>OY728133.1:737819199-740648018 GCA_963277665.1 Viscum album
TGATTCATCAAACCTTACAGAGTTAAACTAATAGATAGGGGATCGCCACATGTCTATAAGTAGTCACAGTGATTCTAAGAACACGATCTAGGGAAGCGACGCCAGATGATCCCACTCCATACCCACTTGAGGGATACCGCATCTCTACTAGGAAAACATCATATTGATGGGATCACAATACTATAATAGGGTTATCATGAAACACAAACAATCATAGGAATGAAACATGGGATTAAACTCAACCACTGCTTGTCCAGATACCACTGACCCGGGAAACCATCAACATCACCACACTACGCACCTCTTAGTTCGGAACTGAGGCAACCACCATGTTCTATGAGGAAAAACACATTGGATAATCTATTTACTCACCCAAAGAAAAAAACAGGTGAAAAATTTACTATTCACCATATAAAGTCTAAGAGGGGCTACATATCAATCCCTAAACAAATCTAGAGGACAACAACATTACGATCTCCTTAGAAAACCACATGAGATCAACTACTCGTTTGTCGAAAACAGGCAGTAGATGAAAAAGTCATGTTTCTCCATAAAAGCCCAAAACCAGCCTTGTGGGGCCCACACCATTATCTGTGTCCTAGAACGTGGAATATATCTAGAAATGGGATCCCTGCTATCAGGATCATAATTTATTTGATGGACCATCAATCAAATGATCCATTCTAACGTTACAGAGGGTCAAAGGTGAATAATAATAAAATATTATTAATATTTTGATGTTTTGTTGCCCCGGGCCATGAACTCGGCTAATAAAATTTCTGATAAAAACTAAAAAGGTAAACCTCAATGCATGAAACTCTTCACCATAAATATCTTTATATCAGACATCCGGTTTGTCAGTTACATTTGATTATGGAATCCCAAGGAAATTCTAGTCGTACCACCGCCTGTCTCGCCAGAAACCACAGTGCCGGAGCCAGAATCTGCCACGCTGGAGCCAGAATCATCCACCCCACTGCTGCCCTCACTGTATTCCCACATGTCAATTTCTAAAACCATTTTTTTCTATTTTAAAACCTCCATGAACCTCCGGGAGCACCCCAGTGCACCAAATTCAGATCAGAAACATGTTTCAGAAATCTCCGGAACCGAACTACACAACCCTTTTAAAAATTTTAATAAAAAGAATGAATAAAAGAGATCCATGATTTTAAAACTCATCCTATCTACCTCATAGGGGAATCACCAGTGTTCTGGATTAGATCTATGCTTTAAACCCTTGCTGCAAAATCATGCAGCGTCAAGCTTCAGAATCTGAGCTTGTGGGAAGTTCGATTTATCGATTTGGCGGATCGATGATGAATAATGGAGGGTGATATGAGGGGGCTCAAAAACTCACATGGAGGATAGGAATATGTGGCTTTATTGATTTCATCTAATTAATTAATTAATTAAATTAATTAAATCAACACCCCGACCAGACCTCCTTGCATGGAGGAGATTATTTCACCCAAAGGGTAATCTTGACGTTCTGAATGGAACAATGACCTTCAGAAAGAGATATGAGACACTGTTAAGGATTTATTTGAGCCGACAACCATAAATAAACATTTTAAATTATTCAAAAAAAACACCAATACTGAACCTTTTCTAAAGTAGGCCCGCTCCTGCAAAAGTTACACGCCACATATATTAAACCGCATGCTTCAGACGCAACCGTGTCCTTGGATTTTTGATCCATGCAACTGATTAAGAGATAACTAAATGCTGCCACATTCATAGGATAAATACACTAAATATTTTTATAATATTAATTTTGGGCACACCGGGCCTGGGAATCACATACCGTTTTCACACCTAGCTCTGTAACTATTTATAGAAATATTCCCAAGTATAATAAGGGGAAAAACCAAGTTTCTATATCCTCCCCACCTTAAGAAATTTCATCCTGGAAAATCTATAAGTTTCAGTGGAAAAATTGAACAATGAACCGGGATTCCCATATCAGCGAGTTCACTAAAAACCAAAGCAAAGCCACCAAGGTTTTTATTGCTTCTTACTGGCACATGCAATGGGGATCCCAAGACCTTTCTCACAAAATACCCATCCCACAACACTACCCGAACAAATAATTCATAGTTACTCATCCACCACACCATGAAACAATTTTCTTTAGGTGGAACATTCTCACCCGCAAGGTTTTAATCGCATCATAAAATATAATATCAATTGGGGAATGATCTGTCTTCCTCATGCATTTTTAGTATGTCCAACAACACCCACATAGGGTTCAACCAATGCCCTGAACAAACCTTGTGGAAGCAACAAAATGGAAAGTGTACCACCAAACAGTGTCTATAAAAACTATTGTTGGTGTAGAAAATACATAGAAGATAACTGTATCCATCCGCAGAGCCACTGGGTCAACAACAACTAAGTCCTGAAGTTGTCATCACCCTCAGCCTCAGTCTCCCTGAGTTCAATGAGGACCTCTAGGGGTGGTGGTGGTGGATACTCATACCTCCTACCACCCCACGCAGGTGCACCATCTCTATCCCCATGTTTGCCGACTGAAATGACTCCATAATCGAGAAGCTACTTCTGCCAAGGTAGACAGTCATTCAGATCCCTCTTAGTTGCACGGTTGGTAGAACACTCCCTAAGAAGATTTCCCCAGTCGTAGCGAGAATAACACCGCCTCTCCTGTGGCTACAAAAAACTGACCTGAGAGCCATGAGATCCCTAAGATCCTCTATCCTCAGGTCTCCTCCTGAAATGTTGAGCACGTCCGGACCCCTACAGTTGTCATCGTCTTGCAGTGAACAAACCACCTCTTGAGGTCTCATCTCCCACATGCCTGACACGGACTAGAAGAATATACTCAACCACAAGGCTCACATCCCCCAAGACTGGCTCCAGCACACTAGCATAGGTGGGAAAAAAATGAAACCACGCCTTCCTAGATGTATTTCCATAGGCCATGCTCGAAGGTCTGAGCCCTGTAGAACGGGTCACAAACCATAACTAGGGATTTGCGTGATAGGTCTATAAACCTCGCTAAGTACTCTGACACAGTCATTCCCTAATTCTGACACTGCAGAAACTCCTAGATCCACGATGACCTCAACATCACTGGATAGAACTCTTCCCTGAAGATATACTCAAACATGGTCCACGTGAGCATCTCTTGGTCATGGGAATTTGTCAACAGACTCCACCATCACATGGAAAACTGTTCAAGAGGCTCACCACTAGGACCACCATCTGATCTACATGTTTCCTCACTAGTTTGAAAACACAGGTGACCGATTCAAGAAAGTCAACAGCTACCTGGTGGTCTGGATCACCATGGTAACATAGAGGGTGCTACATTTGGGACTGCTGCAATACACTCAGCCTACACGCATCCTCATCCTGCACTATTGGCACAACCATCTAGTGGAAAAGCGGTGTCATAACTAGGAGACCACATGGAGGTCTAGTGTTCGAACCTATACCCTACTCCAAGGCCTCTACTCGAGGTGGATTTTTAACACAGTACCACTGCAGAACCCTCATTCTATGAAGTCGTGGAGGCATCCAAAAATCCCATCAAGACGCACCACTATAAAAGTGTATATCTGGGGTGATGACTCAAGATGAAAAGGGAAAACTCAAAATTCAAACTTATATGATGCATGTGCCAATATGTCCATCCTACTTGTTCTTAATGTTCCATGTTAATGGGAAGGTTATCAGAGTCTTGGTGAATGGATATGTCGACTGCCGTAACAATAGTTGAGTCCCTAGCCTGAAGGCCGAACTCGAAATATCCTAACACTGCCGCTATGAATCCCAATACAAACTCATAGAGATACCACCTACTCTCAGAGATCCCAATGGTGGATCATTCCCTAATACCACTCTATCATGACATGACCGAACGATATTCTTGTCATGACTCCCCAAGCCTACCTCCAATAGGTAAGGTGATGATGACTAGCACTGAGTAGTCTATCATAACCAGGGGAGGGAGTATCATAAGGTACGCGCACCCACCCAACACACATACACCTCTATGAAATGGTGCATAGATGAATATAATAAATGTAAGGAAATGCATGCATACATCTAACCCACAACCAGAATACGGAAAAAGTAAAAAAGGGAATATACAAGGTCCACCAAAAGTAAACTGAAAATATATCCTACCAGATCAGAAAGAGGGGATTATTGTCAAAGGAACCTGCTAGAAAGTCCCTCAGCACAGCTCCAGTAAACACCCTGGTCGGTCACGCTCACTAAGCTCTACCTTCTTTTGGTCCTCCCGAGACTTTGTCTAAAGGCATGTGGTCTGCGCAAGATACAAAACATGTGAGGGAAAAGCCCTAGAAGAGGTGAGTATAAAGATACTGAGTAGGCATCCTGAAACCCCAAAAATAAAACTGAATAAGTAAAACGACACATTCAGTTCATCCGAGATAGATGGAATCAAAATGAGAGAGAAACTCCATCTTGAGACAACCCTCAACTAAACACAGCTTCTCTTATTAGTTAATGTATATTCCCATACATATACCATGAACATCCAGATATACAGGTTTCACCGAACAATAATCGTGAGTTTTCAACCCATCACGAGTGACAGGTTATACAGAAAACTATGAGAACACACTCCAAGAGCTTTTTGATCCTAGATGACACTCGTCTGAGAGATACCCGATATCGGGACTTACTCCAACATCCCAGATGCCCATCTGAGTGACCCTGACCATCATGTAGCGTCAAAGAGAATATCACGCAGAAAAATCAGATACAAAAAACTTATTGGTTAGGGGATCACTCATAGGGTCCTCTATGGGATACAATAACCCAATCCAGTATCTCAAAGATCTCAAAAATATGGGATCACTACCAGGATCCACTAGGTGATACCACAACCTAATTCGACATTTCAATGTTTACATCCCTCAGATAAATGATCATCACCCACGAAAAGATGGCCACAATGATGATGGAAATCTCATCTAGTATAACTCTTGATGTAGGGGATCAAATCGACGATACACTAATCCTATTGAAACCACACGCTGAGTAGGGAATCGTATAACCAATGATTCTGAAACCCTACTGAAACCACTCCCTGAGTAGGGGATCATATACCTGATGATACCTCAACCGTACTAAATAGAACACTGCATAGGGGATCATATTCTCGATGATGCCTCAAATCCTACAGAGATGAAATGCAATATAATGGATTTTCTACTGTGTATATGCAGTCACAACGATACCAAGTACCCGATATATCGAAAGTGAAGCCAGAGTATCCCACTCCAGACCCACAAATTGGATTCCACAACTCTACCTGTAAAAAATCATGTGGTGGGGATCACAAACCTATAATTGGGTTGTAATACCACACAAAACCTCCTAGGAACGAACCAATAGAGTACCCGCAACAACTACTGGTCCAAATGTTTCAAACCCAATAGACCATCAACATTGACTCATTACACACATCCTAGTCCCGAACTAAGTCTACCACCACATTCAAGATGAAGAAACATGAAAAATAGGGGATTTACTCGCTCGAAATTGGCAACTAGAGAAAAAGGTACTATTCCCCATAGTAAGACTAGGTGGGGCCCACTCCTCGATCCGGAAACAAATTAGAAAGATGGAACCATCAAGATCCCCACGAAAAACACAAGATATCAAAAAATCATTTGACCAAAATGGACATGAGATGAAAAATTCGTGTTTCTCCACAAACGCCAAAAAACAGCCTCAAGGGGATGATATCCTAGTGTCGGGAAACTATCATGAAAATTTTGTCCTACTATCAGGATCACAACTTCACTGACGAAACGTCAATCAGATGCTCTGTGTAGAAGTTACAGCGGGTCAAAGTTGAATAATAATGAAATATTATTATAATTTCAATGTTTTGTTGCCCCAGGCCACGAACTTGGCTCACAAAATTTTATATGAAAACTCAAAAGGTCCTCCTTGATGGAAGAAATTTTTCACCCCAAATGGATTTCGAATTAGTGTTCCGATTTTTGATTTATGGGGGTTTAAAGAACCCCCGAACAATTCTGGCCGAACCACCGCCTGTCTCACCAGAAACCAACGTGTCAGAGTAGGTATCCGCCAAACAGGAGCCGAAAACCACCATGTCACACTACCGCTTCCCTCCCCATATTCTGACATGGCCACAACTAGAATATGTGTTTTTCTTCATAAAACATCTGAGAACCACCGGGAGCACCCCAATAATCCAAATTCAGATCTGATACATGTTTTAGAAAGCTCGAGACACGAACTATACAACCCTTATGATGATTTGAAGAAAAATAATGTATAAATAGGATTTGGGATTTCAAAATAAAAAACTGCCTACCTAGAAGGAAAAATATATATATTTGGGGTTTGATCAGCTCTCCAAACCATCTGTTACATAATGCGGGAGCGTTTTCCATTGGAATCTGAGCTGGGGGTGCTTTATTTTCTCGATTTGGTAGATCGACAGCGAAGAAAAAACCAGGAGAGTAGGGGATCTCTAACACACACCGAAGAAAGGAATAGGGGGCTTGATTTATATCCCGTATTTATTTAATTAATTTAATTAAAATAATCAACACAGCAATCCAGAGCTCCCAGGGCAGATGAGATTAGGTCTCTTTATTCTAAACACAATGTCAGGAACGCAACTGTGGCCTTATAAAAGGGATATGAGATTAAATTTAGGATTAATTTGAGATGACACCCATAAATAAACTTTTTCATTTATCTACCAAAATTTCACTGATCACATTTTTTTATAGCAAGCCTGTGCCCGTATAGGTTACACCCCGCCTAGGGTAAATGGCACACTCCGGAAAAAACTGTGCCCTCAAATATCTGATCTGAGAAACATATTAAAAGATAACTCATTTCTTTCATGTACATCGTATAAAAACATAAAATTTTAAAAAATTAATTTTTGGCACATCAGGGCTCGAAATCGCACGACGTCTTCATGCCTAGCTATAGAATTATTCGTAGGAATATTACAAAGCCTAAAAGATTCAAAACCCAGTCGCTACAAATTTTGTTATGATTTTTACCTAGAAACTGAATTTTCATTATAAGGTAACTTTTTGTTATTGTGAAATATCCTAGAAAATGATCGTCCGTAATTCAATTCTCATAAGCCAAACCAAAATGCTTCAATAAATTAAAATTAGAAAAAAACAAGTTATTATAAAATTATTTATGAAATAATTTTAATAATAATTGCATGATATATTTTTCAAATAATATTTGTCAACATTTATATTTTTACGATTTTCTAATACAATTAAAATTAAACAGATAAAATGTTAAAAATAAGTAATAATTAATTGAAATATGTGTTATAAATTTTTATAATGTAATATTAATTTTATTATTATTAATAAATAATGTTTTTAGAAACATATTATGATGTAATGTTTATTCATGTGGATAATTCCCCTCCTAATAAATTGAGAGCGAATGTAAGGTTTCATCATCTCACTTTCCATTCATTGACATATATATCATATTAAACACTAGTTTAAATTTTGGTTATATATATACATCACATTGGAATATTTTTAACATTTTTATCATGAAATTTTTGTAATTTAATATTCTATATCTGGAACCCTATTTCAAGGTATTCTAATTAAAAAAATTATGAAATTATTAATGTTTAATATTTCACTGCATCATTGATACCATCATTATCCTATTATAAATTCTTATTTGGAGATATTGTTTTTACCTCTCTGTGAAACAAAATTAATATTATTTAATTATATTTATTACCATTTTTATATATCTTATTATTATTTTATGTTATTTTGTTTAATTATTCAATAGATTGGATTCTAATATAGGGAACTGGCCTAATCACTTAGTTTCAATTAGGTCTATTTTTCTTGTTGGATAATTTTTACTATATTGTTTTATATATTCCCAAAAAATTTCTTTTATTCATTATTATGTTATTTTAGTTATATAACTTCCACTCATTAATTTCTTTTGAGTAGAGTATTTTTAAACTTATTTCATAACAGTCCTTCTCTCTTTAATTTGACTTGTTTAGAAAATTTGGTGGATAATATTTTATTTAATATATTCTACCTAAATAAATAATTATATACCCATATTATGTTTGAAATAATAACATTATGTTTATAATGATTTTTAGGTTATATTTTATTGACATTATTTTTAAAAATAATTAATTTTAAAATTAAAATTACATAAAATTTATATTGGAGTTCATTTTATTTTTAAATGTAATATCTAATTGACATAAGAATTCATTTTTATCATTATAAATATAATTAAATGTTTTTTATGAATTAATAGTGATATTTTCTAATAATTCCATTAACCTTATTCTTTAGTGTGGAATGTGATTATACCACATGAAGATATTCATGAAACATTTTTTTTAATCCATGAGTTTATCATGATATGAAAATATTAATAATGCATAAATATTTTCGTGTTAGACACAAGTATGGTATTTTATTATTTGATGCGTGGTAATATAATATTATATCCATATAATTTTTTTCTAAATGATTTAAATCTTCAAGGATTCCAAATAATGAGAGTGAACACAAACCCCTATGGGATTATTTCAATTAAGTGATTGGTGGGCCCAAAACCACATTTCCCTAAAATGTAATGTGTAAATCCTTATATATTGTGATTTTATGTTTTTGGGATTTGGGTGTTCACCTAATCCTTAAAAGGATTTGGTCACTATATGATTACGATATTTTCTTTTATAATTAACATAAGAAATTAATTTCTATAATTTCTTATATGATGCATTCGTAATCCTATTTTATGTTTTACTTTATCATGACTATAGAATCATTATTCCATGATCTTATTTTTTAGGTATTATAGTATGAAAAAATGATTCCTTAACTTATTTTTTTGACAAATTTTTAATTTTTTATATTTATATTATGTTATATTAATTCATCTTAATTATATTTTCATAGCCATTAGATCATATTTTGATCACTTATGATCATTAAATTATTTTAATTAGGATTACCCTTATTGGGAATCTGATATCACCCATTCTCATCTTTATACCCTCCATTTTATAATGAAATTGTTATGTGTGATATATGTAATTGGGTACCACTTGTTTATACTTTTTGGGGGAGATTTTTTTTAATATTTTGAAATAGGTTAGTTAAATATATAATTACCCAATACATGATACCTCTATGTTATAACATGTTATTAGTATGATTTAACAAAAATTTAATGAAATTATTTATTGTACATTATTTTTCAAACATGTTTTCAAAAATACATTTTCACTATATATTTTTTTAAAAAATTAACTATAATAATTCAACAATAGAATCTTAGAGCAAATATTTTAAAAAACATTATTATTTTTGATAAATAGTTAAGGGTGAGACATGTAAGTTTAATTGTTCAAAATAATGTTTTATTGTTTAGGAAATTCTTTCACTGTAAAATTCATTCAAAATAATAAAATATCTTTTATACATAGTTAATATGAAGCATAAATTGAAAAATAATAAAATCATTTTTAAAACACACATATATTAAAAATGGATTTTTGATAATAAAATAAAATTCCCCCCATAATGAATAAAATGAATTATGAATTTAATCCATCCATTTAAAATAATTATTTTAAAATTTTATTAAAAATTTAAATTTTAAATCCCAAAAAACAATTAAAACTTACCATTACTTTTATAATAATACTCAAATACCATTATGTCATTATTCCCAAAACAAAAAACGAAAATATGGAATTGCATGTGATTTTTTAATATATTCCATATATTTTATTTATAGATCTTCCACATAATAAAATTTAAATTTAAAAACATAAAATAAAAAAATAATCAAACCTAGAAATTCATTATCCTCAGGTCTAAAAGTCTTATAGAGATAATTAATAATGAAGTAGTCAATGAATATAATAAAATTTACATTAACATAATTTAATATAATTTTTTATTCAATTATTAACATTTTCATTCAAATGTTACACAAAAAAAGTAAAGACGCAAAATTTCCATGTAATTTTGTTTAATTAAATTTGAATATTACGAGTCCGTGAAAATTACCTGGAAATTCGGGGTCTTTACATGTGTTGTGTAATGTTTGAATGAAAATTTTAATAATTGAAAAAAATATATTTGAAATTATGTTAATGTAAATATTATTATAATCTTTGACTACTTCATTATTTTCAACACCCCATGATTTTATATTACGTTAGTTCTTCAAAGTATATCAATAACCTACACTACACACAACATCGAGTTCAAGCACACCACAACATACCAAACTAGCCGTTCAAATGAGGTTATGAATTGTATTAACATAATTTTTAACTTTATATAACCCTTATGATTTTAAAATCAATATTATGAGTTTCTTAGACATAATATATGGACAAAATCATTTTTTTAGACAAAAGAAGAATTTTTCAAAAAATGCAATTTTACCGCCTTTTAATGGAGAACCATTTTTAAATCCAATATTTGAAACTATTATGTATTCAATTTTAAAAAATAAAATTCTTATTTGGGATCGGGATATTTGACTTTACATTCAATAAATCATTGGTGTTTTTCCGAAAACTTTCATATTTGGGTGAATAGTGAAAAATAATATATTTTAACTGAAAACAACTTTTTTAGTCAAAATAATTTATAGTGCTCAAGTATAAAAATGAATAGTTTGGATGTATAATTATATTATATTTTTACCATTTAATCATGTTTTGGTCTTTGGGAGTAATTTCACTTTGAAATTGGACATAAACAAATGTCAATCTTTTGGTAGTTAATATTTCATAATAATGCGCTTTTTGGTTTTGAAAATGGGAATTAATTAAAAAATAATAAATTCAATTTCTATATTTTTAATTTGGTAAAATTGTTGGGTCGGAGGTGATGGCAAGAGGGGGGGTGAATTGCCTTTTTAAAATTAATTAACAATTTAAAACAAATTTAAATGCAGCGGAAAGTAAAATGGCAAGACACAATTGATAACGGAGTTCGGCTTTAAACTCAAGCCTACGTCTCCGCTCCCAACTCAACCGTTGGGAGATTTATACGACCGCTTGCTTTTTAATGGTTATAGCAAGAAACCCACTAGCCGTTTTAAGGTAGGCTAGATCACCCTCTTACAGCTTGCTTTTTTATATTGGTTGTAGCAAGAAACCCAAATTGAAAGAAGAAAGAAAACGGGTGGTTTGTTTTAATACAAACCCAATTAAGAACTAAACAATTGAAGTAAATAAGTTAGAACAAACTAGAGTAAGCCTTGAGCGCCAAGAAGTGAGTGTAGTTGATGTAGAGGCAGCCCAAGCTTCAAGGGTGGCAATTGGATCCCAAGTGGCCTTTGAGAATTGTCGTAGGAGCCTCAAATGATCAAAATAGCTTTGGTATGCTTTGGTATATGATCGGTAGTCTTCCCGGCATCCATGGACGTCTATTTATAGGATAAATACTCCCAAATACTTCAATATGGCCGTTGGAGGGCTTTCGGAGCCGTTGGGGATCAAGTAGACAAGTCTGGTCAAGCTCCAACGGCTAGTTTGACTTTGCTCACCGGCTGACCGGTGCTTGTCCACCGGCTGGCCGGTGCCTTGGAAGGTGGAGAGAGCTTCTGTCCAGGAGCCACCGGCTGGCCGGTGGGAAGGCCACCGGCTGGCCGGTGGTGAGACAGTAGGTCTCACTGTTGAGCCCTGATGCCACCGGCTGGCCGGTGGCAGAGCCACCGGCTGACCGGTGGTCTGGACAGAATGCATCCCATTCTGTCTGGGTCCACCGGTTGGCCGGTGGCCAGACACCGGCTGACCGGTGGCACCTGGCAGAGGGCAAGCCCTTCTGCCTTGTCCACCGGCTGGCCGATGGGCTGGATCCGGCTGGCCGGTGCCCTTACCGGCTGGCCGGTGGTCCTACACCGGCTGGCCGGTGGACTTGAAAAAAGTCCACTTTTCCTTTTTTTTGCCACTTCTTGCTCCTGAAATCATGCCTATTAACAAGAACACTTGAAACAACATTAGATCACTATGAGAGTGATTGTGATCATTAAAATCCAAGAGAGTGGGGTACAACAATCTCCCCCTATTTTGATGATCACAATCACAAAAAAGAAAACTTTAAAAAGGGTATGAAAGCTTTAAAAAAAAAAAAAATTATGTCAATTGAAAACTTTAAATAAACAATTTGAACTTGGAAAACTTAGAGACGTGCCAAATATAATGATCATGAAAGCATTGAAATACTGAGAAAGGACTTTTTTGAAATTGCAACCAAAAGCCATTTTTTAAAGAAATCAATTAAAAATAATAACTTAACTATTTAAAACAGATTTGGATGACATCAAAAACTTAAAATGGAACTTGTAAAAAGAGCATTTTAATAAAAAGCTATGTAATAGAGAGGTTTTCTCCCCCTTTGGGATTATCAAAATAGGAGAAAAATTATGAAAGAAACATACTAATAAAGAATGACAAAGAAGGATGGAAAGATAAGATAACTTGAATTCCATAAAAGATGAAACGATACAAAGGAAGTTCAAAAAACAAAAACAAATACAAATACAAGCCAAAAAACAGGAACGGCTCTATTCACTCCTAGAGGGCCGAGAGGGACGGCGGCGCCTGGAGGTCGGAGGAGCCGGAGGAGCCTGGACCGCCTCAAAGCGACGATCTAGAGAGTCAATCCGTGAGTGAAGCTGATCAAACTGAGAGCTGATGTAGGAGAACTGTAAGTCCAGCCGGTTCTCAATCTGATCCTGGAAGCGTAGGAACTGGTCAGCCGTCACCGGCAAGCCACCAGCATCAGTAGGAGGGGGCACAGCCTCAGCAGGCTCAGGTGCATCATCACCCTCTCCAGCCTCCTCATCAGCAGCAGCATCAGCCTCATCTTCGTTGTCACCACTGTCTTCCTCTTCATCATCATCACTATCCTCACTGTCTGAAAGGGGATAGGCAGCGGCGATAGCAGGAGGCATGGCATTGGCAGGAGGATGGGAATGAGTTTGAGGAGAGTAGGCCTTGAGAAGACCGTCCTTGTCCACAATCCATTCCTGACGCCAAGGGTGCCAACGGATGTGCATTCGTTGCACCATCATAAAATTCACTATGCTATCCTTCGTTGGCTGCTCGAAGGAAGTGTCATGAAGAGGCACATCAAGAAATGAAAAGATTTTAGTCAAGAAGCGTCCGTAGGGTAGAGTTTTGGACCGGCGCGGGTGCTCAGCCACATAAGTCATGGCCCGGAACAGAAACCGGACCAAATTGAAGTGTATGCCTCGGGTGATAAATGAGAGAAGATAAATGTCAATGAATTTGACATTATCATGATCCCCGATACGGGGCGCAAGGGAAGTTTGGATGAGGCGCTCAATAATACGATGATTAGGAGAAAGCTGGGAGAGCTTGACAATAGGATTTGTGGGCTGCCCTGTGAGATGCTCAAGGGCTTCAGCTACATCAAACTCACGGTCCCGTGGAAACTCCCCCTGAGCAAAAGCATGGGGTCCAACATGAGGAACCCCGAGCATCCGGGCAATCTCCAACGAAGTGATAGTGATGGGTTGCCCAAGAGCAGTGGAGGATATGGTATCAATGTCATCAGAAACGGACCACGTCAAATGAGCATAGAACTCTTTGACAAGAAGAGGATAAATGACATCCTTTTCGGGTGGCTCAAAAAAAGAATGCCAATGTTGATACTCAATAATCGAGAAAAGCTCAAGACGAGCAGTAGACAGCCAAGGATAATCAATTACTCTACCCGGCAAAATGACTTTGTCATGCCAAATGTCCGGGAGTTGAGGGATTGAAGGAGGAGGAGGAGCTTCTTGAGCGATTCCCTTCCCTTTACGTGTAGAGCGAGGACCCATGATGGCAAAAGAAAGAAAAAGAGAGAGATTGAGAGAAGAAATGAGGTTTGAGAGGTCAAAAATCAAGAAAGGAGGCTAGGGTTTGGAGGACCTTCGGTTTTAGGAGGAGCTGCCCGAGAGAGAGGAGAGAAATGAGGGAGGAAGGGTTTTAAAATTGATTTTAACCCTTCCTCGGGTCGGCCCAAAAAGCAAAACCCGACACCACCGGTTAACCGGTGGTGTACCACCGGTTGACTGGTGGTGCCAAAAGTCATAAAAAATATAAAAAAAAAACAGAATTTAAAAAAAGTTAAAAAAAAAAATTCTAATAAAAATAAAATATAGGCAAGCCAAGAAAGTCAAATATTTAATAGTGCTCATTGACGAATCATTCCTAACTCCACTTTAATAAAGTCAAAACGGTCAACTGGGAGCGGTTTGGTAAAGATATCAGCTAGTTGGAAATCAGTGGAAATGAAGTCCAAAGTGATATCTCCTTTTTGAAAATGGTCACGAAGGAAATGATGCCTTAAGTCTATGTGCTTTGTCCTAGAATGTTGTATTGGATTCTTAGAGATACTAATGGCACTAGTGTTGTCACACCGATTTGGGACATGATCATAGGAAAGACCATAATCCAAGAGAGTGTGTTGCATCCAAATAATTTGGGCACAACAATTGCCAGCGGCTACATACTCGGCCTCGGAAGTAGAAAGAGAAACACAATTTTGCTTCTTGCTACTCCACGAAACAAGGGACTTGCCTAGCAGATGACAGGTTCCACTAGTACTCTTACGATCTAATTGACATCCACCAAAATCAGCATCCGAATAAGAAGATAGTTCAAAAGAAGTATTTGAGGGATAAAATAAACCAAGATTTTTGGATCCTTTTAAATACTTGAAAATTCTTTTGACCGATTTAAGATGGGATTCTTTAGGATTGGCTTGAAAACGAGCACAAAGGCAAACACTAAACATGATGTCAGGACGGGTCGCAGTTAGGTAAAGTAGACTCCCGATCATACTCCTATAAAGCTTGTTATCCACCGGTTTCCCGGCTTCGTCTAACGTAAGCTTACATGAAGTACTCATGGGTGTACTAATTTCCTTTACTTGATCCATACCAAAACGACTTAGAAGCTCGTTTGTGTATTTGCTTTGGCTTAGAGAAATACCTTTTGAATTTTGAAAAATTTGAAAACCAAGAAAAAATTTCAATTCTCCCATAAAACTCATTTCAAATTCTTTTCTCATTAAATCTGAAAAATCAGTACAAAGAGATTCTTTGGTAGAACCAAAGATAACATCATCAACATAAATTTGGACTATTAAAAGATCTTTTGAAGTGCGTTTTAAAAAGAGGGTACAATCGGCTTGACCCATTTTAAAATCATTTTCTAAAAGAAATTTTTTTAACCGCTCATACCAAGCCCGAGGGGCTTGCTTTAAGCCATAAAGAGCCTTGGTTAACTTAAAAACTTGATTTGGAAATTTTGGATCTTCAAAACCGGGAGGTTGTTCAACAAAGATTTTTTCAGAAATAAAACCATTTAAAAAAGCACTTTTAACATCCATTTGAAAAAGCTTAAAATTTAAGTGGGCGGCGAATGCCAACAAGATCCTAATGGATTCTAACCTAGCAACGGGGGCAAAGGTTTCACCATAATCGATTCCTTCTTCTTGATTATAGCCCTTAGCTACTAGGCGAGCCTTGTTCCGGGTTATGTTCCCTTGATCATCAAGTTTGTTCCTAAAAACCCATTTAGTGCCAATAATTGGATGATCATTGGGTCTTTCAACAAGAGTCCAAACATCATTTCTAGAGAATTGATTTAGTTCCTCTTGCATTGCAAGAACCCAATTCTCATCATTAATGGCATCATTAACGGTTTGAGGTTCTAGGTGAGAAATGAAGGCTTGATGTTCAACTTCATTGAGGATAGATCTTCTAGTTCGAGTACCGGCTTGAAGATCACCTATGACATTTTCTAAAGGATGGTCTCTAGAAGGTTTCCAAACCTTAGGCAAGGTGGAAGGCGAAGTAGGTGAAGAGGGTTCTTGATGGTCATCCTCCTTGGGAGGAGAAGAGGAATCATCCAAATGAAGCTTATCAAGCTTATCTTCAACATCCTCAATGACCGGGTGAGGTTTTGGAAGAGTTTCATCAAATTTGACGTGAGATGATTCTTCGATGGTTTTAGAACGTTTATTGAAGACACGATAGGCTTTGCTTGAGTTGGAGTACCCAAGAAAAATACCTTCATCGGATTTGGCATCAAATTTCCCTAGGTTATCTTTTGTGTTAAGGATAAAGCATTTACACCCAAACACTTTAAAATAACCAACTTTGGGCAATTTGCCTTTCCAAAGTTCATAGGGGGTTTTCTTAAGAAGGGGTCTTACAAGGACTCTATTAATAGTATAACAAGCAGTGTTTACCGCCTCGGCCCAAAAATATTGAGGGAGGTCGAATTCACTAAGGAGGGTTCGAGCAATTTCTTGGAGAGTTCGGTTTCTCCTTTCAACCACTCCATTTTGTTGAGGAGTCCTAGGGGCAGAGAAGGTGTGATTGTATCCTTGAGAGGAACACAATTCATCGAATTCTTTTTTCTCGAATTCACCACCATGATCACTACGAAGAGATATGATTTTATATCCTTTTTCGTTTTCTACTTTCCTAGAGAATTTCAAAAAGGTTTTACAAGCATCACTCTTATGGGCTAAGAAGAAAACCCAAGTAAAACGAGAAAAAGTCATCAACAATAACTAAGGTATAGGATTTTCCACCTAAGCTTGCTACGGGAGTAGGACCAAAAAGATCAAGATGAAGGAGTTCAAGAGATTTTGAGGTGGACACTTCCTTCTTAGATTTGAAAGAAGACTTGTGTTGCTTACCAAGTTGGCATGGCTCACAAATCAAATCTTTCTTAAATTTAAGTTTAGGAAGGTCACGAATGAGCTTGTTCTTATTAAGCTTTAGAAGTGAATGAGAGCTACAATGCCCCAATCTTCTATGCCAAAGCCAAGACTCATTGTCAAGAGCACTTAAACATTTAACATTTTGGCTAGCTAGAGATTTTAAATCAATAATGTAAACATTTTGAAAACGGGAAGCAGAAAATATCAACTTGTTTTGAAAATCAAACACATTGCATAAATCATTTTGAAAATTGACTGAAAAACCACTATCACAAAGTTGACTAATGCTAATTAAATTATGCTTTAAACCTTTAACTAATAAAACATCTTTAATAAAAGAGGAGCTACCAAAACCAATGGTACCTATTCCGACGATCTTGCTTTTTGAGTTGTCACCAAAGGTGACATATCCTCCATCGAATTCTTCAAGAGAGTTGAACTCGGAGGGATCGCCACACATGTGCCTTGAGCAACCGCTGTCGAGATACCACGAGCCTTTAGAGATCCTACTCTTTTGGTGTTTATCCTCATCAAATGCCATTAGGCATTTTCCATCTTCATCGCTTGAGTCGCTTGAAGACATGGAGTCATCACTTGCACTCCATGTTGATGCTTTGAAGGCCTTCTTGTTTTTCTTTTCTTTTAACCTTTTCTTGAAAATGGGGCACTCCGGTTTGATGTGGCCTTTCTTTCCACATTCAAAGCAAGTGATTTCTTTCTCCGCCTTTGGCTCTTCCTTTCGTGCCTTTTGAAATTTCTTCTTTTTCTTCATGAACTTGCTCATTTTCCTTGCTAGTTGAGCCATCTCGTATTCACTATCATCGGAGGAGCTTTCTTCCTTTGCCTTGAAAGCAATGTTCTTTTTCTCCTTGAAGATCTTTCCTTCTTTATCGGCTTGTCTTTTCATGGTAATCTCATAAGTCATGAGTGACCCTATGAGTTCTTCAACCGACATCTTCTTCACATCTTTCGCTTCTTGGATTGCCGTCACCTTTGGTGCCCAAGAGCTTGGTAGGACCCAAAGAATTTTCTTCACCATTGTTTCTGCTGAAACATCATCACCAAGGGACTTTCTCCCATTGCAAACATCAGTAAAACGAGTAAACATTTCGGTGATTGACTCGTGTGGGTGCATTGTGAAACTCTCAAAGTCTTGACGATACATATCTAACCTAGTGTCTTTGACTTTGTTAGTGCCCTCATGGGTCACTTCCAAAAGCTTCCAAATTTCGTGTGAGGTGGTGCAAGTAGAAATACGATTAAACTCATTACGGTCTAGCCCACAATGAAGAGCATTCATGGCTTTGCCATCAAGCTCAAAATTGGCAATATCTTCGGGGGTCCAATTAGATTCATCCTTACTAGAAAGAGTGTAGCCTTGCATAACAATTCTATATATAGGATAGCCAATACTCCTAAGAAAAGTAATCATTCGTGTTTTCCAATATGTGTAATCGGTTCCATCGAAGTATGGAGCCCGAGTCATGGAATACCCTTCGGGAGCTTGTGAGGAAGAAGCCATCACTATGGATTTTTCGTTTGTAACCGGTTAAGGTATTACACAAACGCTCCCTCTGATACCAAATGTTGGGTCGGAGGTGATGGCAAGAGGGGGGGTGAATTGCCTTTTTAAAATTAATTAACAATTTAAAACAAATTTAAATGCAGCGGAAAGTAAAATGGCAAGACACAATTGATAACGGAGTTCGGCTTTAAACTCAATCCTACGTCTCCGCTCCCAACTCAACCGTTGGGAGATTTATACGACCGCTTGCTTTTTAATGGTTATAGCAAGAAACCCACTAGCCGTTTTAAGGTAGGCTAGATCACCCTCTTACAGCTTGCTTTTTTATATTGGTTGTAGCAAGAAACCCAAATTGAAAGAAGAAAGAAAACGGGTGGTTTGTTTTAATACAAACCCAATTAAGAACTAAACAATTGAAGTAAATAAGTTAGAACAAACTAGAGGAAGCCTTGAGCGCCAAGAAGTGAGTGTAGTTGATGTAGAGGCAGCCCAAGCTTCAAGGGTGGCAATTGGATCCCAAGTGGCCTTTGAGAATTGTCGTAGGAGCCTCAAATGATCAAAATAGCTTTGGTATGCTTTGGTATATGATCGGTAGTCTTCCCGGCATCCATGGACGTCTATTTATAGGATAAATACTCCCAAATACTTCAATATGGCCGTTGGAGGGCTTTCGGAGCCGTTGGGGATCAAGTAGACAAGTCTGGTCAAGCTCCAACGACTAGTTTGACTTTGCTCACCGGCTGACCGGTGCTTGTCCACCGGCTGGCCGGTGCCTTGGAAGGTGGAGAGAGCTTCTGTCCAGGAGCCACCGGCTGGCCGGTGGGAAGGCCACCGGCTGGCCGGTGGTGAGACAGTAGGTCTCACTGTTGAGCCCTGATGCCACCGGCTGGCCGGTGGCAGAGCCACCGGCTGACCGGTGGTCTGGACAGAATGCATCCCATTCTGTCTGGGTCCACCGGTTGGCCGGTGGCCAGACACCGGCTGACCGGTGGCACCTGGCAGAGGGCAAGCCCTTCTGCCTTGTCCACCGGCTGGCCGATGGGCTGGATCCGGCTGGCCGGTGCCCTTACCGGCTGGCCGGTGGTCCTACACCGGCTGGCCGGTGGACTTGAAAAAAGTCCACTTTTCCTTTTTTTTGCCACTTCTTGCTCCTGAAATCATGCCTATTAACAAGAACACTTGAAACAACATTAGATCACTATGAGAGTGATTGTGATCATTAAAATCCAAGAGAGTGGGGTACAACAAAAATATGATTCATTTTTGAATTCATAATATCAAAAATATCTTAGGGTGAATTTTTTGTATTTTTCTTAAAACTTTCAATTTTTATGAATAGTGAAAAACACTAAGTTATAGTTTAAAACCGATTTTTTATTTAAACAATTGTTTATTTTATTTAAAAATATTTTAGGTAAAAATAGATACATAATACCTATATCTGTTTAATTTAATTCATTGGAGTCAGTTTATAATAATTTTAGATATATAAAAATTTTATTGAACTTTTTACCGTCTTTTACCCATCTAAAAGGAGAATTTGCAAATTCATATAAAACATAATTTTACCAATTCTGTGAAATTAATTTCAAAAACCCGAGAAACACGATAAATATTAAGGATTAAAATGTTGTTCAGTGAGATTAAAATAATTTTTGTTGAATAGTAACTTTTTGCTTTTTTTAACACGATTAAAAGTAAATATGGTAATTAAGAGTAAAAATGATATCATTATTACCCTAACACATGTCCTAATTGTATTGGATAAATATAATTTGACCAGAAAAAACATTAGGAATAAAATATGAACCTCTTTGGTCCACTTGGATTAGATTAAGACCTTTCTTATTATTTAATTCAAAGAAGAGATAAAAGAGTTAAACTCAATGTTTAATAAAAAATACATTTTTCATATAGGGTTATACAGAAGATAAATTTTATTATAAATATTAATTAGAAATATTAAACGATTTTTTATGTAATGGTATTTTATTTATAATTTATAGACATTAAATAATTTAATTTATTTATGACACAATGGTGTCGCAGTAATTTCTGTATTAATGAAATATTAAAATAATTGATATTATAAATATCCAAATAAATATAATTTTATTAATTTTTTGAATTAAAATAATTATCTAGGTTAATATAACATTTTAGGGTTGGGAAGATGAGTTTTGTTTGAAGTAATAATTCTTCTATGAACTATTAAAAAACAAAATAACAAATAGTGTCAAAATTGACATAAAAGTGTTTTATAAAAAGAATATTATATTATTAATTTATATTCTATTCTTCAAAATCTAAGGCTCAGCCAAAAGAATTATATTATAATCAGTGAATTATTAATGAACATATTGGGGTTATCTTGGATGTATATAGTATGTTTATTAACCATATAATATAAAAATACAAAGAGACATGGTAAATGTCAAACTATTTAACTAAGAGTTAAATCTATAAGATAAAGTTAATATAGTGACCCAAAACAATAAAAATCATATTTTTTGAGTGGATTGAGACCCATTCCCATATTTTCCATTAAATAATCTATTTTGGATCCATTATAAACTGAAAATTATTTTATTATAAAATAATATTTCTAGCTTTTCCTAAGGTGCCCCTCACCCCTCTTATAAAAAGGTCACTCCCCCTTTTATCTAATTCACACCTTCAAAGCCTTTTGGCTAGGCCAAAACCTGACCAAAAATCCTTTCAACTTCCCTAACTTCATCCTAGATGCCTTTTTTTAGTCATAAATCCAACTTAAGGAGCCCTATTGATCAAATCAAAAGGAAGAACCTGAAGAAGAGGTAATAATTTCACCACCATCTTTCATGTTTTTTTCTTCTTCCACTTGTTATTTCATTGTAATTTACATTATAAAATAATAACTCTTGTATATTCTATATACTGTGATGTTATTATAAATATTTCACAAACATATTAATTTTTTCTATCCATCCATTGAATGACATGTCACCATACGTGTGTACGCAAGGATTACCGTCTCCACGTCGTGGTGTAATTTTTATTCAATACATTATTATTTGGATGGGTATAATAATGATGTATAATTAATTTAATAATATATATTTCATGATAATAATTCTATATATATGATATACCATCCAATTATATATTATTTTATTATCCAAAGAATGATATTGTCACTCGTGCGAACGTACGTATTATCGTCTCCATGAATGCGATACGATTCTTTCCCCACCGTATCCATTCTAGACTAAATATCATTTGAGGATTAAAAAATATTGTTTAGAGACATGATATAATTATGTATATGAATAAGATACATCCCATCCATAAAAAATATGGCTGACATAACAAATAATATAAAGGAAAACAAATCTGTTAACACTCGAAATGACGATAATGCTAATATATTATAAACAAATCAATGTTAAAAGATCATATATGATATCATATTAATGCATATGATTCTTTTATAATTCAACAACAATTATTTCACCATTATAAACAAGGTTAACCTTCCCTCGACCAACGAAAAAGTAAAATGTAAGGGGTTTCTTATCTCACTTTTCATTCTGTGAGATTTCCATTGTTCACCACTTATTTATTGCATGTGGTGTGTGTACTTCCCATGATTGTATTAATTGTGTAATATAATTTTATTTATGGATATTTACATCATATTAGTATGATACTTATTTCATGGGTGTTTGTTTCATAAGTTACCAAATCAATAAGGGAATTTTAAATTTCAATTTCCACTCATTCGGCTTTACACATACTTCATTGATTATTTGACTCCGAGATTATGTGTGGAATCACTATTTATTTACTTATGTCATAATTTACACTAAACTTTATATGGATATACATTTGATTCAAATAATCACCCCATTGATAAATTCTCATGTCATCGATATGAACTTGATAAGAGTAGTTTTAACTAAATTTCCATTTGTTGAGTTAATTATCCAATTTATTGGTGTTGTTTTTACAAGAATATGTGTTAATGTACTCTTATTGATTTATGCTGAATATCCATTTATATGGAGTGTATTTATTTTTTTCACTCATAATTATGTCGTTGATTTATCCTTGACATATGGATATTGTCTTTATAATAGATTTTATCTCAATTTACATTCCATTGAGACTTCTTTGTTGTTATACACTAAATCAATTTTATATGGTGTATATAATGGAATTTGACCTATTATATAATGAATCCCATTATTATCATGATATTACAACGTTTTTATTACCAAAATTATTTGTATTAAAGTGTCTCTCTTTTCGTTAGGATCTCTAACAAAACTATAATTTTAAATGCCTTTTAGATTTATAATTCTAAATCTTTCTTATTAATGTCCATGTTTTAAAAATGGTTTAAAAAATTTATTTATATGGACATTAAAGTTTTAAAATTAAAATTACTTTTAAAATTTTCTATGAGGTATGGGAAACTTTGATTCATAAATCTGTTTTAAATGGCTTCTTGACAAATAGTGTGACTTTTAATTGATTTCATGAAAAAGAGGGATATTTCTCTCTAATAATTTTAATGAATATTTTCATCTATATCAATATCCTTCATTATTCCCGAATTAGGTCAATCTGATACAATACAATCTTCAATATTGTATAGAATGAGTTATGTTTGACTGTGGATGTGCTATTTTTATACCATTCATGGTTTGTGGATAAAGTATTGACATTTCGTATGCTAGTTTTAATACGAATGTTTATGTTATGTTTAAATCTTTTTATATGAGGAATTCATTGGACATAGTAAGTGACGGGTGGAGCCCTCTATATCTCTTCGATGCATTGGTATGTCTAATGATAAAAACTTGTGTCTTGGAACAAGGACTTGATAAAATATTTTTTGTAGTATTTTCACAAGGCCTTGACTATGTGGTTATGATAGTTTGGAATTATGCATTCCAACATTATGAAAGTGGCTATTGATATTTCATTTGATTATTCGACTAGTAGAATATCTAGGTGAATAAATAAATGGAATTATTTGATTATACCATTTCCATATTATGCTGAAGAGTATGTTTAAAGTGATTTTTTTGTAGTCTTATAAACTTCCTTAAATGTTTATATATATTTATGAATGATTCCTCTATAATGTTATCCTTACTGAGCATCTGAGCTCACCCCTTTCTTTGTTTTATATTTCCCAGGATGTAAAGGATTATATTATAACTGACCTCCAGGGATATTATATGGGATCTCATTGTTGTCTATAGAATCAATGTTGTTGTAGTTATCCATTTTATGATGTAATGTAAACCTTATAATGTATCTAGTACATAGAAGGCTACTAAACTAATCGGTATTTTGAGATGTGATCTTTTATTATCATGAAAATGATACATAAAAATGCATCAACTTGGGGATTTTGGGGTAGGGGTGTTACAATTGGTATTAGAGGATGTTTAGCACAACCCTTGGAAGCTATATTTAGAAAAACTCTAATTATAGAACATAGCCCAAAGATAGAATTTGAGTATTAGTATATATTAACTTCCTAGAATTTTAGTATTGTAGAGATTTTGTGAGTTTTCCACGAAATACATCCCTGCCTGGATACGAGCAGGTAGAGGTGGCTCTAGCACAAATGTACCTAGGGCTAAAACTCGAAAACACCACTTAGAGCTAGACTCTAACGGGAACTGGTGCCCGACAATGAGACTTTTTACACTTTTGGTTATGACACTCCTGGTGGATATACATTGGATAATTTACATTTTCTTTACAAAACGATTGAATGATTTTAATATAGGATGAGAATAAATGATATTGGTTAATCCTAAGGTGTTTCAGAATTGAAAATATAGTGTCATGATATTCTCTAAATGATTTTATGACTACTGTTACTCACACAATGCTTTCTGCTTTTTGTAAATGGATGGATTCTAAGGAAGTCATATTAAATTTGAGCATGATTTACATGGGGGGAATGATGGTGGAAATGTGAAACAATATGGAATATTGATAGGAATAAATGATAAAATGTAAATGAAAAATAACTTTTCAAAAAATATGATCAACAACATATATATTGACCAACTTCCTGGACTCAAAAAAGAAGAGAAAGGTAATGAATGATAAGTGCTCCAAGAGTGGAGACCATGGAGAAAAGAATCATCGATTTCCATCATGCTGGAAATGTGGAAGATCACATCCAGGAAAGTGTCTCAATGGAACAAAGAAATGCATTACGTGTGGTAAAGAAGAACATAAAGTGAATAATTGCCGTGGAAAAATGAAGAGTACTATGGAAGAAAATAAAAATGGCCCCAAGAATCCATTTCCAGTCATTTTTCATAAATGTAGGGGACCTCTCCATTACCTGAGTGAATGCACTATTCTATAGGATATTTTCATGGTCCTAGAAAAATATATGTGGAAATAAATGGTTGGAGAGATGTTTTACAGTATTAGTGCTCCTTGTTGATGGGATTACCTTGGAATAATTTTCCCTTGTTGTCATCAAGAAAATGATATTTGTGTAAGACTTATATTTTCTCTTGTGGATATAGTTATAAATAACCATTTGGTTTTATTTTATCATTGGTTTTGAGTAAATTACATGTTCCTATATTTTGTTATAAAAATTAAAGGCATGAGATAACAATTCTAGTTAAATTATGATATGGTTATTTTGAGGAATTTATCTCATTTTGTTAATGTTATAAAATATAGTTTTTCTAAATTGAAAACACGCAGACAGTGTGACAACCCTTGGCATCGGGAAAATTATGTTGTAATCAATCCCACAACCAAAGTGTGATTGAGATTTATCGTCTACCACTGGACTACGTGAAGTCCCTGGTTAGTGTGACTAATTATTTTTAGTTAAATGATTTTAATGATCATTGATAAGTTGATTTCGGTTATTATGTCCTATTAAATGAATACCCTTTGAATAAGAAATTTATTTGGTGATTAAGTGAAAAATGATATTTTGAATGATGTTCGCTTTTTTGGGAACCTTATATACCCATGGAAAAGAGGATACTAAGGGATTTCAATTGAGGATTCATGGTGGATTTTATCTGTAACACACCAGGTAAATAAAGAATATGAAATTTTCATATTTATCCCTATTTGTGAATAAAATATTAATATGACTTTAAAGGGGATGCTATGCTCGATGGCGTACCCAACACGCAACAACGAGTTTCTTGGGAATCTTACATTGCACTCTAATAATATTATTTTAAATCGTAGTTAACATGTAGCCGTTGTATTGGAGGGAATGGATAGAAATAACTGAAATACGATTATATATGTTTTTAAATGTTTTTACATTTATCCAATAAAGGATAGAGGCTTAAAATACGGAAAGAATTCAATTTTAGGCGTATATGCCCTAGTTTTCACTAAAGGTTCACTTATCACCTTTTGATGTCGAACCGTCATTAAATATAGTTTTGATCACTCTTATACATTATTTTGGACCAAATAAAACTCTTATTAAGAATCGGGACATCAAATTTTAATTTGTGTAATTTTTTGGTATTTTTCTGATAAAGTTCATTTTTTAATGAATAGTGTAAAATGTTGTGTTTTAATTCAAAACCTCTTTTTAATCTAATTTATTTATATGATTAGATAATATTTTGAATTGGTTTTAAAGTGAAATTAGAAAATATTTTTACCATTAAATCCAATAGTGGTCGTTGGAATTAATTTCACTTTGAAATCAGACTTAAACTAGTGTCAATCTTTTGATACTTATTATTTTATAAAAACACGCTATTTGCGCTGACAGCGGGAATTAATTATTAACATAATTAATGTGACTAATATGTTTTGAATTTTGTAAAACGTACTTCATTTTTGAATTCAGAATATCAAATATATCTTAGGGTGAATTTTTGGGATTTTTCTGAAAAACTTCAATTTTTTATGAATAGTGAAACCACTAAGTGGTACTTATAAGAACTGATTTTCGGTTTAAATGAAATTTTGCCATCATTGTGTTTTGATTTTCAAAAATCCGACATACATGGTTGTCATTAAAAAGTAAAATGTGGTTCAATGAGATTAAAATAATTTTTTGGTGAATAGTAACTTATTAAGTTTTTAATCGCGATTAGTGGTAATTAGTGTAGTTTAAGGTAAAAATGATATTATAAAAATGTGAAAACACCATTACACTTGTCCTAAACCTATTAGGTTAGTCATGGCCGACCAAGAAAAGCCATGGGCAAACTTGGGGACCCCATGGAGCCACTTTAGTTGGAAAATGACAATAATATATTTTTATTTAATGTTAAAATTAAATTCACACAAACATGAGTTGTTTTACTAAAACATTTTTTAAGTTGGGTTAAACAAGTCCAAATTTTGATTATAAAAAGTAATTGGAAAGCTAAAAAGATTTCCTAAATCATAGTATTTTTTTCATAATTTTTAGACATTAAATAATTTAAATTATTTATGACATAATAATGATGCAGCGATGACATCATTATTTGACGATTTAATTAAAATGGAAAGATAATGTAAACTCTACAACCTACACATGGCCAAAACCAATTGGATGAGTGGATTTCGAAGCCTTATCACCTTATCCACTAATTATATCAATGTGGGACCTTTTAAAACCGAAACAAATTTTCAAATAAAGTAATATTTCTTTACTTTCCAAAAGTGCCCCTCCTCTCCTCTTATAAAAGGCCCCCACCTCTACCTCTTTTCCCACACTCCTCAAGCCTTTGGCTCGGCTGACCCCTGCCCATTTACTCTCTCCACATCCCTCTACTCATCCTAGAGGATTCCTTTTGGGCAGAATCCTTTCAAAGGAAGCCTTTAGGCTCAAATCAAAAGGAGTTACACTTTTAAAGGTAATTCATTCTCTCATGTTCATTTGTTTTATTTTGCTTCTCCAACCCCCTAAAATCTTTTTATTTAATTATTTTGTAACAAAACCAGTATCTTCAATATACTAGGATGTTTTTATAAGATTTATTCGTGCTACACTCTCACACAACTACATCAAATGGTTAAAGAATATACGGTTTCCGTGGATGGCGAAATTCTGCCTCCCGAAGCGATGATTGTTCAATACTCAATTAACACCTTCAAAGGTGGCCATTATGATGTCACTATTTTTATATATGATATGTAATATGTTTATGTTTTACTTATGCTTCTGTATTTTTCATTTCGGTCTTACCTTTATGGCATCCATTATGGGTATACGCGATATCTTCATTTTAGGAAGTGCGGACTACCGCCCCCTCAAAGTGATGTGATTCGTTAATGCCATACGTGGGACGTATAAAGGATGGATTTAATGATATTATATATGATATTATACTGTAATTATAATATACCTTTATATCATTATTATTCCATTCTATAAAATACGAAATAGAAATGAAAGTAGCGTTCATGCGTACGTACGGCTTACCGTCTCCATGAACGGTGCATTTCATTTCTTACCTCTAAATGATTATGTAATGTTATAAATGCATTCATGTACTGGATATATATGACATATATGATATCTAAATCATGAATACAATTCTGGATATAAAAAACATTTGGCCACACGAACAACATGTAATTGTAAGAAGTCCACTTTGGACTTAAGAACCAAATATCGGGAAAACAAATATTATTAACTTAAATGATTACATAATGTTTATGACATGGTAATAAGTGGTATAAAAGGAATAATGAACTTGATAAAGGTTCTTAAGGAAGTAGAAATTAACTCAAGTTTATTATTCAGGAGATTAAAGAACGATCGAGTCAAGTCGGACCCGAGGTAAGGGATCCTACTCCTCTCTTTCTTTTTAAGTACACACTTTTATGTCATTACTTTTAAAGCTCATATTTCTTGTTATTGGGATGATCCTTTATATTACACTTACTGTAATTTCTATGTTCATGTGATGAGAGACCCTATTCTCTCTCATCAATCCATTTTGGATGTTTTGAGTGGCGTCGTTAGGCTGCCAAATTTTCGTAATGGATTTTTCATCTCACTTTTATTCTCGTGAGTTTTATGCTACATTTGCCACAAATTCCATTGAGTGGTGTATTTACTGCCCATTATTCTACTCTTTGTGTAATATACTTTCATTTATGATTATTTACATCAATGATCTATTGTCCTTCTTTCATGGGGTGTATGTTTTGAAAGATACCCAAGTCGGTAAGGGAACCTTTCACCCTCCTTTTTTTTAAAAGACTTCTTTTGTTGGGTCTTTTAATTTACATATTGTTATGTTGGGATATGTTCTCATATATCCTTATTGATGTAAATTTTATGTCCAAGTGATGAGATACACTTTTTATCTCTCATCAACTCATTTTGATGTGACGCCGTTAGGCTGTCAAGGAAACTTTTTAACCCAATTTCGATTTCTTTGGGTTCAACATGTAGTCATTGAATATGTCATCCATTGAATATGTGTGAATGAACTTTTATTGTTTTAAACTTAATATTCACTTATATTGGGTGTATTTATATTTGTCACACATATTTTTGAGACTGATTTGTCCTTAATTTAAGGATACCTTCTTTATAAGGGATTTCATTACATTTTACATCCCTATTGAGACTTCATTGTTGTTATGCACCAATTCACTCTTATATGGTGTATATAATGTCCTTTGGAATATTATATCATGAATCCATTTATTCTCATGATATTATAAATTTCTGATTTAATTTTATTCCTCAATTATTGTATTCAAGTGTCTCTAATTTTGGTAAAAACCCTTTAACCAAAATATCGCTTTAAATGTTTTAATTAATATCCATGTTTTAAAAATGGTTTTAAGGATTTATTTATATGGATATTAATGGTTTAAAATGTTAAAATATTCAAGGTGGTATGGGACACTTTGATTCAAAAAACACCTTATTAAATGTTTTAAATAGTTTTGGAAAATGGTTTCTTTTTGAACGGATTCATTATTTCAGTACACGAAAATGTTATATTGTGATTGAAATGTGGAAATGTTATGTTTCATTTATGCATTTTTTAGGTGATACGTTTATGTTATTGTTCTTGGGAATTGTTATGAAAACGGGTGGTTCCGTGATAAACTAAGGGTGGGTGAGCCCGATATAGCTCTCCAATGCATTGGGTAACGCGAAGGAGTGAAACGTTAAGGTTTCTCCAAAGAGATTTAGGGAATATACTTTGATGGGTATTCCAAACGTAACCAAGAGGGTTACTCCCTATGTAAGAATGTTATGAATGCCTCAAGTTACCTCTATGTCTTATGTTTTCTATGATTTATTCATGATTTGATATGCCTATGTTTTATAGGTAAATATGATTTCTTTCTTATGTAAATATGAACTCATGTTTCCTTTCCATATTTTTATAACCCTTACTGAGCCTTTTTTGCTCATCCCAAGTTTTTGAAATGTTTTTCACAGGTCAAGGGAAAGTTACATGATGTGATTATAGTGTCGAGGATGTGTCAAGAAAGAAACCATGTTTCATTTATAATATGTTTCCGTTGATGGGAAGAATGAATAATATCTTTTATGTAACCACTTTTTTTTAATTTGGAATGTAATGCAAGTTTTATGATCTAATTCTCTAAAACTCTAAACCTGAAAAGATCCTCAATGTGTAATCTTGTATTAACACAAGATTAAGTAATGTTTATGGCTGGGGCCTTATAGTTGGTATCAGAGGTCGGTTTAGATAACTTTAGAGGTTAGGGTATTCTTAAATCATAAGTTACATTACCATAATGGTTAGGATTTCATAAAGAGTCCTAGTTTTAGATAAATTGAATGAGTAAGTATATCTTAGTGTTTATCTTACTCATTAGTACATGATGGTTTTGTTGAAATACTCACACTGACCCTTTTGGTTTTAGTAAATGGCTGGATCTAGCAGGCACCAAAGTACCAGTGGATGTGAAGGAAACTGTGACAGTTTTTTGAGCAAGAAACTGAATGATATGGGAGCTGCAATGAGAACTCTTTTGATTATCCTCATCCAACTATCTGGAGTCATGATTGACCACCTAAACCTTGGAGATTTCTCCAAGGCATCATATATGCAAGAAACAAATCCCTACGGAAGTACAGATAATAATCATAAAGGTAAGTGTGTTCAAAAACCTATGTGTCAAATATGTGGAAAGAAACACCTAGGAAAATGTTTCGAAGGGACAGAAATATTATATAGATGTGGAAATGAAGGTCATAAAGCAAGAACCAGCCATGGAAAAAGGAAGCATCCAGTTGACTCGAGGAAAGGGAAAGAAGTTCATTCTGAGGGATCAATTGAATGTTTTAAATGTGGTGTGCATGGTCATTATGAAAACACATTTCCTATGAAGAAGTTTCGTGAATGGGGTCACCAAGAGCGTACCAATATTCGTTTACCAATACCTAATGCCATTCCGATTGAGGATGAAGAAACTGACAATGACCATTCAAAGGTATGTACTATTTCATGACTATTGTTTTCCTATTTTGGAATCTTAGGATATGATTCATGACTTTGTTTGTAGGAAAGAGGTATTTCGGAATAAGTTGGAAAGGAATGGATAATGGATCATGAAGAATGTTGAATGAGTAAGATGTCAACATATAAGGGCTTCAAGAGTTATGGTGAAATTTTTAAGAGTATTAAGTCTCTTTTGATGATGGGGTTACATTAGAAGACTTTTTATATTATGTGTAACCCTGATGTTTAATATAGGCAAATTCTATCCAAGGAATAGTTATATTTTCTTTTGTGGACATAGTTATAAAGAACCATTTGGGTTTATATGATCCTTACTTTTGAGGTAATTATGGGTTACTAAATGTTATGATTGAAGTGAAAGGCATGAGATAAAATTGAGGTTAAAATATGTTATGATTATTTTTGAAGATTTTATCTCGTTTTGGGGAATGTTTTGAGAATTATATATTTTTGAAAAAAGGACAACACGCAGACCGTGTGACAACCCGTCGCGTCGGACAAAGCTGCGAGAATCGAACCCACAACCAAAGTGCGACTGGTATTTATCGCCTACCACTGGACTACGTGAAGTCCCTGGTTAGTTTGACTGATTCTTTTTAGTTATATGATTTTATGAATTATGAGTATGTTGATTTTGTGTTATTTATGAAAATGATTAACATATCATGGAGGATATGTTATTAGGTTAATTACTTTTCAAAATGAGACTTTAGGAGCAACTGATATTGTTTGGAGATAAATGTTATGATTTAACTTGGAAGACTATGTGACTAAATCCTTCAAATATTTGGGTTTCAATCTTATATTGGTTTACTTTGAAGTATTTTTATGGACAAATTGGTTATCGAATGGTCCTCGTTGAACTTTGGGTTTTGTTGGACAAATTTTGGAGGTTAAGAATAGATTTTTTTTATAAAGGGTTATCCTTTTCTGGATTATCTTATCTTGTAATAACCTTTTTGGTTTTGGATAAAGTCTAAAGACATGGGAAGTATATAGATCTATTTTGTGGATTAGGTGATTCTCTAGAAGTTGATTATAGTACTCTTAATGCAAACAAGTCTCCCTAAATACTCGCCTTTTGGAAAAAAAAATATGAGTTTGACTAAGGAATCTAGTAAAAGATGAAAGTCAACATGATAAGTGATTATGTTTTCTTATAAATAAATTTCTCAACAAAAAGTAACTTAAAACAAAAATGTTGTCTATTAACTTTTCCTACTGGGGAATCAAATACCGTTTAACCCATCACAAGTTTGTGAATTTCTCGTGGTTAACTTTATCCTAAACATGTTTTCTATCACTCTCCATCAGAACATGACTCTTTGTTTTTTCCTCCATGTCCATATTTTCATATTTGGAATCCTAGTATGGGTTAACTCGGGTGACCTTTATACTTATCTCTCTTTATTTTAAAGTGTTTGTTTTACCAACTCTTGTTCCGATGTGGGACTTTCAAGGATGTTTCCATGTGAAATTTTAAAATTGCGAGGATGCAATTCCCAAAAGGGGGGAAGGATGTAACACCCCAGGTAAATAAAGAATATGACATTTACATATTTATCCCTATTTGTCAATAAAATATTAATATGACTTTAAAGGGGACGCTATGCTCGATGGCGTACCCAACACGCAACAACGAGTTTCTTGGGAATCTTACGTTGCACTCTAATAATATTATTTTAAATGGTAGTTAACATGTAGCCGTTGTATTGGCGGGAATGGATAGAAATAACTGAAATATGATTATATATGTTTTTAAATGTTTTTAAATTTATCCAATAAAGGATAGAGGCTTAAAATACGGAAAGAATTCAATTTTAGGCGTATATGCCCTAGTTTTCACTAAAGGTTCACTTATCACCTTTTGATGGCGAACCGTCATTAAATATAGTTTTGATCACTCTTATACATTATTTTGGACCAAATAAAACTCTTATTAAGAATCGGGACATCAAATTTTAATTTGTGTAATTTTTTGGTATTTTTCCGATAAAATTCATTATTTAATGAATAGTGTAAAATGTTGTGTTTTAATTCAAAACCTATTTTTAATCTAATTTATTTATATGATTATATAATATTTTGAATTGGTTTTAAAGTGAAATTAGAAAATATTTTTACCATTAAATCCAATAGTGGTCGTTGGAATTAATTTCACTTTGAAATCAGACTTAAACTAGTGTCAATCTTTTGATACTTATTATTTTATAAAAACACACTATTTGCGCTGACAGCGGGAATTATTTATTAAATTAATTAATGTGACTAATATGTTTTGAATTTTGTAAAACGGACTTCATTTTTGAATTCGGAATATCAAATATAGCTTAGGGTGAATTTTTGGGATTTTTCTGAAAAACTTCAATTTTTGATGAATAGTGAAACCACTAAGTGGTACTTATAAGAACTGATTTTCCGTTTAAATGATATTTTGCCATCATTGTGTTTTGATTTTCAAAAATCCGACATAAATGGTTGTCATTAAGAAGTAAAATGTGGTTCAATGAGATTAAAATAATTTTTTGGTGAATAGTAACTTATTAAGTTTTTAATCGCGATTAGTGGTAATTAGTGTAGTTTAAGGTAAAAATGATATTATAAAAATGTGAAAACACCATGACACTTGTCCTACACCTATTGGGTGAGTCATGGCCGACCAAGAAAAGCCATGGGCCAACTTGGGGACCCCATGGATCCACTTTAGTTGGAAAATGAAAATAATATATTTGTATTTAATGTTAAAATTAAATTGACACAAACATGAGTTGTTTTACTAACACATTTTTTAAGTAGGTTTAAACAAGTCCAAATTTTGATTATAAATAGTCATTGGAAAGCTAAAAGGATTTACTAAATCATAGTATTTGTTTCATAATTTTTAAAAATTAAATTATTTAAATTATTTATGACATAATAATGATGCAGCGATGACATCATTATTTGATGATTTAATTAAAATGGAAAGATAATGTAAAATATACAACCTACACATGGCCAAAACCAATTGGATGAGTGGATTTCGATGCCTTATCACCTTATCCACGAATTATATCAATGTGGGACCTTTTAAAACCGAAACACATTTTCAAATAATGTAATATTTCTTTACTTTCCAAAAGTGCCCCTCCTCTCCTCTTATAAAAGGCCCCCACCTCTACCTCTTTTCCCACACTCCTCAAGCCTTTGGCTCGGCCAACCCATTCCCATTTACTCTATCCACATCCCTCTCTTCATCCTAGAGGATTCCCTTTGGGAAGAATCCTTTCAAAGGAAGCCTTTAGGCTCAAATCAAAAGGAGTTACACTTTTAAAGGTAATTCATTCTCTCATGTTCATTTGTTTTATTTTGCTTCTCCAACCCCCTAAAAACTTTTTATTTAATTCTTTTGTAACAACACCAGTATCTTAAATATACTAGGATGTTGTTATAAGATTTATTCGAGCTACACTCTCACACAACTACATCAAATGGTTAAAGAACATACGGTTTCCGTTGATGGCGAAATTCTGCCTCCCGAAGCGATGATTGTTCAATACTCATTTAACACCTTCAAAGGTGGCCATTATGATGTCAATATTTTTATATATGATATGTAATATGTTTATGTTTTACTTAAGCTTCTTTATTTTTCATTTGTGTCTTACCTTTATGGCATCCATTATGGGTATACGCGATATCTTCATTTTAGGAAGTGCGGACTACCGCCCCCTCAAAGTGATGTGATTCGTTAATGCCATACGTGGGATGTATAAAGGATGGATTGAATGATATTATATATGATATTATACTTTAATTATAATATACCTTTATATCATTATTAATACATTCTATAATATTTGAAATAGAAATGAAAGTAGCGTTCATGCGTACGTACGGCTTACCGTCTCCATGAACGGTGCATTTCATTTCTTACCTCTAAATGATTATGTAATGTTATAAATGAATGCATGTACTGGATATATATGACATATATGATATCTAAATCATGAATACAATTCTGGATATAATAAAAATTTGGCCACACGAACAACATGTAATTGTAAGAAGTCCAGTTTGGACTTAAGAACCAAATATCGGCAAAACAAATATTATTAACTTAAATGATTACATAATGTTTATGACATGGTAATAAGTGGTATAAAAGGAATAATGAACTTGAAAAAGGTTCTTAAGGAAGTATAAATTAACTCAAGTTTATTATTCAGGAGATTAAAGAACGATCGAGTCAAGTCGGACCCGAGGTAAGGGATCCTACTCCTCTCTTTCTTTTTAAGTACACACTTTTATGTCATTACTTTTAAAGCTCATCTTTCTTGTTATTGGGATGATACCTTATATTAAACTTACTGTAATTTCTATGTTCATGTGATGAGAGACCCTATTCTATCTCATCAATACATTTTAGAAGTTTTGAGTGGCGCCGTTAGGCTGCCAAATTTTCGTAAGGGATTTTTCATCTCACTTTTATTCTCGTGAGTTTTATGCTACATTTGCCACAAATTCCATTGAGTGGTGTATGTACTGCCAATTATTCTACTATTTGTGTAATATACTTTCATTTATGAGTATTTAAATCAATGATCTATTGTCCTTCTTTCATGGGGTGTATGTTTTGAAAGATACCCAAGTCGGTAAGGGAACCTTTCACCCTCCTTTTTTTTAAAAGACTTCTTTTGTTGGGTCTTTTAATTTACATATTTGTATGTTGGGATATTTTAAAATATATCCTTATTGATGTAAATTTTATGTCCAAGTGATGATATACACTTTTTATCTCTCATCAACTCATTTTGATGTGACGCCGTTATGCTGTCAAGGGAACTTTTTATCCCAATTTCGATTTCTTTGGGTTCAACATGTAGTCATTGAATATGTCATCCATTGAATATGTGTGAATGAAATTTTATTGTTTTACACTTAATATCCACTTATATTGGGTGTATTTATATTTGTCACACATATTTTTGAGATTGATTTGTCCTTAATTTAAGGATACCTTCTTTATAAGGGATTTCATTACATTTTACATCCCTATTGAGACTTCATTGTTGTTATGCACCAATTCACTCTTATATGGTGTATATAATGTCTTTTGGAATATTATATCATGAATCCATTTATTCTAATGATATTATAAATTTCTGATTTAATGTTATTCCTCAATTATTGTATTCAAGTGTCTCTAATTTTGGTAAAAACCCTTTAACCAAAATATCTCTTTAAATGTTTTAATTAATATCCATGTTTTAAAAATGGTTTTATTGATTTATTTATATGGATATTAATGGTTTAAAATGTTAAAAGATTCAAGGTGGTATGGGACACTTTTATTCAAAAAAATCCTTATTAAATGTTTTAAATGGTTTTGGAAAATGGTTTCTTTTTGAACGGATTCATTATTTAAGTACACGAAAATGTTATATTGTGATTGAAATGTGGAAATGTTATGTTTCATTTATGCATGTTTTATGTGATACGTTTATGTTATGGTTCTTGGGAATTATTATGATAACGGGTGGTTCCGTGATAAACTAAGGGCGGGTGAGCCCGATATAGCTCTCCAATGCATTGGGTAACGCGAAGGAGTGAAACGTTAAGGTTTCTCCGAAGAGATTTAGGGAATATACTGTGATGGGTATTCCAAACGTAACCAAGAGGGTTACTCCCTACGTAAGAATGTTATGAATGCCTCAAGTTACCTCTATGTCTTATGTTTTCTATGATTTATTCATGATTTGATATGCCTATGTTTTATGGGTAAAGTATGATTTCATTCTTATGTAAATATGAACTCATGTTTCCTTTCCATATTTTTATAACCCTTACTGAGCCTTTTATGCTCATCCCAAGTTTTTGAAATGTTTTTCACAGGTCAAGGGAAAGGTACATGATGTGATGATAGTGTCGAGGATGTGTCAAGAAAGAATCCATGTTTCATTTATAATATGTTTCCGTTGATGGGAAGAATGAATAAGGTCTTTTATGTAACCACTTTTTTTAATTTGGAATGTAATGCAAGTTTTATGATCTAATTCTCTAAAACTCTAAACCTGAAAAGATCCTCAATGTGTAATCTTGTATTAACACAAGATTAAGTAATGTTTAAGGCTGGTGCCTTATATTATCTATGTTTTTAGTTTGAATTTATAGTGATTTATGTTTTTTAGTATAATGATTATCCTTTAATAGAAAATATGTGATTAGGTTAATTACTTTTAAGTATGAGGCTTTAAGAGTAGTTGATTTCATTTGGAGATACAATTTAACTTGTAAAACTACATAACCAAATTCTTCTATGTTGTGGGTTTCAATATTAGTTTGGATTATATTGAAGGATTTTAAGGACAATTCTTTATTGAATTGTATTTATTTAACTATGGGGTATTGTTGGTTAAATTTTAGAAATTAAGATTAGTGTTTCTTTCCCTAATGGAATTTTCTTTTTCAGGGATCATCTTGTCTTGTACTAACCATTTTGGTTTTGATTAATATATAAAGGCAAGGTAAATATATAGTTTATCATTTGTAGATCATGTGATTCTCTATATGTTGATTCTAGCTCTTCCGGTGTGACAAAGTCATCTTGAATACTCAGCGTTGAAAAAACTGAGTTAGTGGTAGATATTTATTAAAGAAGGAAACTCTACATAAAAATTAATTATATCTCTTTATTTTCCTAATCAATATCATAAATAAATTCCTCATTTTTTTGAAATGTATCTTAAAACCAAAAAAGAAATGTTGCATGTTTACTTTTCATATTGGGAAACTAATGACCATTTGTTCCATCAAAAGTTTGGGGTTTTCTTATTATTAACTTTTCCTGAACTTGATTTATTTCCCTCTCTAATAGAACATGACACATAGTTTATCTTCTATATCCATGTTTTCCTACATGGAATCCTAGTATGTGTTATCAAGGGTGACCTTTGTACATTTTCTTCTTTCTTTTAAATTGATAGTTTTATAGAATTTTTTCCTATGTGGGACATTCCATTATATTCCATATACCAATTTTAAAAATTGTGAGGACACAATTTATTAAAGGAGATAAGAATAATACACCCCACGATTTCATAGTACGTTAGTTTTTCAAAGTAATTCAATAACTTACACTACATGAAACATCGAGTTCAAGCACACCACGACATACCAAACTAGCCCATCAAAAGTGGTTATGAAAAGTATTAACATAATTTTAAACTTTATATAACCCTTATAATTTTAGAATCCATATTATGTGTTTCATAGACATAATATAAGGATAAATCCATTTTTTTCAGATAAAAAAAGTATTTCTTAAAAAATGAAATTTTACCGCCTTTTAATGGCGAACACTTTTTAAATCCAATATTTGAGACTTTTATGTATTCATGTTGACAAAATAAACTTTTTATTTGGGATCATGAAATTTTAATTTAGATTCAATAAATTTTTTGTGTTTTCCTATAAATTTCATATTTGGGTGAATAGTGAAAAATAATATATTTTAACTGAGAACCACTTTTTAAATAAAACTATTTTATATTTCATAACTATATATATGATTTTTTTGGATGTATAATTAGATTATATTTTTACCATTTAATCCAATGTTGGTCAATGTAAGTAATTTCAGTTTGATATAGGACAAAAAAATTGTTAATCTTTTGGTTGTTACTATTTCATAAAAATAAGATTTTTGGTTTTGACAACGGAAATTTATTTTAAACTAAAAAATGAAATTTCTATTTTGTTAATTTGGTAAAATAGAATTTATTTTTGAATTAAGAAAATCAAAATTGGATTAGGGTGAATTTTTGGCATTTTTCTTAAAACCTTCAATTATTATGAATAGTGAAAACACTAAGTTATAGATTAAAACCCAATTTTTATTTAAATAATTATTTATTTTCAATAAATGTAATTTATTTTAAAATAGATACATAATAACTATATTAGTTCAATGTAATTTATTGGAGTCAGTTTATAATAATTTTAGATATATAAAAACATTATTGAACTTTTCATTGAAATTTACCCTTCTCTTAGGAGAATATTCAAATTCATATAAAAAATAATTTTAAAGCTTCTGTATGTGGAATTTAGAAAATCCGAGAGACACAGTTAATATCAATGAGTAAAATTTTGTTCAATAAGATTTTTTTTTTGTTAATAGTAACTTTTTACTTTTATTTAATACAGTTTAATGTAAATGGGGAATTTAAGGGTAAGAATGATATTATTTTTAACCTAACACATGCAATAATTCTATTGGAATGGTATAATTCAACCAAAACAACCTTAGGAATAAAATATGATCCTCTTTTGTCCCCTTGTATTAGATTAGGAAATTTATCATTTTTTTAATTCAAAGAAGAGTTAAAAGAGTTAAAATTAATGATTAATAACTAAAGTTTTTTTAATATAGGGTTATACATAAGATAAATTAGATGATAAATATTCATTTTAAATATAAACCTATTGGATAAATAATGGTATTTTATTAAAAAAAACTATACATTAAATAATTTAATATATTTATGACACAATGGTGTTACAGTAACTACCGTATTGATGAAATTTTAAAATAATTGATATTATAAATAAACAAATAAATGTAATTTGAGACTTTTTATGAATTACAGAAATTTTCATGGTTAATATAATATATAATAGTTTTTTATATGGGTTTTTTTGAAGTAATAATTTTATTTTGAATTTAGAAAAAAACAAAATAACAAATAGTGTCAAAATTGACATAAAAGAGTTTTTTAAACAAATATTTTCTTGTTAATTGATATTCTATTCCTAAAAATCTAAGGCTCAGACAAAGGACATATATAATGATAGATTTATCTTTAATGAACCACTTTGGGTTATCTTGGAAGTATATAGAATGTTTATTAACCATATAATATAAAAATACAAAGTGACATGTTAAATTCCAAACTATTTAACTAAGAGTTAAATCTAAAATATAAAATTAATATAGTGACCGAAACCTGTCTAAAACCTATTATTTGAGTGGTTTTCGACCCATACCCACCTTATCCTTTAAATAATCAATTTTTAAGCCATTAGAAACTGAAAATTATTTTATTATAAAATATTATTTCTATCTTTTACTAAGGTTCCCCTCACCCCTATAATAAAAAGGGCATTGCACCTTGACTCTAATTCACACCTTCAAAGCCTTTTGTATCAGACAAGCCCTTCACAAATATCCTCTAAAAATCCCTCACTTTATCATAGACGAATTTTTTTAGTTATAAAGCCAACTTATAGATCCCGTTTGATCAAATAAAAAGAAAGAACACGAAGAAGAGGTAAAAATTTTACCACCCCCTTTCATGTTATATTCTTCTTCTACTTGTTCATTATATGTTATTTTCCATTAAAAAATAATAACTCTCGTATCTTCTATATAATTTGATGTAATTTTAAATATTGTACAACCATATTCATTATTATATCCATCCTTTGAATGACATGTCACCATATATGTGTACGTATGGATTACCGTCTCTACGATGTGGTGTAATTATTATTCAATACATTATTATTTGGTTGGGTATAATAATGGTTTGTAAATAATGTAATAATAAATATAACATGATAATGATTCTATATATATGATCTTTGATCCAATTATATATTATTTTAATATCAAAAGAATGATATTGTCGCTCGTGCGTAAGTACGGATGACCGTCTCCACGAACGTGATTCGATTTATTCCCCATCGTATACATTCAAGACTAAATATCATTTGAGGATAAAAAATAATATCAAGAGACATTATATAATTCTTTATATGTAAAAGATACATTCCATCCATAACAAATATGGTCACATAACCAAGAATATAACGGAAAATGAATCCATTAACACATGAAATGACGATAATAATAAGATATTATTAACAAATAAATGTAAAAAGATCATATATGTTATCATATTAATGTATATTATTCTTGTATAATTCAATAACAATTATTTACCCATTATACATGAGGTTAACCTTCCCTCGACGAAGGAAAATGTACAAAGTAAGGGGTTTCTTATATCACTCTTAATTCCGTGATATTTCAATTGTTCACAACTTATTTATTGCATCTGTTGTGTGTACTTCCCATGATTGTATTCATTGTGTAATATAACATACTTTATGGATATTTACATAATCATTGTATGATCCTTCTTTCATGGGTGTATGTTTTGTATGTTACCAAATCGATAAGGGAATCTGAAATTTCAATTTCCACTCATTCGGCTTTACACACACTTCATTGATTTCATTATTCAAATTTTATGTGTGGAATCACTATTCATTTTATTTTGTCATAATTTCAACTCCCCTTTATGTGGTTATACTTTTGATACACATGATTATTCCATTTATAAATTCTCATATCATCGATATGAACTTGATAAAAATAATTTTAACTCAATCTCCATTTGTTGAGTTATATATCCAATTCATTATTGTTGTTTTTACAAGAATATGTGTGAATGTCCTCTGATTGATTTACACTGAATATCCAATAATATTGTGTGTGTTTATTTTTGTCACACATTATTATGTTGTTGATTTATCCTTAACCTATGAATACAATCTTTATAAGAGATTTAATCTCTATTTACATTCCAGTGAGACTTGTTTGTTGTTATACAACAAATCACATTTTTATGGTGTATATAATGTACTTTGACAAAGTTTATAATGAATCCCATTATTCACATGATATTATAATGTTTTTATAACATAAATCAGTTGTATTCAAGTGTCTCTCTTTGGGTTAGGAACTGTAACTAAAATATAATTTTAAATGTTTTAAATATTTATTACTCAATATATTTCTCATTAATGTCCATGTTTTAAAAATGGTTTTTAAGGATTTATATATATGGAAATTAAAGTTTTAAAATTAAAATTTCATTTATAAGATTCAATGTGGAATGGTAAACTTTGATTCGAAAATATATTTTTAAATGGATTCTTGAAAAACTGTGTGACATTTAGTTGATTTCAAGAAAAAGGGGGATATTTCTCTCGAATAGTTTTCATGATTATTTCCATCTATGTCAATAACCTTAATTATTCTCGATTGAGGATAATCTGATATATTACATTCTTCCATATTGTATCGAATGAGTTATGTTTGACTGTGGATGTGATATTTTAATACCATTCATGGTTTGTGGATAACGTATTGACTTTTCATATGCTAGTTTTAATACGAATGATTATGTTATGTTTCAAACTTTTCATATGAGGAATTCATTGGACATAGTAAGTGACTAATGGAGCCCGTTATAGAACCATGATGCATCGGTAGGTCTCATGAGACAAACTAGTGTCTTCGCACAGGGACTTGATAAAATCTTCTTTGTATTCTTGGCACAAGGCCTTGACTATGTGGATATGATAGTCTGGCATTATGCATTCCAACATTATGAAAGTGGCTATTGATATTTCATGTGATTATCTGACAAGTACAATTTCCTTGTGAATAAATAAATGGAATTATTTGATTTTATCATTGTCATATTATGCTGAAGATCATGTTTAAAAGGCTTTTGTTCTAGTCTTATACACTGCCATAAAGTTTTATTCTTATTTATGAACTTTTCCACTATATTGTTATCCTTACTGAGTAACTCATCTCACCACTTTATATGTTTTATTTTATCCAGGATGCAAATAAGTATATTATGAATGACCTCCAGGGATAGTCTATGGGATCTCAATGTTTTCTATGAAAACAATGGTGTTGTAGTTTCCCATTTTATGAAGTAATGTAAACCTTATGAATATATCTAGTACATTAATGGATACTAATATAATCAATCATTCGAGATTTGATATTTTATGATCATGAAAATGATATGTAATAATGCACCGACTCGGGTCTTGTGGGGATGGGGAGTTACAGTTGGTTTCAGATAGAGTTTAGTACAACCCTTGGAAGCTAGATTTAGATAAACTCAAATTGGAGAACATAGACCAAAGATGGACTTTGAGGATTAGTATATAAAAACATCCCAAAATTTTGGTATTGTATAGATTTTGAAAGTTTTCTAAGCAATAGACCCCTGTCTGGATACGAGCAGGTAGAGGCTGCTCTGGCATATATGTACCTTGGTGTGAAACCAGAAAACACCTCTTTGATCACGACTCGAATGGGAACTAGTGCATGACAACGGGACTAGCTGTACTCTTGATTATGACACTCCCATAGGATATTCGTTTGATAATTTACATTTTCATTAACAAATGATTTTATGGATTTTAATATAAGATGAGAATAAATGATCTTGGTTAATCCTATGGTGTTTCAAAATTAAAAATATAGTGTAATGATATTCTCTAAATGATTTTATGACTATTGTTACTCAAACAATGATTTATATATTTAGTCAATGGATGAATTCCAAGGAAGTCATAGTAACTTTGAGTATGATGTACAAGGTGGGAACGATGGTGGAAATGAGAAAATAAGTGGAATGTTAATAGGCGTAAAAGATATAATTTTCATGCCAAATAATTTTTCCAATAATATGATCAACAACATATATATTAAAAAACTCCCAGACTGAACAAAGAAGATAAAGGTGATGAATGAAATGTTCTCCAGCAGCAGATACCATGGTGAAAAGAATCCTCAATTTACATCAAGCTGGAAATATGGAAGGAGACAACCAGGAAAGTGTCTCAATGGAACAAAGAAATGCTTTACATGTGGTAAAGAAGAACATAATGTGAATAATTTCCGGTGAAAAATGAAGAGTACTATGGATGAAAAAATGGCCCCAATAATCCATTTATAGTCATTTTCCGTAAATGTGTGGGACCTCGCCATTAACTGGGTGAATACCCTATTCTATACGATATTTTCTTGGTCAACGAAGAAGCTATGTGGCAATAAATGGTTGTTGAAATGTTTAAAAGTAACAGTGCTCCTTGTTGATGATATTAACGTGGAATAATTTTCTCTTCTTATCATTTGAAAATGATATTTGAGGAAGACATATCATTTATCTTGTAGATATAGTTATAAAGTAACCATTTGGTTTTATTTGATCATTGGGTTTGAGGCAATTACAAGTTGTTATATTTTTGTATGAAAATGAAAGGTGTGAGGTACATTTGTGGTTAAATTATATTGTGGTTATTTTGAGGAATTTATCTCATTTTGGTAATGTTATAAAATATAGTTTTTGAAAAATGACAACACACAGACTGTGGGACAACAGGTCACATCGGACAAAGCAGTGTGAATAGAACCCACAGCCAGAGTGCGGTTGGGATATATCGACTACCACTGGACTACGTGAAGTCCATGGTTACTGTGACTAATTATTTTTAGTTACATTATTTTATTGATCAATAATAATTTGATTGGGATTTCTGTCTTATTAAATGAATACCATTAGTATAGAAAACAGATTTGGAGATTATGTGATAAATGTTATTTTATAAAATTTTTACTTTATTGAGAACACTATATACCAATGGAAAATAGAATACTAAGGGATTTAATTTGAGGAGTAATGGCGGATTTTATCTATTTTTTTATTATGGATTTATACTGATTTGGGTTATTTATGGAAATGATTAACCTATAATAGAGAATATGAGATTATTTTAATTACTTTTAAGTATGCGGCTTTAAGAGTTGATGATGTCATTTGGAAATACAATTTAATGTGGATGACTACATAACCAAATTCTTTTACGTTTTGGGTTTCAATATTAGTTTGGATTATACTGGAGAATTTTAAGGACAATTGTTTATTGAATGGTATTTATTTATCTTTGGGGTATTTTTGTTTTAATTTTAGAAATTAAGATTAGTGTTTCTTTCCATAAAGAAAAATCCATTTGGGGATCATCTGATCTTGTACTAATCGTTTGGGTTTTGATTAATCTCTAAAGACAAGTTAAATATATAGTTTATCCTTTGTGGATCATGTGATTCTAAAGAAGCTTATTCTAGCTCTTTTGGTGTAACAAAGTCATCATGAATACTTAGCATTGAAAAAAATGAGATAGTTGTTGAAATTTCTTAAAGAAGGAAACTCTACATAAAAAGTAAGTATATATATTTATTGTCTTAGTCAATATCATAAATTAATTCCTCATATTTATGAAATGTAACTTAAGACCAAAAAAAATTTGTCTCTTTACTTTTCCCTCAGGGAAACCAATTACTGTTTGTTCCATCCCAATTTTTTTGTTTTCTTGTTGTTAAATTTCTCCTGATCTTGTTTCATATCCATCTCCATCAGAACATGAATCTTAGTTTATCTTCCATATCCATGTTTTCCAACATGGATTCCATGTATGGGTTATATTGGGTGACCTTTGTACCTCTCTTTCTTTCTATTAATGTGATGGTTTTAATGAATCTTTTCCTGATGTGGGACATTCCTTTATATTCCCAAGCCCAATTTTAAAAATTGATAGGACTCAATTTATTGAAGTAGGGAAGAATGTAACACCCCAATATTTCATAGCACGATAGTTCTTCAAATTAATTCAACAACTTACAATACACACAACATCGAGTAACTTGTAGAGCATATCTTATGGAGACGAGCGAGGATTTTTACGTGAACCTAGTAGCTGGACGAGACTTGAAGACTACTGACCGATTTACATGGACTGACTCCACTAGTGTTGGGGGGAGAACCTGGTTGTGGTGGAAGATCCATGGCGGGGGTGCGCCGGGTTATGGCAGTTGACTCGCGGTAGTCGACAGGAGGAGTACCTTCGCAGGCAATTAGGGGGAGCGCCAGGTTGTGGTGGTAGAACCACAGTGGGGAGTGCCTCTGTGTGACATAGAAAACCCATGGTACTCGACATGAGGAGTACCTCAACAGTGCATGGTTAGTGGGAAGCAGCTGGTTGTGGCAGCATGCCTATTATACTCGATAGTGGAGGATTTCTCCAGTAGTAGAGGGTTCGAAATGTTTTACCCCTATAATAAATCCTGGTTGAGATAAGTAACCAACATTTGTGATTTTTTCATGACTGAGATGAATTGCTTCATATCTTAGGTATATGTATGGGCATATACCTATGTATGGTTATCTTTTTAGTTTCTGATTTTTGGTTTATCCTTGTTGGATTTTGTGAGATCTTGAGGGTATTCGGGTCCCTACTGAGTATCGTTATACTCACCCATGCACCGGATATGCCCAAACCTTTTTGTGTTGGATGCAGATGACAAACAACGATGACTGTGGCTAGTAGTGTCTGGACTGGACATTACCCAGAGGGGGAATTTACAATGATTTGGTACACGGAGGAGACTGATGGACGTGGAATGTTGAGGAAGCTATCTATACATACCCTTCAGGTTGGAATTCGGGAGGATGACCCAGATGTAAATTTTTTTCTTCAGTTGTACTTGTTATTCCAGTTACTTGTACTTTATAGTTTGTCTTGAATTTCTGACCCCCTTTTTTCTTTTTAGCACTCTCTTTTTATAGTGTTTACTTAGTGTTTTGTACTCATATGTGTGCTCTGTTGTGTGCCTTTAAAGGATATAAAGAAAATGACTTCCCAGTTTTAGAGAATTACGCCTTTGGTTCGAGTCGCTAGCCACATTCCTATAGATGGCGGGCTTGGGGTAGTCACGAAATGGGCCTCGGGGGATGGGTCATAACAAAAAATTAGATTAAAATTATTTATAAAATAATTTTTATCATTAAATAAATAAAATAAAACCAATAAATTAATAAATTTATTACACTATAATATTTTATAAAAACATAGTATTATTATAATGATTAATTCCCTTCTCCCATAATATATATTTTATATTAAATAGGTTACATTGAACTTAGATAGAGTTATTGAATAAATTAAATTAATTTTTTTAATACGATATCATTTATTAAATAATACAATTAAAATATATTCTAAATAATACATATTATAATTAATCAACAATAATAATGAACTATTAGGATCTTTATTACTTTTGGTTCAGAGATAAAAATTTATCTAACAACCAATTTAAATTTAAAATACCCAAAACTATTAAAATTTATTTCAATGAAGAATAAAATCAACAAATATATGAATGAGGGGTGAGATTTGGCTGGATATTTTTGGGAGAATTTGGAAAAAATACAATGGTAAGAGAAAAAATTATGCATCCTGGGTTATGGGAGGCTACACTAGTGAATTTTATTGGGACCTTATATGAATAGTTTTAATAACCCAAGGAATGTGTTGTAGGTCTGGACTCTATGTTGACTTCTTGTGAAAGAAACATGTATAGAGAAAACAATAGATTTTTTTAATAAAATATCATTGTTTTATAGGATTGGGTTTATCTGATATTTTTAGTTAAATTATTAAAGGATTAATCTAAAATGGATAATGATTGCCTCAAAATATTTTTATGTGTTCAAAATGTCACTGCACCGAAACCCTTGATAGTGTTGAATGAAAATGACTCAGGGATACCCCACTTGTATTCAATGAATGTGTATATATAATTTTTGATGATCAAGACCATGTGAATTTGTGTTCTAAAGAAAACACATTACACACTATGATTAATTATTCCATCACATCGATGTATATGTCACTATATGTATTTTTTTCAAACATAAATAATAAATGTTTTCAAGTAAATATATATAGAATTAAAAATTATATAATTTGGTAGTTTTAAATTACATAGGATCACAAGCTAACCACCATGGCTACCAATACATAGTGAGGAGGATGCATCCAGCTCATTGCGCCATGGTGGATGCCTAAGTTAACAGGTTGGACAAACCTGACATAAAATGGGAAGTCAAAGACTCTATATGGATTGGAATAAAGGAATCTAAATGTAGGAAGTATTTGAAATTTTTTTAATTTTTTAACAGTTAGGATCTCAATTTTTTCCAACAGATGAATCCACAATCCCAGTCATGTAAAAATTGATCGAACCAACTTCTAACTTCCATGTGACCTATTTCATTGATGGATATTTTAGATATATATATATATATATTTTAATTCCCTTTTAATGTGATGAATTCACTTCTATCATGAAAACCAAGGAAGTATATATCTATAATGTGATTATTTAGTATAAAAAATACTAACCAAATTTACAAAAGGGTAATTCACCACTTCATCAAACAAATACTTTTTGAAACAATGGAGTGTTATATTGATGATATTGTTTCTAAATCATGTTGGAACAAAAATAATTTTATTTATTTATAAGTGGTATTATTATAACCATGGAAAAATTAATTATTATTTTAAAAAAATTAAACATTTTTGTTATCTTATGTGAAATTCCTTAGTTTTTTAATTTAAAAATATGCCATTGAAGTGCATAATAATAATATTTATTTGATTTGTAAAATATATGATAATTATGATCCCTTCTAGGGAGAATGTAGTTTATCTAGTTCATATTTTTAATCCTTAATGGAAGATATTTTCCAGTAATATTGTTGATTTAGAAATGAGTAAGATAAAAATTATATTTGAACTATGGAGAACATTTGATAGTCTAATGAAATATCATCCAAAAATTTATGTCAACATGCCACACAATGATGTAAAACCTTCTATCCTATTTATAAGTGAAATAGATTAGATAGTTGGTAGACTTATTTAATTGAATAGTGTTAATATAAATCCCCGACCCTATACCTTACTTAATCATGACTTATTACAAGAATACACCTTGAAGATCTTTTCAGGTTTAGAGTTTTAGAGAATTAGATCATAAAACATGCATTACATTCCACATTTAAACAAAGTGGTTACATAAAAGATAGTATTAATTTTTTCCCATCAATGGAAACATATTTAAAATAGAAAATGGATTCTTTCTTGACACTTCCTTGACACTATAATCATATCATGTACCTTTCCCTTGACCTGTGAAAACATTTCAAAAACATTGGATGAGCATAAAAAGCTCAGTAAGGGATATAAAAATATGGAAAGGAAACATGGGTATATATATACATAAGAATTAAATCATACTTTTCCCATAAAACATAATCAATTTAACATACCTCATCAAATCATGAATAAAATATAGAAATCATAATACATAAAGGTAACATAAGGCATTCATAGCATTCTTACGTTGGGTGTAACCCTCTTGGTTACATTTGGAATACCAATCATAGTATATTCCCTAAATCTCTTCGGAGAAACCTTAATGTTTCACTCCTTCATGTTACCCAATGCATTGGAGATCTATATCGGGCTCTCCCACCATTATTTTATCACAGAACCACTTATCTTCATAATAATGCCCAAGAACCTCAACATAATCGTATCACATAAAACATGCATAAAGGAAACATAACATTTCCACCTTTCAGTCACAAGATATCAATACAACGCATTGATATAATAAAAACATTATGAAAACCATTTTCAATACCAAAATAAAAGAAAAGTAAAACATGGTATTTATTTTTCTTTTAAAAAAAGGTATGGCGTGTAGAGGATGCCGAAACTCAAATAATGGTCACAGCGGCGGAGAAGTCGTTGTTGCCACATACGTACGACAAAAAACATTCCCTTTTGTCATTTCGTAAACACTTCGTATAAAAAATATTCTTTTCGAATAAACGTAAAAGTCAAAGGGGTTTATACACCGTATAAAATAAGGTTGTGTATAAAACAAAATATGCATCAATGAAAGGAGATTGAGACGAAGTCCCATACCTCGGGTCAGACTTGACTCGGTCGTTCGTTAATCTCCTGAATAATAAACTTGAGTAAATTTATAATTGTTTAAGAACCTTTTTCATGTTCATTATTCCTTTTATATCACTTATTGCAATTTAATGAACACTATGTAATTATTTAAGTTAATAATGGTCGTTTTAATGATAATTGGTACTTGAGTAAAAAATAATCCCTTTATAATTACAAGTTGTTCATGTATCCATTATATCCAGAATTGTATTCATGATTTAGATATCATATATATCATATATATCCAGTACATGCATTCATTTATAATATTACATAACATTTAGAGGTAAGAAATGAAAAGCACCATTCATGGAGACGGTAAGCCGTACGTACGCATGAACGCTGCTTCCATTTCTATTTCATATTTTATGAAATAGAATCATAATGATATAAAAGTATATAATAATTCCAGTGTAATATCATATATAATATCATAACTCCATCCTTTATATGTCCCACATATGGTATTAACGAATCAAATCACTTTGAGGGGGCGGTAGTCCGCACTTCCTTAAATGAAGATATCGCGTTTACCCATAATGGAAACCATAAATGTTTGCACAAAATGAAAAATACAGATGCTTAAAGAAAACATAAACATATCATATATCATATATAAATATATTTTCATCTTAATGTCCACCTTTTAAGGTGTTAAAAGAATGTTGAACAATCATCGTTTCGGGAGGCAGAAATTCACCATCCACGGAAACAGTATGTTCTTTAAACATTAGATGTAGGTGTGTGTAAGTGTAGCTCGAATACATATTATAACAGAATCCAAGTATATGGAAGATACTGGTGTTGTTACAAAATAAATGAATAAAATGAGTTTATGTGGTTGGAGAAGCAAAATAAAACAAAAGAACACAAATGAAGACATTACCTTAAAATCGGGTAACTCCCTTTGGATTGAGCTCAAAAGCATCCTTGGGAAGACTTCTGCCCAATGTTAGGCTTCAAGGAGTTATATAGGGAAGTGGAGAGACAAAATCGGTAGGTGTTGGCTGATACAAAGGCTTTGGAAGTGTGGGTATGGAGGTAGAGGTGGGGGCCTTTTATAAGAGGAGAGGAGGGGCACTCTTGGAAAGTAAAGAAATGTTACTTTATTTTAAAATGAGTTTCGGATTCAAAAGGTCCCACATTGATATAATCCTAAGTAAAGGTGATAAGGGTTCTAAATACCCCCATCCAATAGGTTTTGGACATGTTTAGGTCATAGATTTTACATTATCTTTTCATTTTATTTAAATCCTTAATTAATGAGGTAATCGTTGCATCATCATGATGTCATAAATAATTTAATTTATTTAATGTATAAAAATTATATGAAAACTATCATGATGTAGGAAAGCTTTTTATCTTTATAATGAATATTTATAGTCAAAAATCTGACTTGTATAACCCCATTTGAAAATTGTTTTAGTAAAACAACTCATGTTTGTGTCATTTTAATTTTAACATTAAATAAAAAGATATTAATGTCATTATCCTACCAAAGTGGCTCCATGGGGTCCCCAAGTTGACCCATGCCTTTTCTTGGCGTTCCATGACACATCCAATAAGGGTATGACATGTTTCAAGGTCATCTCATATTATTAAAACATTATTTTTACCTTAAACTACACTAATTACCTCTAATCGCGATTAAGAACTTAAATGTTACTATTCACAAAAAAATTATTTTAATCTCATAGAACCACATTTTACTTCATAATTACAACCATTTATGTCGGATTTTTGAAAATAAAATCACAGTAGTGGCAAAGTTTCATTTAAACAAAAAATTTATTTCTTTAACTACCACTTAGTGGTTTCACTATTCATCAAAAATTGTAGTTTTTCAGAAAACTACCAAAAATTCACCCTAAGCTATATTTTATATTCTGAATTCAAAAATGATGTATATTTTACAAAATTAAAATCATATAAGTCACATTAATTAATTCATTAATTAATTCCCTCTGTCATGACAAATAGCGTGTTTTTATGAAACAATTAGTATCAAAAGATTGACACCAGTTTAAGTCTAATTTCAAAGTGAAATTGATTCCAATGACCAACATTGGCTTAAATGGTAAAAATATATTTTAATTTCACTTCAAACCCAATTCAAAAGATAATATAATAATATAAATAAATTATATTAAAAAGAGGTTTTGAATTAAAATACAACATTTTTCACTATTCATTAAAAATGCACTTTATCGGAAAAATACCAAAAAATCACACAAAGTAAATTTTTATGTCCCAATCATAAAGAATAAGTTTATTTTGACAAACATAGCTTTTAAAATTTCCAAAAGATAGATTTAAAAATGGTTTCCCATCAAAAGGCTATAAACCAATCGTTTAAAAATATTAGTGTATTCCATGCTTAAGATTTGATTTTTTCTCATTTTAATCCTCTAAAACACTATCTAAATCACTAATAGACATAGATAAAAATATCTATAATTAATTACTTATAAGGGATGTTACATCCTTCCCCCCTTTAGAAAATTCCGTCCCAGCTATTTATTTACTTATCGAATAAATGGGGGTACTTATCCCTCATTGCATTTTCATATTCCAATGTTGCCTCTTCCATCATGTGGTTTTTTCACAAAACCCTCACGTGATTAATCCCCTTTTTCTGTAACACTTGCTCCATGTGGTCAAGAATCTGGACCGGCTATTCCTCATAAGATAGGTTCTCTTCCAGCTGAACTACCTTTAGACACAAAATATGAGATGGATCTGGCATGTACTTTCTCAACATCGAAACATGAAAAAATTGTGTACCTGAGATAAACTCGGAGGTAAAGCCACACGATATGCAACTGATCCAACTCTCTCCATAATTTCATATGGTCCAATGAACCTTGGACTCAGCTTTCCTTTCTTACCAAATCGCATCACACTTTTCCATGGTGAGACTTTGAGAAAAATATGATCAGCTACCTCAAAAGATACATCCTTCCTCCTGTTGTCCGCATAACTATTCTGCCTTCTCTGAGCTGTTCTCATGTGTTTCTGTATCAGCTGAACTTTTTCTGCCAACACTTCTTCCAATTCTGGTCCCATCAGCTTTCTTTCACCCACTTCATCCCAAAAAGCTGGTGTTCGACACCGCTTCCCATATAACACCTCAAATTTTTCCATCTGTATACTAGAATGAAAAATGTTATAATAAGAATATTCAACCAAAGAAATATGTTGGTCCCAAATTCCCTAATAATCCATCGAATAAGAACGTAGCATATCCTACAATGTCTGAATTGTTCGTTCTGACTGCCCATCTGATTAAGGATGAAAAGCTGTACTAAAATTTAATTCAGTACCCAACGACTTCTACAGGCCTTTCAAAAAGTTAGAAGTGAACCTGGGATCACGGTCAGATACAATGGAGAGGGGAACACCATGTAACCTGAATATCTCTTTAAGATACAAACAAGAATGTTGATCTAGGGAAAAAATATATTGTATAGAAAGGAAATGAGCAGATTTAGTCAAGTGATCAACAATAACCCATATTGTGTTATACCTCGAGGTGTCTTCAACAATCCCACAACGAAGTCCATGGATATATTCTCCCATTTCCATTCTGGTAATGGTAAAGTCTGAAGCATCCCTTTCGGTACCTGCCGCTCTGATTTAACCTGTTGACATGTCAAACACTTCACAGTAAAATCAGCAATATCTCTTTTCATTCCATCCCACCAGTAATACTCCCGCAGATCTCTGTACATCTTAGTACTACCAGGATTGACTGAAAAAGGAGAACTATGAGCATCACATAACAAATATCTCTTCAACTGTGAATCACACAGCACACACAATCGCTTCCCAAATCTCAAAACGCAATCATTGTAAATGTTGAATTCAGGCAACTTACCTTTCTGAACCAGCTCTACCTTTTTCTACAACTCACTGTCTTGCTTCTGTGCTTGCTTGATTCTATTTGATAGATAAGATTTCACTGATACCTGAACCAAAACAGAAGAACATCCTACACCAACAAATTCTATTCCAATGTTCATCCAATCCTTAACCAAAGGATCATGTTCCAAACACAACATTGCTAATGAAGCATTACATTTTTGACTCAAAGCATCAGCCACTTTATTTGCTTTTCTCAGATGGTAATTAATTGTACAATCATAATCCTTCATTAATTCTATCCATCTCCTCTGTCTCAAGTTCAATTCTTTCTGATTGAATATATACATTAAGCTTTTGTGATCGGTATATATTTCACACTTTACTCCATACAAATGATGCCTCAAAATTTTTAAAGCGAAAACAACATCAGCTAATTCCAAATCATGTGTAGGGTAATTTACCTCATGCGTTTTCAACTTTCGTAAAGCATAAGAAATTACCTGATCATTCTACATTAGGACACAACCATGTCCTTTCAATGAAGCATCACTATAGATAACAAACTCCTCATTCCAGGATGGTAGTGCCAAAACTAGAGCATTCACCAATCTTCTTTTCAATTCTTGAAAACAATCATCACATTCTTTTGTCCAGATAATCTTAACACCCTTCCGAGTTAGCTTAGTCATTGGACTAGATAACATTGAAAAATATATAACAAACCTTTGGTAATAGCCTTCCAAAACATGGAAACTACGAATCTCTGTTACATTTGTGGGTCTTTTCCATTCTTCAACAACCTTTGTTTTTGCAGGATCAACAGTTATCCAATCTTTTGAAACAATGTGACCAAGGAAATAAATTTTTTGCAACCAAAACTCACACTTTCTGAATTTCCCATAGAATTTATTTTCTTTCAAGGTTTGCAAAATAACCCTTAAAGGTCTTTCATGCTCTTCTTTACTTTTAGAAAACACCAAAATATCATCAATGAAAACAACCACAACCTTATCGAAGAACTCATGGAAAATTCTATTCATTATGTCCATGAATACAACAGGTGATTTGGTTAGACCAAAAGGCATTACTACAAATTAATAATGGCCATATCTTGTAGGAAACACAGTCTCTGGAACATCTGATTCCTTTACCTTCAGCTGATGGTACCCCGATCTTAGGTCAATCGTTGAAAAATACTGAGCTCCCTGGAGCTGAACAAACAAATCATTGATATGAGGAAAATGATATTTGTTCTTAACAGTGATTTTATTCAAGGCTCTATAATCAATTCAAAGTCTCATAGAACAATCTTTCTTTTTAACAAATAAAATAGTATCCCCCCATGGTGATGTGATAGGGCGAATGAAACCGTTCTCTAATAAATCTTGCAATTTCTCCTTCAACTCTAAAAGTTCAATTTGAGGCATTCGATAAGGGGGTTTTGAAATTGGATTAGCATCAGGAACTATGTCAACAGTAAACTCAACTTCCCGATCTGGTATTGTTCTAGGAAACTCATCAGGAAAAACATCAGGATACACATTTACCACCAGCACATCTTTAATCTAAACAGTTCACTTGTTTTCAACAATATTTGCAAGCCAACATTCATTTCCATCTTTTACAAGTTTCTCGGCCTCTTGATATGTTATCTGTAGTAAGGGTTCATTCTTGTAGACAAACATAAAGTCTTTCTGAAAATAAACTTCTTTAGCTCTACAGTAAATCTTAGCATGGTAAATAGAGAGCCAATCCATACCCAGGATAACATCAAAATCTACTAGAGGTAAAACAATAAGGTTTTCAAGTAGGTTCTTTACACAGATAAGGATATAAAGATTCTTATAAATTCTTTTTGCCTCAACATTTCCCCCAGGTGTTTTTACTAGAAGTTCTGGAGTCATTTCTTGAGATGGTATTCTCATTTTACTTGAATAGGTTTCAGAGATGAAATAATGTGTAGACCCCGAATCAAACAACACACTGGCATAATCTGAAAAAACAAACAAAGTACCTGATACAACTTCATTTGATGGCCCGACATTTGCTGAAGTAGTTGCAAAGGATTTCACCACCCCTTTCAGCTTGTAGTCAAACTGCTTCCCACCACTCAATCTCTTTGTCGGACACTTGTTTTCATAGTGACCCATCTCATTGCACTTAAAACATTTCACTATCTGTAAATCAAATTTGGACTTACCATCACCTTGATCATTTTCAGTGCAATCACGAGCCTTATGTCCCATCTTACCACATCGGTAGAAATTTCCAAAATTAAGAAGACATTCCCTAGCATGCCTTTTACTACATTTATCACAAACTGGAAACATATTTTTCTTACCATCAGACATTTTTGAATAATTCTTCCCTTTCTCCTGCCACCTCAGTGTCTTCTTCTGTTGGTTGTTATAGAACACTTGATCATCAGCAAACTCCATTTCCACCTTCTCAGCACAGATAACAACATTTTCATAACTTTTGAACTCACGGGAAGCTAAAGACCTTCTATATTTTGGCTTTAATCCGGAGTAAAAACGATTGATTTTACTATCAAGGTCTCAGATAAAATTTGGAGCATACCTTGCCAATCGAGTGAACCTCTCTTCATAGGCAGCCACTGAGTCTTCCTCTTGCCTCAATTCCAAGAATTGTTTTTCCATCCTAAGTCGAACAACCTTAGGAAAATACTTCTCAATAATCATACCTTTGAATTCATCATAGTCAAGAGCATCAATCTCATTAGCGTCCCTGATATTTTTATCCATCGACCTCAACTGATCTGCCTCGCCCTCTAAACGGTAAATAGGAAGACTAACCTTTTGATTGTCTGAACACCCCATGACATCGAAAATCTTCTCCAGTGCATTAATACAGCCTTCAGCTAACACAGGGTTAGATGATCCCTTGAATGATGGGGGATGTTGCCTCGTGAAATGTTCAACCACTGACATGTTCCTCTACGGTTGATCTGTCTGATCTCGTTCATGGATACTACCACCATTTATCGCTTGAGTCAACTGCGCCATTACCGCAACAAACTGTTCAGTTCCAATTCTGACCTTCTCAGGATACTGATTCTGATGGTTATTTCCTTCTGTATGACTTCCTAGCACTGCTTCCATGTTCCTCTGTGGAAAACCATTCTGAATGAACATGTCTCAGATAAAGAAACATGTAAATTTTCAAATGCTATATCACATCAATTTGACCACAAAAAAAACATTTTTGGATAAAAATTTAATAAAATTCTAATTCATAAAGTTATATAAACCGACCTATGATACGAACTATAAGGCCCCAGACATAAACCTTACTTAATCTTGAGTTATTACATGATTACACCTTGAAGATCTTTTCAGGTTTAGAGTTTTAGATACTAAGATCATAAAAAATTCATTACATTCCATATTTAAACAAAGTGGTTACATAAGATATTGTATTCATTTTTTCCCATCAATGGAAACATATTTAAAATAAAACATGGATTCTTTCTTTACACTTCCTTGACACTATCATCATATCATGTACCTTTCCCTTGACCTATGAAAAACATTTAAAAAACATGGGATGAGCAAAAAAAGCTCAGTAAGGGATATAAAAATATGGAAAGGAAACATTGGTACATATAAACATATGAACGAAATCATACTTTACCCATAAATCATAAGCACCTTAACATACCTCATCAAATCATGAATAAATCATAGAAATCATAAGACATAAAGGTAACTTGAGGCATTCATAACATTCTTACGTAGGGAGTAACCCTATTGGTTACATTTAGAATACCCATCATATTATATTCCCTAAATCTCTTCAGAGAAACCTTTCTATTTCACTCCTTCACGTTACCCAATGCATTGGAGAGCTATATCGGGCTCACCCGCCCTTAGTTTATCACAGAACCACCCGTCTTCATAATAATTCCCAATTACCTCAACATAATCGTATCACATAAAACAAGCATAAAGGAAACATAACATTTCCACCTTTCAATCAAACGATATCAATACAAAACATTTATATAATATAAACATTATGAAAACCATTTTCAATGCCAAAATAAAAGAAAAGTAAAACATGGTATTTATTTTTCTTTTAAAAAAAGGTATGGCTTGTAGAGGAAGCCGAAACTCAAATAATGGTCACGGCGGCGGAGAAGTCGTTGTCATCACATACGTATGACAAAAAACATTATCTTTTTTCATTTAGTAAACGCTTCATATAAAAAATATTTCTTTTGAATAAACTTAAAAGTCAAAGGTGTTTATATACCGTATAAAAGAAGGTTGTGTATAAAACAAAATATGCCTCAATGAAAGGAAATTGAGATGACGTCCCATACCTCGGGTCCGACTTGACTTGGTCGTTCTTTAATCTCCTGAATAATTAAGTTGAGTTAATTTCTAATTGTTTAAGAACCTTTTTCAAGTTCATTATTCCTTTTATATCACTTATTGCCATGTTATGAACACTATGTAATTATTTAAGTTAATAATGGTTGTTTTAACGATCATTAGTACTTGAGTAAAAAATAAACCCTTTATAATTACAAGTTGTTCATGTATCCATTATATCCAGAATTTTATTCATGATATAGATATCATATATATCATATATATCCAGTACATTCATGCATTTATAATTTTAAATAACATTTAGAGGTAAGAAATGAAATGCACCATTCATGGAGACGGTAAGCCGTACGTACGCATGAACGCTGCTTCCATTTCCATTTCATATTTTATGAAATAGAATCATAATGATATAAAGGTATATTATAATTCTAGTTTACTATCATCTATAATATCATAACTCCATCCTTTATATGTCCCACATATGGTATTAACGAATGAAATCACTTTGAGGAGGTGGTAGTCCACACTTCCTTAAATGAAGATATCGCGTTTACCCATACTGGAAACCATAAAGGTATGCCCAAAATGAAAAATAAATAATCTTAAGGAAAACATAAAGATATTATATATCATATATAAATATATTGTCATCTTAATGGCCGCCTTTGAAGGTGTTAAAATAATGTGGAACAATCATCGTTTCGGGAGGCAGAAATTCTCCATCCACGGAAACAGTATGTTCTTTAACAATTAGATGTAGGTGTGTGTATGTGTAGCTCGAATACCTCTTATAACAACATCCTATAATTTGGAAGATACTGGGGTTGTTACAAAATAAATGAATAAATATAGTTTAGGGGGTTGGAGAAGCAATATAAAACAAAAGAACACAAGTGAAGACATTACCTTAAAATCGGGTAACTCTCATTGGTTTTAGCTCAAAGGCTTCCTTGGGAAGACTTCTGCCCAAAGTGAGGCTTCAAGGAGTAAGATATGGAAGTGGAGAGACAAAATGGGTAGGTGTTGGCCGAGCCAAAGGCTTTGGATGTGTGGGTAAACAGGTATAGGTGGTGGCCTTTTACAAGAGGAGAGGAGGGGCACTCTTGGAATGTAAAGAAATGTTACGTTATTTTAAAATGAGTTTCGAATTAGAAAGGTCCAACATTGATATAATTAGAGATTAAGGTGATAATGTTTCGAAATCAACCCATCGAATAGGTTTTGGACATTTTTAGGTCATATATTTTACATTATCTTTTCATTTTATTTTAATCCTTTATTAATGAGGTAATCACTGCATCATCATGATGTCATAAATAATTTAATTGATTTTATGACTAAAAATTATAAAAGAAATATCATGATGTAGGAATGAATTTTAGCTTTCTAATTAATATTTATAGTCAAAAAATCTGACTTGTATAACCCCATTTAAAAATTTATTTAGTAAAACAACTCATGTTTTTGTAATTTTAATTTTAACATTAAATAAAAAGATATTAATGTCATTTTCCTACCAAAGTGGATCCATGGGGTCCCCAAGTTGACCCATGGATTTTCTTGGTCTTCCATGACACATCCAATAAGGGTAGAACATGTGTCAAACTCATCTCATATTATTAAAACATTATTTTTACCTTAAACTACACTAATTACCTCTAATCGCGATTAAGAACTTAAAAGTTACTATTCACCAAAAAATTATTTTAATCTCATTGAACCACATTTTAAATCATAATGAAAACCATGTATGTTGGATTTTTGAAAATCAAATCACAGAAGTGGAAAAGTTTCATTTAAACGAAAAATCATTTTCTTTAACTACCACTTAGTGGTTTCACTATTCATCAAAAATTGACGTTTTTCAGAAAAATACCAAAACATCACCCTAAACAATATTTGATATTATGAATTAAAAAATGATGTCTATTTTAAAAATTTCAAATCATATAAGTTACATTAATTAATTTAATAATTTATTTCTGATGTCATGACAAATAGCGTGTTTTTATGAAACAGTAAGTATCAAAAGATTGACACCAGTTTAAGTCCAATTTCAAAGTGAAATTGATGGAAATGACCAAAATTGGATTAAATGGTAAACATATATTCTAATTTCACTTCAAAACCAATTCAAAAGATAATCTAATCATAAAAATAAATTATATTAAAAAGAGGTTTGGAAATAAAATACAACAGTTTTCACTATTCATTAAAAAATGAACTTTATCGGAAAAATACCAACAATTCACACAATGTAAATTTTAATGTCCCAATCATAAATAATAAGTTTATTTTGACATACATAGCTTTCAAAATTGTCAAAATATAGATTTAAAATTGTTTTCCATCAAAAGGCATTAAAACAATCTTTTAAAAATATTAGTGTATTCAATGGTTAAGATTGGATTTATTCTCATTTTAAGCCTCTAAAACACTATATATATCACTAATAGACATAGATAAAAATATCTATTATTCATTACTTACCTGGGATGTTACGGTTAATTTCCCAAAAAAGAATCCACAATATATTATTCATAATGTATTGGAGGCTGAATGTTGATGTACTACTGTATATATGAACTAAATGACTCAAATATTTCTAGTGTACTAGTTATATCACCGTCTATGATATCATGATATTCATCTAAAATAATAAATGAATTTAAGGAAATACATCATTGGTTATCCAATTTTCTATATTTTTTCGAGAGAGAATATTTCATCACTTAGTAATGGAAAATCCAAATTCAATCCCAATTCCTATTTAATAAAATGGTTTGAAATATTTTATAGTGGAAAACTCCTCCCTAAAGGAGTCATATTTTGAATGAAATATTTCTGATATTATGTTCAAACCAAAGATGAGCATTCTCATCTTGGTAAATGTTATATAATGATAATTTTCAAAATGAAAATATGAAGAGGGTGTAATAATCAATGATTGACAACTTATATTGAGGTTTATGATTACAATTCTATTGAATGAACATCATCACTAGTATTTTAACTTATAAAATATACATATTCATAATGAGGTAGTGTAAAAAATCCCCCATTACAATTGGATTCTATCCTTATAGACACCTGTTATTTTATCGAAATTCAATGGAAACTGAAAATTATTAATCATATAGATGAACATATTAAATTCTATAAAAAATTTAGAATTTGTTACTCATCCTAAATATATATTATTGACAATGATATATTTTTTCACTAGGAAAAATATAATCACATGTTTCACATTCACATAATGTTATTGTAGAATCCCTGGTAAATTTTGAAATTTCTTTTCTTGATAAGGGAACCCCCCCAATATTTCTCATCAATTATTAATTCTACAATTCATAAAAAATGAAATATGAGAGATAAATATGATAAATATCTACTCTATTCAAATATGTTATTCATCCTTTTCATATGAAAAAATGATAATATTAAGTATTTTTATATGTAATACCTCAAATATTTAATTTTTTCTTCTAGAGTTTTGTATAAAATTTGTGATTTAGTAATTAGTATATAATTTGATTCACAATAAATGAAATAGTATTAAGAACATGAATAATTAATGGGGGAATTCATAGTGTTCTTATTATCATGTTCAAAGGATTAGATACCCATAGTTATTTTGAATGAGGCCAATGATGAAACACATGGAACGAATTATAAGGGAACCAATTTCTCACATAAAATCTATAGTTGTGGATACATGTATCCCTCCAAGTGTGTTTCTGATGTAACCCCAAAAAATGATCACATGATGATTTCATCGAGTTGAGGAAAAGATGTTTTTCTATGAAAGGAGGTCTATGTGATATTTCTTATGATACCATAAGATTTAAATTGGATTAGTGGGATAGATGAATAGATTATCACACCCTCTTTAATGGAATCTATCTTAATCATGGACTCTCTAATCTATTTATTTAATATTAATGAATCATTATCTTATACTATCACAGGATGGATTAACCATATATCATTTTTACTCATCAAAATTTTTAATGTGAATATCTATTATATATTACTGTCATTCATCAATATTAACATCAATGTGTTTTAGAAATTCACTATTGATGATGAAATCTATATGTGACATAGTATTTATATATAATACTTATTTCTCAAGGATTCCTTATTTTGGATAATTTTATTTTAAATCCACATATTTCGACACTATCATATTTTCCATAATGGTAGGTTATATGAATTAATGGGGTTGGGATGACTCCCCTGAAATGTGATTCTTCTATATTATTAGGAAATGAAAAAAAACCCCACACATATTTGCCCCGTTAAATTTGGAAGATCATTCCTTTTAGGATAATTATATAAGGACATATCCATAGTGTTTAATGTCATATGGTTTGAAATTACTGTCTAAATTATACTGAATTATGGTTTTTGATTGACTCATACATGATAGGACCATTCTATTTCATCACAAAGTTAATTTGAACTACTGATTATATGTTTTTATTATAAGGCAAATGATGTTTATAGGTGTGGGGACTGATTGACTGGAAAAATCAAAGCTCGCTAATATGAACAAAGTATCATTGGGAAGATATAAAAATAAGATAAATTTGGTTAAACAAGGAGGGAAAATATCACACCAGGAGGGACATTGTTTTACTAGGTTCATCCATTAGTGAAATAATAAATCATTATGAATATGTCCACTAAATAAGTAAATGGTAGTTTCAAAGGTAATATGTCTTAAAAAATGGTATTTGTATGCCTACAAAGGATTTTAAATAGGGAGGACAAACATTGAAATCCTCATTAAGAATATATATACAACAGGATGAATTTTGAGGGTATATGATACTAGTATTGAACAAATGGGTCTCCTCCTAAACATCTTGTATTATTTTAATTAGTTCCCATTTAGTAAAAAATAAATTTATTAGGGTCATATAGTAATATTTTACCACGTTTTTTAACATCATATATGAACATTTTTTTATCGAAACATACATCCTGAAGCTAGGATGTTTTTTAGAGTTTAATATCATGAGATTCTGATATTGTTTTCAATAATTTTTTGACCAAAATAAATTTATTGGGGTTTGATAATATATGAATCTCCTTATTTATGGACTAATTAGTGAAATATGTGAATATAGAGATAGATTTGGTTCTTAAATTTTATTGGAAGCCTATGTTTTTATATATAATGTAAGAGATCAGTATTTGGGATTATACATGAATTCATGTTTTCCAAACATTGATTAAGCATAGTCAAGATTTATGTTTCCCAAAGACCATTTTATCTCCATGGATAACTTGATGATTTGTTGTGATGGAATAATCAAGGGGAACATCCTGTATCATTTTCAAGGGACGAAAGTCCAAACACAAACAAATCATCACTATATATTTGTATATTGGACATGTATACTAATCCATGATAAATTTCTCCATAGTATTTTTAGATAGGGACCAAATTATCAAGGGGTAATTGATTAAAAAAATATTCAGCTCCTATCAATTATAGAGGGAAAATGGTATGTTTTTTCAGTCAAGGAGGAAAATAAATTTAGTGGAACTCTCTTATTCACATTGAATTAATCATAAATGTTTAGAGTCATTGGATGTGGTCTCATCCTCGAATTTTTTGTTTGTTTTTGGAGGAAGGATACAATAGGATGATTTGAAACCCCATGAAAAGGCATTTTTAAGATTTTGTGATTGGAAAATCAAAATATTCTAATCCATATGGCTTGCACATGTTTTAATATGGTCTTTATTGTTAGTAATAATGTGGAATCTAGATCCACAGTGTATGATGGAACAAAGAAGGAGAACCATTATTTTGTTCTCACAAGGTATTTGAGTCTGCTACGTGGGATACCAAATGGGTCAAGTCTATGATGTTATCTTGAGAGAAAGAAACCAATCTACAAAGTAGATGTTTGTATGAAAAGATTAAATTTATGGGGAATGCATAATGAAGCAGTATTATTATGATTTTTTTGATTGTAATCATGTACAGAGATATCAAAGGTAAAATACCAATAGACAAGGCCCACCCATGAGAACTCATGGATTATAAATCTCGAGATAAGTTTTTTATTTGAGCCTTATTCACTAACATACCCGGTTTATGAATTATTTGAAGGGTTTCATTGTGTGTCAATTTCCTGATAGTCCTTTATGTCTAAAATTTAATATTTCTTCGATACATATTCATATTTTTACTATAAACAACAATACTATGTATTTATAAAAAAATAATAAGAAAATCATTTTTTGAATTGGGTTGTAATGATGTAGGTAGTGAATTACCATGTGGTGTAATTTATTGAAAAAAAATATATATTACTACTTTCTATATATAATTAAATGTGTAAGTAATACAGTAGGAGTAGGAAACTGTAGGGTTCTCCATATCACAATTTCATGTCTTTTAAGATGACATTTTGTAGATTGGTGGATGTGAGGAATCATGGATAAAATTCTAACTTGATATGTGCATTTAGTGGTTGGGGTGTGGAAATAACTTGGTTACCAAATTAAAAACCACATGTTTTGTAGAAATCTATGAGGATTTGTAGGAAAATAATTATCTAGAAAATTATATAAGAATCTTTATAGTATCCTCATCCTCATAGAATGAAGTGGTTGGATCAATAGGGGTACCCACATTGTTTTTTATTAGATAATTACTTAGGTGTGAGAAAATTCATCCCCCAGAATAGAAATTTAATAAAATTTAGAGGGGGTCATTGTGAGTAGTATCAATAATACCATATATATTACCATTAATTTTTTAAAATACTTATGGTATGACATAGTTATAGTGAATATAATTCACAATAAAGCACCTGACCAATTATTAGGTGCATAGGGAAGTCAAAATTTTAATCTCATTTTCTAATAATGTTCCAAAAAATTATTAATATTTATTATTCATCATCCAATATAAATAGACTTATCAAATTATTATTTATCCACATAATTCATTCCACATAATTCTCATTTTAGTTAATCTATTATTTTGTCTTGATACATATTTTTACTCCTTGAATTTGTTAATTCTTTATTAATGTCATTTATTAATTGAATTTATTATATATGTGTGGTTACTGCTCCACTAAATTAGAGATAAGTTGATGTTTTAAATATCACATAAATGTTACATTGAATACTATAATTTAATATATTGGAAATAAATTATATGTTTTTCTTTTTAGAAATAATTTTCTTTTTTAACATTTACAGGGAATGACCCATGACTAACGTGAGAACACCAAAGATGAGTTCAATTGAATGTCCATAAAAATTGATATCATAGAGTTCAGTTATAATCAGATAATCTATTAACAGTATAATTTAGTCTCACAACTGAATGGATTATGACTACAATAAATTTTATTTATTTATTGGTTCCCACTATTTTTTTTGGGATCCTATGAGATGCTTCAATTCATACCCTGAGAATGGGAAACTACCTACTCGACTATATCAACATAAACCCGAAGGTACTTTGGGATAGATATCATGTGTTGAGTATTTCATTAATAGAGACTGTCAACCAAATGTAATATTTTTTTGTAAATCCCCTTAACCCTAGTGGAGAATCCCTATAACAAAAGTTTGGACATGTATTGTTATAGATCATTCAACCAGATGTCAATAGAAAATTAAAATAAACATAGTTATCAAAATAGGAGTTCAGATCTGGGAGTTTCCACCTAGAATTAGGTATTTCCATTTTAGATATATTTTCTCTTAAATTAATTTTAATATTAGATGAAGATATTAAGATTCTAAGAATCCTTTTACATTTTATAAATATATATGCAAAGGAAAAATTACATAATCATTTATAGGTAGAGTCTATACAAAATACCATTCAAATGATGCTTGGGGAAGTATGATTCAACCTCCGAGATTTAAAAATTTTTAGTTGGGTCTTAGTCAAAGAGAATATATATGATGAATTTCTTCTACAAACCTCTTGATATTATAACAAAAAAATGACCCTTCAACTTTACAAAAAACATTACAATATTGTGAATTGAATGGTGGGGAAAAATATTCATCCCTAGGATGATATCCCATTCAATTCAAGGACTGCACTATTAATCCGATAAAAAGGGATGACTATATCAAAAAAGATATTAGTTGTGTTGTGGTTTCTAAATATGAGTAACTCCTTAATTAAATTAAATTTCTGTTAAAGTGGTCTAATAAATCATTTATGGATTAGAGTTCATCTTTAATTATAATTGAATGATTATTTTATCATTTTCATAGTGTCCTATAGCACTGGATACATCTTCTTAGTGATATTACAATGTTATAGCAATATATTTTTAAAATTTCTAGAGTTCTCCCAATCATACGGTAGAAAATGGAACAATTTATTCGTTATGGTGCTGGCTTGGACTGCTTAAAAGTTTATACACAACTATAAGGGTAATTATATATTCAATATAATTTGGTCATTTCCAAATGTTTATATATTAACACAATTTCATGTTTGTTAATATAAGTTTTTCAACCCTCTATAAATTATTTTTTCAATTTTAAGAAAATAAATCTTGAGTATCAGAAGGGATCAAAGATGATTTTTATATATCAAAATGGTGAAGAAAATTCCTTATCATCATAACTAGCATATGTGTATACTATATACAAACATCATTAGATCCATCATTAAAAATGAACCTAAATATATTTAAGGGTTATCACTTAGAAAAAAATGGGTGTGGAAGGACCAAGTATAATGTTTCATAAAATGGACCAAAATCATCTGAAATTTTGAGTGAATTGGTGGATTATAATGTTTCTCCATATATGGGGATAATTTTATCTATCTTGCATCATATTCTTAAAAATTGAATATATTTTGAGGGTTTTATTGAGTGGTATTGAAGGAAAGAAGTTTTAATCATTAAGGTTATATTGACGTCAATCCTTTTGATAGAGATTATTACCGCCTTGTTTAGCCAGTTCCAGACTTCTATAATGCCTTGAAAAAACAATTTTAGGTTTAAATCTAATATTTTTATAGCACTATTTAATCTATGAAATATTTCATACATGAACGAAATAAAATTTCAAAATTACTTGGGCTTGATGTAACTAATTAGTATCACCACATCAATAAAAATTCTTCTTTGGAATTGGAAGGTCAAATACACCCATATTATATTATAACACTGAATCATAATATAATCAATTCATTAAAGTATTTTAAATATTTTAGTGGATCAAAAGTGGATATATTATTTCAAGAGGTTAATAAACATATTTTATCACCTGTCTATAATTTAAGTTGGGCGATGAACCACTCTAATGTTCGTTTAAATACTAGAGTCTTTATAGGAATTGACTAACCCAGTTTATCAAAATATTTATATGTGGTAATAACTAATCGTTTGGAGGTTTTTGTGATACATCCACCTTTTCTCCTTCTAGGATTTTAAAAGGTACATATATCCCTAAATAAATGTTATAAAATTGATAAAAGAAATAAATTTCTAGAGGGGTGAATATAAATTTAATATTTTCCATTAAAGATTATTCATCAATGAAATTTCATAAAGAACATATGGAATTGTGACAAAATGATCCTATTTTGAAAAAAGAGGTATTATCCATTTAACGACATCATATTATTTAACATCCCTAAAAAAATTAAATTAATGAAAAGGCTTGAGGGGTATGATATGTGTTTATTTTAAATTATATTTTAAATAAATCAAATAAAATTAATAGTATTGAATTATGATATGGTCCGGTTATTTTTGATGAACTCAATAATGATTATTTGATATATCAAGCAACCATCATTCTAGTAACATGGTTTATATAATTTCCTAAACCCTTGTAAATATTATATAAAATATTATCAATAATCAATTATAATGTCTTACATGAATAAAACATGAAAATCAATGTACTATAGGAAGTCCATAACTTTTTCCCAGGTTTGATTGACACAAACACTTCTATGTATGGTATGTTGACTAATGTTTTTAAAATAGGAAATATTAACAAAAAATATTTTTTCCAAAATAAATCATTCATAAGGGGACATAATCCTCATTTCTCATACATAAGATGTGTTACCCAAAAAAAATTATGATAGGATGGATCTATATCGGGCTCTTAAGGTGGGTTATCAGCTTCATTTTTAAGAATTGATCACAAATGATTTCTCATCCTCCTTAGATAATTATTTTTTCCACCAAGGAGACATATTTATCTTACTAATTTAAATAAGGTTATCATGGTTTGCTGATGTCCTTTCGGTCTTTCAATATGAGCCACCAATGGTGGTAGTGGTTCTGGCTAATATAGAGTGTATAACCCCATATGTGTAAGAGTCTCTAGATACTCCATGACTCAGGGTGGTGGTCACCATGAAGACATGATAGTCAATATTACATGATTTTTTATTAAATAATAATTTTTATTATTATCTCTATTGACAACCTATTCATTTTTTCGCTGTCTCAAAATCACCAGCCTGATTTGTAGTGTATATCCAGGTGTTTCCAATTCCCACGACCTAGCCAACAGAGAATATATATATTGATCATTTATTGGGCCCAAAATTCTATCGGATTAAATAATATCATTTTACATTAATGAGTAATTCCACTAATATAGTGACTTCTCTAAATGAGACTCATAAATTGACCTATATGCTCATGATATGTAGTACATCACTCATATATTTTAATGGGAAAATATATTGATGTCAATCTATTAAAACCCATTAAGATTATTATTAGGAAAACTTCACATGGGTAATAATAATTGTATGATTATTTGGTATAATGGTTCTATATCTAAAATGGTCTACATTATCATTATTAAAAGTCTTCTACTATGTGATAAAAATTAGTCATCGCAACATATTCATCTTGAGTGTAGATTAACGGATGAATTTAAAATCCTATAGGATGAGTATTTCCATGAATAATCCCACCATATAGATATAATAATATGTATGTTGACATTTGATGAAGAATATAATATTTTGACAAATAATATTATGTAGAATATAGTTACAACTAGAGGGAAAATAGATAAATATCGTAGTAAAAATAATGAAACTGAGAATAGGGAAAAGAATGTTCCTATAATTGTGGAGATATTATTGTTTATAATATGAGGAAATATATATATATATATTAAAATAATGTTAATGAGGAATGAAAATAAATAAATGATCACAATAAAGACAAAAAATATGTTTTGTAATGTTTTATTTAAAATAAGAGTGACTATTATTTCTAGGTGTCCATCTTCTTCATTTTTTAGTGAATTGGAAAAATATATAAATTATTTCCCATTATTTGTATTTCATTTTTATTTGATTATGAATTTTTAATAAAATATAGTACATTATAAATAATATAAATATCACATGGATCATCATTTAACATTAAATTTGGAATGGGTCACGTAAAAAAGGATTCCTAAATAGTTTTGCCTTAAGATTTCATACTGGGAATGGATCATTGAAATGTGTAATTTAAATTACCACCAAATTTGAACTATATTTGGTCTACTCATATGGGTGAAAAACTCTTATTTAGGACTCATGGTTGCATATATAACCAACTAACATCACTATAACCATATAATTAGTCAATTTTGATGATTGTTTTCTACTTGGGTGTGGCACATGGATGTGTATTTTCACAAATACCATCAATACAAAATTATATCTAGTCAATTCATAAGCATTTTTTCATTGTGGGAATTGTTTATGGATGGTTATAAGCATTAATTAATTAACGTAACAATAGATTTGGTATATTTTAATTATTTATTTCCACATGGGTGTGGTATATATATCAAGATAGGGGAAACCCATCAATGAATGATTTTCTATATCTCAAGTATCATTTATTGGTAAAGACACAAATACCATCAATTCATCAATAGAATTGGACCTTTCTAATGAATAATTTACACTTTCTAATAGATCATTTATGTGTATATCCATAGATACCAACATTGACATAAAAAACTTATTACACTAAGTTTAAATTTTTATTCATATTCATGGATGAATGAATGGTACGTGCACGAATACCGTCATTATAAAATTATTTTTTATAACTACCTAATACTTTAAAATAACACTATGTTGATAGCATATATAACTATTAACAACAAGAATAAATTAAGATCATGATATTATGATTTTTTTTAATTTAATGACATAGTCATAATATTTCAGTAATATATATAAGTAAAATAATTATAAAATAATTATATAATTCTTAATATTCAATTAAAATAGATTGATAAAATCTGGGAAAATAAGAACACAATTTTTTTGTTATGCCATTTTATTCACAAAATACATTTTATTGAATAATGGTATTTATTTATATTTAAGGATACATTATTATAATTTTATTGTATAAAAATAAGAAAAATTATAAAATAAAAATAACATCAGGTTTTAAATCATTGAATAAAAACTATCAATAGTTTAAAGATTGTTTTATTTGGAAAACGTGTACTTTTCAATAAATAGTTAATAATAAAAATTTGGAATAAAAAAATGTATTTTTAATTTATTGATTTTAAAATAAAAATTTTATTTTTGATTATTTTCATTTATTCATTGATAATAATTATAATTTATTTATTGTAATGAACTTGAGACTGGAATGTGGTATAAATAAATTATATACTAATAATTAAATTTTCATAAAAACAATTTTCATCATAATTTATTGGTTTAACATTACATTAAATTATGAAACTTATAGAAATGTATCCTTGAATAATAAGATAAATATTTGGAAATAAGATGTATTAATTTTATTAAAAGGTCCCCAAAATATTTTGACATTATTAATTGTAATGACATTAAATTTATATGACCCTTGTAAAGGTAAAATAAGAGAACTATTCTTATTATAAATTTGGAAAGAATAAAATTCACAAAATAATTTTCATTAATATAATTTTCCAACAAATTCATTTATAATTAATCAAAATTAGAAAATATGTCATGTTTTACAATTTATCTTTTAATTTGAATTTTATAATATTTGCGTAAAAAATCAGTAATGTTATATTCATTCTTTTTAATATATATTAAATTTTTTTTATGGACAGAAACAACATATTTATAGTTATAAATAGTAATATTAAATATTTATTTATTTTTTATCCTGATAAATAATTTTAAATTCTTAGTGAGTAAATATGTACCATAAATATTTCTGTAATCGAGACACAAAGCATGTCAAAGGAGTAGAAAAAATCATTAAAATGATTTTAATAAATCTATAAGTAGTGTTATATGGGCTTATTAATGTGTCCCATGAATTTTTTATATTAATATAATATATTATACCTTTTTGGAATTTTAATACTCTAATTCTCTTGAAATCGTGTTTTCTTCAACACAAAATTTTGTGTATCAGGTTAATACTGATACTAATTTTATTTTATGTTGAATATATTACATAATCTTATTTAAAAATCATAAAAGTATAGAAATAATGCATGAATTATTTTAAAAATCCTAAAAGTTCATCCCTTATCCATTTATGTGCTATATATTACATTATTTAATATATAATAACTTTTCATTATTAAAAAAGTCATTACAATATTTATGGAAGAGATTGTTTATCCACGTTGTTTAAAAAATATATATGGATTAAAATGACATCTTAACTCGTTAAAATATGATAGGATGACAATATTAATATCTCATATATTTTTCTTCTAATGCATGAATTTTTTTGGACTAATTTATATCATTTTGATAGATATTATATTATAATATTTCATGTATTCAAATAAATCATTAATAATATTTTATAATAAGGTATTTTTGGTGTATAATGTGGAAATGTCCAAAATAATGATCCATATATATTAAAATTTAAAAAAATTTCTAAAGTCTAAATTATGGCTATTTACTATATTTATTATTCCAGAATGAATAAAAAGATTTACAGGAACATCATTGAGTTAGGTCGATCCGCTAGCCATCACACTTTCTTATCTAAGCCATCAACCACAAAAATTTCATCAAAAAATTCATGTGTAATAGTTTAATTCATGGTTGAAATAGATACAAGGAAGGATATCTTAATGGTTGTATGATTCTAGGAAAAATTAATTACACCATTTATAACAACTTTCATTATTGTGGAAGAGTCCCATTCCAACCATATATTCGACCATCTTTATTTTTAATCATCTTAAACCGAATTTAAAATCAAAATAATTTTAGTATACAATGATGTAGGGAATACCTAAGGCCTATAATGACATCCTCTTACAACAACTATGCGGTCTATGAAAATATAATTTTGTCAAGAGGAGCCTGGATTACTGATTTAAGAAACATCTACGTTACATTTTATCCAATAACGACATGTATTTCTCTAAAAGATATCAAATTAACCATGATGAAAAATAAAATTTCATATAATTCAAAACCAATTATTAGAAAATATCATTTAAATACTTATCACATCTAACATTTTTCAAGGATATCACCCCTTTAACTTCTCTAATGATATACTCTACAGTTTATTATATGGAGAATGGTATTCCACTAGGGATTATGAAATTGTGCATGATAAAAATAATGTGAATAAATTCTAGGTAGGATTCATTTAGAATGTTATGAATTTTATTTGATTACAAATCATAAAAAAATAAAAACTATGTGGCTTATGATCAAGAATCAATATCGAAACATCATCAGAAACATGTATGTTATAGTAGTCTGTTGGGAAAAAGTCATGACACATATAATGAATAAACAATAAATTAAATTACTAAATTGATTATAAATAACGTATTTATATCTATGATGAATACTAATAAATTGAATTAAATCATCGGTGGGATGATTAGAATATGATGCTATCCGGGAAAGATTACATCTAATTTAAATATTCCAAGAAATTATGATTATTATTTGTCCAATACTTAATGTGTTCAAGAGTTTTGATATTATAGAAGTCATTTTAGGATGAAATTCCCTAGGTTGAATAATCCTAAATGAGAGTTACATTTTCAATATTGAAATTTTAATTAAAAAAATTCTATAATCTCAACTTGAAGGGTACCAAAAGTATTCTCCCATAGGTATATAATTAATACATTGGTGTCCAATGAACTGTATTGTGAAAAATAGATGTTGACGGGATGAGTACTAGTCCAGTTTTCCATCTAGTAATTGAGTGTATAATCAGTGTTAATAATCCATTACGATTTAATTATAAATGTGGAACATGACTTCTGGAATGCATTCAATGTGAAGGATTCCATATGATTCAAATAACTATTATAATAATAAATTAGTATTTTTATACCATATAAGAGTTAGCGTATATTGATACAATTTAGCCTTTTATAAGGATAATTTATCATTCCATTGAAATCATTAATCCTCTCAATGAATAGGGACATATCCTAATTTATCTCACAATATGAGAGAAGTGGTATTTGTAAGAACCCAGATCTTCTTTTCAAGTATGTTTATCTTTTGTGGTCGTTTTTGGGAAAAAGAGCAAAATCTGGAAATTTTCTATGTACACGTCGTGTACTTTATTAGCACACGCCGTGTAGTTTGATGTTGCTCGAGGTCATGTGCTGGCTGTGTCATGACCATGAACACGGCCATGTAGGGGTGATGTGGAGGCCGCCTAACAGAGAGTATGGAAACAGTAAGTACACGCCGTGTACTCCAAAATTTCACATAGTATAATTTGTTTTTTTGTCATTAAATGGACTGGGGTCGCGTCTTAACCCCCAAAATGTCTTCATCTAGGCATTATTCAATTGGGATAGACCATACGGCCGTGAATCTTCCCTAAGACCTCGAGCCTCTGTTTGTTAACTGAATCGACCGATGCTGATCATGTTGGAATCGCAGCGGTAAGCTCTTCCTTCACCTACAGTTTCGTTTTACAATTCCTCCTTTTTCTGATGTTGTCATGGAATGTTGTTTTTGGATATTTTCATAGATGTACGACGTTCCAAGGAGAATCAAGCTTCGAGGTTTATGTATATTGATCTCCTAATGTCAAGGTAGTTTGTTTGTGCCTTTTGGTAGAAATTCTTTTAATATTTTGTGCAAATTACACCAATACCCTTGAACGGGGTATTGCGTGTTTCATTTTTTGAACTTGATTTTTTCTTTATTTGATTATATGACTAAGTAGATGATATTGTTTGTGAATAGAGTAATTTATTGTGCTTTGGATGTTTTTCATGTTTATGACTGTTTGGTCTAGTTTTTCCTGTTAGGCTATTGCTCGTTCCATGCCTGATATTTTAGGATGGTGTGATTGTTGTTCTTCTATGCTGAGATGTTGTATAATACTATCCAAGTAGTTTTTAGGAAACTTTTTCCATTATAGTATTCGATACTTGCTAACTCTACCTAGGGATGTGAGAACATAGTGTAGTAGACCATAGGAAGAATGGACGTAAAGGCTTCTCTAGAGTGTCTTTATAATACTATACGAGACTACATGGGGGATTTTATATTGATTGATTCATTAGAGTGTATGTAGTTCCTCGACGCAGGACATATGGGGAATGAGACATTGTGTTCTTCCCCAGAGCGCCTTTAGTATGATAAGAGACTATAGGGGGAATTGACGGTGAGTGATTCCCCAGAGAGTCTATTCTTTAGCTGAACCAGAGGGGTGAGACTATGGGTACTTCCAAGAGGGATGTTAGTACATGTAGGTTGAACCATAGGGGTTAGGATGTGAGAACTACCAATAGGTTTTCCTTGTTGTTCTATTTGATTGAGTGGCTTCTTACTTGTGTAAATTATATGCTATAACTGTGGATTGTTTGATGTTAGGTACCTTCCTGTTCAATTCTTTCTGTACATTTACCTGCCATATATTCACTGACTGTTAGGCAAAGTTATTCGGGTGGTTGCCTACTAGGATTTTGTCTCACACCCTTTTTGGGTCAAACTTTTGGGTCCAAACAGATTATATTGTTGCAGGTATAGATAAGTGAATGTGACCTTCTTCTTCATGTTCTTGATTGCATTGGAGATAGAGAGCATGGGACCAAGGTGAGGAATGCGATGCTGAGGAGTTGTTTATCTGTTTCCTTTTGTACTTGGGTTTAGTATTGTATTCAGCATTGTGACTTTTTTTCTACTTTCATAGACACATATTCATCATACAACATCTATATATTTTTCTATTTGTTTAATTATCAGTATTCCGCTATTTACTATTGTTGGATATTAACATCTTCCTCTATTATATGATTGTTTATCTTCCACTATGTTACTCTACCAATGAGGGAATAATTTCCCCATTATCACATCCAAGGCCCTTGCTACTAGTCAGCTGCCTCTGACGTTCAGGGAAATGTGCTTGAGGCCATGTGACAAACCGGTTACGGGGTTCCATTGGGTGGCTTCCAGAACTGGTGCATTACAAAGTGGTATCAGAGGGTTTCTTTTCTCTTGATTTCATTTTTTGAGCATTTTTATAGGGATAAGATAGAATAGGTACTTGGTAATAAGTTGTTCTTTGGATTAGCTAATCTGTGTATAGGGAAAATCCATACTACCTCGTTTATTACAATTTGTATGGTTTTCAATTTTACAATTGATTTGATTTCACCGTTGGGTGATTCAAATGATTTGTTCTATTACTGTTGTTGTTATTACGATTCTATTTCTCTCTCAACCCGATGAGATGAGGGTATTCCATATCATGCATCATATAGGCACATTCTAGAAATTGTATTCCATGCATTCGTTCCATTTCATCTAGGATGAATTTAAAAGTTCATTTTGTTGTGATAGATTTTGTGTATAATATGCATGTTGTTGTGATGGATGCTTTGATAGAATCCATGCTCTTTGATAGGGAATGTGTTTGTGTAGTGATTTGCTTCGATGGAAGCCCAATATTGGTTCATGAGGTGTTATGTGCCCCCATGTACCGAAAGTTGGTGGATCATTGGCATGTTTACATTGTTTGTAACTATTAAAAGAATCCAAACATTGATTCGCGGGGTGTGTGGGCCCTCAAGGATCAGAATTTGGCATATTAATGCTGGTTTTCTGTCTTTTCTAGGCTCCGGAGTAGTTTCTGAGGCTACTGTCCGAAAAACCCAAAATACACATCATGTACTTTATGAATACACATCGTGTAGTCTATAGCCGTTTCACTGACTGTACGAGTAGAGACACTGGGTTTTGAAAAATATTGTAGGAACATGCCACTTGCTTTTTTAGAATTCTGTGTTGTATGAAATAGGTACCCCGACTGTGTCACGAACAACACGGGTCTTGTTAAATTTTCACATACATGATGTGTTTGAATTTTATATACCGTGTAGACTGATCTAGGTACCTGTATATGTGACGAACAACACAAGTCGGTGTTACACTTTTTCATACACACTGTGTCATTCTAGAACACACCATGTAATGTCAACCGTGTTTCAGGTCGTGTTGCTAACAACACGGGCCAGGTAAGGCATCTCTAGTACATGTTGTGTCTGCCTGGAACACACTGTGTAGATTTGTCTTAGAGAAGTTGTGTGGCTTAACCATGTAGAAGGAATTGGGTAGGGAAGAGGATTCAAGTACATGCCATTTTGTAGGACAACACACCAAGTATTTGGGGTGTTACGCTACTAGTTTAGGTAGAAGTACACACCCATGTGAATGACAAAAGAAAAACATGTCGTGTAGGGAAAGAACACACCGGGTAGTAATGTTTTGCATAACTTGAAAAATGTCTTTTCCCTGTTCCTTCTTATGATTTTAGTTTTTTAGTCCTTGCTAATGTTGATCTATGGTGTACATTTGACCTTTCATAGTCATGGCACTGAGACGTCCTCTGATTGTAAGCCAGTTGCTAAGCGGTGATCAGAAACTGGATATGGCTGATTAGTGATTTCCTGAAGATCCTACTATTGTACTAGCCTTGTAACCCGTAGTGATACATGTTACAAGCTCTAATGTGCAGTTTAGGGAAGGCTTTTTGAGGAATATACAGACCTTCTAGGGAGCTCCCCCTCCTACCTCGACTATGGCAGACTTGACGTGTATTTTCCAGTAGAAACATCCTCCCTCCTTCTCAGTGGATAGAGGACCTCATGATGTAGAGGTATGGCTAGAAGCCCTGATGATGATCACCGAGCATATGGAAATGCCTCCAGATAGGTGGGTCCATCTCTGTAACTATATTCTTTGAGACTTCACCCAGAGGTGGTGGTACATGATCTCACATAAGGGTCATCAGCAGCTCATTGCGTGGGAGGTGTTTCAGTACATCTTTTGTGACTACTTCTATCCGAAGACCCTGAGGGCCGACGATGCCCTGGGGTTCATGAGCATGGTTTATGGTACTCTTTCTGTCATGGAGTACTCCTTTAGTTTAACTGAGCATCAGCATTTCCCACCCCTCCAAGGCATAGATGTATTGTTCTTGGCAAGGAATATTGAGGATGGTCTTAGACTAGAGATCTGCTCATAGGTGAATAACTTAAAGATGACTTCCATAGCTTCCATCTGCTACCGGTCACTGATTTCAGAGTGCAATCTAAGAGATTCTAGAGATGGGAGCTAGGGCGGTTCTGCTTCTAGAGTTAGTACTTCACGAGGTGATTACAGGGAGTGCCGTAGAGAGAATAATAGTAGTGATTCGAGGCAGAAAGACACATCTTCAGGTAGCCTGGTGTTATGCTACCAGTGTGTAAGGGCTAGGAATATGAGACCGCAGTGCCAAAGAGACCGAGTGGGGTGCTGATCTTGTGGAAAGATGGTTCACCATTAGTGCTTCTGTCATGTTTTCTCACTAACAGCTATTGACAGGGGTTCTTCTATGACTCCTCGTTCAAGAGAAACGCCACTAGTTTCTCACCATTCTGGTAACTTGAGTTCTTTCGGCCATTCGGGGTGAGGTGGAGTTTGAGGACGTGGTGGTCAATCACCTGTATTTTAGTGACAATAGGGTGGTTCAGCTCAGATCGGTCAGGATGGGTCACATGGTCGTGGTATAGGTCAGGTTTTTGCAGTGGAGCAGACCTGGCAGGAGAAGTATCCCGGACCCTCTATAGTTTGAGATATGATCGTAGTAGCCTCAGTTTTATCTTCTTCTCCTTTCAATACTGGTGCTACACATATATTTATCTCTATTTTTATTGTGGATAGCCTTATGATCTGTATCTTTTCTTCTACCGAGATGTTGACACTAGACACACCGTTGGGGACTAGGATGGCTAGTGTACATCAGTACAAGGAGATCCCTCTACAGGTGGCTGGTTATCAATTTCTATGGGATCTTTTTTTCCTAGAGATAACAGGCTATGATGTGATTATCTGAATGGACTGGCTAGTTTTTTTCTAGGCAGTCGTTGTCTGTTATCGCCACCGAGTGGGTTCATATCACCAGATGGTGGATATTTTCTTCATCGAGGAGAGTGGTATGTCTAGGAGAGTAGAGCAAGACCTGATAATCAGGGGCTAGGTGGAGTTATAGCTCAGAATTCCAGTCTGTATTTTGATGACCAGGGGACCTCACAGATAGATTTTTATCCAGTGGTGGATCGTTTCAGGGAAGTCTTCCTAGAGGACATTCCAGGTTTTCCTCCAGAGTGTGATGTGGCCTTTTCTATTGATCTAGTACAAGGATAGGTAGCAGTATCCATTCCCCATTATAGGATGGATACACCTGAGTTGTAAGAGCTCAAAAAGAAATTGGAGGAGTTGCAGGCAAAGGGTTTCATCCCACCCAGTACTTCTCATTGGGGTTCTCCTATCCTGTTAGTGAAGAAGTCAGACATCACCCTTAGGATTTGTGTGAATTATCAAAATATGAACCAGTTAATGGTCAAAAACCAATATCCCTTGCCTATAATTGATGAAATCAATGATCATCTTCAAGGAGCCCTGGTGTTATCGAAGATCGATTTGAGCTTCGGTAATCAGGAGTTACATGTTAGACCATCTGATATACCACTTACATCTTTCCAAAGTTGGTATGGTCTATAAAACTATATGGTTATGCCATTTGGCCTCATGAACATTGCTGCAAATTTCATGGCACTAATGAACCCAGTGTTCCATCTATACATAGTCTCCTTCATGTGGTCTTTGTGGACTATATCTTGCTGTACTCTCCAACTCGACATGTCCATGTTACCCATCTTGATATTGTTCTAAGTACACTGATAGAGCATCATTTATATGATAAGTTCTTGAAGTTCCACTTTTGGATAGTCTAGATTAACTTCATGGGTCATGTTATCTCAGAGACGAGAGTATTAGTAGCCCTTGGGGAAGTGAGAGTAGTAGTTTCCTATGAGCATTCGAAGAACGTCTTTGAGGTGTGGATTTTTCTAGGGCTGGGTGGATACTACAAACACTTCATAAATGACATTTCATGCTTAGCAGCACCTCTGAAAGGTCTGACCCAAAAGGGTGTTAAGTTACTATGGTCAGAGTTTTGTGAGATATCCATTCAAGAGCTGAAAGGGAGATTGGATTTAGCACCGATACTAGTCTTGCTAGAGATAGGAAAGAGATACATTGTCTACAATGATGCCTCTGCTATCTGGCTAGGAGCTATGCTTATGCAGTGTGATGGAGTCGTTGCGTATGGGTCTCGGTAGTTGAGGCCACATAAGAGGGACTACCCTATGAAAGACCTCGAGCTGACGGAAATTTTTCATGCCTTACGCTGTTGGAGACATTATCTTCAGGGAGACCACTTTTTGGTTTTTACCAACAACAAGATTGTCAAGTACATATTCACTCAGCATGATCGGAATTTGAGACAGTGCATGTGGTTTGAGTACCTATAGTTCTTTAATTTTGTGATTCCCTATACGTTGGGAAAGGGCAACGCAGTGGCTGATGTATTGAGCATGAAGACTATGATACAAGCAGTTCATGAGGCCATCAATGAGTGGTATCATATGAATCTATTCTCTGAGAAGCATCTGAAGGTGCACGACAGATAGGGAAAAAAATTATTTCTTATGTAGCTGTTACATCTACTATTCCTGACCGAGTTCGAATATGGGAGATATTCGATTTTGAGGGCCTAATCCTATGGGAAAGCGTGTCAGGGGAAGACTCTCTTACTTGATCGATATTAGGTGAGGACGAGGTCTTTCATTTTCTCGGACGAGTATGGGTGCCAGTAGAAATATGCAAGGAGATGATGCAGGATATTCATTCCTCAATTTGGGCAGTTAATCCTAGAATCAAAAAGATGTATCGTGATCTACACAGCCGGTATTGGCGGCCATGTATGAAGAGTAATGTTCCTAGTTTTTTCATGAGGTGTTCCATTTGTCAGCAGGTGAAAGTCGAGATCACCGACCTGCGGGTCATTTACCGTAGTTACCCATTCCAGAGTGGAAATGGAATGATATCGTGATGGACTTCATGACTGGTTTTCTGAGATCACCTCGAGGGAATGATGTTGTTTGTGATTTCATTGATAGGCTTACGATGGATTCTCACTGCTTACCGATCAAGGAGACCTTCATTGTTGACGAGCTGAGATAGTTGTAAATCCTTAAGATTTTACATCTACATAGAGTTCAAAACTCCATTGTTTCAGAAAGGGATGCACATTTTACTTCTTGGTTCTTGCAGGGTATTCAGAAAAAATTGGGTACATAGGTGCTTCCGAGTATAGCCTACCATCCTCCAACAGATGGCCAGTCCGAGCGTATGATTCATGTGCATGAAGACGTGATCTGAGCATGCCTTCTAGATTTTATAGGTTCTTGGGAGAGGAATATACCTCTTTTGGAGTTTTCCTACAATAATAGCTTTCAAGAAACTATTCAGATGGCACCTTTTGAGGATTTGTATGGTTGCCCATGCCGATCACCCTTATGTTGGCTGGAGGCAGGAGAGGAGGATTTGATGGGGCCTCGACTTGTTCAGGAGATCACAGAGAAGATAGAGTTTATTCGAAAGAGGCTGGCTTCTACATAGTCTCGTCAAAAGTCTTATGCTGATTAGCAGAGATGACCTCTAGAGTTCAAGGTCTGGGATTGGGGGTTTCTGCGTGTCGTACTGATGTTGGGACACAAGACGATTCAGAGACAAGGTAATCTTTCACCATGGTACGTAAGGCCATTTGAGTTGTTGGAGAGAGTTGGGCCGATTGCCTATTGGTTGTAGTTACCATAGAGGTATCAGGCTATGCACGACTTATTCCACATTTCTCAACTCTGAAGTTATTTTCCAGAACCTTCTCATTTTCTTCAACCCAAGGAGGCTGAGCTCGAGGTGGATGCGTCATTGGAAGAGAATTTTATCTAGATTGTTGATCATAGTACGATGGTTCTCCATGGTCGTTCTGTTCCTCTGGTACCAGTGCTATAAAAGCATGGGCGAGTACCGGATGAGACTTTGGAGATTGAGGCCGATGTACGATCGCAGTGGCCGGAGCTGTTCGGGGATTCTTCTTCTACGCCTCGCTAGGGAAATTCAGGGACATATTTCTTTAAGGGGGGGACATTTTTAAGAACTCGGATCTTTTTTTCAGGTTTGTTTTTATTTTCTGGCCGTTTTTGGGAAGAAGAGGAAAATCTGGAAAATTTATAATTTCACACATTTTACTTTGATGCCGCTCGAGGCCGTGTGCATGCCCTATCATGAACATGCATAGGAACATGTATGGGTGATTTGGAGGCCACGTAAAGTGGAGTACAGAAACAGTAAGTACATGTCGTGTACTACAAAATTACATGCCGTGTACTTAGTTTCATTTCATTAAATGCCCCAGAGTCGCGTCTTAACCCCCAAACTATCATCTTATAGGAATTCTACGAACATGAGAGACTGTATGGCTTCAAATCTTCCCCGAGCCCATGAGCCTCTGTCTATTCACTGAATCAACCACTGTCGATCGTGGTGGAATCACAGCAGTAAGCTCTTTTTTTTCTAGAGCTTCATTTTCAATTCCTCATTTTTCTTAAGTTATTATGGGTTGAACGTTTTGGATGTTTTATTAGATCTACGATGTTTCAAAGATAATCAGTCATCTAGGTTTAAGTATATCGATCTCCTAACGTCATGGAAGGTGGTTTGTTCCTTTCAGTAGAACATCTTTGAGTATTTTGTGAAAATTCCACCAATACACTTGAACGAGGTGTTGTGTGATTCTTGATTTTCCCTTGTTGTTTGCGTTCTCTGCATATATGCCTGAGTAGAGGATATTTCATTTGAATAGAGTAATTTACCGTTCTATGGATGTTTTTCCCATGCATGTTTTTCTAGTTTATGATTGTTTGGTCTAGTTTTCAATTTTAGGGTATTTTCAGTTCAATGCCTAGTATTGTAGGATGGTGTGACTATTGTTCTTCCATCTTGAGATACTGTAGAATTCTAGCCCAGTAGTTTTTCTGGTTACTTTGTCCATTACGCGATGTGATACTTGCTAACTCTACACAAGGCTTTGAGAACTAAGTGTAGTAGACCATAGAGAAAATGGATGTAAGGGCTTCACCAAAGTGTCTTTATAATACGATGTGAGACCACAGGGATAATTGACGTTAAGTTCTTCCTTAGAGTGTCTTTAGTTCCTCGACGCGGGCCACAAGGGGAATGAGACATTGAGTGCTTCCCCAGAGTGCCTTTAGTAAGATATAAGACAATAGAGGCAATTGACAGTGAGTGAATCCCCAGAGATTGTATTCTTTAGCTGAACCAGAGGGGTGAGACTGTGTGTGGCTCCCAGAGGGTTTCTAGTACTTGTAGGTTGAACAATAGGGGATATGATATGAGAACCACCCAGAGGGATGCCTTTTTTTCTACTTTCTTGAGTGGATGCTTACTTGTTGTAAATTATATTCTAGAACTGTGGATTGTTTGCTGTTAGGTACCTTCCTATTTAATCTTTCTTTTCTTTTACATCCCATATATTCAATGACTATAAGGAACAGATCTTCGGGTGGTTTCCTACTGGGATTTTGTCTCACACCCTATTTGGATCATGCTTTTGAGCCCAACAGATTATATTGTTATAGGTATAGAAAAGGTCAAGCGCCCTTCTACTTCATGTTTTTGATTGCATTGGAGATGGAGAGCACGAGACCAAGTTGAGGCTTGCGATGCTGAGGAGTTGGTTATCTATTTCCTTTTGTACTAGGGTATAGTACTTTGTTCATTATTGTGACTTGTTTGGCAGCATTCCTAGACACATATGCATCACACATCATCTATATCTTTTTCCAGTTGTTTATTTATCAGTCTTATTTTGTTTACTATTGTTGGATATTTACTGATTCCGCTGTTGTATGATTTTTTATCATCCGCTGCATTATTCTGCCAATAATGGAATAGTTTCTCCATTATCACACCTATGGCCCTTTATTCTAATCATTACCTTCTGGAATTTGGAGAAATTTTCTTGAGGCCATGTGACCAATCGGGTGCGGGGCACCTCTAAGTGGCTTGCAGAACCGGGGAGTTAAATCATTCTTGATATTTTCCCCAAAAAATAAGGTAACCAAGATAAAAAAAGTTAATATTAACTACTTTAATCCCAATATCAGTGGTGATGCTCACCCTTATAGTTATATGTATAACATTACCAAATTTGAGGAAATATTTTTGGTTGCTTATTTCCGAACTCAAGACATTTTCAGAGTGAATATGATAATTTTTCAGGATTCAAATGATTATTTTATCCTCGAAATGAAAATAATGATATTTTATTCATATAAAGGATGAGTAGGAGTAGTAAGACCTCTACCAGCCCAGATGGGAGTAACAATTTCATATCATATTTTTTTTGAAAAGACCTACTCATGTAGTCTTCAGTAATAGAGAAAATAAGTTTTAAAATAGGATCACCTTTTCTGACTCCTCTTGGGAACAAAAAATGTCCCTCATGAGTGCCATTTTGTATCACAATGATATAGGCAATGATCAGGAGGATTTTAACTTAATTAAAAATGTTTCATTGAATCCAAACCTGGTTAAACCTCCGAAATTAATATATATTATATCATATTAATGTATATATTGAAACATAATTTATTATAAATGATCACTTTTCTAGTGTTTTTCCTAATAATATAAATACATTTATAGGCTACAATAAGGAAATCACATATGGTACTACCTCTAATGAAGCCAAATTGATTAGAAGACACAATATTGTTTGAAATTACCTCTAATTTGATAGCTCAGAATTTTATAAAAAAATTAATTTATCTTGACCCCATCAATATGCCTAAATATATGAAACATATATAAATTATTAATTTTAGGGATGAGGGAAAAGAATTTATATTATATACCATGAGTAAGATGATAAACATTTATGAGAATGTTTAACTATTTTTTGGACAACATTTATAATGATATCCATGTATTTTTGAAAGAAGGAGTTTGTAAAACCATTTAGGCCATGAGAACTCCTATAATTGAGACCAAAGAACACCTCTTTCATATTAAAAGAGATAGGAATGGGATAAAGTATATAATATTCCTCCTAGGTGAAAATATTATGTATGATATCTTCTAAGGGATTAATTGGGTTGTTGTAGGAATCAAAGAGATTTAGGCAATAAGATCCAACAGGGTTTTTCAAGTCTTTTATTTTTAAAAATTAGTTTCCATTATCAATAAGAAAATAAAATGGTCTATTAATTTTACATATCCTTTGTATAGATTTATTAAAATTAGAAATTAGTTCACCACCCTTTATCAATTTTATTTTCAATTCATCCTCCAAAAATTATTTTTTATGATTATGTAGATCAATCATATTTGGTTGGGCCTTATTTTTCAATCTATGGATAGTGGAAAAATCACTCCCAGTGCGTTTCTCCAGAATTGGAAGGATTATTTTTTCAATATATAAAATATTTTCATCAATTTTATTAAATCACTTTATAATCAATGTTTTCATATTATTTTTGGGGATTTTGAAAATTAATACAAAATAAATATCATCAGCTTTAATGTTAAAATAATTCCATGTTTCATAGAAAAGGGGAAAAATCCAGAATGAAAAGTCTAAGAATTGTTAAATATGAAGGTAAAGTGTGAATTTTCCACATTATAATTTAATATTTCTGAAATATGGTGGTGGTTAGGTTAACGTTTTTCATGTTTTGAACAAGATACAAAGGGGAAAAAATTGAGGGAAGAAACATTGAAAAATTTATCTCTAATTTAGTAGAAATAAATAAATAAACTTTTCTTTTATACCAAGTATTTTTTATATCCAACAATATTTATTAGAATGATAAGACTACTTTCAATAAATGCCTTGAAATCTATAGTTCAGAACGAATAATAACCAATGTGAATCTATCATCCAGATTAGGAATAATATTAAAATACCCCATGAGAGTCCATAGAAATTATTTAATTTTACTGATGTCAAAAAATAATCTATGAATGTGATATAATATTTTGATATACATTATGGACATAAATTATTGAACAACATTTATGATTCAGGTTCATGAGGACGTGATCTGAGCATGCCTTCTAGATTTTATAGGTTATTGGGAGAGGAATATACCTCTTGTGGAGTTTTCCTACAATAATAGCTTTCAAGAAACTATTTAGATTTCCAAACTCAAGACATTTACATAGTGAATAAGATAATTTTTCAGGTTTCATATGATTATTTTATCCCCCAAATGAAAATAATGATATTTTATTCATATAAAGGATTAGTGGGAGTAGTAAGACCTCTACCTGCCCAGATGGGAGTAACAATTTCATATCCTATTATTTTTTTGAAAAGCCCTACTCAAGTAGTCTTCAGTAACAGATAAAATAAGTTTTAAAATAGGATCACCTTTTCTGACTCCTCTGGGGACCAAAAAATGTCCCTCATGAGTTCCATTTTGTAGCACAATGATATAGGCTATGATAAAGAGGATTTTAACTTAATTAAAAAATGTTTCATTGAATCCAAACCCTGTTAAACCTCCAAAATTAATATATATTATATTGTATTAATGTATATATTGAAACATAATTTAATAAAAATGATCACTTTTCTAGTGTGTTTCCTAAAAATATAAATACATTTAGAGGATACAATAAGGAAATCATATATGGTACTACCTCTAATAAAGCCAAATTTATTAGAAGACACAATATTGTTTGAATTTAACTCTAATTTGATATCTCAAAATTTTAGAAAAAAATTAATTTATCTTGACCCCATCAATATGCCTAAATATATGTAACTTATATAAATTATTAATTTTAGGGATGAGGAAAAATAATTTAGATTATATACCATGAGTAGGATGATAAACATTGATGATAATGTTTAACTAGTTTTTGGAAAACATTTGTAATGATATCCATATATTTCTGAAATAAGGAGTTTGTAAAACCATTTAGGCCATGATAACTCCTATAATTGAGACCAAAGAATACCTCTTTAATATTAACAGAGATAGGAATGGGATAAAGAATATAATATTCCTCCTAGGTGAAAATATTAGGTATGATATCTTCTAAGGGATTAATTTGGGTGTTGTAGGAATCAAAGAGATTTAGGTAATAAGATCCAACATGGTTTTCCAAGTCTTTTTTTTAAAAAGTAGTTTCCATTATCTCTAAGAAAATAAAATGGTCTATTAATTTTTCATATCCTTTGTATAGATTTATTAAAATTAGAAATTATTTCACCACCCTTTATCAATTCTATTTTCTATTCATCCTTCAACAATTAATTTTTATGATTAAGAAGATCAATCAGATTTGGATGGGCCATATTTTTCAATATAAGGATAGTAGAAAAATCACTCCCATTTTGTTTCTCTAGAATTGGAAGGATTATTGTTTCAATATATAAAATATCTTCATCAGTTTTATTTAATCACTTTTTAATCCATGTTTTCATATTTTTTTGAGGATTTTGAAAATTAATACAAAATAAATATCATCAGCGTTAATGTTAAAATAATTCCATGTTTCATAGAAAAGGGTTAAAATCCAGAATGAAAAGTCCAAGAATTGTTAAATATGAAGGGAAAGTGTGAATTTTCCACATTATAATTTAATATTTCTGAAATAGGGTGGTGGTTAGGGTAAAAGTTTTCATGTTTTGAACAAGATACAAAGGGGAAAAATTTGAGGGAAGAAAAATTGAAAAATTTATCTCTAATTTAGTAGGAGTAAATAAATAAACATTTCTTCTATACCAAGTATTTTTTATATCCAACAATATTTATTTGATTGATAAGAAAACTTTCAATAAATGCCTTGAAATCTATAGTTCAGAACGAATATTTACCAATGTGAATCTATCATCTAGATTACGAATAACATTAAAATACCCCATGAGAGTCCATAAAAATTATTTAATTCTACAGATGTCAAAAAATAATCTATGAAAGTGATATAATATTTTGATATACATTATGGACATAAATTATTGAACAACAATGTTGAATTATTTCAAAATATTAATTGTATGCAACGATCTTCTCATGTGATATAATGGATGAAATTACAACCAGTATATAATGAATTAGGATCCAGAGACTCTAACTATCATATGCTAGAAAAATTTGCTACAAAAATATCATAACCCAATTCATCAAGTAAAGAAATATTCTATTGGAATGTTTCTTATGGTCATAGAAGTAAAAATATCTGGTTTAGGATTTCAAAAAAATCATTTTGGGGTCCTAGTTGTCTTTGGATATGAAATACCATGATTCTTCCAAAACAAGTATTTAATTTAAATGTTATTTTATAGAAAAATATTCACGTTTTAATTTAGAAAAACTTTTTTGTTTCTATTTTATTCGAATGTTGTATTTTTTATTCCATCCTTACTAGAATCACTAGGATCCAATGAAACATGACCATCTATACATGGGTAGACCATTCTGGATTCAAACATGGAATGTTTATCATCATCACTATAAAGTGTTATTGATGGTATAATTAAAGGATGTTTTTTTAAAATTATTACTTGATCCATAAGCCTCTACTAATACTTAATTAGCTGAACATGAGATATACACTATGATTTCCAACATAGAGGGTTTATTATATTTAGTATGAGGTTACACTGATTGTCCAGTAACAAATTGATTTTTTTTCCGTATTATAGTATTGGACCTTTGCTGAATCTTGAACATGTGGACTTGAACATTATACTATAATTTCCATCATATAATATTTATTAACACCATGGGATACTATTAAATAAAGAATCTAAACACTAAAAATAACAGTGAATGATTCTTATGTGAATGCCATGAAATATTATTTAATTCTCAGGTTGATATTACTAGATAATGGAGTGTCATCTTTCTTTTTTAATTTTTTAGAATTCAATGAATCCTTTGGTAAATAAATAATTATTGATATGTTAGTTTGAATGATTATGATTACATTCAAAAATTTTTAACTCTGGTATAATGAACATTGAATAGGGAAATGAATATCACGTTAATAAATTACTAGGATACATATTGAGGACATGATAATATCCTTAGAGGAACCCCAATTTAAAATTGTAAGAACGTGTCCTATGAATTTAAATTGAGGATAATCATGTGACGTATCCCCATCAGGGTGAATGAGAGGGCCATAAATATATCCATTATATAAAAATTGTATGGATAAATGAATTTTACTAAAAATATTAAACTCAAAATAGAAGATATCATGAGAAATTAATAATCATCACTTGATGTGATCTTAGGTGAATTCAAACAATTTATGGGAGGTTAAAAAATAATGATAGTCCTAGAATTCGTAACTTCCTTTTCGTTCTCATTAAAACTATATGTCTGGTTATTTAGTTTAATCACATACACATAAAAGGTATTAGTTTTTTATTCCATTATCTATGATATATTTTTCCTAAGGGGTCAATTCTATCTAGTGGAATTCTATTTCTTTAATTTATTTTACTAATATTTTTCCAATAATCTTGTTTAGTTGGGGGATTCACTTATTTTGGAATATTCATACACATTGAAATGTTGTTCTGAGGTATTATACAAAAATCATAGTATGGGGGAAATTATTAATACACTATTTTTACATCAATATTAATTTCATTTGAAATAAAAAATATAGTATTACAAGGTTTTAAATCAATATCAGAATCATCAATGACATTAGCTTATATCCCCATTTCCTAATTCATGGTCTGAAGATCAATATTCAACGGGATTCCATTAAAGGAAAAATATTATTCATGAACATGGGATGTTATTAATCATAGTTCAACACATGAAATATAACACAAATTTTAGTGGTGGAATTATTTTGGTTGAAAGGATTGAAATTAATATTTCACTCTAAAATTCAAAATTTACCTTTATTTAGATGAACAATTACCAATCTTACAGATGGCATAAAGATCATATTTTCTTATCAAAATATGATATAGGCAGTCGTATCCAATCTAGTTCATCTAAAAATAAGATCCACTCTAGCATTAGTCAATCTATAATTTGAAATCATCATATGACCACATTTTGTTTCCTTTTAAATAAAAAATATTCCCAATGATAAATAATATTTATAAACTCAATATGTGTTGATGTAATTTTTGATCTGACATAAACATTAAGTTGCAATAATTAGATTTATTATCAAAATAAGGCTTGAAAAACTCAAATGTTTTTTTATCATATCAATGGAGTGCTTCCATGAATGATGTTCCATTGCTATTTGATGTTAAAGACGTAGCACCATGATGATTTAGGGTTTCATTAAGACAATTATTTGTTTAATATGATTCATTAATTACATCATTTGAGGATCTATCCCACTTTGGAGGGAAGAGAATCCATGAATCATGAATGAATCAAAATGAATAATGGATTATTTTTTCATAGCGGATGGAGGCTTTTAGGATGACCTTGAATTTTCTTTCTCGGGAGAATAAGAACCGTATTCATTTAAAATAAGATATATATTTTTTAATTATATAAAAATCATAAAAATATTATGTTAAAAATTTAATATTATATAGTTTATAATATAAAATAGAGTCCATTTATAGTCACTTATACTTTTATAATTTCCTTATAGACCCTTATAATGTAAAAACATTAATTTCCTAAAAATTGTAAAAATTGTTAAGGATGGGATATAAATAAGAGTTAAGGGTGAAAATGAAAAAAAAGGTTTCCAAAATTTAATTTTAAATGTCTATTTATAATAAAATAACACCTTAACCTAAAATTATGTATATTTTGAGTCATATTTAAATTAAAATTAATTAAATATTATTGGTAACACTAATAGTGCACCTCCCCACACCTTTTATAGGGGATCACTTATTTACACCACCACACACACTTTTATCATCATATATCTGAAAACATCATTCACAATATAATCCTATATACCTTGACCATTTAATAAAAAATATTGTCTTTCTAAAAGAGAATCTTTTCATGGATTGAGGGTTATAGAAAAAAAGGGTTGTCAATGAAATAGTATAACTAAAGATGAGAATTTTAAAGTTTATTTCTCTTTATTCCACTTATTAACATATAAAATATAAATTAAAATTATCTATTTATTTTTTAATAATATTTAATTTTTATTATGAAAATGGGAAAACCATTATCGACATTCATCCCCTGTAATGGAAAATAACAATTTCGTTCATTTGTTAGTGCGATATACCACCTCCACGAATCAGTGGGATTTATGTTATCAATTTTATATTACCTAGATGGTAATAAGTATATATTAAGTCAATATATTTTACATATATGATATAATAATGAATCCTTAATGGTGAATTATTATTTATCATTATTTTTTCCATCTGCCTAGATGTTTAAACAATGTTCTTGTGTTTGTATTGCCTACCATCTCCATAAAAGGAGAAATTAGTTTTTCTATATATACAATTTATAGATGTGTATATATATTATATATTATATTTAGAACCTTATTAATATTCAGGATATTAGTTAAATATGACCCATTAACATGGACTATGACTGCTTAATCAAAATATGCATGAGAAAAAATGAGGTTATCACATAGAACACTGGTTTTAATAATAAATTGTTAATAAATTGTCGATAAAATGATATATGGAAATAATAATTTAATTTATATATATATATATATATATTTTATTGGAATTAATTTATACAAAATAATTTTTTATTATGTAATAAATTTGAGATTCTATGAAGAAGGACCAGACATAAGTTGTGTAATTTATGTTCTAATCTATTTTTAATTGAGTGTATTTATACTTGAATCACAATTGAATAAGTTTAATGATTATTATATGATAATACACTTTAAATCTTAATATAATAATGTTATTTTTAGAAAATACCTGTTTGCCTTTTATTTTTCCCACTTTAATTATCAAAGAGACCAAAAAATAGTTTTTAAATAAAATTTATTTTGTTTTTATATTTTTCTAGGAATATTTTATTCAAATATCATTTTATTCAAAATAGGAATATTATAATATTTTTCAATTGTTTTTTAAGTTAATTTTTCCCAATGTTTAAAATTTTAAAATTAGGTCTATAATGAAGCATCATAATATATTTTGAACAATGTTGTTCTGAATTTCAACAAAATATTTAAAAGGAATCATTGTTTTAACGTACATGAAATGTATATAATTTTTTACCATCATGATTTCAAAATTAATTAATGATTCCACTATATGATTCCAAGGGCTATTTATATTATATCATTTTCCTAAATATTATATATTTTTTAGATTTTAAATAAATGATTTCATAATTAAAAGGGTATCTTGATTGATAAATAATCAAGTAATCATTTAAAGAATTTATAATATATGGTAACATTCATTGTTGGTACATTAGAATTTATGGGGATATGGTAAAATTATACAATCTAATTTCATTATTTGGTAAAATTATAATGATGGTGATTTTAGGATGATTCTATTAAACCCACTTATTTTACTTGGATTGATTAAGTTATGAAGTATCCTTTATGAACCCCATTTCATTTGCAGGGATATTATATGATAAATACCTAATATTTTATGATATCCCTTTTTTTCTATCCGAAAGGATATGATTTATTTTTATGATATTTTGGAACACATGTGTATAATTTGCATTATCTTATTAATGTGGAAAAAAATTATATAAACGTCAAATGTGTTTATTAACATTGGATACCTAATGAGATAATTAATAATAGAATAAAGAGTAAACCATGGTCAATAATGGACTCTACCCCCTTGATAGTCTTGGGATTGGACTCTAAATAGTGATTTGTTGGAATGTGGGACTGGACCCAATCTATTATGAAAATATTAGTAGTGACCCTTAACTAAGACAATGATTTTAAATTTTTTTGTATAATAAAATATTATGTCATAATCCAGTGTCATTCCCTCATTGATATTATTCTTCATTTCCATTTGTGATTCATGTCTTGTGAACTAAAATAATTCACCCCATTAGATAATATTATGAAGTAAAATATGTACTGTGTGGATTCCATATGTAGATATCATGTTTTCATACAATTTTTATCTTTTTATTTTTAGGTGACCATAGATATCTCCCTTATATACCATTACCTTGCATTTGATCTGACCATTTCCTATATTTACTTTTACATGGTCATAAATAATGTTATTTGGTATGGTATGTCCACATAAATTACTATGTGAGATGATCAGAGTGGGAAATTGTATCAAACTAAATTATTTTTAATGGAATTTCTATTCTTATCAAAAGATATATATATATTACAAATTAAATAAAATCACATAAATATCACAATATAAATATTATAAATGAAGAGGAAATGAGATAAATGGAAGATATAAAAATTATTTGACCTACAACAACGAAATAGAAACCTAACCGATGGAATTATAATATAAGGATTATGTATTATAAACCATCTAATATATTAGTAACCTCACATATGAATTTACAAAAAATATTTAGGTTTCTTATTAATGAAAATATAAAATAAATATATTATGGAATAAGTAAATATTTTTTCTAAAAATAAAAATTTAATTATTGTTATTTTTTTGTAACGTATTTATTTTTTGTTATTTTAAAATTAATATAATTAATTAAAAAAAAATTCAAAAAATATATTTTAATAAAATATATAATTATTTGTATAATTTTATTTTACGAGACCCTAATATATTTTTCAATGTGTCAGTAAATAAGTTTTAATTTTAAAATCATCAACTTTCTATTAAATGATGCTTTTAATGAGAAATTTTTTTTATTAGATTTATATAATTTTTTTCATAAAATGGAGAACATATTTAAATATTCATGATTAATATTGGTTGGTGTAATTTATTTTCATTTTTCAAAATAGATTAATTTTTGGTGAAGAGAAAAAGTATTACCAATTCATGTATTTATAATAATAATTGAATAAATGAACTTTTGATTCATGGTTGTGTCATGGACTTTTTAGGATTCCATTATCTTGAAATAAAAATCTATAGTTACTGAACATAGTCACAAATAATCTTTATTATTTATAGTGATGATCCATAATAATAAATAAATGAATAACATAATAAAACATACCCCTCTCCTCCCCTAATAAGTACCACCTCTCACCACCACTTCTCCACACACCTCCAATGAAAGGTAGCTTATACTAATTATGATCAATAGTCTTACTTAGTATCTATCACATGTACTTTATCATTTGTTTAAAACAAAATAATAAACCTAATTCTCCATAGGAGTCTCTCATGGGGATTAATTCAAGAGGTAAATTCAACATTTTGATTTTCATTTAATTTATTTTTAATTTATTATCTTTTATAATCCTATAATCACACACATATAAAAAATTAGAACAATATCTCTAGTAATATTTATGTACTAGATATTTTTTGTGTTAACACCATAATCCAGTATCAAATCTTTTCACTATTCCTTTTATTCTAAAAATAAAAAACAGGATCTGTGATGTGTATATTTACTTCCAACGGGGATGATGCATTCTCAATAGCCATTAATGCCTTCAAAAAGGTCCTGAAACCAATTTTATTGTAAATAAACATTATAATATATGATTTAAATTGTATATAATGTGTTATAGTCAACATATATATCCATAGTAACAAATTATAAAACAAAACTTGTTCATGATCACTAAAATAAACAAACGTTCAACATTAAGATTTTATGAAATGAATCATACTAATATTAAGAGAAAAAATCATATATAAGGTCATTTAATATTTTTTAATATCATTAATAACATATTTATTCATTCTGGGATAACTAATTAATTATTAAATGATTCTTCAAACATGTGTAGAAGTGAACCAAACATGAAATCAAAGGAAACAAACACCACCAAACAATGAAATATAATATTATAACTCATAAAAAATTCCATAAATGAACTTAATAATAGTATGATAATTCAAATAAATTTTTAATATTATTTGAATTAAATTATAAATGAATTTAATTTTATTATCCAAGACATTAATAACACATGAAAAATCATTTCAGACATAAGGTAACAGATTCTCTCCGAACATCCCTTTTTTCCTTCATGTTACACATTATCTATCTTAACCCCATTTTAAATATTAATTATAAATATTTAATAGTAATAAATCGTGTTTTTATGATTCATTCAAATAAAACTATATGGATTATTCTTTTGATGAAGGTCAAACACATATTTTTATAAGGTTTCCTTTTTATATTCCCACCGATAAACAAACCAAATTAAAGGGAAATCCCTTTTTATTTCCAATTTTATAGTACGTTGCATCAACTATTTTATTCGGGAAATAGTTTTATAAAATAATTCATTTAATCATAAAAACTATCTTAGATCATTTATGGTTTTATGAAAACAATTAATCCTTTCTACTTTAAATAATTTTATATATTCCCAAAAATCGCACCACAAAGCCTAATTTATGTTATTTTTAATCACTAATGTTAAATTTTTTAACTTAATTAGTACATAATTTATCTTTATATATGCTTAATTTCCATCATAAATTCCAATATAGGTTTAAAATATACTATTTCATGGACATCATTATGATTCGCCCATTTCTTATGCCTAATGGTATGATTAAGATTCATATATCTTTCATTGGGTAATCACTATTTTTATTCTATTTGAATTATTCTCAATGAGGAACACATATTCATGAATATGTTATAATGGTATTAACCAGATTTAAATCTAATTAAATTGGTTAACTTCTGTTGTCCTGATATTTTGTGTTGGGATTGTTAGAAACCTGATTCCATTATGAGACTTTGTCCTCCATATGCAACGATCCTGGCAATTATCCATGACACATGATAATGTCATGTTGTATGTTGATCTCATATTTCAATTATGAAATGAATACATGTTCACTAGTTATATATGTTATTATTCATTTTTGTTATGCATGTTTCTTTCCTTTTTTGGCCATTATGTTTTTCTTTCTAACTAATGTGATACACATTACTTTTTTTATTATTTTCACTAGGGATTTTTTAGCTCATCCATTTGTTCATGTAAGTCCCACATGCTATCCAATGATGATGTAATTGATGAATGGATTCTATAATATATCACTATTAAAAAACTAACCTATATCCAGAGATCTATTACCACAGTTTTGTGATCTGTGCATATTGGTGAGTTTATAGCCACAGTTTTAAATAAAACTAGTGGCAATATGGTTTCTAAAACCTTATAAACTCTCTCATCTCCCCAACCCCTTGAAATCCACCTTACCCACAACCTATTCTTTCTCAAAGGCCCTCTATTCTTGTTGGTTACATCTCATCTTGGCCACCCCTCCCCCACCCTCACGACTTCTCCTCTTTCGGTGGAGACCATTCCTCTCAGCAACAACATATCCTATCGGTGGCGACCCCTATTCCCCAACGACCTTTTCGAATTCTCCTCTCCCCGATCCTCATCCCCTTATGGTTCCAAAATGGCCTTTTTGATGATAACCCATCATCATAACTCTCACGATGCCTATCGTTGTTACCACCAAATGGGGCCACCCTGTTGCCTTCAGAGTAAAATCTCACCTCTCAGGAATGTCCAAGTGAAATTCATTCATGAGAATTGATAGTCTTCTTATTCCACAAAAATGCATCTTGCTAATGAATTTAGGTATGTTTATATCCCCATTCTTCCATTATTTTTTGTAGCATTGTGAAACGTAATGAGGCAGTGATAATTTTTCATATATCCCCCTATTTTAGTTTTAGTCTAATTTGAATCTTACTTATAGGTATAGGATTCTTATTCTGTGTTTTTTTTCATTTCTACAGCTAGAAAAGTTTCATTTTTCTTATGGTGTGTTGATGGATTATCTAATGAGGTAAATTATATATCTTTAAATGAAATTTATGGGGATACAGTGTATTTACTTGTTTTACCTGCTTATTATTATTTCTAAGTGATGATTAATTATCTGAATTTGAAGATTGTATTATGTGAATGTTGTGACTATTGTGAAAAAGTTAAACCCTATGGATTATTTAGAGTCATTTTTTCATTTTTTTTAAAACCAACACTCATAAGAGGATAGGTACATATATAAGACTAATAAATTCTTTGGTGTGAACCAATATTTTTTATGAAAATACTTGTGAGCGTGATGATGAATTATGGAAATATGTGGTATGGAAATTTTCTGTTTCACACTACTAGTATGCTTATTTATTAAACTTAGGAATGTAATAACAGTTATACCTTTACTGCATGAATTTTAGTAAGAGTTTACTCACACTTATTTTAATCATCAAACCATGCTTATGTTTGCTTCTCAAGAAATGATTTTTTACTTATGATATCCATTAAATAATATAATTAGGTGTATTTTGGAATCAATATAGACTTATATAAGATGACTGTTAATTTTATATTAAAAAACCAAAATAATTTCAATGGATTCATACTCCCTACAAAAAGGCAATAATTATTCTTCAATGGGATTATTTTGGATTGATATTTTAAAATAACTCCTTCTCACCTTACCTTATAATGGTCATGGATCCTCCATCCTCAGATTTCATGTGCCTAACATTATTAACATTAAATATTTATTGTTCTTCTAGATCAACAATGTCCTAGGATAAATATCAGTGATTCAATTAACAGAAGTATCCTAAATAAACATTAAATGTTTCCTATCATCCTAATATATATATTTATGGATATTAGTGTATTCTAAAACTCCGAAAATGATTATTTCTATTATTTCGTAAAATAAATACTATATACACATTGGTGAAATTTTTTTATAAAAAAAATATATCCAATCGATTGATCCTTATGCTATGATTCCAATTGATAGTATTATGGGATCATATAGTCACGGTAAGGGGTTATAATGTATAGATGATAGGAATGAAACCTATAATATTTTCTTATATACATTTCAAATATTATAAATAAAATACAAAAAATTTATTTTTACGATGTTTAATGTCAATTAGAGATCTTAATTCATACTATTTCGACTCTGGTTGATTAAATAGTTTTCAAATAATAATGTTATTATCAGTTATGAGTTGTGTGGTAAGTAGTTATCATTAACACTGGTGTACATCCCATACATAAATTCTAAAAACCTGTAAAAATACTTAATCCCATTATCTTTCAATTTTCTACCAAACAAAAATATTTCTTCAACTGTAAAATCATATTCCACTACAGTACATGTAAACCAAGTGTGTTCTACTTCCAGTAAACATAATTTTGGAGATCTCAATTTCTTTTTTAGAACAAAATGATTTTATCTTTATAATCTTATTAAAACATGATATTACAATATTTTTGAATACATTGAGTCCAATATATCTCATCTAAAAGATCTAGTCATCGAAATCATTTAAATTTTTGTTCAGTTCATTTAAGTAGTTTTCATAATGTGTTTTCTTCTCAAAAATAACATCATTATTTTATTGAGATCATCCCTTTTAATATTGATAAATTTATTTATTATTATGTTGTTTTGAAATAAAATACCATTAATATGAATTATTTATTCAGTTAAAAAATATTTTAAAATCTCAAAGTAAATTAAAATATTCACAAAATAAAGAATCAACTCACTTTCAAAATCTTCCATTAATTATATAAAGAATCATAAAATTCCATTAATGTTATTTAAATTTGATCATCTAGCTCAAAATAAAAATTATTTTTTGTTGATTTCCCATAAATTGAATGTACATCAATTTATTTCAATTTTTATTCATTCCATATTAATCAATATAAATTCATATGAATAGACTTTTACATAAATCACATGAACACAGGATTCCTCAATATTACATAGTAATTTTTTATTCTTTTATTAAAATATATTTTTTTCAATATATTCTTAGTTTGATTCCAAATTTCTTTTTTCATACCTTCACATAATTATATTTCTCTTGATGATATGACAAACATAAACTATCTCTCAAAAAATTTAAATAAAACTCATATTCATCCTTCTGAATGTCAGATGTTTTTACACACAATCTTCTATGTGAATAATTATACATGATATTTTAAATTCATATTGAATTGTCCATACTATTAATATGAAATTTGTATCATTAATTAGTGTCATGCATGATGAAATTATTCATTTATTTAATTTTCTCAAAATTTGATCTTTTGGACTTCTTCTTTCTGTTTGGTAATTTAATTCCCATGTGGGCCTCTCGTTAGGGCCTTGGACTTCAGTTGTGATTTTTCCCCTATCCCATATAGGTCAATGATCTAGGATGGATCTTTTACTAATTATTGATCCCTCACATCATTTTATTAATCAACACCATCCAATTATATAGGGTGTCTATGTTCACTATGTGGCGTTTGGTTTTTCATGGTGTCGTGGTTAACTATGATAGGGTGGTCTTTTAATGATTTTAGTATCTGTTTTGAGGAATTAACAACCATTTTATCCCTTGTTTCTTCAGTATACATGGTCACTCATCCTATATGATCTTGTTTTTATATCTCTCATTGTTTTATCATTTTATCCCTATATAGTATTTTCCTTATTAGTGGTATGTCATAGTGCATTCTAATATCTGCAATACACTACTAGATCATCAATGAAATTAATATTCCGGGAATAAAACACAAGGATGAGTACCCAAGTGGGTGTATATATAGAAAATATAAGAACCTTAATGATCACCATTACCCACCATATTTTTAATGTATCAGAACATCCTATAATAAAATAACATTATTTGATCAAGAAAATTAGACCTATTTCTATATGGCACTATAAGTAATTTAATCTTTTTTTTAAAGATGTAGTTTTTTATCAAGTTGATGTTTCTTCATCACAGTATATTATAATTTTTTCTTATTTTGATTTTATTAAAATAATTGAGTCTGTGTGGTGTTCATGTTGTGCACATAGGACCCAAATAGACTAAATAACAAAAATTATGTGTTTCTTACCTCTTTTATTATATTTGCGCATCTTGAATATATAGATTTTGTTGTATTGGACTGCTATTTTGAAATCAACATATTGGTTCTTAGGGGGTTGTATGTTATTATTTTTGCGTTTTCCCCATAACCCCTCAAAATATTTTATCACATATATAATTTTTTCAATTTCTATAAAACCTATTTCTTTTGTCACTGATTGATTTTGTGTATTTATGAATCATGATCGCTTCATAAGTTTCCTTTATTTCACTATTAAATTGAATTTGAGCCAATTTTACAATCATAGTTCCTCAGGATTTCAAATATATTTTGATAAACCTATTTTATGCTTGATATTATTCAGATTTTAGGGTTGTACACATAGCATTGTATGCATGAACTTGAAAACTAATCTTCTTTTAACCTTTTCAAAAACTAGGTTCCAAATCAAAAAATTCGATGGTGATAATGAATTTAAAGTTTTAAATAATAAGATGAGATCCCTTCTAGTATAGAAGGGATTAATTAATTCCTTATGTAGGACCATGAAACCTATTATTACTATATATAGAACTTGAAAAACTACCATGGAATATAAATATGATTCCATGTATTTTTTAGTTAAAGAACATTGTTATATATTGATTGCATTAGGATATAATGTGATCTGGGAAACATCCTTTTAATCTACAACCAATATTATTTGTCTTAAACTAGAATAACTATACATGACAACCTCTATAGTAATAAATTTTTATAAAAGTAACAAAATTTCCACTTTTAAGATAAAACTCAGTAGTTCTATAATGGAACATTTTGATTAATTTAAAAATAATGTCAGATATATCCAACATTAATATTATTAAGATGACATTTCCAAAAATTAAGGAACTCAAATTTTCTTTATTATATTCCATTTTAATTTTCCATAAATGAAATTCTTTAATTTACTTTAGATTAATACATTCAAAATTTTCTAATCTATTGATAAAAAATATAAAATGTTCCCATGATATTTCAGAAATTTTCCCATATTATAATCTTATGGGAGAATTATTACATAATTATTTCTTCCATATTCATTAAAGCGGTGGATTTGACAATATATTTATTCACCCTAATTCATGGAGAATTAAAACAATCACTTTTTAATGTAGTGGAATTTGTGTATAAATATTCTTGAATATATGGCATTAAAATATTATTACGATTTTAAGTAGATGTTTTTTTTAATATTTTCATGCTTATTTAACAAATATTATTGGTCTTATGTGATGTAAAAATTTTATTAGGAACTTCATTATAGGTGTCTCTCTCAGACTAAATTGAGTATTCATCTTTATTTTTTTCAATGTTCTTTATTTTAAATTCTAACTCAAGAAATATGAAAAACAATTTCTAGATGTTAACAATGTGTAATCTTTTGTTATAGTCATAATTTCTGAATCTTTTATTCACACACCATACATTTATTCTATATTGAATTTTCACACACTTTTTTATATATATTAAATTTAACACTTAGATTTATTGGATTCAAGGGGGGACGATGCATGAGAGTCTACTGGGGAAGGGGGGTCTGTTGCTGCATGGGCAGGGGGAGGGTGTAGGGTGAAGATGTGGTGCCAGTAGGGAGGGTGATGGGGGGTTTATAGGGGTAGTGGGGAAAGAGAGTGTGCAGGTAGGTTGGTAGGGGTAGGGGGAGGGGGCAGGGGAAGGGGGAGGGTGTAGGTGGGGTGAAAGGGGGAGAGGGTGGTAGTCTTGTGTGGGTCTACAGGGTAAGGGGTACAAGGGGGTGGGGATGGGGGTGCATGGGGGAAAGTGGGGGTAGGGAAAACTGTCAGGGGGAGGGTTTAGGGTGAGAGGGCAGGGGGTCTATAGTTGGGGTTCCTAGGGGGAGTGTGAAGGGGGGTTTTCAGGGGCAGGGGGTTCTGTAGGGGATGAGGTAATGGGCAGGGGGAGGGTGCTGGTGGGGTGAAAGGGGGGAGAGGGTGGTGGTTGGCAGGGGGGTTTTCATGGTAGGGGGTGTGGGGGGGGGGCAGGTGTGCAAGGGGGTAGCGGGGGAGGGAAAATAGAATGGGGGCTGGGTATAGGGGGAGGGTCAGAGGGGTTTTGTATGGCAGTGGGGAGGGTACATATGAGGGAAAAGGGAGGGTGCATGGGGTCTACAGGGCTATAGGGAGGGTGATGGTGTGGTGAAAGGGGAGAGGGTGTGGGGTACGGGGTAGGGGGTTCATGGGGGAAGTGGGGTACGGAAAACTGGAAGTCACGAGGGTTGTAGGGGGGAGGGAGCTAGGGGGGTCTACAGCAAAGTGGGTAGGGTGCAGGTGGGGTTTCGGGGGGGTTTTCATGGCAGGGGGGAGGGTGCATGTGGGGTGCAATGTGGTGGGGGTGCATAAGACTCTTACTATTTCTCTATATCTTTATAATCCTTCATATTTCTCTTCAATTTTAAGATATCGAAAAATCATAAAACAGAATATATCAATGTCTTCCTAAATTAATTGTTTTCTCATTTTATTGCTTTATGTTTATTAGTTTATATTATTGGTAACCTAATGATATTATATGCATAAACATATAATCATTGAATCATTTCATTTAATAAATAAGTTATTATTTGTTTAAATAATGTTTATCAGGATTCATTCCACCTTCCCCTGATTAAGGTTCACAAACAAATGTATATTCCAACGATCAAGATGGTGTTGGTGGTGGAGGTGGTCTAAGTGAGGTGATAATGATGTCGGTTTTACTATATGAGATGATGAGGGTCATGATGGTTCTGGTGATGTTGATATTGAGGTACATTTCAGATGTAAATTTTATTCCTTGTTTGTACATTTAATTTTACCAAATAGTACTTTTTATTATGATGATATTGATATTCAAATTTTATAATGTTTATATTGGAGTGATGTTGAATTCTTATGTTATATATTGTATTATTATTTAGTTCATTTTAATTTGGATGGTGGTGTTTTTTATTCTCATTGCTAGAGAATGTGAGTACTTCTATAAGGTGCAGCTATTAAAGAAGAATTTGGTGATTAAGTATAGCTAGGTTGGAATCAATTTACATGACTATTAACTGTTGTTATAGGGTCTATTTTCCAAGGTTTTGAAAGTGTTTTTTGGGACCAAGATCCATGGTTTAACTATTGGGTGATGCCAAGGTGATGGAACTGGGGACTAGTAGGTGGAGGGGCATGGTGATGGGTGGTGGGTAATGGGGGGTGTGCAATAAGGAAGGGGAAATGGGTGTCCAGGAGGGGTATAAGGACCCGACTTTAAAACATTACATAATATTGAATTAAATATATAATTCACATTGAGGATCTTTTTAGGATTAGAGTTTTAGAGAATTAGGACATAACTATTACATCTCAATGATTACAAAGTAGACAAATCTACTCAGTTTCCATTTTATTTAACAAAATAAAAACTTTTGAACAAAGGATTCATGTCTAGTTTCTTGTTTTAGACAACCTGCCATTTCCTTGATCCCATCCCTGACCCTATTCTACTTTATGTCATGTGAGAAACATTTCAAAAACATGGGATGAGAAAAAAAAGCTGAGTATGGGTTATAAAAATACGAAAAGAAAACATCAGTCGATGTATACATAAGAATCAATGAAATCATAATTTACTCATAAAACATAATCACTTAACATACCTCATGAAAAAATAGATTCATGAACAACTCATAGAAATCAGAAGACATAAAGGTAACATGATGCATTAATAACATTCATACGTAGGGAGTAACCCTCATGGTTATTTTTGGAATACCCATTACAGTATATTCCCTAAATGTCTTTGGAGAAACCTTAGCATTTAACCCCTTAGTGTTACCCATTTCATTGGAGAGCTATCTCGGGCTCACCCGCCCTCAGTTTATCACGGAACCACCCGATTTCATAAACATTTCCCAAGAACCATAACATAATCATAACAATTAAAACATGAATAAAATAAACATAAAATTTACACATTTCAATCACAATAGATCACATCATGATATTAACATAAATAAAAACATCTACTAAAATCATTAAAACTCTATGAGAGAAGAATCCCTTTATACATTGAAAATATTAAAAGAAGACATTTAAAAGAGAGTTTAGAATCAATGTGTCACACAATACTTCGATACTTTTGAAAGGGTTTTAAAAAATAAATTTCCATATAAATAAATACTTAAACCAATTTTTAAAACATGGACATGGATGATAAATGTTTAAAAGAATAAATCTTTAAAAGCATTTAAATCAATTTTTTAATAAAAGAGTAATTTTCCAATTTGAAAATTTAAATTATAAGCCACATGAAAGAAGACAATTTTAAAAACAATTAAATTAATTGAGTATAGATATAATATGGGTATGTAATGTTAAAGGGGTTTTATAAACACTTTAACAAGAATAAAAGTGCATATCATCAAGAACTGTCTCAAGGAGGAGAAATTGAGACATAATCCCATTTAAAGATCATGTCATTAGTGCAAGAATAAATCAGTGACATAATTATGTGTGACAAGTATAAATACACCCAATATAAGTGGATATAAATTGTAGAACAATAATAGGTCATTCAAACATACTCTTCTAAAACAAAACCAATGACATAGATATTTAACTCAATGAAATGAGATTGAGATATGATTTCCTATACAAATTCATATAAATGACGTAAAAATTCATAAATTAGATGATTATGTGTAGAAATAGTATATACACACAATGGTTTGTGGAAATTACATCCTATATATTCCACACATAATCTTGGCATATTAAAATCAAGAAGTAGAGGTTTAACCCAATGAATTGAAAGTCGGTTAATAAGTTCCATTACAGAAATTCGACAGCCTAACAACGTCATAAAATTTAATGATGATGGATAAAAATGTGTATCTCATCACGTGGACATATAATTTTCAGAAACAATTATATATAAGAAAATATCCAATTATAATAATATTAAAAGACATAACAAAAATAAGTCTTTTAAAATGAGGAGGGTGAAAGGTTCCCTTATCGATTTGGGTAAATTTCGAAACGCACACCCCATGAAAGAAGGACTATAAAACATTGATTTAAACACCCATAAACTAAGTATATTACACAAAAATTAGAATAATTGGTAGTACATACACCACTAAAAGGAAATGGTGGAAAATGAATCATAAATCCCACAGGAATGAAAGCGATATGAAAAATCCCTTACAAAAACTCGAAAGCCAAACGACTCCACTAAAAACTTACAAAAAGTGATTTATGAGATCAAATAGGTTATTTAATAATATGAACATAAAAATTACAGAATGTGGAATATAAAATAACATCCCCAAACATATGAAAAATGAGATAAAAATAAATTACATAAAAGAGAGTACTTAAAAAGAAATAGAGAGGTAGGATCCCTTATCTCAAGCCCGACTTGTCTTGTTCGTTTCTTTATATTCCTGAATGGTAAACTTTTTTCAATTTATAATATCATAAAGAACTCCTTTAAATTTTATTATTCAATTGTTATAACATATTATAATGTTATAATAATTAGTTAATTATGTGAGTTCATATCAGATGTTTTTATCGATGTTTGGTAAATGAGTCAAAAATGAACTTGTTTGAAAAGAATTGTACATGTAGTTATATGTACATGATATATAGAATAGTATTAATGATTTAAATATCATATATATCCAGTACATATTCATTTTATACTATTCCATAACATTTTGAAATAATAATAAATGAAATGCACTTTTCAAGGAGACGGTAGGTCGTACGTACACATGAACGCTACTTTCATTTCATTGTCATATTAATGGAATTAAAAATAATTGAGAGATATATATATTATAATTCCAGTATAATATAAATCTCATATAGGTCACATAAGTTCATTAATTTAATTCTTTATACATTCCATGTATTGCATGAACAAGTCACATCATTTGAGGGGGTGGTAGTCCACACTTCCTCATATGAAATTATCACATTTTCACAACATGCAAAGAATAATGGTTTGTTTTAAATATAAAATACAGAAGCATAAAGAATACATAAATACCATATATATCATATATAAAATACAGTGACATCATAATGGCCACCTTTAAAGGTATTAAAATAATATTGAACAATCATCGTTTCGTGAGGCAGTAATTCATCATCCACAGAAATAGTATGTTCCTTAACCATTAGACGGAGGTGTGTGTATGTTTAGCTCAAATAATTCTTTCAAAAACATACTATTATATTTAATATACTGTTTATGTTACAAATTAAAGGAATAAAAATAGTTTAGGGGGTTGGAGAAGAAAAATAAATCAAAGGAACATAAGAGAAGACATTATCTTTAAATCAGGTAACTCCCTTTGGTTTGAACCAAAAGGGTTTCATGAAGATCATTCTGCCCATGGTGAGGCTTCAATGATGAATATATTGATGTGTATAGATGATATGGTAATGGGTTGTCCGATCCAATGGCTTTAGAGTTGTGTGTAAGGAGGTAGAGGTGGGGGCCTTTTATAAGAGGGAGGAGGGGCACTCTTTGAATGTCAAGAAATGTTACATTTTTTTAAAACGAGTTTCTGATTTTAAAGGTCCCACATTGGAATATTTTTAGGATAAGGTGATAAGGTATTGAAAAATACTCATAGAATAGTTTTTGGACAAGTTTAATTCTTTTATTTTACATTATCTTTTCATTTTATTTAAATAGTATATTAATGAGGTAATTGCTGCATCATCATGGTGTCATAAATAAATAAAATTATTTAATGTCTATAAATTATAAAAAATACTATGATTTAGTAAATATTTTTATATTTTTAATGAATATTTATAGTGTAAGATACCATTTACACATACAAAACAAAAAATGTTTTACTTAGGTGTTACATACATTTGTGATATTCTCCTTTCTTTAAAAATAAAATGATAAAGTGTCACCATCACCCAAAAGAGATTTCATGGGGTCCCTAAGTTATGCAAAAGGAATCACAGTCTCCCATGACACAAAAAATATCATTAGGACACATTTTGGGGTCATTTTTTTATTATTATGATAGTATTTTATTACCTATAACTACCCGATTACAAATTAATCACGATAATTAAAGATAATTATCGTCGTTATTATTTATAATGTCAAAAAAATATATTATTAATTACATAATTTGGACCTTCTGATTCCAAATATGGAATCCATTTTACCAAATTCAAAATAAATAAATTGAAATAATTAATTTAAAAATAATTCTCGTTGTCAAAACAAATAGATTGTTTTTTTGAAGCAATATCTATGAAAAAGTTTGGCACTTGTTTATGTCCATTTTAAAAGAGAAAATAATTCTAATGAACCCAATTGAATTAAATGGTAAAAATATATTATAATTACACTTCAAAACATTATAAAATATAATCAAACCATATAATTAATTTAGATGAAAAAAGCAGTTTTGAACTAAAATGCAGTACTTTTCACTATTCAATAAAAAAATGAACATTGTCAGAAAAATAACAAAAATGTATCCAAAGTAAATTTCAATGTCACAATTTTAAATAATAAGATTATTTTGACAAATATAAGGTATAAAATTTTCAAAAGTTATATTTAAAAATGTTTCACCATCAAAAGGCGGTAAAACAATCTTTTAAAAATATTAGAGTATTTGTTCTTAAAATTGGATTCATTTGAATTTTAAGCCTATAACATTTATTGGATAAATGTAAAAATATGTAACAGACATATGTAATGATTTTTTAGTTATTTCTATTCATTCCATCAATCACAACGACTAGGCATTAATTATTATGATATTCTTATATTATTAGAGTGCAACATAAGATTTCAAAGAAACTCGTTGTTGCGTATTGGGTACGCCATCAAGCATAGCATTCCCGTTAAAGTAATATTAAAATTTTATTCACAAATATTGATAAACATTAGAATGTAATATTATTTATTTACTTGGGATGTTAAAAGGGTGGGTGTATAGTGGGAGTGGTGGGGGGACTTTCATGGGGGAAGGGGTGTTGCACGGGGTTCTATCCAGGTTGGGGCGGGGAATGGTAGGTGGATGTCCTGGGGTGGTCTAGGATGTAGGGGTGTTCAGGAGGGATGGGGAGTCTAGGATGGATGGGGGTCATCAGGGAGGAATTTCCAAGAGGGATAATTGTGTTCAGTTTCTATCCTGGTGGGTGGGGGGTATCCAATAAGGGGGTGGGGTCAGGGCGAGTGGAGGTCTGGGTCTATCATGGGGGGCAAGGGGGGTTCTGTCCAGGGTCTTTCAAGGGGTGTCCAAGGTCTGTTCTTGGGGGTCTATCACTTGTCAGTCCTGGGGGGGGGGGGTTGTCCAGGGTCTATTTTGGGGTCTCTAGGGTTTGGGGGGTTGGGGTCTGTCTAGGAGGGGGTGTCCAGGGTCTGCGTGGTCTTTCCTAGGGGTGGGGGTCTATCAAGTGTCTATCTGGGTCTGTCTACAGGGTCTATATAGGGACTATTTGGTGATGTCTAGGGTCTTGGTCGGGGGGGGGGGAGGGGGGTTGTCCTAGGTCTATCCAAGGGGTTCAGTGTTTTTTTTAAGAAATGTAAAACCTTATTGAAAGAGTTTTAAACCATTGATATGTCCCTATTTTCATGAAGATACTACCAAAATTGCAAACAATGAATATAGGTATTCATCCATGGTTAGAACCATGAATATAGGTATTACCCTATTGGCACCCCAATACAAACCACGGTTCATAAAACTGTGTATATAACCTATTTTCAATGATTTTTGTACTTATATCCACGAATTTAAAACATGTCTATAGGCTAAATTTCCTGCAGTGTAATTATTTCGAGTAAATAAAAGATATTTTTATTTTGGTTTCATACATTCTAAACATGTACCTTATATTTCACAAGCAATATACATGACGATCATTGGTATGTATTCGATGTATAGTTATGATAAAATCCTTTAATAATATGTATTAAAGGCTATGTGAATTATAGTTGGTATCAATGTATAGTGTAGTTATTTTTAGAAATTTAGATTAGAAAAATATAGTATAAATAGTTTGGATAATTCTATCACCATGATTAAAAATTATTAAAACGTTGGGAATTACATGTTTTAATATACTTTTAACTAAAAATTTTATCCGTATATGTTCAATGATTCATTTTTTATATACATAACAGCTAGATTTCATGATCTGCCAATCATATATTCATTTTTTAGTTTAAGGCTCGAAATTGTATATCATATTCGAACATTAAATGTTATAGGAAATGTGTATATTAATTTAATGAAATTCCAAATATGATGTAAATTAGAGTTCAAAACGTCACGATATTAAATTATCAACATGGATATGTTATTAATAATAACTATAATTGCATGGAAATCTCTCTTCACCATATCAAATATCATGTTGCGGAAGAATCCTCTATGTGAAAATTGACCCCCATAATATAGTGAGTATTATAGTCTCATCTTCTTGTAAAATTTTATTAAATACACTAATAGGTTATTCTCTATAATTCATTGCAGAGAAGAAGATGAAGTAAATTTATTAGTCAGTAGTTTTGGAAGGATGATGATTAGTGGTGGAAACTTATCAACAACATGAATTCGAAGGAGGAAATTGATTTCTTGAAATGTGAATATTTCATGAATATATTTTTCAGTAAATATTTTTTGGTAAATATTTAGCACAATATCATTATCATAATATGGAAATGGTGTTCATCATATTAAAGAAGAATTAAATGAATCTATCAGGGTGTAAAATGAAAAAATTAATTTGATTGTATGATACTCCTCTTGATTTTTCATCAATACTGAAATAATTGTTGACAACTTATTTTGTAGAATAAACTCAATTATACAAAATTCCATAGAGATCATAGACATTCGAAGCAATGGGAAGATTTTTGTTGTTCTTTAATATTGAAATGGATATTAGATACTCTTAGTGTTATAGTGTGATGACAAATAAAAATAGGATAACAGAGTTCAATATTTGGTGGACCAATAAAATCCCACTATCCAACCTATCAAAAGTGTGGTTGGAATAATCCTATAAAAATCATATGGGGAACCAATAAATTCTTCTAATATAGAAGATATTAGAATCTAGAAAATAATTTATGATGAGATTTGAAGAATCCCACAAATGTGGATGATGAAATGAAGGATCATGTCATCAGACAGCCAGTAGTGAAATGTGTAAATTATCAGAAACATGGTAATGTCGTTGGATAATTCCATAAGCCAAATGTTTTTTGATGAAATCACTAACAAAAACACCCAAGGTAGAATGAAATCATATATGATATCACTACTGTTGATGTGGATCATGACAATGTTGTTGTGACATGTATGCATGATTTTTATTAAATAATTTGGAACATAGTATTTTATTCTATTTCTAAACATTCTTTCATATCATTAATTTTAAGTTGAATTATTCAAACACCACATGAAAATAAAATGGTTTAGTTGTCTATGAGAACAAAAAATGGTGTAATTATTGAATCCATATTATATAACTCCTCCATGTATAATGCTTGTGGACTAAACCACCCATAAAATAATTTCACAATTACCATTTTGTAGTTTGAGGTCATTTTGGTCATAGATTGGATATCCTTAAAAAAAATATAGCATCACCTATTAGGAAATGGAAATCTCTCTTCAAATCATGAGGAATCCACCAATTTTGAATAATTGTACGGCTGAGGATGAATGTACATCAAAATAATTTTCTCAATTTTGGATATTATTAACTATGAGAAATAATTTCAAACTCTATTTATTGACATAAATGATATAATAATTCTCAAATGCATTCCCATTGTGAGGGGCTACACAGAGGTGTCCCCAAAATAATTGTATAGGCTTTCTCCTAATCTGGATGTTGAGTATCGATTGATCTTTTAAATGGATCTATGCCTATATAAAAGACACAATATATAAAGAAACTAATGTGATGGTGGAATTGGAGAAGAAATTTCAATTGAATATGGGCAATTATTTTATATTCATAAGTTCTTCACCATGGGGAACACATGTCCTATTTTCCATGAAGATGGATGGAATGATGCAGCTATGCATTTATCATCATGAGATTAACAATATCAATATAATGAACAGTTATCCCCGTACATAAGGAGATGAATTGTTCAACAAACTAAATGGTGCAAATTATTTCTCAATGGTGGATCTTAAGTCGGTATATCACCAATTAATGGTGAAGAAGGAAGATATTCCCAATTATTTTTTTAGAAAGAGGATTTAACACTATGAGATCATTTTGATGAACTTCAAACAGACTAATGTTGTAGAATTACTCATTTTCATGATTATTGGAGTCTTTAAAGATTACAGAAACAAATTTTTGTTAGTTTTTATCTTTGATATTACGCTATAATCCTACACAATGGAGGAACATGAATATAATTTTAATAATATGCGAAGGAACATAAAAAAGGATAATATTTATGCATAGATTCCTAATTGTAATTACTAGATGGGGGAAGTGTCATTCTTGTGGAATGATATTTCTTGAAAGTAATATTTGTGGAACCATCCAAGAAAGTGGAAAATAAAGTGTGTACCAAACCATTATTTGTAAGAGAGATTCATAGTTTCCATGGTATATAATTGTAACACTTTTTATTTATGATGTTATTATTACGAATTTAAAACACACTAACCATGATGACAAAGAAGGGAGGAATTTTTTCCATACAGTTGAATTTGAAGACAACATTAAATAATTGAAAGTGGGGCCCATCACAAAACTCGTACTAACACTTCAAAAAGTAGGGAACTATTTATTGAATAATTAATTTCAGGAATAAAGTCATTAGATTATTTAGTAACGAAAAATGATAAAATGATATTTTACTCCTAAGGCATTTGATAATTCACGAGAAAAACTAACCCATCCATGTTTTGGAGTTGGCAGCTATGATCATCGCATTAAAAATATTCCAACATTAACTATACGGTGGTAAATGTGAAATATATACTTATCAAAATAGAATAAAATATACATTAACATTTATATAGCTTAATATGTTCTATTGAAGACGGTTTGATCTCATCAAGGATTATAACAACAAAATTAAATTTTATTCATGTATGGAAAATAATATGTTAAATTTTCAAGGTTGAATGGATCTAATAACTATATAAATCATGAGAATTGATAAGAATCCAATAGTTTTATACTTAAAAATAATGTACATTAGAATAATTAATGAAGAAAAATCACTGATAATTTCTCAAAATGCTTCTAAACTATTTCTCATAGAGAAAATAAATTAATCTCAAATAAATACTGCCGAAATTCTAAATTTTTTGGAAGCTATCTGAAAAGATAAATCCTCACATTTCAAAATAGATGAGCAAAGAGTCATAAGAATTGGTTCATGATAATTTTAACCATAAAATAAAGAGATAAAGAGAGAGATTATAAATGAATCATGTAGCTCAAACATCAATATTCACCTCGAGGGAAGAAAGATATATTGGGACTTTAGGGAGAACTATTTTAAGGAAAAAATTTAGATGGAGATCACTGAATAAACATCAATGTGCGTGGTATGTTAGACTTTGAAGGATGAAGGGTAATATTCTTTGGGGATGATGAATCAATTACACATAAGAACATGAAAGTGGGAAAATGTAACATGGAAATTGTCACTATATACATGAATACGTCTAGAGTAAGAAATTATATGTGGATTATTTTGGATCGTCTTACAAATACATGACACTTTATCTGAATTTTAGGATATCATACATGACCAACTTGAATAGATATACATAAAATAAGTGGTTAGGTTTCATGGAGTAACACTATCTACTATATTTTAACGTGACTAGGCATTTACCATCAAGTACTATAAATGTCTCTATCATACTTTTAATACTGTGTTGAACATCTGTATGTCTTATAATATTCAATGTTATGGAATGAATAAGAGGAATATTTTGAAATTATAATACATGTCAAGAGAATGTTCTCTGGACTTCAAAGGCAGATGAGACGATCATATTCCTCTAGGTGAGTTCTCATGAAAAAATAATTTAAACTCCAGCTTCTGAATGGATCTACATGAAACCCTTTTATGGAAATATTTGTAGAACAAAAGTTTATAGGATGAAGTCAATTAATCGAAGTTATTGGGATCTAAAATTCTCAAAGAAATGGAATAAAATGTGAAATCCAGTCATCAACGTACCCCTGATGCCTAATGTCGAAATAATATCTATTAAGACAATCATTGATGGGGGTGGATTTTTAATATTGGAGACATGGCAGTTATATTCATATCACCGTAGAAGAGGATCATTAGATTTTGGATGAAATGAAGGTTGATTCCTAGGTATATCATCCCCTTCAAGGTTATTGGTCTCGTTGGAGCTATTAATGTTCACTAGATCACCTACCTATAATGTATCAAGTATATAATGTATTTCATGTACCCCTATCATGGATGTGCATACTAGATAAATAACAAGTACTAAATATTGAGGAGGATCAACTAGGGAATGACCACTCATAAAAAAATAAAATCAGGAAGGGATTTTACTGAAGATATAATGTTCTACAAAATAAGACATCTCACCTTGTCAATATACTATAGAATAACCATATTTATGAAGAGGACACATGGGAACTAGTAGAAGCCTAAGGAGAAGTAACCTCACCTATTTTCAATATCTAATATAAATGAAATTTCGAAGGTGAAATTTAATAATGGGGAATAATGTAAAGACCCAAAATTTTAAGAATGGATTTTCCCATCTTATAACCATTTGATAAAATATAAATAACATAAAATCACATATGGATCAAAATAAAAAATATATATATAAACAATGAATTAAATAATATGTATTTTATGAAATTAAGGAACCTATACCACTGGAATAGTAATTTTACAATTGTAATAGTAATGTTTCCATTAGAATTTTAAAACTGGAAAATAGAATAATAAAATCACCAATTAATTTCTAAATAAATTTATGTTTCAAATTAATTAAATTAAAGTATATATACATATATCATATAACTTATTAAATTTTTTAAAAATTATTAATTATGTATTGGTATTTTTTTGAAAATGGAAATACTTAATTAATATTTTATATAAATGTTAATGATTTAAATGAAGAATTTTTTTTCATAAAATATATTAATAAATTAATAATTTTTTTATATGATTATATTTATTTTTTTTGGAGAGTTTAATTAGTTTTTAAAAGGGTCATAAAATAAGTACTAATTTTAAAATTGTTATTTTCCAAGTAATGGTGAATTTAATTAGCAATTAAATTTATCAAATAAAGAAAATTATATTCATAATTTTTTTAAATTTTAATATATAAGAAAAAATATGGATTGGGGGAATTTTTTTAAAAATAGGTTAATTTTTTGGAGAATATTGAAACACATCAATTTACTATATTTATCATTATTAGTAATTAATTGAAATTTTGAGTCATTATTGAGTAATGGATGATATTAGTGTCTTCAATCTCAAAAAATCATGCAGTAGTTACATTAAATAGTCACAAGAATGAAAAAGATTGATATTCTTGAGAAAACATAAAATAAAAATGTATAAATTATTCAAAAATACACTTATCATCCCACTCTAAATACCACAAATCACCAAGTATCCTTCTCACACCTACAAATACTTGTAACTTTTCCATTGTCTTCTAAAACATCATCCCATGTCTCTCCTCCATGTTCAAGATCCATTGGTCTCAATAAAATACTAAACCCAATTTCCCAAATGATGCTCTCATAGAGGAGAAGTTGAAGAGGTAAAATCCTCATTCATTTTATATGAATATATTTTCAATTTATTTTCTTTAAATATCCTATCCTCACTTCCCCAAAAGAAAATTGAACGATAAAATAATTATATTTTATAAACATTATTTTTCTTATGTTAACAGAATTATCCTTCACCAAATATCCTCACTATTCATTTTTTATAAAATTTAAAACATCAACTGTTATGTGTTGATTTACCCCCATCATGGATGATGAAATTTAGTTTTCCATTACCACCATAATGTCTCATAATAAAAACATTTTTATTATTACAATAGATTATAATATATTTAAATAATCTTATGCAATGTTTTGGAACCAATACATATGCATAATATTTACTAATAAAACAATAATAGTTTGCACTGATAAAATAATTTTTAATATAAACCTTTATTCATCAATAAAATTTTAAATAATGAAACAACCTCATATATTGATAAAAAATTATATATATAAGTCCAATTAATATTTTGTATGTGTTTATTAATAACATATTATTTCAATTATGCAAAACTATTCACATTTTAATTGATCATTCATACAAGTATACGAGTGATCGAATCAGGAAAACTGTGGATTCAGAGACTATTTAACAACAAAATTGAATCTGATATGTCAGGAAAAATGTCATTAAGGGAATTAGTTAAATTTTATTAAATCAGATACATGATTTATTGGTCATGAGTTAAATTATGAATAAATTAAATTTCATTATCCTGAATGTAATGTAAAATTAATGAATAGACTCAGATATAATGTATGGGATTCTCTACGAACCACATTTTCCCATTCAAGTTACAATATCCCTCTCTCTACCCCAATTTAATTGATTATAATTTTTATTGTTTAATATTAATGTAATCTGAAAACATAAGCGAATATATTTATTATACTTTTTTGAAGTGTAAGTACATGTTTTATATGGTTTCCCATAGAATATATACCAATAAGAAAACATGATTAAACAAAACATCCCAATTTCATACCTATTTTTTGTTACACAACATAATGTATTTTTAGAAATCATGTTTTTCAAAAATCTCACATTTCCTGATGAAAATATATCTTTGTTAATTTTTGGTTTTATGCGAACAATTATGTATTTTCCATATTAAATATTTTTTATATTTCCCCTTAAACCATATCAATGTTTCCCATTTTTAATGATTATTAATCAAGATTTTTATATGTTTTCAATTTTTTCAATACAATTTATCAGGATTTATGATTAATTTACATTTTTAATTCCCATGAATATTTTAAATTCATTATTCCATGAACACAATTATGATATGCCCATTGTTTATGCATAATGATATGATTTGTATACCCATATCTTTTCTTGGGAAACCCTTATGTTTATTCCTTATGTTTCATTCTTCTTGTGGAACACATATCCATGAACATGTTTTGATGGGTTCACATAGATAGAGATCCAATGAATTGGGAGATGATTAGTCTCTGGAGATTTCATGTATAAACATACATTAATCTTGATTCATTTATGGGTCTTTTACGTCCACATAAAATGGTCTTGGGAGTTATCCAAAACTAATTCTTATGTCATTTTGTATATTTTTCCTCATTATTATAGTTCCATTATTACATTATTCTATATTCTATATGTTATTCTTCCTTATATTTATTCATGATTCATATAATTTTAGGATATAATTTTATTGAAATCTAAATTATGTGTTATGTTTTACTTATATGTTTATTCTTATACTAGGATATTTAGATAATCTCTTTTTTATGTAATTGCATAGGTTATACTACATTGGTGTAAGAGGTCATGGGATTTTCGGAGATCACTATTGATATTAGATATATAATATTCATTTTTTGGTTTCATTTTTTCTAATCATGTACCGTATCATATAAATCCACTAGGCATTATTATCTTTGGTGACAATTTGATGGATAATTATCCTTAAATCATTTAAATATATATATAAATGTCTATGGACAAAACATATATATTGAAACACATTGATGATATAATATGATTATGTATATGTAACTAAATACCCTAAAACATTATGATGTTTTCATTTGTTTGGTTATTATCCAATTAATATTCATATATTAAAATGTAATATCTATTGTGGGTAATGGATTATTTTTACAAATTGAAACCTCTAGAAATCAAAATCTAATAATTTAATAGATTATATATTTATAACTTTTAATCTTCCTATGTTCTTATAAATGAATTTTTAGGAATACTATTTACACAAAAGTTGAATAACATTACCATTTGATAGAACAAACATACCGGAGGAACAGGTAATTCATACATTTTATATATAGATATAATATTCACAACAATAATTCCAATATATTAATAAAACATAATTTATAATTAAACCATTAGATGGATCTTTAAATAATATTCTATAAAGACTTTATCAGACGATGGTATAAATAATTTCCAAGAAATCATTTATAAAGGCTTCCATATGGATGAACATCACACATTCCATGAGATGATCATTTCCCATTATTATTATTTGATCATAAAATAATTGTAATAGTGAATTGTCAAGATGACCATCAGATGGAGAAATTGTGGTGAAACATTCAATGTATAAATGATTTCATAGAATGCCATTATAAATGATGTAGATAAATATGGTATATGACCACTTAACTAATCTTTATAATTTGATCATCATGATTTAGGAGAAGTAGATTTATTGAAATCTATGATACTATGTTTCCATAAATATTTTGTTTATTTGTTTTACTTGATATGCCGAACTTGTATATTTTTATGAGTTTTATTCTAAAAGAATCCATGTGAGGAGTAATTATTTAAAAACATTACTTAATATTGTGTTTGTAATTTTTATGTTTGATATACTGTTATGAACATATTACAAGTTAAATTAATATTGAGGGTATTATACTCTAATTGTTTAGGATTTCTATAGAAGGGGAAGTGTAAGTTTTTTCAATTATTGCGTTAAAGGATTCTAAATTCATTTATGTCAATACATTACAATAAACTAAATTCTACTAACAAATTAAGTGATAATTATTTAAATACATTAAATTTAATGTAAATGTGTGCATATTTATTGTATAATGTTTTTATATGATAAATTATATATTTTATACTGTTTTTACTTGTACGTTTAGATATTTCTATTTTAAATGTGTTGGTGTTTTAGCATTGGATTATATAGTTTTTCAAGATTACTTTAATTCTATAATTATAATATTATTGGTCGTAAAATTGAATGAAAATAATTTCTTATTGATATTAAGGAATATTGTATTTTTTATTTTATAAAATTTATCTCACCCACCTATTGTAGTCAAACACACACTCTCTCGATATGAAATTTATTATAAAATAATGTTCACACTGTTATAAATGGGTACACTAATAAGTTTTTTAGAAAATGAAATATTTTTTTATAAAGAATGGTTTTTACTTTGGGAAATTAGAAAATATAAATCCAATAAGACCACATATTCCTAATTTTTCTGATTATGAGTACTGTTGGGATCAAACGAAGTCCTTAGTTATAAATATAGTAGTTTACAACATTTACTTGTTAACTAAATATTAGAAAACTCGTCATATGTATGTTAAAAAATATACAAAAGAACAATAGGTGGAGTATCTACATAATTTTTAAGTCTGTAATTATTTTCTTTGTAAAATAAGTATATATATTTACATAATGATTATATTTTATAGAACTAGAAAATTCATTAGATGAATCTACATGTGACACACGTTGAGAATATTTAATTTATAGTGGGAAGATTATTTATGAATCATGTATGTTATATATCATTTTAATTCATAAAATAGAATATATTTAAAAAATAATTAATGATTAAAACCATCTCTAAATGTCCTCAATGTCAATGATATTAAGACTATCCTAATGAATATCTTGTTCTAAATATAATTTATATAATTCCCATTGACATAATATTCTATGAAGAGGAATGTTATAATATAAGAACTCCCATTCAATATTAGTGAAAATTGAAAAGAGAAGATAATAAATAAAGGATGAAGAATGTGGTTTCTTTTTCATCTAAATCTATGATATTTATGAAGGTAAAATCAGATAAATAAAATGACATAATATTTTAAGAAGAAGAATGTTATTGATGATTCTAAAAGTAGTCCATCAGAGTAAAATATAAAGAAATATTCTAATATTTACAAATTAATTAACATATTAAGTGAAAAAACTTTTTCGGATAAATTTAAAAGATTAATTCTAATGGAAAAATTAATAAATAAAATTTTTAGATATGATATGTTAAGAGTGTAAACAGTTTAGTCATATCAGATTATATTTTTCTATATTATATAAAAAGGATTAAAAGGAATGAAGTCCATGATTTTTTGTGAAAATGTTATAAAATTTTGAACATTTATGAACCATGGAGTGAATTAAAAGCAGTGATTTTTTTGGAATTTGTCTGATAATATTTGTTATGATAAAAAAGACTGGGGACTATTTAAACATATTATGAATAGTAATCAATCCTAGATAGGTAATGTGTAGCTAAATCATTAACTAATGCAACATTAAATGATATTTATGAATATTTTTATGAAGAATTTTTTATTTCCCTTAATGATGAAAAAAATTACATCCAGTGATGAGGAAACATCACATGGATTTGAATGATTATCAAGATATGATACATCACTATAAAATATAGTAATATTATTTAAAAAATATAAAATTCCTATGGTATATCGTACAAAAGAAAATAGAATTTTTCAAAATATTCCCATAAAAACGTATATCATAAACAAGTAAAAGATAAGAAATCTAATTATAGTTCATCTAATGATTATTAGGATTTGTCTGTGAATGTAATTATTGAAATTTTTAGTCTCAAAAAATTAATAACAAATTTTTCTAATGGTATGGAATGTTTTGATATTATGTATTGACAGTAGAAAAAATGGATACTTATTTGATAAAAATTACAATAGCAAAACCACAATTTAAAAATAATTTATTAGTTCATAAAATACATACATTCAATAAAATTATTTTTAGAGGTCAATATGGGAAATGTAAGTGTACTATAAATAAATTTCATTCCTTGGGTTTTCACCAAGCATATATTTTTAAAAAAAAATTAGATACATGATTAAAAAAAGTTATATATATATGGATTCCCAAAATATTATTTTCTAGTACATCTAGACCCATATAAATATAAAATGTACTGTGATAATAATATCGAATATATAGATATTTTATATACATGACATATTAAAGGAAAAGAATCATTCAGAAGTGTATCAAGATGAATGGTGGTAATGTACATTTTTAATATAATTCTAGAGGATAAATATAAAAAAAATTGATATTAGATTCCATGGATTGGAATTATTTTTTTGATGATTTTTATAGTAATTATTAAATACCACATTAGAAAAATACAATCAAGTGACTTTGGATATCCTGTAACATTCTATAATGATTAATTTACTCTTTAGAGTAAATAAACCTTATTAATTTTTCTGATTATAATTATAATGTATACACACATAATTTGAAGACTATAAAACCCAATATTAACCATTACATTGTATAAAGGAAGATCAATCGTTGTTTGGGAATATATTTTTAGGATATTTAAATGTAAGAACATTATAAAATCATTATATGAATGGATTGGTTAGTTACCTACCAAGGATAATTTTTATTTCAAATAATGTTTATAATCCATGACAATTTCAATGAAACTGAAGTCAAGAATTAAATTTATTTTTGTATTTTCTACCATTAATGATTTAAATTTATTTGAGATGGATAAAATATTTCTAATAAAAACTATAAGTATTATTATATTATTCTATGTATATGTCTTAGTTGATGGCAATATTTGATATACATGGGTTTATTTTCAATCTGAAATGGCATTTGGATTTTTATTTTTGGGATGTTTTTATATTGTCTTATAAATGATAATTTTTTTACGATTTTTAACTATTAATAGCGTCTATGGTAGAGAATTTGTTATATCTCAAGTTGAATTTTTTAATAGTAAATTATTTATTTTAAAAATTTTATTATCTAATGAAACACCCCCAAAAAATAGTGTATCCTAAAAATGATATAATCATTATTAATAATTAATTGGAACTATATATTGTGAACACTTAGTTGATATTTAATTTGGGCTAAAACATTTTCTAATTCAAGGTATACATTTAAAAATTTTATACTAGATCATTTCATAAAGAAAAAAATTATATATTGGGGATTATATAAAAACTAAAATAATCTTTCTCTTGATTTTTTGGATGCATTTAATTCTGTATGAATATGATCGAATATTTACCTATGTTCACTAAAAAAAATAAAATTATGGGACTTTTACAGGATATTATAGTTATAGTAAGGTTAATAATGTGAAAAAATCATGTTTAAGGATACAATTAATGTAAGTTTTATTGAATTCAATCCCTTTATAAACAGTATAACACCACATCATTAGATTGAATTTGTAAAATATCATTTTCATTTCTCGTTGTAACATTAATCACATGATAAAATATCTAAATAAAATTTTCCTAATATTATTTCTTCAGATGACATTCATCTGATTACTGATTAATTTATTTTAAAAATCTATGAAATCTAATAAATCATGAAAATTATGAAACTCATAATATCATTGGTGTGGTAGATCATATAGTTAATGTTTGATGTTTTCTAAGAAATCAATTTGAAAATTGAGAATTTTTAACACAATTTTAACAAAATAACCTCTATGAGGATTTAGGTGGTGATTATTAAACAAAGGTGATTGAAGATAAAGCAAATGGATTTTAGACGAATGACATTTGAGATTTAGTCAGAAAACATAAAAAATATCTAATAATTTTTATGAAATGGTTATTTTCTAAAAGACATGATGAAAGTAGATTAATTTTTTGAATTAAGGAATGGATTTTCTCAATTGATTATAATTAACAAGAAGGAATAAACTATCTATAGTTTTTTATAAAGAAACCAGGCGTGAATCTATACATTTAATTATATTCTCTGTATAGTTATATAAAAATAATCCCTATCATGTGGATGTGATGTCTGATTTCATTCAATGAAATGTATAGGTGAATTTTTTTACACCAAATCCATTATTTTGTAGACACAAATTCCCTAGGTAATATTTTTAGTCATTCAAAGGCCCTTAACAGACTTAAAGGTGACATAGACACCATGAAAGATATAAATTACACAGTTTTATTGAAAAAAAATAGATATGTATCCATTGATCTAAATAAGTTTATAATAAATAGATTTTAATGTTTCATCATTTTTTAAATATATGTTAATGAAATCTTATTTGATTCAAAAAAATATCATTAAGACTACATTGCCAATATATCGAATACTGTGTTTGAAATGATAATGATGGGTGAATTATCATTTTTCCTTGCATTTAAATTTTCATAAAATACAGTAGAAACATCATATGTCCTCAATATTTTATAGAATATATTATTTGAAACCATTTGATCATAACAATTTTTGTGTAATGATGCATAGTTTACTATACATAATAGGAATTCATATATACATAATATTTTTTTTCTTATGTGAAATATTTTATACCAATCATAACATGTTCCATCATAATTTTGATAAAGGATTTATGTAATCCTATTGGATCTAAGAATCCAAAATAATTCTATTACTATTTATATTTTGAATAATTTTTTTTCAAAGGAAGAATTTTTTGTTATCAAATGGATAAAAAAGTACATCCAGAATATTTCATTTCATGTTAAATGATTTACTATCTTGGTCATGGAATAAAGATTTTTTTTAACAATTTTAACTGTTGATATTGAATATGTGGAAACTATAATTTTTTATATTCTGGTGTTGTGGATGCTATAAAGAATCACTAACTTTGTAAAGAGTTACAAAGAAAAATTTATTTTTTATATTATTTAATGATCCATAACATTAATTAAGAAATATAAAAATCACTCATAAGATAATAAAATATATATAAGATAATATTAACATAAGTATACCACACAAAAATGAAATCATGTTATAATTCATTATATTTTAAAAACATAATACTAGTATTTAAAAAAACTTATGTTCATATTGATTTGTTACTATAAAACTTTTTCATATCATGGTCCATAAAAAATTACTTTAATCAACATTTTTTTTGTTTAGTCAAAAATGTTTCTTTATGAATTTTCCATTCCATTATTTTTTTGTAAATCATATACACTCTATCTCAAGGAATATTTTATTTCCCGTTATATATTTCTTAATTATGAACATTTTCCTTGCCCAAAAAATTATCGCATTACCTATGTTTTCATTTCTCATTTTATTGATTCTCTTATCCTAAATCCTTTTATTTGTAAAGTATAAAAATCAGTTTCATATCTAATACCTCGGAATCCAATAAATATTTTTATATAATGTATTCTATTTTTAGATGTCAAATTATCTAAAATTAAGATTCTGAATTGTTTGAAATTTAGATTCTGAATTCATTGAATTTCAGACTCTGAATTTTCTGAAATTCCTATTATTAATTCCTTGAATTTCAGAATACAAATACCTCTGAATTTAGGTCATGAATTCCTTATAATTTAGGTTCTTTATTCCTCAAAATTCTATTTCCGAATTTCTCATAATTCAGGTTTTGAATTCCTTAGAATTCATGTTTCAAATTCCATAAAATTCGAACTCTAAATTCCATAGAATTCAGAGACTAAATTCCTCAGAATTTAGGATCTGATTTCTTCAAAATTCTGGTTCCGAAAACCTTCAAATTCAGGATTTGATTTTCTCAGAATTCAGGATCTGAATTCTTCATAATTTAGACTCCCAATTCATTATAATTCAGACTCCGAAATCTATATAATTTAGGATCCCAATTTATTGAAAAATTGAATCTGGATTTTTAGGATTTAATGGTTCCAAGTGTTTATTTACATAGACTCCAAACATTATATTCCCTAGAATCTGGAATGTTGGATTTGGTTACCAACCATATTTTACCTACCCCTGTTATAGATATGAAAGGATGCTGTGAAATCAGTTTCTAATTAACAGTTGTTTTAGTGACTTGTGTACAGGTCCCTCTAAGATTCAAGGAGAAATATCACCGTTGAAGGAGGGAGCCCATATTTTATGAAATTCCAATAAATAGGATGTCATTTGAATGATACAATAAAAACTGAGAACTGATCCATCAATTTATAGATTACATGATGCAGAAGTGATTTCTAGAGAGAGAGGCTCACATTCATTGTGCTTATTAAAAATATTTTTCGGCTTGCTTCGTGTGACTCCAATTGTTGTTAAGTACAATCGAGGGCTTCCAGGGATAAGAAGGCAAGGATTCCAACTACCTTATTGTTCGAGGAATTCCGAGGATAAGAAGATAGAGGTGATGACTACCATTATGTTATAGGACTTCTGTGATTATGATGATAGAGGTGTCAATTACCTTATAGATCAAGGTCTTGTAGGGATTAGAAGACAGATTCAGATATTCCAATCAAGGGTTAACCCTAGGGAGGGTAGGACATTATTTTTTGAAATTATAAATCAAGGGACCTTTATCAAAGGTTTTTGGATACCCTACTCTTTGTGTTAAGAGATTACATACTTGTTACTTGTTTTTTATTCATGTTTATTTTTCATTGAATTTTGATTAATAAGGAAAATATAACTATCTTATGATTTATTTTACTTGTATACTCTGATTAATAAGATTCTATACTCTTTAAGGTAGAATCTTTCTATTTAAAATATTTCTTATGTTTCATTTCCATAACCATATTTCCGGATACTAGCATTGCGTGTAGAACTAAGAGGCCTTGTGAATTTAAATTGTTAACATTGTTAAAAATAGCTTTCCTTAAGGTTAAAAATTAAAATTTTATACAATCTTTAGAGGTTCCAAAGAATTTTTAATGTGTACAATTCACACCTATTTTAAATTGAGAATCTATATCATATTTTGATCCTACAATTGGTATCAGGGGAGGTAACTGGAATACTAATATTTACATATAATTTTTCTTGCTTAGTTATCATTATTCTAATTATTTTCCTTTCTTATGATTATTAACCGTGTTTAAAAACTTTTACTATTAACAAGTTTCCAGGGAAAGATATTTTCTTTTAGAAGGAAGGAATGAAAGTTATTTTAATTGAAAATCTAAATTCTACTAGACCACCTATATTTGATGGGAACAATTATAAAATTGGAGGTATTGTATGAAGACTATTTTTATTAATATGGGAGTGGAGAACATCATTAGGATTACCAGAGCTAACAAGATTCTTGATAAAGAAGTCAAAAAAATTACTAATAATGAAAAGTTATAATATCAACTAAACTACGAGGTACAAAATACTTTGTTGTGTTCCATGACTTAGAATACATATGGTCATATTTCTTCTTGTGTAGTGGCTTGTTTTATTTGGATGTGGTTGGAGGTTACTCATTTTGGTCCATCCATGGTTATAGATACTAAAAGACCAATGTGTAGGGTAGAATATGTTGGATTTCTATTTCTTATGGAGAACTAGTATACAAGGTACAACAATGTTTTATTACTATTGTGACTAGTTTATAATCCGTGGGTCAGAGAGGTTTAGATGATGAGGCACTTATGGACAAGATTATAGATATCATGCTTAATGAGTTGTAATATAAGAGAATAACTATTGATGAGAATAGTAATGTATCTCAGATTACTTTTGCTGAGATTTTTTGAAATCTTCTTCATTATGAGACATGAATGAAAAGAGATGATGATTTGAATAAAAAATAATGGCAATGGATCTGTAGACTTTATACTACTATTTTCAAGACTCCTCAAAGGGTTACAAGATCAAAGTCAAAGAAAGTCATTGTTTTATCTGAATCCATTGAAAGTGAACATTCTGAGAATGGGATAGAGAATCTTTCTTGAAGGATGCACAAGTTAGTTCGGATGAAAGACTTTAATTATAGATTCATGTAGAATGAAATAAAGGTAAAGAAATACTCTGAAGTTACTTGTTATGAATGAAAAAGAGTGGAAAATATAAGTCCATATTGTCTTATGGTTAAGAAAAAGGATAGAAAAGACAATAATTATGAGAGAAATCTAAAGAAGTATAACACATGTAATGATACAAATGTTTTGAATGCTAATAAAACTTAGAGTGCCAGTGGTGGAGACTCTTATGATGAAACGAAATAGTATTATTCTTCTTGGTCAGAATAATCTTGGTTTAATTGCGAAGTTACCCATTGAAAATCAATATCTATTAACCAAGGAACACAATGTTGAATCTATTACCAAGGTATCCTTGAATGAAAATTTTAGTGATAATAAATATAATCATTTTTTGGATGATGAATCTTGTTTTGATGAAGATAATACTTTACCTAATTATGATAAAGGTTCTAGGTTTTCTAATATTTTTTAGAAAGAAAATTATAAACCCAATAAAGAACTTGATAAAGAAAATTATAGGATTTATATTCTTACTAAAAAAGTATCATAGTTTTTTAAATATCTTGATAAGAAAATTTATGATTTATTTTGTATTCAAATAACCAAAAGAAAGTTATTTAGGAGAAGTATGAAATATTTATGGATCTAGAAAAAATAATTTCTAAGAAAATTATTTTAGAGATGAACTCTGGTGCTAGATATAAGGATTTTGAGGATAAAAATATAGTTATTAGACTAAAGTTATAAATATTTTCTTTGAGGAAGTGTTTATCAAACCATACCGTAGGTTAGGAAAAAATTTATAATACGTATTCTCAAATTCATCCTCCAAGGAATAATTCGAGATTTGGTTATGCTCATTGAATACCTTTTTTTAGTAATTATTATTTTGTTCCTCAAAGTGATCCATTCTGCACTAAATGTCAGTGTGGTGGGTATTTGGAAAAAAATTGTTATTTATAAAAAACTCATACATTAGGTTTTCAGAAGGAATATTTTTCTATGAAAATGTGGATTCCTAAAATTTATCCTTATAAAGTTTCTAGATCCAAGAATGATATGGTTTTGAATGACAGACACTCTTATTTTCAAGAAATTAATGATAGTACCAATATCAATACAAGGTACATGGATAGTGTATATTCATGACACGTGATTGGTAATAAAAACTTCTTCGAAAATATTATCAAGAATAAATAAGGAAAAGTAACTTTTGGAGATAATGAAATGGGGATATCATTATTTAATTTATTGGAATGCAAGATCAACATTTTTATATTTTCATGAAATATTTACCCTCTGATAGATTTGAATAATTTAAACAGAACATAGGATTGTTATTCATAAGGTAATTTTATATATTAACTTCATGTTGAAACCTATCGCCTTACAGTAAGATACTTTTTTCTCATAGGGGGAGTAAATTTTCATGTTAGCGAAAATTATTCTTATTCAAAATGTTTCATTGTTGAAATTTTTCGTAGTCAAGATTTTTTGTAGTCAAATTTTTTCATAGTCCCAATTTTTCATAGTAAAAAATTTTCATAGTCATGAAGAAATTTCCTTATTTTAAATAATTTTATTAGAAATCTGGAAGGTATTTATTCTTTCTCAATTTTTTGTAACCATCTTTTAGTATGTTGGTAATTTTATGTTGTTGAAGAAAATTTTTCGGATTTACTTTTTTCTTAAATCTGATTTTTTGCCTTAAAATACTGAATAGATCAAAACTTATAAAAATCCTTCTTTGGTTATAATCTCAACCTTCATATCTGATCAAGTGTATTTAAACTGTTAGATCAAGTAATTAATGTAAACCGATACCTCAATATCATATATGAATCCTCCCTGATGGTTTTGCCACATCGGTTTTTCAAGTTTACGCGTGCTGAGGATCTTTCCCTCTACTTACGACCGTTCTAAATCCTCAATGTTTCCTCAATTCAAAGTGTCTTTTGAAGCCTCTCCTCAGAATGAGATGATTCTGTTAAGGAATTCTCTGAGTGGATGATATATAGAGAGTGGTTGGTTGATCTGATTTTTTATGCTTTGTATGAATCTATCATATCTAAGAATATCAAGAAGAATGGTTTGGAGATTGTTTGTGTATTGAAATAAAAAGCACATAATCTGGCCTAATCGGACTTGCTAATTGAGTTATATGAGACAAAATGTTTATTCATGGAAGAAGGTAGAAAAAAGTTCTCTTTAAGTGTTATGGAAAGACCTACTATCTTTCTTACTGCAAGGAAGCAAATTTAAATGGAATTTTTTATAATGGGGAGCAGAATTTTGTACCCCCCTGAATGGCCCGAATGCCTTATTTTTATTTTATTATGGATAATTGATCTTTTAAGGGTTGAAGGGGAACCCGTACATAACTTGTAGCCCGAAGGCACAAGGTCCGACTTACCCACAATACATAACCCAAAGGCCTAAATTCATACCATTCCAATTACATGAACCACATGCCCAACCCACTAGAACTGCCCCTCCCAGGCATCTGCGTCCTTGATCACCTAGATCCGCACCATGTACTACTGATATTCTAGAAATTCCCCGTACAAAGTTGCATAGTTCATGGTCCCAATGGTGGCTGTAATACCATCTCATTCATCTAATCCATTTATCTCTACTTCGGTGGCTGTGACTCTTCTTACTATGATCATTTTCTAGGACCTTATCTAGTTGAACTGGGTTAATCAATGGTCAATGTTTCCCAATGGCCCTGAGGCCCGAATTCATGTGATGACCCGAAGTCCCTTGAGACCCGTAGGCGTAAACGGGTGGCCTAAAGGCCCAAATCTAGTTAATAGTTTTGTCTGCTACATTACTGAACATTTTATGATACATTAACTACTACAATGACTACTACAGTTACTGCTACAGAACCTACCAATTCTCCTCCACTCGGTTTTGAACCTGCTTCCCATGGATGCCAAGCAGGATCCCTTACCCTTCGGGTACAGGATTATTGGCAACAGAATTTTGTACTAAAAAATTACCAGATTCATTTGAATCTTTTCATATGGAAAAGGCTACAAATTGTACTGTCCTGAAAGGAGTGTGAGTTTTCTGAAGATTTTTTATCTATCTATGAACATATGAATTCTTGAATTGTGGGATCAAGGGTTTGTAATTCCAAGGAAATGAGATAAGGATACTCTGAAAAAGAGTGATATCTATATTTTTTATTTCTAGGTGATTTTTAGGAAGATAATCTTGGTCATGTATATCTTGAATATGATTGATATTATCAAGAATATAAATATCAAGTATCCAATTATATTATATCTTGATATTTTTCAATGATTATAGTTCATTGTATACAATCATTCAAAATCCCTTTGTAGTTCTAAGACGAGAAACTATAAAGTTATGTCTTTGAGTGATGATAATCTAAGTAGGATGAAGATTTGATTTAACATTCAATCCAGAAAGTTTTATGAACTATTTTTACAGAAGCAGTGGTATCTTTATCAAAGAAGTTATAACTGGCTGAATCATCAATGAATGATGGATGAATGAGTAAGGCCAAGGAGTCAGAAATGAAAGGTAAAATTGATGTGGCTAAGGAAACTCAGTCAGCACCACCATATCCAAAGAAGAAAAAATCCTAGCCTATGGAAATAGTGGCTAAATAGAGAGAAGATAAGAAGAATAAGAAGGAAAGGGAGTCTATGTTTTTCCTAGTCCCTGATGAGTAAAAATCCTTAAAAATAATATCCATTGAGGATCTTGAGAATAAAAAGAAAGAGAATAAGAAAAAATGATGATGTATGTGGCTGAGATAGTACAATATCTACTCAAATATATAGAGAGCATCTGAAAAATATTCTAATGCCTGAATATTCATTATAGAATCACTTCCTATGACTCCAGGAAAGAACGTGGTGATTCCAGAACCACATCATGAAGAAGAAATAGTTGTAGTGGAAGAAGTGTAAGAAGAAGTAGAAGAAGAAGGAAATGGAGATACTGTGGACATGATAAGTCATGTAGAGGAATATCATGTGATGGAGAGGTTTTCTGATAAATTGTCAATGTAAACATCTGATGAAAAATTTGAAATACATGCCACTAAAAGAAAAGACGATAAGGGTGAGGAATAATTGAATTAATTTTCTCAAGAGGAATGTATCAATAATGGTTTTATACAACCAGAAGATGTTATGGAAGGAGCCGACATAGAAAATCTTGAGAAAGATAAAATTGTTCAAATATCGGATAGTGAACATGAATCACCCAATGCACAATATAAAATTCCAAGGGACGATAAGGGAAAGCATGTGGCAGCAGATACACATAGTAAATCTATGGTAATGAAGAAAGAGGTTGGTGCTTCATCAATGAGGAAAGCTGAAGAAATAGAAAAAGAATCCTCACCTACCAAACACTCAGACTTATAATAATATTTCATTGGACACTATTTTGGGGTTCAGTATTTAAAAAAGCTTGTTGGTACTATTAAATTATTCCCAATTATAGATTCTATATGTCAGATGCTTCAATATTCGATGAATTCGAAATTAGATTCAGTATCTAGGATTATGGATAATTTTTTTACTCGAAGGAGATATGAAATCTTTTCTCATTAGTAATGACGCTCATAAAATGTCATGAAATAAGATTTATTGTTTTTCAAGGAATATTGAGGAAAAACTAAATGTTTTTTATGAATAATTAGATAATTACAGTGATTCAATTGACACCGAATATGGAAAGAATAATGATCTTTCTAAGAGATTTGAGGATATGTTGACTCTTGAACATAATACTCAGAAACAATATGTAAATGATTTGAATGGGAAACATAATTCTGTGGTCATGAATTGGAAGAGATAAAGTGATATAAAAATCTAATTTGAAGATAAGATGGTTATGTATGAAGATGTAGTTAAAGCTCAAGAATAATGTCTTAAGTCTCAGGATGAAAAATATAAATCCTTAGAGATGAAAAATGAAGATCAGGATCAGTTGCTTCAGTGTGCATAAGTGGATCACAAGGAACTCAAGAAGCTATAAACCATTGTCAAGAATTTGATGCCGAAAGAGAAATACGGATAATTTTATTATATTCCAATATTTTGTATTAGGTTCCTCATTGTACTAATTTATTTAATCTTAATAAAATTTTCGTTGTTCTCCAAATATTTGGTTGTTTAGTACTAATGTTCAGGTTGCAATTTTTCCCATTATATTTATTCCCTTTTGAAAATCACAATGGGGGATAATGTAATTATAAAAATAATATAATGGATGAATCGATTTCCCTACGAAATGGGGAGTTCATATAAGATAATGTTATTATCAATTATGATTTAGTACGCATGAAAAATGAAAAATATCATTCATGAATTAAACAATATGATCCTTATGGATTTCAATGCCTAAGGGGGAGTTAGTCATATTAACTATGATATATAAATAAAGGGAGATACATTTTTATTTTGAAGTGCAAAAAAATTCAATGTATTTATATTTTATTAATAAGGATGTTTTTGATTTCCAAAATGGGGGAGACTATTGAGTTAATAAGGTTCTCTAATGACTTTCCCATTACTTTATGTTTTGAAAATCACAAACACCCTTTCTTAAAGGGAAATTTTTTTCCCCTATGATTTATCTTAATAAATAAAATTTTCCTTCCCCGTGGAAATATTCTCATTACATATATTTTCATTCTTCATTTTATATTTATTCTTATCCTAACTCAATATTTTTTAATTTCTAAAAATATGTTACATATCTAAAACCATAGAATCCATATAATCATTATAAATTGTTTATTCCATTTTTCGATTCCTAATTCAATGAAATTAAATTTATGAATTATAAAAAATATAGATTCCAAATTATTTGAAATTCAGACTCTGAATTCACTAAAATTACAGTTCAAATTTAAAAGAAATTATGATTCCAAATTCCATAGAATTTGGGTCCTGAATTCCTCTGAATTCCTTTTCTGAATTCCTCTGAATTCATTTTCTGAATTCTTCCTAATTGAGATTTTTAATTTCTCAAAACTGAGGTTCCGAATTCCTCAAAATTCATGTTCCAAATACCTTAGAATTCTGGTTCTGAAATCATCAGAATTCACGCTCCAAATTTTTTCAAGAATTTATGTTTTGAATTCCACCTAATTCTGGTTCTCAATTCCTTATAATTCAGACATAAAATTCATTTGAATTCAGACTCCAAAATCCTTATAATTCATATTCCAAATTTCTTATAATTCATGTTCCAAATTCCTTAGAATTCATGTTTTGAATTTTTAATAATTTAGGATTCAAATTACATAGAATTAAAATTCCGAATTCAATAGAATTTAGACTACAAATTCATTAGAAATCTGATTCAAAAAAATTTAGCATTTAGGTTCTGAATTACTTGAAAACTAGAATCCGGATATTTATGATTTATAGTCTTCAAGTGTTTATTTACATAGACTCCAAACATTATTTTCTTTAGACGCTATAAAATTTTATTTGGTTTATCAACCACATTTTACTTACCCCTATTATAGTAATGATAGGATGACTTGCAATCCATTTCTAATTAAATATTGTTTGGGTGACATGTGTACATTTCCCTATAATATTCAAGGAAATAAATGACCATTAGTGGAGGGAGCTGACCATTGAACAAATTATTATATGTAATAGATCATTTGGATTTCCAAAAAATTGAGAACTGATCCAACAATCTAGAGATTACATGTTGTTGAAGTGATTTTTAGAGATAGACTCTAAAGATTGTGCATACTGATCATTTTGGGCTTCTGGGGATTGGAAGACTGAGGTGTCTACTACCTTAAATATCGATGACTTCCAGGGATAGGTTGACAGAGGTTCCGACTACCTTAAAGTTCTAAGACTTTCATTATTAGGAACACATAGGTGCTGATTACCTTATAGTTCGAGGGCTTGTGGGGATAGCTAGAGAGATTATGATATTCATATTAAGGGCTTACCCTGGTGTGGTTAAGAAATAAATTCATGAAAGTATAAATCAAGGGAACATTATCAAAAGTTATTGGATAGCCTACCATTTTGGTTAAAATATTCCATACTTGTTACATGTTTTTTTTTTAAATTTTATTTTCTGATGCATTTTGATTAATAAAGAAAATATAACTATCTTATACTTTCTTGAAATTTTATACTTTGATTAATAAGATTATTTATGCTTTAAGGTAGAATATTTTGCTTGAAAACTTTTCCTAAGATTCATTTTCAGAACTATATTTCCGGTGCCTATCAATGTATGTAGAACCAAGAGACCTCGTGAATTTACCTTGTTTAACCTTGTTAAACAGAGTTTTCCTTATCATTAAAAATGAATTTGTTTTATAACAACATTTATGGATCCAAAGGGATTTTTAATGTATACAATTCAGCCCCCTCCTTTGAATTGATCATCTACATTATATTTCGATCCTAAATTGTCTTCTTATAACTTTACAATGACAATCCCCTCGAAAGAGGGGGATTATGTTTTTTAAAATAATTTCCTAGATAAATATTTATTTGAAATTTTTCCTTCTAATTTTTAAGGCATAACTTTCTTTAATATATTGTGTTTTTTAAAAAATAAATAATATAAATGTTCTTTTATATTTTATAGATAAAATAATCCTTAATTTATTATAAATATAATATTCCAAAAAAATTGGAAAAATATATCTATATATTTATTGGAAAAATTTAACCTAAATGTGTCTCTAAATGTTTTAAATACATATTTTATAAATACTGTTTTTATTATTTATTTCATTTAAAAATATTTCCATAAAAAATTGGATATAGTTTTAATTCAAAATAATTTCCTCAAAATTGTACAGTAAATAAATAAATATCATATTTGATCAAATTTTTTTTATAAATATTTTTCTAAATTTCATAATTTTCATTAAATATATTTATTTTTAATTCCCATCAAGAAGAATATGATATTAAATTTAAAAGATTTATATTAGCAGATATAATTTAAAAAGGAGAAATATATTTTTTTTAGAGAACAATTTATTGTAATATTATTGAAATAAATTGGATCTTTTATAAAAATTCAATCATTTATTTTGATCAAATTGAGGTAATGTTTTTAAAAATATTTTTAAAATGTTTGTTGTTATATCAAATAATTTTTTTCCAATAAATTTAAAACCAATTGTTAACAAAAATTATTTTTTTTGATATTATATCATATTTTAGTAAATATTTTGAATCATTTCCATATTTTTGTGTTTAGACCTAATGTTTTGGATCTATGGAAGCTAAACAGACTATCTAATTATTTCTATATAAATAATAATTTGGTCATGATATCTTCATTACTAGATTAATTTCAAAATATAATTCACATTTACATGAATTACATGGTTATGTTTTTCATTATGTTAATTTGTTGGCTTTAATGCTTTGTTAGATTAATGTGAATGATACGTCATGTGATTTCTCAACTAGAATTGATATCATGGAAAAAAATTTACATAAAAAATAACACGACAAATAATATTACATTTTTTTTGGTCATCATTCAATGTTAGTATTCCCTAACTATATTTAAGATGCCTTCTATTTTCACTATTCTATGATATTCAACTAGTATTATTCCACTTCTGAGTTTCAAAAGTCAATTGAAAAAATGATGTTACCCTTATATTTTTCAGAAATTAATATAATCATATTATCCATAATTTTGGTGAAATGTTTTGAAATTACATTGTTTGGCGAAGGTAACCTTATAACATAATGATTTATAAATAATCTATAATTTTATTTAAAACATTGATATGAAAATTCATTGTTATTGACATTTGTAAAATTGATGAATTTTTATAATTTATCACTAAATCTAGTAATCAATTGTTTTAGGTAATAAAAATTTATTAAATTTTTTATGATTGTAATTTTTTTCTAATTTTTCGTGACTATATAATAACTTAAAAGTCATATGAAAATCTGACACAATACATGGGAATAATGTCTAAATATCAAGTAAATGATTTAATGACAATTAAAATTAATATTTTGTTGAATTTTTCAACTATCATAGGAATTTTTAATATAAATTTATTATATTATAAATATGTGAAATGATTATATTTTAATTATATTAAAATCATGTTCATTTGATGGAATAATTATTTGAATTATTTTTAAAAATAAATATACTTTATTTTATATAGAATATATTTCAATAAATTAATTAAAATAAGAAAAATAGTAAATTAAGACTTGTAACAAGATAAATGGACTAAAATGTTATTATTTTTCCATTTATGTTAAAAAACTTTATTAAAAGTAAAATTATAGCACATTAATATAATTATGGTAATTACCATTGTTATTATTAAAATTGGTTAACGATGGGTTAGCCCATATGATAATGATTAAAACGGAATATAAACATATTGAAATATTATTTAATGGTAATATTATTATCATATAGTATTTATCTTCTAATCGATTTTATTATGGACCAATTTTACATTTATGAGACACATATTATATTATTATATTTCACGTATTCATAATATTAAATAAATAATAATTAATAATAAATTTCATTTTATTAAATGATATAAAATTCCTAAAAATATTATGTTCATACAGTTTTAAATTTTATGGTTTTTAATATCATGCATAATCAATTTATGGTAACTTGTCCTTTTATATTTACTATATTGACCACTAAAAGGTAAAAAACATTAATAACATTAGAATTGTAAAAAGGGTTATGAGATTTATAAAATAAAAAGATGTGGGTGAAAAATAAAAAATATCCAAATTTTATTCTTATAGTTTACTTATAATCCAACACATATTATATTCAAATTTTTTTTTTCACACTGAAAATTAATTAATATTATTTTAATATTTCAGTTACTTCATTGAGATCCCATTCACCAGTAATAGAGAACCTCTTCCCCACTTTTAGTTACAATTTTTTTCACCATAGCTAAAATATACCAATAAAATATAATCAAATATTCTTAAAACACGTCATACAACTTATTTTCTATCCAATCTTCCATCCTTTCAAGTATTTTATTTATGGGAAACAATGTTCATTAATTAGGAGTTATAACTCTTAATAGATAATTTTATATTTTATTTCAAATAATTCCTTATATTAATATATGGAATCTATTCTATGATAATTTAATAAATATAACAAATATATAGAATTATTAATTTGATGATGTAATATCCATTATCTACATTCTTCCCATCCGTTTGTGAATGATAATGTTGTTCGTATGTAAGTTTGGGTACCACCTCTACAAAGTGATGTGATTATCATTTCATTTTTTCTTTACATAAAATAGAAATAAAGATATATGTAATGAATACTATTTATATATATGAATTAATGATCAATCTATACTATTAAATTATTATATAACATTATTTCATCCCATCAGTCAAAAAGGGAAATCGTCATTGAAGCATATGTGCTACCTATCGTCACCATGAATAGCCTAATTAGATTTTCTACATGAAACAATTATAATTAAATATAAATATATATAATGAATCAATACTATATTGATATCATGATTGATATAATGGATAATTTGAATCCATTATTATTGAATGTGTTCCAAGACATCTGAATCAAATCATGAAAGTGAAATGATTTTCTTGTCAAGTAGAATAATGTTTTAATCAATAACTGTTAAAAACATGTGATATAATATTATAAGTAAATTAAAAGTATAATATATATATATATATATTTGTATTTTTATCTAATACATGTATTTTAAATCAATATTAATTATTAAAAATGTTTGAATTATTATTATGAAGGACCACATATCAGCTATATTATTATTGTACCATTAGCATTTTAATCTAGATTATTTAGACATGCATTTCAATTGAAGAAAATTTATGATCCTGATATGATAAGTGACATAATTTTTTCATATCCAAATATTATTTTTAGAGAATTTTTTTTTCTTTTTATTACAACATATTATGTACTCAATAGAACAAAATAATTTTTTATGGATAATCGATTATGTTTTACAATTCACCTATGAATCATTTTCTCAAAATTATAGTTTTATTTATTTTTTTTCATATTTTTTTAACATTCCAAAATTAATTTGAAATTAATTTTAACCCATGATATAATATATAAAAAAAATTCAAAAAACAATATTATTAAAGTGTTCTACATAATTTATTGTTATTAATTTGAACAACAAATAATGAAAATATTTATTTTAATGTACATGACATGAATGGAATATCTAACGTTCATGACCATTAAAATATTTAAATATTACACCATATATTTTGTGAGGATTATTTCATTTGAAATCTATTAGTCAATATTTTTTATTTTTAAACAAATATATTTCAACTTGAAAACTATATTAATATAATGAGTTTTCCTAATGACCTATTGATAGATTAATGATATATAATACCATGATTTGATGAAAACTATTAACTCATGGTGATATGATTGAATAATAATATTTAATTTTATAATTTTGAGTATAATTGATGATTATTATATATGCATAATTCTATAAAACCAATTTCATTTCCAGTGGTTAATTTTAGGATGAATCATTCATGAGACCCGTTTATTTTCAATAGGTTATGCAATGATAAAATAGTTAAACCTATTTTAACCATTTTTTATTCCCACTAAAAAATCTATAATGATATATGAGAGATTTTGGAAAACATATATAAAACATTCACTTCATTATGGGTTGGACTGTAATTATATAACCCTTCTATGTGATGGTTAATGATGGATACCAAATGAGATAACAAATAATTGAATCAGGATTGAACCCAGTACAATAAAAGACTCTTGACATTATTATTTTCATGGCTGTTAACACTGATTATATATATGATGGAAACTAGGAGTGAATCCATCCCACTATGAGATTTTTTGTAGTTATCCTTAACAATGGAATTGATTTTCTTTGATTTTCACTATAACAACATCATTTTTCATATTCCCATGTTATCATCTCATGTCTCTTGTTAATTTTTTCCTAAATGATTCATATCTCATGATAACTAAATATTTATGTTATTAGTTAATATTATGAACTAAATTATGCATGGTACTATTATCGAATGTCAATATCATGTTTTCATACCCTTATTTTCTTGTTATTTTTAATTTATCATCAAAATATTCCTTATTTACCCTTGATGAAAATTTCATCCCACTATTTATTGTGTTACCATCCCCAATGTTAAAATGATTTTTTTATTTTTCTATATATCTTTGAAAACAACTATATGGAATGATCTAAATGTCGTATTTTAAAGAAAACTCATGAAATAGGATGATTGTGTTTATAGTCTCCAATCATAGTATAACATTATAGTTATGGTTTGGATTATAATATTATATAATGAATGTAAATGTACTTAAATTTAATATCTATTTAGAAATATGAATGATTTCTAAACATTATTATTTTATTGAAAATTAATATAGACCTCTTTAATTTTTTTAAAATTAATAAATTTTATACCTCTAAAAGTTTATTTTTTTTAAAAACTATCGTTTAACATAAGAAATATAACATTAACTTTTGAATTAACATACGTAATAAAGGAACCTATACTTTTTACATCATAAGGATTAATATAATATTCACATGATGGAAGATAATAATTTAATGTATATTAATTATAATGAAATCCATTGGATTATGAATACCTAATATGAAAAAAAACATCATTATATAGAGGTAGACATACATTATGGAAATGAATTTATAAAAACAATCACATGAATGAACATTATATATTCGATCTGATTAACATTATTCAATATAATATACACATTATAAAATAATTTCAATGGAGCATATTCAAGATAGACATTTTATGGAGAAGATTGATAATGAAGTCAATAGATAAATGATGTTCTAAAATATCTTTGCACTAGAACACAATAAATTTTTAATATTACCATTTGAATATTTTCAATAAATTGAGTTTCTTTATAGAGGATAAGGAGGTTTTTCATCATCGACAATCATATGTTTCCAAAATTCTTTCATAAAATAATTTTACATGAGAGGACATCATTATAAATTTTATTATGTCTATTTTATAATGATTCCAAATAAGTATTACTATTGTAAATTCCTTATGAACTTATGTTTTTATTATTTTTATGTATAATCTATTGTGTTTGGGGATTCTATGGTTTAGGATGATAGAGGTTTTTGAATATAATAATAGAGGGTCCCCATAGATTTGGAAAAATAATTTTTCCAAATCATTTTATCAAGGGAATCCTCAGATATGGAAGAAAACCATTAATGTAGGGTGAATATCATGGATACCATAAGTTATAGGTATTGGATTCCATTATTCTGATTCTAAATGTGAGTATATTTATTTTATAATATTCATATATCCTTTCTTAATAACATTAATGTGTTTTTCTATACAAGTTTTTTAATAGTTTCTAATTTTAATGTTCATTTGTTTCATTATAATTCTCAATTGTTTGTTAATTATTCATTATTACACTTATCCTAATGATTTAGGTATGAAACAACATTCAATATAATCTATTTTTGAGTTTATGGAATATGTAATGTATTATTATATCAATTATAATAGATACCTATGTAGTAAAACACACACTATATATATCCAATAATTTGTATTAAATATGGATTGAACTATTATAAACTATTACACTAACAATATTTTTAGAGAAAAATTTATATCATTTGAAATTGAAGTTTTTACATTGGAAAATTATAAAATATGAGTCCAAGAATACCATATGTATTTGATTTGGATGATTATGAGTACTTTAGGGATCACATAATGGCCATAATTATAAATAATACACTCGATATCTTATTTATTTGAGTTTTAAATTATAAAACTCATTACATGTAAGTGAAAAATACAAAAAAATATTGAAATATAGAATATGGACCTAATTATTAATTAAAAAATGAATTTATCTATTATAAAACCGGACATAATTATATCCATAATTACTTTTGTGTAAATAAAAATAATATTTATATAATAAAGAAGTTGACACACAATGATACGACAATATTTTAAGAAACAAGTAGTGTTATGATTCACGTGGATACTAGTGACCTCTATTATATAATAAATGAATATTTATCCCAAAATCAACAATAATTATGACCATAGTCAATATTATTCAAAATATATGATATTATGACTTAACTGATGAGTAGATACTTGGAAAATAAAATATGTCAATCCCAATTAATGGGAATATAAGTAAAAGATTATGACGATACCAAACCTATGACAAACCTATGATTAGATGATATTGTTAGAAGTGTCCTGAATTATGTGAAAATATTATTAAGTCTTGAGGATATTTTGGAGAATATAACTTATTTTTATTTTTAACTATACATATATAGTAGTCTAAGAAGATAGATTGAAAGAAAAAATTATTAAATCATTAAGGAATAATAAATTGTTATTTAATACATAATGTATTTCTTTTAAAGAATGAGATGATGAGCATATTTATCTTTCTCAAAGTGGAAGAGAATAGTTGTATGAACTATTTTTCATTTAATTAAAGGATATATAATAATGATATAAGTTAAAAAATAAACTTCAGATATGATATTTTAAGAGTATGAAAAGCTAGGACATAATAAAGTAGAATGTACTAGTCTTTATAAGAAATAAATGAATGAGGAATGTATAATAATATTATATAGTAATAATTTTATGATAATTAAAAATGTTTAAAATTTATGGAGTGAATGGGGAGATGATAGTTATTCTAAAAAAATATTATAATACTATTGGTGATCCGAAAGGCATGGGGTTCTATATAATTATTCCTATAAATACTCAATTTTTGATGGCTATGGTATCTGCTGAATACTAAAATAATTTTACTTCAAATGAAAACCTCAAGGATTTTAATGATGTTTTTATAATAACTGTGATTAGTATAAATAATTTACATGTAATTAAGAGGGCACATTACCTACCTTTGTGGATGTTTATAGATATTCAACAGGGTTATAATAAATAATTATAATATTTATAAAAAATATGACAGTTATATGGAACAAATGTACTATGAAAATTAGTTAATTTCACTATATTCAATATAAATTTAACTTCATAATAGACTTATATAATAAAATTAATTCCTAATGAACATATGATAAATATAAATTAGTTTTCAATGTAAATTTTTAAAGATTTAGAAAAAACAATTAATGAATGTTTACGTATTAGAAGGAAAATTTTGATAATATTTATTGAACGTTAAAAATAATAAGAAATAACTCTATTATTATCATTAGAACATCAAAATATCACTTAGAAAATAATTAATTTGAACATTAACATTCCCCCATAAATATAATTTTACATATTGATGGACATGGGAATAATAATTGTTAATTTAATAATTATCAATATTTTTCATTTCACAAAGAATTCACTACAAGATATCAGAGTATTTGAGATGGGTTACTTGCGACGAGATCCCCTCGCAAATAACCCATCGCTGAAAACGGCGTCGCAATTAAAACTATTAGCGACAGTCATGTCGCTAATAATATTAATAGTGATGGGAAAGAATACCATCACGAATACATCTCGTGTTATTTTTAAAAAACCTATTTGTGATAGGCCCGTCGCAGAGATATTTTGCGAGAGGTATCTTGGCCTGCCACAAATAGTTATTTCGAAATAACTATTCACGACATGCCCTTCGCAAATACCTTTTTCAATGGGCTCCTATTCGTGCCGCAAATACCTTTTCAAAATACACTATTTGTGACGTGCCTTTTTTCCCACCGCAAATAGTTATTTCATAATAACTATTTGCGGCGGGCCCAATGCAAATACCTTTTGCGACGGGTCCTTATTCCCGTCAAAAATAATTATAAAAAAAATAAAAAAATGAAATTATAAAATAATAAAAAAATAATATTTTAATATTAATAATAAAATTATAATTCAATCAAATATTAATATTAAAAATAATTCCAATATTTAAAACATTATAATTAATTATAAATCAAAATATATTTAAAATTATTAATAAAATAAAATATGAATAATATTAAAAAATATTAACAATTATATTAATACTATAATATAAAAAATATAATATAATATAATATAAAAATGTTATTATTACTATTAATATTTATGTAAATCTATTATTAATATTATTAAAATAATTAAGATATGAAAATTATCAATATTTGAATATATATATATATATATATATATATATATATATATAACATTAAAAAATAATACTAATAAGAAATCATAATTTTTTTAAATAATAATTCATTATTTTTTATCAATAATAGCAAAAAAATTAAGAAAATAATAAAATAGTAAGAGTAAAATTATTATTAATAAAGTAAACAAACATTAAAAAGATAATACTAATAATAAATAATAAACTATTAAAAATAAATATGAATTAAATAATGAAACATTAACACCAATATAAAAAATACAGAAACTATAAATATAAAATAAATCATATTTTGAATTCAAAAAAAATTATTACATCAAAATAAATCACTGGTTCGAAGGAGGGGGGGAGCTAGTCACTAGTCCGACGAAGGGGGGAGCTGGTCACTAGTCCGAATGAGGGGGGGCTGGAGGATCTGGTGGAGCTTGTGGAGGAAACTCTATCCATAATGCATAAGTCAGATGGTGCATGTACTCCATCTGCTCCTGATGCTGCTGCTGCCACCGACTCATCTCCTCCTCGTGGTCTTGCTGCTGTCATCGGCGCTCCTCCTCATACTGCTGCTACTTTTGATGCATCTCCTCCTACTCCTTACGGAGACTCTATGTCATCTCAGTTTTTGATCGCAACTGATCCTCATACTGTGATGCGGAAGATGATGCATGAGATCCTCTCGAGTTGGACGCCGACATCGCATCATTACCATAATAAGCCGTAGGAGTCAACTTGGAGCTGATACCAACTACTCAGCCCTTCTCAAAGCCATACTGGGTAGCCTGCATCCATGCGGCCTCATCAAAATGATGACCGCTAGTATGATCAGATGTCTCGTTCTTACCCTCATCCTGGGTCTGTGACATCGCAACCTCATATGACTCCTTCAGTTTCAATTTTAAATAAAAATTGTGAATATATTATATGTAGTTAAATTTTCAACCTGAAAAAAAATAATACTGACCACAATCTGACGCTGGCGATCACATCTAATCTCTCCAGTAACTTGATCACTATACATCATCTGATATACGTTGAACTCCATAATATCAGGATACTCGACGGCCTATTGGAATATAAAATAAACTGTTAATATTTAATGTTATAAATAATGTTTTTTTAAATGTACATACCAGATGTTGTCTATGCCTACTAAATATACGGCTCCCAGCTCGATGAGTCACCTCCTGTCTCCACAGATTCTTCCTCCCCCACGATGATATCCTCTGAAAGCCACCACTAAACCAGTGTGAATATAATCCATCACATACGTGGGATTAAATGTACTCTGGTCGGTGGGCTCTACATGACTAATCAAACACGCTCTCTCCAGCTATTTTCATGGTCATTTTTCATAAATTGTGTGAAAACTGATGTAATCTCTAACACATAACCACCTCCCATGCCTCGTGGATGGCGTCACACATGGTATCATCGATCAGATACCATAAACCCTACAAATAATTTACAATATCAAGTTATAAATGAAATAAATTTCAAAATAAAAACTATTTATTTACGTACCATCCAATGGACGAAAATGGCCTGCTGCACATCAACGGGAATATGTTCCCACGTTGTCCATTACTGAGAAAAATAGTTGCACAAAATAGTGATGCCCTGTCCGACTGCTATATACGGAAAACTGGAAAAAAAATCGAACATTTATTATGTAAATAAATTAATGAAATCTTAATAAAATGCACATGTTATCATACCTTTGTGTCCGTGGATCAAACCCAAGACACGAACATCCCTCGGGGATGGGGTCAGGGATCATCAGTCGTGCAAGACCACGACCCCTCCACGTACTCCCTGAAGTGTCAGTATGCTGATGGTCAGATGACCCGAAATCATCCTCATCCAATGGTAGGTCAGCATTCGACAACTGACGAAATATCTCATTGTTCATCTGAAAAATAAAATGAATGTTGTTACCAAATAATTAAAAATTATTATTATATAAACATGTATATATAAGTTATGATTATATATAACTAGAATTGAATTGTATTAATTTACACCTTCATCATCATCTTCATATATGACGATGTCATCTTCATATTACTCCTCAATATCATCGATATCCAATTGAGTTTCAGTTCCATCATCTCTTACCATTTCAAATTCATTTGTGAAATCATGAACATCATTGTCACCATCGAATCTTAATTGTGGGATTTCATCATCGATACTCAAGTTTCTTTGTGAAAAATATGGATTTTGAGTAGTCTTCTGAAAAACCCCAATTCCTTGCACTTCAGTGAAACAATCTTAACTTTGAGAAAACTGATTGTCTCGATATTTGATTTTTATTATGCTCCACTAATTATTCAGGTCTCTTGAATAGCACAGTACATTGCATAATAAACTTGACGTTCCTGTTGAGCCAGTAAATATCGTTCATTTACTGCAAGAATACTTTTATATTTAATATTGATGATTCCATGAGTAGGATGAACAAAAAATCCTCTCTCAGTATCCAACCAACGACTTTTGAACATCATTATGTAATGCTGTCCTAGATAATAGAGTTCAATAATTTCATCATGCATGCCATAAAAGCCAACTTTATTTTCTCAATGATGATATCCTCTTACGAAAATTCCACTGTTCATTGTTTTTTTTGATTCCCCACATGCACATGTATGAAATCGAAATCCATTCACCACAAATGCATTATAATATTTAACTACTTTTGATGGTCGGTTACTCAATATACATAGGCATTTGTCAATTTTATCACCATGTTGAGACACCTGAAAATTTTTAAAATAATTATCAATATAATAATCAATAAACTGAATGATATGTTATAACATGATGAATTTATGTTACCTGTTTTTTAAACCACAGAGAAATATTTTTTCTGCCGTCGTTCTTCGAGATCAGCTACTGTAATTTATGGAAGTTGTTTCTTAATATGATGATCATATATCCTAAAAAAATAAAGTTACATATTGTAACATAAATGATAGAATAAGTGATAGAAGCAATTATATTACAAATGACTTCATCTATTCATAGTTGAGTATAACATACGTATGACCTCTGTGATGTTCATCATCCGAAAGCCATCGTTTATTAAACTCCACTGAAACCAAGCTCTGTCTGATTAAAAATAGTTAATTGATTGTCCATTCCACCATCAACATTTCCCTTGTTCCTTCCCATGCATTTGTGTTTTGAAGGATACTCAGATTCAAAATAATGAGAGCAGAAAAAAGATATTTCTTCTTGCAAATAAGCTTAAGCAATTGATCCTTCAATAGATGCTTTGTTATGTACTTTTTTTTCAACTTCTAAATGCATATTTCTAATGGGTACATCCATCGAAATTGTACTGGACCTCCAAACATTGCTTCATGTGGAAAATGTAATATAAAATGTTCCATTGATTCATAGAAATATGGAAGAAATATTTTTTCTAGCTTACATATAATTAAAAAAAATCTTCTACAAGTTTTCTTATAACATTGTCATCTGCTGTCGCTGCACAAATGTCTCGAAAAAAAATATGACATGTCTGTTATCGAATCATAAATCATGGAATTAAACATACCTCTTAATACAATTGTCATAAGTATTTATATTATAACATGAAAATAAGGACATTTTAATCCGTTAATATAACCATTCTTTACACATCTACCCAAATTGGAAGCACAACCATCTGGAAGTCTCAAATCTACAATCCACTGATAAAATAATAAGAGACTTTCTTTGGACAGTGTATAAGATGATTTTGGCTTCATTAACTTTTCTGTTCTGACATTGTCAAAGAGTTCGAGTTTTGTGAGCCTGCAAATTTGGGCAAGATCTAATTAGGCCTTTACATTATCTTTGCTCTTAAAACATGTTTCTGAAACTGTATGAAATAAATTATCATAAACATTTCTTTAAAAAATGCATAACATCCAGCATGCGGTGGACCAACAAATTAAACCAATATGGAAAATCCCAAAAAAATCTCTGTTTTATTCAATTGTGTTCTTTCCCAAAACCATAAATATTCTGTTGGTTTGTTGTGGGTACAAATGTGATGGTAGGTAATGAATATACAAATGATTTTAACTCCATTCCTGATAGCATTTTAGGAGGACCATCTATTTCAATTGTACCTTTTCTAAAATGAGATTTGTTCATCTGAAAAAGATGATCAGTTGGAAGAAATCTATGATGACAGTCAAAATCACAAGGTTTTTTCCATCAGAAAGCATAAATGCTTTGTTCTCTCCCATATGGTAATGACATGATTTCAGTCCATGTGTAATCCAGCCAGATATCATACCATATGCCGGGAAGTCACTAATTTTCCACATCAATGCTGCTCTTTGTTTGAAATTCGATTTCGCAGCAATATCATATGTATTGACAGCAGTACTGCACAATAAATTTAATTCATCAATCAATGGTTTCAAATATATATCCATATTCTTTTTTGGATTTCCTGGGATTAATATGTTCAAAAAGATATAGGGCTCTTTTATCAGCATCCATGGAGGTAAATTGTATGGAATTATAACGACAGTCCAACATGAATACTGACTACCATAGGATCCAAACAGACAGAAACCATCAGTTGAAAGACCCAGGCGTACATTTTGATCATCTAAAGAAAACCATGTATGAAATCTATCAAATTGTTTTCATGAATCTCCATCATCTAAGTGATTCAAGATTTTACTGGTTTAAATATTCGATTTTTGCTATGAAATCATTGTTTCTGTATTCATATAGATGAAAAACCCTGCAATCTAGATGTAAGTAGAAATTATCTCAACTGTTTTATATGAATCAAGCCAGACTTCCCATGTTAAGCTTCTTTATAACTCGGTTGTCCACATGTGGGACAACTATACAATGACACATTTTCACCAGAAAATTAAATTCAATCATTTGAACATGCATGAATCTTCTGACAAGTATGTCCCAAATACCGAACTAGCCTCTTACATTCATAGTAATTTATAGGCAAAAAATTTCCTTTAGGTATCAATGCTTTAACCGAAGAAAATATCTGATCAAAATAGTTGTTTGACATTCCATTATCTGATTTGATAGCAATGAATTTTGAAACTTCTTATAACTTGTTTATCTTGTAACCATGATATAATAAATCCTCACCAGACCTTAGCAAACTCATAAAATTCAGATGGTTCCAACTCAGGAGTTGAATCAATATCATCCTGATTTTCGGTATGTTGAACAGATGGACCTGCAACATCATGTACTAAATTTTGAAACAATGATGGATCCATAATCAAGTTAGTATCACCTTCTCTGGAAAAGTGTTCACCATGTTGATACCAAAAAACATATTCCGGTTGAAAACCAAAATGAAAGAGATGTCCCCTAACATTATCAAATGTGTCAATCATTTTCAGGGCACATTTTTTACAAGGACATTTTATTGTGCCTTCTGAAACAAATTCTGGATTTAATGATTCAAATGATAAGAAAGTCTCCACATCCTCAATATATACAGGATTTAAACCAGAACCATTTGGATTTCTACGTTGATTTATCCATACACGGTTTTCCAATAGTGATTTCTGCTGACATTGTTGTTCCATATTTTTCTACAAAACATCAAAACATTACTGGTTTTGAATAATTTGATATTAGAAAAATTCCCAAATAGAAGATATTAGGACTACATCTTAATAATTACCACTTCTTACAAGCGATACAATTTTAAGTAAAATTACAGCAAATTATTGGTAATTATCAGTAATTATTAAAAATTATTGGTAATTATCAGTAATTATTACTAATTATTGGTAATTAATGATAATTATTCACAACATGATTTGATCTATTCTTAACATGTTCAAATCTTAAAGGGTATTTAATATTTAGGTAATGCTCAATAAAAAGTTTACGTCAGCTGTGTACAATGTTAACTTAGAAAAATCCCCAAAAAGAGAAGATATTAGAACTACTTCTTAATAATTACCACTACTTATGAGGGACACATTTTTCAGTGATATTATTGCAAATTACTGCTATTTATTGGTAATTATCAGTAATTACTGATAATTATTCGAATCATGATTTGATCTATTATTAAAATGTTCATATCTTAAAGGGTCGTTAATATTTAGGTCATGGTCAATAAAAGATTGTGTCAACCATGTACAATGTAAACTCTATAATTGTATTTTCTTGGTTGATCACCTCACAAGTAACGTTGGAATAAGACGACCCATGTCATGTCATTCACATCTCTACGAATCATCTTGCATTACCGTTTACAGAACTCATTTTCCTTAAAAATTTATTCCTTTAATTTTTCAAGGAACAATAATATGTAAAGGGTAATGTGATATGATTCTTGTAGATGAGAGAGTCATGACTTGGATCATATTATTGCAATGCTACTTACGAAGTGATCAACCAAGAAAAGAAAAGTATACAGTTTACATTGGACACGGCTGACGTAAAATTTTTAGTAAACATGACCTAAATAGTAATATTATTTTTTCATAAATATTATTCATATAATAATAACATATGTTACTAATTATATACTAATTATATACTAATTATGTTACTAATTAGTAATGGGAAGATATTAAGAGACTGGGTGATTTACCACACATTCAATGGAAAAGAAAACGTGATTGACCACTCATCCACCTCAATTCTTTTTTCATCTATGTGTTGACGGTTGACATGAATCTTATATCTCCACATGTAATATTAACATTCTCTAGCAGGTTTATTTTGATTGTGAATGCGAATATTACATGTGGAGACAGAAGTTTCATGTCAAGCGTCAACACATAAATGAAAAAAGAATTGAGGTGGATGAGTGGTCAATAACGTTTGTTTTTTCATTGAAAGAGTGGTCAATCACGTTTGCTTCTAGTTATTTTAATCGCTTTCTAATTATTTTAATCGATTACATGCTAATTATTTTAATCACTTTATTGATAATTATTTTAATCACTTGCTTTCTAATTATTTTAATCACCTGCTTGATAATTATTTTAATCACTTTCTTACTAATTGTTTTAATCACTTACTAATTATTTTAATCATTTGCTAATTATTTTAATCACTTTCTAATTATTTTAACCACTTGCTAATTATTTTAATAACTTTCAAATTATTTTAATCACTTGCTAATTATTTTAATCTCTTGGTTATTATTTTAATCAATTGCTAATTATTTTAATTACTTTATAAATATTTTAATTAATTTTTAATTATTTTAATCTCTAGATAATTATTTTAATCATTTTAATTAAACCTCTATTTATTTTAATTCCTAATTATTTGAATTAAATCAAAATTTATTTTATTTGATAATTATTTTAATTATATGTTAATTATTTTAATTAATTAATTTAATTATTTGCTAATTATTTTAAATAATTATTTTAATTAAATTTCTATTTATTTTGATTATTTTCTGATTATTTTAATGAAATCCCTAATTATTTTAATCACTTGCTAATTATTTTAATCACTTGCTAATTATTTTAATTAATAATTATTTGAATTAAATCGCTATTTATTTTATTTTTTAATTATTTTATTTATTGGATAATTATTTTAATTAATTATTTTAATTAAATCACTATTTATTTTAATTATTTAATAATTATTTGAATAAATCTAGTTAAATCATTATTTATTATAATTGCTAATTATTTTAAATATTTTCTAATTATTTTAATTATTTGCTAATTATTTGAATAAATATAATTATTTGAATTAATTTATTTTAACTATTTGTAAATTTCTAATTAAATCTAATTATACCAAATAAATATCCCCTAGGAGTGTCAAACCAAGAGTACAGTAAGGCCCGTTGTTGTGTACCAGGTTACCCCGGGTCAAGCCCGAAATTCCTTGTTAGAGTTTTCACTCCTAGGTACAGCTGTTCTAGAGCCGCCTCTACTTGTTCGTATCCAGACAAGGATTTATTTGATTGATAAATCAAAAACTATACTAATTATACCGAATTAATTATGACTAATTATTTATAATTAGTTATAACAATATCATTTTATTAATAAAATTAAAATTAAATAATAAATTAATTTAAATATAATTTAATTAGAACAACAATTAAAATTAATATTAAAAAATGAAATAAATATAAAATTAAATAAAACGTAAATACCTTTGAAATATTGAAGCTATAGACCCCTTTGATTGCCTTCCGACGGTCTTGAAAAAAGAATCGAATTTTTTTTGCTTAAAACTAAAACTTCAAGATGAAGAAAGGAGAGGAAGAAGATTTGATGGTTTTCAAAACTGAAAGGGATGGGTGTATATATAGGTTGGCATATTTGCGACGGGTTACCCATCTCAAATACTGCTATTTACGATGGGTCTCATCACAAATGCCTGCCACCCGCATTAATTACGGTCAGCGGTTAAAAATGATTTTGCGACGGGAACTGTCGCAAATAGTTACCTGCCGACATAATGTTAGCGATGAGTAGAGTTTCCCGTCACAAATTCCCTGACGCGGTCAATACTATTTTCCAACGGGTGGCTTTACCCATCGCAAATAGTATTCACCATGGCAGGGTATTTGCGACGTGGAGTAGCCCCCCGTCGCAAATACATTACCCGCGTTTTGGATCGAAATCTGCGCCAAACCTATTGCGACGGGGACATGGTCACCGTCGAAAATGATAAGTTATTTGCGAAAGGAATATATTCCCGTCGCAAATATCCCTTTTATCAGACCTGTTGCAATAGGAATATGTCACGTCGCAATGGACTCGTCGCAAAAAACCCTTTTTCCCGTAATGATTAATTTATAATGAATGTCCATAATCATAATATTAAAAATTTATATAGATGTGTATTCCTAGAGTTTTAATTTCAAGTACATTTGGAACAGATAACATTTGGATACTAGAAATTTAAATTTACATTTTCTCAGAAATAAAAAATTTAATAATTAAAAAAATAACTTGTAATTGGATTGAGTATATTTTAGAAATATAAATAGAAAAAGTAAACTTATTTCTGAATATTATCATGATGAAAGTGTTATATCCAATTTTATAGATAATTATTACTGAAAAATATACAATATAAGTGATATCGTAATTCATGTACATGATTTAATTTTATATGTTTTTTTAGTTAGTGTTTTTTGAATACTCATTAACATAATTAAATTATGTGAGGAAAGAAACCTTGTAAACATCACGACTGATTAATGTAATATTCAATTCGTTAAAATGAAAATTAATTCTACCATATGATAGAAATGTTAGTGTATACACACATAACATTTATGAACATAAACACCATGATCTACATATCTTTAGTAGACAATATGATCATTAGTTTTTGTCTAATATAATGTTAGGACACATGAATATGTGAACATTTTATAAAAATCCTATGAATATAAAAATTTGTGAACTACCTATGATAAGGTTTTTTTCTCCTAATATTTGTGGTCTTCATCTCCTTTGATTGATAGATTATCATACATTAAATTTATTTTTGACGTTTGGATTTATGATGATATATATTTAGTGATCACATACCTATTTGGTTCAACCCAAACTGAGATTATTGGTGGATAATTGTATGAATATGTTATAGTTTAATGAAAAAGTATATTTATTTTTTTATTTTCTATCTAAAAATTAATATTCCTATTTTGATTATAATTTTTTTTCTTTTGTTAAAAATTATATTATTCTTCTAACCGTCTCAGATTGATAAAATTTTATTTTATTTAAAAAAAATTAGTATAAAATTAATTGTACATAATTTATCATCTCATATAGAACCACTATGAAAGTGTGTTACTGAAGGATGATATAGATTTCATCAGAAAATTACATGAACCATGTTGACTGAATTCATAATTGATAAATTTTTCTCTAAAATGATATATATTTATATATATACTATAAAAATGTATTTCTTATTAAATTTCATAATTATAAACCTTATTAATAATAGACTAGATGAATAAAATGATTTTTAGTTTTGAAAATTTTTATATCATGTATTCATTATAAATATAAAATATAGTTAATATAATTTCACTCTAAAATATAATCATGGAATTTTTAATGGTTGATCTATATCTAGTAAGGATAATGATTTTTTTCCAAGTACATATACTTTTGAGGATAAAATTCATGTGAAATTTAATGAACCTTACCTTTTTGTTTTTAATCGACTTGAAACCACATCCTTCTTTGACATTTATAAAACTATTTTTATCCCATGATTTATAATTTGTCATATGAGAGAAGAACATATGATTTTTGATAATTTTATATGTCGAGAAGAAATTCAACCTATTATTGAAGTATTGTTTTTCCAAATCCAATATATCAAAAAATCACATTGAATAACCACACAAATAATATCATTGTTTCTATGGATAATTTTTTAAAATCCAATGGTTTGTTACTAAATCAATGTGAACATTGTGAAATTTTATAACAATTTTATCAAAATATCCATGATTGGGCATAAAATGGTGATTATTAGATAAATGTGATTCTGGATGAACTTATTGAATTAGAGATGATACAATTTTCCGATTTAGATAAATATATCAATGATTTTAATATATTTATAGTGAAATTGGTATATTATAACAAACATGATGAGGGAGTAATAATTGTTATAAATTATGTTAAACTCTTCTCAATGGATTACAATCAGAATAATGTAATAGAAAATGAATAAATATTTTTTATAGTAACTAGTATTGAAATCTACTCATATACCTCAAAAATATCTCAAACTGTTTAATTTTACACTTTACCAAAAGGATTTGAAGTGTGATTTTCTCAACAAATATGTATAAGTGTATTTTTATGTAGAAATACCACCATGATTTTAAAAAAAAATCCCTGATAATGATAATAGATATAAAATCGATATTTATGGACATAAAAAGGCCCCAATATCTGTTAATGATAGATATAAAATATTTTTTTACAAAAAATAGTTATTTTATCCGTGGATCCCAATCATTATAATAAAAATTATTTTCAAGTGACCCATAGTTTTGAAATTTCAATTAATTAAATCATATTTGTATCAAATGAAAAATAGATTTAGGATTCCTTATAAAATCATTTTAGGTATAATTTTGAAATTATCTTGATTTGTGAGTAAAATATTTTTCCCTAGTTTTCAAAATTCTCATAAAAAATATTATAGCCATTAATATCCAAAAAAATTATAAAAAGAATATTACTAAATTTAGTGGTTATAATATTACCATAAGTATTATTAATACCATCGAAACAACAAATACATTATAGTTTGATGCATCTAGGAAACCAGACAGTAAAAATACTATTAGAGGAATGATTGTTAGTATAATGGTCCATAGATATATTCTACCATAATTAAAAAAATTATTTGACTATGAGAAATATTTCATGTAAATCAAATTTTTTTCCATATTGATGTAATTTTAAAAATTATTTACATTCTATAAAAAATTTTATTGAAAAATTTTATTATTCTGGATCTAATTTTGAAATATATTTTTTTTTCAAATGATCACATTAGTGGAATTAAAATTGGGTAAAATAATCATATATATCACCCAATTTCTTAGTGAGTTATTATGTGTCATTTCTTAAATTAAAAATATTTTGTATAACATTTCCTTACAAATGGTTAATATTTGTTAGTTGAAAAATATTTCTCTAAGTTATTATGGATTTAATTAAATCTTAGTGACTTTGCCATTGTTTTTTGTTTAAATCATATTTTTCATGATATGAAATGTTTTATAGAATTATATAAGCACCCAATATATTACATACGAGTTAGTCATATATATATATATAAGACACCAGTTCAATCAGGATCAAACAAAAAGTATGATAAATTTTTAGAAGTCATTAAAATGAAATAACATAAAGTGGATATTGTTAAAAAAAACTCCCAGATTCCAATATATATGAATATTTCGAAAAATTTCATGGAATAGTATACATAAATTGATCATGTAATTACCAATTTCTTATCTATCACCTTATAATAATAAACTCCATAAAATATATGAGGATATTTTTAATAAAAAACATCACGAATAAATATTTCTTAAGTAATTTTCATAAATTATTTATAAATTTTTTTCATTAAATAATAAAAAAACAATCATTATAATATCTCATAAAAATATATCCTTACATATTTTCTGGTAAATTTTATATGAAAAATTTTTCATCAAACATTTAAATATATTCATTGGGGAAAAAAATTTCAAACAAAATATTACATAAATGTTTTTTGATAATTTTTCCAAATATATTGTGCAGAATTTATTTATGAATTTTTTTTGAACATGTTATATAATTAATTATTTTGGTCAATGTTTCTATATATTAAAATATCTACACAATATATTTTTAAATTCAAAGAAAATTTTTTATGTAATTTTAATAGAAATGTTTTGTAGAATTTCATATATTTTATTAAATATAGATTCTATCTGAATTCTCATCAAATAGACTCTTTTCATAATGTTTTTAAATAAATATTAATTGATATAAAATTAAAATATCTTTTGTGAAATTTTTTTGAATGTAAATTTTATAATATTTCATTATAATTTTTTATATCTATAGTTATAATTTTTTCTATTATTTGTTTATCATTCATGAATATTTTCAATAAATTTTTATTATAATGATTATAATTTCATCAGAATATATATGTATCTGATAAAACTAATACAAGTAGTTATAAAATATACAGAGTTCATAAATTCTATCTTACTCGAAGAAACATTATAAACTAATTCTCTGTATGATTGTTTCAATATAAAATTCTGGATCTATGTATGATGAACCATAACTATCATTATTTCTATATAAATAACATGAGGACCATAACATGTTCACAACCTAAGTGACATAAATATATAACCCCCATATCATAGAATTTAATTAGTCTTTTTTCATTAAGTTCATTTGTTGGCGTCTTGTATTTTATGAAAAATATTATGGAATCCAAATGTGATTTCTCAATTGAAATTTAAAAGAAGTAAAATATTTTTGAGATGAAAAATATGAAAAATATGATTCAATATCGATTAATGTTGAAATCATTTGGGGGATGGAATCAATATTTATCTCTAATTAAGAATTAAATATTCAATATTAAAATACATTTGGAGTATTTTACTACTCTTTTGATTTTGGTGAAGCCTATAGAACAAATTTTGTCACCGTTATATTTTTTGTAAATTAGTATAATTAAAGCATTCAGGACGTATGTGATTTTTTTTGAAATTCCATTAGAAGGTGTATAAAATCTTATAACATATATATTTTAAAATAATATTTGTAGGATTTGAAATAATTGAGTTGAAACATGATTTCATTACATATATAAAAAATTAATAATTGTTTCATTGATATCAACGGATTCATTAGTGATTAACATATCATTAAAATACATTATTAAATTCTTTTATGATGTTAATATTTTTTTTATATTTTCTTAATTATTAAATAATAACATAAAATTAATACATAATGTTAACATAATGATTATTTTATAGAGATGAAGCAATAAAATTATTTTAAGAACTCCAAAAGTAATATAGTTTAGGTGAGTTAAAATGTACCATTTTTTTAAAAATATATTATATATTATAAATGTCTGTAATTTTTTATTCCACTATAGGTTTAGTAAAGTCAACAGAATACATTTTGATATAATAATATTTTTTTATGTGAATATAGATTAAATATTCAAAAGTTGATAGAATTTTATGAAATTATTTTGCATTTTGAAGAAAATATTGTTACAGACAAGATACAATAAAAGATTTTTTTTAAATATGATCTTTAAATATCACTGTTTTCCACATATGAAAATATAATAAATTTTTATCATTGATCCTCTGATTCATAATTAATTTCCATGGGGGTAAAAAAGTTTCTAATTGAATGAAAATTAAATATATATACTCTCAATGTTCATGATATTTTAAAATTTTAATTCCTTTGGAACATGAAAAAATTCACCATACTATTGTTTTTTATTCATTTTCATTAACGGTGTTAATATATGGGAATATGAATTTGAAAATAATTTTCCACAAACCATTTATTAACATATTGTTGGTAAACTTTATGAATTATCCACTGATGAAGACAGAAGAAGCTTTATACTAGGATAAAGCCTCATATATTTTCAAGTATACAATCAAAAAAATGAATCTCATGTTTGTGTATTATTTTAAGAAGTATGTTTATAAAATGTTAAATTATTCAATTTTTGGTAATATTAAAAATATTAATGAAATAGTTTTTGGATATAATGAAATATAATGAATAATATACTCAGATGCATATGAGTTTTAAAAAAACAATGTCTTATAATGAGTTTAAATATATTCATAAAAATAAATCTTAACAAACTAATGATAGTAATTCATTCATATGAGATGAAGTAAAATATTTTTCTATAAAGGAGAGAACCTATTAAAATCTCAAATTAAAAGAAATGATAAAGTGAGAATTCAAAAAATATTGAAAAAAACTATATACAAATATATCATAAATTTCATTGAAAACTATTAATAAAGAGTTCATGTTACCATAAAATAATGTCGTTATCCAATTCAACAAAAGGGAAATAATCTACATATTCAGTTCTAGATTTATCTATTAAAAAGGAAAATGGAAAATAAGTTAAAGGATAGTGATATTGAAATGGATTTGAATAAAGATCTACATAATGAACAATTTTTTTGATACTCCTACACCCTATTATACTAAATCTCAAAATGAGGATGATCATGGAATTTTAGAAAAAGAATAATTTTTCAACAGAATATTGTCATCATTAAAAAATATAATCCTAATACGATGAAGTAGATAATTATGATATTGATGTTATGGAAGTATTTGAAATTAAATATCATGAAATAAGGGAATATAATTAACCATAATGACCTAACTCATTATCCATTCCCAATGTTTCCTTACATTCTATCAGTAGTTATGAAATAACAAAAACTAAGAAATATGGATATGACAATACATTATTTATATTATAAAATCAATATACCCAAAGGGATAAGGAATATCATCCTCAATATTCCAGATAAGAAAAAATACATATAATGAAAACATTATGTGATGAAAAATTCAATTTCATTAAATAAACATATTGATTTTTTGATTTCTATGGAGGTATATATTGAGGTTTTTAATGGGAAATATAATATATATTCATGAAATATAAAAATGTGTGACCATGTGGATAAAACAAAAATATGGTGGTAACATTTTTTAGGATTAATATATTAATATAATTAGAATACAAAATAAGATTACTTTAAAAATTGAGAGCATCATCAACTCTACTATTTTTGATATTTAAATGTAAATCAATAATATCAAATCTCTTAGAATAAAACATGATGTAAATATTCCCAAAAAGTGAAGAATTATATAGTTTTTGAAGAATAATTTACAATATAGAATATTTATATATATAATATTAGAGTTCTAGAAGTAAATGTTTTGATAATGAATGATATTCTTACTGGTTAATAAAATTACAAGTATGACATGAAGAATATGAATGTGATCATCTAAAATATTTTGATGATAGATTTATTTTTTAAAAACATGATTTTCTATAAAAACAAAACTAATTGTTTTTTAATTTATATCTAATATAGATTTTCATACTAATATTTTTTTGATTGATGTTCTAATAATATAAATAGATGAAATTTATTTATTATTCATTTATATTAATTTATGTATTATATTCCAATTTTTATTTTTATTTTTATATAAATAGTTTCTTGTATAATTTTCCCTAATATTTTTAGTGGAATACCTTACTCATAGAATAATTTTTGAACATCAAAATGTGGTTGGGTGGGTAGAATCTATTGATTGAAACATGAATGTAAATATATATTTCTTTGAAGGGAAAGGAGAATTGATTTAGAGAAATGGAACATGCACAAAAATAGGGAGATCTAATGAAAAAGTGGAAAGGATTTTAAATTTCCCCCAATAAATTGTCAAAAAATTAAATATTAGTTTTCTCATAAAATGTTCCGTTTTGTTATTTTTGAAAAGGTGGTTATTGTATAGTCGAAATAATTATTTATAAAATTAATAAAAATGTTTTAATTCCATAATCCACAAAAATAATAGTTTATACATTTCATAATTTTATATATTCTATTTTTTATCAGTAATTATTGGAAATTCATTTTTCCATATATAAAATTAATTTACCATTGAATAAAAAATCCTTACCGTATAAGTAAGTTCTTTTTACATCACATTGATAGATATAATTTTTACATGATAAATGATTATAAATTCTAGAAGATAAATTATATTGATTCCCATCATATTTTGATTTAATTAATCAACCAGAAAAAATTTCATCATATTAAGGCATGAATTGTTTTTTGATGATCTTTTATAAATCCTACCAGATAGATTAAATTCATATAATCAACCAAACCAAATGTTGTTATTATACAATATTAAATCCATAATTATCTTAATGGATCTTTATCAATATTACCATGTTATATAGAATCTTTGATGACCGATTCATGTTAAAGAGTTCTTATGATTCTATTGAAATGATCCCATTAAATATGGAATGTAATTTTTAGAATATTTTCTATCAACACGTCATCCTCTTTTATGAGAAGGATATTTTATATTATTTAAATTATATTGTTTCTTTGAATATTTTTTAAATTCCATGTTACATGATATAGATTATTTGTAACATGTATAATCTTTTTCTTATTGAATACATGTGTGGGTTAATTTTATTAATGACATGAGAACTTTTTCATTTATAATTATTATGTATGATCTGGTTTGTTAATGGGATTCCTTAATTTATTTTGATAGATTATTTTCGGATCTACTAATTCCGTGCTAATTATTCAAGGAATTTATGGTTATTCAAATAATTATATCAATTTAATTCTTGGATAATGAAGAAATTGATTACTATAATGTGACTAATTTTGATTCCTGATTTTAGTGTAATTAAATTCATTTACATTGATGATTTTTTAATATATATTTCCTTTATAATGAGCCTATTTATTTTAATATGAACATTATAATGTTTCTAATTAATGTTTTTACCAAATTTTATTTCCACTATGTTTATATATTAAGAATGTTTGATATAATTTATTATAAGTACTTTCCTACTCATAATATACTAATTTCCGTATGAAAAATAAATCTAAATACATTCTTCAGGTGGATATGGAAGTTTTTTTGATTGATTTTAAAAAGTACGTTTCACCCCATTCATGTAAGAAATAACACTTCTTCAATATGAAAATATCAGTTTATAAAAATATTGTGTAATAATTGTTGGTATTTGTTCAAGGTTTAGTGAAATAAATGATATTAGGATTAAATAATGTTAGTGATAAATTACAGAAAAATCACGGTATACAATACCATTCATCTAATTTTAAGATAAAAAATATGTTTTTTTCATTGAAATATATATCCCTTAGAAAATAAATGTCTATATGGATTTTAAAATAGATACATATTATGGAAATAGTCCCTAAAAGAGTTGCTTGATATTTATGTTTACCATCATTATGGTGCATGATAAATTTAACCTTACCAGACACCTATTTTGGAACTCCCATTGGATTTTAATCACCTAACTATTAATTTTAATATTAAACATTATGAAGTATTTGAATATATGATAACCAAATATAAATGAGGAATAACCTAAGGTCCCGCATGTTGAAAATTTTCTCTCTCTACTGAGAAATAATATTAATTATTTTTCATTATTATAAGATTCCTCATAATGAATTTTGTTTTTGAGACCGTAATTTTGGGTTTATTCAATTATTCAAATGAAAATAATTATTATTAATAAAGAATGTCACTAATAATGTAATGATTCTCTTCATTTTAAATAATTAAATAAGAGCTGGTATAGGAAACCCCAGGAATATTACTAGTCAACTATCATATAATATGATTTACGAGAACATTATGATTTAGTCTCCTAACACACTTAAAAAGATACATATGGAATTTTAGAGATACCATGGTCTGATGAATATTAAACTTCCATTATATCAGTTATGTGGGAATATTACTTAGGGAAATGACTTAGAGAAAAAATAAGAAAACAATAATATTTGGAAAATAAAAATATCGAGAAAACAATTTCAATGAAAAAATTAATAGTTTTATGAAGGGATATACAGTTCATTCTAAGGTACCATTTATAGTTATTTTTATTTAGGGAGGGGAATATGGTAATTATCATATATAATCAAATAATTGATGTACTTTAGCCTATACCATGGAAATAACTTTTCAATTACAATCAGTGGATAGTTAAAATGGGCCGACATACTATATTTTAATATTTGTTGCAATGGTTACTAATATTTTTCGTCAGGAAACACTGAGAAAATTTGTTGACCCATTTAAAATGAATATGAAAGGAAAATTCTAGTTGAAATGGGGTTTTAGTTTTATTATAAAAAACCCCAGCACATGGGATTAAAAATATATTGATGAATATAAAACCATTGTGACATATATTTTAAGGGAACATAATGATGACTAATATAATGTTTCTGGGAAGCTATCAAATCTCTTATAGGAAGGTGAACGTGGTAAGTAAGTTTATAAAATACAAAGTATCATTTCCCATTGAGTGGTAATATTATGGATTTATTAATTAATATCTCAATAAATTTATAGTAGATACATTCATGGAGAATTGGTTAGGATATATCCATTGATTATATTTGAATAACAGGATGTGCAGTATGAATTCACATTCATATAATAATTATAGGACCCTCCACATAGGATGTAGATGTCTCAATTTGATAAGGGATATTCCAGATCTAAATGGATATTGATATTGTATGAGTGTATGTATCATAACAAAACATATGAATAATATAATTAGTACTATAATTTTTAGATTTCGGTAATACATCTCAAATATAGTAACACAACCAGATGAAATATGTGATTAATTTCATTGTGATTAGTTATATAAAGATCATAATATAAATTAATTTATCTATAATCTATCACGTCTAAGCCCCCATAGAGTGCTGTGAAAGGTTATACTTATTTACATAACCCGGGGATTGAAAAAATAAATAAATGTGTGATACTAAATGACTTGAAAAGTTAAACAAATCAACAAGTTATCAGGGTTAAAATCAGAATAATATGAGAATAAAATGGAAACATGATTAAATTTCTACATGATAGAAAAAGGAATAATTACAATAGTCTCTATTGAAAGACTAAATAGAAAATATTCTTAAATGAAAAAAATCATAAGGAAAATTCCATGGAATCATGAGATGTTAATAATGATTCATGTATCCTGATTAAAAAGCCAATATTTTGATATAAATTTATTGTATAGACAAAATTAGATAAAATATATATTTTGAGGATCTTTATTAAGTAATTCATCATATAATATGCTTGGGATATCCAACCAAATAATTTCTTATTCTTGGGATATTCCTCCCAGGTCCTCTTATGCTCAGTATAAAAATAAATTATATAAATTATATAAAATATATATGATATTAATCTTATCATCCACCATTTTAATTGGACAGATCCTCTCTTATACATATTATCATAGGATAAATACCCTTATATACCCTTCATCATTTTATTAATACTTTAATATTGAATATGTTGATAATGTGGCATCAACATAACCCAATGAATTACAGGTAAATATACTAAACTGCCCACATTATCCAATCATTTGTGTAGCTCATAGGAAAAAAATCATTATATCAGAAGGAATCCAAGGAATGAAAAATGGATTTGAGAAAACATAAAATAGTTATCACAAATATTTTATTTATAAATTAAAATAGGTTATAAATAATCAATCACCTCAATAGATAATGTCAAAATAAAATTATGAAAGTGGTTCATCAAAAATAATGTAAAGGGAATGAAAAATAAATTATATTAGAAAACTAGTGGTGATAACATTGATGTTGATTAAGAAAAAACATTTAACATTACTGTAAAAGAAGAAGATACAGTCACATGGAAATGTTTTTTCACAAATGTGAAGTGATTAATTTTTAAACATGTTTCTATTTTAAAAATAATAATTGAAAAATATGATAAAAAAATAAAAATCTATCAACTGAAATGATTGGATGAAGGTGAAACATATAAATGAATTAAATTCCCCAACACAATCATGGTAACATATAATAAGAGATCTTATTTGGGAAAGAAATTATTAATAATATTGGGATGATTTCATTAAAGAGACTGAAAATTATACTAAATAATGATATTATTATTGGATAAGAGAATCATCAAGGAAAAATATATGGATTAAAATGTTTGTGTAACTAAAAGATAAGATATTTACCATAAAATAATATAGATTAATGAAGCATCAAATTCGGGAATATGGAATCTCTAAAAGATTCATTATAAATCTGTGAAGGGAGTTGATCATAATAAGAAACAGTTTTAAAATTTGTATCATTCAAATTGAATACCATTTGAATAGTGAATATGATATATATTGTTTGATCTGAATAATAAAATGATGACATAAGATTTGGTGAATTGTGTCTTTTATGTTATTTTCCACAATTTTTTTTCATTAAAATTTCTTTGTAATTTATTAAAATATGATATATTTTTGTTATCTAATATGAATTATAAACTAATAATAGATATAAAGAAGTAAAAAAATTATAGTAGCTCAAGGAAAAAAGATCCTCTTTTTAACTCCACCAACACCCTCCAGATGATCTTCGTGAATTTCACTAGAATAGTCGTATGATCACAAGACCAAAAATCCAAAAATGAGTACAGCTAGTTTACACATTTATAGTAAGTCTAAACGGATCATTTGGGTTCATTAACAAGAAAATGATTGTCCACATCTATTTACAAGAATCAATCACTTCAACTCAACTTTTTTTGACAAATTAAAACTCTAATAAATCAATAAAGTTTGATTTTTAGATGGTTCATGTTGATATTCATAGTTATAGTAACACGACTCACTATAGACAGATCTTATTCTTCAAGAATTAAAGTTTTCAAGATAGATTAATTATGAAGAAATCGTGGTATAAAAATAATCATTAATATAAATATAACCTAACACTATCCAAAATCATATATCAAGGCGTGTTTAAAATATGTATATCTCTACAGTGCATTCTCTTCTGAAAATAACATAATTGATTATTTGTTGTAGGATATAATTAAAATATATTTATGACAATTTAGTACAATGTATATATATATATGATTTCAAAATAAAATATTTTCTTCAATACTATGTTTAGATGAACTCTTAATTAACATTTTTATAATGAAACAATATACATTGGTATACCATATCCATGAAAATCATTATATAGATCACGAAAATTCAAATTCACGTATAGTTAAGGGGAGTCAAATCATCAGTTCAGAATAGGTTGGAAATTTGCTTATCAAATTGGTTCATTGGAAAAATAATTACAATCTTTTAATTGGCCTATAATTATGTCAATATGAATGCCGAAATCGCGTATAAAATCACAAATTTAAATATCCAATGTGGAAAATTAAAACAGGGGGTTACATAATAAAATGAATAAATACCAAACATATGGTTTAACTACGCAGCATCAACTTTCTAAATGTAATGTTTTAAACAATAGTATGACCATAAAATTAATGTTGATGGTCTATATATTTGTCTTTAAAACATAGGGTTCCATAAATACATAGAGTTCTTTAACAATACATTCATGTCTTAAAAAAAGTTTGGTTTCTTCCAAACACATGGTTTTATAATAATATTTTTTTGATAACTCAAGGTTTGTTAACTATACATTATATTATGAACATATTGTTCATTCCATAAGTGATGATCCCAAGAACAATGGTTAATCCTTAATTTATGTTTATCAACATTGGGTGTTAATAATGATTGTTGAATATATTAAAACACATTCCAAACATATTGATGAACATTACATGAAAATTATAAGATTTAATATAATTCTAGAATAAATACATAAATTAATGTTAATTTCCAAAAATATAGTTAATCAAATGTCATTCCTAAAACAAAAAAGAGTATTTATGAGCACAAAAATAAAATAAGATTTGTATAGTGTTTTTGAGACAATACATTCCCAAAAATATCCCAAAATTTGATGATCACAAAACCCATAAAATAATAAAAAATAAATAAAAAAATTTTTAAACACATTTAAAGAACAAAATTAGATATTATCTTTATCAAAACATTATTTCAATTTCATATAACTATTTTTATTAAAAAAAATATCTAATTGAGAAATATTTATTTAACTAAAATGATATGTTTACCAAGTATTCTCCCCCTTTTTGTGATATAAAAAATAAAGTATAATAAAAAAACATTATAACACATCCAATTTTCACAGAAAAAAATAAATGTTTATTATGTACTTTTTTGGATAAATAAGACATTAATTATGGTAATAGAGATAAAAAATTAATATAAAAATTAAGATAGAAAAATAAATATAAAAATAACAATGTAATTTTATTATAAAAATATCAATAATATAGTAGTGGTTCTGGATTTGAAAAAAATGTTTAAATAGTAGGTATTGTAGAAGGGTAAAGGGTTTGGTCGAGGGTAGTTCCGGGTTCAAATTTTAGTGGATCATGAGATTATTAAAAATCATCTTTCAATTATTCCATATGAGATTATAGCTTTTTTTAGAATAATTTCAGAAATCATTCTTGATGAAAATCCTTGAATATTAACTAACATTAATATTTTAATTAAAATAAACTTTTAAAAACACTATAACATTCTCCTTTGTCAGTAAATACTAAGCTATATTGTCACTAAAATTATTATGTAGTATCTTGATACCTGGGTTAGTAGAATTGAGTTTCTCAGAAATATATATCGGATTTTCCCAAAAGATTGATAAGGGTGAACTTTTTCACTGATGATTTTGAAGCATATCATTCATATCATCCAAAATAGATGTGATATCTTGATTCCTTCTGATTATATCTAGTGAAGTTAAGGGTTAAAAAACTAGAAGCATTGGCCTAACTGACAGTACATTTGACCGATTTAAATTTCCTTCTAATGTACCATTTAAAATCAGAAAATTATATTTTACCAAAAAATTATTATTTGAGCTTCCCAAACTATTCCAACACATCTCTTAAATTCCTAAAATTATCATCGTGACATATAATTTTCTCTTCATTATTGAAGTTGAGTCATAACAGAAAATAAATATATTCTTAGAGATGATTAATTCCTTAATCCATCAAAAATATTTATTTGAAGCATCTAGATCCTATCAATGACTTGAAATCTCATCCTATGATTTTTTACATATTAGACAATGTCATCAATTAGATTTAAATGAGAGTAAAATGATTATTCATCTGGATAATTTGACTGAGAAACAACCTATACAATATCTATGAGATTAGAATTATACTTATCCATATATTTCTTACTTTAATTGGATATACTATAACGGACCAATGTCATTTCTCTTTAAATAGGTATTGTCCTTTCAGTTGAAGGAACAATTATTGTGATTTATTTATTTTCAATTATCTATGTGGTGTGAGTGATGTATTTTTTATCTTTTTAACTCCATGAAAAACATCTTCTTGCTAATCTGGATAAGGAACAGATTGATTCCCTTGAGAATGACATTTTACTAGTTGATCCTCAGCATGATCTGTTTCTTCTAAATTAACTGAATGTGTTCCATCTCAAAATCCTAAAACTATTTCATCAGTCTAGGATTATTCTATATAACTCTTTTTTAAAACAATTTCTTCATTAAATACTTCTTCTTCAACTATATCAATTGTATCATTGTATTTAATATTTAATTTTGTAGGAATGGAAACACTCAATCCTCCAAATTTTAAATTTCTTAAATTTCTTGCTCCCCCCTGAGAAAAAGATCCAAATATCTGTTAGTTATCCACACCAACATGATATTTCTATCTTTTCACTATACTAAAAATGAAACCAAATTTTATAAGATTACCTGCAAACAAGAAATAGATGTGATGACATTTGATCTAAAAAAAAATAAGAATAACTATTTTCTTTAATATAATTACAGAATGTATCCTTCTAGATAGAGAGAACATCACACATTCTTCTGAATTAAAAAATATCTTCTATATCACATAAAATATTTAAAAAATATTCTATTGATGTAACAAAAAATTTCAATATACATGTCCAGGTATAAAATCATATCAATATCAACAACTAATGGAACAATAGCATTTTGAATAACATTACCGACACATTTTTATGGTACACAATATCATTTACAGGCACATCCATAATATTTATGGCACTAAATAGAAAAAACATAATTTTATTATATTTGTGATCTTGATTTCTGATTGATTGAATATGATAGTGGGAGACTCAATCGTGCAAGAATTTTAGTATTTGAATAATTTCAACTAATTAAATTTATGATTCCACGTATTCTATTCTAGAGGATAGTGTATTTTCTGATTCACCAAAACTAAACATAACACTGCTAAGAAATTTGTCTAGTTGTACCACATTATGATAATATATATTTTCTTCATTGAAAAGAAAATCCAATTTGTAAGATTTTATAACTTTTTCGAGTAGACGGTTCCTCTAATACAACAACCTTTCCACGAAGAACCTTTTTGAGGAAATAATATGACACTTCAAATCACTTGGTTTACGTTAATTGGTTCCCTTAGTCTTCGTTATTTTTGAAAATCTATTGGTTAAAGGGCTTCAAATTCTAGGGTTTATGGGAATGATGATGGTTTTGGGAGGAGAAACATTTTGAAAACAAAAAATTATAGAAAGTAGAATGGGTTTCTCATGAATAATGACATGGTCTGGTTTCTCTTGCCAAATTCATAGAGTAATAATTAATTATTAAATTTTTTTAAAATTCCATTCAAATACTAAATTTTTTGGACTTTTTTTATTCAAAATAAGAAGATTCTAATTTTCCCATAAATTTAAAGTAAAATAATAATGATAAAAAAATATTTCACCTAAAATAAATTGAAAAATATTAAAATTATAAATAAATTAATTTTATTAATTTTATCTGAACATTAATAAACCTAAGTCCCCCTTAATAAATTAAAAATATGTAGTGAGAAGAGGTTTAGTGAAAATATCATGAAATTAATATTTTATATTAACAAATTCTATTGATATATCCTTTTTATGAAAGTTTCCTTTTAGAAAATGAATCCTAATATACATAACCATAGTCTTTGAATGTATTATATGATTTTTAGAAATATTTATAGCACTATAATTATCACTTAAAATTTGTATATTTTTAATATTTATTTTTAATTATATAGTATTTTTTAACCTATAATACATATGAAAAACAAATATTTGAAGACACATATTATATCTCAGTTGTTTATAGGGAAACAAAATGTTGTTTTATATACGACTAGGAAACTAATGATTTTCCTAAAAAGTGATAGGTTCCTAAGATGATTTTTCTATTCTGTCTGAATCCTACAAAATCAGAAACTAAATATGAAATTAAATTAAAACCATCAGTTTTTGGATAAATAACAAAATATATAATTATTCTTTTAAATATATATAAATTTTTTATCTTTAGTAATATGAATTTATTTTGGGTTCAAATAAAATATTGTACAAAAACATACATAATAAATAATTTATGTTCTAGTAGAATTAATATTTAATAAATTTTCAACAATTCTTCTATATTATATTTTGTCAACTAATTTAACAGCTTCAACCAAATCAACATTATATTACTACACAAGGGAGTTGTATAGGTCATACTGTTTTCAAGTGAAAAATTTAAAAATAAATCAATAATTTATTTAGATTTATTTAAATCAATTTCATAATGTCATTTATAAATATGATATCCAAAAATGGAATTTATTTCTCCCATCATACTCATTTCATAATTTTTTGCATTAGTAATGAAGAATGATAAAAAAATTTATTTGTCGAATCAAAAATTAATTCATCAACATCATTTGAAATAAAATAATTCTAGAACCAATAGTTTTCAAAATAATTGATTATACTTTCAATCCAATTGTAAATTTTTTTTTAAAAGAAAAATAACTTAATCCTTCATTCAAGGCTCTACGTTATTATTTAAATACATATAGAGATTTAGTTTGTTTAAAAAATGAATTTAGGTTTGGATAATTGTCAAATATAAGATATTATTCAACATAAACAACCTCCATTATATATCAATTTAAAAAGGTTGATTTCACAAATATCTGATATAATTTTAAATTCACATGAGATGCAGAACATAAGAATTTTCTAATATATTCTATTCTAGAAAAAGTGGAAATCATCTCAGCATAATATCTACCTTCTTTCAAATTATATCCTTTATTAATAATCTGGACTTATTTATAGTTATGATCCCATGATCATTTTATTTATTTCTAAAGACAATCATAGTTCCTATTTCTAGATATTTTTTTTGGATGTAACTAATTATGAAGAAAAATCATTTTCAATTAGTTTTGTTCTTCTTGAATTTTTAACATCTAAATCTAATACTTTGAAGCATCCTAAATAGACTTTGGTTCTAACAGAGATATAATGGCAGGAAATTCATCTAGTTTTCAAACATTTATTCTAGTTATAAATCATGTATCTTGATAACATTTTATAGTTTCTAATGGATGGTTATTTAAAGTTCTACATTCTCTAGGAAATGATCTATCAGGATCCTCAGAACTGGACTAAATTTTATATATATCATTTTAAAAATCACCATTATGGTATTGAAGTCTGGTGTTGTCAAATGAGTAATTAATTTTAGAATTTTGATATTTATCTTTAATAAAATCTTTACTTCCATCAAACATCACATGAATTAATTATTCAAAAGTCCTTGAATTTTTATTAAAAAATATATAATGTCTTTAGAAGGTAAAAAATATCCAAAAATTTTAATTAATCATATATTGGATCAAACATACCGATGTTGTCCTTATGAATCAAGAAATACACCTAGAAGGAAAAAAATTAAAGTATAGTTTTATAGATTTTTTGTTATTCCGAATTTCATAGGGTGTATTTAAAAAAATATTCTTTATTTAAACTCAATTCATTATATAGAAGGCAATTCTTACGACTTCTTCTAAGATATAAGTAGGAATACTATATTCATTTTGTATATTTCATGCCATTTCTTGTATATTTATTTTTATTATTTACAAAATTCCACCTTGTTGGTGTGTTCTTGGTGCATAGAATGTGTGTTTAATAAATATATTTATGGAAAATAATTCAATTCATGATTCTCAAATTTTCAACTATGATCAATTTTTATTGAATGTATTTTAAAACCTTATTAATATTGTATTTTTTATATGATCATGTAAAGAAATAAAATACATCAATTTTGATTTTTACAAAGAATACCCTGGTATGTTGAGAATAATCATCAACTAAAACAAAAAAATATAATTTCCCAACCAAAAATTCTATTCTGGATGGTCCAAATATATCCATGTTGATATTTTCTTTATTTATAGATATAGATATATAATTAATTAATAATAAATAATAGTTTTTTTCAATTTGGAATGCATCATAGAATCTAGTTTCTTCTTCATCAATTATTGTAAATAATTAAAATTATAGTGGCAAAGTCTCTTATGTAAGATCTATGACCCAATTTCTTTAACTATTAAATAATTAAATTTCTATTTTCAAAAATAATTTAAATTCAATGTATAAACATTATCGGTTCTAGGGACTCTAATCTTAAATAAATAAATCATTAATCACATAGTAGGAGTTGATAGAAATTTCATTATAAACGCCATTAACTCATAGTTTAGAAATACATATCAGGGTGTGCTTTAGACCAAGCTAATATAGTAGTTTTTTATTGTGATATTATTTTGATCTTGAACAAATTCCAACACCAAAAATCATCTCTTTTTCCCTGTCATCAAGAGTGAATATGACTCAATCAATGTGAGATAATGCATAGAAATTTTATTTTTCTATACTCTTGTGTGTAGGACAGACACTATCGATATACCAGACAACTTTTTTATTCTACTGTCTTATTTCCTCTAATAGTCATTAAAACCATTAATTTGAGAAATTCTCAAATAATAATTGTTAGTGAAATGATTATATGTTCCACAATAATAACTGGCAGAATTTTTTGAATTATGAACAATGTGATTCTTATATAATATTGATTTTTCATGTTTTCTTACTATTGCAATTTTTTCTCTTATTTTTTCAATCCCCCAAAGAATATCAATTAAAATTTCCCCCCTTAAAAAATAAGAGAAGAAAATTTATAAGATTTTACTTCTCCTACCATTACTTTATTATTTTTTCATGATCACTACATCATTATGTAGTGGAAATTAATTTTCAATTGGTTCTTAAAGTTGTCTTATTAGAGTGTCTATTTCTCCTAAAACATCATTGTGGATATTTTTCAATGATTACTTCTTATTTCATAAGGAATCATATTTCTCTTCAAGAACTAAAATTTTGGTTACTAATATATCATTTGAACAAATATCAGTACTAGAATAAGAATATTAATAATTTTTTACATCATTTTCATCTTCTGTAAGAAAAGAAGATATCAGAATTGAGATTTTGTGGCTGTTTTTCTGAATAACATGTTGGTGATCTATTGTAGTCCAAAGATACACATCAAATATAATTTATAGTTATTTTTATTTTTTGTTAATAATCATAAATATTTTGATATTTATTTTATTTCCTTTTCATTTCATATTTTTAATGAGGTCAATCAGGTCTAATTTGACACAATTATTTACATTCACAGAATCATAATTCTCAGGGTTTTTTTAACCTACATAAAGGTTTTTTTGAATCATATTTTATTGGATCTCCAACGATTGTAATTTTTTTAACAATATATGGTATCCTTATATTCATTGTTTTATTCTTTCACCATAAAACATTCCAATGGGGTAAAATTTTAGATTTGAAGTAGCATACCTCATCTGTCAAATGTTGTATGTCCCTTCATAAGGAAGTGAAATTGTTTTCCACATCTCATAGCCTGAAGGAAACTTTAATACATTACTAAAATCACTTTACAAATGTCGACAGATAATATCATTAATATTTTTTGAGTTGATGTCATAGTAAGGTTTTTTATAGTTGTTCAATTCAATTGGTTTTTTCAAAATCACATAAGATGTGATGATATTTGAAAAAACATGTAATTTAAGAGTCTTCAAGGAGATGATCATTTTAGATTTATGATATCCATATATTTCACCATTATGTTATGGAGCATAAACCATATATATTCTTTATCTTGGATTATCCATTTCTATCTCCTTTGTATGGATCATATTCTCTTCTACTTGTTATATCTCTAATCTAAAACATCTCATTTAATAACAATTGTTAGGTCAGAATAAGACAAAGATAACACCACATGGGGATGAATTTTGGATCATTTATTAACTTCCAAAATATTGAATTTAGAATACCTTTTTTATTTATTCATTTTTTCCATTTTTTCATCTCTAGTTAACAATGAGCAGTGGATAAAAGTAATAAACTATAAAATAAATTTACAGTTGTTTGGGGGAAAAATTCATATAGTCCAGTTCACCAACTCTATTTCCATTAGCATGGTGAATTTACCTAGAATGGTCCTCTTTTCACACGACCACTAATACACAAGTAAGTGCTAGTAGTTGACACCGATACAAAAATGAAAAACTGAGCCTTTTAGTTTCATTAATATGAAAAAAAATTATCCCCAACATAGTACTAGAATCTATCACTTCACCATAACTGTGTATGAGTAGTTTCCAATAAAAAATAAAAATAGATTGATATTTTTTTTGGGATTCTCTTCATAGTTGCAAAAGTATCAAATGATAGTAGATGGAACATCTTCTTAAAAAATTGAATTCTTCACAAGAGAGTAATTCTAATGCGAACCTACTTCAAAATGATCATCAATATGAATATCAACTAACACCAACAAAAACATTACAATAGCTCATGGTTGAAATATTTATATCACCTATGTATAGCCTCTTCTTTAAATAATTGATTTGATCAGTTTTTGTAGGTAATCAATAAAATATTTTTATGACAATGGATTCTAATGTCTAAAAATATGATTTAAAAAAAATTCTTATAGAATATATGTTCATAAGAAATACCGATTAAAATATATTGAAATATATATCATTCATTAATATTCCATATCTATGAATATTGTTTGATAGATCATGGATATTAATATTCAAAAATACTAATGTGGTGTCATAACTTCTCCTAATAATATGATTGAATTATATGATGAATATTATTCTTTTAAATAATCATAACAATCGTTGAATCAGCTCATTATTCTATCAATACCTTTATAGAAATCATGGATAAAATTGTGGATTTAAATTTCTATTATTCAAATATTAAACACAACATTCAGTAAAAATTGAATAAATATCAAATGTAGGGTTCAACTACATAGTGATCATTTTCTAAACATAATGTTGAAAACATAAGGTTGATCATAAAAGTAAGTTTGATTATCCATACATTAATTTCATTATCATAGTTTTTCATACTTAAATAGGGTTCGTTAACCACACCTTACTGTCATGAAAAATATATGGTTACATCCGAACATGAGGATCATTAAACATACATTTTTTATAATGTATGGATGATTAAAAATAAGTGTTTCTCTAAATGTAGGGCTAATTATTTACGTGTTATTTCCTAGAATTTTTTTTATTCCATTAATTATGTTTATCAATGTAGGGTATGATCATTATTTGTAGAATATTTTAAAACCCAATTCAAACACATTTATAAATTTTCATTATAAATTAAAAGAATGAATATAATTATAGAATAAATATTGAAATGAATGTTAATTTATTGAAATACACAAAAATTAATATAATTTTTAAAACAATCAAGTGTATTTGTGAGAATAAAAATCAATTATGATTTATAGTGTGTTGTTGTGACAATACCTTCCCAACATAAACATTTAAACTCTATGAAATAAAGTTAAATTTTACATGAAATACATTAATATATAATTTCTTTTCGTTTATAAAATCATGTATCTCAATAATAAATATATCTGAGGAATAATTTTTTTAAGGAAAATAAAACCTTAAATATAATTATTTCCTTATTGATCATATTAAAAATCCTATATAGAAAAATTAATCATTCCAATATTTTATTTTGGAACCTAATTCATGTATATAAACATTCATAAACTTCATTTTAACTTATTAATTACATTAATATTTGATATTTATTATTTATTTTCAATATTAGGTGTCAGTAAACATAATAATTTAGAATATGTTTCATAATCAATGTGTTCATTTTAATTATTCCTCTAAATCAAATAATTTCCAAATAGAAAAAATTACTATAATATATTTTTAATAACAATTTTAATTTTTATTATTATTATCTATTTGGTTTTTTTTTTTCATTAAATATTGATTTTTCAATGAAAATGTTTTAATTATTCTAAGTGTTTTGTGGGTGTTTTTATAAAAAAAGATTACATGAATCATATTAAAAAAATAAATCATAATGAAAAAATTGTTTAATAATATGAATTCTTATATACCATATATTACAGAAAATTAAATTCCAATGGTCATTCCTTAAATATATTGTTATCCTTGATCAAGTAGGTGGTCATTATAACCAGAAAAAATACATCAAATAAAAAATAGATGAATATGTTGTGATTTAGTTATAATTTATTTATAAATTAAGTAATATGATATTATTTAGTATTAATTATTCTAATATTTTATATGTTAAATAATTAAAATAAAAATATAATATATACTATAGTATTACATAATATGATGGATTCAATATTATTCTCTAAGAATACTATTTTGGACAGTTGAATTTACCTATATTTTTATCTTCCATACTGTTAATGTGTTAATAATATTATTTTATTAAAACATTAATAGTTTTTTAAAAAATTAGTTATATATTAATCATATTCTCATTAGTGTAAATAGATTTTTGTGATAAGAATATGAATATTAATTGATCATTCAATGAAAGTGGTCATCAATGCCTATTCCATAATGGTGATTTCATTTTCTTCAAAATAGTTAAAATATAAAATATGGATCATTAATTTAAAATTTTAAAAATTACATAATTATCACACACAAACAGACACATATATATAATTACCAACTAGGAATATCCTTGTGTGTTGGGGAAGGGAAATATAACATGTTGTTTGGTGGAGGTCATAGTCCACAATACTCATGAATGTCAGATTTGTCTTTCATAATAAAAAATGTAATTTTTATTTAATTATTTTAAAACAATTATTATGACAATAATTTATAATAATTATACTGATATAATCATTTTTATAAGGTTAAATTGATGTTCTGGAAAAATAAATTCACATAAAAATATACATGAGATAAGAAAATGATGAAATTTATATATCACTTAATAGACTACCTTTATCACAATGAGGATTAAGTCTTTGTGCAGTTGTCTATAGAGAAGATAAGGAAATCTGAAATGTTGATATGTATGATTATGATAGTGTTTCATGGTGTTTTTTAATATGTTTTTTTGTGAGTATTAATGAGGAGAGGGGTTTTCAATTTATAATTCTAAAGGAATGGAAATTTGGTAAATACCTAAAACAGGTAAAGAGAGGAAAGTCAATCTCTATATAGTTTTTTTCAAAATTTTGAAATAATAGAATGGGTATGGGAATAGGTTAACAAGATCTTCAATCCCAAATTCATATACATTTTATAATAATATTTTTTCCCATCGGTTAAACCCATTTTGTGGCTTTTGATTTTTTTTGTACTAAACTTGTTTTACTATGAATATATCCATTATTCTTGAAAAAAAACTCATCCTTAAAAAGTAATTTTTAAAAAATAATTCTAAAATAGAAATAAAATTTATTATATTATATATTTATAATAGATTTAATTTATTTTTATCATTAAAATATGAAAATTTATTAAAATAATTTTTTTCAAAAATAATATTAGTCTAATTGTTATGTTTAAAATATTGTTTTTTAATTTTAATCAATTGTTGTTTTAAATTATATATTCAATTATAAAATAATTATTTTCTCTTAGAATATCTATTCATGTATTTAATATTTTCCATTTCATAATAATAATTTAGTAAAACTTATGATTTTTTTTAAAACAATATTTTTTAAATTTCACATAAAAATCAATATTTTCATAAAATCACAATAAAATTCATAAAATAATTGTCAGTCTTAGAATTAATAAATTAAATCAATTGTGTAAATTAAAATTAATTTTTTTAAATAATTTTTCAAATTCAAAATTTAATGAATAATACCTTTATTTAATAAATTCTATATAAAGATCAAGTTTTCTTAGAAAAATAATATTCCAATTATGATCTTAATTATTTCATCTTGTCATCTAATATAATTAAATAATATATATAATAAAAATTATCAATTAAATGTGAAAAAATTAATTTAATATCAAATAAAACATTGATTTGAGAGTGGATACACCATAATTATATGAATTCATATTAATTTTATATCCTCAAAATATAAAATTTTTTATTGGATGATGTAACAACTAGAACATTTGAATAATATTTTGTTTCCAGAAAATGTTTGATATATTGTGTCACATTCAATAAAACTATAGAAGAATAAATTGAAATGTAACAATCAATTTTTTATTGTTATGTGTCCGTTGGTTAATTATGACTGACGATCAATATGACCATTTGAAATTATAATAAATTTAACATTGTAATTATTGAATATATACATAAATGAAAATGGAAAATTAATTCAGAAATAAGAATCAATGGCCTCAAACACTAGGTTTTTACTCTACATATCCCATTTTTCAGAGCTCAGGAAGGGTGTAGTGTCCCTGGGCATCACTCTGGACCAAGCCTAAGCCTAGCTTCAACATGTTATGCTTTAATGAAATAACATACATTAAATATTCATGTTGGTGGAAATCATTACTCAAGCGATGTTATCAGAGCCTCCCCAAGAGTCTATCTCCACTGCACACCTCACACTTAGGTCATATCTGGGGGTTATAGGGGTTTATGTAATATGGTTTATTTATTTATTTTTTACTACCGTTTTATAAATTAAAATCTTATTCCATCAATTTTCTTATGAGAATATTTATTTTTTAAAAAATGATGAACTTGATAAATTTATTTTTAGGTTAAATTGTACTTTTGATAAATAAACATTATATTATGTCAAACTAAGGTTTTTTTAATAATGTTATTATAATTTAATAGTTTTATAAAGAAAATATTTTTAATTATAAATGATTAATATATATATTCATTGATTTTTTACTATATAATTGATTAATAAATCATTTTAAAAAGAATTATATATTTTATACGATAAAAAAAATTGTTTTTATAATCTCAATTGAAATATAAATTTTGATGAATTAATGATTTTTTAAAATGTAAAATATTTTAATAAAATATTATTATCAAATAATTTATATTAACAATAAATTATCATATAATTTTTATGATATCAAATGTAGTTTTTATTGAGGATTGAAAACTATTTGTTTTCAAATACCTATCAATTTTATATAAATGTTTGTTTTTTAAAAGTAAAAATTCAAATATTTATTGAATTATTTTGTTTAAATGAATATTATTATTTGAATGCAAACTTTGAAATTATCCAACGGTAAATGATTCAGAATTTTATGAGAGTCGATTTTTAGGGTAAAAATTAAATATCATATAAATATATAATGTGTTCTTTGATATCATAATGACCTAATAATTTTGTAATAAATTACTAAAAAAGGTATCCTCGGAAAAATACTTTTTTTTATTTAGAATAATGTAAATTTAGAAATATTTTATTTCTTTTATTAATCCTTAGTGAATCGTCCCAGACATATAAAATGTTTTATGATTTTAAAATCAATTCATTGAAAGTGTGACTCACCTCCACGTAAAAAATATAAATATTGTTATATATAAATCCCTTACCCTTATTAAATAATATATTCCACTTCCCTTTTACATAAACCATGTGCAAAAAACCACGGTATGGTTTGTGGTTTGGAATATTTTAGTGTGTAGTGTCCAAAAACCAAAATAATAAATAATTCCCCCACCATTTCATATAAAAACACACACAATAACCCATTCCTCTTAACTCAATATCATTTAAGATCATCCAATATCTTCTATATACTCCCTAGTGTCCTCACAACGCCCACCAAGCCCCCAAGATACCTCTACCAAGACTTTGAGATCAAATATATATATAATTGTTTCTTCTTTTTTCAATTTTTTCCAAGTTTCCTTATATTGTTACATCCATTTATTTTAAATTAAAAAAGTTTTGGTATATTTTAACACCTCCCCCAAGCTTCAATTATTATTATCCAATGATCACATACACATTTCTTTCTCATTAATCATTCCCATGTAAACCTGTTACCATACTGAAATTCAGTAAGTGATTTCGCTATTCAAATTTCCTTTCAATAATTTCTTTTATCTTATTAATATAAATTCCAATTCATATGTGGTGATATTATGTCCCATGACACCCTTATGGTCAATTTATTTTAAAATGATGACATACCGATCTATCTCTCATCAACCCAATTTAAAAATTTCTATTTGATGTTGTTATGCTGCTGAAATTGCACAACAATATTTCCATGCCAAAATCATCATCTAGTGAATAACATATCCATTTTTCGATCAATGGTATTCACCATTATTCTCATTTAATTATTTATGGGGGACTTAAATATATTTATTTCACATTATTTTTTTGTGGAATAAACATATATGTTTAATGAATCCATGTTTTATGATCTATGTTGCACACATATTCATAAAAATTAAATGATTATGAAGGGTGCACACTAATCACACTCTATTGCATTGGGTAATGATTAGTATTATGATATTCCATGAGAAATGTGGTTTTAATCATGATAATTATTGTCAAATGAGTGTTCACTCATGTTAATTCTTGTGAAATGAGGGTTTTCTCATGCTAATTTATTATGTAATAACCCTTGGAAAATGCTAATATCATGTTGTCTGTTGCTGCAGCATTTTTATGTTACGAAGTTCATGATATAACTTACCATTAAGTTCATGTTTATTTTTTGAACTACTGGCTCATCTATTAGAAAAAATGTATTTTCTTTGTAATGTTATTACATGATTATTTCATTCTAGAGATTTACATCTCATCCTATTCGTATGTATGTTCTCATGTTATCCAATGCAATGCTAAGTACGAAAGAATTTTTTCATGTAAAATAAGATTTTAATAATGGTGTGTATTTCATTATTTATGTTCTATTTTTAACATTACCAGGGCTCAAAGACCCCATAACTCTTGATCATCTAAGTTATATTAAGATCATGTTTATGTAAGAAATAATTTTTAAATATGATATAAAGTCCAGAGTATCTATTGTTTGTATCAAAGGATATATTTAATTATTTTCCATAATTGAATTAGAAAACTCATGGGAAATCCAAAAGTAATAGACTACTAATAAAAAAATAATCCCTAAATTTTAGTGAGTATAGATTAATTTTTTTATCTCAAAAATATATCCATTTCACAATACAAAGTTGAAGTTGCTCTTGAATTGATGTATCTATATGTAAAACCTGAAAAAATCGCTTCAATCTATACATGAACAATAAATGTTTCATGAAAACGTTCCTTTATATATTCTTCATTCAAAATTCTCAAGGTATATTCCTTGTTAAATTCATAATAATAGTGTGAAACATTATTAAGGGAATGAAAACTTTTCCCATATGAATATATGTTATGAAATAGATCATGGTTAACATAGATTGAAACATATGGTTTCACAAGTAAAGATATATTATTCCTATAGTTGTTTATCATTCCCTGTCAAATGGTTTATTTCTTTACAATCTTATTAGATATGTATTCAAATCCAAAAATTTATTGTATATTTTTTAGTTATAAAATGGAAGGTGGAGGATGATGAAAACCTCAACTCTCTCTTCCTAAAGAACTGCATAAATAGATTTTCCTGATGTCATGCTCAGTTGAAATTCAAAAGTTTTCATATATAAAAGTAACAATAATTAACATTATGAGGAATCCAGTACATATTTAATTGTGCGAATCATTCAATGATCTAGTATCTTATGTTGGAGAATCATGTTCACTCAACATTCTTACTATGTTAAGCATGTGAAGTACCATCAGATTATTTTAAAATTATTCTCTTTATTTTAAGATGATGAAGCACTAAATAATTTTCTAGATGCTGTTAAATAGGCAGACCTTTAATAATCCTATATGTATCAAATTATATATTTCTCTATTTGTGGAAATACTAAAATTGATATTAAAAAAAAATTCAAAATATTTGACGTCGAATCAGTAAGAATTTTTTTTAAAAAAATCCTAGTTTATATTAAGAAGTTATATATAAGAAATAACATTTAAAATACATACTAGTGCTTCTGACAGTATAATACAATATGCTTGAGGTGTTTTTTTCAACAACTGTATTCGATTTTTAAAAAAATACTAAGGCGCCATTATGATGCATGAACCCTTTATAGATAAATGAAATGCTAATAGGATCAACTGAAGAACTCATTAAAGAGATGAAGAAGAAGTAACCTTTCCTTTTTTCACCTTAATATGTAAAATAATTTTAAGGGATGATATTTTTTAAGGGGGTAATAATCGAACAACCTAATCATTTGAATAATTTGCTTTTCTGGAAAATGTTTTTTTTACAATGTCACGTTCATTAAAACTATACAACTATCAATTGAAATGTAAGTGTCTATTTTAGACCATTATATGAACATTTTTAAATTGTGATTGATGATAAATATGGACATCAGAAATAATTATTAACTTAACAATATATTTATTTTTTATAAATATAAATTCCAATAGATAATTAATTTAGAAATCAGAGTCGATGGCCGGAACAAGTAGGATTTTACCCTTCAAATACAATTTTTCAATGCTCGGGAAGGAGGTAGTATCAGTGGTATTTTATATTGGCCATCCCAATAAATTATTAAACATGTTAATATTGAACGATATTTCATACGAGAGATGTACATGGTGGTCGAAATCGTCTATCTGGTGATGTTATTAGAGTCGCCCCAAGAGTCTGTCACCATCGCACACTTTACTCATAGGTGAAATGAAGGTGTTATAAGGGGTTGTTTAACAACGTATTATGGTATAATTGTTTAATACCATTTACAAATAAAATTATTATTCAAGAAATTATGTTTTGGGACTAATATTTCTTAATAATTTGAAAAATTCGATAAATTGATTTTTTAGGTAATATGGTATTATTGAGAGTTATATAAATTATTATATTAAAAAAAGTTTCATTAATAATGTTATTATTATATCATAGTGATATTAAAATACTCTTTTTAATTATAAATGATTATTATATCTATTCTCTATTGTTTTTTATCTATAAATGATTAAGTAATCAGTTTGATTAGAATAAGTTTTTTATATAATAAAATAGAAATTGTATTTGAAATTTCATATATGGAATTTGTATAGATCAATTAATGAAATTTGTGAATGTATAATATTATAATATACAATTTTTATAAAGTAATTTTTATTAACAATAAATTATCATAAATGATAATTGAAGTGGAATTTAGTTTTTATTATGGTTTGAAAAATGCTTTTGTCAAACCCTGTAAATTTTCAATAAATGTCGGTTTTAATTTTAAAAGTCAAAATTTACATATTTTGAAAATTTTTTAGACAAAATTAATATTATATTTGGAATCAGTATGTCAATATTATCCAATGGTAAATTTTTTATAATTTTCGGTGACAATTTAATTTTTTGGTTAAAAAAAAATACCATATAAATATATAAGCAGATTTATGACATCATAATTACCTAATAGTGATGTAATAATATAAAATTAAATATATCATCAAAAAAATTGTTTTCATTTTATATAATGTATTTTATTTTTATTTTATTTAAATTAATAATCCATTACGAATCATCCATTGCATATAAAATATTTAATATTTAAAAATTAGTTCCCTTAAAGTGTTACTCACCCCCACATATGAATGTGAAATATTTTAATATATTCATCCCTTAGCCTTATAAAAAAATGTATACCACTAAACAATAAATGAACATTGTTAAAATACCTGGTGTTGGTTTCTGATTTTAAATATTTTAGTGTGTAGGTCCCAAAACCAAAAAAATAAATAATTCCCCCACCTTTCCTATATAAACCCACCCATGCTCATAGTCCTCTTCCAAAAAGAATTTTGAGGATCATAAAAATTCTTATATATAATCCCATGAGTTCACCCAAGGTGCCCCGATCCACCAATAATCCACTAACACGCCTTTGGGATCACACATTCAAGTAAGGGTTCCTTCCTTTCTCAATTATTCAGTATGTTTCCTTATATGGTAAAATCCTTATATATTCAATTACAAATGATGGGGTATGTTTTATCACATACCCCATAAATACCATATGGGTTTTTAATGATGAATGACCCATCTCTATATCATTAATCTCTCCAATGTACACCTGTAATCATTCTAGAATTCCATAAGGGATTTCTCTCATCTCATTTCCATTCACGAATTTATATTATATTATGAATATGAATTCCATTTCATGTGTTGGGAAACTATGTAACATGATCCATTTACTATAAATTTACAATATAAATATTATATTCCCCATTCAATCTCATCAAACCATTTTATTATTTTCTATTTGACGTAGTTATGCTGTTAGAATTGCACTACGATTTTTCCTTGCCAAAAAAATTGCGTAGTAAACAACATACCCATATCTCAAACAAAGGTATTCATAATTATGCTAATATACATCTTTATTGGGGACATAATTTTATTTATTCCACATTGGTTTATCAGGAAATAAATTACGAGGATTAATTAATCTATTTTGTATGATATATGTGGCTCACATATAAAGGGAAATGAAATGATTATAAAGGATTCAGCCTAATAGCACTTCAATGCATTAGGTAATGTATTGTATCCTATAATTCCATGTTAAATAAGCTATTAGACTTTCTAATTATTTGTAAATGAGGTTTTACATGTTTCAATTCAAAATTAATTAGGTTTTACTCTTGCTAATCTAATTTTAATGATCCATGGCTCATGATAAGATGATGTTTTATGTCGTTTCAACAATTCCGTATTTTGAATATCATGCTATATCGTGCCTTTATGTTCATGTTTTTTTGTGTTGTATTGACAAGCCTATTGACTAATATGAATTTTCTTCCTCTTGTTATTCCATGTTTATTCCCTTTGATTTATGTTTCACAATTTTCTTATTTATGTCCTCTGTTATCCCATGAAGTGCTAAGTACTAAGGAATTTTTTGGGCATGAAAATTATGTTTTCAATAAATTTGTGTATTTAATGTTTTAAGTAGTTATCTAATGTTCCTAATCCATAAATATAGTATACCTATCAATCTTCTGAATTGTATTATGGGGAATTTTATGTAATAAATAATTTTTTAAAATGAAATAATGTTTAGGGTTGTTATTGATTATATACTTATTTTTAGTATAGTTTTTATTACTATTAATCATTATTAATAATAAATAAATTTTATTAGATATTAGTTCTATGTTTCCTAGGGAATAATACATTGTAGAATATATTTATTTAAAAACTATTTTCTTATATATTATGTTGTTATATCCTCCCACCTCCTAATTAAATTTAACATATGTAATTTTTATTTTTACATGCTAGTGAAAATTGTTAAGGGAATATAACAGAATGATACGACTCATAATATAGTTTATGAAGACTTTAAAAAAACTAATAAAATTTATAATTTTTTTTTAAAATAGTTTAATAAAAATTGTGTTTTTACTTAATTATTCTACCCAAACATCCCTCATGAATAGGTATTATTACACATAGAATATAATGTATATTCATAGATAGATCATTGTCATCATTTCGTTGGATATAATAGGGGGGAATTAGAATGGGAATTGTGAATTCCCTAGTTTTTATATTATTTTGGGTTATTTTTGAAGATACAAAATTATATTTGACCGATCATTTTTTAAGTTATGATTAAATATTAATAAATGTTATTATGTTACATATTAATTTGATCTATGTTAGAACTATAATGGTTTATTTTCTTTTTAAATAAGTAATTTTTAAAAACATTTTCATAAAATAACTACATAATTTACCTTATAATTTTCAACAATTATAATGTGTTTATTACATAACTAACAGAAAACCATTGTTCATATATTGGGGAATTGAGACCCTAAATGTGGGTGAGCATAGATGCACCATAAGGGTAAATAATGAAGATATCAATGATTATTTATTCATAATATGTGAATAAGGGTATTAGAATTTGAGATAAATATTTTTAAATAGTACCCACCAATTCATAGATTATAATCATTGTTCATGGAATATATCACTGATTTTTCTAGGAAATAAATAATAAATAAATCTAGGAACATGATCCATAAGAGCATATGATTAGAATAATATTGCATCATAATAGAGTGGGTGAATGTGTGGAATGATAACAATATTAGATATCTTATGTCAGGAATACTGACCAAGCGTATTTCCAAATGTCAATAATATGATAAAATAAAATGTACCTGAACTGGTTGTCAGGTAACGTACCATATACCCTCTATTTGGATTATTATAACCTCCCACGTACCCTCTCAATAGATTGGAATAACCTCACTTATACTGACTTTTGGATATCGTATAACCCATTGTATGAACTTTGAGATCCTTTTACAATAATTGTTTCGCAATGAATTTAATTGATATAATGGATCAACCTATCAAATAAACATAATCCATTTATATATGTTAAAAAATATAATGATAAAATCTATCAATCAAATATGACACAACACATGGATAAAAAAATTACATTTGGCAATATTTCATTATAATAACAATAAGAATATAAATAAATAATAAGAATGTAATCATAGAATCATATCCTAAGTAATGGATACAGAAAATCAATTTATGAAATGATCTATGAGAAATTACTTTTATATATTTTTATTAAATTGTATTAGTAAAATACCATTTTCATTTTAATATCACATATTAAAAAATTGAAAATTTACAGAATAATAAGGAAGATATTTTCATTAAAAACAAACATGGATAAATGAAATGGAATATTCAAGGAAATGATATGTCACAATAGTGAGAAATTCTATTCATTCTGTGTATGTTAAAATAAATATTTCATTAACATTTAAATAATTAAAAAATTAAATCACTCAAAAAATGACTAAATATTCATTCTAAACTATTTTATTCAAAGTCAATAATTGGAAAATGAGAATATTCCATCATCGGATAATAGTAAAATCATTCCAGATAATATTTTAATTAATATAAAGACATAAAAAACTATTACTTATGGACTAATAACACAATGTCGATTTCCAAATAATCATTCTCCCAGTCTCGTGAATACATAATGTGAGGGAAATAATAATATTTTGAAATAACAAGAAATAAATAAAGAATAATTAAAATGATAGTAATTAAAGGTTATGATATATATAATCTATCTTAATAAGTAATTATCATATATAATGTCAAAAATCGATGGTATTGTATCATAATTCTCTTTGTGTGATTATCATTAGGATTCATATATGTTTGAACCTACTCATCCCTATAAAACATCATTTGGGACTCTCTTTAAGGGCCATATTTATGGTTTTTCTAAGATACCATAAACTATATAAAATGTATTAGGATCTTTAGATAAGTTTTCTGTCGAGACCCAAACATGGCGTACATGGAAAATACATTACTTTTGCAGAATACTTACTACATAACAAAAATAGACACCAAAAGGCCATAATAGGTTAGTGTCTTTGGAAACTTGGAACATAATATTCTAATCTTGGTGAAAGACCTTCAAAATATCTCATAAAGAGCTTCCTTTTTTTCTAACCTAAAACCTTTCTTTTTATCCTAAGAAAAAGAAAATATATAAATGGTGATCTCAAATTCTCATTAAGGGTAATCATGGAGGAAATAAAACAAACCATATACATTTTAACTTCAAAACATGAACATAAAGTTTAATCTTCAAAATCATGAGGTGTGAAATAAATCATTGCAGTACGTAGCCAATAGATTATAAAGGAACTTCAATCGTGATAAAATTGCATGGGAATATAACATGTAATTGTGGGAAAACATTAAGCACATGATATGATTTCAATAATATCCAAGAATTTCTTCCAAGACCATCTTAGTGGAAAATGTCCAATTCTGAATCGAGTTCACTCCTTGTTCCAGTCCTGTATCACTGAACCAGATTAACATACTATTACATCCATGTCTATATCATGTGATATATATCATTACACAATGCATTGGAGAGATATATATGTCCCACCCATCTCATAATGAAATCATTCTATCATGTGCCACAAAACAAACATACATCATTCATAATAACCCAATGAATAAAGTGGGTTTCATAAACATCATCCCATCATTCCATAATGCATATAAAAGAAATGGATATCTTTGTATCATAAGAAAAATCAAACCAAGTAAATAATAGAGAAATTTTACTTGAAATATAATCATACTAAATAATGTCATCTTATATGGAAAATAATTTTGACAAAAAACTTGAAATGAAATCTTGAGGAAAATAAGATTTCTTCTTCAAAATAATTTTCCTTTCCCAAAATGCCATTCAATTTTAAAAGAAAACGATTTTTTTGAAAATAATCATTAAATCTTGTTGTGGAAGCTTCATGAAAATAAGGCATTATGAAAACGTAAGGAAATCCATTCACACCGTATAATTTAAAAAACATTCTCCTCGTACTTTTACTGAAAAAGTCAAAAATTATATCATATGGTAAAAAAAAGATTCCTTCCATAACACAAAGTAAACGTAAATAAATCATATAAATGAATTTAAACATACATGTAAGAATATTAAACACTTTATGAAAAACATTTCATGGTCATGGATTAAAAATATTACCGCAGTAAATACATACGTATAAGTAATCTCGGGAAAAAAATGAGGTCTATGATTTATTTACTTATAGAATGTAAATCATGATTTATATATCATATATATTCAGTATATATATATATAATATATAGATAAATGAAATGAAATACAGCGTTCATGGAGACGGTAGGCCGTACGTACGCATGAACGTTGATTTCCATGTTGACTTGAATGGAAGTAAGTAGATGACACACAAACAAATATATATATCTAGTAGCTTTATCATGCCATATATTTCATTATTATTCATTATATATAATTTATAATATTTCTTGAATGGTTAACATGGAGAATGAATCTCATCGCGTCATGGGGATGGTAATCCGTACGTATGCACGAGCAATGATATTGTTCGCATAATTATTGAATAGAATTGGAGTGGGAGAATTAATATCTTAGAATTAGTATGATGATATAATAACAATATATAGTTATTCTTTACATCATTATACCCATCCAAGTAAGGTGGTGGTGGAAAAACCTATTACACCACGGCGTGGAGACGATATTCCGTACGTACGCACGCGTGGTGATTTCATTTTCCGTAGGATGGATAGAAGCTGAAATGGGGTTGTTTCATATATATAATATCATATAGGAATAGTATTCATACTTATTTTATTACATTAAAATGAAACAATTTAATTAGAGGAAGTTGAAGAAGAAATAAATTTGAAATAATCAGTAGAAGAGATTACCTCTACTTCGACGCACCTCTTTTATGCTACCTATTAATGGGATTGAGATGGTATTTTGGGAAGAAAAGAACTACCATAATGTTTCTAGGGTAGTGGAGAATAGAAATGGTCATGGTTTTGCCGAGATTGAAGGCTCAAAGTGTTGTCAATAGGAGATGGAGGAGGTTCCCTTTTATAAGGGAGGAGAGGGGCACCTTATGAAAAAGTTAAAATTCTATTTTATAATAAAGTCATATTCGGTTTATAATAGCTCCAAATTGATTTATTTCGAAGATAATGTGGGTATAGGTCTAAATCCTTTGAAAAATAGGTTTTATACATGTTTAGGTAAATATTTTAACATTATCATTTAGATTTAAATCTAAGTTAAATAATTTAACTTTTACCGTGTCTCCTTATTTTCATACACTATATGGTTAATAAACATACTATAACAAGTCAAAAGAACCCAATTGGTTCATTATTAATATATATAACCTTATCTAAGTCCTTTTTACGATCCTTATATTTATAGGAATATAAATAAAATTAATATTATAATATTTGTTTTAAAAAATATATTATGTCAATTTTGACAATATTTGGTAATTGATTTTTGTGAAAATAATTACAACATGATTAGTTCGAAAAAAGTAAATTAAATAAATAATAACATGTCATATTAACCTAAAATATTATTTTAATTAATAAAACGTCTCAAATTTCATTTATTTGTGAATTTATAAAATCAATTATGTTAATATTTAATTAATAAGGTAATTACGGTATCATCATTGTGTCATTAGTAAATTAAATTTTTTAATGACACAAATTTATAAATAAAATACCATTATTTTTGAAATAATTTTCATCTTTCTAATGAATATTTATTGTCTAATTTATCTTATTTATATCCATATATTCAAAAAAAATTATTTATTAAACAATGATTTTAACTATTTTAACTATTTTAACTATTTTAACTCTCATTAAATAAAATAATAATAAATGTCATAATCTAATCCAAGTGGACCTAAAGGGTAATATATTTTTCCTAAAGTTGTTTTAGGTCGAATTACACTTATCCAATAGAATTAGGACATGTGTTAGGGTAATAATAATAACATTTTTACCCTTAAATACCCTATTTATTTTTCACCGTGGTAAAAAAAGTATACTGTTAGTATTCACCAAAAATTATTTTTAACTAATTAAACCACATTTTAATTTTTTATATTATAATTTTCTCTCGGAATTCCGAAATTCCACTCTTAGAAGCGGTAAAATTATGTTTTATGTAAATTTGCAATTTCTCCTAGGAGGTGGGTAAAAGATTGTGAAAAGTTCAATAAAATGTTTATATATCAAAAATAACTATAAAATGACTCTAATTAATTACATTTAACATATATAGGTATTATGAATCAATTTTAACCTAAAATAAACATAAATAAAATAAATAATGATTTAAATAAAAATTTGGTTTTAAACTATAACTCAATGTTTTTAACTATTCATCAAAAATTGAATGTTTTCAGAAAAATATCAAAAATTCACCCTAGGATAATTTCGATATACTGAATCAAAAACTGAAGTCCATTATGAATGATAAAATTTATAAAATTTAACAAAGTGGGTATTACTATTCATAACAGCTAGTTTATATAATATTTTAATAACATATCATTGTTTAGTGAATCATGGTATTGTGTACTACACACACTATTTAAGAAGGTATTGTTTGCAAGAAATGCATGCTATGTAAGGGATACATGTATTGCAAGCTCCCTTTGTGTTGTGTATAAAATAATCAAAACTTATTTCATTTATACATTAAACAAAATCTATATTTAATGTTGCGTATAATAATTCCCCCAAAATGAACTCAAAATTGTGTTTGACAGGAGCCAAGAATAGTGTTGCGTATACTGCAAGATAATACAATTTTTTTTATAGTACAAGATAATCTTGGTGTTGTGTAAAATGGAATACATCAATGAAATTAAAAAGAATATATCTCATAAAATCTTAGGGTGTTACAATGTCCCCACTTAAAAATTTTTTCTCCCTCAAAATTTTTCGGGGTTATAAATCGTTTAATACTTGAAAGTTTCTTTCCTAGAAACACACATCATTAAAAGGAATACTAAAACATACTTTTAAATCTAATTTATGAAATGTAATAGTTACTCAAATTTACTTATAAGTGTATTTCCACATAGGAGTACATAAGTGAAAATATGGATATGTAAGAGAAATATAATTATCAATTTCTGGTGAAGAGTGATAGAGGACATGGATATTAAAAATCCAAAAATCACAAATCCATAAATTTGAGATGATATAAGGTTCCATGTGATTCATCAGATATGAGGGTACTAGGAAAATAATTTTGGTTTTCAAGATCATTTCCCAAATGTTGAAGAATTTTTTAATTAAAACAAATACTTACATGTTTTCTGTACAATCTTACCGTTGATCATTCGTTGAACAATTTCCCCTTCACCTATTAGATAAATTAAGTTGAATTTGTCTTTTTCAAAGTGTTATCAGATCATGCGATAAAATGATATGTCATTCCATCTATCTCAAACATAACGTTAGAAAAAGTTATATACATAAGTTCATCTATGGTGAGATTAATCACATATGGTTCCCAAAATGGACTTATACTTCATATATCATACAGCTTAATAAAATAAAATTAGTTTTTAATAACCAGGGACTTATTGCAGGCTAGAGATAGGCGATAAAGGCTCTTCACACTTCGGTTGTGTGTGCGATTCCCACAACCTTTTCCAACATGATGTGTTGTTTACCATCCTGTAGGTTGTCCTTTTTCTAAAACAACAATATTATAACATCCCATCAGTAATATCGAAAACAGTTCTAGCCTTAAACAATACTAAGTTATGTCCAACATAATCCATTCCCATATTTAGGTGTATCCAAAATACTTTTGTTCACTCTTATAGTATAAATAATACAATTACTAGAAATGTCATTTACCAAGCATGTGAATACCATCATTTATCACCCATATATCATATGATATATCTTGTTGATCACACTCAAAACATGTGAATATCTTAATGATGTATTCTTACCATATAACCTTAGTGAAAACATGAATGTTGTCAAACGTTAACTCTCTCAACATTCCAAAATCCCAAAATTTCTACAAACTCAAACCATGATATAACATTGGCCTTATATCAGCCGTGAGCTCATCTCATTTTCTATTTATCCCTTCATTATGTGGATATCATCTTCCTTCCAAAAATATTTCAATCACTTTTCAGGGATACCAGTACCAAATAATTATTGAAAACCAATACATAGATATTCAAAAATTCCATGATACCATAAATGATATTCCCCGATACTATTTTTAAATCTGATTACATAAACACGAAATAATTCTACAACATCATTTTCATACTCAAAATCACAAGTAGTGATCGCATGTGACTTCCCTTTATCATGTTTCTTAAGAGTTTTCTCATGTATATCATCATTAACCCTTAGATTAGGGAATTTATTTGCATAATGCCACATTTCCTTACACTTGAAGCATTAAAGTGTTGGTGGAGCATTCTCGATAGTCTTTTCTCTATTCATGAAATTAGAAAGCTTTTTCCCATTACATCGGAACTCTACTACTCGATGACCTTATTTTCCACACTTGAAACATTTTATAGTACCTTTTATACAATCTCCACCATGCTTCTTTCCACTCATTGAGCATAAAGAAACATTCACCATCTTTTCACCATTGTTCTAATATTTTTCCTTGAACTCCATCTTTTGTTTTTTGTCAAAACCATGAGTAGGATATTTAAAACCAACTCCCAGTTCTAACTTGAAAGCACAACACAAAATATCTTCATAGATTCTGAAGTATCTTATATATAATTCCCTTCGAAGACTTATTTTTAAGCCACTGATGAATCGATCAACTTTACTTTCAGGTTGGATGATAAATCCAGATGCATACCTTGTAATCCAGGTAAAATTCTCTTCGTATATACCTACATATTCATCATCCTTTTGCATAAGCTCATGGAACTCCTTTTCCATATTTGTTCAATGAATATGAGGGATGTAAATATTGAAAAATAAGTTCTTCAACTCATCCCATTCCATGTATTCAATTTCAGCTTGGGGCCCTGTATTTGTAATTAGAGTCCACCACTGGTCTTCTTCACCTTCATACCGGTAAATAGCCGAAATTAATTTTTCATATTCTAAATAGAGAATTATCTAATATATCTTTTCAATGGTAAAAATACATTGTTATGCAATAAGTGGATCAGAAGACCCACTGAATGAATGTGGATGTTTCCTTAGAAAGGAATCAATAGAATATTGTTCCTTTATCTCAACATTTGGATGTCTAGAATGATTCATAGCTTCTGTAAGTATATCAATAATATTTTTCACTCCATCCCCCATAACATTGGTTTGTTGAGGATGGAAATCATTGAATTTTCTGTTACATTGATCAACATGGTTCCTTCAGGATCTAACCATCGTCTAGAACCCAAAAAGAATAGTATTAGAGTAAAAAATAATGCTAGGAAAACAACATAACAATGGGGGAGTACCTTCAATATCTAACATCATAGTTTTAATTCTAATATCGTTATAGTAATTTCAAGGTCTAGAACTTATACTTATACATAACCATAGGGACATCCCTAGACATACCTTTGAAATATCTCTAGGGATTTCACTAATGTTTTCACATCCTTATTTCCATAAGATAACTAAACCTTTCCTTTGTTACCAACTATAGAGACCCAAACATGATGTAAATGGACCCTGCATTACTTTTTCGGAATACGTAATACATAACATAAACAAACACCAAAAGCCTGTAATAGTTTAGTGTCTTTGGAAACATGGAACATAATCTTCTAATTATGGTGAAATACCTTCAACATCTTCCATAAAAGTCATCCTTTTTTCTTACATAAAACCTTTTTTTATATCCTATGGAAAAGAACAAATATAAAGGGTGAGCTCAAATTCTCAGTAAGGGTAAGCATGGAGAAAATAAAACAAACAACATACATTTTAACTTTATAACATGAACATAAAGTTTAAACATCAAAATCTTGAGTTGTGAAAAAAATCTTGGAATTAAGTAGGGCATAAATCATAAAGGAACGTCAATAATGATAAAATATCATGGAAATAAAACATGTAATTGCAGAAAACAATTAATAACATGATATGATTTCCGTATTAGTCAATGCATTGTTGCCAAGACCATCTTAGTAGACATTGTCCCTTTTTGAATCGAGTTCACTCCTCAATCCAGCCCTCTATCACTGAATCAGATTAACTTACCATTCCAGCCATATCTATCCCATGAGATATAAATCATTACCCAATGAATTGAAGAGTGATATTGGTCCCACTCATCTCATAATTAAATCATTCTTTCGTGTTCCACAAAATAAACATACATCATTCATAATAACACAACGAATAAAATGGGTTTCATAAACATCATCCCATCATTACATAATCCATATAAAAGAAATGGATATCATTTTATCATTAGAAATATAAAACCATGTCAATAATAGAGACACTATACATGAAACATAATCATACTAAATAATGTCATCTTATATGGGTATAGTTTTGACAAAACACTTAAAATTAATTTTTTGAGGAAAATATCCTTTCTTCTTCAAAATCATTTTCCTTTCACAAAATGTCATTCAATTTTAAAAAAAATGAATTTGTTGAAAATAATCACGAAATCATGTAGAGGAAGCTTTATGAAAATAAGGTGTTATGAAACCATAAAAAATTCCATTCACGCCATAAAATTTTTAAAAAATACATTCTCCTCGTACTATTACCTTAAAAGTCAAAAAGTACTTTATATGGTAAAGAAAAAAAAGATTCCTTCCATAACACAAAGTAAAATAAAAAAAATGATAAAAATGAATTTAAAAATACATGTAATAATATTAAACACTTTATGAAAAACATTTTTTGGACATTGATGAAAAATATATCCCCAGTCAATACTTACGTATTAGTAATCTTGGATAAAAAATAAGATTGAAAAACTATCCCTTACCTTAGGTCTGATATCCATCGTACTTATCTAAACCACAGGTCTAATGATTTAAATAATGTCATTTACTTATTAAAAAATCATATTCATTGTTATGATATCATATATGGTTCCCTTTTGACTATATATTACCCATTTTTTTTTTTCAAATTCCATGTTAAAGAAGTTTTTTTAGACAAATTGTTTTATTTATTGTACGTGTTTTGAATTGTAGTTCTTCATATTATTATAACTTATATCATGATTTAGTTACTTCTGGAATGTAAATAACGATTTATATATCAGATATATTTAGTATATATATATAATATATAGATAAATGAAATTAAATACATCGTTCATGGAGACAGTAGGCCGTACGTACGCATGAACATTGTTTTCCATATTGACTAGAATGGATGTAAGTAGACGACACAAACACACATATATATATCCAGTAGCTTTATCGTGTCATTTATGACATTATTATTAATTATATATACTTTATAAACATTCGTGAATGGTTAACATGGAGAATGAATATCATCACGTCTTGGAGACGGTAATGCTTACGTACGCACGAGCGATGATATCGTTCAAATAATTATTTAATAGAATTGGAGTGGATGATATAATATATCAGAATCAGGATAATTTATAATAACCAAATATAGTAATTCTATACACCATTACACCCATCCATTTTTGGTGGAGGTGGAAAAACTGATTACACCACGACGTGGAGACGATATTCTGTACGTACGTAGGTGTGGTGATTTTGTTTTCTGTAGGATGTATAGTCGGTGAAATGGGGTTGTTTCGTACTTATATTTTCATATCAGTATATTAGTGATAATTATTATATTTCTTTAAATTTAAACAACTAAATAATAGGATGTTGAAGAAGAAAGAAACTTGGAAGAATCGGTAGAAGAGAATGCCTCATCTTCGATGCACCTCCTTTAAGCTTCCCCTTAAGGGACTAGAGTTTGTATTTTGGGATGACCAGAACCTCCATAATGTTTCTAGGGAAGTGGAATATAGAAATGGGCAGGTTTTGGACGATCTTCAAGGATCAATGTTTTGTGAAGAGGAGAGGGAGGAGGTTCCCTTTTATAAGGGAGGAGAGGGGCACCTTAGGAAAAACATAAAATATTTTATTATAATAAGGTAATATTTGGTTTATAACAGTTCAAAATTGATTTATTTATAATATAAAGTAGGGATGGGTCGAAATAATCTCAAACAATAGGTTTTATACAAGTTTAGGTTACTATTTTAACCTTATCATTTATATTTATCTCTAAGTTAAATAATTTAACTTTTACAGTGTCTTTTTGTTTTCATACACTATATAGTAAAAAACATACTATAAAAAGTCAAAAAAAACCCCAAGTGGTTCATTTTTAATATATATAACCTTATCTAAGTCATTTTTCCAATCCTTAGATTTTTCTCAATAGAATAATAATTAATAATATAAAATTTATTTTTTAAAAAAATTATATCAATTTTGACACTATTTGGTAATTGATTTCTGTGAAAATCATAACATCATGATTAGTCTGAAAAATGTTAATTAAATTAATAAAAACATTTCATATTAACCAAATTTTTTTTGGAATTTATTAGAAGTTTCATTTACATTTATTTGGATGTTTATAACATAAATTAGGTTAATATTTAATTAATATGATAATTAATGCATCATCATTGTGCCATAAATAAATTAAATTATTTAATGAAAAAAATAATAAATAAAATAACATTATGTACGAAATATTTTTATTTTTGTAATGAAAATTTATAGTCAAATGTACCTTATGTATAACCCTATATTAAATTTATTTTTATTTATTCAACTTTGATTTTAACTATTTTAACTCTTCTTTAAATAAAATAATAATAAATGTCCTAATCCAATCTAAGTGGACCTAAAGGGTAATATTTTATTCCAAAGGTTGTTTTTGGTCGAAATAAACTTATCCAATACAACTATGACATGTTTTAGGGTAATAATAATATCATTTTTACCCTTAATTACAGTATTTATTTTTAGCCGTGGTAAAAAAAGAAAAAAGTTACTATTCAGAAACAATTATTTTTATCTTATTGAACCAAATTTTACTCTTCGAGATTAACTGTGTCTCTCAGATTTTAAAAATACCACCCACAGAAGTGGTAAAATTAAGTATTATGAAAATTTGCAAATTCTCCTATGATGTGGGTAAAAGACGGTGAAAAGTTCAATAAAATTTTTATATATCTAAAATTACTATAAAATGAATCTAATGAATTACATTGAACTTATACAGGTATTATGTATCAATTTTTACCTAATGTAAATTTAAATAAATTAAATAATTATTTAAATAAAAATTCGGTTTTAAACAATAACTCATTGTTTTTCACTATTCGTCAAAAATTGAATGTTTTCAGAAAAATACCAAAAATTCACCGTAGGAAAATTTCGATATTCTGAATCCATAAATGAAGTCCATTTTGAATGATAAAATTTATAAATTTTCAAAAAGTGGGTATTACTATTCCAAACGGGTAGTTTATATAATATTTTAATAACATATTGTTGTTTGGTGAAACCCAGTATTGCATACTACACACGCTACTGAGGAAGGTCGTGATTGCATGTAATGCGAGCCAAGTCAGGGCTGCATGTAGTGTATGCTACCTTTGGTGTTTCATATAACATAATAAATACTTATTTCATTTATACATTAAACAAAATATATATTTAATGTTGCGTATAATAATTTCACAAAACGAACTTGAAATTGTGTGTAACACGGGCCACGAATAGTGTTGCGTATACTATAAGCTAATATCGTGTTGTGTATACTACAATCTAATCTTGGTGTAGGGTACAACAGAAGACACCAATGAAATTAAAAAGAATATATCTCATAAAATCTTGGGGTGTTACAGTTTCGAATGTAATTATTTGAGATGTGTGGATGAGTGGGTTTTAAATAATTGTGTAGGTTTTTTTCAATGAATAGTGAACGAATAGAAAAAGTTAAAGATATTTAAATAGTTTAAATATAAGAAAGTATTTTTAATTTTAAAGAGAAAAATTTGGTTGATGGTTAAAATTTAATAATGTTTAATTTCAAAATACAATTGATGAAGACTTTTTTGGTTCATGTGTAATATTATAATACAATTTTCATTTAAGCCATTCAATAACAAATTTTAACAATAACCATGGTGATGAATTTTTTAATACTAAAGTGAAACAAATATATATATAAATAATTGGATCTCAAATGGTTAATGGATGAAATTTTATATAATATCACATCCCCTTTTCCTCCATCATGATTATACTGATTGTTAAATAATTTATGTTGTTATTATTTACCAAAATTCTCTTTTGATGTTATTTTATGAAGAATTATCACATTTTGAATTCATAGTCATCAATAAAAGTATATAAATATAATATTAAAATTATAACTATCACTCATACATTATTGTCAGACATGAAAATCCTGATAAATCAAAATTTATCCTGAAAATATCACTTTTGATATTTTTAAATTCGAAATTATTTTTCTACTCGTTTCATATGCACCATGATAGAGTTGTGTCAGCATTAAATTAATTATTCCACCACAAATAAATTAAATATATATTAATACCATATGAATATAGAAACAATGTTGAAAATTAACATCTATATTCATTTATAATATCGTATTATCCCAATGTGAATATAAAAGTTAAATTAAAAGAAAATAAGTGACATATTGGTATTATACATTACATAAAAATGAATTAATGTAATTATAAATAATAAATAGAAATATATTTCCATACCATCGAATATCAAATGAGGACGGACAAACTAATCTCATAAAATATAATTAAATTTTATGACATTTAAATTTTTATCTCTTTGTAGAAATATTTTTAACCTTAATTACTTGATTTACCATTACCATGGTGAAAACTATATTCCAGAATTACTATTCATAGTTACCAATAATTAATTTGAAATATATAAAAAATTTGGTTGTTTTGATTTTATACAATGATTACATATTACAATATTGTATTAATTGATGTTTTATAACTAGATTTTAAAATTCTCATGCACAATGAAATGAAAATAGAATTAAAAAAATTGGGTTTTTTCTCATAGAAATAGATTTTTTATTATCACATTCCTAGAATAAATAATAATTTCAATGTGAAAAAAATTACTATAATATATAATAGAAGTATTTCTTTAAAATAATTCATTAATAATAAACATTTATTATATTAATATAAAAAATATCATAAACTAAAAAATTAATTTATTACATTCCATTGATTTTATCAATTGACGAGAAATGAATAAATTAAATAAATATTTAGTAATTTATAATTTTATAATTAAAATATTTATATTGATGCCCCTAGTCCAATAATATTGTGATAAAAACCACAATAAATAATAATAATTCAACTGTATAATAGGTTTAAACATGGTGTTGTGTGTAAAGTAATCTACCAAATATATAAAGATTAATTATAAGTAAGAAAATTTAAAATCAAGTTGTTTTATAGTGAACCCATTAAAAATAAATTTATCCCTCTAAATGTCATAAATATTATATTAAATATTATAAAATAGAAACTTATTCATTTCCTAGGCTTCCCATATGGTTTCTATGAATTTCAATTTTAACTAAATAAAATTATTATGATTATTAGTATTATCCAATAAAACATTATGTCTTTGATCCAATATTTTTATTAATTCTTATTCAAGGGAAATATATTTATCCAGAGGCACAACCTTTGATATAAATACATATGAATGGCTAGATGTGTAATGTTTTAGTAATGATATATGTAACACATCATGATGTCAATTGAGGTTCCATGGAAAAACAACACTATAATCTATAATCCCTTCAAAATCAAGAGTATACAATCAAAAAATAAAAATAGACATCAAAATTAAAATATTAATTAATCTATTAAACACATGAAATTGATAATTTCATGGGATCGTATTATGAAAACCATTAAATTCTAGATCTCAATGTTGATTACCAGTATAAATTTTCAAAAAACTGATGGTTTCCTTGAAATGATATTGATGGTATATATCTTAATTTTTCATTTTACATTCTCCCTTAGGTCCGAATATTTGTTTTACAATAACATCATCCCAAAATATAAGATTTTATCCCAGCATCACATAGAGGGATTCATTAGTGGCGATTTGAATTCATGAGTGATAGAAATTTTATAAGACCACTCATCTAGGGAAATGTGTAAATCCCAAATTCTATTTGAATGATGAGAACAATATATAAACATTTCATATAATTTATGAATGGTTCTCTACAAAATTATATATTTCTAATGAAAATTGGACCTACAAACACTCAAATCCATATCTATGGCTTGTAAAGGACCTTTCTTGAACAATGAGGTAAACCTAGAATATCGATTAGATCCCATCCAATGTAGTACTCCACGAAACCTTCATAATTATTTAATTTAAATGTGGGAATATAAATGAGGGGGTTAATAATCTCTAGTATAAAATATACTAAATAACTCTATAGTTAATTCAATGACAACATCAAATACATAATTTCTATTATAATTTTTTTGGATTCGGATGAAGAAATAAATTTTATATTTTCCCCATTTCAATTTTGGTATGGGTAATGGTTTTAATATCATCATAGTGAGTACTCACTTATTATTAAATTATTAAAATAAAAATCACTATGAAACATAATCTTCAATATCAATATTCTTATATTCCCACCATAAATACTCCTCCAAATCATTATACATCATCATAATTATAGGTTAAAAAACTAAACATGATTAAGTATTTTCACCAAATAACTCATTATTCATATCATGTATTGATGGTATGAAATTTTAGTTCCTAGACCTAGTCCATCCATCATAATCAATGTTTAACTTTTAAATATTTCTCACCGTATATTATATATATATGTCTTCCTTCTATTCATCAATAACCAATGCATGAATATATTATTCTAGAAACATATGGTAATGAAAATATTCCTCCAATTCCTTCATGATTTTCTTTTACATTAATTTTAATATTTTAAATATTATATCTTTTTTCATTCATGTTATATATAATATATCATGATCATTTCACCACTAATCAACTACCAGCTTTTTTGTTTCCCTATAATGGTAATGTATTGAGTGGCCAAAATAATTAATCAACTCAAACCTTATCCTTTGGTGTATATTCCACTATTTCAGAGTAAATATATAATCTAAAAATTTATGAATAATATATATGTCCAATATTTAATCATATAGGTAATTACTCTATATTATTAATGTTTGATTTACTGATACATAATCCATGTCCGGATTTGGGTAATTAATATAATGAAACTTCAATTTCAGTGATACATAATCTATCAACCCATCATTATACCTGATGAGGTATCCTAGTCACTTCATTGATGCATCACAATAGACCGAAAATTCTTTTTTATGATATGATTATGTGATCACAGGTGACGTGACCAACCATTAGTTTAGTTACATATAATTTTACATGAATTATTCTCCAAACATGACTTCATTATGAGTTAATTTGTTCATAGAATTAGATAAACATAAAAAATTATTCATAAATCATATATATAATAATTCCAAAAAATGAATAATATGAATATCATTCATCATGTTTGGTTTGTGAAAATGTTTCAAAAAACAATTATCTGATGGATCAACTAATATGACCTCTATTGAGAATATATGACTAAAAATTGATAAATATTGTATCCCAAATTAACATTTGATTTTGTTTTTCAAATAAGTCTCCCATACATAAGATATTAAGAAAAAAATTCACAGGATTTTCACACTCTTCCATTATTTTGCAATATATATGAGTATTGTATGTAAATACTAAAAGAAACTAATCAAGGAAAACTCTAGAGGATCTATTAATTTATCCCTTGAAGATTACATTGTAATTAGTAAGGCCAAATGTAGTCACTATAAATTCATAGTGTCCATCCCTTGTATGAGGTGATGTATTTGGAATTTCATCACTTTTAATCCTTATTATATAGTATGAAGATTGAATATCAGTAATGGAAAAATATTAATATCATTGAAATTTATTTGAAAAAACATTAACATATGGAAAATAGTATATATTCATTATTGTGAGATTTTATTGTTTCTTATAATAAAAAAAATGTTTTATGGATCCATATATATGGTTAAAAATGAATATGTTAACCTAATGGTAAAATGGATGGCTGAATGGATCCCTTATAAATATTAACCTAGAGTTTCTTCTTGATTTAATTCTACTCAAACAAGGACAATATACCTATATTTTGTGAAATTGGTGTAGCACCATGTATAAGTGAAGATGAAAAATAAACACTATTAATCATAATAATAAAAGGAAAATCATTCAAAATATATCATAAAACTCACATTCAATAGTTATATATTTAATGTTGATGTTATCCACAAACATTTGAGATAAATAACACATTTGAATATGAATTAAAAACTATGAAATTTATTTAATTTTATAAGAAACTAATATTATTACATGCTTAAATAGATGACCATGTATTAATCAAGACTTTAATTGGGGAGTTCCACTACTCTATAATTGATATTGTATTTTTTAAAGCATTCCATGACCAAAAATAAATTCTAATTCTACTATTGTGAGAATATTCAGATATTAAGAAATAAAAATTCCATAAAATTATATCATATAATAATCATATACAGTAGATGTGATCAACATAATATTAGGTGTTCTCACTTTTAATTAATAATATAATCATTAAGGTGGTATTGTGATAAAATTAAAAAATTATTTTATTTAAATTAGGGGTAGATATTGAAAAAAATGATACACCTATGGTTCGGTATTAGATGTCATGTGTACCTTTAATCATGTTTTTATGATACTTAATATAAGATAATGTGATCAAAATATATTTCCACTTTTCATTATGATTAAGAGTTTTATAATTCATATCACCATTAGAAAGAATTGTATTTTATAAGTAGTTATAACAATTTCTAGAAACCATTCATATGAAATTATACAGTGTGGGTGATGCATTCTGTGGGTATTAATTTATATTCACATAATTAGTTAACCTATTCCCATTAAATTATCCTTTTTTTAAGTGTAATCTCTTGGTCAAAGACCAAGAAAAAATTTATTAAATAAAGAAACTTCCAAATTATGAAATATGGGGTTTTATTACAATCTATTTCGTAGAGAGACATAAGGTCAATCAGAATATTATCAAACCAGGTGACGCCCGGATTCATACCTTTATTAGCAAGCGCATCAGCCACCATGTTTGCATCCCGATAGGCATGAGTTGAAATATATCGAATATCCCAGAGAGAGTCCATACATCTCATCCAGTGAGATTTAAGAGTCTAGAAAGGGCGAATCACACCATTCCAAATTTCTTGGATGATGGAGGTAGAATCACTTTCAATCCAAATGTTGTTCCAACCCTTACATTGAACAAAATCAACATCATGGATAACTGCCATCATCTCAGCTTCTAAGGAAGTGGCATGTGTCACAACCACCAAAGAAACTCCCATGACAGTGACCCAAATAATCCATGTAGACAGCTCCAAAGCCTACTGGACCCGGGTTCCCTTTTGAAGCTCCATTCACGTTTATTTTGATCCATCCATGTGTAGGGGATTTCCAGAACACCTCAATAGAGTAACACAGTATTTTTTAGAGGCCAACAACCCGGAGATGTCTCAGAGTCATTAAGTATTCCAATGAATTGTTGCAGAAGTCTTTTTGAATCGAGGCAGCCTCTCTGATGGCAGTGAGAATTCTTGAACGACCTGCATTGAGATTATGTGATTGTCTGTTGTGCATGAAATCATTACGATCATACCAGATAATGTTAAGGAGCTCGACGACAGCCTAAAGAAATTGGATCATGATTTTCTTTGTGGCATTGATCTCCAAAACACGTTTCAGTTGAGTAATAGTTGAGTCAGAACAAATCCATCTGCCATCAAACATGTTAGTAATAATGTTTCAAAGAGCTGCAGCAGTGGCACATGAAAGAAATAGATTATTTGTATCCTCACAATACTAACGACAAATGACATTTAGAAGAATGTTGGATACCAAAGACTTTGAGGCAAGCGTCATTCGGGACACGATTATGTGCAATTCTCCATATAAGAGAAAGTCTAAAGGGCTTGATCCAATGATTATCAAAGTGTTTGAGCCACCCAAATTTATATTCAAAAGATGAAAAATCATGATGATAATAAGCTTTAGAATCCAGAATACCAGTATGAGAAGGTTCCCAAACAATGAAATCATCCTCATTAGTGAAGGTATGACTCTCAACCACCTACAAAATAGCCTCTGGGAGGTTAGGATAATGGTCATCCATAACCTCCTGAATGGAGAGATTAATGGTATTTGGAAAAGAGTGAGGATATATCATGGAGATCAGGGGGTGCCCGACCAGTTATCATGCCATAAATTTAAAGAGGAATTTTTGCTGACCAGCCATCTGGATTTATGCATCATGTGGTGAAGAGAGTCTCTAAGGGGGGGCCAGATAGAAGAGCTAATATAACTCAAATTTCATTTATTAATCTTGTCTAAAAAATTTTTACGCAGAAAACCAGTAGAAATACAGTTTTGTTAATAAGGTTCCAAGTGAGTTTGGATTCAAGCACCTCATTAAAAATATTTCTAATTTTTATGCCAAGCCCTCCCTTTTCCAACCATTTGCAACACATGGACCAAGGGATAGTGAGAAGATTTATCACAATAGTACTGCCCAACCAAACAATGTTCTTGATGTAACTATTAATTCTTTTAAGAAGAGAAATTTCCATTTGTAAATAATTAAAGAGTAGACCAATTTGGATATAATTTTAGATTTGACAAGACAAATTCTACCAGCCCTTGAAAGAGATTTCCCTTTCCAAGAAGAGAGTTGGTGAAGGATTTGGTCAAACATAGATGAGAAATAAACTGATTTAGGCTTTCCCCAAAATATAGGTACACATAAATAAGTAAATGGTAAAGTACCTTCCTTAATGCCAAGGCTTTCAATGATGTTGAATTTATGGTTTGCGGGAAATTTTTTCCCGAAGAAAATAAAAGACTTGCTCAAACTCACAACTTGACCAGAGACCTCCTCATAATGGGATAAAGCATTCTTAATGTTCAGAATATTTCTTTTACTTCCATTAATAATGAGGATGATATAATCCGTATAGTGAAGATGGAAAAGTGAATTAAAGCACGAGCAGCCTGGATCGATTTGAATTTATTTTGAGAAACCAATTTTGTGATAAGTCTTCTAAGATAGTCTTCCGCAATTGAAAATAAGAGGGTGGATAAAGGATCACTTTGTCAGACACCCTTGTTGCATTTAAAATATCCTTTAGGGGAGCCATTGTCAAGGATAGAAATAATCGAAGAGGTGAACAATGTGTGGATCCTCTTAATAAACACTTCATTAAAACCAAAATGATGTATAACCTTAATGATAATGTTACCATCAATGGATTCGAAATCTTTTTTAATGTCAATCGTGATGGCCACATTTCATCTTCTAGAGGTTTTGTTAAGGATATTGGTACATCAAAGGCAAGGCAGATGCAATAATGAATGGATCTTCCATTAATGAATCCAAATTGGTTCTGAGAAATAATTTTTCTATAGAGGAGAGAAAGGAGATTGTCAGAAATCTTAGTAATAATTTTATAGAGAGAGTTAATAAGAGCAATAGGTTGGAACATATAAATTTTTAAAGCATTGGGAACTTTAAGAATCAAAGTAAGTAATTGAGAATTTAGACTATGGGGTAAGTGACCATGAGAGAAGAAAACATTTACAATCCTAAAAACATCAGTATTGATAATGTCCCAATAATGTTGATAAAAACCATTATTAAACCCATATGGACCTGGGGAACTATCAGCAATGAGACCAAACGTAGTGTCTTTGATTTCTTGATCATGGGTGATTCGTAGAAGTGATCTATTTTCCTCTTTATCCAAAATAGAAGGAATAATATCAGGGATGATATCTTTATAAATGGGCGGACCATTAAAAACATTTTCAATGTATGAAATGGCATGATTAGAAATGGCCACATCCGTGTCCAAAAGAATGTCATTATCATTGATGATGGAAAGTGGTCTACACACTTTCATAACATGTTTCAAGGCATTATAGAATATTGTATTTCTATCTCCATCAGTAAGCCATTTAGTTTTGAAGACTTGTTTACGAATGTAATCTATGAGAAAAAAGAGGGAATTATGTTTCATAGAAATGATAATTTCATTTTTATGGTCTATTGGTAAATCAGCATTGGTGGTAGTGTTTTGAATAAGGTTGAGCTCCACTTCTAATGAGACAATGTCCCTGACCATTATTATTGTTTTAATTGCACACCCACTTTTGAGATTTTTCTTTAAATGTTTGAGTTTAATAAAACTGGAAAAGGCATCAGAGTGGTGGCTCATGGAATCCCAACAATTTTTTATAAGAGTGGAACAGTCTAGATCTATAGACCAAGCATTATTAAATTTGTAGAGAATATTGGTTTTAAGATTCTTAGGAAAGAGACTCATAAGAATAGGATTATGATCCGAATTTAGTATAGGTAATGTAATACTGTAAATGGTGTCCCAAGCATCCAAGGAGGGGATTCTTAAGAAACTTATATCAAGTTTACTAGCGGCATTCCTATTGTAATGACGACGGTACTAAGTGAACTTAACACCCGTTAGTTTGACTTGAATTAAATTGCAGTCTTCTATCGCTACCCTAAATTCACTGGAAGTAGTGTGGGAATGCATTGGTCCATGATTTTCACTATGAGATAAAATAGCATTAAATTCCCCTATAACTAACAAAGGGTCATGTAGTGTGGAAGCCAGCACAATAATATTGTGCCAGAGATGACGATGATCTTGGTATATATTCTTGGCATAAATAAAAAAACAATGAGTATGATAACCATCCAAGATAAAATAATAGGTGAGCATTTGAATAGAAATATTAAATATTTTAATCACTTGAAATTAATTGTGATGAAAAACACAAAGGGAATCAAAAAGAGAACCATTTTTCAAGAACCATGAAAGGAGTAACTAGAAGAAGAAAAGTTCATATACTGTCTAGTGAAGTAATGTTTAGGTTCATCAATTGAAAAAAGTTTTGGTATATGGATTAAGACATGTTTCTTAAGAACATCAATGGTTCTAGGGTTTTCTACACCCTTGAAACTCCAAAAAATAATATCCATTAAAACCTTGATTTGGAGTCACTGATCCTCTTTTTCGGATTGGATCCCACCGAGCCTTTCTTCCTCTTCGATCTTCTGAGTGTAGTGGCTGAGGCTGGAGAGGATTTCAAATCCTATTTACTCAATAAGTCAGCAGCATTTGTGTTATTAGCAATACATGCAATAATAATTGGATCTTGATTATCAGTAATATTGTGAACCACATTATTCACCATTATATCACTTCATGCAACTGGAGTTTGTGGAGCAGTAGCTAATGGTAGTTCTATTGCTCCATTCAAATCATTACCTGTAATATTTTTCAGAGTTAAATTTTCATTTGAATAACCAATGAATTTTATTTCTACCGTATAATTATTTAATAGTCCCCTTAACATAATTATAACAATGTTCCCTTACTCAAATGGAATAAATTAAAAATCATATTATTCTAACATGATTATAATTATTATACATTGAAATTATAGATATAAGGTATGATTTTGAGCATATATTAAAAATAAATGAAAAATTATATGGAATATTGGTAGTGTTAAACAAAGGGGTATTCCATAATCCATCGAGTGAAAAATTATAGAGCATAATAAAAAATTTCATTCCCATATTAATAATACTAAAATGTTTTTTATTAATATTGGGACATAAATTGATTAATGATATTAAGAATATTAGTATGGTCTTTTCCCAATAACATCAAACTTGATTTTGTAGACATAGTGTGAGGTCTGTTAGAATAATCCTTCCTCAACATTATCTTTGAGGTAGAAGGAGTGAAGTTCATAAAATAATATGAATTCCCTTTTTCATATATGAGTGTATATTTTAAAGTGGAAGGACTAGAACTGCATGTTTCCATCCCTTTTGCCTCATAATTTTCAAAACACTTCTCAAAAATCCTAGAGGATTTCAATATAATCTACATCTCCTGATAAAAATCATCATTTTTTGGAAACCCAGTGAGATCATCCAATATAATATCCCACACCACTATCCTACCAATTTTCAATCCTCTACCAAGACTATCAATTGTCGTAGGATTTTAGGGGTCAGTACAAGAATGATACCAGACAATAGTGTTTCTAGTATTCTCTCTATTCTTAACTAATCGTATGTGAGAAAAAACACATGTATTTTTCTTGAAAAGGCATCATGAATAGTATAGGGGCCACTATTAACTCTCATCTAGGATTTATCCACCATTAGACATTTTCTATTCAAATTATTCACATAAGATATTGATTTTATCATAAGGAAACATTTCATCCTATGTGGAATATGGATTTTTGAGAACATCTCCATCATGATCAAGAGAATTTGGCTAATCCACATGATAAATCATGAGTTTCCTTCAAAATAGGTCCTCTATATTAGCCTTAATCACACATATATCTCTTGATATCATCCACTAACATAACTCCAAATAATTTAAAACATGCATACTTCCTATATAGAAAAGGGTCTTGATTTCATATTCATCAACAATATATATATTATCGATGGGAGTGGAGATAGTTACCCTTCCAAAAAAAATGGAGCTCATATCAATTTCTACCGGCATGATGGATAACATTTCGAACGATAACACCTCACTATCCATATCAATGAATATTGGGGTCCCGATTACCTTGACAATGTCAATAATAATCATTGGGTTTTAAGGTACCTAATTAAGTCCATGAAAATAAACACAAACCTAATAAAAATAATTTGTTTCCCATGAGGAATTTAAATTCAATGACTAATCCAGTGGGTTAATCCATATAGGTTTTATAGGTAGTAAGATGAATACCCATGTATGTAATTTCAAAATATTCTAAGGGAAAATGAAATGAACAATCCCACGACCAAGGGAAATGAATATCTTTTCAAAGGATCCCCACATAAACAATATTCACCTAACTAGATTCTCAAACCTCCATGAAATCTAACCATTCAGTAAGACAAGATGAAAAATTAGATAATTTTCCACAATATCAATCCTCTTAGAAAACACATCATGGTTAGCCTCAACATGGGATGAAGTCCCATTTTGATAACTTCTTCTAGAGTAGGTGTAAATGATATATGTAAAATATGGGTGCCAATGCAGGTTCTTCCATTTATCTTTTGGAGTCCTTTACATTATATCTACCATTCCGAACAGTCAATTCCTCCTTCCACATGAACATATAATAAAAAATGTTAATGGATTCTAGGGTAAATTCTTAAAAACATTGGGAATCACCCCCTTTAACCCCATTATAGGATCATACCTAGAAGAATTAAAATCGTGTACATCACCATAAAAAATGGACACTGGTGTCTTGAGTTCCCATCATAGATCTGGAATATCAAAACACAAAGTGATACATCAACATTATTGAATTATATGGGTTAAAGATATCATCATGAACTTAGAAACCATCCAGGTAAGTGGTGCTCCATGAATCATGGTCCATATACAATGTTTATTTCATCACTGTGACATCACACTAAATGTATCTTCGATATGGATATTGGGGACCTATATTCCTTGTTTATCAATGTTTACAAATAGTGAGAACATAAACAAAAAAAATTGGAAGTTGAATATTGAACCCTAATATGGATCGATAACTATGTGTCGGCAGAGCATCCGAACCCCCAGTAGCTCAATATCTTACTTTATAATTATTATAATTTCTCTTGAATTCCATAAATATTTTTATCAGAACCATGCTATTTATGGGTGAGTAAAATTTCCATTTTTACCATGGACGTACATTTAATTGTATCATTACACATTCGAAATACCCAATTGGATAGCTGTTTTAAGTGACATGGTTTTGTGACATAGATGAGTTAATCAATATTAATCATTGTTTTAATAATATTATGATAATGAAACCTTGAATATCTTGTAAAAGTGTCTATATTTTTAATATTGTAATAATCACTTTTTCCCAATAGCACAAAGAATTTTTAATACATTTTCATATGAATAATAAGAGTAATGTAATTATTGGAATATAAAATTCTAAACTAGTCCTATAACATAGAGTCGATTTCATCATGTTGTGTTGTGTTCCTTATCATAATATATCATTGATATGATTCAACTAACTAATAATTAAAAAATAAAACTAACATATTTTAAATCATTGAAGAATTAAAAATATATTTTCATGGGTGTTGATCTATTTTTCAACATCTTGGAGATCATTTGACCAATGAAATGAAGTAGTATGTTTTAACGCAATGGACTAAAAATAATTCCCTCCATTGCACATTTTGAAGTTCCACATGATCCAGGATATCAGATTGTAACATAAGCATAGAAATAATAATTTTCAATATACCTTCATTTACATTTTATTATTTAGAAGGAAAATTATTTCATTGTTCATACCATTTTTCATTTACATAATTCTATTTGGTTGTTGTGGTTGACTGAGAAAAAAATAAATCACATGATAACTAATAATAATTTTGAGAAACCATATAAATTTGAAAACTAATTCACATTATATATTGAAAATTAAAAATTAATTTTAATAAATGAAAACATATGATTTACATAGGTCATAAATGATCATGATATATTAGAATACATCAAAATGGTTCATAAATAATATTTAATTAACCCATCAGTATCTCCTAGGAGTGTCATTTATGGAGTGTAGTTTCATGTCCATGAATCATGCACCAATATTCATTGGGTTAATATCCAATACACACAAATCTGTGTTTTCACACCCTAGTGAATCTATGCCACATTAACATCAATATAATTGTATAACAATATAGATGTATTATATATGAAGACCATCGTAAATTAGTTATCTTATATTATGATGTTATCATATACATAATCTTATCATATGTGTTCTCACTAAATGTTTCTAATCTTGTTTTCAAAAAAGAAAAATATTTTTAAAAAAAATATGATGTAAAAAAACATAAAAAATTACATCTTAACAAATTAATATACATTAAATATAATTTTGATCACTATTAAATTGATAAATTATTATTATATATCATAACATAGATTTATAAAAACTATTAAATATAATAACTATAAAATCTCTCACATAGTTCTATATAGATTGAACTATTCATACCAATATCATAGATAATCAATTTCTCCTTTTCAATGGGAAAGGAAACATAAAAAGGGTGACTTTGAATAAATATAAAATGTTTAAAATGATAGATATTAGTGATAAATTATGAAATACATGAGAACCTGTGTATAGTTATATGAAATTAAAATTTAGAAATCATTCCCTATGGTTCATTAAAAAAATAATTTTTATTGAAATAAATCAAAGTAGTTCATAAGAGAATAATCATATTAAATTTGAAGAGAAAGATCAATGAGAGAATGAAATTAGAATAATATTATTTCATAACATAGTGTTATAAAGTGTGGCGTAGCCATAATAATATATACACTATTTCATGTAAACCAACCAATACATTCATTAGATGTTAGGATTCACTTAACTACTTGTGTGCCTAATTCATTCATTGGATAACATCCCATATATCCTATTTTACCCTTGAGAAAACATCCCATGTACCCATTATTTTCCATGGGACAATATTTAGTGTACCCGATTTTGGGAATGGGATAACCTCTTATGTATCATATAAGATTATAAAAAATTAATCATTACCTAATGAATTGGAGCGGTATAAAAAACCAACCCATCACCTAATTCTAAATATTTTATATATATATTCCATGATATAATGCTGAAATTTATTATTGTATCATATTATAACACAAAAAAAATTCGAACCATCAATATTTAAAAATGATAAGAATAAAAAATCCATGTAATGCATAATGATTATATTATTGGATATTGTCCATATTTAAGAATAAAAAACATTAGAGGATGTTTTCAAATATGTTTTTTTAAAATACCACTTGATCATTTGGTGAGGAAATCGATATCATAATTTTGAATTAAAATATAGGAAAAGTAGAAATAATATTAAATAAAATATCTAAAATCTAGATGGCTACTAAAACTCAAAAAAGGACGATTGAACGAATCTAGTGGCGATAATGATGAAAAAAATACATTAATTCCATGTATTATCCGAAAACAATATTCCAATCACATTATTTATAAAAACTATAAATTAAATAGTTTGGAAAAGTAAAACTATATTATTTTTTTAAAAAAATATTAAACATTATTAAAAATAACATGAAAAAATCAGAAGAAAATATTAATAGAATTCATAAAAACAATTATTTTTAACATTTAATATTCATATTGAAAAAATAATCCAAAATACTATATTTAAATACGCCTATTCCAAATATATAATAAAATTAACATGATTTAATTTTTATTGTTTTCCGAATCCAAAATTAAAATAATCATAAAAATCACAACCTAATGTTTTTTGTGAAAATTCCATTTTTAAAATAAAAATGAATTTACTCTTATTGCATACCTTGTAATGAACTATATATAGTCGAAGAAGCATTTATTTAATATATAATAAAGAAATTTCATTAAATCCATTAATTATTAAATTTTAATTTATTATTTAGATAAAAATGAATTATGGATACAAATAATTTTTTTAGAAAAACCCCTTTTTTACTTCTAAATTATTTTATCAATTGATAACCAATGAGGTCATACTAAAATGGTGTAATTGTTTTTAAAATTATGTTAGTACTATTCATACACACCAATTGAAGTTTAATAAAATAATATGTACAAAAAAATTCAAAAGTATAATATAGTTCCATCGAAGTCAACGTTACATGTAAAAATGTTATCAATTAATTCATATTTAGTTTTGAGGAAATATATATAATCATATCCGGATTAAAAATACATTTATAAAATTATAGAGAACTTATTTTAGCAGGGATGATATAAATTTCCATAAGAATATTCTACATTCCAAAACATGGGATACAATAATAAGATAAGTTTTCCTATGGTTATATCAAATCACGATGTTGTTGAATTGATACATTTAGAAATACTATTTTCTATAATATAAGTATATCCTTAAAATACATCGATACATATACTGGAATAATGATCAATATATGTTATATAGGATAGATGTGTTTACACTAATCTGGGATTTATATCTATCTATTTAATTAGTAGATCTAGACATTTCTCTGTAACAATCCTTTGCATGATGAACATCTCTTCAAAAAAAGATGGTCATAATTATTTTCTGAGATAGTCCTCCCAATACATATTTAATATTTTTTATAGGATCCCATTTTTCATGGAAGAAAAAACTATTATAATTTTCTGTTGAAACCTTTTTTAGTCGTAATGTATTTTTATAATAGGTTTTTAAAGGATTTTAGAGTGTTAAATCATAGACCTTGTCCTGGAGTTCTAGTTTTCGATGAGAATGAATAATGATAAGAGTTAGCACATTTTTTCCCATCCATTTCCCTCAACCATTAATCTATTCATGGGTGATCCAAAATATGTAAAACCATTAAATTAAGGTGAATTGACATTATTCAATATTCTATTTATTAAATATTAACTACGAATGGTTCTTTCATGGTTTGGATAACCATAACCCTCTATTGTTGGAGGGGTGGGTCTATTAACAGTTGACATCACATGGTTGGTTCTTTATTTAGATAAATATTTTTTAGATTCATGTACCCCTTTAATATTCTAGTTATTATTATTCTTCTATTATTTACCTTATGATTAATTCTTCATGTCCTCTCTCAATTTTATAATTGCATCATGAGATATCTTTCTTCTTCATCATCGATGATTTTGAGGAAACCCACTATATGGAATGTATTTTGATATTTTTTGTCATGTTAGGTCTCTGTTGCTAAATCTACAGCACCAATTAATAAAAATATATGTTTTATAAACATTATTTATAATGATATTCACCCAGGAAAATTTTATGAATATTATTGTTGTTTACCAATTTTTCGTAATTTCTCTCATTATAGCTGAAATCTTAGGACAATACTAGATGAAGAGTCTAAATAATGGATATTAAACCTCAGTTTTTATAATATTATTTTATGTTTGTTTATATTTGTTTAACTTGTTTTCTATCTTTTGTTTCTGGTGTTATATATTTAAATTTATTTATTTGGGCTATTTTAATTTTGTTTCACAGTTTAGGTGCATGGTTAAGGGTAAACCATACAACATTTTGATGGAGGGATCTTTTTTAGTTCATTTTTAACGATTATAGTTTGAGTTTCATAGGTTGTGTGTGGCTTGATCCAAACCATATGGTTCCAAGGAGAAATCATGTGGGCCATTGAGTGACCTTGAATTATGGAGAATAACCTAATAATAGTTAGGAACAATATATAGAAGGCATAAAAATAGTTAAGAAATTATAGATATAACCATGTCATTTTGTTTGTGCACAATTTACCAATCCATGTATCTAAATCATGTTGGTTCCTAGTCTGTCTAGTGTTGGGTGCATGATTGGTGCATGGTTTATGAAACTCTATGACCTCAACCTGAATAGTTCTTGAGTCATTAAACATTTAATATTCTTCTTATAATATAACTTATTTTTTATCCTAAAATGACTAATTACCTACCCTATTTGATCTTTAAACTCTATTGATCACCCTCTGAACATCTCCATGATTCCTCTCATATCCAAAATATTGCATCTACGGTTTTCTTCATGGTTTTGGAGAGATTTATGTAGGTATTCTCTTCTTTTTTTCATCCTCTTCTTTCTTCTCCCATTTACCTTGGGTTTTCTTCTCTGGCCTTTTAGATTTATGGTTCATGTTACATTGGTTTTATAAAAAATTAATAAAATTTATCTTCGATGTTCTTAAATCTTTCAAACCCCATAAAATTGTTTCATGTTGGGATTTCTGAAGAGATTGTGGGTTATAGTAGGTTTCCCTTTGCATATTGACATTAAACGGGAAAATCATTGATTTGATTATTTTCACACCATAAGTTGATTTTAATTGGTGGTTTATGATATCTATATTAAATATTTGTATGTAAAATTCATTTTTATATTTTTTTATTGCGTACGTAATATTTTTGTTATGCGGGACATGCCAAGTGTTTGATCAAATACCTGGTTACCTTTTTGTCAGTGAGGTGTGATTTCTATGGTATGGGTTTGTATTATTAAATGTATTTGTATTAAAAAATGACGTTTTGGTTTTTTTAAATGGATATCACTATGAGATTTTATTTTTAAATGTTTTATTGGATTTCGATGAAATGGGTGGTTTCTCAAAGTGTGATTGGTCCAAATTTGCATCTTTTTCAAAAATAAAATCATATGAAATCGATATATGGATAATATTATTTCCATTTTTATGGTGAATAGTATAGGAGGTCCTTGGGATAGAAATCTCCTGACAATAAACGATATAAATATAAGAGATTGGGGCTAGCGGTGATTTAGGATGATTCTTGTGTAATTACATGTGTGGGAGAAATTTGTATATGTAGTTTGTTGGTTTTTTGGATTTATTATCTCTCCACGATTTAGTGTTGACATTGGATCCTAGAATACATATAAGGTTTTTTTATATTAGTTATTTCACATTCTAAGGATTGTGTTATGGATAATGTCCCATAGTACTGACCATTCTCTATATTGGGATAGTGCTCATTAGTCTTCCCATGAATGGGAATAACGGAGAATGTAAGAGTGAAATGATTTCATTAGGAGAAGAATTCATACCAAATGAATAGACTATATTGTATATTCAAGATTATCTACTGATGTCCATGGTTCTATTATCATCTTCGGCACATCAATTTTTTTATTGCAGATAATTGATATGATTTGTTTGGTGGGTTAAATATATGATCTATATTTTCACATTACTTGACATGGGATCATTTATCCTTATCCATTATAAATCATAAATCCTGGTTAAAATTGACCTGTTGGTTTTAAAAAAATTTATGGTAAATGATTTAAAACTACATTACACCTTCATTAACCCATTAAATTTGAAAGCATCAACTTTCTCCACTAAAATTTTAATCTCTCATTCTTAATTAATTTCATGCTGTTAAATTTAAAAATAGAAGTGTATCATGTTTTGTTATAAAAAATGTGTGAAATATTATGTTACATGTATTTATTTTCGATCATGGAATTAATTTTCATTTTTTATATATGAAATAAATTGTAAATGGATTTTTTGGCACACTAATTGATTTTTAATAATCTCATATATTGTTTCATCTTTTTTTAGAGAAAGTTCCATATTAGATTCAAAAATTGTTGGTGATGTTGGGTTTTGAGGATGGAGGGTGACCCTTGGAGTTTAATAAAGGATCAGTGTTCCCCATGTTCATTTTGGTGTTGTTGTTTTGCTTTGGTTGTATTCTCTGTTATGTATAAATTTTTATCAGTTCTATTAGTTATCCGTATATTGGTTTCTCCATTTATTTCAATATTTTTATTAATTTATATTGTGATAAATTTTTACCATTCCAAGAATGTATTCCCTTGGTGTCATTATTTTCCCCTAGTGTATTTGTAATGCCTCTCAATCCTAATCATGTGCCATAAAAAGGTGACTATATATTGATCAACCTCGTGAGGTTCGTGACAAAATGGAATCCGATATTTTTTTGGAGCTATCATTTAGTGAACCCATTTTTATTTTGGATGTTTAGGTAGATAGAGTGTACTATTGGAACATTGGGTGTAGTTTTGGGTTAGTGACCATATAACACATCCTATATTGAACCATCTATTCATAGGATATTTCCAAAAAAAATTATATTTTTTCTACTTTTGGAAAGTTTTTTCTTTTGAAAAATGAATTTTGTTTCATGAAAATAGTGTCAGTGAAATTACAAGGCTAGAAAATCATTTTGGTGGTGGGTATAAGGTCTTGAAATAATCATTGTGATGATGGAGTGATAGGTACATGGAAGCAAAGGATATAGACATGTTACCCACAAACAATTGTTTTCCACATTTTTACCATGTATGAGAATTCAAGATTTTGAGTTCATCTTGATAATATAGATTAAGACTGTGAAATTTTATTATTAAGAAGTATTTAATTAGTTATTGGGACGTGTAAAATGAGTTTACAAATTTGATAAAAGAGAACGTTTTGGAAAATGGATTTCAATTAAGTGATTTATGGTTAAAATGGAGATTTGGTTTTTTATAACTCGATAAGTATAACCAAAACATGATGTTCTCTGAAATTGGGGGTTTTGTAATTTGAAAATGATTTTTGAAATGATGTTGTTGTTAGCAATTATTTTATAGAATTTTTGAAAAGTTCTTCAAAATTTGAAATGAAAACTGAATTGATAATTTGAATCTCAGGTTGAATGATTTTTTCAAAATTGGGAATTTCTTGTTTGGAACTTTTCTATTCTTATGGAACTCACATGCATGGATTTATATGAAGACTTACATGAGTAATGGAATGTGTTTCTGATTGATGACATGGGTATAAGATTTTCCATATTAACATAGAAATATATACGTGTGAGGCTCAGTGGTATATCATTGTTCAATTTGAAAAAAACTCATTATTTTATTCCTTTAATAATTATTTTAATTGGAGAATCATGTTATTTTGAGAATATATTTTTTTTTTGTGGTTTTAATGTTTTAGGGAAATGTTTCTTATGTGGTTTATCATGTTTTATATTATTTTGTTGTGTGGGTTTTTATTATGTTCATTGGTTCCTTGTTTATTAGTGTATTCCACCACCAAAGGCTCAATAAATATTCTTGGTTAACTATAGGTGGTTTATCATTAAAAAATCCATTTATTGACGAACCATATGGCTTTCTTCTTGAGTTTTGGAAGCTGAATCCCACAATTTTTTTTTCACGTGGATCCTATTTAGGCTAAAGAGTGGTTGCTGAAAATCGAATAGGGCATTGGTTTCCAAGATATTCTTGATTCTTAAAAATATAATTTCATTATATTTATTCTTGTTTTTTAGATTTGTACGTGATGGAAGTCAATTATTCAACCCAATACTTGACAATAACATACCGGAGAATTATTCAAGGCTTCATTCATTCGACAGTACGTCACTATGTTTGTGATGTTGAGAACGGTGATGGATATGTGCTACGATTAACATGGTTATTGATCCGAGTTAATGTTATTTCTTTATTTTGAGCATTGATATCATTATCTATTATAGTCGTATGTGTAAAATTATGTGATGTCCTGGAATTTTGAGAATGTGGTTCTTTCTGTCCTATAGTCAAAGGTTTTCTAATTCAGAATGTTCTTTTTTCTGTGCAGTGAGGAAATTTATTTGGCTTGAAACAATAAAATAAAGAGTTCTTGAGATATCCAACAATTATTCAGTCCGTAGAAGTAGTTAATGGAATCCATATATAGAGATCACAACATGCCCTAAATCTGTTGATGCGAGTAGAAGAATTTATAGTCCATCATTTCATTCATCAGCTTCTTTTGAGAATATGATCCTGATGTGTAATCAATTCAACAATCACTGTCAAAGGAAGTTATCATTTCCTTGTGACACATATATTTTCTTTACCGATGGATTCCTAGGTAACTTGAAAATGTTTTATCAGGGAATTTCTAGGATTTGACATGGTTTATGATTCACCAAATTAGAAGCACCCCAGCCTTTTTTATGAGTAAGAAGCTCATCTTGGTGTATCATGATAAATTAATTCCTTGTGAGTGATCCTTCAATTATAGTGATGAATTTTTTAGTGACTTTCATTCCTAGTATAAATTAAAGGTGTTTTTACATTTTTAAAAAATTATATTTTAATGGAATAATTTCATTTGAGAACAATGAGTTATTGTGTTTTTTATGGATGGGTGTTTTGTTGTGTGCCATTCTTCTGATTCATATCATTTCGAGTAAAAACAATAAAATGTTTTTATAATTTAAATAATATTTTTTGAAGATGCACCTTGTTTATTTGATTTTTTATTTTTGAAGAATTGTTTTCATTTTTTTCCTTATGTGCATTTTTTTTTCGTTCCTGTCTAGAGTGTTAGTGTTTGATCGGTGATGATTATTTTTAATTTTGTTGAAATTTTATAATGGTGGTTAGTCCATCAGGGCCTTATGTGTTAAATCTAGCGAGTGTTGGTTTAATTAATATTATTCTTGCATTCTCCTCTCCTTGTTGTAGCTTAGGCTCTTTTAGTAGCTATAATGGGTTTGTTGTGGTATGGTGAAGAGTTTATAGTTAATGCTTCCCATTATAATCTAAAATGTATTTTTTGATCACTATTTCTTGTCAAGTTGGAGTAATGTTTTATTTTTTTGGTGGTTGAGGTGTTCTTCGATTGAGAAATTTGCTCATGTGAGTGTTTGGACCATTATCTTAGACCAATCAAATAGTGATGTTGTGTCTTTCTATGGGCATAAAGTGTAATTATGTGGATAATTATCAAACTCCTTCTTTTATAATCTTATGTTATTTTATTTTATCTTCCAATTCTTGGTTTCTGCCTTGAGTGTCAGGTGTTGAAAATTTCAAACTTTATTTTTGTGTTTTTTCTTCCAATTGACTATTTAGGCACACAGTTAATGGGAAACCATGGGACCACTTGTGGAAGAGATCTTTTTTAGTTCACGTATAACCTCATTGTTTTTAATTTCATAGACTGCAAACTGTTTGATCCAAATAATTCGTCTCTTAGGAGATTCCATGCATACATTTTTGTGTATTAGTCAACTTCTATTGAATTTTTAGTTATGTATAATTTATGGTTTGTTGTATTAGTTATTCATATTTAGGGAGCTCTTTTTATTTTCTTTATATAGTTTATTTATATTAAGAGAAATTAATTTCTTTGGTTGTTATAGATTCCCTTGGTGCTTATAATTTTCCCAGGAGGATTGGGAAGGCCTATTAGGTATTGTCGCAGACCAACAGAGACGGTTGGAATTGGGTTTGAGTTTGGGTGGTTATTGATAATGGACAAGGTAAATGAAATAGTATATTTTATAGAAATATTGTTTATTATAAATTTTCACTATCCAAAAACACGTGACAATTTTCATGAGTTTTTCAAAAAAATGAGAAACAATTAAAATTAATTGTGTGAACCATTATTGAGATATGATATGAGACCATATAATACCATTTGAGTTAGCATAACTAAACTTGAACAACCCTTTTTGGTGTCTCAGTTTAATTGATCATGAAAACCATTAATTCAAATATGTAAAAAAACCCATGGAAGTTCTTGGATGTCATATTTATAATGAATGCCTAAATTGATTGAAATTAATTATAATATGACCTTTATATTTCACTTAACCCTTTTGATCACTTCTATATCAAATATAAAATTTAGTGAATTTAATTTGTAGATAAAATTCATATATATATATATATTATCCCTTTATTACCTATATTATGCTTGACTATTAATACTAATAAATATTATAACATTTAAAAAGTCATGGCCTATAATGATTTAGTCATGGATTTGGAACCGTAATGACTTTTCATATGAAAATAGCTAATTAAATATTGTTAAAAGCACGTGAGAAAAAAACATGGGTTCGTTCAATGTATTAGATCATGAATTACTCGTATTAATAGTTACAATTCAAAAAAACCTATATAAAATAGAATTTCATCGATCATATAAATGTTTATAATTTAATGTAACCAAAAATATATGACCTTGAGTTATATCATTCTGATTAAATAATTTCTATCCCAAGACTACCTTTTACTATTCCATGGGATCAACAAGTAAATATTAGGTTGAAATGATAATAAAGTATCCCTTAGATTACACTAATACCCAGAATAATAACAAATAGTTTGATCACTACTAATATGCAAAATTAACTAGCATCATAGACTCCATGGGTCTCATATAGGACCATTGGGATTATTATTTTTGGGATCTATAACCATGGTTCTTCGGCCAATGAGAAATTAATGGACATATGATCAGAAACATCTGGCTCAAGCCAATGTAGGTAGGGTTTTCTAAGTATCAAATGAATAAACTGAAAATTAAAATATTCATATTTATTTTCCTTCCATTTGTAATTATAGAATAACAATATAACATTTTTATGATCATATAGATAATTTTTAGAAGAATCCATTTGTGGTGTCGTACTACGTTTTTCCCATAACCTAGTTCGTGAAACTTATTGGTTCCCATATAGACTATATAGAGTCATGTACGGATATTCTAAAGCATGAAATTATGAAATTATGAATCCAATTTAGAGTGGCTGTTTAGAAGAAGATGACCATCCTGATGTTTGTGATTTTAAAATAGTTAGTTTTTTTCCTTTTCTATTTTTATTATATTGGAGTTGTACTATATTTGTGTAACCATGCCTTCTTGTTTTTAGTTTTCTACATTCATGAAATCATCTATATATGAGTCCTTCATTGTTTTTGTTTTTTATTATCAATTGAATAGTTAAATTCCAAATCCTTGTTATTATTTTCATATAACATACTAATAAATCTATTTATGTAATTATATTTACCATTGTTTTTCCCACATATAAAGAGGGTATAGTCCCCCAATCGATCTACCATATCCATTCATAGCTACTGATAGGATTCTATAATATTACTTTCCACTCTTTAGTGCATGGGGTCCATGGGATTTGTTACTTATGAGTGAACCAAGCCTAAGATGGAAAAATGTTTTATCATTGTTTTTATTTCCATAATCTTACCATTTTGTGTTAGTAGACTAGAGAATATGGCATTAAAAACATAGTAATATGTCATTCCATTGAGTGGCTAACCCATGTTTAAGGTATATCCATCTTAACATAGAATTGATTTTTATTTTATATTTCACATATTACATTTTATGGAATTTCAATGTTATGTGAATCACATGAATTGTGAAATTAGTTCCAATTACTAATTTTTACCCATTAGCCAATAGGATAATAGAGCATTTCCCCACTCATTATTATAGGCATATCGTTCTATATGTGTTATTCAAATGACATTCCATGTATGTTTCTTCTACATGTTTTATTGTTTCATATCATACGTGCCTTTATTTTTATACCTATATTATTCAAAAAGTTTTTGAAAGGGGAAATTAAGGAATTATTTGATATATAAAGTTTCTAAATTAACCTATATAGTGTTTTCCTATATAACATGAAGATTTAATAGTAACTAAATTATTAACAATTGTTGATGCTAGGAAACATTTTTTACATGGGATAAATAGGCATCTATATTCAATTAAATTCATTTAAATAGAAATTAATAATTTATTCATCTATTAATTGAAAATAGTGATCCATATAATTAAGCCATCATATATGGAAATTTTATTTCATATGATTATATGCAATATACTTGTTACAAGTCAAAGGAATACATATTATAACATATAATTCTAAGGAATTTATAATTCAGGAATGGAAATTAATCTAATTGATCAAATACAAATAATCATGAAATTTTTATTTTTAACGGTTTATGGTTTGAATTAAATAGGGTTTTAGTTAAAAATTATAAAAAAATCCTCTATAATATGCAATTTAAACCACATATAATAAAACCTTTATATTTGAAACATGCAATCTTTCATTATAACATGTCTATAGATATAGGTAGTTGGATGTCATATCTATTGCTGTTAGTCCCGGAATCTATCCATGTTTATATTATATGATCCAATAATAATTTAATATATTTCTTATGTGTTTGGTAGTGATTATTGATATGTATTTTTGATGTGAACATTTATTAATTTCTAGGATGGTGATGACGACTATTATTCCACGATTGTGGGAACATACCTTCTAGTAGTGCAACCATCAACTGATCAATTAATCCCACTTATTTTACTTATAATGGGAAAAAAGGCTATATTAGGGGGATTTTATCATAGATAATGTAATATACAGAGGAATCTCAAGGAATTTACACCATATATCAGAATCATAAAGTGTGAATAAATATTATCACCCACTAAATTTTTTAGTGAGGTTGTACTTTGTCCACTAAGTGATGGATAGAGGATATTATTTCAATAAATAATAAAAATATTTATTATAATTATATTTAGTAGAAAAATTTATATTCATTAAAATTAATTTTAATATAAAATTATATTATTATTATTTAAAATATTTTTAAATTTATTATTTATTAAACATTGACCAATTATGTTATTAATAATGAACATTATAATATAATTATTTATAAAAGAATTTATACTTAAAACATAATTTGTTAAAAAATATTATTTCATCCTATTTTAGTTACATATTTTTAAATTTATTTATTCCACATTAAATAATTAATTTGTTTTAAACGATAACATATTTAGAATTATGGGGTTCAAATTTGGTAAATAACTTCTTTAATTTTTGTTTAATATGTATTGTAAATATGGTAAAATTAATCACCTCGATATTGGGTTAATCGTGTTAGTTTTGGGTAAAATTATGTGAATAATCAAAAAAATGTCATAATAAAACATAATGGATAATAGAATTTATAAACTTGTAACATTAGGCTTCAAATTTATGTTTTCATTGGGAATATGTCTTAGAATATAGCATGTAAAATATTAAAAGCAATTGAGGTTTTGAAATTCCAAACTCCATGTTTTAATTATCATATATGTGTTTAGATATAAGGAAAATCATGTTATTATTGAATATAAATTTATATTATATTCCTAATGAAATTATAATAAATTTATTAATTTATTTATATTTTTAGTGATTATATATAAAAATAATTTTTTACGCAACACTCATACAGTATTTATTCAAGTAATAGAAATATAAAATTCTTGATTTTTGAAATATTAAAAGAAATGTAAATTTACAGATATAAATTTTTCATCAATTTTTATCGAGAAATATAAAATATTAGTAATGTGTTCAAGTTATTACATTATAATCTATATATATATATTTTTTTATAAAATTAAATTAATAGTGTCATGATTGGCATAAGTGATATGTTATTAATATGATAATTTAATTAATAATTAAAAAATATTATATATGAATATTTGGATAATAAAGGTTTGGTCATTTCATTCCACTCTCATTTATGTGTCATTGATCACTTTATATGTAAAAATATAATCCTATAAGTCTTTAATGTTGTTTTCTAGGTTAATATTATAATTGTAATGATAGGTTATACAAAAATAGAATTTATATAACACCACATAAGAAAATAAAATTATTATTGGATGATGTTATTTCGATTCCATAATAAATTATCTTCAGATATATTTGTTTTTTGAAGAATGATTCAATGGAATAAATTTATTATAATTTACCATTTGTTGAAATTTAATGAGTGGCCCCTCTCATCACCTATGATGGTGAACTCATCCTTTATCTCATACATACCACTATGAGCCTTATGTCCCAACTTATACCTACAATATTATGTTAAATACTACTACTATATATATTCTATATGTATTTATATTGCAAAATATCCAACCATAGGGTCCTTAAATGGAAATCTAAAGGAATTGTTTTAAATAAGAAGTAACCACGATAAGAAATAATTTTATTTCTAGTTATTATTTTCCATCCTATAAATATAGAATATTACTAATAAAATTGTTACCCTTTTCTCTAAATATAATGATATTTTAATATTATTATTAAAACACTTTTTTTCACAATTTTTTTATCATATGGAATGTGCAATATTCCTTAGTGCATATATACAACTTATTATCTCAATAATGTAATAAAAATCAGTTTACATAATCATTTTTTGTGTATGGTTATTATGATGTTTTTAAGATAATATTTTATACTTATTGCATATTTATTTATCTATGATGATAATATATTATATTCAATCATATCTAAAAATATTTTTTGAAATAATAATGTCACTCTTTCTTAAATTTATAAATTAACATGAAAGGACCGATTCATTTTGTGTTTTAATTATGTTTTAATTTAATTTTAATAATAAAATATTCAATTAAAATGAATAATTTATAAATTTTTAATAATTATTCATTGCTGTTAAATTAATAATAACAATTTTGTTGCTTCTTTTCAATTTTGATGACAAAGTTCTTGTGTACGTGCGTCCATCAATCTATATAAATTGTGTAATTAATTTATTTATCTATGTATTTTATAAATGATTATAAATTTGAGTATAATCGATACATATGATATTTATTAAATTATTATAATTATATATATAATCTTACCAGGATCAAACTAAAGAGACCAAAACCACCAAACCACAATATAAATGAAAAACAAAGAATATATCATCCAAAAGAGTGAATTTAATAAATAATTCTTAATAAATGTGTGAAAAACATTTATAAGTAAATTATATATTCTATTGTATTTATTTTTCTGTTTTTATATAATAATAATAAATATGAATTTATTATAAGGAGTTTTAAATGTCTATGGAATAATTGAAACACGAGGTTAGATATTTTCATCACGCTTTTACTTCTATATTACACTTTCAGTATTCACATCATATAGCTTCTATATGGTGTATGAGAATCCCATGAATAAATTTTGTGATTAATAATTTGAATTTTATAGGGGATTATATATCTATATTTGGTTCATTATTTCATGGTTCTTACTACTTATATTTTACAAAATTGGAAGTGGTTTTATCTTACAATTTTTTTAATCCTGATAGTTTATGAATAAATATATTATAATGAATGATTTTTAAAAACATATCAATATACTCATGAATTTTGTATGCTATTTATTTATTGATTATATAAGTTTTCTTTTAATTTTTTATATTAAAATAATAAATATACTAAAAATATGTGTATAAGGAAAACCAATTTCATTTCATTATTTTTTCATAATTAATTTATCTAATATGACCATGTCATATAAAAGGATTTAGTAATATTTATTAATATTCTACATTTGTTTTAATGTAATTTTTTCCCAAGTTTTAATTTTAATAAAATGGTTTAAATAAAATAATATTTCTATTTTTGGAAGTTTTTAATTTTTACTTCTTTCCAACAATGTAAATTGATTATTTATTTTAACATATACATTATGAATGGAACTTCCCAACAATATGAATAGTCATTTTGCTAAATATTACTTCTATGTTTCCAATATTATATTTAATGAATATCTTTTTATTTTTATTTGGTAATTTTTTAATTTTAAATATGTTATATTAAAATGATGATGTTATTATCCTTAAAAAATGTTCAAAGTGATTTTTCTGAATCAATTAATATCAATGATGATATCCTTAAATGTAACATAATATTTATTATGTGTATTATCAAATGATACCTTAAATATTCATTTACTAAATGGTACATTATTACAATTAAAACATTCTTATCAAAATCATTCCTTTTTCGTGGACTATAATATGATAAAATGATAAAATGACTATAAGATTCATTAATTATCTATGGGTGATAATATATAGAAATGTTTAGTAAATCCATTGCATTTCATTATTGTTAATATGATGAATTATTTATTATCATATTAGAATTATATTGTTTATTTTCATTATGTATTCGGTGGTCAATGAATTATATATCCTGCCAATAAATTTGGGAAACAGTTAAATTTCGTTAGGTAAATATGATATGTGTAAAACTTAATTTATATTCAGAATTTCAGTAATGGGATCAGTTTCATGACCATGGTTCATGAGAATGATTACCACCAACTGTATAGTCCAAAGAGGTGGATTTTATTGATGAAGCTAGACATATGATATAGAGGGACAAAAATGTAGACATCCTCATTTTTTTGGGTTATAGATCGGGGTTGTGGATTAGGCATGTACTGTGTTGTGAAACCTACACCCGAGGAGTGGAGTGTCACACCATATATAGTACATGTTATGATTTCAGTGGTCTAAACTTTAGTATCTTCATTATTTAATAATAGTTCACAAATAATTCTCATATATATGGATTTAATGTAATTTCATGGTCTTTAGATCTATTACATTTGTAAGGTACATCCTATTTATACTCCTTTGGGCATGTGGTTGGAAATTTTATTGAAATGCACGAAGTTTCCCCAAAATAATGATGGTCACCATTTCATCTAGAAATGTTTAATTCTCATGATTAATGTATTTGAAATATTTTTTGGTTGGATATTTAGTTATTTTTCAATCCAATAAAATTTTTTATAACTGGAGGGTGTTCTTCTCTTCATCTGAGGTATGCTTCAAATTTGAAATATTGAATCTTTATATCCAGCATTATTGATATCAAAAATTGAATCATGGGTGGGGAAGAGTTTCAACCCATATTGACTTTATTTTTCATGATGATCAATGAGTATTAAAAAAGAAATTATTCATCTTGTACTGGGTCAATTAATTAACATTTTACCTAATAAATTTTTTATTATTTTTTCAGGGAGAGAGCAGTAGTATGAAATAAAACTATTTCATGGAGAAAATTTCTATCAATTCCCATATACAAGACAACTCCCCCAAGCACCTAGAACTAAAGATGTTTTTGTACTTTCTAGAAGATACTGGGATTTAGGATCCCATAATTCTCCTTGGGGTTCCCATATTCCAAATTCCAAATATGATGATGGCACTATAGGGATGTATGTGGATTATTGGTGGTTTGTTCAGTGTATAGTTAAAAACATGTACACACTTCCTCATAAAAAATCTAATTGAATATTTTTTAGGAGATAGGGTTTTCATTAATTCTAATTCAGGTTTGATCTATAAAAGGTGAATTTTATACATTCATATTTTCTATGTACTTCTATTTGATTCACTCAATGCCTTTCTGAATATATTGTTAAGATATTCAGGTTAACAATGAAACAACCTATCTTTATCATCTTGATAAAATTAGTTTCTCTCTTATACCTATAATAAATTTTCCTATTTTTAATAGAATACATATTACTGTATACAATAAATATAAATTACCATTCAAAAAGGATTAACATCAAAATGTGTAAAAATAGAAAATAGGTTTTATTCTAAAATAAAATAATTCCACTTTTGGATTGATAATTGTAACTTCATGTGTCACATTATATGAAAAGTAGGGGTATATACTAATTGAGATAATGAGAGAGATAATTCATCCTAGGAGATGTAAAATGACTTCATTTTTATATATATATATTCTTATAGATATCTAGTTACTATAAATATTTAATACAAAACTATTTGTTCCTGGCATGACCACAGATAAAAATGACCAAGAAAGGTGAAATGTTTGCATGGTCCTGATCTTGTGAGAACACTATTTAGGTTTTTAAAGAAAGGATTATGTTTTCAATAATCCCTATTTTACCTAACCATGGTATGTGATGTAGATATTACAGAGATAAATCATGAATTAAAATTTGTGATATTTTTATGAAATGGGTATGCATCGTAGCATATGATTCTCATCACTTGAGGATTTCCATTTTGTAACATCCCAACACATGACCTCATGTTACCATCTATTATTCATGGTATACCTTGATGGACACATAATAACAGCATGGGATGTATTTTATATAATTTATCTAAAATAGTATAACATATATTTTCTCTTAGTGAATGATAATCCTAAAATAGAAAATACGTGTCAAATAATTTCAATCATTCAAATGTAATATTTATTGGAAAATATAAAGGTTATTACTTTTCATTATGATATGAGTTGAATGAATCAGTTACATGATATTTATAAATATATTAGTTAATGTAACATGATGGATATCCCTTAAAAATTTCAATATAAATGTTCATAAGTCTCACAAGAATCCTGTCATCATGTCCTTATTAGTTTCTTCTTTAGTTTTATATATGTTATAGAGTAGGAATTTTTCAGATCCTTAATTCATATAATATAGGGATATGTTTTAGGTGAAAACCCACAACCTAGTTGGGATGTTGCTCAAAATGTGATCTTATATTTTTATAGTTCGTGTTTCGGTACCTACAGACATGCAAGAGGTGTTGAAGAAAGAATATCATGATTCCAATTTTTTCATTTAATCCCTTACGCACTAATTTGTACATGAAAATACATCACAACAACTACTAGCCTATGATAAAAAATTAGATCACTCAATTTTTTAACAGTTTCTTCCAATTGGATATTGGAATAAGAATGAAAATAAAATTCTAGATTTACATACCTATAAATAATCCTAGAATGTGAGTATGATAATATCTTCATTTGTTTGTGACTAATTTGCTATATTATCCATGAACTAGTGATTTTGTAAGGGTAATTGTCAACATTATTATGAATGTAACCTACTTATTTCATATTTGGGAGTATATCTTAGTGGTTGAAATGAAGAGATATTATGTCCAAGATATCATTATTCATCATGGGTGTAGGGACACCTGGTTAACATAATTATTAGAATAAGTGTTTTTGTGATATCATAGATAATAGGTACATCTGAATATATTATTATCCCTCAGACTGATGATTAGCCCAACAACACTATACATGTAAATAATGATGTGATTTTTTCATCTGTCCATGATTTTTCAAAATCATGGAAGAATAAAATATCACTTGATGAGTTTTGTTATAATAATATTTTCTAAGTGACTATCCCTATTATACTATATTTGAAATTCCATTATAGGACATCACATTCACCACTATACAGGTTAATGGTATGTTTTGTGGTTCCCATGGACTCTGTCTCCTTCTGATGATATTATAATATATTTAATAGATCATGGAATGTTTGGTTGGAAATTAATCTTGTAAAAGTCATATTATATCTTATAGATTTAGTTTATGAAGATCAGGTCTTCATGAAAGTATCACCAACATTGAGTGAACAGTATACTGAGTGTTTAGGTAACCTATCTCATTGATTCATTGAGGAAATTTGAAGTAATTGAAAGAATTTATTGGGTATCATATCTAGTAAAACTTCCTTTCTTGTAGAGTTCTATGTATGATGTATTCTATGTTTCCCAACATCAATATTATCACTCTGAAATATTTCACTTTTTTTATTAAATGGAAGTTGAGTTAGGGGATGGTGCTTTTTTTTGTGTATCATATTGATAACATAATACATATAATGAAATATAATCTTGGAAGGGTATTTCATCTCATTCCTGTTAAATGAAAAGAAGACCATGTATTTTATGATACATGGGAATGAGATACCAAAATACACGCCCCTGGTCCAGAGTTATTCACAAATAAAGATCAACATCCCTTTGAAAGGAAACATATGAATGATTTTTTTTAGTGTGGTGGTTATAAGATGTATAATTTTTTTAAGGTATATGTCTTTTAATAAACACCTTAAAACATTTTTTACTCTATGGGATGTTCCTAGTTATTTTATAGATGCTTCAAGATTTCTTGGTTTTGGATCAGGACCTGGAGTTCCATTGTTTTTAGAGATAGGTTGAGGTTCATAACTAGCGCATTACTTTCACTACCCAACACCTCAAATATGTGTCTATATATAGTTGAATCCTTAATTTAAAAACAAGTAATTTAGGTCCATATGAATATGAATAAACTATAATATTTTTCTTATAAACCATGCATGGTTTATTAATGTTTTTTCTAACCCTGTGACTAAAAAATCTTATGTGTGGGCTCATTCGTATGGGTAATCACACATTTGGTTGATGGGTTTAACAACAATGTATCGAAACCATTCACCCCATTAAATATATATATATATATATATATATATATATTCCCTCCCATCACTTCAGTATATTTCCCATTATTCTCCTCATTCATTTGTAAAACATCCATGATGGTGTTTTACCTTATTATTTTTCATAGTTTCAGTGGATCATATCCCTCTAGACACAAATATAGTATAAATCAGTCAAGTTAAATCCCTCATAGAATGTATAGTACTCCTCTCACTTCATTTCTAATTTTTATTCCCGATAATTAGTGTGATATTTATGTGAACTAATATTAAATATGTTTTCCAATTTTGATTATTATTTAATTTTCCCTATTTCCAACCCAAATGTGATAAAGATGTTGGATGCAGAGTCTAATATAGATATATAATAGGTTTTCTACTTGTTTTGTCTAAAATTAATTATGATTATTCTTTGTATCTATTTTTCCATGGTTTTGGCCTTCCACACATTGGTACCGAAGTGTGTATCCCATCAAAAAAATTGTATCATCCTTTACATAGATATGTTAGGAAAAACAAATTACTACCTTGGTGGTTGATATTCTCAAAATTAACCACCCATTAGATTTTTTATGTCTAATTTATTTTAATAATTTTTTCTACATATAACCAAGATACAACATAAATTAGTTTTCTATTATTTATTATTAAAATATCCAAAATGCATTTAATTATTTATAATTTGAAGATTATATTTCAATAGACCATTCATTATAACTTAAATGTGAAATTACTAGTGGAATATAATTAATTGTATGATAACATGTATATATCACATGGCCTATGATTAATTATACTACATTTTAGTATTATTATTATAGACCAAGATGACATTGATAATGATGTGGATTTCATGTTGTAAGACTATGATTACCAAACTAGGATTTGTTGGGTTATCTCATAGGATTACTATCGATTCATTGATGTGATCTTCAAGTGAGACACCAAATATGGACTTGGTTTATGTCTTCTGTTTTCAATTTTTCATCTTAGACATTATGATTACTTACACCTCTATAAATTAAAATGTCTTCGTTTATCATTATGGGGTCATCATATTATTATTTTGTAAGGATCACCTTGGATTATCTCTTTTGGATCCATTCATGTTTATCTAGTTATTACCTTTTACTTTTCATTTAGCATTGTTAGAATCATTTATGATGAAATTATAAGGGTTATTCCCAGGGATTACACTCATTAATCAAAGCCTAAAATCTATGTTGATCAATATGGATGTGATCAACTATCGATGGTCATAAATGCCATGGGTCTTCTATTGGTCATAGGTAATTTTTGTACTTCGAAAATATGGATAAGATCTTTGGGCCCTTTAAAAAATAATGGTCATGTGATAAGAGATGTTCAGAATAATTGAAAGAAAGTAGGATCTATTATTGATAATAAAAGGAACCCAATAATATCATAATTTATAATAATTAGTATACCATTATTTACTATCCTAACACACTATTAAAATTTATATATATATATATTGAATTTTAATTTTTATCTATTTGGATAACTACTACTTTTTACCAACACCAAATTTGGGTGTCCATTAATTACCCTGGTAGATTACCAGGATACAAGTATGAATAAGTTGAAGGGAATTGTTATGTACCATTTGATTAATTTTAATATTGGATATTGGGAGAATTTGATTATATCTCTATATTATTGTTTGGAAGGAATATTTGTGAATCCATTGATTATATTCCTATGAATTATTATTTACTATGACTATTTATTATAATTTTCCAATGAATTTCATGATAACAAAGTGTTAATTTTATCATTTCTATACCACTATAGACCCTCCGTACATGTTGGGGAATTTTTCATAAGGGGAAGATCACATGGGGCCATGTGGACCCCATTTCTAGTTACATATTAGTGATTCGTACAAATGATGTCACATTTTCTATATCCCAAGAGATTATTTTTCCTTCCTAATTCATTTTATGACATTAATATTTATAAAAATCCCTTTATATATTATTTTTTTGTAAATCTTGAGTAAAATGGGATTATGTTGTTTCAACATTCACCTATGTTTCATATAATAAATCCTTTTATATCTTCCAAAATCCCTTATAGAAAACCATTTATTGGAATACAGTATTAGAAAATAATGAAAAAATAGAACATAAATTTATGGTCGATGATAATAAAAGAGGTGTACCTTACATGTAATGAAATGTATTCTACAATGGAACAGTTATATTCATCTTCATTTTTTCATCTCATACAGTTTCTTATTTGTATTTTAATAATGATATTGGGGAAATTAATTATTCAATAATTACTATTTCTTCAATTACCATTACATTTGAAAAAAGTTTTTTTCTTTTGGGGTTGTGTTATTAATTAGGTTCCACCGTTGATCATCTTCACCTTCCACATAATATATTGATAAAATATCATTTTCCTTATCTGAACAATGTGTAAAAGAAAATAACTTTTCCACGATATTGATAAGTAACTAAAAAATTATTTTATTTGGATACATTATTATGGATGGTGGTCAATGGTTTAAGAATAACCCATTATAAATATTCGATTTTCAAAGTGGGATTGGTATCTCTATATTGATTACATTATCGTTCAAACACATGGATTAAATGATACTGATTATTTGTACTACATTTTTTTCTAATTTGGTTTTCTTGTAATGATAATATTTTGTTATTCCATTACACCCAATATTGAAATTATTCCTTTGTGTTACGATAGTTAAATTAAAAAGATAAACAATGAAATGACAAATTGTTAAATGCATATAATTAATGATATTATACTTTAAAAAATAACACATAAATGGAACATATTCCCAAACGTCTAAATATAATGGTTTTAGACCAATATATCCTTGATCATCACCCAACTAATTTCTCTAACAGATGTAAATATGTATTTAAATATTATATAATGATTCGTAAATATAATTCGTATAAACCAGATCATACCACTAATGATTGAATGATAAGGTTAACACATATGCATCATTTTTATGAATTTGGCGATGATGGTGTTAACAACCATGATGTCATTTTAAGGTTAATTTCCCATCATTTCAACTTCACTACGACATGCATCCCCATGATGTATCTGAATAAGGATCTACATGCCTGGATTTACTATATAGTCAATACATTACCAAATCATAAAGATTTTATCTTATACTGAGACATTCCCCTTATACATATAATAATTTTTTTTCACTAAATTTCAGTAATCCATTCCACAAAGTAACTATAATAATTTCTAAAAAATACTAAAAATTACTCTTGTCAAGACACGTCCTCTGGGACCATGCTGTGACTACCCCAAGCCCACCTTCCATAGGCCAGGGGCTCACGACTAGCACTAATGGCGAATCCCCAAAAAATGCTAAGGCATTATCTTAAAACTTGTAACAGTCACAGTCTGAACACAAGCATTAGAAGAAAAAAGTACTATAATACAAAAGGAAGGTGTGCATAAAGTTAGTGGGCTAGTAGACAAACCCAACTAAACAATAAGAACAAGTATATGTACAAATGGAACACAACTCCTGGATCGTCCAATGGGGAATCCTACCTGATGAGTAGGTATAGATCTCGCACAACTTTTCACTGAGGTACATCCTGTCTAGTCTAGCTCCGAGCAGCCTCTCGTCTGTCACCCTCAACCTCGACCACTGGTGACCGTCATCTGCACAGAACACAACAAGGCACGGGCAAAGCCCGTGTAGGGGTGAGTATAGCAATACTCAGTAGGGGACTCTGAGACCCCCGAAGGTCTCCAAAAATCTACTATGGATAACCCAAAGAAAAAAGATACAATCCCGAAGTATCAACTATCCCTACATATGTATATGCCTATACATATACCTATGTTACCCAACGTAGTCCGACTCCAACACTAAAGCCCAAGCATAACCCAAACCACAACGGATGTAAAGTCAATCTCCTCAATGATAATGATTTAAAGACAAGACTCAGATCAAATAGGTATAAAACATGTGAATATAGATAGAGATGATTGTATTTAGCTCTGAATCATCTCCTCTATCAAATCCACATAAGATCCTGGAACAATAACAGCGCTACCGAACAAACGGAGGATCCTGGTACAGAAGTCATCATTGTCGAACCCACATAGAATCCAAGTACAGAATTCACCATTGTCAAACGCACGGAGGATCCCGCTACAAAAGTCACCTTTGTCAAACCCACAGAGGATCCCGGTACAGAATTCATCACTGTCGAACCCATTGAGGATCCTGGTATAGTATCGTCACTGTCAAACCCATGGAGGATCATGTCATCTCTGTCGCAGCCTACCCTAGGGTTCCCGCACACAGCACACTCGATTCCGGGAGGGTCTGCTCCTCGTGCCAAGTGTTGATACATCAACTACCATGATGTCTAGAGTTGATGTATCTTGTATATCTGTCTCATCATAATTAACCCAACACGACAGACGGAGCACCAATCAGATGCTCGATCTTTGAGTTATTGGCATTTCAGTTCCAGGGGTAAGGTTATATTTTAGGTTCAAACCAACCTAGCCATACCCCAAATATATCCAAACTTCAAGTCGGGTATTCCAAAGAAGCCATCTCGCTCTCATATTTCTGTATCCACAAACGGTTCGTCGATCGGACACCTATAGCCCATGATACAGGCGAAAAGGTGTCATTTTCCATAGAGGGTCTGAGTCTGGTCCGTCCCAGTCGGCCCGACCTGGCCCAAACCCATCCAAACATGGGTCTGACCCAGTCCGTGGGTATTACCCCATCCAAGGGGGAGGACCGGCCGGAGGGGGCGGCTCAGCCCGAAGGCACGGCTCGGCCCAAGGCGGCCCGACCTGATGGCGGACCGACCCGATGGCAGCTTGGCCCGTTGGTGGCCCGACATGTGGCAGCCCGGCCCATGGCGTCCCAGCCCGTGGAGTCCTAGCCTAGGGCGGCCTAACTGGTAATTTTGTGTGGCTGGGAGGTAGACCACTAGCCAAAGCCAACGGTTGTCATGCAGGGGGGGGGGGGGGGGGTGGTCAGTGCCCCCGCCCCCCGCCTCTGTAACGGCCGACGCGTGGCGCCACCCTAGTGACCGCGGGACCAGAGGGGTCTCGCCATTAGAGTGTCACCGCTGTCCCACTCTAATGGTCGTCCATCCCGTATGCCATGCCCTTTGGCTATAGTTCCTCACCGGCACTGTGTGACAATGCCACACTTTCTTCAGCCACCAAGACCCCATTCCTCCGGTGCTGTGCGACAGCACTGCTCCCCTCCGGCACCGCCGCTACCCTCTTGGCCGCGGGCTGGTTTTTTGCACAGCACGTAGGAGACATGACCCTTTCATGACCGAGTGATCCTTTCACAACCGGTTCCTCTCACGACCCGCCTATTGCCAACCGTCGATGCTCCACCGTAGTTATCTCTTCTAGTGGCACCGTTGAGCCACCACCATCATCAACAAAACAAGAACCAATAGAGGGACTTCGGTCCATGTTTTTTTGGCCCCCACCATCTGTATTAAGTGATAACGATTGTACAACAAATTCACTGAGGTTTGAGTGACGAATAAAAAAAAGAATTCAACTCAAACCCCTACCTTGTAATCAGTGATCTCTTGATAGAGTTGTGGGCATGCGACGTCATTCTGTTGATGTCGGGAGAAGATGATGTCATCGTTGACGACATTCTTCGTGGGTGGCATCTTCCCTTTCTTTCCCCGGTTGGTGAGGGAGAAGGTGGAAGCATCGTTCCTTAGTGGAGACGTGCAATATTCATTGAGAGGATATTATTTGAATACGTTCAAGTCTCCTCCACAAGATTATGCCAACCCCAAAATAATAAAATAAAACATATTATTATATTTTTGGCATAATTAATTCAAAATTATTCAAATTCATGTAGTTAAATCACTTAATTAAAAGGTAGTGTTGTCTCATTAATTTGGAGGGAGAAGGTGAAGAGGCTCCCAAAAATTAATGGGGGAAGTGAAGAGATGCATCCTCATTGATTGGGGGTTCACGGTGTTATAAGGGGAGTTAATGAGGTCTGGTGGACCCCACCTAATAATCCTCCAAGGTAGGTTATGTGGGGGTGGGACCCACCACCATAACCTCTCATGGAATGTTATGGTGTTGTGGCCCCCACCTCCAACCACAACTACGTTGTTTTAACCATCAATAATAAAATATATTGAATGTTTTATTTTATTAAATTTATTTTAAAAAAACACCAAAAATTATCTTCCACTAACGATAAAATGCAACTGTGATGACGGAATCACTAAGTAATCACTGACGCTGTGAGTTCAACGGTGCCCTCAGATTTCAGTTCTGATCACCAGTTCAAATGATATAAAATCCTGAATGTATGTTTACTAAACATCCCTGAAACAAACTTCAAAAATTGATTTCGGGCACACCAGGCCTTGAAATAAAGCGTTGTCAGAAATTGCGGACTCGTAAATTTGACATGTATTTAAAAAAAATCAAAGAATTTCTGGATATTTAAATTCTCCCCACCGTAGTGGTTTACATCCCCATAAGATACAACCCACACTAAGGAATCAATAGAGGGAACTAAGCATGAATTTGAGCCTCCCACTTCCACGTGCTCTCATAGAGGTTTCCGTGCTGCCAGTGAACGCACACCAGAGGAATCAACTGTCCACATAAGATCTGCTGTTGTTGATACTCAATCTCCACTGGAACCTATGTGAATGTCGCCCGGTCATTCATGTCTAGCTCCCCATGGTCGATGATGTGGGATCAGTCGTGCACATATCTCATCAGCTGAGTTACGTGGAAGACATCATGCACCTGGTGCAATTGAGGTGGAAGAGACAAGTGGTAAGCCACCTCAACTACTCTTCTAAGGATCTAGAATGGTCCAATGAATAACGAAGATAACTTACCTCCTCAGACAAATCGTCGTAGATCTCATCGAGGTGAGTCCCGTAGAAAGACATGGATGCCATCCTCAAACTCCAGTGGACTCTGTCTCTTATTAGCATAGGACTTATTCCTTCTTTGTGTAGTCTTCATATGCTACTGGATGATATGCACATTATTCGTCGTAGCCTTCACCATATATGGTCCCATTTGCGCTGACTCCAATGGGTCAGTCTAGCACAGAGGTGATCTGAACAGTCGGCCATAAAGTGCCTCAAATGGTTCCATCTCGATGGGGGATTGGTAGCTATTTTTGTACCCAAACTTTACCAAGGGTATGTGATCCTCCAAGCCTCAAATGAGGTCTAGGATGCATGGACGGGGCATTTCCTCAATAGACTGCATGGTCCTCTCAGTCTGACCATCCATCTGAGGATGGATGGTGGTGCTCAAGAGAAGCTGCATCCCGAAAGCCTCCTGCAAGACCTTCCATAGCCATGAAGTGAAGCGATCATCTCAATATGAGACGATCGTCGATGGCATGCCATGAAGTCATACAATCTCTTGTACATAGAGGCATCTCATGCTCTCTTTTATGCACTGTTCTCTGATCGGTTGGAATTGGGCCGACTATGTGAGTTGGCCAAAGATCACCCATATAGTGTCATGTCTTCTAGATATACATGGATGTCCCATTATGAAATCCATGGATATCCCATCCCCTTTCCACTCCGGGACCAATAAGGGCTGAAAAAATCATGCTGAAACCTTGTGCTCTGCCATCACTTGCTGAGATGTGAGGCATCATGAGACAAACACTGCAACTGCCTTCTTCATACCTGGCCACCTATGCTGTCTTCGGAGGACCTGATACATCTTCTCCACTTCTAGATGTACTGCTAAAGGAGATGTGTATAAATCCCACAACACTTCCTCCTAAAGTCAATCTAGTACCATAGTACGTCCTCTAAAAAGAATGATGTGCTCCCCACCTTTAGAAAATCCATCAGGTTTCGGCCCAGAAGATTGCTAAGCACGTCACGTCTCACAGTCAACGTCCCCACACTGTGCCTCTCTGACTTGCTGAATAAGTGGAGGAGTGACTGTGAGAGACAATAGAAAGGCTGATTCATCTCTTTCCACAAAGTATATATGCAATGCGGTCACCTTCTCTGTCACCTATCCTAGAAACTGAATTGATAATCTCTTATGGAGAGCTTCTACTACAACATTCCACCTCCTTGGAGTATAGAATAACTCAGAGTTATATTCATGGAGGATGTCAAGTCGACGTCGTTGTCTCAGGTTCGAGTCCTTTTGTGAGAAGATATACCTAAGACTCTAGTGTTCATAGTATACTATAAAATTCCTGCCCATCAAATAGTTCCACAACATATTCAAGGAGAAGACCAATGCTTCTAACTCTTGGTCCTGGGTATCATTGTTCTGCTCATGCTTTCTCAACTGCCAAGAACCATACATGATCACTACTCTCTCTTACAACAGGACACACCCAAGTCCGGTCCCTAATGCATCGTAGTAAACAACTAACCCAATGCCCTCCTCCGGTAGCCTCACGATGGGTGCAATAGTCAACATCTACCTCAACTCTTGAAAGCTCTGCTGGAATCACTATTACCATACGAAGGGTTTCCCCTTCATCATCAATTCAAAAAGTGGTGCTGCAAATCTAGAGAAGTCTGGCACAAATCTTCGATAGTACCTAGCCAGTCCTAGAAAACACCGTTCCTCAGTCACAATCCTAGGTGGATCCCTTGAAACACTTCCTCAATCTTCACTGGATCCACTGCAAATCCAACCTCTGAGATGATGTGTCCCAAGAAGTGTACCTCTCGAATCCCAAACTGGCACTTCGAGTGCATACCATAAATTTGGTGCTCTCGGAGTCTGTCCAGTACTACCTACAAATGGTAGGCATGATCCACCCCATTAGTCGAGAAGATCATTATGTCATTGATGAAGACTACGACAATGTGATCGAGTTAAGGATGTAAGATCTTGTTCATGAGACTCATGAACACTGCAGGAGCATTTTATACACTGAAGGCCATAACCAAGAACTCGTAGTTTCCATACTGACACTTGAAGGCCTTCTTCTGCACATACTCGTCTTGAACTCTGAGCTAGTGATAGCCTGACCTGAGGACTATCTTTGAGATCCATCGGGCTCCCTTGAGCAGATCGAAAAGGGTGTCAATCCTCTGGAGTTGGTTCTTGTTCATCATAGTCACCTGGTTCAGGCACCGATAATTAACACAAAGACACAAGCTCTCATCCGCCTTATTTGAATACAAAATCAGGGATGCATGGGGTGAAACATTGGGTGGGATAAATCCCTTCCCAAGCAAGTCTTCAAGCTATACACATAGCTCAAAATGCTCGGAGGGAGCCGCAGAATATACTGGAGTATATATTGGTGCCGTCCTGGGGTACAGGTTAGTGTAGAATTCCACCTATCTACAAGGAAGTAGTCCTAGAACATCTTTAGAAAAAACGTCTGTGTACTGATCCCCCACAACAGGAAAATTTGGACTTCGTACATCAACCGCTCCGAAGATGAGTCTAGAAAACTGATGTGTGATTGGTTTCCTACTCCTATGGGTATGTCAACCCTACACTGCAAAGGCTCCCTTCTCACCGGTGAAGGTACACCTCATCCCATCCTCGTAGACAGACCACACATTCTGCCTAATATAGTCAATGTAATCATGAACGATGGATAACCATTCAATACCCAAGATGACATCCTAATGTCTCGACGCCGCTACGAGCATATCATAGACGACGATCTCAACTCCTAGAGTATGCTCACACTGCCGGCACTAGATAATAATCATCGAGTCCTCTCCCGTAGGAGTTTCTAGTCATAAGGATTGAGCAAACAACTCTGTCGGAATGTCCGAGCTCCGAACTAGGGAAACGAAAATAAATGAATGACTCGCACCTGTGTCTATAAGAATTATAGCAAGGGTGGATTAGACACAGATTGTACCTTGAATCATATCAGGTGCATCGTGGTCGTAGGCCTTGACTGCCTGAAGCTGAGCCCACCTCTTACGGCCAGATCCCTATGGTCGGGGTGGACCTCCTTGTGGTGGTGCTGGTAGTGCCTCGAAACGTCGGCCACCACCTGCAGCTTGGACAACTCCTCTTCCACGTTCGCCTTCTCCTGGCAGACCACCATGGTTAAACCTCTACCTCTACCTGGGAGGTTCCTCTACTGTCTACTTCTCATATTCATGGTAGTTCAGGAAGTCATGATCTATATGAACATGTATGCCACCTGCATAACACTGCCAGCTCCTCATATGGTTGGCTCTTTCTTGTGTTCCCTGCACAACCGAACCTATATCCTGAGGTCTCCAACCTGATGGCGTGGTTCTCTTGGACCACTGCGACATCTATCTACTCCTGGCTTCAGAATACTCCGCTAAGTGTTGCCCTATGGTGGGTCTCACTACTGGTGTCTGCTCAGCCAAAAAACTCTGCACAAGAAGGGCTCGCTCCAGCACCCCCGCCTACGACGAAATGTTGGGGGATATCATCGTAGCCCTGATCTTATTCATTAGTCCATGATCGAAGGTCTGGGCCCTGAAGAATGGGTCTCATACAATATCCTTGGAGTAGCGCAAGAGGTCGGTGAACATCACTAAGTAATAATCTACTGTCATGCTACCCTAATACAGATGATGTCACTAATTAATCCGCACTGCACGATGGGTGGTAGGAACAAACTCTGACATGAAGAGAATCTTGAAGTCTTCCTAGAGTAATGATGCCTCATCAAGAACCTTGAGCATCATGCTCCACCATATTTCTTTCGTTGCATGCAGGAGACTTGCATTAAGGATCGCCATGAGGTCAGCTGGTGTCCCTACTAATCTGAAAACTCTCACAATAGCCTCCATCTAGTCCTCATCTGCCTTTGGGTCTGTTTCTCCCCGGAATGTGGGATGCCTCTGGTGCTGGAACTCGTGCAACACACTCAGAAGGCATTCACTCTCTGCTACTGGAGCTAGTGGTATTGGTGTACCAGCAGGTAGTGGTACCACTTTTACCTTTGTTGTGATGGCGCCCCGTACCGAGGTCTCGTCGCTCAGAGTCCTACAATCTCATACGAAACTCGAAACCCTAGCTCGCTGTTTTCGTGGGGCCAGTTTGAAAATAAATAGGTGTGACATGGTCAAAACAATATACCTGGTGAGTGGACACATAGTAATCACAAAGAGAACTTTTCCAATGAAACAGACACAAAATTAGTGTTTTCATACATAGAGTCTAAAATTAGAAGTCATAGTCCTAGTGTAGGGATACATCGGCCGCTGCACCAACATTGGATTCCCTAAACTGAAAAAAAACCCAAAACACATAACACTATTGTTGTTAAAAGAATCAGAGCCCATGTTCTACGGTAGAACTGGCTCCTCTGATACCAATTTTTCACGACATTTCCTCAGGTCCCATGTTTTCATTACCCCAAGCCTGCCCTCCATAGGCCAGGGGCTGGCGACAAGCACCAAAGGTGAAACCCTGATAAAAGGGAAGGCATTGACTTTAAACCTGTAATAGTCATAGTTTGAACAAAAGTATTAGAAGCAACAAGTATGAAAATAGAAAATAAAGGTATGTTGAAAGTAAGTGGGCCAGTATATAATCCCAACTGAAAAAAAGTACAAAGTACAAGTAAAATGGGAACACCGCACTTGTATCATCCATCGGGGAATCCTACCTGAAGGGTAGGTACAGATCTCAAACAACTCGCCCCTGAGGTACATCCTATCTAGTCCAGCGCTGAGCAGACTCCCGTCCATCACCTTCATCCTCGATCTCTACTGATCATCATCTGCAAAGAACACAACAAGGTTCGCGCTAAGCCCTTGCAGGGGTGAGTATAACAATACTCAGTAGGAGAAATCGAGCCCCCAAAGGTCTCCCAAAATCCACTAAGGATAAAAAAAATAAAAAAAAAAGATACAATCACGCAGTATCAACCATCCCTACAATGTTATATTCCCATACATATACATATGTTACCAAACAATGTATGGCTCCATCACTCGAGCCCTTGAAAAACCCAATCCACAATGGAAGTAATGTAAATCTCCTCGATGATACTGATTGAAATCCAAGACTCACCTCACATAGGTATAAAACACATGATGAGAGATAAGGATGATTAGATTTAGCCTCTAAATCATCTCCTCTGTCGATCTGATGTAGGATTCTGGAACAATAATAGTGTTGTCGAACCCACGGAGGATCCGGGTATAGAAGTCATCACTGTCGAACCCATGGAGGATCCCTCTACAAAAGTCAACGTTGTCGATCCCACGGAGGATCCCGGTATAGAAGTCCCTACTATCGAACCCATGGAAGATCCCGATACAGAATTTATCACTGTCGATCCCATGGAGGATCCTGGTATAGTATCGTCACTGTCGAACCCACGATGGATCCTTTCATCTCAGTCGCAACAAGCCTGAGGGTTCTTGCACATAGCACACTCGATTTCAAGAGGGTCCACTACCCGAGAAAAATGTCGATACATCAACTATGATGATGTCACATTTTTATGTACCCCATAGTTCTGTATCATCATAAATAACCAAACACGATAGACGATGCATCAATCGGAGGCCCGGTCTGTGAGTTATTGGCATTTAATTTCCATGGGACCGGTTGGTTTTAAGTTCAAGACAATCTGACCATACCCATACTATATCCAAAACTCAAGTGGGTTAGGTCAATTTCAACTTATTTATCTCATATTTCCATCACCATAGATGGTTCGTCAATCGATCACCCATAGCCCAAGATACGGGCGAAAAGGTGTAATTGGCCATAGCGGGTCCTGGTCCGGCCTGACCCCATCAGACCGACCCATCCCAACCTGGTCTGAAGCAGGGTCTGACCCGGTCCGCAGGTCGAAACTGGTCCAAGGGGGCGGGCTGGACTGAGGAGGTGGCCCGAGCCTAAGGTGCGGCCTGGCCCAAGGCGACACAGGCAAGGGTGTCCAAGCCCGAGGCAGCCCGGCCCGTGGCAGCCGGGCCGAGGGTGGCTCGGCCGGCCGGTCTGCGTGGCTGGGAGGCGGACCGCCAACCGAAGCCAGCGGTAGCTACATGGGGGCGAGGGGGGGGGGTCACCATCCCTCCCCCTGTCACTGTAATGGCTGGTGCGTTACTCCGACTCGGTGATAGCGAGACCCGAGGTATCCCTCTTTTAGAGCACCCACTGGCCACCAGCTTAGCCGGCCACCCTTCTTGTCTATCGTGTCCTTTGGCCATGGGTCCTCTCCAGAACGACGCGACGGTGCCACACCGTCTTCGTCCGCTGCGGCCCGTATGACCGCCACCCCCCTTCATCTAGCATGGTGAGACTGCACCGCGCCCCTCTGGCACCGCCGCGACATGCCCGGTCGTGCCCGGTTCTTTGCATGGTACGACGACACTGCGCCCCTTCGGCAACACAGTGGTACTTGCTCCACCGGTTCCTCTCATGACCATCCCGTCGTTGACCACCGCTGCTCTAGTGCGGTTATCTATTCCGATGTAACCATTCTGCCACGACCATTGTCAACCAAACAAGAACCAATGGAGGGACGTTGGTCCACATTTGATCGGCATGCACCCTCTGCATTAGGTGATAACGATTGGCTAAAAAATAAACCGAGTATTGAATGATGAGGAATAACAAAATAATTCAATTCAAACCCCTACATTGTAATCGGTGATCACTTGATGGAGTCACGGGAAAGCGGCGTTGTTTTATTGACATCAGGAAGAGTTGACATCGTCGTTGGGGACACTCTTCATTGGCAGAGTATCCCCTTTCTTGCCCCGGTTGGAGGGGAGAAGATGGCGTCGTCATTCCTCGATGGAGATGAGTGTTCTTCATTGAGAGTATACTCTCTCAATCCTTTCATGGCTCTTCCACATGATTATGACAACCTCAAAATAATAAAATAAAACATCTTATTATATTCTTGGAATAATGAATTCAAAATGATTCAAATTCATTACGTTACATCACTTAATTAAAATGTTGTTTTGGCTCATTAATTTCGCGGGAGATGGTGAAGAGGATCCAAAATATTTACGGGGGGAAGTGAAGAGTTGCATCCTCCATAATTGGGGGTTCAAGGAGTTAAAGGGGTAGTTAGAGTTGTCGAGTGGACCCCACCTAATAATCCTCTGAGGGAGGTTATATGGGGGTAGACCCCACAACTATAACCTCTCATTGGAGGTTATGTTGTTTTGGCCCCCACCTCCAACCACCAGTTGGTGGTTTTAAACACCACAAATAAAATAAAGTGAATACTTCATTTTATTCAATTTAATTTAAAAACCTCCAAAAATTATCTTCCACTCACTGTAAAACGCAACTGCGGTGAATGTCTCACATTGCAATCACTGACGCTGTGAGTTCGATGGTACCCTCAGATATCAGTTCCGAGCACCGGTTCAAACGATATAAAAATCCAAAATGTATGTTTACTGAATGTACCTGAAAAAACCTCAAAAATTGATTCCGGGCGCACCGGGCCTCGAAATCAAGCGCTATCAGAAACTGCAAACTTGTAAAATTTCCATGTATTTAAAAAATCATGGAATTTCAGAGTCTTTACTACTCTTATACAATCAAATTCCACCCATGTTAAACAAAATTTAGTAAATACAATAATTTAATGATTTAAATAATTCATATAATATAATATCAATTCCCATGACTGTATGATTTAGTTGATTAGAGATTATACATTTAAAAATATTATTATATAATCATTTATATATAAAAAAATCCCCTCTATACTTATTTTAAGAATCTTAAAATGTTATACAAAGTATCATAATGTAGGGAAATGTAAAAAATAAGAAATTAGTGATCTAAAATTCCAATCAATGGAATTTTTATCAACATGTCATCTAGGGGTACACTATATGTATACTGGAATCAAAGGGTATGTGATAAATATATTTTTAATTATAAAAAATAATTGTTAAATATAAGACTGGATAGATGAAAATATAATAATAAATGAAAAAAATATTCAGAGGGGAATGTGCATGGAATATTGGGACACTAATCATTAGTCAATTAAACAAATTAAACACAATATTCGATAAAATATAGTGGAATGAGTATAATCATAGAAACAAAATATCATGGATATCATATAAGACAGTAATAACATATTAATCATGGGATAACGAATCCTGTAACTTTAGGGGAATGGTATAATCATCCAGTATACCATTGGTTTTGGTATAAAAGTACCATATTAAATATTTTATTTGGATAAATCCGCATTTTTATCTTTTTTTAGTGTAAATACTCTTAAGTACCATTTGAATTTGGGGAAATCCTTTAGTATAACCTTACATTAGTCTAAATCCTTACATATTCCCATTAATTATTATGTGATAGAAACGTAAATTAATTCATTAGAAGTAGATATAGAATCCCAACCATTATAACCAATACTAATGTGTGGAGCATAAAATATATCACCTTAAATTCATATATAATCTAGAGAATGAAAAATTTTTCCCACAATATTTATAAATGGTATCACAAAAATTGAACTCGATAATAAAAAAGGTTGATACCCTAAATTCATTCACACAAAAAGAGTTTATCACCTAAATATTAAGAGATAAATTTAAAAAACCTTAATGTTAAAAATGTAATTATAGTATAGGGGGAAATGGTTATTTAATTTTAAATGATCTGTCAGAAATTTTATTAATTATTTTTCAAATAGAAGAAGTTACGAAAAATTGGATAATAAATTTCTGAAAAGGTGAAATTAATAATTTTGTAAATATATTTACTTTTGAAATTAATATTGAATATTATATCATTGAAAATAATGAAATATTATCAAAAAAAATATGGGGTAATATATAATAAATTTTAAATAATTGATAACATTTTTTAATATTTTGAAATATATTTGTTGAAAAATTACTTTGTAAAAAGAGTAAAAAATACATATTTTTTAAAAATGATCAAAAAAATATATATGTTACATTTATAACACATAATCATTATTATAATTAAAAATTATATAATTGGAGGAAAAGAAAAATATAGATATGATGGGAAATCCATAAGTTAAGTGGATTTCAATTATTCTTTAAAATAATAAAATTATTTAGTGGAAAATAATCTTTGTATATTTTAATGATTAATAATTTATTTTACATATGGGATTATAAAATAAAAATTATATAAAATATTATGGGTTAGCTGAGAAATCATGTAATTTAGATGTTCATGAAGAGGAATTATAAGTATGTGAATACATTAGAGACATAAAATAAATGTGTTCATCATTTGAATAATTGGAATTAAAATCCATTTTATGAATGAAAATTAGATGGGCCTTCAAAAATATTTTAGTTAATGATTATTGTATGGAAAATTCATATAGACATTATTAATCAAAAATACATATATTATGGTGATCAATATGAAATATTACTCAATAAACTATATTTCAAGTAGAGATACATTTTTATTCAATTACCACTTAATTAATTACACTCTAACTTCAAAAATAATAATTATAACCATATAATTACCGCATCTAAAAGAAATATTTTATTATAAATTTTTTTAAATTTTTTTTTATTCCATCCCATTATATCATAAGTTTACATTCTATTTTAAATTTCAGGTGTTATTAATCATTAATATTTTGAAATACTTTCACAATTGCCTGGTTGTTATTCATCCATCTCCTAATTTTTAAATCCAAGATCATATATGGAATATGAATTTTTCTATATAATTATCTTATGTCAATAATTTATTATATAGGAATTTTTTGATGATTTCTACTCATAAAAATGAAAATGAGCATATAATAATTATTCTTTTAAATTAAATATATATTTTCATAAAAAATATTTCAATTCATATATTAATATTATTAAAAAAAATATTATTTACATTTCAATATTATATATTATAATAAATTCAATTCAAGTAGTCCTCTATTTTATAAAATTAATGCATCATTCATATTGGAAGGTAAACTATCCTAATCATGAACATACAATATTTTAAGGGTGATTTGGATGTTATTAAAGAGTAATATAATTAATATAGGAGAATATGGATATTAGGATTTGTTTATTAGCATGATATATAAAAAATATAAAATAATTAGTGTAGAGAATAATGAGTATAATATTTTTACATAATACTGGGAAATAATTTTTTTAATCTGAGAAGATTATTTTAGATGGAAGAATTTTCTAGAGTTAGTTATTACTAATAATTTTAAAATATTCTGTCAAAATTAACAGATATAAACATAATAATTTAATAAAAAAAAATATTTACACATTAAACCCAATCTAATTAAAATACATGTATGGTTTCTAGGAAAATTATAATATTAATTATTTATTACATAGAGGTGGTAGTCCACATGAACTCAAGTATGATGATTAAAATTTCAATATAATGAGGAAAATTGTTAATATTGATTATAATTTAAGAAAATGAAATATTATAAAATTATAAAAAATTTATATTTAAATAACAATTATATTTATCCTTGTATAGTCATTAAATAAACGGATACTTGTTGGGATGTGTAGGTAATAGTTTTCAAAATGAAAAAATAATGGTTTCATTTCTCTTAATAGAAAAGGGAATTCTTGGTAATTCTTTAAAAAAATTAACAACATAATAGTATAATATAGATATAATTTAATCATTTATAGATGGTGTAGATGAATTTTACATGGAATAAATTCACATAATGAAATAAAAAGCTAAAGGGGTGAAATGATATTTAAACATCACTTCTTCGATTTCCTTTTTTTAGGGGTTTAGACATTGAGATTAAATATTTTAAGGATTAAAGAATCACATTATGGTGAATAACAATTTTTAGTAGTATTTTTGGATGATTTTGGACCAGATTATTTTTTCTCTAATATGGGGTTAAATTTGGGATTGGAGTTCCCAATATATATGTGAAAAGGGATATAATTTTTATTAATATATAAATCATTTTAAAAATTGTATGGAAAATAGATCATTAATTTGGAAATAATTTCTAGGGAAATTGGTCCATAAGATAATGTAAAAAACCACCATTTCCAAGACATGTTGTAAACATGTTCGTGTTATTTTACTCTTGATTAAATTTATTTTACATATTTATCTTTTTTATCGAGTTAAATCATTAACAAAAAAGTAATTTATCCTATACAATAAAAATAAATTGGTCCTTATTACAAAATCTTGAAATAATGATTCATTATTTTAAATAATTAGTATTATATTATTATTCTTTTAGTGTAATAAATATTTTTAAAATACTAAATGAAAAATTAATTATTTTTTAAAGATATCATAAGTAATAAAATGAAAAATATACGTCCAAAATAAAATATAAAATTGTAAAAAATATAAATTTCCATATTATCTACATATACAGTAATATAATATGATTACATTAACTATTAATTCATACATTTATACTAATAATTTAATAAAAATTATTATCTTCGTAAACATTATGTTTTCCACTTTAAATAAAAAATTTATCATTCTATAAATATTCCAAGAAGTCGTCATTAACTAATATTGATATCTATAGTTAAAAAATAGTGTACATTTTTTTTAAAATAAAATTAAAATAATTATAAATATACATTTTAAAATGAAATATAATGAAATATTTTTTTATTGGAATATTATAATTTTAAACATCAAGAATTATTAAAACCATTTCATACCAATTCCAAAAATATTGATTTTAATATGACGTATAATATAATGATTTATTACATATTATCAAAATAATATTTTTAAAGTGGATTATTTCAAAATATTAACATAGTAAACATATATTTGAGATTGGATAATCTGTTTAAAAGTTAAACCATATTAAATACATATCCCACAAATTTATGTATTTTAAATCTGCAGATATGTTTTTATTTACTAGAGGATTTTTTTATAAATTTTATAAAAAATAAATATTTCATAATATTTTATAGTTATTGTTTGATTATGAAGTAAGATATTGAAAAAATCATTTTTTGAAGAAATATATTCAAAACTCTCATTGTTTTATAATATATATCATCAAAGAGAAGATTTTAATGGGGTGGAGTATAAATTTTTCCAATTTCATGGAGTATTTATTATGATTCAAACTCTTGTATTGTTATGTAGTTTTATAGGGGAAATGAGTACTGAATTATAGTAAATGTTCTCTATATGCCACATCCACTTCAATGGAAAACCAATTTTGTGAGGAGATATGTCAACTAACATTAAATTAAAATATTCATGGACCAAACTTGTTATCATAACATAATTTTCTATTATGTCATTTTATAAGACATACAATTATTTTTTCAATATTTTATTTGTAATTTTATCCAATTCCATTAAAATTATTGTTTTATCAAGAGAAGACATTAATTTTTATACATAATCAGTTTTAGAGATTTTAGTATGAAAATTTGAATTTTTCCTTAACATATTGTTTAATGAACTTATCTCTCTGACAATTTCGGATATAGTTTTAGTATATAGATAATCGGAAAATTAAAAAATGGGGATATTATATAATGAAATGTTTATTTATATCCTATTATGACTAGAGATCCCAATTTTATAAATAAATTACTCCCAAGGACATGTACACATTTCAATGTCATAAGTATATGTCGTTTTAGGAGAAAATGACAACCCAAATGGGATAAAATGATATAAATACCTCATTTTTTATTGGAAATAGTGCAATGACATCAAAATTGAAACTTCTGATTCTTGGATATGAAGTATTTCTGCAGAAAACGAACACATGTGATGAACGTTGATGTTTTTTGATTGATGTGCTCAACAATGATATTGCAGGGGTGTATATGGATAAGGGGATATTCATTCTAGCATATATGTGCCTCCAATATGAATGTCATGTTGTGTGTTTAAAAAAATGTACATATTGGTATCATGTATAGATATTTATAATGAAGTTCCATTTTATGTTTAATGAGATTATTATTAGTAGCCATATAAATGTATTTTGAAATCTATTACACACAATTAATGTTTTATAATTATTTAAAATGAATCTTCAAGAAGGTGGATGTAGAAATTTTTGAAATGAACATAAAAATAGATGGATGATTTTCATAAATATAGTTGATCTAAATGATAAATCATGAATTAGTCTGGAATTTGTGACTTATACATTAATGCATATCTATAGATAAAAGGGATAGAAACACTACTAGATCTTATAACAATATTTTCTGTATAGATATAGCTATAATATGGGTAAAGGGGAAACATCTCTATGATTGTGTGATGTTATATCCAAAGGAGTTACTTTAATAGTATCTTGATAATTTTTTTAAAACTATTGGAAGTGTCCCAATGTTAATATAACATAATAACCAGAACACTATGATGTAACATGATTAGTGTGTTACTTTATCGTAGAATTTATTTACCAAATGAGATGAATTTAAGAATTATAATTATGATTTTGTTGTCACAATGGTAAATTTAATGTAAAGGGGATATATGTGTCCAAAAAAGTATTAGACCATTCAATTTAGGGGATATTCTTATTATCATTAATGCATATTTCAAGATTTATGATTAAAAAGGGAAACATGTTGGATGGAATAGAAAAATATGTGTAGTTATTTAAATGAATTGTGGATCATAAATCATATATATTATTGTATTACCATAAAAATCCATATTTTATATATTTTAATTCCATAGGATATGGATTATTAAAATAGGTTTCTTTGTACATTCCATTTTCATATATCCATTAAATAAATAAATCATAATGATTGGTAAGAGTAGGAATAGTTCTAGTATTAATTAAATGTTTTAAGACCTATTTTAGAGTTCTGGATTTATTTTATTAAAAGGATGGTCTTATAATAGATAATACAAGTGTTAAAAAGTATATAAAATTAACTTTAAAAAATGAAAACAAATATATTTTAAAAATCCTCTACATTGATACTTTTTAAATACATGTTGATCTATTATTACCAAAAATTTCTTGGTGGAATATATGTTTGAGGCCCCTAGGTACATAAAGTTCAAATGAATTGAGGGAGAATGAAAACCACTCCAAAAATAGATTTTATGTGGCCTATTTAAATATATGTGGTTCATGCGAAAGGATTATAAAACAATTCTTTTTCTTACTACTGAGACATTAAGAAAAATCATTGTTAAAAGATAAACATTGATATCCAATTGAAAGAGGTAATTTTTTTATTATAATTTTTACTAATTAAAAGGATAATATATCCAAGACACATAAAATTTATTGTTATAATAATAATCAAGAACTACATAGTTCGTAAAATATGGTAACCTCATCTATAAGGAATTAAATAAAATTTAACCTCTCACACACACAAAAATTGTGTTTCAACACAATGATAGAGTTGTAGAATATTTAACCATTTTTGGGTTTTTTAATATATTCATATAGAAATATATAGAAACAATAATAATAAATCCACACATTGTTTTTATTAAAAAGAATACTTCAATGTTATTTCCCATGCATTAGAGTACAAAAACAGATTTCAACTTTATTATAGGCATGTTGGGGAAAATAAAATATTAATAGATATGACCACAAACTAATGTAAAAAGGTGTATTTTAGTTGGAATACATCATAAATATTCATAGGATTGATGATACCAAAATTACGACGTTTCTGAGGGTAGTAATAATTGTGTCTCATGATGTTATCCTTGAGATTATTATAAGAACATACATATTCACTGTTTAGGGGTGAGGGAATTGATATTATTAAATATATAGGTTTCTCATTGGGAATACTTATGCCTATATAAAAAGTATATTTCATAATTATCTCATGTTGAATAAGAGACCTTTAATATATTTGTCTAATGTAAGACTTACAACATGATCTATTGTCAATAGACATAGTGAATTTCATTCAAGCAAAAAAGGTGTACTCATTTTTGTCAACTAATCTCACATGATTCAAGATCAGTGTTATAAATAAGAAGGGATTTGATAATTACCCATAATATATTATGCGAGAAGTTATAAATAGTAGTTAAACATTAGTGTATTTGAAATAATGTAATGGGAACGTTGTAATACTATTTAACATCATGTGAAAATGTCATAATTGTAATGAAGTATTGTGATGTGTTGAAAGGGAAATGTTATTAAATATTAATTGATGATATAATGATGGTGACACTATATTGTTAATGATATTACTTATTAGACATGGTAAATAATAAATCCTCATTAAATTTCTATTATTTATTTCATAATAAATGATTCTTGTTTCCTTTCTCATCGACTGATTTTTAATGATTATGAATTTGGAAGACACTAGTAATGGTGATGTCATAGATTTTCTAAAATTTCAATATGAACATGTATTTTTCACTACATTATGGAAATTTTCATGAAATGTGATGAGTTTATTTAATTTTTATTAGATTTAAAATAGTTCATATGATGTAGATTTCATAGTATTAGAATTTTACATGTTGTGTAAGGTTTATATTCACTAACATGGGAAAATATTATTTTTAATATATTCCCGATGTTTTTCTACATATCATAAAATGAATGAGTTTCAAGATTAAAAAAATATATAAAAACATGTAATTCAACGAGTTATGTATTTAATTATGTATTACATGTTTTTGAGGCTTTATCATATTCACAAACATTCTTCTATTGGATAGAGTTCTTACACTAGGTAATTTTTTGGTTATTTTCTTCCCTCTGGACCGCTGCATTTAGTAATTGATCAGAAGGGATGAGAATGGAATCTCTTTAGGTAAACCTCTCATCTCATATTCCCTCTCAAATTTTGGTGTAACACCATTTATAAAATCTATTGGTTGTCATATATTGTTTTATATGAAAATATTTTTTTTTGTTTTTATGTGCCTTTATTTGGAAGAAAAATATTTTGGCTTTCAATCGTCATTGTCAATGGTTTCTAGGTTATCTATCTCCTTGAGGTAGGTGGGTTTGATCAAGTGTTCTAATTTCATGAATTTTATATTTTTATTATTGATACTATCAGTTTTGAAATATAATGATCATGTGATAGAAATTTAAAAGGGAGTGGGTTACATTTAAAAAGAGTTTTTTTTTATGAAATATGAAATTTCCGTTCTTTATAATTGGAAATGGATTTTAGAATCCTGAAGTTTATGATCATGGATTTGAATGTATTTATAAAAATGTGAACATGGGTTTTAAAACAAAAAACAACACACATTTTACAATGGTAAACATGGTTTCATCATTATAGAAATATAGGTATCCTTATTGTTTCTGAAACCACTAATAGGTAACCTCTTATATATGAATGGACCATGGAAGGAAATGATATTAGTTGGATATATCCTTATTCATTTCATCAATTTTGAGTGGCTAGTACATATAGTCACATAGGCGAGATCATGGATGGTAGGGGCATTGTTTTTATGGTTTTTTAGTTAATGTAAAATTATCTCATGGATGTAGGATCACATGTATAATTATATTAGAAATCTTTTGATATTTTTTTATATCCATGGAAAATATGAAATGCAATTTTTGAAAAATAACATATTATTTTAACAATATTTTCAAATTTTCTTATTTAAAAATATATTTTAACGTATTTTTTTATTAATGATTTGTCTTTATTATTCTTGAAATTACAACTTACACTGATATCTTGGTGGTATCAATTTGGGTTATATTTCTCACACCCTACATCTACCTTTTTTAGTTGTATACCTTATTATAGGATATAAGTAATATTATGGGAATTCTATAGCATGTAGGATTCTCTTTTGGTGTCTATTTTGGATTATAGGTGACAATTGGTCACCTAGAAATTAGTTTGACTAGAATTTCGACAATTCAATGTTTATCATGTTTGTATGAGTTGTTATCTTTTTTCATGCTAAGGTTATATGTATTATTTGATTAATATGTGAGACATGTTTTGGTTTTTATCTCACCCTAAAATCTATTGACATGGATGATGTGATTGGTTGACGAAGGATGATTTGTTTCATTTTATGATGAGAAGGGATGATGATCCTAATGTGTGTTGTCCCTAAAGGAGTTGGTTCTCAATATCAGGTACACAAGGTTAGGATATCTAGAATTAAAATAGTAGGTTCGAAAATTGGGTATGACTATCAAAATCCTATTACTAAATCACATGTCACGTGATTGGTATGAGAATACTTACCAAGGCCATGACCTAGTATTTAATTTTATTCTGATAAATTTAATGGTAATTTCATTAAAATTAAACAATCCACAATGTTTTGGGATTTTTTTGTAAGGATTTTTGAATAAACTCAATTAGGGGTTTATTTACATGGACCTATTATTTTCTATTGTGTTTTCATTTGGTGTTTGAATTCTTAAATGCTTTAAATTATTATTTTTTAAGGATATTGTAATCTAGTTTTTCTTAAAATGATTTTAGAACATTCCCGTGAATGATATGTTATTTTCGTGAATTTAATAGAAAATTACATCAGGAAGAGATCATAAAATAAAATATGGGAACAAATTGGTTGGTGGGATATAAGGATATTCCATAGGACCATTATTTGTTAAAATCATTGAATCATACTACTCAGACTATATAGTCAATGGAAAAAATGAACCTCAGATGGGTAATAGATCATCGATCGGAATATTAAAAGATAATTCCACCTATATTTTATCATGAAAAAGGGAACCAATTAATATAGGAGTTCCATTAAAGGATTTAATGTATCCTACAATTTTTTAGACTCTTGATTCTCGCTCAAATTTACCCAAGAGATAAAGGTAAAATGGTACTTGTATTTTATCTTGGGTTATCGAATCCTCAGAGACCTAAGAAAGAACCTATACACACGTACATTATATGGACTGTTTTCGGGTATGAAGTGTCCAACATGGATTGATTTTAGATGAGGTTAGAGTATATCTAACATATTTAAGTGAATTCAATTTAAAATAATGAGTTTATCCTAGGTTATTGCTCGGGGTGGATTGAACGTATTTCCATTTCAATGATTTTAATTTCAAATATTTGAGATGGTTTCATTTAAGAATATACAAAAACATCATCACTTACTGTTTTAATGCCTAAAACCTTTAATACTAATCACCTATACACTTGAAGGATCAATGTTTTGAGCACTTCAAGGTAAAGGTTAATATTACCAGATGAAGTGTGTGGCCTTAAATTCAATAAGGACGATGGAGTTTAAGAATCATCAAATAAAAATCTCAATTAAAGAAGTGATTATACATTAATGGGGAGATAAATAACATCCAATACAGCCCCTTTGATACTCCCTTGTATCAACCCATAATTGGATTAACCCTCCATTGATTCGATGGTTTCAATGGAAGGGTAAAGTAGACTCATGAGGGAGGAAATGGGGAAATAAAGAAAACAATAAAAATAAAATGATCACTCCATTATTGTGTGCATAATTTCACAAGATTTTGGGTGAATGAATTCAAAACATGAGGAAATGTAATCCATGTGAGATGGATAAAAACAGAATAAGAGGATAATAATAACTTTCATTAAGAAACTAAAGTGAATTTAACAACTTACATGTGAAAGACAAAAATGAGACAACAAAATCACCGCATAACATTACAATTGAAAAAGGGACCAAAGATGAAAAAATCCTTCACCACCACTTCCATAAATAATAATTTTGGGAGACTTGGGTCGAGCCCTCCAATAGTTCAAAGGATCCCACTTGAGTATGGTTGTCCTATGGTGGTGGAATGTAAGGGAGAGGAGAATTTTCCACCCTTGACCCGAGGTGGCAGCCATCTTGCTTCCACCGAACAGACATGCTTGTAAGTCCTTATATATGGCCGAATAAGAGTGGGACATAGGAGAAGAAAATGGATCCCCGGATGTCGCATACCATCATATAATATTGGGACCCATTTGGAGATGTGGCTTCAGAGATATGATTATATTAGTGAACTATTTTTCTGGGCTACAGAATCTGGCCCATAAATTTATCTCTAAATTGGTCTGCCAAAATGATCACAATGGAGGCAGCATTGGCACTGTATTCTAAAGACTTATTTGTTCCTATATATGACCTCTAGAATCCCACGACATTTTGGCTTCATTAGGTTTGTATGTTGGGCCCCACAATGTCATCAGTTGGCTGGTGTCCAAGATGCCTTCTCTATAATTACTTCCATTAATCTTCAAATATTTCAATCATCCTTTATAAATCCTCCATTGATCCCTGAATGAAAAATGTTCACATATAAGTTTATATATAGTTCCCAAAAATATCAAATTAAAATATGGAAAATTACATCCCATAAAATCAGATGAATCATTTGTTACTTTAAATGATGTAAAAAATGTACCACATAATAGTGCATTTTATGATGGTATTACAATCATAATGTGAAATGATGTTCAAAGTGTAAAATGAAATAAAATGGTGTTTATGAATAATAAAGAAAATTAATATTATATATATTAACAATGAATATTAGCCTCATTTAGTGGCTAATAACACCCCCAACTTGAGTTTTCCTAGTCCCGAGAAAAATATATCTCAACAATATGAAATTCGAATTCCCTTTTCCAAAAACATTTTAATACACAATGATCACCAGAAACTCTTATACCAAGAAATCATAAAATCCGTCAAAATATTTTAATATGAGATAGTTTCATAAGTAGATCTGAATCCCAAGCCCATTCATTTGATCAAATTCATTTCCATATTTCATCCAATATCTATTACGTATGAAGATGTGTTGTGCATCACAATAGACATGGGGGTTCATCTTTATTCAAGGGGGACATGACGGAAGTGCTAGGTGGAATCACATTTCAATATCAAGATGAGTATTCAATTTTTAATTATATTTTTTTTCATTTTTTTGTAATTTTTCCATGGTAATTGAAATTGCACCCAAAAGAGTCCACCCCTATAGCGAGACTTTGCTGATGACTCCCAGGCTCAAGGACCACAAGGCACCAAGTGAAGCCCACATACTCAGGCATCATCTCACATTAACTCAGTCAAAAAAAAATTCAAATTACCAAAAATAGAGATACAATTACTAACTCTGGGCCATAAAACTATAGATTCACGATCCCCAAGTGCATAAAGCCACGCATTAGATCATTTCATTGCTCTACGAGCAATTTTTTTTTAAATTTTTTTTGAATACTCATATTAATCTAAAATGATCACCAAACCTCTGTTATTTATTTAGGGGAACCCATGAACTCAAAGTAATACCCCACTATCCAAAGGACGTGCATTGTAATTCTTTTTTTATTTGGATGAAAATATAAACAATGAAATATCACTTTGGACAGCCACACTTTCCAAAATCTATGCTCATGAAATTATACAAGGATTAAAATCAAAATCGGGGCATGATAAATTATTTGATCTTTAGTTTCAAAGTGTGTAATGTGTATTACCATTTTCAAAGTTAAAGGAATATTTCCTTCAATTTTGTATCATTTTTTTTCAAATCATTTAAATATTTTTGACATGAAATCATTTTTTATTTTATCTCTCCCCAACTTAAAATAACATTGTCCACAATGTTTAAATAAAGAAAATTTAGAAGGGGGTAGAGGTAGAGAATGAAAGTTCAAAATGAAAATTGAAAATGAGGATCATGGAATGAAGTCACCTTGTGGTTGATGTTGAAATTATTGATGCTCCAAATCAGTCCTTTGATCTCTTAGGGGATGTAGGCACCTCCTTTATTGAACATGTATCACCCAAAATAGTCCATGAACCATACAAAGAGCAACAAACCAGAGAAAACAAACAACACAATGACTTATTAAATTCCATGTATCATTATTTTTATGATTTTCCCTGTTTTTTTTTTGTTTTAAATAAAACTAATGATACATTGTCATAATTTAAATTCCTAGGTAAGGTATTACTCAGGGATCACACCGCATGACACAGATGAATACGATGCTCCCCTTTCATACCCATCCATACTCAAAAAATAAGAACATGTCAATAGTCTAATTTTTTTATTAAATATCAAAATGATTAATTAATCATATTTTAAAATATAATGTTGATTAATACAACAAAATGATAGGAAATATTAAAACCATGGGTTTCCTCCCATGTAGAACTTTTTTTAACATCGTTTGCACGACATGGATCCTAAATCTATTAATTGTTTCCTAGTTCATATGTAGGTACAGTTAACTCAACCTCTATTTCATGTTTATTGAATGATTCAATGAATAGTTTTAACCATTTTCCATTGACATTGAAAATGTAACCACTTATGAGATCTGGAATCTCTACTACCCCATGGGGGTATACATTATGCACTATGAAAGTACATGACCATCTAGACCTTCACTTTTTTGGTGTAAATGATGTTTTGAACTATATAAGAGCACAAGTTTTTGAAGTTCAAAATTTTTGACCTTGACTTTCCAAGATTGGTAGGCTTGAACTCTAGCTTTATTGATCCTTGAGTTTTCATAAGCCTTCATCCTTAGTTCCTCCAGTTCATTGAGAACTAATTTCCTTTTTGTTCCGGCCAATGAGAGGTCATAATCCATTTTCAAAATTTCCTAAAAGGCCTTATGCTCAATTTCAATAGGTAAATGGCAAGCCTTTCAATAAACCAACCTATATGGTGACATTCCTAAGACAGGTTTGAATGCTTTATGATATTCCCGAAGATAATCCAAGAGTTTCTTGGGATAATCTTCCCTAGAAAGATTGACGGTTTTCTCAAGAATTTGTTTGATTTCACGATTAGCTAACTCAGCTTGACCATTGGTTTGAGGATGGTATGCAGTGGAAACATTATGAGAAATACCATACTTAGACATGAGTGAAGAGAATGGGCGGTTGCATAAATGGTTTCCTCGATCACTGATTATAGCCCTAGGAATTCCAAAGTGAGAAAATATGTTCTCTTTCGGAAATCTAATCACAACATTATGATCATTGGACTTAGTGGGAATGACCTCAACCCATTTTGAGACATAATCAATAGCTAATAGTATTTAGAGGTATCCCCTAGAGTTTGGTAAGGGAACAATTAAATCAATTACCCAACAATCAAATATTTCAACCATTAATATGCGAGTGGGTGGAATTTGATTCGTTTTTGTGATGGACCCTACTTGTTGACACCTAGGACAACATTGAAAAAAAGTGTAAGTGTCCATTGAGAGGGTGGTCCAGAAGATACCACAATAAAGATCCTTAGTAGAAGCTTTTTTAGAGGAAAAGTGACCTCTACATGCCTCACTATGATATAATTTAAGGATGGATACTTGTTCAGTTTCTGGGACACACCTCTTAATGACTTGATTTGAGCAGAACTTATAGAGGTATGGATCATCAAACACATAGTTCCTAACATTAGAAATAAATTTCCTTCGAGCTTGAGTCCCTAATAATTTTGGAATTACTCTCGTAACTAAGTGGAAACAATATGAGAAATACAATACTTAGACATGAGTTAAGAGGATGGGAGATTGCATAAATGGGTTCTTCGATCAATGATTATTGCCCTAGGAATTCCAAATTGAGAAAATATGTTCTCTTTCAAGAATCGATTCAAAACATGATGATAATTCGACTTAGTGGGAATGACATAAACCCATTTTGAGACAGAATCAACAGCTAAGAGTATGTAGAGTTATCCCCTAGAGTTTGTGAAGGGTCCCATGAAATCAATTCCCCAATAGTCAAATATTTCAACCACTAAGATGGGAGGGAGTGGCCTTTGATTCCTTTTTGTGATGGACCATACTTCTTGACACTTAGGACAACATTAAAAAAATGAGTAAGAGTCCCTTAAGAGGGTGGGCCAGAAGAGACCACACTTAAGAACCTTAGCAGAAGTTTTTTAGAGGAAAAGTTACCTCCACATGCCTCATTATGACAAAATTTAAGGATGGACTCTTGTTCAGATTCTGGGCCACAACTTCAAATGACTTGGTCAGGGTAGAACTTATAGAGGTATAAATCATCAAACACATAGTTCCTAACATCATAAATAAATTTACATCGAGCTTGAGTCCCTAAAAATTTTGGAATTACTCCCGTAACTAAGAAGTTGTCTATGTCAGCATTCCAAGGGCAGTCACTCACAGAGTATTGGTGTTCATCAAGAAATTAATCAAACAAAGAAAGGTGATTTGAGTTTTCTTTGAATTCCATCATAGATAGGTGATCAGCTACAACATTTTAAACGCTCTTTTTATCCTTGATTGTGATGTCAAATTCTTGTAAGAGAAGGTCCCACCTAATCAGTCTAGCCTTAGCATCCTGTTTTTGGAAGAGGTATTTTAGTCCAGAATGGTATGTGAACATAGTGATGGGGGATCCTATGAGGTAGGACCTAATATTCTCTAAGGAAAACACAATAGCAAGTAACTCCTTTTCAGTGGTGGTGTAGTTGATTTGGGCATCATTTAAGGATTTTCTTGCATAAGTAATGACATAAGGAGTTTTATCACAACGTTGTCCTAACACATCTCCTACAACAAAGTCACTAGAATCACACATAAGTTCGAAAGGAAGGTTCCAATTTAGGAATTTCATAAGGGGAGGAGAGGTGAGAGAGGATTTGAGGGTTGAGAATGAACCCTCACAACTTTCAGGCCAAATAAATACAACATTCTTTACTTGTAGAGCACAAATGGGATGAAAGATTGAACTAAATTCCTTGATTAATCTTCTATAGAAACCAGCATGTACTAAAAAAGACTTCACTTCCATGATAGTTTTGGGTGATGGAAGGTGATGAATGATGTCATCCTTGGATTTATCAACTTCAATACCCCTATATGAGACCAGATGGCCTAGAACTAGTCCCTATTTAACCATGAAATAACATTTTTTCCAGTTTAGGACCGTATTATTTTCTTCACATATTCACCTGACTCTCTCCACATTCTGAAGACATCCCTCAAAAGTATCCCCAAACACAGAGAATTCATCTATGAAGACCTTTAGAAAATCCCCTACCATGTCTGAGAAGATTCCCATCATGAACTGATGGAAGGTTCCAGGGGTATTGCATTACCCAAAGGGAATGTGTTTGAAAGAAAATCTTCCAAATGGACATGTGAATTTTGTCTTCCCTTGATCCTCTAGGGAGACCTCAATTTGATTATATCCTGAGTACCCATCTAGGAAATAGTAGAAGGCATGACTTGCCACTATCTCAAGGACTTGGTCAATGAATGGTAAGGGAAAATGGTCCTTCTTGGTGAATGATTTTAGCTTCCTATAGTCAATGCAGTCCATCCATCCACTAATCACACTTGTTGGAAGAATCTCTCCATCCTCATTGGTTATCACTGTGATTCCAGCCTTTTTTTGAAACACTTTATGTGAGCTCACCCACTCACTCTCAACTATGGGATAGATGATACTAGCTTTTAACAAGTTAAAAAGTTCCTTCCTTACTAACTCCATGATATTAGGATTGAGTCGCCGATGAGGTTGATGACGTGGCTTTGAATTAGATTATAGAACAATCTTATGAGCCCCGATATGTGGGCTAATCAAAGGAATATCAGACAGGGTCCAACCAATGACTTTATTCTATTTCCTAAGGACATCTAGAAGAATCCTCTCATGATTGGCTTCAAGAGAAGAATAAATGACAATATGACTTGTTTGATTATCCCCTAGGAAGGCATACTTGAGTGCAGTGGGAAGTTCTTTCAATTCAAGATTAGGTTGGTTTGGAAATTCAGTAGAATATTTGGACATTAGATCAAGATCAATTTTGTTTCTTAGAGTTTTAGATAGGATTGATTCACCACAAGTAGATGTTTCAGCTACTATATTGGATTTATCGGATTTAGGGAAGGAAGTTTTAGTGGTCTCCATGAAAGTGGTTTCCTGAAAGGTTTCACTATTTTTTGGACCTAAGACTTCATTATAAGAGAAATTTGATAATGATTCAAGCCAATGATATAAACATCCTTCATGTGAATAAAGGAAATCAATCTCATCCATACATAATAATCCATCAAATATTCCTTGATGTTCTATGGATTCATTATCAAGGCTTCCTATCATGTTTACTTCATGAATTTCCTCATCATCTCATATTTGGGAGCTTGCATTATAGATGTTCAAGTCTAGACTCATGTTTCCAATGGTGATAGTCATGTTTCCATTTCAGACTCGGATAACAGATTTGATTGTTGAAAGGAAAGGACGACCAAGTATTATTGGGGTTTGTTCCTTATTTACTATGTTTGGATGGTTGTCAAGGACAATGAAGTGAACATGGTAGATAACATTTTCAACCTTTACCAGAACATCCTTTAAAATACCCTTTGGAACCCTAATGCTACGATCAGAAAGTTAAAGTGTGACAGATGTGGGTTGGATTTATTCTAGGCCTAATTAGCTTTAAACAACATAGGGGATGAGATTGAAACTAGCACCTACGTCACACAAGGCCCTAAAAACTTTGCTCTCTCATAGTTCAACATTTATGTAAGGGAATCCTAGGTCTTTCAACTAAGGAGGAATGGTCCCTTGAATGGTCATACTCACATTAGCAGCCAAAAGGAATTGGTTTTTATGTGAAAATTTTCATTTAAAAGTGCACAAGTCCTTAAGGTAGGTTGAGTAGGAATGTATGGTTTGGATTGCATTGAGAAGGGGAATGTTCAAATTCACTTGTGAGAAGATTTCCCTCAATGTTTCACTCAGTTCAGGCTTGGGTTTCCCTGAATGCGTTGAGGAAATGGTGTAGGTTGTGGGGTTGTTTGTTGAAGAGTTTTTTTTAAAGGTTGGGGCTGAAGCCTCATTTTTATTATTAAAGCAAAGCAAAGTCCTCTTTAACTGGGTAGAGGGAGACCCATTACATAGCCCGAAGGCCCAGTGGGCATTTAGCCCATTACATGACCCGTAGGCCCATTTTTTTGGCCCAAAGACCATTCTGTGAATAGTACTGCTACAGTACCCGCATTGCTACAGTACTACACAGTACCCGCCGCCGCTACAGTGCTCTGCCGCCGCTATAGTGCCCGCCGATGCTACAGTGCGGCCGCTGCTACAGTACGCTACAGTACTGCTACTGTAACCTACGCCCAAAGCCCATTCTGTGAATAGTACTTCTACAGTTTGATCTTGTGGTTCATTTGTATTTTCATCCATGTTTGATTCTTCAGGTGGGTTCTGAATTAGTTTTTCAGGTTTCTCAATTGAAACCCCACTTCTTAAAATAGTTACAACCTTTAGTTGTTCATAATTTGTTTGAGTACAACTTGACTATGCCGTTAGAGTTAAAGATGGCACCACCTGAGTAGGAATGTGTTCCTTTCCGGTTTTGATGGTTTGAGGTTCTTGTTTAATGGAAGAGACTTTTGAGTTCATCCTCCCCATTTGTTTTTACAATTTTTCTCGTAGGATTTGTGGAACTGTCTGAGTTGGTGCCTGAGAAGATTGGTTTATCCGAGGGGGATATTTTGGAGGTGGGAAGGATTGTTGAAAATAGACCGGTGGATGTTGGAATTGGATAGGTTGGATTTGGAACTGGTTATGGGTTTTGTAGTTCTAATGGGAATAAGGATTTTGTACATGTTGTTGGCTAGGTTGTTGGTTATCTTTTCTGCGGAATCCTGGGTGGTCATTATACCCTGGGTTGAAGTTGTTTTGGTATTGAGGCTTTTAAAAGTTAAAATAATTTACTTCCATTGGGGGTCCTCTTGAAAGAACATATTTGATGGATGGAATGGTTGGGTTGTTGTCTGTCTTATTGTCATGTTTTTCACAAAATGTGCAAACATGGTCAATAGTTTGGATTTCATGGACTTTCCTTAGGTCTATCTATTCAACCTTCCTAGGGAGTGCTGTATGTTTAGCCCTATGGATTTCCTCTTCTCTATGTGTATGAATTCCATTATTTCTTTGTGTCTTTTCATAATAAGGTGAAGTTCCCTCATGTTTGGTTTTGTTCAGAAAGGCTTTCTAGATACTCGTAAGCATCATTTGGGGCTTTTTTAAAGGTTCCATCACACATCCTGTAAATGAATTGTTTGTTCTCCGGACCCAACCCTTCATAGAAAATTCTCAATTTTTTCAGGTATAGAAAAATCATGGTGTGGAAGCATATTTAGAGTGTCTTTTAACCTCTCCCATGTTTCATAGAATGATTCTCACTCTTTTTCAAAGAAGTTTTGGATACTCTTTTTAAGTGAAATTGTTTTGTGGTGGGGAAAGTAGGTTTTGTATAATTCTCTTTGTAGTTGGTCCCAAGAGTTTATGGATGATGGTCTCAAATTGTTTAGACAATTTTTAGCTTGATCCTTTAACGAAAAAGGAAATAGCCTCATCTTAGCTGATTCTAGTTTATGTGCGGACACATGGTTTGTACAATGTCATTGAACTCTTTAATGTGTAGGTAGGGCATCTCGGACTCCATTCCATGGAATGTGGAAAGAAAATTTAGGACATGGGGTTTAAAGATGTAGTTAGAATATCCTAGGGAATTGCGTCTAATGGATGAGGGGGAATTGGTCTAGGAAAGTTTGAGGGAGTCATTCATGGTTTGATCAATTTCATTCCCCAAGTTTGGGGCTACCTCATTTGGGTTTCCATTTTGGTTTCCACCCGGGTTTATGAGTTGGTTTCATTGAAGACCTTCCATTGAAATGGGCTCAATTTTGGAATCTAGAGTATTATGAAGATTAGGATCTAATGGAAATAGTTCCCTTGGTTTACTGGACTCTCCAACCCCAGGACTATCCACCCAAATGAGACGGTTTGATTGATCGTGGGTGTAGGCGGACATGCACCAAAATAAAAAAATTGAGAAACGGACAAGATAAGAGAATTTGGATGAGAAAAGAAGAAATTGGGGAGAATAGAATGAGTGTTTTTATGACTTACTTGGTTCCCCGGCAACAGTTCCAAAATTTGGTTCTCTCTCAAATTTACCCAAGAATTGAATGTAAAACGGTCCTTGTAGTTCAGCATGGGTTATCGAATCTTCAGAGACCTGAGAAAGAACCTATAGACACGTAAATTCTATGGACTGTTTTCTGCTAAGAAGTGGCCAACATGGATTGATATATGATGAGTTTAGAGGATATCTAACAGATTTATGTAAATTCAATTTAAAAGAATGTGTTGATCCTAGGTTATCGCTCGGGGTGGATTGGACGAATTTCCTTATCAATGATTTCAATTTATTATATTTGAGATGGATTCATTTAAGAATATAAAACAATATCATCACTTGATGGTTTAATGTCTACAACCTTTAATACAAATCACATATACACTTGAAGGATCAACGTTTTGCGCACTTCAAGGTAATGGTTCGTATTAGAACATGAAGTGTGTGGCATTAAATTAAACAAGGACGATGGAGTTTAAAAATCATCCAATAAAAATCTCAATTAAAGAAGTAATTATACATTAATGGGGTGATAAATAACATCCTATCCAGACCCTTGCTACTCCCTTGGATGAACCCATAAGTGGGTTAGCCCTCCATTGATACTATGGTTTCAATGGAAGCAGAATGTAGACTCATGAGGGAGAAAATGAAGAAGTAAAGAAAACAATAAAAATAAAATGATCACTCCACCGTTGTGTGAATAATTTCACAAGTTTTGGTGTGAATGAATTCACAACATCAAGAAAGGGTATCAAAGTGAGATGGAGAACAGCAGAATAAGAGGATAATAAGATCTTTTATTAGGTATCTAATGTTAATTTGACAATATACATGTGAAAGACAAACTTGAGACAACAAAATCGCAGCATAACATTACTATTGAACAAAGCAATAATGATGAAAAACAATTTCACCAACATTGAATTAAATTTGAATTTTGGGAGCCTTGGTTCGATCCTCCCACAGTACAAAAGATCCCACTTGAGTATGGTAGGCCTTGGGTGGTGGAATGTAAGGGAGATGAGACTTTTCCACCCTTGACCCGAGGTGGTAGCCAGCTTGCTTCCACCGAACATACATGCTTGTATGTTCTTCTATATTAACGAATCAGAGTGGGAGATAGGTGAATAAAATGGATCCCATGATGTCTTATACCCACCTGTAAAATTGGGGCGCATTTGGAGTTGTGCATTAGGTGATATGATTCGATTAGTGGACAATTTTTCTGTTCTGCAGAATCTGGCCCAGAATTTTATCTATAACATGGGCCGCCTAACTGACCATAATGGAGGCAGAATTGGCACTGGATTATGAAAACTTATTTTTCCCTATATATGTCATCTATAATCCAATGAAGCTTTGGATTCATTTTATTTGTATGTTGGGCCCCACATTTTCAGAAGTGGGCTGGTGTCCAATCTGCCTTCTCTAGAATTGCATCCATTAATCTCCAAATATCTCACTCATTCTTTATGAATCCTCCATTGATCCCTGAATGAAAAATGTTCATATTTATGTGAAGATATAGTTACCAAAATATAAAATTAAAATATGGATAATTACATCCCTTCAAATCAGATTAATCATTGGATAATATAAATGATGTTAAAAAATGTAACACATAAGAGTGCATTTTAAGAAGGTATTACAATCACAATGTGAAATGATGTTCAAAGTGTAAAATTCACTAAAATGGTGTTTATGAATAATAAATAACATGAATATTATATATATTAACAATGAATATTAGCCTCATTTAGTGGCTAATCACACCCCCAAACTTGAGTTTTGCTAGTCCCGAGAAAAATATATCTCAACAATATGAAATTTGAATTATCATTTCCAAAAACATTTTAATACACATTGATCACCAGAAACCCGTCTACCAAGAAATAATTAAACCTATCAAAATATTTTAATACAAGATAGTTTAATAAGAAGATCACAATCCCAAGCTCATTCTTTTGTTCAAATTCATTTCCATATTTCATCTAATATCAATTAAGTATGAGGATGTGTTATGCATCACTATAGACATGGGGGTTCATCTTTATTAAAGGGGGAAATTACGGAAGCTCTAGGTGGAATCAAATTTCAATATTATGATGAGTATTAAATTTTTTATTTTATTATATTTTTTTTTGCAATTTTTCCATGGTAATTGAAATTACACCAAAAAGAGTCAACCCCTGTAATGAGACTTTGCTGATGACTCCCAGGCTCAAGGACCATAGGGAACCAAGTGAAGCCCACATACTCGGGAATCATCTCGAGTTAAATGAGTCAAAAAAAAATCAAATTACCAAAAATAGAGATAAAATTACTAACTCTGGGCTAGACAACTATGGAGTCCCGATCCCCAAGTGTCGAAATCCAGGCATTAGGTCATTTTATTGCTCTACACACAATTTTTTTTAAATATTTTTTTGAATACTCATATTAAATTAAAATGATCACCAAATCTATGCTATTTATTTAGGGGACCCCATGAACTCAATCTAATACCCCACTATCCAAAGGATGTGAATTGTGATTATTTTTTTATTTGGATGAAAATAGAAACAATTAAATATCACATTGGACAACCTCACTTTCCAAAATATATGATCATGAAATTATACAAGGATTAAAATCAGAATCAGGGCATGCTAAATTATTTGATATTCAGTTTCGAAGTGTGCAATGTGTATTACCATGATCAAAGTTAACTGTATTTTTTCGTTCCATTAACACAAATGTTTTTTTCAAATCATTATTTTTTTGACATGAAAGAATTTTTTATTTTATCTCCCCCCACCCAACTTCAAATAAGACTACCCCCAGTGTTTAAAAAAAGAAAATTTAGAAGGGGGTAGAGGTAGAGAATGAAAGGTCAAAAAGAAAATTGAAAATGAGGATCATGGAATGAAGTCACCTGGTTGTTGAAGTTGAAATTGTTGCTGCTCTAAATTAGTCTTTTGATCTCTTAGGGGATGTAGGCACCTCATTGATTGAACATGTATCACCCAAAATAGTCTCGGAACCATACAAAGAGGAACAATCCAGACAAAACAAACAACACAATGACTTATTGAATTCCAAGTATCAATATTTTTATGGTTTTCCCTATTTTTTTTAAATCAAACTAATTATACATTGTCTTATTTTAAATTTTTGGGTAAGGTATTACTCAGGGATCACACCGTGTGACATAGATGAATACGATGCTCCCCTTTCATACCCATCCATACTCAAATAATAAGAACAGGTCAATAGTATAATTTTTTTATTAAATATAAAAATGATTAATTAATCCTATTTAAAATATAATGTTGATTAAAACAAAAAAATGATAGTAAACATGAAACCCATGGGTTGCCTCCCAGGTAGTGATTTTATTAACATCGTTAGCCTGACATGGATCCTAAATCTATCAATTTTTTCCTGGTTCATAGGTCGGCTCCGTTTTCTTAACCTCTATTTCCTGTTTATTGAATGATTCAATGAATGGTTTTAACCATTGACCATTGACATTGAAAATGTAACCACTTGTGGGATCATGAATCTCTACTACTACATGGGGGTATAAATGATGCACTATTAAAGGACCTGACTATCTAGTCCTTAACATTCCTTGGTGTAAATGAAGTTTTGAACTATACAAGAGCACGTGTTTTCCCAGTTCAAAATGATTGACCTTGATATTCCGAGATTGGTAGGCTTGAACTCTAGATTTATTGATCCTTGAATTTTCATAAGCCTCCATAATTAGTTCCTCCAATTCATTGAGATCTAATTTTATTTTTCTTCCAGCCAATGAGAGGTCATAATCTATTTTCTTAATTGCCCAAAAGGCCTTATGCTCAATTTCAACAGGTAAATGGCATGCATTTCCATAAACCAACCTAGATGGCGATATTCCTAGGATGGTTTTGAATGCTGTACGATCTGCCCAAAGATCATACAAGAGTTTCTCAGACCAATATTTCATAGATGGATTGAGAGTTTTCTCATGAATTTGTTTGATTTAACGATTTCCTAACTCAGTTTGACCATTGGTTTGAGGATGGTATGCAGTGGACACTTTATGAGAAATACAATACATAGACATGAGTGAAGAGAATGTGTGGTTGGATAAATGGGTTACTCGATCACTGATTATAGCCCTAGGAGTTCCAAATCAAGAAAATATGTTCTCTTTCAGAAATCACATCACAACTTGATGATCATTGGAATTAGTGGGAATGACCTCAACCCATTTTGAGACATAATCAATAGATAAGAGTACGTAGAGGTATCCCCTAGAGTTTGGGAAGGGACCCATGAAATCAATTCCCCAACAGTCAAATATTTCAACCACTAAGATGGGAGTGAGTGGCATTTGATTCCTTTTTCTGATGGACCCTACTTGTTGACACCTAAGACAACTTTGAAAAAATGTTTAAGAGTCCCTTCAGAGGGTGGGCTAGAAGAGACCACACTGAACAACCTTAGCAGAATTTTTTTTAGTGGAAAAGTGACCTCTACATGCCTCACTATGACAGAATTTAAGGATGGACTGTTATTCAGATTCTGGGACACACCTCATAATGACGTGGTCAGGGAAGAACTTATAGAGGTATGGATCATAAAACACAAAGTGCCTAACATCAGAAATAAATTTCCTTCAAGCTTGAGGGGGCCTTCGTCCAGGATGGTGTCAGGTAGTCATTCATGGTTTGATCAATTGCATTCCCCAATATTTGGGATACCTCATTTGGGTTTCCATTTTGGTTTCTGCCCGGGTTTACGAGTTGGTTTCATTGAAGAAATTTCCATTGAAATGGGATCAATTTTGGACTCTATAGTATTAAGAATATTAGTATCTAATGAAAAAATTTCACTTGGTGTACTTGACTCCCCATCACAGGATTATCCACCCTAACTAGACGGTTTGATTGATCGTGGGTGTAGGTGGACATGTGCCAAAATGAAAAAAATTGAGAAAGGGACAATATAAGAGAATTTGGATGAGAAAAGAAGAAATGTTAGAGAATAGAATGGGTGTTTAGATGACTTAATTGGGTCCCCTACAACAGCACCAAAATTTGATTCTCGCTCAAATTTACCCAAGAGTTGAAGGTAAAACGGTCTTTGTAGTTTAGCTTGGGTTATCGAATCCCCAGAGACCTAAGAAGGATCCTATAGACACATACATTCTATGGACTGTTTTCGGCTATGAAGTGGCCAAATTGGATTTATTTTAGATGATTTTAGAGTATTTCTAAAAAACATAAGTGAATTCAACTTAAAAGAATGAGTTGATCCATTGTTATCGCTTGGGGTGGATTGGAAAATATTTCCTTTTCAATGATTTCAATTTCTTCTATTTGAGATAGATTTATTTAAGAATATAAAATAATATCATCACTTAATGGTTTAATTCCTACACCCTTTAATAATAATCACCTATACACTTGATGGATATATGTTTTGAGCACATCAAGGTAAAGGTTTGTATTAGCACATGAAGTGTGTGGCCTTAAATTTAACAAGGACGATGGAGTTTAAAAATCATCAAATAAAAATCTCAATTAAAGAAGTGATTATACATTATTGGGGTGATAAATAACATCTAATCCAGCCCCTTTCTACTCCCTTGGTTCAACCCATAAGTGGGATATCGCTCCATTGATTCTGTGGTTTTAATTGAAGCAGAATGTAGACTGATGAGGGAGGAAATGGAGAAGTAAAGAAAACAATAAAAATAAAATGATCACTCCACCATTGTGTGAATAATTTCACAAGATTTGGTGTGAATGAATTCAAAACATGAGGAAATGGTATAAAAGTGGATGGATACCAACAGAATAAGGGGAGAAGAAGAACATTTATTAAGATATTAAATTGAATTTAACAACTTACATGTGAAAGATAAACTTTAGACAACAAAATCGAAGCATAACATTACAATTGAATAAAGCACAAAAGATGAAAAACTCTTTAACCACCAATACAATAAATAGGCATTTTGGGAGTCTTGGGTCGACCCTCCAACAGTACAAAAGATCCCACTTGAGTATGGTAGGCCTAGGGTGGTGGAAAGTAAAGTAGATGAGACTTTTCCACCCTTGACCCGAGGTGGTAGCCAGCTTGATTCCACCGAACAGACGCGCTGGTAAGTCACTCTATATGGAAGAATTAGAGTGGGCCATAGAAGAATAAAATTGGTCCCCGGATGTCTCCTAACCTTTTGTAAAAGTTGGGACCATTTTGATTTGTGTATTAGGTGATATGATTAGATTAGTGTACTATTTTTCTGGGATGCATAATCTGGCCCAGAATATTATCTCTAACATGGGCTGTCGAAATGACCATAATGGAGGAAGAATTGGGTATTATGTAGAATTATTTGTTCCCCTATATTTCCTGTAGCATCCCAATAAATTTTTTCATCATTGGGTTTGTATTAGGGGCCCCACATTCTCATTAGTGGGATGCTGTCCAATCCGCCTTCTCTAGACTTGCTTCCATTCATCTCCAAATATCTCCATCATCCATTATGAATCATCCATTTACCCCTGAATAAAAAATGTTCATATTTAAGTGTATAAATAGTTCCCAAAATATCATATTAAAATATTCAGAATTACATCCCATATAATAATATGAATCATTGGGTACATTACATGATGTTAAAAAATGTACCACATAATAGTGCATTTTAAGAAGGTATTACAATCATATTTTGAAATGATGTTCAAAGTGTAAAATGCACTAAAATGGTGTTTATGAATAATAAATAACATGAATATTATATATATTAACAATGAATATTATCCTCATTTAGTGGATAATCAACTCCTGAGGATTCTTATGTGGGGTTTTAAACATATATGCACAATGGTCCAAGAAGGTTATGGTGGGACTCCATAGTGAATGATTTGATGCATTATATTCCTACCTAGGTTTAAAACAAAAGGATAATTAATATATAGTTTTACCATAATATATAACATATGGAGAATACCTAGGGGTTTTAATGTTGTAGATAGGAGGGATTACCTTTTAAAATAGTCCACCCATTTTATTGAGTTGGTGCATTTGGAACTAGTTCTTATCCATAATTATTACATGATTATTTATAGGTATGAGACTGGTATGAGGGCCAATATTTTTCCAATGTTATTTATTTTTTCCCTGACATGTTTTTTGGACATAGGGACAAAAATTATTTTCCTAGGGTAAACATAAATGGAAGGACACCTTTGGACAAAACAACAATTGGAATGAGATCTTCTTCCCCATAGAATGTTTTGTGCGTGAGTGGATAGTTTTCTATTTGACTTGTTTGAAAGGATTATTTAGGACAACAACAGGTTTTTATTCTATTTTTGGATGTTTGGTCATACTAGGCCCCATTGTATGGAGGTTCTAATGATTTTTCATCTTTTTCGTAAATAAAGAGAATAAAAATGATTCATTGATAATATTTCCTAAGGTAGTAAGGATGGATACACATTCACCAAGGGATAATAGATCTAGGTAGATGCTTCCAAGGGTGGTGGGATCATTATATACGAAAATGGGATGTCTAGGTGGATATGTATGGATGGTTATATGTAGTAGAGAGTGCACCCGAGGAATATAAAGCATGGATAGTTAAAATTAGAGGGATGATATGTATTTCTTTTCTTATAGTGCTAGATATGTTTTATGTAGGTGCTACTCATTATTTTAAATTATTATATTATGTTGACATTATAGGTTTGGGTTATAATTTTGTAATGTAATGCTAGATACTTCTATGACTCTGGAAAGGATTTATAACTGAGGATTCATCTATGTAAAGTGTTGGGTGGTGATAAGTGAATATTATGTGGTTTGGGACTACTATATTTGTTGATCTTTACATCTTTGAAATTAGTATTATTATAGATTTGAAGATCATTGTAAAGGCCCATATGGACTGTTATCATGATCAATGGTTTTTCTAATCTTATGATGGGGTAACTATTGTTTTCAATGATGAGTAAGACTCTAGATTGATTAGGGAATGACTTAGTGTATCTTATATAGATATAATCTCATTCTTGACATCAGAAAATATTCCTGATGATGTTGACACTTTCTTGGGTGTTCATCTACCAGCTGATTTTTTATATACCGAATGGTCCATCCTTATTAATTTTCTAGTTTAATTCTGTATAGATTAGTCAAGATTATTATTTACATTTTCTAGGGAATTATTTCCATTTATATTACATCCTAATGAATGGAACATGTGGAGTTGGTGGAACTCAAGGTCTTACATGTGGAACTAGATGAGAAGGAATTTATTTATCCTTTCATGTCACTATGGGATTATCCTATACTATTTTATAAGAAGTCATAATGATGTTCAAAACGTTATATTCAATATCAGAATATTATTTGGGGGCCTGTATGAATATGCATTCTTTATATAAAATTTATAATCTCCTTGATCATCAATGAGGGTAATGTTGGTGTTCTATGATTGACATATTGTAAATGTTCCACCAATTGAAGGTCCAATAAGAGGATATATAGAAGAAATCATTCTAGAGTTGATATGGACATTCATTTCGGTCATTCCATTTGACCTCACTAATTATATTACAATACATATGTATTTTTATGAAATTAATCTTTCTTTGGTTCTTGAAATATTTTATTATTCTATATGTAGATGATATGTTGGTGTACTCTTAGATAAAGGATGAGTGTGGGGCCGATATGGATATCATTCCTCAGTCCTTGAGGTAGTATCATATGAATTTTAAGTGTTCCCTGGGTGATATTTTTATCAGGGTGGATATTTTTTTGGGAATATGATATCTAAGAGGGGAGTCTTAGTTGATCATAAAAAGGTGTATGATGTTATGTCTTTTAATCATCCATGAAAAGTGTTTGATATATAAATATTCATTGGTTTGGATGGTTTTTGTAGATTGATTCTTCTGGAAATCTAAAATATCAACTATTTGATGAAATATTTTATTTTTAAAGTGTAAATTATGAGTGGAAGAAGACATTCCATAGATATTTTGAGGAGTTGAAGATGATGTTGACATTATCAGCTATTTTGATTCTTCTAGAACAATGTTTAGGTTATGATTTTTTTTAAAAATTCTAATATTGGTTTTGTATATGTATTGATTTTGGGAAATATTTTATTCTTTATGCATCATAAATATTACTCTCTAATGAGAATAAAAATCAATCACATAATTTTAATATGGAAACTATTATGAGTGAACAAAAAAATGTGGCATCACCATCTCTTTGTAAAATACATTTTAGCGTATTTCGATCATAAGAGACTAAAATATATTTTCACTAAAATGTATTTGGACGTATTATAATGATTCAAGTTAGATTATCTTTAGAGAATAGTTTTTTATATTGTATATACCCCTATGAAAGGAAATTTGGTAGTCGGATAATTGAGAAGAAAATTTACAGTACAATCAGTGATGGAATTAATTATGAGGTGGTCTATGATGATCTTATTTGTTGATATGAGAGTAAGATTATAGAAATTTTGTGGAATGGTGTTCACGGAATTGATAATTTCTTAGTGATCTTTTAATGATCAATTTCAAATTGGGAAGAAGATAGACAAATAGAGTTGACACATAGGAGAAATCCTAAAGGGTATGGATATAACGAATGAGTTGTCTTAGAATCACTGTAAAGAATTATTCTTATAGAGTATTTTTGTTACTTCATTTTAATTTGGACATGAGTTACTATATATATTGGATTTGTCATGCGTTCCTGGGAAACCAAGGTATAGAAAAATTTACTATGATTTGAGATGTAGATTTTGGTTCCATGTGATGAGACAGTTAGTTGGGAATTTTGTATCATATTGTCGCATATTTCAAAGAGTCAAGGTGTAACTCTTGATACCTATGGGGTTTCTAAATCCATTATCCATTCCAGTATGGATGTAGGATTATATTTGAAGTGTTTTCATAATTGGTTAACCGCAAACTATTAATGGTAAGGATGTTATTTTGGTGACTATTGTCGAAATCACTAAATCAACACGTTTCTGAAAATAAAGGAAATGAAGATAGTAGAAGAGATTGGGAATTTATAGTAATAAGAGATTATGATAAATTATTAGGTTCCCCATGAAGTTATTCTTGATAGGTATTCGAGGATCAAATCTATATTCTAGAAGGTTTTGTAGGTGGTAATGGGTTATTAGCTGAAATTGAACCCAACTTATCATTTGTAGATAAAAGAACCACTATCGAATGATAATTAGGATCCTAATGATATTATATGGGCTTGTGTGACTGATTTTATAGGATATTAGGATAAGTATTTTCGTTTGGTTATGTTTTCCAATAACAGTAGTTTTTAGGATTCGATCTAGATGACACCCTTAATGGACTTTTATGTGAATTCATGTAGATCATGAATATTCTATGTAGAGTTTTGATAATGAACCTTGGTTGAGATGAGTGATATCGAGTAGATGAAATCAATGGTTTAGTTGATACATAGGTGTTTGAAAATAATACATAGTCAGCATTAATCTTATACAGACCATTATCATTGGCCTCTAGAGTTTTACATCACCTTTTGGGCCTTTACTAGAGATAAAACTCTCTTGTTACATCATTTTTTAGGTGAGTAGGGAACTATGACACAAAGGTTTGTGGGCCCTTTTGAGATAATTGATTGACTGTGGTCAGTGGTACATTGGTTGATTTTTCCATAAATCCAATATTCTATTCCTGACATTTTAATTTTTTCCTAGTGGAAGAGGTATGTACTTGATCATTCCCATGAAATTAGTTGGGATGATGTTGATATTCTGTAGGATAAAATATTTTTTTGAGAAAATAGTTCCAATTATCAATCACAAATAAAAGTTTCTGTGTGGTAAAAATATCATCTGAGTCTAAGTACAATGGGGGTCTATTAATGATTTCCATGATACAATGAAGTGTAAATTTCTAATGAGGCAACACCGGCCTTCACATTTTGAGGATCTAGGATCATGAGATCATTTTTAGTATAAAACAATTTTATCATGTGGCAATTGTAAAGACCTATTAACCTTTTTAGGTATGTTATAATAAATTATATTTGTTTCTTGATCACTAGGAATTTATGTCAAACAATGAATTTATAGAAAAACTGTAATGATGATGTCCTAGATTTTTTAATGTTTTCAATATGAACATTCACTATCTTATTATTACTCATAACATACCATATTTTTATGGTGATTACTCAATGATTATTGGATTCCATAGTGATCCCATGAGTTTGGTTTCACAACAGGATAATTTAACATGTCATGTATGTGTTACATGTTTACTAAAGTGAATGTAAATTTTTTAATTAAAAGGCAACACATTGTTCTATGTCACTTAGAATAAAGAGTTTCTAAATTTGTAAAGAATTACACACAATATAATTCCCGTATTTATTGATTTTATAGTTTCACATGACTGATTGAGGCTTCATACCATTTTTTTTCTTTCTCCTTTAAGCTAGAGCACATACCATAGATGTTTTTGGGTGACTTTTATCCCTCCTGATCTATATAGTCAACTATTTGTTACAATGTTTAGGAACATTTTTTCTTCTGGTAGGCCATTACTCTAAGCCTCTATATCATTTTTTTCCATACAATTTTTGGTAGGTACTGGTAATCACAATGTTTTTTATATCAATTCATTCATTTTTTTTTCATTCCTTTAACTATGAATAAAAATCATGAGGTTTCTGATCCATCTGGTCAATAGTGATTATGTTATTTAAATCAATGATAGAGATTTATTTTTAAATGTGTTTTAAATTCATGAAATTATTCCTAATATTTTTTATTCCATTATATTCGAAATATATTTTTCATGTGTTGAAATTGAAAAGGGAAAGTGTTCTCCTATGAAAAAGGGGTATTTTTTTGAAGTTGTTATTTTCTTCATATGAAATATAAAATTGATATTCCATACCTAAAGAAGATAAAATTGAATTTTAAATGGTTTTATTAAAAGTTGACAGTTTTTTTTAAAATATAAATTGAATAACATTATTGAACTGGAGCCTTGGGAGCATAGAGAAAGTGAATGATGATTCCTTAGTGTGTACAAAATCACTTAGAGGTAGCCTATTATATCGCGATGGATAGGGGAATGAATCAATATTTGTTGGATACAACTATTTTTTTAGGGGCATGAGTTCCTAATATATATTTCCATATATGATTTATTCCAGCTGGTAGGTGCATTGTGGTTTCTGGTTGTATTTTTATGATAGTTTTTCACATGGATGTTGGATCACATTTATATATATTGTTAATCCTTTACTGCTTTGTTTATTTATTTGTAAAATATATCAATGAGTTTTTCAAAAAAAATATAATTTTTAAAAATAAATATCAAAATAGTTTTAATTAAAAAAATTATTTTAAAACTAATTTATCTTAATGCTTTATCATGTTCATTATTTTATTAGAACAAGTATACAACTAATAGTGGTATCCTAATAAGGGATCATTTTATCACACCATAAATATGTATTTAGGTAGTTGTATAAATTTTATTATAGGATATAGGTTAATATAAGGGAATTATATAGCCTGAAGTATTTTCATTACAATATTGTTTTGGATTAGAGGGGATAGTTGGTCACATAGACCAAGTTATTCATGGATTTTCATACTTCATAGTTTATATTTTTTGGATCAATTATATATCACATTTTATCTTCTTCATACACTAGTTGTATGTCTTATTTTCCCTAAATAAAATGGTTTTTTTGTTATCTATTTATTACCACACCCCTTAAAGTTCTTACATGGGTGACTAGTATGGATTTCATATGTTATTGTCTTACATAAACCTAGGACAAGATAATGTAGCAAGGAAATTATTATAAAGTTTTAGGTAACAGGATTATGATTATGTTGGAAATATCGTTCAATTATGAAAATTATTTCAATATAAATAATTGCGTTTTTTGATACTGTTATGTATTATATATACACTATGAAAATAGAATATTCTATATTTGATTATACCTTCTATATAATATATGGTATATCACATTTTGTTTTGAGTTTTAGAGTCTTATTACCTTGAACCATCAGAGTTATGAAAACCTATTATATATTTATGTTTCCTTATAAATTATTGACAACTTCCTCATATAATATGTATGAAATATGGTTATTAGGCATATTGAAATTGTTCAATGTGTTCAATGTCTTCCCATTGACTCATTAAATCATATCTAATTTGTTCTATGAATTCATAACATCATTCAACAGGTGTCAGACAGTGATTGAATATAATAGTAGTTAGACCTCAGGGGGTTTACTACCTCTTTACACAATAAAATATTATATGGGGCTATTTTCATTCTTGTAAATATTTTGTTAAATAATCCCACAAATCATGGAAGATATTATAATGTAAATATATAATTCATTTATTCTTTATCTTATAATATTTCTTATATAGCGTATTTAATAAATCCTTAGTTGGTATATTTTTTCACCATTCAAAAATGATGGGGCTTCTTCTTATTAACATATTAACGAACCAACTCCTCAACTCTAAATATAAGACAATGGTTTTCTTGTATAATAATAAATACATTATTACACCTTAATTCATTATTTATTATTGAAAGATAAATGTATTAAAACCATAGTTATAATTACTCCAATATCCATAGGTAAATTATTTATATATAAAATTAAGTACATAAATCTTTACAACATCTTTATTTGAGAACCTGAAAAACATTCCCTTATATTACATGGATCATCGAATAAAACATTACATAACATCTATACATACATAATAATGTGGGGAGTTATAAAGAAATATATTAGAATAAACAAAACATGGAATAAGAGAAATAAATAAATGTTATCCATGAGGGATATCATGATATCATAAGACAAGTGAGTATTATATTATTTAACAATTTTCCATGATATTACTTGAAAAAATAAAGGCAAAACATGAATTTGAAATTAAAAAAACATGAAATCGCAATCATAAGTCAAGGATAACTTCTAAGAAAACATGTTATTCTGTTTATTATATAATATTTAATAAACCATAGCTAATATCTCATGAGAAACATACATTACACATTTTATTGGGTCCTATATAATTATGGGCCCACCTGTGACTTTGATATCAACGACATGCATATATTTCCCACATAGATCATGCACAAAGTGATTTTATTTAGTAAAATTTAACCACATGATTATAGAGTGTAGGTAATAGAAAATTAAATTCCTAAAAAATATCCTATTTTATGAACTCGTTTGATACCCTTTAGTGAAAGAGAATATGGGTATTCAAAACCCAACTATTTCTCATGGAAAATAAAAATACCATTTTTCTAACATAATAGGTCTGTATGAGGTTTATAGAACAAGCGGGTGAGAGAGAATGGAAAATAAAATTAATATTTAATAATAAATAAATATGTAGGTATGTATAAAAACATATCCTTACTTGAAAACTTGGAAACTAGATGTCCAGACATAAAAAAGGTACTTCAATAAAGAAGTGAAGTACATGACACCTTTCATTTAGAGGGTGATTCTAAAAGATCGAGTGTAGATTCATAAGTGAATAGGTTCACCAGATGAGGGATATTAAGATTTAATGGATAAAAAAATTATTATATATGAGAATTTAGTTATGGGGAATTAATGGTTGGATGGGTTTTTTTTAAAAAAAATGGCCAGAGTTCATTATTTATTTAAAAAGTTTTGATTTTCCAATCTAATTGATAATGTAGTAAAAACTAAAAACCATATATTGGTTTGTAATATGTTTTCCTATAAATAGAATTTGTTTTTCATATTTTGAATTTCTATAAAATGAAAAATAAAAAATCATTTCCATGGTTGTGCGGAATTTATTCATGTTTATAAATAATGACTTTTATAAAATAAAATACAATATAAGTTTTTAAGGATTCAAGAAAAATTTATTAAAATAATCATATATCATAAGAAATCATTATTATAAAGGAGAAACATAATTATATTATTTCATTCACTTTATATTATTTATTAACATAGTTTTGGACTTTTATGATGTTATAATACATATCATATAATATTATATTATATAATTTGTACCCTAAAAATTGTCTGCATCTAAAAATTGTAAAATAAAACAGCAATGTATAATTTAACAATGACGACTTAAAAAAATATTTTTATTTTATAATAATTTATCAGATATATATTAATATTCAACTTTTGTTGAAAATTATATTTTATTTAAAACTAATGTCTTTTAAAAATGATGTTCTTTTGACCCATTCAAAAATAGTATTTGATATAATAAAATTATACTATCATTTATATTAAAAAACTATTATTATATTAAATTATTTTATTCAAATTTTATTTCATTCAAAATATATTAAATTCATCAAAATGATTGTACTCAATGAAACTATATATATCCCAAATAAACAATTCATGATTCATCATATCAAAAGAAATTTTTAATAAAAAAAAATACGTAGTCATTGTAAAAGTAATAATTAATTGAATAATTAATATAAAAATTTTATTAAAATAAAATAAAACATAATAATATTATGTTATAGATCAATATCCATTCGTTACACCATTTAATTAACTAATGGCATTGTGTGTGAGGATGATATTCTCTTAGGTTAGTTTGGTGAACTTGGATTTGGATGTGATCATGAAGAGGTTGAAATTATCCATAAACAATTTAGTTTGTTCTTATGTTTTTGAATATCATCATTCAATTTTAAACATAAAATCAAAATGATTCTCTCTCACTAATAATCTATAATAAATTTGGTTTATTTTGTAAAAACCTACTGGTCGAGGGAATTTATTCCATTGTCTCTCCTAGGTAGAATTTTTAATAACCCTAAATATATTATTCATATTAGATAGCCTACCATGACTATATTATCAATTCATGTTATCATTAATTCCCTTTCAATTTCCAAACGATATAATAGTCCAATATTGCCAATATAGTGCATGTGTTTTATAAAATTTTGTTTCTTAATAGATCATTTATTAAATTTAAAAATAAATTTAGTTTATTAAGGTATGAAAAATGTCATTATTTTATATTTATATATTTCACCTTTAAAATTTATTAGATACAAAATATTCAATGTCGGTGATTCTATTGCACCTCTAATTGTAAATCACATGCTCCTTTATCAAATTTTTTTTCTTCTAAAACAATTTTACTTTGTTAGTTGCCAATTTTTGTTGAACATTGTCTCCAATGTATATGATCTCAACCAGATAAAAATCATATGAAATAACATTATCCAATTATACCAACTATAAAATTATTAAATGTGATTGGTATGATATTTACTTTCTTTATAGGGATACATAGATCACATTATGTACTTGAGGTAGCTTAGGTGTGTGATATATTCGATATGTCAAAGATCCTATATGATCATGGATATAAAAATGGAATATGTATCTCAGGTTGTCTTACCATTATTTCCAAACATCATGAATTTATTCTTCATACAATTACAAAGTAACATATTATCATTGATTTTAAAATCCAGGTTCCATTAACTATTTTCAACATTTGTTTTCTTCCATCAATTTTCATATTTCATATCATACTGATTTATTTGAACCTTAATTGTCATATATTAGATGATAATATATATCATCAACCTTATTTCTCTAAATTCTTCACAGCATGATAAATTCCAGCACCTATTCCCATAATGATCCACATATGGTTCTATTTAGATTCTATATAGAAAATGGGTTTTTATGATAACATCAATTAGGGAAGATGTTGATCCCAAAATCCTTTTCAATCTACTAACCATGATCTCAGCATAACCACCAGAGTTTGAATAGTTCTATTTAATAACCACCCATCTAAGTGTGATATATAGTGTGGAAGTTTCATTTTATATACTATTCTTGGGGAAGGATTTTTAGTAACATGTTCTAAAGAATCATATCTAGTTTTTATATAGTAGAGAGTGGAACTCAATTTAGTATTACCACATCCATTATGTATATCATAGTGGTTTGGTCAATAGAGAAAAATTAATTGAATAAAATTAAATATGTGAATTTGTTATGGTATTAACTACCAACCATATAGATTTGTTGGCATCAAGTTTCATGGAGTGTTATATATTAAAATACATGGTTATGTTTCCACATTTCCATACTATTATGAGTCCTAGTTTCATCATACCCTTATACTTCTATAATATTACGATGGCTTTTTGGAATACCAATTCTGGTAAAAAAATCTCTTAAGACCTCTTAATTATGTTATTACAGCAGAATTTTTTCAAATTTATATATTACTTATGAAATCATGGATAAATAGGTACTTATGATCTGTTGACATCATCTTGAGAATCTTTTTTCTGTTATTGATTTTTATGGATGCATATCCATGTTCCTAACATTATAACTACATCATTAGAACAATTGAACTCTTGAATATTCATTGAATTCTTATGTAGAAAATCATTATCCTTCTAATAATCTCTTATACTATCAAGAATATAAATTAGTGTAGTAACATAACATGGGATTTATTAATATAAATTTATTATTCCTAATTATCTACTTTGAATTTTCATAGCGATTGGATCCCTTATAATAGTCACCTTGGATCGGGTTGTGGGAGCCTTTCTACCAAGTAAATCTATGACATTATATTCTCTTACATGATGGTAATTGATTGAAAAATAATTATCCTTGGTCATATCTATCCATCTTCATTGTCATATATTATTCCCCCATTGTGTGAATATGTACTTGAGGATTTGTTATCCATATATTTTTTACCATTATCTCTATAGTGATAGTTTCACGAAACTATTAGTGCGATGATCACTACTACCAATTATAAAAAATTCATTGGTTAATACTGCCCATTGATAATTTACGGGCATAATCCATAATCTATATCATTGATTTATCACATCATTACACAACCCCATCATTTTTATGATGAATCACTATATATCTTTAATTATTCCCCCTACATGTGATGATATAAAATATGGTTTCATTTTCTTCTTCAATTGATATTTAAAACATTCCTCGCATTCATTAGTCTATAAAATACATCCTCCCTTCTATATAAACATAGTTAGTGGGAATGAAAAATGACATTATTTTCTCCTTTATTAATGGTAGTTCCTAAATAATCCAACAAAACTACATATTTCTATCATAGATATTATTCTAGTCTATAATTTGGTTTTGTATGTTTTTATGTATCCAATCATATCCTGTTTTTTGATGATAACATTGAGATATAATTATTATTTCTACAAACAAAACTAACAATTATAGAAAATTTAAAATTGTTATTAAATTACCAAGGAAAATATTATATTAATTGAATTATCCTCATGCTCATCATTGTAACGAGAGTATATAAAAATATCATCAGTAATTATTACCATGTTTTTGTTGTGGTATTCCCTAAATACTCATTATATTTTATGATTATTTTTGAAACACTATTGTGCCCCAATAGAATCAAATTTAACTATAGGATCATGTACCTTATTAAAAAGTACTATTGTCTATATCATCTATTTTACCTTTACTAGATAATATCCCAACTAGAGATCAACAATTTGTTTGTATTAAGATCAATGTAGATTATTTTATAATAAATTAAGCATTTACAATGGTTACTAATTCACAGTCATTATTTTTTATCTCATGATGATAAATATTGAGGTGTATTTAATATCTTTTTGAGGAAGAGAACTAGTTATCCCCATGGTAATAAAAATGGGAATATAAACCCTTTACTTCTAATCTAGTGCAATTATTTATTTATCTCCTTATGTTCAATGAATACCATTCTCTATGGATTCTTGTAAATATTCAATGTTATGGGTATGAGATTGATTTGTAACTCAACCTCATTTATATGAGGAAGACTAAAAAAATATTTGGGAAACACATAAAAAATGCATAAAATGGGAATCTAGTCAAGGATTTTATTAAATATAGCATTATTCATTTTATCTAGATATTGTTTATTTCAATGTAATGATATCTATTTGTGGTATTTTTTATGAAATGAGATTCATAATCCTCTATTCACTAGTAGATATTCAATGCTTGATTATCAATGCGGATGGTGATTTCAATTCCCTAGAAATTTATGTTGGATCTAAACATTGAAATCTATTCCATGAATTCAATGACATGAATGCCCACTAGAGGAACAATAACCTATTTTAATATAATGTTTATCCTACAAATTTGGACATGGGATGAGTTATATTCATGGAATTCAATAATTGATCATTTTTTGTCTTCACAAAAACATGAAATATATTGTAGGTGTTGTTTGAATAGTTCTACTAATGATTTATGATATGAAGGACTGCATAGAATAAGAATAAAATTCAATGTTTTGTATTATTGAATGATTAACTAGAATACTTGTTACAAAATATTTTATTAGACACATATCAGTAATCGTGATGGAATATACTCACCATTTCCCTCTAGGATATGGAGGGTGTTATCGTCAGTTAATGTTGACATACCTGGGATAGGTAATTGAATCACATAGCTTCCCTATTCATTTCATTTAAATCGTTGGAAAAGAGGATGAAGGATGATTAGAGAATTCCTTTATTCGATCAGTTTTTTTGTTTCTCTAGTGAGAAATCAGAATATATGTTTTAGTCGTTCCCACATCAAAGAATTTACTATCCCCCTTAAATGAATTTACTATATTATTCATCAAATTGATTTGAAATGTTTGATGATTAAATTTTTTTACCCAATGATATTTTTAAATCACACTGCTAGATAAAAATACATTACCCACTTCTATTATCCATTCTCTAGAGACCATTATGATTCTCCAATTTTTATTTTGACATTTATGTGACATTGTCAAAGTGTTTCATATATTTCAATGTGTTGAACAAAAAATTGATTTTTTCGATTTTACATCATCTCTCAAATTATTTGATCTGATTTACATTCATGGATAGTGACAAACCCATGGGTGTATCATATTTTTCTTTTTTAGGTTTCCTCATATGATAAATTTGTTTCATTATCCTTTTTATTAATGTTAATAAAATAACACTCCATTTAATAATGAATAGTTTGAGATAAATATATATTGAAAAAGAGCTCTCATAATTACATCAACTTAATTAATTATATCTCCTCCATATGACTCATTTTTTTACCAAGGACCACTACTATTAACATTCCTCCTCCATATGATTAATATATTGAACTACAATGTCTATCATATAGAATTGAAGGAATCAGAATATATTTACAATTGAGTTGATATTTGTTTTTGAGTTTAATGGATCAGATGATCTGTAAAATTTTAGAGGAAATTGTGGACTACAATTCAAAATTGAAAATTGTTCTTTATTAAAGGGGTTTAGGCATTCCACATGATTCATGTTCCAATTAAAAATGTGAGTTAAATAAGATAATATTGACACAAAGATATGGGATTATTCTCCCCTCATGTTGGTAATCACATTTGGGTTGTCATCGCATTTCCACCCATATTGGTTGTTGGATCAATTTCTAATAATTATAACCATTGAATACAACTGAAGGGATAAATAAGGATGATTATATTTAAACTAAAAAACCCATACATATTATATTATTATAATTAATGGGATATTTCATAAAATAAACATGTTATCAACCAATAATATTAGAGATTTTAATCTATATTACACATGACCAATTACATAAAATCAAATTTCATGGAAATGTTTTTCCATTAGAAAAGGATTGTTATGATCTTATTAATTTACCGAATCATTTATCCCTGAAATATAATACTAGGGGTGAATTAGGGCCTATTTTTATGTATCGAGTGACTATCATATTGAGAACAATTCTTCCTTTTCTGGGTTATTACAACTATGTACAACTGTTCTGAAGACACATCCTCATCTGTTATCAAGAAAGGGATTTAATTTAATTGAAACAATTTACACTACATTTAGTAAAATATAATAACATTTTCTATTTTTTATTATTATTTATATGTATTTCACTACAATTTTAGAATCCAAATTCATAAATAATTTACTTTTCACTTATATAAACTATGAAAATTTATATAGTATTACAAATTCAATCATGACTTGTTAAATCGGAAAACATTTAATAAGAACCTAGATTGTTGTGAGGACTAGATTATTTGTGAATTTGTGTACAAAAATTATTAAATTTTTCAAGGGAAATGAATTTTTTTAAGACATCTAAAACATGCCATTGTATTCAGAGGATCTTGTAAAACTATATGTGAAAAACTGTGGAAATAGATAAGAACGAAGTAAGATATAAATCCCAATGTGGGTAAAAAATATAGAAAATCTAAAAAAAATTACAGGTAATACATTAAGAATATGAAGGTATCAAAATATGGTTTTGGTTCAAAATCTTGAACCATGATAAGTGATATAACATGATAAAATAAAAATAACATAAGAATGTGTAAAAAATAAAAAACAAGAAGTCACCAGCTTATGTCAAGGATGAACATTAAGAAATGATAACATCGATTACATAGTATATCCACCAATTTATCATAAATATAATCTCATGAGATAAAAACATTACCCAATGAATTTGAGGGATAATAACTATAGGCCCACCATAGAGTTTAATACCATAAACACGAATAAGTGTGCCACTTGGATGATATAAAATTAGTATTTGATTCATTAATGTTTAACCAATTGTTTTGTATTTAAGTTTATATGTATATAAATATACAATGAATTAATAATAGTTAAGACAATGACAATTTCAATTAATATAAATGGAGATTGGTATTGACCACCAATATGATTGGCATGGAAAATCTAAAATTAATTTTGGAAATATAACTGCTATACAAAAACGATTATATAAGATATTAATGAGAGTGAATTGGTTATCTAATTTTTAATTAGTTATATGGATTGTAATTTGTATGTATTAGAACATATCACATATTAATCAATGAAAAAGTTAATGTCATGACATTAAAAATGTTCTTGAATAATGTAGAGAAGAGGAGGAACCCTTAAGACCACGTGGGAACTCCATTATTTTAGAGTTTGTAAATATGGTGATGGAACCATTGGAGTGATATATAGAGGGAATGATAGAGTAAAACCATGCTCCATATGTATTTAGTTAAAATTAAAAGGATTTTGGGAGGGTTTATATTCAAAAAGAGATGATGGTTTGTTTATTATTTTGAATCATTATTTTTGGACTCTATATGTTGCAGTAATAATAACAACATAAAATCTAATGGTTTTTTCAAATTGTATCATTAAAATATGATATTTTTTCAGTATATATAATTTATAATAATTTACCAATAAAAAATTTACCTTTTAGATATGCAATTGAGTCATGTTTATAAAGATATTATTTTTAAGAAATAAAATATAACATAGGTTTTGAAGGGTTCATTAAGGGTTTATTGAAATTATAAAAAAATTAATTTTCTCCTATTTAGTAACATAATATTCTGGAAAATATTTATACTCTATCATAGAAATTATATTTTATATAACGATGTGATAATACATATAATATAATTATATCGTATTAATTTTTTATAAAAAAAATCAATATTCTATGAAAAATATGGAAATTATACCATCGAATAATTTATATGTGATATTTAAAAAATAATATTTATTATATTAAAATAAATCTATAATTTTATTATTTACATGATAATATGAAGATTCAATAATTATATAATAATAAAATATATTTTATAGTACCTATTTTATTACCCTTATAAACATTATCTATCACATCATATGACTATATCATTATCTATATCAAAATTTTATTATTAAAAAATAAATATTCATTAATTTATAATTTATTTGAAAAGGAAATGGATTCATTGAAACATTTTAATTTATAGATACTATATAGATCCCCAAAATGCACATTCTGTTTCATTGTATCATTATTTAATTTTTATCAATATTCTTATTATTCATAATAATAATTATAATAAAAATGAATAAATAAATTCATTACATTAGTGACTTAATATAAAAAATTGATAATATTTGGATCTAGATAAATATCATTTTATTACACCACTTAAAATAAAAAAGCATAAGGTATGAGATGGTGAGATTTTATATTGGTGGTTCAATAAATATAGTTTGGGATATGATGTTTATAATACTAAACCTCTATTATATAATATTTTATTTTTTATTAGTAATTTATTATAATCCTGGGATTAGTTAATTGAAAATCATAGTGATTTCCATTGTCAGCATTTTTTTACACTACGATTTTGTAATCGATTTTACTTATGTTTAATATCCTTGTAGTGAGTAATAAATGTTCTTTATCTATAAAAACACACATATATTATTATCCTGCAATTATTTTTATATATTTCAGGTCTCCAAAAAAATTTGATTTTCTTTTATGTATAATTATACTAAAATGATTCTTGTATGTTAAACTGACTATGTCTTATCTTTTGCATCAAAGACAATCTCCAATAAGTCCAAATGTTTATCATAATTTTATTTATGAGAATTTATTTTCTTATAAAATTGATTGATTTATTTTTAATTTTTCTTTTATATCATAAAAAATTTCTTGATTTTTTTAACATATTTTAGACTACTGAAATTTTGTAAACATTGATTTCTGTAGAAATGTTTAAAAGAAATACATCTTTAATAATTTATATATGAATTCATTTTCCAACGACCTCCTGTAGTTTTCTTTTTTATTCATCATCTATATGTCATCATGGTCATTAAATGTAAAATATCATTTACCTGATTTTTAGGTAATATTTTATAAAAGTGACCCAAAAATGTAATAGTTATTTCATCTTATTTAAAAATGTATTCATTAGTTATCATATTATGTTTTATTTCATTAATATTTATATACTTTCATGATTATTCTTTCTGAATAGGTATAACATAAAATATATTTTACACTTTTTTTCTTAGGATTTTTTATATCCATATATTTGGGATGTTTTCCTAAAACCCGATTCTTTAACATGTGTTAATTATGATCTGATCAAATTATTATTTTTTATTATCATAAAGAACATGTATTTATATTTTATAATTAAATGATTTATGGATAAATTATATCAATCCAATGATTTGGATAAAGTTTATTTCTCATGATATATATATGTGAAATGAGTTGTTATAGATTATTGAATCTATTTTTAAACAAAGAATGGTTTTCCAAGGATTAAATTATTATGGGATGGTGGGTAGCTTAAAACATTATAAAATGGATTTCTTGGTGGATAATATAAATATTTGGTATTATTTATCTATTTTTATTCATCTATATTAAAATGTTCTAAATGTACTTATGTTTTGTTTTCACATATAATGAATATTTACACATGTTTACACCCAACCATAACGTGTTTCTTTTATTTTGTCAAAATTATTATTCAATGAATCATATAATTATCTATATGATTCATTGAATTATATTCGTTTATGTTGTGTGCAATAAAATTTATCATGTTGTAATACCTAAATTACAATCTTATGGAATCTTTTTATCATCGATTCAAATCTTTTATTTTATCCGTTAATCAGATAATATGACCAAAATTTTACATTTTTTCCCTCAACAGGTTTTGGAAATAATTTTTTTTATATATCTTTACGAGTATAATTTTTTTAATATATTTATATGTGTGTGATATATTATAATCATTAAAAAATATATTAATTATTTATATGGTTTCATTATAATCTTAATATATATGTTCTCAGTTGTGAATTAAATTTATATAAATGAAATATTCTAAAACTATTGTGTTATATTTATATATGTTGTAAATATTTTTTCTCATTTAAGACCAAAATAGTTAGGAAAAAATGTTGAATTTGTTTCTGAAATGTTATACACCAGATTATAAATTTATATCATGTTTCAATAGATATTAAATTGTAGAGTGCCACAATAAAAACAGTTTTTTGATCATTTGAAATTTTCATGAAGTAATATTGTTAAAAAAATTATATTCAATAATATATCTGGATATTGTTTTTGAAGAATAATGGTCCCAATATGAATAATTCTATTAATTAATTATTATTTTACTATATGAATTTTTTATGGATTTGATTTTTTTTGAATAACCAGACTGAACAACTTATCTCTTTATGATGATATCATCAAGTTTTAGATAAGAATAATGGAACAAAGTGGATATTAACATAAAAGTTATGATAAGTATTATGTTGAAATAATATTTTAAAAAATATATGATGTGGATGATAACTTATATACCAAGGGGAATATATTAACAATCTAGTTTTTGCACCACTGAGTCACTTATTAAAGGATATGTGGGGGGACCCTTTGATTTATAGCGTATCATTAAAAAACTATTTCATAATAGTCTTCCTTCGTGTTGACTAAACAAAAACAAATACATCAATCCACCTTGGAATTATATTATAAGATATTTTTTGATTAACATACCACCTATGATTTCTCCATTAACATATACCATTGTAGTAAACTATATTAAATCCCCACATTTGGATCATGACTTATATTTTTAAAATTAATTTTATTTTGGTGATAGTTCAGAAATAGAGTGTGATAGAAGACATGTTTGGTCAAATAGGTGAATAAGACTCATTTTAGAAAATAAAATTAATGAAAAAAATATTTTAATATCTTGTATATCATAATTCAAACACACTGTCATGTTTCATTCATTAATTTTTTTTATGAGAAATAGAATCAATTACTAAATTTTTGAACATGGATTTAAATAATTAATTATAAAATTAATAAATTATTTACATGAAATCATATATATAAAATAATTTTTTACTCAAATATATGGTTTTCTAACATGGTTGGGATAGATTTTTCAAGATTATAATATTGCGATAGTGGTAGAGTTTCAATGTGATGTTTATTTAAAGAATTAAATTTATTGTATTTGGAATACCAATACCAATATTGTTTTAAATATATATATATATACATCATATTTTTAAAGAATATAATTAACTCTATTTGTGTAATCAATATTTCTATTTCATTTGATTAAATACATTGAAATACAAATAAGAAAATAATTCCATAAACCATACATCAGAAGATAAATAAAAATATGGTTGTGAAGTTAGAAAAGTGAAAACAATAATGGATGACCACATAATGTCAAATGAAAAAAAATAATATAATTATATTGATAAATCCTAACAATAAGAAACTTAACAACATGTTAAAAGATATTTTGATCAATGTTAAATCAATATGAAATTATTATTTTAAATGAATTTTTTTATCTTAAAAAGTTTGATTCAAAATTGCTATTGTAAATAAGTAGTGACTTTTCTGCAGAATTTTTATGTACAAAAGCATTTAAATAAATTTCATTTGAATAAAAAATTCAATATTAGGTCCAATATCTTTTTAAGAAGTTGAAGCAACTGGATATTTTCAATAATTTCCAATATGACATCATAGATTATTTTCCATCTAAATTATATTTTAGATTCATGTGTTTCTAGTATTTACTAAATTAGATATCATGGTTGGTTTGAAATTAATGGTTAAAAATATATAAAAATACATTATGCACATGAATATTGAAAAAAAATGTCCATAAACACTTATATAACATCTTGAATTTTTCTTTATTAAAACTCTACACTATATAATGATAAAATCTATCTCATAATTAGGATCATGGTTGAAAAATATGGTCAATTAATTTGTGGAGAAATTATATAAGATAAATATACTAGAATTAATGTTGTAATAATCAAATTGAAATGAGAAGAATGAGTTTAAATTCATAATAAAATCAAGAAATTGTGTAGAGACCAAAAAATTTATAGAATAATTCATGAAATTAATGAAAAATACTAAAACTAGATTTTATGGTTCTTGAATGAAATTATATATAATTTTTTAATACTAGATAATACTAGGCTACACCATGATTGTGCTTAAAAGAACCTAATTATTCAATGGTGGAAGAAAATTTTCTACAATGTCATTTTAGTAAAGGAATGACTTCTAGGAATTTTTATTAAATGTGTAAAATTTTATTTTACTAATAATGGACATGTGAAATTTTTTTTATTAAAAATGAAATAAAATTTCATAAAAAATCCAAATTTACAATTATAAGAAGATATAAAGTTATCACAAAAATAAAATATTTTTATGGGAAATAGATTTATACTATTACAAGATATTATTTATGAACATAAATAAATAATGAAAAACAATTCATAGTGGTTGTATGAAATTATCCATATTTTATTGATTGAAGTAAATTATATATATAGGATAAATAAGTTACTCCTGCTGTGTGGTATATGACTGAACGTGTCAAGAAAGGCCCACTAGGGAAGAAATATCAATTGTTACCCTATACATACCGTAACATGTGATAAATGAATAATTCATTTGTGGCTTCCTAAATTATATCAGAAGAAACTAGGTACAGGTTGGTGGAAGATCCCTGTTGTGAATATGAAAAGAATAAAAATTATGTTGTCATGAAACATCAATATAATTACCCATTATATTTTTGATTAGTCTCATATTAAAGTTAAATCCTAAGGTGATATAGACTAATAATACTAAAACTATTATATGTAATGATATTTGTATATGTGTTGTGAATAAAAGGATAACCACTTTTAATGGTCATATGTATGGTGAACCATGATTAAAAAACAAAGGTATTACGTCATATTAGATGAATATTCTATAAATTGAAAAAATATATGCCCGGGGACTTTAAAATTTTATATTCAATGGAATTTTGGAATCAAAATATTATATCCAGGTGAACGAACTCCCACATCTCACATAAAGATCACAACCTTTAGTACATCAACTGAAAACCATTATTCCTAACAGATGGAAAATAATAACATGAATGTGGTGAGACAAGATGCTTAGTAAGCATAAATAAATGAAATGCATAAGCATAACATGAACAAATTGTTATAGTACATGAGAATAACATTTGAAGATCGTATCCTACATAATGGAGATCATAAAAAATAATGGTAGTTTATAAGACTTAGATAACAAGGAAATAATGAACATAATATAATATAGAATAATATAGGAATACAAAATGGAATTTTGGAAAATACATATGAATATATAAATCCTTTGTCTAGGTGCGCTATTGAGGCATTTGTAACACATTATGAATATGTTGATAACTTGTGTAAATAGTTGAGAGACGAGATACCCTCATGTGTACCATCTTGTTTTGAGTATTGAATTTCCCCTCATGTGCCCTTTTGATTTGGGCTTCAGATGTCCTCACATTGACCCTATTGTTTTGGACATGGGATGTTCTCACGTATACACTCTGGTTTAGTGCTTTTTGTTATCCTCCCATTTACCCTATGCTTTTATTTGGGATTTCCTCCTAAATTCATTATTGTTTTGGTCTTGTAATTCATTATAGTTCTTTCTTTGATCATATAAAACATTTTTCATGACCTTAGGAATATGGGTTAGATATAGGTACCACTAGTCACATAATGAAACCATACGTTCTTATGCCAAAAAAAACAATCAACATATCATTAGAAATAAAAATATATTGGTTTTATAAGAATCAAATCAAAACCCATTATATGAAATTGATATCATTAATATTTCTTCACATCATATCTTATAGAAATGTTATAGTTTTCATAGTAATTTCATTAATTTATAACCTATGAAGAGAACCATGTTTCAAAAGCATATAACCCAAATAAGTAAAATACATGGAATAATAATTATTCCATAAAAAACAGAAACCATTAATCAAATAATATTAATTTAACCTATTCATTATTTCCTAAATAATATTTATTAACCTTAAAACATTTATGCTTAGAGGGTAAATAACATGGAATGATATTTTGAAATCATTTCATGTGTAAAATATCCTATAATCATTGAAAACATAGTTTCATATAATAATTTTTTTGAAATCCATTTTCATATAAAATAATTTTAGAAATCAAAAAGAAGGCTTGTAATCGTTTTAAAATCCCTTTTCCATGAAATGATGTAAAATAATATTGCAATCGTTTTTGAAATAATTTTCCTTGAAAACACACAGATGAGTTTTGAAAATGTTTAGAAATAAATTTCATTGAAAAAAATTCTAAAAAAAATTCTAAAAAATTAACCTTTTAAAAATGAAATGGAATCATCATATAAATGATAGAGGGTAAATTTGTAAAGGTCATACGAGTTAAAAATAATATTCCTTTTCCAATGTAAAAAAAGGGTATATAAAATACCTATTTGGAAAGAACCAAGAATATAACTTTGATAAAATTGGTATGATAAAAAAAGATAAAAAATTTAAATTATTATAAAATATTATTAAAATATTCATTGAAACTATTTTTAGAAATAATGGTTTTAAAGGAACACATATTTACGACATAAGAGAGCGTAAAGATAGGATTCCTAAAAATCAATTTATTATATATATTATATGCCAACATATAGATAAAAGGTGCCAATAAATTATATATCATGAAAAAATAGTTGATAAGAACATTCATGAATGTTCTTGATATTTTTATTATAAGATATAAACAAAGGAATTATAATCAAAAAAAATCTTTAAAAAATATAATCTTCGTTCAATATACTCTTATCACTAGTTAGCATTGATCAGTACCCCCATGAATGAAATTGATGTCATACGATACTTAAAGTTTCATGAAATAAAGTATATTGAATATATATAATGTCAAATGGAAGTATATACCCTTCAAAAACGAATTTAGGGGCATAATAAATCATGTGTCACAACTAAGGAAAATTTAGACAATACTGTCTTACCGATTTGGTAGCTTTTGAAGCATTAACCCCATGAAATAAATATCATTGAATATTTATTTAAATAAAAATAAATTTAATTATAAGAATCATTGAATACATATATTGTCATTATAAACAGAAAATAAATGTAATAGGTGGTGAATAATGTCTCAATGTCACTAAAATAATATCTGAGATAAAATCCCTTAACACAATGCCATTACAATGGTCATACTCATTAAAATTTTCATTGTGATAAATATAAATTTATTATAAATATTTTACATAAACATAATCATATATCTAATAACATATATGGATTCATTATGAATTTATATTACCCTCTTTCTAGCAATATCATGGTAAGGAATTGATTGGTGAAAAAATCGATTTGTCTTTCAATTGAGTCTTAATTTTTTATATCTGGGGGACTTTTACATATACAATGATTTCCAATTATTAAAACATGATATAAATATAATTTAATTCATTATTTTTTTTATTATAACAATGTATATAATATCGATGAATGAAGTGTAATACACCATTTATGGGAAATGTAAGCTGGATGAACACATAAAGGATATTTTTATTTTTTATTATCATATTGAAAGAAACAAAGTACATGAAATATATTTATATTCATGTATATATAACATTTTTCAATTATAATTATTATATCATACATATCATATAAATTTACTAAAATTATCTTCAATACATTCCACGTAGTGTGTAAACTAATTATATCGCTTTGAGGGGGGATAATCAACACTCCCTCAAAAAATATTATCGCATTTAAACCAATGTAAAGAAATATTATATTGGATATAAAAGTAATAAATAATCTTAAATAAATAATAAATATTATATACGACATATATAATTATATTTTTCATTATATTTTCCACCATTAGAGGTTGTAAAATAATAATAATGAATCATCATTTAGTGGGTTTATAGTTCACCTTACAAATAAAAATTACATTCATTACACATTAGATGGATTTGTGTGTAAGAATTGAACTATCCATTAACATAACCAAATAATAGTATAATTTGTATACCGGTTTTGTTATATAGTAATGGAATAATGAGAATGTGTGGGTTGGAGAATGTAAATAATAGAAAGGATTTTATGAGAAGAAGTCACCTCTTAATCTTGTAACTCCTTCTGGTTTATTGAATAAGGAATCCATGTACTTATTTATACAATGACATGATCATTAAAAAATGGATATTACATCATTTTAGATTAATATATTTTACATTAGAAAAATAAATTCCCAAGGACCATAATAGTTTCGTGTCTTTTGATACAAGGAATATAAATCTTCTATAAAGGTGAAAGTTCATCAACATCAATCATAAAAATCACCCCCAATACTATATCTACCTAATACCATTCTTCATAGCCTGGGAATATAAAACAAAAGAAAGGGGAAATCTAAAATTCTCATTAAGTGTAAATAAAATAAATGGTATGAATAACAAGAACAAATGGTAATGTAACTTGAATATCATATTTGAAAATTATAGACTCTAAATTAGAGAATATAATAATGATTTCCATATCATAACACATGAATCATATGAAAACAAATAACATAACACATGATAGCACAAAGTAGTAACAAAACATGGAATTGAGGAAATCACATATAAAAACATTTTTTATGGTGGCCTACCAAGGCCTTTATATAATTTTGGAATTAGATAAATCACTCATTACATGATTAAGCTTCAGATGCCCTCCAAAGCACTCTATTGATTCTAGCTTGTGACTTCCTCCCGTGTACCCTTGTGTTTCAGCCTAGGTATGTCCTCCGGTTTTCCCTCTTATTTCAGGCATGGTATTTCCCCTTGTTAATCTTACTATTTTGGGAATTGGATGTCCTCTTATTTTCCTTATTTTTTCAGTTTTGAGATGTTCTACTATGTACCCTTTTAGAACATAAAACGTTTATCATTACCCAATTAATTGAAGGGATATATAGTACTCACCCTACTAATAATGAAATAATAGAAACATTTTTTATAAAATTACAAACAAACATATCCTCACCCGAGAAATAAAATGGGTATCTGTTTCAGGCGCTTTCACCAGGGTACGCACGTCCGTTCGCTGGGGTGCGACAGGCGTGACTTTTGTCTTTCCCTGCATTCCCACATTCCAAAGGCGAGCGACGTCCACTCTTTATTCTGGGTTATTTTCTCCTTGACTGAAACAGGATGATGGGATATCGATTCTTCCTTTTGTGGATTCCTCCTCAGAACACGTCACCTAGTCTGGGTCTCCCTCATGGATTTAATACGTTGTTCATGAATCTCATTAATAGTTCCATATCTTCATGGGCGCCGGTTAATTACACTACTTATGTCAAAACATTCCATGGGATCTTGACATGGTAGCGACCTTCGGTCAGAGTAGATGACAACATCAGGCATGTCAGGGCATCTATGTGTGCATGGACATTGGGGAACCTGTATTCTTCCTCATAAGAGGGCATCTCAAGGGTGCATAACCCGAGTCATACCACATTGAATGTGGGGAATCATATTACATAGGCAGGTCCCGAAGGTTTTCCTCGTCTTCCCATGTTTAACATGGGGTATTCCGCGAGTTTGACGTCTTGCGGTGACGGTTACTCCAAAGGTGTGTCATCTGACGTTTTACTCAGGAGTCTCATGTTTATCACAAGATAGTACGCGAGTTTAATGTCGTGTGGAGATAGTTACGCCATAGGAATGTCATCCGAGGTTTTCCTCATGCATCTAATGTTTATCACAAGGTAGGCTATGAGATTAACGTCTTGCGGAGACGATATGCGAGTGATCATAACGTCATATAGAGACAGATCAGATTGGTATATCCCAAGGAGAGAACACCTTGCATATGGATGGATTAGAATGCCCAATTAGGAAGGATCTAATGTGTTGTGCTCCCTGGAGGGGATATGTCACACCGTAATGGCTGATCTGAACACCACCGAGGGCGGATCAGGGAGTGTTCATCCCAGAATTGGGAATCACCAAGGTTTCCCATTTGCAATGATTGAACCTCATGGAGGTTTCTTATGTACCCAGTGTATACAACAGGGATCAAAACCCATGTAGTTCAAAATAGTTGATGAATCAGGGTGTACATAGAGGACAACGACACTGAAAAAAATTGGGGCTTACGCGTGGATAACGGACCATGTACTACTAGGAGTAGATAGAAGGTGTATGGCATGAACCCCCCAGGATGTGGTGGCCCGGGTGAGAATCGGGATGGATGATGGAGAGTTGAATGAAGTAAAGGGGGAATGAAATGGGACTATCGCAAGGGTGACGGTGAAGTTGGGCTTCATCCTTGAAGAGACTTCTTATATTTCCTCGTGGCAGGGAATCAAAGTAAGTGATGTTCGGTGGGATGATGGGACACCTAAGGAGGCGGCCCATGAGAATGGATTCATGGATTGGTGATGGGCTTGAGCCTTAGGGAGGCTTCCTATGTGTCCCCATGGCATGGAATCAATGACCACGTAGTTCATGATGGTGTCGTCAGTGAACCGACATGAAGATGGACCTGGTTCCAATGGACGATGGGCTTGAACCTCGTATGGATTCCTACGTACCACGCCTTGACATGGATGAAAGGTCACGTAGTTTAGAATGGACGCCGGTGGACCGATATAAAGATAGACCTTGGTCCAGGTGGATATCGTCAACGAACTGACGTGAAGGTGGACCTCGGTCCAATGGATGTTGGACTCGAACCTCATAGAGGTTTCCTACATACCATGACATGGCAAAGTTCAAATTACTGGTAGTTCGGTTTGAAAAGGGGCTGTTGAAATGACATTATAGAATGTCAGAACAACTGGGTGGTGGGGTCACAACGGTTTACCTGTAGATTAGGATGCAATTTAACGTCATGTGGGACGAGGGCGTGTCGGAGAACCGACGTGAAGGGGGTCCTTTGTCGATGTGGATGTTGGGCTTGAACCTCATGGAGGCTCCATACGTACCATGCCTTGACATGGATCAATGTACTTGTAGTTCAGGTAGGGCTTCGTCTGTGAACTGACGTGAAGGCGAACATGGGTGTCCACTGGTGGTGGGATTGAACCTCATGAGGCTTCCTACGTACCATGCCTTGGCATGGATAAAATTCCATGATGTTCCGGATAGTCACAACGACTTACTGCTGGAATGGAATTCCGTTTAACGTCATGCGGGATGAGGGTGAACCCTGATGTGAATAAACAAAGGGCGGTGGCTTGAACTTCGTGGATGCTTCATAAGTACCATGCCTTGACATGGATCAAAGACCTCATTGTTCATATGGTTGTACAGTTTAATTTCATGAGGAACATCATACAGTTTAACGTCATGCTAGATGAGGGCATACAGTTTAACGTCATGCTGGACGGGGGCATAAAATTTAACATCATGCTGGACGCGGGAAAACAATTTAACATCAGGATGGATGAGGGCATACAGTTTAACGTCATGCTGGACGAGGGAAGGTGTCATAGTCAATGCTTACTCTGAGCCCCCGTGAGTCGGGCTCGGTGTGAGAAAAAAGGGGTAGCAAAGACCTGACGATCACGTCCTGAAGGGTTCGTTCATGGGAAGCAAAGAGAAGATAATGTGTTAGCATACCCATGGTGCTGGGACTTAATCCAGGATGGAGGATCGAGGAAAATCATGACAATGGTTTCGGGCTTGAGCCTTGAAGAGGCTTCATAAGTATTCTTATGGCAGGGAATCAAAGTCCATGTAGTTCTTTTAATGATATCTTACCACCAATTGGGGGTTTCAATGACTTACCACTAGATTGGGTCATAACGGTTTACCACTGGATTGGGTCACAACGGATTACCTCTGGATAAGGATGTGAATGGCTTGCCGCTAAATGGGGTACCAACGGCTTACCGATGGATGAGAATGTCAACAGCTTACCGTTGAATGGGGTCGCAACGGCTTATCGCTGGATTGGGTCACAAAATATTACCATTGGATAAGGATTTGAATTAATTACAACTAAATGGTGTTGCAACGGCTTACCGCTAGATGAAGATGTCAACTGCTTGATGCTGAGTGGGGTTGCAACAGCTTACCGCTGGATAAGGATGTCAACGACTTACCGCTAAATTGTTTGCAATGGCATACCACTGGATAAGGATGTCAATGGGTTACTACTGCATAGTATCACAACTGTGGATGGGTCTTATGCAAGGAAGCTGCTCGGGTGACGCTATGTAGCGATAATGGCGAACGGGGCTTATGCAAGGAAGTTTCTCAGGTGCCGCTATGGAGCGTAAATTGTGGATGGGGCTTACGCATGGAAGCTGCCTGGGTGCCACTAAGGAGAAGCAATGGAAAATGAGGCTTACTCAAGGAAGATTCATGGGTGTCACTAAGGAGTGAAAATGGTCAATGAGTCTTATGCAAGGAAGTTGCCTAGGTGCCGCTATGGAGCAGCACTGTTGAATGCGGCTTATGCTAGGAAGTTGCCCGAGTGCCACTATGGAGTGGCACTGGTGAATGGGGCTTACTCTAAGAAGATGCCTAGTTACTGGTATGGAGCGACACTGGTGAATGGGGCTTACTCTAGGAAGCTTCCTGGGTGCTGCTAAGGAGCGGCAATGGTGGATGGGGCTTCCACATAGATGCTGCCCGGGTGCCACTAAGGAGCACCAATGGTTGATGGGGCTTACACAAAGATGATGCCAGGGTGCCTCTATTGTGCGGGAATTGTTGATGGGGATTACGTGATGATGTTTCCCGAATACCGCAATGGAGTGGCACTGGTGAATGGGGATTACTCTAGGAAGCTGCCCGTAATGTCTTCCTCATGTCTAGCCATGAGGATATCCCATCCCAATAGTGGATTGAGGCCTTCACCTATGCGCTAGTGCACAAGCAGGATAATTCCAAGGGATGTTGGAATCATGCCATTGTAATCATGGCATTATGAGTGTTATGCTTAGAGTATAAGGAATCTCTCGTTTAGTGAAATAGGCATCATGTGTTTGGAACATAGGGAGATCACTATAGTTTATAGTCATGTAGATAAGACTATTAACATCTCATGCTGGGAGCATGAGGAATATCTTGTTTGGAGGAAGAGGCATCCTATGTTTGTAACATATGGATCACTATAGTTTAATGTCATGTAGATTGGAATATTGGCATCTCATGCTAGGAGCATGAGGCATCTCTTGTATTGATCAAGAGGCATCCTATATTTTTCATATAGGGCTCAATACAGTTTAGAGTCATGTAGGTAGGACTACTGGCATCTTATGTTTGATGAATAAGAAATCGCTTGCTAGGAGAAAGATGCATACTATCATTTGTTTTTTAGGGAGTAATACAGTTTATAGTCATGTAGATAGGACTGTTGGCATCTAATGCATGGAGCATGAGGCATCTCTTGATTGGAGAAAGAGGAATCCTATATTTGGAATATAGGGATTACTATATTTTATAGTCTTGTAGATAAAATTGTTAGTCATAAGGTGCATGGGAATGGATGGTGTTGGGACATATGCATGGGAGGCCCTTTCTAGTTCAACTGGGCATAGGAGCCTTGTTATGAGGTTGGGACGAGTTACTTGAGGAATGGTTCGACTAAAGGTACTCGGGAAATTGGTGATGAGAACTTCAACTCATGACATAGAAATGAATCCAAGAGGAATATGTCGACTCAAGTTGTTTCATGGTGTGTGGAGGAGTATCTCAAATCATGGTATTCCATAGGTGGAAGGTGGGTTCGCATAAGGGCACAATTGAAAATCCCGACGTCCCGGCCCAAAAAATTCCATGTGCGACTCTCCATTTTTCATGAGGGTCTGTGACGGTAGCGAAGGGACCGACCTGGAGGGCTGGGAATGCTTCCCGTCAATGACCCAGATCAGGGGTACGGGGGGGGGGTGGGGGGGGGGCAGCCCCCGCAGTATGGAAAGGTGGGTGAAAAGGTAGGAGCCTTGTGAAGGATAGTTGTTTGCGATGCAGCTTCACAGAGCAATGGTCTTACATAGCAGAGGGATCTCGCGGAGCATGGACCTCTTGCAGAACAAGGGAGGCTCGCGGTGCAATGTACCTCGGAGCAGAGGGATCTCACAGAGCAGCTTGCGGAGAAAAGTCTCATTGAGCAACGGGATCTCGCGGAGCATGGGCCTCTTGCGCATCAAGGGCGTCTCCTTGAGAAAAGTCTCATGGAGCAGCAACATGAAGGATGCAGCTCGCGGAGCAGAGTCTCGCGGAGCAGCAACAAGAAAGAAGATGTTCGCGGAGCATGGCCACGCAGAGCCACAAAGCAGAGCTCCGCGGACAAGGAGATCAGCCGCCCACGGGGCGAAGTGGCATTCATCATCCTGGAGATGGGGGGCGAGCTGGGTATTTATAGGCAAGAGGCGTCGTGAAGCAGAGCACATGCCGCGCGAAGGGGGGCTTCGGTTGCTTCACAGCGGCTCACGAACGTCAACCAAATTCATAGAGAGGTACCACTTCTTCTACTCTGCTATATTTTTGTGAAGTTCAGGGTGGTCAGAGAGCATTATCTCTTCATTTGCTTCGCGGCATCGCTCCACGATCGAGGAGGGGGCTTCGCAAATGGGATTTGCGAACTGGTTTTTCAGCCCAACTTCAAATGTCCATAACTCCTAATCCGTAACTTCGTTTGTGCCCTATGACCTACCAAATCGAAGCTTGCAAAAAGTTCTATGATCTTGTATCATTTATTGAATCACATGGAAAATTTTGGGGACGCGTTTTCCAGGGTCTACAGAATCATAGACATGTAATTAAATCATAACCAAAAGAAACTAGATATTTTTCATTATCATATCATCAAAAAAATTACCTATAAAAGAAAATTTCATTTCATAAACTTAAAACCCATGAAATAGAAATGGGATTCATAAACACGATGACATTAAAAATAAACTAGGCATATATATAATATGAATGGAACCACTAGACCTATTCAAAATAATAAATGATTAATATAATCTTTTTTAATCATAGATGAAAAATAATATTTAAATATATTTTAAAAAAACTCATTAGGAAAATATCCATTCTTCTTTTGAAAAGTATTTTTAAAATCATAAAACATTATGAAACACTTTTTAATGGTAATAAATATAATAAATAATGCTTTAAAAAAAATTATGAACAATTTAGATGAAAAAAATATAAAAAAATTATTGAAATTACCTCAAAACCCATTTTCCTTGAAAACATAAAAAATTTCATGAAAATATTTTGAGAAACATTTTCTTTGAAAAGAAATTGAAATAATGAATTTACAAAAATTAAGTTAAAATATTTACTCATTAAAATAAAATAAATTTTAATTATTTTAATGGATGATTCAAAGTAATGTTAGTCTTTTTGGTATAGAACTCTGAACATTCTAAATATTTATTTAGCATATTAAAATGTTTAGAGAGGTTCCACAACTAGATAATGACAAGAAGATTCCTTATTAAAGATTATATTGTTTATAAATTTAAAGCATGAGTAAAATATCATTAATAGACCATAGTATAATAATATGACATCTTTTAAAATCTTTCAGAAATATGGCCTTGAATGAAAAATTATTTTTGTTTGAAGAGAATTTTATTGACATAAATAATTAAAAAAACTTTCATAATAATATTATGTACAAATGTGTGGAAAAAATGGTTCAAATATGTGAATATATCAGAAATTAATTATGGATAATAAACTTTATTTGTGTTCATGAGATATGTATTATTATATTTCATCAATAAAAGAATCATCGTAAACAATATCAAAAAAAGATGAGATTATTTCAATAAACTCTTATAACATGGTAACAATTACCAAACTCCCCACATAAGAAAATGAAATTAAGTGAAGCCTAAAATATAATTAAACTAATTATATTAATAATATACCATTTCAAGAAATTTTTACACCCATCATATTAAAAAAATTCCCGCATAACATGTCATGTGTCTCACAGAAGAAAAATTGAGACAAAAATTAAATTAACAATTTTCTATATTTTGAAAATTAGATCCCTTGATTGAAATATTGTAAAATAGTTTCTAAAATACACATATATTTATATATAATATTCATATAAAACATTATTGTCTATTATATACACAACATAGATGAACATAGTGGTTAATAAGTCATATATATCATAGTGATAATTAGTGTGATCAAATTCCCTTACCTCATGTCTTGAATGTCATCATACTATTTGAAAAACTCATGTATAATGAATATAAATCTATTATAAATCTATCATATAACTATATTAATACTTCTAATACCATACCTAGTATGAATATGTATTTACATGACCGCTTCATTACAATTCTACGTTAAGGAATCACTTCAGGAAATATCGTATTTTTTTCTCAGGTGTCTAAATTTGTTATATGTTACTTACTTATATTTAGGTAATGATATACATAATATAAAAATTATTTTAATATATTTTCTATTCCAAATAATTTTATTATAATAATTCATATAACATAGAAGTATCAAATAGGACACACTGTTCTTGGAGATTGTAATCCATACATACGCATGAATGCTATTTTAATTTAATTGTCATATTGAAATAATTAAATTAAATGATATATATATATATAATTATGAAATTGACTTAATAATATCATATATATCATATATATTAACTAAGTACATCAATAATACATTCCAAACAATGAATGAATAAATATCATCCCTTTAAGGGGGCAGTAGTCCATACTTCCTCAAACAAAATTTTCTAATTAACACAACATAGAATGTATATAGATATACGTTTTAAAAAAGTAAATTATATTAAATAAATAATTAATATAATAAATTACTTATATAAAAATATTTCCCATAATAGTGTTCACCATGATAGTCATTAAAATAAAAATTAACAAACATCATTTAGTGAGGTGGTAGACCTCCATAGAAGTTAAAAATTTGTTAATTACCCATTAGATGGAAGTTTTTGTAAGTGTAGGTATCATAAATAGAATAAAAACATAGTATTATAGTGAAGATAAATTTTTATATAGGAGTTTGATGAGTGTTATTTTCGTAGTAGAGATATAAAATAAAAGAAAGGTGTTTGAGGGTGGGTGTTACCTATTAATCAGTTAACTCATTTTGGTTATCACCAAAGGGATTCCTTAGAAGTATTTATTCGCAAGAGTGGATTAAAAGATAAATTAATGTATTTTAGGGAGATATTTTGGAACATTTTGGTAAAAGATATGTGTCTTTAGATGTTTGAGGATGTGTGAGGAGATAAGGCCTTTTATAATAGAGGAGGAGTGACATTATTGTAATATTTTAGAAAAAGAAAACCCAAAAAATGTTTTATTATTTAATGTCGATAAAAAAATGGTCTAAATTCAATAGGGTCTAAATATGTATATAAAAAAAGTTTTAACATGTTTATAGTTTCTTTGGATCCTTAATGTTATAGTTTATCCCTAATCCACATAAATTTAACCATAATCGTTATAATTAAATTTAAATACAACACTAATATTTTTGGACAAAATGAAATTTAACCTTATTATACATTATATTTTATTATGATTCCAAATATATAATAAATGTTTTAAAATTAAAAAATTGAATTTTCAAAAATTAACTCAAATTTATTCCTGCTGTTGGGTCGACAATCCATATTTTTAAAGAAAAAAATGTTAAAATGTTTTCCATTTTTTATAATCAATTTTAAAAAAATTATTCCAATTATATAAATTTTATTGATTGATAAAAATGTTTTCTAATTAAGCATTAAATAATATTTAATACATAAAATTACCATAAAAAAATACATAAGAAATTATTTTAGAAATAAAATAAATAATTTTTAACTATAATTTAAAAAATGATACTTTATTAGAAAATACAAAAATTTTATCCTATAGAGATATATATGTTTTCCATAAACATATGGAGTCTATAATGAAATATTAAATCTATAATTTATCATAAAATTTAGTTTTAAATGGGTTTCCCAATAATTGGTTGTAATTTTTTTTTTAAAAAAATTATTGGGTTTCAAGAAAAAAATTAGGGTTTTTTCATATCTTATTTTTATAAAATATATTTGATGAATATAAAAATATTTAATAATATACATAACATATATATTAAATTAAAAATAGTTTATTTTTTTTGGATTAAAAAAACTTTTTCAGCATAATAATAGTTTTTTAAAAATACAACCTCTATATTGAATTTTATTCTAAAAATAATTTTAAAAAAAATTTAAGAAATTAAATAATTTTATATTTTTCAATAAACATATATTGAAATATTTTGGTAAATAATATTCATAAAATCTAATTTAAGATTTATGTTATAACTTCTTATAGTAATGTAATCTAATTTTTATAATATAATATAGTTGGTTAAACCATGGTCATGTGTGTTACCCAAGACATCAAGGAAAGACACTACTGCTTGTAGCTCAAGTTTTCCTTAGTGTTATGTGTAAATAAAAATTAAACTTTATTTTTTGATTATTGAAATAATAATATTTTTTCCTTATAATTGAAGAAAAAAATAACGATAAAATATAAATTAAATTATTTTTTTAGTGATTCGTCAAAGAGAAAATATGAAATGATTAAATTAATTCAAAAATAAATTTAAAAAAATATCATGGTGTTAAAAACATCCACTTAAATTGAATTTAGATTTCACAATTCATATAGATTATCAAAAAATTTATACATGATTTTTTAATTCATATAAACCAACATTTTAAAAATGAATTCTAGTACATCCCATAAAAAGGGAATGCTAGAACCAAAATGGTAATCCGAAGTAACATATAAATAGGATTCCACATAAGTTGACATAAGTAGGTAGTAATTATTTGAAATGGGTGAAAACATAAATATTATAATTGAGTGATTAATGAAATCAATGAAAAACATGTTAATGATCAATGGAATGATGAGGGCCACAAAGGCATAAATCAGTGTTGATTTCAATGTCCACTGATTCAATAAACTTTATCGTATTTGAAATCATTTTTTATGTTTACAGATGTTGTTTAATTAATGAAATACTTCAATAATCATAATTTCAGACATTGTTTATTCTTTTATAATTATATAATTCCATCATTACTTCAAGGAATGAATGTTCAGAAATTTAATTTGATGCATAAATCACAAAATACACTTCTAATAGATCATAAAACTAATAAAAGAAGGAAAATTAAAACTATTTTTCTCTTCATAATAATAATTACATAACATATAATGTAACACTACTGATTCATCATTAATATATATTCATCCAAAATAATTATACATTAACCTGGAAATCACATAGATTAGTAGTATGAATGAAACCCTTATCGTCCTTCTGCCATGGGTTCAAGAAATGGGGCCCTGCTAGACTTGAATGGTTTTAATCAAACATACATGTTGTCTTTTTCTAAAACCAGGCTAATATAAATTCCAAAAAATGATAGGCTTCCATGAAATAATGTTACTAACCAAATAGACTTTAAAATATGGTTATCAATATAAAAATAATAGTTAAATAGATCATCAAAAGGTAAAATTAATTTTTCATAAATGGTTATCCTTATAACCCTTCAAAAAGATAAAATTCTAATGCAGTATAAAGACGGTCACGAAATAATCGTATCATTGATCACAAAATAGCTATTTGTTGTCAAATTATTGACATGTTAATAGATTCATTGTATTTTCTCTTGAAATATGGTAACAAACTGAATGACATCAAATATTTTTAAAAATCATGAATGTCTCCAAATTCCAAAATTCACTAGATATATTCCATAAATCAGAATAGTTTTAAGATTCATCCCAGAAAACATACAAATTTATTTTATCATATACATTATTAGTTATTAGGTAGTCAATTCCATCCAATTTTCTTGTTCATATATGACATTTCATTATACGAATAGAATTATCTTAAAATGATGAAGATATTAATGGTTTTTGTTCCTTTTTAAAAACATTACATTTTTATTAAATTATTTTTCCATTTCATCAGAAGAATTCAACATAAATAAGTAAATAGTTAGTGAAAAATAATAATCATATATTTAATCATTCATATAACATAATTTTGGAATAAAAACATCATTTAATCCAATACATACATAAGCCTTAATATTTATAACTAATTATTTTTTTAGTACATCATTTCTTTCGTGTCTCATATATTGTCTCATCATCTTTGCTAATATAACCATTACCGGTACCTCCTTGCTAATTCTTTTAAAAATAAATCCACTTAAGAAATCGATATTAATAATCAAAATTCATTCAACACTTAAAACGGTTGACCTTTGATGTTGTCTATGGGATGACAATATTCACATTGATTATGTTTGCAGAACACCTCACTTTTTACTTTTCATTTACTTGATTTGTGTCATTATTTTCTGTATTCATAGAGCCTTATTGTTCTCCTAAGAAATTTTATTAGGTTATTATTTTCACATTATTGATATAAAGGAAACAAGATGCTTTTTCCAACATGGTCTCCATTACCTGATCGCCGGATCAATCACTTGTTCACTTCTTTGGCAAGTCCAATAATTTTTTATGTTACATGTTGTTGATCATTTTCCCTGAAAATTGATTTGGAATTATCACAATATCCTTCACTCAAGTGAACATCTCATTTGATTTCTTATCAATATATTATCGAACATATTGAATGTTAATCAAGATCCTTCCATTTCCCTCCAATGACTAAAACTAAAAATAATTGAGTAACAAATGATTATCATAGAATGGAATCACATAATCATTGAAATTCACTTATAGGATTCCAATTATATGACACCCTATTTAGTCAAAAACAACAACAGATTATCCTAGTTTATTAATAGTTATCGTCGACTTGAATTGTTCAGAATGGTTCATGATGATTTGGGGAATTTCCAATGTTTATTTTCTGGGAGTTTCAAACAAGGTTTGTGTATATTCCCATTGTTTTGTACCAGATTACATCATGTCAGGCACAGAATAACTTTTTAGAGTTGTTACTCCATGGAAGATATACACTAGAGAGGCAATCACTTACACTTTCTAGATAGATATGTATTACTAGGAAATCATGCACTCTATCATTTAACAAAATTGAAGAAATTTTCTTAAATGTATAATCACCCACATACACATACTTATAGACATCCCCATACATATAGATAAAAATCATCCTAGGGGTGTCACTAAAGGGTTAACATACCAGTATACAAAGGATGACTAATACAATCCTATCATTCCATTTAAAGCAACTATGTATTAACATACATGAATATTATATAATTTTATATGAATATTACTCATATATTATAATCAAATAAGCATTTAATTTTCCATTTGTCATCAACTCTACACTACATGTCAAACAATGGATCATTTTTTATAACATTCAGATGAACAATGAAAACATTCATTTTTTATATGGTTAGCTACATGTACATTTAAAATTAAATATTTTCTTTAAATTCATTTTGTGGTGTGTCAACAAGACCCTTGATGAGACATTGTTTGGTTTAAGGATCTTCCTGCGATTTATTATTTATTGGTCTGACATGTCCGACATAATGCGCTACCAACAATGGAGAGCATACAATGGCGTGGGATTAATTTGGAATATAATTTTTTTTTGTAGAATTTTGGGGTATGATTCATTATTTCACTTATACTTTGACAACTAGTGGGTTATGTAGGGATTGAGGTTTTTTGGCAAGTTGTTGGGCGTCTGGTTAGTATAGAGTCTCTTTTGGACATCCTCCAAAGCGGGTTCTATGGAGTTTCCTGACCTGCTCCTAAATGAATGTATATAACTTTCTACGTTATTGCATGGTGTTGGGTTATGTGGATGTCAAGGAATAGGGTGAGACATCAGTCTATGAATTTGTCGACTACTGGAATTTTTTTATAGCAAGATGAGTTGTTTTATAATATGGAAACAAGATCGATTATTCAGACAATAATCATTCTCTTTTAAATCATAATTATTTGGATCCTTCTATTACTAGTATTATCTTCATTCCAGGGGTTTAGGTCAAATTGAAGCCACATAGAATTGGGTTCAAACTCAACACCGATGGATAATTTTTCCTGGGCTCGATGCATGGAGGTAGTATTTTTCACAATATCCATAGATTGGTTGTGGTGTCATTGTCAAATATTTTCGCGTTATGGGGATTCCATTCACACGGAATCTTTGAGAGTACTCACTGGTTTTATTCATTCTATTCAGAGGGATATTCCAATTCAGGAGGTGGAGGATGACTCACTCATCATCATCATGGACTTTTACATAAATAGTTTAATCTCATGGACCATTCAGTAATCGATTAGAATATGAAATAATAATTTCTATATTCACACATCTATCATCCATAACTAGAGTGAGGGAAATACTATATCTGATTTTCAAGCATTAAATCTGATACAAATGATTGTTTATTGGTTTATTTGAGTCATCGGTCCTTTCAATCGGATGGGTCTATCTTTCAATTGGATGATTCCCTTGATATCCAATATTTCCTAACACTTAGTCCCCCTTTTTTCTCCATCTTCCAATTTTATAAATTTAAATAAAATTTTTAGGTTATTATAAATATTCAGTACGTTAAAAGAAAACATTCTTATGGAATGTAATTTTATATTGTCTTTGTAAACATTGACCAAAAATCAAATATCCTTGTGAATGATCAACAATATATCCAATATATATCTCCATATATATTACACCAACCAATAATATATCTTCATAACTTTTAGAAAGGAAAAATAAGAAATGGGTGAGCTCAAATGCTCAATAAGGGTAAATACAAGAAATTCATAAGCATAACATGAAAAAAAGTGTATGGAACTTGGGAATAACATTTTTTTATTATTCAATTTATATTAGAGATCATAATAAATACTGGTTGTTCAGAAGACATGAATCATATAGAAATTAATTATATTATCCATGAAATCAAAACATAGGAATAAAACATGGAATTTTGGAGAAAAAAACCCCTATGTCAAGGAGACCTACCAAGACCTTTGTTTATGGTTAGAAATGGGTTAATAAGCCACGTATACTCATTGGTCTTAGGATTCCTTCCCCTATACCCACTTATTTTTGGAAAGGGATGTCCTATTGTGTACTCTATTATTTTATGATTTGATTTCCTCCCATATAACTTATTGATTTGGGTGTGGGATGTTTTCACCTTTATCCTATTTTTTGTGATTGTGATGACTTCCTATTTAACCTCTTATTTTATACAGAGGATTTCATCCCATGTTTCCTTTTATAACATAAAAATAATAATTACCCAATGCATTATAGTGATATATATGTCCAACCCATCTCATAATGAAATCATACATACATGTGCCAAATAATTATAAACAATCAAATTAACTCTCATGAAATGAAATGGGAATCATAAATAGTTCATCATTTCATATCCTGTAGAAAATATACATGTTTAAAAATAATTTCATTAAAAACATAACCCATGAATGAAAACTAGATTTCATAAACATATATCCCATGAAAGAGAAATGGGTTTCATAAAGATGATGAAATCAACCATAAACCATTTGGACGAAAAATATTAATAGAAAATTACAATTGTTTTCAAGAAATTAATTAGTAACTTCATCATATGTCATCATATATAGAAAATAATTTTGAAATATCATTCAAAAAAGTTATTGAGGAAAATATACCTCCTTATTTGATAGAGGATTGTAAAAACATAAAACCTTGTAAATACCATTTTCATTTGAATAATACATATTAATAAAGCATGAAAACATTTAGACAACCATTTCACATTAAAATTTATAAAATATGCTTCAAAATATTTTTTAAACAATTTCCCTTAAAAATTTATAAAATTGATTAAAAACATTTTGATAAAAATAAATATAAAAAAACATATTTAATTTATATAATATTAAGAATACATGTTCTTATTTTAAAGAAAATAACTGTTCTATCTTGTAAAATAATCTTTAAGAGAATTTCAATATTGATGGTGGATAATAGAAAGCCCATCAATCATTTATTTTACACCATAAAATGATTAAAAAGTTGTTCAGACTGGAAAATGACATGATGATTTCTTGTTAAAAAACCTATTTTTAGAAAATATAATACATGGGTAAAATTTCTTTTAATGGTCATATAGGAATAATAAAACATTTTTTTAAACCGTTAAAAATATGTGGTTATGAATGATCATATACATCTGACTCAAGAGATATGTAAAGGAAGACATTATTAAAAACACATTATTTACAATGTTATATACCAAAATGTGGAAAAATGGTACCAATAGATGATTATATCATGAACTAGCAGAGTAGAATAAAATTAATGTGTGTTCATGAGATATAGATCAATATATTTTATCAAATAAGGAATAATCATAAACAATCTAGAAAATCAATGAGATAATTTCAATAAACACCTATAACATGGTTATTTTGAACCATATTCCCCATGTATGAATATAAAATTACATGATGCATAACATATAATTAAATGAAGTAAATTCATGATATAAAATTTAATGGTATTTTTATATCCCTTATATAAAAATATATGTTGAAAACATGCATATGTCTCATAGAATGAAAATTGAGACAAATATTACAATACTGCTTCGGTATGTTTTTTGAAAATAAACCCCATGATTGAAATATAAAAAAAATTATTTAAATACTAAAATATTTCAATAAAATATTAATAAATTACATTATTGTCCAGTATATAAACCATATAAAATAAGTGAGCAGTGAATAAGGCATGTATCTCACAGTAATAATGAGAGATGAAATTCGATTAGCTTGTGTCATGACACTATTCATACTCTATGATAATGTCTAATAAATATATATTTATTATAAATATATCATTACAAAGTATTCTTACTTATATACCACACCTTTTTTATGGATCTATCTTTTATGCTTGTTACAATTCTATTTTATGATTGATTTCGGGTGATATCTGCATTGTTTTTCTCTTGTGTATTATTTGGTAATAACTTTTATCCTTATATTTATGTAATTATTTCAAAAAATTAAACCATGATATAAATAAAATTTATATCAAGTAATTTTTTATTTATATAATCCATAAAATATTAATTTTTCAAATAGGATACATTGTTCATGGAGACAATAAGTTGTATGTATGCAAGAATTCTATTTCTGTTTATTTTTAATTTTGAAGGAAAAAGTTTAAAAGACACACTCACACACACACATATATATGTTTATATCATTTTTAATTTATGTTTATTTTTTCATTTATATACCAAATATTAACTAATTATATCCTTAATACATTCCATGTAGTGTATAAATGAATCACATCGCATTGAGGGGGCGGTTGTCCACACTTTCTCAACTGAAATTTTCATATTAACAAAAAATTGAAATTATATAAATATGTGTTGAATAATAATAATATATTTATAAAGATATAATTTATATAATATATAAAATATATAAATAATTTTTCTATCATAATAATCACCAGGAGATGAGGTAAAGGAAAAATGATCAATCACCATTTAGTGTGGCGGTAGTCCACCATAAAAGTAAATATTATGTTTATTTATCATTAGATCAAAGTGTGTTTAAGGGTATTTTTAATACGATTCATAATTAAATCATATTGTTTTTATGATAGTTTTTTTACAAATTCATGTTATATGTATATTTGGTGGAGTAGATAATAACATTAAATGAATGGAGTCTAAGGGGGGTGTTACCACTTAATCGGGTGACTACGTTTTGTTTGAACCCAAAGGGATTCCACTAAAGTCTTTATTCAATAATGAGGATTCAAATAGAAAGTAAGGGATTGTGGGAAGGTATATTTCATGATTTTTTCTGAACCTATTTGGAATGTGAGGTGTGATTAAGTGGGAGGATAAGAATCCTTTAATATTGGAGTTGAAGTGGAACTCTTGTAATTTTTTTGAAAACAGAAATCCAAAAACGTTATTTTATTTTCAGTGGATCAAATAATGGTAAAAATTATATACAATGGATTATGGTGTCTATATATGGCTATAAATTGTTTTCCAAACCAGATTTATTTTTGGGTTTTAAGGAAACATTTTAGTCACATGTTATGCTTAATTTAACATTAATTCATTTAATTAATTTTAATTACGTCACAGACCATTTTGGTAAGAAACTAAGTTGAAATTAGAATCCATTATAAAATATTATTATTCGCAAAATTTAATCCATTATTATTAATACCAACCACATAAGTAGTATAAATTTTAATAAATTTGATCATGCAGTTTGGCCGATAATTCATTTTTTTAATGATAAAATGTTCAAATGGTTGTTATGTTTTTATTGCATATTTCAACGTGAAATTTATTACAATGACATAAATATGATTTATTTATAAACCAAATTATCTATTTAAACGTTTAAAATAATTTATAATATATTCTACCATTATAAATAAATTAAATGAAAAATCCTTTTGAAATAAAATCCAATATTTTCATTTATTCATTGAAAAATGAAACCATATTGAATAATACCTAATAAAAATCATAAACTATTATTTATGTTTATATTAAAAATATGATTTTTATTCTAACATGTTACCTCTATTAATGTTCAAATAATTTGATTTAAAATGGGTTCTCCATTAAATTTGGGTAGAACATTCATTATAAAAATATAGGTACCGAATAATAAAATTTGGTTTTATCTCATCTTATGTATATCAAATATATTAGATGAATATGAAAAATATTTTCGTATATATTTTACATTTATTTTAAATTTAAAAATAATAATTTATTCCCTTTAAAAACATTATGCGCATAATAATTTTTTTCCAAATATACTCCCTTTTATACTCAACGTGGTTCATATATTCCTTTCTAAATAAGTTGTAACTAATTAATTCATTTTATATTATATGAAATACATAAATTTATATATTTTAATAAATAAAATTCATGACATATAATTAGACATGAAAGATATGTCCAGTAATATTAATATAATTATATTGTTACAATATCTTATTGTTTTGTAATACTTGGTAATGCGTGTCATGCAACCATAAGGGAAAGTCATTATTGCTTGTAATTCAATATATCCTCAGTGTTCTGTGTAGATAATTATATAACTAATGTAATATTTAGTGCTTGATTTACTTTTTTTTCATATAACACAATCAAAACATTATTCTTTAATATAAAATAATGTATTTTTAGTGATGTGTGAAAAGAAAAATATCATAAAAGATTAAATAAATTCAAATAAATAATTCAAAAAAATGGGCAGTTATAGTTTTTTCACAATTAGAATATTCTAGTAGTATGTTATGGATTCTGACATATATAATAGGTATATCTTTGAAAAATCTATGAATTTTGAGATGTAAATAAGAGTTAGATGTGGTGTCCTTTTATTGGGAAGGGGAATGACACACATGGAATTTTGTAAACATTTTAGACGTACCAACACTTTTACCAAAAAATTATCATACAGAAAAAATCAATAATCGATGTTTCATTGATGAAGATTGGACAGAAAATGAATTTTGAAAAACTTTCTAGGTTATTTTGTGTCTTGAATTTGTGGTTTTGAACAGTATTAATCTAATTTTTCTCTTACCATTTGTAAATAATTTTAATCACCTTCACTAATATTTTTTGTAAAAAAATTTAACTTATTATAGATTTCCAATATTTATTGATCCCAAATATGGAATCCATTTTTTCTAATTCTTATAACATATGTTTTTATAGATTAATTTAATATTAATCATACAAATAGAACAAAAATACCAATTTAAAAAATTGATCCAAATGCTTCCATGTTTTCTTAACAAATTTCAATGTGTAATTGTATCCAATGATCTAAATTAAATTATTTGAAAAAATTAATATCTAAATAAACTTTTAAAACAATTTAAAATTTAATTTATCCAAATAAATAAATTAATGTAAAACAAATTTAGAAATAAAATCCAGTATTTTTACCCATTCATTAAAAATGAAACATTTTAGAAAATACCATAAATGTATCCTCACAAAATTTTTATGTTTCTCTTCAAGATATGATGTTTATTTTTACATATTAAATCTATAAGAGTTCCAAAAATTAGATACGCAATGGGATCTCTATTAAATGGAAGAAAAACTACCTTTATAAAGAAAATATTTTTATTTATAAAATTAGGTTTGTTCTTATCTAATTTATATAAAAATATTAGATGAACATATAAAATATTTTATTGAATATATAATATAATTATTACATTATTATAAATTACTAACTATAATTAATGTAATTTATTAGGTTAAAAAAACATTGTGACTATGAAAATAATATTATTTTCCATTATATTCAATCAATTTTAATATTCCATTCTAATTAATTGGTAACCTATGAATGCATATTATATTATTTTACACCATATATGTTCATAAATTAGTTAATATAATTTATAACTACAAATTTAACTACTACTTTTTATCTTATAATTTTAACTGATAACATTTTAATGTTTTACTATTGTTCTTTAAAAATCACTCATCTATGCTATGAAAGCAATCAAAGAAATATATTTTTGTGTGTATGGAAATCTAACCTTATCCTTCCATATTGAGAAAACTAAAATTTATTATTCTTTTTGTTCACGATTAACTTGTCAGTGGATATAATGCAAGCTAAACATTGTTTTTTAAAATAAAATAAACTATTTTATGTGTATTTTATAATTGAAATAATAATTTAATTCAAAATTATAAATCCCAAAAATCTATTGGTGTTACATTCAACTTCATAAAAAAAATTCATGACTCGAAATTGTGTTAGGTTATCAAAGGTTTAATACATGAAAATTTCATTCATAGTAACCCATATATTAAAAATATATATACTATGACATCCACTAAAAAAGGAATGGTAGAACCACAAAAAACTACCAAAAGTAACATAGAAATTGGATTCCACATAAGATAACATAGGTTAGGAGTGAATATTGGTCATTGAGGAAAAGTATAAATATTTATTAGGAGTGATTGTGGTCATTAATCACAAACAAGTGACTGATAAAAGAAAAGTTAAGGGACTGAATGATATAAACCTGTTATGATTTAAATGGCCAATTGTTCAAGAAAAATAATGCATTTGGAAAACACAATTTATTTTGATAATTATAAAAATGTTTAGAAATACTTTTATTATCCAATAATATAAGAAATTATACATTCATGATATATTTATATAAAAATTAAATATTTATTATCTCTTTTATTAGTTTCTAATTCATCCATTAAATCATCTAATGGATGTATAGAAAATAACTTTTTTCCTGAACTACTAAAATACACATTTATTAGATATAAAGAGAAATATTAAAATGAAATTTATAACTATTTATCTATTACTATTATAAAAATTCAAAGGGGTTAATACATTAATATCTAAACATAAAATTTAACACAATTGTTTCATCATAAACTAGTGTACATCAAAAAATTATAAAATAACCTGAACATCACAAAAGGCAGTGGAACGAATTAAACCCTTATCATTATTTGGTCATGGGTGAAATTCTTATGGACTTTTCAAAATTGATTGGTTGTCACACAACATACATGATGTCCTTTTTTAAAAACACACTAATATAATTTCTAAATTATGATAGATATCATTGAAATAAGGTCAATCAAAAAATATATTTTTAACCAAAATTTTACATAATATATAAATAAAAAATAATCTGTTTATTAATTTTTAACCTTATAACCCCTATGAATGATGAAAATGAAAACTTTAGAAATATATTAAAAAATAAACATATCATTTCCCGCCTCTTATAGAATAATGTACCACTTAGTTTTCACACTCCAATCATGTGAATAAATATATCATTTTCCCTTGAAACATTGTAATAACCATAATTAAAATAAATCCAAATGGAAAACATGAATTATTTTTTATTCCAATTATTATTGGATATATTAATAAAATCCAAGAAGTCGTAAAATTCATCTGTGATGAGATAGACAATTTTTAAAAAAATTATTTTCTGGGTAATCAGTACCATCCAACATAGGTATTCATATCCAACATATCATTAAAAAAATTATCATTACCTCAATTATAAGAATTAATTAAGGGTTACCTTCCATTAATCAATATATCACCATTATAAAAAATTACTTTTATATGCCTTAATTACAATTCAAAATGGCCTTTCGAATACAAAATTAAATATTATACTAAAAATATATATATATTTGAGGACTCATTTAAAATATTCTTGGATTTCCAAACCATAAATATTTTGATAATAAAAATTTATTCTTAAACCATTACTCAGGATTCATAAAATAATCCATTAATACCTTGTTATAATAATATGAATTATGAATCACATATTATGGTTATGAAACTCAATCTAAACATGATAATTAAGATCAATATAAACAAAAATGGAAGAACATTATATACCTTTCACATGCCATTTGTTATATCTTTATCATTAGATGTATAACGAATACTCAGAAGACCATTCATATTTTTTTTTGATATTTCTACTTTTTAAATCAATTTTCATAATTCTCATACATTCCACATATGAAACATTAAATTATTATAAATTTCCTTCAAGATATATTCATTCACTAAAACTAGAAACCATGGGTTGAGAAACACATATCATATAAAAAAGTAATATAATCACGGAATATAACTCATAGGATGTCTAAATCAAGAATGGTTTCTTTTAAGCAACTACACCTTAGGTTTATTATTTTTTGTTTATAGTTATAATCTACTTAAATACTTAAAACTTATTCATGAGGTGTTTTTGAATTTCCAAAAGCATATCCCCCAAGAGTGTCAAAGTAGGAGTGTACCGAAGTCAGTTGGCGTGTTGCAGATTACCCCTAGTCAGGACTGATATATCTTTTTCAGAGTTCTTACAGTAGGTATATACATTCTAGAGCAACATCCACAGGTAGTATCTAGACATGGATGTATTATTAGGAACCCTATCACTCTATAATTTAACAAAATTCATGGATATTTTCTTAAATATAGTATCTACCTTATAATTACCCCTATATATTTCCCAAGACATATTGCTAGTCCTAATATGTCAAATACAATGAAAGGTGGGTGAATCAGGGTATGAAAATCTAAAACTTGTACCCCCTAAAATCTTATTCCATTTTTAAACAAAACACTCATTTTTTCATATACCAAAACAATATGGGACCAAAAATTAAATCATTAATGGGACAAAGAGATTTTACTTGGTTCACCCTCAATGGGCTACGTCCATATAGGACACAATGGGAATGTTCCGATGTAAATATTCCACTAAATCTTAATTAAGAAGATCATGATTCGGGCTATATCAATTTTATTCCCAAGATCAATACCTTTATATGGTTTAGGGTCAGCTCACTACATCCCATGGGTCCCTCCATCTTTTGATTCTGTAGATCAATGCTCGTGAAAATTTTCACCATATTTTTCTTTCTTTTGTCACAACTCTTATAAGGGATCTATTCATTATTTATAGAAATTTTGGTCCCTTGATTATCAGTAATTAATACATCATTAGTTACAAATGGATTCCCTTTTAAGATTCAATTTAATAAAAAATATGTATACCCATTTAGCAAAACACTAATAGGAAATTTCAATATCTCATTAATCCTTTCTAGTTTCTTGCATGGAACATTAATTCTATGCGTTCGACAGTTGTGTTTTTTCATGGAAAACCTATTACATGAAATTCTATTCTAACAAAAATCTCCCTTTTCACACTATTATTATGAAATTTAGAGCCTCAAGTTTATCTAAGTGTTTATCTACTAAATTGTGAGGGGAATACACGTATTTGAAGGTATTTCCTGACCGGAACACAACTAATCAGGGAAATAGGCTTTGCAAAAAAAAATCATTCCAAAAAACAATTAAATGTTACCTTTAGGTACTTTTCCCAATACACATCTATAGAAATATACATACATATATCCCTAAAAGATTCTCATCCTAGTTTCCAATGGTTAATTAACCATCGCTCTAATACCAACAATAGAGACATGAGATTAACACATATGGATATTATATAATTTTAGATGAATATTAATTACATTAAATAAATACAGGACTGATGACTATAATTGTTCTATTTCTTTGAAAACATGAAAAAAAAATTTTATCCTTGTTAAAGATCTTCAACATATCCCACAATGATCTCAACCATTATTAATTCTACACAATTTTTTATTCATAACATTGGGAAAAAATATATGGAAGGGGTGTGATAAAATGATTAGTATGGGTATATAAAGGAAATGCATAAGAGTAACCTAAAAAATGTTATGTAACATGAGTATAAAATTTTAATATCATACATTTTATATTAGATATCATAATAAAGATTAGACATTCATAAGATATGAATCATAAAGAAATAATGACCATAATCCATGATATTAGAACATAGGAATAAACCATGTAATTGTGTAAAACACATAATCGTATAAAAACCCTATGTAATGGTGTTAGAATAAGGCCTTCATAACTTGTATGCCATGGGGTAATCACTCCTATACATGCTTCGGGCTTGGGATTCCCTCTAGTGTACCCTCTTGTTTTGGGGAACTAGATGTCTTCATGTGTACCTAGCTATTATGGTCGAGGGGTGTCCTCTTGGTTACCCACTTGTTTTGGTATTGGGATATCGTATAGTATATCGTCTTGTGTTGGGCATGGTGTTTCCTCCAACATACACATTTGTTTTGTGCATCATATTTCCTTTTCTTTTCAGTATTGTTTCAGGAATGGGATTCCCTAATGTATACCATTGGAGCTCATAAAACCTTTAGAATTACCAAATAAATTAAATGGATATATAGTTCCTGTAACATCCTAGAAAAATAAATAATATTACATTCTAATGTTTAACAATATTTGTGAATAAAATGTTAATATTAATTTAAATGGAATTTTATGCTTGATGGAGTACCCAATATGCAACAACGAGTTTCTTTGAAATCTTACATTGCACACTAATAATATAATAATATTATAATAGTTAATGCCAAGCCATTGTAATGGAGGGAATGAAATTAAATCACTAAAAAATTATTACATATTTTTGTTAAATATTTTTACATTTATCAAATAAATGTTAGAGGATTAAAATGAAAATGAATCCAATTTTAAGAATAAATACTCTAATATTTTTAAAAGATTGTTTTACCGCCTTTTGATGGGGAACCATTTTTAAATCAAACATTTGACAATTTTATAATCTCTATTTGTCCAAATAATATTATTCATTATAATTGGGACATTGAAATTTAATTTGGATAGATTTTTGGTATTTTACTGACAATGCTCATTTTTTAATGAATAGTAAAAAATACTGCATTCTTCATCAAAAAAGCTTTTTTCATCTATATTAATTATATGGTTAGATTTTATTTTTAATTGTTTTGAAGTTTAATTAGAATATATTTTTACCATTTAATTCAATTGTGGTAATTATAATTAATTTCACTTTGAAAATGGACACAAACAGGTTCCAAACTTTTCATAGATATTGCTTAAAAAACCCGCTACTTGTTTTGACAACGGGAATTATTTTTAAATTATTTATTGAAATTTCTGTATTTGGAATTTGTTAAAATGGATTCAATATTTGGAATCATAAGGTCTATATTATGTAATTAAGACTCTTTTTTAACATTATGAATAGTAACGATGGTAATTATCTTTAATTATCGTGATTAATTTGTAATCGGGTAGTTAAGGATAAATAAATATATCATAATAATAATAAATGGCCCCAAATGTGTCCTAATGCTACTTTTTGTGTCATGGCCGACCATGGGATACCTTGTGCCTAAATTAGTGACCCCATGGAGTCACTTCTGGGTGATGGTGTCAATTTATCATTTTATATTAAAAAAAAGAGAATATCACAAAAGTATGTAACACCTAAGTAAAATAATTTTAGTTTTGTCTGTATTAATGTTCTATTAGACTAAAAATATTCATTGGAAAGGTAAATAGATTTCTTACATCATAATAATTTTTTTTATTTTTTGACATTAAAAAAATTAAATTATTTAGGACACCATGACGATGCAGCAATTACCTCATTAATGAACGATTTAAATAAAATGAAACGATAATATAAAATTTAAGACTTAAACTTTTCCAAAAACTATTATATTAGTATATTTCGAACCCTTATCACATTATACTCTAAATATTTCAATGTGAGACCTTTAAAATCCGAAACTCATTATAAAATAATGTATCATTTCTTGACTTTCCATGAGTGCCCTCCTTCCTCTTATAAAAGGCCCCCACCTCTACCTCCTTACCCACACATCTAAAGACAGTTTCTCAGCCAAAACCTGCCCATTTCATCTCTCCAAATCCCTATCTTCATCATTGATGCATATCCTTATGCATAACTCTCTTCGAGAATCCCTTTTGGTTCAAACCAATGGGAGTTACCCACTTTAATGGTAATGTATTCTCTTATGTTCTTTTGTTTTATTTTGCTTCTCCTACCACCTAAACTCTTTTTATTCCTTTGTTTAGTAACAAATAAAGTATAATAAATATAATAGGGTTTTTTTATAAGAATTATTCAAGCTAAACATACACACACCTCCGGCTAATGTTATAGAACATACTATTTCTGTTGATGGCAAATTACTGCCTCATGAAACGATGATTGTTCAATATTCTGTTAACACCTTTAAATGTGGAAATTATAATGTCACTTTATTTTATATATGATATATATATATATATGTTATTTATGTTTTCTATATTCATATGTATTTTATATTTAAAACATACCTTTATTCTTTTCATGTTGTGCAAATGCGATAATTTCATATGAGGAAGTGTGGACTACCACCCCCTCAAGTGATGTGACACGTTCATGCAATACATGGAATGTATAAAGAATGAAATTAATGAACATATGTGACATATATAACATTTATATTATAGTGTATTTATTTTATTTATATATATATATATCTCGCAATTATTTTTAATTCCATTAATATGACAAAGAAATGAAAGTAGCGTTCATGCGTACGTACAGCCAACCGTCTCCATGAACGGTGCATTTCATTTCTTTTTATCTCCAAATTTTATGAATAGTAAAAAATTAATATGTACTGGATATATATGATATTTAAATCATTAATACTATTCTGGAGATTATGTACTTATTACTACATGGATAATTATTTTCAAACAAGTTCATTTTTGACTCATGTACCAAACATCGACAAAAATATCTGATATGAACTCACATAATAAACTAAGTATTATAAAATAATAATATGTGATATGAATTGAATAATTAAATTTAAAGGAGATCCTTAATAAATTATAAATTTAAAAATGTTTATCATTCAGGAATATAAAGAAACAAACAAGACAAGTCGGGATTGAGGTAAGGAATCCTACCTCTCTCTTTCTTTTTAAGTACTGTTTTTTAGGTCTTTTCATTCAAGATCATCATTCATATGTTTGGGGATGTTATTTTATATTCCTTGTTATGTAATTTTTATTTTAATAATATGAGATACCCTATTTGATCTCATAAATCCATTTTTGGATGTTTTAAGTGGCGTCGTTAGGCTCCCAAGTTTTCTTAAGGGATTTTTCATCTTGCTTTTATTCCCGTGGGATTTATAATAATTTTTTCCACCATTTCCTTTTAGTGGTGTATGTACTGACAATTATTATAGTCTTTTTTTATATACTTAGTATATGGGTATTTACATCAATGTTCTATAGTCTTTCTATCATGGGGTGTACGTTTCGAAAGTTACCCAAATCGGTATGGGAACCATTCACCCTCCTCATTTTAAAAGACTTCTTTTTGTTAGTTATTTTAATCTTATTATGATAAGATATGTTATTATATATCATTATTGATGTAAATTTTATGCCCAAGTGATAATATATCCATTTTTATCTCTCATCATCTCATTTTATGACGCTGTTATGCTGTCGAATTTCTGTAAGGGATCTTCTTAACCCACATTCAATTCTTTGGGTTAAACCTATAATTCTTGATTTTATTATGCCAATATTATCTGTGGAATATCTATGTTGTAAATTCAAAAAAATATTGTGTGGATGTAGTATTTCTACTCATAATTGTCTCATTGCTAAATTCTTACGTTACGAACTTGTATGGGAAATCACAACTCAATCTCATTTCCTTGAATTAAATATCTATGTCATTGGTTTTGTTTTTCCAAGAGTTTGTGTGAATTACCTCTGATTTTTCTACACATTATATCCACTTATATTCAGTGTATTTATACGTGTCACACATAATTATGTCATTGATTTATCCTTGCTCTAATTACATGATCTTTGAATGTTATTACATCTCAATTTCTCTTACTTGAGACACATATTGATGATATGCACTTTTATTCTTTTTAAAGTGTTTATATAACCCCATTCACATTCCATATACATATTTTGTCTATAATCAATTCATTTAAATGTTTTTAAAATGTTCTACTTTCATGTGGCTTATAATTTAAATGTTCAAATTGGAAAATGACTCTTTTATTAAAAAATTGTTTTAAATTGTTTTAAAGATTAATTATTTTTAAACATTTATCATCCATGTCCATGTATTAAAAATGGTTTGAAGGATTTATTTATATGGACATAAATGTTTTACAACCCTTTCAAAAGTTTCGAAGTGGTATGGGACCCTTTGATCCTAAAATTTCTTTTAAATGTCTTATTTTAATATTTTCAAAGTATAAAGGGATTTCTCTCTCATTGAGTTTCAAAGATTTTAGTAGATGTTTTTATTTATGTTAATATCATGATGTGATCTATTGTGATTGAAATGTGGAAATTTTATGTTTATTTTATGCATGTTTTACGTGTTATGATTATGTTATGGTTCTTGGGAAATGTTTATGAAATCGGGTTGTTCCGTGATAAACTAAGGGCGGGTGAGCCCGAGATAGCTCTCCAATGCATTGGGTAACGCAAAGGTGTTAAACGCTAAGGTTTCTCTTAAGAGATTTAGGGAATATAATGTAATGGGTATTCCAAACTTAACCATGAGGGTTACTCCCTACGTAAGAATGTTATGAATGTCTCAAGTTACCTTTATGTCTTATGATTTCTATGAGTGGTTCATAAATCTATGTTTTCATGAGGTATGTTAAGTGCTTATGTTTTATGATTAATGTATTATTTCATTGATTCTTATGTATACATGAACTGATGTTTTCTTTATGTATTGTTATAACCCTTACTAAGCTTTTTATGCTCATCCCATGTTTTTGAAATATTTCTCACATGACATAAAGTTGAATAGGTTCAAGGATGTAATCAAGGAAATGTCAGGCTATCTAAAACAAGGAACTATAAATGACACATTTGTTCAAGAGTTTTTATTTTGTTAAAAAATGGAAACTGAGTAGATGTTTCCACTTTGTAATCTTTTAGATGTAATAGTTATGTCCTAATTATCTGAAACTCTAAACCTGAAAAGATCCTCAATGTGAATTATCCATTTAATTCAATATTAAGTAATGTTTTAAGTCAGGGTCCTTATAGTTGGTATCAATGGCCAGTTTAGATATCTTTATAGGTTAGAGTGTTGTTGAAGAATAATTTAAATGTTTTGTATAACCACAAATGTGTAGTATATTAGATGGAGTCATTGTTTTTTTGAAAGTTTGAATGAGTTTGAGATAACTTGGATAAGTATATATTATTTTTTATATTCCATTAGTACATGATGATTTTGATGATATACTCACACTGTCCTTTTTTTGTTTTAGTTAATGGATGGATCTAGTAGGAACCAAAGTGACAATGGGTTTGATGGAAACTGTGGTGGTTCTCTGATTTAGAGACTGGATGAAATGGGGGATTCAATGAGAAATCCCATGGTTATTCTAAACTAACTATTAGGAGTCATGATCAACCACTTGAACCTTGGTGAGTTCTATAATGCATCATATATGAGAGAAAAACTCGATGTGGAAGTTCAGGTAATAATTATAAAGGTAACCATTATGGTTTATATGATCCTTACTTTTGAGGTAATTGTGGGATACTACATGATATGATGCAATACGAAATGCATGAGATAAACATGAGGTTAAATTATGTTATGGTTATTTTTGAAGATTTTATTTCTTTTTGGAGAATGTTATAAGAATTATATAGTTTTGGAAAAAGGATAACATGCAGACCCAGTGACAACCCTTCCCGTCGGACAAAGCTGCAGGAATCGAACCCACAACCAAAGTGCGACTGGTATTTGTCGCCTACCAATGGAATACATGAAGTCCCAGATTAGTTTGACTGATTCTTTTTAGTTAGATGATTTTATGAATCAAGAGTAAGTTGATTTTGGGTTATCTATGGATATGATTAACCTATCATGGAGGATATGTTATTAGGCTAATTACATTTCAATATGAGACTTTATGAGAAGCTGAAGTTATTTGGAGATAAATGTTAAGATTTACCATGGAAGACTATGTGATTAAATCCTTCAGATATTTCGGTTTCAATCATAGTTTGGTTTATCTTTGAATAATTTTATGGAAAATTGTTTAATGAATGGTCTTTGTTATGCTTTGGGTTTGTTTGTCAGATTTTGGAGATTAAGAATAGATTTTCTTTTTATAAATGATTATCCTTTTTGGGTATTATATGATCTTGTACTACCCTTTTAGGTTTTTTTGGTTAAGGTATAAATACGTGGGAAATATATTGTTCTCTTTTGTGGATTTGGTGATTCTAAAAAACTTTATTATAGTGCTCTTAATGTGAACAAGTTATCCTAAATACTCGTCTTTCGGAGATAATATGAGTTTGTGTAAGAAATACAGTAAAATTTGAATGTCAAAATGACACGTAAGTATGTTTCCTTATGTTATAGTTAAGATCATAAATAAATTCATCAATGAGAAGTAACTTAAAACAAAAATGTTGTCTGTTAATTTTTCCTACAAGGGAATCAAATACCGTTTAACACATCACATGTTTTTGATTTTCTTGTGGTTACCTTTCTCCTAGACATGTTTTCTATCACTCTCCCTCTGAAAATGACCCTTTGTTTTTTCTTCCATATCCATTTTTCCTACTTCTAACCCTAGAATGGGTTGTCTCGGGTGACCTTTGTACTTCTATTTATTTCTTTAAAAGTGATAGTTAAAATTACTCTTTTTCCGATGTGGGGCTTACAATAAAATTTACAAGCCCAATTTTGAAATTTTGAGGATGAAATTCCCAAAAGGGGGGAAGGATGTAACATCCCAGGTAAATAAATAATATTACATTATAATTTTTATAAATATTTGTGAATAAATTGTGAATATTACTTTAAAGGGAATTCTATGCTTGATGGCGTACCCAATACACAACAACAAGATTCGTTGAAATCTTACGTTGCAAACTAATAATAAAATAATATTATAATAGTTAACGCCTATCCGTTGTAATGGCGGTAATGAATCGAAATAACTAAAAAATTATTACATATTTTTGTTAATTTTTTTTTACATTTATCCAATAAATTTTAGAGGCTTAAAATACAAATGAATCCTATTTTAAGAATAAATACTCTAATATTTTTAAAAGATTATTCTACCGCCTTTTGATGGAGAACCCATTTTAAACTAACTATTGACAATTTTATAATATTTATTTGTCAAAATAATATTATTCTTTATAATTGGGACACTGAAATTTACTTTGGATACATTGTTGGTATTTTTCTGACAATGTTCATTTTTTAATGAATAGTGAAAAATACTGCATTTTACTTCAAAAATGATTTTTTCATATAAATTAATTAAATGGTTAGATAATCGTTTTAATTGTTTTAAGTGTAATTATAACATATTGTTACCATTTAATTCAATGTTTGGTCATTAGAATTAATTTCATATTGAAAATGGACATAAACAAATGCCCAACTTTTCATAGATATTGCTTCAAAAAAACCCACTATTTGTTTTGACAATGGGAATTATTTTTAATTTAATTATTGAAATTTCTGTATTTGGAATTTGGTAAAATGGATTAAATATTTGTAATCATATGTTAAAAATTATGTAATTAAGACTCTTTTGTTTTTGGACATTATGTATAGTAATGACGGTAATTATCTTTAATTATCGTGATTAATTAGTAATCAGGTAGTTATGGATAATAAAATAATATCATAATAATAAACAATGATGCCAACATCTGTCATAATGCTACTGGTTGTGTCAGGGATGACCATGGGATTCCTTGTGCTTAACTTAGGGACCCCATGGAATCACTTTTGGGTGATGGTGACACTTTATCATTTTATTTTTAAAGAATGGAGAATATCACAAAAGTATGTAACACCTATGTAAAACAATTTTAGTTTTGTCCGTGTAAATGGTCTCTTAGACTATAAATAGTCACTGTAAATCCAAAATGATTTCCTACATCATAGTATTTTTTATATTTTTTATACATTAAATAATTTATGTTATTTATGACACCATGATGATGCAGTGATTACCTCAAAAATGAACGATTTAAATAAAATAAAAAGATAATGTAAAATCTAAGACTTATACCTATCTAAAAACTATTGGATGATAATATTTTTTAACCCTTATCACATTATCCTCGAAATATTTCAATGTGTGACCTTTAAAATCTGAACCTCATTTTAAAATAATTTAACATTTCTTTACTTTCCTTGAGTGCCCCTCCCCCCTCTTATAAAAGGCCCCCACCTCTACGCCCTTACCCACACCACTAAAGACTTTTTCATGGCCAAAACCTGCCCATTTAATTTCTCCACATCCCTCTATTCATTATTGAATCCTCACATTAGGAATAATGCTCTTCAAGAAACACATTTGGTTCAAACCAAAGGGAGTTACCCTATTTAAAGGTAATGTCTTCTCTTATGTTCTTTTGTTTTATTTTGCTTCTCCAACCCCCTAAACTCTTTTTATTCCATTATTTTGTAACAAAACCAGTATATTAAATATACTAGGATGTTTTCATAAGAATTATTCTAGCTAAACTTACACACACCTCCGTCTAATGGTTAACGAACATGCCGTTTCTGTGGTTGGCGAATTACTGCCTTAAAAATGATGAATGTTCAATATTCTTTTAACACAATTAAAGGTGGACATTATGATGTCACTATATTTTATATATGATATTTATGGTATTTATGTTTTCTATATGCTTCTGTATTTTATATTTAAAACATACCTTTATTATTGGCATGTTGTTCAAATGCGATAATTTCATATGAGGAAGTGTGGACTACCACCCCCCCAAGTGATGTGACTCGTTAATACAATACATGGAATGTGTAAATAATGAATTTAATGAACATATTTGACCTATATAAAATTTATATTATACTGGAATCATAATATATATATCTCTTAATTATTTTTAATTCCATTAATATGAAAAAGAAATGAAAGTAGCGTTCATGCGTACGTACGGCCGACCGTCTCCATGAACGGTGCATTTCATTACTTTTTATCTACAATTGTTATGTAATAGTATTAAATGGATATGTACTAGATATATATGATATTTAAATCATTAATACTATTCTGGATATGATGTATTTATAACTACATGGACAATTTTTTTCAAACAAGTTCATTTTTGACTCATATACCAAACATCGACAAAAACATCTGATATGAACTCACATAATTAACTAATTATTATAACATTATAATATGTGATATTAATTGAATAATAAAATTTAAAGGAGTTTCTTATGAAATTATAAATTGAAAAAAGTATATCATTCTGGAATATAATGAAACGAACAGGACAAGTCGGGCTTGAGGCAAGGGATCCTACCTCTCTCTTTATTTTTATGTACTCTCTTTTATGTCATTTATATTAATCTCATCTTTCATATAAATGTGAATGTTATTTTATATTTATCATTATAAAATTTTTATGTCAATATTATGAGATACACTATCTGATCTCATAAATTCATTTTTGGAAGTCTTAAGTGGCGTCGTTAGGCTGCCGAATTTTCAAAAGGAATTTTTTATCTCGCTTTTATTCCCATGGGATTTATGCTACATTTTTTACCATTTCCTATGAGTTGTGTATGTACTTCCCATTATTCTACTCTTTTTTAATATAGTTAGTTTATTTTTATTCACTTCAATTTTGTATAGTCCTTCTTTCATGGCGTGTACGTTTCGAAAGTTACCCAAATCTGTAAGGGAACCTTTCTCCCTCCACATTTTTAATGACTTCTTTCTGTTAGGTCTTTTAATCTTATTATGATGGGATATATTCTTATATATCCTTATTGTTTTACGTCCAAGTGATGAGATACCCCTTTTTATCTCTCATCATCTCATTTTGTGACACAATTAGGATGTCAAATTTATGTAAGGGAACTTCTTAACCCACTTTCAATTCTTTGGGTTAAACCTATACTTCATGATTTTATTATGACATGATTATGTGTGGAATCTCTATGTTGTAATTTCCAAAAGACATTGTGTGGATATACTATGTCTACACATAATCATCTCATTGATAAATTCTTATATCACTTATATGAACTTGTTTGGGAAATCATATCTCAATCTCATTTCATTGAGTTAAATATCTATGTCATTGGTTTTTTTATTCAAAGATTGTGTGTGAATGACCTTTGACTGTTCTACACATGATATCCACTTATATTGGGTGTATTCATACTTTTCAAAAATAATTATGTCATTGTTTTATCCTTGCACTAATGACATGACCATTGAATGAGATTAAGTGTCAATTTCTCTTCCTTGAGACACTTCTTGATGATATGCACTTTTATTTTTATTATGTAATTATTCATCCTCTTTGACATTCCATATTAATATTATATCTATACTCAATTCATTTAATTTTTTTTAAAATGGTCTACATTCATGTGGCTTATAATTTAAATTTTTAATTGGAAAATGACTCTTTTATTAAAACATTGTTTTAAATGGTTTTAAATATTTATTCTTTTAAAAATTTATCATCCATGTCCATGTTTTAAAAATGATTTTAAGGATTTATTTATATGGACATAATTTTTTTAAAACCCTTTCAAAAGTTTCGAAGTAGTATGGGACACTTAGATTCTAAAATCTCTTTTAAATGTCTTCTTTTAATATTTTCAAAGTATAGAGGGATTTTCTCTCATAGAGTTCTAATGACTTTTGTAGATGTTTTTATTTATGTTAATATCATGATGTTATCTATTGTGATTATAATGTGGAAATTTTTTGTTTCTTTTATGCATGTTTTAAGTGTTATGATTATGTTATGGTTCATGGGAAATGTTTATGAAATCAGGTGGTTCCATGACAAACTAAGGGAAGGTGAGCCTGAGGTAGCTCTCCAATGCATTGGGTAATGTGAAGTGGTTAAACACTATGGTTTCTCTAATGCGATTTAGCGAATATACTGTAATGGGTATTCCAAACGTAACCATGAGGGTTACTCCCTACACAAGAATGTTATGAATGCCTAAATTTACCTTTATGTCTTATGATTTCTATGAGTTGTTCATAAATCTATGTGTTCATGTGGTATGATAAGTGCTTATTTTTTATGAGTAAAGTATGATTTCATTGATTCTTATGTATACATGGACTGATGTATTCTTTCCGTTTTATTATAACCCTTACTGAGCTTCTAATTCTCATCCCATGTTTTTGAAATGTTTCTCACACGAACTAAAGTTGAATAGGGTCAAGGATGGGATCATGGAAATTTCAGGATGTCTAAAAAAAGGAAGTAGACATGAATCTTTCATTCAAGAGTTTCTATTTTGTGGAAAAAATGGAAACTGATTATATTTGTCTACTTTTTAATTTTTTATATGTAATAGTTATGTCCTAATTCTCTAAAACTCTAAACCAGAAATGATCATCAATGTGAATTATTCATTTAGTTAATTATTATGTAATGTTTTAAGGTCGGGTCCTTATAGTTCCCAGCCTTCACAAAATGAAAACATAAATTCTTGAACCAAAACAATCATCATATCATGACCCATGAAAATTGATGGGTTTTATAATCATCAAATAATAACCCATGAAATGAAATGGGTGTCATTATAATTTTATCACATTCAATCCTATGTAAAATAAATAGGGTTCATTATCATTTTATCAAGGCATAACCCTTGAAAAGAAGTGGTTTCAAAATAATATATCCTATGTAAGTGAAAAAGTTTTCATTATAATTATTCTATCAAAACAAAAACCGTTCATGAAACTATTTTAATGGAACCTTTAGATAATTTTCTAGAAGTGCTTGAATAACATCAACAGATGTCATCTTAGATAGAAAATAAAATTGAAATTTATTGCGAAAAAAACTATTTATGGAAATATTGTTTCTTCTTTGAAAAATATTTTTAAAAATTTAAAAATTTCATAAATCCATTTTGTTTTGAAATATTTCAAAACATAGGATGAGGGCATGAAATAAATTAAAAAACAATTTTCCTTGAAAACATGTTAAAGAAGATTGAAGTAATTTCTAAAACCATTGTACATGGAAACTTTTAGAAGATCCATGAAAAAATTTGGAAAACCATTTCCTTGAAAATTATTTTAAAAATAACTTCCAAAAAATTAACCTTATAAACATGAAAAGGATTTTTCTTATAAATGATTTTAGTTAATTCCATATATGTCATAAGAGGTAAATAACATTCCTTTGGAATGCTATAATATTTTCAAAAATTCCTTGTTTGAAAAGAGACACGAATATTCCATAAAACACATTGTAAAAAGATAAAAAGGGAATATTTTCTTTTAAATTTTATATACAAATAATATAATATTCCAAGAATCACTTTTTAGAAAACATGGTTCTAGAGGAACACTGATTTCAAACTGAAGAGAGGGTAATGATAAAATTTCATAAAATCACATTCTAGATATATAATGAAACAATGAAAATAAAAATGTTACCAAGTCAAGAATATCACATGAATAATAATTAGATAAAATGATTCATGATAGTTATTTAGATATAGATTATACGATTTCTACAGTGTTATAAGAATCATAAATAATCTAGAAAAAAATATGATATTGATCAAATAAACTCTTATCACAAATTAAAATTAAACAATAAACCCATTAATGAAATTAAAATTATATAAATATTAAAATACCAATAAACAGAGTATATTTATGATATAAAATATCAAATTTATTTATATATTCCTAGAAAATAATATATGATTATAATCAAACATGTGTCTCAATGAAGTCCAATTCAGAAAAAAATAGTCATTCATATTTGGTTGCTTTTGAAACAGTAAGACCACGAAATAAATTTAAAATAATTTATATTTAAATAAAAATAAATATAATTATAATAATAATTATATACATCCATGTGTAGTATAAACCCATCATAAATGATATGGGTGCCGAATAAAGCATGTATCTCAATGAAATAAAAATTTACATAAAATCCTCTTACCTAGTGTCTTTACACTCATTATAATCATTCAAAGACCTATATAAAAAATATAAATATAATTTATTTATTTTAGAGTACTATATTTTAATATGTATTAACATTTATGAATTTATTATGACTTTATATTACCCACTTTTTAGTAGTTTCATGTTATGGTAATGTTTCTAGTAATATTCCCTTGGACTTTCTCTTGTGTCTTAATTTGTTTTTCCCTTGGTCCTTATACTTATATCATAATTTCAAGAATTTAAGAAATGATATAAATATAATTTATATTCAGTATATATTTATGATATTAATCTATATAATATATATGTATGAAATGGAATACAACATTATGGGATATAGTATGTCGTACATATGCCTGAAAAATGTTTCCATTTTTTGGATTTATATAGAAATAAAAAAGAGTACATGAAATATGTATATATATATAATTATTTATTATACAATCATTATTATATCATATTTATCATATAATATCACTAATCCCATATGTAAAAAATTCCATGTAGTTTGTGATTGAATCACGTCCCTTGGAAGAGGTTGGTGTCCACAATTCCTAAAACAAAATGATTATATTTAAAAAAAAGAGATAGTAAAAATATATTTGATGTAACTATATTAAATAATATTAAATACATAGTAACTATAATATATTAGATATATAAATATATATTTCATCATTATTTCCACAATGAGAGGTAGTAATGGAAAAACTTACAATCATTATTTAATGAGGTGGTTCTTCGTCTTACTGAAAAACAGTATATTTGTTACGCATCAGATATATATTTATGTGATTCTAGGTCGAACCATTATAATAACAAAATCAAACTATTTTTATGATACTATTGTAATATCAAATAATATAATAAATATTTTTTTTTGTGGAGAAAAAAAATTAATCAAATGAGCATTAGAGAAGATGTTACATCATAATCTAGTAACTCCCTTTCGAATGTACAAAAATTATCAATTGTATTTATTGATACGAAAAGAGAGTTGTATAGGATGAATGTAAGTATTTTCACAAGTGTATTGGTTAGGTAATTGATGTCACTAAGTGTTTTGAGTGGTTTTAAGAAGAGGGATATGTGGTGGCCTTTTATTTTGAAGGGAAAGGTCACACTTGTCTTTTTTTAAAAATCATGGTGTGCCCAAATTTTTACCCAAATAATAATTAAAAAAAATAAAAAGTAAGTATTATTAGGTTCTTGGATGAATAATATTTAAAAATGAGTTTAGGAAATTTTTATAGGTCTTTTTATTTTTATGATTAATGATTTGTAATTTGTTAACATAATTTTTCTCTTAATTATTGCAATTAATGATAAAACATTTTCTCATATTTTTTGTCAAAAAAAAGATGGACATAATAAACATTATTAATTTCATTTATTCAAAACAAAGAATCCATATTTATAAATTATAATTGTATTAGTGGTTTAAGTTAATTTAAAATTAATCCCACTAAAATGACACCAATCTGAGGTTTTAATGTACAAATGATCAAAAGATTGTTTTGTTTTTATATCCAATTTCAATCTAAAATAAATTATAATATAATAAATTGTATTAATTTATAAAATTATTATCTAATTAATATTTTAAACTAATCTGAAATATATTTTCACCTACACAAAAACAAAATAAGAAGTAGTCTTGAATTATATTCTAGTATTTTTAACGACACATTAAAAAATGAAACATTTAAGGAAAATTCCACAAATATATCCTAACCTAATTTTTATACTAATATTACATTTATAATTTTTATTTTGACATATTTAATACCTTAATGTTCAAAAAATTTTATTTATAAATGGTTCTATATTAAAAGTTGATAAAAATACATTTATAAAAAATGTATGGTTTTATGAATAAAGTTCAGTTTGTTCTCTTCTTAATATCACACAATAAATATAATTTATTTAATCTATTAGGTTAATAAAACTATTTGACTAAAAAAATAATATTTTCTTTTATATTCAATTAGTTTTAATATACATTTATAATTAATTTGTACCTGATGAATTCATAAGATATATGTGTAACCTATATATTTTAATGTATTAGTTAATTCTATTAATAACTCGGATTTTAGAGCTAGGTTGTATCTTATTATTTTTAATAATTACATTTTTATGATATAATGTTGTTCTGTAAAAATATGGCATGTGTGTTATGAAATTCCTTGAAAAAATTCATTGTTTCATGTAACGCTAGTAAAATTCAGGGTTCCATTTGAGAAATACGAAATTTGTGATGCGTCTAGTGAATAATTTAGATGTTTTTTCATATAATTTAAGCCAAATATAGTGTTTAATATAAAATAAACTATATTCTTTGTTTTGTGAAATGAAAAATATCAAAAAGATTAAATTAATTCCAAAAAAATAAATAAATAATCTCATGGAGTAATAAAATTATTCTTAGACTTCCAAATAATTAGCCTTTAATAGCCATCATATGGAATTTATCAATGCTAGAGAAGCACAATCTACCATATCATTATTAAAAGCACTAGTCTTTTATTAGTGCTAGAATAGAGTGGGTAAATGAATCCTTTTTCAGTCCATTTTTAAGAACTAAAAAGTAAACCATTATCGGTAGTTCTGAAAATTATGGTAAAGAATACAATAATCTTTTCTTAAAAAAATAATGAGGAACGTTTTCTAACATGATTATGTGCCCACATACTATTCTTATATGCAATTTTGAGGAACCACATTTAATGTAGCCTCAAATTTAGTAGCAGTTACATTGGAGGTAGTCAAAACCCCATCTAATGTCACTATATAATCTCACATTAAAGGGGTTGTTAATCCCATATAATGTATTCACCAATTCATAGGTGGTTTGGATCCACCACAAAATGATCTATACACCATATATTAGATGTGGTTATAGAACCACATCTAATATATACTAAACTAGAGGCTGTTTTATCCACCATTAAATACCTTTAATATGATAATAATTAAAGGATGTACCAATTAAACACCTATAATTATTTCTATTATTTTTATAAATTATCTTCACGTGTGACACCTCACCCCACCCCACCAGTCTAGTTACTCTTCCTTTTCCTGTAACAACCTCACTTCCATCATGTTCCTCTATCATCCAGTATAAAAATTCCTCCCCCATTTAGGTTGCCTTGTGATCCCACCTGGCCTCCAGTTCCAAGCTATTCAGCCACCATTGTGTCCTCTTATTCTCAATGAAGAGTTTTATTCCCACACCAACTATACCTTATGGATAATTGCTTTTCCAGTGGCATGGTTTGAATAGGTGACCTCTTTAACAAATCTCAACACCTCTCTGACAATGTCACATGTTCTTTGTTGTTTTTATACATGATAATGTGTATATATATATATATTAGAAATATAATTCAAATAATTATTTTTTTGAATATATTTTTATGTACATATCATTAAATATCAAATATATATATATATTTATTTATTTTTATGAATTAAAAAAAATATATATATTTATTTTATGTGTTTATATATTTGACTTATAATTAATTTATATTTCATTCAATTTAGACACTTATATAAACCATATGTCTTATATGCGTACTTACATGCATTTGACTGAAGATAATTTACAATTAAATTTTTTTTATATACATTCACATATATTTATATAATCACAATAATAATATATTCAAATAATTTATTTAAATACGTATATTTATTATTAACATTAATATATATTTCCTTGTGTAAATTATATAAAATAATATATAATTTATGTATAATTAATATTATATGAAATACATATATATAATATAAATTTTATAATAATATGTATATTATATATAATTAATATTATAAGAAATAAATTTATAAAAATATTATATATGAAATAAAACATACAAATTTTATTGAATTAATGATATTTGACAAAGAATATATTAAAATATTTATATAATGAATTTGAAATACAGATATTTATTATTATGAACAATATTATAAAAGTATTTTAATAAATACAATTGTATAATATTACATGCGTTAATATATATGTATTTCAATAAATATATTTCTATAATGATGCATACATTAATATATATTTATTTTTAGAAAATGTATGTTATGTTATATTAATTTTGTATAATATAAAAGCATAAAAATATTATTTAAAAATGAACTAATTTTCATTTTAAAAAAATTATAAAAACAACAAGTTGAGCTTTTATATGATATATTTTTAATTAAATTTAATTTTTATATATATTTATATAATATGATTATCTTTTTATGTTTTGTGTAATTATTAATATATGATATACAATTTATTCAAATAAATATATATAAATGTACATAAAATTATACCATAATATTTATGTATATATACAAATTCAATTAAATATAATCATATAATTAGAAATATATATTATATTTTAATTTAATATTAATATGTACTAAATTAGTTTATAATTAATATCATATACAAAAATATATATAATGAAATTATATAATATATATATATTTATTTAAAATAAAATATTTATAATAGTATATTTATTATATATATAATATATATAATATATATTATTAATTATTTATATTTATATTTATATTTAAGTTTTCAATATTTTATTTATTTTTATATATAATATATTTTGAATGTATTGGTATATAAATATAAAATTTATATATTTTGAATCTAGTATATGTATAATATAAATCACAATATAATTTTATATTATTTATGAATCCATATATAAATTTTGTATATTTGAATAAATATATTTATAATTACCTTTTTATTATGTACATACATATTAAAAAATTTATAAATTTTTGTTTATATTTGTTTGTAATAATTAATTTATTTATATAATGTAAATATATATGTGTGTGTGTTTATAATGAATCTAAAAACATTTTTATAATGAGTTTATGTAAGATACACACACACACACATGTGCATCTACAAATATATATTATAAAATCTAAATTTATATTATATTTAATTAAAAAAACAAATAAAAAATTCAAGGGTGTTAAAAACCCACACTAATCAAAGTGATTAACAACCGTTCATAAACCCTCTCTAATGTCATAAATTAGAGTGGGTTCCCAACCACTGTAAATATCGTAAATTAGAGGGGGATCAAAAACCCCTCTACTTGAATATATTAGAGGGTTTCACAGCCCCCTTTAATTTACTAAATTATAAGGGGATTAAAACCCCCTCTAATCTATAGGATTCACAATAGTTAAGGAACCATCCCTAATTTAATACTCTAGATGGGGTTATGAACCCAACCTATTTCTAAAAAATCGATGTTATATATATAACCTCTCATATCCATATGAATAATATATATTTTTAAATACAACCTCTAAAATCCAACCAAACATCTATGGCCACAAATTAATAAATTAGAGGCAGTTTTGGATAAATTATCTCTAAATTCCCACAAAATATTATAAAGAATCAATTCAAAAAAATTATGAGGGTTGTGAACCCACTATAAGTTCGATGATTATATGGTGTTTTGAATAAACCACTCTAAAATGAATCTAGATTGGCTTGTGAATAAACCCCTAAAAATAGTACTTCTAATCTGCTATTGTTTTTGTAGTTGAAGGGGCATGTTGTAGTGTAATCCAATATCACACTATATCACTAGTGACATATACTATAATAACACACTACAACACCAAAAAACCCACAAAATCATAAAAATAATGTACCAATATAAAATTTAATTGAAATAAAATTTCCAAGAAAAATACAATAAAAACACAATAATACTAAAATTTGAAACATTAGTTTATATAATTACATAATTATTAATTATTACTTAAATTCAAAAATAGAGGTGTTCCTTATCTTTTGATCTAAAATACTTCTTTAGAAAAAAAACTCACGTATATAATAGAAAATTATAATGTATGAAATAATAAATGGAAATAAATTAATATAATGTTTTAATTATAAACTAAACAATGAGTTATACTTGGAACAATGTGTATTAGCCTGAGTTAGGATTGATTCTCTCATGTCACAACATTTCATGATCATATTCAAGAATTATATCGATGGAAATTTTCTAAATAAGTATACAATAAAAATAATAATGAAATTAATTATATAATGGAAATATATAATAATTCGAATAGAATCTTGGACAATTTATTGTGTTTTTTGATGTGATACATGTTTTAATCTAAAATAACACTTATACATAGAAAATATGCACATGTTGGCATACTGGTCATACCACATGTAAATGTATGGTGTGTATGATTCATACCCATCTCAAATGACATATATATCATTTTATAAATTTATTAAAACAATCTGAATGTGTCTTCATAGTTTTGAGTCAGTTAGTTTTCCTTTTTACTAAAATTAATGTCCATTTAAAAAATAAAGTCTCACATAGAATCATACAAGTTACACCATTCATCACATTGAAGTGAATTTGATTCCTACAAATCCCAAAATGATTTCTGGATCATTTTCCTAAAGTATAAAAATAATACAAATGTGTTTACTCAGTTTTGATTAGATAACATTTCCTTTTTAATAAAATTGATCTCAAATTTAAATGTAAAGATGCATGTGGAGTCAAACTGGATACATGGTGCATTGGATTGTGGTTCAGATGATTCTTACGTAACATATATAACTTATGGACCATTTTTATAAATTATCCAAACAACATGAATGACTATTCTTGGTTTCAAGTTGGTTATTTTTCCTTTTTACTAAAACTGATGTCCATTTTAAGTTAAGTTACTCTTATGGAGTCATACTGGTCAAACCATGTATCATACTGAGATACATATTATTCCAACACATCCAAAATCACATATGGTTCATTTATCTAACATATCAAAACAATATTAATGCATTTTATTTGTTTTGAGTTGGTCAATTTTCCTTTTTACTAAAATTGACACCAGTTTTATATTTAACGATTCACTCAGAGTCATACTCATAACACCATGAATTTTATTGAGGTTTGGCTGAATCCTAATAATTTCATAATACATATGTATCATTTTGATAAAGTATAAAAACAATCAATTTTTTTTTGTTATTTTGAGTGTGTTATATATCATTGATCCTAAAATGTCATTTTAAAGTAAAAACATACAGTTTGACTCAAACTGATCACATCATGTAATATTTTTATATAATAATTATTCTTACACATCAAAAAAAATATTAATTGATGTCCCAAATTATTATGAAAATCTATGAGAATTTTCTTGGTTTTTATTGACTAACACTTTTTGAACTAATTTGTTGATCCTAAACCAATAACAATCAAATTTAATCATACAGAAAACATAATGTATTATAATATGGTTTGTTTTATTCATATATATCAAAATTGACTTAGTTATTTTCTAAAAAACAGTTTAAAAATATATGAATGTGTCTTTTTTTGAGTTCACTACGTGTCTATTTTACTAACATAAAATTTTAAACTAGATACATGTACTATTACTCATACATGTCACATAATGTATAGGTTTTACATAAGATAAATTAAAAAACATCAAAAATATCTTTTTAATCGATGTCATAAATTTTCTGGAAAATTTGAGTGTGATTTCATAATTTTTAGTGAGACTTTTTCTTAAATATATTGTCAATTTCAAATAAATAGTGGAAAAATTCAGTCATACCCTGTATATCTTGTATTTATTGAGGTTTGGATTATTAGATTATGTCAAAAATTACATATGGATAGTTTCCATCATGTATCAATACAATATAACTGTTTTTTCAATGTTTTGAGTACATCACAACCCTTTTAAACTAAAATATAATTTTAAACTATAGACAAGAAATTTGACTCCTAATGATCACATCATGTATCCGTTTGATATAAATAAATTCATTCAATTCAGAAATAAAATATTAATCAATGTAATAAATTATAATTAATATTTAAGATCATTTTCATGGCTCTCAATGCGTAATAATTCGTAAACTAAACTATCAATTTTAAAATGATAAGTGGAATATTAAGTCATATTGGGAACATAATGTATCATATTGAGTAGTGTATGAATACTAAATGAAAAATAAGTATTATGGTATATTTATCTATGTTATAAAAACAATAACAATTATTTTTTCAATATTTATTACGTCACAAATATTTTTTTTCTAAAATGTTATTTTAAATTTTAAAAAATCACTATGAATCATACTGATCAAATCATGTATCAGTTGGATAGAATACTAATTCCTAGATGTCACAAATTACGTTTGAATAAATGTAAAAAATTATTAAATATTATTGTCAGTGTTTTCTTAATTTTCATTGAGTGAATCTTTTTGAACTAAATTGTTGATTATTAACTAATAACAAACACATTGGGTCATACTATGAACATCATGTATTAGATTGAGGTGAGACTGATTTGTAATCCAAAAAAATGACATATGTATCTTTTCAGTAAGGTGAAAAATAAATACAATATTGTTTTTTAGATTTTAGTAGCCTAAATTCTCTTTTTAATAAATAAGATATAAATTTTAAATAAAAAATTCACTTGGAGTTATACCGATTAAACAGTGCATCATAAGTATGTGCATTTAATTCTGAGACATCCCAAATGTCTTATGTATTATTTTCATAAATTATCAAAACAATCATAATATGTTTAATAATTCTTGAGTATGTATGTTTTCCTTATTTCTAAAATCAATTTCAATTTTAAATAAAAAGAATCACATAGAGTCATACATGTCTCACTATATGTTAGAATGTGGTGATGAAAATTCCTACCTGTCAAAAAGTACAAACAATAACCTAATTATCCAATATAAATTGATTTTTATCATCTATATTTTACGAACTACCATCACTGGACATTTAATCGATGATCATAGTAACAAACTTTTATCATTTTGGAAATATAGATGAGAAGTTGAAGCTCATGTGCCCATTATATCATGAGATGCCACTAAAATTGACCCATGATCTTCCTCTACTATTCCAGATTTCAATCACAATAATTTTTTTGGGATAATAATATTAAATCATTATGAAGTGTTGTGAGATCAAAAATGAAAAGAAATGAAAAAATAAAGCATAGTATGGATTCACCTTTTCGTGATGGTTTTATACATTTGTGACACATTTCCTTATTCTAATTATATATGTTTCTGTCTTGATGTACAATTCCCCATGAACATGAATATCATCGAACAAAATACTCTAACTCGATCAAAATAATCAACCAGTATATGAAAAAAATTACTATATTAGTAATAATAAAATGAAATAAATTAAACATAATAATGAAACACTAAATTAATAAAATGGATAATAATTTTACTATGAAAATATAATTAATTCCTCTAATATTGGGAAGTTTAGGGAAATTGATAGAATATAATAAAGTATAACAATATAGTGGTGAACATACTTTGTGGGTTAAGAATATTGTGGATGTTTGTGTACAAAAAGGTAGGAAAGAGAGATATACCACACAACTTAGTGAAAATAATCCACATATTTAAGATATAAATTCTTATTTGGGTAATTCTAAAAATAAATAAATTTGGAAACATCAAATTTACCACTTTGAATGAGAAGAAGCTCCACTATTTCACATTCTGCAAAGGTACTGGATGGAATATAAAGGACTGTAATAAATGAAATATAGTAATGGTGAAAAGAATTTGAGGGATAAGAAGTATATAGACGTTTTGGTGTAGAAAAAATGTAAGATAAAATAAATATTCTATAATAAATTAAATATACATGGAATAATGAAAATTAAATTAGCATTTCATTGTAAAATAATTTAGTAAAATATTAATGGGATATTTTAACCATACCTTTACATCTTAAATAAGGGTTTATGTTATTATATTTTTTTTGAGTGATTGGAAGCATTATCTCATATAAAATACAATGTCAAGATGAGTTTTGAAACATTTAATTTCTATTCTATTAATGTAGTAGAGAACATATAATATTATGTGGGAAAATATAGTATATTAAAATAATATTTTTACCTTCTCACTGAAATCTATTTTTTAACTGTTTTAGAGATTTGGTTCCTCTATCAATAATGCGGATTCTCTCTTTTTGGCCCCCTATAATTTTTAATACTTTACCTATATTAGAACAAATATGAATTGAAAATGAACTCCTATTGAAAGTTATAGAGACCTATCATCCTCATTAACTCATCTCTTGAATACTAATAATTTCTTTTTTTTTCTCCACACATCCTCCATATATTAGGGAAACGATAACATGTTTCGAGAAATAAACTGTATAGGATTCATCCATAAGAATACTAATTCTTAAAGATGATCAATCAAGATAAATGAGATGGAGGATGAGTCCCATGGAAACAATATTCTATCATAACTGTTTGGGAAATGATGTTGATGAGGATGAAAAATGTACTATATTGTGTTATATAAGAAGGTAAATTCCACCCATTAATGAGAAGGGAACAATTGGAACTAGTTAATTAGTCATGGCTTATTAATGGTTATATTTTAGGGCTTAAAGATTAATTTCATATACATGGATGGTAATTATAGATTCCTAGGGGAGGAACCAATACAGGTGAACCTAAACTAATGAATATATATAAATATTTTCTAAAAAATATTCATATATATACAGAATTGGATATCCTATATTCTATTTTTAGGAAAACGTGATCTAAAAACTGAAATAATTGTTACATTTAATATTAATGTTTTTGATAATATTTTAAAACATATAAAAAGTTCTATTTTAAATTAAATATGGATAATGAAAGGAAATTTTTTTTGGGAAAATAATATACCTAATAATGATAATTTTTTAAAAATATAAAAATAATTATTTGATAAATTTGTTCAAGAATTATGTTTACATTGGTTGAAAATAATAATTATTTTCAAGAAGACGATTATTATGTAATTTAAGAAAATTTAATTTTCAAGTCCATTGTGGGTTTTAGGGTGATTATAGGCACATAGAATAAAATTTTATACATAATAAAATAAATAATAGTAATTATGGAAGATATACAGTATTTATGTTAAATGGAACCTCACCCATTCTTATAAAATTAGTTTCGATGTGAGGCAAATCATCATGAGTGAAATTGGATGATGAATTTCAAATATCGAATGAAGTATATTGAAATTTATTTGTTTGCTATATTTTTATAATATACACGTGTAATATATATTTGTATAAGCCCCCTGTGGTTGGTTAGGGTGGTGTGGGTGGGGTGCGGTTGTGCGGTTGTGCGGTCATGTCATCGAGACACTAGGATTCACTGTAGATTCCTATTGCATGTGTGAGATACAATTTGAAATTGTACTTAATATAAATATGTATTTGTATAAAATATTTTTTTTATAATATATATTTATATGTATTTTTTTTATTTGTGTAATATATATCGTTAATTGTACAACAAAATTGTTATTTTATACATTTTTTATTATAATATATATCATTTAGATTAATATATATAATTTTATAAAAAAAATTATAACTTATAAATATTTAATATTTAATATATATATATATATTAATAAATAAATATATTAAATATAAATACTTAACAAATTTTTAGATTTTTAATTATATACAATTAAATTTTTGTAATATATTTGTATAATAATTTTTATAATATATATTTTTATAAAAAATTTGTATAATATATGTATATATTATTATTTTTTAATATATTAATATAATATATTTTTATGATATATTTTTTATATTATGTATTTGTATGGTTTAATATATATTTATATTTGTATAATATATATATTTTCATTATATATTTGTATATTTAATATCTATATTATACACAAGTCTATTGTATTTTTAAATTATATGTGTTTGTGTGTGGTTCTGTATATAAAAAACCATACATTTTATACCTATATCTAACACCATAGAACACATAGTGGTTTTTCTCTTTTCAATTGGGAACCATGATCCAAATCCTACATCATCTAGTAGACCAACAAAAATTATGTTCATCACCATTCATTGTATTCAACATAACACTTTCAATGATTAGGTGACATTCATATGAAATATCATCTTCAACAACACCCTTCCCCATATTTGATGATCATTATCATTTCAAAAAAGGAAATTGCTAAACAAATGTCATAAATAAGAATTAATTTGAACCTTCTTAGTTATAGAGTGGAATGGAGTCTCATATTTAAGGATCCATGATTATAATGGAATTTTTTCACTCAATGATAAATAATATCTTAATTCGGTGGCATTGGGTTGTGTGGGTTTCACGTAACATACCTCAGGAGAGGGTGGGGGAGGGTCATGAACGATAAAAATATATCCTTTCAACCAAAAATCCATAATAGTAATTATTTCCCACAAAGATATGACGACATTGAAGGATGCATGATGATAAAGAATTCAAATAGATCTCTCAAAACTGTCAATCAATGGGATGGGAGGATGATGTGAAAATAAGATACCTTGGATTGAAGACCTAAATTTTCTGAGAGAATGTAGATATATCAAATAACAGGAAAACATAGGAGCCTTGGATTAGTTCAACACTTTAATTATTCGAGAATTGTTTTTCCAAATTGAAATTGTTTGATCCTCTAATCAAGTCTTCATTCGTTCTTAGATTCCCTAAGGAGGAGCGCAGATAGGTGGTGGCTTCCACAGAATGCTTCAAGTATCATGACGAGTTCATGAATAGTTAATGTTATTTTGAAAATAGTGATATAGTTTTGTCAACACTTATAAAATAGTAGTGATAAATATTATTTTTATCAACATTATAATAACTAGTATTGATAAATATCCATTTTATCATTATTGATAAATATTGCATTGATAATGGTTTTATAATAATAATTATAAATTAAAAATAAAGTAAAAATATTTATGTAAACAGAAATATATATTTAATAATTATATATATATATAATTATAGTAAATATTAACTTTATTTAAATATATTTGTTATAATTATATAATTTAATAAATATATAAATAATTATTTGTAATTATATAAATAGTTTTTAATAAAAAACAAGTTATTATATATAATTTCATAATTATATATATAATAATTAATATAAATATTAATATAGTATCTATATTAATTTTTAAATAATTTTTTTTATTATTTTATAAATGTTTAATAATATATAATTACTTATTTATAATTATATATATAAATTATTAAAAAATAATATTTATAGATTTATAATTATAAATATATAAATTTATAAAAATAATATATATTTAAATTAATAAATATATTTATATAAAAATATTTTTTAACAAATATTTTGTTAGCATTATTAATATGTATTTATTGTTAAGTGCATACATGATGAAAATGAGTGAAGTAGCATAACTAAATAAGAGTAAACTAAAACAATATTGAAAAATTAGATATGTTTGATTAGTTAATTTTAAAAAAAGGGACACATATTACAATAAATATGAATATTACTTAAAAATATTACGAAATATTAAATAAATATATATAAAATAAATAATTAAAATTATTTAAATTTTGAAAAAAAAAATTGTTGTCTTGTTCTTTTGTATATAATTAAATTAGTTATGTTTCTATGATATCAATATAATATGTTTTATATACATTAATTTGAAAAATTAAACAATATTCAACTTTTCCTATTACTTGATGCAATTAGTGTGTTTTACAAATTCATATTAATTTTTAATTATACACCAAAATTTAATAAATATATTATAATTTAATGTAAGTCATAAATATTCAATATTATATAAATCATATTTTATTCAATCATATATAAATATATATTTGATATAGACTCTTTATTATAATTATCAATAATTATTTAATTAATAAATTTTTTAATATCTTTATAAATTTTTTATTTGTTAAATTTTTTGTAGTTTTTATATTAAATTTAACTATATATTTAATATGTATTATATATTATTAATTATAATTTTCATCCAGTATAATCAATTTATTCATTTTTATCATTTATTTTACAATTAATAAAAGTGTTAATATTTTTATAATAAAATCATAATTAATATTATAATTTTATTTATAATATTTCATTTGGTCTTTTAGAAATGATAAAAAGCACAAATAAAGGATCCCATTATGGGTGGTAAAAATAAATACCACATAAAAGTTACCCTTTATCAATGTTAAAAATAATGCACTGATAAAGGGACACCTTTATTAGTGATAAAAAAATATGCTCATAAAGGGTGACAGTAATCGGTGCTAAAAACAAGAACTGATTAAAGGTATCCTTTATATGTGATTTTTTAGTGCAGATAATGGTAACCTTTATAGACTATTTTTCCTAGCACTCATAACGTCTAGAACAGTTAAAGGCCTATTTTTATTAGTGTTGGATTATAAGGGTCGGTTTACTATGATTAATCATATTCCAATAAAAGATGATTAGTGGGGTATATTTTTATTTAATGTTATTTTGTTCAAAAACTAAATAGTTATAATGTTTCAAATATGAGGTTGTGTGTCTTAATTATTGATAAATTCACGTTGACATTTCTATATACATCTTTCATGGAATTAGGATAACATAACCTTGAGGGTGATAAAAAACGAGTAATTGAAGGATATTGTTCCGAGGAATACATTTTATATTCTAATAAACATTACTTCTAGAATAAAAATGAATTTTAGTGGTCTGATTTGGAAAATCCAAAATTGAATATGGTGAAGAAGTCTCATATCAATCTGTAGCGGAATTCCCAAAAACATGACCAATGTAACATCATAATAATAATATGGATCATGTTGAAGTACGTCTTCCATTTATTACTAGACCACACTATAAGAAGACTCGTGTTGGATTAATCTTATAGGAATATAAGACTAATTTTCAATATGTTTGGAAAGCCATGTGAAAATATGATATATCACCATTGGGACTGATCTATATGTCAATATCACAATAAATGAGCTGACTATATAAGATATCTTATGGACTATTGTTGAATTATTGATCTTAAAATGAAAATACCACTCCGTAGAGGGAGTGGTTATGTTTAATATATAGTTTAACAAGATTAATTAAATATGGAAATGTAGATGTACAAAGTTGATCATGATTTTTGAATTGATAATGAAATTGTTATTTATATCTCACACTCACTAAAAAATAACATTAAAAGGGTAGATCCCAAGGGAAATCAGGTGAGATGATCCAATCGAGTATCTATTGTAATAGACAATAAAATACTAAAACTATATATTGATTGATTTTTTAGACAATTCTATTAAAATAATGAATGAAGAGAGAAATTGGGGTTTAGAGACTTACATATAACCCATGTTAAGAAGTAGAAAAATTAAAAAATATGATGAGGATAAATAAATTTTTGAACATTGATGAAATGTTGATTATTATTAAAATAAAAAAAAATCAACTGAGTGGAAAAATACAATGTGATTCACTAATTTAAATATCATTCATATGATTATTAACAAATAAAAAGTTTTATATTTCTACCTATTGATTTAATACCATAATGAAAAGGTCCAAATTCTATTCAAATTATTTTTTATCTCTCAATACAAAGATAAAAAATCGACAATAAATTTGAAAGGATTATGGAAAATAATAGTGAATTACAATCCAAAAAAAATTAGAACCCTGAATATATTAACTAAAAATTTCATCCAAAATTCAATGAGAAGTGATAATTATGTCTAGTTCAATGAAATTATTTCAATTTCAAAATTATTATCAAATTAGGATTCAAAAGAATTTAATGTTAAGAGAAATATAATGTATTCATTTTGACGTTAATAGCCACCATATTCTACTTAATCCTTGTTTTTTACTTATGTTAATGCTTTAGTTTATAGTCTAGAAATAATCCAGTACTACCATATGTAGATCGTTACTGTTAGATGGTAGATTGTGTTGGTGAAAATTGGTGGTCTCCTAATGAAATATTCCCTTGATCATTCTATTTATTTATATTTCTTCATTTAATAATAAAATAATAAAACATTTAAAAACATAATTCAATTCCAAAATAGTTAAAATTAAAATAGATATTTTGTCTAGTATTAATCATCTCCACATGACATATACTAAACCCTCATATCAATTTGTGTAGACCCATGTACATTAATATACCACTTCATGTATATTGATGTTAGAATACAAATGAGATCTATTCATTTTTCATCATCTTCATATGAATGTCCAAGAAACTCATGGAAGATATATTAAACCCACATTTCTCTGAAATAAAACTTACCTCCCATGAAATAAGAATGATCTAAAATTTAATAGATTGAAAATAAAAAATCTTCAGTCACATTAGTAATCAGCATTGAACACATCTTAGATAAAAAACAACAATATTTGTAATCTCAAATTTTATCTGACAAAAAACACTATAAAATTTCACAATGAAAAAAACCACTATAAAATGTGAAAATCATGACTACATCGTTGAACCCTAAATCAGTTGAATTTATAAAATTATTGAACATTTTTTTAATGATTCAATTTCAATTTTCTAAAAAACACACATTCATTTAACCATATATTAGTTCTGAATATTCTTGAATCATCATATACAAAGAATTAAGGAACAATGATTGCACCATTATATTCAATGAAATTTATTCAACGATTAGTAAGACACTACCAATGGGATTATTTTATTAATATCATCATTCTGATATGGATTCCCTTGGGATATTCTACTACTGAATACAAAAAAACATAATGATTAAAATAATAAATTTTGAACATAATATTAAACTATAGATATTTATATTGTTCCAAATAATATTAAATTATATATTATTTTCTCAATAATAAAATTTTACATTGGATGTTCATATGTGGCCAGTTCAGCTTTAGTAATTATAAAATTTCATGTTCCATGAATCTACATCAACATTGAATGATTAAATATGGTTACGTATTTTCATCTCAAAATATAGTTACTACCCCCTGAATTTTTATTAATGAAATTTAGACTCGTAATGAAAAATAGATTCAATACTCTTCCATGTATAAGATTCTTCACATAAGGTAAGACTTTCTTTATGTTCACTCAATTTATTCTCTCATGATCAGTCAAAAACATGCATGATAGGTTGTCCGAATTGGTCCATGCTTCAACCACATTTCATTATACACTGTATCATGACATAACATGAATCAATGACCAGTTTAAGAATTTACAAAATTTCATATTCCCATGATTATGTTTTTGTAGTGGTATTACAGTCACATTTAAATTCATTATATTTCCAATTTCCCAGTTGAATTTTACAAAAAATTGATGCTTCCTTTTTCTAAAAATTAGCTAATGTTGAAATGTTAAAGAATTTTTATAGGTGAAATTTAACTACAGAAAAAAATTAAAAAAAGAAATCAAATTTTATTATTAAAAAACAGGAACTGTTAAAATGAATAAAAAATTCAAATAATGAATAAGAAATATAGAATATCTCATATAAAAACAAATAAAAATTTCCATGAAACCATTAAAAATTATTAAATAAAATTAAATTTTCCACTTAAGGGAGAGACATAGCATTAAAGTGATTAATCATTAAAACAACTAATCTTAAACAAAAAATTAAATGAGATGAATTTACGAACGTTCATCTATGATATTTTTAGATTTCAAGCAATTAAACACATTTATGAATAAAAATTGTAATTAAAAGTCTACAAACAATGGGAAATCATGTAAAATATAGTATCTCATAAAATTCAACAACTCTCTATATATTATTTTTCTTAACGAAATTATATAGTAAAAATTAATTGTATATAATAATTATCAAATTGAACAAATTAAAATTAAATATATAATTTATTTTAAATATTAATTTCTATAGTGGATTATCCCATGTATAATGTGTGATTCCCATATCAAATTATTAATACTAATGAAAATTATGTTACAAATTAAAAAAATCATCTTATTAAATATTTAAATCAATTCGACCCTTAAAATATACATCTATCTAAATTTACAATAATATATTCATCTTGAGGAGAAAAAACAATCTTATATAATGACATTATAATAATTTGAATCACCATTAGATGTAACGAATATAATAATTAGTTTGAAATCTTTTATATAACCCATCTATCGTTGAAATAATATATAATATAATATAAAATAATAATTTCGTTGACCTTGATATGGATTTGAGATTCATATTCCATTAGGAATCATATATTATGAGATAAATTCAAATTATAATGAAAATATACATTGATGATTGAATAAAATTCCCCAAAAAATTATTAAATGATATATTTTACAAAGGATATTGAAAATTATTTACCAAATTAAATCAAAGAGATTATTTGGATTTAATTCCTTAAATTTTCCTAAAAAATATTTATTCTATAAAAAACAATCATCTAGTTAAAATAATAATGTATTACTAAGATATGTTCAATTAAAAAAAATTGAAAAAAAATTATTGGGGTATGTTGGGATCACATGAAAATTTACATTGTATAGTGACACTCCTTCCCTATTTTGTAAAACTCAATGATTCCCTATTAAAACATCTAGATGTAACAGAATGAGTTAAATAAATAAGTTCAAAAAAATTGAAATTTAGTACAGTGTAAAAAACATTTTTAGGAATATCAGGAGAGTCTTAAATTCATTATTACTCAAGAAAAATCAAAAAAAATTAACAAAAACATTCACAATGTTTATATTGGAAACAAAATTTTATTTTAATCACTATATTATTAATTTATGAATTTTCCATGTTTTATGTGAGTTCATGAATTAATATCAACTTTGTAAAAATAACAAAGTACAATGAAATAAATAAACAAAAATAATTTTAATAATGGAAATTTATATTTTATAATTGACCTAGATATTAGTATTCGTGACATGAAAGACAATTAATTGTATGAATAATAACATTATATGCATGATAGTAAAATAATTAACCATTAATGTGAAAAAATATCATCTATCTATTTATTGGGTATGTCTCACTAGTTAAGTGGAATTCATTACTATATATAATAATTAATTAATAATAAAAATTAGGAATTTATATTTAGATATAGAGAAACATGTGAATACATTTTGGGGAATTTGAAACATCATTGAGATTTTTTATAGCTCAATTTTTCATTGAAAACCAATTAAATTGTCCCTTATAATGTTTCCCTTAATTTTATTTTTGTGATATTTATTGAATTAGTAATATGGATACACCATGAACTACCCAAGGTAACTCCACCCACAACATGGAGATTCAGCAAATAGTCTATTGAAAATAAGCATAGTTTTTATATCAATATCAATCCCAATAGATATTCCAGGATGATGTTTATCAGTCCGACAGATTACATTCATGATTAAAACCAATAAAAAATGAATTCCATTATCAATCAATATTTTAATAAAATAAAAATTGAGAATGTGTTGAATCTATCTGTATAGAATTGGTAAATCATATGATTGTGAAAATACTGAGTATATAAAAGAGGTTTTTAATTACAAATGAGATAATTTTTTTTATTTATTCAAGGTAAATGAAAAATAAAAAAACTAATGAAAAAAGTTAAACAAGTATGGTTTTCCTCTCATTTTGTCTAAGAAATACTCTTCCATGAATATTTTATAGGTATAATACCATTGTCACTATGATAATATGATTTTTGATGTAGGAACCACAACATATCTTTTTTCTTTTCAATTTTTGATGAAATTAAAATTTTATAGGAATCAATAGATTAATGAAAAATCTTAACACTAATAACAAGATTAAAAATCCCATGGGAACACCAATTATTATTAAATTACTAATCAATGATTCTTCATAATATATTATTAGAATCATTACGCAAGCCCACATTTATAGTGATTTTAATAAACTCAATTGAAGGTGAAAAATAAGGAAATCCATGGATTTCTCCTAATTTCAACTTATGATCATCAACAAAAAAACATACCATCTATAAAAGATGCCTTAATAAAAACATGTATATTCGATGTTACAATATGTTTAACATGGTCATCATGACTTCTTATTTCATTTATAACCATAGAAAAAATATGATTTTTATATTTTTCTTTATCTTAATAGGGTTTATAAATATGAGAATAAATAATGATTTCACATGTTATATAATTAAATAAACCTAAAATAAATTAACTTTATACATAAGTTAGACAATATGAAATGAATTTTGACTAATTAAATGTTATAAAAATCATTTATATAAATGAAATTTATTAATTAAACACTTCAAATAAAATTCATTTTCATGTTTTTTAAATAGTCATTTCATTCTAGATAATCCTCATCACTAAAACCCCATAAATTATTTACATATTTTGAAAAGAAAATCTTTGCAATGTACTATTACTGTTTTATCAGCTTATAATTCATGTTCTCTAATATCGTACCCTCATTCAATTGCACATAATTTTTTTTACTATATCAACAACTGAAAATGATTTCTCTGATTATGTCCTATCAAAAATAAATCATGAGAACTCCATATTTAAGTAATTATTAAAATCATTGTTAATATTTAATTTCAATTTTAAATTTGATTATAGTTATTTATGATCATCAATAGGGGAATTTGTGAATAAATTTTTTATTTGAATTCAATACAAAATTAACTCCCCATTATATTTCATCAAAAACAATTTATGATATTGTGTTTATATATTCAAAACAAGGAAGGTCAAATTAAATATTATATTTTAAAAATTTATAATCAATTATTTTAATTTATTAAGCCACAAAATATCCCCAAAATTCTTTTCCTGTAACAGTTCCTTTATATTTGGTAAATCAATTTAAGGAATGTGTTGAATTTCAGCAAATTATTTATATGTTTTTGCTCATACCAAAGGGTTATTTCATCAATATTTCATTGTTGAATTCATTTTGGAGGAATAATAACAATGTGATATTATTAATTCACTTGTAATACCTTTTCATGGAATATGATAAAATTTTTCTAAATTTCTTCTTCATTTAAATAATCATGTTCACTAGTATTTCCATCATCATTATTTTTTTGTAGTTTCTCATTTTTTCAATTCGTGTGTAATATTTCATTATTAAATGAACATATTATTGGGCCCATATTTCCTTATACAAATATTAATTCTTTTAATTATTTTCCTCATTTTATTTTATGTTCTTACCAAGCCCCCAATTTTTTTGTTGTAAATGTTAAATTGTAGTTTTTTATATCCTTAGTATGGGTGGAGTTTTTCATTTATTTACAACATATATATTTAAATATTAATACTTATGATGTTAGGAATCATTAATATTATTTAAAAAAATTTAAATTATATCCTTTTGGTAAATGGTAATGGGATCACTCGCTTGTAGTGTTCCCCTAACAGAAAAAAACAATATATATTTTTTTTGATTACCATCAATAAAATATTATATTTTAAACATATCATAGTAAATAAAAATTACAAACAATATAAAAATTATAATTATCAATAAAACACATGCTCAACAACAGATTTAGACTTCATTCCAAAATTAGTGGACAATATTATCATAATTTTTATCACATATTTTAAATATTAAACAATAGAAGTTTTTTTATACGACAGTCTACATACAATCTAATAATTATTTATTATTTTTTTCATTAACATAATAAAAATTGGAAATTATATCTTTAACATTCTACCAATAAATATAAAGAATGTTTGATCAAGATAGAATATTGTGTAGATGTTATTAATATATATTTAACATCGTAACCTTATTAAATATATACATAAATGAAAAATGTGGGTGTTAATAATATATGGAAATTATTCATGGTTAGTTGATGAGATGCTAGTGGATAAAAATTTGACATTTTATATAGTAATATATTTATTACAGATGATGATGACAGTGAAATTAGTGACCCATGATGAGAATCCTATCTTCATTGAAAGAAAATAATCCCCAAAAAATTAATTAAAAAGTTCATTAAGTAAATGATATATCATTTATAAGAATCCAATCACTCAAATTGTAATAAAATTTAATATCATTATATGTTACCATAATAAAACTATCAAAACAAAGCTTAAATTACTCATCATCTCTTGATACATTGAGTATAAATAAAGAACATAACAGGATGTATGATGGAAATGGTTAGTAAATTATATCCAAAATTAAAAGGAAACATGAACATTACATGATTAAAAAAATCAAACCATATTCTATCAAGATATTATATATATATAATGTTCAATTAAATTAAGTTCATATCAAGTACACAATAAAATAAGTATTCAATAGAATATATAGATAATAGAAATAGAGTTTCCTCTCCCAATATTCATTGTCAATAGCCCATTTAATATAAAATTAACACTTTTTTGAATATATGGACCACACTCAATATATTATTCCCTTATATCATCTCTATATAATTCATGTTTGTAAAAAATGTGATACTAAAAAATTGTGCCCACTATGGAAATATGCTTATGATTCTTTTATTTATTTCTTATATAATGATAACCTTTGACATGACCAAATGTTACTTATTTAATTGATTTTTCAACTCATTATAATCAGTAGAGGATTTTGTAAATTGTATCATCCAAAATACATTACATGATATAAACCAAAAAAATATATAATAAAAAAACATAAAGTATGTTAAATCGTTATGTGAAAAAAAACATATCCAACTTCAATGATTGATTTATTTTTCACTAGATTCAATGGAATTATGTAGAATCTCTATATATGTAAGTTATAACCTCCAATATTCTTTAGTGACCTAAAAATCCCATCAATTAAAAAGAATATTTACTATAATATCTTCTTAGTTTCCAAGATTCAATCATATTATGTGGCCTAACTAGACTCATCATGAATCATAAAAAACATACAAAAGCAATGGTTACTCTATATTATAGCTCTAAAAAGTATAGTTAATTTTTATCAAGGGAATAAAATTTCCACCATCTGTGAAAATCTATTCTATATCACTGTACACTAGATTGGGTGAATCCATCCCATGATAGATCTTGATATCCATTCACTGAAAATTCAATTTTCTGAAACACACTCAGTAATTTTATCAAATATATAGTGTGAATATTCCTCATAAAAACAACAAAATAATTGGTGAATGAAAAATAAAATATCATATTTAGTGTAATGCCTTCAAGAATTCGATAAATTCATCCAATGGATTTGAACGACTAATCTCTTAATTCAATTAATGATTTTGTAGGATAATGATCCTACAGAGTTCATCATCATATCAATTATTTACATAGTCACGAATCAGTTTCATCTATGAAATGTCCCACTCTAATGGATTCAATAAAACATTAGTTACCAATGTTTGGTACAATTATGAACCATTTATCTAAGAGTTTTTTAACGAATCGTTCATAATTATTTTTCCATCATTATAAAATATCTATAATCCTATTCAATATCTAAAAAATAACTAAAATAAATCTTCTTCGTATCAGGATTGAGTTATGAGAAGATGAATTTTAATTTTGGGTATATTTACTCTGAATACCTGGATTCTTTGATAATACTTCATGTAAAAAGTTATTTATGGTTAGTTGTATATTCCTTATGTTTAGTTAAGGTATTCTCAAAATTTTAATCAATATTTCCCAAGAATGAAGGGGACAATAGGCACATTACATTACCATATTTCCATAAACATAGTATTAGGACCTTCTATGTATCCACATAATTTCCAATACATTATAAACAATTAATATAAATACAATAGTTGGTTAAAGTGGTCATTCAATGAATTTCGTGACTTTGAGGATACACTATAATCACATGAATTTTGAAGACATGGTAGGTTTCCTTTTCAAAATATTAACCCATTCTAAATCAATGAATGAAATATTACACGAGAAATAATGTAAAAAAATATTAAAATTAAAATTTGAATCAAAATAATTAATTAAAAAAAATACAATGGAAAAATTTAATAAAAATTAAAACATAAATATTACAAATAAATTAAATCATGGAAAATGATGAATATTTATCTAAAAACATAAAAATTATTTTTATTTTTGTTAAATGACCCTCTTAAATAATTTTATATAATTTATCAAAATATAAAATATAATAAAAAAACATAATCAATATATTAATAAAAAAATAGACTAATAAATGAAAAACTGTTAATTAAATGAAATTTATTTACAACCATTAATTGATGATATTTACAGAGTTTCAAAAGTTCAAAAAAATTTACCATCTCAATATATAATTAACACTCTTAAAAAGCACGGAATCATGTTAGAAAAAAGGTCCACATAATAACCTGTGATACAAATGATGCCCATAAAGTAACATTTTGATTAATGATTATAATATATATAGTGAGGCTCATAATAGGATGGTGAAGAATAGTGATAAGAACATATAAAAATGGTTAGGCATGGAATTTAATGTATTTTAATATAAAGATGCTTTAAATATGTAACAACTCAAACGATGTTCACTATATTCTAATGGTTTCAGGTATTTACATGACCTCTGGTGATCCTCCAAAATTCAAGACTTTTCATACTAGAAGAAAGTATTTAAGTTGATAATGTATAGATATTATACTCAAAAATAATATTAAATGAAAAATATTAATGGTCATATAAAATTATTAAACATATTATATAATTTAGTAAAATAGTTTCACATTCAAGAATAACCATAAATAATTAGATTACCAACTAATATAAACAAATGAAATATCTAAATGATTTATTAGTTTTGTAGACATAACTATATCCCATTAAAAATGAAAATATATAACTCAACCAAATCGAAACATAAACAACAATCCCAAAATTGTCTTAAGTATCAGATATGTTATTTATCATGAATTATTCCATGACATCGATTGCTATAGATATATCATATGCATTATTATACATATAATAATGATAGTGATGTCTTCTCAGATAAAAATGTGTCATGGATACAAGAGAATGTTGTGGGTACTTATTATTAACAAGCCACCAATGGAGCCCCAAAAATATCATGTACAATAAATAAATTAATAAAATATTCTTTAAATAATTAAATAATGATCACAATAGAATTAAATAATTTACCATTACTCCAAGTGTTTTAGGGTGTCGATGGAGGTCAACCATACCCACATCAGCTAAAACGAGATTCCATTGAGCATTATGTGTACCCATAAGGGGTAAGAATATGTTATCCTAAAATATGTAATGGAATTCCTACACTTTATTTTATAGTAATGGATGATTATATAGATGTCACGGAAAGTTATTTTTATAAGGGGAATGGATCCCAGGAAAAAAGAACAAAAAATATATCATCTGGGGTAGTGGATCCCCACTCAAAATCCATATATGATATTAATGTGGAATTAATCACTATCCTAGAATCACTATATGATCATGAAATTTTTTGATATGCCACATGATCAATTACATGTATTATTTTACACTTGTTTTTATAAACATTGTTTGTGCTATTATTTGGGGTTGTTAAAGATGGAATTTTAGAAATTAAAAGGAATGTGAGGTATTGAATTGTGGGTTCAGGGTTTGGTCTACCCATGGGTTTTCCTCTAGGAATCTATGTTCTCCATTTAGAGCCACCTGAGGTAGCGTAAGGTAGGTGCATGGTTTGGAAAACCATATTCCCTACCCAGGAAACCTTGTACAAGGTAATTTAAACTCTAGAAAATTTATTTTAAATTCATAAACCCCTAGATAATAATCTCAAAACCCTTATTTACAGTATAATTAAACTATATATTAATTTAGGCTCCCAAGATCATTTAATACTTCTACTAACCCATTTCTTAATTAATTGAAGATCTGGTTGAAGGATTATATCCATATTAGAATTTTTTTCTACCTAGTTTTTTCCCCTATCTCATGCTTATTTACTAATGAATAATGATAATACAATGTCACCTCCTTAGAAATTTTATTATATCCAGGTTATTATGAATCTTGTTTCTTTAGATCATGGTCCTAGGTATTGGCCCTATATAATTTGTGCCAGAGTTATTTCGATCCATCCACATCAAATCGATGGTCATAGAATTGTGATAGTTCACCAAAAATTATGACATAGGTGGTCTATTTTTCAATTACCATAGTCTTAATTATTTATTAATCTATGTAATTGTGAAATTATAACTTCCATTTCGGTGAATTTAATTAAAATTATGATAGATTATTTGATTTTGGATGTGATTGTGAAACACTTCATGGGTCTTGTTGGACCCATTGATAATGTTTAGAACATAATTGGTGGAAACCCATGCGGTGTCCTCATATAAATAAAATAAGAATCTATGAATTATTCTTGGATTATAAATGAATTTGAAAACATGGTTGATAAATAAATTTATGAAATTTTTTGAATAATTAATTATGGGAATTCTAGATAATTTGTTGTGAACAAGAAACAATGAGATGTGATACTATTGAATGAGTTGTATGATATGGAAGGATACTCCAATAACCCCTAGGGTTCTAGAGTAACATTCTAGGACCCCTAAGTTATATATATTTGTTTTCATGGTGTCACATAGTCTTCATACATGGACTTCTTCTCCAAATACCTATGGGGTAAAAGAATTCGTCCCTAGTCTCCCAATATTTAAATGTGAAATTTTAACTAAATTATTAATTATAAGCGATGATATAATATAATGTTATATACCCTTGGTGGATGGATCAGTCATTAGTATGTGTTGAAGTAGGTTTTATTCATTCATGTATCACAATAAACCTATGAACATATGAACTTAAAATTGAAGAATTATTTATGATGAAAACTGTTTACTTTATCATTTGTATTGTATTGGTTATGTAGATTATTAAAATTTCATAAATAGTATATCTCTATAGACACCATTTGTGGGAACCTACTATGTTTTTCTCACACCCAACATAGGATTCATGATTAGTAATTGAATAGAATTCATGATTGTTGGAAAGAATAATGTATAGATACCAAAATTAGATGTTGGGATGGGATTCTTGATGGATCATGGATGATCGAAGATGAATAGATGTTGGTGCCCACATTGTAGTGGTCAATACAACTCTATTTTTTGTTTTCATTTTAAATAAGACATACATATGTAATTAAATATCTATTATTTACTTTTATAATCATTTATCAATGTTTGTGGATTATCATGTTAGGTTTCTCATCCTTGGTTATGATAATATAATTGTTATTGTTCATTATCATTTTTATTTTTTTAATTTATTTCAATTTTTGTGATTCATTGATAATGTGATAATACTATCCCAATATTTAATATTATAACATTTCTTCTAGATGGTATCCTATAGTATACAATTTGTAATGACATCGGTCATGTAACTCACTGGTTTATGGCACTGGAGTGTGGCGCCAAGTTTAGGACTAAAAAAGTTTTATAAAAGGTTTTTACTTTATTTTATTTTGAATACATATTTAGGAAATGTAGAAAAGAGACTAAGATGATTTAAGACTTAATCATTATCTCATTTAGGGATCTAGAAAAACCATTGTGGTGAAAACTGCACGTTCCTAGCATTCTATTAATGTTAATGATGTTTTTTATTAATGAATGTTATTTCACCTTAGGTGATACACAAGTAGTGTGATGTTAATTTTTTAGTGATTTTACTCATGGACCTGTATTACATTGATGTTTAGTATATGTGAATTACTATAGGAATACAGGATTAAAATTTTACTTGTATAATTAAGGGAAGGACTAGAAATTTATGTTCTCTGTATGTGGTTGAACTGAAATATTATTTGACCGATCATGTATTTTAACAATATATGAAATTTTTACTAATGATAAATTTATAATTTTAAATTATTATATTCGAGGAAATTTAAAATTTAGTAACTGGTTTGTAATTGGAATCAGTGGGTTATGAATGTGTTTTACAATTTGTTATCTATAACCCTAGTGAGTAATAGCTAGGGGTATTGATTGTTATTCAGTTATGACCATGTGGATAACTATGGGGGATGGCATCTTCAAGCATTATTTTAATACCTCATTTTTAATAGTGATGATGATGTGTTATGTGTTATAATATATGAGTTTTTAATTGTAGATACATGCACCCATGAAGACATTTATTGTCATGACTCTTAATGGAAATCTCTAGAAGTGTTCTTCCAGAAATATAATGAAATGATATGATGGTCCAAGATGAAGAAGTGGGAATGAAGTTATGTGTGAAGATCACACGCATTATTTAATTCATGTAAAGTGACCAAAGGTGGATTTTGTAGAATATGTCTAACCATACAACTGAGTTCATGTTTCACCTCCCACCTTATATCACCAAAGAGGGTGGATCTGAAGTAAATACTATCACGATTGACTATATCAAGACAAGACTTGACCATTTAAATCATCTTTCAAGGACAATAGTCTAATTGGATAGTTTTATGATTTGTGGATAAAACATAGTTAAAGGATATTCATACTCAATTTGATAGTTGAGAATCATGGTTTGGAAAAACATTTTGGTGAAATTTATAGAAAAATTCATCTAAGAGATGCTCAGATATGAGAAATAGAAGAGTTTATGTAGTTTACTTATGGTAATATATATGTGATACACTATAATAGACGATTCAATAAATTTTTTTCTTTTTTATATTTTATTAGTAGATGTTGCTACTATGAAAAATGTTTTAATGATGGAATGTGAGATTATTCAATAGGTTATCTACTCCAACATAGAGATGTTATATGATAAGTTAAGTCAGGCTATCATTTCATATTGGACCTGGAAGAGGATTCTAGTAAAATGAAGGTGGTTTCGGGCGGACAACGGGGGAGTGTAAATTGATGTCATTCCACCCATAACTGACAAGTTGCATCACCAATGTCTTGAAAAGGTCATAAGGATTTTATCTGATAGAGATGTTGAAATCTCAATTGATCTAAAGAAGTGAAATAAAAAATAGTTTATTAATACTAATAAAATTTTACCAACAGATAATTAATAACATAACACCTAAAAAATAAAATTTATGTATAAGATACATATCCATATTATCAAGGAACCATGGGTTTATCCAGTTTTGTTGGCTAAGAATTTTGAGGGGACGTTGAATTTTTTTTGGGTTACCGGATGTTGTGAAAAAATAAAAGAGATGAAATAGTATCCTCTTCCACATATTGATGATCTCTTTTTCAGCAGAGAGAAGCTTGTGTGTTCTCCAATAATGACCTCAGGTCAGGGTATCATTATTTAGGAGTTCTATGTTCTGATATATAATGGAATACAGTTTTAATATGGTATTCCCTATATCTTTTTGTTTTGATTCCATTTTGGATAACGAATTATATAACTATCTTTTATGGTATTGATGAACCGAATATTTGAAGCACATATTGGTAGGTTTTTTAGTTTTTTTAGATAAAAAAATTTGTTTAAGTCCCATGAAGATTATCACCAACATCATTACATCAGTCAGTATACATTAATAGAGCATACTATATATTTCATTATATAAATGTGTAAATTATAGATCTATGTAGTATATTTACCAGGATTCATCTTCTCTGAGGATGTTGTTTCAGTCTAATGAGATATGGTTTATGTAGTCGTTTCTTGTGTTATTCTGAATAATTTCATCTATATCCATAGATTTCTGGATTTGTTGGGTTATTATCAGAGGTTCGCCCAATAAATTTCTAGCATGCAAGAACGAATTTTGTGCATGAATAACAATAGGAACCATTTTTAGTTTCAATGATCATTTCAGAATTCGTTCTTTTAGTAAAATTTGTTATTGGATACCTCCACAATCTTGATCATACATGAGTAGGATGAGGATTATATTATTTTTATGATGTGTCCCAGATCGAACATAGAACATTATAAATTTAAAGTGATCGATTTGAGGCCTTTGGGTCATATAATTTGATGCCACATGAATGGGATTACATTGGGAATGATATTTATTTGAGTAATTAAAGTTTTAGTTGCATTATTTATGGGGGAAATTTTATAGTGTACATCGAAAAAAAGAATAATCAATTTATTTTTGTAGGGATATTTGAGTCTCCAACAGCGGGGGTTGGTTGTGTATATGAAGTAATTTTATATTTAGATAGAATATACAAATTATAATTGGAACCGATTTGCTGAATCTTTGAGAAAGAATACATTGTCTTGTGTAGCCATAGAGTCTTGTTCTTAAAGAATGATTATGACCATGATGAAAGAGTTGAAAATTTAGTTTCAGTAGGGAAATATGAGATGAATTTTCTTTCTTATCTATTATTTTGACACCTCTGAGTTGATTAATGGAGATATAATATTACAATATGGAGTGTTTCAATTAGATCTGAATCCGTGAATATGGCGATTCAACTTCTAATTGGGCTATAGTTTATGAGAAAGTCATCTATTAATGGGACTGTGTTTCGATTACTATGTGTATGTGAGAGGATATTATACATGATTTTCATTCCTCTTTGTGAGAAGTTAATTCTATATTTTCAGAATTATATAATGACCTACATTGAATATTTTGGTGGCCGAGAATGAATATGTATATTATAGGTTTCCACATGTTCTGTTACAACTGTGAACAGGTGAAGGCCGAGCTGTAATGAACTAGTGGTATACAAAATAAAAATTTAATTCTAGAGTAGAAGTGGAATGAAATTACCATTCCCATCATAGTATATATTACAATTATCTGATAATAAAATTCTTTTATATGGGTTATTTTGGACCATTTGGTGAAGGTAAACCATTTCATGCCTATCCAATAGTTTTTCCCAGTAGATTAGTTTGGGGGCATTAATATCCCTGGTATAGTGGGTCTACAAGGGGTACTATATATAACTATTTCAGATCTTGATTGTCACATTACATGATGATTTGGGAAAGTATTTTTATGTATTTTCACCTTCAGATATATGGGTAGTCAGATTGTACTATATAGGTATTGGGTGATATGCTACAGTAATACATCCAAGGCATTATTTGTACATGGTAGAATCACGTATTCTCAATTGTTTTTCCCTATATAATTATTTACAATTATCTTATTCAAATTTTAATATATGAAACAATTTATAGTAGGAAATTCAGATCACATATATATTGTATGTGGGTAGGTGAGTAAGAGTTTATGGGACCAAATATTGTGGATTAGTCATCAGAGAAGGTCCATTTTATTTAGAAATGTATGGATATGGATAATATTCTAAAGAAGTAATATGATAACCAATATTTTTTAACTCATTTTTTTATAGAGGGTGATCATGTTTTCCTTTTACTATCTCATAGATTTGGTCATAGTAGGATAAAATGTTTGGGACAGATGGAACCCAAGTTTGTCCAAAAAATTCCCTATTTTGGAGTAAAGAAAAACATTGGAATAATGATTGACGCTTTCAAAAAGGTTTTGTTATCTCAGAAATGTTTTTCATTTTTCACATAATTGGTAGTATCACTCAGGCACTTCACATTCAGTTGACGTTGATGACGTTGAAAATAATGATGATGTATATGTTGAGTAGCATCCTATTTGTGTTTTGGAATGTAATGGGAAAGTGTTGTGGTTAATGACCATGTTTACAGTCTGAGTGTAGTAGTTTTTTGGATAAGTTCATGAGTTAATATTAGATATAGAATAAGAAATACATGCTTAGATGCCAATATTTTTACATCATAATTATAAAGATTCATCGGAATACACTTCGAGGATGGGTTGTTAGATGGGGAATATTGTAAGATCCCATCATTTCTAGATATTCACCAATCCCATTTTCAAGAATTACAGTACCAGTGTTTTTGTTATACCTTGGATGGATTTTTTGTTGTATTTTTTTGAGTTAAATTTAAGAAATTTGGAATCCCATGGGGTTGATCATAATCGAGGAACTTTTAGGGTTAACCATGCTATTTTCACTAGGAAATTATGTGCCCCTTTTCGATCCATAGGGCCGATTCACAGTTGTTGAATGGTTTGAACAAACCATGCCTCCCCTCCACAATCAATACACCCTCAAAGAGGTTATTTTAATTTTTGGTGCATGATATGTCATAATGTGTGCAACTTATGAAAATCAATGAACCCAGTGAGTTGGGGAAAGGTTATGTAGCACAATTTGAAAAACTAGGCACCATACCCATGAAACTGTTAATACTAGATTTTATACAAATAAAAAATTATTGTAAATTTCTTAAACCACTATATTATAACCATATACATTTTATTTTCTACATAATACTACGTTCATATTTTTTTTGGTTTCCTGGGTGGATTCTTAGGTTCCTCAAACCAATTTCTTGGGGAATCGGTGGGGGTTGAAAGATTTGATCCTCATTACTTTTTTTTCATCCCTAATTGGTTTCCTATTTCTCTCCTAAATATTTTCTGATAAAATAGAAATGATCAGTTTTCATTTATTGGTAATGGATTTCGATCTAGTATTTAATGAATGTAGATTCATTGGATCACGATCTTATATATTAATCATATATCTTAAACACTCTTGTCATTTAGATATTTCAATATCAAATTGAGGGTTATGGATTGGCAAGATCTCAAAAAATATCTTGTGGTCTGTGGTATTTTTGTCCTTTCTAAATTTAATGATTATAATTGTGTTTATATAATTGTGAAATTTCAAGTTTCAAATTAGGAAATTTCATTCTAAATTGAATTAATTTATTTATTTTCCATGTGATTATGACACCCTTCATTAGGCCAGCTAGACCTATTGAAAAATATTGTACCAGAAATGATGGAAACCCATGGGTTGTGTGGATATAATTAAAATGAGTATTTATTAATTATGAATCGTTGTTAAATTATGTTGTAAACATGGATAGAAAATTAAATACTTTTTTTTAATAATGTTTTCTGAATATTGTGGATAAATTGTTTTAAAAATGGAACTATTAGGTACGATATTTATCGACCTGTTTTAGGACATTGACTACTGCTTCTAAAACCCATGGGGTACCAGACTGCAAATCCAATCCCCCATGATAAAAATATTTGAGTAAAATTGGTTAATTTTTTTTGGATAGGGACTACTGTTACAAATACCCATATGGTTTCAAACTACTACTAGAGGCCACCATTGTTTTAATGTAAAATTTTAATTAAATTATTAATGAAATACCTTAATATTATTATGTGTGATATCTTTTTGGGGGTTGGATCATACTCTGGAATGAGTTAATACATATATTATTCGTTCGTGTGTGCCCGGATCCTAGGGACATATGCATTGAAATTGAAGAAAAATTTCTTATGAAATTTTGGTTACTTTATCATTTATAAATTAGTTTTTATACATTTTAATATAATGTTATATAATGAGAATTAATTTTGATGATATTAGTGGTGTCATACTGAGTTGTACTCATTCCCTACTCTATCATTTTATTCGGTACCTGAATAGACATCATCTCTGTATGGCATGTTAAGGGAAAGAGCCCAATGATAGAATAATATTTTGGGATTCTAGATGGATCAAGTATGAGGGAACCTGTCATTGTTTTGAGAAAAACCTTGGAGTTTCTTTTGTTCTTTTATTTTGGGTTTCAATTTTACAATTTACAAAAAAATGTCATGTGAAATATAATGTTTTGTTTAATTTAATTTATCCATGATTGGGGATTATAATGTGATGTTGGTATTTATTTGTTATGGTAATATCATAGTTGTTTTTCAACATCATTTAGATAATTTTTAATTATTTATGATATTTTTCATCTACGATAAAGAGCTTATAGTCTCCCCACCATACATATTATACCCTCACTACCATTTGGAATTATTTGGCATATTAGGGGAACACCTGAAATCATGTTACCAATCATTTCCTGGATTCATCATGTGCAATGTGGGTTGGGTTGTTAAAGTCACATAGGATATCAATAAGTAATAGTGAACTATCCTGAACAACATAAAACAATAAGGGGGATTGGAACACCATCCTATAATCCAATATATAATGAGTGGGAATGGTTCCCCCTTATTGGAACCACATATAACATCATGGATTATTGGATCCCTACTATAATTCCGATCAACATATAAATACCATAATGGTGGTGGGGGATAGTTCCCCATAGTATTTCTTCAACCCATATTAATATAAATTTGGAATAAAATAGAGTCATGGCTTGGTAAATCTCCAACGTTCCTCGATGAATCACTAGTTTTCTATATTAGGTATGCCACATCACATTAGGCCCACCCCCAATATTCCAAATCATCCCAACTAGCTGGGAGGGTCTATATGGTGATAGTTACGAGACTATAACCCTGAGTAATAGTAAAAATGGTAATAATTGAAAAATTCTATAAAAACCGAAAGAATAAAAAATTAGATTCTAGAGTATCACATTATATACGGCATTTAGTAGGTAAAAAATCATTGTCCTATATGAATAGTTACTATCACTCTCTATTGGATCCTCAAGTTACGAGTAATATATATACAAAATTTACCCTAAGCTCCACACTATGTTCCCATTCAACCCATCTAAATAATAATAAATATAGATTATTCATAATATAAATAGTCAAAAGCACAATTAAATAAAAATATAACAACTTATAATTATTGACCATGGGTCTCTAAACATTATATGTGTCCCCATTGGATTGTGGATGGTGTGAGTATAAACTATGTTCAACCACACCTATAGAATCAATATCATACGAAAATATGTATACTAGTGTGTGAAAAAAATATAACAAAACACTTTAAATAATAATACATGATTCAATATAGTATGCAGAATCTTGAACTAACTGGGATTTTACAATCCTCCACCATTGTTAAAGTGGAATGATATATCCTGTTTGTGTCATTCCCGGCGAATTCTAAACAATGTACCAAATAATGAAATACTTACATCATAATCCAACATAATCACAAAACAATTCTACGTTTTTCGAACAACCCAAAGGATCATGTAAATTCCCGGTTCTGGTAGTCGCCCAGAGGTGCCCCGTACACAGTTGGTCCCATGTCTTCAAGAGCATTTCCCTGAACAAGGGTATTGGTACTTTAGCCCATATAACTAAAATAAAATCTATGAAAATGCACAAACCACATACCTCTTCCTCTTGGGATCGATATATGTGAACCTCATTCCTTGAACAACACTAAAACGATGTAGATCTACAAACACACTTAAGACATTCAACTAAGGATATCATGCTGAAGAGGAGAAATCCACAGATGAAGTTCATGATGAAATGGGAACTCACCATGGCGGTTTCAAAGAAATCAACAAATGTCGATTCAATGAACGACAGTGAGTTGTTGTCTCAGATAAGATCTGCGAGCATACAAACACTCCTCGATTATAGAGTTCGAGAAGAAGGGTGTTCTGTATTTAAAATGATACCCTAGTATGTTTAATGAATAAAAAAGTACACGAAGTGTTCTTTAAAAGTACAAGGAATGTTCTCTAAATTTACAGAGCGTGTACCTTCATTTTCCGGCCTCCGCTTTAGGCGGTCTCCTGGTCACCACAGACGTCCACGTACTCGGCTGTTACAGGGCTTGCACATGGTCACCTGTGGAAACCGGGTAAACATTGGGTACTTAAAGTAAACGGCGTCTACTCCTTAAATATCCAAAAAAAACTAATCTTATTATAAAAAACAATCATAAAGGAAAAATATACCTGAAAATAAGAACAAGGTTCATACAATATTCCCCCTTAAATAAATTTGTTCAAGAATCTCCCTAGCTAGATAGTGTAGTAGTAGAAACTTCTAACAGCTCCAGCCACTATGAGCTTACATCTGAATCCCTATCCTTGGGTAGGAAAACATAAGATAGGTCTGAGAAGTAACGTTGAAGCCGAGAAACATATAATATATCATTCATAGCACGATACCTCAGAGGTAACTACAACTGATAGGGAACCAGCCCGACTCTCCCATCACCTCAAAGGGCCCAACGTATCTCGATGAATTCTTACCCAGACTCCTTATCCTATTTAGTCCCAAACTATTTGTGACATGAAAGAATACCTAATCTCTAAACTTGAACTCCATAGGTCGTCTCTATCGATCATCAGATGACTTATGTCGTGACTGTGCAGTTACCATCCTCTTCTGAATTTACTCTATCATCTCTGAGGTCTCTGGGACAAGATGAAGTCCTTTCATACCTTCCTATCCTACCTCCAACTATAATACGGGTGATCAACATGTCGTACTATACTAGGACACATAAGGTTTTATTTGAATAGTTTATTGAAAACTATTATCGTAATTAAACTTATCGAGAGGTATTTACATCCCACCATAACCTCCAAAATCATGGACATATGCTCAAAGTATGTCCTCGAGAACCTAAATCATACACTCGAACTGACCATTTCTCTATCGATATTATGCTTTACTAGGAAGTACATGTGTACACAAATCCCTATTATGTCCCTGCCAGACCTGAGAAGTAAAACGAGCATTCCTGTCTAAAACAATGGAGTGTGGAATGCCAGGTAGATGTATAATCTCTCGGATGTATAACCATCCAACATCATCAACACAGAAGGTCTCCTTGATCATAAAGAAGTGAGAAAACTTTCATGATTATATAAATTACTACTGAAACTACATCATTACCTCGAGGAGACCTCAGAAAACCTGTCACAAAATTCATCGCGACATCACATTATTTCCACTAGGGAATGGGTAACTGCTGCAAAAGCCCTCCTGGTCACCGATACTGCACCTTCACCTGCTGAAAGTTGGAAATCCTCATGAATAAAATAGAATCTTTCTCTTCATAACTGGATACCAATAATGACTATGTATATCATGATAAATCTAGGTGAAACCAAAATAAACCGCCAAAATCGAGGAAAGAAAGTCTCGCATCACCTCCTTGCTTATGTCTGTTGGCACACACATGCATCCATGAAAACATAAGATCTCATCCTGACCTATTAAACATCTAGAATAGGGTCCTCTCATGACACACTCTCCGGTACGAATAGGCCTTCTGAATCTTATTTTTTACTCATTCTCACACGGTCAATAAGGTTATAGGTAACCACTACATAAGATAGAAGTGTCTACCCATGTCTGTCGTGCACCTCCAAATTCATTTTTTAGAACAGATATGTATGCTTACACTCACTACCAGCCTCCTGAACTCCATGTATATGAGTCCTCCTGCTCACTGCATCATCCACAGTATTTCCTTTTATAGGCGTGTATGCATGTTCAATGTCAAAGTACTGAAGGGACTCAACCAACCTTCATTTTCTCAAATTCAAATCACGCTGTGTGAAGATATACATGAGAAACTTGTGGTTGGTGAAAATCACAAATTTAACTTCTAGAAGATAATGTATCCTACAACGTAAAGCATAAACAACGGTAGCTATCTCAATATCGTACATTGGGTAGTTCCTCTCATGTGGCCTCAACTGCCAATACAAGTTTGCAACGATTGCTTCTCCCTAAATAAGCACTGCTCCCTACCTGATACTAGATGCATCACAGTATACAATATAGCTCATTAATGGCTCTGTAAATAGTATTATCGGTGTAGAAGTCATCCTACGTCTCAATAACTAAAATGCTGACATACAATAATCTGACCTCAATTACTTCGCATCATTCTCAATTAGGCCTATCAGTGGTGCTGCTAATGAGAAAATTCATGTATAAAATGCATGTAGTAACCATAAATCCCGAGAAAAATTCATACCTCAATGAATTTCATTGGCTTCTCCTAGTAATAAACTTATATCTCTTTCTATGGGTCTATGGATACACATGTCTCTGAGATAACAAGTCCCAATAAGGGAATTTGGTCCATCTAAAATTTTCATTTTGAAATCATATCATATAACTGATTCTCTATCAGTGTAAAAAAAGATATCAAGATGTGTGGCATGGTCATGTAAAGAGTGAGAGTACACCAATATATCTTCCATGAAGATGACCACAAATGAATCCATGTATGGATGGAAGACATGGTTCATCAGTTCCAGGAAATCTATAGGCGCATTTGTGAGTCCGAACGTCAAAACCACATACTCATATAGACTATACTTGCACTGAAATTATGTACGAGGTATATTTGATGGTCTAATGCACAATAAACGACAACAAAATCTCAATTCAATCTTTGAGAACACTTGGTCTCGTTGAAGAAAATCAAAGAGATCATTAATCCACATAAATTGATATCAGTACATAATAGTCAACTGGTTCAACATTTGACAATCCACACAAAGTCTAAAAGTACATTCTGCCTTTTTCTCAAACAAGATATGTGAACCCCAAGGAATAGTAATAGGTCACATGAAACCCTTTTCTTGCAACTCCTACATATACTTCATGAGTTTCTGTAACTATGGTGTACCCATCTAATAAGGATGAATATACATCGGTTCTGCTCTAGGAACAAGATCAATAGAAAACTCTACCTCTCATTTCGAAGGAAATCCTTAAAAGTCAACTAGAAATATGTCATTGAAATGATCCACCAGTGAAGTGAAGTCTATTTGTGATGTCCCCTAGTCATCCAGATACTCAGTAGAAATCTAGGTTGTAACTCATCCTCACCTATAATGCCCGAGTACCACTTTTATTGCATTAACATCCCATTTTCCCTTATTAAGAAACGATCTACTGTATGGCGATGTGAAACTCACCCTACGGTGATACAAATCAACAACAGCTTGTATGGGATCCAACCAATCCATTCTGAGAATGAAATTGTAGCTTGTCATCTCCATGAAATATAGGTCCTAGAAGAATTTACACCCACCATCCTCAGGAGGGAACTACATGCACTGACATACACTAGTAATTCTAGTTTACAACAGATCTGCTTGAATCAACTCAACAATATAAGAAATGATACATATCCCAAGGCTCTCCATAATAGAAACATATATAAAGCTTTGTAAATCCCCTATATCGAAATGTGAAGAAGCTAAAACTATGGTGACTAGGATTGTACATAGTACTATTGAGAGTCAGATATACTAATATTGTTGGGTATGCTCCACCGTAATAGTCTGGCCACCAGTACGACCCTATGAAACTACCTACCCACCCTGAGCTGATCCACCTAGTTTTTTTCTGAAATCTTGGCTATTGGCTACTAAGGACAAGACCTCCACCTCATCTTGAATGGTCATAAGAACATCAGTTCCTAGACTAGTGGGAAACAGGTGGTGCTGCTTCCGAATAAGGAGTCATATAAGAACACATGTCACTGGATTCTAGTGAGAATATTTGACAGAAGTGCTAATCATGGACCATCTTATTTCATGATCGGGATTCCACTAGGTCTCTTGGGCGATGTGTCCTTTTATTCCCAACCCTTCCACATAGGTAGTATACCTCATAGCTACCTAGAGCTGCATCCCACCAACTCAGATCTTCACATGTAGACTCCTTGTGGAACTTCCTGCTATCATCCAGAGATGTACTAACTATGGATGCAGAACCGCCCTGGCTCACAGCTCCAGAATCCCTCATGTTATGCTCCATGATCATGCCTAGTTGACTATAAATGTTATAAAATTCAACCATAAGATGTTCACCTGAGCCCAAATTCCATGCCTACGACCATCATCCATCTTCCTTTATATGAATAACTCCTCAACTCCTCTAAATGGTGTAATGCGCTAAAAATTTGTGAATCAAGAAGAATACTACATAACTAAAAGAGTACCATGATCCAACATCATGAACTCTTGGGTTCAATTGGCTCTCAAAGTCTCCGGGTAGAAAAATTCATAGAAGGTAGACTGAAACTCTTCCTAAGACATAACCTGATGGTGTCCGGCCTAAAAAATCACATCCCTCATCTCTTAGCAGTATCCCAAATCATATACATTGATATCTTGACCTTACTCTCTAGAGGTGTCTCCAGATTATTGATTCTTGTCACAATGTCTTCTACCCAGTACTCTATAGCTTGGGGTCCTCTATCCCTTGAGAATATTGGTGGATGCTTTTTTTGAAAAACTTGAGTCTGCTCTGCCATAGAAAGGGCACAATGCGGTGTACCCTGAAAGGTCTAGATCACCCTCATAATGTCATCTCAAAACTCATCATTGACACCAAAATCTGTGATAATGGTTAGTGCCATGATGGGAACGACTGGAGGATCTACTGGTGGTCCTCGATCTGGCATGTCCGGTGTCGGATCACTACCATACAATTAACGTAAAACTGGAGGACGTCTTGGTGGAATGGATATACATGATATAGCGCACACCATATATCAATATTATAAAGGAACAAGAAATAGAATTGTATATAGGGAAAAGGAGAATGGAAGCATTCATGTTATCCAATACATGGATGCACTCCATGCATAATGCCTATATAGAATGTTTCTTTAAGCCTTCACATGGGAATGTACTTCTGCCAACCCATGATTGGTAACACCCCACACACACAGCGTGTTTTCCTAACACATGGTGTGTACTTTAATATTATTCCCATGCATGTGTTCTTCTATATGGATAACCCACATGTTACTCCTAAAACAAGACTACACGACATGATAGTTCCTGAAACGATGTGTTCTAGATGAACTACAATGACATGTGTTGTTAGTTACACGATTTGATACACATATCACGCTACACGGTGTGTTTGATATGAAAACGACATGTACTAGAAAGATTTCATCACCCCGTGTTTTTCATTACACTGATGGATACAAGGGTCACACTACACAACATGCTCAATCTTGAAACAACTATTATAACATTTGGTTTATCCATGTATGTCATTAGTAACATGGGTGGACACATGGTCTCCACAACATGGCATGTACATTCGGTACATGGTGTGTCCCACCAAGATTTTTCATCTAATGTCTCTTCCCACACAGCTAGTGACATTGTTAGAGAATACATGACATGTATATAGAGTACATAGTGTGTACATTTGAGAAACAATTCATTCCTGGACAGAAGGACACATGGCATGTATTCATTGTTACACACTGTGTATTCTTGGTTTTTATGGATTGTCAGCCTCAAAAACTACTCCCGAAGCCCATAAAATACTAAAAAAAATATTAAAAATCCAAACTCTGATCTATGAGGGCCCATACTCCCCAAAAATCAATGCTTAGATTCTTATATATGTTATATTCAAGAAAAATATTACAATGATCCACCAAATTCTGATCAATGAGGGCCCATAACACCTCCAGAACAAATGTTTTCTGTCCATTAAAACAAAACCATACAAAAAAGAATACCTTATTATAGATCAGGTATTATATCAATTCATATATCACAACAGAATTTATATCTAGAACAAAATCTATCACAACAACATGAAATCACTAATGCACCCTAAATGGCATGATAAGAATGCAAGACATGTGATCTCTTGCAGGATCCTATATGACGCATCAGATGGAATACCCTTATCTCATCAACTTTCAATAGAAATGAAACCTCAAATATACCAACAATAACATCACAAATCATTTCAATAACTCAATGGTGAAATTAGAACAACTTTAAGATATAAAAAAAATAAAAATTACTACAATTAAGTATATTAGATTTTCCCTGTACATGTGTTAGCTACTCCCGGGTACAACATATTACAAAGTACATATTCCTTCCAATCCGTATATATAGGATCTAAATAGTAAGTCATGAAAAAAATAATTCATCTTATTCCAATTTGTACCATCCAGGATCCGAGACCCACCCAGTGGTGCCCCATTCCTGGTTGGTCACATGGTCTCAAGTGCATTTTCCCCAAACAAGGGTATTCAAACTTTTTCACAGGTAACTCAATAACTATTTACAAAAAGGAATAACCCACCTACCGCAACATCATGAGATCGATATATGTGAACCTCGATAATTGAATCACCCTATAATGTGGTAGATTAAAAAATCTTAAGATGTTCAACAGATGATATCTTGTAGAAGTGGAGAAATTAACAGATGAAGGTCAAGAAGAAATGAGAAATCACTATCGTGATTCCATCGCAATCGACGGTGGTTGATTAAGAGAACGAATGACGAGTCATGGACTCAGAGAAGATCAGTGGTTGTAGAGATGCTCCTGGATGAAATAAGTCGAGATGAAGTGTGTTCTGTCTGTCAGTCATGACTCCTGTCCATTTAATGGGGAAAATAAAGTACACGACACGTTCTTAAAAAGTTCATGATTTGTATTTACCATTTCCATCCTCCACTTTAGGAAGTCTTCAATTCACCACAATAGTCTATGTGCTCATCCGATACACGGCTAGCACATGGTCAATCTCAGCCACCTGGAGCACGATGTCTACTAAATGTATATGATATCTACTCTTGGAATTTCCAAAAACTCCACTTTTTTTCAAAAACTAACAAAAAGGGAAAGATAACTACAATAAGATCTGGGTTCTTATAGTACACTCGAAATACATTTGAAAATTTCCAAGGCCTTTCATATCAGGTACAATAGTCATCTCTAAATAAAATCAATCCATAAGAATGATGATTCTTGTCTATCAAAAAATCTATCCTATATCCCAAACCAAAATTATGTTCCTCAATAAATTTTAAATGTAATCCTCTACCCTAAAATTTTTCCATATATGGTGAGAATATTCTTCATTCTAATGATTAAAACTATCCCCCAAAGAACATAATCTATGGTGGTCTCCACCCACAATGATTGGATTGAATTGTTTCATTGATCATTACCTAACTGGTTATGAACCTATGTGTATCATAATATTCCCACACTATGTGACAATAAAAAAAACACAATAAATACAATATATTAAAACATAATGACCAAATAAGATCCAAATTTCCACTAATGGTTGTGTCCAACACCATATTCATTTTCCTAGTGAACCACCTATACCCAAATCTGGGTACCTACATCAATAATTACTATATTGGAAACAATAAACACATTCCTAGGAAACTAAATCATTCATAAAATAAAAGGAACAACATACATAATAGATATCATCATTGTTTCCAATGAAGAGATTGTAAATCACATATATCTTTTTTTATAGGAAGTATAAACATTTTTCAGAAACAATTATACACTCTATAACCCATATAAATGCTATAAAATCCAAACTATTTCATTCCCAATCTCAAAATGATTACCCAAATCACTAACATTAGTAACACATTACAGAGAACACATGAACCATTACAATAATATAATCCAAAAACTCATGCAGTATACGGGACACCACTAAATAAGAATAAATATTTATTTTTACTTCTTTTAGACAATAAAAATTAAATAGAAATAATTCATGTAATTATATTTTTTGTGGATGAATAAATAGTGATAAATTTAAAAAAACATACAAATAATTATCCCTACCTATATTATCCAACTACCTTACAAGGATCAATATATTTATTATAATCAACTAACTCGAATGAATATGCAAGGAAAAAAATTTGTCTTTAATTTTTAATATTTATGAAAATAACCCTTTAAATGATTTTATCATCACTTACAACATTAAAAAATAAATTTAAGCATTATCAGAGAAAAATATGTGAAAATAATTCGTATTAATAATTTTTCATTTTCCAAATCCTTACAATAATATTAAAGATTTATAAAAATAGATCATATCCTATTTTTGAAAAATAAAAAGTCATAATATCAAAGTAAGGCTTTATTTGAAGCATTATTATCATTGTAATACATTTATAAACGAGCATAGTGACAAGAGTTGGTCTTTTATAATATCCATAATCATACCAAAACCCTTGATCACAAAAATTGTTAGTTTATTTTTCAATATAAATTATGTCTCTCATTTAAATTGTAATTCTAGACTAAGTCATTTTTACTACATTCTCAAATTACTAATTTATCACAGTAAATAAGTTTATCATACCATGAAATAAATCATCAATTACTAACCATTTAAAACTCATAAAAATATGATGCTATATCCACAAACTATAAAACATAAAAAAAAAATTTATTACCCTTAGTAACCTATCCAAAAAATTAAACAATTTTTTATCCTTGTTTGAAATAACAAAAAAAATATTATAAAAATTAATATTTTTTTCCCATTTAATGTCCCAAATAACATTCTCATTCTATATAGAAACCAAAAATACCACTATGGTTACCAAAGTCATATGTTCAATCCAAGGACTAATCCAAATAATTATTCACAATATAAGTTACCTTAATAACTCCCCATCATATAACGTTTCACAATAATGTTATATTTTAGACCTATACAATTAAAAAAAAATCAATTAATCAATAATCATAGTATTTTCATCCTCAAAACACTACGATATGACCATAAATATTTGTATTATACAAAATTACTCAAATTTCATGACTATATAAAATAATAAATTTATTATTTCTATAGGAACTACCTCCATTAGAATCACTTACCTAGTTTCATGTCTCTTGATGTTCCATACATAAAGATTACATCTCATCTTTCCATTACACATACACTTTGGGTATCAACATATAACTAATGGATATAATCTATCATCACCCACCATCATTAAATGTCAAAATCTCTTTCAGAAACATATCATAAGTGCCTAATTGCCTCAAATAAAACTTAACTACTCTATTAATTCATTATTATACATTATTCAAACATCTATACTCATTGATTATTCAACACACATCTATATTGCATCAAATCTAAAAATAAAAAATTAATAAGATCCCGATGAATGAATTTATCGTATACACCCTTAATGAACCTGTATGCACTATACAAATAAGAAAATAAAGTCCACATACTATTGAACAAACATTAAATATCACATTATCATTATTTTTTTTATAAATATGTTAGTATAATCAGAGAAAAATAGCTCAAATACTATTTGGATGTTTATTTTATTCAATGAAGGGTTGTAATTTTTATAAGACATTATCCCCAATTCTAGGTATCTCTCAAACATCAATGTCTCACTAGTAAAAATTAATACAGTTTATGAGATCATGTTATCTCTTTTGGTCTATCCTAAGATCCTTTAGTTATAACCAACTCATGAATCCTATCACACATAGAGATCCTCATTCAAAAATTCATATAGTTCTTTATATAAATGGATTCCATACAGTCATTTTGAAATAAATCACACTGTGAATGATGGTGAACCAAATTCCCACATGATAAAAAAATCAACAAAGATCAACTCAGTGGTGGAATTATCAAACATTCAATTTAATTAAATTATTTTAGTCCACTAAAATCTCCTTTTATTGCATCACATAGATCCACAACTTGTTCCACCATATATAATTTCTTGTTTCAATGTGCTCTTATCATTCATGATTTTATCCTCCCTCATTGTTTTATTCAACCCATAAAATAATGCTGAAAAATTGATGTTGTTCACCAACACCTCTATTGAATAACCTAAATAATTTTAAAACCATCACACCAAAGTGATATCATCTCCTTCAATTTTCATATCAAAAATAAATATTTAAACCTATAACAAATATATGTGACTAAAGACTCCTCCTACACATATTTATAATAATGATGTTGGTTCATTACCCATCTATTTGAATTCAAATTTTACATACACCATACTCATCTCAGCAGATAGAAATCCCATATCCTTTAATTTCATTTTTCTTACCTTTAGTTACCAAATCATTACATTCATCCACTTCCAAACTCATCAGGGAACGTTGGATGACCTACTTTAATAGATACCACCACACTAACCTCTTTGTATATATATATATATATATAAATGTATAGATCTCAATTATAATCTTTGATATAATAAAATGTGTAACCGACAACCCATGAACTTATCTAACACACCCATTCCACATATCATTCACCATTATGTTGATCGTTTACCCATATCTGTGTTTTTTACTGCACACACCAAACACAAATCAGATGATTTTTATATTAACATCACAAATCATGAAACGTGAATCATTGAGTGTAAGTACACAACATATCTATGTTGTAAAATACTACATAGGGTTTATCAAACACTTTAACCTTCCCAAACCATTTTCATATTTGAAACCATTATTTTTCATAGGAAATCTAGGTAGAATTCCTTGTATACAATGCATGAAAACACAAATCATAATATTTTGGAACATTATTATTTTTTCCAACCAAATATCTTAAAAACAAACATATCATATGTGATATATATATGTTAACATGTTTCATTAATACTCACTCGTTCCTCTTATATCCAATATTCTAATAAAAACATATAACATGAATGTTATTTATCACAAGCTAGATAAATTAAATATAAGCTAGAAATTGAGAACATATATCCTATTTAAGTTTTTATAGAAGACTATAGCTAATGGATATTCTATCCAAATAGATATTAGAACATGTTATTCCATTTCATGTGAAATAAAAAGAATTGATACCCAATTATTTTAGAAACAATGTCGAATAAAAATTAATGACATGAATTTAACAGAATCATAACATCATAGTGTCATGTGAAAAATGTATTTGATACCACTTTTTAGTGTTCCACTATCTATGAACCATCACCCAATTTCCCAAACCGTGGTATGCTAAATGATACTACGAATATGTTTCTTTACACCAATGGTTATTAAGTAATCACAAAAGTTAGTAGTGTGATAGTCCCTATAGTATACCATCTAGTAATAATAATAACATTAATATCAAATTTTTTGAATAAATGAAATAAAAATAATAATATTTTATATATACTAATATGATATGTAAACATCTATATATAATATCATTCAAGGTATATTGATGTAGTTTAGATCTTTAATTGATCAATCAAATATAAAAAATACAAAAATACAAAAAAAAAAATCTATAATCATAGAAACAATTAACCACTAACCAACCTAAATAATTTTAGATACATCCCATGGGCCATTTAAAAATCATATCACACTAATATTTATATTTAGAATAATTTTTAATCCGTACATCTAGAAATAAATAGTATGTACCCATACTAGAGGGACCACACTCAGTGTGGTTGTGAAATCATTACACAGATCATCTAAGTGTTTCTATGTTATTTTATTTATCATAATATTATATATATTTAATATGTTTTCCAAAAATATGAAATCATGGAAATTATATATTTCATGCATCTCATGAAACAATTGATGGATTTTCATAAAATATGATAGTAGTTATAAGTTTTATTTTAAATTGTAATTGATTTCTAATGAAAGTGTATTGGATTTTAAGGAGTTCTCACATTCTATTTTACCTTGATGAACTTTAACAATTACATTGGATATTTATTCTATTGTTTATTGGAATTATATTATTCTAATTTTATTTTTATTATTTATTGATTGTTTATTTCTATGTTTTCCATGATTTTTTTGGATTTAATGATTTCTATGTGCGTTTATACTATTATTATAATTTTTTAAAGGGAACATGATTTTAAAATATATTTCATAATTTAATTTCATAATGTTATACAATATTCTTTTCATGACCCTATTTAATTTTAAAAATAATTAATGTGATTGTTATTTTGATTGGTTTGTTAAGGATGTATTGAAATTGGAAATTATTGTCATGAACTCAAGGAGATGTTGGTAAAATTATTAAATTAGTTTTACAACTAAAATTCAATCTCATGATTTTTCAGAGTTATTTGGAGAGAAGGTAGAGTATAAATTGAGATATTACATGTATTTTATAAAGGTAAATTATACTAGGATTATATTTAGGGGTTTTTGTGATGTTTGATGATAATGATTTCATTTCAATTATTATTTCACCTATGAATGCTTAATTAATATTAATAGTAATCATCTTAGTGAATTATTGTGATACAATTACTACATATTCTCGATGATATGGGCTACATCCAACTAGTGTGGATGTTCCAAGGCCATTGTGCAGTGAAACCATTAAGTCTAGTTTAGAGAGTCCATGAAATTATAAACTTTAGTCGTATCTATATATCCAAATATAGATACACCTAACCATTTCAAAGATCATCTCATATAGTTTCCAATATATTACAATGAGTATCAACACTATACAATTTTCTATTTACTACATTTATTTTCATTATTGTTCTATTACATTAATATTTCACCCTTTGTTTCATTATTTAATTTGTGCTTTATAGGCTCAACTGTTTAATATTTGTATAATTTCGATTCCATTATTATTTTTTCATAGATTCCATTGATCGATGCATTGATTTTATTTTTTATGACTATTTGTTGGTATTAAATATGATTTTTGAAATTAGGTTTCAAATAGATAAATTAGAAGTGTTTCCCTCTTTAATTTAAAAAATATTTTAGTGATCTTGGATGGTTTTACAGAATAATATATGATGGGATTTTTTTTAAAAATGTTTTAAGGACCTATTTTTAGTAATATATCTCAAAGTATCATTTATAGACTATATTGAAAATGGAATCACATAGATTCTATAGAAGTTACCAACTAATATATTATAACTACTCATTTTTTATTTCAAATAAATTTATTATAGAAGATTTTTTATTGATTGTAATTTTTTTACATTATTTAGAACTCATGTATTGGGATGGTTTTGTGAGGAACAAAATCTTTAAGGTCACATTGAGAATTTTTTAGGTGGATTTATTCATATTTTAGGAAATATATGGATTTAATATTAGAACCTCTTGTATTTTAGATGATATTTATATTCATTGAATTTATACACTCACACACACACACACAGAGATATATATAAATAATGTGTTTCAGATGGTTTTATATTCTGGTTGTCCTTAATTTGTATTCTAATTGTTTTATAACTATTTATTTGTGTGAATATATATATATATATATATAATAAAAAATTCATAATACTGATATTAGTAGTGAAGTTTTGTTTTTGAAATATTTATTGGGTAAATTCATTCCTTGTGTCGATAATTTATTCGGTTTTTGACATTTTACATCCTTAGTCGATAGAGAGTTCCCCCTAGGTATTTCATGTGTCAGTTTGAATACCCAATACTTTAGTATCATATGTGGGGTTTTTTAAAAATAGTTAGTTTCACATTTTATTAATTATATTAATATGTAATTTTGGTGTAATTACTACTACAAATAAAAATGTATGATCAGTAAGAGTCTAGGTAACTCGTAAAAGCTAAAAGCCTTAACATTCATTCAGATATTGGATTTTTCTTCTAGAATTTCTATAATTAATTTAATATTATTAGATACTTTTAATTTTTATTAAATGATTATCATATTTTAAAACGGTTTCCTTGGTAATTTTGTAGTTCTCTATGAAATTATATAAAAGGGAATAAAAATAAAGATTATCAAATTTATCATAGATGGTCAATAAATATTAGTGGAGTCTGTATGATTGATTTTTTTTATATTTTTTAATTTATAGTTGGTCAACTACTCTCAAAACCATGTAACATAATTTTAAAATAATATTATCCCTTTTTTATTTTAGTTTTCTTCATTTAAAAATAATTACTATTTTCTAGATATCATTATTGATGATTTAAAAAATAAATTTACAATATATATAAATTAATTGGGTGGATTTTAATAAGACCTCCTTATCGGAACATGGTTATAAAATTGGAATTTTGATTAAATGAATTATAATTATGTTCAATTAAATTAAAAAGAGAGAAATAAGGGTTCATTACGTTTGTGTGCTTTAATAATGAGTTTTTATGGTATTAAAAATTATTTCCAATTAATGATTTGGATGTTTGAAACAATAATAGTTAGATTATGAAAAAATCAAATGTGGATTTCACAAAAAAACATTGGATGAATATTGTGGAATTAATAAATTTTTTCAATGCATTATTTTTATGTTTCATAGTATATAATGGTGTTTTGAGTAATTTTTGTAGAAACATTTGAATGCATCAAATTTTATGTGTGTTTCTTTAACATGGTTTAAGAAGATAACATCTTGACTGTTATTAGTGATATTAATTAATTTAACTAGGTTATAATTTATTGTTCATAAAAACTTCTTCTTAGATTTGGTTTATTTTTAATTTTTTATTGATTAGTTTATGTGTTTTTATAACACCTATAACATCTAATGTATAATTAACCATAATTGTGACATTGTGTTTTTTTTCATTCTATTCTAAAAACAACGAGATAAAATGAAACCCTTTTATTTTTACTAAATTAAAACCTATCAGTTGAACTCAAAAGAATTAATATGTTTAACCTATTTTTGAAATATTAATCGAATGTGAATAAATAATGATTCTATCATAAATGGAATTTTATTATATTAATTAAAATGACTAATATGATCATATTATACTAAAAAATTTATTTAATTATATATTTCAATTTTATGTAATATTAATTTCTATTTTGAGAAATAGGGGTTTATTTATGCCAAAATATATTTTATATGAATATCTTTTGAAACTAATTAAACTAGTAATTGATAATACATAGGAATGAAAATAGTTTATCTTTTTAAAAAATTTAATTCATATCAAAAAATATTTTTTTAATTGCATTGTTTTATAAATAATAAAACATTCTATTTTTTTAAATGATTCAGATAACATGTTACTAACATTTTTATAGAACCTTATACAAATTATTAATTTGTTAAATTAAATTACAAGGGAATGTTTTTGATACCATGGTAAATAAAATATTTTTTAAAGAATAAAACAATTCTAAAATATATAATTTTTAATATAATTAATTATTATAAATAACGAATATAAAAGGATGCTCGATCAGATAAAATTTAATTGAAAATCAGTAAATTTCAAATAAATTTTAAATAAATTTTAAAATCACATAATGTTTAAAATGATCATTTTCTATAAAAATAGGTTTTCAAGGAATGAAGTATTTTAATTTTTATCTTATTTACTTAATATTTATAGATTTTATTAGAAAAATGGTCATATTTATGATCATTACATAGAATTTATTTAATAAGGGACATCTTTTGGTTTTATTTTCAAAATAAATATCATATTTGGTTTTTAATGATGAATAATAAGGGTTAAAAAGGATAAATTAAGTGTCTCTAACATTTAACAATTAAAGGGCCCATTGAAGACTCTAGATATATTTTGTTAAGTATTTATACAAACACATATGCCACACCTACAATTTATCTACCAAAATCACCTATTACATATGAAATCCCACTCTAATCCAATAGATAACAATATTTTATAAAAATTGGCCATATTTTTTAATACAATATTAGATCAAATACTTCTATATAAACCCACACATATAGTTTGAAATTACATTTAAAATATTATAAATATACATATTATATATCAAATTTAAATTTTTTAAAAAACAATGGCTTATAAAAGTACTTCATGTATTTAATTTTGAAAGGTTCCATCAATAGAATATTTGAATTCTCAACCGACGTTTTACTTACTCATTTAGGTTTAAACTTTTTCCATTACATCCACCCACCTCTGTATCAATTAAATAAAAACATGTATCATTATTTCTATATAAATAATATAATAAAATTTAATTATATTATTGGTATAAAATTTATATATCCCCCATTTATTCAATAAAAAAATGAATACATTGCTCATGACCATGTGTAAACTACCTCCTCTACGAACAACAAGTTACATTTTTCATCACCACCATTCAAGGGTTGTTGTAGAAATGGTTTGATTAAATTGATATGATATGACTGATATTTTTAAAATTTTATTACTGTATCTATAATTAATTATATAAATATGTTATCATCATAATATTAACCAATTTAAAAAAGCGTAATAAGAGGTAAAACAAATATACTCATAATAAATGATATTTTCATATCCATTATCTAATATAATACAACATTATAATCTTAGTATATCACACAAATAAGTAGTAAACAATATCATTATTATTATTCTTAATTTATATTAAAATATTACAATATGATAATCAACCATTAATAAAGTTAATTACATGTTTATGTTTGTTTAAAAGCCTAGTAGAAATACAATAACATCCAAACATGTATCATTATGATAATATTGTTATTTTTATAATATGATTTAAATATATTAATTGTATTTATTTGGTTCTAGTATGGTTATATCATCATTTTACACATTAATTTAAAAAACACCCTTCATTCATTACCAATCATCAAAACATGTTCATCATCAATTTCAACATCATAGATTCAAATAGAAACTATAATACAGTGATATTATTGATTATAAAAAATATTTTTACACGTATTACAATATATTATATTATATATTAATGATGAATTTTGGAAAAAATAGATATCAACATATCTTTTTTTGAAACCTATTCCAAGAGATAAAAGATTAGTTAAATATGTTGTTGAAAATTGGTACAAACTTACTAATATATATATATATATCTGTGTGTGTGTGTGTGTGTGTGTGTATGTAGGTATGTGTATCACTGCCTTTTTGTATATAAAATGACATTTAAATAATGATTATAAATTGATATTTTAATTGATAAATTTCTATGTTTTTTATTTAATGAGTTTTATTTATTTATTCTAGATATGTAGGTCATATGCAGAATTAATAAACATTAATGTAAGGGTTTTTCATGTGAACATTCACTATTTGAGGCATGTATGGGTTTATAAAAATAATTTCAATTTTTTGTATAGATTTTATATTATAGATATCATATATGTAATATATTTTAATAGATCTATGTTAATGTAAATTACACAATATCCCTTTCAAGTTGAGTTGATTTGAATTATGGTAAATATGTAATGTTTTTCCTTATCCCAATTATTATTCATTGTGAATTTATAAATTTTATAAAAAATAAATTTAATAAGTTTTATTAACTAACCATTTATATATATTAATCATAATATTTTCCCCATATTAACATGGATGTTTATTTAGTTGATTCCCCATAAGTTATGTTTTTTAGAAAATAAACATTCATTTATTGTGTTGTAATCATTCACATGTAATTGTTTTATATAAGTTTGTAACGCCCCGACCCCAGTTACCCAGAGTCGGTGCATTATTACATAACATTGGCATGATCACAAGAATGATCAAATCTCGAAAGACCGATTGGTTTAGTAGCCTTGGAAACACTAGATATATTCATAAGTTTTACATTACATCATAAAATGAAAAACTACTACAACAACTTAATGTCTCCATAATCCACACTCATATCCCCACATAATATCCCTGCAGGTCATTCATAATTTACTTCTTCACTTCCTGGAAAAAATAAAACATAGAAAAGGGGTGAGCACAAATGCCCAGTAAGGATAACAATATAGCGGAAACTTTCATAAATAAGAATAAAAATTTAAGGCAATGTATAACTAAAACAAAAGCCTTTCAAACATGAACTTTCAACATAGTATGTCATAAATAAAATGAAATAATTCCATTTACTTATTCACATGGATATTCTACTAATCGAATAATCACATGCAAAATCAATAACCACTTTCATAATGTTGGAATGCATAATGCCAGACTATCATAACCACATAGCCAAGGCCTCGTGCCAAGACTACAAATAAGATTTTGACAAGGCCTTGTGCCAAGACACTAGTTTGTCTCATGAGACCTAATGATGCATTGAGGAGCTATAGCGGGCTCCACCCGTCACATATTAAGTCCAATGCATTCCCATATGAAAAGGTTTAAACATAACATAAACATTCGTATTAAAACTAGCATAGGAAATGTCAATACTTTCACCATAAACTATGAATGGTATAAAAATAGAACATCCACAGTCAAACATATCACAAAACCTTCAATACAATATAGAAGTTTTGTATCATAATAAATCAACTTCAAATAATCTTAAAATCCATCAAAGGATGTTGACATAGATGAAATCAAAATTATTTTTAAGGAAATATCTCCTTTTATTTTGAAATCATTTAAGATCCATATAAAATAAAACAATTTCTTTGAAAATATTCTTATAAGATTGTAAGGAAAGCTTTGAATATTTTATAACGGCAAAAATAAACGCACCCGCTGTATAAGTTTAAAAAAAATTCTTATCTTAATTCTGTCGAAAAGGTTAAAAAGCACCTTGTTTCGAAAATGACGGAATGATTCCCTTATAAACCTATTATAAAATGTCAAAGAAGGGTATAAATGACTTTAACCCATATTCTATTAAATATTAAAAATGTTTTGAAATACATTTTGAAGAAACATGGATGTGGATGATAACGAGATCCCAGTAGATTATTACGTATAAACAACCTCGGATAAAAAAGAGATTTTGAAATAACCCTTACCTTGTACTTTTCCTTTGTTGGGGTAGGTTAACCTCCTGTATAATGGTGAAATAATTATTATTAAATTATACAAGAATCATATACATTAATATGATATCATATATGATCTTTTAACATTGCTTTATTAATAATATCTTAGTATTATCGTCGTTTCAGGTGATAATCGATTCGTTCTTCTTAAATGTTTGGTTACGTAAGACATGTTTGTAATGGATATATTATATCTTATTCATAATAAGAATTATATTAACATTATTTTTAACCCTACAATGAGAATAAGACTTGAATGGATATGATGGAGAATGAATCTCATCGCATTCGTGGAGACGGTAGTCCGTACGTACGCACGAACGCTACTTCCATTTAATATTTATTTTAAAAGAATCGAATCCAAATGATACATAGGTATATCACTATTCTAGTATAATATAATATTTTATATATGTTACTTATGTTCATTAACACCATCCTTTATACGTTCCATGTGTGGTATGAACGAGTCATATCATTTTAAGGGGCGGTAGTCCGCACTTCTTCGAATGAAATTATCGTATGTACATACAACATGGAACGAATAATGGTATGAAATAAAATGGAATTACAGAAGATTATATACAATATATATATCATTAATATCATATTTAATTACAGTTCCATCATAATGGCCACCATGAGAGGCGGTAAGATGTATTTGAACAATCATCGTTTCGTGAGGCGTTAGTTTGCCATCCACAGAAACATTATGTTCATCATCCATTAGATGGAGTTGTGTGTATGTGTAGTTTGAATCATTTTTATAACAACATCCTAGTATATTGTCGATACTGGTGTTGTTACAAAAGAAAGGAAATAAAAAGCGTTTGGGGGTTGGAGAAGCAAAAAAAAATGAAAATAATTTAAGAGAAATTGTTACCTTTAATTTAGGTAACTCACTTTGGTTGGAACCAAAGGACTTCTTGAAATGCTTTCTGCCTAAGGGGAAGCTTCAAGGAGGATGAGAGGGATGTGTGGAGCTTATTTGGGCAGGGTTTGGACGAGCCAAGTGGCTTGAGAGGTGTGAGGAATGAGTAGAAGTGGTCTCCTTTTATAAGGGAGAGGAGGGGCTCTTTAAGAATGAGTGAAACTATTACTTTATAATATAATTATATTCGGTTTATAATGGTCCAAAAATCATTGAGGTAGAATATAAGATGACTCATATTCTAAATATCATCAACCAATAACAATTGGATAGGTTTTAGATAATATTTTAATCATTATAATCTTATTTATTTAAATGATTTATTAATGAGGTAAACATTGCATCATTATTGTGTCATTAATAATTTAAATTATTTGATGTCTAAAAATTATAAATAAAATATAATTATGTAGGAAATCTTTTTAGCTTTCTAATGAATATTTATAATCGAACATCCAACATGTATAACCCTATGTAGAAAATGTTCTTCTAAAAGATGTAAGCTTATGCCATTTTTATTTTTATTTTAACTTTATTAATATAATGTGTCCCTACCACATACAAGTGGCTCCAAGGGGTCCCCAAATCGACCCTAGGATGCCCATGGTCGGGTAGGTGTCCCCCAATAAGGTTAGGACACGTTTTAGGGTAATTTTGTATTATTATAATATTATTTTTCAACCCTTATTTACCGGATTTACCATTTAACCATGGTAAATATAATATTTACTGCAGTAACTATTCAAAATGTGTAAAAATAAAAGTTACCTATTTAAATAATTTGGACATCCTGATTCCAAATATGTAATCCATTTTTTCAAATTCAAAACATAGAAGTGGCAGAAATTAATTTAAAATTAATTCTCGTTGTTAAAATAAAAAAGCATGTTTTTAAGAGATAATAACTATCAAAAGATTGACATGTGTTTATGTCTGATTTAATTGTGAAATTATGTCCAACGACAAACATTAAATTAAATGGTAAAAATATATTCTAAATATACTTTAAAACCACTCAAATTCATAATTTATCAATATTAATTATTTTTATTCAAAAAGTTGTTTTTAATTAAAATTTAGTATTTTTCACTATTATCAAAATATAAAAGTTATCCAAAAAGTACCAAAATTTCACCCTAGGCTAATTTCAGTATTCCGAATCCAAAAATGAAGTCCATTTTGAAATATAAAATATATATGATTTCAAAAAGTGGGTATTACTATTCACAACGGCTAGTTTAATTAGTTGTGGTGTGTGTTAGAACTCGAGGTTGCCTACAACACACGCTATCGCATTATTCGATGGGAAACGTACCGTGGAAGCTTGGGGTGTTACATTCTCCCCTCCTTCAAATAATTGCATCCTCGCAATTTCTAGGGTATTACTACATAAAAAGACTCAGGTGGTTCTTCATCATAAGTTCCTCGGGTTCCCACGTTGCCTCTTCCATCTTATGATTTCTCCACAAAACTTTTACAAGACGCGTCGTCCGGTTTCTCAGTACTTGTTCTCTTGTATCAAGAATCCTGACAGGCTCTTCACAATAAGACAGATCGGGTTCCAGTTCTAATTCTTCATAGGTGAGTACATGTGTTGGGTCAGGCATGTATTATCTCAACAGAGATACGTGGAACACATCGTGAACTTTGGATAGACTTGGCGACATTGCCAATCGGTAAGCTACAACCCTAATTCGTTCTAGAATTTCGAAGGGTCCGATGTACCTGGGACTCAATTTACCTTTCTTACCAAAACGTATGACTCCCTTCCATGGAGATACCTTCAGGAAAACATGATCACCGACTTGAAATTCCAAATCCTTCCTTCGATTATCGGCATAGCTCTTTTGCCTACTTGGGGCTGCTTTGATGTGATTTTGGATTACCTTCACCTTTTCCACCGTTTCCTCCACCAGTTCTGGGCCTACAAGTTTTCATTCACCAACCTCATCCCAACAGGTTGGTGTACAACATCTCTTTCCATATAATGCTTCATATGGTGCCATCTGAATACTCGAATGGAAGCTATTGTTATAGGAAAATTCTACTAGTGGTAAATATTGATCCCACATACCGAGAAAGTCAAGTGAGAAAGATCTCAACATGTCTACTAGGGTTTGAATAGTCCGTTCTGATTGTCCATCTGTCTGAGGGTGGTAAGCAGTGCTCAAATGAAGTTCAGTATCCAGGGATTTATGAAGACTTTTCCAAAATCTTGAAGTAAAATGGGGATCACGATCAGAAACAATCGATAGTGGTACTCCATGAAGTCTCACAACTTCATTAATGTATAGTCTTGCTAGACGTTCCAGGGGTAGATCTTCTCTTATAACAAGAAAATGTGCTGACTTGGTAAGACGATCAACAATAAACCATATTGCATCGTTCCGTCTAGGAGTGTTTGGTAGCCCCATGACAAAGTCCATCGTAATATTGTCCCATTTCCACTCCTGTATGGGAAGAGGTTGCATGACTCCTCCAGGATGTTGCCTTCCAGCATTCACTATTTGAAAAACCATACATCTTGACACAAAATCAGCAATCTCCCTTATCATTTTGTCCCACCAAAAATGTTCCTTCATATCTCTATACATTTTGGTGCTCCCAGGGAGTATAGAGAAATTGGAACTATGAGCATCATCCAGCAATTCCCTTTTCAAATCAAGTAAATCGGGAACACAAAGTCTCTTCCCGAATTTCAAAATTCCATCTTCATACACAAAGTCTCTCAATCTCCCATCATTCACAGCTTTAATCTTCTTCTGAAATTCTTCATCATCGGTCTGAGAACTCTTAATCCTTTCTAGTAAAGATGGTTTGGAAACCATTTGAAAAAGCCTTGATGTTTCACCTTCCCTGGTTATTCCCATGTCCATCTTCACTAGATCCATGATAATTGGATCCCTTTCAATTCTCATCATGTTCAAAACTCCATGGTCTTCTCTTCTCAAATCATCTGCCACCTTGTTTGCTTTCCACAGGTGGTAGTGTATCATGCAATCATAATCCTTGAGTAATTCAAGCCATCTCCTTTGCCTCATGTTGAGTTATTTTTGTGAGAAAATATACTTCAAACTCTTGTGGTCAGTATAAATCTAACATTTTTCACCATAGAGGTAGTGTCTCCATATCTTCAAAGCAAAGATCACAGCTGCTAACTCAAGATCATGAGTAGGATAGTTTTGTTCATGAATTTTCAACTGTCGTGATGCATAGGCAATAACTCTATCATTCTGCATAAGGACACAACCAAGTCCTTTCTTTCATGCATCACTATAAATAACGAACCCATCATTCCCCGATGGTAGAGTCAATATAGGATCATTGACTAATCTTCTCTTCAGTTCTTCGAAACATTCTTCACACTCTTTTGTCCAAACAAATTTAACCCCTTTTCGTGTGAGCTTCGTTAATGGGTTAGCCAATCGGGCAAAATTCTGGATGAAACGTCGATAATAACCTGCCAAACCAATAAAACTACATACCTCAGTTATACTCCTAGGTGTTGGCCATTCTTGGATTGCCTTGGTCTTAGAAGGATCAACACAGATTCCATCTTTAGAGACAATATGGCCATGAAAAGAAATATCCTGAAGCCAGAATTCACACTTGCTAAACTTCCCATATAATTCATGCCTCTTCAGAGTCTTCAAGATAATGCGCAAGTGATTTTCACGATCTTCGTAGGTTTTGGAGTATACCAAGATATCATCAATAAATACCACCTAAAATTCATCGAGATACTCCTTGAAAACTCTATTCATCAGATCCATGAATACAGATGGTGCATTAGTCAATCCAAACGGCATTACAGTAAACTCGTAATGCCCGTACCTGGTTCGAAATGCTGTCTTCGGAATGTCTTCCTTCTTCACACACAATTGATGGTATCCAGATCGAAGGTCAATCTTTGAAAAGTATTTATCTCCATGAAGTTGGTCAAATAAATCATCAATGCGAGGTAGGGGATACTTGTTCTTTATCGTTATAGCATTGATCTCCCTGTAGTCGATACATAACCTCATAGATCCATCTTTCTTTTTAACAAAAAGAACATGGGCTCCCCATGGAGAAACACTAGGGCGAATAAATCCCTTATTACTCAATTCCTCTAGTTGTTTTTTTAGTTCGACTAACTCTACATTGGCCATTCTATAAGGGGTCTTCGATATAGGCCTTGATCCAGGAATCAAATCAATGGAAAACTTAGCTTCTCATTCTGGAGGATGTCCAGGTAAATCTTCCGGAAATACATCTACAAATTCTTTCACAACAGGTACATCCTCTATTTGAACATTTCTTTCCTCACCCGCAATTATTTCATTCTCTTCCTCCCCAATAATTGAATTTAGTTGAGCTATTGAGGGTGGATCTAAATAAGAATTAGGTGGTGACGATTCTGCTCTAAAAATAAGGTGTTCCTTATCATTATCATCAAGAATCGTAACTTCTTTCTTCTTACAATAAATCTTTGCATCATAGTCCGAATGCCAGTCCATACCGAGGATTATATCAAACTCAATCATTGGTATGACGATGAGATCAGCAGATAAAGAAAATTTATGTGCTCTAATGGGGACTGATTCACAAAACTTTGTTGCAATGATACTTTCCTTAGGAGTTTTAACTGACAACTCCCTTATTAAATCAAATTGGAAATATCTAATTTTCTTACCAAACTGAGAAGATATGAAACAATGCGACGATCCAGAGTCAAATAATGCATTTGCTAAACTTGAGGAAACCATTAAATTACCTACCACCATGTCTTTTGGAGCTTCTACCTCTGCAGTAGTGATAGAATAAGCCTGGCCTTGATCCCTTGGCCTTTTCTGAGGTAAGTTCTCCTGACGCTTAGGAAATTCATTCGCATAATGTCCCATATCCCTGCAATTGTAGCACTGAACGTTGGTGGCTTCCTTCTTCCCTTTGCAATCACGAGCTTGGTGGCCTTTTTCACCACACTTGTAACAGACTCCCATTCCCTTCAAGCAAGCACTGGGGTGTTTCTTCCCACATTTACCACAGGATGGATATTCAACCTTTCTTTTCTTCCCCTTATTTCCATTCCCAGATTTATCAGCAGGGCTCTTCTTCTCTTGCTTTGCTTTAAAGTCATAAGACTTAGAAAATTCCTTTTCGGTCTTGATAGCACAAGAGACAATGTCTTCGTACGATGAAAAGGATTGTGAGACTAATGCTCGAGGGAGAAATGGTTTTAACCCATCAACGAAACGATCAATCTTACTTCTTGGGTTGCGTATATAATCACCAGCATACCATGCTAACTTTGTAAAGTTAGCCTCATACTTTGCGACATTCTCATCCTCCATCTGTCTCAGACTTAGAAAATGCCTTTCCATATCTGCTCGATGGCCACGAGGAAAGTATTTTTCTAAAAACAGATCTTTGAACTCCCTCCATTCCATATTTGATACTTCATCATCTTCCTTCATGTTTTGAATCAATGACCACCATTGATCAGCATCTCCATTGAGGCGGTAAACTGCCATGATAACTTTTTCCCTTTCACTGCTCCCCAAAGCCTGAAATATTTTCTCTAGGGAATTTATCCATTGCTCATCTACTAAGGGATTTGTACTCCCATTGAACGTTGGTGGTTGTTTCCTCATGAATCGATCTAACATTGATCCTCCACGCTGCGGATCAGGGTGCTCCATACGGGTAAGGTTATTATTCATAACCTGAGTAAGTTGTCCCAGTATGGTGATTAGCTGATCGGAACCAGTTGCATCACCAGCCCCACTATAATTATCTTGAGCAGGAGGGAAATCCCTACATGGAGTGCGTGCATTGATACAGTTTCCATTTCTTCCACTAGGAGCCATTTCTAAACAATGGCATAAACTAGATCAGTTTATGAATCAAAATACATAATCCCATACTTATAAAACACTCAACATAAATTGAACTATTTATGAATATAATCCATAATCATAAAAATGTTTTCGTTGAGGAAGTATATACTCATAAACCCTTCATAATGATTTGTAATGAAAATGAGAGTTATCCTAAGCATATCCCCTGGGAGTGTCGTAACCAAGAGTGCAGCAAGGCCCGTTGTCGTGCACCAGTTCCCGTTCGAGTCTAGCTCAAAGCGGTGTTTTCGGTTTTTACCCCTAGCTACATCTGTGCCAGAGCCGCCACTACCTGCTCATATCCAGACAGGGATGTATTGCTCGGAAAACTCAGAAAATCTCTACAATACCAAAATTCTAGGAAGTTCTTCATTACTAATCCTCAAAGTTCATCTTAGGTTTACATGCTCTAATCAGAGTTTATCTAAATCTAGCTTCCAAGGTTTGTACTAAACTTCCTCTGATACCAACTGTAACGCCCCGACCCAAGTTACCCAAAGTCGGTGCATTATTACATAACATTGGCATGATCACATGAAAGATCAAATCTCGAAATACCGATTGGTTTAGTAGCCTTGAAAACACTAGATAGATTCATAAGTTTTACATTACATCATAAAATGAAAAACTACAACAACAACATAATGTCTCCATAATCCACACTCATATCCCCACATAATATCTCTGTAGGTCATTCATAATTTACTTCTTCACTTCCTGGGAAAAATAAAACATAGAAAAGGGGTGAGCTCAAATGCCCAGTAAGGATAACAATATAGTGGAAACTTTCATAAATAAGAATAAACATTTAATGCAATGTATAACTAAAACAAAAGCCTTTCAAACATGAACTTTCAACATAGTATGTCATAAATAAAATGAAATAATTCCATTTACTTATTCACATGGATATTCTACTAATCGAATAATCACATGCAAAATCAATAACCACTTTCATAATGTTGGAATGCATAATGCCAGACTATCATAACCACATAGCCAAGGCCTCGTGCCAAGACTACAAATAAGATTTTTCCAAGGCCTTGTGCCAAGACACTAGTTTGTCTCATGAGACCTACCGATGCATCGAGGATCTATAGAGGGCTCCACCCGTCACATATTAAGTCCAATGCATTCCCATATGAAAAGGTTTAAACATCACATAAACATTCGTATTAAAACTAGCATAGGAAATGTAAATACTTTCACCATAAACTATGAATGGTATAAAAATAGCACATCCACAGTCAAACATATCACAAAACCTTCAATACAATATAGAAGTTTTGTATCATAATAAATCAACTTCAAATAATCTTAAAATCCATCAAAGGATGTTGACATAGATGAAATCAAAATTCTTTTTAAGGAAATATCTCCTTTTATTTTGAAATCATTTAAGATCCATATAAAATAAAAAATTTTCTTTGAAAATATTCTTATAAGCTTGTAAGGAAATATTTGAATATTTTATAACGGCGGAAAATAACCGCACCTGCCATATAAGTTTAAAAAAAATTCTTATCTTAATTCTGTCGAAAAGGTTAAAAAGCACCTTGTTTGGAAAACGACGGAAAGATTCCCTTATAAACCTCTTATAAAAATTCAAAAAAGGGTATAAATGACATTAACCCATATTCTTTTAAATATTAAAAATGTTTTGAAATACATTTTGAAGAAACATGGATGTGGATGATAACGAGATACTAGTAGATTATTACTTATAAACAACCTCGGATAATGAAGAGATTGTGAAATAACCCTTACCTTGTACTTTTCCTTTGGTGGGGTAGGTTAACCTCCTGTATAATGGTGAAATAATTATTATTAAATTATACAAGAATCATATACATTAATATGATATCATATATGATCTTTTAACATTGTTTTATTAATAATATCTTAGTATTATCGTCGTTTCGGGTGATAATCGATTTGTTCTTCTTAAATGTTTGGTTACGTAAGACATGTTTGTAATGGATAGATTATATCTTAATCATAATCAGAATGATATTAACATTATTTTTAACCCTAAAATGAGAATAATACTTGAATGGATACGATGGAGAATGAATCTCATCGCGTTCGTGGAGACGGTAGTCCGTACGTACACACGAACGCTACTTCCATTTAATTTTTATTTTAAAAGAATCGAATCCAAATGATACATAGGTATATCACTATTCCAGTATAATATAATATTTTATATATGTTACTTAATTTCATTAACACCATCCTTTATACGTTCATTGTGTGGTATGAACGAGTCATATCATTTTAAGGGGGCGGTAGTCCGCACTTCCTCAAATGAAATTATCGTATGTACATACAACATGAAACGAATAATGGTATGAAATAAAATGGAATTACAGATGATTATATATAAAATATATATTATTAATATCATATTTAATTACAGTTCCATCATAATGGCCACCATGAGTGGCGGTAAGATGTATTTGAACAATCATCGTTTCGTGAGGTGTTAGTTTGCCATCCACAGAAACATTATGTTCATCATCCATTAGATGGAGTTGTGTGTATGTGTAGTTTGAATCCTTCTTATAACAACATCCTAGTATATTTTGTATACTTGTGTTGTTACAAAATAAAGGAAATAAAAAGAGTTTGGGGGTTGGAGAAGCAAAATAAATGAAAATAATTTAAGAGAAATCGTTACCTTTAATTTAGGTAACTCACTTTGGTTGGAACCAAAGGACTTCTTGAAATGCTTTCTGCCTAAGGGGAAGCTTCAAGGAGGAGGAGAGGGATGTGGGGAGCTTATTTGGGCAGGTTTTGGACGAGCCAATACGAATTGGACAGGTTTTAGATAATATTTTATTCATTATAATCTTATTTATTTAAATGATTTATTAATGAGGTAAACATTGCATCATTATTGTGTCATTAATAATTTAAATTATTTGATGTCTAAAAATTATAAATAAATTATCTTTATGTAGTAAATCGTTTTATCTCTCTAATGAATATTTATAATCGAAAATCCAACATGTATAACCCTATTTAAAAACTGTTCTTCTAAAAGATGTAAGCTTGTGCCATTTTTATTTTTATTTTAACTTTATTAATCTAATGTGTCCCTACCACATACAAGTGTCTCCAAGGGGTCCCCAAATCGACCCAAGGATGCCCATGGTCGGGTATGTGTCCACAAATAAGGTTAGGACACGTTTTAGGATAATTTTGTATTATTATAATATTATTTTTTAACCCTTATTTACCAGATTTACCCTTTAACCATGGTAAATAAAATATTTACCGTAGTAACTATTCAAAATGTGTAAAAATAAAAGTTACCTATTTACATAATTTGGACATCCTGATTCAAAATATTTAATCCATTTTTTTCAAATTCAAAACACAGAAGTGGCAGAAATTAATTTAAAATTAATTCCCGTTGTTAAAATAAAAAGGCGCGTTTTTAAGAGATAATAACTATCAAAAGATTGACACTTGTTTATGTCTGATTTAATTGTGAAATTATGTCCAATGACAAACATTAAATTAAATGGTAAAAATATATTCAAAATATACTTTAAAACCACTCAAATTCATAATTTATCAATATTAATTATTTTGATTAAAAAAGTTGTTTTTAATTAAAATTTAGTATTTTTCACTATTCATCAAAATATAAAAGTTATCCGAAAAGTACCAAAATTTCACCCTAGGCTAATTTCAATATTCTGAATCCAAAAATGAAGTCCATTTTGAAATATAAAATATATATGATTTCAAAAAGTAGGTATTACTATTCACAACGGCTAGTTTAATTAGTTGTGGTGTGTGTTAGAACTCGAGGTTGCGTACAACACACGTTATCGCATTATTCGAAGGAAACGTACCGTAGAAGCTTGGGGTGTTACAAAGTTGGTCACATTTCGTAAATTTTCTATATTATCAATTATTTAAAAAAAATTATTGATATGTATATTATTACAACATGAAAATATTGAAAATTATTTAACTTTACATGATTTCATAATTTTGTAATGAATCCACCTTTTTTCATATAATGTAAAATGATCATGTTGTTGAGGAATTTTTATATCATGTAGTTATTTACCTATAATATTTTACCCTCATAATGAACATAATTTATATTTAATTAGGTTCACAGAAAAATAACGTTATTTTATAAAATTTTGGTAAATTATTGGTATTCATTTTAATATATTTCAAATAAGATTATTGGAATGTTGAGTATGTAATTTTTGGTTATCCAGAATTGTAAATATTATTGGATATTATCTTGATTTCCCATTATTTGAAAATTTATGTAATAATAAAATTAATGATTACTTTTACTTCTAACATATTTTGGTAATTTATCTACATTATGAATTAATCGTTATATGATTTTCCAGAGTTTTATTCATCTAGATATTACTTAGATAATGACATAGAATTTATTTACAAATAATTTAGTGAAAGCATTAAATATGAAAAAATACTGGGTATGAACTGGATTTATATAGAACCTTAATGAAGTTAGTGGTCTATTGGGAAAAATAGTTTCGTATTTTTGTTTACCTATCCACATAATGGGATAAAATCGTAGCACGCGACCTTGATAATAATAACTTGATATCCAACATCACACAATCCATTTGTATGATATTATTATTATATCAATCATTGATTTAATTTATTATTTTTTATATAGAATGCTCAAAAATTTAATTTTATTATTGATTCATGTAATTTACTTATTTGAAAAATAATATATATTTCATGTTTATTACACAATTTTATTTTTATAAAATTTCTCATTCTTATGAATTTTATGTCACCAATTATTAATTTCCCATTCCCCCAAATTATGAATTATCATAGTTTAAATGAAAGGATTGAATAATAAAATATGTGAAACAATTTAATTGGTGATATTAAATTACCATTATGGTATTGGCAGTTTGCATAATTGTAAAAAAGACTCCATGATAAAAAGTGGATGGGTTTATTTAATTCATGTTTTTATTTATAATTATATATATCTCAAAATTGAAAAATATATTAACTATTTATGTGATATAATGATAATTATATATTTTTTATTTGTGTATGGTCATATCCCGATATTTATTGATTGTGTAAATTTTATTGTGTAAAGTATGTGTTAATGGAATTTGATCTTAGATAGATAGTCTAAGGGATAAAAATAAATATCAAAATAATGTTTTAGAAAATATTAGTTTCATTGACATTTCATTAGATTACAAGTGTATTAATACTCTTTGGTAGATAATATTTTAATATTTATATATAAATATTTCCCAAAGTATATGATTTAATGTTATGAAAATAATTCAAATTTTATTATGTTATTAAGAAGATTTAAACAAAATAAAAACCCCTAAAATACAATTACATATTTTATAAAATACATATGATTTGGTAAGATGGATATTATATGGGGTTTACAAGAAAAATATTCCTATAGGGATAATATAATGTGGATATGGGTGTGTCATTGAGGCTTACTGGTGAAATCACCTGAAAAATAGGCTGATTTGGTATTGACCTGATCTTCAGTCTGGTGTACAAAATATGATCCTTAGAATGAACACGTGGATTAAAACTCTCTTGGGATAATATTTGGGCTATATAATTCTATTTATGAACCATTATAAAGGTTTTTTTGAATTAATTTATCTAATTATATTAGATAAACTAACAGAAAAATTGATAGGGATTAAAATAGACTATACAAGGAGTGTCATATGTTGATATAAAAGTATCACCTACCAAAAAATAGGCTTTATAATGTAATATATATTTTGACTGATGTTTTCATTCTCATATTCTGGGTATTGTAATAAAAAATTAGTAATTCATATTTAGTTTAAATAGGATATAAATGAAGAAGTACATAATTGTAGAATCTATAAACCGAAATATAATATAATATAATAAGGGAAAATAAAAAATAGTATATAAATATATTAATTGAATATTATAAATAGAATAATTAGTTTGTTAATTTAAAAAGTATTAGTGAGGACATTATCTAATTATAAGTTAATTCATTTTAATTATAAAATGTTTTAAATAGTGAAGTTATTTTTTATCAGTTAAATTTGGGTATACTCTAAATGTTATTATGGAATACAGGATACATCCTAGGATTGTTATTTAGTTGATTTTGTTAATGTCTTAAAATAATGTATTAATATTTATAAATATATTGAATAAATTCATTTATTTCAAAGGTATATCTTTTTATATAACTACTAATGAGTAAATTATGGATGGATGGACAACTATTAGGTTCGGTAAATGTTTGATTTCATGTAAATAAACAAATTTATTTTTAAAATGTAATATATAATATAAAATTATCCTTGGAATTGAATATAATTCATTATATTTTTAGTGACTTTTATTTAATTGATTATATTATTATATAAATATCATAGTGAGTTCCGTTTTGATCTAGTGTTAAATATAATACCATGGTTAAATGGTGATTTATTTGATGGCGGGAATATATAATACCTCTATGGTTTATATAAATAAAGAATAAAATGTTATCAAGTATGTTATATTATAGAGAATATATAATTATTTCTTATAGAAATTTAATAATACAGTTGTATTAAGGTATAATGTCATTTAATTAAAAGAATTAATCATATATTTCATAATGAAGAATGGAAGAGATCATATTCAGTGTTATGTCCTGAATGATGATTATGTTATGACTACTCATAGATACATTATTTAATGTTTAAAAATTTAAATTGTGACAAGAAAATTTATTTGGGAGTGATATAACACGTTGAAATATAATATATTATTACTTTTTAATATGGTTGTGCTTTCATATGTTACACAACACACAACACTAAATTAAAAAAATTGTGAATGTTTTCATATGAAACCATCAATTAAATTAACTTGAATAAATAAGAGTAACCACCTTTTCAAAATAATAATTTAATTTATGTAATTATGGTTTTAATATAAATGGAATTAATTTTAATAACTACAATTAATAATATGATCATTTTTTGAAATAGAAATTTATATTTTAAAATATTTACTTTTTATACGATAATAATTATTTTCAAAAAAAATGCAGCTATTGAGGATAAATAAATTTTATATGAATTATTGGTTAATAATAATTTAATTTAAAAATTATAATTAAAAATAGTAATTGTTGATATTTTTATGACCTTTATTTCTTATGGAAAAAATTTATTTTACATTTTTTTTATTTTATAAAATATGTTTTGAATCTTTTTGGAAATTTAATTACATAAAATTATTTGTATATTCTTAATCAATATGATAATATTTAATAATGGGATCAATTTGAATATAATATTAGTTATAATATACCATGGTAAAATAATTATTTTGTTTATGAATAAATACTTTATAAATAACTTGATTTTTAAATACAAAATAATTTTTATGTGAAATATTATAATATGACTATTATATATATATATATATGTGTGTGTGTGTGTGTGTGATATTTACTAATCATTAAATTCATAATCACTTTAAATAATAATTTGAACACTTAATGATTAAAATAAAAATTTTCTTCCAAAAATCACTTTTTCAATTTAGTATATGCTTCTTTTAAGAGCCAACTATTACATTTTAATAAATTTAATTAGGTAAAATAATGTCCAAATTTGGATTTATGACATAGATATTTGGTATGAAGGGTCTTCTTATGTTTTTATTAATAAAATAATGACTATATTTAATTTTTTGTAACGATGAATTATCATAAAAATGGTTTAATCAAGTATTAATAATTTCTATTCATTGTATTATGCCAAAAAAATTCTAGAAAAACCATTTTTTGGGAATATAATTCATTTCCACATGACTAACCTAAATATTTTCCTCCCACTTCACCTAATTCATGCAATTACATTCATATAACATACCTTATATTTTTTCCAAATATTATTCTCTCTTATTAACTTATAAAATGATATCACATATTACCAATTCTAGAAAAACCAATAGATAATAACTGTAGGAATTAATATATAATTTACTTCATGTAGTGAACCTCTATAAATTAATTAGATAATAACCACAACAATGTTCCGAGAGCCCTTTATTTCTATGAATAAATCATGATATGATCCATAGTCTCAATGGAAGTATTAGATTTTATTTATTTACATTTATTGATATTCATTCTAATCCATCATCATCTAGCCACATTATAAAAATATTTATATAATGGAATATGTATAAATAATATATTAAACTGTTATTCAATTATTGTAATAACCACTATCAATTTCACTCAAATTTATTTTAAAAAATGGAAAATGGTTATCTTGCATGTGATCATACTATGACCACCATCAATTAGACACTTCATTATTCATCCCCACCATTCAAGGATGGTTATTGAAATTTTATTCATTAATATTTATGTTTTTACATATTAATTATTGAATATAAAATGGTTATTCTATAATAAATACTATAAATAGGGGATCTCTGAATCATTAACCATCTTAAAAATGAACTCTATGAGGAAAATATGATTGTTTATACTATGTAATATTTTCATATATAGTGATTATTCTTATGAATTATTAATATTTAAATATATCATATTTATAGACACTAAATTATATCATTGTTAGTCTAGTATTATTATATTTACACTAAATGTCCTCAGAATCATCCATTACTCTTGGTAGTGTCATGTTTGGGATTCGTTAACAATATGTTTGTACAATTCAAAGAATTTAAATAATGGAAGACTATGAGAAATTACTTTTTGGTATAATATTATATAAATATATATTTTTTATATATTATATTATGTTTATATTATCATTTTACTCATTAGTAAAAATACACACTTCATTTTTTATTAATCACCGTGTCATTACTATGATTAATTTCATATTCATGGTTTGTAACCAAAAATACCAAATAATGATATTTTTTATTTTCAATAAAACATATAACATAAATTATTGAATATCAAATGATTTATTAGTGATTAAATTTTAAAAAATAATAGATACAATAACCTATTTTGAGAGACTACTTTAAACAAATAATAACCAGTTACATCTGCAGTCAAAAAATACAAAAAAATAGCTAAATGTTTACATATAAATTCAATGATTGTTAAAAATTTGTATTAATTTTCATATTTAGGAATATTATTTATTATTTATTTGTTTTTATTCAAAATAATTTAATTATTTTTGATATTGGTGTGTGAGTAGAATTAATCACTATAGATATAAGGGTTATACATATTAAACTCTAATTGGATATAATTTAGTTTTATATATATAATTTCATTATATATATATATATATATATAATATTTTAGCTATTATAAAATGAATTTCCTTTTAAGATTTTTTGAATTCGTTTAAAATATCTTTATTTTATGGGGATTTTATTTGAATGTTCATAAATTCAAAAGGGAATAATTATTCTACATTCTGATTCTTAATGACAAAATCAAATTTTTGAACAATTATTTATTTTAATTGTGTATAATCTTCCAAGTGATATATTTTAATAACATTTTTTGTAACTCTTGGGTTTTACAATATTATTTTTCCAAATTAAATACGTTTTTGATTCAACAGTTTCAAAAATATTATATATTTTTGTTAACAAAACATTTTCTAATTGAGTACTAATTATTCAAATTATGTTATTTCTAATATATTGGTTTCATTCATCCCTTTTATAGTTTTTTGAAGGTTTATCTCATTGTTTTCTTAAATATTAAATAATTTCCACATAAAAAATCTATATGAATACACTCTTTTTGATTAAATACATTTAGAAACATCCACCGTATTTATCATGATGATGTATGATCCTGTTATTCCAATATCTACATAGACATGTACTCATTTCTTTAAATGATGTGCTTTTTATATTTTAAATAAATTTTACTAGATTATAATCACCATGATATTATTCAATTTTCATTTCATAGTGAAACTCATTGGAATTATATATAATTATATTATGATATATATTATTATTGTCATGTTTTAACTAATTTTTTACAATAATCTTTGTTTAGATAGATGGGGTATAATATTATTATCCAATTTATTAACAAGGGGGAAGGTATTGAAATTATATATGATTGCTATATAGTAATAGGTTTTTATTATTCAACAATATATGTTTATCATTTATTATATAGATATTAATTTTTTAATTCAGTTGTAGTTTTCTTATATAATGAGATGAAATGAAATGTTGATTATTAAGGATGATGCATTGGTCATAATCAACGATTATGTGAGGAATAAAATTAAATATCCCCTTGATACATCAAAAGTTTCAAATAAAAGAAAGAGGTTTATGTTTGGTATATATTTCTAAGCATAACATTATAGTGTATTTGATCAAGGCTTTGATAGTTTATTTTTTAATATTGAAATTATTCATTCAACTAATACGTGGAAAGTGTTAAAGATATACATGTTTTCATTTATTTATGAAAATATGACATCATACTAGTTTCATATTGGTTAGGAAATAATTTTTTTCTACTTACTCCTCTCAAAATGTTTATTCATTTATTAAAGGTTTATTTCCTTACTTTTTAATATTTTTATAGTTTAACAAATCTATGTTGGATAGTGTGTACAACATGAATCACTAAGGACAAATAAACCATAAAATATAATTACTAAAACATCACCATCGTAACACAGTCATTTAATAGATATTTATAAACAAAAATAATATCATAATAAATACCTATTAATGTGATACTAAATTCAAAAATATTGATTATTTATCCAAAAATAAACTTTTAATTTATTTTAGTAAAGTCATTTATTTATTTAAAAAAATGTTGCAATAAAAATAATATTTATATCTTTATATAGGAAAATAATATAATTAATTTTTTATAATTTTATAAATTTAATATAAATAAAATTTATATATTTTTTAAATTAAATATTTAAAAATAATATTTTGGTTATTTTTTGAGATATTTCTAAAAAAATTTATTTTGTATTAAATAGTAAAAATAATTTTTATTGGAAATGTAATTTTTGTTTTAATAATTTAAAAAGGTTGGATGATTAATTGTTTTAATATATTCCTTTAACAAATAATACTTTCAATGAAATATGTCTTGTATTTGTAATGAATTTTATACTTTAAATTGTTATAAAGACATTTTTTTTGTTAGAATGCATATTTAAAAAAATGTGATTTGTTTCATTTTTGTTTTAATATTAAATAAATATTTCCCAATTATTATAATTTATTATTCTAATATTGATTCTAAATTTTTAATTTGGTTGTCCATATTTGGATAATGAATCTGTTTGATTTATTATCATTATGAATAATAAACATAGTTAATAATCTTAACAACACTATGCGTAAAGTATGTAATTATGTTTAGAATTAATGCGATAAGATACTAAAATCAACCCCAAATATTCATTAATTTAATTCGCTGATTTAATTTCATCTGTGATTTTCCAAACATAGAAAATATAACATTTTCTCTATTTTTCTAATATTTGTTCCATTATATTATTTATGTGACTGATAATGAAAAAAATCACCATTACTCATTAAATAACTATAGTATTTTGTGATTAGCATAAATAGAATTTTATTTATAATAAGATTAATTCGATGTATAGTTTATGTTAATGGGGGTAATTCATTTCATATTTTTTTATAATTAATAGTTCACTCTAATTATTTCACAACACTATTATAATATTTAACTAATGAATTTAAAAAAATGTTATTATAACTAATTTGACTAATATAATTTGAATTATTAACTATGTTTCAAGAATATTTTATTTAAATATTACATTTTAGTTTTTTTGAAATAGTTATATTTTGATTATCAATTTTTATTAATGAATTTATTTTATATTTTAAAATATAGTGTGAAAATTTACATTATAGATGGTTCATAATAAACATTATTCCATTAAATGATTTCAAATTAATAAAAAATTATATATTCTGATATATTAATAATATATAGCTTTAAAATTCGATGATGATTCATTTACAAGACTTATAATCTTTATTATTAATATTAATGATCCTTAAAATTTATAAAACTATAATAATCCCAAAATTATAAAAAGTGTTATATAGAGGATAGAAACTAAATGGTAAGGGTAAAACCAAATCATAAACATGTATACATTAAATTAGATGATATGATTGTGATACATGGTAAAAAAAATCAATTTATTTTATTTTTATTGATATTAAATTAAATATTATTTTATCTTAATTTAATTAGTTAATAAATATAAATGTTACACTACCATCACAAAAATAATTGAACCTCATATCCTCTTCGGTTCAAAATTCATAAACATTTAGGTTTTCTTGATTCAAGACACCACCCCTTTATAATATCACTACCTGTATCCTGGATTTCTTTTTTTGATCCAAAATCCTATATATAGAGTATTTAGGTATAATTCTAAAGAGGATGTCCAAATAAAATGTATATTTATTTATTTGAGGATTTTGATTTATTTGTTTTTCCACATACAAAAATATTATCCATCTATTAAAATATATTAACATTAATATATCACATATACTAAGATATTATAATATAAATTCAGTGACCCGAATATATCTCATCATCCATAAAATGGGAAATGAAAATTTTGATAATTTTTATGCCATACTACTTCCTTTCAAACTAATGTAATTCATTTTCCCCATCTTCCTTTAATGAATAGTTATAACAACGCATTATATAAATATACATATATATATATACATATATATATTTATGAATGTATTATATTAATCAAATAATTATAATTCTTGAAAACTAATATATGAAATATGCTCATACATTTCCAATAATTGAAAAAAAAGATAATGTTTTCTGTGAATATGTGTGGACTGCCGACACCATTAATAAATGTGATTGAAATTTTACTAACACGTCATATTTCCAATAAAAATAAGTATATTTAAATTGAAAATATTGATTTATTATATAATTTTCATCAAAATTTTTTTAATAATATTTATGTAATGTCCCTCAACCAAGTAGCATGGAGTCGGTGCCTTACATTTTTATATTAGGAGAAGATACATGTAATCACATTTTAATGTCCATAAACATTTAGTAGAATTTTTAAACTGGATACATATTTAAAATTCAATATATATAATATAAACATAGTTTCTTCTTTGAGGAACGTGTTATTTCACAATGATTTACCATTCATATCCATCATATTATACTTTTAGGAATCCTTTTTAAAATGAAACATATGAAAGGGGTGTGATAAAATGCTCAGTATGTGTAAGAATATTGCAGAAGTAATGAGTAAATATAGCGTAAATAATATTGAATGGTAAATAACTAAAATATGTTCAATTTAAATAATTACATGATCTAGAGAACATAATTATAGATATATTACTAGTAAAATAATTACTTCAATTATGAAAAATTGATCCAATAAAGATAGAATTCATAATGCGAGCCATCATCAACATGCCATCAAGGGTTCCTCCAAGACACCATACCTAAATGGCTATATACTAGACTAATTCCCTATCTAATTTACCTCTTGAGACCTATATATTTATCAAGGATCTATAAAGGGCCCTTCCCTGAACATACCTTAATTGCACGAAGGCCTTTTTTTATTATTTTGATAACACCTATTTTAAAGGAAAATGGGTAACCCTTACAAAGCCTGTAGGTTTTGAGATTACATGACCCATATGAAATAGGTACTATATAGAATATATATTGAACTCCTCCTCCTATAATCTTCATCGTGATATCAGCTATCCACATTCGGATGGCTATTAAGCTAGGCTTCCCGATCAAGTACAGGATACTCCCAATGGCAATTTCATAACCTCTCTTTATAAAATATCCTCTTAGCTTCTCCTCTGGTGAATTCTCCTACTCTAAATCCCTATATGAATACTTCTATTTCTATTCTTTTTCGGATCATTTGAGTAAAATTTCAGGTGGCCTAAAATCCTTAAAAATGCCCGAAGGACATGAGGTTGGATGAAAGCCATGTAGTGGCTAGAAATTATTATTGCCCTGATGGCCTTGGGTGTCCCGAAGTCCATAAAGGACCCGAGGCACAAACCGGTGGACCAAAAGACCAAATAGGTTAATAGTTCTAGCTGCTAGAGTACCAAATAGTGCCTACTATAGGACCACTAATATACTGCTACAGTCCCAGAAATATGACTCCACCCTGTTTCGAACATGGGGCTCTTGGATTCCCCTACCCAGTCCTCACCAACGGGGCTGAGGCAATTATTCCCTTGCCATAAACATACTATGTACAATTAAATCCTCACAGTAACCAATAATTCAATTTAATCAACAAGCCTTAACAGAATCAATATCTATAAATATTGGAATAACTACTCATTCTAAATAACAATACATCCATGATAAAATAATGGAATATTATTAATATTATAATTATATTACATCATTAACAAATTATTCAATAATGTATAATGATATAGATGAAAATACCTTCAATTATTTCAATGAGAATATCTTAGGGAAAATAATCTTAATGCATTCCAAAGTGTCCCATATAACGTGGAAACATTTAAATTATATTACTAATGAAGGAATAAAATTAAATAAAACATATAATATCATTATATAAATAATATTCATGATATATCGGGTCAAATTACTAGTATATACACCACAAAACAAAAATAATTTATGAATAAGGAATATATCTCACATAAGTAAAAGTGAGACGAGAAAATAACATACCATGCACTTTGATTTTTTTACGGATCATATAACCTCTTGAATAATGGTTTAAATCATGTTTTAAATTTATAATAGAACCATAATATTATTTATGGTTTGATTTATGATCATATAATATCATATAATCACCCTTTTGTAAATAATATTTTATTATTACCTATGTTTTAGGTGTTATGTAGGTCAATATTATATGCATGTTTAGTCTTGTATGTTATATTTCATGTGAATATGATATATGTAATTCATCTTCAGTGTTTTATAATGATCATAGATATCATATTTATTAATTATATACCATTATATTATCATTTTGGAATAGCTATCATGGAAAATGAATCACGTTACTTAATAGAGATGGTATGTCGTACGTATGCACGAGCGCTTATATCATTCCCTTAATGGTGAATGTATAAGAATGATAACGATGTATGAATTTTTAGAAAATCAAAATCATTTCATTATTATCATATATTTCTATTTCTTCATCATTGTACCCATTCATAAAAATTTTAGGTGAAAAACATATTACAACACAATGTGGAGATGGTAAGTCATACATATGCACGTGTAGTGCTTTCATTTTTCCTCGGATTCAAAAATTGTTGAAAATTATTTCCCCATAAACGTGATAAATTATTATTTTATATATTATACATCATTTAATAATATATAATTCAAAAAACATATGGAAATGTAGTATAAGAATAAATGAACTTGAATGAGTTAGAAAAAATGATTACATTTTCATTGGAGTACTTCCTTTATATCCCTTCTTAAAGAACTGAGGATTAGAGTTTTTTTAATTACTTATACCACAAAAACATATATATGGTGTTAGGGAAGATAAATGGGCCATAACTGGTCAATCTAGAAAGCTCAACGTTGTGTGAGGAAGTGAAGGAGGATGTTCCCAATTATAATTGAGGTGAGGGATACATATAGAAATCCTCGAAATAAAAAAATATTATAAAGTTATTATAGATAAAAAATTTCGAAATTGAATTTTAATGAATATTGGAATACATTTTAGAACATATATTATCCGCTTTATGATAATTTAATATTTTATGGTTTTTTTGAAAAATTGGATAATAAGTTAATTCAATAAAATATCATTATTTTCATATTTGGTTCTATTCATTTAATTTTACCTAATATACATCAAGATAAAAGTGATAAATCAAATATAATTCCTTAAAACAACAATATAATATCTTATAGATATTTAAAATTCATTATTGACAATAAATTATCCAAAACATATGACAATTAATAATTTTAAAATCAATTATGTTATTATAATGTTAAATAAATAAAAAATATTTCACAATCGAAAAAGCGTTTATGGTTATTATAATATATATAAAATAAAAAAAATAATAAAAAAATAATTTAATTTAATTAGGTTTAATATATATTTTTAAGTTCATTAATATCTTTATTTTTTTATTCTGTGGACACATAAATGATGTTGAATATAGAGAGTGTGACATTTGATAAATATCATTGATTTAATAAATATATAACTTGTTATCATATGAAAATTAAATTAATAAACTCCAAATATATATTTAGGTGTTAATTTTAAAATACACTTCATCCAAAATAATTAGGACAAGTTACAGTCATGGTTATACCCAAAAAGATCAGTATTAATCCCTTTTAATAACTTTATTTCTTTTAATGACTACAATTATTTTTTCACATTCAATTTTAATAATGGTTTTTAACGAATAAAAAACTATATATAAGTCATGTATAAATTTTTCATCATTATCCATATAAATTGGTTGATCATTATATTTTAATGAAGTATATATTATTTAACTGAAAATATCATTATTATTAATTTTGGAACTATTCATTTTTAGACTTTTTAACAAATATCCATACAAAAAAAAACATAAAAACCAAACCTTTAATACACCTCTAATAAGGATGGGTAATCCATAAAATTTGTGTATTCAATTTTTATTTTATTATTTTTATTTTATTATTTTAAATAACATTTATTTGATCCATTGATTATACAATTTCTGCATTATCATTCTGAAAGCCCTAATGTTAATTATTTCTTCCATAGAAATTAAAAATTAATTATCATTATGAAGAAAAAAATATTTTATTTCTAATTTAAATTTAGAGTTGTTTATATATTTTTTATAATGTCATATATATAATTTAATTACTTTTGAAAACATGGTAATGAATTATTGAATTTTCCCTAGAATAAAATACTACAAAAGCCATAAAGTCATATAAGTGGCTCCAAGAGGCCATAAAATTTGACCATGGTTGAATTGGGTCGATAAAAATGTTTAAAATATAATTACAAAAAATATTATGGTAATTATAAAACACTTAAAATATTATTTTTAATCTTATTAACTTGTTTTCTATTTACTACCACAAATATAAAATATAAAACTTACTATTCATATTGTCGGAAAAGGGGAAATTTGTACTAAATATGGATCTTCTGATTCAATATGTGTAATCAGATTTTCCAAATTCAAAGAAATATTCATGAATTAATTTAAAATTTATCTCATTTATAGAATGAGAAAATAAGTTTTTAATGTGAAAGAGTTCGAAAGATTGGATAGTTTTTATATGAAAATTCAATTTAAAATTGAATCCAATTAAATTAGTTGGATTAAATGATACAATTTATCTTATTATACATTAAATAAAATAAAAAATATAATTTAACACAATAAATTATTAAGATAAAAATCTATAAAAACGAAAATTATATATTTTTTCTATTTAATAAAAACATGAAACAAATCACAAAAATAAATAAAATTAAACAAAATTTATTTTTGATAATATTATTTCAAATAATAATTACATTTTCCAATAATAATTTATAAAAGATTCAAAGTCTATATTTAATACAATTTCAGCACAAAAGGCATAAATGTTATTTTATGGAAATATACACTTTTATTGTGTAAAATTGGAACCCTCCCTTTATTATGCATATAAAATATATTTTTATAATGTAAAAAAATTTAATATATATAAATTCCATATTGTTGTTAAATCTATAAATTTATAATAATTTACCTATTAGGTTATAATAATATAATATTTTGTCGTTAGGTTAGGTGTTTAGTGCAACAAAATATTTCTAAAAGATTAAATTTAAATCAAGGAATAAAATAAAAACATGGGGTGTTACATTCTACCCTACATGAATAAATTTCATCCTTATAATTTAACATCAAGATTCATAGATTGATAATTGAAAATTTCTTTGTCGGAAAACGACATCAGAAATAGGTATAATAAAACATCCTCATAATAATATGGAAATGGAAATGTATAGTTTAAAAAAATTAGGATTTAGTATATGATAAAATTATTATAAATGGAAAACCGAGACATAGAATGGAATTCAAACCCCCATAGTATTTTGAACAGTTTTAGAGAAAATCATTATAATAAATTCTACCAGAAAAATTTAAATCTATTTTGAGTTAAAGTGTCCATTGATTTCATTATTGGAAAATTTAATGAATTTCTTTTTGGGGCACTTTTTTTTCTTATAGTTTTGAGATTATTTTATTAACTAAAAATGAACTACATGGTTTCCTTCCATTTCATAATTATAAACTCATTCTTTGGTTACAATTCAATCTATTTTAATATTTTTTCATACTCGTAAATATGGATATTAATGATTAATTTTTATGATTTAATAACATCTTATGAATGATACGTTCAGTATGTATTTCCTCCAACCTCTAAAATTTTACTGTAACAATCAATTTTATCAGAATGAATTAAAAAATTCAAACATTAACAAGAAATAAATTCCAGAGTTCAACTCAAATCCACTCCATAATATGTTAATCATATGACTTGTCCAAAATATGTCTTTCTAAATTCAAAGAGACAATATTTATAAGGATGTTCACTAAATTTCTAAAAACAATTAAAAATTTTATTTTACTAAAATAGTATAATGTAGGTATAATTTCATATATCAAATATTTTATCACCTTAAAACAAATAATGATAATGATAATGATCCCAAATCCAGAAAAAAAGAAGTATTAGAGTGAAAATCCTGATATATATCATGATTCATATAACTAGTAAACCATTTATGAAATAATTCCAGAATAAAAATAAAAAAAACCATTATTAGTCACTCATTTTAAATTTTGTATTCTATTTGTCACCGACAATATATCCATTACCTATTAAAAACTATTGATTTTAACCATTTGACAAATCCAAAATCACAATTTTAGTAACACTAATCATAGTGATATAGTCCTAAAAAATAATTTATAGGACGCTTAAACCATGACATATTCATCTCAATATAGGATTCCTAATGTGTAACCATGGTTATCAATTTTTATTACCAAATATATTTTTGATGTTATATTATACATAGACTTTACCTAAATTTTAGTCAAATTGTTATGTTTTCTAATAAATTATTTCATGAATATATTTCAAAAAGTAGATAATAAAAATTCTTTGATACCAACTATAATTTCCATGACCCTTATAGCCTGAATATGGTCTGTTATGTTATTATATTTCCCTAAGATACGCTAAATCACATCCCAAATGATAGAATACATTATTAGTCTTGGTAAATTAAATAAATATTTGATAATCAAGATAAATAAATTACAGAAATAATTTCCATTAAGAACACCATTATTCCCAAAATAATTACCCTAAATATTACTCATAATATACTTTTTCGAATCATGGAAAAAATGAACGATATGAAAGGGGTGATCTCAAATGATTTATAAGGGAATTCATACAATGGAAGGTATGAGTAAATTTGGAATAATAAGTATGGAAAGGTAAATAACATTTCTAGATTCAATATAAATAATCATAAGAGTTAGAAAAAATATCTATTGATAATCTACAAGCCAAATAATTATAAGTCGCATCAACAACTAACCTCATCATGAAGATATGCATAATGTGGGACATCATAAACATAGCATCAAGGATTATACCAAGACACAACACACAAAAGGGTAAGACCTAGGAAAATACAAAAAAATTAGATTTTCTCATGAGTCTTACCGATTCTTAAAAGGAATATTTTGGGACCCTCCATACACATACTAATTCAAATGAATTCTTCATATAAATAAATAATGCAACTGAATAAAAATGCATTAACAATATCAGTAACTATATGTATTATAAGAACAATTATTTGTGAATACAAAAAATTCCACACTAAAACAAATTAATATGAATAATATTATTATTATATTACAGAATCAAAAAAATAAATTATGTATGTTTACATATGTGAAAATACTTTAAATTTTATCATTGAAAATTTCTAGAGTAAAATAATCTTCAAACATTCCAAACTAGGTCATGCAAAATTGAGACATTTAAATTATAATAACCATAATGGAATAAAATTTAATGAAACTATTAATATAATAATAATAATAATAAGTATATTAATGATATAGTAAGTCACATGTGTAGTATATACACTATATAATATAAAATAAGTGGTGAATAAGACATATATCTCACATAAGGGCTAATTAGATTAGAAAATCACTTACCTTATGCTTCTCTTTAGTTTAACGCACTTAATCCACTTGTATAATTGATTAAATAATGTTATTTATTTATAAAAGAATAGTATTCATATTTATGGTATCATATATGAGCCTATAATATAACCATAACACCGATTTGGTAATAATATTTTGTTATTATCCATGATTTAGGTGTTAACTGCAATCAATATTAATGTATTTTTTATCATGTAAGTCCCTTTTCTTAGGCATAGTATATATTAAATTAATATAAAAAATTATATTAATGGCATATATATCATATTTATTCGGTATATATATTTCTATAATCATTATTGATGGTTACATGGAAAATGAATCAAATCATGTGATGGAGACGAAAGGTCTTATGTATGCAAGAACGATGATATCATTCAGTTAAAGGGGAATGGGTAAGGCATTTGATGGTATATTAATTTTATAGGAATCAATATCATGTTATAACCATAAAATATATGAATTTTTTCTATAAATTTCCCATCTATATAGATTCGTGATGACAAATATATGACACGACGACATGGATACGACAAGTCATACGTACTAACATGAGGTGCTTTCATTTTTTATAGGATTTATAAAAGGTGTAATACTAGATTCCATTAATCATAATAATATCTCAGAATATTGATTATAAAACATTTATTACACTGTCATTGAAAAAACACTTGGAGAGATAGTAGAAAAATTAATGAACTTGAATGAGTTCTTAAATGCAATTACCCTATATTCGGTTGACTTTTTTAGATCTCTTCCAAAGAGATATAGGGATAAGTTTTATGGATTAATAAGACCTCCAAAAATTGGATAATTATTTGAAGAAGACAAATGAGTATTAAATGGGTGATATATATGGATAAACATTATTTAAGGAATTGTTGGAGGAGGTGCCCCTTTATAATTGAGTTGAGGGGTACATTTGGAAATCTAAAATTATTTAAAATCTAAATAGGCTATTCTATAGAGAATGACATAAAAATGAAAAATAATAAATAAGAAAAGTCATTATAGAAAATATTATATCCCTTTTTTAACCATTTAACATTTTCTTTTTAATTTAATTATATGTTAATTCAATAAAAAATCATTATCATGAATATTGATATTATTAACATAATTTGACTTAATATACATTATGATAAAGTAGAAACTTGAATATAATTCGTATGTTATATCCTAAATTCTAGGATATTAATTATACACTTTTACACATCCCCCAAATATATCAAAATGAATAATTTCAAAATCATTAATTATATTTTTATGTTATTAAAATAATTATAATTTTTGCAATGAAGAAGCATTTATGTTAATTTCGTAATTTATAAAAATTAAGAATAAATTTATATAATTATTTTTTTTAATTATTATGAAAATTAATATTTATTTTCTTTTATATCATGATATTTTCATGATTTAGATCCTAAATTGATATTAAATAGAAAGAGTGTTCCTTTCTATATTTATCTTTAATTTAATTTATATATAATTTATTTTCTTTAAAAAGTGTCCTTTATAATGTTTTCATTCAGTATTATGGTGATAAGGTCCAAATAAACATTAACCACTACATTTTTGGCAATATTATGTTTTGGTAATACCACTATAAATTGGTTTTAACCTTATTTTAATCCCTTCAACTCTAACAATGACAACATGTGTTTTTTATATTAATGGGGAATGTAGTTACTATAAAATTCTAGATGATCATAAATGACTCATGAATGAAATTTTCAATTTTTTCCCAATTATATGGGTGTTTCTAGTTATCTATCCATTTAAACATATATTATAAAATATTATATATTATAAAATATTAGAAATATCAGTTTTGACACAACTCATATCATAACGTTTAAAAAAGCATCAATACACAGGATAAAAAAATAAAAATCCTTTAATACATCCCTAATGTGTGTACTATGTATATAAATTTATTAGACGACATTAATTATATAATTAAATTTAATTATAGTATTTTTAATTACATTTATTTCATATGTACATTTATTAACAAATTATTGAATGGTAATTGTGAATGTATTTAATTTAAATATCTATTCCTAAAAATTTAAATAAGAATTATTATGATAGAGATAAATATTTTATATTTCAAATTAATATATATTTGATGATATCTTCTGAATATGAATATATAAATAATGTACTAATTAGAAACACAAGTATGACATATTGGACATTCCTTTGAATAAAATTCCATTAAAATATTATATTCAGCCATGTGGCTCTAAGAGGCCAAAAAATTGAAAAAAGGAAGATTTTGGCCAAAAATAAATCATCCAAAAAAATTTAGATAAGTTTTATTTTAATATTATAACACTTATAATAATACATTTACTGGTAATTTATTAATTTAGCCTATACTCGAGTAATTAGAAAAAACACTAAACTTACTATTAACAATGTTAAAAAATTAATGTGACCTATTTAATAAATATTGAACATCCAAATCCAAATATGGAATCCATTTTTCAGAATTAAAAATGCAGAATTAGATAAAATTAATTAAAATATAGTCAAGCAGATGGAATTAAAAATTTCTTTTTTAAAGATAAAATGTTCAAAATATTGAATGTTTTATATATGCAAATTATTTGTATAATTTACTCAAGTGACCTATTTTAAATAAAATGAAGAAAAAATATAATTATACATTAATCCAAATTCTAAATATTATTTTCCACTAAAAAAATTTTATATGTAAAATAGTTTTCAATTAAAAAACAAATTTTTCACTATTCATAAAAACATGAATCTTATTATAAAATTGTGAAATTTTTTACATATTTTCATTTAAAATAATAAGTTAATTTTTATGATCTAGAATATTTTGAAGTGTAAACCAATAGATTTAAAATTAGTAGGCTGTCAGAAAGAAATAAAACTTATTTTTAGAAAATATAGCCTTTTAATGCGTAATATTAAATTTTTTATTAACATATTACTATAAAATTTATTGTATTAATTTTAATATATATATATATATATAAATTTAATATTGTTTTTAATATTATTGAAGATTACTAATTTGATGTACATGTTATAAAAATACCTTATTGTGCAGTTATGATTGGTTTTCTTTGTATCACATACATTCAAAAAGAATAACATAATATAGAGACATCCCCAAAAATCACGTGGTGTCACAATTTAATTTAATTTAATCCGGATTTTTTAAAAAAATGTAAATCTTACTAATATATACATATTTCCCACCAACTCCTTGATTGTAACATATTTTATATCTCATAATTATTTTATTTATAGTTTTCAAGAGATATATTTATGTATTAAAATGATAAGTAGGTCATTAATATTATTATTTTGATTTCATTATAATGAATTATATTTCCATAATTAGTATACAGAATCCATTTCGGAAATATGAACGGAATATCATAAATATGTCAAATGTGAACATAATTTATTATGTAAAAAAACATAACATGATAGAAAATTAATTTAATGAAAAAATAATCCTGACAAATGTATATTAATAATGTTATTAATTATCATAATTTAATTATTCATTATCATAATAAACATATATGATGACCCGACCTGAGATGAGTCACATTTTCTCCATTTAGACTACATTCAAACATACTTGTTAATATGGAACTATTTAATTCTATGTGGGGATTATAATTCCCCATAATTTATACAACATGAATAACAATTCCATTATGATTATTAAGGATAAAATCCATGTTAATAATTGATCAATATTGTTTAAAACAAAATATGATCTTATTTCACTTCCAAATATCAAAAACAATTATAGTGTATCAATATTTTATTAAATGATTTTTTGTAACTATATTAAATTAAATTAACTATATAATGATGATATTTTGGATTGTCCATTAAATTTTAAAATGTAATGAAATAAATATTTATATGGTTATATCAAAATTGATTATTTTCATTTTTATTTTCAAATATTTTAAAAGAATTATTTTTAACATAAAAATTATCAATAGACTATGATTATAGGATAAGTATTTTACAAACATTGTATTTCTATATAAAATGTTAAATTATTTCATTGAAAAAAGTTTTTGAGAAAATTTTTTCCATTCATTATCTCTTATTTAAAAACATATATTTATGATCATTATATCATACCCTTTGTATCAAATTAATTATTTCATTATTAATATTCTCATTCAAAAATTACATTATTATGACCATTGATCATTATATGTAATTTAAATAATCATATTCTTTTCGTAATGGGTATAGATATTTCACAATCAATATACCATTTCTATATATGATTTATTGACAATGATTTGTATTTAACTTAAGGAAAAAATTTTGATATTCTATATCATTAAAAAAATATAATTTCTTATTTATAATGAATACTGTTTATGAATTAAATATATAATAGAATTTATGAGAAATTAATTGAAACTAAATTTGTTGGTGTGGCATGAAATTATATATCCACTTGATTCATCAATAGGTATATTGAGACTAGTATATTGGCCAAATTAGTTGTTTATTTACACAATTTTTATATTTTATTAGTGAAATTACTTGGACGTTGAGATATAATGATGTATAAGATCATCATAGAAAATAGTATGAATTTCATTCATTTATAATTTAGTTTTTATTCTTTGATATATTTCTTCATTGAATTTATACAAGGATTTGTTTCATTATCAAGTTATTGATTAAATTGATTATATTTCTAATTATTTTCATTATTGAGTATTCCTTATTTTCAATAGATATATTATTATGTTCATACCCCTTTCCAATGATTTCAATTTTATTTTTTTCCATTCAAAAATAAATTATTAAATATTATTTAAAAAAGTTCACGAGTTACAAAAATTAGATTTTTATGATTATATTTTATTCCCAATTTAATATGGGTTTCATGTATTTATTGTTTAAATAAGACTAATATCACATGTAACCCACTGGTACCTTCCTTTCAATCAATAAGATAATCCTATTGACCCCTTGAATAACTCCATTATGACATGTGATTTAAACAAGTACCTAGTAGACATATCTCACACATTAGATTCCTTAGCCTATCTACCTCTACAAACCCAAACATCTTTAAATTTATATACAATTAGAAATTTGTAAAAAAAATGACAATATAAAACATGAAAAAAATATTTCCCACATCATAGTATATATAAATTACTAGAAAATAAAATAAAGCCAAATACAATCCCTCCCACCCAAACAAATAGTTACAGCCTTCTCATAAGGAGGTGTAGCTGTCCAACATGACACATGGTCCAACCATGGTATGTTTAGTCCAAACTATGATTTGATGATTATTAATATTCTAGGGACTCTAAAAAATTGAATTTAATTTTTATTAGACATGAAATTTGTGGGATATTACCTAAGATGGATAAATATAACAATACCTAGAAATACCCCAAAATCCTAAAAAATAAAAATAAAGAGATTACTAATATCATAAAAAGATAATGCAATCAATATATGAGATATAATAATAATAGTATATTATAAATATATATTCATAAATTACTCCAACTCTCATTGTGTTCAACTATACATCTAGCCACATGATTGTTCTGAAGGATTCCAAGAAATTCTTATCTCAATGTTATCACTCAACAAACTATGGTAAAAATAATGACATATTTATGATTGGTCATTCCGATGAGGTATCTTCACATAGATACATCATGGAACTCCAGGGATGACCAAAAAATATGTAGGTGATTATGAACTGGGCCTCTTGTCGATGGTGCAAACCCTATATCGATTAATATAATAATCCAGGATTGAATCATGTTTATGTTTTCAAACTAATCCTGCAAACCCAAAAAAGTGAATAAAGAAATACACGTGATCCCATCCTGGTCAGTAAATTGGACACCATTAACTCTATATAATAATAAATACATAATGGGGTTCAAAATCCTATAATGACGATATAATTCCATGCATTAAACTCATTAGGATGGTCTATGGTCATAAAAATCAATTTGTACTACTCGACATATAAAATATTCAATGGAAACACCAAATATTATACTACAGATTATAAAATAATCAATAGGGATCCAACCATCACATCTTGAACTACTTGTGTACCCCATAAGGGTGCAAGATATAACATCACATTCATAATCAGATGGGTATATCTATAATATTTTCCTGGTTTTTCATTTCTATTAACTGATTAGGGCTAAGAATGAATTGGGTGGATACCTATAATGGTGATGCGAAATGTTTTTTTGAATATCAGGTTTAAAAAGTAGTTGCTACAAACTAAAGAAGGGTTAAAATCAATGTATGTATGTTACACAATGTGTAATGGTTGTTGGTTAAATAATCTGAATGTTCCACACAATAAATATTACACAAAGGGAAGATTCATTACACATCGTTTGATAATTAAATAACGATTATCAATTTAATGTGACATCTTAATTGGTGGTTGTGAATATTTTCTATTTTATTACGTTTAATGTGTTTACACATCATGTAATACATCATATATAGTTTTTAAATAGGTAAAAAAACTGTTATATCTCTTTTGGTTCCTTTCTAGTTTCATTTCAATTGACCCAAGTTCTTACTCATGCGATCGTGGATCCTTACAAAACTCTGGGTCTATTCGTTCAACAATTGATCATAGTTGTGTTGATGGTGTGAAATCAAAGTTAAATGTTTCCCTATTTTCATTGTATATTTATACTTATTCTTATTATGGTTTAATAAATCATCCAAAAATTTATTTATCTATCATCAGTGATGTGGGATATCATTTCTATGTAAATTTTTTGAGGACATATACACCTTTGTTCTCATTGAATGTTTTCATTTTGAGTGTCGAGTTTCTAGAAAAAATTTATGTGATTATGTTCTATTTGGTAAAATTGAATAGCCATGAATTTTTGAATTGTTTCAGTTTTTGATTTATATTGAATTTCCAGAATGTTATTTTATATGATTCAGTAATACCAAATTATAGTGAATTTGATTATATGAAATGTTTTTGCAATGAAAATTTGGAAATTCTCCAATTCTAGTGAATTGGGGTGTTTTTATAGATCATTTTTGATTTAATATTTTTAATTTAAATTTCATATTTAATAGAAAATATTTTGATTAAATTGTGGAATTTGTGGAAATGATTATATAAATTGATAGATTTGGTTTTGAAAAGATTTCATACTTAGGAAAATTACATAAAAAGTATGGATAGAAACCCAGTGGTTTAATATTTCTTAAATGATATGTTTTTTATTAAAACATATTTTTGATTTAAAATTAAAATTAAATTTTAAATGTGGGAATGACATTTAATTTAATTTTATGCACCATGAAATTAAATTTTCCATAATTTATTGTGAAATATTACATGAAAAGATTAGATATATTGTTCGTTATTTGGATGCACTCTATGACTATTCAATGTGTTGTAGAATAAATACTGCATATCACATACTTGAGGGGATGATGATGCGTTTCTTATGTCTAGTGTTAAAGGGAAGTGTGTGTAATCATATAATCATGATCAGTTTGATAGTGAGTATCCCTATATCATGGAACATGCATAATTATTTTGCAATATGACCATGTTTCTCGCCAAATTTATATGTAAGATTTAATATTATTCCAATGTTATTAAACTACATTACATGAATTATAAATTTATATAAACTATTTTATATAAACAATATTTAATACATTATATAAGTAATATTACATGCCTTCAAAGCCTTTCCTTAATGTAATTCCAATTATTTGAAATGCATGCCTTGGATTGATTAAATATTGATTTAACTAAAAAACATGGTTATATTAATATCAAGAGAATTCATTTTGTTAATATAATATTGGAATCTATAATGAAATATTTGTGATGATATAAAGGTAACATTATATCACACCCTACATGTGACATTGGTTGTGTTTGGATTATTTCCATCCATGTTCGAGTAAGTAGAAGGAATATCATGGTTGCACATCCAACTATTGAAACATGGACTTAGTGAGTTGTGTCTTTATGGACTTAGACTATTTTTTAATTATTGGGTACATGGGTAGTAGAAACATTGGATTTAATTCCTATTTTACTTCTGGAACTTTTCTCCCTGTGGAGTTTCTTTTGTTATGCATATAGTCATATTTCATTCGCTTCAACATTTTTACTGGATAAATGAATCATGCAATAAATTTGTATGATTCTTGGTTATATTCTCGTAAATATGGGGATTGGGAACCCCCATCATGATATGTTAGGTAAATCTCAATTATTAGGATTCTATGGTACCTAGGCTGGTTTTTGACAACGTTGTATCAATGGTTCTGGTGCTTTACCTTTCCTTGATGTCTGAATGTTTTTGAGTATTATTTTCAGTACATTGGAGGTAGTTGTGATTAAGGTTTTGGATATCCATCATCTCATTAAACCTTATTTCACTATGGTTGGCTAGTTAAAGAAGGATTGTTGATTTGTTCTTGAATTTTATACTTTTTGATTCAGATAGTGTGAAATCTAAATCTTGTTTGTTCTATGAGTCTGGATCATGCTCCTCATATTTTTCTATTTGAGTGTTATCTATTATCATAGTTGATGTCTTCTAATGTTGTTTATTATCATTTATCTAAGAGGATATACAAATTAGATATAGGAGAAAGATACTACTGATCCATAGTGAGGGAATCATCATGTAGACCCAAATCTAGTTACGTTGATTATTCTCACTATCCATGTGATGAATCAAGAACTGCCTCCAGTTCTCATTCAAGAACCTACATTTAGAACCTCATAGGGATGTTATATTAGATATTTATCAAGAGTTTCTTCTCCAGATGACACCACTTTTCAAAGGATCCACTGATCCTTAATCAGCTGGGTAATGGTTTAAAAAATGAAACATCTATTAGAGTTATTAGAGGCACTAGATGTGATCAAGTAGAATTATTCAACCTTTGTGCTGGAGGGACTGAGTAAGAGATAGTCAGACATGATTGTGACACAAAATAAACCTGGGATAATATATTATAAATACATCCAAGTTCTATTCACCGAGCAATTATATCTAGAATCAACGGTGTTGGGTATAAGTGTAGATTTTTTAAAGCCTAAGTAGGCCAGCTGATCCATGAAAAAGTTCTTAAACAACTATGCTGATCTTGTTTATATTTAACCTAATATTTAATATAATAAGAGGATGATGTCTTTCCAGATCGAGTTGGGACATTGATTTGATATCCCTTAATAGGTTATCTTGATGAATTTTTTCACTTATAATGTTGTGCTAGATAGGGTGATGCTGGTTGAAATGGATTAGGATAGAAATTCATGGTTTTTGGGAGTCAATTTTTTTAGAAATGGAATCATGATTTCCATCAAGGGAATATGGAAGAGTGATGATTCATATAAAAACTATCAATGGAAGGGACATTCCATACCACCAATAGATCCAGGGCAGGTCTAATGATTTTCTTTAAATGTGGGATGTGTGGAAATTATAAGATAATTTTCATAGAGGCACAAAATAAATGTGTATCCTAGAGACGTTTAGGGCACTTAAGAAGATTCTGTCATATCTGTCCAACTCAATGTAGTGGAATAAGATCATCATATCTGCTTAAAATTATGGGGAAATTAGATAATTTATTTATAAAATGGTTCCAACCCTAGTCTTATTGAATAAAGATACTATACACATTGTAAGAGTCTCTAGATGAAGTGGATATGGGTAAAGTTACTTTTAGAGATACCATTAATGCATCATTATCATTAACGACTTCTTTATTTGATACCGGTGCATCTCATTTTATTTATTTTGACCTATATTTTTAATCTACTAAATATTAATATGAATATTTTACCTTTTGTGATGGAAAATCTTACACCCCTTGGAATGAAGAGATGTAAATGTATTCTTTATCAAAATCATGTCATCTTATTTATCATCTATTGAGTTATCATTGTGTATTATGGTCCTATAAATGAATCATAATATTGTATTTTTTGAATGTATGTGGTCATTACCAATAAGACTAGCATTGATTATATTCTTTAAAGTATCTACCTTACTACACTCTATTGTGTGTCTCATATCATTAAAGGAGAACAAGACCAATGGTTGCGTAGGGCCAGACCTTCTTATCTGGACATGGGGAACGTAATATTATCTTTCTATTTTGATTTTGACCAAGAATCTCTGAACAGTGATCTATCTCAATTTTTCACTGAGTTTCTTGATGTGTTTCTTTATGATTTCACGAGTTTCCCATTAATAGATGAGGTTGATATTTCAAAGGAATTAATTTTTTCTAATAAAAAATTTTCAATTCAATTTTTACCACATGGAACCATCTTAAATAAAAGAGCTGATATCCGTGTTGGAAATTCATATTGAGAATGCTTCTATACACCTGTGTGTCTCACCTTGGTATATACCAGTTTTCCTCGCTATGAAATATAATTATTTTTTCCCTTGTGTGTTGATTATAAAAATATAAATCGAGTTAGGATAAAGAATAAAATTTTTTTTTTCCGTGGAATGATGATCTTTTTGATTAGTTTAAGGGGGAAGTTGTTCCCTAAGATTAAGAATAGATCTGGTTAGCAACAATTATTGATAAAAGAGTATGAAATTTAGAGAAATTAATTTAGGTGTATGTTTGATCATTTGTAGCCCATTTTTATTCCATTCAATCTAAGAAATGATCATAAATTTTTCATGGGCTTGGGGAATTATATTTCTAATTAGTATCTGGATTCATTTATATAGAATTTTTAGATGACATGCTAATTTACTATTTTTATGGGAAGGATCATGTGCACCATTAGAGATCAGTTATGGGTTTTCTAAGAAATCATTGAATTTCTAACAATATTTTGAAATGTTATTTATAAACATGTGAAGTTAAATTCATGGGACACATGGTGTAATAACAAATAATATATGTTTATCATGAGAAGGTGAAGACTATTTTGACTTAGGAGAATCCATATATTGTTTTCAATATTTTGATCTTCATGGTCTTAGCCAGATATTAATATCGGTTCATGAAGTAAATCTCAAAGATAACATCTCAAATGACTACTGTAACTTAGAAGGGAGTTATGTTTTCATGGAATGAGAAATTTTGGAATTATTTTTTTGAGATAAAACGTATTTTGAGTAAAACACCAATGTTGACTCTTCCATATGACCAGAAGAAATATGTATTCTTTTATGATGTATTAGAATCCTGCTTGGGTTGTGCTCTTATGTGAGCAAGTCATGTCATCCCTTGTGGATATCATCATCTTAGGCAACATGAAAACATATATCCTACCCAATACCATCAAAATGAATCTTTGATGAACAATTAAATTTATAGAGAAACTTTTATATTGAATTCATACCATAAGATTTTGAGTTATATATTATCTAAATTAATACGAATATCTTCTATAGGCATTGTGTGGAGTACATTCAATCATTAAAATTTTAAATTTCCTAAACCATGAGGAATGGGATTTTCATTGAAAAAGAACATATAAGGAAACGTTCGACCCATGTAGTGAAAGAGTCTTTAGAAGAGTGGATTTTAAAGGGTCTCATTGTATAGTTCTATATTAGATTCCAAGAATCGGGGGATGATGTTTCTTTAATATGCATTCAGCTAAAATTCACTGCTCTCAAGATGATTATTTATTATATAAATCAAGATGCTTAATTCCATTTCTTTAGAGACTCACCTTATAGTGGGGTAGACAGTAACCCAGTTTGCATATTCTTAAGAGGGTGTTATCAAAATTTCTTCATTATGCCATTGGTGACAAAGAAGGACATTATGAGGTATTATCATAATTCTAAATGGGATATGCACCCTGAAACAAATAAGATATTATACTACATGTCGTTGTAGTTATGGAGGCTATGTATGAAAATGATAATTTATGAGTTGGTTTCCTTTTATTATACATGACATCGAGTTATGGTCGATCACCAAAAAACATCAGGTATATATCATCAACTTACATGGACTAATTAGAAGTGGTATGATCTCTCTATGGAATTTTAGTTTTTGTTTCCTCATACATTGTTAAGTAAAAAATGTGAAATGGGATTTGATCAACAAGTTCTCCATCTCGACTCACTTCATACCAATTCTTGAAATAGCCCATGTTGAGAATTTGAGAAATATTTATAAAAAAAGAGATTTTTTTTCACAATTTTACATATTCTATAATCTATTATAGGGATCCTTGGTCCACTTATTTCTTTTGTATAGGCCTTTAGAAGACACTATGATAATAAGTCCATTTGAGTATAGCCTAAAATCTACATTGTATAGAAAGACCGGAAGAGCTATAAAAATTCATGATGATATGATCTGCAATATTGTTCTCTACATTAGTGGAGAATGGGATAATAATTTGTGTCTAGACGAGTTTTATTATCACAATAGATACAAGACCATGATAATAATGGGAGATTTTTAGTCATTCTACTGACTTCCTTTTAAATCTAAGTTGTGTTGGTCAGTGATTGGTGTATTCTCTTTGGTTGGACCAAGTTTGGTGCAAGAGAGTATAGTAATGACTCAATTAATTCATTAATTAATTCAAAATACTGAGATAAAATTGATGTATTATATTAATATTTTTCATAAAACATTTAAATTATCATTTAGTCATTATATATTCTTTAGTTCATCACTCATGTTGGGTCATCGATGTCTGGGTTGGCAGGGGTACCATGCTCCTCATTTTGTGGGACCGTTTGAGGATGTTGAGAATGTGGGAGAATTTTCATATAGTTTATTATGTCAACCCAAATGTTTTTCACACATATCTTGTAACATTTATAACATTTTAAAATTTATCTATCTAATACATTTCACACTTTCAGTTGGGGTGATCAAGTGATTGAGCCTAATTTATCTTTGATTTGATTCCCACTTAGGATTGTTGATTCTGAGACAATGTTACTTCATGGGAGGTGGATACGTTTTATTTATATCATATGGAGAAATAGATATAATAATCATGTACATGAGAATATCATGAACTGATGAGATAGACGTGGTCCCCTGTTTTTGGAAAGGAAGTTTCATCATAGGCTTTCAGAGGAAAATATTTTATGGTGGGGAGGTTGTAACATCCTATTATCAATTTGAGAGGTACAACATTACCCATGACATCAATTATTCTTGTCATTGACTAGGTAGGGTTGAAAATGAATTCTAAGGATAAAAATAAAAGTTTAGTCGAAAATTGGATGGACTTGCAGTTGTAACGCTCCATTTCAGCATGCTTTAGGAGGGTTACACACCATGAAACTAGGTTACATGATGTCTGATGAATGATGGGTACAAAACTAAGTGGTCCACACCATGAAATTTAAATTAATTGAGAAATCATTAAAAATCATGAGTAACTATTAGGTCATTTTTTAACTCAATGTGTACATTGTTCAACAGTTACATGAATTTACTATTTTACAACGGGTAATAGGGTTACACATCATGTAAAACAAAAACTATGAATTTTAAAAATTAAGATCATCTATTATCTAACTTTTGGTTCCTTTAAATTTTCATTTATCTTTACCTAATTCATTACCAAAATTATATTGGATCCCTATATCCCTTCTGGGTCCATTTTTTAGTCTTCAATCTTTGTTACATTGGTCGTGCTAGTTCCCGAGTAAGAATTTCAATATTTTTCATCATCTCTTTCTATTTATCCTCATTGGGGTTCAATATATCATCCTAAAATTTATAGATCTCAGAAATATGACATTGGATCTCGTTTTAGGATGATTTTTAAGGTCTTATACACCTTATTTATATATGATGGGTTTTTCTAAGAGTGTTGAGTATCTAAAAAATGGCAGGTGATTCCATCTCCATTAGCCAAATTTATCTACATTGAATTTAAGGATTTGTTTAAATTGTTGATTTAAGTTATATTTCCAAAAAATACATTCAATTACTTAAATAAAAAAATCTATAAAATTTGGATATTTGAAATTGTTTTCAAATGAATATTAGGAAAGCACCAATTATATTGATTTGGTTTGTGTTTATGGAAATATGTTGATTTACGTTATTGTAAATTAATTTTTAGATTTAATGGAAACAATATTCTTAAAATTGATGAATTTTATTGTTTAAATGAATTTTCAAATTGAGGTATTTGGTTTTGAATTGATTTAAAACATGTAAAAATTGATTACTTTTTTTTATAGAAGACCATTTTTTTCTATTTAAAATCCATGTTTTTAAATTGAAAACTATTTAGGATTTAAATGAAATTTGGTATTTGAAATGGGGGAATGATATTTTATTCTCTTTTAACAAGTATCAAAAAATATATTTCCCATAATTGATTGTGTAAGAGAACATAAAATAATTAGGTAGATTGTGTGTTATTTTGACACACTCTAGGACAATTCAACATTCTATAAAATAAATATAGAAGGTCACATCCACAATAGGATAGGGATGGTTATGCTTTTAGCCTGTTTCAAAGGGGATTGTGTGTACACAATTTTCGTGGTCAATTAGAGAGTGTGTATCCCTATAGAAATTATGTTTTATACCTATTTAGAAGATGACCGTGTTTCTCACGTGTTTTATATTTGATATATAAATATATTCCAATATTATTAATCAACATTACATGCCTTCTGAATTTATATATTCTATTCTATATAAAAAAATTTACGTAATCCATTGTTTTAAGAGTATTCTATCACATTTATGCATTTCATAAATTATATTACATTATTTGACCTATATCACATTATTTTTTAAAAAATATCCTTTAAAATTCCAATTTTTTTAAATAAAGACATTTAAATTTGGTTATTATTTTATTGGTATTTATTATGGAATCCATGGTGATAACATAATTGTATCATTATCTCTAAACCTACTTATACCATTGTTTTTTTCTATACGACCTCTTTCTAGGTTAGAATAATGGGAAAATATATCTTGTGTGTGTATCCATCTAGAATTCCTTCCAATTATTGAGTTCGGTCCCTATTGACATGGCCAATTTTTCTATATATTTGTACTTGTCTTGTAGCAAATTTGTAATTACTTCCTTTTTGACTTCTAGTAAAATACTCCAACTGGAGTTTCTTTTGTTATGAAAATTTTATTTTTTCTTTTTCTTCAATGTTGTTATTAGAAATATTTTTCCCATCATTAGCTTGTATAATTTCTGGTACTAATTTCAACTCATGTGGATTTGGAATGTTGTTGAGGTTATTTTAGGATCTAATTGGTTATTAGGTTACCATTGTACCTAGTCTAGTTTTTAACCCTTGGCATATATCAATAATCATGGAACATCACATGTATTGTGATCTCAATGAATACATTTATTAAAAATAGACATCATGTACCATAGTGGTATATGGTATGCCATTTTTTGGTAGGCACATGGGGTTCCATCCTACTAATTCATAATTACATTCCAAATTACATGATGTATTCGCTTCCATGAAATGATTCTATACCATCAATATATCTTGTTCGTTCAATCCCTATAAAAATTGAGTCGTCTGATGGGGATTATATTATGTTTGAAATGGAAAACAATGAAATACATCATGGGTGTGTTCTCCCTATACACATATAGATGGTTAGATATGTATCAAATGGTGAGTTATTGTGTCCCATTATGTGTGATACAATCTTCTTTGTATAAACCCTATATTCCACTCTAATGCTATAAATCAACATGAGTTTCAGAACTACATGTTAGTTAGGAAGGTTTTTAAAAGATTCCAAAATATTTCATTCTTTATATTCTCAAATAAGTGTAACCCTTAATTAGGTTGTGAATATTGACATATTTTTATGTCAATGTTTAACAATAAATCATCATCACTAGTGAAATTATTCCAAAAACAAGGATTCACTCGAGAAAAACCTATCATTGTATCATAAAATAACCAAATCCCAAACTAGAAAACATTGAATGTTGATTCATTATTGATTCACCTATGTTTAGATTCAATTATCATTATTCCTAGATATCTCCATATATTTTGAACTGTACAATTCAATATCAATCAGTTTCACTGAATAATGGTTTTATAATGACTAAATAAGATGTATTTTTTAATAACCTTGTCAAAGGGTTTGTCAATGTTGATCATGGAATGAAACAACGAATAAATTCCTATTTGAAAATTGTGGAATGAACTTTAAACATTTTCTTGGTATTCCATGATTTTTAGATATTATAATGTTATTTTAATTACCAAAAATAACTTAGGAAAATAAATAACCCAGTATCATAAAAATATATAACTAACACTCATAGAAAATTGACCATTAAATCGGTCTATTGGTGCATGAGATTGGTGTTCATCAAGGGCTAATCAAAATAGTAAAAATCTCATATAGAAAACAAAACCCTATATTGAGTATGATATATATATAAATATATAAATTCTAGATTCTCATTGTTATCATTGTCTAGATCTATAATTTAAAATGGTTTCAATGATCACCAATACAAGATCAATAATTATATGTTTGAGAATCCTATATTAAATATCCTCTAATGGATGCTCTCAATCACAAGGGTTATATGAATAACCATGGGTTCTGACCATATCTGGCCTTTTATTGTGAGAGGAATTTTTTAGTCAATCAATAAATAAAAATTAATAATATTATTTATTTCATTTATTATTTACTCCGACTAGTTAAAATTATAATACACCCCAACACCAAAAACTTTTATGTTCTACAAATGTTAAAACCCATGTTCTTGACTCAATTATTGTCATATATATCTGATCTAATAATAATTTTTTGGGAGTTTATTTATTTCTAAAATATCACATGACATTTTTAGTTATATATATTTTTTCTTATAATACAAAAATTGATCCCCTTTATGCATCCAAAAATAAAATTATCTAAGAATCTTTATGCGAAAATATTAGTGGATATATTTCAAATCATTACCTTGAAAAAGTTTTCATTGCAAAATCTAAACTAATAAATCATTCTGATTTAATCCCTTGTATCTATGCAAATATAACAATGTACATGCTGAATATAGGTTACTGGTGTTTTTTCATTAGATTTCTAATTAGAGAAATTTTATTACCATTTGTGTGAACTAGAATTTTAATATATTTATATACCATGTAAATTATTATAATCCCTATAAATATTTGAAAAATATTACTATTTTGTACATTTTTTTCTATCAATATTATGGATTATTGTGAAATGATTTAATTCATTATGATCCATTTTATGTGAAAGGAACTAAAATTAAAAATAAAATGAATTTGAATCATTAATGTATGGATTACCCATTAAGAAATATAATATTATTTCTGTTCGAGATGAGAAAACAATATCTATATTTTGGTGGATGCCATCGATTATTTCTTATAATCATGGAAATATGGAGAACCATAATGTACCATCACATGACATACATATATTTCATCATTTTTTAAAAATAAATCCTCCATGTTTTTGTATAAATAATGTTCTAGTGGTAGATAAGAAATTGATTTATTCACATGAAATGATATTTCATGCCATGTGACATAATAACAAGGATGATGATATATTGTGTTTGAATTTTTAATTGAAGTGATTTAGATCAATAGTTATCATTTTTCCAAAATAAAAGGTATATTGATGAAATTTAACATATTTTGTATGGAAAATTTAAGGTTTTATTCATTGATAAATTCATCCCTCATTAGAAATTAATTTATATGAAGAGAAATTTCCTCAACGAAATGGAAAAGGAGGAAAACTTTGTTGAAGAGTATGCTGATACCATAACAATACTAGCCATGTATTATAAAGATTATATTTTTAAATATAGAGAGGATGAATGACTATTTTATTGGTGGCCTTCAAGAAATCGTGATAAGGAAACTGATTCCTAAAATTTATCATCATATAGTATTATAGACCTCCAAAATAGAGATTGATTTTTTGGATCCTATATCCTCAAGGGAAATCAAGTGATGAAATTCTAAAATTATGTCCATGTATAAGATAAATCATCAATTAAAAATATGGGATTAAATAAATCACCCTAACATAATTTTTTTCGTTAAAAATACTAGAATATTATATAGGGACTTAGTGTTTTTTACAACAAAAGAGATAAGGCATATTTGGAAAATGAATTCAATTGGAAGTAAAACAAATGATGCATTATAGTTAATTATTATATAAATGAGTAATTATTAAAAAGCATTCCCAATTATTCATGGTGACATTCCATAGAAGAGGTTGAGGGGAGGAGGACAAATGTATTCATTCAAAATAATAGTGGATGATGTTCCTAATGATGTGGTGGAAGGTAGATTATTTATAGACTCAAGTTTAAATAATGTGTTGTTTAATTATATTTAATCATTCTCATTTACATGTTCTATTTTTTTCATTGAAAATATGTTTTTTTCAAGAAACATAAGAAGGTATTTGTTAGAAAATAATAATTTCATATATCTCATAATAGAAAGGATATGTTAGTTATTTCACATTATAACACATAAAAACTCTGTATTTGTTCCATTATATATTATAAAAAAATTTATTCTAAAATAATATATTTTATATATTGAATTTAAAAGTAATATTGTAAAATTTACAAAACCAAGAATTAAATTATGATTTATAATAAATATGTTGAATTCACGTACATTTGTGAGATACATCATTAATGAGTCATGTATAGATCTACCTAAAAAATCTCTTATGAATGAGATTCATTGGGGGAAAGAGAAAATAAAATATATTGTTAAGAAGGTAATATTTGAAATGTGAATGTATATAAATTATAAAACTACATTGAATTATTTCTATATAAATTACCTCTACATCAATGAGAATATGAAATTTAGTTTTCCAATAATTTAATGACTAATCCAAGAACCATATCATAGACTCCCAATAAAATCATTGCTTGGTAGTTTATGTAGTTGAACAATCCATTGAACGATTTTGTGAAACCTGGTTAACATCACCTAGTGTTTCAACTTGGGGATCCATTATTCTATTTTAATGTGGATGGATGGATATATTATTCTTGATATTTGTTATATGGAAATCATTGACATTATTATAATGACTATGTTTCATTATCCTTATATTGATGACCAATCTTATCAAAATCATAGAGAATAATAATATTTTTTTATCTAATAATATTATAGGTATCATCAATAACATATAAGGATGTTATATATATCAGTGAAAAATATTTATATGAGTTATGTACAATATTAATTATTTATAATATCATTTGGATTGAATAATGAACCCTCAATTATTATAGTTCATTTTAAAAGAGCATTCAATGAATACATATAATAAATATTTATTTTATTTACGAATGATATCTTAATACACTCTTAAATATTTGAGGACCATGATAATCACTTGAGAATCATTTATTATAAACATGTTGAAAATTATTTATATTAGATATTTTTCAAATTTAACTTACTTCTTCTACAATTTTATATTAATGATAATATTTTCCCCATAGATTGAATCATAGTTGACCCAATGAGAAAAACTGCAGATAAATATTCATCAACATAGATATGCCACTCACGGTCTTGATTTATCAGCCATAATATTATCTCAGATGATATAAACACATTATATCTATGGTGAAATATGTGATTTATGCACAAAAAAAGAACATAAAATGCATCCTTTTCGATAAGGGTATCAATATAAGGCAATGGTGATGGCGCGTGCTACACAATTATTATGATTACAAAATATGCTACCACTTAGGGAAGGTAATTGGGGACAAGGATGAATTGAGAAGGAAATATAATGGTATCCTTACCAAAATGAGGATGGACAATCTTCATATGTTTATGGATATACTAAATATGAGTATTTAAAATTGTTATGAATGTTTAATATCACTCTTTCTAATGATTTCAAAACAATATATATTTAAAAATAAAAGTTTCTAAAAATATAATAATGAAATTTTAAAAATATTACTAATTCGATGAATGATGGTCATTTCACAAGTGTCATATATGGTAATGGAATTCTGAAATTTGGGTGGAGGATAGGTGTACCATATATATATAATCTAAAAAGTAAATTATTTTACGTTTATCATAGTAAATACTTATATATAGTCCCTAGTAATAGAAATATGTATAGTTTTTTATGGAACATTTCTCATTGGGATGTATGGTGCTAGAAATTTTCCATCATAGTTCAAGAAGCTTGGTTTCTCAAAATGTGAAGGTTGGGAGACAAGTCCCAAGAGGAGTCTTGAAACCTCAACATGTTCCATTTTTGAAATGGTATTACATTACTATGTAATTTTTCATTAGATTACCCAAGCCTCCTAGAGGGAATAATTTGATATGGGTTATTGTAGATCGTTATCCCAAATATGCATATTTACTGACAAAAAGAGAAAATTTTCCTTTTTATAGAATACGACATCATCATGGTAGAGATATTTAAATTATCTCTAATCATGATCCATGATTTGAATCAAAATTAAAAAATGTATTTAAATGATCTCGATAAAGAGATTCATTTTATCACCACCCATTAACTCAAACATATTGGTATTCAGAAATGACAATTTAAAAAATATATGAAATTTTGTGTTCATGATCACCTTATTTTCAATGTATATGGGATCAATATTTACCATTGGTAGAGTTTTAATATAAAAATAACTTCAATTCTAGTATTCAAATGGTGTCATATAATGCATTGTATGCCAATATATTCCACCCTCAATCATCATAGAAAGAGGTTTGTTATATTATGCATGATGGAATAAATATTTTTTAGGAGATAAAAAAACATTATACGGCATTTAAAACAATTATTATGACATCTCAAACTACATAAAGTATTTATATGAAAATTAAAGATATTTTTTGAATATCATTTGTGTGATCATGTTTTATTGAATTTATATAAATAAAATGTTTTTATAATAATCTATATAAAGGGAAAACAAATTCTTATGTATGTTATAATGTTAAAAATTATATAAATAATTTGAACTTTTTCTAACTGATTGGAAATGAATCCAATCATCTTTAAAGAACACTAATTGTTAAAAATTTCTTATTTAAATAATTAAATACTATAAAAGAAAAATGTTATCACATCAAATGAATAACAATTGAAACCTGATTTATCATAAGTTAAATATCTTATCTTGACTCTCGACACTATAGGGAATTTAATGTGGAATAAAGTACTTCATACGAAAAAGTTCAATGATGAAATCACAAAATAAGGGATGAACGATGATAATATGTCAATGATATGAAGAAGAAGAATAAAACTCGTTTCTTTAGATGTTAATGCCCATTGAAATTTAGAGAGAATTTTTTTCTATGATGGAATAATGTGGCATATCAAATGTCTATGAACACTATGATCAAACGTATATACCATACACAACACATAGATTAAAAAACAATAAAATATTATAATTTAAATATGACTTTTTTGAACTAGCTATTGAATTAGCATGTCTAGTTAATAATACCCACATTATAGAATATATATGATAACAATACTTAATAAATATAATTACTAATTATTAACAATAAGAAACTCATTTTTTTAGTAAATTATTTTTGTTCATCAAAACATTATTTTTAGTCCAAATTATTTTCCTTACATTTTGTGAAAAATAAAGCTTATTTAATATTTTACTATTTTGAAAAATCCATTGGATGAAATAATCACCAATTTTTAAATATTCATATTGAAAATTTTTTAAGGGAATTTTTTTCTTTTCTAGTAAATTTATGATTTTTTACCTAATAGTGAGAATTATTTATTTTTTATAATGATTATATATATTTTCAATAATTTTAAATGTTTATTTACTTAATATAAATTAAAAAAATAATAATTAAAATTTTACTATCAATATTCCAATTATGGTTTTTATAATGAATTTTATAATTTAAATTTCTATAAATAAATATTTATGCATAAAATAAATGTTATTAAAAATGGGTTATGCTGCATTTTAAATTAATTAATATCTTAATATTATTCAATTATCTAAAATTAATATTAATAAATTTAATATGAATTTGGAATCTAGGGGTTAAAATTTAGAAAATAGGACCCCATTATTTCTTGAAATTATGAACTGTATCCAAGGTAAGTAATTGTGACCTCGGTAAAGGTATGTTGTTTATTTAATGTTAAAAATAATGTGACAAGGCATCCAATATTGATACAAGGTTTCTGTAATTAAATTTCAAGAGTCCATATGATCCTTAATCATCAAAATTTCAATAATATTTTATTTCTTCATATAGCATTGATTTTGGAATTTATAATATTTATTTTAAAGAGAATAACAAATAATTTAAATATTTTTTTTATTATTTGTCCTTTTAATTATAGGGATAAATTCAACATGTTTTTAGTTATAACTACTCAATTTTAAGATAAATTAACTTTTTATTAAGGTAATTATTATTTTTATTTTTACATACAATAAAATTTCAGTATACTCTTGTGCGATGTTTATGAATAATTTATATAATTAACAGAAAAATAAACGTAAAAACAATATATATATATAAATTATGAAATTTTCTAAAAAATATTTTTCATCCTGAATTTTTCTGATAAATATAAACTAAAAGTGAAGAGTTAAATGAATAAATTCAAATTCCCTATTTGTTTAGATTTATTTAACATTAAAATAAATTATTTGTGTCAAAACAATTATTTTTTTATAGAAACTGATATCTTATTAAATGATTTAAAATTTAAAAATATTTCATAGAGAAAATGAAATTTATATCATTTGAAATATCAACCATGGTCCACATATGGCTTGTTTTTCATTTTATTGTAAAATTATTAACCCATTAACTGTATGAAAAATTATTACTGTGGTAATTTTTGAATGGGTTAATGGGGTTTAAAAATAAAAGATATGTGTAAAAATTAATCCATTAAATTTTAATGCTACAATTTTGGTATATGTTTTTCATATATTTTATGTATATCAGTTTTGACCCATTTAATTGTGATAATTATTTCATATTAATTTTTTTACATTATGAATATCCAAAAGTTCCCCAGACCTCACATGTAAAATTTTACCATCTATTATATATTACTCACACAATATAAACATTTAGATTCATAAGATACGTACAAAAATACCATCATTAAATTTCTCCCCAAATCCTAGATTACTTTTTCTTCAAATAATAATATTTTGTAAGGCATTACTTAATTTCGTAAAGTTGTTGTCTGTAGAGGACGTCACATTTTTAACCATTTTTTTAATTTTTTTCTTCTACTATATACACTAAATATTATTCCACCAGAAAATATGATATCATTATTATATCCCATATACATTTATTTTATATTGATAATGAAATAACCTATGTCCATCTCATCTTGTATTAAAGGGGAAACAAAATAATCATTCCTGTGTATATTGGACTACTGCCTCGCGAACCGATTTGATTTATTTCCAATAAACTCTAGTTATATTTTCTTATAAATAAATGTTTAAAACATATAAATATTTATAATATTAATTAAATATGTTCAATTATATGAAATTAATATATCATATATTTTTTAAAATATCCATTCATTGAAATATGGTAAATTCATTCATGCATGCATGTGGACAACCACCACCAGGAGAAGATGTGATTAATTTTTAACCACCACATCAAATGTCTGGTATCTATAAGTTTACGTAATAAATAATTTTATAATTAAAATATAAATATATTCCATGAAATATAAATGTTTCATGAAATATTTCTACTATGGTCATTTAAAAATGGAAAATACTAGTCATTAGTACGGATAACCCACCATTCCTATGATAGTAATGTACTTATTTTTTCATAACCATCATTATTAATTATTTTTAAAATTATTATTGATATAGGAAGAATGATTTAATTCAGTATAAATTTTATAGATTTGATGGAATAGTGTTTTTACGACTTTCCACCCTTCAAAAACAATTTGGAGAAATGAACTGAATATCATCAGAGCAACAAAAATAAAATTAATTTATTAAGTATATATGTATAATATGATTATAAAGTACCATAAATTAAATACATTGTTATTAAATTAAAATTTAAGCGTACTTATTACAACATATGAAAAAACCATGATAGAACAATATAGGTATAGTGTCTCTAGAAACTAGGAAATATAAACAACTGGTCCATAAAGCATCTACATTGTCTTCCGTTTATTTTATAATATCTATTGTACTTTTTGGAATATCCTACTTAATATCTTTCTTCCAGACCTTGGTAAATGAAAACACACAAAAGGGTGAGCTCAAAAGCTTAGTAAGGGTAAAAAAAGGAAATATCAATCATATCATATCCATAAGAATATAACATTTTGAAAATCATATCCTGCAAAAGAGATCATAATATCATGACATGGAATAAATCATCAAAGTGAAATGTAATCCCAATAATCATAACTTAAAACATGATACATTTTTTCATACACACATAATCATATAAAATAATTTCATATTAGTCAAGACTCATTTCTAATACTATCATAGCGGACAAAGTCCATTTCTGAATCGAGTTCACTCCTCCTTCCAGTCCTATATCTCTGAACCAGATTAACATGCCATTCGAGCCATGTCAATCTCATGAGATATAAATATTTACCCAATCCATTGGAGGGAGATATCGGTCTCCCCCATCTCATAATGATACCATTTTTATGTATACCACAAAATCTTAAATCATGTATCATAGCATAACCCATGTAATAGAAATGGGATTCTTAAACATCATGCCATCATAAAATAATCCATATAAGATAAAAGGTATTCATAAAAATAATTACATCATAACATATTCAAATCACTATAAAAATAGGGATATAAACAAAACCATATATTATCTTATATGGATAATAATTTTGATAAAACACATGAACTCTATTATTGAAGAAAATATCCTTTCTACATAAAAACATATTTTTCCATTCTTAACATGCCATAATATTTTAAACTAATATAATTTAATTAAAAGAAACATGAAAACATGTAAGAAATATTCATGGAAATAATGTTCAATGAAATCATAAAAATCCATTCAAGCCGTATATTTTAAAAAAACATTCTTCTCGTACTTTTCCCGGAAAAGTCAAAAAGTACCTCATACTAAAAACGACAGAAGATTCCTTTCATTTCTTTTAACTAAAACTCAAAAATGGGTAAAATAGGATATAAATAGTTGTATAAGGTTAGAAATAATATTAAATATTGTGGAAACATGTATTTGGATGATAAATATTCCCCAGTAAATTCTGAAGTATAAACAATCTCGGATAAAAATGAGATTGCGAGATTTTCCCTTACCTTAGGTCTGATAAGAATTGTACGTATCTGATTCTCCTGTATAATGATTTAAATAATGTCATTGACTTTTTCCAGAATCATTGTAATTTTTTTGATATAATATATGGCCATATTATTATCTACTTATTAATAATATTTCATTACTACTTATTATTCGGGTGTTCATTGCTTCATGTTATTATGCATGTTTTGTCGAATAAATTCTTATTCCACTTTTTAGGTTACATATACATCATTTAAAGAATGTTATTTGTGTAATATATATCATATATATTTATTCAATTCATTTATATAATCATTATTTAATGAAGATCATATAGAAAGTGTCACATCACATCGTGGAGATGGTAGGTCGTACGCACGCACGAGCGATGATATCCTTCCCATAATTATAAGAATGGAATTGGATTTGATGATATAATATCTCAGATTCAGTATCATGTTATTATAATCATATATAGTTTTTATTTATATAATTATACCCATCCATGTAAGGTGGTGGTGGAAAACAGATTACACCACGGCGTGGCGACGGTATTCTGTACGTACGCATGCACGGTGATTTCATTTTCCATAGGATGGACAGAAAGTGAAAGAGGGTTGTTTATTATTTATAATAACAAATAAGTAGATGAGTGTTACTGTTGTTATTACTTTATAATGAAACAACTAAATATGAAGAAGTACATGAAAGAAGAAACTTGAAATAATCAGTAGAATAAATTACCTCTTCCTCGATGTGCCTCCTTTAAACTTTTTCTTAAGGGACTAGATTTGGTTTTTGAGAAGACCGGAACCTATAGAATATTACTAGGAAAGTTAAGAAGAGTAATGGTCATGGGTTGGTGGAGATTGAAGAGTCAAATTTGTGTAAAGAGGAGAGGGAGGATGTTCCCTTTTATAAGGGAGGAGAGGGGCACCGTTGGAAACCTCAAAATTATTAATTTATAATGAATAAAACCCCAAATAAATTCCTCCAAAAATGACTCATATTCGATTATTAGATGATATAGGGTTGTAATATCATCATACAATACAATTTAGACATGTTTTAAATTTATTGTAAAACTTTTCAACTTGATTTATCCTTCGTTAATCTATTTAATTTTATTTGTGGTAATAAGATTCTAAAATTTAAATTGTTATAAATAATTACTTATGTGTTGTGAATTGTCCATAATTGGGTAATTTATAACATTATAAACAATATAAATTTTAATTTATAATTTATAAATATTTGTGTCATTTTTTAAAAAAATTATATTACAAAATAACAATAGTGTCAATTTTTACACTATTTATTTATTTGAATTTAAATAAAAACCACAGAGAATATATGTTCAAAATAATAGATTAAATAGATTCATAACATGTCATAATTGTCTAGAACATTATTTCAGTAAAATAAATAATACATATAATATTTATTTTAATATTTTTAAAACCATTTATTTGATATTTCAATCAATAAAATAATTTCTACATTACTATTCTGTCACCTTTAGTGATAATTAATTAATCCATAAAAATTATAAATAAATTCACATTATATAGATATTGTTATTATATTTCTTGATACTATTCATGTTCTAAGATCCATTAAGTTTATCACTAAATTAAAATTATTAAAATTATAATATTTATGAGAGTGATATGTTGTAACTTTCTTGGGTTGTAATAATAATTAAATTATTTCCCTGATCAAAAGTCCATAAAATGAATATATTCCGACAATAAGGTGACATGGGTCGACTTTTAGTCATCTAATAGAAATATGGCAGGTGTTAGGATAATTTTATAATCATATTTTTACCCTTAATTTCTTGATTTACCATTAACTATAGTAAATAAAAATTACCATATTTACTATTCTATAATATAAAAAAGTAACCTATTAACCTAATTTAGAACCACTGAGTTCAAATATGGAATCCATTTTTCAAAATTCAAAACAGATAAGTTTCAGTAATTAATTTAAAATTAATCCCATTGTTAAGACATCAGGTTTTAAAAGTTAAAACATTGCCAAATATTGAAAAGGTTTTACCTAAGAATTCAATGTAAACATAATCGTAATGACATAAATTATATTGAATGGTAAAAATATATTCTATTTATTCTTTAAAACCATTCAATATTATAACTTAACCATTTAAATTATTGCGATGAAAAAAGTTGTTTTTAATTAAAATATAGCGTGTTTTTACTATTCATTAAAATATGAAAGTGATCAGAATAATATGAAGAAATTATCAAATGTATATTTTTATATATTTATTCCAAAAAAACTTATTCTGTCAAATTGAAATTACAATCATGTCAAAATCTATATTTAAAGTGGTTGCCCCATCAAAAGGTGGCGAAACTGCATTTTTTGAATAATTCTTATTTTACCCGAAAAAATTACTATGTTCTCATACCATGTTCTAGAAAATGTGTAAGATAATGTTATAAAATTAAAAATTTAGTTAATACTATTTATAACGGCTAGTCCATAATAATATATCGTCGTTTAGTAAAATCCAGTATTGTGTACTACACACGCTATCAAGGAAGTTCGCGATTGTGTGTAACGCAATCCAAGACAGTGTTGTCTGTAGTGTAACATTCCATTGGGGTTGCGTAAAACATAAGACAGAAAAATATTCTCATAAAATCTCATGGTGTTACATTCTACACACCTTAAAATGAATTTCCCCATTGAAATCCATCACTTCATTACAAATATATGAGGATACCTCTCCCTCATCATATCCTCAAGTTCCCTTGTAGCTTCTTCTAATTGGTGGTTCCTCCATAAAACATTAACCATGCAAGAGGTCTTTCTTCATATAAATTTTTTGCTACTATCCAAGAATCTCTATTGGCTGTTCTTCATAAGAAATATCTTGCTCCAGCAATATAACTTCTGAGATTATACATGCGATGGATCGGGTATGTACATTATCAAGAGAGATACATGGAACACATCATGAACTTTAGAGAGATTCAATGGAAGGAAAAATCGGTAAACTAACATTCCAACACGATCCAGTATTTTAAAAAGACCAATATACCTAGGGATCAACTTTCCCTTCATTCGAAATCTCATTACTCTCTTCCGGGGAGATATTCGTAAGAACTATTTATCACCCACTTGAAACTCTAGGTCTTTTCATAGGTTATCTGCATAAATTTTCTGCCGACTCTGAGATGCTCTTATGTGTTGTTGAATAGATTAGTCATTTTCTGCCATCTCATCAACAAGATCAGGTCTTAATAGATTTCATTCCTCAAATTCATCCTAACACATTGGAGTTCTGCATTTCATTCCATATAGAGATTCATTAGGATCCATCTGAATACTGGAGTGAATGATATTATTATAAAAAATTCCACCATAGGTAAGTGTTGATCCTAACGACCTTTGATATTTATTGAGCAAGATCTCAACATGTCTTTTAGAGTTTAAATTGTCCTCTTAGACTGACTGTCTAACTGAGGATGATAACTCGTGCTGAAACTCAACTCTATGTCCAGAGTATGCTGAAGACATCGCCAAAACATCGAGGTAAACCACATATCCTGATCAGATATAAGATAAATTGGTACTCTATGCAATCTTACCACTTCCTTTACATAAATCCTAGAAATATGATCAAGATATAAATCCTCTCTAATAGCAATTACGTGTGCTGACTTCGTAAGATGATCAAATATAAACCAGGTTGCATTATTTCCTTTGGATGTTTTAGGATGTCCAGTGACAAAGTCCATAGTGATTTTTTCCCATTTCCATTCTGGTATGAGTAATGGTTGTAACATCCACTTAGACTTATGTCTCTCAGCATTAACTTGCTGACAAACCGAGCATCGAGAGACATATTCAGCAACATCTCTTTTCATTCCATCCCACCAGAAGTACTCTTTCATATCCATATACATCTTCATGCTTCCAAGGTGAATATAGAATGAATAAATATGACCTTCATCCAATATTTCCTTTTTTAATTCTGGGATGGGAGGAACAGAAACCCAATTCCCGAACCTTATTATTTCATCATAATCAATGTGAAATTCAGGAGCATTTCTCACCATGTTTTGTAACTCTACATCTTCTTTATGCGCATAATTAATCTTCACATGTATAGATGTTTGAACATTCATTTGTGAAAGATAATATTTTTCCCAGTCCATTATAATTCCTAGATCCTTCCTCTATAAATCAATAAATATTGGATCTTTTGTGATCCTCGTCATGGATAAGCTAGCATTTTCTGATATACTTAATAGGTCTGCCCCTTGTTTTCTTTTCCAGGGTGGCAATGAATTGAGCAGTTGTAATCCTTAATCAGCTCCAACCATCTTCTTTGGCGCATATTCATCTTCTTTTATGTGAAAATAGACTTTAAACTTTTTTGATTACTATAAATATCACACATTTCACCATAAAGAAAATGCCTCCAAATATTTAACGAAAAGATTAATGCAAATAACATCAAATCATGAGTTGGGTAATTTTGCTCATGGATTTTCAACTATCGTGAGGTATAAGCTATCACCATATCATTTTCCATGAGATCACACCCCAATCCCTTCTTGGATTCATCACTTTAGATCAAAAACCATTCTCCACTACAAGGTAGTGTGAGCACAGGTGCCTGGGATAACCTTATTTTCAACTCCTTGAAATTCACTTCATACTCCTCCATCCAAATGAACTTTACTCTTTTTAAAGTCAACATGGTGAGTGGATTAGATAATCGTGAAAAATAATTGACAAAACGGAAATAATATCCATCTAAACCATGAAAACCTTGGATCTCAGTTACTATTTTTGGTGTTGACCATCTTTCAATAACCTTAGTTTTTGCTGGATCCACAGATATCCCCTCTTTGGAGATTATGTGACCCAAAAATGAAACTTTTTAAATCCAAAATTCTCACATGGGAAATTTGGCCTAAATCTTCTCCTTTCTTAGGGACTTCAAGACAATTTTCAAGTGATCTTCGTGTTATTCATTTCCCTTTGAATATACAAGAATATAGTCTATAATTACTACCACAAATTGATCATGATAGTCTCTAAAGACTCTATTCATTAGATCTATGAAGATATCATGGGATTTAGTAAGACCAAATGGAATCACTATAAATCCATAGTGCCCATACCTTGTATGGGAATCCATCTTTGGTATATCCTTCTTTTTTACCCTTAATTGATGATACCCTGAATAAAGATCAATCTTGGAAAAGTATTGAGCTCCCCGTAGTTGGTAAAATAATTTATCAATGCATAGGAGAGGATATTTGTTCATGATAGTGATCTTGTTAAGATCTCGATAATCAATGTAGAGTCTCATTGAACCATCTTTCTTCTTAACTAACAGAATAAGTAATCTCTAGTGTGACATACTAGGGTATATGAAACCTTTATCAAGATTCTCTTGGAGTTGTTTGTTCTATTCCTACAACTCAATTGGGGCCATTCTATATGGTGTCTTTGAAATAGGTAAAGCACCCGGTACGAGTTCTATTGAAAACTCAACATCAAAATTAGGTGGGAGACCAAGAAATTACTCTGGAAAAAACATCATCAAACTCCCGTACAATGGGTTTATTCTTAATCGTGGGTTTCTCTACAACCATTTGAGATAAATGACCTTCATTTATTGGAATCAAGACCCATACATTGGAAGAAATTTACACTCGGATGTTATATTCATCCTTACATCGATTGATGATCGTTGATTGATTTAGAATATGAAATGTAACCTCCCTTCTTTGGAACTTGATATGAGCTCCATATAAAGGAAGCCAATCAATACCAAAAATCACATAAAATTACACTATAGGATGGATCATAAGATTTTCAGGAAGCACATTCCGACAAACATCAATCATAGAAGAATTTATGTCTTTCGATGCGACAGTTGTGCCACAAGGATATGTCACTACTTACTCAACATCTAATTGATGAGGTAATATGGTGATACCCTTATAAAATTATTCCGAAATGAAAGAGTGGGTGGATCTAGAAACAAATAAAACATTTTCTACATTAGAGTGGATGGTAAGTGTGCTATTTACCACATCGTAATCGTACACCACATCGCCGATAGAAATTATATGTGACTTTCATTTTTCATTGGCCTTAAGCATTTGTTGACATCGATCATCATAAAAAAATCTTTGTATTAGGGCATTGATTAGTATAATTTACCATTAACTTTCACTTGTAACATTGAATTCTAGGAGGTGCGTTCTTTGTAGTCTTTTCTTTGTTCTCATCACTAGACATCTTTTTCCCATCATTATGTCATTTAAATGCTTGATGACCTTCTTTTCCACATTTGAAACATTTACTTGTCCCTTTAAGACAATTACCTCCATGTATCCTTCCACACATTGAGCATAAGGGAAAACTCATCTTCTTTTAAGGGTGGTCTTTATATTTCCCTTTGAAATCTATTTTCCTCTTCTTATCAAAACCATATGACTGATGGGTTACTCCAATATACATCTCAACCGTGAGAGCAAATCCAACAATTTCCACGTAGCTATTGAAGTCCCTTATGGCCAACACCATTTGAAGTATTTGTTTTAAGCCACTAAAGAATCGATCGACCTTACTCTCAGTTTGGATAATAATCCCAGAATCGTACCTTGCGAGCCATGTAAAATTAGCTTCATAGGTACCAACCGATTAATCATCCCATTTCTTTATTTCATGAAACTCTTTCTCCATATTTTTTCTAAGAATACAAGGGAAGTACTTGTTGAAAAATATGTTCTTTAACTCGTCCCATTAAATGGAATCAATTTCATCTCTTTGCATTGTATTCTTGATAAGATTCCACCATTGATCAGCTTCACCCTCCAAATGATATTCTGCTAAGATGAATTTATCATGTTCAGAACATTGATGAACTAAAAATATCATTTCAGTGGTACTAATCCATTTTTGAGCCACTATTGAATCAGTAGACCCTCTGAATGAGGGTGGAAGCTGCTTAATGAAGGATAAAAAAGAATTATGCTCCTTATTTTTCTCATTTTTAAGTCCTTCATGATTCAAAGCTTGAGAAAGTTGTGTGAGCATGGATACTATATTTTTCATTCCAGCTCCCATAATATTTGTTTGCTCAGGAGGAAAATCACTGCATTTCCCATCACTTTTAGCATTTACATAGTTCCATCAGGTTCCATCCATTGACTAAAACCAATAAGAATAGTGTGAGAAATAATAATCATAATAGGAAATCCACATAATCAATAATAAAATTTCACACATTAGGTCTTATCATAACTTATTCATGGCCATTTCTAAAATACTAATATAGTGTTCTATGCTTATATATATCCTTTGGGTTTTAACTAAGTCCGTCACATCCTAGTTTCCAAAGGTTGACTATACCTTTCCTCTGATACCAACTATAACGACCCATAATTTACATACATTGTTATTACATCGTAATTTAAGAATACTTATTACAAAATATAAAAAAACCCTGATAGGACTGTATAAGTATGGGGTCATTAGAAACTGGTTAACACAAACAACTGGTTCATAAAGCATCTACATTATCTCCCGTTTATTTCATCATATCTGGAGTTCTTTTTGGCATATCCTACTTAATATTCTTCTTCCGGACATGGGGAAAAGAAAACATATAAAAGTGTGATATCAAATTCTCAGTAAGGGTAGATAGAGGAAATATCAATCATATCATATTCATAAGAAAATATCATTTTGAAAATCCTATCCTCCAAAATAGATCATAATATCATGACATGGGATAAGTCATAGCAGTGAAATGTAATACGAATAATCATAACATAAAACATGAAACTTTGTGGCATACATACATAATCAAATAAAATCATTTCATATTAGTCAAGACTCATTTCCAAGACTATCATAGTTGACAAAGTCCATTTCTGAACCAAGTTCACTCCTCATTCCAGTCTTGTATCACTAAATCAGATTAACATGCCATTCCACCCATGTCCATCTCATGAGATATAAATATTTACCCAATGCATTGGAGGGAGATATAGGTCTCATCCATCTCATAATGATACAATTATTATGTGTGCCACAAAATCATAAATCATTTATCATAGAATAACCCATGTAATAAAAACAGTATTCTTAAACATCATGCCATCATAAAATAATCCATATAAGATAAAAGGACTTCATACAAATAATTCAATCACAACATTTTCTAATAAATTTAAAATTTTGGATAGAAACAGAACCCTATATTATCTTAGATGGAAAATAATTTTGATAAAACACTTGAACTATATTCTTCAGGAAAATATCATTTCAACTTCAAAAAAATTTTTCCTTTCATAACATGTCATAAAATTTTAAAATAAAATAAGTTAATTAAAAATAAACATGAAAAATTGTAATGGAAGCTTCATAAAAATAATGTTCTATGAAATCATAAAAATCCATTCATGTTGTATAAGTTAAAAAAACACTCTTCTCGTACTTTGGCCGGAAAAGTCAAAAAGTACCTCATACTAAAAACGACAATAGATTACTTTAATATATTTTACTAAAAACTCACCAATGAGTAAAATTGGATTTAAATAATTGTAGAAGGATATAAATAATATTACATATTGAGGAAACATTTATGTGGATGATAAATATTAACCTTTATATTCTGATGTATAAACAATCTTTCTTTATGGTCATATTCTTATCTGTTTATTAATAATATTTCATCGCTACATGTTATTCGGGTGTTCTTTGCTTTATGTTTTTAAGCGTGTTTTGTCAAATTAATTCATATTCCTCTTTTTAGGTTATAAATACCTCATTTATAGAATGTTATTAGTGTAATATATTTCATATATATTCATTAAAATCATTTATATAATCATTATTCAATGAAGATCATGTAGAACGAGTCGCATCACATAGTAGACACAATAGGACGTACGTACGCACGAGCGATGATATCGTTCCCATAATTATATGAATGGAATTGGAGTTGATTATATATTATCTAAAAATCAGTATCATGTTATAATAATCATATATATTTATTATTTACACAATTATACCCATCCAAGTAAGGTGGTGGTGGAAAACAGATTACACCACGGCGTAGATACGGTATTCTGTACATACGCACGCGCGGTGATTTCATTTTCCATAGTATGTATAGAAGGATGAATATAGTTTCTTCATATTTATAATAACATATTAGTATATGGGTGATATTGATGTTATTACGTTATATTGAAACAAATAAATAATAGGAAGTAGACGAAGGAAGAAACTTGAAAGAATCAGTAGAAGAGATTACCTCTTTCTCGATGTGCCTCCTTTAAACTTCTTATTAAGGTACTAGAGTTGGTATTTTGAGACCTGAACCTCCAGAATACTTCTAGGGAAGTTTAAAAGAGTAATGTTCAGGTTTTTGACGATCTTGATGGCTCAATGTTGTGTAAAGTGTAGAGGGAGGTGGTTCTATTTTCTAAGGGATGAGTGGGGCACCTTGGAAAACCACAAAAATATTAATTTATAATAAATCAAACACTATTTAAAATACTCCAAAAATGACGCATATTCTAAAATTAGATGATATAGGATTGTAATCTCATCAACTAATAAAATGTTAACATGTTGAAAAATTATTTTAAACCTTATCGACTTGATATATCCTTATTTAATCTCTTTAGTTTTTTTGTGGTAATAAGATTCAAAATTTTAAATTGTTATATATAATTACATATGTAATGTTAATTGTCCATAATTGGGTAATATATAATATTTTCGACCATATAAATTTTAATTTATAATTTTTAAATATTTTTTCCATTTTTAAACTGTTTTGTATTAAAAAATAACAATAGTGTCAATTTGGACACTATTTATCTATTTGAATTTAAATAAAATCCACACAAGAAGATATGTTCAAAATAAATTCATTAATAGATTCATACCATGTCATATTTATCTATTAAATTTTTGTATAACATTAAATAGTTTTATAATATTTATTTTAATTTATTTAAAACCATTTATTTAATATTTCATCCAATAAAATAATTTATAAATCACTATTGTGTCACCTTTAATGATAATTATTTAATCTTTGAAAATTCTAAATAAATTTACATGATGTAAAAAAATTTAATATATTTCTTTAGACTATTCATGTTCTATTTTTCATTAAGTTTATCAGTTAATTAAAATTGTTATACATATATGATTTAAGAGAGTGACATGTTGTCTCTTTCATTGGTTTTAAAAATAATTGAATTATTTCAATGGTAAAAAGTCCATAAAATGAATCTATTCCGACTTTTAGGTGATATGGGTCGACTTTTAGTCATAAAATAGAAATTTGGCAGGTGTTAGGGTAATTTTATAATCACATTTTTACCCTTAATTACTTGATTTACCATTAATTATAGTAAATAAAAATTACCTTAGATACTATTCATAATATAAAAAAAAGTAACTGATTAACATAATTTGGACCAACTAAATTCAAATATGGAATCCATTTTTCAAAATTCAAAACATAGAAGTTTCAGTAATTAATTTGAAATTAATCTTGTTTTTATGAAACATGGTTTCAAAAGTTAAAACATTTCCAGAGATTTAAATGTTTTTACCTATGAATTCAATGTAACCTTAATGGTAACGACATACATTATATTAAATAGTAAAAATATATTCAATTTATTCTTTAAAACCATTAAATATTATAATTTATCCATATAAATTATTGTGATGAAAAAAGATGTTTTTAATTAAAATGTAGCGTGCTTTTATTATTCATTAAAATATTAATGTTATCATAATAATATGAAAATTTTATCCAAAGTAAATTTTTATATACTTATTCCAAAAAAATATTTTATTTTGTAAAATTAAACTTATAAACATGTCAAAAAATAGATTTAAACTGGGTGCACCATCAAAAGGCGGAAAAACTGCATTTTTCGAATACTGATTATTTTACCCGAAAAATTTATTTTGTTCTCAAACCATGTTCAATAAAATGTGTAAGATAATTTTATAAAATAAAAAATTTAGTTAATATTATTTATAATGTCTAGTCCATAATAATATATATTTCTTTATTGAAACATGTTATTGCGTATTATACACGCTATCGAGGAAGGTCATGATTGTGTGTAACGAAATCCATGCCAATGTTTTGTGTAGTGAAAGATTCCTTTTGTGTTGTGTATAACAGAAGACATAAAAAAATATTTCTCATAAAATCCAAGGGTGTTACAATGATTATAAAAAAAATAAAGTATAAATAATCATAAAATATGTTATTGTGAAATTAAACAATGAACATAAGAATATTGTTTTTTTTAAAGAAAATACTTGTTGATCAAAACTGGAGGTAAGGTACTTTGCTTAAATTTACACTTCATTGTGAAATATTTGGTAATATGAACATATTTAATTTTATATTGTGTATATATTGATCCTTTGAGTTATTTAAAATGGATATTTATTTATTTATTTTTTTCAGGGATTCAATCCATGTTTCTCTTATAAGAGGAAATATTAAATGAAAAATACTATCATATTTCCCCCTGTTATCTGGTTTATTTTTCTTCCATATCAATTTTTTTTAATATTATTTTATGAAAATAATTACATTTAAAAAATATCATGTTAAAGTAAATTTATGTTACCCTTGATTTCTTTACATTTTATGAAATAAGTATTTAAAAAAGTTTCTTGAAAGCGTACAATTAAACATTATTTACAAAAATTCTAAATGGAATGTATATTTGAATTATGTGTTGTTAATAGAGTATCCCACTTCCAAGAATAGTTTACAATCATTTTCAGAATTTATAATATTTAAATGTTATTATAATGAAAAATATTTTCAGATGGTTTTCTCGTCAATTTTATATTATTATTTAAAGGATATAAATATATTAAAAAAACATATATTCTTGATGAAATAAAGGTCATATTTTATATCATTCAAATTATTTGGTTACTATACTTATTTGAAAAATTAATTTTTTTATGTACATTGATAATTGTATTTCCCTTAAATATCCATATTTATTATATCATGGGTATGTTTATTCCCTAACCAGTGTAAAATAATTATATAATTTGTTTTATGATTATTTTTATTTTATTAAATAAGGAAATATTGATATTCCTCTTTTAAACAAAACATATATTAATTGAAAATTCATATTTATCATGAATTAATTAAATCATTCAATATATAAGGAATGGATTAGAAATGAAGTGATATATTGGTATTTGAATTATTTATCCCCTGGGAGCATTGAAATGTCTCATCAGACAAATTAGATAGCCAAGTTAAATGGGTATTTCAACGATGTTTTAGAATATTTGGTAATATGTCATGATTTTATAGATATATTTATTTCTAAGGCTATGAAGTCCCATTACATAAAATTACGTTATTGATAATTGAGTTATGAATAACAACGATATTATGACATTGATATTATCCATGGATTCATTTCATGCTCCTTTTATTAATTAAATGACTTTTTATTACCATTTTTTACCTTATGATATTGATTTTGTATTATTAAACCATGATAGATTTTGCTTTAAATAATCATTTATGAGCTTTTAATATCACAATTAATATGTTTTCATTTATTTAAGATATGAAGATGAATTCTAAAATTGAGTTCAAGGATGAACAACATTTTATTTTATCTATTTATATTGTATTCCTAATGATAAATGGTTACTATGTATATATTAGTTTCTCCAATACAACTACGCTGATAAATTTTTGGGATTATATCACTTGTATCAATGAAAATGTAATAAATTATTCTCTGACAATATGTTCCTATAGATTAGGAAAATTATAAGTTATATGGTTTCACTTTTTGAACATTTGATATTGTCGTATCATATTTTTGCAACACCACATTATATGAAGAAATGTTGTACACATGAAATAATTAGAATGATAAAAATGTGAAATATTTTTATAAGTGATGATAAAGATTTATTATTGATTATTTAGTTTCATAATGTGGAATATAATCTTTCCAGTAAAAAAGACCATGATATTTATTAGTTTATTATTATTCAAAATTATATAATTTTATTAAACTAAAAATATCCTTAAAATATAAGATATATATTTTTTAATTTGTAATTATTAATGGTTATATCAAGATGTTATGACTATATTCAATGTGACCATGTAATGTATGTGTTTATGGAACTTGTTCATAGAGTGTGGGTCTAGGGAATCTGATTATTGGTATTATTTAGAGTAATCCTCCCAAGAAAGATATGATAAATCATACGTAATTATTTTCATTAACATACAATACCTCCATTTAGAAATCCACTAGTACAAATAAATCATGTAATGTGGTGGAGCTAAACACTTTTTAGTGTTTCATTAAAATTTATAGAGATAATTATTCTCAATAGGATAGTTCCTCAATCACAATAAATCAGGTGATTTTCATAAGATAATAGGTTATAAGTATGATGCAAGGAATTAGACTATGTATCCATCCACATCTATGATAAAAAAAATCTAATAAATAAAAATCATCAATTTTTAAACCAACTATATAAATTGTAATGCTAAAATGTAAAAAAGTATACCCAACATATAGATATATTAAACAAAATATTATGCAGGTAATATCCAGTCATGATATAGATAATACATCCCCTATTTCAATAAGTCCTACCACTTGTAAAAGATTTACCAAATAGTAATAGAAATAATAAATTCCTTGATTCGACATTATAACACCCCTAAACCAAACCAGTCTACCTTAAATAGACAAGATCAGTACATAACCTCATGTGTGCCACACCATTTTCCAGAGGCTTCATATCTGTATTGTGTGAAACATTTAATACTATGTGGAGTCAATAACTTCGTATAAATGTAATTTTAAGGAAATAATAATAATACAGAATTATTCATCACAATAATCAACTATATAAATTAAAATGTTGCCCAAATCTAATCATAAAAAACAATTTTCTATATTCAATATATGAAATGAAAAATTTCAATTTCATCAATATTGGGAATGATTCCACAGACCCCTTGAATGTATCTATATAAATTAGACCAAAAGAATAATAAAAAACACACTGATGCTTCCATGGGACCTAATCCGATATTATCTTCTGACTCTATAGAGAATATTAAAAACAAACACCCATTTTTATTACTTTTCATTTCTAAAATATTTCATAATGACGTATACTCTGATACGATGGTTATGGTTTTCCTGAGGATGGTGTGAGGACAACATTATAGGCCACTACCATTTATTTTTATTAAAAAATATTTCAGAGTTAATGTTTGGAAATTTTGGTAATACAAAAATTTGAAAATAATCAAAAAGGATAAATAAATAAGCCAATATTGAGCCACATTTTTTATGGTGACAATAGAAGTTGGAAATACCTACTTAAAACAGTATTAAATTTCTAGGAATAATTTTATCCATCATGGTGGAGAAATTTATTCTGATAAAATCTATACATTAATATAATACATTCATTTAACATGAATGGATTTCAATGATCAATTCACACCAAAATATTTCATTGAGGGTAATGAAACCCAACCAACAATTAAAATAAAGTATTATTAGGGTACATGATCCCCAACTATAATTACAATATCTAGTTAGTGGGGAATTGAACAACATTATAGAATCACAATTAACATTAATGTCTAATGATTTAACATAGTCAGATCAGAAATAATATTCGGGGGACTGACTTCTAACCTAGGAATCCCACATATAAAAAGGGTAAAGACACTCCACCCTAGAAAATCACATAAAATTATGGGGGAATGGTAACCAAAACTACTTTTGTTAATTATATCAATATCAATATGAAATAAATCCCCATCCTTATATATATCACCATATAAAATCATATCGGATAAAACCCCAACATACTCTATCCCATCACAATATTTTTTGGGGTGATTTTTTACATACTCTTAAATCCAAGAACATATTTTCGAGAATGAGAGGATTTAAAAAATATTATTTGGAGAAATATAACCATCCACATGAATTCCATAAACCAACTTATTTTATTCTCAAGTGGTTTAGAAACATTACAAAACCCTTCAAAAAATTTCTATGTTGGAGACTTATAAGATATCATCATCACGACATATAATCTATGTTATCAGTGTATTATAATCCCTTAACAAAAAATCTAAATTAAATTTACCACCGTTATGAGTAATAAAATTAAGAAATAATTCATGTTTTTATTTTCAAAATATTTGTATTTTTTATAATTTTATGTCCATAATATAATTATTAAAACTGCATAATTTTTTCCAATTTTATTCTTAACATGGCCCAAGAGGTGAATAATATGATCAAGATAATTTTGGGTACATAATGTTAATATATCTTTTTTTTGAATAATTTTTTTTAGTGTCAAATATATATGATTCTTGATTCATTGAATAGAGTATGGGAAGTCTTATAGTGGAAAAATTATAATTTTTTTGAATGTGTGAGGATAGAAGACATTTTTAATACACGTGTGTGGTTAAACTATTAAGATTTAATTGTTAAATATGTATTCTTTTCTATAAATGGTCCTTGGATCAGAGTAGAATTATGATTATAGAGAAATCCTGAAAATCATACAATTCTATTCATCATGATATTTATATAGTTGGAGCTTCTGTTATAAAACCATGAGGCCAAAACATATGTATAGTATTGAAGAAGAAAGATCCAAATCCGTGGTTGAAGCATGATATGTGTTAAATTTTTTAAAAAAAATTACTTGTTATTATTTAAAAATACACTAAATTATTTCAATTCCTATGTAAATATGGATTTTTGACTACATACAATTGGAATGAGAATGAAATTAGTTTGTAATATAATTTTTATTGATATATTCATATTTTTTTATATTGGGAATCCATGATTTGGATGTTAATTATCTCTTATTGAATTAAAAAAAGTATCCATAGAAAAATATTGTATTTAGAAAAAATGTGAATACTATTGTTCTGTAATCTAAAACTAATTAAAAATTCCAGAAGTGACCCTACTAGACATGGTCCCTACACTGAATGTAGGAACTGACCATGTGTCCCTCATATATAATGAATCTATCATTTAATGGATTGTTTACCTATCATAAAAAATAATTGATTGATCCGTTAGATAACTATGAGAACTATACATGGACACATTATCACATTACCATCAATCCTAACTCATATTAAGAATACCTAATGTGATCCCACTCATATAAAAAACATCATACAGTCAGAATAACAATAATTTCCTTCAAGCTACTAGTTATTAAAATAATATTTTCCCACAAGTTTCAATCATTCCTCTTCCTCTCATGATTCCATGAGACCGCCAACTAATTCCAAACTCCCAAATCCACTAATAAAACTAATACCTATCAGATAAATCCAAATGACCATCATGAGGCTAGATTTTCCTCTGAATTTTTAAACCAAATGTTTCATACAACAATTAAAATAAAAATAAGGATTATATACATTTTAGTTAGGAGCCCTAATAGTTCCACCCATAACATTGGGTTAACGATGGAGATAAACCACTATTCTATGATATTTATATATGTACAATGATATTCTCTATGATCTACATTTAATGTGGCTCTAATACAACCTAATTATCCATGAGTAAATCCACCATCCCACTATTACATCTGATGATTTTATGACATTAAATATAGTTTCGTCATTGATCGATCCCTATAAACACTAGAGACACCTGATAAAGAACCAAGAACCCATGATATATTTATGAAAAAAGGGATGTGACATCATGATAAATTCTTCACTATCAATATAATTTAATTACAACCATGTAAAATTATATATTACCATCCATAGATGTATTCATTGATCCTCAGGTAAGAACGATACTTTAGAATCCATCTAATAGGGAAATGAAACACCACTGACAAGATACAATTCACATTAAATGATAGTTGATAGAATATATTTGGTTAATACAATGATATAAATTGATGACTGATGGATTATAAATTAATATTAAATGGATAAATTTAATCACAATTTCAATAAACCAAATCCGAATACCATTTTTTCCACAAAGAATATATATATATATATTGTGCTGAAAATCACCCTTGAACACACACAAAACTATACTCTAAACTAGATCATATGTGGATAAATGAAATCATCATGGGAATTTTTAGAAATACTTCGTAAAAAATTAAAATAAATGTATCATGTACCATTTTAAAGAATAATACATTCATTTATTTCATGATGTAGATCACTCTTCGCACATCGGAGAAAGAATGCTCAGATGGTCAAGGATTCTAAAATAAATTTAGGGGTACTCGATTAATATTTTGGGGAGACAATCATTCACGACTAGTTGATATTATTATTTTATATTCATTATCCATTTTTTAAACTATGATAATTGCCCATTTTTCTTTTTTGGTCTTTACAAATACCATCCCATCACTCATCCCTACTGATGAATTCAGATCCTTCAAGTTTATTACTATCTATTATGTTCATTTTATTTGTTTTAATCACTAGCGGTTTCATTTTGTTGAATATTTTAATTACCATTTCATATTATCAACATTTCACACAAAAAACACTTGGGATTAATTTAGTACAAGCGATAATAAGAAATATGGGGTATTAAAGTGTGAATTGGGGTACCCAATCCCAATGCCAGAATATGGTTGAGAATTCAAAATTCATTATATTTACCTATATTAAATATAATAAACTCATTAAATTAATAAAATTGATTCAATTTTCAAGAGTATGACTAAGGATAAATTGAGTAATGATTCAATAGTGTAATCTGGTAACGATCTAATGAGAGACCACTGATTATTAAACTGAATTTTTAAGAGATATTTGATACTATTTTCTATATATGTAAACCAAAAAAACTTAATTCAAATAATAAGTACCCTTAATTATCCTGAGAAAACATGAGTCTCATTGTTGTACGATTTTCTCAGGGTTAATGGATTTTTCACCACATTCCCCATGATAAGTACTCATCAAACAGGGAACCATTGTTATGGAGGCCATTTATTTGTTATAATTTGTTTTTTAATTAACATATCATGTTCTTCCAATCCTAATGTCATTGATCCTACTATTTAAAAATATATACCCATAATATTCATGAAACTATATATCAGAAAAAATGAGTAAAGTGTGTTTTTCACCATTCCATTGGATGATTCTCCCTCCTTGTATTATTCCTCATAAAATTATATAATAACATGTTAACAAATTAAAGGTAATATAACTTAAATTTTTTAGGAATTAAGATTAATTTATACACACATTTGTAATATTAATCACCAACAAATTATATTAATTGATCCGGGAGACTATGAACAAAAAAATTGTATGATGAGGATACCAGATGAGTTACATGGGTTATATGGTGAAGACCCCAATGGAAAAATTTGCTAATTTAAATAATTTTTTAAAATATTTAGTACTACATGTGTCAATGAAGTTAAAATGAGTTGGAATGATTTTTCATTCTCACATGAAGGAGAATCCAATGATTATATCAAAAATCATCAACCTCATGAATTCACCTCATGAGATGATATACCAAATAACTTCCTCTAAAAATTATTTCCAACAATGTGGTCTTCTCACATATGAATTAAAATCAATTGAACGAAATATGAATCTTGATAAACACCCTTTATGTTTTTGGAGTAAATCATGAACCATACCACTTTTTTCCCACATAATTTATAAGATGAAAATCACCTCATTGAATTCCTCTATAATGTATAGATGTTGCATGACTAGAACCTACTCGTTTATTATATATAATGGGAACTAATTTATAGGTTTACATTTGATGTAAGATAATTTATAAGGAGGATCTCACAAAATTCACAATAATTTAGAAGGATAATGTGTACTAGAAGAATGGATGGCATAAAATGATCAAAATATAAATTATTAAAAAAACATTAAACACTATCTAATAATTTTATATCACTATATTTGAAAAATGTAATGGAATCATCACCCACCACACCCACATGGGACTTCTAGTAGTTTTATACTAATGACCATATCATATATGGTTTCCATCATATTCAAGTATGTGAACGTTTTGATGTGATGTTATAATGAAATTTAAATACGAAACTAATAGTAAACCAAATTTTCAATCATTATCTGACTAAACAATTTAGAGCTCAAAGGAAAAAATAACAAAGGCATATATTCTAGCAACCATGCTTATATGCTTCTCAACATATCATCAAACCCCCTCTGATCTAAATAAATAACGCTCTATAAGCTACCATTATGGAAATCCATAAGAAAAGTTTATGAATGAAATTATTTTATATAAAATAGATTATAAAAAAATTAAATAGAACGATATCACTACTCACGGATTACAATATATTAAATTACTAGGATAGTTTGGTAGATCATGAACACCACCAATAACATGATAAATCATCCCTTAGACAAGCTTACAAAAGATCTATTTTCAATCCATAATTTTAATGGTATTTATTTTTCATTATTTAATGGAATAATATATGAAAAAATGATGGGGAACCTATAAAAATTTTAGACCGAGGTGTACAACAACTTGAATCTGAGCAATCATCCAGATAAAAAGAACATGGGATTAAGACTGTGAGGAAAATATCATGAAATAAAAACATGATTCCCAAAATTGAAGAACAAAAACTACCCCAACAACAATTACCCATAAAGATACATGAGCATAATAAACCCATTTTTAACTCATTGAAACAAATGATGTTATAAGTCTAAAAAATGTTATGATAAATTTCCCCTACTAGAATCCATTGACCATATCTGTAGAATAGAAAAGATCATTAATGAATTGCACAATATAGAAGTCAATTATGAGAAAATGAAGATGTAATGTAAGGTATGAATTCTTAAACAATTATTATAACAAAAATTACCCTAAAATTCAATTATATAATAACATTTCTGATTAGATTCACAATTTGGAAGAAACATATATATTTTTTATTATCAAGGAAACATTTTTGGAAAATATGGGAAACCCCATATTCATCCAGAATAAGAAATAATGTAAAAAAACATTGTTTTTGAAATGTAACATGATCATATTAGAATTATTATTTCTTATAATTTTATTTTAAATCATGGTTACTAATGTTTCTAGATCAAAAATTATAAGGGATTAGATATATATCTTCATATTTTTCACACATGCATTTACTCCACTTCTATGATCATCTATTCATTGAAGGATCTTTCTAAAATAAGGTTATTATTGTTAATCCAGCCAATATAATTACTATTATTATCCACCAGAATTTCCATTCCCATTTTCATATTAAAATATTCTATAAAGGATTTTATCACGAGGAATTCCTCTTCAATAATTTATTTGGAATAAAAAAGAAGACCCATAGGAGATTCAAAAATAGTCTCTTATCGGTCACCCATATAAGAAGCCACCCTGAAATCTATATATATAAATAATATATAATATCCACTAGAATTGGTATCATTTTCCTTCATCTTGGATTTTGAGTTTTTAGAAGATAGTATCATCGTTGGTAGTGGTTGATATATGCAATCCTTTCAAAATTTCTTACTCTCGTACTAACCCATCATCCTCCTCAAATGGTAGAGGTCTTTATTATGAAATTCATGTGCAATGTCATTTGAAAATGGACCAGATGACTCCTCACCAGAACCATCTATGGGAAATCCCAACTCCTCATTGGAGCTCTCGAACTACAGTGCCTTTTAACTAGGACAATCATTATGAACTCTTCAAAGTGGACACATAGATTAATTAATGGTAAGTGGATTCTTGGACATGAAATGATCAGTCCATTTTCCAAATTCTCTTGATAACCCTATCTATGAGTGTTACCAAGTGTTGTAAGCACTACATCCACATAGGAAGAAACATTTATGGCCTCTAAACATCCCTCCACATTCTTATTTCCACAACCTAATTGAGACCACTATGTATATATCATTATATAGTCTCCAAATTTAATGTTTCAAGAAAACTATTAGTAGCATAATCAACATCATTTCCTAGTTTTATAGAAGAAAATTTTTATGGAAATATAGGGAATACCTAGGTCTTCCCTCAGTCAACTGGAAACATCCCATATAAAATGGTTACCATACTGAGAGTAAATGTTAACAACCTATTCCAAATATGGTACAAAACATCCATTCTAATGACTCTATTCAGAATAACGACCAATATTCCCTTCTTCGATGACAAAAAAAATCTAAAACCACCTCCATTGAAGTTATCTTGGCTTTATTCCATCCCTTAATTCCATTATTGGGAGTTCAATTTTCTTACAGGTAGAGAAAAAATGGAACCATTTATCATACTCCAAAAACACCTTACATTAGAAATATTCCCCAACAAATATCCCATAATAATTATTAGGAAACATGGATGCATACAATTACACATATATTCATAGAGCCACAATATGGATAATAGAACATGTCTTGTAGTGTGAACATAGATACCTTCCTATCAAATTCCCTAGCATATGAAAAATTACAGCGTTTAAAAATGTTAAGAGAATTAATTGAAACAAATCCAAACCATTGTAGTTGTAGAATAAAATTTCATTTGAAAGTACATGGCCCAATAAAATAGATAAAATCGAAGTTTGATGAATATATTAGGTTATTGGACCAAGCCTTATAAGTCTTCTTCTAAGGAAAAATTGGATAATCAAATTCATACTACTGAGAATAACAACTATATAATGATCCTATAAAATCCATTACCTAAAAATGAATTGATTAAATGCATCCACATAAGGGTGATGTATATTAAAAGAATAGAAAAATAATTATATTAATAAGAATGTAAGCATTGGAAAACCCCATGTATATGATTGTCAGCTGTGAGAAACCACCAAATAGATCTTGGACCTTAGGGCGTAGATAATTTTGTAGAAAGGGTGGAAGAAAATAAGGGTTGCATAGAGTGGAGAAATAGCAGGATGTGGTTATTTTTAATGATGGAAAAGGTCTCTCCCCCATCAGCATGGGTGGTATTAGTGAGATATCCATCACCATCATAGGATGGGAAACACCTCCTCTAAAACCCTCCCAAGCGACCTAAGTTACATCAACAATTTGTAAACCGTGTTTTTTCAATACATTTCATGGATTATAAAATTCTATTAATGTGATGAATGTTTCTATTTTTTCATCCATATAGATTTTAGGAAAATGAAACATTGTATTTCTTGAAAAAAAAATAGAATCATTATATTAAATGCCATATAGGTATCCATGGTGATGACTTGGTAAGTACACAAGGTTATCAATTTCCTACAAACTTCTATATTCTCATCATCGATGAATGAAAAGTTAAATATCACCCACTAATTATATTAACAATCCCAAAGAAATATAATTCTACAACTATTAAAAATGTTTATGATGGGACCTAATCATTTAATTGTTTGAGGAAAAATAAGATTAAAACAAACTAGTTTAAATAAAACTCCCATGTGAATTAAATTTTGTTTTTACATTAAAATATATTGAAATAAAATTTTCAACTAGGTTAGATGTGGAAATGTTAGACAATATAATCATATTAAATTATATTTTGGGAATAATAAATATGGTTGATATATCTATTTTTGAAAATGAATAGTATCTGGTGGTAGATTGGATTAATGATAAATTTGAAGTGGTTTATGTGTTTTTTATGATTTACTAAAATATGATACTAATAATTACTACAATTATGTGATAGTTTCCCACGTTAAATGATCTATGTTGGGAATTTATATGTAGATCAACCATGAGATAGAATTAAAAATACTTCCATCAATCATTAAATACACATTTCTAATAGTAAATCAAAAACTACTCATCAGAATGTCAAATTATTTAGAACCGACCCCGATGACAAATCATGATAATCCATTACATGGTGATAAAATATACAATAAAACCCAAGGGAGTGAGTATGATGACATGGTGTACTATATGGTCACAATTTTTTTCCCTTCCTCTTTTAATACAATTAATCAACTAAAATAATATCTAAATCAAAATATTATTAATGGGAGAATCTTTATTTATGGAAAATTTACAACAAAAAAGTCATTAAAAGGTGAATCCCTAAATAATCTATGAACATTTTAAAATATTTTTTCCATAACATTTCATTTGGAGGTGATTTTGGACCTCAATTAATTACAAAAAAAGTTATGCTGGATTTTTTTTACAATGTATTTTAAATATTCTGATGATTTTTATAAAAAAGATTAAGATACCAGTTTACTATTGTAATTTTCAATCATTGTGAGAAACCTTGAAAACCATTGATTTTATATGAGACATTTAGTTTATAGAGAATTGAATTTTTTTGAAAACTACATATATAACATGTATTTTTGTGCATTATGATTTTATAAAATTATGGTGCAATGTTGATTAATGAAAGTGAAACTCGAATTTGAAATTCAAAAATAGAGAATGAATTTATATAAATAATAATTTTTAGAGTTTTAATACAATTATTACTAATCAGTTACAAATGAACCCACTTCTAGAAAAATAACATGGACAAACTTATTAGTAAATATGTAGTTTAAAATAAAACCTAAATTATAGAACATGAATATAAAAATGGATTTTATGAGCTATCATACATATAAGTCAAATGAATTTGGGATAATATGGTATAACCCAACCGCAATGGACGGATCAAGATATTAAAAAATTATTTTGGGGGGTATATAACAATATAAATACAAATATATGTATGTAACCCTATAAGATTTTTATTTTAATCATATAGACTTTCTTCATGAACTAAAACACATAGTCTACTAAGTGGTAAAAATATTTATCTTGGATTTTGGAAAGGATCAGGAATTGAGGAAGCGTAAAATTATGGATCACTGAGTGATAATGAGGTATGAATATGAGAAATAAATGATTCACATGGAGATTAAAATAAATGGAGAATTGATCTCAAAAATAAAATTTCATATGCAAGGAAAATTTTAGTTATTTTCCTCATGGATGACGCTCTTCCATTATTAACTTTATTCCAAATTTCATGTACAAAACAAATTAAGTAATTTATTTCCTTTGGGTGAAAATAATAAACGAAGGATAAGGTTATTAAAACCTTTTATTATGAATGTCCATCATTTTTAGAAGTACCTATATGACTTTTGAGTAGACCAGGTGGAGGATTCCATACTGTACTTTACTACTGATTAATAATGCACAACAAGGTTCTTTGTATCTATAATATTGGTATGACGTCTTAATTTATATAGAACTATTTTTACAGAAAAAAATAATACAATTCTTCTTGATGTTTTCATTATCCATTTATCTTTTACGTGGAAAAAAATTATTTGATTAATTTTCAAAAGTTGAACTATTAAATTTAATAAATTTAAAAATAAAGTTAATATAGATATGTTTCTGTATATTTCTCTATATGTATAATTTTTTTCATCATTTTTAATACATTTCATTATCGTTAATTTTGTTATTTATATTTTTAGCATACATTTTTATTTATATTAACTCATTATTTTTTTAAATATTTGTAAATTATGTTAATTTTGTGTTATTATGCCATTGTATTCCTGATCTTTTTGACATAGTACAATAAAAGTATAGTGTCAGTGGAAATATTATTATGGAATCAATTTTATTACATTAGGTCACTATGTATTATGAAGTCAATCTATGTAATCTTGACTTTTATGAGAAATAAAAAAATTTGTATACAAATAATATGTATACGTTATATATCATTGGAAACTAAAATGAAAATATGAAATTTGGATCCCACAGTGAGTCTCCAAGGAAATATAACCGAGTGTGTTTATATAATTAATAGAATCTATTTTTACAATAGCAATAATAAAAATAGAAATTATTTATAAAATATTAAGGACGTGAATGATTCAAATAATGTAAGTATTTAAGGAAGAGTTCGTTTATGTCAGGGAAATATAAAACCCACAAGGCAAGAATTAAATTATAACACGTAAATTTTAATAGAATCATTAAAATGGAAAATATAATATTTTTTGAGTAAATAATGGAAATTCGGAGGAATTTAATTTCTGTTAATGAATCCTTAAATCAACTATTATCTCATTCAATCCAGTTTCAATAATTGAATCATTTATTGAATTGAAATGAAGAAGAAGTTTTATTATCACCCGAGGGACTTGAATTTTTAGAATTGATTAACTCTATGGTTACTTCATTAATGAATAATAAAATTAGATATAATCATCGAAAATATTTATTTAAATATATTTAATTTTAAAGATAATATTTTTCTAAATAAAAATATAATATGTCTGCATGGGGGTGGTGTGGGCTTCAATTGTCATTATTTATTGTTTTTTATTCATAGTAAGAATCCTAATTTTATTTCTTTTCTATGGTAAATTGTGTTGTTTTTTTACATTTTTAAATTAGTACTCAAGTTTAATTTTTACTAAATATGATTTTTATTGATATATTAATATTTTCAGTAATAATATAAATTAATAATTTTGAAGGGAATTTTCTATTTTTGAAAAATCAAAATTAAATTTATTTCTATGAAAAAAATAATATATGAACAAATGTGAATTCTATTATTCTGTATGTTAATAAGATATAAAGATGGATAGGGACTATACCATACACTATCACTACACTAAATTTAAAAATAGTCAATGTGTCCACCATTCGTTATTAACATATTGTGTCATGGTTTTTATACATACCAAAATGAACAAACCTATCCTTAAGCTAACCTTGAGAATTTCACATGGTCACCGCATCATCTTACAATTATGGTAGTCTAATGGATGAAATACTTACCATAGATCCCCTATTTTTAATCACATATTATATTTGTAACATTGAATTTTCCTTCACGTTTAGAATTTTTAGCATTATATTTGACAATCTCTACCAGTAGTGCCCCACCACTCGTACAATTATGCAACCCAGAACTAATTCCAAACCACCATTTCCCATGAAGAACCTATTTCCTATGAAATATATTTTGAAGAAGATGCATATTATAGGTGGCAATGAAAATTATACACCACCACTTATATGACAAAATCATGAGGAAAAAATTAATATTTTACCTATTCAAGTTGCGCCACCACATGGTGCCACCCGTGAAATTGGAGTAATGATGGATATTATACAAATTATAAGGCGACTCATGGTTGGAAGCTTATCCAAATTGAGTTCTGTACAGACTAAAGATGTGATCCATCCTAATTATACTTGATTGATGATTCCCTACATGTTCCACATCTTTGGAATGATTTTCATTCCATTTATCGATGGAGGATATCACTCCAATATGACACTAGAGACTTGTGATGAATTTCCAAGATCCCAATAAAAGTCTAAGAAAATACGGGGAAGTTAGAAAATAATTTCTTCCCTATTTAGATATTTTTGTAATCTCATTGGACCATTAAATCAAAACACATGTGGATGAAATATTCATCAATGTGTTTATCTAGATTCACGATAATACTCCATATAAAGAAATGAAATGACAATGAGAAGAGTCGGTTGGAAGTAATTACAGGATGTTGAAAAATTCTAGGAAGAACCACTAACAGGGAATGATTTTTGGTTGATTAGAATGATAATTACAAAGAAAAAGTAAAAAATTAGTCTCCTCAATTAAAAAAAATGTCTATTTGTTACCGTTGAATAAAAAATGGTAATTTCTAAGTTGTAAATCCGTAAAAACCTCTAACACTAAAAAGGATACTGAATGAGATCATCTGAGGGGAACTTGTCATCTAATGCCTATGTCATAGACACATGACTGTCACCCATCATAAAGTAAAAAAAATTAAATATTTCATATATATTAAATTCCTAAATTTCATGAGGATTTTCATTACACTCACATGGTGGGAAGCACCATCATATGGTCAAGATTTATTCTATAATAGGAGAAGGACTCGATCACTCAATGGGGGTGGACAGTCATGCACTACATGCACAATTTTTATTTTTTTTCAATATCCATTATTAAAAATTTGATTAAATCATAATACACAATCTATGATTTTTCTATGGAGGATACCTTAATTTCCATATTTTGAATAATTTACATTATTCAATGTTATTTTTAAGGAAATTAAAAAACATATAAATTTAAACCATAGCTGTTTCTTCCAATTTTATCTTTTAATATTATTTTTTATTATTTTAATTTCACACTGCTGATACAAGTATTTAATTCAATATATGTTATAGTATGTTGTAATGGGATTCTTGGGTTAATTTATGAATATAATCAAAATACTAGAAATAGGTTTGGACTATAATGATTAGTGTATTTCCCTATCTGAACTTAATTATCATAATTAATGTAATCAACTAGATTCAATTTAAGGGAGTATTAATACTGTCCCATAGAATAATTATTTAGTATATTATAGATGGAATGATAAAAATGTACCATAACCAATTGAACTCAATTTTTAACAATATTTCATACATTTTGTTATCCAATTTAAAAAACCATTTTCTAATACACTCACCACACAATCACCAATATAAAAAACCAGATTCTAAATGAACTGAATTTTTATCATGATGATTTTTTTCATGTTATGTTCTATATGACTGGTTCTCAACGAACATGATAGTTTATAAATCAGATATCCAAACCTTGTGAGATGTATTATCATAAATTATAAATGTTGGTGTCTTACTGAATATTTTATAAACACTAAGGCTAAACTATTCCTGATTCTAAAATATCATGTTAAATGTTATACACAAAATGATTCCCTTAGATATCAAACACCTTCATACACATATTATATCCCACACATATAGTTAAATAGAGGGGGTATCATAACCCATCACCCTTCAAATCCCAATTGTATATGGATTTATTTTTGGAATATTCTAGTTATTTGTGGTATTTTTTAATAATTTACTCTCTCAATTCATGGTTTCACTTATTTATATAAGATTTTTATCAACCATGATATGGATTTGAGTGATGATTATATTAGATCCTGGAATAATCCTCATGATTTGATGGGTATTTAGAGCCAATTATCAAGAGGGAATCATGTGATTATGTCCACACGTACATGCCCAAAATTATGGTTATGATACATAAAAAATAATTTTTTACTGGCATGGATTAAATTAAATAAAAAATGCCATTGATATAGTTCTAGATGAATGGGATATTTCTCAAGATTGTTTCAGTTGTATTCCACATATCATACTTGGTCAGTTTGATAGTATTTCAGTGGGATGATGTTATCAAGAACTATACAGTACTAGCGATGTCTATATGGTCTCAGAAAAGATCGAGTGGGAGTATACACGTTTTAATAAAAAAATATATGTATTCTTGTTTGAGGTAGATTTTATTTGGATCATTACACTATGGAAATTTTATTATTTTATATAAATTGAATATGGTATTTGTGGTCTATTTATTCTTTGAAATTTATATTTTTAATTAGATGAATATTATAATATAATAAAATTTTCCAAAATGGAAAACATTCTGACGTCCATATTTTACCTTTGAAAACTATATTGACTTTATGTCCGTAAATATCTAAAGCCATGATTATAAAAAAAATCCTTTTAATGTATTGACCCAAATGAGAGAGAACCAAAACAGAGTAATTGTAATTAAATCTCCCCAGTATACGATCCATTAGTCGCATCCTTATTAAGGTGTGTGAAAAAGTATGTTGGGTTACATGAATGGGCCATGATGAGAACATACAATGCATCAGAGTGATTGATCTAGATATATTAGTATTGTTAATTTCTTAATCCTCTAATGTGATATGATTACCATTATGGGATGGTCCTGGGTTATATTTATTTATTGAATGTGTGTGTGAGGACTGGTCTGGGATAACAGGAAATATGATGGGATTGAGAAAATATTAACTATGAGACATAAATGATGTTTTCATTAAGTGTCTAAAGAGTACTTATAAATTTTTTTATAATTCCATGAAATGTTATTTCCTTTCCATTATTGGATTAACCTCGAGTGATGGAAATTTTATAAATGAACATATGTTGTCTTTCCATGGATAATGGGTCCCTCAGGACCCTAGTGGGTTTCCTACTAATGTGACATCTCCTAAGAGAAGTTGTATGGGAATGTGTAGTAATAATTTTATGTGTCTTCTTACTTCCCAAATAAATCATATTAATTAATGGGTTATAGTTCCATTGTTAGTTCATGATCCTTAGAGGCGGATCATGGTAACATGAGAAGATATTGCTAGGTATCCAACACACATAATAAATTTATTATTATTCATTTAGTTTTTTCTGAGAAAAATAATAATAATAATAATAATAATAATAATATTTAATAGATGTTTGAGAGAGTGGATAAACTATTTGTTTAAAATTATATTTTTTGAATGATGTGCCAGACATATTCATGAGTTGTTGAATGATAATTGTGGATGATTTCATCTGAGTTTTTATAATTATTTTATATGTATATTGGTGGGATATTGTAATGAGGCTCATGGTTCTAATATATGAATGTGACACAATGTTAATAGAGTCTTAATACATGCTTCTTTGAATGAGATGAAACCCCTTGGGTGTATGAATTTTATAATGGTTCTAGTAATTAGTATTCCTTATATGGTTTCATTATATTATAAGTATTTTTCTTCAAGGATGATATATCCTACCTTTGAGGATGTGCATATTTTCTATGGAAGGATTTTTATGTTTTAGGAATCTGTATAATTCTTCTGAGGCGTTTCCTATTCTATTAGCATAGTTATATCTCCCATGGGTGATTAAATATTACTTAACATAATCTAAGACTAGATAATGATGTATTATTGATCCCGAGTATCTTTTTTAAAAATTATTACCATTATTGATATTACTTCATTAAACAGTTATTTATAAATTCATATGAGAACAAATGAAGTGTATATAATTCATTAATGGTTATGTATAGGACCTTATTGGTGGTAACCTAGAGTGTTTTACCCACACCCATGTTGGGATTCCATATCACGTGGTACCAAATAATATATCTATGCTCATAGTTACATGTTAGAATGATTCATGAAGTTAAATGATCTAGATAGAGAACTCATATTGATATTGTATGTTGGGTGTCATGAGTCATGGGTGAGAGAATATAACCACATATTTTTCTATTTTTTATTTTTTATATATAAATTTTTTAATAGGTGAACAAATATTTATGTCATGTTGCATGACTTTTGGCCCCTATGTCTTTAGAATTCCACATTCATTTATTAGTTATGATTCTATTTTATTACTACAGCCTACTCAAAATAATTTTGATTTATTATATTTGGCTATATCCATTCTTCTTACTATGAAACCTTGTAATTATCATTCAATAGTAAAACCCTCAACTCGTGCCACTATTTTCCCTCATTTGGGTTTTAATATCCATGTATAAGGACTCGTATATCTTGGTTAGGGGCCCCAATTAGGTGTCCATGCCATGTAATTTCAACATGGTATCAAATATATTATTTTTATTTTGTTCCACTATTTATTGAGATATTATTAATTTTATATAGAAATTTGTTAGATATTGTGATGGATATCGACCTGGTGGGGTATGAAAAATATTTTTAATGGGAGGTTTGTGTGACTAGGTATATAATATTTTTAGTATTGTGTTTGTGTTTTAATGTTTAATGATTTCAAATAGCATGAATAACTTGGTTTCTGTAATAATTATTTTTGTAATTCTTGACACATGTACCACTGGCCAGAGGCCTATGTATACGTATAATTTTTTTCACGTAATGTTCACATCAAATTCATGTACATTAATTCGTTTATTATTGATGATTAATGAGGGATCGTCTTTTTAAAGATTATAAAACAACATAAATTTTGTTATCCACATTATTTTTTTTCAGAATTCTACTATATATGGACATGGTATTTTCCATTCATAGGTGGTCATGTGAATTCTATCAAGGTGATGTTCCTACATGATAGCTGTATATTACCTAATTACATTATATTTGTGTCAAACCATTGTATATCAATTTATATATTTAATTACATAGTGTTGGTTTCAAAATTATAAATTTTCTTATATATTTTTTAGTAATGAATATATTGTGTTTATATATATATATTATTATTGTCATTCTATATAACCATACCATTAGAATATGGTGTGGTTGACCCTGATCATTGGTAGAATCAAATATATATATATATATATACATGTGTGTGTGTCTGTGTTTTTGTGTGTTTTACTGATTATACATAACCCTATAGAGAGGTAGTATAATATGAATATGCATAGGAGGATTGATTCCCTAGAGGGGTAGTTGTTCGGAATATGAAGATTTTTATATATGTATGTGATAACATTATAGATTTTTTTAAGATTGGGTGTTGTGAGGTAATGCCTAATCCTAGTGAAAATTAGTTTCCATATTAATTGTGTATTAAGTTATATGTGAGGGTATTTTATGGGATTGTTGGGATAACCAAGTGATTAATATTTCAATCATTCTGATGATGAGTAATGGGGTATTTTTTAGTTGATATTTTATATATATAGGGGAATCGTGATAGATGGATCAAAATGAGTTTTTGATTTCTCAAGAGAGAGGAATCCATGGTAGATTATTTAGGTTAAGAAATAATTACACAAATTGTACAACCATATATATAAAATATGAATGGTTATTATATGGGGTTATTCTCATGTAAATTTTGTGTAAGCACCTTTGATATCATATATAGTTAAATTGGGATAGATTAATATGACATGATTATATAATGATTTCATATGTGGACCATCATGAGATACTGAGAATTGATCCATGGTGGGGGGATTAAGGATTGGTATATCATAAGAATAATCTTTCTGTATTGACATGATTCCATAGTGGATGGTGATCTTATTACTAACCACATAATAATTGTGATGAAAAACATATCTGTAAAATAAATGAGGTGATTTTGAATATATTTTGTTTATATAGTGTTTGAAATGGTCAGTGATTTATGAACATGAACCAATGATTCATGGAATTCGAGACAAAATATGTTGAAGGGGGGAATTGGGGTTCAAACTTTATCAATTATTTTTCTTCTTTCGTAAGTGTGAAGGTAAATATAGTTGTATAGAATGACACTTCTGATATCATGAGTACATGTTAAGGTTTTTAGAAGTTAGTATAACATGAAATAAATTAGTGTATAGTGTTTGGATAAATTTAATTTATTAGAACTCAAGGGATTTTCAATGGTGTAATATTAACTTATTGTACATGACTGTACACATTTTGCATGCAGATTTTTTTTTGATGTACATGATGCCTAAATGTGAGGCCAACTATAAATATGGATCAGTAAGTGCCCATGTAGACATTGGGTACTAATTGTTTTGATGAAATCCATATAGTTCTTGTTTCCTGATAGTTATAGAGAAATAGGAAATGTATCTCAACTGTTATGAGTTACATTAGGGATGGATCAGGGTACCAAGGTAAAATTATATTGTGTGAGTGAATTGAAATATTTTTTCAGTAATGGTAGGCATTTGAGTTGGTATATGATAGTCTCACGAAGTGGAGAAGAATATATTATTGTTTTGAGTGATCCATTGGATATTTAAGGGTATCATTCTCATGAAAAATGAAATTTTATAGGTGAAAAGGATGATGTTTCACATGATATTGGTATATAAAGTGATCATTTTTTTCATTGGAAAATTGGTATGATAGTTATTATCAAATCCATTAATTTCATATATTAATGGATTGAGATATTTATAGAAATATGTGATCCTCATGGTGGAAATGACACCGATTTTATTAGACTAGTCGACAGGTGGAATATATAGAACTATAACACCAATCTGTTGATGTAACTATTTTGTATAGTTCCACAATGAGTACTACAATTAAATTTTGATTACATCATTGTATGGAGTATTTCTATATAAATATATCTAAATGTGGTATTGATGTGATATCAGTTTTGGTACGATTAGGTATGTACTAGTGGTCGAGGGATAACATGATCATTGTTACTATTAGTTAAGGATTTGACTTACATATCAAACCTAATTTTGGGATTAGTGTAACATCCTAAGTATTTATAGAATTATACATTTTTATATCTATTAATATTTTTGAAATTAATATTAATTTCTTTTTAAAGGGGCATTATGTACGATATCTTATGTGACACAAAACAACATATGTATCTAAAGTCATACTTTCAACAAAAAACTGAGTTATAATGAAAACTAATACAACAATAATATTGTTATATTAAATTGTACTTATTTCATAGACATTTTATTTGTGGGAATGAAAATAATTACCCTTATTATGAATTGAGATATTTGTTAAATGTCTTTGAACTTCTCTATTGAATTTTAGAGTCGTGTAATTAGAATTAATCTAATTTTAATTATAAAATATTCTAATATTTTTAAAATGTCATTTTCCCGCCTTTGTACGGAGAAACCTATTTAAAAAAAATTTTACTCACATTAATATCTTCGATTTGATGGTATAATGTTTTTTTATAAGTGGGACATCAAAATTAACATCAGTTGAAATTTTTTATCAGATAAAGTCAATATTTATGTGAATAGAAAATTATACTGCATTTTAATTCAAAACTACATTTTCATATAAGTTATTTATATAGTTATATTGTACATTAAATTTCTATAAAAGTGTAATTCATATAGTTGTGTCATTTATTAAAACTATGGTAATTATGTGTAATTTCATATTTAAATTTTACATAAACTCATGTCTATCTTTTAATAGTTTTTACTTCTCAAATGCAGATTTTATGGTTTTGACAATGGAAATAAAATTTAAATTCATTATATAAATATATTTACATTGAATTTAAAATACTAAATTCCATAATTAGAAATATATTCTCCAAATTTTGTAAATAGGTAACTTTTATTTTTGAACATTATGTATAAAAACATCAGTAATTATTTTTATTTACAATTGTTAAAGGGTAAATCAAATAAATATGGGTAAAAAATATATTATTATAATACAAAACATCACTAAAAAGTGTCATTATCCTATTTTATGATATATGGCCGACCATGGTCATCATTGTGTAAATATTATGACCTCGTAGATTCACCTGGGTTTGTTAATGTCCTTGTATAATAATTATTTTAATGAAAATGGAATATAACATAAACATATATCTCTTAACTAAAATAATTTAAATTTAGTCTATGTAAATTTTCTTTTCTACTATAAAGATACATTAGAAATATAAAATGATTTTATATATCATGATTTTGTATTTATAATTTTAAGATAGAAAATAAATAAATTTATTTATGACACAATGATGATATAATGATTACTTTACTAATGAAATATTCAATGAATTAATGTTATAAATATTAAAATAATGGTATAGTAAACTTTTTTGGTGAAAAATTATTTTTTTCGGATGATATTGGCATGTATGGGATGATTCGATGTTTTTTTGCTATGGAATTACGTTTTTATGTCATTAACAAAAATAATTTGCTCAATAGTGTCGAAATTAACAAAAATGAGTTTTAAAAACATAAAATATTTTACGGAATGATATAATAGTACTAAATATATATGGTTCATCCAACAGACATATATAATGTTAATAATTTATTTAATGATACAATTTTGGTTCTATTGGCATTTTATAGTAAATATATTAACCATGTATTAGGAAAAAACTGGAAGACTTGGTAAGAGTTAATGTTTTTAATAAAGGGTGAATGCTAAAAGATAAGGATACTTTTGCGACATAAACTTGTCTAAAACGTATTTTATTAGTGGATTTATCCACATCAGAATATTATCCTTTAGTTTTATCTCATTATATCTTTTATAATTCGAAACTCAGTTTATAAAAAACGTTCCAGACTTTCCTAAAGAACCCATCCTCCCTCTTATAAATTTCCACCTCTTTTACCCACTAACTCACACCATTGAAGCTCTATGGCACATCTAACTTCAACTAATATAATAACCAAATTTCATTCAATTAATCCTTGAAGAATTACCATAGTAATAAATCAACACAAATTTGTTTTGGCACAAAATAGAAACAGTTACCCAATTTTGAGGTAACATATTCTCTTAAGCTTCTGTCATTTATTTTCCTTATCAAATTGTCTAAAATATAATATTTCATATATTTTAATCCAAACCAATATATTAAATATTCTATGATGTTTTTATGAAATGTTTCCAAACTACAATTACACATAGCTCCATCCAATGGCTATTGAACATATTGTTTATGTTTACGGAGAACTATTGCCTCATGAAATGATTTTTGTTCATTTTTATCGTACCACTATTCATGGTGGCCATTATGATAGTATTTTATTTATATATGAAAAATTTTATATTTATATTTTATTTATAATTTATTAATTTTTGTTTATAAAATATATTTCTCTTGTTTGTGTTGGGTTAATATGGTAATTTTATTTGAGGAATTGTAGACTACTGCCCCCTCAATGTGATATGACTCGTTCATTCAATACATGGAATTTAAAAATGATGGTGTTAATGAAACAATGTAAAATATATTACATATATATTACTCTAAAATAATTATCTACCTTTTTTTCTTTTATTTATCATTCATTTAAAATGACTCTGAAAAAAAAAAGTTGCATTCATGTGAATGTATGGCCTACTGTCTCTATAAAAGGTGAATTTAATTTCTTATGTAAAAATACTATAGATATTATAAATTCATATATATATATATATATTTGATGTTTATATGGTATTTAAATCAAGAATATAATTCTGGTGATGATGGAAATATGACCTAATAGACAATTATTAATCATAACGAGTTTATTTTTGAATCAAGAATTGAACATTGACCAAACATCTAATATGAATTCAAATAATTAACTAATTGTTATAACAAGGTAATAAGTGATATTAAATGAAAAATAAACATGAAAATGGTTCTGAAGAAACTATTAAATGACAATTGTTTATTATTAAGAAATTAATGAATGAATGAGACAATTCAGAACCAATCTATTGGGAATTCATATCATTATCCTTTCATGGAGGTATATCTTGTTGTTACAAACCATTATTATCCCATAAATTTGTATACAACCCTTTTAATATGTCATATCATGAATTAATATTTTTTCATTATATTGGTAGTTTTCTTTAATGATGTTATGTATGATTATTAATTAAGTGTTTCTCAATTGGTAATAGACTTCTTAAAAAAAATCTTCATTTTAATGTTTTTATGATTTATTCTTATAAATTCATTTTATTTTATGTCTATGTTTTCAAAATGGTTTTATTGATTTATTTATATTGGAATATTTTTTTAAATATGTAAATTATCAAATTTATTTTAAATATTTCAAATTGATATGTGACACAATTATTAAAAAATATATTTTATAAATTCATCAAATTTTTATTTGAAAATGAATTGGTTTTATTATAAATTAGAATGAAAATTTATGAGTGACATGTTGAAATTTTCATGATTTTATGCATTTGTACTTGAACATTTAACAGGTGATCCCGATATATCTTATATTATGGGAAGATCCCCATTATAGCTCACAGGTGAGCCCGATATAGCTTATACGAATGGTTGTGCCCCATTAAATCTAATAATAGATTGAAGATCCTAATATAGATTATTCAAATGGTGATCTCCATTATAGATCTCGAATATAATGAGTATTACGTACATGGATGTAGACCATATGGTTATTCCATTTATTAGAGTGAATGTATGAGTGATATCCTAATGATGTCCAAAAGAAGAAATGTGATTTTTCATTGTTTTCAAATAAGTTATTGAGAAAAAAATTAATAGATTTTCATTATTTCACTAGACTTAAACATTACATTATTTATATCATGTACTAAACTTTTTGTTCTCATCCCATTTTTTTAAATGTTTTTAACAATTCTTATGATTGGTAAAAAAAATATGATTCTATAATGATAGTATTGAAAAGGTTTCCGAAAAATAAATAATGTTTTATTTTAAAACTGTTTAATTTTTTGAAAAAAATGGATTCTAAGTATAAGTTTCCACTTGTAATGTATGAGTATACTATATAAGTGTCTGCCTTAATTCACTAAAAATATAAAAATAAATGATCCTCTAATGAAAATTGTGTTTCAAGATAATAGAATATGGTATAATTAAGGTTGGGACCTTATATTTAGATTTTTAAATATTGGTTTAGAAAATATTGTGATGCAACTATATATTATGGATTCATTATCGGGTGTTATAAAAGTGGTTTGTTCCCTACAACATAGATCGTTATTTAATATTTAATCATTGGATATAAGAACCCTATTTTTTTAATGTATAATAGTTTCATGATATTACATACATAGTGAGATTATTTATTGAATTATATAATTATGTTTTACTATAAAATTCAATTAATATAAAGAATATTGGTTATAAATCAGACCATATAAGTTGATCATGATGGTGGAAAGTATATTAATACTTGAGGTGAATTATTTTATTTCCTTTTAGTGTATCACCACTGATGAACTTTGGTATGTGTTTTTTTGGATGATTCAATGTATAGTTTTATTGGTTGAAAGGTTTCGAATGATTAGTGCGACCTATGTTGGGTTATTAGATGTTGAAGTTAATTTAGTTATTGTTGATATAAACTGATGAGTTAAGGGATAATTGATGAATGATACATGTAAATACATAATTTTATATACTTTTGAGTAATCATTCTGATGTGACATTTTATAATGTGGAGGTTTAAAAAATTACAATGAAATTGATGAAATTCAGATTCAATTTCTTAATATTTGGGTAGGGTTAGTTTTTCAATTTTAAATTTATATTTGATTCTATTTGGTTTAACATATTAATGGGTTTTTATTGGTTATAGACCAAAAAATACTATGTTCTTTTTTCCCTTGTGTTATTCTTGGGATAATAAAGAAATATTTTTTATATTTTTTAATGATTTTTCAATATTCAAATTTTCAACCATGAATATTTGTAAAAACCAATTTAGATTTCCAATGGTGGGAAATTTCATAATCATTTTGTATGTTCATGATTAACATAAACCATTATAAGGCATTTATGGGTAATATATATTGATTTTTTGTGAAATTTTGTCATATTGGGTTGATTGGGGAATAAAAGATATGTAGGGAACAATTATAGGGCAACCATTGAAACCATTCAATGTAATTTTCGAAGTTATTTACATGGTTCAAGCATATGTTGGTAGAGAATGCTAAAAAACTAGGTGGGAGAGGGAATTTCTGGAACAATTTTACTAATCATAATTGTTGTATAGTTTATTAACTCATGTGAAAGAAACATACAGTTTTGGTATTCATAAACATTTATCTTCACATGATTGGTTAGTTATTTGTAATTTTATTAGGTCAAATTAAGAAATATTCCCTATTCTATTAAACTATTTAAATACACAATTTTACCCTTTGAATATTTAAACCCACAACCCCTCACTTCACTTCATTTTCATCCGATCCTTTGGGGATCAATACTCCCATACTCCATTGATTCAACACACTATTTGGTGTGTTTTTTTAATTGATTAATTATTTTTGGTGATTCCCTACATATATGTCTCTTAAATAATATTTTTAATTTCATGATGATTTTAATTGACTATGTTATTTATTTTAGAGTTAATTATGCCAAATAATAACTTAACCACTCTAATATATTAGACAATAACATATTATTGGTAAACTATATTATAATAATGTTTCTAAATGCCTTCAAATTCCATTTTGGTTATAGTGGACAAAAATACGATTTTTAATTGGTTTTAGATTACATTAAGTCAAATCCAATATTTATTTAGTTCTGATTTATTACTATTTTCTATGAGTATATTTTATGTGTTATATATTAATTATAATGTTTATTGGTCACTGTTTCATTGAAATGTTTTTTTCCGGGCATGTTTTGGATGGGTTATAATCGAATGATATTTTTACAAGCTTGTGAAAGAGATTTGGAGCTATGATCAAAAGTATATGGATATATATTTGGGGTCAGTAGACCCTTGAGAATACTCTTATGGTATTTCAATTTGTTTAAAAATATTTAATTTTATATGCGTGGTATCATTGCAATGGGAAATTGATTATTTTAAATAAATGAATTATTCTAGGTAAATTAAATTTTATGAAATGAAAAATTTTATAAGAGACATGTTGTAATTATGTTAATTTTATTAATGCCTCAACCACCAAGATATGATTATTTGATTATATAGAATTTCCTTCTAGTATATTTTCCCAATAAGTGGATAACTAAAACTGATTGACTGTAAAATTGTGACTCCATTATAGGATCCTTTAGACAACTCTTTACTGATGTGTGAGACGAAATAAGAAGGGTACCCAAATAATCCATAGTGATCCCTAGACATTCCTTATATCCTTTTCAATAATGAGATATTGGTTGGAAAAATATTCTTTCCCCAATGATATGTGATTTTCATTTCTCTATATGTATATAGATTTATTGAAAATTTATTCTCATTGTGTTGATGAATTTTGTATTATATCAAGATATCACAATTGGGTACAATTATAATGCATTCACAATAATCCTTGAATCCCAACATCATAAAATCCAAAATATAAAGGGTACATTAATCAATTTCAATGGAATAATGTAAAACATACAATGTCTGAATACAATACAAAATGCCTTATTTAGAATATCATCTTTTATACACATTAAATGATTTCAATCAATTCGATGATCAGTAATTGAAAAATATTGTTCTCCATGTAGTTGATCAAACTGGAAATCAATTAAAGGGAAATGATATTTATACTTTATATAAACGGATTTTATCTCCTGTTAATTGAGGCCTATAATTATAAAAAGTTCCTTATTTTTTACAAATGTGACATGGACCCCAGAAGGTTAAACAATATGGAATTTTAATATATAATCACACACATCATGGAGATATTTCATGAAATCTACTAATTCCTCTGGTGAAATTACAAATGGATACATAGATATATATTTTCTATTAGATATGAGTTCTATAAAAAACATCATTATTAGTTGGATTTTATAGTAAGGATATTGTACATGCTTCAATGTACAATACTATAAATAGAAAATCTAATATCCTTATGAAGTTTTCTCCATAAATTTAGAACATTTTATATTTTTATTGTCCATGAATTTCATTATAATGAAATATTTTATGGGGATCAACAAAAAATTCAGATGATGAAGTATATACCTTATGCTTAATATATTCACTTTCCCTTAATAAATTATAATATCCAACCCTTCGAAATAAATTATCCCATTATACATTGTAAGGGATGTTATTTTATTTATTTTTCAAATTCATTCATCACTGTGGATATTAATTATGTTAAAAGGGAATATCTAATCATATAAATCACGATATCAAAAAATATCATTATTTTAATATGATTAATATATTGTTACTTTAGTGAAAATACTTGACACGGAAACATGAGGGTATTATTTAATGATCTAAATAACCATGAAAGATATGTTTGAGTTTAAGCATCCAAAATAAAATGAAGTATTATTAAATGTTTTTTATGATATGTGTACTTTTAATCACTTAATTTTGGAAATTATCCTCGTATTTTGTGATAACATAATATCCACCTTTATCCCTTATCCTTTTTGGAGATAAATTATCAAGGGTATTGGGTAATTTGATCAAATGCATACCCATATCCATAGAGTTTAATCATTTGATATTCAAAAAAAATCATTACTTTCCTATTAACAATCCCATAATAACCTATATATCATCTATTGAAGAAAAGTTTGCTTCCACTCAAGAATGTTCCATGATTTTTCATTTCAAAAATATATCATGTTAGAATTTCTACTCATTCATTCTTTTCATTTAGTTTTATTTTATTTTATACATATTTATCTACAATCATTTTTTTTTTGATTGCCCAAGAAATTAATAGATATTGAGAATTCATTCGTAGTCAGTATAAATAATTACACCATTTAATCTTACAGTATAAATATTAGTTATATAAATGACATTATTTAGAGTTATTATAAAACAAATTATGCGACAAACCACAAATTCATAGATTATGTACATAATCAATGATAATATTTTATAATCATATAATGCCAGTGTCTTATTCAGGAACATTTTCCCATAAAATTTCTATAGATTTTTTAATTTACATTCCTTATATATTCACTATATAATGAATTTTCTTCAAAAATAATTATCACCAAATATACTTCATATTTTCTATGTAATAATCCTATTTTGTATTAATTTTTAATAACAACCATAGATCAACAACTCCCTTTAAAGGATAAAATGTGATGAGAAATAAATCTACTTCACTACATTCCAATGTGAGAAAAATATAATCCTTGGATTTTATCATTTCCATAGAATGTAATAGATTAGTACCAAATTTAATGATAATGTTTTTTTATAGAGTGGTCCACTATTTCTTCACCATTTTTGGGATCAAAATTATTCTAAATACATGAATGGATATTTCTTATAAAATTTGTCAACAAAAGTAATATGTTATTAGTATTATCATCTCCATTAAAAACATAATTTAATTAATTTAAATTGTCATTAGGGAAATCCATATATATATATTATTGGTGTTATAATAGTTTTATTCTATATTATAGGATATATTTCTGAATAACGGATTATATTAATTTATCATTTAATATCATTAATATAGAATCATGAAATATGATTTTTATGTAATTAAAATGATATATAACAATTTTTTTAATATCACAAGGGATTATCATAATGTTTTCCTTTTACTATGAAATGATATTATATATTTAGTTTCATGGGTCATATGAAACCTGTTTTAATACTCACGAAAATAACTGTGACACCAACTACATAGAGATATTGGATTCATTACTATATTACCACTAAATAGAAGATATCGACCCTTGTAAATTAAATAGTTTTGATTTCTCAGGAGGCCATATTCATACAGTATTCTGATATTAAATTAAAAAATATTAAAATAATGATAAAAAATTGGGAAATTAGTTATTTCTCCTATTATATGACAAAAAATATTCAAATTACAATTCTAGGAATCCTAAGGAAATGAAAACACTAAATATATTGAGCTCTATTTCGGGGTAATAAAAATGGAATATCAAAATACATTATAGAATAAATGAATAGATAATTTTAAAATGATCCACAACAATCAAATATCTCAGATAAAAAATCTCATGATTGGGGAAGATATATATGGATGATTTAGAAAATTGAATAATAATTGAAAAAAACTAAATATTTTAATAATTATAGTATTATCAAAGGTACAGACTATAATATTATGATTTATAAGTCATTACAAGACATGGAATATAAATACAGAAGATTTTCCTTGAAAAACTGAGATATTTTTTGTCATGATACCTACCAACTAAACTAGAGTAAATTTAATTATAGGTTACATCTTGAACATTATAATACCAATTAATTCATGTTATGGAAAAAACGTGTTAGATTAAAATAAACTACAATCCTACAGTCTTATATTAGAAACCAATAATTGATTATGTCAATATTTCCACCTATAAATATATAGAACAAGATGATCATATTAAATATAGAGAAATATTTTAGACGCTATGATTATATTGTATCACTATTTAATCATAATTTTTTTGAATGTTGAAATAGATGAAAAACACTCAGATTAAGATATTATAATAGATCGTTGAAAACAATAAGAAATATTTCAACACACCATGAGTTTTTGAAAAAAAAAATCAAATAAATATAATCCCTTTGATATTTTGTTATATGGATAACATGATTTTACCCTAAATTACATGAATATGTTAGTTTATCTTGAGATTCACCCCACACATAATTTATATTTCATTACACTCAATATAGTGTATAAATAAAATGTTCCATACAATTTTGAAAATATTATTTTATATGATATTTATCACTAAACTATTAAACTGGAATGAATGAATTTGAATAATAAATTATGAAAATATATTATTTTCACATAAACATAAAATATATTCTTTTGGCGCCAATTAATTTGATATGAAAATAAAATATTTTTGAAAATAAAGGGTATTTTATTATGAACAAATATTTTTATACATGAAATCACGTTATAACTCAATAAAAAATAAATTTAAGAGCATAATTTTTATGAAATTTATATATATAATATTAATATAAATTTTTGTTGCTCACATATCTGTTTTCATAAAAATAGTTAATAAAAATTCTATTTTACAATTTAAAATATCGTTTTAGTAAAATGATTTTATATTAGCTTTTCTATTATATTATTTTAAAATTAATTCCTTCAAATTTTTTGAAAAATTATTTACAAAAATAAATTATTATTTTTAAAATATTCGAGTAAAAAATATTATTGAGTGGTTTTTTTTCCATTTGAAAAAATATAATCTTTTTCAAAACATAGGGATAAATTCTAGTTTATTTTAAAAATTATCAATTAACTGAAAAATTTTAAATGTAAAAAAATTTGAATTTAGATTCAATAGAAAAATTAATTCAATTATATATCTTTTAATATATTTTAATTAATTGGAATCAATTAGACATATAATATTTACATAAATACCAAATTAACATTTTAAAAAATTATATTTAGGAAACAACTGTTTCATCTCCTCTATGGGATAAATTTAAAATTAAATATTACCATTTTTATAAATAGAAATTGGAAATTCATATTAAATATGTTATATCAAATTAATTAATATTATCTAATTAGTTTAACATAATATTATTTAATAATTAATTCTAAAATGGGTAAAAAATATTTATCATGGTTAAGGTGAAAATGCGTCTATAGTGGGTTAAACTAAATAGAATAGTGGTATAATAATTTAGAAACATGTTCAAAATAGATAAAATTATAATATTTCAACCTTATAACATAAAATGTCAATTAATTAAAAATTATTGAGCCATATTTTATATGGAAAACTTGGTTACACCTTTTTTTATTAAAAAATTACTATGTTCCACTAAAATCACTTATAAAAGACCACTCGATATACTATTCTCTTAAAGAATAACCAAACATATATTTGGGAAATATCCTATAATAGACATTTTTTATTCTCTATATTCATTCTAGATGTCAAATTTTGGTCCAAAATTCAACCTATACATCCTTTTGGTGAAAACAAAAAGAAGCTATTCGATGAACATGAATGATCTATATCCGAGGGTTTTATTTCATTTATTCTTCCAAAACAATATTATATTATTAAATTAATATTATATAATAAAAAATTATATCATATATTTATAATTTATTAATCAAATATACAAACATTAATTTATATCATCTTCCATCAAATGGTATAAAAACCATCTTTTGGGTGTTTAACGAACAACCGACAAACGGACAAATTTTTTTTTGTTTTTCATCGCCACATATAAATTATGAATATTGTGATATTTTTAATGATTAAAGGTTATATTTATGATTTTATTATACACATATAAAGAGAATAACATATATATTTCATAAATCCCATCCTTTTTGAAAATAGTAACATCATACATGTTTATGGTGGACTATCGCATCTCAAATCAATGAGAATCATTTTTCATTTATGAAAGATATGAAATGTAATAATGATAGGTTTAATAAAACAAATATATATTATATATTATAAATTAATGATTATTTAATGAAAATTTATTTTTACCCATATTTAATTTAATCTATCTGTGAAATTTAAACATCCTTTGTTGCATGTGTGACATACAATCACCATGAACAATGTATTTCATTATATATATATATATATATATTATGGATTATGATAAATACATATATAGTAAATATATATTATAATTATATCATTCCAAAAATTATTTTTTTCGTAGAACCAAGATAAATTAAGTAGGAGTGAATATTAAATATTGAAACATATATAAATTTCAAAAAAAAATATATCCATAAAAGCAATATAAATTTATAATTATTTGTAAAAAAATAATTAAAAATAATATGTAAATAATAAAGTGTATGAATATAGAATTTTGATTCTATAATATATTTATAATAATATTACATTTATTTTAAATTAGGTTTCATTTTTTAATTGGGATGTAGAGACTAATGGTATAAGATTTTCGTATCACTTTTATTTTATATGAGACATATTCTTAATTCAATGTTTTTTATATAATATGATGTATATAAAAACCATTAATTAATATTTTATGTTTCTCATGAATGTTTTATGTAATTTATCGCTTCTTTTGAAATGCATTTCTCTTCCAAAATCATGTTTTCTAAAAACATTTTCAAATATTATTTTAGAAGTTATTCAAATGATTTATTAAAGATATATTTACCCATGTTTTAATTTTTCAAAATGAAATGAAATTAATATTATTATAATTTTAAAAATAATACATGATTATATTTTAATAAAAATTTTAATGGTATCATTATTTTATCATGTATTGGATGGATGGTATATTCATCCATCCTAAAAATAATAACTTTCTATGGTATTTGATTATATATTTAGATGTTTTTATTCATTATAAATGATTTACAAACTATTATTAGATTTTTTTAATTTTATTATTTTAATTTTAATTGAATGTTTTTCCATGAATAAATTTTTTCAATGATTATCAAATAATTATTTAGAAGTTAAAATGGTTTTTAATAGAAAATGATTTTGAAAATGTTTTAAATTTAAAGATGTTATTTTCAAAGAAATTTGATTTTCCTCAAAAATATAATTGTTCATTAAAAATCATTTTCTATTTAAGAATTCATACATTGATTTTAATTATGACTTTATAGGTATATGATCAAAGGGTGCAATTTTATTCTTTCTAAGAATGGATTTTGAATATGATAAGAATATATTTGTTAAACCCATTTATCTTACATGGGATATAACAAAATTAAAAAATAATAAAACCCACTTATCTTTCCACCATTTATAATATTATGAAATGATCAATTATTTGTGAAATCCATTTTTCTTCCACTAGTTTATAAATAATGAGATGTTTACAACCCCCATTTCATTTATTGGGTTTAGATGTAATTAATATGTTATTATCTTATAAAACATGTATGAGTGATTTTAATTATATTATAAGTGCAGCATAAATATATATATCTAATATAATGGGTAATTATTGATATATCATGAGATAAGTAAGACTTGAATGGTGGGTGACCCATGCTTAGTAAGGGAATATTTTCACTATGATAATATTGGGTGTAATCATTGACTACAAAAAAGGTTTATAGAGTGAACCCATTACACTATGATAGTTCAGGAAGTAATCCTTGATATTTTTTGTAAATTACATTTTATTCTGATTTCTATTCTTCTAATATAGGATTTATTACATTGTTTTGTTGTCATGATTCATGTTATTTGATTCCTTTTGATTTATATCTTATGAACTAAATAGATTTATTCCATCATGCATGTTTATTATCTATAAGGTGTTTTTTTAAAATTATATTCTCATACCATTATTCTCGTTATATATTTATATATCCACTTTTTACACTTACTAAGAATTTAAGATAACTGTTTCTTATGATTCCATTCCCCATGATATGAATTATTGTTTTCGGTAGAGCATGTCTACAATGATAAAATATGTAGACATATTTGTTTTAGGAAATTTAATAGCATTCCAAAAATAGTAAGATAGAGAAATTTTCCAATTAAGATTATAAGAATATATTTTTAATGGACATGTCTTTAGAAAAAATATTTGAAAAATAATCTAAAAATATGTAATATATCTCTTATTATATCATTTTTTGTGATAGATGGTATTAAAGGAAATTATTAATTAATTATATAAAACTAAGATGATAAAACTATTGGAAGAATCAAAGGGATGTTTATAAGGATATATCATGGTTTATTTTTATGTATATTTTTTAATATGAGTCAATGTAATGGAAATTGTTCTTAATTTTTGGTAAAGTATACAATAAGTGGCTTCTAAGATATTAAATCCATTTCTAGGTAATACAAGTTGATTAGTCTCTAGAAATAATGTATCTAGTGGTAAAAAATCATAAATGGGTATATTGTTCTAGTCACGATTAACACCATGTGCATGACTAAAATTTACTATTGAAACCTATTTGGAATTACCCAAGGGATATTCTTAAAAATCATAGAAACCCATTAAGAGAAATCGTGAGGGATTTATATAGTTACATAATATGTACATAATTTCTCATAATTAAGAAATTTTTTCATGATATAGATATCCTATAAAAAAATTTCCATGGTTATGTGGTACCTCGATAAAACTATTTTTATATACACTATTCTTATTTGTTAGTTAATGGAGGAAACTAGAATGAACTAGACAATTTATGAATGTGATGGAAATTTTTCACTGAGAAACCAAATTGGATTATGACTACAGTGACAGATATTATGTTTTTACCTACTTATATATAATGATATGTGTTTAAAGACATATAACATAACCAAATGTACACATCACCAAAGAAGATAAATATATAGTTCATTGAAAAATTTTGGGGTGGATACCATGGAGGAATAAATATTAACATTATTATATTTTTAAAATGTGGGAATATACACAATGTAGAGTTTATAATGCGATAGAGATGATTTTTTATATGTGGATAAGTAGTTCATATGATATGTAATTGTTTTGGAAAAATGTAAATTTCAGTTAAATTATTGGAGGAAAATAATGGGTTCACTAAGGATTCAGTAACAGATGATTATCATACAACTGGAATGAATTACCATTACACAAATCAATTTCCAATAGAGAAAGACCGTGATGATAATAATATTGGTGGTATGTGTAATTGTTAAACTAATGAGGATAAAGATACCATGAATGAAGTATAAAATTCATGAGGTATTATTATATAATTTCTGGAACCCTACTTAATGGTTTAAGAATGGATTTTAATGATTAACGTTCATTCCAAAGGTATTTCATGATTTATGATATATAAATCAGGAAATATATAAAGTTTATTCTATATAAGTTCTTTATTATATATTTTTAGGAATAAGTTTATTCGCATAGAAAACTTATCAATTCTATTTAATTGAAATATTTCATTTTACATTGAACACATGATTAAAGGAAAATAAGCCTTCATATGTTCTAGATGTTAAGAAAATATTTTTTAGATAAGATAAAGGAAAAATGATATTTATAAAGTATTGTGGATAAAATTGATTTCCTCGAATCATATTAATGATTTTCTAAAAAAGTGTTCTACATTATGAATGATTGAGTATTAAATTTGTTAAAATTTTCTTATTATATTCATTAAAATATGACATAATTTTGGAAATAGGGACGCACATATTTTTTCCATTATTTTTTATTTAATTATTTTTATTACCATGAATCATGGTATTATATATTCAATTTATTAAAATATTTTTATGTGGATATTAAGAGATTCAGATTAATATTTTGGGGACTAATTTTATATTCATTTTGTGAAATTTGGTGATCTTTTTTTAGGTTTCTGCATTTCAATTATTTTTATTCAAGGAAGATCCATAACGATAAATATTCTTTAAAATATATTGTGTTTATATTTAAATGTTAATATATAATTTTTAATAGTATGTAGAAATTCATTGAATAAATAATAATTATTTAATAGATCTTATATTTTACTAGAGTATCTTGAATAAAAAAATATATCTTCATTTCGTAGATTTAGAGGTTATGTGGATCCAAAGGACGAGATTTTTCTTATCAAATTTTTCCAAATCAGGTATCTATATCTTCTCCAAAAAATTACCCATCTTTTGAAAGATGAACTAAAAGTATAATGTTTTCCTACAAACAAATTTCTGATTATATCTACAAAATGTTTCACAAAAATTAGTTTTTTGTTTTTCTGTAGATGTTTATTTTTTAAGTATCATTCCCTTTTTATGATAACTTATATATTTCACTATCCCTAATTAATTAGAAATTTTAATTTTCTTCTATTTCCAATTCGTTACTAACTATGTTCTCTTATTCAAAATCCTAGAATGTGTATTTTTTAGGGCATTGGACTATGCCATTATCTATTTTCAAGAGATGTGTTAATAACCAATTTACAATGCTATTTTATAAAAATGGAATTTTTAATTGTGTAACCATTGTATTCAAAGAAAATATTCAAATATTATGGATTTAAATGATTAAATGTGTATAATGAAACACCCTTAATTTCCGTAAAGAATTTAAATATAATTTAATTTTTTAATATTTTTTCATAAACTAAAAACCACTATTTATATTAAGTAAATTTGTTAGAAATCATATTTTTTCCTTCATTAGTTATAATAATAAATCCAATTTTTTTTTTAAAAAAATATTCTAAATAGATATTTCTTCACATTTTAAAAAATATTTTAAAGAATAATTAAATTTAAAAAAATTAAAAAACAAAATAAATTTTAAACTTTTCATGTAAAAATAATTTTTTGTTGAAAATTTAACAATTTTTGAAAAACTTAAATTTTTCAAGAAATATTGATAAATTTTTTGTTATTTTATATATTCTTTTTTTCCATCATTTCATAACCCACATAATTGATTAAATATTGTTTTAAATTTAAAACTACTTAACCTATATATAAATTAAATCAATTTAACTAAATTATATTCAACTTCATCTTCAATATAGTTATAAAAACATGTTAATCATTTAAATCAATATCTCTTTGGAAAATAAATATTTCATCACATATGGGGGATTAATATGAAATTAAATTTTGAAACATATTTGAATTGAGTTTGAAAAAATGGATTCCTAATTTAGAATAATAAATATTTATGTTATCTTATAGTATAAAGATTATTTTTTTCCACTCTGAATAACAAATTAAGTAAATAAATAATTAATGTAGTTAAGGTAAAAATTGGTTTATTGTGGGAGTATATGTAAATTTAGAAGTTGTAAAATGACATATAAACATGTAAAAAATATATTTTCTTGAATATGTATATAATTTCTCACATTATATTTTTGATAATGTTAAATTTTTGTGCCATGAGGAATTTGAAAATTTTTTGTACAACATTTTATTAACAAAAATTACAAGTTTTTAAGTCACCAAAATATATAAGTGAACCCCTATAATATTCACATAAAACTTAAAAAATTAAAATTCTTATAGGAAATATACATTTCCATCCTATAATTTTCTCCTACCATTCTATAATATTATTTATGTTTATCAATATGTGTTATGTTTCCTTTTGGTTAAAACTAATTGTAGTTTACCAAAGAAGATGTGACATTCATAACAATGTGTTTTATTTTATTTATTATCCCAACTCCATAAAATATGAATAAATAATATTGTTATAATAAAAATAAAATCATTCATATATTATGATTTTATTATGTTAATATCACAAAATAAATATATACACTCTTTAGACAAATGGGAAATAGAATTTTCCTTCGTGTATACGGCAGACTACCAGCTCATAAATCGATGTAATTTGCTTTCCATCACCTCCTAAAACATATAGATATGGATATATATTTAATATTTATATGAGATAATTATTATTATTTATAAATTTTTAATTAAAATACGAATTAAATATTCTTACCATCCATCCCATTGGAATCCAATAATTCCGCCCATGTTTACAGCAAACTAACACCTCCCAAAGTGATTGGATTCGTTTTTCACATGTACATTAAATGGAAGGTAATAAAATTGGTTTAATTAGATTGAATTTATAACATTACAACATTAAACAAAAACAAAACAGTTATTATCTGGAATGTGATTTTTGGAAATCTTTTCGAATATTTGGGAAGTAACAGTCATAAGAAAATCATATATGTTATGATAAATATATTCATGGTTCTATAATATATTTTAAATAATATTATATTTATTATATTTGTATTTCAATCATGTTTAATGGAAGTCATGAATTATTGTGTCAGTTTCTCTCTCCATTTTATTTTTTGAGACACATAACGTTTTTATCATGTGTTTCTTTTATGTGTTGAATATTGTGGGGATGAATGTATTTAATCATTTAGGTATATATAAATATGGGGATTTATATACCCCTTCTAGTATGACTCTTTCATGAGGGTTATGAGTCAATTTTATTATTATAGAAATGGGTTTGTGTAACAATCTCATTGTCACTCGGGAATGTTCAAGATTATGCATACATTGATGATATCATATGAAACATCAATCAGTAGACACATTAATATTTTTTCCACTAGTATTTTATTGATATTACAGTTTTACCGTTAATTTTATAGTTTTTATGCAATCAATATTTCAGAATAATATATTAATTAAAAAATCTACATAATTTCTCTCTTTGGTCGAATGTCATTTTGAAAAAAATGGTTTTCTATAGATATTTTATTATTTAATTATATATATATTTTTCAATATAACATGTTTCATTCTTTTTTATAATTTTTTAAAGGAATAATATTTTTCTAGTCAAAATAATTATTATCTGACTTTCAATGAAAATTGTAATTGAATATTTATTTTAAAGTGTATGGGGTTAATGTTCTTTTTTTCAATCATGGAAAAATAATTTTATTTAAATATTAATTAATAGTATTCAATGTTTATTTTAAAAAAAATTATCCAAAATATTATATGAATTTCTTTTAAATGTGAATCAAATGGAAAGTTTATTTCCTTTAAAAAATTGTATTAAATGAATTTTAAATCGTTCCTTATATATAAAATGATTATCTTCAAGGAATGGAAATTTAAAATTATTATATATATTCAAAATTTATGTTCCTATAAAGGTTATTTTTCCAATAATATTTCATTACTATTCTGTCACTTTTTTTCAATCTAATCATAATTTTTTATGATTATTTTGATTTAACGGGGATAAGATCCAGTGATACCATTCTTATTTTTCCGATAAATATATTTTTTATAATGAACCATGGTTCATCAAACAATTTTATATTATTTGGGTTATGTAATGTTTAAACTAATATGGAACCTACATCTCCTTCCAAAGGTTTTGATATGGTGAAATGCTGGGATGATTATGAAACGTGTTTCTTTTCTACTAGTTTGTCAATGAAAAGTTATTTCTGAAACCCATTACTTTTCAGATGATAGTATATTATTAATTTTTAGATATATTATGAAAAACATATGTATGATATACCATATATGTGTGACTTATTTTTATCACCAATTAATTCTGTAAATATTGATATCTTAAGATTAAAATAGGACTCTAATTGATAGTGATCCTATTTATAAAATGGATTCTACCCACTATGATATTTTGGGAGTTTTTATTTTATACTACAAGGTTTTTTGAATCAAAACTATTCCAATATTATATTATTGTAAATGATACATTATATTCTAAATAAATTATTTTCTATTCATATTTTCATTCAGAAAAATGTTAATGTTATGTTTTCATTGTTCTTATACATTGATTCCATTATTGTTTTCGTATAATGAATATTTAATATTTATTCAATGAATCGTATTTATTATCTAGAGGGTATTTATTTAAAATGTTATTCAAATAACCTTATATGAATGATACATTACATTTTCACTTAAATACCCTTAATGAGAGTTATGTGTCACTATTTATTTTATTTCCATTTCCTATATTATCGATAAATGTATTATATACAATATGTCTATTAGGAGCACTAAATGGGAAGATATCAATTAAATACATTGAATATATTCCATTAAAAATAATTTAATTAATATAATCTAAAAATACACTAATCTAATATATTCCATGAATGCATATTTTTGAAATGTTTTGAATAATTATCTAAAAAGATTTTTCATTTATATATGACATAATTATTTTCATTTAAATTTTTATATTCTTATGAATTCTTTTACGAAAATAAAACTCCTAGACTAATTTTAATTATATTTTGTTTCAAAAATATATTGAAAATATTTGATGAATATATATAATGTATAATAACTATAATGGTAGGGAAATGGATTCACACAATAACTTTAAGACAAAAATATTTTCCCATACCTTCAAACAACATAAAAATGAAATTTATGGGATGTTAAAATAAAATAAATTTATAATAACTTTAAATAAAATAAAATATTGTATAAAATTATATTTATCTATCATTATATAGGGTAAAGTAAAATCAATAAAAAAATTAAGAACATGGAGATGGAGAATAGTGATTATTGACACCAACAATATAAAAATTATTACATTAATTAAAATAAATCTCAATAATTTTGAATAAAAAATAGAGTACAATTAATAAAAATTGAATATATAAAGATAAATATATGGAAAATAATTTATATGTTATTTTTAAGTGTATGGTCATATTTTTTCCTAACATAATCCTAATCATAATCAATATCAAATATGAAAAATATTGTGAGTAAAACCCATACCTCATATATTATCTTTGATAAACATTATATTTAGGCTAATTATAATCCATATGGAACCTATATTTATATTTTTATAATTTTATATCCTTTTTTAATAATTTCTTCTTATATATATATATATTCTATTAAATTAAATATTCTACTATCACCCATTATTTTTTCCAAAGATGTTTCTGGTCAACGTTTCTTGTCATTACACCTATGAAATGGTTTCCTAAAAACTATTGTCCTGAAATTTCTATAATTATCATATTTTTACATCAAATATACATTTATAATTATAAATTCATAAAGCCCATAAAAACTGAACTACATTTTTTCTTGGAAAAAGTTTTTCATACAAATATATCATCAAAATTTTTTCAATGGGTGAAAAATAAATAATGTCAATAATTTAATAAATTTAAATTATATAAATAATATTTATTTAATAATTAAGACCAATCTTACTTCCATCCTTGTATGGAATAATGGATAAAAAATCATATTACATCCTAAGGATGGTAATCCAGCCGTATAGAGCAGCGAGGCTTTCAATTCCCAGTGGATGAAAAAGATGATAAAAAGGGTGTATTATAAACATAATATTTGTATTATTTTAGAGAGAAATTTTTAGTTATAGAATTATTATTACTAGAGTTTTAAAAGAGTTAAATTAATACATACACATGAGTAAACATGGGTAATATTTATAGTTCTTCTTTGTAAATCCTCCTTTTTATTTTTCTGTAATCATTCTTATGTTTCACATTTGTTGGGAAAGAATCCCAAAATAATTGCGAAAGTAATTTACTATGTTATTTGGGATGGTATTGAATTATATATAGTTCTTAGGAAGTTTAAATAAGTGATAAAATGAGGTTCCCTTTTATAAGTGATGAGTGTGACACACTTACAAATATTATTTAATTTGGAATATTATTATTTTCTTAATCCAATTAAAGTAGATCTAAAAATAATATATTTTAATGATATAATGAAATCTTTTATATTATAGAATTTAACGAGAATATTATTATTATATTATTTTAAATTATCTATTTTTCTTAACTATAATAATATGATTTACCACACCTATTCAATGGTGTCATGATTTTATCAAATGTAACGTATAAAAGGTCGAAAAATAAAATATACCCCATTATAAAATATTAATCTCATTATTTAAATTAAAAATGTACTTTGATGACATTTAATTTAAATAATAAATCAAAAAATATTTTATTTTATATTTTAAATTTTCATTTAAAAATAGTATTTTATAGAAAGTTATGTATATAGGTATAAATATGATCTTATTGAAAAATAAAATATAGTTCCAGTTTATATGGAATTTATAATATTATTCATAGTTAAAGGGATATACTTTTAGAAAATTTAATGAAATTAAAATTAGAATAAAACATTAAAATCACATTATTTAATGGTAATAAATTTTAGTTTTTCAAAAATTAAAATTTTTCACTATTCCATATAATAATGTATTTTTTACAACCCCCAAAAACATACCATAAGGTCAATTTGAAATTATTAACCCAAAATGTATATCCACTTTTTAATTTTCATAATCTAAAATTAAGAAAATTTATTTTTATTAAATCCATGATCTATTTCGGTTATATTGATATTATAATATGATATTTATAAGGGAAAACTCATGAGATATAGTTTTACCGTATGGAGTATGGTATTGAGTATTAAATGATTCCATATTAACTAATTTATTTCTTTAAATAATTATATATATCATTTTATATAAAATTTTATGTATTCCCTTCTCATATCTTCTTTAGAATCCCATATTACATCCTTTAGTTAGTGATTTCTCTATTGAATTTTTACTAGAATAGTTTTTTATTTGGCACCGATTTTCCACTAGTTTCATGATATTTTGTATTTTATTAATAATAGTCTCTGATACAAAGTGAGATTCATTTTCCAAATAATCCTAGAATTGATATTAAAAAATATTAAATATCATAATATAATGCATGTGTATTTTTATAAATAATAAGATATATCCCAAATTGAGTCTCATATCATATGTTCGATTCCATAGTTGATTAGGAAACATATGATTTACCCACATAACTATATATTTTCCATTGATATCATATGTTTTGCTGAGGCACCTATTTCTAGGTACATTAATTGTATTAATTAATTAATTTATTAAATTAATTCATTTAATACACATAAACTAATTCCATCATTGTAAATTATGTTATAGAAGTTTAACATTTTTGGTCACAAATCCTTTGGATTATTGATAGGGTAATTGAGAGAACACAATGTTGGTGGATAGACAACAGATGATGAATAGTGATCAGGCCAAGGTTGATCGAGAGGTAGTGAACAAATCATGTCTTATCTATCACAAGTGAAAACATTATTTACCAAATATAATAAATAATCATGGAATGTATCTTTTATTTAGGTTTACATCCATGATTAAATGTTTGATCTTGAATATTTATTTTTCTTATTTTGTTCTTTTTGTAACTTTCATCCTTTTCATAGGAACTGTCAAAATTGTTGAATTCATTTATCCAATTAGTAACAATATTTAATTGATATCACATTATTTATGTGATCATTTTACATAAACTATTATATGATAATGGGTTTCACATTATTATTATTATTATATTATAATTTATTGTGATTGTTATCATTTTCATTTGGGGTCACAATTCAACATTTATAGGGTGGGTCCAAGCGTTATCTGACCTCCATACACATAATAATACAATTAATGTCCTGTGGATCAATATTTTTTTAAAAAAAAGGTAAAATTCAATATTCTTTTGTTATATTGTGGATTAGAGATCCATATTTGTGACATGACCAATTAGTTGTAAAGCGAAGGTGTGATATGTGATATTACATGATTCGAGGAAATAGTAGGATTCTTCTTTAAAGAGATTAATGGATGATAATCGATGATCAGGTTTATTATCCTCTTGTTTTTGGTGGTCATCATTCTTGAACCATGGTGGATATTTCGGAACTCGAATACCCATGATGGAATATCGAGAATCATGAATATTTACAAATATATTGCATGTAAATTAGAATAAGACATGATATATAGCCATCCAAGCTATGAAAATATATTATATAGTAGATTAAAGGCTCACATATCATGTTTTTAATGCCATATAATTTGGTAATCTCCATTGGTGGATAATTCATGTTTCAGCTTAAAATCTAGGACCCCATGTTAGAGGACACACTGTGTACAATGAGAGTAAACATGCATGTCCTGGTAGCCGAACACATGTACATACATGATCTGGTATGTTTGTATAACCTAATGGACATGATCAAGACCTAAATAACATGATATAATTTTCGGTAGATAATACACACTGTGTGTTCCCCATAAATTCCACGCACATTGACAGTTCTATTGATTCATGCCTATAAGATAACACAACTAGGAAATTGAGTATGAATCCATGTCATGTAGACCCCATAGGTGTTTTCTACATCAATGAGAAGCTTCAACCATGCATATATCTTTAATATATAATAATATTTTGTACCATGTTTATTCTACCTTTATAGATTTTCCATGTATGATTCGATTGTATCCTTCATAGTGGATTTTGAGATATGATGTGGAATTTCTCCAACATTATGCTTCATTAGGGGACTCTTGAGGATGATAGTGATCTAGAAGGATCATCAGTGATTGATGATAGTGTTTGGAAATTTCCTATAATACATTTGTTTTGTCCCCCATTCTTCTAACATAACATTGTGTAGATCCCCCTGACGCATTGGGGCATGGTTGCTTCACAAATTATGTGGCTCCCCCTAACACAATAGTTCTTATATCCTCAACAATTTCAGTGTCACCCCTATTGAACAATGATTTTGGTCATCTATCCATATCTTATCCTTGAGTGGAACCACCCTAAAATAATGTGGAATCAATCTTATACACATGGAGTAGGACCCCCATGACGCACTAGGATAAAATTCCCCAATCAATACATACTGAGTGTCACCCCTATTATACTAGGGTTCATGACCTCCATGATTTGAGAGGATTTCCCTAATGAACTGTGGTGGAAGAGCTCTTGGATTTCAGTGGCATCCATCTATCACTTCGAGGAAGATGTCCAATATCCTTTATATAAGTGGCATCGCCCAAATGCATGAGGGTGTGGGTACCATATTCATCTATAGAGTGGAAACCCCCAAAATTAACTTAGGATATTTTTATCTTTCTACATGATATTGTGTCGTTTTGGAGAAGTATTGAGGTGTGGGTCATCCACATATCATTATCAAGAAGATATGAAAGATATTGGGCCTCCATAATGGGACATAGAAGCTACAAAAAACGCATCATTCTTGGTTGTTCATAGACATAGAGATCCCCCTTTTCTCTCTTCTGGGCTTCATTATGTGAACACACACACAGATAGAAACACACACACACACCCAAATATATATGTGATGTATGTGTGTGTGTATTATTGGGTTCAATTTCCATATTTCATTTGGTTGAGATACCTAATACTAATGTATCATTAATTCCCCCCACTCGTTCATTTATTCATCATATCTTACTGGTAGGAATATAGTCACCTGTATACTGAATTTTTCCTCACATGTATTGTTTTATGTAGAATATGTATGTAACAATGGTGTTTCCAATGGATATATGGGGTTCATGGCTGTGTAGGCCATTTTTAATGGTCATAAATGTATATATATTGTGGGGAACTCATAGTATTTATTTATTCCAATTGTTTTCTTGTTGTGAATTCATTTCTTATTATGTGTGTAGATTTCCCATTAAAAAGGATTTTTCTTCTATCATAAAATGAATTATTCTACATAGGTTATTTAATCAATTGTTTTATCCTAGATGTTAAAACACTTTTTATTATTTATCTTTACTATTCCATTGAGATGGTTTGGTGGCTCTATATATTTATAGTAGTAAAAGGTCTAATGTTTATGAAAGGACATATAGGAAAATTTATCTTACTCCTGTCATATATTAGGTGGGAATAATGTTGTAATGGATCGATCTTTCATATGCTCGGTAGGCCATGATGGGATAGGGACATTACAGATTTGTATCAAATATTTTTTATCCATGGGTTGATGTAGAGATTAACCCCATATCAGTATTAGGTATAAACATATCAAAATAGCGTCTGAGTGTCTTGAGTGAGAATTTTAGGAAATTGAATCTTATGTTGGTGCAATGAACAATGTATCAGTACACTGAGTCTCTAGTTACTCACGTTTTGACTCCACATACAGATAGAATTGTTATATGGAATAGTGTTTCTTGAATTTTATAAGATTGGTCCCTGTGAATGTTATTCTTAATACAAATCCCTATATATATATTTATAATATTAAAACAATTTAATGTTTTGGGCCCATTCTTGATTCCTCCATGAAGATAGCATGACATGTTTCTAACTTGTGAAATGAAAATGATCCAATGAGTGATGGGTCTAATTTTATAGGCCATCTCATGAGGCATTCCCTTGAGGTGGAAATTTTGAAAAACACCATTCTGTTGAGCAGTCAATAGTACCACCATGTTGGGATGAGTATGTGATTAAAAAATTTTCACTCCACAAGTTCCATCACCAGAGGCCAATGAGGTTCTTCACTAAGCCATATACCTATGAAGAAAATTATTCCCTTGATTCCTTTAGTCGAGTTTTCATGATACCATGGACCATCAAAAATCAATATTTTGATCTTGCACCCTGTCTATTCCATTGACCATTTTGGAGCAGGTGAAGTCTGGTTTTTCAGAATGATGATGAGACAAATTAATCATAAATAGAATTTAATTTCTTTTCATGTATAGATAAATACTCATCATACATGTGATTATATTGAATTCACGTTCTTATATATATATAGTTCATCTTATTAATATTGTTTTCAAGTATGTTATGAGGATCAGTTACCTTATATGGTACTCTCTTCATATATCGTGGTATATTTTCATCAGGGTTTCGATGTTTGAGTAGGTTATCCTCAGTAAAATTTTTTCTAGTTGATTCCTTTATTCTTTAGAGTTTGTGATGGATTGTTATTTTGGATACTGCGGATGGTGATATTTCTATCTGAGGGATTCCACAAATTTATTTATTGTATTTGGTGTCATAGGGCTGATTATTTTAAAGGATCAATCAAGTGCTAATCAGGAGGGTCTCATAGTAGGATTCCTACTGATATCTAGTCTTAATCTTGTGTACATGTGGAATAGGATTCATGTAGATGATCATGTCATACCATAGAGGGGATATGTTTTTCATGTAATGGTAATGGACAAAAGGAACATGATTTTATGAACCAACGTGTCAATGATGTTAGATAGTCAGTGGATGGACCACCATGAATGACATAGTACTAATATTGGGTTCTCTAATGTAAATAAGTAGAGGTTTCTAGGGAGGTGTAACTTGAAGAAGATTATGAAAGACACATGAAAGATGATCTATTATTGGATGATGAAAATATGAGCTACCTCTTCCACCACCACATTGTGGGCCACAATAGGCATAGAGAGCTAGCAGTCAGAGCTGCTCGTAGCAATATTTCATTGATTCTTATGGCCTGGAATATCAAAATAATATATATAATAAAATATTTATTTATTTTAAACATTATATAATATATATAGAAATATTTGTGAATAACTATATCATATATATATCCCTCTTTTGAGATCTAGGCCTACCCTTTGATACCTCGACACAATATCATTTTCTATAGGTTCTGTCTGAGTGAATTTTAATATAATCACATATCTAATAGAAGTGTGAGATATCATTTGGTGAAGAGAGTTTCAAATGGGAAATCTTAATCATCCTGATAAAAACATGTTATATCATATTTGGTATCAACTACTTGTGTAAATATTGATCCCAGATCGACGGTCATCACAGACAGGTTAGATGCATTAGGATAGATGGGATGAGATTCACCTTCATGGGTGAGAGAGATCCCATTCGATGGGAGATTTTTTCATGTGAATAGGAGGATTTACCCTATATACAATCCATTTTTGCGTTTTTTACCTTAGCATATGTATACATTTTTTAATATAGATTCCTTTTTTGTTGGAAGAATTTATTGAAATCTTCCCTAAATATCTTATTTGGATACCTCTTAGATTGAGATATAAGTTTATATTAAAATTTACGTTACGACCATACAAAAATATTCTTGTTTAATATTGAATGGAACATACTATGCATCATGTTATGAGAGTTTAGTCAGATGACCATTGAGTATCGGGTTTCCTCAGACCCAGTGTGTCCCCATGGGAGGATTCACATTTGTTTGTGTTAAGGGAAAATGTGTTCTTGTGGTTTTATGTTGATTATTATTTCTTGAACCAGCTAATGATCGAAATAAAATTCCTCTATTCAATGATTGATGACCTCTTTGATAATTTATAATGAAAATGTTGTTTCTTAAAGATTTATCTCTAGTATGACTACCATTGCATTATGATTTATGAGGTTTAAATAATGTCGTGGCCATTCCGATGTCACTATAGAAACTATGTGTTTCTAGTGATTCATTTCAGTGTTACAAATTCCCCCACTATGTTTATGAATTTGATAAAACATATCATCAATGAATATATGGATTGATTTTTTGTTTGTCATCATTGATGTCCTACTCATCAACTATGTGTTAGAGGTATAGATATAAAAAATTATTTTATGGTCATATACATCAAATAGGAGCACATGATTTATGATATGATACCATATATCTAGTCCTAGATCCATGATGTTCACTTTCTTGGAAACATCATTTTTTAGAATGGATTATCAGTGGGCTTACTGAATAATAATGTAGTGATTCCTTGGCTAACACCAAGTATCATATTAAATGTTCATAGTTTTCATTGAGTGTATAGTTATAACAAAATTCTCATGAAACACTTCTCAATGATTTCGACCTGAATGAACATGCTTAAGTGGAAATGGAATCTGTTAACTATGAATGAGCAATGTCATGGAGACTTCGAGAAGTTGAGGATTAGGCTATCCAATGATCATGTATTGAGACTATATTAGGTGGGTATGGAGTATATAGTGTTTTTTTATGCACCAAGTTATAGGATAAACTATGTATTGATGTAGATGATGGTAGTGATCAAATAAGGGTCGGTGTAAATTATACCACATGTATATAAATTCAAGACACATGTACTATAGTTAATAGCGGTAATCATCCCTATAAATATATGGACAAACTATCTTATGGTAGAGAACTAATGTTTTAAATCATACCATCAGTGTCCCAGGTATATCATTACATATGGAGATATAATCCTATGTAAAAGAAATTAGTTGGATTTCATATGTGACTATGACTTGTGGTAGTCAATAAACATAGGATCGGTGAGGTTGTGGATAATTCCATTTGCAGTAAGTATCCCATTCATTTTTTGAAGGCCTCAACTATGTATTTGTCTTATTTGAATCAATATATGGTGGAAGAGAGAGGTGTAGCTTATCATCTTTTGAGGTTTTTGAGTCCTCTACTTCCCCATCACATCATTTAAGATCATATAAGAGAACATGATTTTGAGTTCTTCAGGACCATATATTGGAGGAACATTTCATCCATTTCTCGGTAATTATGGTGATTCTGGTTGCAATGTGATAGGTGGTAATGGGGAAGATTCACATTTCTAACTTGGATACATAGCCTTGAGTAGGTAATAATATTGGGATGTTCAGTGGTGGTTTTGGTGCACTAGGACACGGAAGAGTTTCACAAAGTTCTCTACATGGTGTCTCACATGAAATCTTATATAGGTTATGCACCTGGTTCTGGAAGGTATCACATAGACACTTGACATCCCTTTGTTAAAATGGGATGGAATGTCAAATTATTGTTTACAGGTAATCCATAGATAATGAGAGGTCTTAATGATATTTGGTTGAATTTAGACTCACTCGTGATGTCGAACAACTACTTTACATTTGGAGGATTTTTTGGTGGAGAATATGGGTAATTTGTATGTACATGATATCATACGGATTCATGGGGTACCCTAATATATTGTCTCTCAATAATATGTGTTTTTTATATAATGTTTGATGGAAGTCATGTATGACGTGTTTGTGTCTATTTTGTTGATGAGTGCGGTGTTCCACCCCTTGATGTATGGGAAGACCGAATTCACTATCTAGGTGTTGGTTGATATATTGATAGCTTCAGTTTTGGACATTGTAATGAGTTGAAATTATCACATTACACTAGTATTGATTTATTATAATATTATATATCAAAATTCCATCATCAAGGAACCATTTTAGGCCCTTTATAGGAGTCACTACAAGTCACCCATGTGAAGAACCGAGATTATAGAGATGTATATTATTTGGATTGAAATGGTGGAATTTATGAATGAGAAGTTCTAGGTGATGTATAAGAATATGAGGACAACCCAATGCGGAAAAAATATTATAAAAGTCATCTTCATATCCATTTGGAGATCAACTATAATTTTAATGTTTATTTGAGTCTTCAAAAAATGATTATGGTTGAGGATTATCCTATAAAAAATGGTATCCCTATGGTTAAACAACCCATTAAATCCCCTATGGATGTATGGTTATGTTTCATACTACATGTCCTTGTCCTCCTAGATTAAAGGTGTGAATGTATTCTTCTAGTTTTCATCGCTAAGGAGATATGTTCATTAGCACATACATTTTATCGACTAGGCTGAGATGAAAATTGAGAATGGAGAAACTATTTTGAAACATCTCATTGTGATCATTGATCTATGGGAGATGAATTTTTGGGGATAGGGAATTCGTATAGTTTTTTTTGTGGAAGCATTTGTTCATGATTAAGGTTTCTCTAGAGTGGGGAGCTAGATGTGGGGTTTTTATTCCAACCATTATGTATTCCTTATTCTATTTAGGGATGAAATTACTTTAGTGGTGGGGGGTAATGTAGTGACCTATTTTTTCATAATAATACATTAAAAAATACTAAGAAATGTTAATAGTCCCGTTCATAGAGAAATTAAATTATTACATGGCCCAATGAAAGTAGAATTTTTTTTATAAAAATATAATACATATTAAAAATATATCCACAATGTTGTTGATGAAATAATTGCATATCTCCCAGATGGAGCCTTAGATTAGATATTTGAGACCGTCCATGAATCCATTATATATGTTTTACACTATGTCTGACCTAAATATTCTTTACTCTATACATTTGGATAATGAATTCATTGCCGGATAAAATATAAATTATTAACCATATTACTTATTAAATTTATTCATTTAACACAAAAAAATAATTAACTCAATGTAATTTCTCCTATTAAAATATAAATTATTATCTGAATAAAGCTATGAACTTTTAGAATATAAAATATATCAATTTTAATAAGTGGATTGACATAAGATGACGAATGATGACAAGATCTAGGTGGATCAAGTGGTTATGAACATAATGGGTCTTCATCATGACTATTTAATGAGATCTACAATAAATATCTAGATATAATTGGTATAGAGATCATTAATTATTGTGTCCACAATTTATTTAAAAATATCTATAATATTTACTTATATTAATAGTTTTTTTATGAACATGAACCATCCCTTGGGATATATTAAAATTGTTTATTTATTTTATCCAATAGAATAAATTGTTACCCTTTTGATCACCCTACTTATGTGATCAATATACATGAATTATTGGAAATGAATGAGTTGCACATTGTTTATGTAAATATCCACCAATTTTTTCATCCAATTATTCTCATTCTCTTAGGGGTTTGTTTTTTACATTGTAGTTGTGTGTCCGATCATGAATGAAATATTGGAATAATGGTGATAGCATGAAGGAAATGTTGATTGAAATATTTCATATGTATAAAGGAACTATTTGGGATGAGGTGATATACTATAGACCCTAGATATGATAGAGTGATGGGATGGATTAGTATATGATCAAATATGTGAAACATGGTGTTCCATCATTCGAGGGGATTGTCATATTCATATTTCTAGCCAACGGGGGCTGATAATCTATGGTTATGGGTGGTGTCGATGAATTTTTGGAGGTAAAATTTTGGCAAAAATAGATCAAAAATATTCATGAAGGAAATTTTGGAATAATGATAATTCATGGCTACACAATGTATAACTAAGAAGAACACACTATGTGTACCCCATGAAGATATGGTTCTAGTGACTCATGGGGGAGATAAGGATCACTCCCCATGTGTTTCAGTCCATATTCCATGAGAATATTCCTAGATGGATGAGTCATGTTATTGATTCAAACTACATGGACCATATGAAGTAGGAAACATCATTTACTCTATGAGTAAATGGGAATGGTTTGGTTCCCTGGCATGACTATGTACACGAGCACAACCTAACTGATGTGGGAATGGGAATAAGTTTATAGAATTTCCCATGGTGAATTATACATGTTCTGTGGCCCATATATATATTCTATGTAAAATTATATGGACATCAATCCATGTATAGAAGAGTATAAGACATGTAAGAAGAGTGGGGGACATGCCATATGGACCCGTTACACTATTTTTACCCCAATAATAAACATACACTAGTCATATCACTTTTTTGGACAAGTATTTTGTCCAAATAATATCTGATCTTAAGATGTTATCCATGTATTATGTGATGGTTTCCTTCATATTGAATTTGAGATACAACATGGAAATTAAAATTCATCACGATTTATTATGTGATAATTGAAGATGACATAGATCAGGCAGGATCATAACTAAGGGAGGCCGAGGTGGGTAACCACCTATCTTATAAGGGTGTGTTTCCACCATTACCCTTGCAGTTGATTGATTGAAACCACCCCCACCCAAAACCTTATGGAATTTTTCTTTTATACATGTATTCTAACACCCTTGATGTACTTGTTTGTGGTCCTTTAAAAACTGATGTGAACCCTCTAAAGATACTAGGTTGTGGTTCCTTTATCACCATATACCCTCTGAGTGGTATTCCACTTCACCAACATACTTGGGATAGTTTCCTCTACTAATATATTGGAACCATAACCAAAACCATGATGAACTAGAGAACTTATTCTCTACAAATAAATAACATGTGGGATTTCATATCACACTAGTGTGTCGGTCTTCCATTATTTGAATGGAATCCCTCTAATACATTAGGATTCGGGTAATCCGTCCCTTGAGTGGAATCCCTCTGATGCACTAGGTTGTCAATCCTTTACCTATTCCTAGTGTCACACACCATTAAAGTGATAGGGTGTGGGTCCAATATCAAAACAATATGTGAAATACCTATAAGAAACTATGGTGAATGTAATATATATGTTGAAGATTCCACCCCATGGTCTTCAGAGTAGTGATGACTTTTGAGTCCCCATAATTACCTTCTCAGAAAGACACATGAGATATTAGGAATTGGTTATTGTCCTTTAGAGTTGTAGGAAAACTCATTACACCATGATGGGTTGCGAGATAAAGATCCTGATTGCCTCTCATCTGGTCTTATATATGAATACACACACATAGACACACATATAGTTGGGTTTCAGTTCCCCCTTGTTTTGTGTCAACCTAACAACAACTTCTGTATCCTTTGATTACTACCTTCAGTTTGAGGTCATGGTTATGGGTATGTATGTTCACACCCATTCATGGTCTTTTCCCACACATGTTATTAAATATACATATGATTGAAATATCATAAGATATTTTGGTCAAATATAGGAATACTCAGCTGCATATTCCATGTATGGTGTTTTGTCTTATAGATTAGAACCCACACACTCTAAGCATTCACTTCCTCCAATTATTGTTTGTTTTTGACATAATATTTTGTATGGGAAAGTATTTTTCCCCATAATATTTTAATATTATTTTATCATACTATGATTAATTCCTTATTAATTGTTTAATAAATTGTTTTATCTTAGATGTTGCAACCCTTTTTTATATTTCTCTAGACTTGTTCACGTAGTTGTTAGGTGTGTGGGTACATATACATTAGGAAAAGTCCTCTCATTATAGTTAAGCCTTCACAGTGATTATCATCAGCTTTTATCCTATTGGAGGTGGGATTATTGTTATGATAGAGAAGACTTCTACAGTATATGTGGAAAAAGGTAGGTTCGGTTGTGAAGATTATATTATGTAAAGGGAATAATAATTAAATTTTTTGAAATAATAATATTTTCTAATATTCACCATTAAATTATACTATTTTTTAAACCCCCAAAAAATTTATAAAATGATATTAGTGTTATAATATGATAAAAGATGATGCACATTTTGTTATTTTCATATTCAAAATTCTCTAATATTTTAGTTTATATTAATATTAAAATTAAAAAATACCTTCCTTTACATAAAAATTTATTTTCTAGACATTAAATGTTTATAACATTATTTCTTATGAATTTAAAAGATAAATAATATTATCATATTAATTATTATATAACAATATTCCTTAAAATTTTCAATTGAATATATAGGTATACAATATAGATCACTTAATAAAACATTTTTCTAGAAAAGACAGAATAACATTCATAATTAATACACATTATAATATTTCAATTATAATTATTTATTTATATTCTAAAAAATTATCTAATTAAATTATTTGAAAATATTAATTTTAATTTTATAAATAAATCATATTATATTTTTAAAATATTAAAATCATAAAAATATACATTATATCAACATATAAATTTAATTTAATATTGGTTTATGTTAATCTACATATACTACTAATAATATTATACTAATGTATTAATACATTATATATATGAATATGTATATCCACCGACCATATTCTCGAATACCATATTTTAAATGACCATATTTCCAATAAAATATTATATAAGGAAAAGATTTTATTTCTATATATATATACCATATAAATCATGCATTCCAGTATCACATCTTAAAACACACATATCATAATAAGATATTTTCATTTTAGATCTCACAATTATACTTATCCATTCATGATTCTCAACCTCATTTTAGGTTATCCTTGCCTATTTGATATTCTCATGATTATAGATGATTTGGGTGATCTCCTATATCAAAATATTTTATTCTTCTCAATTTAATCATTCATATAAATTTTTGAACCATTACAGGATTCAATAATCTATGATGTGTTGTACGTAGATTCAAGTGGTTTTTTTATTTATTATAAGGAATAAATAATGTATTATTATCCTTATTTATATATTTCAGGACATTTTGAAAATATTTATCCAATTAAGTTGGACAAAATAAAAAATAAATATATTATTATAAACATATATTTTATGGAAAGAATATTATTCTATGAAACAAGGGGTGTTGATTTCATTACAATTTCCAATATTACTCATATAATGGGCATAGGATCAAAATCAAGGAATGGGTTAAATTAAAAGAAATAGGACCGATACATATTTTATAAATTGATACATATATTTATATTATGTGTTAATTTTTTTATTTCAATTTTTCCCATTTTTATTCCAAATCTTACCATCTTGAGGAAAAATACTAAATAAATTGGTTTCGTTGGTGTTACAATTTCAGTAATTAGAACTAAAATAATAGTAAAAAACATATTTGTTAAATGATTTTATTATCATTATAGGATCCAACAACCATGTAATGCTGTAAAATTTATGGAAAATGTCCTTATGTAGGCCCCTAATTTTTATTGTCACATTAAATCATTTAAGGTCCCATTATGTGTATCTCATGATCATAATCAAAAACATTTAATTTATGTGCGTATCCTATTGATCAATAATGAAATATATTCTATTAAGGATAAATTATCAACCATATTACATATTCATAATTCCAATTTGTGAATTTATTTCATGTACATATTAAATATACTTCTCTCATAATCAAAACGATAATTAACTGTTAATAATGAAATTCTCGAAAGGTTTTATTTGAGTACCCATGTGAATAATTTCCCATTATATTACATTATTTCATTCCTATTTTATTTGTATGTTTACGAAGGTTTAATATTTAAGTAATGGAAAATCTATACTATATTAATTGTATATAAACATAATCCAATTAATTTGAGTTATATAAATACATTAGAGAATTTTATTCCTCTGATAGTGCCCACATAATTAAATCCTATATTTTTTAATTGGTCTTAAGATTTCATTGTTTTACAAAAATAGCGAGATTAACAATCATAAAACATCAAAATTATTTTATGTAATCAGGAAAATTATACCACTCACATTGCCACACATATATTTAAATTTAGTAATAAATAAACATTGATTATTTAAATTCTTCTAATATTAATGATGTGAATCATATTATGAAAAAATAATCAATTAGGAGTGTATTTGGATCCTATAATATGATTTTTTCTAATTTTATAATCAATTAATTCATTTGATATTTGATTTTATATTTAATTATAAATTAAAAAATTATATAGTGTTGAAGGGTCAAACCATAAGTAATTGGTTGTGTACTAATTATTTTAAAAAATAATTCCCAAAAAATTAGAATCCCTCTTGTCCCACAGTCATATTTTTTTTCTAAAAAAAATTGAAACATGAATTCTTTGATGAAAACATGAATTTCCCAAAACCACATATATTTATTACATGATTATACATAACATGTCCATTTTAAAACACTCTCCCAGAACACAATGGATTACTGTATTTCTATGTTAGATGAGAAATAATATTATAATTAAAATATAAAATAATATATCCAAAAATGTTATTAATATATTAAATAATTTATATTAAAATAGATTCATATAAATTCTATGGGAAATTGGGATGAAAATAAAGATAGTTAAGTCAAATTCTTAGTTTGGGGTTTTATAATATCAAGGAATGAAAAATTATATATTATTTGATTATAAAATGGTGAGATACATGGTCATGGAAAAAATTACATTATTAATGGAATATGATCATGGATCCATTAAAAGTGACCAATGGGCATGACAATATAATCACGTCCTAGAGAATATAATCCATAATGATGATCTTGAAAAAACAAATTCCATGGAAATAGAAATATATTCATTCAATAATTGTGTTACATGGAGAACTACATTAGTACTTAGGTATATATATGTGTGTTTTAAATTATAATATTTTCCATATTTATCCACAAGGATATTAATATCATAGTTTTCTAGGAAAACCAATACCATCTCATAACATTACATATTCAGCTAACCCCATGTGTCCAAAATATAGATGGTTGGGATAATAACTCGTGATTTATAATATATTCATCGTAATAAATATAAATAAATATCAAAATAATACCTGAGAAATAATATTTTTGAACAACATATAATATAAAGATTTATCCAATCATATTCTGTTTATAAGATATCAATCGTACCACAATTAATGTTACCAAATGATTGATATAGGAAAAATAAACTACATGTATATATATATTAATGAGGAAAAACTAATCCAATAAATGATATAATATTCCAAAGTAAATAGAAATCAGATAAAAAAATTATATAAATTGAATCAATAACATGTAAAAAAAATAGTTAAATGGTCATGAGAATTGATTTTCTCAGTCAATTAAGATGTATGATTTCCTAGTTCAATACCATTTAGTAAAATGAATGAAATATATGATAAACTCCATGAACATGAATTTTCATAAATAATATCATTACCCAAGGACGTCAATATGTCAAAAAATGGTATTTATGTATCAATCATCTCACAGAGGGTTAATTTCCTCATCAATATTGATATATGTAAATTTAGATAGTAAATAAATTGTTGATTTGGGAATATGATATGCTATAGTGATAGGTGTAATGAGATGAAATATATAATATGATAATGGAATGACATATCCCCTAGTGCATATGCCATGACTACCCCATTCTCTCCTTCTATAGGCTAGGGGTTGGCTACTAGAAACGGAATGACGAATTCATAAAACGGGAAGGTAGTGCCATTAAACTGGTACAAATAGGCATTCCAAAAGCACAACTAGAAGAAACCACAAAGTAATTTGCTTTTGTAAAATGAGTACTGAAGAAAAATGGCCAGAATATAAGCCCACTGAAAAGTACAAGTATAAATAAAACTATATAAAATATCTCATGGATCTTCCAATGAGGATCCTACCTTATGGGTAGGTACAACTCACTGTCTGAAGTCTCTATATCATGTCACGTCAAATGGTCCTCCTCTGACCACTCTCTTATCCTGGCTCCCACATCCTCGATCAGTGGTGTCCATCCTCTGCACAAGACACATCATGGTGTGGGCATATCCTATGTTGGGGTTAGTATAACAATACTCATGTGGGACTCTAAGACCCCCGATGGTCTCCCAGAGTTCCACAACGGAAAAACCACAAAGAAAGGGTTCAATCACAAAGTAGAAAGTAGTCATCATGTATAATTAGGTATATTCCCATACATATTCCTATGTTAACAAAATATACTCATCTCATCCATGAGTAAACTTAAGGCTCTATCTTTTAATCCATTATCTAAAATAATCTACAATGGAAGAAAACCACAAAGGTAACACCATCAAGTAACATCGCGTTGGTAAAAGTTATCCATAGGAAACACTAAAAAGGTAACACCCCGAAGATAAAAGTACCAATAAGGTAACACCATGAAGGTAAAAGACTCATCTCACACTAGTTATATAAGTAAAAAAAAGATTATTGATGATTTTTCGAGAAGCAAGATAATCTTATTCTATCGAGAGGAACCACTGCTGACAATATGGAGTCTGACCCACAATGGATCTATATGTTCTAACCCCTACAGACCCACAACGGATCTAAACTACATATTATTGGTATGTGATGACCCATACAGAATTTCTGACCACTATTCAACATAGGATATGACCCAAAAAGGATCAATGTTGACCCACACGAGATCTCTTGGTATTAACCTCCGTATTATATGTCTCCAACCTCCAGCGCACTACCAGCCACTGGATTTACACTCATACCACGTTTTTGAGAACTTCTCCTCAATACATTGGTCTTACCTAAACCTCTATGAATTTCTATGAAGATTTATCTCAATTGAATTCCATGTCATATGAGATCTAAGGTGACAGACGGCGCGTCAATCAGACCCTCGGTCTGTGACTTATAAGCATTTTAGTTTTGAGGGCCTAGTTGCATTTGAGTTCAATCGATCCCGGACGTACTCCAAATTTCTCCAAATCTCATGTGGAGTATTACAAAAAAACCATGTCACACCAAAGGTTCTAGAATCATAGACAATTTTTCAAATGGATGTTTGGATATCTAGTTATGGCCTTCTAAACGAAAGAGGGTCCGGTTGGGCTAGAGTCAGGTTCAACCTAATTAGAATGACTAGGACTGGGCCGACCCGACCAAGTCTGGGTATAACCTGACCATGCCTGAACAATTCTGGGCTGGTCTGGTTCAGCTATGCTGCAGCGGGTGCGGCCGGCAGGGCCGGCGCAGCCCCGCAAAATGAGGGGCGCGACACTCTTGGCTCACGCTGCCCAACCTGCGAAAGGGGTTGGCCATCCCTTGAATGGTGCGGCCCTCTGGGCAAAGGTGGTTGGCTAAAACCTATTCGACCCAGCCCGTGGAGTGGCACATCGTGAAGGAGGCACGACCTGCAAGAGCGAGGAACACCCTAGCTAGTATGGGGGGAGCAGCCCCCCCCCCCCCCCCCGTTTGTAAGGCGGATTGGCAGTGCCATGTTGAGCTCCATGGTCACTCATGGGACCCACTGCAGTTCCCGGTCCACCACCATATATTTCTAGCCATAACTATCCTTAGTAGTATGCCTCCTACCTCTTCCCGTGTCCAGCCGATCCTAGTTACCTCTGTCTACCGCGACTATATGTTGTGGCCCACTTCTCCGACAGTGCGCAACGACAGACCGCTATCTCTTCCATAGCCGCTCATTGCTGGCTACCACCATCACCAGGAATTTTGGTTTTCATCCAACATGAATAAAATTATTGTGAAGAATGCACCAAATTATAACAAAAATGTGGAGGGTACGAGCCACGATCGTTTGTCCCGCACCCTCTGTGTTAGATTGATAGCAAGAGGGAAGTGTAATCAACAATTATTTTAAGGATAATCTAAATAAAAACCCTACCTAAATATTGTTGGATAAAATCCATGTTTGTTGACGATTTGTCAATTGTAATTACCAAACCAAGCCTCTAACAATGTCTCTCAATCATCATTCTTTGGTTCGTGATTTAGTGGCACTCGTCACCACTCACAAGAACCATAATTTTCCTCCAAGTGGTCGACATCATGGTATATTATCAGAACATCATCACATGGTGAAGTCATTCCAATATCCCTCCCGAAGATCCATATAATTAAAATAGGGGGGGTGAATAAAACTCATGGAATTAATGGGGTTCATTTAAAAGGAACCTTTCTAATTCTAATGATGTAGTTACAAAGGATTTGAGGAGTCAATCCATTTAATATATTGACACATCGTTGGTCCTGCCACAACAGCTTATGTGTTGGAGTAAAAGAATTGAAAGAAATAAAATAACTAAGTTGTGTTTTTATTCTTTTAAATGTCCAAAATCTAAATTTTACTCTCTATCTACTATGGTTAATGTGAAGCCTTATTGAAGAGAAACCCATCTCTATGGGTTCAATGGTTCCCTCAAATCTTTAATCTGATCATCGGTTCAAAAGTTTGAAAATGTTGCTTGCAAGTTTACTGAGTGTACATTAGAAAAAGTTCATAAATTCATTCTGGGAACACCATGTCTCAGAATTAGATGCCGTCAATTTTCTCATACTCGTTATAATTTTATATAATTAAAAACATTACATGGAAAATATAGGTCTTTATAATCTCCCTACCATAGGGATTTTTGTCCCCGAATACAACAACATAGACTAAGAAAACAATTAGGGTTTCTGAGCACGAATCTATGCCTCTCACTCCCATGTGCTCTCCTAGAGGTTGACATGCTACCAATGAAAGTGAAATAGAGGAATTGATCATCTGTGAAGAACCCACTACAATCAATCCCTATTCTATACAGAAACCTCTGTAAATGTATCTCTATCATCAAAGACCATCTCACCATGGTTGATGACATGACATGGTTCATTAACATATTTCCTCAACTGAGATATGTGGAAGACGTCGTGCATCCTCTTAAAAAGTGGTGGATGTTCAAAGTGGTATACCATCCCACTAATCCTCCAAAGCATAAAAAATTGACTGATAAACCTCACTGAGAGTTTTCTTGCCTCAACCAAATCACCATACTCCCCATCGAGGGGGGACTCGCCAGAATACATGTTCCCCCTCCTAGAACACTAAAGGTCTTTATCTTATGTCATCATACTTCTGTCAACTCTGTGCAGGATTCATCTGATCATGGATGATCTACACAATCTCAGTGGTATCCCGTACCAACTTTGGACCAATAACTGTTGGCTCCAATGGGTCATTCTAGCATAGAGGTGATCTGAAAGGTCGAATGTACAATTCCTTCAATGGTTCGATATTGTCAGTGGAGTTATAAAATTTGTTTTATGCAAACTCCACCAAGGGATAATGATCCTCCCAATGATATCCAAAATCTAGGATGAAATCACAAAGCCTGTCCTCTAGTGTCTTAATGGTTTGCTCCATTTTACCATTCATTTGAGGATGAATGGCGGTGCTCAAATTTATTTGAGTCCCGAACTCCTCATGTAATCCCTTGAAAAAAAAGATGAAAAAATTTTGGCATGGTCAGAGATGATCGTCGATGGCAACCTATGAAGTCATATAATCTATTGAATGTAGAGGCATCCCAAAGTCCTCTACTAATCCTAGTTCTCAAATGGGTAGGTAGTGGGACAACAAGGTGATTAGTTCAACAATAACCCATATGGAATCATCTCCCATGGATGACTATAGTATTCCTTTAATAACGTCCTCAGATATGACATCCCAAATCCACTACAACACCTCTAGAGGATGATCTAAGCCTGCTCGAACTTAATTCTCAGCCTTCACTTGCTAACAAGTGAGACATCGTGGACCAAACTCTACCACTGATTTCTTCATCCCCGGACACTAGTTGTGATGATAGAGTTCATGGTACATCTTCACCACTCTAGTATGTACCTCCAGTGGTGACATATGGTACACACTCCAAACCTCCTCCTGTAGTGCAACTGGTACAATGGTGCATCCTCTGAAGAGGATGATGTGCTCCCCACCATTAAAAAATACATCAGGTTCCTATCTAGATGATATTTAGGCACTTTGAGCCTCACAGTGAAGGTCCCCATGTTTTGCCTCCTGAAATCGCTAAAGAAGTGGGGGATTTGCGGTCAAAGACTAGAGGTAAGATTCTATATCACTTTTCACAAAGGATATCTTCAACGTGGATAGCTACTTTGTTGCATCACTCAAAAATTATAAACCAGACCTCCTACTGAGTCTATCTACCACTACATTACCCTTTCCAAAAGTTTAAACTATCTAAAAGTCATTTTTTTGGAGGAACTCCTGCCCACACCAATGTCTCAGTTTCCGGTCCTTATAAGAGAAGATATAACTGAGTTTCTTGTGATCAGAATAAATAGTAATCCATTCTCCCATTATGTAGCGTATCCAAATATTCAAGGAATATACTACTACCTCTAGATCAATGTCAAGTTTAGTTTAGTTATTTTCATGTTATATGAGTTGTTGTGATCCATAATTAATCATTGCTTGCTCTTACATGAGGACACATCCAACTTTGGTCATTGATGTGTCATAGTAGACTACATACACAACACCATCTTCAGATATTCTTAATATGGGGGAACACTTTAGTCTCCGCCTCAACTTTTGAAAAATATGTTGGAATCTCTTAATTCACACGTTGGGTTATCCCTTATTCATCAGTGCTGAAATGTGTGTATAAACTCTAGAAATGTCTGGTATGAATATCTGGTAGTACCCAACCAACCCTCGAAAACTCCACACCTCAATCATACTCCTAGGATGATCCAATGCTAACAAATACTGTATCTTTTCTGAATCCATTGCATCCCTAGTCTTTGAAATAACATGTCCATGGAATTGATCCTACATATCATGAACTGGAATATAGAGAGAATACCCTAAAAGGGATGCTCTCAAAGTGTATCCAAAACTATCTGAATATGATAGGAATGCCCCTCCTCTGATAGCGAGTATATCAAGATGTCTTCGATGAAGACCACCACAAAGCGATCAGGGTTTGGCTGAGAAATCCAGTACATGAGTCCCATGTACACTCTAGTGGCATTGGTCACACTAAATGGCATAATAATGACCTCATAGGGGCAATATCTTTTTCTAAAGGCCGTCTTCTGCGCATCCGCATCTCGTTTCTTGAGCTGATGAGAGCCTGATCTATGTTCTAGCATCTATAACCTACGATATTGCATACACTGATCAAATAGATCATCAATCATTGAGAATGGGTACTTTTAATTCATTGTCACCATGTTCAGGCACCCTTATTCCACATAGAGTCCCAAAATCCCATCTACCTTCTTGGAGAACAAAATCGGGGCTGCCAAGGGAGAAACACTGGTCCTTTTGAACCCCTTCCTCTACAAGTCCTCCAAATGTAATTATAACTCATGATGCTATGAGGGAGCCATCTTATATGATGGGGTATATATCTGTGTCGCCCCATGGTTAGGTCAATGTAAAAGTCTACCTCTCAGTGAGGAGGTAGTCCCAGAACATCATCTTGTAAGACATCAGCAAAGTGGTCCACAACTAAAGGATAGCTCAAACTCTCAACACAACTTTGTTGTGGGTAAGGCTTGCTAACATATGTGTCATCAGTTTCACCCTTCAACAGGAAAGACCATCTTGTATTGTAAAGGTTCCCTTCATTACATTTATGGAAAAACTGGTTCCATTGTGCAGACACGCCACACATTGTTCCTAATAAATTCAATCTGAGCATGGATTGTGGATAACCATTCCATACCAAAGATGATGTTGTGAGGCCTCAACATTGCTACTAGAATAATCCAGTAAAATCTCTCACCTCCTAGATTAATCTCAAAATTCTGAAACTAGTGTGTAATCATCAAATCATCTCCTGTAGATGTCTCTAGCCATAAGGATCTAGCCAACATGTCCACTGGAATCTCTGAGCTCTGAAAGAGTTTCATGGAAACCAAAGAGTAACTGAATTATGTGTCTATATTTACTTTTTCTAAGGTGTAGTAGACACATATATTTCTTCTAATTATCTCTCGAGCACCATCTTCATATGTCTCAACTACTTGTATCTATGTTTGTCCGTGTCCTCCAACTCACTATGTTGGGGGTGGACCACCTGATGGTGGTGGTGGTAGATCCATGAATCGCGCACACCACCTGATACATGACTAGATCCTATGCCACATCTTCTTCCATGAAGTTCTCCACGATTGAACATCTCTCTCTATATCAATGGCCCCTCGACCATCAGTTGTTTGTCAGTATGACTGGTCGAGCAGTCGCGAGCCATGTGACTTTCCCGCTGGATGAGTAGCACAAAATGCCCCTCATCTATACTCCTCTGTCCTAAGATCCCCTAACCCCTGACCATTTATTCTAATGCCATCAAACAGAAGGTCTAGCCCGCATGGACCTTTGTGTCATTTGTCTGTAGCCTACTATGGATGGCTCTACTACCTGTCGTCCGGTTGTGTCTCTCACTATTAGTGCATGTTCATATAGGATGCTATCCCACAATAGTGCTCACTCTAGAGCCCTAGCCTGCATTAGAATGTTGAATGATATCATTGAGGCTCGGATCCAGTGTATGAGACCCTTCTTAATGATATGTGTCAGGAACTGTCCCTCGCGGCCCATTCCGTGACTACCCCATGCACGCCATCATTAGTCAAGGGGCTGGAGACTTGCACCAAAGGCATAATTCCTTAGAACTGGGAAAGAATTTCCTTTATAACATGTAAACACACCACCATGCACACATCAAGGTATGAACTCAAGTAATCTGAATAGTAAACAGAGTGAGTACAACAAGAAAAAGAGGCCAGAATTAAAGACCAACAAAAAAGTACAAGGAAAACTGGAAAGTAGAAGACGTCTGATAGGTTAAAAGCAGCACTTGGATCGTCCACCTCGATTACTAACTGAAGGGTAGGTACTAATCACCTCCTCAGTACTTCATGTCTACCCTTATCCTCTAAGAACTGACATGCTATATGTTCCACCTCTGAGCACCATCCTGTCTTGGTACCCTCATTCTTAGTCAGCGTTGTCTGTCGTCTGCATCCTACATAACAAGGTGCGGGCATATCCTATACAGGGGTGAGTATAAAGATACTCTGTAGTGACACAGAGACTTTCATGGTCTCAAAAAATCCACCAAGGATCAACCAAATTTATGGAACCAACATATAAACCTACATAGGTATATTCCCATACATATACCAGAGTTTTCAAGTAATCCATCTCTGTCATGTGGAAAAAACAGAGGTACTGAGTCATCTCACACCTGGTATATCTTTTGGTATGGTAGTAGAGATGATTAGTTATAAATAATGAATCATATTATTCCATTAAGAGGCTATACTTCTGACCTATATAGAATCTCTAGGATTTGACCCGCACTGAATCGCTAGGAGATGACCCACACAGGATCGCTGTAAGCTGACCCACACAGGATCACTCGGAGCTGACCCACACCGAATCGTTATATGGTGACCCACATAGAATCGTTAGGAGTTTACCTACAAAGGATCTTTAGGATCCAAAACACACAAAATCTCTAGGATATTACCCATACAGTATCCCTAGGTACTGACCCACACATGATCTCTAGGAGCTGACCAGCACATGATCTCTAGGAGCATTATCCTCGTCACAGCCATCTACTGGATTTCCGCACTAGGATTTACCATCTCTAGAAGAGTTTATTATACAATTCACTAGTCAATTATTCAACTACCATGATGTACCATGATAATGTATCTCAAATGTTTTCCACGTCATAGGGGTCTCAGAGTAACAGACGGTGCGTCAATCAGAAACACGGTCTGTGAGTTATTAGTATTTTAGTTCCGGAGGCCGGTTGGATTCGTGATCGATCCAACCTCAAAGTACCCATATCATAATCCAAAAATCTAGTAGGATATACTCATGGGGATCATCTCACTATGAGTATTCTAGTGCCACTGACAGTTCATCAATCAGATGTCTGTTGCCAAATTTATGGCCAAAAGAGCGTAAATGGGTCGTATTGGTCCTACTTGTAGTCTGACCCGGTCGAACCAACCCGGCCTGAGCTAACCCGGTTCGGATAGACCCGGCCTGTCCTGTTGGGTTTGGCCCAGCCCACTAGGCGGCTCGGACCACTGGGTCCTACCTGGCAGGCCGCGAGTGGCTGTGGAGGGCCGTAGGTGGCCGTGGAGGGCCGCTGGTGGCCGTGAGGCTGCATACGGTACTGAGAGGTTGCACGGCCATGGGGTTGCTTGGCCATGTTGGTTCGACCGGAAGGGAAGTAGTAAATCAGTCCGCAGCTCAGCCCAGACTGTGGTGGAGGCTTAAATGGAAAATCGTCCTAACGACAACGGCTCGGCGGCGGTGCGGCCTGGACGGTGCCGGCACATCTGACGGTGGGGACGCCTCAGCCCAGACTGATGTGTCAGTTCAGATGGCGGTGGTGGCGGCTCAGCCTAGTGGTGGTGGCTCAGACGATGGAGATTACTCAAGTTGGCTTGGATGCAGATGTCACAGAGGGGTTGAGGCCGCAGGGCGGTGATGGTCGCGTGGAGGCGACAGCCGCAGGTCTGTGGTGGCTGGGGACGGCGGAGTATTGTGGGGTGGCGTGGTGGTGTGGCTTCATTGGTTGTCCTCGAGTCACAGTGATTCTAACCACCATCACCAATCACCATATCCATTTTCACCTTCTTCAATCACGATGGATACAATATTCAGCCAGAATGATGGAGGGGTCGGGCCATGTTTGTTTGGAATGCACCATCCGTGTTAGAGTGGTACAAGCAGCTCAACAAGAACAACAATTACATACTCTTCAATTTAATAATAATCGTGGATAAACTCTTTTTGGTTGATCCACGTTCTCCATGATTATCATGAATGAAGAAATGAAATGATAAAAATTCAAAAATTTAATAATTACCCCTACATTGGATTGTTCGTTGATGTTGTCATGAGAAGGAAGTACAGACATAGATTTATCGTAAATAAAGATGTCCCACGGTGGAGTATGTTCATAATATCATCAATCGGCATGCCCACCATAGACCTCTGATCCTAGACTTGTTCATTGGTTCTTCATAGTTGAAGTCATTCTTCTTCGGCGAGATAATTTTTCATTGGAGGATGGGATTCTCCACGATTCTCCAAAGAGCTCTCTCCTTCTCCTTTTCTCCCTAAATGAAAGAGCTTCCAAAATAATTTAACATAAGAATAAATTATGTTGGCCCACACACACATGTTGGAAAAATTAATGTATGGTTTTGGCATAATTACTGTGGTGGATGCTCAAGAGGTTCCTTCACATCAAAAAGGGAGTTGAGAGGGTTCTCCCTCATTAAGAGGGGTGTTCAAGAAGTTTATGCCTCATGTGGTCCCCACCACCATAAACTCTCATTGGAGGTTAGGATCAGGTGGTACCCAACACTATAACCATTTATTGGAGTTTAATTCATGCGGTCCCCACCTGTGAAACTTCCACATGTTATATTCCAAACCAAATAAAATAAAATGTTACACCCTTTATTTATTTTATTCTTTTCACGAAAAACCCAAAAAAAAATCTTTCACCCTCATCAAACTACCATCGAGGTGAAAGACTCCTTAAGAGAATATCAGTGATGCGAGTTCAACTGTGTCTTCAGATTACACAATCGAGCACATGTTCAAAAGATAAAAAAACTCACTCGCACGTTTACCTAACATACATGTACAAAATTTCAAAAATTCAGTTCGGGCAGTCTGGGCCTCGGAATCATGCTCCTTCAAATTGTGAGGATTCGTAAAAATAATATATAACAAGAAAAATTTCATTGAAATTTCATTTATTTACATTCTCCCCACCTTAGTGATTTACATCCCCATAACCCAAAACTCAACCATAGTGAACTAGTTGGGGTTATTGAGCATTAATCTGAACCTCCCACTCCCATATGCTCTCCTAGAAGTTCTCGTGCTTCCAGTGAATGCACACCAAAGGTATCGTCCGTCATCAAAGGACCCGCTCTGGTTGAGCATCAATCTCATTTGGAACCTCTTTAAAAGTAGGCCAATCGTCGACGTCCATCTCTCCGTGGACGACAACGTGAGAAGGGTTGTGTACGTATCTTCTTAGTAGGGATACATGGAAGACGTAATGCACCCGGTGCAACTGAGGTGAAAGAGCTAAGTGGTAAGCCACCTTGACAACTCTGTTGAGGACCTGAAATAGTCCAATGAATCTTGGAGATAACATACGACCTCAGGTAAATCTTCGAAAACCTCATCGAGGTGAGAACCATAGGAAGACGTGGTTCCCATCCTCGAACTCCAATGGTCACCATCTCTTATCATCATAATAATGCTTCCTGCTTTGTGAAGTCCTCATCTGCTCCTTGATGATATGCACTTTCTCTATGGTAGCCCATTCCATATATGGTCCCACTAGTGATGATTCCCCTTGTTCAATCCAGCACAATGGTGATCTACAAAGTCTCTTGTACAATGCCTCGAAAGTTGCCATCCCAATGGTGGAGTGATATCTGTTGTTGTACAAAAACTCCACCCAAAACAAGTGATCCTCCCAGCCATGACCAATGTCGAGGACACAAGCATGCAACATGACCTCGAGGGTCTTAATGGTTCGCTCAGTCTGACCATTCGTCTAATGATGGATGGTGGTGCTCAAACGAAGTTGTGTCCCGAAAGCCTCCTACAACCCCTTCAATAGCTGGGATATAAAATGTGTATCACGATCAGAGACAATCATCGAGGGTACTCCATGTAACCGCAAAATCATATGCACATAGAGGCATCCCATGATCCTTACAGAGCCATGCTCTCGGATCGGTAGGAAGTGGACAGACACGGTGAGTCGGTCGATGATCACTCAAATATAATCATGAAATCTGGATGTATCTATAATTCACGTCCTGAATTAAATGTATATCCAATCTCACATTTACTATGGGACCTCCCAAGGCTGAACTAAGCCTGCTGGTACCTGATGTTTTCCGTCACTTGCTGACAAGTGAGGCAGAGAGAGACAAACTATGCAACATCATTCATCATTTTTGGCCACTAGTGTTATCGTTGAAGATCCTGGTACATCTTCACCACTCCTGGATTTACCTCTAAAGGGGATGTTTCGATCTCTCTCAAAACATCCTCCTGAAGTGACATGGGTACCATGGCACGTTCAATGAAGTGGATGATGTGCTCCCCACATTCAGAAAAATGATCAGGTGCATGTCCTGTAGATTTCTGAGCACGTCGTTCCTTGTTGTCAGTGTCCCCATGTTGCGCCTCCCTAACTTGCTAATGAAGTGGGAGAGTGACTGTAAGAGACTAAATGAATGTTTCTCCATCTATATTCAAAAAGGATATCTGAAAAGAATCCACATGCTCTGTCGCCTCACCTAGAAGCTGTATACCAGAACACCTACTGAGTGCATCTACAAAAACGTTCCCCTTCCCATGATTATATACTATCTTGAGTTCATAGTACTCAAGAAACTCAAGAAAATGTCGCTATCTCGGGTTCATGTCCTTCTAAGAGAAGATAGACTTGAGATTCTTTGGATTAGAGTATACTATAAAATGTTCTCCAATGAGGTTGTGCCGCCACATCATCAAGGTGAATACTGCTGCTGCTAACTCCAGGACATGGTTATTAAAGTTCTACTCATGATGTCTCAACTGTAGAGAACTATAGGCGAACATTTCTCTCTCATGCATTAGGATACATTCGAGTCTAGTCTCTAATTCGTCGTAGTAGACTAAAAACCCAACGCCCTCCTATAGAAGCCTCAAGATTGGGGCACTAGTCAGCCTCTACCTTAGCTCTTGAAAACTCCACAAGCATTTCTCAGAGAAAATGAAATATTTATCCTTCTTCATCAATGCTGATATTGGCTCTACATTTTCGTAGAAGTCTGGAAAACCCTCTGGTAGTATCCAGCCAAACCCAAGAAACTATGTACCTCTGTCACACTCCTCGGTGGCTCCCAAGAATGTACTGCATCATTCATGACTGGATCCACTCCAACTCCAGCCTCCGAAATGAAATTATCTAGATAGTGAACCTCTGGGATCTAGAACTGGAACATGAAGAACATAACAAAAATATGGAGCCCTCAGAGTGTGTCCAGTTTTACCTGTAATTGATAGGCATGTGACTCCTCAGTATCCAAGTAGATCAGAATGTCATCGATGAAGACTACTACCAAGCGATTATGGTATGACTGGATTATCCTATTCATGAGTCCCATGAACACTGTTGGCACATTGGTTACACCGTATAGCATAACCAAGAACACATAATCGAATACAGTCACAAAAAGTTTGTCTTATACACATCCTCATCTCATACTTTGAGCTAGTGATATCATGATCTGATGTATATCTTGGAGAACCATTGCGCTCTCTTCAGATGATCAAACATGTCATCAATCCTCTGTTGTGGGTACTTGTTTTTCACAGTCACCTTGTTCTGGCACGAATAGTCAACACAAAGCCTCAAGCTCCCATTCACCTTTTTGGCGAATAGAATTAGTGCTGCCCAAGGAGATACACTGGGCCGAATGAGTCCCTTCCCCTACAAGTCCTCTAGCTGCACCCACAGCTCACAAAAATCCGCGGGATCCATTCGATATGCTGGTGTTGATATTGGTGCCATCTTGGGGTACATTTAAATGAAAAATTCCACCTCTCTGTGAGGAGGTAGACCCGTAACATCATTAAGGAAAAATTCCGTGTACTGGTCCACCACTATTGGATAATTCAGAATATCCACATCAACCACTCAGAAGGTAAGTCTAGCCAACTATTGTGTAATTGGCTGCACCCTCATCTGTGTAAGTCAATAAATCTCTAAAAGGCTGCCATCTAGCTAGTGAATGAAATCATGGTCCCATCAATGCAGACACAACACAGGTTCCGCCGAATACTGTCAATATATTTATGGAATGTAGATAACCAATCCATATCCAAGATGAAGTCATAAGGCCTTGACGCTGCTACTAGGAGATCCTAGCCAAAGATCTCGCCTCCTAGAGTAATCTCACACAGCCGACACCAATGTGTAATCATTGAATCTGCTCCTGTATGAGTCTCTAGCCACAAGGATCGATCCAACAGCTCCATCGAAATATTTGAGATCCGAACGAGGGAATTGGCAATAAAACATTGACTATAATTCATGTCTATAAGATCTGCAACTAAGGTGGAGTAGAAAAATATTATACCTCATATCATCTACGGAGCACCGTGATCGTAGGACTCACCTCCCTCGAGCTGAGCTCACCCATGTCCACCTTCTCCCTATTGTCATGGTGGACCTATTGTTAGAGGTGGTAGTAACATCTCGAAACGTTTCCCACCACCAGCTGCACGACCATCTCCTTTGCCACGTCCGCTTGCTCCCTGCAGACCTCCTCGATCGAACATCTGTATCTTCCTGGGCAGTCCCTCTATGATCTATTGATCATCCGTATGGCGGGTCGGATAGTCACGAACCATGTGACCCTACCTGCCGCATGGGTAAAAATGCATACTCTTGGTATGATTGGATCTGCCTCAGGTACCCCACAAAACCGATCCTGAGTCATGCGGTCGTGGGGCAGGGATGGTCGTGGGGCGGTGGTGGTCTTGGATGGCGGAGCGCTGCCGGGTGCTGAGGCCGCTGGGAGGCGGGGTGTCATGCCTTCATCAGTGGTTCTCGAGTCCCACCAGTGCCAACCACTGACACAAGTAACCGTCACCAAATTTGTCTTCATCAATATTAATGGATACACCATTAAATAATAATAGTGAAGGGGTCAGGCCATGTTTTCTTAGCCTGCACCCTCCATGTTATAGAGATAGCCAGTGAATCAACACGAACAAGAATGAAAAACATTTCATGTAAATACGAATTATGGATCAACTCGTTTTCATTGATCCACGTTGTCCATGCATACAAAGAACAATGAAATTAAATGAGAAAAATTCATGAATTTAATAATAACCCCTACCTTGGTTTGTTCGTTGACGTTGTCACGAGAAGGAAGTACAGACGTAGATTATTTGAATATGAGGACGTCCCAAATTGGAGGAAGTCGATGATATCGGTGTTCGTCGCGCCTGCCACACACCTCTGATCCCAGGATCGTTCGTTGGTTCTTTGTAATCGAAGGCGTCCTTCATCGGCGAGAGCATTTTTCCTTGGAGGATTGGATTCTCCATGATTCTCCAAATATTTATCTCCTTCTCCTTTTCCCACCAAAATAAAGAGTTTCCAATATAAATTAATATAGGAAGAATTTTTTTGTCACATACACACATATGTTAGAAAAATTAATTTATATTGTTGGCACTATTAATGTAAAAGATGCTCAAGAATCTCCTCCACAATAAGAAGGGGATTGAGAGGTTTATCCCTCATTAAGAATGGACTTCAAGAGGTTTAAGCCTAGTGTGGTCCCCACCTCCATAACCTCTCATAGGAGGTTAGGGTCGAGTGGTGACCACCACCATATCCTATCATGGGACGTTAATTTAGGTGGTCCTAACATGTGAAACTTCACTATAATAGATTCAAATAAAATAAAATAAAATATTTCACACTTTATTTTATTGTATTCTTTTCATGAAAAAAACCAATAAAATAACTTTCACCATCGACTATGTAACGTTGAGCTGAAAGTCACCTTATGAGAATATAGATTCTACGAGTTCAACAGTGTCCTCAGATTCCAATTTCAAGCACTGGTTCAAAAGTAAGAAAAACATACTTGCACATTTACAGAACGAACCAGAAAAAATGTTCATAAATTCATTTCGGGCAATCCGTGCCTTAGAATCATGCACCTTCATTTTTTCTGGACTCGATAAATTCCCATTTAATAGAAAAATTTACAAGGAAATTTCGGGTATTTACAGTTTGGTCCCTAAAGAAAGGGACTCATACCTTGTTAGTGGAGTAGTTGGGGAGTTCAGTGAACCACAGAATGCACTGGACCACGGTCATGACCTATAGTAATTGCAACAACTCTTATATAAGTACTGAGCTTAGGGTCGTTGGGACACACTCTGCCTTGAAATGGCCTTTAAATTCTGACCTAGTGAGGGTCTCCTCATCATGTATCTGTTGTGTTAGACTCTACCATATCCCAGCTGCTCCTTGGTAGAGACTGGTAGCTAGGATCACCATCACATCAGGTGGTGTCCCAACTAAGAGAAAAACTGTTTCCACAACCTCATGAAAGCCCTCAGCCGGCGGCAGATCCATCTCGCATCAGATCCTCTGATCTATCTTCCACTAAAACTCATTCAATGCGCTCAGTCACCATGAAACCGCTACTTGTGGGGCTGGTGGAATCTACTTCCCAACGAGTGGTGGTGATATTGGTACACCTGTTGATGGTACTATCACCATAAGACAAACCATCATCGGAGCCTCGTCACTCGAAGGGTTGCATCATGTACCATCTTGGGAATATTAAATGGTTGTATACATGGTGGCTTTTGAAATAAATATAGGTGTTCCACGGTAAAAAATTTATACCCACTGAGATGACTCAATATATAAAAAGAAAAACAATTCAAAAACATACGCAATCAATGTTTTCATGCACTGAGTCAGAAATCAAGATCCAGGGTCCTGTTTTATGGATACACCAGCTTCTGTACCATCAATGGATTCCCCAAACTAAAAACCACACTCATAACACTCAACACTATTGACACATAAAAAAAGATCAGATTCCTAGTTCCTCTATAGAACTATCATTTTTTATACCACTTTTTCAGGACCTCTCCCCTAGGGATGAAGCCGTGACTACACCATTCATGCCTTCCATAGGCCATGGGCTAGAATCATGCACCAAAAAGGTGTATCCCTAAATGGGGATGCATTTACTTTAAACATGTACAAACACGCAGTCCAAAAACAAAACTAGAAGCAACCAATAATAAACTACTATAGTAAAAATTGTACGGAAGAAAAGTGGCTGGAATACTAGCCCATCTAAAACATAAAAGTACAACTTAAAAAGGTAAAAAAAATCTCATAGATTTTCCACTGAGGACCCTACATGAAGGTTAGGCACAACTCATAATAATTTGTCTCTATATCATATCACCTGAAATGGTCTACCTTGGAGCACTATCCAGTCCAGGTTCCCTCAGCCCTGTTGACCACTATTCGTCTCCTGTACATGAGAAAAAAGGTGCAGGCATTTCCCATGCCTAGTTGAGTATAACAGTACTCAACAATGTCCCTGATACCCCCGAAGGACTCCCAAAGTTCCATAAAGGAAAAAATTCCATGAATGACATCAATCAAAAATCAGGAAGCCATAATCAACTTTACATAGGTATATGCCCAAATATATACCTCTGGTAATAAAATATATATGTTTCATCCATGAGGAGACTAAAGCTTCCAACTTTTAAGCCATTTTAAATAATTCTCCACAAAGGAAGAATATCACAATTGTAACACCATGAGGTAACACCATATTGGTAAATGAATCACATAGGTAACACCATCAAGGTAAAACCACGAATATAAAATTACAAAAAGGTAAGACTCTTATGGTAACACCATGAAGGTAAAAGTCTCATCTCACATAATGTATAAACATAATGCACATAACTAATGATGATTAGTCGAGAAGCTAGATCATCCTATTATATTGGGAGGAATTACCAATGAATATATGGAGTCTGAACTATAGAGGATCGATAGGAACTAACCCCCACTTACCCACACATGATCTAACCCACATAAGATCGTTATGCGCTAACCCACACAGGATATTAGAGCGTTAAACCATATAATATCAGACCCACACAAGATTGCTGCTTACCCATATATGATCACTCGGTATTAACCCTTGTATAATCTATCTCTATCATATGCCTCACTATCGGCGACTATATTCTCTCTCATAGAATGTTTGGGAGAACAACATCTCAAGCCATCAGTCGTACCTCAACTTCCACGAATATCCACGGATAATTAATCCAAAGGATGTCTATTTCGTATGGGTTCCAACGCAATAGACGGCATGTTAATTATACGCACGGTCTGTATCTTATAAGTGTATTAGTTCTAAGGGCCCGACTGGATTCTGGATTGATCCAACCTAGTTTTACTCCATCATTATCCAAAACACGATTGTAGTATACCAAATGTAATGTCTCTCTCCCAGAGTTCCAGTGCTATAGACGATTCTTCAAACAGACACTTGATGTTCATGTTATTACCCTTTTAGTGAAATTGTGTCTATAGGGGTCCACGTCCGATCCGACATGGATGGACCAACCCAACCCAGTCTGAGTCTGACCTGGCCAAACACAAACTAACCTAGGCGAGCCCACGGTGGGCATGGCCCACTATTCTCAAGTTGCCCGCCCCATTAAAGGAGCAACCAGCTAGGCTCACGAGGCCCAACACACAATGGGGGATGACCAGCTAGAGGTGTGGCCTGCTAGAGCTCGCGCGACCCAACCCACGAAGGGGGATGACCTAGAGAAGGTGAAACACACTAAATCCCCCCCCCCAAGATGGCATGGGGGATCAATATCCCCCATTTGGAAGGTAAATCTATTGGGCCTATTGACACTGCCTGGTCACCCATGGGACCTGCTGCGGGTCGTAGTCCAGTACTGTGATATCTGAACCGAGACCATCCACAATGGTGTGTGACAGCGCGCTGCTCGCCTACTTATCTGGCTAGATGGATTCGGACGCTGCTATCTTCTGCAGTAATAAGTCATGGCCCCCTTCTTTGATGAACCTCGACAACACACCACCTATTCATTCCTAGCATTCCATTCCCAACGGCCTATGTCACCCACTGCATCTACAACGACAACGTTCATCATTGGTGGTGCGTAAAAGCATGCCACCATCTCTTCTACTGTCTGCCATTCCCGGTTGCTGCCTTGACCCAACGTTTTAGTTTTTGTCCAACCTGAATAAAATTCTCTTGATGAACTCACCCAATTAAATCCAAAAAGTGGATGGAAAGCCATTATTTGTTTTCCTCGTGCCCTCAGTGTTATCTTGATAGGAAGAGGGTAGGGTAATCAACAATTCATTTCCCGATAATCCAAATAAAAACCCCTATCTCAAGATCATTGGGGAATGTCCATGATTGAGGAAGAGTCAGTGTTTTTCATTCCCACAACAAGTCTCCAATGATGATGCTCATTCAGTGTTCTTCGGTTCTGGATTTGGTGGCGCTGGTCACCGCTCGCCAGGATCGATCCCATCCTCTAAGTGGTAGTCATCGCAACACTTTATCAAAACTTCATCGCTTGGTGAGTATGTTCCAATACTCATCCCAAAGATCAATATAAATAAAAGAGGCGGAGGGGGAGTATCACTCAGGGAATTAACAAGGGTTCTTTAATAAGAACCTTCAAAATTGAAATGGCACAATTAGAATGGATTTGAGGAGATATTCCATTTAATGGATTAACATGTCGTTGTTCCGACCACTGTCTCTTTTCTGTTGGAGGAAAAGAAATTAGAAAAATAAAAATACTATGTTATATTATTATTATTTTTTAATGTCCAAAATCTATATTTTTTTTCCGACCTACATCGTTCAAAGTGAATAATTTTTAAGGGAATACCGGCAGTACGAATTCAATGATGTCGCCAGATTTTGAATCTAAAAATAGTATCAATTGCTAGAAAAAATTTATCATGTGTTTGATGAACGTACCATAAAAAATGTACTGAATTTTATTCTGAGCACACCGGGCCTCAGAATTACACACCGTCAATTTCAAAAACTGATAATAACTCCATATAATTAAACAAAATTACAACAAAAATCCATGTATTTACAGATAATTTGAGTAATATAATATAAATTAATAATTTTTGAGATGATAAATACATTGTTGTTTAAATGTAATTAAATAATATTTAAGAATCAGTTTCTTCAATTTAACATACATATAATTGTTTATAAATATACAATATAATGGATTATTTATAATTATACAGATGTGGTATAATGATATGTATATTTCAATGAAATATATTTTCATTTTTTTATAACTTATAATAATTATATATGAAATTATCCATCATAAAAAATAGCGGAAAGAGGAAACACAAAAATTTAAATTGAATCCTTATGAGATTATACATTATATTAAAAAAGAAACATGTAACTTTCAAAATTATTTTAAAACTATGAGATTAATTTTAAAAAATTAAATAAAAAAGTATAAGTCCCAATAATATAAAAGGGTTTTGAACTAGTTATAAAAATTAAAATATACAAAAAATAAAAAATGTACAAATAAATAGATTTCATGATAATTGTATAGAATTAAGGAAATGAACTTTAGAAAATACTATATAATTTTATTATGAAAATGGGACAAGATAATTAGGTATTGTGTGAAATAGAATAAAAACTTTTTAATTAATATAATATAAAACAATTTATTATAAGAAAAATTATAGATATAGAGAAAATATTTCTATAATATAATTTTTAGATTTTCATTTTTCAAGAGATATTTTAATGATGTAAGAATAATTTTAGAGATTTGTTTTGAATATGAAATTAAATTTAAATTGAAAGAGTGAAATGAAACAACAATAGATAAGTAATGGATAGATTGGATACAATATATATGAAATCTATAAATGTAGGAAGAAGATGACTGAATGAAAATGATATTTTGTTAACAAAACATCTTGGAATTTTGCAATGTATAAATTAATATCTAATAAATGATTGAATGGTAAAGGAGATGGTAACACATTGAATCATGTATTAATAACAAAAAATTATTTTAGTGATGTAATGTATACATCATATAACTGAAATTATAAATATAGTAAGAAACATATATGAAGTATTTGATATTTAGACAATATCCTCATAGGTACATCATAATTGGTTATGCATTAATGTTTACTAAAATTTTTAATATGAGGAGGATTTGGAAGTCCTAATATTAAACCCAAATTCTTAACATATAGTAGGACATAATACTGAAAAAAATAATATATAAAAATGATACATTTAATCCCTAATGAGAGAAAATCCATGGATAAAACCCTTCTTATAGATTCATTATTTCTCAAGAACACAAAAAATTTATATATAATTAATATTGACACATTGATAATATATGTAATATTATTATTTATATTTATTATTTTTTGTATCACTATTTCATATTCATTTATTATATAATTGTTATATATTTTAATATTATGTGTATCTTCAATTATAAGTACATTTCATTATTCTATGTATATTTATATGTGGTTCTATAAGTCATTAGTCTAGATTCAAGAGTTCATCTTCACTATAAAAGTCATGGTACATGATTATTAGTTAAATAATTGTTTCTTTTTTTCTATTTGAACCAATTAAATCAGAGTTGAAAAAATAGTTTTCTGTTTTGTGTCGATATGTTTATAGAGAGTTCATTATTTTAGTTGATTATAGATGAATATTTTTATTAATGAGATGTTTAGTTTTGATGATAAATTTGATGGAGAATAATGTGTCATTTTTTAGTGATTGAATATATTTTTTTTCGATGTTATAGAGGGAATAAGGGATTTTTTCCAAATGATACCATTTTCATGCTATCATGTATTTGAGAATGGTTAACACAATTTTGTAAATTACAATGGTTGTTGTGATATAGTAAGAGAATTATTTATATTTTAATAGCTTATTTAATGAATACATTTTTTAATTGATAGAATAAACATACACTAGAAATGTTGGATATGATTTTAGGAAAGAGGTCTTCTTAAAGGGCATAATAATAGAGATTTATTGTGATCCAGTGATTCAAAATAAATGTAATGGAAAATAATTGTAAATAATGGTTTGTTCTCGAAATAATTTATATTCTCTTTAGGGTAGAGTTATATAACTTCAATTGAATGATATGAATTTTGTTTTGCAGGTCAAGTTCATTGTGTCTTGTGAATGGTAGTCTGTGTCAGGAAAAGTGACCATACTTGAGGCGATGGAACATACAGAAGGTTATGATTTTGGGATGATAATGTATTGGGTTTTTTTTGATAAATATACATTTTTAAAAAGTTAATGATTCAAAATAATTAATTAGATATATAATTTATATTTATGGAGTATTATTTTTTTATTATTTTTCTAACCCCATAATTATTAAAAAGACACACTACTGGGTCTTGCACATCGAATTTTATGGTAGTTGAGTCATGCACTAGGGTTCTTATCTAGGGATTATATGACCAAGGTGTTTTATAGATGATATTCCAATGGATATATTCACTAGATTATTTCACTTGTTCTCATTCTATAATGTCACATTCTAACTGGTAATTGAATGTCGTTATTTACTCTTGTTTATGTGTTTGTTCTCTGAAAACATCGATTACAAAGTAATTAATATTTCAGAGGGTAATTTCACCCATGGTTATGATATAGTGGTTTTGATATAATGGTTTGGTGAACACATCATGCTCTATGTATTATGTGATAAAAAGTGTTTTTTGGGAAATTTTATTAAACTCCAAAGAAGGTGAATTATGAAGATATACTAAAGAACAATAGACATTTTTATGTATCATATTATAGTATTGATGGTGTGAAGTATTAAATGTAATTGTATTTAATATAATATGACAATATTATTATTATACTTTGGAATAATTCATCTATACATGTGGTATTATTAGATTTTATAGTGGTGGTCTGAGAGAGGTGGTTTTTTATCCATCAATACAATTTATAGTGAGTTTTCCTTGAAAAGACTGTCCATAGACAATAATTTTTAATCCATTTAATTTAGTGAGGCCTAGAGGATTTAAATAAAACCCACATGTCATTATAATATTCTCCTAGGATGTATCCACATTGTTCAAACAAATTCAAATTCATTGTGTTCTAATTTTTTATTTCTCTTATCTGATTATTGTATGAGTGATATAATTTGGTGGGATTAATGAGTCCCAACCAATGTTAGTAAAATATCAATAAATCAAGTGATTTGACATGTTGATTCATCCATCCCATTTCATAGTGTTCCGAGGTTGAATAATTCTTTCATTACTATATAGATTATTTTTTAATGTTTACCAAATGTAAAATATTAAAAAATTGTCTTGAAATAAGATTAAGTAAAAATCATATTATATTAATAATGGATTAATGAATTATAATAAAGTAATTGAACTATAGAAAAATAAATATCATTAATAATTTTACAACATACAAACAGAAAAAATTTTATAACAATCGTTAGATTATAATTTATATCCCCATCCATGTATATTTTGGAAGCATCCGAGAAAACAATGTGAAATTATAAATGGTTAAAATGATTAAGGGGTCATTTAATAAAAAATTATTTATCTTGATTTGAGATGATATTATTTAGATCTAATAAATGATATTAATCTGGTTCAATAATAAAGATATTATGGTAATTTAGAATGAAGGATAATAAGTCATTAATATAAAGTAACAAATTCTATTTTTTCTTCAAATATTCAATTGTTTCAAAGGATTTGGAGAATCTGATTAAGACCATGTCCTCTAATAAATTTAATATATTAAAATAAGAAAATATCAAATATTATAATAATTAATTATAAATTTATATTTCTTTTTAATGGATATGGGTGGATTACTATTATATTTGAAAATTAAGGACACCTCTTAGGAGACAAAATTTAAATGAAAGGTAGAAATTAAACAGCATTAGAGTTAGGAGATATAGTTTAGGTTGTGTAGATATTAAATTTTGACATTAAATCCCACATCTAAATGTTACTTTTATGCTGAGTAAATATCTATTTAATTCTAAAAAACACAATGTTTTTTCATTTTATGGGTTTTTACCTTATATTAATTGATTTAATTATTTACTATGATATTTTTTCAAAAAAAATATAACTATGATTATATAATATTGATGATCAATTTATGAATTTCATCTATATTGAAACAAATTATAAATAATATAAATTTATCTAATAAATGAAATGATATAATAAATTGGGAAATATTTTTTAAAAAGTAGATTTTAATGATTAAGTATTATTTTTATTATACCGTATGAACTACTAATCATTCCATGTCTATAAAAATATTTTTTAATGAAAATAATTAATTCTATCAAAATAAAACCTGATCGCAAATATATTTAGTTATTTATAACAAAAAATCAATAAAACATACAAAATACTTTTTATAAATGTATATTTTTAAACATTCAGTGATTTTATAATTATTTATAAAAAAATAATTAATCATAGTATTAATGGAAATTAATAATTGTATATATATTAAAAAATAATAATTAACCATAAAATATAAAATATAAGAAATTTTTCTTTGATATAAAATAATATGACTGGTTGATTATATTTGTCATTTTGGAAGCCAATTCAAGGAAGGAAATCATATGATATTTGAAATCCTATATACATGAACCAAAAACACACCCCTTAACCTCCACCAAACCCTCACCACCCCACAAATGTTTTTTTGAAATATATAATGTATAATAAAAATTAACATTTTTATATAAAACTCATTTCTGGGAAATGAATTTCTAAATAAATATTCATTATACATAAATATTCGATAATTTAATTAGTCAATTCATGGGTTTTATGTGTACATTTTATGGAAATAATTTATTAAAAAATTAAATTTTTTCGGAGATAATATTTCATATAACTAGTTTTTAGAATGAATTGTATTGTAGAAAATAAAATAGTATATTTTAATATTTCAAAAAAATCATATTTTTTTTAAAATTATTTATTTAAAATGAAAATATATATTTTTATCTTTTAAATGATAAATTTTATATAAAAAAATAGTATTTCCAAATAGATAATATGATTATTTTTTTAGACTAAATAATGTTGAAAACATTTACAATGGATAAATAACTTATATATTAGAAAAAAATCATTTTATGAATTCATTCTATTCGAAATTATAATAAAACAATTTTCATATCATTAATTTTAATTTAGGATTCTACATATAAAATATTAAATTCATGTTAATTATATAATTATATGATTTTGTAAAGAAATAGTTATTTTCAATTATATCAATTATTTATATGATTTCCATGTTAAACATATTATTCATGTTAAATTACGGTGCCATTTTATTTTAGAAATTTCTTAAGGATTTAATAATCCATGGTACATAATGATACATGGTTGGTATCAATAAGTGTTTTATAATACATTGTTTAATCATTTTCATTATAACAGTCCATTATTCATGAATAGTATATTTAATTTGATTCATATATTGTATGAATTATTTTAAAATTTGATGTAAACAGAAATAATTTTTTTAATGAAAAATAAAAGTTGATTGATTAAAAAAAATATTACAACATTGTAGGAAAAGAAAGAGTTTATCGTAACGACATGTGAATCTATAAGTATTTATGTGGATTAAATTTGAGTGGAATATTATAATATAAATATATATTTCAAAAAAAATACCTAATGATTTATGCGAAAAACAATAATACGCTCTATTAAAGACTATTACATTTCAATATTCATAATTTATATACACCAAAAAAATAGAAAATTGAGAAAAAAAAATTATATTATATTTTTCATATGAAAAATAAAATTATCATCCCAATTGTACAATTTATAATTTCAATTTTATTAAAAAAATATTAATTTTTTTTATTTAATATTAAAAATTATTTTTTTAATACTAAAAAATATTCATGATCAATATTCACTAATCATAAAATTGATCAATATTTAAATAGATCAATAAATAACTAATCATTGGCCATATAATTATTATATTTGGACAAAATTTGTATTTTTTTTATTTATTAAGTGTTTGAATAAGAATTGTATATCAAATATAAGAGTAATAGAATCATGTAAAAAATTATATAATTGAATAAAATTTAATCTTTCTCACCAAATCCTTAGATTGAAGATTTTTCGTCATAAATAATCCCAAAATTAAATAAAAATATCTGACATTTTGAAATGAAATATTTTTTGTAAAAAATAATTACAAAAAAAGTATAATAAATTTTATAACCTCATCGTCTTTAATTATTTTTAAATAACATTATCATTCATCTTTCTTAGAACTCATTGATCCCATTATTAAGAATCAATAATTGGTTTATTATTCTCTTTATCCATAAACCATGTGATAGAATATAATATTATTTTTATATTGTAGGTATTCGATATAATATACCATTTCCTTTATGGATCATTGGATAAATAACTCAGAGTGTATGAATGAATTCTAACTCAATTAAATTTTACGAAAATTTTTAGTGTATTTGTGTATAATCATTCATACTTTTTTAGGAAAATATTTATATGTAACTCATAAAGGTAACATTGTTATTTAACTTATTATATGATATAATATTTTGAAACAAATAGTGTATATGAATATTGAATATGGTTGTTAGCCTATTATATGTGTTTCATAATAATCATGTATGTTTTCATTAATGCACATGGTGATAAACCAAGTTTTAAAAAAAATAGTAAATAAATAATGCGGAATTCAATTGTCAAAATTTTCTAAACACCCCTTTGATGTGCATTCAATCAGAGGATAGGGTAGGGTTATGGTACGAGGTGGTATCCGCCAACTTGGGATACCATGAAACTAAAGTGCTATGTTGGAGGATAACTGGATGGTATAAAAATTTTTGGATCCTTACTCAAACACATTATTTATTTAACAGAAAAAATATATTCTTTTTAATATATTTTAATTTCAATATTATAAATAGTATAATTTATATTGATTTCTACTTAATATTTAATCCACTAAAAATAGATTCATTAAAATCTAGTCAATGGTTTTTGAGATTAGTAGGAAGAAGTTATATAGTTAATATTAGAAAGGAGATTATAAATGTTAATTTGATTAAATCAAAAGACCTAATTCACATATCTGGATATAAAAAATTAGAATATTCATACTCATATTTTAGATTGATTAGAGATATCAATGGGTATATGAATGTTATATATATTCTATTCTTCATCAACTTCTCCCATGATTTTTATTATCATAGATATATAATTTCATGTAGGTTAGCTAGAATTTGGATTCATTAGATAGTGGTATACAAACCCTTGTATATTGGTTCATCTTGGTGATGTTCAACCCACCATAGGTGGTAAAAAAATAAAAAACAAGTTAGGGCGTGTTCCGAAGCATGTACAACCATCCAATTAGTAAGAAAATGTTATAGAGTTAACCATGTAGCCTTTATGTGTCATGGATATATGTATCTAAAGACTAAATCTGTATTCATTCCATCAATAGATTTAAGTGAATCTAGTAAATCCATATTTCTATATTGGTGTTTAATGGTAATAACATAAAAAAATACCATTTTGAGGGTATCATAGCCATAAAATTGATATATTGTATTTTTTTGACATTGATGTGCGACAATGAAGTATATTGGTAAATAATGTAGCCCATAGATAGTCTTCTAATTATGGAGAACTTTTTATCTCACATCAAAAATTCAAATTGAAAAGTTGTATTCAATAGAAAATTAATTGGTGAGTCGTGTTGATTCCACATGTAACCCCCAAAATTTATTGATCAATAATAGTCATATGATGGTGAGTGGATGTTTTGAATTAAACATAGAAAACTATGTTTCAATCCCAACCACATCATTAACCAAATAAATAATATTATGGGGAAGGAAGAGAGAATTTGAATAAACAAATTAAGTTATTTTCAAATTATATTTTTAAAAATAATGTTTTGAAATGGTAATAATAATAAATTAATATAAAATATATAATGAGTTTAGTTTTTCATATATGGTAAAACAAATATCATTATTTGTCTTGAACAAACTTGTTGGTATAAAAACCCTACTCTTTTATTACATAATTAAACATAATTCACTACATAAATGTCACTTGATACAACATAGAAGATCGATAAATCCAGTGTATTTGGGGCTCATGATCGTTACATAACCACTTAAAACATGAAAAACAATATCTTTATTGAAAACATCTTTTACATGACCACTAAATTCCCTTGTACATAGAATTTCATGGGATAACATGAGGACATGCATAAGAAAGGGTGAGATATAATGCCCAATAAGGGAATAATCATGGAATAACATGGGGAATACAACACATATTTGATAATAGGCATATAAATATATAAAAATAGAAGCATAAACATAAATTCATGGTCAATAATAATAATCAAAACATGGAAAGGAGACAACAACACATAACATGGAAATTTCATGAGTAAAGGCTCATTGCACATAGAGAATTAGTAAATCCTCATTTCACATGAAGAATGAGTAACACCACTATGAAAATGAATTATCATGATTCAAAAACCATTTCAATGACATATCATGATACTATACATTACCCATTTCATTGGAACACTATAAGGGTGCCCCCTTCTTAAACCTTTAATTTCATGCATTAGTGTGCACCATGGATCATATAACACAGATGCATAAATCAACATCATTAATTCCACGATAAAGGAAAGTGTAATTAATACAGGAAACATTATAATCAATATGTAAATGTGAAAAAAGGTTAATACCCTTGATAGAGAAATGGGAATGATATTCACTACACAATGACATTGGCTTGGAAAATCGGTGTAATTTCGGCAGCATAACGACATGACGTAAGAATTCATAAAAATGGATGATGAGAGAGAGATATTGGTGTCTCATCATATTTACATGACATTGACACTAAGGGGGTTCATATAAATACATGTCCCAAAAAATTTAATGAAAATTATGTTTAGGATACAAAATAATTGCTTGAATTTAAATGAGGAAAGAGAAATTCCTTTCAGAATTTCAGCATATTAAACGGGTGTACATGGGAGGAATTTAATGCGATATAAAGTGGTCTCCCATCATTCAAAGGGAAATAGGGAGGTGCGGGGGAGTTGTGAAACAATACCCTAACTTTTATAATTGAATTTAAATGGGGATGACAACATTAAAAAAATTGGAAAAAAATGGGAAAGAAAGAAAAATCCTTACATGGATGTATATTTCCAATGACATGAACGATGCTTGAGAAATGATTCTTGAGAGCTTGGGAACCTTTGTAGGATTTTATAGAGTGGATGGACGAGTTTGGACAATCTTCAAAGGCTTTGACAGATAAATATGTGGGAGCTTTCATGAGTTTATATTTGAAATGTGAGGGAATTCTTTATTATTTATGTTTGGGACCCTCATATTAAAATAATCCAAACCACAAACCAGCCCATGGTTTTTCCCATGGTTATTGGAAATGGGAAATGGAAAACAATATTTTATAATGCCAAAGTCCAAAATTATTAAAATATTTGGATTGATTAAGTGGAGGTGGGTCACACTCCCAAGGAAAACAATTAAAAAGGAAATATGATTAATAAGTCTTGAATGGTCCATTAATGCTTTGTAAAATAGGTCAAAAAATCCAAAGTCACATTATTTTAATGGTAAAACATATATTGGCCGAACATAAGGCTTATAATATTTTATTACATCACTATTTGGTCATTATGATGTCATAAAACACATAATATATTTAAAAGGTATTTAATTTTTACAAAACATTTTGACTGTCTCAGAAAATTATGACAAATTCACTGTTGGATATTTTCGAAATCATGATTGTAGAAATTATATTTATTTTATCTAAATAATGTTATAAATAGTATAATTTTCACATTCAAAATAAAAGCAGACATTAATCGAAAAGTCATGGGTTTTTGACAAAAATGACTTAAAAACATTAATAAAAATTACCATTTCATTCATAAAATTACACGATCAATTATAATTAATAAAAAATAATTTATTAATAATAATAATATTTTATTAAAATATTATTTAATTCAAAAATCCATTGATGCAATAAAATAGATTTCATAGTTGAACATTAACTAAATATACTATTTTTGCATTAAAAAATATATACAAGGTAACAATAATAAAATGAAAGTCTATTAATTATTATATAAAAAAATATTATACAAAACCATAGTGATAAGTTCTTGTTAAATAACCCCTTATAATATACTCATAAGATCGAAGAGTAAGGTGTGTGATGGTGACAAACTCATTTGTTTTCTCGGATAACATTGCATGTGTGGTGATCTCTATTAACTTCCACTTCTCCCATAGAAGGTTCCATTACATCTTGACATGATGAAGCTCGGCTTGGGATTATTCAAGAGTGAAGCCCAATGACACCTCCTCTTTTCCGAGCTCTGGAAAATGGGCTTTGAATGGAGAAATTCATCTGGATGGGGCCATCAATTCCTTTGTCTATGTAAATTAGATTTTTAAATTACTATATTTATACTAATCATGTGATCATTGTTCAACGACTATATTTGAAATGGTCATAATTCTTAATATAAAACAAAATAATTCGAAATTTTATATAAACATTTTACATAAAGATACATTTATTTAGATCAAGATGGGTTTCTAATAATTAATGTTTGGGTCATTACTATCTTCCCCCTTTATGAATTTTCACCCTCAAAGTTTCATTTTCCCACACTAAAACGTATGTGGGTAACTCTGCTCCATCATTTCATCTAATTCACACACCACTTCTTCAAACATGTGGTTTCACCACGACACCTTGATGAGGGGCATTGATTTATTTTATAGAAATATTTCTCTACGATCTTTGATCTTGACTAGTTCCTCCTCATAATAAAGATCATCCTCAAACTGTACCACCTCTGCAAAGAGTACATGTGAAGAGTCCGATATGTACTTTTTTAAGAGGTATAAATTAAATAAATCATGTACTTTTCCCATGTTAGGTGGACGTGCTAGTCGATAGGCCATATCCCCGACATGATCATGAATCTCAAAGGGGGCGATGTACCTTGGACTGAACTTCCCTTTATTCCCAATACTTATGACCTTCTTCCATGGAGATATGAGTAGAAATACTATGTATCCAAATTTAAACTCAAGGTCTCATCGATGGTTATCTATATAACTGTTTTTTCAACTCTGGGATGCCTTGATATGATATTGAATGGTTTTCACCTTCTCCACCATTTCTTCGACCGTTTATTGTCTAAGCAGGTGACGCTCAACAACCTAATCACAACACACCAGTGTTCTGCACCTTTTCCCATAATGGTATTCATATGGTTCCATTTGGATGCTAGAGTGGAAACTGTTATTATAAGAGAACTCAAGGATAGAAATATGTTGATCCTATCCTCCAATATAGTCAATTGATAATGCTCTCAACATGTACTCAAGTGTTTTGATAGTCCGCTCGGATTGGACATCAGTTTGTGGATGATAGGTCATACTAAAGTTCAGTTCAGTATTCATAGCATGTTGAAGACTCTTCTAAAACATGGAGATGATTCTTGTATGTCAATTGTACACAATAGATAGTGGTTCTCCAAGATGCCTTACCACTTCCCTTATATATATCGGTGCTAGTTTATCCAAGGGGAAATACTCCTGAATAGAAATGAAGTGTGAAACATTTGTAATACGATTCACAAAAACCCAAATTACATATTTTCCTTTAGATGTCTTTAGAATTCCTGTGAGAAAGTCCATGGTGATGTTCTCCCATTTACATTTTGGTATGGGCAATGATTGCATCATACCCTTAGAGTTCTTCCTTTATGCCTTCACTTACTGACACACCAGGAACTCTGATCTATATTTAGTGATGTCCTTCTTCATATAATCCCACTAATAATTCTCTTTAAGAACTAGATACATCTTTGTGTTTCCTCGGGGAATAGATAAATTTCAACTATGTGAATCATCCAAATGTTCCTTCTTCGGCTCCAAGCATGATGGAACACATAGTCTTTTCCCAAATCTGACAATCCCTTGTTCATTAAAATTAAACTCTGAGGATTTCACTTTTCTGATAGCTTCCACTTTTTCCTAAATTCCCACATCATCCGTTTGAGCATCCTTTAACCTATCCAATATGGATGGTTGAGATATCATTTGTGAAAGGATTGATGATGTTCCATTCTTTAAGATTACCTTTTCTATATTCATCAAATCTAAGAATATTGGATCCCTTTCAATTATCATCAATGATAGAATCGCTGGGCCCTTTCTACTTAGGGAATCTGCCACCTTGTTCGCTTTCACAGGGTGGTAAAGGATTGAGTAGTCAAAGTCTTTGATCATCTCTAACCATATTTGTAGTATCATGTTCAACTCTTTCTATGTGAATATAAACATGAGGCTTTTGTTGTCTATATATATTTCAAACTTCTCCCCAAAGAGATAATGCCACCAAATTATCAAAGAGAAGATCAATGGAGCCAACTCAAGGTCATGTGTTGGATCATTCTATTCATGAAGTTTCAATTTCCATGAAGAATAGGCAATGCATTTTCCATTTTTCATCAACACAGATCCCATTATATCCATTAAAGAATAACTTAATACCACTAAAAGTTCCCCACTTGTGGGTAAAGTGAGAACATACACAGTGATAAGCCTCATTTTTAACTCCTTGAAGCCTTCTTCACATTCATCAACCCAAAAAAGCATTACTCCCTTCCAAGTTAGCTTTGTAAGAGGGTTTGACAATCGTGAGAAATTTCTCACAAATCATCGATAATATCCAACTAACCCTACAAAGATACAGATATCTGTTACCTATGTTGGCCTTAGACATTCTTCAATTGCATTATTTTGGAGGGATCCATAGATATCCCATTTCCTGGGATGATATGGCCTCAGAATGAGATATCCTTGAACCAGAACTCACACTTTTGGTACAATGTGTAGGGATTCTCCTTCCACAATGTCCTTAGTAATGCTCTTAGATACTCCTCATGATACTTCTTGGGTTTGGAGTGTATCAGAATATCATCTATAAAGACTACCACAAATTTGTCGAGGTAATATCTAATGACTCTATTAATCATGTCCATGAATATTTATAGATCATTATTTAGTCTGAAATGAAATTTCTATGAATTCATTGTTCCTGCATCTTGTAGGAAAAGTAGTCTTGGGATATCTTCCTTTTTCACCATTACTTGATAATATCCAGACCGCAAATTCACTTTGGAGAATTATTATGCTCCACACAGTATATCAAACATGTCATCAATTCATGGTAGAGGATACTTTCTCAATGTCGTGATTTTTTATGCTCTTGATAATCGATGCAAAGGCGCTTTGACTCATCCTTCTTCTTGATGAAGATGACTGGTGCACCCCAATGTGAAGCAATTGGGCGTATGAACCCTTTATCCAAATTCACCAATAGATGTTTCTTCATCTCTTTAACCTACACAATATCCATTCTATATAACGTCTTGGATATTGGAAATTCCTAGCTATAAGATCTATTGAGAATTAAACATCTCTTCTAAAGGGAAGACCTGGAAATTCCACTAGAAACACTTTCGCAAAATCCCTCACAATAAGAAAGTATTCTTGGATGGTTTCCTCCTTAGACTCAATTATCTGAGCCAGATATGGATGCCCATAGGGAATTAATATCCATGCATGAGATGATGGATCTAATTAAGGAACATCTTCTTCCTTGCACTTGTAAAGAATTGGGGGTCGTTTCAGAACATAGATAGTGATTTCACTCTCATGAAAATTTATGTTGGCCATATATAAGGAAAGCCAAACCTTTCCAAGAATTGCATAAAATTACACCAGAAACTGTATGACGAGGTTTTCCGAAATGTACAATCCACAGATTATAATAGGGGAGGAGTTATATTAATGGGACACAATGATTTCCCCATTTTCTGTACTCACTTATATCTTCACATCCATGATGTGTGGTGGAGATGGGATTGTTATACTAATAATTCGAGATATAGAAGAATGTGTAAAACCTGAATCAAAATGTACATTCAATATTCATGAATGAATATCTAGTGTAAGTGTCACCACTTTTTTTCGGGGTTCACTTCGGCAGTAGTGATGGAAAAAGCTCAACCTTTCTACCTTTAAGGTTTTTTGTTGCCTCCGAAGACCCTTGGATTAGGGCATTGATTTGAAAGATGCCCTGGTTCTTTGCAGTTATAGCAATCAACGACACATTGAGATTCGAATGGAGTGTTACGCTACTCTATTGCATATAGGGGTCTTTCTTGCCGATAGTTTAAAGATATGATCCCTTCTCTTCCACACCTAAACCATCTCATCGTACCCTTCATGAAATTTATAGGGTTCTCCTTTCTCCACCTTTAGTAAGTGGGGTGCTGGATCTTCGTAGAACCATTGGATTTATCAATCGGACCTCAAGAATTGAAGTCCACCTTAGGCTACATATCCCAATGATAACCCTGAGAATCTACGATCACTATTTCGGCCTTTAGGGAACTTCAGACAATTTCCTCAGAGCTTTATAAGTCACGGATCACTATTGCTTTATGAATGCTAGGTTTTAGCCAACCAAAGTAGCAGTAAACCTTGCATTCGGGCGTAACAAAAAGGACAGAAGCGTATCATCATTACCTTGTGATGTTTTCCTAGTATTCTCCAACAGAATCGTCATTTTTTTCTTGAGGGATAGGATGTACCTTTCCATCCTTAGGTGGATGTTGCGGAGAAAATATTTATCACAAAACATCTTCTAGAAATCGTTTCATTACAATGCCTCGATCTTCTCCTCAGGCTTCATATTTTTTATCGACTTCCATGATTGATCAGCATCACCCTCCATATGATAATCATCCAGAATAAAATTCTCTTGTTCATAACATTGAAGGATTGGGAGGATCTTTTCAATGGATTTGATCCCTTGTTTAGCGATTGAGGGATCTTATGTTCTATTAAATGTAGCAGGACTTTGTCTCATTACGAAATTAATAGAGGATTTTTCTTTATCAGGGTGGTTGAAAGTTCCTATTGACCCATGTTTCTATTAAAATCTTGAGAATGCTGAGAGATAAGTGTGACAGGGTTCGTGATTCCCACTCCCATTGGATTGGGCATCTCATTAGTACAGTTATCACATTGATCATCACATTGGTTGTTATCCTAAGTCCTCATATTACTGGCCATTGGATGAATATAAGAAAAGTTAGTGGTAACACATAAAGGTTAATAAAAAACAAAACACATGACATATACATTTCTTTTATTTCCTTAACATATGAATCTATAGGCTTTAGTCTATGTTATCCATGATCTACATTATAACATATATTCTAAGGGAAAAAAATTTTGTCCCAAAATAATGGTTCATACTAAACATGTGAATTTACAAAATCATATCCCCCAGGAGTGTCGTAACCAATAGTGACACTCGGCCCATTTTCGTGCACTAGTTTTAGTTCATGTATAGCTCAATGCTGTGTTTTTAGTTTTTACCCTTAGGATACATCTGCACCAGAACCGCCTCTACCTGCTCATATACGGAAAGGGATGTATTTGATTGATAAAACACTTACTAAATAATAACCAAAACATAGGGATGTTATTATTCTACTTATTATTATCTCTAAGTCATTACTGGGGTTCTGTAATCCTAATCCCAAAAATTACTAAACATGTCATCTAACACCAACTATGAAAACCCTGCTCTTTTATTACACAATTAAACACAATTTTTTACAAAAAATTAAGTTGATACGTCATAGAATATTAAGAGTTGTAGTGTCATTGGGGATTACGATAAGTACATAACCACAAAAAAATGGAAGACATTATCTTTATTGAAAACTTCCTTTACATGACAAATACATTCCCTCATACTTAGCATTTCATGGGATAACCTGAGGACATGCATAAAAAAAGGGTGAGCTATAAAGCACAATATGGGAATAATCATGGAATAACATGAGGAATACAATACAAGTTATACAGTAGGAATATCAATAGAACACAAGAGAATAATAAACATAAAGACATGATAAATCATGATAATCATAACTTGGATATGTGGTAAGAACACTTAACCTGTAATTATCATGTACCAAGGCACATTACACAAAGAGCATGAGTAAACCCTCAATGCACATGAATCATGAGTAAAACATCATTGTGCTTGAATTATAATGATTCAACACCCATTTCACATGACATATTATGATAAAATACTTTACCCAATTCATTGGAGTTCTACGAGGTTTCCCGGTTCTTAAACATTTCATTTCATGCATAAGTGTGCCACATTGATCATATAACAAGGATTCATAAAAAAATCATTTATACCATAAAAAAGGAATGGGGAATTCATACAAGAAGCATTATAATCAATAAGTGAATGCACATAAAGGACAATACCCCATATAGAGAAATGGGCATGGTATTCACTACACAGTGGCATTGGCTTAGAGAATTGGTGCAATTTCGGTAGCGTAACGACGTGACATAAGAATTCATGAAAATGGTTGATGAGAGAGAGAGGGGTGTCTCTTAAAATTTAAATTACATGCATATTATGTGTTCATATAGATACATGTTCCAAAAAAAATTATGTAAATTAGATTGATGATACAAAAAAATTGATTGAATGTAAATGAAGAGAGAGAAATTCCATTTGGAATTTTGGCATAGTAACATGTGTACATGGTAGGCATTTAATGAGATATAATGGGGTCTCCCATCATTCAAACATAAAAATGACAGTATGGGCATGGTGCGAAACCATACCCCAACATTTATAATTGAAATTAAAATGGCATAACAACATTACGTAAATTGGACAAAAATTAGAAAGGAAGAAAAACCATTACTTGGAAGTATGCTTCCAAAGGCTAGAGAGAGGCTTGATAAAGGCTTATTGGGTGCATGGGGAACCTTGTTAGGATTCTAGAGAATGGATGGTAGAGTTTTAATGAAATCCAAATGTTTTGAGTGAGGAAGAAGAGGGAGAATGGGTGGGTTTATATATGAAAGCTGAAGGAATTTTTTATTATTTAGGTTTGGGACCATCGCATTAAACAAATCCAAACCACAATCTGAACCATGGTTTTTTCCAAAGTTTATTGGAAATGGGAAGTGGAAGACAATATTTTATATTTCCAAAGTCCAAAATTCTTAAAATAATGGGGTTTCTTGTGTGGAGGTGAGTCACACTCAAGGAAAAAGATCTAAAAAGACAATATGTTTAATAAGTCTTTAAGTGTCCATTAATTCTTTGTAAAGTAAGTCAAACAAACCCAAAATCACATTATTTTAATGGTAAAAAATATATTGGCCGAAAAAAGGCTTATATTATTTTGTTACATCACTATTGGGTCATTATGATGTCATAAAACACATTATATATTTAAATGGGATTTAATTTTTACCCTATCATTTGACTGTCTTAGAAAATTATGAAAAATTCAATATGGGATAATTTCAATGTCCTGATACCATATATAAAATTTATTTTTTCTAAATAATTTTCTAATTATGTTAATTTTCAATTTTAAAATAAAAACTAATATTTTTTTAAAATTCAAGGGTTTTGGTAAAAATGGCTTTCAAACATTAATAAAAATTACAATTGTATTCATAAAATTATATGATCATTTATATTTAATAAAAATTATTTTAATAATAATAATAATAATTTTAATAATATTTAATTTAATTAAAAAACACATTAATTCATCAAAATAGATTTCATAGTTGAACACTAACTAAAAATATTATTTCAGCTTTAAAAATTATTTATAAGTTAATAATAATAAAATGAAAGAATATTCATTATTATATAAACAATTAATGTATATAAACATTGTGTTATGGAATTTTTACATAATACCTTATAACACCCGCATAAGACTGAAGCGTAAGGTGTGTGATGGTGACAGACTCTTGGGTGGCTCCGATAATGTTGCATGTGTGGTGATCTCTATCAACATACAGTTATCTTGTAGAAGGTTCCATTCGGGCTTGTCATGATGAAGCTCATCTTGGGCTTGGTCAAGATAAAATCCCAATGATTCCACCTATTTTCTGAGATCCAAAAAATGGGCTTCGTAGGGAGAAATTCGACTGGATGAGGCCATCACTTCCTTTGTCTGAGTAAATTAGATTGTTAAATCCCTATATTTATACTAATAACAAGATCACTGTTCAACGGATATATTAGAAATGGTCACAATTAATAAAATAAAACCAAAGAATTTGACATTTTATATAAAAATTTTACATAAAGAGACATTTAATTAGATCAAGAAGGGTTTCCATTAATGGATGTTTTGGTCGTTACAGTTGGAGTGTGAATATTATAGTCAATGATGTATATATTATTTTAATTATCATGATATATATTAATTATATTATTATTGGGTAATAGTATTGATAATATTTTATATAATTTTAGAGGACATTGTGAGATGATTTAATTACTCACCTGGGTAAAATTATTAATTACCGATGGTTGTGACTGTCATATATTAATGATCCACTATAGGTGATTACTAGTCACATGACAAGTCAAAATTAGAACACTAAAAATAATGGTGATTTATCATACATATATTTGCATACACATATATATATCTAACATTCATTATGAAATTATGAATTCAAAACATGGATCATTTTTGTTTAGAATGAATTTTAATAATGTTATTGGATATGAAGATCGGTTTAAGTTAATGAGGCATTTTATGTAAATAATTAGTAAGATATATGGATATAATTACTATGGAATAAGTGGTATTTTATATATGGTCCTTCTATGTCTGTTTTATTTGGAACCATAAATTGAATACTGTAATGGGTGATAAAAATGAATTCATTTATATCATTACATTAAATTAAAATTATTATAGTGATAAATATAGACAAAGTAATTAGACTGAGAATGACTAGTAATAGATAACAATATTGTACATCAACAATATAAAAAAAATTAATTTATAACAAAATGTATGGTCATTACCTCATATTGTGTAACAAGATTTCAATTACATTTAATTTGATTGTAGAATTACCTATAATCCAAGAAATTATGTCTTGATCATTATAGAATAATGTAGTGAAATCTTTCTAATTTGGATTTAAGTGGTTGATGAGGATTCATTGCTATATAAGTAATTTAACTATTGTTACATGAGGAGATATAGATGAAAATTTATTTTGAATAATGAGGTATTGAGAAACATTGGATGTTCTCACCAAGTTAATTTTATATTTTACATTATTATTATTATTGAATTATTAGTACACGATATCTACTAGATGTGTATATAGGAATAAATTAAATCAATTTAGAATATAGGAATGTTAAATTGAAAATAAAAATAATTGTGTAATTATATGACTATATAGATTATGAATAATCCAATTATCTTCTATTGATGAGTATTCCTTGACCATTTATATACTCAGTTGATGGGAGTTGGTTAATGATGATGTAAAAACTAAGAATTACTATACACAATACTGATTATAATGACACGAATATCATTGCAGATAGTCTATCCAGTTATTGTATGTATTCTTTATTTTGAAATTTGTTTAATATTAGGATTTGAGGATATTGATGGGTATATGATTAGGCACTGGATATTCTTTTTCATCACACACTTTTTATGATTATAATCGAATAATAGCGGCCAGTTATTTTCTCCCCTACGGATCATGGTAAATACCATTATGATTGAGGTAAGAATCCAACCCACTCACTTTCTACTATATGACTTCATTGGATTGATATTACTAGGATACAATAAGTAAATTTAATCTATCCAACATCTAGGATTCATTATATATAGATATAGGTAATACTTATGAAATCCCATAAAATAGTACAAGATAGATGTTGAAAATGATGATGTGTAATTACTACTGAATCATGAATATAGAATTGTGGGGGATGGTAATTCAATTTCATAGGGATCCTCTTCATCACTCATTTAACCACTATTGAGGTGGACTAAGATTCAATAATTACTATCTCTACATCTTACTCACAACGACATTATAGAGAGTAGTAGTTCATCAGTTGTATTTCTATATAGATTATTTTATTATTTTTACTATTATTTAATTTTAATAAAACATTTGTTTAATTACACTAGAATATAAATTACTACACATTGCTAGTATTTGAATATTTCTATGTCATACAGTGAATGTGTTTCATTATTTCCGCACATGTAAGATTGTTGATATTCAAATTGCCCCAAGTGGTACATAAATTGTTGGATTTGTTTTTTTCCAAAATTATTTAAAAACTACATCATATTTGGCGAATTATGGGTATCAAAATCTATGAATTTGTTTCCATTATAAGATAATAATTCATTATAAATACATAAAAAGAGTGGTATGTGTGTAAAATTTGCATGATCAATCATTAATATTAATAGTGATGATCTTACATCAAATATGATTATCTACATTTTACATACTATTGATTCCTATAGGCACTATATTTTTATGGGATTACCATACATCGTATTGTGTTACATACCCTTCCTTGTTCTATTTTAGATTATTTGCATCGTGTCCAAGCATTTAAAAAATGTTGTCAATAGATGATTATGGGGCCTATAAATAGATGGAGGATTAATATATCTATTGGGGATGGTATGAAATGAAAACAACCATAATCATGTCATAATGTGTCTAGTATATAATCTATTCTAGATAATATGGATGTATTGAATGGTTTCATTTTTATAATATAAAATTGTATCAAATATTTTTTTTATACAATAATCATTTATATTATATATAGATAATTTAAAGTTGCATTAAAAGGGATCTAAATTTATGAAAACATTTAAAATATGATTAAAGGTAATGGTGACCATGATTTTTTGGATATCTCATCACTGTCCTCTATCTCATTCCATAGTGGTGGAAGGAATAATGAGTTCACTACTAAAAAGACATGGTTTAAATGAATAGTATAACACTGATATGATTTAGTTTTAGGATTGGAACATGTTGAAACTTGTTGAGATAATTATTTAGAGATATAATATTTATATCTAGTTCATGTGGTCACAATGATTGTGCATGGAATGGATATTGTGGTCGATGTATTTTTAGAAACATATCTTATTGATAACACATAAATTAGGCATTATTATAAAATCACGGAATTTAAATTATGAGTAATGATTCATATAGTTAGTATTCATTATTATTTTAATTACCATATTTACATGTTTTTTTCATTGTATTATTTGTGTATGCCAGTATGGAGGGGAATCTATTTAAAACCACATCAAATATAATAATTTCATGTATAGGATGTTTTTTCAGAGATAGTGTGTAGGTATTTCAATGATTGTAATTTATTTTATAAATAATTCGTTTGATGATTGAATTTGATAATGCTAACAAATGGTATGTTGTGGCATAAATCGTAATGAAATATATTGTATGGTGGAATTATATACATATAATAGTCATTATACATAATGGTATGAATTTCTTAGGGGAGGATAGGGAAATTCACTTATGTATTTTCAATTTCTCAAGGTTGTGTATTGAAATGGTGGAATATAATGAATTCATAAATATAAGTTGTTTGAGAGACAATGGAAATATTGGAGTAGTCAAGATCTAGTATAGTATGTTTACAATGACTGGAAATTTAATTTTTTTATGTTATGGGATCATTTTACCAATGTAGTGTATAAAATTCATACTGGGATAAAAGAGATATTTTATTGATTGATGTGATTTTGATGAATCCAATCATCGTTAGTAGGAATGTGAAATTCATGAATATAATTTATATAGTTAATTATTATGAGTTTTAGATAAGGTAAATCAAAAAGGGATTGTGCTTTGATTCAATTCACTGAGGCCTATCACCCAATTGGTTTTGGATAGGATATATTATTGAATATCATGATATAGTTATCTGTGAGGATGAAAAAAATATTTATTTTGAGTATTTAGATGTATTCATGATTATTTATATAATTTGGACATGTTATTTACTATTATATGGAAATTTTCATTTGAGTTATTTAATTTTATGAAATAATTTCCCTCACCATATATTATTGTGTTGCTATAGAGGAATTTGCAACAATTGTATCCTATTTTAGGAAATAAGTTCTGAATAAAATAATACAACTGATAGTTTCTTCCTATTTATTATCCCAATATGATGTCTAAAACCATCCAAATCATATCATGGAAATTTTATACCAATATAATCCAATTATATGAGTTTCATGGGTTTATAATAAACTTTTTATATTTATAGAAAATGATATAATGACCTAAACCATTGAACACCATACTTGATAAATGAAAACATTCCACTATTGAATGAAAACATTGTGCGAGTGTATTACAATATATTGTTGAAACATATATATTTATATTTCATTTTTAATAAAGACAATATAATAGGAATAAAAATTTTATCCAACCATTGTAGATATACATGGGAATTTTTTAATCCCCTGTCCAATGAAAATGAAATATCTTCTCACGACATCTGGTTATTTACTCAAAAAGAAAATTTTAAATAAAGTGATAGATTTTGAATAATCATGATTTTCAAATATATATATTAGAGTTTAATAAATATACCATAAAATAGGTATCTTCTCTTCGTGTAGACCCCTTATTGAATTTTTTCATGTGAATACGCATTAACATATACATTATGTGATTTTTTACACAGTTACATTGGATAAAACCACTAACCATGCCAACCCTATGCATTTCCTTTTATAAATAATTTAATTTATAATTACCTATGTATAGAGATTAAAGTGATGGAATTTATCAATAAATGTTTTTTTAATATCACTTATATTAGGATTTACAATATTTTTTTATCATATTAGAAGATATAAGAAATAATGTTATCACATACCCATAGATTTTATACATCTTATAGTATGATATGTTTGTAGAAAGAATTATAATATATATAAAAATAAAAATATAAGATATTATTTTGGTTTTATCTCCATAAATATCTCAAAATCACTAAATACCAATATAGAAATTTTTTTACATTCTATTGTATCATATACAATAATATCTAAAACTATATTAAACAGTACATTCAGAAAATTTCCTTAAAAATTATAGGAATCATTCATAATTAACACCATGTATCATATCATATATAATAATTGTCAAATACTAATACAATTTTTTTTATTGAACTATAAATCACTTCTAAATAATATATGTATGTCATATTCGATCCCTATATAGAAATCCATTTTGTATTACCACACATGTCCATATACAATTTAAAAAAATATGAATGACTAGATCTTGGTATATATACATAGAGATGTAACATGTTAATAATCAATACTAATCATGATTCAACGAGGTCTAGATATGATCTCTATATATCACTTATATCTCAATAAATGTTTCTAGATTCTTTATTATATGAAATTGTGACTACTAATAAATCATTTAATTCAACGAAATTGACTAACCATGTATTATAGTTTATTGCAGTACAATATAACTAGTTCATACATTCTTGAATATTGGAATATAAATTTACAAGGATGATGAAGACATCGCATTTCATTCACTATATTGATTTTCAAATCACATACCCAAAACCTAAATATAAATTCACATCATATGAACTCACTATGTATAGTCACACACATTAAAAGTCTATCTAAATCATTTTCACATATTTTTTAATCAATATACAAGAGGTAAAATCTAATCCATGTTGACCATTTTTAAAATAAAAATGATAAAACATAACGAAGAACCCTTAGTTAGATAATAATCAATGTTATAGTTATAATGGATTCAATGTAATTTGGTTGACATGGTATGATTTTCCAACCCCATTTATTGTGAACCATTAATATGATCAATGAACCAGTAATATACAAAATATATGGTGTATGGAACCTTTTTATGGTATACATCTTGCTTCATATAATGTATAAATACCATTTTAAATCTCATGAAAATTTCTCCATCTGATACAAGAATCAAGATCATATTTACATTGACATTTAATAATACCATTTCATACAAAATGATGGTCATTATTTATGGGTAACTTTAGGTCATAAATTGACTAGAGGACTATCATTTCACATCCTGATATGTATATCAATATATTCATATATGTTACAACTCTTGATATTTAATAAATAAAAGAATTAATTTTTTTTACATCACACATTTTTTATTATTAAAATAATTTAATAATACTTAAGACACCCATACATAATAACTATTCTATTATTTCATATATTGAATATAGTATGATCAGACATATTATTCCTATACCTAATTTATTTTTTAAAATTATTTAATAGAATCCAACTACATCAAATATCAATGTAATATTCTAATAAAATAATAAAATCACATTAGTTATTCAAATTTATGAAGTGGTCTACTCTGAATAATGTTTTGTAATTAGAATTATATTCATAATATTAAACATTAGGAACATATTAATACTAAATTACTCTACACCATCATATTTTATGATATAGATATGTATCTTCCATATTGAACTCATTTTATGTACATCATCAAAAAATTTTGAACTTGTTACATTTATAATTTACATTTCATTCATTTTGTTAAAATACTACTATTTACATTATCACATACTCACACATAGCAAACTTCATTGGGATAATGTGACATTTAATTTTTTTTGGAAACTAATGGTAATGATTTAAATTTCAATTTACTTGCATAATCATAAATACTTTATGTATTTATGTGAAATTGAAATAAAATTTTGAATTCACCAATTTTGAGTTAAAATTTAACTTTTTAATTTTTAATCACATACAAACTAGAAACATTGGATCTATATTATAAACAAGAAAAAATATAATAAAAATGCATTTATATTTTGTAAATATGTTTTATAAAACATCAGTAGGTATATTTTAAAAAATACAATTATTTCCATGTTTTATATAATATTTTATATGTTCAGATATATTTTTAATGAAATTAAAAAATTTCTATGGCTTTTTTCTATTCATGTAATATAATCTAGTGATTCATAATTCGTATTTTATATATTATATTTTTTGTTTGAAATCATATCTATAATTCAATTTTTCTTATCAATTAATAGAAATATAATTATGATACACATATTTTACATAGACAAAGTGAGATGTGGTAAATTATTTAATATTAAAATAATTATTTTAGAAACTATTTTCCTTATAAAAAGATATAATATTAAATTACCTCCTAAATAATTATTTAATTTTATTCCAATGTATTTTTTTAAAATAACAAATATATAAAATTTATTTCACATTCCCTTCAAAATAAATCTATTAAATTTATTAATAGGTATACCTAGAATGTATTTTTCATGGAGTATACCAAAACCATTCTAGTATTTTGGATAATTTTCTAAAATTGAATAATTAATCATTAATATTGATAAAATTATTATTTTTATTAACCATTATCTGATATTATAAAAATGATTTTTTGAATCTCTATATTTTTGTCTTCATATGGTTTGAAATTTTAGGCACTTCAATATAAAAAAAAATCATAAGATATAAATAAAATGTAAATATATATTTTTAAAATCACTTTTAGTAGTCAAGGGAAAAAATGTATACATATAACAGTATTCTATGGAAATTTATATCTTAGATTGTAGAATGAATTACAGGATAATAATTATCTTTGTTTATACCTTAGTACACCTTATCTCCTTGAAATAATCATAAATTTTTTGTCTACGAGTAGATATTAATATTACATAGACAATTTTGAATTGGATGCTCTTGAAACCATTATTGAATCATTATAATTTTATTAAAAAAACATGTATAATTAAATAATGATTGTTATTTGTTGTATAAAATATATTAGGGTCATCAATAAACACATTTAATTCCTCCTATTTATGAGGATTTCATATGATATAAATTTTATGAGATTCTTATATTAATATTCGGAGTATTATATTTGGAACTCATTATTAGTATAGAAAATTATATTGTCATTATTTGTAAATATAGTGATATATATGATTTTAATTCTATTTTACATTGATTTAATAGAGAAATGTATTATTGTTGTTACCAGTAAACCTATCCACTATGATAATATTTCACAAACACATTAGTGGATCATGTTCCATATTTAATGAAGAAATGATTACATTATTGAATTCATATAACCAATTAGTTATTTATAAAGGGAACAATCCAGATTGTATCCTAGAAAATTATTGGACATGTTATTGATGAGTTCATTTAAAAATCCATCATATGCATTAACCAAACTTTATTCCTTCGGTAAAATAATCTTATTAGAGTATCCAGAATTATTGTATCCTAATGGAAATTTCATAGAAAAATAACTTAATGTTATGTGTTACCTCAATATATTGCTATAATAAAAAATATAATATTGGGGGACATAGATATTTCAGGAAACCACTTTTATGAATATTTTACATCTTCATATGTGATATTTTGGATTCAATATAAGAAATTATATTTAAATTATTAGTTGTGAAATGATATTTTATATTTATTGGAAGTATTTTGGTATTTATATGATTTTATTTTATGCCTACAATAGTGATTAGTGTTTTAAATATCTAGGATGAGAAATAATTTAATGAAGAAGAATGTGTCAAGAGAATTTCACGCCATTAGAGAAATGTACTCCCCAAAAATGAATCATTATCTATGAAAGAGAAAAAATCATGTGATTTTCAAGGTGAGATTCATACAAAAAGAATTTATTCTGTTAATGAATGATGACATGAAAAATTATTTTGAAATGTAAACTAAATTATGAATGGACCATGAGTTCAATACCATACCATGATTTCTATGAGTTGACAATGCATAGATTTACGGAAAACTATTTATTTATTGGTTTTGATGGTAAAATAGGGTCATTATATGAATCATTAAATAACTCGATGACATTTTTTCCGGTTAAAATTAATTCCAATAGAATACCATGTTGTGGATTAAATTTCATTCTATGATAGGTTTAGTCAAAAAAATAATATAAATGGAATAATGTTGTGACTAGCTACCATGTAAATTTAATAGGGGAACAAAACATATGTTTTTTGATATTTTTTTCACAAAAGTATATTATATGAAATGAATTAATTAAATTTCCCATGAATAATATATTTATATAATTTTTGTTATGTGAAATATTGAGCCATCATACTATGAGGTAGGAGTCCACATCGTGATTAATGTATCAGGTAAATTATTGAAAATTATATACCGATAGGTTATGAGGTTAGAAGAATTGAAGGGGATAAGGTGTTTAATCATAGGTATTCTTCTAAATCCTAGATATTCTATTTTGGGGATGTCTTATGGAATCTATCATTCAATAATGAGAGTTTATAGTGCCAAAATTGAAGGAAGTGAATGTAAAATATTCCAAAAAGTATAACTTGTTCACGCTCCGTGTGATAAATGTATTTCTGTTTCGCAACAAATACATGGTTATTACCACAATATATCTCATTATATATAACCGAAAATCATCCCAAATTGGTCATATGATGGTGTTATATCTATTACTTCTAACTTTTAGGTAATCATTATGTGCTTAGATGATGGAATGTTCTTAGCACTTGGTCACAATACGACGGTTAAAGGTGAAAAATCACGGATCAATAATGATCTAAAAACGAATATATATAATTGATGAGATTTAAAATACTAGAGGATATTATTGATTGTGAAATGGTAAATTCCCAATAAATTCAAACATCGAGAAGGATATATGTATATCCTTGAATTGTTGGAGTGTTCTTCATATGCCATGTGTTTTTAGAAATTTGTAATGGAATATTAATATAAACTAATTTTATTTTTAAAGGATGGGGATGGACACTTAATTTATTATTAAACCAAAAAAAGACATCTTGTTAACAGGGTAGAGGGAAACCCATTACATAGCTCGAAGGCCCAGTGGGCTTGTAGCCCATTACATAGAACTTAGGCCCAAATTTTTGGCCCAATAGCCATTATGTGAAGAGTAACACACGTGATACAGTACCGCATTGTTCCTCCACCGCTACCGTGCCCGACCGCCGCTATAGTACCCGCCAATTTATAGTGTCGTCGTTACTACAGTATAGCTATAGTATAGCTATAGTCCTACGCCCAATAGTTTTTGAACCCCTGTTTTTATGTAGGATTACGAGGCACTAACCACTAATCGAAAACCCATCTACATTAAGATAAACTAATTCCCTTAGAAGAAAACATATTTGGATATTTGTATTTGATTTCATTGAATCAATTATTTCTTTTTTAATCCTATAATTTTTGTTCATTTAGAATATTTCTCTGGATTACTATTGAGGAATGATTAGCACACAATTTCTAGTGAACATATTTCCTTCACTCTTTTCCTTGTGTATTTTGGCATGGAATAAAAGTAACATAAGTTGATTAATCATACTGTCAGTGATAGACATTTTATATTAAGTATTAATATGAAAAACAACCTATTTTTTTATGTTGTTAAACTAAATTGACACTCTATTTCTATGTGATGTTTCTTATAGAGGAATGTTAAAACCCCTAATGTTGGAATGTCTAAAACAAAGAATTATATTTGAAAGAGACTAAAGGGAGGTACATCCAATGCGATATGAGTAAAAATTTGGCTTAAAATTACATAGTGAATATTTTGAATGGTAACTTTAACACAACTATTAATGGTAGGGGATGTTAAAAATATTTAGTTATGAAATGTTTGATACAATTCAGGAGGGTGAAAAAATGGCCATTGCTGATGTAGATTCCTCTAAAATTTCAATGGATTAAAAATATGTTGGGGAGGATCTGAAGAATCATTTTTGGATCTGTAATTATTTTATGGAATATTATGTAAATATATAGTATATTCAACCTGAAACATATGATGTGGGGCTATTTGTGTCTAATAGTGGTGTAGAGAATCCCATTTTCCTTGCTGGTGAGAATATTTTGAATTCTTCCATTTCTCCTATCTATAGTCGTGGAGGATAAAAGTCACATGTGGATGAGATTTTTCAGTAATACCAATCAACTAATAATCCCAACATAGATTTTTCCATAATCCTTGGTAACTACAATCCTAATGATAATTGAAATGAATGATCGATTAAAATTTATTAAGCATACCATAATTTTAAAAAATCTAGCAGATAATGATTGGATTGATTCAGGACCTCCTAGAAAATGAAAAACAAAATCCTTAATAAGCTTTATAGTGGTTCAAAAAATCATCACTAAATAAGAAACTATTTGGAATAAAGGAAACTAAAAATTCCACTCAAAATCAAGTTAAAAATGAATTCTATCATCTATAATATTCATGTTCTTCAAGAAAATACGACAATATATAACATTAATATACACATTTTGATTCAAAAACCTAATCACATAAAAATTTCAAAACATAATTCATCAATCACTACTAGTTTTTATAGTCCTAATGAAATTTGTTTTTTTGTTAGAGGTTTTAATTTTTTTCAACATCAGTAGAAAAACTATTGTTTTTTTCACATGACTCATTAAGAAATTTTACGTTTATCAACATTTATGAGAATATTTTGAAATTTGATTTTAAATAAAATATTATATCGAAAGAGGTATCTTTTATTTATTCCAATAATATATATCGAGAGAGGAGGAACTTATGTGATATACTTGGGTGTCTCAATTTATGTATGTCTAACAGTTTGATTCCCATTTATTATGTCAATACAAATATTTTCCTTTTTTATAATATTAGTTCCATTGGCACATTGATTTCTATTAGGGAAGTAATGTCACACCCATATTTTTAATTCCCTGATTTGGTTCAAATACTATTTTTGTTCATAGATCTCAATTTTTTTTGGGAGTTACTGGTTTAAAATTTTGGTGTGTCTTCTGATATCGATCTATGACCGTAGTCTTAGGGGTATTTTATGGAAATGGTAAATATTTTTTATCAAAGGGATGGTGTTAGGGTGTGGTTAATTGGAATTTCTTTTGTGACACTCCAAGTGCAAAAACTTGTGGGTTATGTTGTTGATGTGGTATGTACCCATGATTTGGCTGAGTTCGGGGGTAAAAAGGTGGTTTTATTTTTGGTATTATTTCCCCATATTCATTTCCAATCATTCCCTAGTGTTTTCCCTCTTGGACCATCTTGAAATGTGAGGAGAATTTAAGGTTTTTGAGTTGCTAGAACATGCCTCATGGATTAGCAACATGGTTCCAAACCATGCTGACAGACAATTCAATGGTGTCCAGGTCATTAAAAAGGTTTTGAAATTAAATTTTTTCTCTCCCAAAAATAAGTTTATACCGCTCTATTCTTCCACTATTAGAAACTAGCTTAATTAAGTGGCATCCATGCTTGAATAAACTCGTATTGAAATAATATTTAATGGAGTTTTTTCTAGGGAATCTCCAAGAATCCGTCAAAAAGTATTCCTCTCATAATTTCATTCCCTCTCGTTAGGGTTTTCTCCAACTTTTTTAAAGTTATAAAATCTACAGACGTTAATTTTCAAACCTACGGTTTGATTTGATGTCTTTTTGGTCAAATCTTATGGTCTAGGGCTGGATTTATCTCCATTTTGGTGTGGCTGAGGTGTGGCTAATGGTTCACACCAAGATTCAAAGGTTTCAACACTTTTAGTAGATGATTCTATGTGTATTCATTTCTTGATGAGTTATTTTTCTTGATCTACTGAATTTTCATTGTCCTCATATGTTGTGTGTGGTGAAAAAACCGTTATTGATGGATTTGGTTTAGCCATTAATTTTATAGTTGCATTTTTGTTTGGAGTGTGTGTTTTTCAAATGTAATTCATGGGATGTTAGTTGTGGTTGTTTTATGAAATGTTAAAGTGACTTATTAGTTTATTTAAGGGGCTGGAAATTCTGGTTTGTAAATGATTTAGAGTCATGTGGGCTCAATAGGCGTTTGTTGAATGGGTATATTTTGTGAAACCACATTTTACTTCTTTAATGTGATTATGAAAACATGTGTCCTTCATTTGTACCTTTTGTATTTTTATTTGATGTATTTTTAAAATACTTGGGTTGTTTAAAAAATGATTATATGGTTTCCAATTAGGTATTTGATTGGTATTGGTATGATTTTGGTCCTAAAAGACAGTTTTGAATTTTTTTTTTGTGAAAAAACATTGTTATAGATCTTGTGATTGTTTTATGAAAATTGAAAATTATTAAGTTAGTTAAACAAAGTGAGAATATGTGAACATGTACTATTTTGATGACTATATTCACGTATTATTGGTTTTTAAAATTTAAAGTGGTGGTTCAAGATGTCAAAAATTTCAAGAATGTTTTACCAATTGTTGAAATGTTGTTTAAATAGTGATGTCGGTGCGAAAAATGTTTGTGGACTATTTCATGTGGCTATGATGATAAAATGAATTTATAAGGTGACGAGGGTGTTATGTGAAATTTGTGTGGTATGTCATGTATTTTAACTATCTTTCAAAGGTTATAAACATTTTTTAAATGATTTTTGGAAGTGTTAAAAAGGTTTGGAATGTGTTGTGGGCTATCTTGGGGTTAGTATGATTTCAAAATACATTCGATTGGGAAAGGGGATTTTGTTACTTTTGTGAGTTTCATGTGGGATGTTTGGTTATTGTGTGACGTGGAAGTGATATTTTCATGTGAAAATAATATTTCATGGTTTATTGAACATGTTTGAGGAATAGAGGGAAATCAGGGTATCTATGTGGGTGGAAGTGTACTAGTATACTAGTGATTCCATGGGGTTTGGCCTTAGTTCCACATAGAATATTTGATGTATACAACACTAAATAATATATGATTATAATGATTAGGGTCCGCTAGGATATGGGTATGTACCCTGCATGTGTCTTCAGTATGAGAATAGATATTTATGATGGTTACATTCAGGAGATACGAGGTACCTGGGACCCAAAACAACCATGTGCTTAGGTGTTATTTCAAATTTCCTTTCATCACAAGATATTTTGGGATTAACGTCGACATATGGTACGATTGAATGTATAAATCAATATAATATTAATTTTATTTAAAATAATATTTTCTTTAAAATAGCACTCCTCAAAACTCGTTAGTTTTAATGTTTAATTTTTTTAGAAATTATCACAAGCATTTTACTTTTACAAAAATTGCAATGTTTTTCAACACTAAGTGTTTATCACATGGAATATATTATTAGTGATATCATAATGGGCTTTCAATCACACCATAAATACAACTTTCAGTGTATGTAGACTTTATTATTTCATTCATATGTTTGGGTATAATGTTTTGTGCCAGAGGTTTGGTATTCTAGCAGGTCCTTCATGAAGGTGGCTTGAGGGTGGTGCCTCATTCCATGAATATGGTTCTTGGGCTTTCCATTTTTGGATTCATCAGCTTTTTATTCTTTTATATGTGTTTTAAATTATGTGATTTAGTTATGAATTTTAATTAAAGGTTGTTTTATCTAAAAAATCCAGATTCATTTTATTGGATTAGTGTGTTGTTTTATGTTTATCAACTCATGTAAATCATTCAATATAATAATTTTATAATACCTGGGCACTAGTTTAAGCTAGTATGGATTAGGAATGATCTTTAGGCCTTGTTGTGGGCCGAGTTTGGTCCTGATTTGGATGGTTACCTGATCTGTTTTGTGAAAATATGGTATCTTATGGGGTTCATGATAATTTTTTGGTTCATTTTATCTTGGGAATAGATGGGATAGTATGGAGCATTGATTTTTGGGACATGTAATTCTAGTTATGGGTAGTTTTCTTGATCCACACACCTCATTATGGGATTCGAGTGTCCATGGTATGTAAGGATTTATCTGAGTCCATTGGTTTTCCTAGTTTGATGATGATTAGGGGAAATTGAAGGATAGTTGGGTTCATGGGCTTAGTGAGGTCACATGGCCTGGAATGCCATATGGAGCTAGGGATATTTCAATAGAACACTCTTCGTTATGCTGATGTGGTTTGATTATTACTGCCTACAATATGTCTAATTCACCCACTAAAACTATTTTCCTCTCACATTGTTTTGTCTTCATTAGTTTTGAAAACTTTGATGATTGGGTTTCAAATATAAAATGACCAGATTTTAAGGGTTTTAAAGTTTATATTAACTAATTTTATAATAAATAGTAATGTTTTTTATTTTTTATATGGCATAACATAATTTTTAGATTTTATTTGTAATGGAAAATGGTGTGTTTACACCTCCTATGAAATGATAAAATTGTGTTAAATTTGGTTATAAATTTTTTTCATAATATGGTTCTCTAAACTATTGAATGGTTTTTTATAGAATTAGATTATTTGAAGTTTATTTTTAGTCCTTGAATGTGAGTTCATATATGAGTTATTTTGTCTTCCAGAAAGGTTTTTTATGATGTAAATTGGAATTTTGATCTTGTGGTATGCGGCCATGAGGAAACGGGTTGTAATGGTTTTCTATTTTAGTTTTGTAAATTGGAATGGATTTTTCTTTTAACCTCTAGTATTTATATGAGTAACCACATGCATGCAGATTATATGGGATGATGGATAGTTAATTCCATTACAAGAATAGTTCTGGGATGTTTTTGCAGCGGGTGCTCATTGTGGCATGAAAACATGCATGTGAGAGGCCCATGGGGATCCATTGGTTGATAGTCTAACTGTTGGACCATTTATTTTCAAAGATATTATTTTAAAGGAAAACATGGTGTCTTGATGATATGTTAGTTATTTTGGGTATTATTTATATTGAAAATGTTTATTTTTTGGTATTTTTGTGTGTCCAATAACCCTAATGTTTTAACTGCATTTCGGGTTTTTGTTTGGTCAGTAAGTTGTTTTGAAGGGCTAGTTAGAGATCTCTTCTGAGTAATGTTTTGGGATTCCTTTAAAATGGTTTCCTTAATGTGTTATGTTATGTTTTGTGGGAAATTTTAAAAATGGATAAGTTTGGTTAGGTTATTGGGTTCTCTTGTTGGATAAGGTACTCCCCCTTTAAAGATCAGTGAACGAATGAAGTGCAACCCGGGTTGTTTCACTACTGGAAGACCCTGTTGTTGATAATATATGGTTTATTTTTCTCTAAAATTAGAGATGTCATATTATCCATTTCCTGTCGTGGTTTTTTGAATTCACTTGTAGTGAGAGAGTGATGGTGGAAGATTGAAAGACAGCTTATTTTCCTAATCTACTTGATTCATCGAAGGTTGAAGTAGTCTTGGGTTGTTAGTATGGATGAGTATATACATTATATCTAAGAAGGACGATAAGTCCTTTGTAGTATATCCGAATCAGGAATTCATGTTAAACCACCAGTGTGGGAAATTTTGTGTGGATAAGCTTTTATGACCACTTTATAAAAGTAGATGGATCTTTCGGGTTAGCGCACGGTTTCACAAACTGTGTAGAATCATCCAGCTACCATCCCAGATCATTAAATTTCGGCGTCTTCTTATTATGTCCAATGTTGGTCAATTAAGATGGGTTTTTATGATTGTGGGGAGACCCACTATGATTCTCAGGTAGGTTCCTTTGGGAATGTATATTGGGAGTCTACCCCTTATACCGGGGAGTCCATTTGGGAATCCACATTATTGTCTGTTGATCCTATCTTTGGAAAATTTGAGTTGTCTCTTATTGTGTGGAGACCATTTGTGTACCCCCATACTTGTAACTCAGATTGGTCCTGAATCTATTCTTGGATTATCTAGTTTCATTCGGAGCTATCTAACTACCAATTTCTTTCATGGGTAAACGTTGGGATTGGAGAACTCTCAACGGTTTTGTTAAATAATGGTAAGTGTAACCTTGTTCATTATTGTTGTTATTTTTGGTAAATTTCTAGAATATTGTTCGGATAGTGTTTGAGGAGTTTTCTTTTGAGATAAATAATGAATGTGCATGAACATTTCCAGAATGTGATGTATGTTTTGGTTGTGAGAGTATTCCTTCTTTAAATGATCGTTGGAGGTGTTTTGTCCATTGGGGGTGAAACATGGAAAGAGTCTGCATCATGGTTTATCAGTTGAGTTATGTTTTTGATTTTGGACTTGTTTTGTATTTCAGAGGGTAGAATGATTTATGGTGGGGAGAATTGTTAAACTAGTATTATAAATTCTATGATTTGGTTAATATCATCTTTTGGTTCATAGCATTCTCTAGGTTTCTGGGTGTTTCTGGTTTGAAATTTGGATGAATCTGGTGTTATCGATCAATGAACATAGTCACGGGGACTTGGCTGGTAATTGGACTCCTATTTTGTTAAAGGGATTGTCACAACCCACCTCCACCAAAAAGGAGGGAGGGGTCTACAGATTGCCAGTCCCTTCCTTCTTTAAGTTGAAGGAGAGATAATGACCCTCGAAACCCGCCTTCAATAGGTCCCGGAGTGGCGACTAGCACCAAGGGAATAGAAATTTCTCACAAATGGAAGTCATTACCCTTTATATTTTATAGGATCGAGAGATAAGGACAAGAAAAACCCAATAACACCATGGTTGAAAGAAAAGTAAAGCCAAAAGTAAACCATTCCAACATGCATGTTTCAAATGTAAAAGCCACAAGTGCAAAAGGTGAATACAAGGTATGTACCAAAGAGGAAAAGGAAAAAAACAACTGCAACTGCTCCAAAGGTCTGAGCTAGTAAGGTCCTGCGTGATCCCTGAAGTCCTCCTGGAAACCTGAAAGCAGTTTTATATAGGTAGTGTGAGAATACAAGTACACTCAGTAGGGAAAACCAAAGACTCTCGTGCACAAGTGGGGGAACGTACTAAAGTCCCGTGAGAAAAGGAGTAAACCAAACACCTATCAAGGTAAAATATCCAAACCAGGCCTCACCAAGTCACACTCCCCAAATAACGCAAGTCATGTAATATATATATATAAAAAGAGCACATCGATGTTTGGGTACCCCGCGCCACTTTCCCACTTGTTATTGAGACATCCTACGCATCGGACCAATCCCTCCATTCTCACCGCAGTCCCATTGCCACACCCACCCGCACACACCTAGGCCACAACCACACACAGTACCACTGCCGAAATACCGCCCGCACACACATGGGCCTCAACCGAATGTAGTCCCACTGTTGAATCATGCCTGCACACACCAGGGCCACAACTGTCACATGTATCCATGCATGCAAACACCTAGGCCAGAACAACCACCACCATGCCCGAAGACACCTGGGCCTCATCCCGAAGACGCTTGGGAAACCACCTACCATACACACCTGGACAACCACCACACTACCCCACCCGAAGGTTCTTGGGCTAATAATGGACCTCAGGCCATCACAGCCTGCCCGAAGATACTTGGCCTATCCGGGAAAGGGAGCAGAAAAGGAGCTAATAACCAGCCACTAAGAATAGTGTTTGGAAAAACACCCTCCCCCATGAAATGGAGGTGTTCGGCACTAAGTGCTCAACATGGGTGGGTCACGAATAAGAAACACAAAGCTATAATATATATATATATAGTTAACAAGGACTCACCCAAGCTAGGTTTTTCTTCAGATAGCCTTCAGATCACAACAACACTCAAGTCCGAGTCACGACTGATGCTAACAACCCATTTTTCTCCTTTCTTATTTCACGTTCATTAATAATTTATATGTTTAAGCACTAATGGGAAGCTAGTAGGAATAGGCATAAGTCCAAGAAGTTAAACAGTCAAACATCAACCAAAACGCCCACACCCGGTTCTCAACAACAAAGGATTCCACTCCAATTCGTGATATAAACAAGTATCCACCCGGTCATAAAACTACCAACCACCGAATCCATATCAACATGAGATCCCTTTCCCTAAATTTACACAACCACCGAGAGTATAAAATAACAGGGGATCCCATCCCCTCCCACATTTCCAGCAATCGGCCCAAAAGGAAAACAACAAACTACCACCACCAACACAAGTAGGGACTTTCCGGTATTTTCAGATTTAACCGACTTAACACACTCCATGATTTTAAATTCCATGTGTTCTAACTGGGAATTATCACATAAGGGTTTATCCTGGTGCTTTCAATTTATTCAGCCGAATATATGTGATTAACCAATTCACTTTTAAGAGAAGGAGTTTACAACCACAAACAAGCCATTTAAAACATCACCAGGGTTAATTGGTGCACAAACAACGACCACAAACGACCTCAATTTTCAGGAGGCATAAGCCATCACAACTCAACAAGATGGTCATAGAAGAAACAACATCAAGAAAAAGACAGCATCAACAATCACAGCCCCCCCACCTCTTTCATTATAGAATTCGTTCATTATCTTTATTATGTTCGGTCCAACCAGTTCTACAGAAACAAAAGCACACCCACCCCGCATGGTATACAAAATAGAGAGGTGAAGGAGAAATTACCTTCTTGTTGATAGATGATCGAGGTTTAGGCCAGGGGCATGGAACTTTACGGATAATGATGCAGTACGCCCGATGCACCAGAAGCTGTTTGTGAAAATCCACGATCAAGGAAAGGAGAAACAACGACTAACCATTAGTTTATAAGAGCCGAGGATGGTTGAGGTGAAAAAGAGAAACCGTGTAAGCTGCGGGGGTCTTGGGTTGACCACATGGTTCCACTCGTCCCAAAAAGGGGGTCGGGTGGTTTAAGCCGACTCATGAATTGATTAAGTATTTAATTAAAACTCTTATGCGCGTTACGGGTCGTAAAAACATACTTAAACGAGTCAGAATAGGGTTTCAAACCCTATTTGCACAAAGAAATGCTACTGGAAACAACTTGTCAAGGTCGGGTGATGCCGATTGGTCTCACCGATCGGTCGCGCCGATCGGTCTCACCGATCTGTCTCCCAGATCGGTCTCATCGATCGATCTCGCCGATCGGTCTCGCCGATCGGTCTCACAGATCTGTCTCCCCGACTGTTCTCCCCGATCAGTCTCCCCGATCGGTCTCACCGATATGTCTCACCGATCTGTCTTGCAGATCAGTCTCCCCGATCGGTCTCACCGATCGGTCTCAGCGATCGGTCTCAACGATCGGTCTCCCCGATCAGTCTCGCTGATCGGTCTCACCGATCGGTCTCACTGATCGGTCTCATCAAGACGCCACTCCTTTAGAACCCGGATTTTGGAAAAGGGAAGGACCAAGAGAGTCTGGGTCATCACATCAGATACCTCTCCAACTATTCTCGTCCTCGAGAATTTAAACAACCCTGATGGGAATGGCGGGTCCGAACAACCACCCCCGAAAGATACCTCTCAAGAGTGAACCTAATCGTTAACTAATAACACCTTCCTATCACAAACCAAGCAACATACCATGCCAAACTGCCCGGGCATGTGGGTTGGGGAGTCTCCTCCCCCATGTCAAGATATTATCTGATTTGGGCGGCACTGACTCGCCCGCACGGGTTTAATCGCATCCACCTAAATGAATCTCTATTAGGGGTTGGGTTATCTCCTTCCCCATAGCCGGGGCTTTTCACACACAAGCAGAGTAAGAACACCAGTACATTTCATAGCCAAATGACAAAACATTCTATCACAATAGGTACAATAAGGAACAAAACTCAAAACAACTCCGGGTATTGAGTACGCATCTGTGCTTCCCTCTCTCACGTACTCTTCTCAAGCCAACCATGTCTCCAAAACACACGAACCAAGTGGATGGTTCACCCGCAGTGCACCTTTTCTTTGCGATCCTCGATCACCATTGGTCTCTCCACAAAGGTCATGTCGTCCTCGATGTCCAGCTTACCCCAATCAAGGACGTCTGATTCGTCGTGCAGATACCGACGGAGCTGGGACACATGAAAGACATAATGTATCCTTAGTAGCGGCGGTGGAAACGCTAGCTGGTAAGCCACTTCGCCGACCCGCCTCAACACTTGGAAGGGTCCGATGAATCTGGGAGAAATCTTACTCCCTTTGCGGAACCTCCACTGCCCACGCTGAGGGGAGACCATTAAGAACATGTGGTCCCCAGCCTCAAACTCCAAGGGCCTCCTCCTGGTATCAGTATATGACTTATTTCGGTCCTGGGCCGCCTTCATCCATTCCCGTATGAGCTGAACCTTCTCTGTCATGTTCTGCACCACCTCTGGACCAAGGATTCCTGCCTCTCATACTTCGGTCCAACACACAGGTGAACGACATGTCCTCTCGTACAAAGCTTTAATCAGGGCCATGAAAATGGTAGAGTGGTAGCTATTATTGTATGAAAACTCTACCATAGGCATGTGTTGCACCCATGATCCTCCTGAGTCCAGAACATATGCTCGCAGCATATCCTCCAAGGTCTAGAAGGTGCGATCTGTTTGTCCATCTGTCTGGGGATGGAAAGCAGTGCTAAGGCGTAACTGGGTGCCAAACGCATGCTGCAATCCTCTCCAGACTCGCGAGGTAAACCGTGCATCCCAATCCGAGACAATAGACCTCGGAAATCCATGCAACCGCACCACCTCATCCATGTACTTTCGTGCCAAAGCATCCATAGCACTCGACTCCCTGATCACCAGAAAGTGAGCCGATTTTATCAACCTGTCCACTACCCCTAGATGACATCATACCCTCCTTGGACCTTGTGTAGTCCCGTGACAAAATCCATCAAGATGTCATCCCACTTCCACTTGGGGACATCTAGGGGCTGTAGTAGGCCGCCTGGAAGTTGGTGTTCAACCTTCACTTGCAGACACCCTAAGCACTTGGTCACAAACTCTTCCACCGCTCGCTTAACTCCGGGCCACCAAAACAACCTCTTCAAACCCCGGTACATCTTGGAAACTCCTGGGTGTACCGCCAGGGGTGAGTTGGGGAAGTCACTGAGAACCTTGTCGTGTATCGCATCCGGGACAAACAATCTTTTCTAGAAAAGCATCTGGTTCTGACCATCCTCTGTCCATCCTTCCAGAGCATTGCCCTGGTCAACTTGGTCACGCATCACTTCGCACTCTAGGTCTCCCCACTGAGACTCCTCCACTTGCTAAAACAGGGATGACTGCACTGTCATCTGATATAGGCAGCCTCTGCCACTATCCATCTTCGCATCCAGGTGTAAGGCAGCCAACTCCTCCATTGCCTTCTAGGTGTCCGTCGACTCTCAGACAACATCCTTCTGCATCCTCCTGCTCAAGGCATTGTCCACCACATTGCCCTTTCCATCAGTATAAGATATCTCGAAGTTGTAATCCTGGATTAACTCCACCCATCTCTGTTGTCGCAAGTTTAAGTCCCACTGGGAGAAGATATACCTCAATATTTTGTGATCCGTGAAGACCACAAAGTGTTCCCTGATGATGTAGTACTGCCATAACATTAGCAAAAAAATGACCGTTGAAAGCTCCAGGTTGTGGGTGGCATAATTACGCTCATGGGAACATAGCTGCCTGGTCCCATAAGAGATCACCCTTTGTCGCTGCATCAACACGCATCCCAGGCCATGTCCTGAAGCATCACAGAACACCACATAAGCCGCTCCTTCTTTTGGTAATCTCAGCACTAGGGCACTGACCAACTTCTCCTTCAGATAGATGAAGGCTGACTGGCACTGCTCACTCCATACGAAATCCTGGTCCTTCTTGGTCAGATCCGTCAAAGGGGCTGCTACTCGGGAGAAGTTGGGTATGAATCTCCAGTAGTAACCCACCAGCCCGAGGAAACTTCGGACATCCGTCACATTCTTGGGTGATTCCCATGAAACTACAGCCTCAACCTTTGATGGGTCCACTGCTACCCCCTGCTCGGATACCACGTACCTGAGGAAGTGCACATCTCGTGTCCAGAACATGCATTTTGACAACTTCCCATAGAGCTGGTGTTGTCGGAGGACCTCCAAAACATTCCTCAGGTGCTCTGCATGGTCCTCCTCTGATATTGAGTAGACCAGGATGTCGTCGATGAACACAACCAAGAACTGATCCAGGTACTCCCAGAATATGGTGTTCATAAGCCCCATGAACACAGTCGAGGCGTTCGTAACACCGAAGGGCATGACTACGAACTCGAAGGGTCCATACCTGCACCTGAACGCTGTCTTCGGGATGTCTCTCTCTTGCACCCTTAGCTGGTGGTATCCAGACCACAGGTCGATCTTCGAGAACCATCCTGCCCCTTTCAGCTGGTCGAAAAGATCATATATCCTTGGAAGAGGGTAGCGATTCTTGATCATCACCTGATTCAGCCTCCTATAGTCTATGCACATCCTAATACCACCATCTGCCTTATTTTCAAAAAATACCAGAGCACCCAATGGTGATGCACTCCGACGAACATAACCCCTCTTCATCAGATCGTCAATCTGTATCTACAACTCCCGTAGCTCCGAAGGTGCCATCTGGTAAGGATCCATCGAGATTGGACAAGCGCCGGGCTGCAGGTCTATCCCGAACTCGATATCATGTCGAGGGGGTAGAGTCGTCACCTCCTAAGGAAAGATGTCCATAAACTCACGGACGATCTCTGGCACTTCCACCATTTCATCATCTACTGATTCCACTATCAGCTCGGTCAACAAGGAGAGGAGAGGTTCCTCTCTCCTGTTTCCCTTTGGACTGATCCGCCCGCCAGTGAAGGTAACACGCCGGCTGTCCAAGTCTAATAACACCACCCTTCTTCGAAAATAGTCGATGACGGTGCACACAGAAAATAGCCAGTCGATGCCTAGGATGACATTGTATGGCTGAATCTGTAGCAGAAGAAGATCCCTAACCGACTGATGTGGACCTAACATCAGTCTACATCCCCGAAAATCAAACAACAATTCGGTCTGACCTCCGACTGGTGTGCTCAACACCAGGGGAACTGGAAGTCTCTTGGCATCTAGGCCCAAGGCACGGGCTAGAAGGGTTGCAACAACGGAGTGTGATGCTCCAGTATCGAACAAAGCATAAGAAAGAGTGCTAAACAGACTGATCGTACCTCGAACAACCTCTGGCCTTGCTGGAACTGCTGCCTCTGCAGCGTGTAACTGTCCATTCCCATCTCCCCTCACCCTCGACTACTAACCACCTACCCGACCACGCCCTGGTCGAGGTCCCTGTGGAGCGCCCTGAGGTCGGCCTCCTACTCCTACGTGTGCCATCGGAGGAGCGGGAGCTCGCTGTCCCCGCTACTACTGTTGGAAAGGTCTGGCTGGAATCTGCTGCTGGGGCAGGTGTTGGGGATGACTGCCACTGCTGTACTGCATCCGGTCAGGGCACTGACACCGGAGATGCCCAGGGCTCCCACAGAGGATGCTCCGCGGTCTCGGGCCTGATGGAAAAGGGCGAGGGCCGGGGGATTGAAACTGAAACTGCTGCGGCCTGCTCCCTGTGGGTCGGAACCTGGAGGGTCCTGACACTGGAGGCCTGGTGCTAAAGGCCCTCCCCTTTGATGGTCCCAGCTGGATCCCCTCTCGCGACACTCCCCCTAGAGCATGCATCATCTCCCCCACTTCGGCCTTCTACTAGACCTCCAAGTACGTTGGTAGGGTAAAGGGGTAACAACATACTGGAGGGAGGGTCGGAGTGTCTACTCTAAACGTCTTGCCCGAGACTCCTTGCCGGGAAAGTGGTCTAGAGCAAAACGTAGGAGTTCCATGAAATTGATCCATAGCTCCCTCTCGGATATACTCCCCTGCTGGAGGGAGAGTAGTTCCTGCCTCTTTTCTGCCTTCATCGTCGAGGAGAAGAATTCCGCCCAAAAGTCCCTCTCGAAATCCACCCAAGCCACCTCAGACTCTCTCCTCTCCCCTGGTAAAGCATCCACCACTTACGTGATGCTCCCCACATCTGGATGACGGCCAGAGGAACCTAGTACTCGGTCGGGGCCCGAATCAGGCCGAAGGCTATAACTATCTCCTCTAGCCAGCCTTCCATCTTCATATCGGAGGTGCTACCCTCATACTTCTCGAGGGCATGTCGCTGGAAGGCTGGAAGAGTCTTCTGCCACTGGTCGTCCTCTTCCTCTCGATCATCTCTCTTTCGATCAGCCAATGTTGTCTCCGGGGCCTCGATCGACTGTACCACACGTGGTCGCCTTCCAGGTGACATAGCTGCAAGGTAAAAAAGGAATGCCTAAGCCCAAGTAGTGCAGAATATCATTCTTAAAATTTCTTAAAATTTAATTTATTCTTAATTCCCAAGACATCCCAGAAACACAACAACACAAGTCATTATGATTCATGTACATTTCTTAGGGTCTCTACCCTGCAATCAGTGTGGCCTCACTTGGTCGTTCGGTAGGTCCAGAGTCCTTGCATCGAATCACGGGGGGGGGGGGGGGGGGCTAAAATCTTGTGTCCTAGACGGTCTTCCCTAGACTAATTCATGCGCCAAGGTCACCCAACACTGTTGCCATACCATCCCATGTAATCCTCACTATGACTAACTCTAGAATCCATCCTATATCTCAACCATAACCTCTGATACCATTCAGTCATGACCCGCCTTCACCAAAAAGGAGGGATGAGTCAGCAGATTATCAGGCCCTTCCTTATTTAAGTTGAAGGAGAGATAATGACCCCCAAAACCCACCTTCAATTGGTCTCGGAGTGGCGACTAACACCAAGGGTATAGAAATTTCTCACAAATGGAAGGCATTACGCTTTTTATTTAATAGGATCGAGAGATAAGTAGAAGAAAAACCCAACAACTCCAAGGTAGAATGAAACGTAAAGCCCAAAGTAAACCATTCCCACATGAATGTTTCAAAATTAAAAGCCACAAAGTGCAAAAGGTGACTACAGGGTAAGTACCAAAGAGGAAAAGAAAAACAACAACTGCAATTGCTCCAAAGGTCCGAGCTAGTAATGTCCTGCGTGATCCCCGAAGTCCTCCTGGAAACATGAAAGCAGTTTTATATACGTAGGGTGAGCATACAAGTACACTCAGTAGGGAAAACCAAAGACTCTCATGCACAAGTGGGGGAATGTACTAATGTCCCGTGAGAAAAGGAGTAAACCAAACACCTATCAAGGTAAACTATCCACCCCAGGCCTCACCAAGGCACACTCCCCAAATAACACATGTCATGTAATATATATAATAAGAGCACATCGATGTTTGGGTACCATGCGCCACTTTCCCACTGGTTATTGAGACCTCCTACGCATCGATCCAATCCTGCCATTCTCACCGTAGTCCCACTGCCACACCCGCCCGCACACACCTGGGCCACAACCACACACAGTCCCACTGACGAAATCCCGCCCGCACACACCTGGGCCTCAACCGCACGCAGTCCCACTGCTGAATCCCACCCGCACACACCTGGGCCACAACGGTCACATGTAACCATGCCTGCAAACACCTAGGCCAGAACAACCACCACCACGCCCGAAGACACCTGGCCTAAAGGATCCACTGCCACGCCCGAAGACACATGTGCCTCATCCCGAAGACGCTTGGGAAACCACCTACTGCACACACCTGGCCAACCACCACACTACCCCACCTGAAGGTTCTTGGGCTAATAATGGAACTCATGCCATCACAGCCTGCCTGAAGATACTTGGGCTATCCAGGAAAGGGAGCAGAAAAGGAGCTAATAACCAGCCACTAAGTATAATGTTGGCAAAAACACCCTCCCCCATGAAATGGGGTAGTTCGGCATGATGTGCTCAACTTGGGCGGGGCGCGAATAAGAAACACAAAGCTACAGTATATATATAGGTAAATATCACTCACCCAAGCTAGGTTTTTCTTTAGACATCCTACAGATCACAACAACACTCATGTCTGTGTCATGACTCACACTAACAACCCATTTTTCCCCTTTCGTATTTCACATTCAGTAATAATGTTTATTTTTAAGCACTACTGGGCAGCTAGTAGTCATATTCATAAGTCCAGGAAAGTAAACAGTCAAACATCATCCAAAACTCCCACACTCGGTTCTCAACAACAGAGGATTCCACCCCAATTCATGATATAAACAAGTATCCACCTGGTCTTAAAACTCACAACCACCGAATCCATATCAATAGAAGATCTCATCCCCAAAATTCACACAACCACTAATTGTATAAAAGAACATGGGATCCCATCCCCTCCCACATTTACAGCAATCGTCCTGAAAGGAAAACAACCAACTACCACCACCAACACAAGAAAGGGCATTGCCAGTATTTTCAGATTTAAACGACTTAACACACTCCATGATATCAAATTTCGTGTGTTCTAAACGGGAGTTATCACAGAAGGGTTGATCCTGGTGCTTTCAATTTATTCAGCCGGATATACGTGATTAACCAATTCACTTTTAACATCAAGAGTTTATAACCACAAACAACCCATTAAAAACATCAGCAGGGTTCATTAGTGCACAAACAACGATAACCAACAGCCTCGATTTTCTAGAGGCATAAGCCAGCACAACTCAACAAGATGATCATAGAAGAAACAACATCAAACAAATAAGGCAGCATCAACAATCACATCCTCCCCCCTCTTTCATTATAGAATTCATTCATTATCTTTATTAAGTTTGGTCCAACCAGTTCTACAAAATCAAAAGCACGCCCACCCCGCATGATACACAGAAGAGAGAGGCGAAGGAGAAATTCCCTACTTGTTGATAGATGATCGACGTTTAGGTCGGGGACGCGGAACTTTACGGATAACGATGTGGCGCGCCTGATTCACCAGAAGCTGTTTGTGAAAAGCCACGATCAAGGAAAGTAGAAACCACGACTGACCCATAGTTTATAAGATCCGAGGACGGTTAAGGTGAAAACACGAAACCGCGTAAGGCGCAGGGGTCGTGGGTTGACCACACGGCTCCACTCGTCACAAAAAGGAGGTCGGGTGGTTTAAGACAACTCATGAATTGATTAAGTATTTAATTAAAACTCTTATGTGCATTACGGGTCATAAAAACACGCTTAAACGAGTCAGAATAGGGTTTAAAACCCTATTTGCGCAATGAAGCGCTAATGGAAACAACTTGACATGGTCGGGTGACGCCGATCGGTCTCCCCGATTGGTCTCATAGAGAAGCCACTCCTTTAGAACCTGGATTTTGGCAAAGGGAAGGACCAGGAGAGTCTGGGTCTTCACAGGGATGGTGTATAGTTGTGGTGATTTGGAGTTGGTTTTTGACACTCGTACGGGTAACACTTGTGGGGTTAGTGGTTGAGGTAGTTTGTACCCACGAGTTGGATGCGATTTGGGATTAAAATTTTGTTTTATTTTTTGTATTATTAACCCTTATTCAAAGCCTATTTTCCCCCTTATTTTTCCCTTAGACCCTATTGAAATTTGTGGAGAATGGATAGTGTTTGAGTGGCCAGAACAGACCACATTGTTTGATCGCATAGTTCCAAACCGAGAAAGGGAATCCAGGTAATTAAAATAATTTTGAAATTCCATTTTTTCCTTATGATAAATAGTTTTAATCCTCTCCATTCTTCCCCCATTCGACACCAATAGCCACAGGAGGCCTCCGAGCTACATCAAGCTACCATAGAACCCATATTTGATTGTGTTTTTGGTGGGGAAACTCCAATATTCCTTCAAGTAAGTGTTACTCTTTTAATTTTTATTCTTCTCCTTAGGGTTTTCACACTCTATTGAGAAGTTATAAAATGTTCAGAAGATAGTGTTCTGTCATAGGGTTTTATTTTCTGTCTTTTTTGTCAAATATTGTGGTATAGGGTTGGATTTATCTCCCTTGTGGTGTGGCGGAGGCGCAGTTGAAGTTTATCACCAAGATTCATCTGTTTCGTTACATTTGGTAAGTGATTCCATGTGTAACGTTTTCATAATGAGTTAGTTTTCTTTTTTACAGATTTTTCATCTTCCTCAAATGTTGTGTGTGGTTTGAAAACTGTTTTCAATGGATTTGGTAATGAATTTAATTTTATAGTTTCATTTTTATTTTAAGTGTGTATTTTTTAATTGTAATTCATGTGATATATCATTTGGAAGTTTTATAAACTATTAAATGAACATATTAGTTGATGAAATGAAATGAAAATTCAGATTTCTTAGTGATTTAGTGAAATATGTGACTCAAAATAGGAATCCAATATCGTTTTATATTTGGATTGGTTAGAATTTGGTCTCGACTGATGGTTTTGAAATGGGTTTTGTGTGCAAAACATGGTTATACCTCTTGGGTTTGTTTTATGAAAATTGAAAATGATTTAGTGAGTTAAATAAAAGGATAAAATGGTGTACATATGTTGTTTTTTAATGTATTCACCTATGATGATTTTTAATATAAAGATGTGATTTATGAGGTATAACATTTTTAGAATGTTTGTTTCAATTTCTGAAATGTTTTATTAAATTGTTATTTGGGTGAGAAACATGTTTGTGTACTATTTCGTGTGAAATTTTTGATAAAAAAATATTAAAGGTGAACGGGTTGTTATTTGATATGTGTGGGATTTTATATAATATTAAATATATTTTAATGATTTTTACATTTTTTAAAGATTTTGCGGAAGTGTTAAAGAGGTTTGGAAAGTGTTGTGGACTATATTGGTGTCAGTATGATTTCAAAATTAATTTGAATAGAAAAGTGAATTTTGTTAACTGTGTGGTGTACATGTGGGATATCTAGTGAATGTGTGATGCGGATGTGATAATTTCATGTGAAAGTTATATTTTGTGTCTTGTTGAACATGATTGAGAACAGGAGGGAAACTTGAGTATCTAGGTGGGTTGACGTGTACTAGTATGCTAGTGATCCCATGGGGTTTGGCCTCAGTTTTACGTTGCAAGTATGAAACTTACATAACTAACTAAACTATGATTATGATGATTGGGGACCACTAGGTTATGGTTATTTTCCCTACTAGTGGCTCGTTCAGGAGAACAAATATTTATGATGGTTACATTCACCGAGATACAGGGTACCATGAACCAACAACGAGCTAGCGCTTAGGGGTTATTTACCCTTTCTTGTGCCTGTTAAATATGTTTAGATAACTGTTGGTATAAGGTATGATTGGACATGAAATTCGGAAGTATATTGGTCTTATTTAAGATCATTATTTCTTAAAAATATCCAACACCAAATCTTCATTAGTTTTAATGTTGCACTTTTTAGATGCTATCATAAGCATTTCTCATTTAAAAATTTTTGAAATTAATTTCATCTATAAATGTTATTCACAATGAATCTCATAATGGTGATATCCTTCTGAGAATTTTCTCTCACCTTACATACATCGTTGGGTGTAAGTAGACTTGGTTATTTTTTCATAGGGTTGGGAACAATTTTTAGTGCAAGTGTTTCAAGATTCTAGCAGGCCCATTGTGGTGCTTTCTTATAAAGATATCTTGAGGGTAGTGACATTTTCCATGAGGATGGTTATTAGGAAATCCATTTTGGGTATCATCAGTTTGTGTAGCCTTCTATAGTTGTTTTAAATTATTTAATTCTATTATGATTTTTTTTATTTTTTGTATTATCTAAAAAATCTGGATTCTTTTTATTGGATTCGTGTGTTGTATTATGTTTATAAACTCAGGTAAATCATTCCCAATTATAATATTATGTCACCCAAGAACATTTTCATTCTCTTGGGGATAGGGCATGCCCATCGGTCCTTGTCACAGGCTAGGTTTGGTGCTGGTTTGGATGGTGACCAAATATGGTTCGTGACAATTAAAATAATGTATTGATGGTAATGGAATGATTTAAATTCGTTTGGTTTGTGCTAAATACACATGGTATAAGAAGAATTTAAATATAATTATTACCTGAATTTTTGATATAAATTTTACCAATAAAGGTGATCTATATTAATGGTACTCAACTTCCAATATTACTCTTCCCAGACCGAACTATGAATAACACCAAATTCTTGTTAGTTTCATGTGATGTGAGCTATAAATACGCCATGAATTTCTCATCAACAATGATTTGGATCAATAAATTTATTATTATATAATAATATGTTTTTTGGGAAAAAATGAACTATAGAAATGTGGATTCATATTTCATATTAAATATAAAACTCTTAATTTTCAAACTAATGATATTGAGAAGACATTCTTATAGTTGGATGGATAGTGAAATTTCACTATTAACACATATATTCAGAAGATTAAATAAGAATATTCTAAATTTGACTCCCTTAAAAATCTCTCTATGGATGTCATTATATTTTACACAATTAATTATCTTCTTTTTATAAAAGAAAGGATTCTGATGTAAACATTAAAAACTAAATTGATCTAACAGGGGGATATTAAAACTAATTTTTTAACGCTATTTAGTGATTATGGAATGATATTGGTCCTCTATAATTTTTAAAATTATAGGATCAAGTCATTAATAACTGACAGAGATATTTTGAACATATTGTACCATATTACTGTAGTATCATAATGGGATTTGTTGTGGAGGATGATATTATTAACGATACAATTCGTGGACTTATAAATCGCTAGGATAGCGATCTTCTTATTAGAATTGAAGTTTAATTTTAGATAAAATATGGTGTTTCCAACCTAAACACAAAATATTTTCTTATCCATGATTTTTTCAAAAATTTCTATTCATAAAAAATATATGGATTTTATTCAAATTGATGTTTGGAATTTAGTATCTTCCTTGTTTTAAAATGAATTTATCCTTAAAAATCCCATTCCCCAAGTAATAAATTTGATATCTAAAATTAAAAAATTTTATGAACCATATCATTTCAGAATCATTTCCCTTGTTAATACTATCTATAATGTGATTATCTTTATTCATGGAAATAGACTTGCAAAAAACCGAAATAAAATTATATCATAGAATCTGTTTGGAATTATCAATGGTAGATCAATATAAGATTTCATTTACACTTCATTATAGATTATTAAATTTTTTGGAAATATGAGAAGGGGTTATCATAGATATGAATATTAATATTAAGATATCCTTCCACATAATGGAATAGAACAAAATATGTAATATTTTTGGAATATTTGGATTCAATTTTACATTTTTTAATATGATTACATGATTTTTCATATTTGATAATATTGTTTTCATAAATCGATATCCCATGGGATTAATTATGTATTATATAGAGGGTAGAGAAGGACACACACCCTTTGGAATCTCATTCACTATTGTGGAAGATTATATTTGTAGCATTATCTCACATGGTGGCACTAGGAATGGCCAATATGAATGAGGATTCAATGTCAAATACTACCCCTAATCGTATTTGTTATGCAGGTCATATTATCATCCTTATGTAGAAAATTAAAAGGAGTTTTTAGACACTTTATCTTTATTTACATATCTCGGAATGTAAATCAAGAGAAAATTTTAATTGGGATAATTCACATATAATTTTTGGGAAGACCATCCATGTTCAAAGAAATAATATAATCCTTTTACATATATATATCAAAGAGTGGTTGTTTTTATTAAAATACTATGAAGTTTGTTTATTCTAGGGGATATAGAAATATTTTATTTTTCTAGAATGTATGAATTGGTCAGAGGAATACTTTCATCTTGAAAGGTGATGAATCTAGATCTGGATGGATGAATATTTTTAGTGAAATTTATTATTCCCTCCAAGATTTTATATTCTTTTATGGAGTATAAATGGACTAGGGTTGGTAAAAAAATTATGTTACAATTAAAAATTTCATATGGAATAGAATCATTCATGAAATGATTATTACCACTAAACATTAGAAAACATATTTTATATATTTATCCAATAATGGAATGGAAGTCTATATCATCAGATATTTTAGTGAATCTCTTCAAGAATGGTTCTCATAGATCATCATTATTACCAATTCATCATTTTGACTTTTTTTAATCCATATTTCATTAAAGGTAATTGTAATGGAATATATATTACATGGATCCGTCTGTCCGTCCTACTGGTAATGCCTCTTATTATAGAATCATGGCTTATTCATGATGAATTTTTAAAAATATCCATTATTTAAAATAAATTCTTGTTAATTTGACGTGATCTTATCTTATTGAAAACATTCAACTATGGAATCATCTATTGAATCCTATATTTTCATCAAATATTTCGTTTAAATAACTCAACCTCATCTTCATGATGAAGTTATAAACATTACTAGTGGATGAAATTTTTCAATTTTCCCAAATTTTATTGTCTAGAAAATATCTAATTTGGTATTTTTAATATTAAATAATATTACCAACATGTATTCTAGAAATTTACTATTGATTTCAACTATATCAAAAATATAAACATGGCATGGATAGGAACCTCTCAGATATATCTTATCTAGGGCCTAGAACCAAACAGATTACCCATTAATTGTTACTTAAAAAGATTTCTACTAATCTTTGTTCTTGGTATTATTTTTGATAATAACATGAAGAAGATTAGGTAATTATATTCCTTAACTATGATACTACCCATCCCGTGTTGATGGAAATATTGGATAGATTTAGAATTTTGGGACTAAATGCTGGCTACATGAAATATTTATTTTGGCACAGTACTCAAATTGATCTCTCATACACGATGCTCATAATGTTTTTTGTAGTCGTTTTGATCTATTTTGGACACTGGTTTTGATTCAACACATATCCCCATGATAGAATTTCCCTATATCGAAAATATGTATTAATGATGATTTTGGTTTCAATCATGGAATCAACTAGATGGAATTATGATTTTTTTCAGTCACATCGTCAACACTTTTTTAGTCTTCATAATATTTGTAATATTTAGGAAATAAAAACTATAATTTAGAATTCTAGAGATTATGTTGAATCATCTTATTCCATAATTGATTTAAATCAATAATGTGATGCAGCTAAGGTAAATTTGGGACACATGGGGGTGTGGTATGGATTTTAATGATATTAATAAAAAAAATTATGGGATGTGTATATGGTCATGTGGTGTCTAATAATCACCATAAGTGGAGATAAATGGTCTACATAATCCTATATATTTTGGAAATATAATAGGATGAAATAATTTACCATCATAATGTGATTCCACTAATATTGTGATATATACGAGGAATGGTACATTCCAACTTTCATCGAGACTCACAGATTGGGGGATGGAATGTACGAATTATCATATGGGCCTCAATTTTTTATCACACTTGTTTTTCAGGAGGTGACCTTCGTGGAATATGGGATTTCTAATAACGAATTTGTTTTAGATATCACCTAGTTGAATATTCTTCTGGTTGATTAGGAATCATATTATGAAAGGTATATTTATATAATCCATCATTTCACTCTTCTATGGCACTATTATTCATTAATAAATTATATGTCATTTTATAGTGACATTATTATAAATATATATACTATCATTTTTTTGGTCTTTTTCTTGCACATCCATCAAATTCATATCATAATATCACAAGTGGATATTATTTTTATTAGTGATCTATTTGTTATATTCAATTTAATGGTTTTTTGATGTTGTTTTAAAATCAGATTTTTTGTAATATGGTTTTCAAGATGAATAAAAGGAGGGAAAAATCAAATATAAAATATAGAATTAAAAATAATATCATTTGTTGAAGGAAGAATTGGAAAAAAACTACAATATCAATACTTTATTGATGTTATTCATTTTCAGAGTATCAATTAAATAAATGATTATATTTCATTTCTATTGTATTATGTATGTCTAAATAGATATGTAATAATATGAATATGGGAACCATTTGACTTATAGTAAAAAATTACAAAAAAAATTAAAATAATAATGATCAGGAATTTATAAACTTGTACAATTCTTATTAGTTTATAAAATTATTGTGAATAAAAAATATTAGGGTTTTAACTTATATGTTTTCACCCATTCATTTTTTTTTCTGTAATATTTATAGGTTCATGTCATTATTTGTTGAATGATTATAAGATTCATTCAAATGAAAAACGACCTTAATTCACCCCCCCCCCATCCTCAGATATGGTGAATTGGGCTAATAGGTTCATGGTATTCATGAATTATCTCACTGTTTTTTTGGAACTATACATGGACGTCATGTTAAAATAAAAAATACTTATATTTTGAACAGGACTCTCGAAATTTTATAACCCTAAATTAATTAAGAGTATTTATTTTTTAAAAAAATATCTCATTTATATGATTCTAGATGATATTAACAATATATTTTTCACCTAAAATATATTTTTTAATGTATAAATCACATATGTATAGTCATCATATGTGATTGATTCTAAATTAAAATTGATATTAGAGATAAATATATTTTTAAGTCAAAAATAAGATGTCATAAATGAATTTATAGTTATTTATGAATAATAAATCATGAAGAAACATTTATATAATTGATAAATTAATTGTTTTAACAGAAGACTGAATATTTATAAATATTTCACAAATAAAGCTAAAAATAAACACTTTATAATTATCTTATTTGATATATACATTTTTTAATATTAATAAAATGGTAAAATTTTTAAACTACTTCAAAATAAGAACACTTCTATATTATTCATGGTTTAGAGTTTATTTTAAATATATTCTATTTTATGAAATATAAAAATTTTATATTTCAATTCAATTATATAATTTTTTTAGATTTTATAAATATCACACATCAATAATTTTTTAAATATTTGATAAAATTAATCATCAATAACCATTTTAATATTATTTCAATAATTTCACATATAAGGACTTCAATTTTATAAATTAAATTAAAATAATAATAATAATTCAATGTTTTAATATTAATTTTTTTATAATTGTCATTATTTTACCATTTATAATATCATTATGAAATAAACATAATTTTTAAAATTGAAAACATTATTTATAGATTATGTAGAATTTAGAAAAATTTGGTGAAATTTATTATAATAATATAATTTAATATTGGAGATATTTATTAAAATAATATCCATCATCATTTTTCTATATAAATGAAAAAAATTTATAATAAACTAATTTATAAGTGGTTCATAACTAATTACTACCCTAAATGTTATTTTATTTTGAATTATTCAAATTTAAAATTTTATAAAAATTGATTTATAATTTTTTTAAAATAAATTTTGATATTAGATTATGATTTATCGAATTGGTTGAGTCATATAATATTATATATGGAGATTCAATGAATAAATTATATATGTATTATCTGTCATATAATATGATGTATAACCCAAATATATAGGTGGGGTGCGAGAAGAAGGTATATATAATTTTATATCATGAACAAATGTTCTGTTACTGGTCATGTGATAAATCATGTTACAATATCGACTATTTTTTTATTAGAGTTATTCATATGGGTTCTTATTCCAAAATAAAAAAAAGATATGTGTTACATACATGAAAAAACAGACTTTATTTTTAAATAAATGTATATATGGAAAATATTTAAATAATTAAACAATTATTTATGATCTAAATTTATTTTTCCTAGGGGATAAAATGATCTACATAGAAAATATGGAAGAAATATATCATTAAAAAAACTATCATGATGTCAAACTATATATATAAAAATAAACAAATAAATTTATATTGTGTTTTTGGATAATATATACTCTATCATATCATGAGTCTCTATTTGGAAGAAAACAATTTCAATTGTAGTTGATGACTTATAATAGTATAGTGATTAAAATTTTTAAAACCTTCTTTTATAAAAAAGATTTCACTAATAAAATTACATGTCATTATTTGATACTAATTCAGGGTTTTATAGGACCACATAACACTTATACAATATAGAAGAAACTATTTTGAAATACCAAATATGGAATCATTATAATTTATTATAGAAATTATGCAATAGTAAAATGAAGAAAAAATACATAAACATTAATATGAATCACGACAACATCAATAAACTCTTCCTATATTTAATAATGAAGACATGAGTTTAATCCATATGGAATACCTCATTCAACGTTACCAATATTTTCCTCACTAAACATATTATTGCATGATGATGGACTCACATCTCAACAAGGAATTCTAGTGAAAATATTGGTAAATATTGAAGAAATAATGAGCATTGGGATTGGGGGTTTCATCCATATACAAATAAGAGAATAAAATATATCCATCACATCAGAATTATTTATTTATATGGATATATATATGATAGATATTGAGTGAATATGTATAATATGTTTTTATATGTTAAATCATGTGTTTCGATATGATGACCCCATCATATATGACATTTCATTCATTTCATCATATTAAATGCTTCACTAATTATAACGTACATTATAATAATTGGATAATAACCAGTTTCATTAGATATTATAATATTATCACTTAGATTATCATTTTCAATATTCCAAAATTAATTTTCATGGTATTCCCTAAAATATGTGGTATAAAATACTCATGATTTATACTTGTCATTATACATTACATGCATATATAGTAACATAATAAATATGAGATAGATCATTATAAGAGTAGTGGAATAATGAAGATCCCCTCTAGTGTTAAATAGTTTATTTATGAATCATATTATATTACTTTTTATTTAGACATTTATTATTGGGGGTTATTATGATTACTATGCAAGATAATGGTGCTTATTTTTTTTCTATTTATGAATTATTTAGGGATGTGGGGTAAGAATTATTCCTAGAGGACATATAACAAATATTGGAATGAATGTTTTTTCCATTTTGAGTGATAAGGGAACATTATTACCATAACTAGTTATATTTTTACTAAAGTGAACTCTATAGAGGAGAATGATACCAGTGTTATGAAATTTTATATAATTTTTTGATGACTCATGGATATGATGGAGACTTGTTTAGATAAATTAGTTCATGTGAGTGATTTGTGATGTTTTATGATTTTTTATAGAGAAATAAGTTGTATTTAAACTGACATTGTAATTTTATTTCATAATATTACTAATATTTCATTCCATGTATTTAATTATTTTTAGTTTTGTTATGAAATTCTATCAATAGATCCCTTTAAATGTTTATGATAACACTATTTAATTATAGATCCACTGATAGAGAACACTTTGGGGAACCCATGAATACCTGGGGAGTAGGTTCTAAGTAGAGGATGAGTGTTTCTATGTTTTCCATTAAAGGAATATATGATAGTAATAATATAATTTTATCATATCTATAAATCACAATTGTTTGTTAAAATAAAAATAATATTATTATGGGTTGTGGATGTAGTTAATGGTCTTTCAATCCTTGAATTGATAAAACTATATTGCTACATCACATCAAATTTCACCCCATAGTATTATCTTTTATTTTGGACCCTTATCATCAGTAGTTGGGGTGATGAGGTTAGTTGTGAATAGATATATTTATTTATAAAACATGATATCTTTTATGAAATTTGTGAAAAATATTTATTAGATTTTTACAATTGTCTAGAGTGAAACTCATACACTTGAGAGTTATTATCCAAGATAACATAAATTAGTATACATGAGGGGTTTTATAGTACAATCCATTTTCTATTATTTATAGGTATTTATATGTTTGCGTATATTTAAATAAATTATCTATTATGAGAATGGTCCATGAAAATGAGATTTGTATCCAGATATTCCTCTACTATTGGATTTTCCTTAAAATTATCACAAATATAGTATCACAAAAAAGTCAAATGTTTTATTATTATGTTCCCACATAGAACATGAATTACATTGGGATTGTTTAACATTGAAAACATGGAATATCAATGAATCCATTTATATCATATTGATTATTTGTACGATTAATTATTATAGGATAAATGGTTAGGAGGACGTTAAATGGGTTGTCTATGAGTTATGACCATGTGAAAGGAAATTGATTTAATAAATGAATTATTTTTCTTTCATTAAAAAATATTCATTAATTTTTGTGGAGTAATTTATTAAAACTAATTGAAATTTAAAAAACGTGCTCTAGGATATTGGATATCATCCCTGCCAAATTACTTAAACTATATTAATATTTCATTAAAAGATTATAATGATAAATTAAAAATGTGAATTTTCTTATACTATAAAATATATGTCTATATTTCCCCAAACTTCATTTTTTACCTTAGTATCAGTTTTTAGTGCTTTTTTAGGAATGGTTATGTGGGTGGATAATAGTAAAAAAAATTATGTATTTATTAAATCCAAATAATAATGATTTTATTTCCATAAAACATTATTATTTTCTAAAAATAGATCATTACTTTTAATGATCAATAAGAGATGTGGTATGAGGATCCAAATTCCATAGTGATATCACTAGAAAATATTGTTCTTGTTCCAAGGATCATAATCATGTGTATATTTTTTTATTCATTACATAGTCATATAATTTAGTTTTCAATACATCCCTAATTTTTTTTTCAATATCGTATCCTTTTAATTTTGGATGATATTATTATATGTTGATATATTTTTATTAATTAATCCATTTATTTAGGATTCATTAAAATCTAACGAATCAAATTATAAAATTGATGGAGATGATATCTCGTAAAATTGGAAATCAATTTATAAATATTTAATTTTATTATATCATGGATCCCAAATTATATCCTTGTAATTTTTAAGGGATATAAATATTATACACTTGAATCACTCTAATAAAATTTGGGCATGAGTAGATAATATAGAGTTTCATTTTGGTCTTTATCCACATATATTTAAATTTACACGATCTTATAAACAAATTTCTTGAATTAAAGTAAGGATCTAGAATTTTGAACTCTTGATGTATTGTCCAATGAAATATAAAAAATTTTATAATCATTAAAACATGTTTAATCCATTGATAGTGGACTAATGGTGAAACCTTATAAATGTCATGGTTAACTGAATTTGCATCTCTTTGATCTATGATTGGATGTATTATGGGTAAAAATATATCTCTAGATGGTCTTGGACTGTGTGAATCATCACAATAGCCACACTTTTTTAGATGGGGGTTGAGACATTACCTTTCACCACTACATGATTAATGGTTTTGATCACTATAATAAATTTATTGAACACCAATAGAAGATTATGATGACCATATGGCTGTAGGAGTTTGAAATGACCCACTGATGGTTATCTGATCATAGATCAAGAAATATTATATGATCATGATTATAAAATGAAAATGATTCTCTATAAAACAATAAAATGAAATGTGGGTGTGGTATATGATGTACAATTGGCTCAATTGATATCTAAAATGATGTTATGGACCCATTAATTATCCAATTTTAGAAAAAAATATCATGTTTCACTATTTGAATCATATAAGACCCAATAGAACCAAGAATAGGGAATTTATTTAACATTTTCAAAATTATGTAATTTATTTAATTTAAATATGTGATATATTTTTATTATAATATTATAAAAATGGAATACTTTAAAAATATAATGCATCATTAATCTACATTCTCAAGTAATTGAGTTATAGAAAACAGAGTTGAAGAAATTAAGTGATCTATAAATTTATTAATTTGAGATGTTGTATTACATAAATTATTGAGTTTTCCAATAACATTATAATAATAAAATAATATAAATATTAATAATATAATTTAACCTCCTAGAGGTCATGGTGAAAATCCTAAAATTATCACCAAGATTATCCTCTTCACCATAGGATAATGTGATTGGGAAATGTTGACAATCCAATGGTAATTGTTAGGGGACTATGCATAATAGGAATTATAGGCAATAAATTTGTATAATGATTTCTCAAAATCATGTTACAAAATCAGGTTGAGATCATAAACTAATTATTTAACAATGAATTTCATATGTGGTTTAAATTATTATTTAAATAAAAGTTAACAACTTGATCATATATAAAGTGTTGTGATAACGAAATTTAATTGGAAAACAATAAATATTTGATCAAATTATACAAATAGTGATAGAGGTTCAATCATTAATAGATTATTAATTATTAATTCTTTATTAATTTATCTCTATGGTGTGTATTGGATGATATGAAATTATTTTTTTTATCATGACATGAAATTACATTTATAAGGATGTTAAATGAGAGAAAAATTAATGAGTTAACACATTGTGATAATGACTCATAATTTTATTATTAAAAAATGTTCTGAATGGAAAATATGACATTTAAAATGGGGACTCTTGCATAATTTTTTATTTAATTAAAATTTGATTTAATTTGATTGTGTAAAGAGGTTTAATTCAAGAAAATGTAATAAGAAATGGGGTTTCAAAATTTAGTGACCACTCTAATAAATTAATTCTAACAATGATCAGAGTGGTTTATATTGTTGGTTTTATAATATGGTGAAGTATCAATGTTAACTTGATATATCATTGATGAATCAATATGTTAAATGGTATCATTATAATATATCACATCGAACATGATAATTCAGTATTAATCATTGACATTTCTGAATTACAATCACATTATTTCAATGAGATGAGTATGTGGGGACTATTTGAGATGTTATTTATTCCAACAAACGATAGGTATATTATAATATCAATTATGTAATGATAAGGCAGTAAGGTAAAATTATTAACTAACGTTTACTACATTGAATTATCAACGCCCCATAATAAAATCTATAATAGAGAATTTGTTGGGGATGATTTGATTTCTTAGTATTGATATAATGGTTACTCTTGATACAAGTATGTATATATATTTTTTAGAGATATCCAAATTTTCTGTGTATTTTTTACATTAAGATATGGTGTTTCTTGTGATGGGTGGATATTGATGGTAGATGGAATTTCTAAGGGTTGTACATTACACTCACTATTTGTCTAGACTTTTAGTGTCATGACATTGAAAAATATTGTCTCACCATCCCCATAGGGTATGGACCCAAAATTAAATTTTCATGTATCTCCCATCACAAACACAATTTTATGAAATGATATTTTCTTCATATTTATATGTAATTGTTTTGGGTAAATATTTTTCTTAGTTTCTAAAATTTAATTATAATTGATAAGGTTATTATCACTAGTATCCATGATATGTGGACACAATAGATAAGGTGTGTATATATAGGTTATTCCTCTATTATCCCAAATAATATAATGTTATTTTTGGTAATTTTCCTGAGTTTGGAAGTTTTCCTCATCCATGTTTTCGTCACCATGGGGGATTATGATCCACCTTATGTTATATCTAATACTCCCATGAAACTCTTAAACAAGGATTAAAAAGTATTATATATAATTTATATAGAGTTATATTTTAAATGTATAATGAATTATATATTTATCTATAGAAAAAAATAATTATATTTCCCATAATTTTTTTTGTCTTACAATTTTTACTCTTCTGATTTTTTGGGAATAAATTTTATTGATTATAATAAATGAAAATAGTATAGTGAATGGTTCATGGTTTGTGCATGAATAGTTCTAAACATGAGAAATATACATGTAAAATAATTTCATTTTATGATTTTAATCTGGATTATATTTTCATGTAAGACAGATCACATAGAATCGAAAAGATTATCCTTTAACTACATTTCCCTTTCAAAATGTATGGGGATACAACCATAGATAGTTGGGGTGTAAGTTCATGTATCTAAATACAATGACTGGATTTCAACCCTTTCATCCCTAGATTCTTCTATGAATCTCATTTTCTCTAGGTATGTATCTATGATTTAATACCTAATCAAGAATCTTGTTAATAGTATTAACCTCAAGTAGAATCAAGAAAATTTCATGTATTGATCCAAAAAAATTTCAAATGAATTTACCTTCTAAAAATTATATCACATGGTTTAAATATCCTTGAATCACATAGAGAACATAATAAAAACAATTTATATTAATAATGAATGAAATAAATGGTATTTCTAAAAATTAAGGATCATTTGGTGATAGAATAGTAACCTGATCATTTGAACAGTAATTTTTCCATTATGAATACTAAACTAGGAAATAGAATAGCAATTACACCTATGAATGTAAAACTAAAATATATGTATCTTATGAATGAATATATAATTCCATAAAAAAATAAATATTCTAGAAATATTAAATTAAGTATGTGTATTTTTGTGAAATGTAAATTCTTATTCACATTTCTATAATTAAAATAGTGAATGAATATAAAATTTATTTTCATAAAATAGATTACAAAATTATTAATTTTTTATCTTGGTTTGAAAATAATTATTTGAGATAATAATTAATTTTTTAAACAATCATAAATTATGTTATAATAACAGAATATATATTTTCATGATTAAATGATGATTTTATTTTAAAATTAAATTTCACATACTTATAAAATTATTTCTAGAAAATATATTCAATTACTGAAATCTAAACATAAATAAATATTGGTTAAATTTTAGGGATTTTTAAAAAATAGTTTTATTTTAATTAATAATGAAATACCGTAAATTACTATATTTAACAAATACGTGAATTATTGATTCATGGAAAATGTATGGATGATTTAAGCACATAATATAGAACTACTTTTCCATATATATTGTACACATTTTTGGGAATTGTCACTATTCATTGTATTTTTTAAAAAACATATTATAATGAATAAAATAATGAAAAAACACCAATCTCCTCCTCTATAAATACCACTCATCACCACCTCTTATCTTCAAACCATCAAATCCTTGAATATTTTCAAATTTATTAATAATACATCTCTAAAACCTCTACCCCATGTTATTCCCTTTCTATTCTTACCCAAATGACCATTATAATTTCCCTTAAGAATTTTCCCATGGATAGGAAGTTAAGTGTTATAATCAACTATTGTTCAAATTTTTTCATTCATGTTCTCTTATGTTCTTATCCATTGGATACCCTATCTTTCCTAAAATTAATTATAACTAAGATATAATCTATATATTGTATTTTTATTATGATGTTGTAATATCCATCATCAACCCCCTTCACATTTCCCTTTTACACAAAAAATTTAAACATTGTACATGATATGTCATTTTAACCCCTTTATAGATGATAAATTTCCAACATTTCCTACAAGGATTGTTAAAAATCCAAATATCTAGCTAAAAAAGAATATAATATATGAATTAAAATAAATTTAGTGTTATAGAAGATATATATATATATATATATATTAATTATGACAACAAAAATGTTGTGTGATGATCCAAAAAATGCCAAAATAATCTAAATGACAATCATTAATATTTTCCATAATGAATCATCCTCATATATGAGAATAAAAAAAATATAATATCATTTAATCTTCATGAAGTTCCTTAATTACTTATAATTTAAATTCTATAAAATTATTCTTATTTTACATGGACATTCATATATGTATGCAGGTGAACCAATCAATAAAACAAATTAAACATACACTCTCAGATGATAAAATTAAAGCATATAAATCGTAGAAATTTATTAAATGAACATAATAAAATTTTAATAAAAAAATAAAAATTTATGTTATTTTGAATTAAATTATAAGTTAGTTTAATTTCACAATCATTGACATTAAGTGCCGGTGATGAACACTTTTATAACGAAGGTACGTTGTTTCTCATATACCATTTATTTTTTTGATAATTACCATATTCAACACTTATTACTTATTTTTTTAGTGGATGTATACATTCATTTGAAATAATATATCATTAATTTATTTATTTTAATGTTATTAAATGTTTCATTTTATTATAAATAATTTTTTTCCAATTCATTTATATTGATTACAAATTATTATCAGACTCTTTCTCATCCTCTATTTTTTCCTCAGGATACACATTCTATCTCTTTACCTAAATATAATTCTTCATTATTACTATTCAATCCTCTTACATTAGGTTTTAATATTTCAAATATGTCTAGATCTCTCAATTCATCTTTATTTTATGGCTGATTACATGTTTTATAATGTTCATCTTTTCATTCCGACTGATAAGAAATCCTGATTAAAGGGAACCTCAAAAATTTGTTTTACCAATTTTCAAGTGCATCTTATAACATATTTTAAGAACCCAGTATTATTAAAATCAAAAAAAATTATGAAAAATTATATTAGTTTATTTCTACTTGTATACTAGTAATTAATCATTTTTCATCTTCCATGACTCTTTTGTATTTTCCCTTAAACCAGAAGGTAGTGGCTTATTTTTATAGAATCATAAAAATTATTTTTATAGGATTTGAAAGAAGTTTTAAAATGTTAGTATGAATTTTATTTTCATATTTCCAAAATTTAACATTGTTCATTTTTTGGATATACATATATACAATCATATTTTCATTACAAATACAAATGATTTTCAAAAACAAATATTATTTCAAATTTAATGTGGTGTTTTCCCATTGAATTTTGAATGATTTTATTAATGTATTGTCATATATTTAAATATATTTTATTGAGTCTTATAATTAATTTATATTTATCTCTTATGTTACCATCATCCAAATTTTATGGAATATTTTATTAATAATTTAACTTGGGATGTGTTATTTTTATACCATTCTCAATATTACTCAATATAATTTACTAATTGAAGTTATTTTTTACGTTTTGTATTCTAATTTAAATATTAATTTATATGTTCATTATGTTTATCACCTTTTGTATGAGTAATTAATGGGATTAATTATGTTATAAAAGGGTCCCTTTATACACACCCGTTGCATTGGTTGGTCCAATGAGACATACTAGACCCTGTCTTACACATTTATATATGGTGCCTAGGAAAATCCTTGATGGTTTGTTTATGACTTACAAAATTAATAACACCCTTATTATGGTTTTATTAAATGATATTATTTGTGATTATTTTACTAGTATAATATCCATGGATATGTTTTATTCTCATGTGAGTTTTAAATAGTATTACTTGATTAACATTTATTCTTCTCATTATGTTTTAATATTTTTGTTTTAGTGATCGGTGTTTTTAGATAAAACCTTGAATTATTTATTATGATTATACATTTAACATTAATTCATTACCCCAATATGCATTTAATATCACCCATTCTTATGTTTTACTTTTTATAAGGATTATAAGATGTATATTATAACATACATGCATGAATAATCTAATAGAATAAGTGATATTTCAATGAATTTATTATGTTGTAATTAATATCAAGTTGTAATGTAAAAAATATTAATTTATCATATTTTTCAAACCTAATATAATATTTTTTTCAATTAGTATGTGTTAAATTATTCACAGTACCATTGTAATAATGTATGACATCGGGTTTGAACTATAGGAGTTGGGGTCTTTATAATGGAACTGGAGGAACATTAGTATATAATTTAAAAACTAGATTTTTTAAAACACTTATTAATGAAAATGACCATATTAATGAGTTTGAGAATATTCCCAAAGAAAAAAACATTTTTTTGGATATTAGTTATATTTAAATTTTTAATTTACATTTTTTTAATGTTTTATATTATACATTATGTTTTATAATGTTAATAACTAATCTAGTGTATACAATTACTTAGAAATAGAACCTAGTTAATGTAATTGAATCAGTATCAATACTAGTATCCCATATAGAGATATCCTTCCTATGTAATATAATAATGTTGTAGAAGGTTACCATCCTAGAGATAAAAGGTTAATGACTATATTGGGACAAATGACAAATATTATGATTAGTAACCTTACTCACATGTTGTATCCCAATCCCAAATGCGGTGTATCAATGTTAGACCGAATCATGCCACAAAAAAATCCATCCTTTAATTTGATGAAAACCACATTGTTTAACTGATAAATGGATATGTTCTTTAGAGAATATATTTATATCTTTGAGAAGTAAAAAATTTATAGAATTTCATAATAGAAAATTATTATCTCTAGGGAGATGCAGATCAGTGGTGTTCATTGATTGAAAATTCAAATGAGGAGGAAGAAAATGAAAATATATAGGGGATGGATTGAAAGGAAATTGTCATTGAAAGATATTTCACTAACTAATAATGGGAATATATGAGGATGGAATTATTCATTTTGAGATATAAAGAGTATGAAAAAATTTACATGTATGAGGAAAACATTACAAGGTTTCCACGGAATGTTGCAGACTATATATGTAATATAAGAAAAAGCATGACTATTTATATAATAGAATCAATAAAATTATATGAAGGGAAATAATCTCCATATAATTTTCAACAATCAAAGATTTAATATCTGGAACTATGAGAACAATAATCTAAGACATAGGGTTTTAAAGGTAATGAAGAGAATAAGAGGATGGAAGTTAAAAAAATATATTATGAAAAAAATAATGTTTGGAAATTTGAAAATGTGATAATTTTTAAAATAAAAATATCAGTACATGCATGAAGGGAAATGCATTTTTATAAAAATATGTAGAGAGTGGCCATCGGTCTCATGATTTTAGTGGATGGAAATAAGCTTCGTACGTATAATCATTTTACTGTAAAGAGATGTGGCACTGCACAAATGAATGTCCCAAGAATCAAGGTGATATAGATCAGACGATTAAAATGGACCATGGGAAATATTATAATGTTACTACATTCCAGATTGAATAATTTAAATATTTTTTATTGAATCTTTATTTATCATGAGGAATATAATTATTTTACTGTATTTCATAATATACAATGAATTTGAAGCATTTAAATAATCGTACACACAATGAAGTGAAGTAATTATATTGTAATTTGTTCTTCTTGAAAAAAAATTCTTGGTATATATATAACCTTAGATATGTTCTTTATATTGAGATAATAATTAATATATGTTTATAGGATATTATTGCTGACCATAAAGGTGGTTAGTGATCTCATGGATTATGTTATGCTTGAAATATTAGATGCATAGATTTAAAGAATATATTCAACATCATGAGATTTTACTATTGATAGAATTAATGTTTCATAAATTATTAAAGGAGATTAAGGTATTGATATATTTATTTTAGTACAATTGGAGATAATTTAATTTGGGATTATATTATGTTAATTTTATTTTCAAAATTTGGTTAGCTTTATTCTGATTTTTTATTCTTTGAATTTGGAAATACATAATGTTTGATGAGTCTGGAGATTTACTACTTAGGGAACTTATTATGGATATCATTTATTAATATTAATGTTTGATTTTACATATTGTATAACCTGTGATTACTATTTTCATTCAAGTAAACATTTAAAATTTCAAGGAATGACTTGCGAATCTTATGAATCTTAAATGTGTTTCAAGAATAAAATATTATCTTGAATAAAAATATCATGATTTACAAAATTAGGTCGAGATAGATTGATAAACCACAAATGTATGAGTTTATTAAATAGATTTTGTTTATGATGAATTGAAGTTTATAAAACCACTTTTATTATGTGGGTTATGTAATGATGAAATTATTATGAAACATGTTTCTCCATACAAAGGATTTGATATGATGAAATGGTGAGAAGATTATGAAACATGTTTATTTTATATTGGTTTGTCAATGAAATGTTGTTTCTGAAACCCATTACATTTCATATGCTAGTATATGATTAAGTTTTAGATATTCTATGAAAAACATATGTATGATATAACATATAAGTGTAACTTATTTTCATCACCAATGAATTTGGTAAAAATTGATATCTCAAGATTAAAAAAGGACTCTAATGGAGAGTGAACCCATTTATGTAAGGGAATCTACCCACTATGATAGTATTGGGAGTTATCATTTTCTATTACAATGTTTTTGGATTGAAACTATTCCAATATTATATTATTATGAACGAGACATTAACTTCTAATGAAATTATTTTCAATTCATATTTTTACACAAAAACAATTATGGTAATATTATGTTCACATGGTTGATATACATTGATTCCATTGTGATTTTGTATAATGAATATTTAACATTTATTCAATGAAACTTTTTTATTATCTATATAGTTTTTTTAAATGTTTTCACATAAAATTATGTGAATGATACATTACATTATCACTTAAATACCCTAAATGAGCGTCATATGTCACTATTTATTTTATTTCCATTTTCTATATTATCGATAAATTTTTTATATATAGTATGTCTATAAAAAGCACTAAATCACAAGATATCAATGATATACATTAAATACATTCCATTAAAAAATAATTTAATTTATATATTCTAAAAATATAGTAATCCAGTATATTCCATGAATGTATATTTATGAAATGTTCTAAATAATTTTCTAAAAATATTTAGAATTTATATATGATATAATTATTTTCATTTAAAATATTATATTCTAATGAAATCATTTACAAAAATAAAACTCATAGAATAATTTAAATGAGATTTTATTTGATAAATACATTGAAAATATTGGATGAATATTTATAATGTATAATATATATAATGATAGGGAAATTTATTCATTAAAAAACCATAAGAAAAAAATATTTCCCCGTACCTATAAACTACATAAAAATGAATTATAGGGAAAATTAAAATAAAATTATTTTATAATTATATTAAATAAACTACAATATTGTATAAAATTATATATATCTATAATTAAACAGTGTAAAGTAACATCAATAAATTTTTTAAGAACATAAAGATGGAGAATAGTTATTAATGTCACAAACAATATAAAAATAAATACATTAATTAATTTTTTTTAATAATTTAGAATAAAAAAAAGTGAAAAATTAATAAAAAATTAAAATATAATAATAAATATATGGAAAATAATATATATTTTATTTTTATGTGTATGGTTATATTTTTTCCTAACATAATCCTAAACATAATCAATATCAAATATGAAAAACATTGTGAGTAAACCCCATATTTCATATATTATCTTGGAAAAAAATAAAATTAGACTAATTATAAATCTATATAAGACCTATTTTTTTATTTTTATAATTTAATATACTTTTATAATAAATTATTCTTATATAAATATATATATTCTGTTAAATTAAATATTTGACTATCAAACATTCTTTTTTCAAAATATGTTTCAGTTCAACAGTTCTTGTCATTACACCTAAGCCATAGTTTCGTAATTTCTATTGACTTTAAATTTCTATATTTATCATGTTTTTAAATCCAATATACATTTATAATTATACATTCATAATGATTAAAAAAATGTAATTCATTTTTTCTTGGAGATAGTAGTTTATACAAATATATCCTTGAAAATTTTTCAATGTGTGAAAAATAAATAATGTTGGAAATTTTCTAAATTTAAATTCATTCATTAATATTTATTAAATAATTAAGACCTATATTACTTCCATCCATGTTTTTAATAAGGGATAAAAATTATATTTCTTCTCGAGGATGGTAGTCAGTCGTATGGAGGAGCGAGGCTTTTAATTCCCAGTGGATGGAAAAGATGATAAAAAGGAGTTTATTATTACAAACTATTTGTCATATATTAGATATAAATTTGTACTTACATAATTATTATTACTAGAGTATTAAAGGATTTATATGAATATATAAACATGAGTGATCTTTGGTAAGATTTGTAACATTTCTTTGTAAATCCTCCTTTGTATTTTTCTGTAATCATTCTAATGTTTCACATTTTTTGGTAAAGAAACCCAAAAAAAATTGTGAAAGTAATTTATTAAGTCATTTGGGATGGTATTGAATTATATATAGTTCTTAGGAAGTATAAATAAGTGATTAAATGTGGTCCACTTTTATATGTGATGGGAGTGGAATGCCTGTAAATATTATTAAATTTATAATATTATATATAACTTAATCTGATTCAATTGGATCTAAAAATAATATATTTTAAAGATAGAGTGAAATATTTTATATTATAGAATTTAATGAGACTATTATTATTACAATATTTGAAATTATATAATTTTTAACATCATTAACATGTTATACCACCTTTTTCATGGTGGCATGATTTTAAAAAATTCTACATGACATAAATTTGAAAAATAAAATATACCACTTATAAAATATTAATCCCATTTTTAATAATATAAAATTACATTTAGGACATTGAAATTAAATAATAAGCCAAAATAATTTTATTTTATATTGAAAAAAAGAATTGAGAAACAGTATTTTATAGAAAATTATGTATATAGGGACAAATATGATCTTATTGAAAAATAAAAAATAGTAACAATTTATATGGAAGTAATAGTAATATTCATAATTAAAGGGTTATACTTTCAATCATTTTAAACCAATTTAAAATATAATATAATATATAAATCACATTATTTAATGGTAATAATTTTTAGTTTTTCGAAATTTGAAAATATTCACAATTAAAAATAATAAAATATTTTCTACAACCACTAAAAATATACTATAAGGTCAATTTGAAATTATTAATCCAAAATTTATATCTAGTTTTTAATTTTTGTAATAAAAAATTCAGAAAATTTATTTTTATTAAATCCATGATCTATTTCAGTTGAATTAATATTATAATATGATATTTTTTAGGGAGAAATAATGATATGTAGTTTTTATATTTTCTAGTATGCTATTGATTATTAAATTATTCCATATTAAATAATTTATTCCTTTATAATATTAAATATATCATTTTATATAAAATATTATATAGTCTCTTCTCATGTCATCTTTAGGCTCCCATGTTACCTCCTTTAGTTAGCAATTTCTCTAATGAATTTTCACAAGAATTTTTTTTATTTGGAACCATTTTTCACTAGTTTAATGATTTTTTGTATTCTATTAATCATAGGCTCTGAAAAAATTTGAGACTCATTCCCCTGATAATACTAGAATTAATATTAATAAATATTAAATATCATAATATAACGCATGTTTATTTTTATAAATAATAAGATATATCGTAAATTGAGCCTCATATCATATTTTTGATAAAATAGTTGATTCTGAAACATAGGATTTACCCAAATAATTAAATATTATCCATAGACATCATATGTTTTAATGAGGCACCTGTTTCTTTGTACATTAGTAGGATTAATTAATTAATTTCTTAAAATAATTCATTTAATACCCATAAAATAATTCCATCCATGTAAATTATATAATACAAATTTTATATTATTGGTCACATATCATTTAGAACATTGACATGATAATTGAAAGAACACAATGTTGGTGGATAGACAACGAATGATGAATAGTGATCAGGTCAATGTGGATCGAGAGGTAGTGAACACATCACACATTATCTATCATTAGTGAAAAAATTATTCACCAAATATAATCCATAATAAATGAAAGTATCTATTATTTTGGTTTATATCTATTATTAAATGTTTGATGTCTAATATTTATTTATCTTATTTGGTTTTTTGTAATTTCCATCCTTTTAAGGGGACCTGTCAAAATTATTGAATCAAGTTATCCAATTAATAATCTTATTTCTTTGATATCACAATATTTATGTGACAATTAGCCTTGAATTCTTAGATGATAATGGGTTTCACATTATTATTATGAATATTCCATTATTTTTTTATTTTGTTCTTCATTGTTGGACTTTGGGGTCACAATTCTACATTTCTAGGGTGGTTCCAATAATGGTCAAACCCCCTTACAGATATTGTAAGCATGAATGACCCTTTCATCAATATTTTTCAAAAAAAAAACATGGTAAAATTCATGATTCTAGTGTTATATTGTGGATTATAGATCCATATGTGTGACATCATCAAGAAGTTTTAAACCGAAGGTGTGATATGTGATATTACATGATTCAAGGGGGTAGTTGGATTCTTCTTTAAAGATAACGTTGGGTGAGAATCGATGATGAAATTAATTTTACTCTGATTTTTGGTGCTAAACTTTATTGGACCATGGTGGATATTCTGGAACTCGAATACCCATGAAGGAATGTCAAGAATCATGAGTTTCTATGAATACATGGCATGTAATTTAGAAGAACACATGATGTATACTGATCCTAGCTATGAAATTGTGCTATGTTGTTGATTTAAATCTCACATAGCACATTTTTAAATCCATATAATGTGTGACCCCCATAGGTGACTAATCCATGTTTCAGCTAAAAATTCTAGGACCCTAATTAGAGGACTCACCGTGTACAATGGGGGTAAACATGCATGTGTTGGTAGTCGCCCAAAAGTACGTACATGATCAAGTATGTGGGAAAAACCTATTTTACATGATCATGACCAAAATAACATGATAAAAAATGGGTCGCTAATACACACTGTGTGGGCCCCAAAAATTCAAAGTACATTGACATTTCAATCGATATTGCCTATAAGAGAACCCAAATATGAAATTGAGTAGGAGTGCATGTCTTGTAGTCCCAAAAGGTGTTGTCTACACCAATGAGAAGCATTCACCATGAATATCACTTTAATATATAATCATGTTTTTGACCATGTGTATTCAACATTGAGTGATTATCCCTGTATGATTCGATTGTATCCTTCATAGTGGATTTTGATATATGGTGTAGAATTTCTCCAACATGATGATTCTTTTGGTGACTCTTGAGGATGATAGTAACATGGATGGATCATAAAATATAGATTATATGGTTGTAAATGGCCTATCATACTTTTTTTTGTCCCCAACCCTCCAAATATTAAATTGATTAGATCTCTATGATGAATTGGGGTTTGGTTCCTCCACAAATTATGTAGCTCCCCCGGACATAATAATTGTTATATCCTCTAAAATTTCAATGGAACCGCTATTACACTATGATGTTAGTCCTCTATCCACATATTCTCTTGGTGTGTAACAACCCTGATATAATGGGGCGTGAATCCTCTACACATGGAGTAGGACCCCCATGATGCACTAGGATAATGTTCATTTATCAATACATACTGAGTGTCACCCATATTATACTAGGGTAAATATCCTCTATGATTTGAATGGATTACCCTAATGAACTAGGGTGAATGAACTCTTGGATTTTAGTGGAATCCACCTTTCACTCATAGTAAGAAGTTCAATATCCTTGGTTAAAGTGGCCTCCCCCTAATTCATGATGGTGTGGGTACCATATCCATCTATTCAGTGGAAACCCCGAAATGAACTTGGGATCATTTTATCTTTCAACATGATATTGTGTCATTGTGGAGAAGTGCTGAGGTGTGGGTCATCCTCTTGTCATTATCAAGAATATATGAAAGATATTGGGCCTCACTAAAGGGAATCAAGATCTAAAAAATTACAAAACATTATTGGTTGTTCAAAGACATGTGTATCCCACTTTTCTCTCTTCCCGGCTTCATTATGTGAACACACACACACATAGTCACAAACACACTCAAATATATATATGATATATATATAAGAAATATATATATATGTATGAATATATATATATTATTTGGTTTAATTTCAATATTTCTTTGGGTAGATATAACTAATACTAATGTATCATTAATTCCCCCCACTAGTTTATTTTTTCATGGTATCCTACTGGGTATTATATAGACACACCTATACTGGATTTTCTATTACATGTATTATATTAGGTAAAATATGTATGTATTAATGGTGTTTTTAATGGATATATGGGTTTTATGGGTGTGTAGGTCCTTTATGATGGTCAGAAATGGATATACATAGTTGAGATCTCATAGAATGCATTTATTCTAGTTGTTTTTCAATTGTGAATTCATTTCTTATTATGAGTGTATGTATCCCCTTAACAAATTATTTTTCTTCTATCATAAAATGTATTATTCTACATAAGTTATATAATTAATGGTTTTACAATAGATGTTGCAAAACATATTATTATTATTCTTTATTATTCCATTAAGATGGTTTGGTGCCGCTATATAGGTATATATGTAAAAGGCCTCACGTTATAGAAATAACATATAAGCTAATGTATCTTACTCCAATCCTGTTTTAGGTCGGCATAGAGTTTTAATGGATCGACCTCCCATATGCTATGTAGGCCTTGTTGGGATAGGAACATTACAAATTTGTATCAAATATTGTTTATCCATGGGTTGATGTAGAGATTAACCCCAGTTCAGGATTGGTTACAAACTTATGGAAATAGTGTCTGAGTGTATCAATTGAGGATTTTAGGAAATGGAACACTATTTTGGTGTGATGAACAATGTATCACTACAACAATTCTCTAGTTACTAACATGTTGACTCTACATACAGATATAATGGATATATGGAATAAAATTTCATAAATTATATAGGATTGGCCCATTTAAATTTTATTCTTAATACAACTCCCTGAATATATATATATATATATATATTCATATAAATATTTATTGTCTTCGCATCATTCATGAGTCCTCCGTGAAGATAGCAAGACAAGTTTCTAATTTAGGAAAATGAAAATGATCTAATGGGTGATGTGGCCACATTTTAGGGGCCTTCTTATGAGGAATTCCCTTGAGGTGGACATTTTGAAAAACAAATACATGTTGAGTAGTATATAGTACCACCGTTATAGGATGAGTATGTGATTAGAACTGGTTCACTCTACTAGTTCCATCACTAGAAGCCGATGAGGTTCTTCATTAAGCTCGACACCTTGGAAGAAAATGATTCTCTTTATTCAGTTATTTGAGTATTCATGATCATGTGGACCGTAACAAATATGAATTTTGATCTAGAAGCCAGTCTATTCTAATGACCATTTTCAATCTGGTGGAGTTTGGTTAGTCAGAATGATGATGAGACAAATTTCTCATGGATGGAATTCAATTTGTTTTCATGTGTTGAGAAATACCCATCATATTTATGATTATATTGAATTCATTATATTATATAGATATTGAATCATATTATTATTGTTTTCAAGTATGTTATAATGATCAATTACCTTATATGGTACTATCTCCATACATTGTGTTATATTTACATAAATGTTCGGTTGTTTGAGTTGGTTAACGTAATTGATAATTCTGATAGATCGGTCTCCTTTATATATATAGAAAGTGATGGATGGTTAGATTGGAAACTGGTGATTGGGATATTGATATCTGATGGATTCTACAAATTTATTTATTGTAGTTTGTGTCTTAGGGTTGAGTCTTTTGAAGGATCTAGCAGGCACTAGTCAGTAGGGTTTCATAGTAGGAGTCCTTCTGATATCTAGTCATAAACATGTGAACATGTGAAATAGGAATCATGTAGATGATCATGTATAAAGATCTATACATTACATACATTGTCATTACATCATAATTGAGGCATAATCTTTACAACATTTAAAAAAACCATGATAGGACCGTATTGGTATAGTGTCATTAGAAACTAGTAAACATAAACAACAGGTACATAAATCATCTACATTGTCTCCTATTTATTTCATCACATATAGAGTCCCACTTCGAATATCCTACTTAATACCCTTCTTCCTGTCCTGGGGAAAATAAAACATACAAAGGGTGAGATCAAATTCTTAGTAAGGGCAAACAAAGGAAATATCAATCATATCATATTCATAAGAACATAACATTTTAAAAATCTTATCTTTCAAAAGAGATCATAATATCATGACATGGGATATATCATAATAGTGAAATGTAATCCCAATATTCATAACATAAGACATGAATCTTTGTGGCATAAACACATAATCATAGAAAATCATTTCATATTATTCAAGACTCATTTCCAAGACCATCATAGCACACAAAGTCCATTACTAAACCAAGTTCACTCCACGTTCTAGTCCCATATCACCAAACCAAATTAACATTTCCATTCTTTCCATGCCTATATCATGAGATATAAATCATTACCCAATTCATTATAGGGATATATAGGTACCACCCATCTCATAATGAAACCATTCTTATGTGTGCCACAAAATCATAAATCATACATCATAGCATAACCCTTGTAATAAAAATGGGATTCATAAACATCATGCCATCATAAAATAATTCAAATAAGTTAAAAATAATTCATAAAAATATTTCCATCATAACATAATAAATTCAATGTAACAATAGTGATAGAAACATAACCCTGTATTATCATAGATGGAAAATAATTTTGATAAAACACTTGAACTCCATTCTTGAGGAAAATAACCATTCTACATCAAAAATATTTTTCCTTTCTCAACATGTCATACAATTTTAAAATAAAATAAATGAATTGAAAATAAACTTGAAAACATGTAAAGGAAGACTCATTGAAATTATTTTCTATGAAATCATTAAAATCCATTCATGTCATATATGTTAAAAACCATTCTTCTCGTACTTTGTCCAAAAAATTACAAAAGTATCTGGTACTGAAAACGTCAAAAGATTAATTTCATATCTTTTAATAAAAAATTAACAACTTTTTATAATTATATTTAAACAATTTTAGGAGGATATAAATAATATTACATATTGTGGAAACGCGGGTGTGGATGGTAAATATTCCCCAGTAAATTCTGATGTATAAACAATATTGGAAAAAACTGAGATTACAATATTTTTCCTTTACCAAAGGTCTGATATGATATGTATGTATCTTAACCTCTTGTATAATGATTTAAACAACATCAATTACTTATTCCAGAATCATATACATTTTTATGATATCATATATCGTCACTTTCTTATCTTCTTATAGTAATATTTCATTTATATATGTTATTTGGGTGCTCATTGCTTTATGTTCTTTTGCGTGTTTTGTCGAATAAATTCTTATTCCTATTTTTATGTTATAGCAAAATAATTTATATAATGTTATATATCATATTTATTGATTAAATTCATTTATATAATCATGGTTTATTGAAGATCATGTAGAACGAATCTCATCGCACTGAGGAGATGGTATGTCGTGCGTACGCACGAGCGATGATATTGTTCCCATAATTTTTGAATGGTATTGGAATGAATGATAAAATATCTCATAATTAGTGTCATGTTTAAATAATCATATATGGTTATTCATTACACCGTTATACCCATCCATTTTAGGTGGTGGTGGAAAACAGATTACACCACGACGTGGAGACCGTATTCTGTATGTACACACGCACAGTGATTTTGTTTTCCGTAGGATGGATATAAGGTGAAATTGGGTTGTTTCATATTTATAATAAAATATCAGTATATGAGTGATACTGATGTTGTTACTTTATAATGATACAAATATATAAGAGTAAGTAGGAAAAGAAATAAATTTGAAAGAATCGGTAAAGGATATTACCACTGCTTCGACGCGCCTCTTCTAAATCTTCTCTTAGGGAACTAAATATGGTCTTTGAAGAAGACCCAGACATCTAGTATATTTCTATGGAAGTGGAGAAAAAACTATATAGGTTTTGGCAGAACATGAAGTCTCAAAATGTTGTGAGGAGGAGAGGGTGGAGGTTCCTTTTATAAGAGAGGAGAGGGGAACTTTTGGAATCCTCTAAAATAATAATTCTCAATAAACTAAAACCCCTCATAGAAACCTCCCAATATATATCGAATCTGAAGCATAGATTCTATAGGTTTGTAATTCCATTAACCAATAAAATTTATACGTGTTGGGAATTTATTTTAAACCTTAAAAACCTGATTTTTCATTATTTAATCTATTTTATTTTATTTGTGGTAATAATATTCTAAATTTTAAATTGTTATAAATAATTACTTATATGTTGTAAATTTTCCATAATTGGATACTTTATGAAATTGTAGACCATAAAAATTTCAATTTATTATTTTTAAATATTTTAGTGATTTTAAAAAAATTTACAATATGTTATTTTTATAAAATAACAACAGTGTCAATTTTGAAACTATTCATTTATTTGAATTTAAATAAAATCCCCACAGATTATATATTCGAATCATAAATATTTAATATATTACTATCGTTTTATATTAATCAAAAAAGTTATGGAGAACATTAATTAGTTCATATAATATTTATTTTAATATTTTTAGAACCATTTATTTCACATTTTAATCAATAAAATTATTTCTACATCACTATTGTGTCACCATTATGGATAATTATTTAATACCTAAAAATTATAAATAATTTAAAATTATGAAGAAAATGTTATTATATTTTTGGTGTCTATTTATGTTCGATGTTTTATTATGTTTATCACTAAATTAAAATTATTACACTTATAAGATATAAGAGAGTGACATGTTCTCACTTTATTTGGATTTAATAGTAATTACATTATTTTCATTGTCAAAATTAAATTAAATGAATCTATTATGACCCTTATGTGATATGGGTTGAGTTTTATTCATCCAGTAGAATTTTGGTTGGTGTCAGGGTAATTTTATAATCTATGTTTTACCCTTAATTATCTGATTTACCTTTAACTGTAGTAAATAAACATTACCATAGTTACTATTCATAATGTCTAAAAATAGAAAGTAGCCTATTGAAATAATTTGGACCGACTGATTCCAAATATTGAATACATTTTCTCAAATTCAATACACAGAAGTTTCAGTAATTAATTTAAAATTAATCATGTTGTTAAGAAAACATGTTTTAAAAGATAAAACATTGTTAAAGGTTGAAATGTTTTATCTATGAATTCAATGTAAAATTAATGGTAATTCCATAAATTATATTAAATGGTAAAAATAAATTCTATTAATACTTTAAAACTGTTTAATTTTATCATCTAACCATATAAATTATCTTGATGGAAAAATATGTTTTTAAGAATGATGTATCATATTTTTACGATTCATCAAAATATGAAAGTTATGAGAAAATTATAAAATAAACATCCAATGTAAATTTTTATATCCTGATTCTAAATAAGAAGTTTATTTTGTAAAATTCAACATATAAACTTCTCAAAAACTATATATAAAATGGGAGCACCATCAAAAGGTGGTAAAACTGCATTTTAAAAAAAAATACTTCTTTTGTCTGAAAATTTTATTTTTTTCTCATACCATGATGTAGATAATGTGTAAAATGAATGATAATGTTATAAAAATCAAATTTTGGTTGTTACTATTCATAACGGCTAGTCCATAATAATATTATTCCAATATAACATTGTTTAGTGAAACACAGTATTGCGTACAACACAAGCTATCGAGGAAGGTTTCTCTTGTGTGTAATGCAAGCCATGATAGTGTTGTGTGTAGTGAAAGATTTATTTGGTGTTGCGTATAAAATAAGACATAATAAAAAATATTTCTCATCAAATCTTAGGGTGTTATATTCTACCCCCCTTAAAATGAATTTCTCCCTCGAAATTAGACACTTCGTAACAAATAGATGAGGATACCTCTCCCTTATCATATCCTCAAATTCCCATGTAACTTCTTATAATTGGTGGATCCCCCATAAAACATTAACCAAGAGAGTGGTATTGTTTCGTAGATATTTTTCTCTATGATCCAAAATCTTTATTGGTTATTCTTCCTAAGAAACATCTTTCTCCAGTGGTACATCATCTGAGCTTAGTACAAGTGAAAAATCAGGTATATACTTTCTCAAGAGATATACACAGAACACATCAGGAACATGAGAGAGATTTCGTGGATGTGACAATCAGTATGATACCCTAACAACACGATCAAGTATTTAAAAAGGAATGATACACATAGGTCGCAACATTCCCTTCTTTCCAAATCTCATTACTCTCTTCCATGGAGATATTCGTAAGTATACATTATCACCCACTTCAAAATCTAGGCCTTTTTTCAGTTTTCAGCATAACTATTTTGTTAACTCTGAGCTACTCTAATGTGTTATTGAATAGATATGACCTTTTCTGCCATCTCATCAACAAGATCAGGTTCTAATAGCTTTCTTTCGCCTACTTCATCCCAACAAGTTGGAGTTCTGCATTTCATTCCATAGAGATATTCATAAGGATCCATCTGTATACTCGCGTGAAAACTATTATTATAAAAAATTCCACCAAAGGTAGTTCATGATCCCAATTAACTTTGAAATATATATAGAAAGCTCTCAACATGTCTTCCAATGTTTGAATTGGCCTCTCTGACTAACTGTCTGTCTGAGGATGATAGGCAGTGATGAAACTCAACAATGTATCTAGAGCATGCTGAAGACTATACGGATAATTCAAGGTAAACCTCATATCTTGATCAGATATAACGGAAAGTGGTACTCCATGAAATCATACTACTTCTTTTACATATATCCTTGGAAGCTGATCAAGAGAGAAATCCTCTCTAATAGTAATAAATTGTTCCTTTTTCATAATATGATCTAATATATCCCAGATAGAATTATTTCATTTGGATGTTTTGGGAAGTCCGATGACAAATTCAATAATGATGTTTTCCTGTTTCCATTCTGTTATGGGTAATGGTTGTAACATCCCATTAGAATTATATATCTTAGCTTTAACATGCTGAAAAACCAAGCATCGAGAGACATATTCGGTGATTCCTCTTTTCATGCCATCCCACAAAAAGTACTCCTTTAGGTCCTAGTACATCTATATACTTCCAGGATTAATAGAGAAAGAAGAACTACGAACCTCATCCAGCAACAGCTTCTTTAATTCTTATATGGTAAGAATGAAGACACGGTTCATGAACCTTATTAACCCATCAGAATCAAGGTTGAATTCATGAACATTTCTCACCTTCATTTGAAGCCCAATATCCTCTTTTTGTGCCTCAATAATCATCACATGTATAGATGTTTGAACATTCATTTGAGAATGATAATATATCCCCCCTTATATAAAAATTCCATGATCCATCCTTTGAAAGTCCATAAATATTGGATACTTTGTGATCCTTATCATGGATAAGCTAGCATGGACTTGTTGACATAATGCGTCTGCCACCTTGTATGCTTTCCTAGGACGGTAATGCATTGAGAAGTCGTAATCCTTAATTATCTCCAACCATATTCTTTGGTGCACATTCATATCCTTTTGTGTGAAAAATATACTTTAAACTTTTATTATTAGTATAAATATCACACCTTTCACAAAAAATATAATTCCTCCGACTCTTTAATGCAAATATTATCGCAGATAACTCCAAATCATGGTTTGGGTATTTTATTCTCATGGATTTTCTACTGTTGTGAGGCATAAGCTATCACCTTACCATTTTGCAAGATAACACACCCCATCCCCTTATTGGATTCATCACAGTAGATCTCAAACCATTCTCCACTAAAAGGTAGTGTGAGAACAAATGCACTTGCTAACATTATTTTTATCTCATTGGAACTCTCTTCACATTCCCTTATACAAACATACAAAATTCATTTCCAAGTCAATTTAGAGAGTGGGTTAGATAATCTTGAAAAATAATTCATAAAACGTCAATAATACCCAGCTAAACCACGAAAACATCGGATTTAAGTTACTATTGTTTGTCTTGACCATCTTTCAATAACCTCCATTTTTGCTGGATCCACAGATATCCCATCTTTTGAGATTTTGTGATCCAAAAAAGAAAATTTTTTAATCCAAAATTCACACATGGTAAATTTTGAATAAAGATTCTCCTTTCTCAGGGTCTTCAATACAATTATTATGTGATCTTCATATTCTTCCTTGTAAATTGAATAGATAAGAATATTGTCTATAAAGACTACCACAAACTGATCAAGATAGTCTCTAAAGACTCATTTCATTAAATCCATTAAGATAGAAGATATGTTAGTAAGACAAAATGGAATCACTATAAAATCATAGTGTCCTTACTGCATATGAAAAGCCATCTTTTGTATATCCTCCATTTTTACCCTTAATTGATGTTACCCAAAACAAAGATCAATCTTTTAGAAAATTATTGAGCTCCGCGTAGTTGGCCAAATAAGTCATATATGCGCGGGAGAGGATATTTTCCCTTTAGAGTGATATTGTTATGTTCTCGATAATCAATGTAGAGTCTCATTGGTCCATAATTCTTCTTAGAAAACTGAACCGGTGCTCCAGAAGGTGATGCACTAGGGCGTATGTATCCCTTATCAAGAATCTCTTGGAGTTGGTTCCTAAATTCTTGCAACTCAATTGGGGCCATTCTATAAGGTGTCTTTGAAATTGTCAAAGCACCCAGTATGAGTTTTATTGAAAACAGAACTTCACAATTTGGCGGATGACCTGGCAATTATTCTAGGAAGACATTATCAAACTCCCATACAATGGGAATATACCTAATCGTGATTTTCACTCTAACCATTTGAGATAAATAACCTTCATTTATTGGAATTAATACCCCTAAGATGGATGAAATTTCCACTAGAAGAAATATTCATCTTTGCATCAATAGATGATCATGGATAGATCATGAATATGAAATGTGACTTGCCTTCATTAGTAATTGACATGAGATCCATATATGAAAGTCAATCCATGCCAATAATCACTTCAAATTCCACTATAGGAAGGATCACATGATTTTGAGGAAGAAAATCCCACAAACATCAATGGTCGAAGAATTGTTTTCTTTTGATGCAACTGTTGTGCCATTAAGAGTTGTCACAAATAACTCAATAGCTAATTGTTGGGGTAGTATGGAGATACCCTTAGAAAATTATTCAGAAATAAAAGAGTGGGTGGATCCAGAATCAAATAAAACATATTATACTTTAGAGTGGAAGGTTTGGGTAACTTTCACCACTTCGTTATCATACTCCACATCGCCAATAGAAATTACATGTGACATTCCATTTCCTTTGTCCATAAGAGTTTTTTGATGTCGATCATCATAAAAAACACTTGTATTATGGCATTGATTTGAATAATTCCCCATTTCTGTGCAATTGTAACATTTATGTGTAGGAGGTGCATTCTGTGTAGCCTTTTCTTTGTTTTCATCAGTAGACATCTTTTTCCCATCACTCCGACACTCAATTTCCCGATGAACTTATTTTACACACATAAAACATTTACTTATCCCATCAAGGAAATTATCTCCATGTTTCATTCCACACTTTGATCAAAAGTGAAAAATCGTCTTCTTTTCATTGTGGTCATTACATTTTCTTTTGAATTCTATTTTCATCTTCTTATCAAACCCATATGACTGATGGGTTACTCCAATCTCCATAACAACCTTGGGAGCACATCAAACAATTTCCACATAGCTATTGATGTTTTTTATATCTAATTCTATTCAGAGACATTCTTTTAAGACATTAAAGAATTGATTTATCTTAATCTTATCTTAGATAATAATCCCAAAAGCGTACCTTTCAAGCCTTGAAAATTTGTTGTGTAGGTACCAAAACATTCATCATCTGTTTTCTTCAGATCAAGAAACTCCTTCTCCATCTTTGTTCGAATAATATGAGGGATGTACTTATTGAAAAATAATTTTTTGAACTCATCCCATTCCATGGACTCAATTTCATCCCTTTTCCTTGTATTTTTGATTAGATTACACCATTGAACAACCTCACCTTTCGAATGATATACTTATAAGATTACTTTAACATGTTTATAACATATAACGACTGAAAATATCTTTTCAGTGGTACTGATCCATTTTTCAACCACTAATAGATTAGATGATCCTATGAATGAATGTGGACGCTGCCTCATGAAGGATTAAACAGAATATTGATCCATCTTTTTCCTGTTTGGATGTCCTGCAAGATTCATATCTTGAGAAAGTTGTGTGATCATAGATACATGATTTTTCATTCTAGCTCCCAAAACGTTTGGTTTCTCAGGGTGATAATCTTGGATTTCCGTTCGCATTCAGCATTAACATGGTTCCTTCAGGTTCCATTCATTGACTAAAACCAAGAAGCATAGTGTGAGAAAAACTAATTACAACAGGAAAACCACATAATCTGGAATAAAATTTCACATTTTATGTCTTATCATAGGTTATTAATGTCCATTACAAAAACACTAAAATTGTGTTCTATTATTATACATATATTTAGGGTTCTTACTAAGGATTTCAAATCATAGATTCCAAAGGATGACTATACCTTTCCTCTGATACCAACTCCAATGACCCATACATTACATACATTGTTCTTACTTCAGAATTGAAACATACTTATTTCAACATATAACAAAACCATGATAGGACCGAATATGTAAAGTGTATTTAGAAACTGGGAAACATAAAAAACTGGTTCATAAATCATCTATATTGTCTCCCATTTATTTCATCGTATCTAGAGTCTCTTTTGGAATATCCTACATAATACCCTGATTCCTGACCTGGGGAAAAAACATACAAAGGGTGAGCTCAAATTCTCAGTAAGGGCATATAAATGAAATACTAATCATATCTTATTCATAAGAACACAACATTTGGAAAATATTATCCTCTAAAAGAGATCATAATATCATGTCATGTGATAAATCATAGTAGTGAAATGTAATACCAATATTCATAACATAAGACATGAATATCTTTGAAATACACAAATAATCATATAAAATCATTTCTTATTAGTCATGATTCATTTCCAAGACCATTATAGCGGACAAAGTCCATTATGTAACTGAGTTCACTCCTTGTTCCAGTCATGTATCACTGAATCAGATTAACTTTCCATTTCTACCATGTCTATATCATGAAAAATAAATCATTACCTATTGCATTGGAGGGAGATATAGGTCCCACCCATCTCAAAATGAAACCATTTTTATGTGTACCACAAAATCAAAAATCATACGTCATAGCATAACCCATGTAATAAAAATGGGATTCATAAACATCATGACATAATAACATAATCCATATATGATAAAAGAAGTTCATAAATATAATTACATTATAACGTTATCAAATCAATGTAATAATAGGGATAGAAACCAAACACTATATTATCGTAGATGGAAAATAATTTTCATAAAACACTTGAACTCCATTCTTGAGGAAAATATCCTTTCTTATTCAAAAACATTTTGCCTTTCTCAACATTTCATAAAATTTTAAACTAAAATATTTTAATTGAAAATTAACTTGAATACATGAAATGGAATCTTCATGGAAATAATTTTCTATGAAATCATAAAATTCAAATCAAGTTGTATAAGTTAAAAAACATTCTTCTTGTACTTTGGTCGTCAATGTAAAAAAGTATCTCGTACTAAAAATGACAAGAGATTCCTTTCATATATTTTACTAAATAATTCACCAATAGGTAAAATTGGATTTAAAAAATTTTAAGAGGATAAAAATAATATTACATATTGTGGAAACATGGATGTGGTTGAAAAATATACCCCAAAAAATTCTGAAGTATAAAAAATCTCAGATAAAAATGAGATTGTGAGATTTTCCATTACCTTAGGTCTGATATGCTATGTACCAATCTAAACCTCCTGTATGATGATTTGAACAATTTAATTTAATTATTACCAAATAAAATATGTTGTTATGATATCCTATAAGTTCATATTCTTATCTTCTTATTTGTAATATTTCATTTCTACTTATTATTCGGGTGTTCATTGCTTTATGATATTATGTGTGTTTTGTCAAATAAATTATTATTCCAATTTATTGGATATAGATAAACAATTTACATAATGATATATATCCGATTTTTTCATTCAATTCGTTTATATAATCATGGTTTAATGAAAATCTCATAGAACAAATCTCATCGCATCGTGGAGACGGTAAGCCGTACATACGCACGAGCAATGATGTCATTCCCATAATAATTGAATGGTATTGGAGTGGATAATAGAATATCTCAACATTAGTATCATGTTATAATAATCATATATAGTTAATATTTTCACTATTATTACTATACAAGTATGGTGGTGGTGGAAAACAGATTAAACAATGTTGTGGAGATGGTATTCCCTACATACGCACACGCACTGATTTTGTTTTCCGTTGGACGGATTGAAGGTGAAATAGAGTTGTTTCATATTTATAATAATATATCAGTTTATAATTTATAATGATGCTATTACATTATTATGAAACAAATAAAGAAGAGTAAGTATAAGAAGAAATAAATTTGAAAGAATTGGTAAAGGATATTACCTCTTCTTCGACGCGCCTCTTCTAAACCTCCTCTTAGGGCACTAAAGTTGGTCTTTTAATAAGACCATGAAATATAGTATGTTTCTAGGGAAGTTTAGAAGAAAAATTTACAGGTTTTTTCTGATATGTAAGGCTCAAAATGCTGTGAGGCGGAGAGGGAGGAGGTTTCCTTTTATAATTGAGGAGAAGGGAACTTTTGGAAGCCTCTGAAATACTAATTTATAATAAACTCAAACCCCACATAAAAAACTCAAAAATGACTCAAATCCAATGATTTGGTGAGGTAGGGTTTTAATCCCATCATCCAAAAATATTTATTCAAGTTGGGAATTTATTTTAAACCTTAACAAATTGATTTATCCTTATTTAATGTATTTAATTTTATTTTTGTTAATAATACTCTATATTTTAAATTATTATAAATAATTAATTATATGTTGTAAATTGTACATAATATGATAATTTATTAAATTGTAGACCATTTAAATTTCAATTAATAATTTTTAAATATTTTTTTGAATTCTAAAAAATTTAAAATATGTTATTTTTTAAAATAACAATATTGTCAATTTTGACACTATTCATTTATTTGAATTTATATTAAATACACAGCGATGATATATTCTAAACAAAATATTTAATAGATTTCTAACATTTCATATTAATTAAAATTATTTTGGATAACATTAATTAGTTCATATAATATTTATTTTAATATGTTTAATACCATTTATTTGATAATTCAATCAATAAAATAATTTGTACATCACTATTGTGTCACCATTAATGCTAATTATTTAATAATTAAAAATTCTAATTAAATTAACATGATGTAGATAGTTTTTTTATATTTCTATGTGACTATTTATGTTCGATGTTTTATGAATTTTATCACTAAATTAAAATTATTACACAGATAAGGTATATGAGAGTGACATGTTGTCACTTTAATAGGTTTTAATAATAATTAGATAATTTTCATGGTCAAAAATCCATGAAATGAATCTATTCTGACCCTTATGTGATATGGGTCAAATTTTATTCTTCCTATAGAATTTTAACAGGTGTTAGGGTAATTTTATAATCATCATTTTACCCTTAATTACCTGATTTACCTTTAACTGTAGTAAATAAAATTTACCGTAGTTACTATTCATAATGTCTAATATAAAAAAGTAGCCTATTAACATAATTTGGACCTACTGATTCCAAATAAGAAATCCATTTTTCAAAATTCAAAACATAGTAGTTGCAGTAATTAATTTAAAATTAATCCGATTGTTAAGAAAATAGGTTTTAAAAGTAAAAACATTATCATAGATTGAAATGTTTTTACCAATGAATTCAATGTAAAACTAATGGTAATGACAGAAATTATATTAAACGGTAAAAATAGATTCTATTTATAATTTAAACCCATTAAATTTTATCATTTCACCATATAAGGTATCTTGATGAAAAAAGTTATTTTTAAGAAAAAATTAGCGTATTTTTACTATTCATCAAAATATAAAAGTTATCATAAATGTATCAAAAGCATATCCAATATAAATTTATATATCATGATTGAATATAATATCATTATTTTGTAATATTGAACTTATAAAATTGTCAAAAATTATATTTAAAATGGATGCGCCATCAAAAGGCGGTAAAACTATAGTTTTTTAAAAATACATCTTTTATCTGAAAATTTTATTTTGTTCTAATAACATATTCTAGATAATGAGTAAGATGAATGGTAATGTTATCAAATTAAATAAAAAATTCATAACGGCTACTTTATAATAATATTATAAAAATATATCATTGTTTGTGAAACTCAGTATTGCGTACAACGCAATCTATCGAGGAAGGCTGCTCTAGCATGTAACGCAAGCCAAGCCAGTGTTCTATCTATTGAAATATTCATTTGTTGTTTCATATAACATAAGACCTAAAAATATATATTTCCAAAAAAATATAAGGGTGTTACATCATGTCAGACGATAGAGGGGATATGTTATTCATGTCATGGTAATGGTCACATTGAACATGATTTCATGAACCAACATGTCCATGATAGTAGGTAGTCAGTAGATGGAAAACCACAAAAGAGGTAGTTCTTTGATTGGGTTCTCTAAAGTGAATAAATAGAGGATTCTAAGGAGGTGTAACATGAAGAAGAGTAGTAATGACACATGAAAGATGACTTATTAGTTGATGGAGACAATATGAGCTACCTCTTCCACCACCACATTGTGGGCCACAACATGCTTAGAGAGTGAGCAGTCCGAGCCGCTCGTAGAAATATTTCATTGATGCTTATGGCCACGAATATCAAAATATTATATAAGGTAAAATATTTATTTATTTTAAATATTCTATAAAATATATAGAAATAGTTGTGAGTAACTTCATTATCTCTATATCCCTTGTGTGTGATATAGACCTCCCCTTTGATAGCTCATTACTATAACATTTTCGATAGGTTCCATCCAGGTGTGTTTTAATATAATCACTTATCTACTAGATGTGTGAGATATCATATTTTGAAGAGTGTTTCAAATGATACCTCTTACTCATCCTGAAGAAATCATATGATAGCATCTTTGGTATGAACTAATTATGTAATGATTGATCCCTGATAGATGGTCATCAAAAATAGGTCAGATGCATTAGGTTAGATGGGATGAGATTCACCATTGTGGGTGGGAGATATCCCATATATGTATGATTTATCCTTGTGTATCGGAGTATTTTTCCTATATATAATCATTTTTGAGTTTTTACTTTAGCCTAGGTGTAAAGTCTAGAATATTGATTCCTTTTTTGTTGGAAGAATTTATGGAAATCTTCCCTGAATAAGTTATTGGACTACTTCTTAGATAGGAGATATAATTAAAAATTAATAATTTCTCAAGGACCATACAAAAATATTCTTTTTTAATATTGAATGGAACATACTATGCTTCATGTTATGAGAGTGTAGTTTCCTGACCATCGAGTATAGGGTATTCTCCAACCCAGTGTGTCTCAAAGTGAGGCTTCAGTTTTGTTTGTGATAATGGAAGACATGTTATTGGGGTTTTATGTTGATTATTAATTACTGATGTAGCTAATTATAGAAGTATATTACCATTATTCAATGATTTATGGCCTCTTTGAAAATTAAAAAGGAACAATTTCATTCTAGAAGATCAATCTCTAGTCTTACAACCATCGGATTATGGTTCATGAGGTTGAAATAATACAACAATCATTCCAATGTCACTATAAAAACTATGTGTTTCTGGTGATTCCATTCAGTGTTACAAATTCCCCCACAATGTTTATGGATTTGATAAAACATATCATCTATGAATATATGGATTGATTATGTGTTTTTCATCATTGATGTCATACTCATCTACTATGTGTCAGAGGTTGAGATTTCAAAAAACATCTTGATGGTCATAAACATCAAATGGGAGCACATGATTTGTGATATGATACCAATGATCTAGTCCTAGATCCATGATTTTCACTTTATAGGGATCTTCATTTCTGAGAATGGATTATCTATGGGCTTAGTGTAAAAAAATGTATTGATTATTTTTCATACACCAAAGAGCATGTTAAAGATTCAGAGTTTTCTTAGAGGGTATAGGTACCATATAATGCTCAAGACAATCTTCTTAATGATTTATACCTGAATGATCACCCTTACATGAAAAGGGAATCTGTTAACCATGATTGAGAAATGTCAAGTTTACTTTTAGAATTTGAGGGTGAGGCTATCCAGTGGTCATTTTTTGAGACTATATTAGGTGGTTATGGAGTATATAGTGTTTTTTCATTCTCCATGTGATAGGATCACCTATGTATTGATGGATATGAAGGTTTTGATCACATAAGGGTCAACATAATTTAGACCCCATGTATATAAATTCAAGACACATGTAGTATAGTTAATAGTTTTAATCATCCTTTATAATTATATGGACACACTATCTTATGAGAGAGAACTAATGTTTTAAATTATACCATCAGTGTCCCGGGTATATCATTATATAAGAAGATATAATCCTATGTAAAATAAACAAGTTTGGTTTTAATGTGATTATGAATTTGATATTCTATAATCATAGTATCAGTTATGTTGTGGAAAATTCCATTTGAAAGATGTCTCCTACTCATTTTTTTGAAGGCCCCATCCAGGTAGTTGGATTATTTGAATCTATATGTGCTAGGAGAGAGTGGTGTAGCTTATCATCAGTTGAGGTTTTTGAATCCACTACTTCCCCATAGCATTAGGTAAGATCATACAATAGAACTTGATTATAAGGTTAATCATGACCATATATTTGAGAAAAATGTCATCCATTTCTAGGTAAAGTTGGTGATTCTGGTTATAATGTGATAATTGGTAATTAAGAGGTTTCTCATTTCTATCAAGGATACATAGCCTAGAGTATGGAATAATATAGAGATGTTCAGTGGTGGTTGTGTTGGGATAGGACATGTAGGTGTTTCACTGAGTTCTCCACATAGTGTCTCACATGTAATCTTGTATAGGTTATTCCCTAGGGTCTCGATGGTCTCACATAGGAACATGAAATCCTTGTGTTAAAATGGTATGGAATTTCAATTTATTTTTTTACAGGGAATCCATAGATAACGAGAGGGTGTAATGATGTTTGGTTGATTTTAGACTCACTCATGATGTTGAACAATTCCTTTCCATTAAGAGGAAGTTTTTGGTAGAGAATATGGGTTAGTTTTAAGTACATTATATCATATGGATTCATGGGGCATCCTAATATATTGTCTCTCACTAAGATGTGTTTTTTATATATGTGATTATGGAAGTCATGTAGGAGGTGTTATGTTTCTTGTTGATAACGAGTTCAGTGTTTTACCCCTAGATTTTTGGGAAGACCTAATTCACTATCTATGTGTTAGTTGACATATTGATACCATCAGTTTGGGAAATTATACAGAGTTGAGAGTATCACATTAAACAAGTAGTGATTTATTATAATATTATATATCACAATTTGATCATCATGGACCCATTCGAGGCCCTTTATAGGAGTCACTATAGGTCCCCCACGTGATGAAAAAAGATTGGAGAGATGTATCATATTGGCATAGAAATGGTACATGTGATGAATAAAGAGGTTTAAGTGATCTATAAGAATATGAGGACAACCCAATACAGATAAAAATAATATAAAATTCATCTTCATATCCCATGGATGATTATGTAAAATGTCAATGTTTATTTGATTCTTCCCAAAATGATGATTGTTGAGGACTATCCAGAATGGAATGTTATCCCTACGGTTCATAGGTCCATTAAATATCCTAAAGAGGTTTTTCTAGGTTTCATTCTACATGTACTTATCCCCCTATATTAATGGGGTGCATGAATTCTTCCTTTTTTCTATTGTTGAGGAGATATGTCCATGACCATATAAAATTAATAAAAAAGGATGAGATGAACATCAAGGATAGAGAAATAATTATGAAACCCCACTTTGTGATCAAGGATCAATGGGAGATGAATTTTTAGGGATAGGGAATTTGTATGGCTTGTTTGTTGTGGAAGCATCGGTGCATAAATAAGGTTTCCTTGGAGTGGGGGATCTAGATGTAGGATTATTTTTCCAACCTTTATGTTTTCCCTATTCTATTTAGGGATGCAATTACTTTAGTGTGTGTGGGGGGGTAATAATGTAGAGACTGAGCTTTTCAGTTTAATACATCAAAAATATTAAGAAATATTAATAGTTCAGATCATAGTGAAATGAAAAGAATACATGTGAAAATGAAACTACAATTTATTTTATAAATATATAATACATATTAAAATCATATCCACATTTTTTCCTAAAATAATTGAATATCTCTTAGATAGAGGCTCAGATCAGATATTTGAGATCATCCATGAATCAATTATGTGTGTTTTACCCTATATATAACCTAAATAGTCTTATCTCCAGACACTCGGATAATGTATTCATTACTGGATAAAATAAAATTATTAACCAAATTTTCTATTAAATTCATTCTTTTAATATAAAAAACTAATATTCTCTATGTAATTTCTCCAATATAAATTCTAAAATGTTAGTTGAATAAATCTATGAACCTTTATAAGAGAATGTACATAAATTTTAATTGGTGTATTGATATAATATGAAGAATGATAATAAGATCAAGGTGATTTGAGAGGTTGTGAACGTTGAGGGTCTTTATCGTTACTGTTTAATGTGTTATACAATAAATATCTATCCATAATTAAGTTTTACATCATTAATTATGGTTTCCTCACTTTATTAAAACAATTAATTAATATTAAATAATTTTAATAATTTTCCGATGAATGTGAACCTTCCCATGGGATTTATTAAATTTTTTGATTTTTTTATCTGATAAAATAAACTTTTACCCTTGTTATCACCCAACTTATGTGATCAGTATACATTAATTATTGATACTCAATGGGTTTAACATTTATTTTGTAAATATTCTCCTCTCTTTTCGTAGTATTATTCACCTTCTCCTAGGGGTTCATTTTATACATTGTAGTTGTGGGTTCGAGCATGATTAAAATCATGGACTCTTGGTGATAGCATGGATGACATGTGGATTGAGAGTTTTCATAGGGATAATGGAACAATTTTGGATTATGTGACACTTTGTAGTACTTAGATATGTATTAGTGATGGGATGGATTAGTATATGATCAAATATGTGAAACACGATGGTCCATCCTTCAAGGGGATTATCATATTCATATTTCTAGCCAACATAGGATTAAAATCAATGGTTATGGGTGGTGTCCATGAATTTTGGGTGGTAAAATGTTGGTGAAAATAGATAAACAATATTCATGAAGGAAATTTTGGAATCATTATAAATCATGACTGCACAATGTCTAACTCAGAAGAACACACAATTTTTATCCCATGAAGATGTGGTTCTGGGGTCTCATGGGGTAGTCATCGATCACTCACCTTGTGTATTAGTCCACATTCCATGTGAAAACTCTCAAGTGGACGAGTCATGTTATTGCATCACACTACTTGGACCATATGCAGTTGGAAACATCCATTACTCTTTGAGTAAGTGAGAATGGTTTGGTACACTAGAATGGATAGGTACCCAAGAACAACCTAAATGAATTGGGAATGGAAATAAGTTCATAGAAATTCCCATGGTGGATGATACATGTTGTGTAGTCCCTATATATTCTATGTACAATTATATAGACATCAATCACTGTATATTAGAGTATATGATTTTGAAAAAGAGTGGGGGATATGCCATATGAACACCTTAGACACCTTTTACAACTACAATAAACACCAACCAAGCATATCAGTTTTTTAGACATGTATTTTTTCCAAATAATACATGACCATAAGAAGTTATCCATATATTATCTGATGGTATCCTTCATATTCATTTTTGAGATACAAAATTGAAATTCTCAATCATCACGATTCATTATGTGGTAATTGATGATGACATAGATTATGCAAGATCATTAGTAAGAGAGGATGAGGCAGGAAACCCCCTGCCCTATAAGTGTGTGTTTCCACCATGAACCTTACACTTGATTGAGTGAAACCACTCCCCCCAAACATTAGGGATTTTTTCTTTTATACATGTTTTTCAACACCCTTGATGTAATATTGTTTGGTCCTTTGAACACTGATGGGAACCCTCTAGACATACTAGGTTGTGGTTCCATTGTCGTCATATACCCTATGAGTGGTATTCTCCTACACCAACATACTTGGGATTGAGTCCACTACAAATATAGTGGAACCCTCGCCACAGCCATGATGAACTAGAGAACGTATACTGTACAGATAGAAAACATGTGGGATTCCATATCATACTAGTGTGTCGGTCCTCTGTGATTTGAATGGAATACATCTAATTCATTAAGATTCATGTACACCATGACTTGAGAAGAATACCCTTGATGCACTAGGTTTTCGATCCTCTGCCCATTTCTCGAGTCCCACCCACCTAAAGAGCTACAGTGTTGGTCCACTATCTATACATTAAGTTGAATAACTATAAGAAACTATGGTGAAAGTAATATATATGTTAAATATTTCACCCCGTGGTCTTTGGAGGAGTGGTGAGATTCGGGACCTCCTCATTACCTTCTTAGAAAGACAAATCAGATGTTGGGAATTGATGATGGACCATTAGAGTTATATGAAAATTCATTATCCCATGATGGGTTGTGAGATATAGATCCATGTTATCTTTCATCTGGGCTTATCTATGAACAAAAACACACACAGAGACACACACACACATATATATAGTTGGCTTTTACATCCCCCTTGTTTTTGTTCAACCTAACTACAACTATTATATCCTTTGTTTCCTCCATTAAATTTTATTCCATAGTACTGGTTATATATATTCACATCCATGAATGGTATTTTCCCACATGTGTTATTTAATATAAAGATGATGTAAATAACATTAGTTCTTTTGGTGGAGTATAGGAATACTCAGGATCATAGTCCATGTATGGCGGCATGTCTTCTAGATTAGATCCCACCCCCACTAATCTTTCCATACCTCTAATTATTGATTGTTTGGGACTTCAGTTTTTGGATGGGAATGTATTTTTCCCCTTAACAAATTTGTTTTATTTTATCATACACATATTAATTCCCTATTAATTTTTTAATACATGGTTTTGCCACATATGTTGAAACCGTTTTTAATATTCATCTACACTTTTTCATGGAGTTGTTGGGTGTTTGGTTACCTATACATTAGGAAAAGGCCTCCCATTATAGTTATGCCTTCACGGAGATCATCACCGGCTTCTATCCTATTGGAGGTGGGCTTACTGTTATGATGTATAAGACTTATGTAGTCTATGTGGGGCTATGTGGGTTTGGTTGTTATAATTATCTTATTAAAAGAGAATAATAATTACTGTTTTGGAAATAATAATATTTTCTAATATTCACCATAAAAATATTCTATTTTTGAAACTCCCAAAAAATTTATCAAATGATAATAGTGTTATACTAGGATACAAGATGATGCACATTTTGTAAACGTCATAATCAAAATTCACAAAAATATTCTTTTATATAAATATACAAAATAAAGAAAACCTACCGTTATATGGAAATTGATTTTTTAGACTTTAAATGTTCTTAATATTATTTCCAATGAATTTAAAAAATAAATACTATTATCATAATAAATATTAGATAATAATATTTTGAAAATTTTCAATTGAATATATAGGTATACAATATTGATCACTTAATAAAAAATTTCTAAAAACGATTTAATAACATTCATAATAAATACAAAATATAAAATTTAAATTATAATTATTTATATATATTCTTAATAATTAACTAATTATATTATTTGAAAATATTAATTTAAAAATTTTAAATAAATCATATTATATTTTAATAATATTAATATCATAAAAATATACATTATATCAATATAATATTGTAGTTTTATTGTGATTTATTTTAATCAAAATATTATATAATAAATATTATACTAATGCATATCAACAGGATATATATGTATATATATATATAGATATATATCCACTGATCATATTCTCGAATACCATATTTTAAATGATAATATTTCCAATAATGCAGTATATAATGTCCAGATTTTATTTCTATATATATAGACCATATAAAACATGAATTCTATTATCACATCTTAAAACACAAATATCATAATATGATTTTTTTCATTGTAGATCTCACAATTTTACTTATACATTCATGATTCTCAACCTCATTTCAGGTTATTCTTTCTTATTGTAGATTCTCCCGATTATAGTTGATTTGGGTGATCTCCTAGATCAAAATATATTATTATTCTCTATTTAATCAATCCTTTAAATTTATGCACCTTTAGAGGATTCAATAATATATGGATTGTTTTATATAGATTCATGTTATTTTTACTGTTTTCTAAGGAATAAATAATGTATTGTTAATCTAATTCATATATTTCATGACATATTGAAAACCTTTATCCAATTCCATTGGACAAAATAACAAAATAAATTTATTTTAATAAAAATATAGTTTATGGAAGGAATATGATTCCTATAAATAAGGGGTGTTACTGTCATTATTATATCCAACATTACATACTTAATGGGTATAGGATCAAAATCAAGGAATGAGTTAGATTATAAAGAATTATACTGATTTATAATTTATAATATGACAAATATATTTATATTATATGTTAAAATTTTTGTGGATTTTAATTTTGGTAAATGTTTTTCCAAATCATACCATCTTGAGGAAAACTACTGAACAAATGGTTTCATTGGTGTTACAATTTTGTAAATTAGCACTAATATTATAGTAAACACATTTTTGTTTAAGGATCTTATTATCATTATAGGATCCAACTACCATGTTATGCTATAAAATTTATGTGAAAAGTCCAAATGTAAGCCCCTAATTTTTAATGTCACATAAAATCATTTAATGTCCCATTATGTGTATCTCATGATCATAATAGGGTCCAATTAATTTATGTAGATATCCTATTGAACAGTTAAAAAATCTAGACTAATAATGGTAATTTATCCACCATATTACATATTCATAATTCAATTTTTTGAATTTATATCATGTACATATTCAATATAATTCTCTCATTATCAAAAGAATAATTAACTATAAATAATGAAATTCTCCAAAGGTGTTATTTAAGAAACCTTGTGAATAATTTCCCATTATATTTCATTATTTCATATCCATTTTATTTGTACATTTTTTATGGTTTAACATTTATGTAAAGGAATATTTAAATTAACATAATTGTGTGTAAATATAATCTACTTATTTTGATTTATAGAAACCCATTGGAGTAATTTATTCCTTGGCTAGTTCCTATGTAATTAAATCCTCTATTTTTTAATTGGTCATAATATTTCATTTTGTTATAAAAATCGCGAGATTAAAAATCATAAAACCTAAAAATTATTTTATGTAATGATGATAATTGGACCACTCACATTGTCCCACATATGTTTAAATTTATTAATAACAAACTAGGATTATTTAAATTCTTCTTATATTAATGATGTGAATCATAATAGGGAAAAAACTCAATTTGGATTATATTTGGATCATATTATATGATTTTTTCTGATTTTTTCATCAATTAAATTATTTGATATTATATTTTATATTCTAATATAATTAAAATAATTATATAGTTTTGAAGGCTCGAACCATAAGTAATTGGTTGTGTACTAATGATATTAAAAAATAATTCCCAAAAAATACCAATCCCTCATGTCCCACGCTAATATTTGTATTTTGAAAAATAAATATATAAATACATTCTCAGATAAAAGAATGTATTTACTAAAACCGCAAATATTTATTACATGATTATACATATCATATCCACATTAAAAAAAATCTCAATGAACCCAATGGTTTAGTGTATTTTTTAGAAAGATAAAAAAATGATATTATAATTAAAATATAAAATAAATCATCCAGAAATATTATTAATAAATAAAATAATTTATATTAATATAGATTCATATGAATTCTATCGGAAATTGGGATGAAAATGAAGAGAGTGAAGTCAAATTCATAGTATGGGGTTTTAAAATATCCATTAATGAAAAATTATATATCATTAGGTTATAAAAAGGTAAGATACATGGTCATGGAAAAAATTGCATTATTAATGGAATATGATCATGGATCAATTAAAAGTGATCAATGATCAGGAAAGCATAATCATGTCCTAGAAAATATAATCCATAATGATGATCTGGAAAAAATATAACCCATGGAAAAAAGATAAAAATATATTCATTCAATAGTCATGTTATATGATGATAGATAATAGTACTTAGGTATAAATATAAGTGTTGTGAATTATAATATTTTTTAAATTTTTCCTCAAGGATACTAATATAATTGTTCTCTAGGAAAACCTATAATGTCTCATAACATTACAAATTAAGAAAAACCCATGTGTCCAAAAATATAGATGGTTGAGATAATAACTTCTGATTTATGATATATTCAACATAATAGATATATATAATTATAAAATTAATATATGAGAAATAATAATTTTGACCAAAATATTATATAATGATATATCCTATCATATTTTGTTAATATTATGTCAATCATACATCAATTAATGTCACCAAATGACTGATATAAAAAAATAAACTACATGTATATAAACATTAATAATTAAATACTCATCCAATAAATGATAAAATATTCCTCGGTAGATAGATATCAGATTAAAAAATTATATAAATGGTATCTATAACTTGGATATAAAATAGTTAAATGGTCATGTAGATCGATTTCCTTGGTCAATTGAGATGTATGATTTCCTAGGTCAATACCATTCAGTAAAATCAATGAAATATATGACAAACTCATTGAACATAATTTTTTATTAATATTTTCATTACCCATTGACTTCAATATATTAAAAAGGGTAGTTGTGTATCAATCATCTCATAGAGGGTTAATTTCATTACCAATATTGATATATGAAAATTTTGATAGTAAATCAATTGTTGATTTGGGAATAGGATATGAATTATTGATATGTGTAATGAGATGAATTATATAATAAGAAAATGGCATGACCTTTCCCCATAGGGCCTATGCTGTTACTACCCCAAGTGGGCATTCCATAGGCTAGGGGCCGGCGAGTATCGATATAAAGTCGTATTCATAAAACGGGATGGTAGTGCCATTAAACCAATAAAAACCCACATTACAAAAGCACAACTAGAATAAACCAAAATTTAATATGCTTTTGTAAAATGTGTACTGAATAAAAGTGGCCGGAATATAATCCCAACTGAGAAGTACAAGTACAACTAATAATAGAAAAAACTGCTCATGGATCTTCTAATGGGGATCCTACATGAAGTGTAGGTAAAACTCACGATCAGTAGTCTCTACATCATGTTGTGTGAGATGGTCCATATTTGACCACAATCCTATCCTGGCTCCCTCTAACTCAATTAGTTGTGTCCATCATCTTCAAAAGTCACGACAAGGTGTGGGCATAGCCCGACCTGGGGTGAGTTTAACAATACTCGTGCGGGACACTGAGAAGACCGATGTTATCCCATAGTTCCATAAAGGAAGAACCACAAATCTAGACATCAATCACAATGCACAGAGTATTCATCACTTATACATAGGTATATTCCCATACATATTCCTATGATAAAAAAATATACTCATCTCATCCATGAGGAAACTTAAGGCTCCAACATTGAAGACATTTTCACTATAGATCCATAAAGGAAGAAAACCACAATGGTAACACCACCAGGTAACATCACGTTGGTAAAATTTTCACATAGGAAACACCGAATGGTAACACCATGAAGATAAAAGTACCAAAAATGTATCACCATGAAGGTAAAAGACTCATCTCACACAAGGTATATAAGTAATGCACAAGAGTATAGATGATTTGTCGAGAAGTATGATCATATTATTCTATCGAGAGGAACTACTACTGAAAATGTGTAGTCTGACCCACAAAAGATTGATAGGTACTAACCCCTGTAGAGGGTCATAGTTTTTAGGAGGTGTGACCTGCAAGAGTTGGTCACACCCTACCTGGAACGGGGGAGCAGTCTCCCCTATTCTAAAGGCGGATCAACAGCGCCACATGGAGAATCCCGGTCTCCCATGGGACCCACTACGAGTCCTGGTCCACCATCACAAATTTCTATCCAAGGCCATGATCTTTAGCGTGGCACCTGCCTCTGTCCATGTCCTGCTGGTACTGGTCACCGCTGTCTGCCACAATGATATGTCGTGGACCCCTTCTCTGGTAGTGCGCTACAACACACAGCTATCTCTTCTGCGGCCACCCATTGCTGGCCGCCACCATCACCATGCATTCTGGTTTTCATCCATCACAAATAAAATGCACATGATGAATGCACAAAATTCCAACAATAAGGTGCAGGGTATGGGCCTTGTTCGTTTGGTCCGACCCTACACATTATTTTGATAGCAAGAGTGTTTTGTAATCAATAATTCTTTGAAGGATAAACCAAATACAAATCATACCTCATGATTATTGGATAACATCCACGTTTGATGATGATTCATCATTTGTTGTTCCCATATCAATCCTCCAATAACACCATTCAACCATCATTCTTCGGTTCATGATTTGGTGGTGGTCTTCACCTCTTGCTGGAACCGGTATTGTCCTCCAAGTGGTTGGAATCGCGACACAATATCAGAACATCGTCATAAGGTGAAGTCTTTCCAATACCCTTCCCCAAAATCCATATAAATAAGAGAGGGGGGGTGAATAAATCTAATGTCATTGAATGGGGTTCATTTGAAAATAACCATTCTAATTCCAACGATGATGTTAAAAAGGATTTGTGGAGTTAGTCTATTAAATGGATTGACACATTGGTGGTCCCACCACTACTACTTGTATGTTGGAGGAATACAAATGAGAGAAATAAAATAACAAAGATATGTTATTATTCTTTTAAATTTCATAAATATAACATTTTCTATAGATCTACTATTGTCAAAGTGAATCCTTCTTTAAGAGAACCCTACTACTACATATTCAATGGTGCCCTTGAATTTTTAATCTATACCTCGACACAAATGTTAATAAAATGCCTCTTGAACATTTACTAAACGTAAGTTAGATAATGTTAATAAATTCATTCAGGGAACACCAGGCCTCGGAATTGTGCATCGTCAATTTTCGATGACTCATTATAATTATATATAATTTATAAAAATTTCATAAAAAATATGGGTCTTTACAATCTCCCCACCTTAGGTATTTTCATCCCCTAAAGCCACAACATAGACTAAGAAAAAAATGGCGTTACTAAGAACGAATCAAAGCCTCTCGCTCCCATGTTCTCTTCTAGAGGATGATGTGCTGCCAGTGAACATGCACCAGAGGTATTTATCGTCTACGAAGAACCAATTACAATCGATCCTCATTTTCTACTGGAACCTCTGTAATTGTCACCCCATCATCAAAGACCAGCCCACCATGGTCGATGACTTGAGATGGTTCATGCTCGTATTTCCCCATCTAGGATACGTGGAAGATGTCATGAATCCTCTCTAAATATGGTGGATGTTCCAAGGGGTATTCTACCTCACTAATCCTCCGAAGCATCAGAAATGGAATGATAAACCACGATTAGAGTTTTCCACCTCATCCAAATCATTGTAATCCCCATCAAGGGGATACTCACAAGAAAACATGGTCCCCCTCCTGGAAAACCATAGGTCTTTTTCTCTTATCATCATAAGACATCTCTCTTCTATGTGAAGGCTTCATCTTATCATGGATGATTTTCACCTTCACTGTGGTAGCCCATACAAACTCTTGACCCATATGTTCTGACTCCGCTGAGACTATCTAGTATAGATGGGATTTGAAAGGTTGACCGTACATGTCCTGGAATGGTTTAATATTGATTGTGGAGTGATAAATGTTATTTTATGAAAACTCCACCAAGGGAAAATGAACTATCCAAAGACAGAACAAATCTAGGGTGCAATCACGAAACATGTCCTCTATTGTTTGAATGGTCTGCTCCATTTGATAATCCATTTGAGGATAAATTGTGGTGATCAAATTTAGTTGAGTCTCGAATGCCACCTATAATGCCTTACACACCCAGGACGTAAAATGAACATCATGGTTAGATAAGATTGTCGATGTCACCCAGTGAAGTCGTACAATCTCTTGAACATAGAGGCATCCCAAGCTCTCTACTGATCCCTATACTCATATGGGATGGTAGTGGGCCGAAAATATGAGTCATTCAAAGATCAACTAGATGGAATCCTGTCCCATGGACAACTGTGGTATCCCTATAAGAAATTCCTTGGATATGACATCCCACTTCCACTACGGCACCTCTAGTTGGAGCACTAAGCATGCTGGTACATGATTCTTAGCCATCACTTTCTAATAAGTGAGGCATCATGAAACAAACTATTCCCCTCCTTTCTTCATTCATAGGCAGTAGTACTAACACTGGAGGTCCTGGAACATCGTCGCCACTCCCATATATACCTCCAGAGGTGAAATATGGTACTGTCTCCACACCACCACCTATAGCGCCACTAGTACCATGGTGAATCCCATAAAAATGATTATGTGATCCCACCTTCAGAAAATTATATCATTTTCCTGTCTTGAGGATATCTGGACACGTTGAGCCTCGTAGTCAATGTCCTCATGTTATGCCTGCCGAAGTCTCTGAAGAATTGGGGGAGTGATAGTCATAGACTACAGTTATACATCTCCATCTATTTCCAAAAGGATATTTGCAACGTGGTTAGCTACATTGTCACCTCACTCAGAAATTATAAAGCAGACCTCCTGATAGGTTTGTATACCACTACATTCCCCTTCAAAATAGAGTAGACTATCTCAAAGTCATTTTTTTGGTGGAACTCCAGACAACGTTTTTGTCTCATGTTTATGTCATTATGAGGGAAGATATACATTAGACTCTTGTAATCATAGTAAACAATAAACTATTCTCCCATGATGTAGCATCACAAAATTTTCATGGATATGACTAATACTTCTAGCTCCATGTAATGTGTAATGTAGTTATTCTCATGATATCTTAGTTGTTGTGAACTATAAGCAATCATTTCTCACGCTTACATCTGGATACATCCGTGTCCCGTCTTGGATACGTCGTAGTATACTACATACCCAACACCATATTCTGATATCATCAAAATGGGGGAACATTTTAGTCTCTTCCTCAACTCCTAAAAACTCTGTTGGAATCTCTCCATTCAGAAGAAGAGTTGTCCTTCTTTTTAAATTTCTAAATGGGTTCTGAAAAAATGGAAAATTCTGGTATGAATCTATGGTAGTACCGATCCAATCCTCAGAAACTCCGCACCTCAGTCGCACTTATGGGTGGATCCTATGATTGCAAAGGCTCTATCATTTCCAAATACATTTCAACTTCAGTATCTGAGATAAAGTGTCTAGGGATGTAGATCAACGGTATCCAGAACGGGAACATAGAGAGCATACCATAATGGTGATGTTCTAGGACTGTATCCAGAACTACCTGGAGATGATAGGAATGCTCCTCCTACGACACAGAGTATATCATGATGCCTTCGATGAAGACCACCACAAAGAGATCGAGGTATGACTGATAGATCATGTTCATGAGTCCCATGAACACTATTGCGGCTTTGGTCAAACTCAATAGCATAACAATGAACTCATAGGTACCATATCCTCATCTGAAGGCTATATTCTGCACATCCTCATCTCGTACCCTGAGCTGATGAGATCCTAAACTATGGTCTATCATCGAAACCTGAAGATATCCCTTAAACTGATCTAAGAGATCATCGATCCTCGTTATTGGATACATTAAATTCAAAATAAGCTAGTTCAGGATCCCATCATCTACAAAGAGTCTCAAAATCCCATCTTCTTTCTTGGCTAACAAAATTGGGGCTTTCCATGGAGAAACACTGGTCCTATTAAACCCCTTCCTCTGCAAGTCCTCCAAATGTACCTATAACTCACGATTATCTATGGGAGACGTCCGATATGATGGGGTAGATATCGGTGCCTTATCAGGGTACATGTCGATGTAAAATTATACCTCTATATGAAGAGGTAGTCCTAGAACATCATCATTGAAGACATCGACAGATTGGTCCACCACTAAAGGATAAATCAGACTGTCGACATCAACTTCTCTGAACAAAAATCTATCCAAATGATGTGTAATCGGTTTCACCCTCCTTCGAGAAAGGCCATACTATTTATTAAAGGTTCCCTTCATGCAATTGAAGGATTTACTGGTTCCATATATGCAGACAAACCACACTTTGAACCTAATACAGCCTATCTATGCATGGATTGTGGGTAACCAGTCCATACCATAGATGGAATTGTGAGGCCTCAACACTGCTACTTGAATATCCCATACAAGGCTCATGCCTCCTAGAGTAATCTCACAATGCTGACTCTAGTGTGTAATCATCGAATCATCTCTTGTAAGTGTCTCTAGCCATAACGATTGAGTCAACGGCTCCACCGGAATCTCCGAGATTCAAACGATTGTCATGGTAACGAAAGAGTCACTAGAACATGTGTCTATATGTACTACAACTAATGTGAATTAGACACAAATCTTACCTCAAATCAACTCTAGAGCACCATGTTCGTAGTCCTATGCTACCTGGATCTATGCTCGTCCATGTACTCATACACCATGTGGTCTTGGTGGTCCACCTGAAGGTGGTGGCAGTAGATCCTTGAATCGCCACCCACCACCTATTGCATGACTTGATCCTCTTCCATTTATTATTCTATACATACCTCCATGATCAAAAATCGGTCTCGATCTCGGTGGCCCCTTGACCATTGGTTGGTCGTCCGTACGACAGGTTGGGCAGTCGCGAGCCTTGTGACCATGCCCGCCGAACGAGTAGCACTGCCTGCTCCTCATCTATACTCCTATGTCCTAAAAGCCCCTCACCACCGACCATATATCCTGAGGTGATCAACCAGAATATATATCCCACATGGGCCCCAGTGTCATCCATCTATTGCCTTCTATAGATGACTCTGCTACCTAACATCCTATGGTGGCTCTCTCTATTAGTGCATGATCATCTAGGAATCTCTCCCACAATAGTGCTCACTCTAGCACCCTTGCCAGTGTCACAATGCTGAATGATAACATTAAGGCTCTAATATCATGTCGGAGACCCTTCTCAACAGTCCGGGAATTATATAAAGGGTTGTATACCTTGTTAGTTGAGTAGTGGGAGAGATCAATAAACCACTCCATGTACTGGGCCACAGTCTAGCTGCCCTACAGTAAATACAACATCTCTTATATAAGAAATTAGCATAGGGTCACTGGGAAAAACTATTCCATGAAAAGGCCCTCAATGTCTAACCACATGAGGATATACTCATCATGTATCTAGAGTGTAAGACTCCACCATATCCCATCTGCTCATTGGGTGACAGGAAGCTAGGATCACCAATAGATCACCTGGTGTCCCAACTAATCGAATATATCTGGCTATAGCCTCCAACCAATCCTCAGTCACCGGTGGATACATCATTCCATTGAACTATTGAGATCTCATCCACAAAAACACTTAAAAACACTAAGTCGGTGTGCACGCTCTGTTGGTGGAATCTACATCCCAACCTGTGGTGGTGATACTGGTACACTGGACGATTGTTCTGTCATAGTAATATGGACCTGCACTAAAGCCTCATCACACGGTGGGACATCATGATTCATTCTCTCAGGAATCCTAGATGGATGTCTACATGGAATCATCATGAGAGAAAAACATGTGTTCCATGGTCAAAAACTTATACACACTAATCTTCCTTGAGAGATCTAAAGAAAAACCTTTCAAAAACACATGCAATCAATATTTCCATTCACTGAATCAGAAATCAGAATTCAGGTTCCTGGTGTATAGATACACTAACTGCCACACCAACATTGGATTCCCAAAACTGAAAACCACACTCATAACACTCAATAATGTTCCCACATAAAAATTATCAGTGGACTAGTTCATCTGTAGAACCGACCCCTTTGATACCATTTTTTAATGACATGGACCCCAGGGCCCATATTGTTACTACACCATGCCCACCTTTCATAGTCCAGAGATTGGAAACTAATACCAGAATGGTATATCCCTAAAATGGGAGAAATTTCCTTTAAACATGTAAAAACACACATCCCAAAAACACAACTATAAGAAACTAAAAAGTAAACTGATGTAGAAAATATTGTTCTAAAGAAAAGTTTCATGAATACAAGCCCATCAAAAAAGTACATGTACTATTGGAAAAAGATAAAACAGCTCCTGGATTTTCCATCAAGGATCATACATGAATGTTAGGTACAAATAACGATCAATTGTCTCTACAAGAATTTACATCAAATGGTCCTCCATGGAGCACTGTCCAGTCCAGGCTCCCTCATCCTTGTTCAACACAGTTCGTCGTTCGCAAAAGACACTACATGGTGTAGGCATAAAAAATTTAGGGGTGAGTATAAAAATACACATCCAAGACCCTGAGACCCCCATAAGGTCTCCAAATAATCCACAAAGAAAAAAAAAAGAAAGATATCAATCACAGAGCATGAAACAGTTATTAACTCTACGTAGGTATATTCTCATATATATACCTATGTTATCAAAAGATACATATTTCATCCATGATTAAATTAATGGTTCCATATTTTAATCCATTTTCAAAACTTCTCCATGAGGGAAGAATACCACAATGGTAATAGCATGAGGTATCACCACGTTGGTAAAATAATCACATAGGTAACACCTGGAAGGAAACACCATGACTATAAAAGTACCACAAAGGTAACACCACCATTGTAACACCATGATGTTAAAACACTCATCTCACACTAGGTATATAAGTAAATCATATAAGTAAATATGTTTATTCAAGAAACTAGACCATATTATTCTATCGGGAGGCACTGCTGCTGACTATACGAAGTCTGACCCACACAGGAATGATAGGTACTAACCCCCACTAACCCACACATGATCTAACCCTCACTGGATCAGTATGCCCTGAGCCACACAAGATCTCTGAGTGTTGAACCATTCAAAATCCAAGCCACATAGGATTGGTGTTGACCCACAAAGGATCGCTCAGTATTAACCCTTGCATGATCTATCTCCATCTTCGACTCTCTACCTGCCAGAAGATTCTCTCTAATACCATGTTTGGGAGAATGGATTCCCAATCCATCAGTCATACATCATATTCTATCATGATCCATGAAGATTGTAATCCAAAAGACCTATATTTATTATGGTATCCAATGCAACATACGACGAGTCAATCAGATTCTGGGTCAGTGACTAATAAGTGTTTTAGTTCTGAGGGTCCGATTGGATTCGGGTTCGATCCAACCTGGTTAATCTCCAACATTCTCCAAAACACAGGTGGAGTATACCAAAAGTATTGTCTCACTCCATGGGTTCTAGTTCCATAAATGATTCATCAAACGATTGCAAAGATATTATGTTATAACCATTTAAGAGATAGAGGGTCATAGTGGGTCCACATTTGGTCTGACACGATCGGACCGACCCGACCCAACACAAACGTGCCAAGGTCGGTCCGCGGCAGGCACAACCCACTATGCTCGAGCCGCCGGCCCACGAAGGGCCTAAAAAGTTGGGCTTGCACGGCCCATCCAACGAAGGGGAATGACCAGCTGGAGGCCTAGCCCGCTAGAGCTTGTGTGAACCAGCCCAAAATGGGGAATAACCTACAGGAGTCATAGCCCACTGGAGCGGGGGCCGCCCTAGAAGGCATGGGTAGAGCGGTCTTCCCCATTTTGAAGGCATATCGACAGGGCTTCCTTTTGCTACCAGTTCACCCACGGGACCCAATGGGGGTCCTAGTCCACTACCGTGACATCTGAACTGTGAACATCCTCAACAATGCAAGACGACTCACTTCTCACCTCATTCTATGTTTTTTCAGTGCCAGCCACCTCTGTCAACCATGGCAATATGTTGTGTCCCCCTTCTCTGGCAGCCTGTGACAATGCGCCACCTTTTCTTTCACAGTCGGTCATTGCCGAACGCCTCGGTCACCCACCATATCTACTACGGAAACCTTCATTGCTGGATGCATGTGACGGTATGCCGCCATCTCTTCCGTAGCCAACCATTCCCAGTTGTCGCCATCACCCGATCTTCCGATTTCTTTGTAACCCGAATAAAATTCTCGTAAAGAAATCATCAAATTCCAATCAAAATGTGGGGGGTTAAGAAATCTATTGTTTTCCGCGCCACTCTGTGTTAGCTTGATAGGAAGAGGGTAGTGTAATAATCAATTCATTTATATATAATCTAAATAAAAAATCTATCTCAAGATCATTGGAGAAAGTCCATGTTTGAGGAAGGGTCGATGTTCGTTGTTCCCAAAACCAGACTCCAATGACACTTCTCAATCGTCATTATTCGTTTTCTAGTTTATGGATGCTGGTCACCACTCACCGGAACCGGTACCTTCCTCCAAGTTGATGGCATCACAAAACTTTATCATAACTTCATTTCCTGGTGATGTCGTTCCAATACACCTCCCGAAACTCTATATAAGTAGGAGAGGGGGAGGGGGAGTAAAAGTCTGGGAATTAATGTTGGATATTTAATAAAAACATTTTTTATTCCAATGGCACAGTTACAATGGATGGGAGGATTCATTCCATTTAATGTATTAACACGTCGTTGGATCTACCAATTTCGCTTGTCCATTGGAGGAAATGAAATGAAGGAAGTAAAATAACTAAGATATTTTATTATTATTTTTAAAAGTCCAAATGCTATATTTTTTCTCTTGATCTACTAAGGTTAAACTGCATACTTTTTTATTCAAATACCAGCCCTACTTATTCAATGGTGCTATCAGATTTTTAATCTGATAATAGTTTCAAATTTTAGAAAACATCGCTCATGTGTTTCCGAAACATACCTTAAAAAATGTTAAGAATTTCATTCTGGGCACACCGATCCTCAGAATTGTATGTAGTCAATTTCACAAACTCTTAGTAACTCCATATAATTCCAAAAATTACATCTCAAATCCATGTATTTATATAGATTTAAATTAATATAATATAAATTAATAATTTCTTAGAAGATAAATACTTAGTTGATTTAATGTAATTATAGAATATTTAAGAATCACTTTCTTCAATTTTATATACTTCTTAATGTTCATAAATATTGAATATAATGGAATATTTATAAATATTATGTTGTGGTATAAAGATATGTATATTTAAAATAAATATATTTTAATCATTTTATAAGATATAATAATTATATAAGAAATTTTCTTCATAACTAACAGAGGAAAGAGGAAAAACAATGTAAATTGGTTTCATATGAGATTAAACATTATGTTAAAAAAGTAACATGTAACTTTCATAATAATTTAAAACTATTAGATGTTATTTTAAAAAACTAAATAAAAATAATTAGTCCCAATAATATAAAAATAAATAATAAAAAAGGGTTATGAACTAGTTAAAAAAGTTAAATATACAAAAAGATAATATGTAGAATGAAATAGATTTCATAAAAATTGAATTGTTTTAAGAAAGTGAATTTGAATAACAAAAATTAAATAATTTTATTTTAAAAATAGTACATGATAATTAGGTATTGTGTGGAAGAGAATAAGTACCTATCGGTTAATATAATAGAAAAGAATTTCTTAAAAGAAAAAAAATATATAGAGAGAGAAAATTTCAATAATAGAAAGATTACAGTTTCAATTTTCTAGAGATATTTTTTTGATGTAAAATAATGATAGATGTTAGTTTTGAAAATTAAAATACATTTAAATTAAAAGGCTTAAATTAAACAACAATAGATAGATAATGGATAGATTTGAAACAATATATATGAAAACTATCAACGTAGGAAGATGATGACTTAATGAGAATGATATTTTTTTAATAATACAATTTTGAATTTTTTATTTTATAGATTAAAATCCACTGAATGATTGAATGTGAAAGGGGATGTTATACATATTGAATAATATATTAATAATGAAAAAATATTTCAGTGATTTGATATATACATCAAATTACTGAAATTACCAATATAGTATGAAACATATCTCAAGTAATTCATATTTAGAAAATGTCCTCATAGGTACGCCATATTTGGTTATAAATTAACATTTACTAAAATTTTGAATATGAGGAGGATTGGGATATACTAAATATATAATCCAAATTTCTACTATATAGGATGACATAATTCTAAAAACAATACTGGGTAAAAATGATACATTTAATCCCTAAATAGAGACAATCCATGAATAAAACCCTTCACATATATAGATTCATTCTTTCTAATGAATAAACTAAATTTAAATATAATAAACAGTGATTCGTTGATAATATATATAAAATTATTATTTGTATTTATTATTATTTGTATCACTATATAATATTGATTTGTTATATAACTATTATATATGTTTAGATTATGTGGATCCTCAATTATAAGTAGTTTCAATTATTCAATGTATATTTACTTGTGGTTCTCTAATTCATTAGTCCAGATTCAAGAATTCACCGTCACTATAAAAGTCATGGAACTTGATTATTAGTTCAATACTATTTTCTATTTTCCTATTCGTACCAATATGATTAGAGTTGGGTAAATAGTTTTGTGTTTTTTGTCTACATGTTTATAGTGAGTTCATTATTTTGGTTAACAAAATAATGTATGTGAGAATGGTTAACAAAATTTTGTAACATCCAATTATTATTGTGATATGCTAAGAGAATAATTTATATTTTAATAGCTTATGTGATGAATATTTTTTTGAATTGTTAGAATAAACATACACTGGAAATGTTGGATATGATTTTAGGTAAGAGGTCTTCTGAAAGGACATAATAATTGTGATTTATTGTGATCGAGTGATTCAAAATAAATAAATAGAAAATAATTGGAATTTAAATTTTTTTTCAAGAAATTATATATATTGTCTTTAGGGTAGAGTTACATGACTTCAATCTGATGATATGAATTTGTAGTGGAGATCATGTTCATGGTGTCTCGTGAATGGTGATCTATGTCAGGAAAAGTTAACATACTTGAGGCGGTGGAACATATAGACGGATTTGATTTTGGGATGATAATGTTTTGGGTTTTATTGATAAATAGACATTTTTTCCAATATTAATGAGTCTAAATTATGAATTAGAGATATAATTAATATTTATGTAGTATTATTTTTTATAATTTTTCTAACCACATAACTATTAACAAGAGACATTATTGGGTCTTGCACTATGAATTTTACGATAGGGGAGTCATGCACTGGGGTTCTTATCTTGGGATAATATGGCCAATGTTTATTTATAGATGAAATTTGAATTGATATATGCACTGGGGTCTTTCACATGGTCTCCTTCTATAATATAACATTCCAAATGGTCATTGAATGTAGTTATTTCTCTACTTTATGTGATAGTTCTCTCAAAACATCGATTACACAGTAATTATTCTTACAGAGGGAACTATCACCCATGGTTATGATATAGTGCTTTAGATATAATTGTTTTGTTAACAAGTCATGCACTACGAATTAACTAATAAATTGATTTTTTGGGAAAAGTTTTTAAACTCTAATGATGGTGAATAATGATGATATACTAAGGAAAGAAGAACATTTTTAGCATCATATTATAGTATTAATGGTTTGAAACATTAACTATAATTTTATGTAATATAATATGACAATATTATTATTATATGTTGGAATAATTCATCCATATATGTGTTATTATTGGATTTAATAGTGGGGGTATGAGAGAGGTGGTTTAATATCAATGAATACATTTCAAAGGTAGCGTACCCTGAAAATATTTTCCCTAGAATTTTTTTTAATCCATAACATTTAGTTATTCCTAGTGGATTTAGATAAACCCAACCGGTCATTATCATATTTTCATAGGATGTATCCATGTTTTTGAATAAATTAAAATTCTTTGTGGTCTAATTTTTTATTTTGCTTTTGTGATTAGAGTATGTGTGATATAATTTGGATGGAATAATGAGTCCCAACCAATATTTTGAAAATATAAATAAATCAAGTGAGTTCACATATTAACTCATCCATCCACTTTTAGTGTGTACCTAGGTTGAATCATTTCTTAATTATTACATAGATTATTTTTGAATTGTTACCAAATGTCAAATCTTGGAAAAATCTTCGTTGAAATAAAATTACATAAAAAGAATATTGTTTTGACAATGGATTAATGAATTATAATAAAGTTCTTGATACATAAAAAATATATATAATTCTTAATTTTACAACTTACCAATGGTAAAAATTTCATAAAAACCTTCAGATTATAATTTATATCCTCAGCCATGTATATTATGGAAGAATCCGAGAATACAATGTGCAATTATAAAAGGGATAAAATGGTTAAGGGATCATTTAAAAAAATATTACCTATCTCGATGAGTGATGATATTATTTAGATCTTATAAATGTTCTGAATCTGATCCAATAAAAAGGATGTTATGGTAATATAGAATGAAGGATAATAAGTCTTTACTACAAAGAAAAAAAATCATATTTTATCTTCAAATACTAACCTGTTTCAACGGATATGGGGAATCCAATTAAGGCCATATCCCCTTACAAAATTTGTGAATTAAAATAAATAAAATATCAAAAATTATAGTCATTAATTCTAAATTTATATGTGTTTTTAATGGATATAGCTGGATTACTATCATAATATAAAATTAAGGACATATTTTTGGAGATGAAAGTTAAATGAAATTTAGAAATCAAACAACATTAGAGTTAAAAGATATAGTATAGGAAGTCTATATATTGAATTTTAATATTGAATCCCTCAAATAAAACTTACTTTTATATTTAGTTATAATCTATTTAATTAAAAAAACATAATTTTTATGTCACTTCATAAATTTTAAACATAAATTAAAAGATTTAATTATATACTATGATATTTTTTTAAATAAAATATATAACCCATATTATATAATATTGATGATATATTTAAAAATTTTATCTCTATTGATATGAATTATAAATAATAGAAATTTATCTTATAAATGAAATGATATATTATAAAGAGAAATATTTTTAACAAAGTAGATTTTAAATAATAAGTACTATTGTTATTTTACCATCTGAAATACTAATAATTCCATGTTTATAAATATTTTTTTAATGAGAATAATAAATTTTTTTAAATTCTAACCTCATCCCAAATATATTTTGTTTTTTCTAACAAAATAAAACATAAAAGCTACATATTATAAATGTATATTTTTAAACATTCAGTAATTTTATAATTATTTCTAAAAAATAATTTATCAGTTTATTAATGCGAATTAATCAATTTATATATATTAAATTAACATAATTAACCATAAAATATCAAATATAGGAATTATTTCATTTATATAAAATAATATATTATGTCAATTATATATATCATTTTGGAACACAATTCAAGGATGATAATCATATTAAATTTGAAATCCTATATACATGACCCATAAACACTTCCATAAACCACCCACAAACCCTCACCACCCACCACCATTTGTGGGAAATATATAATGTATAATAAAAATGAATTTTTTTTATAAAACTCATTTCTTGGACAATTAATTTTTTAATCAATATTATTTATATATAGGTATTGGAAAATTTAATTAGTCAATTCATGTGTTTTATGTGTATATGTTATGGAAATTATTCATTTAAAAATAAATTAAAAAAATATTTTATATAACTAGTTATTAGAATGAATGTATTTTAACACACAGATTAGTATATTTTAATTATTTTATAATTTTCCATATTTTAATCAAAATTATTAATATAAAATGAAAATATATATTTTTACATTTAAATGATAATTTTTATATTAAATAAAAATGAGTACTTCTAAATAGATAATATGTTTAATTTATTAAACTAAATAATTTATGAAACATTTAAAATGGTTAGATAAATTATATATTACCAAACATTTTATTATGTGAATTCATTCAATTCTAAATTGTAACAACCCAATTATAATATCATTAATTTTACTTTAGGATTTTACATTTCAAACACTACATTCATGTTATTTATATAATTATATGTTTATTTCAACAAATAATTATTTTCAATTATATCAATTAATTCTATGATTTCCATGTTAAAATTTTTTTTCATGTTAAATTATGGTCCCATTTTATTTTATGAATTCTTTTAGGATATAATAATCCATTGTACATAATGATACATGGTACGTATCAATAATTGTATTATAAAACATGGTTTAATATTTATTGTTATAATATTCCATTATTCATGAATAATATTTTTAATTTTATTCTTATATTGTAGGAATTATTTTATACTCAATCATGAAGTAATTGAAAATGTAGATTTGGGGAAAATGTTGAATTTATAATGGGGTAATGTTATATTATAAAACAATAAATTCATTTTTTTAAATTGGATGTAAACAGAAATTATTTTTTAATGAAAATGAAACATTGATTGATTAAAAACAAAAATAACCACATTAGATGAAAAGAAAGAGTTTATCTTAATCGCGTATGAATGAATTAGAGTTCATGTGGATTAAATTTGATAGGAATATTATAATTTAAATATACATTTACAAACAATTATTAAATTATTTAGGTGAAAAACATTAATACCCTCGATTAAGGATTATTATATTTGTATATTCATAATTTCCAAACAACACAAGACTAGAAAATTCAGAAAAAAAAGAAAAATTATATTATATTTTTCAAATGAAAAATTAAATGTTCATCCCATTTGTACAATTTCTAATTTTAATTTTATTAAAAAATTGTGAAATCATATCATTTAGTCATAAAAATGTTTCATTTGATACTAAAAAATATTCAATATAAATATTCATAAATCATAAAATAGATCAATATTTAAATATATAAATACATAACTGATCATTCACCATAGAATTCTTATATTTTGACCAAATTTTTATTTATTCGATTTATTAGGTGTTTGAGCACGAATTGTTTATCTAATTTTAGAGTTAAATAATCATGTAAAAAATTATAGAATTGAATATAATATAATAATTCACACCAACTCCTTAAATTGGTGAAATTTTCATCACAAAGAATCCCATAATTAAAAAAAATATCTTATATTTTAAAATGAACAACATATTAGTAAAATTATTTTCTAAAAAAGTATAATAAATTTTATAACATCATCATACTTATGTATTTTTAATTCACATTAACATTCCACATTCTTAGAACTCATTCATCCCCTTATTAAAAATAAATAATTTGTTTATTATTCCCTTTATCCATCAACCGCGTGATAGAATAAAATATTGTTTCAATAGTGTAGGTCTTCCATATAAAATACAATTTCTTATATGGATCATTGGATACCTAACACAGGGTTTATGACTAAATTATAACTCAATTAAATTTTAAAAATTTTTTAAGGTATTTGTTTACAATCATTCTTAATTTTTTAGGAAAAAATTTATATGTAACTCATAAAGGTAAATATTTTATTTCACCCAGAATATGATATAAAATTTTGAAACAAATATTTTATACCAATATAGAATATGGTTGTTAACATATTATATGTGTTTCAAAATTATAATGTATGTTGTCATTAAATCACAGTGGTGATGAAACATTTTTTATAAAAAATAATTAATAAATAATAATGATTTTAATTGTCAAAATTTTTTACACGTCCATTTGAAGTTCATTCTATCAAATGACTTGGTATGGTAATGTTATGAGGTGGTATCCCCCATCTTGGGACACCTTGAAATAGAAAGGATATGTTGTAGGACAACTGGATGATATGAATAATGTTTGTTTATTTATTATAGCACATTATTTATTTATCAGAACTAATATATTCATATTAATATCTATTAATTTCAATTTTATAAATAATGTAATTTATATTGATTTCTCCTTAATAAATAATCCATTGGCACTAGATTTAATCAAATCTATTTATTGTTTCTTTCAGATTAGCTGGAATAATTTATATGGTAAATATAGATATAAGATTATAAATTTTAATTTGATAAAATCACAATACATAATTCAAATATCTGTATATAATAAATTAGATGATTCAAACCCCTGTTTTAGTTTTATTAGAGATATAGATGGGTATATGAATTTTATATATATTCTATTATTCACCAACTTCTCCAGTGATTTTATTATCATAGATATATAATTTCATTTAGGTGAGATTGAATTTAGATTAATTATATAGTTGTATACAAACCATTGAATTTTTGTTCTTCTTGGGGTTTTCCCACCCACCACAGTTGGTAGAAAAAATAAAAAACAAGTTATAGGATGTTCAGAAGCGTGTACAACCATCCATGTAGTAAGAAAATTTTATAGGTTTAACCTCATTTTGATGAAGTGTCATGGATATAGGTATCAAAAGAATAAATATGTAGTCATTCAATCAATAGATTTAAGGGAATCTGGTAATGCCATATTTCCCTATTTGTGTTTAAGGAAAATACAATAAAATGTCCATTTTGATGGGATCATAGCCATATAATTGATATATTGGATTGTTTTGACATAGGTGTGCGACCATGATGTAGATGGGTAAATAATGTGGCCCATTGATAGACATCTAATTATGGGGAACTTGTGATCACACAACCAAAATTTAAATTGAAAAGAGGTATTCAATAAAAAATGAATTGGTGAGCCATGTGGATAACACTTATAACCCCCAAAATGTCTTAATCAAAAATTGGCACATGATAGTGACTGGATGGTTTTAATTGAACATATAAAATTATGTCTCAATACCTATTACATCAGTAACCAAATAACTAATATTATTGGGAAGAAAGAGAGCATTTTAATAAACAATTAAGTTATTTAAAATTTATCTTTTGAAAAATATTGTTTTGAAATAGAAATAATAATTTATTGATATAAATTATATAATGAGTTTAATTTGTTGTATATGGTTACACAGACCACATTATTTGAGTTGAAAAAACTTGTTTGAGTGTGAATCTTATAGACAAGGATGTATATATTATTTTATTTATCTTAACCTATAATAATTATTTTATTATTGTGTTACAGTATTGATAATATTATATAATATTTTGGAGGACATTGGGAGTTTATTTAGTTACTCACCTTGGTAAAATTATTAATTACCCATGGTGGTGACTGTCATATATTAATGATGCACTTTTGGTTATTACTAGTCACAAGATAAGGCAAAATTGGACCATTAAAAGTGATAGTGATTTATCATACATATATTTGTATACATTTATAGATATCAAACATTAAATATGAAATTATTAGTTCCTTACATGGATAATTTGGGTATATAATGAATTTAAATAAAGGCATTGGTTATGAAGATTGGTTTAAATTAATTTGGGGTTTTATGTAAATAATTAATAACATACATGGCCTTGAAAACTATGTAATAATTGATATTTGATATATGGTCTTTCTATGTGTGTTTCATATGGATCCTTACATTGAATATTGTAATGGGTGATATAAATGAATTGATATTTATCATTACATTAAATTACACTTATTATAGTGATAAATTTTGGGAAAAGTAATTAGATAGAGAAGGAATATTAATGTATAATAATATTGTACATTAAAAATATAAATAAAATTAATATATAACAAAATGGATGCTTATTCCCACATATGGTCTATGTTGATTTCATTTAAATTGAATTTTTTTAATGATTTTTTATAATCCATGAAATTATGTCTTCATCCTTATGGAATAATGTAGTGAAATCATTCTAATTATGTTTCATGTGGCTGATGAGGATTCCTATATATTTATGTAATTTATCTGTTGTTACAGGATGAGATATAGATGATAATTTATTTCGAAGAATGAGGTATGGAGAAACATTGGATGTACACACCATGTTAATTTTATATTAATCATTATTATTAATTAATTATTATTACTAGATTTCAAATAGATGTGTTTGTAGGAATAAATTTCAACAATTTTGAATATAGGTATGATATAGTTAAAATTAAAATCAATTGTGTAATTATATGACTATATAGATTATACATAATCCAATTATCATCTATTATTGAGTATTCCTTGACCATTTATGAACTCGGTTGATCAGAGTTTGGTAAGAATGATGCAAAAAAAAGAGAATTACTATACACAATTCCTATGATACTGACACGAATATCCTTGTCAATGATTTGTCCAATTATTTTCTATATTAGTTAATTTTAAATGTGTTACATGTTAGAATTTGTGGATATTGATGGGTATAGGATTTGGAAGTGGATCTTCTTTTTCATCACATTCTATTTAAGATTATAATAGAATAATAGTGGCCTGTTATTGTCTCCACTACTGATCTTGGAAAGCACCATTAGGATTTATGTAAGAATAAAACACCAACCACCATCTACTCGATGATGTCATTGGATAGATATTACTAGGATTCAGTAAGAAAATTTAATCTATCTATCATCAATGATTCATGAAAAATAGATATTGGTAATAGCTATAATATCCCATAACATTGTACATGATGGATGTTGACAAAGATGATGTGTAATTACGCCTGAATCAAGAATATGGAATTTTGAGGAATGATAATTCATTTTCATAGGGATCCTCATCGTTAGTCATTTAGCTACTATTGAGGTAGACTACAATTCACTCAATACTATATCATTATCTTACTCAGTAAACTATTATAGGGAGTAGTAGTTCATCAGTTTTATTTCTACATAGATTATTTTATTATTTTTAATGTTAATTAATTTTAATTAATCATTGGTTTATTTCATATAGAATATAAATATATATAAATTTCTAGTGTTGTAAATGTGTATGTCATCCAGTGAAACTTTTTATTTATTTCATAACAAGAAATAATTTTGGATATTAAAATTTCCCCAAGTGGTACATAGATAGTTGGAGTTGTTTTTTCGTATATTATTTAAAAACTAGTGCTTATTTGGATAACTATGAGGATGAAAATCTATGAATTTGTTTCCATTATGAGATAATATTTTATTATAAATACATGAAATGAGTGGTATGTGGGAAAAATTGTTATGATTAATCATTAATATTAATAGTGATGATGTAACATAATATATGACTCTCTACACCTTACATACTATTGATTCATATAGGAACTATATTTTTATTGGATAACCATAAAACACATTATGTTATATACCCTTTCTTGATCACTTTTGGATTCATTGCATTATGTCCAAGCTTCTCAAAAAAAATGATTTCAATGGATGATTATGGGGCCTATAAATAGATAGTGGATTGATATTTCTATTGGGGGTGGTATAAAATGATAGTAACCATAATCATGTCATAATGTATCTATTATATAAACTATTCAAGAAAATATGGATTTATATAGTGGTTTCATTTTTATGAAAAAACATTGTATGAAATATATTTTCATTATACATTAATCATTTGTATTGAATATATATAATCTAATGCTACATTAAGGGGGTGAAAATTTATGAAAAAATTTAATAATTTATTAAAGGTAATGGTGACCGTGATTTTTTGGATATCTCATCACTGCCCACTATCTCAGGGCATAGTGGTGGTAGTAATAATGAGTTCAATACTAATAAGATATGGTTTAAATGAATGGTATTATACAAATATGATATAGTTTTAGGTTTGGAACATGTGAGAACATGTTGAGATAGTTATTTAGAGATATACTATGTATCTCTAGTTCATGTGGCCACAATGATTGTGTTTGGATAGGATGTTGTCGTTAAAGTATTTTTAGGAGAAAATATTATTGATAACACATAAATGACGAATTAGTATAAAAACTAGGAATTTAAATTACGAGTAAAGATTCATATAGTAACTATTCATTATTTTTTTAATTACCATATTTACATGATTTTATCGTGTTATTATTTGTGTATGCTAGGATGGAGGGGGATATATTGAAAACCACATCAAATACAATAACATCACGAATATGAAATATTTTATAGAGATCGTGGGTAGGTATTCCAAAGAATGTAATTGATTTTATAAATCATTGGTTTGATGATTGAATTTGATAGAACCAACAAATGGTATGTTGTGGAATAAATCGTAAGGACATATATTTTATGATGGAATTATACACATTTAGTAGTCATTATACATAATGGTACCAAGTTCTTATGGGGGGATATGGAAATTCACTTATGTATTTTTAATTTCTCATGGTTGTGTAATGAAATGGGGAAATATAATGAATTCATAAATATAAGTTGTTTTAGGCTCAATGGAAATATTGGAGTAGTCAAGATATAATATATTATCTTTACTTTGAATGAAAATTTCATTCTTTTATCTTATGGGATCTTTTTACCAATATAGTGTATCAAAATCATACTGGGAGAAAAGATATATTTTAGTGATTGATGTGATTATGATGAATTCAATAATATTTAGTATGAAAGTGAAATTCATGAATGTAATTTATGTCGTGAATTATTAGGAGTTTTAGATAAGGGGAATCAAAAAGGTAATGTTCTTTGATATTATTCATTGAGGCCTATCACCCAATATATTTTGGATGTGATATAACATTCAAAATCATGATATTGTTTTTTTTGTGAAGGTGAAATGAATATATTTATTTTTATTATTTAGATTGATTCATGATTATTTATATAATCTAGTTGTATATACCCAAACATGACGTACATAGAAATTACATTACATTTGCAGAATACGTAATACATAAAAAAATAGACACCAAAGGACTGTAATAGTTTAGTGTCTTTGGAAACATGGAACATAACATTCCAATCATGGTGAAATACCTTCAACATCTCCCATAATGATCTTCATTTTTTTTCCTACCTAAAACCTTTCTTTATATCTTGGGGAAAATAAAACATATAAAGGGTGAGATCAAATTCCCAATAAGGGCATGCATGGAGAAAATAAAAGAAACCATATACATTTGAACTTCAAAACATGAACATAAAGTTTAAACATAAAAATTTTGAGTTGTGAAATAAATCATGGTAGTACGTAGGTCATAGATCATAAAGGAACATCAATCATGATAAAATATAATGGGAATAAAACAAGTAATTGTGGAAAACCATTAATCACATGATATGATTTCCATAGTAGCCAAGGTATTGCTTCCATGACCATCTTTGTGGACAAAGTCTCTTTCTGAATCAAGTTCACTCCTCGTTCCAGTCCTATATCACTAAACCGGATTAACATACTATTATAGCCTTGTCTATATCATGAGATATAAATCTTTACCTAATGCATTTTATGTATATATAGTTCCCACCCTTCTCATAATGAAATCATTCTTTTGTGTGCCACAAAATTAACATACATCATTAATAATAACCCAATGAATAAAATGGGTTTCATAAACATCATCCCATCATTACATAATCCATATAAAAGAAATGGATATCATTTAATCATAAGAAAAAATAAAACCAGGTAATTAATATAGAATTTATACTTGAAACATAATCAGACTAAATAATGTCATCTTAGATGTAAAATATTTTTGACAAAACACTTGAAATGAATTCTTGATGAAAATATCCTTTCTTCTTTATAATCATTTTCCTTTCACAAAACGCCATTGAATTTTAAAAGAAAAGGATTTGTTTGAAAATATTTATGAACTCTTGTAGATTAATATTCATGAATATTAGGCATTATGAAACCGTAATAAACCGTTCACACTGAATAATTAAAAAAACATTCTCCTCATACTTTTACCGAGAAAGTCAAAAAGTACTTCGTATGGTAAACAAAACAAATATTCCTTCCATAACTCAAAGTAAAAGTAAATAAAGGGTAAAAATGAATTTAAACATAAATGTATGAATATTAAACATTTTATGAAAAACATATATAGGACATGGATGAAAAATATAAGCCCAGTAAATACTTACGTATAAGTAATCACGTATAAAAAATGAGATTCAAAAATTATCCCTTACCTTGAGTATGATATGCTTCATACGTATCTTAACCTCATGTATAATGATTTAAATAATTTCATTTACTTATTACAGAATCATATTCATTGTTATGATATATTATATGGTTCACTTATTACTTTATATAACCCGTTCTTTTGTAAATTCCATGTTAAAGCAGCGTTTGTGGTAAAATCGTTTTATTTATCGTACGTATTTGGACTTGTTGTTATTGATATTTTGATTACTTATATCACGATTTATTTACTTCCATAATTTAAATAATTATTTATATATAATATATATTCATTATATATATATAATAAATAGATAAATGAAATGAAATACACAATTCATGGAGACGGTAGGTCGCACGTATGCATGAACGTTGTTTTCCTTATTGACTTGAAAGGAAGTAAATAGATGACACACACACACACATATATATATATATATAAATCCCGTAGCTTTATCATGTCATATATTTCATTATTATTTATCATATATACATTATAATCATTCTTGAATGGTAAACATGGAGAATGAATCACATCGTGTCATGGAGATAGTAATTCGTACGTACGCACGAGCGATAATATCATTCCCATAAATATTTAATATAATTGTAGTGGATGATATAATATCTCAGAATCAGTATGATGTTATAATAACCATATATAGTTATTATTTACACCATCATATCCATCCAAGTTAGGTGGTGGTGGAAAAATTGATTACACCACGGCGTAGAGACGGTATTCTGTTAGTACGCACGCGTGGAGATTTCATTTTTCGTAAGATGGATAAAAGGTGAAATGGGGCTTTTTAATATTTATAATATCATATAAGTATATTTTGGATAATGATTGTTTTTCATTAAAATGAAACAACCAATGAAGAGGAAGTTGAAGAAGAAAGAAACTTGAAATAATCGGTAGAAGAGATTACCTCTTCTTCGACGCACCTCCTTCAAGCTTCCTCTTAAGGGACTAGAGTTGGCCATTTGAGATAACCATAACCACTAGAATCTTTTTAGGGAATTGGATAATAAAAATGGGCAGGTTTTGGCTATTCTTGAAGGCTCAAAGTGCTGTGAAGATGAGAGAGAGGAGGTTCCCTTTTATAAGGGAGGAGAGGGGAACCATAAGAAAAACTTAAAATATTATTTTATAATAGAGTCATATTCGGTTTATAATAGCACCAAATTGATTTATTTAGAAGCTATAGTGGGAATGGGTCGAAATACTCTCATCCAATATGTTTTAAAGATTTTTAGGTTAATATTTTAACCTTATCATTTAGATTTAACTCTATGTTAAATAATTTAACTTTTACTGTGTCTTCTTGTTTTCTTACACAATATGGTTAATAAAAAGACTATTACAAGTCAAAACAAATACAAGTGGTTAATTATTAATATATACAACCTTATCTAATTCCTTTTGTTGATCCTTAGATTTCTAGGAATAGATTAACAATTAATAATATTATATTATATTTAAAAACAATATTATGTCAATTTTGACACTATTTGGAAATTGATTTTTGTGAAAATCATAACAGCATGATTAGTTCAAAAAAAATAATTAAATAAATAATAAATTTTAATATTAACCTAAAAATTAGTTTAATTTATAAAAAGTCTCAAATTACCTCAATTATGTTAATATTTAATTAATAAGGTAATTAATGCATCATTATTGTGTCATAAATAAATTAAATTATACAATTTCTAAAAATTATAAATAAAATACAATTATATATGAAATCTTTTTATCTTTCTAATTAATATTAATAGTCTAATTTATCTTATGTATAACCCTATATGAAAAATGTTTTAGTTATTAAACATTGATTTTAACTTTTTTAACAATTCTTTAAATAAAATAATAATAAATGTCCTAATCTAATCCAAGTGTACCTAAGGGTAATATTTTATTGATAATGTTTTTTTGGCTACTTAAACTAATCCAATAGAATTAAGACATGTGTTAGGCTAATAATAATATCATTTCAACCCTTAATTACACTGGTTATTTTTAACTGTGTTAAAAAAAGTAAAAAGATACTATTCACCAAAAATTATTTTTATCTTATTGAACCACATTTTACTCATTTATATTTAGTGTGTGACTTGGATTTTCAAAATTCCACTCACTCAAGTGGTAAAATAATGTTTTATGTAAAATTGCAAATTCTCCTTGGAGGCGGGTAAATGACGATGAAAAGTTCAATAAAATTTTTATATATCTAAAATTAATATTAAATGACTCTAATGAATTATATTGAACTTATATATGTATTATGTATCAATTTTAACCTAATATAAATTTAAATAAAATATATAATTATTTAATGAAAATTTCGTTTTTAAACTATAACCCAGTGTTTTTCACTATTCATGAACAATTGAAAGTTTTCAGAAAAATACCAAAACTTCACCCTAGGATAATTTTGATATTATAAATCCAAAGATGAAGTCCATTTTGAATGATAAGCATGATAAAAATTCAAAAGGTGGGTATTACTATTTATAACGGCTAGTTTAAATAATATTTTAATAACATAACATTGTTTAGAAAAACCCCGTATTGTGTACTACACACGCTATTGAGGAAGGTCACGATTGCATGTAATTCAAGCCAAGTCTGGGCTGTGTGTATGCAATCTACCTTTTTTGATTTTTATAACATAATCAAAACATATTTCATTTATATATTAAGAAAAATATATTTAATTTGGCATATAATATTTTCCACAAAATGAACATGAAATTGTCTGTAACACGAGTTGAGAATAGTGTTGTGTATACTGCTGTATAATACAGTGTTGCCTATAGTACATGATAATTGTGGTGTAGTGTACAATAAAAGACATTAAAAAAATAAAAACAATATCTCATAAAATTTTGTTGTGTTACATTTTACCCCCCTTAAAATAAATTTCTCCCTCGAAATTCGGCGGGGTTATAAATTGTTTACTACATGAAAGATTCTTTCATAGAAACCCACACTATAAAAAGAAATACCAATATATAATTTTAAGACTAATGTATGAAATTTAATTGTTACCGAAATTAACTCATCACTGGATTTCCACATAGGAGAACACATGTGAAAATATGGATATGGAAGAGAAATATAACCATCAACTTCTAATGAAGAGTGGTAGAGGACATTGCTATGAAAAAGCCAACAATCACAAAGACATAAATTTGTGATGATATAAGGTACCATATGATTCATAATATATGAGGGCACTGGGAAAACAGTTTTTGTTTTCAAGATCATTTCACAAATGTTGAAGAATATTTGAATTAAAATAAATACTTACTTGATTTTGGTAAAATCTTACAGTTTCATGTGACTTGAACAATTTCCATTTAACCTCTTAAAGAAATTAAGTTGAATTTGTCTTTTGCAAAGTGTTAGCTGATCATTCGATAATATGATAGGCCATTCCATCTGTCTCAAACATAAGTTTAGCACAAGTTATATACATAAGACCATCTATGGTCAGATTAATCATATATGGTTCCAAAAATGTACTTATAATTCATCTATCATACATATCAATAAAATAAAATTAGTTTATACTAACTAGGGAATTCCTATTAGCCATAGGTATGAAATAAAGGCCTGTCGTAATTCAGTTGTTGGTTCGATTGCCACAGCCTTGTATGACGCGACAGGATGTCGCTCGTCCTCCAGGTTGTCATTTTTCTAAAACTACATTATTAAAACACCCCATCAATAATATAAAAAAAATTTCTAGCCTCAAACAATACTAACCTATGTCCAAGATAATACATTTTAATCATTATGATTATCCAAAAAACTTTTGTTCATGCTCATAGTATAATGAAAACAATTACTAGAAATGGCATTTACCAAGCATGTGAATACCATCATTTATCACCCATATATGATAAGATATATCTTTTTGATCACATTAGAAACATGTGAATACCTTAATCATGTACTGTTACCATATAACCTTAGTAAAAAAATGAATTTTTTCAAAGGTTAACTCTCTTGAAATACCAAAATCCAAAATTTTCTACGTACTCAAACCATGATATAACTTTGTCCTTGTATCAGTCGTGAGCTCGTTTCATTTTCCCTTTATCCCTTCATTATGTGCACACCATCTTCTTTCCAAAAATATTTCAATCAATTTTCATGGTTTTCAGTACCACATAATTATTGAAAACCAATACATAGATATTCCAAAATTCAATGATAACATAAATGAGATTCCGTGATACTATTTTCAAATCCCATTACATAAACACTTAATCACTCTAAAACATCATTTTCATACTCAGCATCACAAATAGTGATCACATGTGACTTCCCTTTATCCTTTTCCGCAAGAGGATTCTCACTTCGATCATGATTAACTCTTGGATTAGGGCATTGATTAGCATAATGACCCATTTACTTGAACATGAAGCATTGAAGTGTTGGTGGAGCATTCTCTGTAATCTTCTCCGTATTCATGTCATTAGAAATGATTGTCCCATTACCTCGACACTCAGATGCTCGATTACATTCATTCCCACACATTAAACATTTTCAATTACCTTTTAGACAATCTCCACCATGCTTCATTCCACACACTGAGCATAAAGAAACAATCACCTTCTTTTCACCATTGTTCTGATATTTTTTCTTGAACTCCATCTTATGTTTTTTTTCAAATCTAGGAGTTGGATATGTAACACCAACTTCCAGTTCGACCTTGAAAGCACAACACACAATTTCATCATAGCCACTGATGTCTCTTATAGATAATTCCCTACGATGAATTGGTTTTAAGGCACTAATGAATCGATCAACTTTACTTTCTGTTTGGATGATAAAGCCAGATACATACCATGCATGCCTTGCAAAATTCACTTCGTATAGACCAACATATTCATCATCCTTTTTCATAAGCTCAAGGAACTCATTTTCCATCATTATTAGAAGAATACGAGAGAATTACTTATTGAAAAATAAGTTCTTGAACTCATCCCATCCCATGGATTCAATTTCTTCTTGGGGCCTTTTATTCTTAATTAAAGTGCATTACTGGTCTGCCTCACCATCTAACCGGTAAACATCCAAAATGACTTTTTCATGATCAGAATAGCGAAGTATCGAAAATATCTTCTCAATGGTACTAATCCATTGTTCATTAACAAGTCGATCAGAAGACCCACTAAAAGAATATGGACGTTGCCTCATGAAGGAAATAATAGAAAATTGTTCCTTTCACTCCTCATTTGGATGTCCAAAATGATTCATAGCTTCTGTAAGTATAGAAATATGTTTTTTCACTCCATATCCCATAACATTGGTTTGTTCTAGAGTACAATCACTGCATTGTCTATGACATTGATCAACACGATTTCTTTGGGTTCCAACCATCGTCTAAAACCCAAAAAGAATAGTGTCAGAGGAAATAATCATGCTAGGAAGACAACATATTAAAGGGGGATGACCTTAAATATCTAACATATTTGGTTTAATTATAATATCTTTACCATAATTTCTAGGACTATAACCTATATTTATACTTAACCTTAGGGACATCCCTAGACATACCTTAGAAATATCTCTAGGAATTTCACTAATGTTTTTGCATCCTACATTCCAAAGGATATCTAAACCTTTCCTATGATACCAACTATAGAGAACCAAACTTTACATACATGGACATTAAATTTATTTTGAGAAATACTTAATACATAACAAAAACAGACACCAAAGGACAGTAATATTTTAGTTTCTTTGGAAACTTGGAACATAATCTTCTAATATTGGTGAAAGACATTCAAAATCTTAGATAAAGATATTCGTTTTTTTCTTACCCAAAACCTTTCTTTATATCATTAGGAAAAGAAAACATATAAATGGGGAGCTCAAATTCTCATTAAGGGTAAGCATGGAGAAGATAAAACAAACCATATACATTTGAACATCAAAACATGAACACAAAGATTAATCATCAAAATCATGAGTTGTGAAATAAATCTTGGTTGTACGTAGGGAATAGATCATAAAGGAACATACGTCATGATAAAATATAATGGGAATAAAACATGTAATTGTGGAAAACCATTAATCACATGATATGATTTCCATAGTAGCCAAGGCATTGCTTCCAAGACCATATTAGTGGAAAAGGTCCCATTCTAAATCAAGTTCACTCCTCGTTCCTGTCTTTTATCACTGAACCGAGTTAACTTACCATTTCATCCATGTCTATATCATAAGATATAAATCATTACCTAATGAATTGGAGGGAGATATATGCCCCACCCATCTCATAATGAAATAATTCTTTCATGTGCCACAAAATAAACATACATCATTCATAATAACCCAATGAATTAAATGGGTTTCATAAACATCCTCCCATCATTAAATAATCCATATAAAATAAATGGGTATCATTTCATCATAATAAAAATAAAACCTTGTAAATAGTATATACATTTTACTTGAATCATAATCATACTAAATAATGTCATCTTAGGTGGAAAATAGTTTTGACAAAACACTTGAAATGAATTCTTGAGGAAAATATCATTTCTTCTACAGAATCAATTTCCTTTCACAAAATGAAATACCATTTAAAAAAAAGATTTTGTATAAAATAGTCATGAAATATTGTAGAAGAAGCTTCATTAATATATGGCATTAAGAAACTGTAAAAAAATCTGTTCACAGCGTATAATTTAAAAAAAACATTATCCTCACACTTTTTCTGAAAAAGTCCAAAAGTACTTCATATGGAAAAAAATAACAATATTCCTTCCATAACACAATTTAAAAGCAAAAAAAGGGTAAAAATAAATTTAAACATAACTTTTATTATATTAAAAACTTTATGAAAAACATTTTTTGGACATGGATGAAAAATATAAGCCCAGTAAATACTTACGTATAAGTTATCCCGTATAAAAAATGAGATTGAAAAATTATCCCATACCTTAGGTCCAATATGCTTAGTGTGTATCTGAACCTCTTGTATAATGATTTAAATAATGTCATTTACTTATTACATAATCATATTCATTGTTATGATATCATATATGGTTCACTTATGACTTTGTATTACCCGTTTTTTTAAATTCAATGTTAAGGCAACGTTTTGGGTAAAATCATTTATTTATCGTACGTGTTTGGACTTTTTGTTCTTGATATTATTTTTACTTATATCCTTATTTACATACCTACATAATTTAAATCATTATTTATATATCATATATATTTAGTATATATATATATATATACTATAGATAGATAAATGAAATGAAATACACCGTTCATGGAGACGGTAGGCCGAACTTATGCATGAACGTTGTTTTCCTTATTGACTTGAATGGAAGTAAGTATATGACATATATATATATATGTATATCCAGTAGCTTTATCATGTCATATATTTCATTATTAATCATTATATATACTTTATAATCATCCATGAATGGTTGACATGGAGAATGAATCTCATCGCATCGTGGAGACGATAATCTGTACGTATGCACGCGCGATGATATTGTCCCCATAATTATTGAATAGATTTGGAGTGGGTGATATAATATGTCAAAATTATTATGATTTTTTAATAACCATATATAGTTATTCATTACACCATTCTACCCATCCATGTATTTTGGTGGTGGAAAAACCGATTACACCACGACGTGGAGACGGTATTATGTACGTACACACGCGCGATGATTTCATTTTCTATAGGATGGATAGAAGGATAAATGGGGTTGTTTTCATATTTATAATATCATATAAGTATATTAGTGATACTGATTGTATTACCTTAAAATGAAATAACAAAAGAAGATGAAGTTGAAGAAGAAAGAAACATGAATGAATCGGTAGAAGAGATTACCTTTTCTTCAATGCATCTCCTTTAAGCTTCCTCTTAAGGGATTAGAGTTGGACTTTGGAGAATACAAGAACCTCCATAATGTTTCTAGGTAAGTGGATAATAGAAATTTTCATGGGTTGGCTGAGATTGAGGGCTCAACGTGTTGTGAATATGAGAGGGAGGAGGTTCCCATTTGTAAGGGAGGAGAGGGGAACCTTAGGAAAAACGTAAAATATTATTTTATAATAAGTTCATATTCGGTTTATCATAGCTTCAAATTGATTTATTTCAACCCTAAAGTGGGGATGGGTCGAAATCCACTCAACCAATAGGTTTTATATAAGTTTAAGTTTCTATTTTAACCTAATTATTTATATTTAACTCTAAGTTAAATTAATTAACTTTTACCGTGTCTTCTTTTTTCTTACAATATATGATTAATAAACTTACTGTAAGAAGTAAAATGAAACCCAAGAGGTACATTTTTAATATATATAAAATTATATAAGTCATTTGGAAGAACCTTAGATTTTTTGGAATAGAATAATAATTAATAATATTATATTTGTTTTAAAAACTATTTTATGTCAATTTCGACACTATTTGGTAATTGATTTTTGTGAAAATCATAACAACATGATTGGTTCTAACAAATTTAATTAAATCCATAATAACATTTCATATTAACCTATTTTTTTGTAATTTATAAAAAGTCTCAAATTACCTCAATTATGTTAATATTTAATTAATTAGGTAATTAATGCAATATCATTGTTTCATTAATAAATTTAATTATTTGATGTTGAAAAATTGTAAATAAAATACCATTATGTAGGAAATTTTTTTAGATTTCTAATGAATATTTTCAGTATAATTTATTTTATGTATAACCCTATATTAAAAATGTTTTATTTATTAAAGATTGATTTTAACTATTTGAACTCTTATTTAAATTAAATAATAATAAATGTCTTAATCTGATCCAAGTGGACCTAAAGGGGAATATTTTATTCCTAAGGGTTTATTTGGTCGAATTACACTTATACAATATAATTAGGACATGTGTTAGGGTAATAATAATATCATTTTTACCCTTAATTACTCAATTTATTTTCAACCGTGGTAAAAACAGTAAAAAGTTAATATTCACCAAAAAAAAATTTATCTTATTGAACCACATTTTACTCTTTTATATTAACCATGTCTCTCGGATTTTTGAAATTCCACTGACAAAAGTGGTAAAATTACGTTTCATGTAAATTTCCAAATTCTCCTAGGCGGTGGGTAAAAGACAGTGACAAGTACAATAAAATTTTTATATACATAAAATTATTATAATATGACTCTAATGAATTAAATTGAACTTATATAGGTATTATGTATCAATTGTAATCTAAAATAAATTTAAATAACATAAATAATTATTTAAATAAAAATTTGGTTTTAAACTATAACTTGAGGTTTTTCACTATTCATCAAAAATTGAATGTTTTCAGAAAAATACCAAATATTCACCCTTGGATAATTTCGATATTCTTATACCAAAAATAAAGTCCATTTTGAATGATAAAATTTTTGAAATTTCAAAAAGTGGGTATTACTATTCATAACGGCTAGTTTATAAAATATTTTAATAATATATCGTTGTTTGGTGAAACCCGGTATTATGTACTACACATGCTATTGAGGAACGATGTGATTGCGTGTAATTCAATCCATGTCTGAGCTGTGTGTAGTGAATGCTCCCTTTGGTGTTTCATATAACATAATCAAAACATATTTCATTTATACCTTAATAAAATCTATATTTAATGTTGCGTAAAATAATTTCCCCAAAACGAACTTCAAATTGTGTGTATCACGAGCCAAGAATTGTGTTGGGTATACTGCTAGCTAATATGGTGTTTCTTACAGTAAAAACTAATCTTAGTGTACTTTATAATAGAAAACATCAAATAAATTAATAATAATATATCTCATAAAATCTCGGGATGTTACACTAGTCATGTTATTTTCTAGTGTATGGAAATGTTCATTTTAGGGCATTTATTTGTTGATAAATTTTCCCACACCAGATATTATTGTGTTCGTCTAGAGAAATTTGCAATAATTGTATCCTATTTTTGCAAATAAGGGTATGAAAAATATAGTACCCTTGATAGTATATTCCAATTTCTTATCCCAATGAGAAGAATAAACCCATTCACTTCATATCATGGAAATGTTATACAAACTTAATCCAATTATTTTGACTTTCATGGGTTTATATTAAACTAGTTATATTTATAGAAAATTAAATAATGACCCAAACAATGGAACAAAATACTTGATAAATGAAAAATTTCCACTGTGAAATGAATAATCCCTGAAAGTGTATTACAATATAGTGTTGAAATATATATACTCATATTTCATTTTTAATAAAGTTAATACAGTACGAATAAAAATTATATCCAACCATTGTAGATATACATGTAAATGTTTTAATCACCTGTCCAATGAAAACGAAATATCTTCTCACCACATCTGGTTACTTACTCAGTAGGTAAAATTTCTATAAAGTGATATATTTGGAATAATCATGATTAAAGAACATATATATAAGAGTTTAAAATATATACAAAAAAATAGGTATGCTTTTTTCATGGATACCTTTTATTGAATTTTATCACGTGAATACGTATTAACTCATAGATAATATGATTTTTCAAGCAGTTGCATTGGATAAAACCACAAACCATGCCAACCGAATGCATTTCATTTATAATTACAAAGGTAGAGAGATTAAACTGATGAAATTTATTATTTTAATGTTATTTAATATCACTTATATCAGTATTTAAAACATTTTTGTATCATATTATAATATATGAGAAATAATGTTATCACATACCCTTGGATTTTATACATATTATAATATAAAATGTTTATATCAAGTATTATAATATATAGAAAATTAAAAATACATGAAATACTTTTGGTTGTATCTCCATAAATATCTCACTAACACTAAATACCCTTATACTAATTTGTTTACATTATAGTTTATCATATACAAAAACATCTATAACTTTATTCAATAGTACTTTATGAAAATTTCCTAAAAACATCTAGGAATCATTCATAATTAGCAGCAAGTATTATATTATATATAATAATTGTTGAATACTAATCCTAAAATAATTTTTATTTAACTATAAAACACTTTTAAATAATATATCTATTTCATATTCGATCCCCAAATAGATATCCAATTTGTTTTACTCCACGCGGACACATACTATTTTAAAAAATATGAATGACTAGAACATGGTATATATACTGAGAGATGAATCTTGTAAATAATCAATAATAATCATGATTTAAAGGGGTCTAGCATGATTTCTATCAAACACTTATATATCTATAAATGTATCTTGAATCATCATTATATGAAATTGTGCCTTCTTATAAATTATTTATTTCAATGAAAATGACTAACCATGGATTATATTTTTTTCTAACACAATATAACCAGTTCATACATTCTTGAATCTTGTAATTTAGATTTAAAATGGTTGATGAATACATCACATGGCATTCACCATATGGATTTTCACATCACATACCCAAAACCTAAATATAAATTCACATCATATGTACTCAATATGTATATTCTTACACATTAAAAGTCTATCTAAATCACATTCACATGTTTTTTAATCAACATACAGGAGGTAAACTCTAATCCGTGTTAACCATTTTCAAAATAAACATGATAAAACATAACCAAGATCAACCTACATTGATAATCATCAATGTTTTAGTAATAATGGATATAATGTAATATTATTCTCATGGTATGAATTCTTCAAACCCCATTTACTATGAACCATTAATATGATCAATTAATCCATAATATACCAAATACATGGTGTATAGAACATTTTTATGTTATATATCATGTTTCATATAATGTAGAAATTCCATTTGACATATCATGAAAAACACATCATCTGATACAAGAATCAAGAACATATTTACATAGAAATTTAATAATACCATTTGATACAAAATGATGATCATTATTTATGGGTAACTTGAGGTCGTAACATGACCATAAGACTATCATTTCTCATCTTGATATGTGTATTAACATATTCATATATGTTACCACTCTTCAAAGGTGATAAATAAAAGAATTAATTTTTTTACATGACACATTTTTTATTCTAAATATAATTTAATAACACATAAGATGCCCATACATAATAACTATTATATTATTTCATTTATTGAATATAGTATGATCAGCCATATTCTTTCTATAAAATTTTTAGTTTTTTTAAATTATTTAATAGAGATGCAATTACATCAAATATCAATGTAATAATATAATAAAAAAACATTAATTAATAAAATTTAAGTCGTGGTCTACTCTGAATAATGTTATGTAATTGGAATTATATTCATAATAATAAAAATTAAGAACATAATAATACATAATTACTCTACACCATTATATTTTATTATATAGATATTTATTTTACATACAGGATTCTTTATATATACATCATCATAATTCATTAAACTTGTTACATTAATAATTTACATTTAAATCTTTTTGTTAAAATATTACTTTTTAAATTATCACATACTCACACAAAGTAAACTCTATTGGGATTATGTGACATTTATTTTATTTGGAAACTAGTTGTAATGATTTACATTTCAATTTACATGCATACCCATAAATATTTTTGTTATTTATGTGAAATTCAAATTAAATTTTCAATTCACCAATTTTTTATTATCATTGAACTATTTTATTTTCAAATACATCCACACTAGATACATTGGATATATATTATACTCAAGAAAAAATAAAATAATAATGTATTTCTATTTTTGAAATGAATTTTATTCAACATTAGTAGGTATTTTTTAAAAAAGACTATTATTTTTATGTTTTATATAGTATATTATATGATTAGATATTTTTTAATGAAATAAGAAAATTTCTATGCCTTTTTTATAATAAAGTAAATTAATCTAATGATTCAAAAAATATATATTATATACCATATTATTTGGTTGAAATCCTTCCTATTAGTAAATTTATCTTATCAATTAATAGAAATGTGATTAAGATACACATATTTGACACAGACTAACTAAGACGTGGAAAATTATTTTATATTTAAATAATTTTTATAGAAACTAGTTTCCTTATCAATAGATTTAATATTAATTTACCTCCTAATTAATTATTTTATTTTATTCTTCTATATTCATTAAAAATAATAAATTTATACATTTTATTTCGCATTCCCTACAAAATCAATCTATTAATTTCTATAATAATTATACCTAGAATGTGAATTTCATAGAGTATCCCAAAACCATTCTAGTATTTTGGATAATTTTCCTAAAATTTAATTTATAATTATTCTTCTTGATAAAATAATTATGTTTATTAACCATTATTTTCTACTGGAAGAAATTTTATTTGCCTCTCTATATTATTTGTCTTCTTAAGGTTTGAAATTTTAGGCGCTTCATTATAAATAAAAAAATGATCTAAAATTAAAATATAAATATATAATTTTAAAATCACTTTTTATAGTCAAACGATAACATTTAAACATATAACAGTATTCTATGAAAATTTATATCTATGAATGTATAATGAATTACATAACAAAATATTCTTTGAGTATACCTCAATATACATTATCTCATTGAAATAATCATAAAAGTTTTGTTTATAAGTGGATACGACTATAAAATGGACAATTTTAAATCTAATGCTCTTGAAACCACTATTCAATCGTTATAATATTCTAAAAATCACCTTTACGTACCTAATGATTGTTATTTATTGTATAAAATATTGGAGGGTCTCTAATAAACACATTTAATTCCTCCCATTTATGATTATTTCATATAAAATAAATTTTTAGAGTTTCATACATAAAAACTCAGAATATTATGTTTGGAACTCATTGTTAGTTTAGAAAATTATAAATTCATTATTTTTAAATATAGTGATATATATAATTTTAATTCTATTCTACATTGAATTAATAGAGGCCTTTATTAAATTTTTTTACCAATATACTATTCAACTATGATAATATTACACAAATACATTAGTGGATCAAGATCTATATTTGATGAAGAAATGATTAAATTATTGAATTCATATAGCCAATTAGTTAATTATAATGGGAAAAATTCTTATTTTATCATATAAATTTGTTTTCCATGATAGTGATGAGTTCATTTACAAATCCATCATATGGATGAACCAAACGTTGATCCTTCGGTAAATTAATCTTATTAGTGTATTTAGAATTTTTGTAACATAATATAAATTCCATAGAAAAAGAACATTATTTTATATGTTACCGCGATACATTACTATATTAAAAAATATAATTTTCGGTGACATATATATTTCAGGAAACCACATTGTTGGATATAAACATCTTCATAAGTGATATTTTAGATTCAATCTAACAAATAATATTTAAATTATTAGTTGTGAAATGATATTTTTTATTTATTTATAGTATGTTCATATGTATATGATGTTATTTAAAGCATATACAGTTTATTAGTGTTTTAAATTACTAGGATGAGAAATAAATTAATGAAGAAAAATGAATCATGATAATTTGACACATTTTGAGAAATAGACTCACCAAAAATGAAGTTATTGTCTGTGAAGTTGAAAAAATCATGTTATTTTAAAAGTTGGATTCATACAAAAAAATTGATTATATTAATGAATGATAGAAGGAAACATTATTTTAGGATGTATACTAAATGATGAATGCACCACGAGTCCAATACCATATCATGATATCAATGTGTTTACAATGCATATATTTATGGAAAACAATTTATCGATTGGTTTGGATTCTCAAACAGGGTCATTATATGAATAATTAAACCACTCCATGTCAATTTTCAAGTTCCAAAAAATTACAATATAATACAATGTTGTGGATTAAATGTCATGCTATGATAGTTTAAGTCAATAATTAAGATAAATGGAATCATGTTGTGACTACCAACCCTATAATTCTGATAGTGCCACAAAACTTATTTATGTTGATATTTTTTCAGACAAAAATATTATTTTGTAATGAATAAATAAAATGTTCCATGAATCACACATTTTTATAATGTATGTCATGGAAAAAATCGAGCCCTAATCCAATGAGTTATGGGTCCACATCGTGATTGCAATATCTGTTAAATTAGTGAAAATTATATAATGAGATGTTATGTGGTGAGAATAATCGGAGGGGATGAGATGTTTGATAATAGGTATCCTTATAAACCATTGATATTCAATTATGGGGATTTCTTATGTCATCTATCAATCAATAATGGGAGTTTATTATGCTACATTTGAAGGGATGGAAAGGAAAATAATCCGAAAAAGCATAACTTGTTACGCTCCGTGTGATAAATGAATATTTTTTTTGAATAATTAAAGGGTTATTACCACAATATATCTCATCATATGGAACCAAAAATCATCCCAATTTTTTCATAGGATGGCGTTATATCTGTTACTCCAAACCTAGATGATATCATGATGTTCCAAGATAATGTCATGTTCTTAGCACTTGGTCATTGTACCACATTTAAAGGTGAAAATTCATTGATCAATAAGGATCTAAAAATGAATATATACATATATATATATATGTATAATTAATGAGAATAAAAGTACTATAGGATATTATTTATTGTGAAATGGTACATTCCCATTATCTTCAAACATCAACGAAGTTATTTGTATATCCATGAATTGATGGAGTGTCATTCATTTGCCATGTGTTTTGAGAAATTTTGAATGGGATATTGACATAAATTACTTCAGATAGAAGAAAAAATATTTTTATATTTAGATTAAATTTCATTGAATCAACTGGTTCATTTTTAATCCTATAAATTTAGTTCATTTAGAATGTTTTTTTTGGGATTTCTATTAAGGAAGCATTAACATACAATTGAAGGTGAACATTGTTTTCTCTCTCTTTTGCTCGTGGATGTTGGCATGGAATAAAAGTAACTTAAGATGATTAATCATACTGTCAATGATAGAAATATTTATATTAAGATTGAATATGATAAATAACCTCAATTTTTTGATGTTCTTATATTCATTTTAAACTCTATTTCCATTTGTAGTGTCTTATAAAGGAATGACAAAAACCCAAATATGAAAATGTCTAAAACCGAGAATTATGATTCAAAGAGACTAAATAGAGGTAAATATTTATTGATATGACTAAAAATTTGTGTAAAAATGTCATATTGAATAATTTAAATGGTAACATTAACACAACTATTAATGGTTGGAGATGTTAAACAATATTTAGTAATTAAATGATTCATACAACTAAGAAGGGTGAAAAAATTGTCGTTGTTGATGTAGATGTCCCTAAAATTTCAATGGATTAAAAATATCATGGGGATGATCTAATGAATCGTTTTTGGTTCTCTATAGAGATTATTGAATTTTATGTAAATTTATAATATATTCGACATGACACATATGAAAATGGGCTCTTTTAGTCTAATACAAGAGTGGAGGATCCCATTTTCCTTACTGGTGAGAAAATTTTGAATTCTCCCATTTTTCATATCTATAATCGAGGAGGATAAAAGTTATAAGAGGATGATATTTTTCACTAATAAATCTCAACTAAGGAGACCAACAAAGATTATTCCATTATTGATGGTTTCTAAAATTCAAATAAAACATGAACATAAGGATCAATCAAAATTTAATAAGGATACCATTATTTAAAAAAAACTAGTAATTGAAGTTTGGATCGATGAAGGACCTCCTAAAAAATGAAAAACAAAATCCTTTATAAGGATCATGGTGGTTCAAAAAAATCATCTTGAAAGAAAAACTATATTGAATCAAGAAGAGTAAAAAATCAACTCAAAATCAAGTTTAAAATGAATTCTATCATCTAGTATTGTCAATTTATTGAAAACTATACAACCATATTTAACATTCATATACACATTTCAATTCATAAACACAAACTCATAAGAATTAAAAAACATAATTCATCAATCACTGTTGGTTTCTATGGTCGTAATGAAAATAGTTTTTACATTATTGGTTCAAAAAATTTTCTACATCAGTAGAAACAGATTTAATTTTATCACATGACTCATTATGAAATGTTAATTTTATTATCATTTTTGGGAATATTTTAAAATTAAATTTGAAAAAATATAATATAGAAGTTGGTAACTTTTATTTATTCAAATAATGTATATCGGGAAAGGAGGAACTTATGGAAAATACTTTAGGGTCTCAATTTATGTATGTTTAACCATTGGATTCCCATTTATGATGTCAATACAATTATTTTCCTAATTATTAATATTATATCCATTAACACATTGATTTTTCTTATAAAAGTAATGTCACACCAAGATTTTTAATTCCTTGATTTTGTTCAAATCCTCTTTCTGTTTTTAGCTTTCATTTTGTTTCTAGGTGTTCCGGGATTAAACTGTTTGTGCCTTATGTTATTGATCTATGACCATAGTCTTGGGGGTCTTTTATAGTAATTGGAAAACCCTTTTTTAAAATGGATGGTGTTAGGATGATTTGATTTGGTGTTTGTTTTGTGACACTCCTTGTGACACAACTTGTTGGTTATGTGTTGAAGTTGTTTGTACCCATGATTTGGTTGAGTCATGTGGTGAAAAGGTGGTTTTAGTTTGGGTATTATTTCCACCAATATTTGACCTATATTTCCCTCATGTTTCCCCCCTTGGACCATCATTAAATTATAGGTGAATTGATGGTTTCTGAGAGGACAGAACAGGCCGAATTGTTTGTCCACATGGTTCCAAACCATGAAGAAATACCATTCATAGGTGTCCAAGTAATTAAAAACTTTTTGAAGTTATATTTTTATTTCTCTCTAAAATAAGCTTAAACCACTCCGTTCATCCCCCATTTAACACTAGAACCCATGGGTGGAATCCATGCTCCATGAAGCTCTAAAAGAACCCATCTTTGATGGGGTTTTGGTGGGAAATCTCCATAATTCCATCAAAATGTGTTCTACTATTAATTTCATTACCTCTCTTTAGGGTTTTCCCTAGCTTTTGTGATGTTCTAATATTTCCAGAAGGTAATGTTCAAACCTAGGGTTTGATTTGATGTCTTTTCGGAAAAATCTTGTGGTATAGGGAAGGATTTATCTCCCTTGTGGTACATCAGTGTTGTGGTTTAGGTTTCACAGCAAGATTCAAGGGATTCGACTCATATAGTAGGTGATTCCATGTGTATCCATTTCCCAATGAGTTAGTTTTCTAGTTTTACTGATTTTTCATGATCTGCAAATGTTTTGTGTGGTGAAAAACCTGCTTTTTATGGATTTGGTTTAGCATTTAATTTAATAGTTTCGTTTTTGTTTGAAGTGTGTATTTTTTCAATTTAATTCATGTTATATCACTTGTGGTTATTTCATGAAATGTGAAATAGACTTATTATTTGTTTAATAGAGCAGAAAATTTTGGTTTTTTAATGATTTAGTGTCATGTGGGCCTCAAAAGGCAATTTTTTAATGGGTATATTATGTAAAACCATGTTGTACTTTTGGAAAGTGATTAGGAAAACATGTGTTTATAATGTTGACCTCTTGTAGTATTATTTGAGGTAATTTTATAACAATTTTATGGTTTAATTAATGTTTTTTACGATTATAATTCAGTATTTGATTAGGATTTTTATGATTTTTGTCTTGAATGAGGGTTTTGAATATTTTTTTGGTGAAAAAACATGGTTATACCTCTTGGGTCTATTTTATGAAAATTGAAAATGATTTTGTTAGTTAATCAAAGTGGTAAAATGGTGCACATGTACTGTTTGGTGACTATATTCACCTATTATGGGTTTTTGTAATGTAAATAGGTGATATAAGATATAAAAAAATTTAATAATGTTTTATCAATTGTTAAAATGTTTTATTAAATAGTGATGTGGTGCGAAACATGTTTGTGGACAGTTTCATGTGACTTTGATGATAAAATGAATTTTGGAGGTGAAGAGGGTGTTATGTGGAACGTGTGTTGGATGTAATGTACATTTAACTATCTTGTAAATGTTATAAAAATTGTTTAATGGAATTTTGGTAGGGTTAAAGAGGATTGGAATGTGTTGTTGGCTATCATGGTGTTAGTGTGATTTCAAAATTCATTTCAATGGAAAAGGGGATTTGGTGACATGTGTGAGGCACATGTTGGATGTTGAGTGAATGTGTGTTGTGGAAGTGATATTTTGATGTTGAAATAATATTTCATGGCTTGATGAACATGTTTTAGGAATATATGGAAACCAGGGTATCTACTTGGGTGGACGTGTACTAGTTTACTTGTGATTCCATGGGGTTTTCCCTCAGTTTCACTTATCATGTTTGATGGTTAAAACACAAAATAATATATGATGATGATGATTGGGGACCACATGGTTATGGGTATTATTCCTACTAGTGTCTCATGCATGAGAACATATATTTATGATGGTTACCTTTAGGAGATACGAGGTATCTGGGACCCACAACGAACATGTGCCAAGAGGTTATTTCTTATTGCCTGTGATCTCTATAAATTTATTGATTACCATAGACATATGTTATGATTTATTGGAAAAATAAAGCGAATATTAAATTTATTTAAAATCTTATTTTATTTAAAATAGCACACCTCAAAACTATTTAGTTTTAATGTCTCATTTTTTTATAAACTGTCAAAATCATTTCTCATTTACAAAAATTGCAATGTTTTTTGTCTCTAAATGTTTTTTCACATAGAATCTTCTAGTTGTGGTATACTTATGGGCTTTGTAACACTCCATACATAAAATTTGTGGTATAAGATTACGTGGCTATTTCATTCACAGGTTTGGGTACAGTTTTTAGCGCCAATGGTTTGATATTCTAGCAGGTCCTTCGTAGTGATGTCTTGTGGAGGTGGCTTGAGGGTGGTGCCTCTTTCCATGAAGATGGTGCTTGGGTTGTTTATTGAGGGTTTCATTATTTTTTTTAGACATTTATATTTTCTTTAAATTATGGAATTCAGTTCTTAAATTTTGTGAATGGTGGCTTTATCTGAAAAATCCAGATTCGTTTTATTGGATTAGTGTGTTGTTTTATATTTATAAATTTAAGTAAGTCATAAAAAATTCTCATTTTATGATACATGGGAACTTTTTCTAGCCCGTATGGATTAGCAATGACCTTCAGGCCTTGTCTTGGGTTGAGTTTGTTGCCATTTTGGATGGTGAACTGATATGTTTTTTGAAAAATTGTATTAGAGGGGGTTTATGTTAACTATTTGGTTCATTTTATCTGGGGAATAGTCGAGATAGTCTGGAGTTAGGATTTTCAGGAAATGGAATTCTGGTTATGGGTAGTGTTTTGGATGACCACACCTCATGACAGGATTCAATTCTCTATGGTATGTAAATATTTATCTCTGTCCATTAGTTTTCTTGGTCTGATGATGATCAGGGGAAATGGAAAGATTGTTGGATTAACGGGGACAATGAGATCACATGTCCTAGAAATCTATGTGGAGCTATGGATATTTCAATAGAACACTCTTTGTGATGGTAAAGGTTTTTTATTATGGCCTCCTACGATATTTCCATGTCACCCACCTAAACTAGTTTCCTCTCACACTGTATTGTGTTCATTAGTTTTGGAAACAGTGATGTTTTGTTTTTAAAGAAATGATCACTAGATTTTAAGAGATGTACAGTTTGTTTTAACTAATTTTACAATAAATAAGTATGTTTTTTATTTTTGATATGGTGTAATTAAATTTTCAGAATACATTTGAAATGGAAAATGGTGTGTTTACCCCTATTTTGAAAGAAGAATGTTCTCTTAAATTTGGTTTTGAAAAACTGTTCCTAATATGGTTCTCTAAACTGTTGAAAGGTGTTTAAATGGGATGAGATTGTTTGAAATTAATTTTTATGCCTTTATGGTGAGTAAATATATGAATTATAGTGTCATTTTGAAATGTTTTCTACGATGTAAATTTGGATTTTTATCTAGTGGTAAGCGACCATGTGGAAAAGGGGTGTATTGGTTGACTGTTTAGGTTTTGTAAAGAGAAAAAAACATTTGTTTTAAACTATAGTATTTCTGTGAATATCCACAAGAATGGGGATTATATGGGATGATGGATGGTTAATTCCATTACTGGATGAGTTATGGGATGGTTTGGAGGAGGGTGCTCGGTGTGGCACGAAAACATGCATGTGCGAGGCCCATGGGGTACCATTGGTTAATACATTAAATATTGAACTATTTATTTTCAAAGAAATGGTTTTAAAGGAAAACATGATATCTTTATGAAATGTTACGCATGGTGTGTATTATTTATTTTGAAAATGTTTAGGTAGTGGGATTTTTTGAGTCCAAAAACCCCGCATGTTTTAACTATGTTTTGGGTTTGTTTTTGGTCATTAAGTTGGTTGGAAGGGATGGTTAGGGATATCTTATAAGTAATGTTTTGGGATTCGATTATATTGTTTCCCTTAATGTGTTATGTTCTGGTTTTTGGAACATTTTTACAAATGGAATAGTTTGATTTGGTCCTTGGGTCTCTTATTGGATATGCTACGCCCCCTATAAAGGTCAGTGCAAGACTAAAGTGCAACCCGAGTGTTTTCTCTACTAGAAGTCCCTCATAGTGATCAAGATATTTTATATTTTTCTCTAGCAATAGATATTGTGTCTTCACCATTTCAATTAATTACTTTTCGGATCCTCTTGTAGTGGGATATTGATTATTGAAGCTTGAAAGAGTCCTTCGTTTATTAAGCTACTTGATTCGTCAAAGGTGGAAGTAGTCTTGGGTTGTTAGAATGGATGAGTATTTGGATGGTTCCTAAGAAGGCCATCGGGTCCATCAGAGTATCATAGAATCAGGAATTTATGTTAAACCAACAGTGTCCTAAATCTAGTCATGATAATCTTTTATGACCATATTATGGAAGTATATGGATCTACCAGATTAGAGCACGGTTTTGAAAACTGTGTGGACTAATCAAGAGACCGTACCAGATCCTTAAATATTGGGGTCTTCTTGTTCCTTCCCACATTGGTCAGTTAAGATTGTTGGTTTTAATGGTTGGGAGACCCACTATGAGTCTCAGGTATGTTCTTTTGGGTATTTATAGAGGGTGTCTACCCCTTATTACGGAGAGTCCGTTCGGGAATCCACCTTTTGGTCTTCTGGTACTATCGTTGGAAAATTCGAGTTGTCTCTTATGGTGTGGATACCATTTATATCTCCTCATACTAGTAACTCAGATTGGTCCTCAGTCTTGTCTTGGCAGATTCTAGTGTCAATTGGAGGTATCTAACTTCCAATATCTTGATTGGGTAAATGTTGGGATTGGAGATCTCGCAACGGTTTGGTTAAAGCAAGGTATGTGTAACCTTTTTCACTGCCGTTGTACATTTTGGTATGTTTCTAGAATATTTTTTGGACAGGGTTTGTGGAGATTTCTTTTGATATAAATAATTAATGTTCTTGACAATTTCCGGAATGTGATGTATGTTTTGGATGCTAGAGTTTTCCTTCATTAAATTATCATTACAAGTGTTTTGGCCTCTAGGGGTGAAAAATGGAATGGGAGTGCATCATGGATTATCGGTTGGGTTATTTTTTATGATTTTGGATTTGTTTTGGAGTTCTGATAGTTGAATTATTTATGTTGGGGAGAATTGTCAAACTAGTATTTTCAACTCCATGAATTGGGTATAATCCACTTTTGGTTCTTAGCTTTCCCTAGGTTTCTGGGTGTTTCTGGTTTGAATTTTGTTTGTATCTTGTGTTATTGATCTATGGACATAGTCATGGAATATTGTATGGTAATTAGTGTCCACTTTTTTCAGAGGGATGGTGTTAGGTTGTGGTTATTTGGAGTTGGTTTTGTCACATTCGTAGTGGCACCACTTGTGGGGTAAGTTGTTTATGTGGTTTGTACCCATTAGTTAGATGAACATTGGGTTTAAAAGGATGTTTCATTTTTGGTATTATTTCCCAGTATTAATGACCAATATTGACCCCTTATTTTCTGCCATAGACCCTATTTAAATTAGAGGAGAATGGATGGTGTTTGAGTGGTCAGAACAGGCCACACAGTTTGGTTGCAGAGTTCCAAAATGTGAAAGGGTATCCAAGTCATTAAAAAAAATTTGAAATTGAATTTTTTCCCTCCAAAAAATAAGTATAATCCCCTAAAGTTTCCCCCATTCGACAAAAATAGCCATGGGAGGCCTCCAAGCTCCATCTAGCTTCCATGGAACCCATTTTTTTGGGGGGTTTCATGGAGAAACTCCAAGATTCAATCAAGTAAGTGTTCATCTATTAATTTTCATCTTTCTCCTTGTGATTTTCTTACAATTTTGTGACTTTATAAAATGTTCAAAAGTTAGTGTGCAGAACTAGGGTTTTATTTTCTATATTTTTTATAAAAAATTGTGGTATAGTGTTGGATTTATCTCCCTTGTGGTGCGGTGGAGGTGCAGTTGAGGTTTAGCACCAAGATTCAAGGGTTTTGATACGTTTAGATGGTGATTCCATGTGTAACCATTTCATGATGAGGTAGTTTTATTTTTTAATGATTTCTCATCTTTCTTATATGTTGTGCGTGGTTCGAAAACTGTTTTTGATGGATTTGGTTATGCATTTAATTTTATAGTTACATTTTTATTTATTGTGTGTATTCTTAAAATATAATTCATGTGATATCTGTTGTGGTTGTTTTATGAAATCATAAGTGAACTTATTAGTTGTTGAAATGGGATGAAAATTCTCGTTTCAAAGTGATGTAGTGTAATTAGGGAATCAAAATGGGGGTTTTTAATGGTTTTAATGAATAAAACCATGTTTTACTTCTTGAATGTGAGAATGAAAATGTGTGTTTATCATGTGTACATTTGGTGGTATCATTTTAGGTATTTTTATAACACTTGGGGTGGTTTAATAAATGATTCTAGGGAATCCAATATCATTTTTTATTTAGAGTGGTATGATTTTGGTCATGACTGAGGGTTTTGATATGGATTTTGTGTGCAAAACAAGGTTACACCTCTAGGGTTTGTTTTATGTAAATTTAAAATGATTTAGTGGGTTAATAAAAGTTGAAAATGATGTACATAAATTTTTTTTGGTAATTGTATTCACCAATGATTTATTTTAATTTAAAGAGGTGGTTTATGTTGTATAACATTTTTAGAATGTATTTTCAATTGCTGAAATGTTTTATTATATTGTGATTTGGGTGAGAAACTTTTTTTTGGACTATTTCATGTGAAATTGATGAGAAAATAAATTTTGAAGGTGAAAAGGGTGTTATTTGAAATGTGTGTGGGATTTTATGTATTTTGAAATATCTTATAATGGTTTTGTAAATTTGTTTAAATGATTTTCAGAAGTGTTAAAGAAGTTTTGAATGTGTTGTGGTCTATCATGGTGTGAGTATGATTTCAAAATTAATTTGAATAAAAATGTGGATTTTTTAACATGTGTGACGTACATGTGGGATGTTTGCTGAATTTGTGTTGTGGAAGTGATAATTTCTTCAATAAATTATATTTCGTGTCTTGTTGAACTTGTTTGAGCACAAGAGGGAAACTCGAGTATCTCGGTGGGTGGACGTGTACTAGTATGCTAGTGATCCAATGTGGATTGGCCTCAGTTTCACGTTTCACATTTGACACTTACAACACTAACAAAACTTTTATAGTGATGATTGGGGACCATTTGGTTATGGTTATGTTCCCTAATAGTGGCTCGTTCACGAGAACAAATATATATGATGGTTAGTTTCACCAAGTTAAACTGTACCTAGAACCCACAATGAGCAAGTGCCTAGGGGTTATTTTCCATTGCTAGTGCTCACTAGATTTTTTTGATTACCTTAGGCATAAGATATGAATAGACACAAAATTCAGAATCATATTGGTCATATTTAAAAGCATTCTATCTTTAAAATAACCCACAACAAAACTTTTTAGTTTTAATGTTATGCTTGTTAGAAACTATCACAAGAATTTCTCAATTACAATAATTCTGAAATGCTTTTCGTCAATAAATGTTTTTCACAAGGAATCTCGTAGTGTTGGAATCCTACTGGGAATTTTATCACACCCTAATTACACCATTGGGTGTAATTAGACTTGATTATTTTGTCACTGGTTTGGGTATAGTTTTTAGTGTTAGTGTTTCAAGATTCTAGTAGACCCTTCATGGTGCTTTCCTATGGAGATAGCATGAGGGTAGTGCTTCATTCCATAAGTACATTTGTTGGGCTATACATTTTTGGTTTCTTCATTTGGTGTAGTCATTTAAAATTGTTTTAAATTATGTTATAATATTCTTAATTTTTTAAATATTGTTTTATCTAGAAAATCATGATTTGTTTTATTAGATTCCTGTGTTGTATTATGTTTATAAACTAGGGTCAATCATTCCCAATTATAATTTTATTACACCTGAGCACTTGTTAGTTCCCATGGGGATTGGGAACACCCTTCCAGCCTTGTCACATTCTAGGTTTGGTTCTGGTGTGGATGGCGACTAAATCTGGTTTGTGACTAGTAAAATAATGTATTTATCGTAGTGGATTTATTGGAATTCGTTTGGTTTGTTCAAAATACACAAGGTATTAGAGGAATTTCTATATAATTTGTTCATTAATGTTTGTTATAAATTATACAAACGATGTTGATCTATATAATTGGGACTCAATTTCCAATATTACTCTTCCCAGACCTAACTCTGAATACCACCCAATTCTTGTTAGTTTCATGTGATTTGAAAAGGAAATACACCTTGCATTTCTCTTCAACAATGATTTGGATCAATAAAGTGATTATTATATTATCATAAGGTCGTTTTAAAAGAAAATTTACTATAGAAATGTGGATTACTCTTTGATATTAAACATGAAACTCATAATGTTCGAACTAATGATATTGAGATGACTTTAGTATAGTTGGATGGATAGTGAAATTTCACTATTGCCACATGTCTTTAGAATATTAAATAAGAAGCCTCTAAATATTACTTCATTAAGGATATCTCTAAGGATGTCATTATATTTTCCAAGATTAATTATCATATATTAATGATGTAAAGGGTTCAGAAATAATCATTAATAATTAAATTGATCAAAAAGGGGGATAGAAAAACTAAAATTATAACTCTCTTTATTGATTATGGAATGATATTGGACCTCTAGATTTTGTAAAATTGTAGGATCAAGTCATTAATAATTGATAGATAATTTTAGAACATATTGCACCATATTACTATAGTATCATAAATGGATTTGGGGTGGGGGAAAATATTAATGAAGATATGATTCATGACCATATTAGTATTAAAGAATGTGATCTTATTATTATAATTCACGTTTAAATTTAGATAATATATGTAATTTTCAACCTAAAAACTAAATATTATTAATATTCTATATTTTTTCATCGATTTATATTCATTGAAAATATAGGTATTTGATTCAAATTGAGGTTTGGAATTTTCATTCTTCCTTGTTTTATAATGAATCTATCCATAAAAATATCATTCCCCAAATAATCAATTTGATATCTGAGATTAAAAATTATTATGAACCTTATATTTTTAGAATCATTTTTATTTTTAATACTATCTATAATGTGATTATCATTATTAATGGAAAATGTTTTTCAAAAATCCCAAATTAAATTATCTCGTGGAATGAGTTAGGAATATTCAAAGGTAGATCAATACACGATTTAATTAACACTTCAGTAGAGATTATTAATTTTATTAGAAATATGTGCGGGGGTTATCATTGATTTTAATAATAATATAATGATATCCTTTAGAATTATGGGCAGTAAAAATATATATAATGTTTTTTGAATATTTCGATTCAATAGTTCATTTGTTAATAGGATTTCATGCTTTAATGTATTTTATATTATTATTTTTAATCATAAATAGATAACACGTGGGATTATTTATGAGTTATAGAAAGGATAGAGAATAACACACACTCTTTGGAATCCCATTCACTATTTATGATGACTACCTTAGTTGGATTATCTCACATGGTGGAACTAAGAATGGTCAAGATGGATGAGGATTCCAAGTCACATACTACATTCAATCGTATTTGTTATGTTGGTCATATTATCATCCTAATTTATATAATCAAAGGAATTTTTAGATACTTAATCGTTAATTACATATCTTGGAGGGTAAATTAGGAGAAATTTTTAATTAGGATAAATCAAAAATAATATTTGGGAAGACTATCCATGTTCAAATAAATAATATAACTCTTTTAGATATATGAATCAAAGAGTGGTTGTTTTTATTAAAATAATATGAAGTTAGTTTATTCTATGGGAGATAGTAAGATTTCATTTTTTAGAATTTATGAGTTGGTTAGAGAAAAAATTTCATCTCAGAAGGTGATGAATCTAGATATGGATGGAATAATATCTTTAGTGAAATTAATTATTCCCTCCAAGATTTTATATCCTTTCATGGAGTATAAATGGACTAGGGTTGGTAAAAACTATTTGATGTTAATATTAAAAATTACATATTGAATATAATCATTCGTGAATAGAATATTACCAGTATACATTAGATAACATTTTGTATGTATTTATCCAATAGTGGAATGGAAATCTATAAAATCAACCATTTCAGTGAATCTCTTCAAGAATGGTTCTCATAAATCCTCATTATTACCAATTAATCATTTTTTGACGTTTTTAATGCTATATCTCTTTAAAAGTTATTATAATGGATATATCTTACATGGATCCATCCATATTTCCTACTGGTAACGCCTATTATTGTATAATCACAACATATTCAATATAAAATATTAATCAAATCCATTATATAACATTCATTCTTGTTAATTTGACCTGATCTTGTCATACTGAAAACATTCATCCTATGGAAACATATATTGAATCCTATATTTTCATCAAATATTTCATTGAAATATTTCAAACTCATCTTCAATATTAAGTTATAGACATAATGAGTCGATGAAAATTTGGATTTTCCCCTAATTTTTTGGTCTACAAAATAACTAATGTGGTATTTTTAAAATTAAATAATTTTATCAACATGTTTCCTAGATATTTACTAGAAAATTTACCTACATAAAAAATTTCAACCGGGCATGGATAAGACCCTCTCTGATAACTCTTATCTAGGGCCTAGAACATAACAGATTACCCACTAATTGTTACTTAACATAATTTCTACTTCCCTTTGTTCATGGTTTTATTTTTTATATTAACATGTAAAAGATTAGGAAAATATATTCCATACCTATGAGACTACCAATCTGTTGTGGTCAAAAATATTGGACCACATTTGAATTTTGGGACCAAATGTTGGCTGAATAAAATAATTATTTTGGCATAGTATTCAAATCAATATCTCATACACGATGCACATAATGTTTTACGTTGTAGTTTTGATCCATTTCAGACACTATGGTTCAACTTCAATACACATCCCCATGATAAAATTCAACTCTATCAAAAATCAGTACTGATGATTATTTTGGATGCAATCATACAATCATCCATAGGGAATTAATATTTTTTCAATCTCATCGTCAACACTATTTTAGTCTTTATAATGTTCGTAATATTTAGGAAATAAAACCTATAATTTGGAATGTTAGAGATTATATAGAAGCCTGTTATTCCTAAATTTATTTAAATCAATTCATGTGATGTATATAAAGTAAATTACTGACACTTGTGGGTGTGGTATGGTGTTCATGATCGTATAGAAAAAATTATGGGATGTATATATGACCATGTGGTGTCGAAGAAACACCTGAAGTGGAGATAAAAGGTATCCATAATCCTATATCTAATGAAAAAATAATAGGATAAAATAATTTATCATCAGAATATGATTCCACTAATATTGTGATATATACCAAGACTGGTACATTCCACCATTCTTCAAGATTCACAGATTGGGTGATAGAATTTATGAATTATCCTATGTGGCTCAATTTTATTATCACACATGTTTTTCAGGATTTGAACGTGATAGAATGCATGATTTTTAATAAGGATGTTGTTTCAGATATGACTTGGATGAATAATCTTCTAGTTGATTTGGAATCACATTATGAAAGGGGTTTATATATAATCTAGCATTTCAAACATATATAGCACTATTATTCCTTAATAAATTAATAGTCATTTTTATTATAACATTATTATAAATATATATACTATAATTTTTTTGATCATTTGATAACACATCCATCAAATTTCTATCTGAATATCACTAGTTGATTTTATTTTCAATAATGATCCAATTGTTATATTTAATTTATTGGTTTTTAATGTTGTTTTAATATTATATTTTGTGTAATAGGGTTTTCAAGATGAATAATACGTTAGAAAACTCAAATATTAATTATATAAAAAAACATAATATCATTTTTAGAAGGAAGAATTGGAAAAAAACAATAATATCAATACTATATTGATGTTATTAATTTTTAGGGAATCATTTAGAGAAATGATCATATTGCATTTCTGTTGTATTATGTATATCCAAATAGATATGTAATAATATTAATACGGGAAACCGTTTGATTTATGGTACAAAATTCTAAAAAAAAATATCATCGATTTATCCACTTGTACAATTCTTATTTGGTTAGGAAATTATTATGAATAAATAAAATTACGGTTACAATTTAAATATTTTCACCCATGTAATTAATTTTTCTTATAATATTGATAGGTCTGTGTCATTATTTATATTATGATTATAAGATTTATTCGGACGAAAAAATGTCTTTAATTCACCCTGCTCCTCATCCTCAATTAGGGTGCATTGGGCTAATAGGTTCATGACATTCATGAATTATATCAGTCTTTTTTAGAAGCTATACATAGAAGTCACAATAAAATAAAAAATATTTATATTTGGAATAAGTCTCTATAAATTTTATCACCCAACTATAATTAATAGTTTTTATCTCTAAATAAAAGTTATCTCAAATATATGATTCTAGATTATCTTCACAATATATTGTTCACCTAAATTATATTAGATAATGTATAAATCACATTTTGATAGTCATCCCATGTGATTGATTTTAAATTAAAATAGAAATTAGAGATAAATATATTTTTATGTCATAAGATGTTGTGAATGAATTTAGAGAACTGGTATCATGAATAACCCAATGAGTTAAAAAAATATTTTGGAAAATAAACAGTTTTAAAAAATTAATTATGGAATGGTTGGACATACGATAGAAAAATTCTAGAAAAACGGATGACATTGGAGATAATGATGTTGTTTCATAAATACATCGTTGGATATTACATGATGATATAAAATAATAAATCATAGAAATTATCGTGAAAAAGTATGGATAGGGAATATATTTCAGGGAATGTTAATGAAGATGATGAATGACGTTGTTAAGATGATGAGGATGAATTTTACAATGATATATAGTTTTCTATTATGGAAATTGTCATGAAAACTGGATATAAATAAGAGAATGAATAAAAAATAAATGAATTTAGTTATCTGAGAAAATAACATAAAGAGTTCTTGAATATTTTGAAATCCATTCCAAGAGAAATATAAATATATGGAATTTATTAAGAAATAAATAGTTGATGTTTGTAACAAAAATCCAACTCTAATCGGTTGGAGAATATGGTGGATGTTATTTAACATCCAAATTAAATATATGATGGGGAGGTGGATTTAATGAGAGAGAATGAATTGTGAGATGAAATTATTCTCGATCTAAAGAATCAGATGGAAAAGTGATGAAAGATAGTTTAATCTCAAAAATAAGAAGTCATGTCTTTGTACAATATGCATCAATCTGAAGAAAAATACAATTTATATAAAATAAATACACATTTAGTAATTTAGGGTGATATATATGTGATAGATATGGCCTAATGGGTACAATAAATATTAATATGATAATTAACATACACAATCCAATTACTGTCGAATTATTGGTCTTGGATTAGAATATAAGACATTAAAATAGGGGGTTCTATAATAAAAAATAAAGGAAAAAATATAATCAAAGATCTCATTCACCCATGTCATCCTAATATTCATGTGGTTACTCAATAGTAGAAAACATATAGAGGGATTAATGAAAACCCACCATTTATGAAAAAATAATTCTATGATTTTTTTGGTTATATAATAATTTTATTTTTGGGGTGGAAAGCTAATTGAGAGGTAATTTTTCTACGGTGTGGAAGTAAAATATTATAATATATTAAAAATCATGAAATAAATCATTATATTGTAATATAAGTTCTATCTTTGGTAATCATAAAGTACATTATTAGATATAAAAAAGTTAAACATATAACAGTGGAATCTATTTGTGAAAATACGTTTAAAATATATTTGAGTTAAAAAAAATTCCATATTTTATATGAATATAAGTATGATCTTATATCATATAACTATGATAATTATGTAATACTCTAATATATATTAAATCATCCATGAATCACATTTATAAATAATAGGGTGAAAAAGAAATTTATCTTAGTGAATATTTCTCTACAAGGATTCTACAAAATAGTTAAATCGTTGAAAAAAAATCGTCCCACAAGGGAAAAAAGTTAAAAATATTCTAAATATTGATTTGGGACTTGTAAATTGATTTTTTATATTTTATAATTATTAAGAGTTAAATATAAATATATAGTAGAAATATAATTGTGGTTAATATTTAAATAATGTATATAAATTTTTTATGATGATTGTACGTAACATACATTTTTATGTGTTTATTGATTTAATGAAATTATACATGGTATCATACTTAATTGAAAGAGTTGATTTATAAGGGGAATAGTTATATCCCCTTTCATGAATTAATAGAGTATTAATTACAATAAAAAATAGGGGAATAAAAAGGATAACACTTTTCTATATTTAATGGAACAATAATATATCCATTGGGACTATTTGAGATATATGTATCTATCCATAAAAATGGATAAATTTTTAAACTAAAAGATAAAATTTTAATCTAAGAATTATGGTCAAATTTGTTAAGTAATTTTGATTCCAGTGTATGCGGGTATTATTGAGAAATCTCTGTCAAATAATGAAGAAGATGGACTCAAATACAATTTCTTCAATCTCATTTGATAATGTTTGAGAATCCAAGAAGAGATACAGTGCTGTTAGTTTGCAATATCATTCTTTCATATTATATTCATGATGAGGTTATGTGCACCATTGGCACACATCTATGTGAGGACGTGTATACTTCAAATGAAGAATGAATTTATTTAGCGTTTTTGAGGTGTGGACAAATAAGGAAGGTGATCTGAATTATTAATCATGGACAACCGACCATTCCATTAGCTATTAAAGATTCTTGAAGAGATTCACGAGGAAGTGTGATTTAGAATGCTCGTGAGGAATGATCAAAAGATCCATCCATAGTGATCACGATTAACAACTTGTGAAATACAAGGGGAAGAAGTCTTCAGTGTGACTCTAATGGGGGTCAGTGGCACTCTGGTAACACTGTGGGAAGCATTAAAAAGAATATCATGAGTGACTTAGGATAGATACATTGTGACTATGTATCAACCATTGTAATTGATAATAAAATTATTTAGGAGAATCCATGTTGAGAAAATATCCAACAAATCAAGGTGTAGTTCTTCGAACTGATCATTGTAAATACATGTGTTAGTGTCTTTACATTTACATCATCAATGGAGGTAATGATGTGGTACACAGGAATAGTGGATTAAGGAATTAACCATCCATTGAGGTTTAATTGGAAATAATCAATTAGTAAAAAATATTTAAATGGATTAATGATTCACCCCTACCCCACAATGTGATTCACAATGATCTAGGCATTTCAATTGTGAAAAATACTATAAAATCATTATGTATGATTTAAATTCATAATTATTTCATTCACTTAATTTAGATAATATTTAATTTTGTTTCATTTTAATTTTTTTTAAGTAAATTATGAGGAATTTGAAAACTATAAATTATAATATTTATAGAGGATATTATATGAATAAAATATACTATAATATAAGATAATTAAAATGATGGTGGATGATTTTAATGGGTAGAGAGGAGTATGATATAAATGTTTGAAAATAAGGATTGGAATCACTGGTAGAGGATAAAGAAGAATACTCATGATCATGAAATGGGGGAAGAAATACAACACAATGAAAAAATCCCTTATATTATATGTTTTTTATTTCATTAATAATGAATATAATTGACCAAAATATATTTTTTATGTTCTATTAGATATAACAATGTATCTTGAAAATAGAAATGATGGAAAATATATACTATATTGGATGTTGATATATTCAAAATAAATGTAGCATATTATCTGTATATTGTTTACCCATGGTAAAGGTTCACACCATCGATGCATAATCCTTAGACTATACCATTTTGGTGAAATATGTAATATTTTTGTGTTACCATGTTAATATCTACGTTTGACTATTGTATTTCTATTAAAAATTCAAAATATTGTATTTTTTTTGTTAACATCTAATCGAAATATTCTAAGAAAGTAAAAAATAATTACAGTTCATAACATTCCACCAATCACCCATATGGTTCAATAGAAGTGAATCATAATATATTTTGAAGTTGCTTTAATATATACTTTATATAACATGATACCCCCATTTATATGTGTTAATGGCTATAATTATTTTGTTTAGAAGCCTAATTCGTTTCACAAAAACATTATGTTCATCTTTTATTATTATGTAACTTATTACACAACTCCTAGACTGTGTTATTCCTAATAATATAAAATTATAGATATTCACACATCGATATAACAATTTCAAGTTCAACATATATAAAATTCATGCATGTAATTTTACAAAATAATTTTTAATCAAAATACTCTATATTAGTACACACGAATCCATATATAATCAAACCCCATTTTTGAATATGAATTAGGTGTCTATGCAATTATGTGATCTTGCCAGAAATTTAAATGAGTGATGATTCTTTACTAATGATTGATATGAGTGTTTTTATAAACTCAGAACATCATTTGTGATAATCTAAATTAATTACATATTTCAACATAATTACTATTTAGATGGAAAAATCAAGGAATTAGAAATCTACATCAATTTTCATTCCCAACAGTAATCTTCAAAAATTTAGTTTCATAACATTGAATTTTTTTAATCAACATTAATATAATGCATACCCATGATTATTATATATAAAATATTTCACTATGAATAATAAATACTGAATAATCATTAATATAATTGATAAATTAATTGTTTTAATGAGAGAAATAATATTAATCAACATTTCACAAATAAAGCTAAAAATAAACACTTTATAGTTATGTTTTGTATTATATACATTTATTAATATTAAAGAAATGTTAAAATTTTATTCTAGTTCAAAATATGTACAGTTCTATATTATTCATGTTATACAGTTTATTTTTAATATATCATATATTATGAAATATAAACATTTTATATTTCAATTTTATTGTAATTTTTTTTTGATTTTATAAATACCAAACATCAATCATTTTTTAAATATTTGATAAAATTAATCATCAATACCCTTTTTAATTTTATTTAAAAATTTTCATATATATGGACTTAAATTTTATAAATTATATTTAAATGTTAATAATAATTCATAGTTTTAATATAAAATTGTTTATATTTTTCATTATTTGTAAATTTATGATATCCATATAAATTAACCATAAAATTTAAAATTGAAAAAATTATTTGAAAATCATGTAGAATTCAGTAAAATTGATGAAATTTATTATAACAATAGATTTTAATATTGTGGATATTTATTAAAATTAAATTTATAATCATATTACAAAATAAATGAAAAAAATATAATTAAATAATTTATAAATGACTTATAACTAATTAGTACCATAAATTTCATTTTAATTTAAATTATACACATTAAAAAATTAATATAAGTTAATTTATAATTGATTAAAAAAAGGATTTTTGATCTTTAGTAATGACTTATCGAATAGGATGAGTCATATAATATTACATGTTGAGATTTAATGAATTAATTCTATATGTTCTATCAGTCATATACTATGATGTATAACCCAAATATATTGGTGGGTTTGAAGAATAAGGTATACATGGTATTATATCGTGAATAATTTTACTGTTATTGGTCATATGTTAAATCATGTTACAATATCGACTCTTTTGTAAAATATTTATCCATATGGGTTCTGATTCTGAAATACAAATAAAAGGGATAGATGTTACATATATTGACAAAACACACATTATTTTAAAATAAATTTAAATATGGAAAAAAATAAAATATATAAATAATATTTTATGATCTACATTGATATTTCCATTATGATAAAATGATCTACATAGAAAATATAGAATAACTCTATCATTAAATTAAAAATTACGATGTCATACTATGTAACTAACGCTAAACAAATAAATTTATATTGTGTTTTTGGCTAATATACACTCTACCATATCATGAGACTCAATTTGGAAGAAAAAAAATTCAATGGTAGTTGATGACATATAATATTTAAGTGATTATAAATTTTAAAACCTTATTTTCTAAACAATATTTCATTAATACAATTGCATGTCTTTATTTTATACTTATTCAGGGTTTTATAAGACCACATCAGACTTATACAATATAGAAGAAACTAATTTGAAACACCAAATATGGAATCATTATAATTTATAAAAGAAATTATGCCACTGTAAAACGAATAAAAAATACATTTACAATAATCCATATGACTACAACATCAATCATAATTTCCTATATTTAATAATGAGGACATGAGTTTAATCTTTATGGAATCCCTCATTCAATGTTAGCAATATTATCCTCACTAAACATATTATTCCATGATGATAGAATCACGTCTCAATAAGGAATTCTAGTGAATAGATAGGTAAATATGGAAGAAATAAAGAGCATTGGGATTAGGGGATTCTTCCATACCATTTCATCAATGCCATTGCTTGCATTTGATGGTCTTAAATTCATCAGTAATGATAACCAACTTTAGAATAATCAGATTATAACTAGTATCATTACGTAGTATAATATTATCACTTATAGTATAATGTTCAATATTTAAAAATAAATTTTTATGGAATTCTCAAAAACATGTGGTATAAAATACCCTATATTTCAACTTGTCATTATGTATGACATGATTATATAGTAACATAAGAAATATAAGAAAAATAATCATACGTGTAAATGAATTCTGAATTTACCCTCCATTGTTAAATAATATCCTTATGAATCATATTATATTACATTTTATTCAGACATTTATTATTAAGAGTTAGTATGAAGAAAATAGATGATAATGGTGCTTAGTTTTATCACTTTATTAATTATTTAGTGATGCGGGGTAACAATTATTCCTAGAAGACATATAAAAAATATTTGGAAGAAGAAATATTTATCTATTTTGAATGATAATGGAACATTATGACCATAAATAGTTATATTTTGACTGAAGGGAAATATATTGAGGAGAATGATCCTAGTGTTATGATATTTTATATAAATTTGTAATGACACATGGATATAATGGAAACTTGTTTAGATACTTTAGTTCAAGTGAGTGATTAGTGATGTATCCTTATTTTTTCATAGAGTTATAGGTAGTATTTTAATTGACATTGTAATTTTATTTTATAATATTACTAATATTTCATTCCATGTATTAAAATATTTTTAGTTTCATTATGACATTCTATCGATGGACCTGCTAAATTTTTATGATATCACTCTTTCGTTCTAGATCCACTGATGGAGAACACTTTGAGGAACCCTTGGATACCATGGAGTAGGTTCTTAGTAGAAGATTAGTGTTTTTGTGTAGTCCATCAAAGAAATCTATGATAGTACTAATATAATTTTATCATATTTATAAATCACACTTTCTTGTTAGAAAGACCATCAAATTATTATGGGTTAGGGATTTATTGAATGGTCTTTCAAACCTTCACATGACAAAAAAATATGGCTACATCAAATCAACATTCACCCCATAGTATTATCCTGGATTTTAGACCCTTATCATGAGCAGTTGGGGTGACGAGGCTAGTTGTGAATAGATATATTTATTTAGAAAACATGATATCTTCCATGAAGGATGGAAACCTTATATTCTTCAATGAAATCGGTGAAAAATATTTATTAGATGTGTACGAGTGTGTTGAGTGAAACTCACACTCTTGAGGGGTAATATCCAAAATAACATAAATTAGTATACATGAGGGGTTGTATAGTACATTCCATTTTCTTTTACATATAGGTATTTATATGTTTTTGTATATTGAAATCCATTATCTATTATGAGAATGGTTCATGAAAATCAGTTTTTTATCAAAATATTACTCTTCTATTGGATTACCACTAAAAATATCCCTAATATATTGTCAAAAAAATGAGAAATTCTTTATTATTATGTTCCCCACATAACATGAATTACATTTGGATTGTTCAAAATTGAAAACATATAATATCAATGAATTCTTTTTATTTCATATTGATATTTTGGATGATTCTTTCTTATATGACAAATGTTTATGATGAGATTAACTATGATGTATATTAGTTATGACCACATAAAGGGAAAAATTATTTAATAAAAGAATTATTTTTCATTCTTTAAAAAATATTTTTAAATTTGTGTGGAGAAATTCATTAACACTAAATGAATTTTAGATGGCGTGATCTAGAATATTGGATATCTTCCCAGATAAATTTTCTAAAAAATATTATTATTTCATTAAAATATTATAATGATAAATTAATCATGAAAATTGTGTTATAATATAAAATATATGTCAATATTTCTCCAAAATAGGTTTTTTAACCTTTGGAGAGGTTTTTAGGTCATTTTTTGGAATGGTTGTGTTGGTGTTTAACAGTAAAAACGTTTTTATATATTTATTAATTCTATATAATAATGATTTAATTTTCATAAAACATTATTCTTATCTATTAATAGATTATTTATTTTAATGATCGGTAAGAGATGTGGTATGAGGATCCATATTCTATAGTGATACCAATATTAAATAGTGTTCTTGTTCAGAGGATCATAAACGTGGGTATATTTTTTTTATTCGTTACATAGACATATAATTTAGTTTTCAATACATCCCTAAGATGTTTTCAATATTGTATCCTTTTAAATTTTGGAGGATATATTTATTTGATAATATATTTTACATAATTAATCCACTAATTTAGGATTTATTTAAATCTAAATAATGTAATTATAAAATTGAGGGAGATAATATTTTTTATAGTAGGAAATCAATTTATAAATATTTTATTTTATCATATCATGGATCCAAAATTGTATCCTTGTAATATTTAAGGGATATAAATATTACACACTTGAATCACTCCAATAAAATTTGTGCACAATGAGATATCATAGAGTGTAGTTTTAGTCCTTATCCACATCAATTTAAATTTTTTATTTCTTATAAACAAGTTTCATGAATTAGAAAAAGGATCTAGAATTTAGTGCTCGTGATCTACTGTCCAATGAAATAAATAAAATTTTATAATCATAAAAACATGTGTATTCCGCTTATAGTGTACATATGGTGAAACATTATAGATGTCATTGTCAATTGAATTTTTATCTCTCTAATCTATCATTGGTTTTACTATGGGTAGAAATATATCTCTAGATGGCCATGGAGTGTGTGACTCATACACTATAGCCATGCCTCTTGAGATAGAGGTTGAGTGTTCACCTTTCACAACTCCAAGATTAATGGTTTTGATCACTATAATAAATTTATTGAACACCAATACAATCGAACGATGACCATATAACCATATGAGTTTGATATGAACCATTTATGTTTATCTGATCATGGATGGTGAAATATTATATGATAATAATTATAAAATGAAAGTGATTTTCCATAAAACATGAAAATGAAATATATGTGTGGGAGATTGTAACATCACAGGTAAATGAAGAGTAAGAGGTTTTCATATTTAATAATATTTGTGCATTAAATATTAATTTTACTTTAAAAGTTTTTAAATGTTTGATAGCGTAACCGATACGCCCCTACATGTTTCATTGAAATCTGACGTTGTATACTAATAATATAATATTATTATTTTAAATAGATGTTAACCCCTGGCCATTTTGTTGTAGGGAATGAAAAAAACTAACTAAAATATGATTATATATTTCTGTTAAATATATTTTTATTTATCCAACAAAAGTTAGAGGATTAAAATGTTAATGAATCTAATTGTAAGCATAACTTACAATAAAAGGTCTATTTACCACCGTTTAGTGGAGAAACCTCTATAAATATAGTTTCAGTCACTTTAATACTTTATATATGACCAAATAAAATCTTTCTTTAGAATGGGGACATCAAAATTTACTTTTTGTAAATTTATGGAATATATCCCATATATTTCATTTTTTAATGAATAGTGAATAATATTGTATATTTATTCAAAACTACATTTTAATATCATTTATTTATATGGTTGGATTATATTTTTCATTGGTTAAAAATTTATATTAGAATATATTTTTACCATTTAATCAATTGTTGGTCATTGGAAATTATTTTACTTTGATTTTGGACATAAAGAAGCGTAAATCTTTTGATAGTTATTGATTCTTAAAAACACGCTATTTGATTTAACAACATGAGTTGATTTTAAATTAATTAATGAAACATATATGTTTAGATTCTGGTAAAATAGACAACATTTCTGAATTTGGAATATCAAGTATATCTTAGTATGAATTATTTGTTTTTTTCTGAAAAACATCATTTTTTGATGAATAATGAAACCACAAAGTAGTAGTTAAAAAACTGACTTTTTAATTTTAAAGAAATTTTACCAATTCTGTGAATTGAATTTTAAAAATTTGATATACATGGATGTTATTAGTAATTAAAATGTGGTTCAATAAGATGAAAATATTTTTTTGGTGAATAGTAACTTTTGACTTTTATTTTCCACGGTTAAAGGTAAATAGGGTAATTCAAGGTAAAAATAATATTATAATAATTAAAAATTACCTTACCACTTGTCCTAACCTTATTGGATGAGTAATATATGACGATGGGAATCCTTTTGTTGATTTTGGGACCCCAAAGAGCCACTTATGAATAATAATGACACTTTAGATTATTTAATTTAAAGTAAAGGCAAAAATGACATAAACAAATATCTTTTTGTAAATTAATTTATATGCAGGGTTATATAAGTTATCATTTCGACTATAAATATTAATTTTAATGATAAAATTATTTAACACATCTTGGTAATTGTTTTGTAATTTTTAGACATAGAGTAAATTAAATTATTTGTGACACAATAATGATTTAGTTTTTACCTCATTAATATATAATAGAAATAAATAAGATTGAAAATGTTCAAATAACATCAAAAAACAATCCAATTTTTATTGAATGGTCCTATTTCTACCATGTGTCTTCTTATCGTAGACACTAATTATTTTTGGACCTTTAGAAACCGAAAATCATTATATAATAAAATAATATTCTCAGACTTTCTTAAAGAGACCCTCTCCCCCTTATAAAAGGACACCATTTCTGACTAATTCCTCACACCTCTCAAGTATTTTGGCTCTTCCAAACTCTTCCAAATTAATCTCCATACATCCCTATATTCCACCTATAAGCCTTATCTTAGGTAGAAGGCACTTTAACAAGCCATTTTGGTTCAAACCAAAGGGAGTTACCCAAAATAAATGTAACTGTTATTCCTAACTTCTTTTCTTTATTTTACATTTCCAACACCTAATATCTTTTTATTCCCTTATTTTATAACAAAACTAGTATCCTCAATATACAAGGATTTTTTTATGATATGTATTCGAACTACACATACACACAACACCATCTAATGGGTGAAAAACATACGGTTTCTATGGGTGGAAAACTAACGCCTCACGAAATGATGATTGCTTGATTATCTCCTACCACCCCTCATAGTGACCTTTAGGATAACACAATATTTATATATGATATATATTATTCTTACATGTTCTTTATAATTGTGTATTAATGTTTTATAGAAAACCTTTATAGTTTCTGTTATGGGTAAACACAATAATTTCATTTGAGGAAGTGCGGACTACCGACCCCTCAAAGTGATACGACTCATCCATGACATAAGTGGGACATATAAAGGATAGAGTTAATCGGGTTATATATTATATTATTCTGGAATTGTAATATACCTATGTATTTATATGTTTTAATCCCATTAAAATATGAAATAGAAATGGAAGTAGCGTTTATGCGTGCGTACAACTTACTGTCTCAATGAATGGTGCATTTCATTTCATACCTCCAAATGTTATGTACTATTATAAATACATTTATATATTGGATATATATGATATATATGATATCTACATCATTAATATAATATTGTATATAATTCACCTTGGATCATGGGATCAACTTGTAACTATATAGTGTTTATTTGTGACTCAAGTACCAAATATCGACAAAACAAACATTATTAACTTGAATGATTTTATAATGTTTATAACATGTTAATAAGAGATATAAAAATAATAATAAACATGAAAAATGTTCTTATGAATGTATAAATTATCTTTAGTTTATTCTTCATGATATTAATGAACGAATGGGTCTAGTCGGACAAGAGGTAAGGGACTTTATCTCAATCCTATTTTATAGAGTCGTATTTTGTTTTAATACCTGACTTCATTTTATACATTGTATAAACACCCATGAATTTTCAAAGGGAAAACTTTTTTACGAATCATTTAACTGAATGAATAACAGAATGTTTTTAACGTTTGTGGTGGCAATGACCTTTCTGCTGCCATAATCTATATTTGGATTCCTCTATAAGACTTAATGTTTTCTAAAATAAAAAGGAAATCCCTTCTTCTATATTTGGGTGGTTTGATATTGAAAATTGTTTTTGAAATGGATGGATTATTTCAATATATTGAAATTATATCTTATCATTGAAAATTATATATTATTAGTGAAATGTTTATATTTTCAATATTTTATGTGTTATGATTTTATAATGGTATATGGACATTTGATGGGCGGTTACATGACAAACCAAGTGACGGGTGGTGCCATGATAAACCAGGACAGGTGGTTAGATTAATACCTCCAATGCATTGGTTATGGAAGTCAGCCTTATTGGTATTCCATTTAGTGATTTGTGTAGAAGTCGACCGTATGTTAATTCCATTTAAGTATGTTTTTATCCCATGTAACCATTACATATTATGTGGTCTTTATATGGGTTTATTGGTAATATTTTGGTTACAAAAGGCTGAGTTGTGATTATTTATATAGTGAATATTATTTATTACTTCAAGAAACTGAAAGGTATTACTTATGTTAAAGTATTAATGGTTTACTTTTTGTTTTGAAAAACTAATAATTTTCCTTCTTTGTGTATCCCTTACTGTGATTTTTATGCTCATCCCATGTTTTTTAAATGGATTTCATAGGATATAATGTAGAACATGACCAAGGATGGGATCATGGAAAAGTCATGTTGTCTTAAACGTTGAACTAGACATGACTATTTATTTCAAGTGTTTTTATTTTCTGAAAAAATGGAAACTGAGTAGAAGTGTCTACTTTGTAATCTTCTGAGATGCAGTAGTTTTAACCGAATTCCCTAATACACTAAATCTAAATAGATCCTCAATGTGAATTATTTTGTTCGGGTCAGTTCCTTATAGTTGGTATCAGAGTTCAGTATAGACTAATTTAGGAGTTAGTGTATTCTTAAATTAATGAACATAAATTAATTTATGGTAATATTGAAATGATATAGAATTTTCATATTACCATGTTTCTTAGCCTAAGATATTTATGTGTTCATGATGGTTTTCTGCAGAGGAAACATTGAAGCTATGTTTGGGCGACTTCAGGAGGAGGACAACCTTCCAAATCAGAAACCTGAGATGGTCGGAATCGAAACTGAACAGTTTGTTGTATTGATGGCATAGTTGACTAAGGAAATAAATGGTGGTGGTATCCATGCATGATATCAACCAAATAAACCGTAGAGGAACATGTCAGTAGTGGATCATTTTATGAGGCAACATCCCCAATAATTTAGAGGATCATCTGACCCTATGCAAGTCGAAGGGTGGATTAATGCACTGGAGAAGATTTTTGATGTCATGGGGTGTTCATAACATCAAAATGTTAGTCTCGATGTTTACCGTTTTGAAGGTGATGTTGATCAGTGGTGGTTGACGATAAAAAATATCAGGGATAGTGAAAATATTTATGGCCCTTATTGGGATGAATTCAAAGGTATGTTTCGTGAGAAATATTTTCGTATGGTCGTTGGTATTTGGATGGAAAAACAATTCCTAGAATTAAGGTCGAAGGATGACTCAGTGGATGCTTGTGAAGAAAAATTACCTCTACTAACAAGGTTTTCTCTATTTTTCATCTGAGACCTTCATAGTAAGATAAATCATTTTTACTTAGGACTGAAGCCACGATATCGAAGAACATTAGCCTCTCGTGAGTTCAAAAGTTATGAAAAAATTGTTAGATGTGTGAAGAATGTGGAAATGGAATTTTCCAATGATCAGTTGTTCATTGAAAAACAACATAATAGTAGATCCTTTTGGCAGGAAAAGGGAATGAATTCATCAAATAAGCCTCATGGTAAAGAAAATTAAATTTCCAACATGTGAGAAGTGTGGTAAAAAGATTCTTGTAGAATGATTATCAATATTTGGAAAGTGATTCCAGTGAGGCATGTCTAGTCATATTGCTTGTAACTGTAAGTAAGATGATTATGTAGGCAATGAAAAGCCATCAGTAAGATGATTTAGGGTAATGAAATCGGTCATTATACAAATGAGTGTCCAAATAAGTACTGAACTGAGAGAAAGCAGCTAGACTACATGCAGAAAGGGGGTGGTAAAATCGTTTGCAACTACTTCAGGAGATGTTGGGCCATCAAACAAAGCAGTATCAGGTACATTGTTTGTTTGTTCAGATTATGTCAATGTGTTGTTTGATTCAGGGTCTACACACTTTTTAATTTCTTAAAGGTTTTCTAATAAATTGGGAATTCAATCTCTTGATATGAATATAGAACTTATGGTTAAAACACATGGAGGAAATGATGAGACAAAAAAGAAAACATAAGAACTTTCATGTCCTTATGTGCGGGAAGAATCTACTAGAAAGCATTATTGTTTTTCCTCTTGTAGAGTTGGATGATATTTTGGAAATGGATTGGATTTCTATTTATCATGTTAAGAGAGACTGTAGAGCTAAAAAGGTTTCATTTCAAAATAATTTATAGTTTGTTTACAATAATGAACCATTGATTTTGATAATATATCAGGATTCTGGGAAACAATTATAATATTTAAATGATTGTTACCTTGAACATAATATTAAAAATAAAGGAACTGTTCAGATTAATGATGTGTTGTTGGTAAATGAGAATCTTGATGGTTTTCCTCATGAGTTGTCTGGTATTATACCTGATTGAGAAGGTGAATTTACTATTGTCTTAGTTCCTCATGATAATCCAATTTCAAAACCCCTTTATAAAATGTCTCAAATTGAACATTTAGAGTTAAAGAAGCTATTTCTGGAGTTATTAGACAAAGGTATCATTAGTCCTCACACATCAACATGGGGTGCTCCTGTCTGGTTTGTTAAAAAGAAATATGGTTCAATGAGACTCTTCATTGACTATAGAGCATTGAATAACATTACTATTATGAAAATGTATCCTTTAACTCATATCGATGATTTATGTGATTGGCTCCAGGGAGCTCAGTATTTTTCAAAGATTGACTTCAGATCAGAGTACCATCAGTTGAACATAAAGGATGCAAACATTCCGAAGACTGTGTTTTGTACTAAATATGGGCATTATGAATATGTACATATTCCTTTTGGGTTATCAAATTCACAGGTTATATTCATGGATCTTATGAATAGAATTATCTGTGTGTTCCTGGATAAGTTTGTGGTTGTGTTTATTGATGATATTATGTTTTATTTTAAAAGTAAATAGGATCATGAAAGTAATTTAAGGGTTATCATGCAAACCTTAAAGGAAGAGATACATTATAGGAAATTCAGATACTATGAGTTTTGTTTTCAACAAATTTCATTCCATGGTCACATTGTTTCAAATAATGGAATAACAATTGATCCTGCTAAAACAAAAGTTGTTGAAGAATGGCCAAGACCCACAAATATAACTGAGATCCATAGTTTTCTTGTTTCGGAACGTTATTACTAGAGAGTTGTTGAAAATTATTCATAGTTATCTAGTCCAATGCCTAAGTTAACTCGAAAAGCCGTTAATCTCATTTGGACAAAATAATGCGATGATTGTTTTTAGGAATTGAAAATTATATTGGTGAATGCACCAGTTTTTTCACTGACTTCCTGAAATGGTGATTTTTTAATTTATAGTGACGCTTTGTTAAAAGGAAATGGATGTGTCTTTATACAGATTGATCAGGTAATTTATTATGCTTCATGTCTGTTGAAGCCTCATGAGTTAAATTACACAACACATGATTTGTAATTAATCGCAGTAGTTTTTGATTTAAAAATCTGGAGGCATAACTTGTATGGAGTAAAATGTGAATTATATAAAACCACAAAATTTTAAATTATTTAATCACTAATAAAGAATTTAACATGAGATAGTGGATATGATTAGAATTAATCAATGATTATGATTTCACGATCTATTACAATCCTAGAAAAACAAAAAAAAAGTGTCTGGTGGTTTGGGACGAAAAAGTTATGTCTCATTAACCATGCTATTTTTTGGAACAAGATCCTTTGGTTTTTGATTTGATGAACTTTGGTATCAAAGTTATTGGTGCAAGAAATTATTTTGTTTTGTTTCAGGTGTCAGTGAAATCATCTCTATCAGATAGAATAAAGAAAGCACAGAAAGAAGACAGTGAGCTGTAGAAAAAGTTAGAATTGGTTCATAAGGGTACGTTTCCTGACTTTTACATTGACAATGATTGTGTTTTGAGGTTTAGAAATAGATTATGTGTGCCTTGTGATTCACAATTGATGAATGAGTTTTTATGTGAAGCTCACAGTTCTCCATTTTCAGTTCATTGTGGTTGTACTAAGATGTACAGAGATCTTTGAGAGTATTTCTAGTGGGATAGAAATAAATGAGATTTTTCTGTTTTTACTATGAAGTGTTTGACATGTCAGCAAGTTAATGCAGAGCAGCAGTTACTAAAAGGGATTCTTCAGTCTTTACTAGTGACAGAGTGGAAATGGGTATATATATCCCTGGACTTTTTGTTGGGATTATCAAAGACATCTCGAGGTAATAATAGAATTTGGGTTATAGTTGACCGATTGACTAAATCTGTACATATCCTTCCAATTGGTGATACTTTTTCTCTAGATCAACTTGCTCGGTTGTATGTTAAAGAGATAGTCATGTTTCTTTGAGTTCCACTCTCATTTTTATCTGATTTTGATCCTGTGTTTAATTCTATCTTCTAGAAAAGCCTTCATAAGTCGTTGGGTACTTAATTAAATTTTAGTACAGATTTTCATCCTCAATCAGATGGGTAGTCCGAAAAAACAATTCAGACCATAGCAGATATGCCAATTTCTTGTTCACTTGATTACAAGTCATTTTGGGACCAACATCTTTCATTGGTTGAATTTTCTTATAATATGAGTTTTCATTGCGGTTTACAGATGGCTCCATTTGAGGCATTATATGGAAAGCATTGTCGAACTCCATATTTTTGGGATGAATATGGTGAAAAAAAGCTGATGTGACCAGAATTGGTAGAATTCATGGATGAGAATGTATAGTTGATTCCAAAGCACATGAAATTCTCAAAGATTCTCCATGGAAAAGTGTGATGTGTTTTGGTATTAAGGGAAAGATGAGTCTAAGGTTCATTTTAAGTCATGATATTCTAGATAAAGTTAGATCAGTTGCGTAAAGAGTGTAGTTACCACCATATTTATCCCCGGTACACAATGTTTTTCATCTTTTGATGGTGTGAAAGTATATTCCAGATCCATCCCATGGTTTGAGTCCAGAGGTAGTTCATTTGGAAGAGAATCTCTCATAAGAAGAACAACCAATCCAGATTCTTGACCATAGAGAGCATGTTTTGTGGAATAAGGTAATACACCATGTAATGGTTTTTTGGAAAAATACCATATGGTTTAAGAGGCAATGAGGGAATCTAAAAATGATATGATGGATATAAACCTGAAAATATTTTGATAAGTGAAAAAAATTATGAAGACGCAATTTCCAAAATGGGGGAAGGATGGAGCATCCCATGTAAATTAATAATAATAGATTTTCATATATATATATTATTATTATTGAATTACATATTAATTTTAATTTAAAATGGTTTCTATGTTCGATAGCATACCTGATACGGAACAACATGAATCGTTGAAATCTGACGTTGCACAATAATAATATAATATAATTATTTTAAATGGAAGATAAATCCTAGCCGGTGTATTGGTGGGAATGAAAAAAACTATCTACAATATTATTATACATGTTTGTTAAATGTATCTTATTTAATCCAATAGAAGTTTGTGTCTAAAAATGTGAATGAATCTAATTTTAAGCATAATATACATTAAAAGATAGATTTACCACCTTTTAATGGAGGATCCTCTTTAAATATAGGTATGGTCACTTTAATACATTATATTTGACCATATAAAATCCTTATTTAGAATTGGGGGATCAAAATATACTTTGTGTAATTTTTTTGGAAATATTCTGCTAAAGTTCATTTTTTAATGAATAGGAGAAATATTGTATTTTAATTCAAAAATGCATTTTAATCTAATTTATTTATATGGTTAGATTATCTTTTTAATTGGTTTTAATGTTTAATCAGTATCTATTTTTTCCATTTAATCAAATGTTGGCTGTTGGAATTAATTTCTCTTTGAATTTAAACATAATCAGGTGTCAATCTTTTGATAGTTATTGTTTCTAAAAAACACGATATTTGTTTTAAAAATGGGAATAAATTTTAAATTTATCAATGAAACTTATATTTTTATATTTTGGTAAAATAGATATCATTTTTTAATTTGGAATATCAAATATTTCTTAGTCTAAATTTTTGACATTTTTCTGAAAAACATCAATTTTTGACAAATAGTGAAACCACTTAGTAGTAGTTAAAAAACTGAATTTTTCATTTAAATGAAATTTTACAACTGCTGTGAATTTAATTTAAAAAATATGATATATATGGTTCTTATTATTTAGTAAAATTTGGTTCAATAAAATTAATGTAATATTTGGTGAATAGTAACTTTTGACTTTTATTTAATGCGGTTAAAGATAAATAGGGTAATTCAAGGTAAAGAGAATATTATAATAATTTAAAATTACCATAACACTAGTCATTAAATTATTGGATGAGTAATGGACAACCATGGGCACCTTGGGTCGATTTTGGGACCCCATGGAGCCACTTATGTATGATAATGACACTTTATATTACTTAATTTAAAGTAAAGGCAAAAATGACGTAAACAAATATTTTTTAGTAAATTAGTTTTTACATAGAGTTATATAAGTTATCATTTAGAATATAAATATTCGTTTGAAATCAAAAAATATTTCCTATATCATGGTATTTTTATTTTTAATTTTTAGACATGGAATAAAATACAATATTTATGACACAATAATGATGAAATGTTTATCTCATTAATACATTATTTAAATAAATAAGATTATAAATTTTAAAATAACATCCAAAACCTATCCAATTCTTATGAGATGATTTTTTTTCGACCATGAGTAATCTTACCTTCGACTTTAATGATTTTTCACATTTAGAAACTGAATATCATTATATATTAAAATAATATTTTGACAGTTTTCTAAAGAGACCCGCATCCCCCTTATAAAAGGAGAAAATTTGTACACAATTCCTCACACCTCTCAATAATTTTGGCTGGTCCAAACTCTGCCAAATTACGCTCCATACTTTTCTGTCTTCCACCTAGAAGCCTTACCTTATGCAGAAGGCACATCAACATACCATTATGGTTCTAACCAAAGGGAGTTATCCAAATTAACGGAAACAGTTTATCATAACATCTTTTATTTGATTTTACTTCTCCAACCCATAAACTCTTTATATTCCCTGATTTTATAACAAAAACCGTATCCTCACTATACAAGGATGTTTTTATGTGATTTTTTATAACTACAATTACACACACCTCCATCTAATGGGTGAAGACGATTCTGTTTTTGTGGATGGAAAACTAACGCCTCACGAAACTATGATTGTTCGATTATCTCCTACCGCCTCTCATGATGGCCATTAATATTACATTATATTCATATATGATGTATATTATGTTGTTGTTTTCTTTACGCCTCTATATTTTTATTTTATATCATACCTTTATTCTTTCCATTATGGGTAAACGCGATAATTTCATTTGAGAAAGTGCGTAGTATTGCCCCCTCAAAGTTATATGACTTGTTCTTGCCATACGTAGGAAATATAAATCATAGATTTAATTGTATCATGTATTATATTATACATTAATAATAATATACCTATGTATCATTATGTTTTAATTACATTAAAATAAAAAATAGAAATGGAAGTAGCGTTCATGCGTACGTATGAATTTCTGTCTCCAGGAACAATGCATTTCATTCCATACCTCCAAATGTTATGTAATATTATGAATACATGTATATACTGGATATATATGATAAATATGATATCTAAATCATGAATATCATTATGTATATAATGAAATTTTGACCATGTGAACAAATTGTAACTATACGGTGTTCATTTCTGACTCAAGTACCAAATATCGACAAAACAAACATTTTTTACATGAATGATTACATAATGTTTACAACATGGTAATATGTGATATAATATGAATAATAAACTTGTAAAAGGTTCTAAATAAAGTAAAAATTAACTTTAGTTTATTATTCATGATTTTGAAGAATGAACGGGTCATGTCGGACATGATGTAAGGGACTTCATCTCAATCTTCCTTAATTAAGGCATATACTTTTTTAATAGACGCCTTTCTATTATATTCCATATAAACACCCGTGACATTTCAAATGTAATTGTTTCGTATTAATCATTTTACTAAATAATAAATGGAATTTTTTTAATGTTTACGGCGGCAATGACCTCTCCATTACTGTAGTCGTTATTTATCTTCCTCTATATGCCTTACTGTTTTCTAAAATGAAAAGGAAATCCCTTATTCTGTATTTTGGAGTTTTGGGATTGAAAATTGTTTATGAAATGGATTGATGATTTCAATATCTTGAAATTATTTATTATAATTGAAAATTAAATATTATTTGTGAATTTATATATTTTCTTTATTTAATGTGTTGTGATTTTATAATGGTATTTGGACATTTAACATGTGATTACAGGATAAACCAAATGATGGGTGGTGCCTTGATAAACCAGGACAGGTGGTTATGTTAAAACCTCCAATACATTGGGTATGGAAGTCGGTTGTGTGGTTATTCCATTTAGTGACATTTGTGCAAGTCTACTGTATGGTTATTACATTATTTATGTTTTTGTCCCAAGTTTCCTTTATATGTTAAGTGCAATTTATATTGGTTTTATGGTAATCATTTGGTTACAAAAGCGTAAGTAGTGATCTTTTATTTAGTGAAGGTTATTTACTAATTCATAAAGGTGAAAAGTAGTACTAATGTTAATGTATTCATGGTTTACTTGTTGTTTTGAAAAACTAACAATTCTCCTTCTTTGTGTATCCCTTACTGAGGTTTTTATGCTCATCCCAATTTTTTGAAAGGTTTTACATAGGACATAATGTGGAACATGGTCAAGGATGGGATCACGGAAAAGTCATGCTATCTTTAACATAGAACTAGACATGACTCTTTTTTTTCATGAGTTTTTATTTTATGAAAAAAATGGAAATTGAGTAGAAGTGTCTACTTTGTAATCTTTTGATATGTAATAGTTATTTGCTAATTCTAGAAAACCCTAATACTAAAATGATCCTCAATGTTAATTATTAGTCTAATTCAATACTATGTAATGCTTTATGGCCGGGTCCTTATAGAGATGATGTAAATCTCTCTCAATTGATATCTAAAAGGATGTAATTGACCCATAAATTATCCAATTTGAGAAAAAAAAATATTATGTTTCACTATTTGAATCTTATCAGACCCAATAGAACAAAGAATATGTAATTTAATTAACATTTTTAAAATAATTTTTTTTATTTAATTTAAATATTTGATATTTTGTTATTATAATATAATAAAAATTGAACACTTTAGAAAATAAAATCTATCATTAATCTACCATATCATGTAAATAAGTTATAGAAAACTGTGTCGAAGAAAATATGTGATCTATAAATCTATAAATTTGAGATTTTTTATTATAGGAATTATTTAGTTTTTTAGTAACATTATTATTATGAAATAATATAATTATTAATAATATAATTTATCATATCGAAGGTCATGGTGAAAATCCTAAAATTATCACAATGATAACACACATCACTATAGGATAATGTTATTGGCCAATGCTGGAAATCCAATGGCTATTTTTATAGGACTATATTTAATAGGAATTTTATCCAGTAAATTATTTATGGATTTCTCTATATCATGATAAAAAATCCTGTTGAGATCATAAATTAATGATTTAACAAGGAATTTCATATTTGGATAACATTTTTTTTGAAATAAATGTTAACGACTATATCTGATATAAAGTGTTGTGAAAATGAAGTTTTGTATAAAAATAAAAATTATGTGTGTAAATTTCACTAATAATGATGGAGGGTCAATCATTAATTAATTATTAATAATAATTTTTTTGTAATTTATTTCTGTTGTTCACATTGGATGATCTGAAATTATTTCATTTATATAATTACCGGAAATTACGTTTGTACAGATGTCAAATGAGAGAAAAAATTATTGAGTTAAAACATAGTGATAATGATTAATAATATTAGTATTAAAAAATTTCATGGATGGAAAATAAGACATTTATAATGGGGACTCCCTCAAAAAGTGTGATTTAATTGAAAGGTCATTTAATTTGATTATGTAATGAGGTTTAATTCAAGAAAATGTAATATCAAATTGGGTTTCATTATATAGAGACCGATGCAATAAATTAGTTTTAATAATGATCTGAATGGATTACATTGTTGGTTTGATAATATGGTGAAGTATCAAAGGTATCTTGATATATCATCGATGAATAATTATGATAAAAGGAATCATTCTAATATATCACATCGAACATGATAATTTAGTATTAATCATTGACCTTTTTGAATTACTATCACTTATATTCAATGAGATGAGTATGTGGGGACTATTTGAGATGTTATATATTCCAGCGAACGTTCGGTATAACATAATATCAATTATTTAATAATAATTCAATAAATGAAAATTAGTAACTAATGTTAAACTACATTGAATTATCAATGACCCTCAATAAGATCTATAATAGTGATTTTGTTGGGGATGATTTGATTTCTCATGATTGTTATATTGGATACACTTGATACAAGTAGGGAGATATATTTTGTTGGGCTATCCAATTTTTTTGTATTTTATTTTCATTGAGATGAGGTCTTTCTCCTGATTGGTGGATATTGATTGTAGAGGGAATTGATAAGGGATATACATTACACTAACCCTTTTTCTGGAATTTTACTAGTATGACAATGACAAATATTTTCTCACCATGCCCATATGGTATGGACCCAAAATGAAATTTTCATTTATCTCCCACCACTAACACACTTTTATGGAATGATATTTTCGTAATATTTGTATATAATTGTTTTGGATAAATAATTTCCCTAGTTTCTATAATTGATTTCTAATTGAGAGGGTTATTGTCACCTTTATCCATCATATTCTGACACAATAGATGAGGTATATAAATATGGGTTATTCCTATAGTATCCCAAAAATGATATTGTTTTTTTTGTTAAATTTCCTGAGTGTTGATGTTTTTATCATCCATGTTTTTTCACGAAGGAGGATTATGATCCACCCTAGGTTATATCTAATACTCCAATGAGACTCGTAGATTTGGATTACAATATATTATGTATAATTTCTTTAGAGTTATATTTTAAAACTATACTAAAATATATATTTATCTTTAGAAAAAAATAATATATTTCCCATAAATTTGTTTGTTTGACATTTTTTACTCTTTTCATTTTTTGGGAATAAATTTCCATGAATGTATTATATATAAATATTATAGTGAACGGTTCATGGTTTGTACATGAATATTACTAAAAATGAGATATATACACGTAAAATAATTTCATTTTATGATTTTAATCTAGACGATATTTTCATGTTAGACAGATCCCTTAGAATGAAAATGATTATCCTTTTCTTACATTTTCCTTTTCAAAATACTTGGGGATATAACCATCAAGTGTGTCGGTGTATGCTCTTGTATTAGAATACAATGATTGTATTTCAACCCTCTCATCCACATATTCTTCCATGAATCTCATTTACTCTTGGTATGCATCCTAGATTTAATACATAATCAATAATCTCGTTAATAGTATTAAACTCAAGTGGATTTTAGAATGTTTCATGTAATGAACAAAAAATTTTCCAATTTAATTTCTCTTCTCAAAATTATATCATATTTTTTAAATATCATAAAATCGCATAGAGAACACAATAAAAAAAAATTATATTACTAATTAATGAAATACATGGTATTTCTATAAATTAAATAAACTTTGTTGATATAAGAGTAACATGATAATTTTAATAGTAATTTTCCAATTATAATTAGTAAACAATGAAATAAATTAGCAAAGTCACCTATGAATGTAAAATTAAAAAATAAATATCTTATGAATGATTATATAATTGAATAAGAAAATAAATATTATAATAATAATAAAATATGTTTGGTAATTTTTGTGAATTGTAAATGATTATTCAAATTTCCGTGTTTAAAATAGTTAATTACAATTTAATTTATTTTCATGAAATATATTCCAAAATTATTACTATTTTTTATCTTGATTTTAAAATATTTTTTTCACACATTAATTAATTTTTTAAACTGTCATATAATTTGTTATAATTAAAAATCTATATTTTTTGGAGAAAATGATAATTTTATTTTAAAATTCAATTTCACATCTATATCAAATTATTTCATTAAAATATTGTCAATTATTGAATTCAACACATAAATATTTTTTGTGTTAAATTTCAAGGAATTTTCAAAAATAGTTATATTTATATTAATAATGAAATATAGTAAACAACTATATTTAAAAAATAAATGTATTATTGATTCATGGACAAGGTTTGGATGATTTAAGCCCATAATAGTGAACTATACTTCCATATATACAATACTTATTAATGGGAATCATCACTATTCATTTTATTATTCAAAAATCTTATAAAAATGAATAAAATAATCAAAAAACACCACTCTCTTCAACTATAAATATATCCCATCTCTACCTCTTATCCTCACACCTTCAATGCCTTTAATTTTTACAATTTATTTATACTACCTATCTGAAACATCTACCCAATGTTATTCCATTTCAATTCTCACCAAAATGGCCATATTAATTTTCCATAAGTATTTTCCCTAGGATAGGAAATTAAGAGGTAAAATCCACTATTGTTGAAATTTTTTCATTCAAGGTCTTTTATTTTCTTATCTATTGGCTACCTAATCTTTCCAAAAATTCGTTATGACAACAATATCATATATATACTGTAATTTCATTATTATAATGTAATATCCATCATCAAAACACTTCACATATCCATTTTACTAAAAGAATGAAAACATTGTACATGATATGTCGATTTAGCCCCATTGGAGACGATAAATTTCCAATACTGCCTACAAGAATTGTAATAAATCCAAATATCTTGTTAAAAAAGAATATAATACATGAATTACAATCTATTAAGTGTTATTGAAGAAATATATATACATAATATTAATTATGAAAAACTAACAGTTGTGTGATGATCCAAAAATCGCTAATACAATATAAATGAGTATAATTAATATTTTCTCTAATTAATTATCCTAATATCTAAGAAGAAAAATATATATAACCATTTAATCTTCATGAGGTTCATTAATTACTTATAATTTAATTTCTATAAAATTACTCTCATTTTAAATTATCTTTAATATATGTATGCATGCGAACCAATCAATAAAACAAAGGAAACATACACTCTCGAATGAAGAAATTAAATCTTATAAATCATAAAAATTTCATAAATGAACATAATAAAATTATAATAAAAATATAAAACATTAAGATATTCTGAATTAAATTATTAATTAATATAATTTTACTATTAAGGACATTACGTTCTGGTGATGAACACTTTCATACTAAAGGTATGGTGTTTCCCATCTATCTTTTATTTTTGTCAGAATTACCTTATTCAACAATTATTTCATATTTTTTGGTGGACGTATACATTATTTAGAAATATAATATAATTTATTTATTTATATTCATGTTATTAAATGTTTCATTTTCTTATTAATATTTTTTGGGGAATTCAATTAGAATGATTATAAATTGTTATGGGACTCTTCCAGAACCTCTATGTTTTAATCAGGATACACTTTCTATATCTTTACCTAAATATAATTATTAATTATTATTATATATTACACTTAAATTTGGTTTTAATATTCTATATACATATGTATATTTCTCAATTAATCATTCTTTTATGGATGATTATGTAACACCCCTTGATTTCATTATACGTTATTTCTTCAAAGTAATTAAATAACTTGCACTTCACACAACACTGAGTTCTAGCGCAACATGACTTACCAAACAGGCCGTTCAAAAGAGGTTATGAATATTATTAACTGAATTTTGAACATTATATAATCATTATAATTTTAGAATCCATATTATGATTTTCTTAGACATAATGTATGAACCTATACATTTTTTCAGATAAAAGAAGTATTTTTAAAAAAATGCAATTTTACCGCCTTTTAATGGAAAATCCATTTTAAATACAATATTTGAAAATTTTATATATTCAATTTGACAAAATAAACTTATTGTTTACAATCGGAACATAAGAATTTAGTTTCAATAATGTTTTGGTGTTTTTCTGATAACTTTCATATTTGGGTAAATAGTGAAAAATGCTATATTTTAACTGAAAACAACTTTATAAATAAAAATAATTTATATTGTTAAATTAAAAATTTTAATGTTTCATGACTCTAAATAGTTTATATTTTTACCATTTAATCCAATTATGGTCGTTGTATGTAATTTCACTATGAAATTGGACATAAACAAGTGTAAATCTTTTGGTAGTTATTATTTCGTAAAAATACGCCATTTGGTTTTGACAGCAATAATTAATTTTAAATTAATAAATGAAACTTCAATGTTTTATATTTGGTAAAATTTAATTCATTATTAAATTCTCAATTTCAAAAATAGCATAGGGTAAATATTTGGTAATTTTCTGAAAACATTTATATTTTGATGAATAGTGAAAACACTGAGTTATAGTTTAAAACCAAATTTTTATTAAAATAATTATTTATTTTATTTAAATTTATTTTATGTCAAAATAGATAAATTATACCTATATATTCTCAATTTAATTTATTGGAGTCTGTTTATAATAATTTTAGATATATAAAAATTTTATTGACCTTTTCACCGTCTTTTACCCACCTCCTAGGAGAATTTGAAAATTCAAATAAAACGTACTTTTAATGCTTCTGTGATTGGAATTCCAAAAATATGAGAAAAAAGGTTAATATCAAGGAGTAAAATGTGGTTCTATAAGATAAAACTAATTTTTGGTGAATAGTAACTTTTTAATTTTATTTACCACATTAAAAAGTAAATCTGATAATTAAGGGTAAAAATGATATTATTATTGCACGAACACATGTCCCAATTCTATTGGATAAGTATAATTCGACCGAAAAAACCTTAGAAATAAAATATGAACCTCTTTGGTTCACATGGATTAGATTAGGACATTTATTGTTATTTATAACAAAGAAGAGCGAAAAGAGTTAAACTCAAAGTTTAATAACTAAAACATCTTTAATATAGCGTTATACATAAGATAAATTCTATTATAAATATTCATTAGAATGATAAAACTATTTCCTACATAATGGTATTTTATTTATAATTTGTAGACAATAAATAAATTAGTTTATTTATGACACAATGATAATGTAGTAATTACCTTATTAGTGAAATATTAAAATAATTGATATTATAAATATGGATATAAATATAATGTGAGACTTTAAAATGAATTAAACGAATTTTATTGGATAATATGACATGTTAGGATTGATTAAATGAATTTTATTCGAATTAATAAAGTTATTAAGACTTTATCAAAAATCAATTATTTAATAGTGTCAAAATTGACATAAAGAGGTTTTAAAAAAATATTATATTATTAATTGATATATTATTCCTAGAAATCTAAGGTTCGGATAAAATAATTATATGATGATAGGTATATCATTAATGAAGCACTTGGTATCCTCTTGGCAGTTTATAGTATGTTTGTTAACCATATAATATAAAAATACAAGTTGACATGGTAAATGTCAAACAATTTAACTCCAAGTAAATCTAAATGATAAGGGTAAAATAGTTACCAAAACATGTCTAAAACTTATTGGTTGAGTTTTTTTCAACCTATCCCCACCGTTGAGTTTGAATAATCTACATTGGAGCCATTATAAACCGAATATGAATTTATTATAAATTAATACTTTTTGTTTTTTCTAAAGAGCCCATCCTCCCCGTTATAAAAGGACACCACTTCTAACCAAATCCTCACATGTATCAAGCCTTTTTTCACATCCAAACTATGAACAATTAAGCTCCCTACATCCCTCTACTCCTCTTAAAATCTTTTCCTTAGGAAAAAGTAACTTCATGATTCATTTTTGGTTCAAACCAAAGGGAGTTAGCTAAATTAAAGGTAACTATTTCTCTTCACTTGTTTTCTTTATTTTACTTCTCCAACCTATAAACTCTTTTTATTCTATTATTTTGTAACAACACCAGTATCCAAAATATACTAGGGTGTTTTTAGAAAACTTATTCGAACTAAACTTATACACACCACATATAATCGGTGGAGAACATAATGATTCTATGGATGGCTACCAAACACCTCACGAAATGATGATTGTTCAAATTATCTTCTACCGACTCTCATGGTGGACATTATGATGGTACTGTAATTAAATATTATATTAATGATTTTTATTTTATATATAAGCTTCATTAATTCCATTTTATTGCATAACAATGTTCATTTCATGTTATATATATATACACGATAATTTCATTTGAGGAAGTGAAGACTATCGCCCCATCAATGTGATATGACTCGTTCACACCATACATGGAACGTATAAAGGATGGTGATAATGAAATTAAGTAAAACAAATATGATATTATATTATACTGTAATAATAATATCCCTATGTATCATTTGACTTTGATTCCTTTTAAAATGAAAAATGAAATGGAAGTAGTGTTCGTGCGTACGTACGGATTACCGTTTCCATGAACGCGATAAGATTCATTTCTCCATCATATCCATTCAAGAATAATTCGTGTTTGATGATTAAAATTAAGGTTTAAGGACTTGATATAATTATGGATATGAATAATATACAACCTATCCATAACAAACATGGGTTACGTAACGAAGCATATAAAGGAAAACGAATCAGTTGACACCCGAAAGGAAGATAATACTAAAAAAATATTAACAAAGCAATATTAAAAGATCATATATGATATCATATTTAGGTATATGATTCATGTAAAATTTTATAGAAATTATTTCACTATTATACGGAAGGTTAACCTACCCTTAACCAAGGAAAAGTACAAGGTAAGGCTTTATTTTAGAATCTCTTTATTATTCGAGGTTGTTTATACGTAATTATCTACTGGGACCTCATTATCATCCACATCCATGTTTCATAAAAATGTATTTCAAACATTATTACTATTTTACAGAATATGGGTTAAAGTCATTTATACCCTTGTTTGACTTTTTATAAGATTTTTATATAGGAATCTTTCCCTCATTTTCCAAACAAGATCATTTTTAACCCTTTCGACAGAATTAAGGTAAGATTGTGTTTTTTAACTTATATGGCGGTGTGGCTATTTTCTACCGTTATAAACTCATCTAATCTTCCCTTACAATCATATGAGAATATTTTCATATTAAATGTTTTATTTTTTAATTATGTTACTCTTAAATGATTTCAAAATAGAAAGAGATATTTCTCTAAAAGTGGTTCTGATTTCATCTATGTCAACATCCTTTGATGGATTTTAAGTTTATTTGAAGTTGATTTATTATGATAAAAAACATCCATATTTTATTGAATGTTTTATGGTATGTGTGACTGTGGATGTGCAATTTTTATACCATTCATGGTTTATGGTTAATGTATTGACATTTCATATGCTTGTTTTAATTCCAATGTTTATGATATTTTTAAACCTTTTCATACGAGGAATGTACTGGACTTAGTAAGTGACGGGTGGAGCCCGCTATAGCTCATCGATGCATCGGTTGGTCTCATGAGACAAAATGACATTGAATTGGCTGACACCCTTTCCCAATTTGATTTATTGTTTTGGCAGAGGCCTTAATCATTTTTAGATGTCTTGTTCGAGGCCTTGAAAAAATGTTTCAGAATGTCCGACATTATAAATTCTCTCATTATGGAAATAATATTGAAGGTTCATGTGGTCATTCGACTAGAATAATACCCATGATTATGTTTTATTATGTAAATATTTACTCATATCATATTATTTCCATAAAATAATTCTTGTTTATTATTGGTAAAGGCATGTAGTTTCAATTATTTTCCATGGTTAATATTTATGTCATTTTCCGTTGTATCATTTACCCTTACTATGTGTTTAAGCTCACCCGTTTCTTATGTTTCATTTTTCCAGGATATGAAGATGTTAGTTATGAGTGACCTGCAGGAATAATCTAGGATTCTTGGATGTTTCTAATGTAATATATTTGTTTTGTATTTCTATTCAAACTATAAAGTTGACCATATGTATGAATCTCGTTTCCAATAATACTAAACCGATCGGTCTATCGAGACATGATTTCCTTGTGATCATTAAAATGTTTTGTAATAATGCACCAAATCTAGGTAACTAGGGTCAGGGCATTATAGTTGGTATCAGAGAAGGTTTTGTACAAACCATGGAAACTAGTTTTAGATAAACTATGATTAGAGAACATAGTCCTAAGATGGACTTTGAGGATTATTATAGATGAACTTCCTAGAATTGTGTTATTTTAAAAAAATTGTGTGTTTTACAGGAAACACAACCCTGTCTGGATACGAGCAGGTTGAGGCGGCTCTGGCACATATGTACCTAGGGGTAAAACCCAAAAACACTGTTTTGATCTAGACTCGAATGGGAAATGGTGCACGACAATAGGCCATGTTGCACTCTTGGTTACGACACTCCAGGGGGATATTCTTAGGATATTTCTAATTTTCTTTAAAAATAATTATGAAGGGTTTATGAGTATATAATTCCTCAATGAAAACACCTTTATGATTCTGGACTATATCCATAAACTATTCATTGTACATTAGGTATTATACAACTTTGGAATTATTCATTTCAATTCGTAAACTGAACTAGTTTAAGCTATTGTAAAGAAATGGTGCCCAGTAGAAGGAATGTGAACTCCAACAATATGTATGATCCAAAGATTAAGAATGAACATATCTTTCACTGTATTCCGCCAATATTTAGAAGGGAAATAGTCTCCCTTGTATTCTCAACATATTAATAAATAATATAATGTGTTATTAAGATTAGTAAATAATTTTCCGAGTCCTATGGATTTGAAGGGAAGTTAGAGTAGAAAAGGATGGAGAGATAAATATGGATAAAGGGCAGAGGGAAAAGAATAATTTTCCCATATGTGATAAATGTGGGAAGAAAGACCCTGGAAATTGCCTAAAGGGATTGAGAGTTTTTTATAAGGGTGGTGAAAAAGGAAACCATGTACGTGACTGCAAGGGTAAGAAAAAGGTTTCAAATGTACAATGCTTTATATGAAAGGAGTTGGGACACTACGAGAATAAATGTCCCATTCATAAGAGTATACCACAAATTATGTTATTGGATAATAATCAAGATATGATACGACCACATATGAGGAGGAATGATTAGAGTTCTTATGTTGTTATTAGGGAATTATGTCATTTGAGTGTTGTATCAACAATGTACGGGTTATAATAATTATTGAGTATATAAGGATTGTACTACAGTACTCTTTAATTAAGGACTTGAGATTGTGTTGAACCATGAAAAGTGACTCAATAGCAGGTTAAATTTTTGGAAAACATATGGTTGAAAGAAAGATAATCCATAATATGGTTTTGATACCAAAGTAGTGATTATGTAATAATACATGATTGTTTTGGATAAATTATATTGGATATTCTTGATTACCTTAATACTGATTAATGATTTGTATTTTCCATCATTGTTGGAGTTTAGAACATTTTTGGACAGAAGGTGTATATCCAGTATTCTATAAGGAATAAGAGATCATGAATGTAATCGATAAGGTTTTATGGTAATTCAGGATGTTGTAGTGTTTTAAAAGAATACATGATGAAGGTGTTCACATACTATTATGCGGAAAAAAGGATCTTTGTTGTGTTTACCATCCTTATAAATTTTGGACTGTGAGTTTGGATATATGTTTTTTGGATAATTCTAGTTTGAAATTATTTTTGGATTTCCATAAAAGGACAACCCGGAGGTCGGGCGGCAACCTATCGTATCCGGCAAGGCCGCAAGACATGAACCCACAACTGAAGGGCGACAAGGGTGTATCACATACCACTGGACCACGTGATGTCCTGGATTAAGTAATGTAGTCTATTTTAAAAAAAATAAGGTAGATGAATTATAAATTTTTTTTTGAACCATATATGAATTGGATAAATAGAATATTATTTTTATGTTCTATTATATATTAGACTGAAAGATGAGTTTGTGGTAGAAATTAGTTAAAGGATGGAACTCTACTAGTCAAGTATATATTTTTTCTTCTTCTATTATTATATGAAGAAATTAATTCTTATACTTTAGTGAAGGGACCTTAAAACAAAAAATGTGTTATCCTAATACCATATGTTTTTTTGAACAAAAGGAATTTTAATTCATCATAGATTGATGAATTTAAGGCCCTCAATTTTACACTTGTTTTTGATTGATGACCTCAATCACTTCCTATAAATATTTATGTTTTCCCTCCAATTATATTTATTTCATTTCCAACAATGTTATCCTAATCGAGATCATAATTTGGTGGTGACCCTTTTATTTCCCTTTTCCTCTTATTAAGACTAAATTTTAGTAACCTAATTTCAAATCTGGGTTTTCTCCAAGGTATTTTCTATTTTCAACCATTTATTTTCAAAAAATAATTTCAAATTACTAGGGTTCAATTTTTATAAGGAGGGAATAATGTAACACCCCATTATTTTATAGTATGTAATTTCTTCAAAGTAATTCAATAACATGCAGTACATGAAACATCGAGTTCTAGCGCACCATGAATTACCAAACAAACCATTCAAAAGCGGTTATGAATAGTATTAACTGAATTTTGAACATTATATATTCCTTGTAATTTTAGAATCCATATTATTTGTCTCTTAGACTTAATGTAATAACAAATACATTTTTCAGATAAAAGAAGTATTTTTTGAAAAATGCATTTTTACCGCCTTTTAATGGTAAAGCCTTATTAAATCAAATATTTGAAACTTTTATATATTCAATTAGACAAAATAAACTTCCTCTTCTGAATCAGGATATAAGAATTTAGTTTTAATAAAGTTTAGGTGTTTTTTTGATAACTTCCATATTTGGGTGAATAGTGAAAAATACTATATTTTAACTGAAAACAACATTTTAAATCAAAATAATTTATATTGTTAAATTATACATATTAATGGTTTGGAAGTATAAATATATTATATTTTTACCATTCAATCCAATTATGTTCATTGTATGTAATTTCACATTGAAATTGGACATAAACAAGTGTCAATCTTTTTGTAGTTATTATTTCTTTAAAATACGCCTTTTGGTTTTGACAGCAGTAATTAATTTTATATTAATAAACGCAACTTATATGTTTTTAATTTGTTAAAATCGACTTCATTATTAAATTATCACTATCAAAATTAGCTTAGGGTAAATTTTTTGTATTTTTCTGAAAACATTTAAATTTTGATGAATAGTGAAAAACACAAGGTTATAGATTAATATCGAATTTTTATTTAAATAATTACTTATTTTATTTAAATTAATTTTATTTCAAAATAGATACATAATACATATATAAGTTCAATGTAATTCATTGGATTCAGTTTATAATAATTTTAGATATATAATGATAGGTATGTAATTAATGAAGCACTTGGGGTTTGCTTGGCAGTTTATAGTTGTCATGACCCATCCCAGTGGGACACGCGCCGTGACTCCCCAAGCCCTCCTCCAATTGGCCAGGGGCTATTTACCAGCACCGGGAAGGCATATCACTAACATGGGAGTCATTTCCTAAGTACCTGTAGAGACGCACACATATCCAAGCGCACAATTGCAGAAATTTAAGAAAAACTAAGGAAAAAGAATGCATGCATACAAATAAACCCAACCAACAGAGTACGACGAAAGGTAAAGCTATGTAAAAGTAAACTGGCCCAGAATAAAAGCCCATAAAAAAGTGTATGAAAACTTCAAATTCCAACCTTTAAGCACAAAAGGTACTGGGACTACCGCTTGTAGCGATAAGAACACCTCGGCCTATAGGGAACTCAGAAAGCTCGGTCCTGTCCTGGTCCACCCTGGACTCTGTCAAAAGGTTGGTCATCTGCACAAGACACCGAATATGAAGGGAAAGCCCGTGTAGGGGTTAGTATATCAATACTCAGTAGAGGACCCTGAAAACTCCAATGCAGTACACAAAGTAAAGGTACATTTATCTATGCACAGTATATTTCTATAGAACATATAGAACATACTAGTTATACTCACAACCCAAAACCTTAGTCTAGAGACAAGTCACACAACTGCATACCCCCGTTAGGGATTCTGTACGAAGATTCCGTGATGCAATAATTTTTGGAGAACACACTCCACGATTCTTATAGCTCCAATGACGTATGTCCGAAAAGTGATGTTCGTCGGGAACCGTCATGAGAGGTTATTGCACTCATTATGGGAGACACACTCCAGAGTGGGATGGTTATGGTAGATAGAAGCACACATTATGGGAGACACACTCCTGAGTGGGAAAGATCACGATACACAAGTGAGGATCACTGCCAGGGCCATGGCGGATACAACAACTCATTCGGATTCACCAGTTAGGTGATAAACCAACTATGTAGAGGATCAACGCCCGGTAGAGTTGTTCACATTGATTCTTGACTCTACCTATGGTCAGGAATGGATAGATAATATCACTCTAGGCCCCTCGGAGGGATGCCGACTCTATCATAGAATGTCCGCCTAAAAGGATCATACCCCTGTAGAAGGAAACAATGCTCGACCTTCAGGGATACGAGAAGATGGGGCACAAATCCAAATGAAAGACGTCCAGGATACGGTGAAAAAAAGAACCATGTTGCTTTACAAAATGTACGCAACGTGTAGAAAAAGATACACACCATGTAGTTTGACTTCGGGTACTGCCCGTGTGTAAAGGCCCGTGTCGTAGAACTGGTCGCGTAGAAAAACATAGTACACTGCATGTTGTATGAGGTACACCCTGTGTCTGAGTGACCGGGGTTGGCCCTGTGTCACTGGTTGTGTGGCCATGCACGGCTATCAACTCGTGTTCTTTAACTCGTGTTTGTTGATCCCTTGGATGCAGGCTGAGCATCACGTTGCCAACTCTCCCAAGCTGTACACGCCATGTCACCTGAATCCGTGTAGATCATCTCATGTCCATGTATTTCCCAAACAAACACCGAGATTTGGGGAATGTTCAACACACCGTGTGACCAAGGTCACTTGCTGTGTGACACCTCTCTGACCCCAAAAACCCTAGCCGCCGCCAGTAATACAAGGAGTGTTCTTCGGAAGTACACGTCGTGTGTTCTGGAAATTTTCAGAAAGGAAGATCTTCAACGGTGCACCTCCCGTGGTGCTCCGATCATCGTTTAAGTTGTTCGATCGCCACGAAGCCTTTATGTTTTGGTCACCTTGTCACCACGAAACCGCTAATGGTGTTTTTGGACCTCTGATCGACTCCGAAAATGCGTTTTGATCATCCTACATGATGAATTCTCGAAGAATGCCCATTTCTGATCAAGTCCGACTCGTCTTCTACCATCATTGCAACCCCTCCTCAAGGTCGTTTCGGTGTAGAACCTTCGATTTGGGATTATTGCGTCATGGAACGGATGCGCAACGATCTGTTTTTCATTGCCTTGTGATGAAAGAGAAGAACACGTGAGAAAAAAATGGGGGAAGAAATCAAATAAACTAATCGAGGAACGAACCTCCACCGTATTTCGTCATGGCGTTGACCCGCTCTCGTTAATAGGTTTAAACGGAATAGAAATCAACTTAAATAAAAGCATGGATTATTTTCCCAAAATCATCCCAATGGAAACCCTCCCGCATGATCGTACGAATCTGTGGATAAACTTTTTTGTTGTTGATCCGCGTTCATTGTTTAAACTAAAAAACGGGGAAAATAAATTGAAATAAAAAACCCTACCTAAAACAGGATGAAGAGCAATCATTGCGACACGTCCGCTGAAGGGATTCAAAAAAATGTGAGGGTCGTCAATTTCTCATGTCGTTATAGTCCACCAACGCGTCCTCCTCCGCCCATGATCCAATAGAAAATCTCTCTCTCTCTCTCTCTCCCTCTCAACTCACAGGGTTATGAGGCTAACCCTGCATATTTTTCATAAGAAACATTATAGGGGAGGATCAGGTCGCTGCTCAAAAAAAGGGAACGTTTAAAATAATAAAATAAATTATTAATTTATTTTATTCCTTCTAAAGTGCTTCCCTTCTTAAAACGCCCAAAATTAAACCTCAGAGCCGACCTGCACCGGTCGAGCATAGAACTGTTCTTAGGAAAAGTCGTCGTCTTGGACGCAACGGTGCCCTCAGATTTTTAATCCGGGAAACCATTTGGGAACTTCCACAACCGTGCGCGAGTGCCGACTCACGTACCTTAAAAAAATGTTCAAACCACTACTACAGGATCACTGGACCTCGAAATGATGTGTCGTCTTCGCACCCGGTCTCGAAATAATTCCATATAATATATAAAATAATAAACGGAAAATATGAGACATTAAATTCTCCCCACTTTGGGGCTTTACATCCCTAAAAATCCAAAGTAAGTGCTACTAAAAAATATGTGGGTACTGGGAACGAATCCAAGAATCCCGCTCCCATGTGCTCTCTTGTAGATTCCCGGGCTGCCACCAGACGCACACCAAGGGAAACGATCCCCCATGAAGGATCCTCTCCTGCCGATCCTTGATCTCCACCGAGGTCTCACCGAAAGTCGCTCCATCCTCAATGTCCAGCTCGCCCGAGTCGATGACTTGCGACGGATTGTGCACGTACCTCCTTAGCTGCGACACGTGGAAGACATCTTGTACCCGATGCAACTGTGGTGGTAGAGCTAGGCGGTACACCACCTCGCCAACTCTGCATAGTATCTGGAAGGGTCCGATGAACCTTGGAGAGAGCATGCCACCTCGGCAAAATCTCTGTGACCCTAGTCGTGGTGAGACCCAAAGAAAGACTTGGTCTCCCTCTTCGAACTCCAGAGGCCTCCATCTGACCATCTGTTTGGGGGTGAAACGCTGTGCTCAAGCATAGCTGAGTCCAAAAAGCATCCTGCAATCCCTTCCCCAAATGGGATGTGAAGCGGGCATCTCGGTATAAGACTATAGTCAAGGGGAAGCCATGTATCATCTAACACCCCATGCTTCCACAATATACATCCATTTGAATAATACAGTAGCATGTGTTGTACGCAACATTGAGTTCTAACACACACCACAACCAATCAAACTAGCCGTTATGAATAGTAATACAGAATTTTTGAAATTTTATACATTTTATCGCTCAAAATGGCCTTCATTTTTCAATTCAGAATATTGAAATTATCTTTGGGTGCATTTTTGGTACACTTCAGATGTCTTTTAAATTTTGATGAATAGTAAAAATTACTAAATTTTAATTAAAGAGAAATTTTGTAATAAAAATAATTAAAAGTGATAAATTATGAATTATAGTGGTTTTAAAGTATATTTAGAATATATTTTTACCATGTAATATGATGTTGGTCATTGGGAAGAATTTCACAATTAAACCGTACAAAACAAGTGTCAATCTTTTGATAATTATTATCTCTTAAAAACAGGCTTTTTGTTTTTACGACAGGAATTAATTTTAAATTAATTTCTTCCACATCTGTGTTTTGAATTTTGAAAAATGGATTCCATATTTGGAATCAGGATGTCCGAATTGTGTAAATTGGTAACTTTTATTTTTAAACATTTTGAATAATTATTTCGGTAAATATTTTATTTACCATGGTTAAAGGGTAAATTCGGTAAATAAGGGTAAAAAAATAATATTATAATAATAATAAATTACCCTAAAACAAGTATGATCCTTATTGGTCAATACATTTCCGAACGTGGTAATATTTGGGTCAATTTTGGGACCCCATGGAGCCACATGAAGGTGATAAGGACACTTTATATTAATTAAGTTAAAATAAATACAAAAATGAGATAATCATATACATCTTTTAGAAAATCAATTATTAAATAGGTTTATATATTTTGGATTTTTGACTATAAATATTCATTAGAAATATAAAAATATTTCCTACATAATTATATTTTATTTAGAAATTTTAGACGTTTAATAAATAAATTTATTTATGACACAATAATGATGCAATATTTTACTTATTAATGAATGAATCATATTATTGGTATTATAAATGTTAAAATAAATATAATTTGAATTGTTTGATGACATACAAGATTTTTATTGGTTAATATGACATGTTAGTATTGATTAATTGAATTCGGTTCGAATTAATAAAGTTGTTAAGACTATAACAAAAATGAAATATTGAATAGTGTCAAAATTGACATAAAAGATCTTTTAAAAACAAATATTACATTAGTAATTGATATTCAATTCCTAAAAATCTAAGGTTCGGCCAAGATACTTGTATAATGGTATTTTTATCATTAATTAACAACTTGGGGGTCTCTTGGATGGATATGGTAGGTTTATTAACTTTATAATATAAAAATACAAACTGACATGGTAATGTCAATCTAATTAACTAAGAGTGTAAACTAAAAGATAAGGGTAATATAGTGACAAAAAACAGTCTAAAATCTATTGATTGAGTTGTTTTTGACATATAACCACATTAACCATTAAATAATACACTTTGTAGCCATTAGAAACCGAATATGAATTTATTATAAAATAATATTTCTAGCTTTTCCAAAGGTGCCCCTCACCCCTCTTATAAAAGGGAACTCCCCATTCTCACTAATTCACACATTCAAGGCCCTTTGGTTCAGCTAACCCCTATAAAATACTCTCTCAACTTCCATAACTTCAACCTATAGGACATATCTTGATCAGAAATCCATCCTAAGGAGCCCTTTTGATCAAATCAAATGGAAGAACATGAAGAAGAGGTAATGTTTTCACCACCCTTTTTCATGTTCCTTTCTTCTTCAACTTCTTCTTCATTTTTTATTTAGTTTCTAAAATAATAACTCCAGTATCATATAAATACTTTTATATTATTATAAATATGGTACAACCATATTCATTATTATATCCATCCTTTGAATGACCTGTCACTATACGTGCGTACGTACGGCCTACAGTCTACACGTTGTTGTGTAATTGTTATTCAATACACTATTATTTGTATGGGTATAATAATGATTTATAATTCATCGAAATAATAAATATAACATGGTAATGATTCTTTATATATGATATACCATCCAATTATATTTTATTTTAATAGCAAAAGAGTGATATTGTCGCTCATGCGTACGTACAGACTACCGTCTCCACGAAGGCGATGAGATTCATTCCCCATCGTATCCATTCAAGTATAATTATCATTTTATGATTAAAAATATGGTTTAAGGACTTGATATAATTCTGGATATGATTAAGATACAACCTATCCATAACAAACACGGATTATGTAACAAAACATATAAAAGAAAACGAATAAGTTAACACCCGAAACACCGATTATACTAAGATATTATTAACAAAGAAATATTAAAAGATAATATATTATATCATATTAATGTATATGATTCCTGTATAATTTAATAAAAATTATTTCACCACTATACATTAGTTTAACCTACCCTCATCCAAGTAAAAGTACAAGGTAAGGGTTTATTTCAGAATCTCTTTATTATCTGAGGTTGTTTATACGAAATTATTTATTGGGACCTCTTTATCATCCACATCCATGTTTCTTAAAAATATATTTGAAAAAAATTTTACTATTTAATAGTCAATGGGTTAATTTCATTTATACCCTTATGTGTTTTAAACGGAATCTTTTTGTCATTTTCCAAACAAGTTACTTTTTTACATTTTCTACAAATTTAAGGTAAGAATTTTTTTTAACTTATACGGCGGGTGTGGATATTTTATGCCGTTATAACATCATAAAAGAATCCCTTACAATCTAATAAAGATATTTTCAAAGTAAATGTTTTATTTTATAATTATGTGACCTTTATATTATTTCAGAAAAAAAGATATATTTCTATAAATTAGTAATGATTTCATCTATGTCAACATCCTTTATTAGAGTTTAAGTTTATTTTAAGTTGATTTATTATGATACAAAACATCCATATTGTAATGAAGATTTTGTGATATGTTTTACTGTGTATGTGCTATTTTTATACCATTCATGGTTTATGGATAACGTTTTGACATTTTGTATGCTAGTATTAATACGAATGATTATGATATGTTTAAACCTTTTCATATGAGGAATGTATTGGACTTAGTAAGTGACGGGTGGATCCCACTATAGCTCCTCGATGCATCAGTAGGTCTAATGAGACAACTAGACGTGGAATTGGCCGCGGCCCTTTCCAATTTGATTTATGGTTTTGGCCTAGGCATTAATAATTTTTAGATGTCTTGGCCGAGGGCCTGACAAAATGTTTCAAAATGTCCAGCATTATACATTCCCTCATTATGGAAATAATATTGGTGGTTCATGTGGTCATTTGACTAGTAGAATACCCATGAGTGTGTTTTATTATAGAATTATTTGCTCATCTCATATTCTTTCCATAAAATAATTCATGTTTATTATTGGTAATGGAATGTGGTTTCAATTATTTACCATGCTTAATATTTATGTCATTCTCCGTTGTATTACTTACATATATTGAGCTTTTGAGCACACCACTTTCTATGTTTTATTTTCCCAGGATTCTAAGAAGTGTATTGTGATTGATATGAATGGTTAAGCCAAGGGAATAATGGCGTTCATAAAGTATTATTTTCGTTCTTTTGTATGTTATAAAGTGTAATGTAACATTAATGTATGTAGTCTATATTCCAAGACTGCTAAACCGATCAGTCCTTCGGGACTTAATTCCTTGTATTCATGCCAATTTTATGTAATAATGCACCGACTCTGGGTAACTGGGGTTAGGGCATTACAGTTGATATCAAAGGATGTTTAGCAATAACCTTGGAAGCTAGATTTAGGTAAACTATGATTAGAGAATATAGCCCTATGATAGACTTTGAGGATTAGTATAAAAGAACTTCATAGAATTTTGTTATTGTAGAGATTTTGTGAGTTTTCCAAGAAATACATCCCTGTCTGGATATGAGCAGGTAGAGGCGGCTCAGGCTCATATGTATCGAGGGGTAAAACTCGAAAACACTGCATTGAGATAGACTCGAACGGGAACTGGTGCATGACAATGGACCTTACTGCACTCTTGGTTACGAAACTCCCAGGGGATGTGCTTAAGATAATTCTCATTTTCATTAAAACCCATTATGAAGGGATTATGAGTATATAATTCCTCAAAGAATAAATTTTTATGATTATAGATTATATCCATAAAATATTTAATTTATGTTAGTGTATTATAACATTGGGATTAGGTATTTCTATTCATAAAATAATATAGTGTATGCCATTGTTTTGAAATGGCGCCCAATAGATTGAACGAGAACTCAATCAGTACACATGATCCAAAGAGTAAGAAGGATAATATATTTCATGGTATTAGTCCATAATTTAGAAGGGAAATATTCTCCCACATATTATCATCATATGAAGAAATAATATCATGTGTTGATAAGATATGTAAATAATTCATGGAGTTCTATGGCTTTGAAGAGAAGCTATAGAAGAAGGGATGGTAGAGAGAAGGACAGATAAAGGGAAGAAGGTAAAGAAGTATTTTACCATATGTGATAACTATTGGAAAGAATCACCTTGGAAAATTTTTGAAGGGCTTGTGAGTATCTTATAAGTGTGGAGAAACGGACATCAAGTACGTGACTATAAGTTTAATAAAAAGGTTCCAAATGTACAATGCATCATCTGCAAGGAGTTTGGACACTAAGGGATCCAATGTCCCAATCATCAGAATATGCCGCAAATGATTCTATTGGATAATAATCATGTTATGATACTACCACAAATGACGAGGAATGACTAGTGTTATTATGTTGTTATTTTGGATTTATTTCATTTAAGGGTTGTCTCAATGATGTTCTGGAAATAAATAAGGATTGTACTGCAGTACTATTTCATTGAGGATTTGATATTTTATGGTACTAAAAAAAGGCACACTACAGAAGGTTAAATTTTTTGGAAATTACATGGTTGGATGAAAGATAAACCTTAATATGGTCCTAAAATTGAGGTACTGATTTTGGAATAAGATATGGTTGATTTGGGTAAATTATATTGGATATTCTTGAATACATTGAAACTGATTAATGATTTTTCATCGTTGGAGTTTACAAAATTTTTGATACAAGGAGTATATCCAGAATTTTATAAAGAATAATGGATCATGAATGTAATCAATAAGGTTTTGTGGTAATTCAGGATGTTACCATGTATTAAAATAATATGTGGTAAAGGTGTTCACGTGTTATTACAAGGAAAAAAGGATCTTCATTGTGTTTAAATTCCTTATAAATTTTTTATTGTGAGTATCGATAGTAGTATTTTGGATAAGTCTAAAGGTTGGATTGGATTATGTTTGAAAGGTTTTTTTTTGGATTTTTATAAAAGGAAAACACGCAGAATGTGTGACAAACTGTCACGTCGGACAAAGCTGTGGGAATCGAACCCACAACCATAGTGCGATCGGATTTTATCGCCTACCACTGGACTACATGATGTCCATATATTGTATAATGTAGTTTCTTTTTTAAAGGGTCTGATATGTGAATTAAAAATTCATTATATTTGGAAACCTATACAATTATGATAAATAGAGTATTTTTGAGTTGTATTATGTTTTGGAGTGAAAGATGAGTTTGTGGAATAAATTAATTAATGGATAAAACTGTAATTATAAGGTAACTGTATCTATTTATGATTTTAACCAATATAATAAATAAATTCCAAAAACATTAAGAAAAGGAACATAGAGAAAAAACGTTGTCCTAGATAGTACCTTAGATCATCACAAATTTATGGCTTTGTGATTGTTGGCCTTTTCATAGCCATGTTCTATACCACTCTCCATCAAATATTGATGGTTAAATTTCTCTTCCATATCCATATGTTTCTACATGGAATCCTAATATGTGTTATTTTTGGTATCCTCCATACTTACCACTGTTTATTTTAAATAGAGGCCTCAGTAATCCATTTTTCAATGTGGAATTTCAACTAATGTACTGTGAAATGTCAACCCCAAGATTCCAATACCAAGTATAAATTGAGAGGATGCAATTTATTTAAGGAGGGGAGAATGTAACACCCTAGGCTTCCACGGTACGATTCTCTTTGAATAATACAGTAGCGTGTGTTGTACGCAACTTTGAGTTCAAACACACACCAAAACCAATCAACTTAGTCGTTATGAATATTAATTCCCACTTTTTGAAATTTTATACATATTATCATTCAAAATTGACTTCATATTTGGATTTAGAATATCTATATTATCCTAGGGTGAAATTTTAGTACTCTTTGGATAACTTTTATATTTTCATGAATAGTGAAAATTTTTAAATTTTAATTAAAAACATGTTCTTTAATCGAAATAATTAACATTGATAAATTATGAATTTGAGTGGTTTTAAAGTATATTTAGAATATATTTTTTCCATTTATTAATATGTTGGTCATTGGACATAATTACACAATTAAACCAGACATAAACAAGTGTCAATCTTTTGATAACTATTTTCCTTAAAAAACACACTTTTGGTTTTAACGATGAGAATTAATTTTAAATTAATTTCCGCCACTTCTGTGTTTTGAATTTGGAAAAATGGATTCCATATTTTGAATCAGGATATCTAAATTGTTTAAATAGAAAAATTTTATTTTTAGACATTTTGAATAATTTGTTCGGTAAATATATTATTTACCATGGTTAAAGGGTAAATCTGAAAAATAAGGGTAAAAAATAATATAATAATAATAATAAATTACCCTATAACTTATCCTAAACTTATTTTTTGATACATTTCCGACCAAGGGAATCTTAGGGTCAATTTTGGGACACCATGGAGACACATTTAGGTGATAAGGACACTTTATATTAATTATGTTAAAATAAATACAAAAATGACAAACGCATATATAATTTAGAAAAAAAATTACATAGGTTTATATATGTTAAATTTTTGAATATAAATATTAATTAGAAATATAATAAGATTTCATACATAATGGTATTTTATTTATAATTTTTAGACATTTAATAATTAAATTTATTTATGACACAATAATGATGCAGTATTTTCGTTATTAATGAAAGAATCAAATAATTGGTATTAAAAATGATAAAATAAATATAATTTGAAAGTTTTGATGACATAAAATAATTTAATTGGTTAAGATGACAGGATAGGATTTCTTAAATGAATTTTTTTGAATTAATAAATTTGTTACGACTTTAACAAAAATCAATTATTGAATAGTGTCAAAATTGACAAAAAAATGTTTTTAAAACAAATATTATATTATTAATTGATATTCAATTACTAAAAATCTAAGGTTCAACCAAGAGAATAATATAATGATAATTGTATCTTAAATGGACCACTTTGATTTCTCTTTTATGTATATGGTATTTTTATTAACTATCTAATATAAAAATACAAAGTTATATGGTAAATGGAAGTCTAATTAACTAAGAGTTTAAACTAAAAGATAAGGTTAATATAATGACCAAAACCTATCTAAAATCTATTGGTTGAGTGGTTTTAAACCTATAACCACCTTAAACATTAAATAATACCCTTTTTATCCATTAGATACCAAATATGAATTTATTATAAAATAATATTTCTAGCTTTTCCAAAGGTTCCCCTCACCCCTCTTATAAAAGGGCACTCCCCATTCTCACTAATTCACACATTAAAAGCATTTGGGATCAGACTAAACCTGCCCAAATAATATCTCAAATTCCCTAAATTCAACATAGTGGCCTTAGTTTGATCAAAAATCCATCCTATGGAGCCCTTTTTATCAAATCAATAGGAAGAACCTGAAGAAGAGGTAATGTTTTCGCCACACTTTTTCATGTTCCTTTCTTCTTCAACTTCTTCTTCCGTTGTTATTTCGTTTCTAAAATAATAACTCTACTATATTTTATATAATGTGATATTATTATAAAGATGGTACAACCATATTCATAATTATATTCATTCTTTGAATGATATGTCACTATACGTGTGTATGTACGGTCTATCGTCTCCACGTCATGGTGTAATTGTTATTCAATAAAATATTATTTGGATGGGTATAATAATGATGTGTAATTCATGTAAATAATAAATATAACATGATAATGAATCTTTATATATGATATAATATCCAATTATATCTTATTTTAATATCAAAAGAGTGATATTATCGCTTGTGCGTACGTACGGACTACCCTCTCCACGAACATGATGAGATTCATTCCCCATCGTATCCATTCAAGTATTATTATCATTTGATGATTAAAAACATTGTATAATGACTTGATATAATTCTGGATATGATTAATATAAAACCTATCCATAAAAAACATGGCTTATCTAACATAACATATAAGAGAAAACGTGTAAGTTAACACCCAAAATGACAATAATACTAAGATATTATTAACAAAGAAATGTTAAAAGATAATATATGATATCATATTAATGTATATGATTTTTGTATAATTTAATAACAATTATTTTACCACTATATAGGAGGTTAACCTACCCTCAATCCAAAAAAAGTACAAGGTAAGGGTTTATTTCACAATCTCTTTATTATCTGAGGTTGTTTATACAAAATTATATATTGGTACCTCTTTATCATCCACATCCATGTATCTTAAAAATATATTTCAAATCATTTTTAAAATTTACTAGACAATGGGTTAAATTCATTTATACACTTATGTGTTTTAAGAGGTATCTTTCCGTCATTTTCCAAACAAGGTACTTTTTGACCTTTTCGACAAATTTAAGATAAGGATTTTTTTAACTTATACAGAGGGTGTGGATATTTTCTGCTGTTATAACATCATCAAAACTTCTCTTAAAATATTATAAGTATATTTTCAAAGTAAATGATTTATTTTATAATTATGTGACCTTTAAATTATTTTAAAAAAGAGATATTTCTCTCAAATAGTGATGATTTCATCTATGTCAACATCCTTTGATAGATTTTAAGTTTAGTTGAAGATTATTTATTATGATACAAAACATCCATATTGTAATGAATTTTTTTTGGTATGTTTGACTGTGGATGTGCTATTTTTATAACATTCATGGTTTATGGTTAAAGTATTGACTTTTCATATGCTAGTTTTAATACGAATGTTTATGATATGTTTAAACATTTTCATACGAGGAATGTATATGATTTAGTAATTGATAGGTGGAGCCCGCTATAGCTCCTTGATGCATCGGTAGGTCTCATGAGGCAACTAGACATGTAATTGTCCAAGTACCTTTCCCATTTTGATTTATGGTTTTGGTCGAGGTCTTATTCATTTTTAGAATTCTTGGCCGAGGCCTTGAAAAAACGTTTCAAAATGTCCGGCATTATACATTCCCTCATTATGGAAATAATATTGGTGGTTCAAATGTTCATTCTACTAGTAGAATACCAATGATTATGTTTAATTATGGCATTATTTACTCATCTCATATTCTTTCCATAAAAGTATTCACGTTTATTATTAGTAAAGGCATGAGGTTTCAATTATTTACCATGCTTAATATTTATGTCATTTTCCGTCATATTACCTACCCTTACTGAACATTTGAGCTCACCCATTTATATGTTTTATTTTCCCAGGATTACAAGAAGTGTATTGTGATTTATATGCTGGCTTAATCCTGGGGAATAATGGCGTTGAAAAAGGATTATTTATGTTGTTTTGTATGTTATAAATTGTAATGTAATATTCCTGTATGTAATCTATTTTCCAAGACTGCTAAACGGATCGGTCCTTTGGGACTCGATTCCTCGTAATCATGACAATGTTATGTAATAACGCACTGCCTTAGGGTAACTGGGGTTGTGGTGTTACAAAGCCGAACTATCTCTTGCCCGTAGAGGTGTCTCGAGCTCTCTACGTAACTCTGCTCCATGATAGCTAAGAAGTGGGATGACTTGGTGAGTCAGTCAAAGATCACCAAAATAGGATCATTCCCCTTGGACATCTGTGGTAATACTATCACGAAATCCATCAATGTTCCATCCCACTTCCACTCTGGGACTTCCAGGGGGAGCTAATCCCGCTCGAACCTGGTGCTCAGCCTTCACCTGCTGGCACGTGAGGCATCGAGAAACGAACTCTGCTACTTCCTTCTTCATGCCTGACCACCGGAACTGTCGTCGGAGATCCTGGTACATCTTTTCCACTCCTGGATGTACTACTAAATGGGATGAATGAAACTCCCTCAAGACCTCCTCCTAGAACTCCACTAGTACAACAGTGCGTCCTCTGAAAAGAATTATGTGCTCCTCAAATTGCAAATATCCATCAGGTGCATGTCCCATGGATGACTGAGCATGTAAAGCCACACAGTCGACATCCCAAAGTTGTGCATCCCTAACTCAGTGTAAGATTGGAGGGTTGACCACCATCGACTGCAGGTAAGCTGTATCCTCTCCATCCACGATGGATAACTGTAACGCGGCTAACAATTGTGTCGCCTCACTCGACAGCTATGAGCTCAACCTTCTTCTAAGAGCATCTGTCGCCTTGTTCCACTTTACATGAGTATATATGATCTCAAAATCATAGCCCTGGAGGAACTCTAGTGAACGCCTCTGCCTCAGATTCATACCCTTCTTTTAGAAGATGTACTTTAGGCTCTTGTGGTAAGAGAAGACGATAAACCACTCACCCATAAGGTAGTGTCGCCACATCTTCAATGCGAATACTACCGCTTCCAACTCGAGATCATGGGTTGCATAGTTTTACTCATGTGGGATATGATGGCTCGAACCATAAGCAATCACTGCATGCCACTGCATTAGGACACAGTTGAGTCTGCTCCCTGATGCATCTCAAAAAACTATGTACTGGACACCCTCCTACGGTAATCTCATGACGGGGGAGCTCGCCAAACTCTGCCTCAACTGCTCAAAAGCCTACTGGAATTTCTTTGTCCACATGAAGGGTTTCCCCTTCCTAATTAAGGCCGTCATTGGTGCTGATATCTGGGAGAAATCAGGAACGAGTCTCTGGTAATATCCTGCCAACCCAAGGAAGCTCCAAACCTCCGTCACGCTCTGAGGTGGCCCCGATGCTAACATAGCCTCCACCTTGGTGGGATTTACAGCTACTCCATCTTCTGAGATGACATATCCCAGAAAGTGGACCTCCTAAATCCAGAACTGGCACTTTGAGAGCTTCCTAAAAAGCTGGTGCTCTCGAAGCACATCCAGAACCATCTACATGTGTCTCGTGTGCTCCTCCTCTGATGCCGAGTACACAAGGATGTCGTCGATGAAGGCCACTATGAACCGGTCCAAGTACGGAAGGAAGATCTTGTTTATCATTTCCATGAACACTACTGGGGAATTCGTCACGCCAAAAGGCATCACCAAGTACTCATAGTGACAGTAGCGGCATATGAAAGCCTTCTTTGGTATATCCTCATCCCGCACTCGTAGTTGGTGATAGCATGATCGAAGGTCAACCTTCTAGAACCAATATTCACCTCTTTGCTGATCGAAGAGGTCATCAATTCTCAGTGGTGAATACTTGTTCTTCACCATTAGCTGGTTTAGGCGCCGGTAATCCATGCACATCCTCAAACTCCCGTCTGCCTTTTTGGAAAACAAGATCGGGGCCGCCCAGGGTGAGACGATGGGTCTTACAAAACCCTTGCCCTTCAAATCCTCCAGCTGCACCCTCAGCTCGTGAAGATCTTCAGGAGCCATCCGATAAGCTGATGAGGAAATCAGTGTTGTCCCGAGGAGTTAGTTGATGCAGAAGTCAATTCCTCGGTAGGGAGGTAATCGTAGAACATCTTCTGGAAAGATGTTTTCATACTCCGACACCACCACTGAGAACTGAGAGACCACAACATCTTCTAATCCTAGGGTATGCCTATCCAACTCATGAGTGATCAGTTGCACCCTCCTATGCATGGGCCCATTTTGTGCTTCCTGGGATTCCTTTTCTCTGAAAAAGGAAAACCTTTTTCCATCACGGCGGACACACCACACTCTTCACCTAAAACAGTCAACGTACGCATGGACCGAAGATAACCAATCCATACTGAGAATGACATCGTAAGGCATCGATGCTAAAACCAAGAGGTTCCATCCGAACCTCTCACCTCCACAGGTAATTTCACACTATCTGCAAAGGTGGGTGATCGTCGAGTCTCCTCCCGTAGGTGTCTCCAAGCGTAAGGATCGAGTCAACAGTTCTACCGGAATCTCGAGGTTTTGTACATGAAATGTGACTATAATGGAATGACTAGAACCTATGTCTATGAGTACGACAGCTAAGGTAGAAAAGACACAGATCGTACCTCGAATCATCCCTAGATCCCCTGGGTCATATGCCTCGACTGCTTGTAGCATTCCCCGTCCCTGTCCCCTTACTCCCTAAGCCTGGTGCAGACCTCCTAGGGTGGTGGTGGAAGTAAGTCGAAGCGCCATCCCCCACCCGCAGCTCTCCCTGCTCCTCTTCCACGTCCACCTCCTGGAGGGTCTACCTGCCCTGTTCTCTGCCTCTGCCTTGATGGTCCATCCACCACTTCCCTATCAGCAGCCCGACGGGTCGGGAAATCCCTAGTGAGATATCCCCTACTGTTGCATGTGTAGCATCGCTTCACCCACAGATGTCTGGATCTATCCTGAGAGCCCTGGACTGTCGATCCCCTATCCTAGGTCCTCCTCTGACGTCTCTCACATCCTGATACCTTATTCTGATGTCGGCTCCCTGCCATCGAGGTCTATGCACCTCTCTACCTGATGTTGACTGCCGGCGGCTATCTCTACTCCGCCAAGAAGCTTTCGACCACCAAAGCTCGCTCAAGCACTCTAGCATAAGTCGATATGCATAGAGGCACAACACTAGCTCGAATGTCTCATCTTAAACCTCGCTCGAAGGTCTGAATTCTGATGTAATGATCCCTGACAATATACATCGTGTACTTGGAGAGGTTGGTGAACCTCGGTGAATAGTCATCCACTGTCATACTGCCCTGCTAGAGATGGAGTAGCTCTTGGATGTGTACAGCTCTCAGCGTAACCAGAGATAACTCCTCCCGAAAGAGTCGCTCAAACTCTGTCCATGAAAGAGTATCCTCATCATGAGTCTGTGTGGTCAGACTCCACCATCGTCGTGCCGAACCCTGAAGATGGATCGCTCCTTAGATCACCATCTGGTCTACTGGTGTCCTCACTAGACAGAAAACCCTGGTGACCACCTAAAGCCAGTCCTCAGCTTCCTAAGGGTCAGGCTCGCCTCAGAACCTGAGGGGTCTCTGTATCTGGAACTCATGGAGCGCGCTAAGACTATGCTCCTCACCGATCGGTACTACAGGTACCACCAGCTACTCATATAGTAGTGGCATAGCCGGTGCACCACATGGTGGCAATGCCTGGGGAACTGGTCCCTGTATCGAAGCCTCATCACTAGGTGGGTCATCCTCGGGATCGTGCTACTGAATCCTATCAGGTATGTGTCGCAGAGACATCATGTAATGAAACAAGATGTACCATGGTCAATGATTATATCTAGATAGCTGACACAAAGGACATGGAAAACACGACACATTCATATATGATACATTTGACTTTTATTTCCACGCAAACAATGTTTTCGTGTACCAAGTCAAAAGGCATGTTATCATAGTACTGGTGCATGGATACGTCGGCCGCCATACCAACACTAGGGTCTCTATCCTAAAAGACGAACTCGAAACACTTAACACTATTTCCCCAAACCAAACTCACATACTCTTGGTCCTAAGGTATAACCGACAACTTTGATACCACTATGTCATGACCAGTCTTAGTGGGGATCACACCATGACTCCCCTAGCCCACCTCCAATAGGCCAGGGGCTAGTGACTATCACCGAGTATGCATATCACTAACATGGGAAGCATTTCCTAAGTACCTGTACACACAAAAACATCTCCAAACCCACAAATGCTTAAATATAAAAAACACTAAAAAAAAGAATGCATGCATACAAATAAACCCAACAAATAGAGTACAATGAAAGGTAGAGTACTATAAAAGTAAACTAGTCCACAATACAAGCCCACCAAAAAACATAAGTCTGAAAACTAAAAAGTCCAACCTATAAGCACATAAGGTATTGGGACTGCCGCTCGTAGTCGTATGAATGTCTCGGCCAGTAAGGAAGTCAGAAATCTCGGTCCTGTCCTGGTCCGCCCGGGACTCGGTCAAAAGGCTGCTCATCTGCACAAGACACCAGATGTGTGGGCAAGGCCCGTGCAGGGGTAAGTATAAGAACACTCAATAGAGGATCCCAAAAACTACAAAGCAGTACACAATGTAAAGGAACAGTCAGCTATACACAGTATATGTCTATAGAACATATAGAACATACAAGATATACTCAAAACCCAGACCCATGGTCTAGTGACAAGTCACACAACCACATACCCCCGTTAGGGATTCTGTATGACGATTCCATGATGCACTCATTCTGGGAGAACACACTCCACGAGTCTTATAGCTCTGATGACGCCCATCCGAGAAGTGTTGTTCGTCGGGAACCTTTATGAGAGGTAGATGCACTTATTACGAGAGAGACACTCTTGAGTGGGAAGGTTACGGTAGATAGAAGCACTCATTACAGGAGACACACTCTTGAGTGTTAAAGATAATGATACACATATGAGGATTCCTTCCAGGGCCATGGTGGATACCGCGACTCATCTGGATTCAACAGTTAGGTGATATAATAGCTAGGTAGATAATCAACGCCCGGTAGAGTTGGTCACGTCGATGCCTGAATCTATCTAGGGTTAGGAATTGATATAGAATCTCACTTCGGGCCTCTCGGAGGGATGACGACTCTATCAAAGAATCTCCGGCTAAAGGGATCATACTCCTGTAGAAGAAAACAATGCCTGACCTTTAGGGAAACGATAAGAAGGGGCACTAACCAAAACGAAATATGTCCAGGATTCGGTGAACAAAAGGACCATGATTATTTCCAAAAAGTACATGGCGTTTAGAAAATTATACACGCTATGTATTCTGACCCTGGGTCTTGCCCTTGTGTAACGAACCGTGTCGTAGAACTGGTCGTGTAAAAAAACATAGTACATGGCGTGTAGTATGATGTACACGCCTTGTTCGAGTGATCAGTGTTGGCCCCATGTCACTGGCCATGTGGTCATATATGGCTATCAACCAGTGTACTTTAACCCGTGTCTGTGTATCCCTTGGATGCACGATGAGCTTCACGTTGCCGCCTCTTCCAAGCTGTACACGCTGTGTCACCTGGAGCTGTGTAGATCATTCAGTGTCTGTGTAGCTCCCAAACACACACTGAGCTTTGGGGAATGTTCAACATTCGGCGTGACCAAGGTCACACGCCATGTGACACCTCTCTAACCCTCAAAACCCTAGATTCCGCCATTACTACACAGCGTGTTCTCCGTAAGTACACTCCGTGTGTTCTGGAAATTTTTCAGAAATGAAGATCTTCGCCTGCGCGCCACTCGTGGGGCTCTGATCGTCGTTCTGGTCATCTGATCGCCACAAAGCCTTTAGTTTTTGGTCTCCCCGTCATGACAAGGACGCTTTCAGTGTTTTTGGACCTTCGATCGGCTTCGAAAACATGTTTTGATCTTCCCTCATGAATAACGCTCGAAGAACGTCCATTCCCGATCCGGTCTGATTCATCATCCACCATCATCGTCACCCCTCTACAAGGTTGTTGTGGTGTCGAACCTTAGATTTTGGATCGTTGCGTCGTGGAATGGAGGCGCCAAGATCCGTTGTTCGTCACCACATGAAGAACGTGAATTACACGCCAGAAAAGAATTTGTGAAGAAATCTAATAAACAAATAGAGGAACGAACCTCCGACGTTGTTCATCACGACATTGATCTACTCCTGTTAATAGGTTTAAATGGAGCATAAATCACCATATATAATATCATGTATTATTTCACCAAAATCAACCCAATGAAAATCCTCCCGCCAGAACATACGAATCCACGGATCAACATCTTCGTGGTTGATCCGCGTTCCTTATTTAAACTCAACATCGGGGAAAAGAAATTGAAATAAAAAAACCCCTAAATCAAACCGGTTAAAGAGTGATCATCATGACGTGTCCACCGAAGGGATTCGTTAAAATCTCAAGGGCGTCAATTTCTCACATCGTCGGCGTCCGCCAACGCATCCTCCTCCGCCCAAGCTCCAAGAGAAAATCTCTCTGTCTCTCTCTCTCTAAACTCACAAGGTTATGTGGATAACCCTAAGAATTTTCCATAAGAAAATTTCTAGGGGAGGATTAGGTCGCTACTCAAAAAAAAGGAAACATTTTAAAATAATAAAATAAATTATTAATTTTTTTATTCCTTCTAAAGTGCTTCCCTTCTTAAAACGCCCAAAATTAAACCTCGTAGCCGACCTGCGTCGGTCGAGGTTAGAACCATTCTAAGGAAAAGTCGTCATCCCGAATGAAATAGTGCCCTCATATATTTAATTTGGGCACCCGTTTGGTAAATTCCAGAACAGTGCGCGAGTGCCGACTCACGTACATTAAAAAAAAGTTCAAACCACCACTCTGGGCTCACTGGACCTCAGAATGATGTTCCGTCTTCGCGTTAGGTCTTAAAATAATTCCATATAATATATAAAATAATAAAAAAAAAATAATAGACTTTAAAATAGTATGTTTATTAACCATATAATATAAAAATACCAAGAGACATGGTAAGTGTCAAACTATTTAACGAAGAGTTCAATCTAAATGATAAGGGGAAAATAGTGACCCAAACTTTTCAAAAACATATTGGATGAGTTGTTTTCATCCTATTCCCACCTTAGAATTTGAATAATCTACTTCGGATCCATTAGAAACCTAATATGAATTTATTATAAATTAATACATTATGTTTTTCCTAACAAGCCACTCATCCCCCTTATAAATGGACACAACTTATAACCAATTCCTCACACCTCTCCAATCATTTTCACTCATCCTACCTCTTCCCAATTAAGCTCCCTACATCCCTATCCTCCTCTGAGAAGCCTTACCTTAGGCATAAGGCATTTCATGAGTCCTTTTTGGTTCAAACCAAAGGGAGTTACACAAACTAAAGGTAAAGATTTCTCTTCCCTTCTTTTCTTTATTTTACTTCTCCAACCACTAAAATCTTTTTATTCTATTCTTTTGTTACAACACCAGTATACTCAATAAACTAGGGTGTTTTTATGAGAATGATTTGAACAACAATCACACACACCTCCATATAATGGGTGATGAACATAATGCTTCTATGGATGGAAACCAAACGCCTCACGAAACGATGATTGTTCAAATTATCTCCTTTCACCTCTCATGGTGGCCATTATGATGGTACTATAATTAAATATGTTATTTATGATATTTATTTTATATATAAGCTTCTGTAATTCCATTTTATAACATACCATTATTTGTTTCATGTTGTATATATATACGATAATTTCATTTGAGGAAGTGCGGATTAACGCCCCCTCAAAGTGATATGACTCATTCATACCATAAATGGAACATATAAAGGATGTCGTTAATGAACATAAGTAGAAAATATAAGATATTATATTATACTATAATAATAATATACCTATGTATCATTTTGTTTTGAATTCTTTTAAAATGAAAATGAAATGGATGTAGCGTTCGTGCGTACATACGGATTACCGTCTCCCGGAACACGATGAGATTAATTCCCACATCATATCCATTCAAGACTAATTCTCATTTGATGATTAAAATTAATTTTTGAGGACTTGATATCATTATAGATATGAATAAGATAAAGCCTATCAATAACAAACATTTCTTATATAACGAATCATATAAAGGAAATGAATCAGTTGACACCCGAAACGACGATAATACTAAAATACTATTAACAAAGTAATATTAAAGGATCATATATGAAATAATATTCATGTATATTATTCTTGTATAATTTAATAAAAATTATTTTACAATTATACATGTTTTTAACCTACCCTCAAACAAGGAAAAGTACAAGGTAATGGTTTATTTCACAATCTCTTCATTATCCGAGGTTATTTATATGTAATTATCTACTAGGACAACTTTATCATGCACATCCATGTTTCTTAAAAATTAATTTCAAAACATTCATACTATTTTACAGAATATGGTTTAAAGTCATTTATTCCCTTGTTTTACTTTTATAAGATGTTTATAAAGGAATCTTTCTGTTATTTTCGAAACAAAATCCTTTTTAACCATTTCGATAGAATAAAGGTTAGAATGTCTTTTTTTAACTTATACGGCGGGGGCGGATATTTTCTACCATTATAAACTCATAGAAGCTTCCCTTACAAGCTTATTAGAATATTTTCAATGTAAATTTTTCATTTTATAATCATGTTACTCTTAGATGATTTTAAAATAGAAATAGATATTTTTCTAAAAAGGGTTTTGATTTCATCTATGTCAACATCCATTGATGGATTTTATGTTTATTGTTGATTTATTATAATAAAAAACATCCATATTGTATTGAATGATTTGTGATATTTTTTACTGTGGATATGATATTTTTATTACCATTCATGGTTTATGGTTAATGTATTGACATTTCATATGCTAGTTTTACTATGAAAGGTTATGATATGTTTAAACCTTTTCATATGAGGAATGTATTAGACTTAGTAAGTGACGGGTGGAGCCTGCTATAGCTCCTCGATGCATTGGTAGGTTGCATGAAACAACAAAATGTGGAATTAGCCAATTCCATTTCCAAATTTGATTTATGGTTTTTGCCGAGGCCTAAATCATTCTTAGACGTCTTGGCTGAGGCCTTGAAAAAATGTTTCAGAATGTCTGGCATTATACATTCCCTCATTATGGAAAAAATATTGATGGTCCATATGGTCATTTGACTAGTAGAATACCCATGATTATGTTTTATTATGTCATTATTTACTCAACCCATATTCTTTCCATAAAATTATTCTTGTTTACTGTTGGTAAAGGCATGTGGTTTAAAGTATTTATCATGATTAATATTTATATAATTTTCTGATGTATTACTTACCCTTACTGAGTGTTTGAGCTCACCCCTTTATTATTTTTCATTTTCCCAAGATATGAAAATGTTAGTTATGAGTGGCCCGCATGCAAAATCTAGGAGTCTTGGAGGTTTCTAATGAAATATAATTGTGTTGTATTTTTCTACAAGCTGTAAAGTTGAACTTATGTATGAATATTGTTTCAAATAATACTAAATTGTTCAGTCATTCGAGACATGATTTCCTTGTGATCATGCCAATGTTATTTAATAATGCACCGACTCTGGGTGACTACATTCGGGGTGTTAAAGATTACATATTTTATAATGTTCATATTTTAATTCCACCTGATAAGAAAACTTGATTAATGGGAACATCATAAATTTGTTTTTTCGATTTCCAAGTGAATACAATAACAATTTTTAAGCACCCAATATTATTAAAATAACAATTTTTTCATGAAAAATTATATTAGTTTATTTCCACTTGTATACAAGTAATTACACATTTTTACTCTTCCATGACTCTTTTGTATTTTCCCTTAAACCACATAGAAGTGGCTATTTTATAAAGTATCATAAAAATTATTTTTACAGGATTTGAAAAAGTTTCCAAATTTTACTATTAATTTCATTTTCATATTTTCAAAATTTATTATTGTTCACTTTTTGGATATACATGTTTGCAATCATATTTTTATGACAAATACTATGGATTTTAAAAAATAACTATTCTTTCAAATTTTATGTGTTGTTTTCTCAATGATTTTTGAATGATTTTTTTAAAGTATTGTCATATATTTAAATATCCACTATTAAGTCTTATAATTAATTTATATTTATCTATTGTGTCACCATCTTCAAAATATTATCAAATATTTTATGAATATTTTAACATGGGATGTGCTGTCTTCATACCATTCTCAATATTACTCTACATAATAAAATAATTGAGGTTATCATTTACATTTTGTATTCTAATTTAAATATGAATTTATATTTTTATTCTATTTAACACCTTTCATTTGAGTAATTAATGGGATAAATTATGTTATAAGTGGTTCCTAGTATTCCCCCATATTGCATCGGTAGGTCTAATGAGAAATACTAGACCATGTTTTACACATTTATCTACAGAGTCTGGGAAAATCTATGAGGGTTTGTTTATGAAATCCAAAATTAATCACTCCTTCCTTATGGTTTTATTAATTGATATTCATTGTGATTATTTTAAAAGTATAATATCCAGGGTTATGTTTCATTCTCATGTGATTATCATATAGTATTATTTAATTAACATTTATTTATGTCATATTATTTTAATTTTTATTTATTTTATTGACCTAGGTTTTTATATATAAACCTTTAATTATTTATTATGATTATATATTTAACATTAATTCATTACCAAAATATGAATTTGATATCACAACTTCTTATATTTTATTTTTTTTGGATTATAAGATGTATATTATGACTTACATGAATAAATATTATAAGAGAATAAGTGAGTTTTCAATGAATTTATTTTTTTGTATTTAATTTCAAGTTGTAATATAAAAATTATCAATGTATCTTGTTTTTCAAAGATAATATAATATTTTTTTCCATTGGGATGTGGAAAATTAATCATAGTAAAATTGTAATAACGTATGACATCAGCTATGAACTATAGGTGTTGGGGTGTTTAAAAATTAATCAGAGGAACATTAGTATAGAATTTGGAAACTATATTTTTTAAAACACTTATTAAAGAAAATGACAAAATTAATAACTTTGATAATATTCCCAAATAAACAAAAAAAATTACGAGGATATTAGTTTAAGTTAAATTTTCAATTTACATTATTTGTTTTCATGATTTAGATTATAAATTATGTTTCTTAATGTTATGGGCTAATCTAGTGTATGCAATTATATAGAAATAGAACCTAGTTGATGGAATTGAAATAGTAGAAATAACACTATCCCATGTAGAGATTCTCCTCCTATGCAATATAATGATGTTGCAGTAGGATATGATCCTATAGATGAAACATTTATGACTATATTATAAAAAATTACTATTTTTATGAGCAGTAACCGTACTGACATGTTGTATATAAATCCCCAATGCGGTGTATTGATGTTAAACTGATTCATGCCATAAAAACCTCCATCATTTAATTGGATGACAAACCCATTTTTAGCTGATAAATGGATATGTAATTAAGAGAATATATTTATATCTTTGAGAAGTAAAAAAATAGATAATGTTATCATGGAAAATTATAATCACTTGGGAGATGTAGATCAATGGTGTTTATTAATTGAAAATTCAAATGAATAGTATGAAAATGAAAATATAGAGGGGATGGATTTTAAGGAAACATTGATGAAAAATATTTCCCCCACTTATTGTGAGGATATATGGAGATGAAATTATAGATTTTGATATATAAAGAGTATGAAAAATTTACATGTATGAGGCAAACATTACAAGCTTACAATGACATGTTGCATACTATATATGTTATCTAAGAAGAAATATTTACTATTTATATGATAGAATCAATAAAATTATATGAAGGGAAATGCTCTCCAAATAATTTTCAGCATACGGGGATTTATTATCTAGCTCTATGATAACAATTATCCAAGTTTTAAAGTTATAAGGTAAAGAATAGAGGAAGTGTATGGAAGGTAAGAAATTGATAAGGAAAACAAAAAATGCTGGAATTTTCCAAATGTGATAATTTTTTTAAGAAAATTCTCAGTACATGATTTGAAGGGAAATTTATTTTCATAAAAATATGTAGAGAATGGCCATCAGGATCATCATAGAAATGGATGGAAATAAGCTTCATATGCCGAATTCTTCAACTATAAGGAGATGGGGCACTACACAAATGAAATTCCCAAGAATAATGGTTGTATAGATCAGAATATGAAAAGTGATCATGGATTATATTATAATTACACTACATTAAGAATTGAATAATTAAAATATTTTTATTTAATCATTATTTATAATGAAGAATATATGTATTTTACTGTATTTCATCATATTTATGGAATTTTAAGCATATAAATAATTGTACACATAATGAGGGGAAGTGAGTCTATTGTTATATGTTCTTATTAAAAAAACATGTCTTGTTATATATATAACCCTAAATATATTCTTTATGTTCAGCTAATAATAAATATATGTTTATGGGATAATATTTGTAACCATGAATGTGGTTAGTGATCTAATTGTCTATGTTATGCTTGAATTATTAAATGCATAGTTATAAAGAATATATTCAACATCAGGAGATTTTACTATTGTTGGAATGAAGGATTCAAAAATTATAATAGAAGATTAAGGTATTAATTTATTTATTTTATGATAAATGGATATAATTTATTTAGGTATTATATTATGTTAATTTTATATTCAAAATGTAGTTACCTTCCTTATGATTTTTTAGTCATTGAATTTGGAAATACATATTGATTGATGAGTCTGGAGATTTACATCTTAGGGAACTTATTAAGGATATTATTTATTAATATTATTGTTTAATTTATCATATTTTATAACCCATGATAACTATTTATATTCTAGTATACATTTAAAGGATGAATGAATGACTTTCGGATCTTATGAATCGTAAATGTGCTTCAGGAATAAAATATTATCTTGAATATTCATCTCTATATTTAATTAATGAGGTGAAGATAGATTGAAGAACCACAAATGTATGAGTTTATTAAATTTAAATTAATCAATAATTTCATTTTCTTAAATTGATTCTATAAATAGTGAAACTAAACCCAAAAAACTAGGAAAATGATTATCAAATTAAAATTTCATAAGTTTTCATTTATTTTTGAGAAATTAATTTCCTTTTAACTCGTCAAAAATGCTTGGTTTTTTTTTATGATTTACTTTATAATTTCTGTGTTCTATATCTCTCTATATCAGATCATGATAGAAATACTGTCCTTCTATGCCAATATTATCACGTTTAGCTAATTATCTCATATTAAGAAGACTAGTTTTTTCGGTTACCTTCTTATATTTATTTCCATCATTTTAATAGTTGTTATATTGTACCTATTTATTATTTGGGATTTCCATAAATTATTTTTAAAGTATCAAACATTAAATTTTGTTGATCAATTTCAAATTTCGAGAACATAATCTATTGAAGGAGAGGAGAATGTAACGACCTACAATTTTATCAATGGAGTCTCCCTTATTATAATCATGTCAGATATTATAAATCAGATAAAATAAAATACACAACACAATTCAAAAATTATAAATGAATAATGAATGATAATAGGGTTATTTCTAGACAATAATGAAAAAATACTGATATAATAACATCATGACCATTGGAATAGTAATGTCACCATTAGGAATAGTTATCCAGCCAATGGAATAATACTGTCACCTATTAAAGTAAAAAATATAATTTAGGTATGTTATGAATGAAAATATAATGAAATTAAGAAAAAATAATTCTAAAATGATAAATTATGCATTGTTGATTTTTTCGAACATAAATGATCATTCACAATTTAAGAAGAAAAATTAAAATTAAAATTAAAATTAAATATATTTTATTAAAATATATTAATAAAATTTTATTTTCTTTCTTATGATTATAAAATAATTTTATGATACATTATGTATGTTATGGATGTTTCATCAAATTATTTATAATAAAAAAAGTTATTTTTTTCTATGTAAATGATAATATAATTTTAATATTAAATTTTAAATATTTATTGAAATATTATCATTAAATTATATTCATTTTTTAATTCTATAAATTGATTAATTATTATGGTATATTTTTAATATATTTTTAAAAATGGATAATTTTTTTGTGAATACAGAAAGAATCTTATTTGAAATATTTTTAAATACATGAATTATTATGTCATGGAAAATGTATGGATGATATTAGAAAAATTCACTAACCATCCCTTTGTCTTTAATTTATTTTAATAATCATTATAGATATTATTGATCCAAAATAATAATGTAATGAATTATGAAATAAAAAACAATCCTCTCAATCACTATATATACCACCCATGACCTCTTATTCTCCTCACACCTCCCAAGCCTTCAATTTTGTCAAATTTTAGAGAGATACCTCATCCAAACTTCTGAACCACATTATAGTCTGTCTATTCTCAACTTAAAGTAATTTTGAATGTTTCTTAAAGAGGTTATCATATAGATGAATTCAAGAGGTAAAATCTTATTTCATTCTTTGTTCATTCAAATTATTTTCATTTAATTTATATTCCTTTCCTCCTCTATCCATACTTGAAGGATAACTCTTTTATATTATATATAGTATTTTTTTTATATTTATGTAATATCCATCATCAAACCCTTTATTATCCATTTTGTATTATAGTAATAAAATCATTGTTCTAGATGTGTCAGTTTACCACCATCGTAGACGATGAATTATAATTAATGCCTCAAATGGTGGACATAAAACCATTTTTATTGTTAAAAATTTATACAATATGTTTATTAAATTTTTATTAGTGTTTTAGATCTAATATATATACATAAAATTATTTGTGAAAACATAACTAGTGCATGATGATTGAAAAAACACCAAAATAATAAAAATGATTATCATCATATTATTATATAATTAATCATCATCATATCTATTAAAAAATATAATACCATTTAATATTATTTATTTTTATTTATAAATAATAAATTCACTTTTGGATAACTATTCCAATTTTACATGAAATTTCATACATGTATACATGAGAACCAACCATGAAAACCAATGAAACCGACAGTACTCAACCACAAAATCGAATCTAATAACTCATTAAAAGACTATTAATAATAACAATGAAATAATAATAAATAAAATAAAATATTAATTGGTACTGACATAAATTATTAACAAATTTAAAATAATTTTATATGATATTATGTAAATATTATCAATAATTTGTGAAATAAGTGAACGGGTTTTTCATCATTCTTTTTTATGTGATATTTCAATTATTTCCAAAAAAAATTCATGTTTATGGTGTCTGTTTAATTTCATTTGGAATAAAATATCATGAATAAATTTATCTATATAGTATTGAATTTTTCATTTTATTAATATTATTATTTATGGAAAAAGATTTTGTTGTGTACAATGTGGTAAGAGTTTCTTCTAAAACCTCATTTTCATTATTTGTGATTAACATTACCTATATTTACCATAATGTAATTTTTAATTCATATTATGGAATAATCCAAAATTATGTGTTTATGGTCCAAATGTATGTATCAATCTCAATATATCATTATGTGATGTGGAATTTCAAATTTTATTTTTAACATTTTCAATTCCTCTACATAAGAAAACCCAATTTATGGTAACTTCTCAATTTCTGACACATTTAAATGTATAGTCAATAATCTACTTTAAGAACATAATATAGTTCTAAAATATGATTTTTATTCATGAAAAAAATTCTTACTTAATTTATGGTTTTCTAAAAACTTTTACACATTTTCCTCTTTAAAAACTCTTTTATTATTTCCTTTAAATAGCACTGAAGTGGCTCATTTTCAATGTTTCATGAAAACTATTTTAACATGCTTTCACATAAGTTTACAATGTTCAGTATGAATTTTCGTTAAATATTAATGTAATATAATTTCATTTCATTTCATTTTATAGTATATATATGTTTGAAATATTACTTTTATGACAAGTAGAAATGATTTTCCAATAGAACACTTTATTACAATGTATGGGATATTTATCTCAAGAATTATACAATTACATTGTTAGTGCACATTTATAAATTTGAAAAACTACTATTTGATCATATACCAAATTGAGATTTATCTCTTATGTTACCATATACCACATTTTATTTAATGGATTGTTATTATTTTAAAAATGTGTGTATTGTCATGATACCAATATCCTTAGTATTATAGATATTCTAATGATTAATTATGTTATTTACATTTCATATGATAGTTTTAATATGAAAGTATATGTGGATTATGTTTAACCACTTTCATATGAGTAATTAATGGGACATAATATGTCATTTGATGTGCCCCACTATAGCCCTTAAATTCATTGGTAGCTCTCTTGATACAATATAGACAAGGTTTCTACCAATATATGTATGATTTCGGGGCCGAATTATTGATTCTGTGTCTATGATATCTTGAATTATTAATTCTATCATTTTGATTTTATTAATTAATAATCAGTGTAATTATTGGACTGCTATAATAACAATGGTTATGTTTTACTTTAATGTTTGTGTTTATATAGAATTATTTATTTTTATTTTATTAAGACCATGTTATGTATAAGTTTGTGTTTTAATTAAATGTGTTCTTATATATTCACATTAGATTTTAATTTACATCTCTATTTTTAATTGTATTGTTTGGCCTTAATTATCCTCTAATATCACCCCATATTAATTTATATTTTTATAAATGATGCCAAGATTTATAATATGAATGATATTCCAGGATAATATAAGAGAATAAAATTGTTTTCAATGAAGTTAATATATGTAATTTTATTCCTTGTTGTAATGTAAACCATAGGTTTGTATATAGTTTTCTGATACTGCTAAACTATTTGGTCATTTAGGGTTTGGTATCTTTTTCATAGTCCCAATGTAAGAATATAATCAACATGACTCATGATAAATGGGTTGAGATCTTTACATTACATCACATGATACCTTATTTAGGATATCACCATTTATTTGAGTGGATGACGTGTCATTTCACATTATTCGATGTCATTGGGTATACTTGGAATCAAAATTCATCTCCGTTTGGATGGTTCATGAGGGTATCATATGATCTCTAGGTAAAGAATTCATGATTTTGGATATGTGGTAACTTATTCTCATCACATTAAACTTAATATTCTTATATCATTATACATACTAGACTCACTTCTGAGGGAATTATTGTTCTACTACTGGTGTCAACTCATTCTCATCGCATGATGTGTCATTTTATTATCATACATGTAGACATAGAATCGTCAGTTACATATTCCCTATATCATCACCAAGGGTATAATGTGGTTTTCCCTGAATTTAGGAAACATTGAATCTTCACCTAATATGAGAATAATGACATCCCATACTCATTTATTTTTATTTCTATGATCTCCAGATAAGGAATACTGTGCTCCTCATATGATTTATAAACATAGGTTTGACACCTAAGGAACAATATTAGATATATCACAGTCATCACATATTATTTATATGATCATTATATAAGGCATATCATGTTCCTCACTAGAGCTTCCCAAGGTTCATCACCTATAGTAGAGTTATAGATGCATCAGCTAGGGATCCAATTAATCTAATAACAATGTGGGGGGTTGTCGATTTATAGTCCAGTGGGTGAAAAACCATATATACTAATCACATATGAGATTATCATATTTATAGTTTATTGTGATGATTCTTATTATACAAGTTATATATAAATTGGTTTAACATCACATCAATATAATTAATACATAAATTCTTGTAGAGACATTCATAGATTAAATTCCATTTTTTACACAATTTATTATATTATTAAAAATTTAATTAAAATAATTATAATCGATTTCATTATTCTATTTTCTATAAAAACGTTTTTCTACATTAAAAAGAAATTATCTTAAAAAAATTTATTTTTGCAATTAATTTAATTCAAATTAACATAATCCATTATTGGGCATTGAATTTGATAAAATGTAATATTTATTTTTAATTATGAGGATATATTTTTCTGAATGTGTCCCTTATATTTTTTTGAATATGAAGAGTAATTGTGGTTATATTTATTTGTTTGGTAAAAGTTATATAAGGTGAACCTAGCATAATCATCAGTGGTAAGATCATGAAATTTCATCTGAAATATTATTGGTATTATTACATTTTACCGTTATAACATTATTACATAAATTATTATGTTTAATGGCAAAAAATTGAAAATTACCAATAAAAAATTTAAATCAATGAAAGTTACAAATATCACTCAATTGGTTTTAAATATTTATTATATGTCTAGATTGCGAAAAAATTTAGTCTTCAATGAATATAAATGGTAATATTGTGTGTAGTGAATTATCTTTATGATTATAATTTATCTCTAATTATTTTTGAATTTATAATTTCCTTTAAATATTATTCTATATAAATACAATATTTTATCCATTAATAAAAATAATGAATTTTAAAATATAAATGTTTTTATAATTTGATTGATTTATAGTTTTCCAAAAATACGTATATGAATATGAATTATGTGTAATGATAAAATTTATTATATTTTTAGATAAATCCTATTCATAATGTAATTAATGTAAAATTAAATGAATAATCTCAAAATTGTCATTAATTATAATTTATTAAAATATTTTTTTGAATTAATTAAATAATTAAAATAATAAAATGGGGCAATATAGATATTATATGTTCTAAAATATCACAAATTATAAATTTAGTATTAAATTGTTACCTAGTATATAAAATTATAATCCTTTAAATGTAAAAAATATGTTACTTCAGATAATGGTTATATATCAATCCTAAGGGTCTAGGAAAAACTAGAATGGTTAAAAAGTACATATGGTCAAATAAAATTTTTTTGATGATATTTCGACCATAAACTATTGGAAAATAATAATTTACCAATGGGTTGAAACTATTGGTATTGGTTCCAAAACTGTTGAAATAGCCTAGACAAATAGTTTAGGTGGTCGTTGACTTGATTCGCACATATATAGACCTATACCAATAGTTTTTTGAAAACTGCTAGAATATGTATTCTATACCAATGATTTTGAAAACATCTTTTATATGTAAATAAAAAATAACCCGCGGATGGTTTTGATCCAAAAAACTCCGATTTATATCTCAACAACCAATCCACTAAGCTACAATTTTATTTTAAACATATTATGATTAATATGTATATCTATATTTATAATTAAAAAAAAATTGGATGTATTAAATGTAATTTGATAAAATAATTTTTTAAAACAAAAAATACCTTAACCAATGATTTTTCCAATCACTTGAATATGTATTTTGAAATATGGGACCTATACCAAATATTTCAGGAAAATAATTGGATTATGGTCATAAAATATAGGATATTACAATGGTTTTAGCCAAACTATTATTATTGCCATCACCTATACCAGTTTTTTTCCAGAAATATTTGTATGTGGTCATTTCATTAAAGTTATACCAATGGATTATCCAAACCATTTGTATGGAGAAATGTTATGGTACCTATAAAAATATTTTGTCCAAAACCATTAGAATATGACTCATTTTTAGTAGTGATATTAAAACTTATGATTTAATCCCTATAAAACTAAATGTGGTTTTCATGATAACGAACTATTAATTGTTTAAGTTTTTATACAATTCAAAATCTTTTCCCACCAATGTTTTCATACGGAACCTCCACCCTCACTAATTTACACCACAACGATTCATTTAAATAATCCATACCATTAAAATTTACCTTTTAACCATTATTATACAATTCATAGTGGTTGATTTCATTCCATAATTCATATCCTATATCCCATAATAAGAGATCTAGTAATACTATATGGAAAATAAATAATCATATTTGCCAAATCGTAATGATTGTTTCATCTTCTACGTCATATTAAAGTGTCTAAACATTGATTGGAAGTTGACACTGAAATAATAAATATAATAAAATGTTATTATTATGACGGTACAACCATATTTTATCTATTTTCAATCAAATGAAACATAAAAACATAACTTGTATATATTTGTGGCTTACCATCTTAAGGAAATTTTTTAATTTTTTTATCTCCATAAAACATAGATTTAAATAAAGATGTAAATAATAAATATATTTGATATTGATGACATATATATTATTTTTGAATTATAATATCATATATGTTTCCTTTTCTTCCAATCAACCGGAAAACTAAAACATATCTCAGACGTATATGTGGACCACCACCACCACAGAGATATTTGTTCCATGTTTCATTTAAGAAATACATTGATCATATTATGTATGGATTAAATTATTTAGTATTATTTATATGATTTAACAATTATTTTTAAATATCATATTAATAATTCAAATTGTTTTCCTTTAATATGTTTAATAATGAAAATAGTGATCATGCCTATATAAGACATACCACCTCAATGAAGATTGTAATTCATTTTTCTATCTATGACAACATTGGCTCCCTCAATATAAATATATATTGAATATATATTTTATTTATATCATATTTAACATTTTGGATTTTATTTAAGAATGATAAATATACAATGAATAAAACTACGATGCCAAAATATTGAAGAATAACTTATTAGTTATGATTTGAAATAGTGATTTTAAAATAGTATTTATAAAAAAATAGATGATAAATTATTACTTATGGATCATCTAACATATATTATATTTGATTCCTCTTCTTTAATATATATTTTAATAAATTTATATTTATTATTTATGATGTTTGAACACATAAAAATTATGTCAAATGTGAGGTAGGGATTTTTTCGTCTCACATTTACATAGGTGAGATATATTCCATATTTACTACTTATTTCATTTGTGTTGGTCAAATAATGGTATTTATATAATTTATATAACATATTTTTTATTTATTTAATGTTTTAATTTATGTTTACCTCTTCTATCAGGGTTGTTGTAACTCCCTATGATTTTGAAAGAGGAATATCATACTCAATAGTGTGTATGACACATGAATTTTCTATATCATTATGATATCACTATGTGGGATATGGGGTAAATAACTACTCAATTATTCTTTCAAAATTTTATATCATTTTAATTAATTCATTTTTGATAGTTAAATCCTCAACCCAATAGTATTTTTTATCTCTTCCTTACTAAAATTATGTTGTTAATACAACTACATTAATGAGAGGGATTTACGATGTATAGTGAAAATACCAACTCCTTGTCAGTTTGGTAATTCACCAAATTATGAATTTGACACTATAATATTCTTAAGAATTAAAATGGCTTATATAATGTTACAATGTATCACTCTTGAATCCACAATTCAGGTTGTTTATAAAAAATCCCATTTTGTGACAAGAATCCACATTCTCGATCTCTATAATCCAATCTGTAGACTTATTAAACAAAGGGGGGTATGTGTTTCTCTACTAGGCACGATCTTGTATCACTAATTACCAATATCTACTAAAATTTTCAGTAAAATAATTGTCAGGATAATTCTACCATAAATAGATGACTTATCCTTTATATATATGAAAATTTTAATCGGATAATATTATTGAAAAAAATGTATAATTTTAATAAATTCACAAAGCATTTCATTGTCTTCATGAATTCTAAATTAATGTACACATTAAACATGGATTACTTGATATCTAAATGAATAAATCATTCAATTCAAACAAATATTATTATTCTATTTAAATTATCTTTTATGTATCATTTCACATTCAGATGTATTGATGACAACATGCACGTGATTTCATTTATTTCTCATCTCTTTTCAATTGATTATTCATGTATGTATTTCATGTATGCGTGAACTGTCAAAAAAAATTCCCTCTGAATTCTTAATTATATATGCTTGGGTTTATGGGTTGCATTCATGTTCCCCCTATCATTGTATTAATGAATTTTGAGAATTTCTTTAACCTCCATCACGTGATCTAAAAGAGTACACATTATATTTTAAATGCATTCATGTAAAACAGGTGTGGCGCATGAGTTATCATATTTACTCCACAAGAATAGGTCACACGATGACCACTACCTTCAATTATAGATGAATTATTCTTGTGGTTATATCCTCAAGAGTCATGATGTATGAAATACAGTGATTCACAAGATCCCCTTACCAATATCATTTTCTTGTGGTTTCTATTCAATCACTTTCACATAGTATAAGGTATTGTCTATGAGATCTTTTTAATAGCATCTCATAACCTTGATGCATAAATGGGGGCTTATTCTTGTGACAGTAGATGTTTTTGTGTGTTCCTCCTTAATTGTGTTTGTTATAAAAAAAGGTTTTTGGGATATATATTTCAGGGATTTAATCACAAGGTAACACCCAAATATACTAAAAATAAATTATGTGGATTCATTGTTGATATTACATGATATCTATATCTCTCTCTCTCATTTTATAAAATGTTTCATCAAAAAAATATTTTATTAATAAGATTAAAGTTTCATGTTTATAATTCTTATCATTAACTTTTATGGACTATCAACGATGTATTCAAATACTCAAAGAACATAATAAGTCATGAATGTTTTGGCTTTTAGATTCTACGTGCATAAAAAAGGTCATTCCAATCACTTGATATATTTTAATGATCACTTTGTTGGTCATGCGATTCCTTCTTGGGGATCCTATATGATATTAAATTTACAATTCATATTAAAATATAAATAATTTGAGAGGATTCTAATGACAGAATATATATTAATTTTTATGATATGGATTCAACATTTCTCTCCCTATGATCACATGACCATGTTATGATAGTCATTCGTTAATGGGGCACACTAACATGACGTTAGTTATTCTTATGATAGATTCTTCTTCGTAAATCATTATTTTTCATAAAATATTATGTGTGCATGAAAGATAATGTTACATGTATTACTTTGATTTGATACACCTTGTCTCAAGATATCATTTGGAAATATGAGTGTCGTTAGTTTTCTTAATCTATGAAGTTCAATATTTTATTGTAGAATGTAGAATATATTTGTCTCAGTTGATTGTGCTCATCATGTGATCCCTCAGATTGTTGGGATTAATCGATTTGGGTGAAAATCATTATGTAAAAATTTTCATGATTAAAGAATACTACCAGCCAAACTATTGTTTGATATTAGTAGTTCACTATTTTTTCAACTTCCATTTATTAAAATTACTATAGATATAACCCTAAAAGAGTTGTCTAGGATCATCACTAGTTCGAAAATCATACATCATATGTTTCTTCCAAACATGAAATCAGTACGACATATGTTCATATAGTCGTGCTCTCTTCTGTCCTACTAAAAGGTCCTACCCAAATGTTGTGGAAATAATTCATGAACTCTTATGTCTCCTATAGGATGATAGGGACTACATTCTTGAGAATTCATGACCTCCAAATCCCACAATACTAGGGGTACTAGATTTTTTTTATTTATATAATCATATCCAAAATTTTTATGAATATACGTAAAAATACAAATAAAAATTACATAGTATAACATCGAATTAAAATGATAATTTATATAAACTCCATTACCCAACACAAATACCTAAAAAAATATTCTTCAAATATAAAATAAAACTAAAATATTTAATGGATTTTTTTTAATTATTATTCATATAATTTAAAATTTTCATAGACGTTATTTTTATTTTTCTTGGAGTAAATAATGTTTTATAATTGTCACAATTATATGGAACTGACGATGATGTGAAGATATATTTTATTTTCCATGATAATTCTTCACGAATAAAATTTAATCCTATTATATGAATCTATAAAATTTCTCTAGGAACCTCCAATTCATTCACCAACACATACAAAATATCTAAAAAAATTAATCATAGTCTTAACGATCTCCATTTGTATTTTTTTTTTCAATATCATCTTATATTATTCATTAATATTTTGTGATAAAATTTATATACTTTATTACAATCATTTATAAAAGTGAAAATGGGGAATTCTTAGCGTATCCTTAATCTAAAATGAATGATTACCATATTTATGTGAAAATTTAAAGATTACTTATAAGAGTGTAATGAAATTAGAAGGATCTCATAGAAAAAATCCATTAGTAATGGAAATATAATTCAATTTGATCCCTAATAGAGTGTAAAATATGATACATACAACTAATGGTGTATTAGAACTCCATAACAACCATGCATTTGAAACAATTCCCAGAAATTCTAAATTGTTCTTATAGAGGCTATAAATATTTAAATTTATTTATATAACTCTAAATCATGCATGTACTTTAACAAAAACATTAGAATGTTCAAGTGAAAAAACATATATCCCTCATTGTTTATTATTTACATGAACCAATAACTCCCACTAATTGATAGTACTAAATCAATATAGAAAAATAGAATAATTTTTGATTAGATTACATCATATTATATATTTAAAAATAATTTTAGAAGTCGACTATTCAAAATTTAGATTATATTTAGCATCTTCATATAATCATTTTTCCCCACAAAGGTATTATTCTATCTCATTCAAGTCCCTACCTGTTAGTAAAAAATCATTCATATATAATAGAATAAAGAGGATCCACTCAGATTGTTAAAAATAACATTTAGAATAATATCATCCTCAAAATTTAAACATCTGGTTATTCATTGATCCCATTAAAGGTGTGATTGATATTTACCCATTAGTTGAAACATGTGATACTGATGAAAATTCTTTTTTAGTATTATATGCATTTTTTATTTCATTAAAAATATTTTTTAAAAATTTTCTTATTGATTTTATAATTATCATACAATATCAAATTTCAGGATGAAATTTTCTTACCCTATTTCACTAAATGATTTCAATGTCATCACATGTATATGAATTCATATAAATATTAAATTCTTCCAATATAACCACCATTTTTATTTTTCCCCTTTATGATTTTATCATTATCCAATTTAATAGACAAGTATAGTTTCTCACGAATGATTACGAAGTATTATTTCATGATGTTATCATATTCTTTGAGTTTCACATATAATAGAAAGGTGACTGGTTCATCATTCAAAAATATTATTATTTTCAATATTACTCTATATAAATTTACATTTATAAATATTGTGACATTCATGAACACAAGTTCTACAAAATAATTAAAGTATTAAAATTATTTCTATGATGATAGTTTAGATGGTGTCTTGGCCACATGCCTATATTTATTATAATACCATCTCACTGGTTTATAATTTCTTCCCCCTGATCGATAAATAGTTATTTAGAGTGAAATATTATTCCATTATGAATATGTTTTAAAAAAACACACCAAAACAATGACAGTAGCTTATGATCAACGATCTCAATGTCTGAAAATAATTCTTCCCAAAAAATTATTATTATTGTATCATAATAGATTATATGTATTTTAGCACAGGACTAAATGATATATATTGATTATCCTATTATTCATTTATATAAGTTGCCTCCTCATTTTTCATTTTCCCGTCGGGATTTGGTCTTGTTTCTCGGACCATCATTTCTAGAAATGATAGATGCACAGTGATATTCATTAGGTATAGAAGTAATCAATTTTTTGGAACCTTCATCTCATGGACATTAGATAATTCTCCATTAATATCAATAGCATTGTTGAACTATTGTTTCATCTTTTTCAACACGCATTCTGAAGAATGGAATAAACATCTCAGCTAATTTTTCCTCATTCTCAGAAATTTATTCTTTATAATCATTCAATATCATATCATATTCAATTATCATTAACATGTTTTGTTTGTCCATTTAAATTAAATAAGAATTATCATATTAAAATTGTTACTTTATTGGTTAATTCTCATTATAAACTTTTAGTTTTCCTTATATCCAAACTTCCATCATCACATATTCCTTTATCTTACTAACATGTGTTTGTTCAGTCTTAAGACATTCATAATTTTAATTTTCATACTTTATTTAATATTATATTATTTTTTACAATATTTAAAAATTATATTTTGGATGTAGTTATCTTATTAATTATATACAATAGAAATTTCGTTCTTCATCGTTTTGTTGTATGGAAAATTTCCAAAAAAATAACTTTTTAAGAACATTCAAGTATTATTTTATTTTTATCTTATGTATCTCTATACAACCTTGTAAACAAGGCCCTCATTCTAATTTTATTCCTCTTAAACGTACTCATCCTAAAAATTAAATGATTATAGTTCCTCTTCAACTATAGTTTTAAATGTTTTCATGTATTTAAAGGCCATATAGACTATTTCTTTCCTCTTAATAGATTTTATTTTTATTATTTCAAATTTTATGAGAATGTTATAGAGTCCACCAAGTGATAGATATTATCCATATTTTAGTGAAAAACTTTTAAATCAAATATTTCCACAAATATTTTCATTTTCATCTTCATAATGTTTTAACTACCCCACTTCTCAAAAAATCTTTTTATTTTACTAATAAAATCATTTACAATTGTAAATTAGTTGCCAAAACTTCCATAATCACCAATTTTGTTATCATTGAATTTTATTCTCTATATATATATATTATTTACATATACATTATGATTTCCATCATAGATTCTTATAATTTGATCACATATTTCATTAGAGGATTAGAGACACATCATTTTTCTGTATACCATTTCTAAAAAACTCATCGTGACTTCATTATGATCATTTCCATCCTTACCCAAGTCCATTTTATTTTTACATTTCATTGGATAATTCTCTATCTATGGTTTATATCATTTATTTATTTCATCTATCACTACTACCCCATGTTATATTTGATATGATATCTTTCTGTTTTTGGAACCATGATACTTCTAATCATTAAAATACAGAATAATACTACAATTTCAATAAGTTATATTCTCCATCTTTATAACTATGACGAGTCCTTCAATATTAACCACCCTATGATAACAATTGAAATTCATATACTAGTATGAGATCAATGATTTGGCATGCATATGTATTCCATTTTTCATTTTAAATATTTTTTATTTTCAATAAAAACTATATTTCTAGATAAATCCTAGATTTACTCTTAATTTACCTTAGAGAATTAACTCAAATTGTACTATAAATAAAAGATGCAACGAAACCCAGAAATTTAAAATATATGGTATGAATATATTCTCCTTGTAATGTTCGTCGTTCTCCTCAAAATTGATTTTCCACTAAAATCATGTAAACAATTAAAATATTATATAAAGAGCCACACTATATCTCTCCTAAAACCACATATGGTACCACTGTAAACTAATCCATACTGTTACAAGAATCCAAAATTTCCTTATCATGATTCGGCACGAGAGAATTCAACACCTGAATAACACACTAGTCTTCTTGTACTCCCAACCGTTGATAAATGATTTATCCTTTTCAACATTTATTCACAATCTGTTTATTAATATTTTTATCTTACTACATGATCATTCTGGGTTAACCATTCCTATGTAATATAAAATCATATTTTTTATATTTGGGTCTTGGTCAAGTATATCTAATCACTTGTAATTGATCAATTTCCTTAGAGTAATAATGCATGAGCTAATTATTAGTTTTTCGTAGTCTTGGACTCAATGAATGTGTGAATGTGATATACAATATAGTCTTCATTATGCTATATAATAATATTACATTCAAAACACAATTATCATTCATATTAAATTCTCAATCTATGTAATATTAAATCCTTGAATATAGGGAATCTATGTCCGTATCACATTCAATTATTTTCATTATTATTATGTTATTCTCAATTTTTTCTTATTATTTTTCATGATAATATGTATTTATGATCACATTCATATGCATATAATTATTTATATTTTCTTCTTAATAAATTATATATTCATTTATTTAATGTGTTAATTCTCTATACAACATTATTTCACAATTTATTTTTCCATAGGTATGAATGGGTATCTTGGGATGAGTATACCTTTCTCATACCCTCACATGGAGGGATCATTAGAGTGTCTTCGAACTCTTTCACATGATCATCAAGCGTTCACATGATATAGTAACTCCCTTCTCATGTCCAAATTGTTGCTCATAGGTTCCCTTATTTGCTTAGCATGAAGAGATAACATGATACCCACTACATTTTCATTTCCAAGAATTATTCACATGGTTATCTCTATATCTGCCTTGATATATGAAAAAAATTATTCACAATAAATCATTTACAAGAAAAAAAATTTCTTAGGTACATCTCAACAACTTCCCCAAGTCATAAGGTTCTATTAGTGAAAATTTCCCTATAGATTTACATAACCATGAATCCTATGAGGGAGGTCCTTTACATGACATTGGTCATGGTTTTGGAATCCTCATAATAGTATTTCATGAGATCTAGTGTCTCATAAGATACTATATTTAATGATTTAATATAATGGGAATATACTTTATTCACAATAACGAGAAGATGAGCTCTCTATATCTCTATGGATCTTTCATGTGTTGTAACTAAAGGATTCTTAGATATAACTCGGTTTAAACTAGAATTTTTACACATCCTTTTAAATAATTTTAGGTCATTCCAAGGACATATTCAAATGATCTAGTATCTTAGATAATTGCAATTTTTTTTGGATTTTTGCGTCCATGGTCATTATAGGTATTATCTTATGGGTATCTTCATAGCTTCTAATGATTCCATCTTTGCTCATGTATTCCTTCACTGGAATAATTTTCTAAAATATCTTTGAAATTCACATTAATATATATTTAAATATGAGGGATTAACATGATCAATTATACATATACCTTCATGTGATGGATTGTTTGATTTTTCATATACTATATCATGATCAAAAAATGATATTCATTCATTAATGATATGTTATCATATGAAGTGAGGGATAAACTTGATTAAATATCTCTCATGAGGTCATACCTTTCATAAAATATTTAGTGTCCATGAATGATGATGGTTCATGTATTTAATCGATTCGATATACCACGTATCAAGGAATTGGTTTGAAAAATGAGGATGGTATGTTGTATCATTATCACACAGAAAATATTCAATGAATAAAGGATGGATATTATTATATAAAATAGAATAATTGTTGTTTTGAATCCATCTAATGGTTGGGAACAATCCAATCAAGCATCTAGTGTTCTATCCATTTTTCGCAGGTATAAGAATACTACTATCCGTTATCTAATCCCATATATAGAGTGTGATTTTTTATTCTATTCCATTTATTAAAATTTATAATACAACACTCACAATATGGCTTCCAAGGATCAAACAAATCAGAATTTTACACACTACAGGATTTAGTAAATATGCATTCTATCCCAACCTATGATCGTCCGAGAGGGAATTTTGTAATCCTTATACATATCTTATACTAGCCCTTGTGTACTCTATTCATACCATATTCTTCCACGTATGGTATTTGAGAGGTTCTTCCCATAGTGCGATATACCTCTTGATTCGATAATGATGAAGTTAAGCTGAGGCTAGCATTCCTCTTATGTTTGCCAAATTTTTTATGAAAAACCATAAAAATATAGTATGAAAATAATAATAGTCACGTTTAATAGAAACATTAATACATATAAATTACATAACCTTTTACCCATCCATAAAAATATATTTTAAAATAATTCAAGAAGTAATAAATTTTTAATGGCCTTATTATAATCCTCCTCCATGAAAATTAGTACTTTAATTGATTATTTACTTATTCATACTGGTGTAACAAAACAATCATCAATGAAAAATGTTTTTGTAAATTATGGAAAATTAAACAATAAACATTTTTTTTATTATAATTATCCATTCATGACATCTAATAACATTTCAATAATCTATAAAAATTCGTGTGGCACCGCCACTCCATTAACTAATATATATCGACTTTTTTTGAAAAAAAATAAGCTATTATGTGCATCAAATAAAACTATGAATATAAGATAATGAAAAAACATTATACTTTAAGATATATTTATATTTAAAATAAATTATATTTATTTGGTATCTTGAGTAACATGCATCATCAGTTGTTAATGAAACTTGATACTCTATAAAAATATTATTATTTTTACACGAACAATAGAGATGATCCATTAAGATGGTGATACAAACTATTCAAATTATTATATAAATTATACAATTTATTGATTTATAATTATGTTTATTTTATGTATTTCTCTTTTAAATAACTTGAGAATCATTTCAGTGAAAATGAAATGTTTAAAAAAAAATTATGAAAGGTGATATATTCTCCATTTATAAATATAATTTAAATTTTTTATTAATTTTTTAGATTATTAATTTCAATAAAATAAAAATAATTTTTGAAATATGTATTTAAAAATTATATTTGTGATAATTTTAATTTATTTTACAAATAGATTAATATTTTTGATAAATAATAAAATATTCTACTTTTATGGAAAACATCCTTTTCATTTTAATTTTAAAACAGATAAAGTATATTGTTAGATTATATTAATGAAAAATTAGTTCAATTTTATTAAAATATATCTATTATACTTCATTTAATCAATTTTATATCTAATTTTTATATTAATGTATTCTATGCTAATGATTATTTTGTCGTTGAAAAAATACTCTTCCTTCATGTCAATGGTTTCATTTTAAATTGAATTATTCAAGTATTAAAAATATAATTTTTAAAAATAAATAAAATTATAAAAATAAGAATAATTTTTGTTATATAATATTTTAGACTTATCTTTTATCAGAATGAATGGTTAAAACTGTAATAAATTAATTACCAGAATGATGGTAAAAATGGGTTTATTGGGGGTTAAACTAAAAAGATAGTGGTTAAAATTGTATAAAACATATCCAAAAAAATAAAGTAATATGGAGACCTTATAAAATAAAATTATATATATATTCCCCTTTTGGAGTATTATTTCATCATCAAAATGTGGATGTCACTTTATCTTTAATAAAATTCCATGTTTGTACTCTTCCCACCATTTAAAAGGCCACACACTCTCTTTATAACAACCCTACATTTTATTAGACATTTAAACATTATTTATTACAAAAATCCTTCACATGATAAAATATAGATTCTCCAGAGGTCTAGAGTATTTTGGGCTTAGGAGCATTACATAACAACTTAAAACCTAAAACACAACATCTTATTGAAGACTTATTTTACATGACCACATCATTTCTTCATACTTAATGTTTCTTTGGATATCCTATGAACATGCATAAAAAGGGTGAACTATAAGGGATAGTAAAAGATTAAACAAGTCATAACATAAAGAATAAAGTACAAGTCAGTCAATAGGAAAATAAATGGAGCGTAACAGAAATATGAATATAAAGGCAAGATATAACATGATTAACATATCATGGAAATGTAGTAACAACACTTAACATGGTATTAGTACGATCCAAGGATCATTTCACATGGAGCATGAGTAAACCCTCGTTACACATGAATTATCTTAATTGAACCTGAATTTTTCCTTATGTATCATGATTCTAATCTTTATCCAATGCATTGAAGCGCTATACAAGATCACCATTCTTAATGTTTTCATTTCATGCATAAGTGTGCCTAATGGTTTATGTAACATTGAATGATTCAACTAAATAATTTAATCCAATATAAAGGAATATAGTACATTCATGAAAATATATAATAAATATGTAAATGTTCATAAATGTTAATACCCTTGATAATGAAATGGGCACAGTATTCATTACACAATGACTTTGGCTTGGAAAAATGATCTGTAATTTCAGCTGCATAACGGTTTAACCTAAGAATTCATAAAAATGGATAATGAAAGAGAAAGGGGTGTCTCAAAATATATACAGGAAATTTAATGTATGGGGGTCATAAAGATACAAGTCCATTCAAATGTAATGGAATTTAGATTCATATTAAAAAATTATTTCATGATTGTAAATTAGAGGAGGGAGATTCTTTATGGTATTTCAGAATGGAAATAAGTGTACATGGGATGGATTAATGAGAGGTAAAAGGGTATATCTTATTTCAAAAATAAATATGTCAGGATCGGTGAAGTAAAATATCATACCCTAATATTTTTAATTGAAAATAAAAGGGCATAACTATTTTGTGAAATTTGGACAAAAATTTTAAAAGAAGAAATCCCTTATTTGGGAGTGTGATCCCAAAGGCTTGGGAGAGGTTTGAAATAGGATTCTTCGGAGATTTAGGAACCTAGATAGGATTCTAGATTGATGAGGGAAGATGTTGGTAGATATCCAAAGGCTTTGTGTGAAGATGTTGTGGATTCTTGGGTGGGTTAATATAGGGAAACATACAAAATTCATTATTATTTTGGTTTTGGACAACACAGTTTGAAATAATCAAAACCATAAACCAATGCATGTTTTTGACCGTGGTTTTTGTCAAAGGGGATTAGAAAAAATTATTTTATAATATAATGTCTGAAAGTATTAATATTTTAATCTTTTTAATATGGAGGTGAGTCACACTCTCAAGGAAATCAATCTAAAAAGTTAAAATGTTTTTTAGTCTCGGAGGGACCACTAAATCTTTATAAAATAAATCAAACAAACTGAAAATCACATTATATTAATGGTAAAACATATGTTTTCCAAACATAAATTTTTTAGTATTTTATTACATCCCTATTGGGTCATTATGATATCATAAAACACATTATATATTTAAAAGATATTTTATTTTTACTAAAAAATTTGATTGTCTCAGAAAAGTATGAAAAATTCAATGTTAAATAATTTCAATGTCGTGATTCCAAATATAATATTCATTTTATCTAATTAATTTTCTAATAATGTGAATTTTTTTCTTTTAAAATAAAAAATGACATTTATCCAAAATCATGGATTTTGACAAAAATAGATTTCTAACTATAATAGTAATTACAATTTTACTCATAAAAATTACATGATCGTTTATATATAATAAAAATTAGTTTAGTAATAATTAAAAAATTATTTAATTAAAAAATCTGTTAAATCATAGAAATAAATTCTATAATTAAAGATTAAATAAAATACTATTTGTTCATTAAAAACTATTTACAAAGTAACAATAATATGAATTTATATTTATTATTCTTTACAAAAATAATACAAACGGTAAATGATCTGGGGTATTGTTACATAAACCCTTATAAAAACAGAATAAGACCTAAGGGTAAGGTGTTCGATGGTAATAGACTCTTTAGGTTGCTCAGATAATATCACTCAGGTGGTAATCTCTATCAACATTCACTTCTCCCGTAGGTGGTTCCATTTGAGATTAATGTATAGAAGCTCATCTTGGGTTTGGTCAAGAGAGAATCCCAATAACGCCATCTTCTTACAAAGCTACATAAAATGGGCTTCATATAGTGAAATTCTACTGGACGGGGCCATTGCTGCCTTTTTTCTAAGTAAATTGGATTTTTAATGCTCTATATTTACACTAATCATATCATCACTATTCAACAACAATATTAGAAATAGTCTAAATTCTTAATGGTATTTTAAAATCCAAAAAACATAAAACCATTAAAGTGAATATTTTATATATCCATAATAACTAATAATATATTTTAATTTTTATTAATAAAGTATTGGGTTGTTACAATCTTACACCTTTATGAAATTTAACCATCGAATTTTCCGTTTCCCATACTAAAACATATGCAATTAACACTATTCATTCACTTCCTCGGATTCACACATTGCTTCTTCAAACATGTGGTTTCACCACAACACCTTGACAAGGGGCATTGTATTATTTCATAGTAATTTTTCCCAATGATTTAAGATCTTCACTGGGTTATCTTCATAGGAGAGGTCATTATTCAATGGTACCACACCTTTATTGAGTACATGTGATGGGCCAGCTATGTACTTCCTCAAGAGTGATACATGGATTACATCATGTAATTGAGATGGGTTTGATGGGAGTGCTAGTGGATAGGCCACTACTCCAATGAGATAAAGGATCTCAAAAGGGATTATATACCATTGAATAAGAATTTCCTTATTCCAAAATCTCATAACACTCTTACATGGTGATATGCAGAGGAATACCATGTCTCTGACATCAAATTCTTGAAATTGTTGACTATTATCATCATAACGATTTTTTCGACTATAATTAGCTTTAATGTGATTCTAGGGTGTATAAACCTTATCCACCATTTCTTTGAACATCTCTAGAACTAAGAGTTTTTTCTCCCAAAATTCATCCAAACATGTAGTTTTTCTGCACCACTTCCCATAAAGGGATTCATAAGGATCCATTTGGAAGCTTGAGTGGAAACTATTGTTGTAATAGAACTCATGTAGAGGAAGATGTCGATCCCATCCTCCTTTGATGCCTATTGAGAGCACTCTCAATAGGTACTCATGTTTTCCTATAGTCCGCTAGGATTATCCACTAGTTTATGGATGATTAGTCATACTATGGTTTAGATCAGTATCCAGATCATGTTGAAGACTCTTCCAAAACATAGAGGTGAATCTTGGATCTCAATTGGACTCAATCGATAGTGGTACTCCATCCATCCTTACCACATACCTGATATATATCAATTCTAGTTGATCTAATGAGAAATCTTAACAAATTGTAATTAAGTGTGCAGTCTTTTTAAGACTATCCCCAGAAATCCAGATAGCATTATTTCCTTTTGATTTTTTTGGATTTCTGGTAAAAAATTACATGGTTATGTTCTCCCATTTCTATATTCGTATGGATAATGGTTTCATCATACCCTTAGACTTCTGTATCGCATCCTTTAATAGTTGGCATACCAGGATCATTGATGTATACTTATTGATCTTCTTATTTATCTAATATGAACAATAATGATCATGGATATCATGATACATCTTTTTGTTTCATGGGAGAATGGGGAATTTTGAACAATGTGCATCATAAAAAATCATTTATTAACTCCAGATTTGATGGACCCAATAGTCCTCACCCAAATCTCACAATTCTTTATTAATTGATAATGAAATCTACGTACTTACCATTACTGATAGTTACTGCATTCATAAAAAATCTCACATTATCTTTTTGGACATCCTTTATCATTATCAAAAGAGAATGTTGAGAAATTATTTGTTAATGGATTTATGATGTTCCCTTTTTTATGATTCCCTTATCTATCTTCATCAAATATATTAAAATTTTATCTTTTTCAATTCTCATCAAAGATAGAATTCATGGGTCATTTCTACTTATAGCATATGCTACTTAGTTCGCTTTCCTATGGTGGTAATGGATTTGAGAATGATAGTCTTTGATCATATCTAACCATTATCTTTTGTGCATGTTCAACTCTTTCTATATGAATATATTTTTTAGGATTTTGTGGTCTGTATATATTTGACACTTCTCCCCATAGTGGTAATGCTGCCAAAATTTTAAATTGATGATCACTGCAGCCAACTCTATATCATGTGTGGGATATTTTTTCTCATGAACATTCCATTGCCTTGAAGAATATGCAATAACATTTTCATTTTTAATCAAAAAACAAACCAGGTCCATCATCAAAGCGTCACTGAATACCACAAAATGTTATCCACCTAATGGGAAATGTGAGCACGGGTGCAATGATAAACCTCCATTTCAAATCATTGAATCTTCCTTCACATTTATCACACAAAGAAAACATTACACCATTCAAATTTAACTTGGTAAAATGGTTGTGAAATCATGATATATTTACCACAAATCAGTTATAATATCTAACTAACACCAGCAAGATAAGAATATTCATTATCGATGTTGGCCTTATCCATCTCTCAATTATGGATGTACTGAAGGGATCCTTAGTTATCCCAATGCTTATGGTTATATGATCCGTGAATACGACCTCCATCAACCATAACTCTCAGTTGTTTTACTTTTCATAGAGATTTTCCTTTCGCAAGGTCTCTAGTAAAGTGCTTAGATGGTCCACATGCTTCTCCTTGGTTATAGAGTATATTGGAATATTTTCATTAAATACTGCCACAAATTTTGTCAAGGTAATCCCTAAATACTCTATTCATCATATCCGTGAATATTCATAGAGCATTAGTGAGTCCTAAACGCATTAATATTATTTCATAGTTCACGTACCTTGTATGAAATGCAGTCGTTGGGATATTCTCTTTCTTCACCCTAACATTGTAATACAATGAAATCAAATATACCTTGGAAAAGAATTGTGGTCCATGTACCTGATCAAAAAAATCTTCATTCATGTCATAGGATTCTTGTTCTTTATCATGATTTTTTTTTGAGTTCATGATAATCAATGCAAAGGTTCATTGACCCATCCTTCTTTTTGACGAAGAGGATTAATGATCCCCAGAATGAAGCACATGGGTATATAAACCCTTTATCCAGATTCTTTTGTTGTTGATTCACAAAATCCTCATGCTCCATAACAACCATTATGTATAGAGTCATGGATATTGGAAATTCCATAGGTATAAGATCAATTAGGAATTGAACATATATATTTGGGGGAAAACCAAACAATTCCTCTGGGATCTTTTGATTGAATTTCCTCACAATAGGCATGTTCTCAAGGATGGTTGATTCCTTAGACGCATTCATTTGATCTAGATACGTTTTCTCATAGGAATGTAATATTCAATCTTGATATGATGGTGCTAAATAATATTCATCTTTCTCATTACACTTGTACAGAATCGGGGTTCAATTCTCCATATGGAGAGTTATTTACCTCTCACAGTAATTTATGTAGGTTCTATATAAGGAAAGCCAATCAATGCCAATAATTTCATCAAATTCCACTAAAGGGAGTATTATTAGGTTCTCCAGGAAGTTCATTCCACAAATTGTGATAGGGGAGGATTTATATTACTGGGATGCAATGATGTCCCCATTTGTTTTACTAACTAACATATTTAATTCCATGATTTTTGGTGGTGTGTAGATTATTCTAAAAAACTTTTGGGATATAAAATAATGTGTAGGACTATAGTAAAAAAGTATGCTCCCTATTCTTGAATGAATAAATATCATACCTATCCCCACTCCATTGTTAGGGTTCACTCTGGTTGTAGTGATGGAAATAAATTCCCCTTCTACTTTGGAGGTAGTTGGTTGCCTCTTAAATCCCTTGGCTTAGGGAACTATTTTGCAATGTTCCCTTGTTCTTTGTATTTTATGAAATGAACAATGTGTTGATGGTCGAGTGGAGCATTCTTCTCCTCTGTCACATTAGTGGGATTTAATTTTCAAAAGTAAATGGAAAGGTTTTGTTATCTTCTACACTAAAATCATTTCCCCATCCCCTTTAGTAAATATTTAGGGTGCTTCATTCCACTCCTTTAGCAAGTGGGGTACTAGAACACCTCAACATAATTTTATTAAAACATAGGACTAACATAATTAAAGTCCCCCTTAGGATTCAAATTCTCATAATAACCTTGAGTTTCTCCTATCTCCGTTTCATCATTGAGGGAACATCATAATATTTCATCATAGCTCTAGAAGATAGGGATTTCTATGGATTTCAATAGGATAGGTTTCAGCCCCCAAGGAAGTGGAAACCTTGCATTCCGAGATAACAATAATTCCAGAGTCATATCGTGCAAGCATGGTTATTCTTAATTCATACGCTCTGACAAAATCATCATCTTTTTTCTTTTGGGTAAGGAAATACCTTTACATCTTATGTCGGAGGGTGCACATAAAATATTTATCAAAAAACATCTGTTGGAAATACTTCCATTCAAACACCTCAGTCTCCTCCTCATCCATTGTATTTGTGATCCATGTACACCATTGATCAGATTCAACCTCCATACAATAAGTATCAGCAAGATTGTTCACTTGTTCGTAACATTGAAGGATGGAGAAGATCTTTTCAATGGAGTTGATTCATTGTTCATCAATTTATGGATTAGTTGATCCACTAAAAGTAGGAGGTCAATGTCTCATGAATCTCTCTATAGAGAAATTTTTTTCATGGGTGGGGGGGTGGAGGTTAACATACATCTTGACCCATTTTTCTATTCAAATAATGAGTTAACATAGTGAATATCATTAAAGAGGTAACGATTATCACTCCCAATAGATTGGGAATCTCATTAGAATAGTCATCACATTGATCATTGCATTTGTGGTTAGCCCGAGTCCTCCTATTGTTGTCCATTGTTTGGAATAAAAGGAAAGATATGGGTAACACATAAAGGTTAATCCACATACAAAACAGATAAATTATAAAAACTGCTATTTCCTGAACTTATTAATCTATAGGCTTCAATATATGTTATCAATGATCTAATTAAAAACATATATTCATAGGGGATTTTTTCTATTCAATTAACAAGGGTTCATACTAAGCAGGTGAATTTACCAGATAATATCCCCAGGAAGTATCACAACCAAGAGTGCAGTAAGACCCATTATCGTGTACCATGATACCCCGGGTCAAGCCCTATACTCCTTGTAATTATTTTCACTACTAGGTACATTTGTGCCAGAGTCACCTCTACCTGCTCATATCCAGATAGAGATGTATTTTATGGATAAACCAATAACTCAATCCTCACAATAACATTGTTATGTATTTATTATACTTAGTCCAATACCTAAGGCTTTCACTAAGGTTTTCTAATCCTAACCATAAAAATAACTAAACCTATCCTCTGATAACAACTATAACATATCCTATTTTTATTACACATTTAATCACAATTTTCCAAATAAAAACTTTACCTTATATAACATAGAAGATCGATAGGTCTAGTGTATTTGGATATTAAAAACATTACATAACAACTTAAACCATAAAACATATCATCCTATTGAATACTCATTTTACATGGCCACATCATTCCTTAATACTTATCATTGAATGGGATATCCTAATGACATGAATACAAAAATAGTGAGATATAAAGCCCAGTAAGGGAGTAAACAAGGAATGACAAGGATAATACAACACATATTATTAAATAGGCATATCAATGGAGTGTAAGAGAAATATGAACATAAATTCATGATATTACATCTGTTACATGACATAGAAATGTGGCAATGGTACTAAACATGGTATTAGCATACGCCAAGGATAATTTCATATGGGGCATGAGAATATAATTATAAAACTTAAATTAGAATGAGTAAAGCCTCATTTTACACGAGGTTTCATGTTACTAATCATCACCCAATGCATTGAAGCACAAATAGGGTCCACCCTTCTTAATCATATTATTTCACACATAAGTGTTCCGCATGAATCATATAACATTGAACAATTCAACATCATATTTTATTCCACGATAATATAATGTGTAATAAATTCAGTAAACTAAATAATCAATATTAAAATTTACATAACGGTTTATAACCATGATAGATAAATTGGCATGGTATTCACTACAAAATGACTTTGGCTTGGAAAAACACCTTGTTATTTCGGTAGCATAACGTCGTGACATAAAAATTAATACAAATAGTTGATGAGAGAGAAAGGTGTGTCTCATCATATGTAAATTTAATATATATTAATAGGGTCATACAGATACATGTCATGATAGTTGTAATGTATTTTTGAATCATAATAATAAATAATTGCTTGAATTTAAATGAGAAGAGATAAATTCGTAACTTAATTTTGGTCTTGTAACAAGTGTACATGGGAGGAATTAATGGGAGAAAAGGGGTATCTAAAAATTAAAACATAAAAAAGGGATGTATGGGAAGATGATAAATCATACCCCTAAATTTTTAATTTAAAATAAAAGGCTATAAAACATTATAAAATTTGGATAAAAATGAGAAAGGAAGAAATATCTTACTTAGAAGTGTGATCCCAAAGGCTTGGGATAGGCTTGAGAGAGGCTTATTGAGAACTTGAGGATCATTGGGAGGATTATTGAGGGAGGTGGGATGAGTTTAGTCATGATCCAAAGATTTTTTGTGAAGAGTAATTGGGATCTTGTGTGGGTTTATATCGGAAAATAGATGGAATTCATTATTATATATGATTTGTCCACCACAAATTAAACAAATCAAAACCACAAACCATCCCATAGGTTTTCCCAAGGTTTTTGTCAAAGGGGATTGGAAAACATTATTTTATAAGTACAACAGCTGAACATCTTAAAATAATATTATTTCTAATGTGTAGGTGAGTCACACTCTCAAGGAAATCATTTTAAAAAATTAAAATGTTTAATAAGTCTTGGAGGGACTACTAATGCTTTGTAAAATTAAACAAACAATCCTAAAATAAAATTATTTTAATGCTAAAACATATATTTTCTGAACATAATGTATTGTATTATATTACATCACTATTGTGTAATTATGATGTCATAAAACACTTTATAAATGAGATATTATTTAAATTTTACCCAAAAAATCAACTGTCTTAGAAAAATAACAAAAATTCAATGTTGGATAATTTCGACATCCAGATTCCAAAAAATCATATTAATTATATCCAAATAATTTTCTAAATATTTGATCCTTTAATATTGAAATATAATCCAACATTTATTGAAAATTCTTGGGTTTTGAAAAAAATAACATTCAATCATTAATAAAAATTACATTTGTATTCATAAAAATTAAAGGATCATTGATATTTAATAAAGATTAATTTTTTAATAATGAAAATATTATTTATAAAAAAATCTATTAATTCATCAAAATGGATTTAATATTTGAATAGTAAAGAAAATAATATTTAAAAAACCATTTACAAAGTAACAATAAAATGAATGTATAATTTTATTCAATAAAAATATAATACACATAGTGAATGTGCTAGGGTCTTGTTACATAACCCATTATAACACCTGTATATGTCATAATGTTATGATGTGTGATGCTAAGAGTCTCTTGGGGTGGCATAGATAACATCGCATGGGTGGTAATCTCTATCAACTTCAACTTCTCTCGTAGACTGTTATATTTGAGATTAACGTGTTGAACCTCATATTGGTCTTGGTCAATAGATAATCCCAATGACACCACCTCCTTTTTGAGTTTCGAGAAATGGGCTTTGTATGGATAAAATCTACTAGATGAGTCAATCACTTCCTTTGCTAGAGAAAAAAAGATTTGTTAAAGCCTAATATTTATACTAATCATGTGATCACTTTTCAGCGACTTTATTAGAAATGGTCAAAATTCATAATGGTATTCTAAAATTCAAAAACAAAAATCCATGGATATTCATTATTAATATAAAAATATAACACAATAATACATTTAGTTAGATCAAGAAGAATTTTCCTTAATAAATGTTGTGCATGTTGCACTCTTCCCCACTTCAAACATACATATATAGTTTGTTAAGAAAATAACTCCCCCAATCCCTTCCACACATTACTTCCCAAATCCTAGTGGATATTTTTAGATCTTAATGAAAGTCAGTAAATGAAATAAGTCATGCCAAATGATATTTTTCAAAGTAAATGAAATGTTTTTAACAATGCATTTTCATTTTAATTTTTATTCAAAATACATATAATATTCTAAAAAATTATTATATAATAATAAATATGTTAAAATTTAAATTATATTTTTTGTGGTATGTAGAATAACCCAGATCCTTCCCCACATCAACCAAATTCCAAATGATGTCATCTTTTTTGCGTACAACGAACATCAACATCGAGAATGGATGTAATTCATTTTCCATCACCAATATTCATGGATGGATATACGGATGTATTTAAAATATTAAAATGATATTTATGACTATACATTACATATATTTATATCATATAACATATTTTATCTGACATTTCTTTTTTAGAGATACGACAACATCGCTCATGTGTACGATGAAATACCGCCAAGTGATGTCGTGTGATTCATTTTTCATTTATTATTTATATAGATGGTATTAAAAATAAATTAAATGAATATATATGATATTAATGAACTAAAATTAATATTTTAATAAAATATGACATATAAATACTTGTTTTCAAATTTCAAGGAATAAAATAATGGTTCTTGTTTGTAGGTGTGGAAAACCACATACATGTAGCAATGTGAAATTTTATTCATTACATTTTTTATGGATGCTAATAAGGATATTTTTTATTAAATTTAATTATATATAATAAAATATAATAATATTCTTTTTAATGGTTAATTGTTATTCATTTTTAATTTCTTCCATCCTTTTTGAAAAATGAAAGCATCAGGTATAAATTTTCTTGAAAGGTGTCATCCTTCAAGTGAATAAGGTCTACCGTCTCCATGAAAAGTGTAATTCATTTTTTATCACTAAGTATAATAGATTACTGTTTGTAAGTGTATAATTATATATATTATATTTATATGTAGTTTATTTTTTTAATTAATCCTTATGATCCTAAAAGGACTTAATTTATTGAACTAAAACAATCAGGAAAAATGTAGCAATTGTCACATGAAATGTTGACATTAATGAAGTGCTATTAGAAAATGGTGATAATATACTATAATTAAATCATATATGGAAGGGTATATATGATCATTTTTATATACATGTGTATAATAAACGTATATTTTTTATACAGTACGTTTGGACACATACAAAGGAAGCCAAACATGAGGTAAGTGTTTCTCGTTTTAGTTTTATTTCAATGCGACATACAAAATATTACCCATTAATTTCCTTTTTTGGTGTTTATACATCCCATTTGACATGTTATATCATGATTATATTTATATTCCTTGTATTTAATGTTTAATTTTTTTCATCTAATTTATGTACATTACAGTATAACTGTTTCGAAAGTGGTAACAGTTTATTTTTCAACATCATCATTTTTTGAGATTCTTGTTGTATAATAATCCCTTTTGGGAATTATTTTCTATTTATTAATTTATATATATATATATATATTATACACTAGTTATTAATGAAATTTTTTATTTATTATAATTATTTCTATATTATTTATTAAATAGAATATTAAAAAAATATTTTTTTATTAATATGACTTTTTTTATCTTTTCGATAATTTTTTTTTTCAAAATCCTTGTTTTCGAGAAATATTTTAAAATAATATATTATCATTTTCCAAAAAAATTATTGAAATATTTTTTACCTATTATTAATTTTTTGAAAATAAATTGAAATGAATATTCATCTCATTTTTATAAAAGGGTCATTTTCATTTATCAAAAATGTGAAATGAATATTTGTTTTATTTTATAAAATATGAAACAAATACTCAACTATCAAGATATCTCAATGTTTCAAAACTTATATGATAATTTTTATAAGTTAATTCTAAAATACTAACTTTTCAAAAAAAGAACCTTCTTCAGAAGATTAATATTAATGAAAAAATTATTTTTATTAATATTTTTTAATGAAATTTTTACGTTATCTCTATTAATCGATGAAATCAACCCTTATTTTAACATATAATTCAACAGGGATATATTGTATTTATAACATCCTTAATATATTATTGAATGTTTAATTATCGTTTCACATGAGGGTGTACACTATTATTTTCATTTATCAAATTATTTTCAATGGTTTATGATGCTTAATTTATTTGGTTAAGTATTTACATTCTATGAATTAGTTTTTCAATATAATTTTTTTTGTTTATTATATTCCAACCCATTCATATGAACAATGGATTTTAATTAGTATGTGATGGGTGGGACATAGTTTTAGATATCCCCATGTTTCATCAATGTATATTATGAGACAAATCATTTGGCCAAATTAGATGTGGTTCAACACACATTTTTAAAATATCATGTAAATGATCTTCATAGTTTTTGGTTTCTATAATTATGAATTTCCCCATTATTAGAAATTTTATTTACTTGTAATTATTCATTTAGTTTTAATATCCATTGACAATTTCAATATTTATGTGATTATTTAGATGGATTTATTTGATGATATTTTATTTCTTCAATATGTGGCTTAATTTATTTATTAAATTAATGAGTTTTAGTTATAAACCTATCCATATTTATTATTCATATTAATTCATTATATCATCAATTTTATTCTTACCCTTACTTATCATATTTCTCACCCCATTATTATGATACATTTTTTCTAGGACACCAGGATGTTTTTCCAAAATGATATATTGGGATACAAAATGATGACTAACGGTGTTATCAATCAAATTATCAATCATTTTATGTTTTAATTTTTTTTAAATTCAATTCTGTATCTATTTTACCAATATAAATAAATTAATGGGTACTTCATCAAGTTATTCCTTATATATAGTGTAAATGTAATAAACTATACATTAGATCCAAGGTACTATAACAGGGGTCAATGAAACTTGTATAAAGAAAATTTTAGTAGAATCCTTGGGAAATAAATTTTTTAAAACAATGCTAATGGAGCATAACCCAATGAAAAACATTTATGATGAGTGTAGAAGAATAATGTATTGGTTTTCACGGATATATTTTATTAGGGTTTTCATAAAGATAAATCAGTATACCGATATGACATTTTGATGTTATCATTGAATAAATGTACATATGGTTAATAACTTTAAAAATAATATTATGAGTGATTCCAACATTAAATGGAACATGAAAATGAGACTTATTATAAACATTGTTGGAAATTTTCGGGGGATATTATTAAGATAATTCAGTTTTCTTTTGAAAAACGATTTTAAAGGGTTTGAGAATAATTTTATGACTTGGAATAATTCCCAATGTTACTATGATTGTAAATACGATATTAGACATGAATAATTTTTCATATTTTTGTTAAGGGTGTAACTATTTATTTCATTAAAAGTCATGATACTCATGTTTATGATCTAATTTGGGGTAGCCTAGAATTAAAAATAAAACAAATAATACGGCTTGGGTTTCATATCTACAAATATATTCCAAAGAGTATGGATGATCATTTTTAATCGGAATAATCTAACCACTCTAAGGGAAATAGGAACCCAAACATTCTCATCATACAATGACACAATATCATGTAAAATCAATACAAATAAATATTTAAATATATATATATTATAGATGATAATGGAAGTATTATAAAAACATTATTATAGAGAATTAATGGATAAGTGGAAAATGACTAAATGGTTTTCCCAAATGTGATAATTTTAGAATGAGGCTCCCTATTACTTACTAGAAGGGAATGGTTGTTTACAATAAATGTTGATATAATGGATTTATATTAATTATTTCAATGGTAAAAAATATTTTTACAATAAAAAATGCTTCAATTGTAATTATATATGAAATTAGGAAAATGAATTATTAAACTATAAAGAGAATACACCTCAAATAAATATATGAGATGAATTTAATTCTTATGTAATTACTATAAAAGAAGTTGAATGATTAATGTGAATGTGTTAACATTAAAAAAATATTTATTTTTATTATTTTTATCAATGATACTATATTTATCTGAATTATTAAATGTATTTCTATTTCAATAATATCAATTTTAATATAAAATTTGAGTGAATAAATTTAATGGTACTAATGACCGTTAATGAATATTATGTTGAATGTTGAAATTCAAGGAAAGTACATGATTTATGAAAAATAAAAATAAATTTGATTCCAATTATGAGATAAAAATAATATTTTCATGTGATAATATTGGTGACCATCAAATTGGTTAGACATTTTATGTCATATGTTGTATTTAATGTTGTTCACCTCACGTATTTATTTTTGGAAATTATTAAAAAAATAATGTTTTATTTTTTTAAGAATTTTTATTCTCATTATGTTTTTATAGTTACTAAGGTATTGAGATATTTGGAGTGTGAAATTAATAACTATATTAAATTTTAGGAGGAATATAATGTTAATTTATTGACCTCCCCTAAGGATATTTAGACACTGGATTCAGATAGAAATATTTTGGATGATAATGAAGGTGAAATCTATATAGAATAGATTATATTTATCTTTTAGTATTATTGGATAACTTGTGATTAATATAGTAATTTTTTAAAATATCTACTGATTGGAATAATATATTCTCTTTCTAAATATTAGTTAAATGTTATTCGTGAATAAAAATTCATTTTAGATATTCAGTTTATAGAGAATGAAATTTGGTGGTAATTAATCATAACATAACCGAAGGTTAAAATGTTTCGGATAAATTATAAATATACCTGGTATGAATATATTTATATGATATCATCCCAGATAGTAATTAAAGTATTCAACCCAATGAAAATTATATTGAGAAAAATCATTATACTAATAACTGGGGTTTTTTCGAACAAAGGTTCTTTTCAACCATCATATATTTAGGTCTCCCTGATCATTCAATATTCATTATAATTTACTACCTTGTAGACAATGATTAATAGAAATCAAAATTATTATTTAAACATTTTCCCCATTTGTATATTTTTACATTCCACAAATGATATCCATTTGGGAAACTGATAATGATTTATTATAGAAGACCAACATAATTCAATTCCTCTCTTATAAATTGGAATTTTTATTTACATTTTTAAGATGTTGGATTTACAATGATTATTTTCAAACACAAAACCATTATTGATTGAGATGGTTATTATGTTGTGAATTCACAATTTATTTAAGAGGTTAAAATGTAACAACACTGTATTTGAAAAAAGGATTATAATATTCAATAGGTTATATGACATAAAACTCTAGCAATATTTGATAATGTAAAACCCATAGACTTTATGATATTATTCTCTTGAAATTATTTAAATTTCATTGATAGCTTTTGTAACATGAAACACCATGTTTAAATGTAAAATGATACTCTAAGAAAATATTATCTTTTAAACATGAAATTATAACAAATTCATTATATTGGAATATATAAAAACAACTAACTAAAACATTAATATTATGTGGAATGGACATGTATAATATATATTTGAAGTCTATTTTTCAAATACGTAGAAAAAATATCTATTTGAAATGAACTAATATTTATTATGAAAAATGTATTATTCTAAACGGTGTTATTATATAACATTTATTTTGTAAATTATAATTTTTTAAAATAAAATTAATAAAAAAATTACAACGTAAACCTCATTTTTCTAATATACATGCCCGAAATTTCTATTGGTTAATTTTTTATAATGAAAATAAACGATTAATTATTTGATGATTGTTGAAAAATTAGTCACTTTATAAAAGAATATAATCAAATTTGTTTTATTTTAAAAGGTAAATTATATTTTAAATTATTTTAAATGTAAAATAAGTTCAATTATATTATAATTTGACTACATTTATTATTGTAACTATTTTTATAATATCTTTTTCTATTAAAATATTCTATACATATCAGAATTTTCACTTTAGAAACCACAATTTCATTGTTTATGTAGTTAAATTTAAAATTACATTATACCAGTAATGATAAATTATTTTCCAAATAATTATTTTCCTATTTTAAATTACGAAAATTTATATATTATAGTATTTTAAAAATAATTTTTTACTGTAATGAATTTTAAAAACCATAAAAAATAAAATACTACGATTATGGTATAAATGGGATTTATAGGGTGTTAAACTAAAAAATTAGTGTAAAAAATTAATAAAACATGTAAATACCTTATTTTGTATCCATATATAACCTTATATACTATTTTTATTGATAACTCCTCATTATGGAGGCTAATGGATTGAGAAGAATGTGCTTAAAACATCATCCTTTCAAAAATTCCAAGTGTGTGCTATCCAAAGATTATAAAATCCATTTCCCATTACATTGATTTTTTAGAAACATATAGGACAAAGTAGATTATTTAAATACCTAAAAAATAATATAGTCCATTTATAGTTCATAATTACATTCTAGAAAGCCATTTGGTTTATTCAAAAGCGGTTTCTGAAGAAAATATAATATTTTAACTATGTGTTTTAATTTTTTACTTCTTTTAACTACTTCTGGTATTATTAAAGAATGATAATGTAAAAAAAATAATATACCCTATAAAAATATATGTTATATTATTAATTTAATTATATATAACTATATCCACAACAATCAAAATAAAAATGAAATCATCGATCATGTGTCTAGTATACTATCGCCTCGCAAACTGATGAAATTCCTTCTTCATCACCACCTTTCACGGGTGAATATAAATTTAGATTTAATATATATATATATATATATATAATATTTTTGTAATAATTTACATTATTTAGTTATCATATCTCTTACATCATATTCCTTTCTATTCTGTGAGAGATATGATAACATCACATGTGTGTACACATGATTACTATCTCATGAAGGGATGTTGTTATTTATTTATTACGCTTCACAGAGAAGGTATTAAAGTAAATATTAATTAATATATCAGATATTTATGTCATAAACCAACTTATTGAACAATAATTTCTCATATGAATTCATACCTTCAAATCTATTGGAAAATAGTATTGTTGCTTTGGTATATGCGTGGACTACCACTCCCACATAGCAATATAAAATGTTTTTCAGTTTATATTTATAGGTGTGGTAATGGGTATTTTTATTATTAAAAAAATTATATATAACATTGTAATTATTCTTTAATTATTCAAAATGAATAATTTTCTTTTTTTCATTCATTGATAAAAAATAAACAACATTCATGCGTACGTATGGCCAACCGTCCCTATAAATTATGTAATGATTTTTTATCTATAATATTTTTATATTATACTAAATACATATATAATTAATATATGTGATATAAATAACTTTTATAAACATATTTATATGATTTATCAAGGATGATATTAAAACTATCTATATTACCAATCCAAGTCAATAATTTAAAAAATGATAGTATCACACAAAATAATGATTTTAACATAGCCTTTAATAAAAAAGATATAAGGTAATATAAGTAAGTCATATATGGAATGATATATATTATTATGGGTTTTTGATATATATATATATATATAATATTTCATATATAGGATATTTGGACACATATAATGGACCCTGATCTTGCGGTAAGGGTTTCTCGTCTCATTTTTTCAAATATGATTCAAACACTTTATTCACCACATATTATATTATGATGTGTATATAATGAACCATTGATTAGTCAAATCACTGAAATATTTATATTCATGGTATTGAATGTTTCATTATACGTTACATGTTTTAATGGGCTCAGGGTTCAGTAGTTACCAAATAATTAAGTATTTATTTCATACTCTCATTGTTATTTGTGTTTTTATGTAATAGTGTCCCCTTGCAATATTATTTGATATTTATAACATAAAATATTTTTATTTTATTTTAATGCACTAATTCATGATATTTTACACATAATTGTACATGTTTTCACAACCTTGGTAATTATAATAATATAAAAATTGTTATTAATAAAATTTTACTTTATCATTTTCTCTGATTGGAAATCAATTTTCATTAAAACTAATCTTATAATAAAATGATTTTAATATTTCAAAATTTATTTATTAATGATATTTTTTCATAATATTATCCCATTATAAATCTCTTTAATGGAATTGCCTGGTCATTCTCAATGTAAGGATAGTATGGAATTTGTCGATATGGAGAATGAATCCATGTTTTAATGAGTCAGAAAGGAAATTAATTTTATACTATCATGACCTATAAATGTTTTAAATATTATTTTAGATGTTTAAAAAAATATATTCAATGAAATATTTTTTCAAAATGGTTTTTCAGCATTTCATTTCAAATTTTTATTTTCCATGTGTAAAATTTATTTTGGTTTTGAATGTTTCTAGTGACATTTTTATGGTATTTCTATTCACAGGTGGGATCAAACCATTATTATATTTTATATCCTCTTGGAATATGTTTTATTGATATCATAATTATTTATTCATTGTATTCTTTATAATTATTTTGAAAGAGGACATACAATTTTAGTATTATAGGCCAAATTATTCTGGATGGATTATGCTGATTATTATTTTATTTATGAATGTATTATCCTTTCTTATGTTATTTATTCAATACGAATGTTTTTAACTATTATTTACCCCATTATTATGATTAATGTAATTGAATTAGTATTATAAGGGAGAGAAATGTTATATATATTCCCATTTTGAATCATGAGGTCTGACTATTCAAATCATTTGGCCAAATTTTACAAGTTTCTACCCATTTATTTGAATTTTTTTATGAAAGGTCATTAAAAGTTCATATGTCCAAAATATGAATTATATAGTTATATCATATGTTATTTCCAATTTATTATTCAATTTGTTAGAATAAATATGGATATTTCTCACGAATATATGATTATTTTTAATTATTTATTTTATCGTCGTTTATTTATTCAATATTATGCTCAATTTATTGATTAAATACATTGTGATTTTTTATTCACTATTTTATATTTATTCTACACAATTATTCATGATAGATATTTATGTAAAGAATACGTAATAAGAATATTGTTTCACCCCCTATATATTTTTTATTTGCCCATGGGTACGATGAAGTGTTTTATATTGATATTTAGGGATATGAGATAAATAATAATATCATTCTCAAATAAATAACTTGTTATAGTTTGTATTTACAAGAAGATCTAAAATTAAAATATGTATCCCATTTAATGATACTAATGAACTATTATGTTCCTCTGAATTTGAAACCTTATATAAAGTTAAATTTTATAAAGTATATGGTGGATCATGGTTAAAGGAATCATGATATTTATATTTTTGATACAAATATTACCAAAGAGGTAGTGGTTTTTATCACAATCTCATACCAATTCTTAATTCCTTTTAATTTATGTTCATACTATGGGAGTATTTTATTCCTTATCCATATTATCTAAAAATTATTTATTTAATATTTTCAATATCCACGAATCATTAAATAAAAAATATGTGTTTAATCTTTTTTTGATATTGTTTTTATGGAATTTTTGCGTTGCTTTCAAAAAGATGGTAATTTTAAATATAAATAAATTTTTATGGGAAATGATTTTTTAAATTATATTGGGTGAATAAAATTTTTATCCATCATAACTACTCAGATATAATAATCATCCTTTAAAATATTTATGGTTATTTTCAAGGAATATGGATTCTTTAATAACATTAATATTTTATGATTCCCATAAATTGATTTGAAATGATAAAATAGGAGTTTCCTAATGAAATTTTACAATATTATCATTAGAGTATTTTCCTCTGTTCTTATATACTATTTTTAATCTTATGTGTATGATTTAATATAATGATATAATCCAACATATTTCTCTTGATGTGTAATGATCCAAAAATTTGGGAAATTATATATATTTTGTATTCAGGTTCTTCTAAATTAGATATTTACTGATATTTATGTCATGTAATTAAAAGTATATTATATATTACAATGTGTAATTAATTTGAATTATTGGGTGATGGGTGGGTCCAACATTAGTGATTGAATGCATAGTAATGACCCATGTGAAAAAAATAGATTTAGTTTGGTTTGAGGTCTTACCATTTTATTTAGATGTCAAATACTATCGCCTTGATTGTTTTTTGGATTTCTTGACACAAGGAAGATATTTTAAGTATTATACGTCTAGACATATAAATTGAGACATTATAAAATTATTTATTGATGTACATGTGATTAGTTGTTGTTATAATATTCATCAATAATATTAATGATCTTGTAATCGTTTTTTCCCAATTTATGATCATCATTTACTCTTTAATATTCTTCTCTATGATAATGTTATTGAATAAATGGAATATTTTTAGTTATATACCATTTAATATCTATTATTAAATTTTTATTCACGATACCATCAATTATATTAATATCCTTACATGTTATTTATTCCCACCAACTTCATAGGAATCATATTTCCAATGATGATAGAAATCCTTCTATGGATGATATATCTGGACATGATAACGCTTATAATGGTTTTCACATTGAAAGATTGAAATTTTATTTGATGTTTTAAATTGTATTTTTAGATTTATCTATGAATATTTTTTTACAAATACAACTAAAATTTTCTATCATTTGATATTCCATTCCTTGTATCTAATGACAATTTATAAAGATTCTACTAAAAATTTGCTACTATTGATGGGGTGTTTGTAGTTAGTAATAGGTTATTTGTATTTGAACCCATTTGAAATATATTTATAATGAATATATTAGAAAATGTATCCCTATTAAAATATTTTTAATTTTTTTAAGAAACCAATCATATATTTCGTGAAAATCTATGAATAAATATAAACTTTTTGTTATGTGTTTCACTAGTTTTGGGAATGTATGTTAGGTTTCATAATACAAAGATATAATCTTCTATATACTATTATTCATAAAGGGGGTCTTGAATAATGAATAGATATATTTTCAATGTACGTAACCCATTCTAGGATACCATATTGGGATATAAAATGATGTTGGAGTTTGATGTCTAGATAGAGATAAAATAAATTTAAATACATTGAAAAGTCTAACTAGAGTGATGGACAATATCATTTCTTAAGTAGAGTAACCTATTGATCTAAAACAATATTTAACTATGTTTGATATATTCATGTATTAGAAGACCACAACATTCAATGGGAAAACAAAACATCTTTTTAGAAGAGAAATGGATATGTTCCACAGAGTGGATATTTCCATCCTTGTGATGTAATGAACGAGATAAGGATTTCATTGTAGTTTTTTTAAATCTCACAGAATGTGGATCAATATTAATCAAATAATCAAAACACTCTCGATGTGGTCGACGAACAAATCATTGAATTGAAGTATTTAAAATAAATTTTCCGGGAAAACTATTTTCCTCGTTTATAGTAAGCTGTTATAGAAATAAAATACCTACGACCGAGAAAAAATGAGGAAGAAATTTTTCTATAAATGAATACAACTTTAAATAGTTATGAGGAAATTCTACAAACTATTCAAAAAATTCAAATAGTGAGAATGATCATTTTATTGATGGTTTACATCTAATTATTTTAATAACATACCATTCCTAAAAAACTAATCATACAGGGATATATTATCACATGTTATCAAGAAACAGAATGTATAAAAAAATTCTTCTGGCTCAGAAGGAAAGAATGTGACAAAGTTAAAGGACGAAAAAAGAAAATGCCTACATGGAAGATGTCAAGATGGTTTTCCAACATGATATTACTATGGAATGAACTATATTAGATCTTTCATAAATTAAATTGGAATTTAACCCACTTATATAGTGAAGATAAAAAAGGAATAAGAATTAAAGGGTAATAAATAAACATTTGACATTCTTAATCTCAACAATAATGAAATATGTCACATATAAGATAAATTTCCCCATAATAATGGGAATCTAACTCTTTTGAGTCTATGATTTCAAACAAATTCCCATGTTTTTAATATATCTAAGTTGGAATGATTAATGTAATTTTGTATTTGGATTCATGAATAATAATATTGATGAATTTTATAGTTTATTTTTGTGCTCTAAGAATCATGATGCGTATAATGACTGTATGGATGTAGTTTTTTTAATGTAATTAATAAAATATTTTGAATGGAATTGGTAACCAAGAAATTTAATTCACTAAAAAACTAATAATTTTTTATAATCTAATAATAAGTGAAATATAACCCATAATATATTCATAATTTTGTTTTAATATTGTATAGTTGTGGTATGGATAGTATTGGATTGTTAGAGCTAAATGGAATAATATTGTAGACATAGAAAACTGTATGTTACATGATATAAACATAATACATAATAGAGTTTACAATATTTTTGGTTTTATGATTTTTTTTATAATATGGTTTTGTTGAGGATGAGGGAGGGAGGAAATTATTGGATGTGTGTACGTTTTCACTAATGTTTTATAGTGTTTTAGGTTATTACCATGTTTCAAGAGAATATGTGATCAAGGTATTTATAAGTTACTTTAAAATATACTTTATGATTAACTACTGATAATTTTTCTTTGAATATTTAGTAATCCAACTCCTAAATATATTATTTTTTTTAAATGGACATACATATTTTGGAGAATCCATCAGTATAAAAAAATTATTATATAGATAATGATATTCTTTGGGAATTATAATTTCAAGTTAACTATTAATTTTTGATATTGGATTAAATGTAATAATAATTTTGGTTTTGCTAGATATTTATATGATAAAGGAATGAATTTAATTTATTATAATCCTTTAAACGGGATTCCAAAAGAAAATAATAATCTTGAATATCAATTTCATGGTGTAAGAGATGATGTAGAGATATATTGAAGCACAACCAAAGGATAGGAATATATGCATGATATGGAAAAAAATTAGTATCTTTATTTTATGGAGTTATATATTTGCATCATTAAACAATCCATCGACTTTAGGAAAACTATTTTGAAATTAAAATTTTATTTTTTACATTTCATACAAAAAATGGACATTTAACCTGTCATAGATTTATGGATTTGTGATGGTTAAATTACTTATAAATATGTTCTCTATCACTGCATATTAATATACCAGAATTATTTTTTCTATTCCATTAAATATTTTCACATCCAACTAATGATATCCAATTTTGAAACAATGTATTTGGGTGATGTTCGTACATCCCTTCCCATCTTTTTAAGATGATTTTTTAGTAACACATTTTACAATTTTGGGTTTCCATAAAAAAATTACCCAATGTCAAAACCATTAACACCAAGAATAAGATTAAATTTCAAGTAGTCAATTTAATAAAGGTATATAGAATATAGGTCCTCGATATTTTAAGATTACACATTGTTTGATAGATTATAAAACACATGAAACCGACCCAAAATGAGCCACGAAATATTATTATTTAAGTATGATTATTTTAAAAAAGTTATTATATTGTATGTTATGAATAGTAATAACTAAATATTAAAATATATATAAATTAATTAATAAATAAAAATCCATTAATTAATGATTATGCAATAATAACATAATTTATATTAATGTTATTTGATGTTCCAAAATTTTTTTTACTAAAATATCTTTGTATACATTTTTATTAGAAAATAATATAATTTATTTCAAGAACATTTATATGATTACATTTATAAAACTAATATTATTTTATAAATCATCAACATATAATATATTAGGGTGAAATTTTTGATTTTCTAAAAAATAATGGGTTTTCAGAGAAAAGTAAAAAATAAAATTTTTCCCAACAATAATTTTTTTAGAAATATTAAAAAAAACCATTTTTTAAGTGAATTCAACTAAAATTTTTTATATTATAGTATTAATAATCCAAATAAGTTAAATTGAATAATTTTAATGAATTATGTATTTATATGAACATTTTTATACATAAATGAGTTTTTTTAAAGAAAAAGAAATCTTCGTGCTTTACTTTTTGATTTCGAAATGAAAAATTCCACTTAAAAGAATAAAATTTTATAAAAAATATTCCATGTACTGAATTAGTTGGTAAAAAATTTGTAAATAGGTCTGTTTTATTTTATGGTAAATTGGAATAGTAACCACTTTAAAATTAATCACATCGACAAAAGGTAAATAATGTTTATCCAAGTTAAAACTACATGATAAGGTCATAATATTTAAATTTAATTATTACTTCATGTATGATATTCTTAAAAAACATCATTCATGAAATATATAGGGTTAATGGAATCATATCTTTGAAAATATCCAATTTAATATTAAAATCAATGAATTTTTAAAAATGTCACTCTCTTAGTTCTAAATATCAATAATGTGTCATCATACGGAAAAAGAAATTTATGAGAAAATATAAATTTATATTTTGGGAATAATTAAATTTTATTCATGATGATAATTTATTAAAAAACATTATATACTATATAATTCTATTAAATTCAAGTTCAACGTGAATAAAATATTTATTAAATGAATACAAACTTACAATTAATGATTTGAAAATTATTATAGTGATACTATATTCATAATATATTGTGTTCTATAAAATTTTTAGATGAAAAATTCAAACCATTTATATGTAAATTACCTAGATAAAATTTTTGACTTTTTCTTGATATATTTTACATAAAATTCAATCAGTAGTATCAACATTGAGATCAATGATAATTTTTCAAAAAAATATTATATTAAATTATTAAAAAATTAGTAAATTATTGAATGCTGATAAGGGGATAATATATAATCAAATATATCAACCCATGTCCATTTATGATTTAATTTAAACCTTATATGTAAAATGTATAACCATTTATAATTGTAATATATGGTATGATGATTAATGTTGAAATCTATTAACTGAGTGGTTGTTCAAAAATCTACGGTTTAAAAAACAACATAATCATATCCAAATTTAATTTCATGATGACATTTCAATCATATCCTACTGTAGTCTTGATTTACTATCAGATTCATTGAATTTTTCATAATAATTCGATTATTATAATTGGGTTATTTATGAAATCTTGAAAGTTTACCTCATCATAATTATAAAATATTACCTGCCCCCTAAATATTTTAGAAAATCGTTAGATATTAAGCTCAAAAAACATCCCACATTAATATTATAAATCACAAAATACATGATATAGGGGTTGTGCTATGTCTAAAATGCAATCCCCAGCTACCCAAAGAATATATCTAAAGAACATTTACCAAAGAATATGTAATCGAATTTACCGAGTACATAAAATATTTTTCTTAGTCTACTCTCACATAATGTTTTTAAACATACAATTATTATAAAACTAGTATATTAAATATACATAGATTTTATCATGACTATGGTTCAACCGTATTCAATCTTGTTGAAATATTATAAAAATCAAAAACATTTCTCAATCGTATGTATGACTTATCATCTTGATAGATGTTTTGGTTTTTTTATTACAATTAAAAATAGATTGATATAAATATTAAAAAAAGGAAAAATATGATTTTAATTAGAAAAATATTAATTTTTAGTTATAATATCATATATATATTCTATCAATAAAATACAATGGAAAATGATAATATATATATCTTGTGTACGTGTCGATTACCACCTCTACGAGGTGATGTGATTCATTATTCATATTCATTCCACAAGGATGGTAATAAATATGTATTTAATGATTTTATATGATATTATAATGTTACATTAAATTATACTAATTAATTAAATTTTTTTGTTCAATCTATTTTAAAATGAAAAATAAAATCATGCATATGTACTACATATCACCTCCATGAATAGTGCTATTATTTTTTTATAGATAACATTCCATATTAAACTAAATATTTATATAATTTATAATATATATATATATAATTATTTCAATTATGCATATTTTTTAACCATGATCCCGGTACAAGGACTATAACTACCATACCAAAATATACCTAAAAAATATGTCATTATTAAACAAAATAGTGATTTTAAAAATGAATTATTAATTATCAGATTATAAAAGATTATAATTAAATAATGTATAGTATTATGTATTTTGTTATGGTTAATATATAGATACTTTAAAAAATTGGATCCTATAGATATAAAGGTGTCATGACTTGTCCCCTGGGGTGTGTGCTGTGACATACCCCAAGCCCACCTTTTGAAGGCTATGGATTGGAAACATGCACCGAATGTGTAAACATGATAGTGGGAAGAATTTTCCTATGTTACTATATGAACAAACCCACAACCACACAACAAATCTGGAATGCTAATCAATCCCAACACTATAAATAACCACTGAGTGCAAGTACGACTAAATGTTAAATGGGCCAGAATACATTTTCAACAAAAGTCTAACTGGAAAATAGGAAATTCCAAAGAAATACTGGATAACCATCGACTGAGAACCCCACCAAATGGGTAAGTACATAGTAGCTACTGGAATCCATCAAAGTATGTCTCATCTATTTGGTCTCACTAGGCGCCATAGGGTACTGGGCCACGAATTCCTCTGTTAAGGTGGCGGTCGGTTGCACTAGAAACAACATGTGAAGGTGAAACCTGTAAAGTTGTGAGTAAAAAAATACATAGTATGGACCCCAAAACAAAAAATAATAGGCCCCATAGAAATCCAAAATCAAGACACAAATGATGATCACCATGCATGATCAGGAAGAATGACAACTCATACCAGGTATATTCCAAAGTAGGATAGTAGAACCATTACTCAAATTAGTGAATACTTCGGATCCTAGATAACATCTCCTCAATAAGTGTAGTGGGCATGCTGGGTCACAAAGAAGCCACTTCCCACTATCCTAGGACGGTTTTGGTACTCATCTCTGATATGTATGGTGGGAATTCTGGGTCACACAGATGTCATTCCCCACCTTGGGCATGTCGGGTCACATAGAAGATGCTTTATTACTATAGCCATACTGAGGTAATCCTCCCATCGAGTTCTGTGACTCTTCCATGTCACAAAGAAGATACTCCCCACCTTTGGCCTAACGTGTCACACAGATGATGGTTTCTACTATTTATTAACATTTGATTCACATAGGGTCACTCACCAGCAGTCTCTAGGTCTTTTCCAATCGTAGGGCTTCAGCACGTTCCATTCATGATCTAGGGAGAAATACTACATAATAAATTAATCAAATTCAATCATCAATTAAATACTCAATAGAGTATTCCAAAAGGTCTGTCTCATTGTGAGGTTTCCAACACCACAAATGGATCATCAATAGGATTCCTGGTTTTCCAGTTATGGTTGTTATCAAAAAAGGGGTAGGTTGGGTCTAAGCATTGTCTGACCCATTCAGAGCGACCCAAACATGGTCCCCTCAAAGAGCCCAGAAATGACATGGACTAGGTCCCATCCCTTGGGCCGCAATCCCATTTGTCCGTGGGTCTGTCCCGATGGAGAGGGTCCGGCCCATTGGCATGTAAGGTCTGCAAGTGTCAGACTATTCGTCGTTCGGCTAGGATGTGGCTGGAATTCGCATCCATCTCCCCAGTCTCCACGTGGTAAAGTTACTATGTAATTCAAAACATGGATTCCGTAACTCCCACATTTGGTTTAAATATTGTGTGCCATTGATGGACGTGAACCACAATTATGAGCCACTCCACCAATGCAGTGGAGAGGCTCTTCCTTCCTCCAAACACATGTCCGGCCGGTGGAATCTTTGAGACAGCAGTGGCCTAAGTTGGTTGTGGTGTTCATCCCAGCATGTTGTCACAGATAACCACCTCCACCCTATGGCCACCACCATGGTTTAGTGCAGGTGCGTAGGCAGGGCCTTCGCCGGACCACTGGTTCCACACCAGTGGTCCGTTCTTCACAACGATTACGCTATCGACTTCCATTGCACATCACATTCCCCATGATGGATTTCAATATACCTTTTCACCAACTTAATGTTTAATCATTCATGAACTCACATGTGGGGGGGGGGGGGGTTAGAATAATTCCTGATGGCCTGTTCCATTCACATTAGATGTTTAAAATATGGGAGGCATGGGAAAGATATTTCGTCAAAAAATAATATTAATACAGACAAAAAAACCCAAGAATCAATCACACTCCAATAAAAATGTATGGTATTGAGATCAACCTGTTCATGGGTGGATCTTCATTCAATGTTTAAAATGAAAAATGGTGAAAACATAAAACAAAATAAACTCTACCTCGATCGACGTTCAATGTTGAAGCAGTCCACATGCGATGGTTCAAGAAGTTGAAGCCATTCGTCGATTCTAGGTTCGATTATTTGAGGTTTCGATATATCTACTGATCTTGATGGAATTCATAATTTATAGTTAGAGTTGAATTTCACCAGAGGTTTGTCGACTGAAATTTCCATGGTTTAATTCTCAGCTCTCTAACACATTTGATTAATATAAGGAAACATTTCACAACATTTCTATTACGCTATATCCTTTATGAAAAAGTGTAGCAGTTACACTGCACAGAATAGGTTATTAAGTGTCCTCCTTTACCATACCTAGTCCTTTCCTTGTCACATCCCTACAAAATCATTTTCCACTGCTCAATGAAGCGAATGAAAAATAAAATAACTTTTTCATGTAATTTTATTATTTTTCAAAAAGTCCTAAAATGAAATTTTATATCCTACCCTTTCCCTTCCATGTTATGTCCAATGTAAAAATATCATGGAATTTTGAGTTCAATGGTGCCAAATTATATTTTATCTGATCATTGGTTCAAAAGGTAGAAAACCCTCTCACACGTTTACTTATGTGAAATTAAAAATAGTTTAAAATTCTATTCCTAGATCATCAAGCCTCTAAATCATGTGTTGTCAATGGCTGTGGTCTTAGTATAATTCTATTAAAATTTAAAAAACATTATACAAAATGTATAGGACAATACATTATCCATTTTTTATGTATTTATGACCCCAGAAGACAAAAAATGGAAAACAATTGAATGGGGGTACTGCACATAATGTTGAGCCTCTCGCTTCCATGTGGTCTCATGTATATTCTCATGCTACCATCGAACACACGCCAGAGGAATCGACTATCTACGAAGAACCTACTATTGTTGATCCTCTATCTCCATCGATAACTATGTAATATTCAACCCATCCTTTATGTACTTCACTCCCCTATCGACAACGTGTGATAGATCTTGCACATTTCTCCTCAGCTGCGACACATGACAAAAAAAACATCCACCCAGTGCATTTATAGGAGAAGAGGTAGATTGTATGCTACCTCTGTAAATTTGATGAGAATATGAAATTGTATAATGATCCTTATAGATAGCTTGATGGTATTTCCATGTCTTGGAAATCCCCATCTGGGTGCGATTCGAAGAAACACATGGTCTCCCTCCTCGAACTCCAATGGTCTCAATCTCTTGTGAACCTAATAATTATTCCTACTGTGTGTAGTCATCAACCACACATGGATGATCTTCACCTTCTCAATGGTAGACTATACCTTGTCTGGACCATTGAGTGCTGACTCCCCTTGGTCTGTCCAATATATAGATGATCTGAATGGCTTCTTGTACGACGCCTAAAATACTGACATGCCAGTGGTGGTGTGATAATTGTTGTTCTCTGAAAACTCCACCAGTGGTAGGTGGTCCTCCCAACTGCACCCAAAAACAATGACACAAGGGAGAATCATTTCCTTCATGGTCTGTATGGTCTTCTCTGTTTGACAATCTACATGTGGGGTGAAAAGAAATTCTTAGGCCCAGCTGGTTCACGAACGCCTCATTCAAACTCTTCCACAACCGGGATGTAAAGTGAGAATCATGATCAAAGATGATAATTGAAGGAACCCTATGAATACACACTATCTATTGGAAATTGTGTCACTCAAATCCATCTATCTATCTCAACTCCCTGATGGGTATTAAGTGAGTCGACTTGTTGAGTCAGTCAATGATCACCCAGTAAGAATTGCGGCCCCAAGACATGCGTGGCAACTCTATCATAAATTACAAGGATATACCATCACATTTACAATTTTGTACCTCATGTGGTTGTTCAAATCCTATTGGGGCCTAATTCTCAACCATCTCTTATTGACAATTGAGGCATTTTGAAACAAAAAATACCAACATTTTCTTAATCCTTGGCCATGAGTACTGATGTCGGTGGACCTTGTACTTCTTCTCTAAATATCGATTTCCACCAATGTGGATGTATGGAACACACCCAACAAATCCTCAAACAATGTTAGTGGTACTATTATTTTTCCTATAAAAAGGTTGATGTGATCCCCACCTACTGAAAGTCTATCAGAAGCATATCCTGAGGATATCTTAGTAAGTCTAGACTTACTATAAACATCTACAAGATGTTCCTCCCTAACTCACTATTAGAGTGTGGTAATGATATTAATTGATAGATGGTTAGCTACTAAATCACCATCCATGATGTTTATCTGTATCGTGACAAGCTTCTCTGTCATGTCACATAGTAGCCGTAAGTCAGACCTCCTTCTACGGGTATCTTCCACCATGTTCCCATTCCCATAAGTATGGACTATTTAAAATTTATAGTCATGGAGGAACTTCATGGATCACTGTTGTTTCAATTTCATGTCATTCTATTATAATAGATACCTAGTACTCTTGTGGTCTGGGTATATGGTAAAACATTCACCCAGCATATAGTCCCACCACATCTTCAATGAATAGACAACCTCATCTTACTCTAGGTCATGGGTCATGTAGTTATTTTCATGCCCCTCAACTATTGTGAGATGTAGTCAATCACTGCTTGCTTCTACATTTGGACACTACCAAGTCTAGTCTCGGATGTGTCATGGAAGACTACATACCCAATGCCCTCATTTTCTAGTCTCAAAATGGGGGAACTTATTCGCCATACATTCGTCTCCTGAAAATTAAAATGGAAATTGTTCATCCACACGAAGGGATGTCACATCTATGTCAAGGAAGATGAAGGTGCTACTGATTTGGAAATGTCATGAAAAACATGTTTTAGTATCTAGTTTTCCATATGAAACACTAATCCTCATTCATTCTTCTAGGTGGCTCCCAAGAAAACACTGCCTATATCTTCATCGGATAAACTGCAACTCCAGCCTCCAAGAAGATGTGTCCTAGAAAGTGGAACTCCCAAATCCATGACATGAACTTCGAGGGATTACCATATATATGGTTCTCTCAGAGTTTATCCAATACTATCTGAATATGTGTAACAAGTTCCTCCTCTAAAACTAAGTACACCACGATGTCATCAATCATGACCACAATGAAACTGTATGATCTTGTTCATGAGTCTCATGAACACTAATATGGTATTGGTTACACTGAAAGGGAATAACCATGAACTCATAGGGGAAATATTGGCATCTTAAGGATGTATTTGATAGGTTCTAATTATGTATTCGAAGATAATGATTTCATGATCTGAGGTAGATCATCGAGAACCACCTCTCACCCTTTATCTGGTCGAAGTGGTCATAGATACTTGACAGTGGATACTTTTTCTTCATGGACATCTATTTTAGGAACTATTAGTCTACACATAACATCAAACTCTCAACTTTATTCTAGTAAAAAACACTGGGGAAAGCCTTGGTGAAACGTTGGGTGTTTTGAACTCGTACTCTTGAAAGTCCTATAGTTGTACCCTCAATTCAAGAAGCTCCTATGGAGCCTTTCGATATGCCGGTTTCGATATTGGTGTGGTCATGGGGTACTTATCGATGTAGAATTCAACCTCCCTTCCTTGATTTAGTCCCATAATATCCTCAGGAAAGACTTCCACATACTCATCCACCACTGTAGGAAATATCGGACTCCACTCGTCTACTGCACCGTGGGTTTGGCTAGAAAACTAGTGAGTGATCGGCTGCAACCTCATACGGGACAGTACATCCTATACAGCAAAGGATACCATCTAACTAAAGAAAGTAAAATCGGTCATATCCACTTGTACACACCATACATTTCACCTAAAATATTCAATCTGATCATGGACTGTGAATAACAATTCCATGCACAAGATGACACTGTAAGGACTCGACACTGCTACATGCAGATTCCGGATGAGGAGCTCGCCTTCTACACTAAGCTCACACTGCTGAATCCAGTGGTTAATTGTTGAATTATTTCATGTGGGTGTATCTAATCATATGGATCAAGCCAACGGCTCAACTAGAATCTTTGAGCCTTGAATGAGGTCTCTAAAAAGGAAATAGTGACTAGAAATAGTGTCTATATGATGAGCAACTATTGTATAGAAAGCACAAATTGTACCTTTAATCATCTCTAGAGAAACATGGTCATTGGCCTATATTACTTGTAGTTATCCTCTCCCATTTATACTAGATCCCTAAGGTCTATGGGGGAACACCTGAGGGTAGTGGAGGTAACAACTCAAACTGTCGTCCATCATTTACCACTGAACATTCTCCCCTACCATGTCTACCACAATTCTAAGCTCTAGACAAGAACCTATACCACATCCTAAGTGGTCCCTCAACCATCTTCTTATCATTTGTGTGGCTGGTTATGTTTCCACGAGACATGTCTCCCTACTATCCTTATGTGAACCAAATCATGGTCCACTCATGACCCCCTCTCCTTTATAAGCCCCTATTACTGACCTTGAGTCCTAGGGTCGCCCCCTTAATGACCTGGCCCGCTTGGGCCCCCGTGTCTACTTCATTCTACCCACAACTAATGAATCTTATACCTGAGATCTAATGGTGGCTCTGGATATCAATTTCATATCTTCTAGGAATCTCTCCATATGAATGGATTGTTCTTTCACTCCATCCAGGGTGGGGATGTTCCGTGATGCCATGGATGCCTTGATCTCTCATCAGAGTCACTACTCAAAGGTCTAGGTCCTGAAGAAAGGGTCCTCACCATGTCTGTGAAGTATAACGTGATCTATGTAAACCTTGTAGAGTACCCTGCCATTGATTGCATGCCCTACTGCAAGTGAATTGGCTCTTGGATGAACACAATGTGGAAGGTCGTGGGGAAAAACACCTCCCATAAAAGCTGCTTGAAGGCTTCCCAAGAGAGTGTTGCCTCATCATGCGTATGGATAGAAAAGCTCCACGATATCCATGCCAATCATCATATGAGGCTTTGGGCCAAGATAGAAATTTGGTCATGTAGTTTCATCACTATGTGGAATACCCACATCACTTCCTCTAGTAAATCCTCATCCATCCCAGGTACTATCTCTCCCCTGATCCTGGGAGGTTTCTGTCTCTGAAACTCAAGAAAGGTAGTGATTATGGAATTTTCTTCTACCAATAAAATTAACTATAAAATCTAATAAATAGGCGGTGGCATCACTAGTGAACCACCCGGCAGGGACATCTCTAGGTCCAGTCCCTAAACCTACACCTAATTACTAGGAGAGTTGTCCTCTTGGTCACACATCAAAATCCTTGACGGTCGTCAACATGGAGGAATCATGATACATATAAATATATAAAATTTTTAGAATTTATAACTACTTAGATGAATTTTATTTAATAAAACCATAATGGGACAGTTATGCAACCACTTTATTCATGCATAGAGACGAAAAGAAAAATCTAGGGTCTTGGTATATGGATATTTTGGTCATGGAACCAACATTAGACTCACAGAATCAGAATTTCATGCTAAAAACATTTTACACTATTTCTAAAAAACAAACCAGTAGATTTTGGTCGCTGAGGTAGAACCTACAACCTATGATAACACATTGTCACAGTTTGTCCCTCAGGTCCCATGCTATGACAATCCACAAGCACATATCTTGACAGGTAGGGGATGGAACTGGTACTGAGGCATAATACTGCATGTGGGATGCATTTTCTTGAGTATCTGTATAGACGTACACACAACCAAACAAAAAATTTGGAAAATTCAACAAGCATTCCACTATAAATAACCATTTTTATGAGTAAAATTAAATGACAAATGGGACAGAATACAAAACCAATAAATGACTCACTGGAAAATAGGAAAGTACAATTAAACATTGGATAACTATATGTAGAAAAACCCACCTGATGGGTATGTAAATAGTAGCTACTAGAATTAGTAGAAGTACATCCCATCTTCTTGGTCTCATTGGTCACCACCTGGTCCCACCAATTCATTTGTCAATGTGGTGGTCATCTTCACCAGACACAACACATGCAGGTGATGCCGTTTCAGGTGTGAGTAACAAAATACATAGTAGGGACCCCAAACCAAAAATGGAGAGACCATAAATTCAATCCATAACCAAAATTAAAATCATGATCACAAAGCATGATCACAAAAAAATTCAAAAAACATCTTTTATATTCCAGAGTAGGAATGTTGAACAATTAGTCACATCATCGAACACCACAACTCCCAGTGAACTCCTCCTCAATAAGTACAGTGGGCCTTTTGTGTCACCCAGAAGCTGCATCCCACTATCTGAAGACTGTTGTGGTACTTATCCCATGATTAGTATTGTGGTTATATAGAGTTTCAAAGAAGCCACTCCTCACATTGGCCATGATAGGTCACATAGTAGCCGCTTCCCTACTATGGCTAGGCTGAGGTACACATCTGGTTGAATACCAATGGTCTTCCTGGTCCCACAGAAGTCACTATCAACTATGGGCCAACCAATTCCCATAGATGTTGCTTCCCACTAGGCCATAGTATCTAATCCACAAATGGTTTCTCACCAGTAGTCTTTTGGTCCTATGAAACCCAATGGTTTCCACACACAGAACACTAGATCTTGGAAGAACCTCCTCCAAGCCATTTGTTGAATTCCAAATTCAATGAAATCTTTTATGGAGTATACTGAATGGTTTATCTTGGTTTGATTGTTCCAACGCTGCAAATGGGTCATCATTCGGATGCTTGGTTTTCAATTTTTGACTGTTTTTTAAAAAATGGTATTGTTGGATCTGTGCCAGGGCTGTTCTGGTCGGATCGACCCAACCCTACCCAGGTCCGCAATCCCACCATTTACCCAACCCGGTCCTAGGTACAGCCTATTCGGCCACATTTCCGGCCAATTAGCATTCCTGGTCTGGCAGAGGCAGACCGATTAGTCGCCCGATTAGGACGTGGATCTAAGCCACTGTCAGCTCCTTGCCATCCTTACAGTCTACAGCGGGTTGTTTCCTCTGTTGGGGTCAAGCGATCGTGGATGTCTCTATACAGATGGACTACCGCATGTGGTTGGATGACTGCATGCCTCTAAGGAAAGTGGCTTGAAGTTGTGGGCTGCTCCTCTGACTCGGTCGATAGCTGCGTCCTTCTGCTAACCGTCGGCATGGCTGTCGGCCTCTACTACATTGCCATGGCCTAAGCAGATGGTGTTGTTATTCAGTGAATGTCTTCAAGGTGTGCTCCATCCATCCTATGACCTCAATTGGAACCGGTGAACCTATTGGCTTTTCTTCAGACCACCGGGTCCGCACTGGTGTTTCGATCTTCGCACAGATTGTGCCCCCCGGACATTGTGGGACTTCAACTTCCCTGTGAAGAATTTAAATATTCCATTCTACCAATATTAAGGTTCATCCACCAAGAATTCACTAGGTGTAGGGGGTCAGTCCATGTTCATATCTCCCCATGCACTCCGTGTTATATGTTTTAAATAGGTGAGGCATGGTAAGGATGTCCCAAAAACAATTAAATTAATCCCAACAAAAAAACCCAAGAAACAATAACCCCCCCCCCCCCCCCGCAACTGTGGAAATTACTCAGATAATCTTGTTCATGGGATGATCTAGGTTCAGAATAAAAAAAGACAAATAGAGAAATTATAAACCACAAAAACCCCTACATCGATCGATGTTACAGGTTGACTATATCCTCCCATGAAGGTTCGAGAAATAAAATGCATTCTTCAATTCCCAGTTATGTTCCTCGTGGCGTTGACATTACTATAGATCCTTCCATCATTTTTCATTCATCGTTGGAGAGCAATTTTTCCACAGGTATGATGAAGGGAATTTCCATGGTTTAATTCCCAACTCTCAAATGTGTTGTCTTAATAAATGTAAACAAATCACAATGTTTTTGTTACATTGTGACATTGTGTTGTTATGCACTTTCATTAATGAAATAGTGTAAAAGTTACCATTGTACAGAATAGGTCATTAAGGATCCTCCTTTAATTTTCCTCATCACCGCCTCGTCGTTTCACCTTAATTCCACCACCCGCAGCTCTAAATAGAAAAATAAAAATAAAATATCTTTTCTATGTTATTTTATTATTTTCTAAAATGTCCAAAAATTAACTTTTTTGTCCAACCCATTTCAGTCTAAGTTATGTCCATTGTAAGAAAATTATGTAAATCGGAGTTTACTGGTGTCCTCAAATTTTCAATCTATGAACCACATAAAAATATAGAAAACTCGCTCGCATGTTTACCTTATTGAACTTAAAAAAAGATAACAATTCTGTTATGGGCTCACCGGGCCTCGAAATCAGGTGTCGTCAATGTGTGTGGTCTCAGAATAATTACATATAATTTTAAATTAAATTATATAGATAGTCTGGTAAATTAAAAAAAATAAGATTCCCATTTTGTAAGGGTTTCAGGATTAACTTTTACTTATGTGAGTTATATTTGGAAAATTCACTCGTTATTTAATTTCTGTAGTCCATATGCTTCCATTTTGTATTTTTATATCGTGAATTTAATTATCATCATTAGATTTTAATTTTTATATAAATTTAAAACTTGAAATTGAAAATTATTCAAATTTTACCAAATTGATAGGGGTTTTTTTTCACAATATCATCACTAGTGGGGTTTATTTATGTTAAAGGCTCCACTAGGGAATTATATTCATCAATATCCAAATATTATAAAAAAATATTATTATTATTCTTATCCAATATTTATTTTTTTAGAAGTATTTAGGTATGTTCTAAAATTATGAAAATTTCATAAATGTCATATTCTACTTATTTTATGAATCATTCGCATTTGGAATTGTACCAATAGTGTAAATTATTATTATTTTAAATCAAATGCGATGAAATGAATTTTTCACTTTTAGGAATGATAAATTACTATAATATTATACTATATTTATCAATATATATTTTTATTTATAATTTTTTTAATATGTGTGATGTATTAGGATTTATTAAAAATTATTTTTAATATGGAATTTTTATTTTCTAAATATAAATATTTGGGAAATATTTTAATAGTTTTTTCTTCTAAGTCAACATTATTTTTAAAATACTATGTTTATAATGTAAACTAATGATAACATCTATCATATTATATTCAATTCTTTATGATCAGTTTGACTAGGAATCTATAGATATTCCATATGATAGATTTTAAAATTTTGATAGTTGTTCATTTTAAAGTAGTGTTGACTAAGTTGTAATGTTTATTCATATGAGGGATTCATTGGAAATATTATGAAATTGGTGGGTCCCTCTACTATACTACATTCATTATTGGGAATCATGATATGAAATAGAATATGTGTTGACCTAGTCATTACCCATTTATCTAGAAGTGATGGTAAGTGTCCTTGATGGTATTTTCAGACATCAAGGCACAAGGCATCAATGGTTCATTTTAGAAATATTATATTATGAATTCCATAATCATGAAATTTTCATTGACATACATGTGAATATATTATTATTTATAATATCAGTTTATATTTTTTAATCTTATGAAATTATTTATAAGGTATTACTTGATCATCAATTATTCATTCCATATTAATGTTAATGTTCTTATTATTAATTAATTATGATTTGTTTTATGTTATTTACCATTCCCTTTTGATAATAAATTTTTTATTTATGTTACATTATATTATTTTAATATGCTTACTAAAAATCTAAGCTCACAACATTCTTATGTTTCTAATACCCATGCTTCCAAGAAGTCTGTTATGGAAGATATATCAGGATATAATAAAAAGAATAATAGTTTCCTCAATAATACTTCTAGTTTGGATTATATATTTACTATAGTAATATTATATCTATGTGTCTATAGAGTTTAAAAAAATACTATACTATTTTTTTCAATATCTATTTCATTATATATAGTACCGATGTAATAAATTAAGCACAAAATATGAGCTAATGGGGTTAGAATATTAAAATAAGTCCTCTGAATGGGGAGATATAAATTTGGTGTTTTGGTATTGAACCTCAATGAGGCCTTATATGTACCTTATTGGAATACATGGATGAAGACCCATATTTATCAATAATAAGTTTATTGAATAATAATCTGAATGCACTGTGAAATATAATAACATTATACAAGGATACAATGACCACTAAAGGAGTGATGATAACATATTTTTTTGGGTAATATGATTTTGTTTTATTAAGTGGATTTATGTTCTATCATTCCCATCACAAGACGAATCACCTTCATTTTAAATGTTTTATCATTTTATCATCAAATATGGAGTCATATTTTCATCTTATGATATTTGATATTGTTTAATATCATTCACTATGGATATTTCCTATAATATTTCATAATTTCCTGACGATGTTTTCCATAGTTTTATTTTTTATTTTTTGGGAATTTTATTCGACAAAAGGGAGTGTAATTGGTGTTATTTTGTTCTTTAGTAATTGATCTAGCTAATGTTGACAATGTATCAATATATTGAATAAGTAAATTTCCAAAAATGATTCCATGATTTTTGTTTTTATATAATACGAATTCTAGGAGTATCTTAAGAATTTATGGACCCTGAGATCACTTTATGAATATGTTTCACTACCATGATTGTTCATCAGAGCAACTATGATTTTTTTCCCCACAAAAATGCATGAAAAAAACGCTGAATGTTTATATTCGTATAATAAGAATATTGAGGGAACTCCTAGAATGTATACAGTTAAATGGTCTTGAGCATTAGAGAACATGATACTAGTTGTGGAAATTGAATTTTCATAATTATTTCATTATTGATTGGACATGGGCCCTATTAATACATCACATTATAGAAACTATTTTTTTAAAATAGGAAACATATATGTTATCAATGTTTATGGTCCAATTAAAATTAGAGTTTTGTGAATGAATTAAATTTCATAACTCATGGGATCAAAAACATCCACCCTTAACAGATGTATAAAGTAACAATTTCATTCATGTTTGGTTCTACATGAAACTTGTAGTAATGTAATGAAATTGGGCCTAAAAATATGCATACATCACTGACAAATGTTCCATGAAATCAAATTTAACATAAAAAATACATTAAATGATTTATCTAAGTTATGTCATGTATGTTACATATCTTTGAGAATCATTGTGGACTATATTAAGTTGTATTATTACAAAGATGATTTATGCAAGGTGACAACATAACCCTTCAACCATCATATATCCATTCATGAAAATGTGGGTGAGTTCATATATATAGTCGTTTTAACTCAGTAATGGTGTTAGATCACTAAATAATCATGTTATCATGTCTCTCATTGGTTAATTGGTTCCAAAAAACATTTTTCTACTATTAGAAGAACACTGGTGTTTTAGAAATTGTAATTTTTGGGAGGAATCAAGTTTTTCTGAATTTTTTATTTGGAACCTCCCTTTTTGGACTGCAAAAAATCGAACCTCACACCTTTAATAGAGCCACTAAAATTTCATTTATATTTATTGTAATATTCTCCATTTATTTTAAATTAAATTTTATGGATATTTTTTAACTATTCCTTCATAAAGATGCAATCAATTATGTGGATACATATTTTCATTAGGAAATAATAACATTCCATAGATTGGGATATGACTATGATTGAAATAGAAAATTTCTTAAATCAAACTAATTTATGGAAAATTTTTTTATATAATTCATAACATATGTTTTGTTCATTAAACCTTTTCCATGTTGACCCAAATAGGCCACGTATAAAAAAATAATCCACAACATACAAATAAATAATTAAAGGGCCTATTATGAAAAATGAAATTTTATGATTGGTTTTATACCAAACATTTTATAAAACATCAATTTTTTTTAAAAAATAATAGTAAATTAAATTCTTCGTGTTCATTAAATATATTATTTTGTGAAAATCTTTTAATAAACTATGGTTTCATGAAATAAGATTCTAATTATATATCATCATTATTTTTTGAAACAGGATAATTTCTATTAAATTAGAATATTTTAAATAAACAAACATATCTATTCTATTATTAATGCTATAAATTGGATGAAAAAAATTAAATATTTCTCTAAAAGGAGTATAAGAAGATGATAAAAGTCATGAAATGTCTTCTTCCTTGACGGTTATGTAAGGGTTTCAAATACTAATGATTTTTTTAACAAAGAGGGAGATGACATATATAATATAAAAATAACAATTTTATTATAGATTCAAGTTTTATTACATTGTTTCTATTTAACCTGATGAAATTGACACTCCATAATGTTAGTTCACAATACAAATTATACATTGAAACTATTTAATGTCTACCTTTAGACACATTATCATGTACCAGGAGCTATATACCATTTTATCCCTTGACAAACTTATTAGACTACCCATTAGTAATCATATGACCATTGAGGTGATCCCACCACATTACATTATCATAATATATATTCTAATAAATAATATTCATTAGGAGTATTCACATATATAAGAGCCATGATATATAGGAAATTTCCATAATGAGAAGGTCTTGGTGTATAGGGATAAATACTTGTTTATAGAATTTGAGTAGGATATATTTGTAGGTGGATTTTATAACATTGTATGGACATCCATGTTAAACATGTAAAATTACCTAGACGTCATGATAGAATTATTTTTAATAATATTTTTAAAAGAGACAATAAAACATCAAACATCAACCAGGAATGTTGTTGATCAACATGTCTAATAACTACCTGGTCGATGGGATCCCCAATGTCAGATTATACCAACATGTTTATCTCATCCTATAACTACTGTGGGTTGTGGATATGTATTAAATACTAATTAGGGATATAATACTTGTCATTGAAAGGATATAGTTATAACCCATATATATATATATATATCACATTCAACCCATGGCTTGTTCTTAGTCGAATCTTGTTCGGGGGTTAGACATGGGGGAGACAAAGTAGATCAATGGTGATTGTCAACACTAAATTAAGGGGTCATTAATGATACTTAATGAGAATTGTTATCATGATTAGTATGGATAAAAATTGAATTAAATTTATATAAATAGTATGTTCATACCATTTTTTGGGCATTGCACAATCGATGGAAGATGTGAGTAAGAGATATCCACATATGAGTGGATCAATACATTCACCACAATTCTAAAATTTTCATCATGGAACTATTTAGAACTAATAATATTTGTTCTAAAATGTTTCAATGATCTAATAGTGCATTAAATTTAGTGACATATTCCTATTCACAGGTGTAGTCCCAATAAAAAAAATTTCTATAAATTTTTATGGAGATTGTGGGATATGATTTCCAAAATCTGATCACCCTATGAAAGAACATCCTCAAGACTTCCCTCCTATATATTATTGAGGTTTGTATTAGTTATCCATACTCAATGGTAATATTAGACCTCATGATATCTCTAAAAAAAACTTCATCCAAAATTTCCTCACTCCAATGGTTGTGAGAATAAATGAATTATAGTTAACCATTGAGGTGATTACATGAATTACATCATTACATGGTATGATTTTTTATGTGTGGATTTATGGAACTACCTATTTCTATTTATACACCATAGTTTGGTTATCCAATAAATTTCACTATGTTCATCACCTAACACTACATGTATACAATTTTGATTTAATATAGCTGGTTATAATGGACATAAATCACCAATTTAACAAGATTTCCTATAATGGTTATAGATAAACAATAATTTTTTTCATCTTTGAAGTGATGATAATTATACTCTAGGGGTTTATAAATATAAACAAGATGGTTTGTCTTGCGGTGATGTTATAGAAACTACTAGAATAGGGTGGTCCCAATAGAGAAGATTTAAATAATGAATGGTACAAGTCATGATTTTATGAATGGTGATCAGTAGATGGGTTAATGGGATAGGATAAATTAAACAATAGAATTTATAGAGCCCAAAATTATCATGCACCTCATCCAATAGAATCTTTGAAACCTGGTACTCCCAAAACTAAATGTTTCATTAGGAAATGTGAATAGGAGAAAAGTGAAAGTTATCATGCTACAACAATTCAGACATTTGAGTATACAAGAACGAATTTATATTATATGTTATCGGTGATTAACAATTATGATACTTATCATGATCAATGAGGTGTGGTATCAGCTATTGCTAATCCTCATCCTGGAATTTTTTAGAGAAAATAGACAAATGTGGATAAAGATAACATTTCATATATTTTCATCTCTGATCTAGAATTCAATCTCATCTTATAAGAGTTGTAAAACTATATTTTCAATCAAGAAACCATGGGACACTAACATATGGTGCAAAACCCAAAAAATTATTATCTTTATTTTTTATGAAATGATCGTGTTAACATATCTAGAGGAGTGTATAGTAGATCCCTAGGTACAAACCATTGTATAAGATTCTATAATGGTTGACCAAACCTCTAGGGATTTTAGATTAATATTTCCTCAAGGAATGGTGGATGGAGACATAGAGTTTTTAGGAGGGTAAACAACCAACATAAAAAGTGAAGTTGTTGATCCCATCACTGCACAAAAGTATTCAACAATGTTACCTCTGTATAAAACTATTACTCCAAATTTTTAACTAAAATCAATTGTTTAATGAAATTTCTTAACGACGAGACCATTCTATATGGACAATAAAAAGCTATGTGGGAGGGATGTAAGGATCCTGTTGTCACGTCAATAGATATATTAGGTGATCGATCAGTTGAAACACAAATTACTAATGATAGTGATATTTTTCCAAAATTATTGAAGGAACCAGTCTTTGGGGTTCTATTTAATAAAGAGGAAGTGGAATATTTTCCTAAGGAGTGACAAACCATTCCAAAATAAGGATTATGGGAGGTTGTTTGATATATTTTATATATCAATAAATTCTATGTCGTGCTTTTATTAGAGTTATATTATATTTTTAACATATAGTTTTTGGGAAATTTTAATATCATTATATTATTTATCGGTATTTGGTGGTACTATGAGGACACCCACTAGCCAGTGGAGGAGGTCAGCTATCCGGTGGAGGATAGGGAAACGATTCTATAGCTACATGTTCCATCATCTAGTCGGTAGAATGATAAATGAAATAGTAATTATATATTTAACCACCTTATAAAATTTCGTCTTCTACCATCTTATAAGTGCGAGGCTTATTGGTTTATTTCTTTTGTGTGTACCCATTGACTATCAGGTGACACCACTAGGCAAGTAGTTTGATAAGGTTGAAAAAGCCATTGTCAAAGTTATTATGATATAACCAACACTAATATGAGCCTATTATCCCAAATTTACAATTCATGGTTTAGAGGATCCAATGTGTCATTTTTTAACCTTCTCCACTCCTTGTAAGTGATTCATAATTTCACATGGAAACATAGATATTCCTTGGGTGTAATCATGTAAGTGGGTAATTTCTAACTCCTTTTAAACTCATCATATCCATGAGTATGATGTGTTCTAAAAATATTGAAATTAAAAATTAACGGACATTGGGAATTAATGTTGTTTTCCTCAGATTTTGGTTCATGATAATATGATCCCCCCATCTCCCATCATAAGTCCTAAAGGAAATGTTTACATTATTGATCTAGATGTAGTTTTATATATCAAATGTTTTATACATTTGATACCATTGATTTAAAAAGATTCATTATATTGTATTTATTTATAAAATCGTCATTAAAATGGGTTTAATATTTGGGTCCAATATAAATGGGTTTTTAAAATTATTTTACTTTTTGTAAGATATATTATGCACTTTATGTTTCTAAAAAAACCTCAATGTTGGATTTAATAGGTTATGATTTTTTTAATCATAGATGTTGTTTGATATCATTATTTAATTATCATTATTAAATGTGAGTTTTTTTTATTGAAATTTCTATTTTATTAGGAAATGTTTCAAAAAATATGGTTTTGGTTTCATAGAATAAACGAAATAATGAATATTGGGATACCATGGGGTATGCGGAAAAATTAAAAAAAATGATACCTTGTGCATTATGGTATTACTAGGATAGGTTTAGTTGTTTCCATGTATAATAGGGTTACACTTCATATGATATTGAGGTTCCAAAACTTGGGGAGTTTCATTTTTATTCTAGATTTCTATTTTTGGTATTAGTTTCTTAGTATTGTACAACATCATATCATTTATCTCCCACATGAGATGCTTAGTTTTTATTATTGTGTTAATTGTGCCTATTTTCTCACATAATTTTTAGTTTTATTTTATTTTTGGAAATAAATTTTTTTAATCTATTTATTCTATTGGATGTATGATAAGTCATATATCACTATTTATTTTGATATTGAATAAAAATTCAATGAATGGATTTATTTTGAAAACAAATTCAATGAATTATTTAATATTGTAATTTTTTTATATAAATTTTTTTATAAATTTTTTTAAACATTATATTATAGATAAAAATGAATATACATTCTCTAAAATCTACAATGGTGTCCTACTGATCTTATATTTCTCACAACCAGATTTTTTAGTTTTGATATAGTATCCTATGATTTGTAGAATATAAGTCTACTATGTAGGGCCATGTAGGGCATGACTCCATTAACATGTGTTCTATTTATAGTGTGTTGATATAGCGGTGACATATGGACATGTTTAAATTGAATCATGCATTATATTGGGTTCCAGGTTCAGATTCCTTAAATTTTTTGTTTTTAACATTTATCCCATTATCATTTGTGACTATTATGGTTTATTGTTTTTAACTATTATATATAATTGATATATATTGTGATAATCTACCTATTTTTATCTACTCATACATATGATAGAGAGTGAAATTAATCCCACATATCATTGTATGATAGCCCGCTACTTTTCAACAGCATATGGCGATTGAAAAAATTCATTTGGAATTTTTGATGTAGAATTTGGTTGAAATTAAATGTTAACCTAGGGTGGTCTATTAAAAATTAGTATCATCGTTTCAGTTTTCATTTTATCATTTTATCATACTTTTTTATCAACCTCTTTTAACAAAGGATAATGAATATATTATAGATAGAATATTTGGAAATCAATGGGTAGTGTTGGAATGTTACAATCTTGGGTAATTCACGAACTGCCACAAGATACCATGTATTGACAGGGTTATCCTAGTTTAGGTTGTTTATATTTATATCCTCCTAGATTTAGATTTTATAATTCATTTTATAATAATGTAATAAGATTTGGTTATAAATATTTTTCCCTTTTTTTAATATAACAGGTCACCTCAAAGAATGTAAATCTAAAATATTGTGAGGGATGTGATAGATAAATCCACACGGGTGAAACAACAATAAACCTGGTTTTGTTAGAGATTATCAGATAAAATTTTTTTTATATAGATTATGTCATCAATGTCAATCTAAAAAATAATCGTGGCCCCTTATTTGGAAATTAGTAAGTCACATCCATTGATATTTCTTAGTGAAACGGGTCTACACTATTGAAATATATGGATCCATAATACTTATAGAATGTTCTCCATTTTAAAAAATCTAGAGGATTCCTTGGAATAATTTTCCTATTATATGTCTGAGTGGCCAGAAAGTATGTGGTGGAAATGCATTGGGAATTATTTGTTTCACCATGATATAATATATATTACCTTATATAAATCATTCATTAAATATTTATATCATATGAGATTGATTATAGGAAAGGTATTATAGGACATTAAATTATAAAATGAAAATATTTCATTCATGGAGTGTGATACATGTTTTTCCATATTAGAAAATCTATCATCAAAGACTTTTTACATGGATTACAACAAGGTGAAAATATCTAAAATGGATATGAGACTAGATATTCTATCTATGTTATTTCTTATTTTACAACCCAAAAACACAAAAATTTCATCATTAGGTGTAGTTACATTGTTTTGATGGATTCAGTCATATATAATATAGTGAGTGGGATTACATTTTAGGTAGTATGAGTGTCAACGATCCTATAATATTTTTTTTATTTCTTATCAAGATTCAATATTTTTTTTTATCTTATTGACCCAGGTCTCAATGATCCTCTTATCGTTATGGTGAGTGAGTATGCCAACATTATTCAGGATAACTTCACAAGGTTTTCACCTCAAAATTAAGTCAACTTCTCTATAGGCATTATAATGAAGAAGGAACTCATTTCATTAGATTTAATGGACATGGAACCCATATAAGAAAATAATTAATTGTTTATATTGAGGATCATGTGGATAATATATATATTCATCATACCATTTCACTATAAGGATCCTTATAGATCATTGAAAGAAGGAGGATGTGAGTCTCTATATTGTCATTTGTTATCAAAATCTTCATGAAGAGATAGTGAAATAAAAATATCCATTTCCCAATATTTTTACATTTTTTTTAAATTATTTGGCATAGATGATGTTTGAAAATTGATTTGTTTTTTGAGTACCATCATCAAATGATCAATGAGGAAGATTTAATAAGATAGTCATTATGAGAAAATATTAACATTATAATAATACATTAATATCAGTTAAAATTAATAATTATGTGATTATTTTTATAGATTCAAGGAATCATATAATCCATTGATTATTAGTTTTTTTGTGATTTCCATTGTGGATAACATTATTGTTTCCTACAAAACATAGATAGATCATGTGGAGTATTTAAATCTAATCCTTTTAACAAATTTATATAATAATCAATATATAATTTTATCCTATTGTATTTTCTATATTAAATTTGAGAAATTTAAGGGCCTTATGATATCTAATAAGGGATTCATAGTGAATCCTGAAAATATTCAGTTAGTTACATATTTGGATAAGCACATAAATTTGTTTTCATAAATAGTATTCTAGGATCACTAAATTCAAAAAAAATTGTGGAATTACCCATGTTATCTTATCTTATAAAAACTTTGTGTTATAGGAGAAAACATTTAGAGTGATACATTATATATATTTTTTGAGATGATAACAGTTAGATTGAAATCCTCTTTAATCATTGGTCTTCCATAGAAAGGTGTTGGTTATAATATCTTTTATAATTCATCACCTATGAGATTTTATGGATTTCTAATAATGTGGATTAATTTTGAAGTATATATATTGTTATTAACACACACATGAAAATAACTAAACCATTCATGATATATTGTTTTTAGTTGTGATGCATGTGCTTAATACTTTATCTAACTTCATCTTTAAGAAATTGTTTATAGTGTTTCCAGACCACAAAAATATGAAGTATATGTATAAACATTGATGGATCTAAACATGAGCCATATAAAAATGGTTGGTTTATGATTAATAAATTTATTTTCATAAAATATATACCATTAGAAAAGGTACTGGTGTTGTAGATACTTTAAGTGTGATATTACCGACCGGGAAACATAATAATAACATAAAAAATGGTTCCTGATTATATAGTTTTCTATGTTCCACTCATATGAAGAGACAATCACAAATATTTTATTTCTATATTTTTTATTATATAGAATATTCTCGGATGATCATATTGGAATTAAACATGATTAGGATATATATTTTAATTGTTTTATTAGGAATCATTATGGGCAAGAGACCTTTAGTGATCGTGCTAGATCTCATAATAAATTTTTTTACATTAAATGGTGTATAGTTATTTTGATAGAAAAAAATAAAAAATTGATATATATTGGACATCAATCAAGTTATTTATGGCACTTTGTACATACCAAGATGTAGTATGACATGAGATTTCATTTCTAGTCGAAATGAATGGGTTTTTTAAATGTTAATATTTTTATCTGAATTTGTTAGATGTCATAAAATTAATAGAAAACTTAATATTACTTTAATATTGTTGAATAATTTTCCCATTATAGTGCATAAATGAGATGATATGTTCTTGTAATTCTTGATTGGGATAACGTGGACTAATAATAGTAAGTATAAAATAATTTTTATTATTAATTTTCTCATGATATACGTGAATTTATGAAATATCATGGAGTCAGTGATGGTAGTGTAACTTAGGAAGCAATATGTGTAATTGGTTTTAAGAAATCCAAATGTTACAGTGGCTATTGTATCGAATAGGGACCCATGATTCAAATATTAAATTTGGAGTGGATTATAGTTTGTGATGGGTTCACAGTTGATGTTGTGAATGGATTATTATCCTTATACTAGTGGACAATCAATAAAATGTTATCCAAATTTATGAGGACAGGATTCTAGATGAAATTATTTACTATAGTGGATCATGGGAAGAATAGAATTATTTATTTTAATTTTCTTATAAATATTATTATAAGGAATTTATTTGGATACATCAATTCAATTAATTTTAATGATGGTATATTATATTTACTCTATATTTGGAGATTGCTAGAAAATTGTCAATGGTTGGATCTATAATCATTAGAAATATGGAGTATTCAATAAATTTATTTGAAAAAGGATAGTGAAATCTCGTAGTTTTTTGGAATCATATAGCAATCTAAAGGATCCCCCATTAGACATTTGATATTGGTGATTATATGTCTCTCAGTGTTTCACTGATGTTTAGATATAATTGTTTTTTGGGAATATGGAAATTTAAAACCATTCTATGTCAGTGAGTATGAGTTAGAGGAAAAAATCAAAATGTTGTCTTATACATTTGGCATACTAATAAATTTGACTTCTATTACTGATTTTTATAATATTTCCCTACTTAATAGGTATCATCTAGATTATTCACTTATGATTTACAATGATGAAAATTTAATTGAACATAACACACATTTTTATGAAATGACTATTTAGATAATGGAATCATAAGATGATGTTTTTGGTGGAATAATGGCCCTATTTATTTGGGTTAATTGATATTTTTGTAGGTAAAGTTAGGGTACATGAAATAATTAAACCGTGGTGATTCTAAAATGACAATATATATTCTCATGTTAATGATTATGTTCCCTTAAATGGTTATAATTCTCCAAAAGAGGGGATAATTTTTAAAAACTAGTATAAAAACTAGGTACATAAGTATATTTTGCTTTATGTTTTTCATGTTTGAGTTTGTATGAAATATTGGATAATATTTTTTGAAATGTCGGTTGATGGAGGGATCCAACAGTAAGCTAGCGGGTAGAATTGTGTGGTTTCTATAGGCCGGATGATAATCTATATAGCAAATGGTTCCACACCCTTGTTGAAGGCCTTAAGGTTTCTCCTTAGTGGATTCATCTATTAATCATCATATTGGTAGGATTCTACTAGGAAGGTGTTAGAAGACATGTAGGTTTGAGATAACATTTAAAACCAACTGACAATTCTCTAAGAACCTATGTTTATCTAGTAATGCTTCTTGTCATGTTGTTTGGTAACATTTAAAAACTTATTTTAACCCAAATTAATTTTTAATATTACCCACTACTAACCTAACATACCCATGTCATACTTACCTTGATTATAGTCTATAATGTTATGTTCATGAGTAATATCCTCTCCTCAATGGAATTCCATGATGTTAATTGGATTCCTTGATCTTCATTTAGCATAATGTGTTAAGCAGATACATTCCAATTTGTGTTTTCCCTTATTATTAATTTTTTTGATGTCTTTTGAGACAATATTACATTATTCAGCAATTAAAAAGAAAATTGATATTATATTTATTTGATATTAGTTCTTGATAATTTAATATCTTCCTCACCCATCACCAGGCAGATAGGTAATATGGTTTTCAGTGAACTTGTAGCAGGTGTATCTACCCACCAGTATATCCCACAGTATTTTTTGAACAAATGTGTGGATTACCTTTGTTTTTAATTGTGAAACTATTTTGAAAATTGAATATATACATGGTTATAATGTAAAGGGGGTTTTAAAATTTTATATTTTTTTAAAATCTTTTTTATGAAGATTATTTTTTAAACCAAATGAATTAATAATTTGATTCAATTGAAAATTATTTTTAGGCTAGTATGCAGTATTGAATAACTATAGAAATTTTATTATTTAATGTGTAACTTGATTTGAAATATATTTTTCTTTATAAAATGTATTACAAAATATTATTTTTGATACTTGATTATAATCATGTTATAAGAAAAATTGATAGAACATGGAATATGATAAAATACTAAAAAAATGTTCCATAGTTGTGAAATAAATAACTAATTGTGGTTCCTTAATGGCATGGATTATAAGAATAATACTTTCATAGAGATTAAGGTTATAATATATTTGTAGTTAGATATACTGGATTGTGTTCCTTTGTGTTTCATTGTGGTTTTGTTGTGTACACCCTCACATTATTAATTTCTCTTTTTAGAATATTTGTTTTTCTATTCTGTCCATGTGTATTGATAATATTGTATTTCAACATCATTTGGATTAAGATTTTAATACACAATTTTACCCTTATTTATTTCATTGGTTGTATGATATGTCATAATTACATATTTATTTCCATATAGATTGATTTTGAATTTAATTACCTGTTTTTTAAAAATAAAAACAATGAAATTTTTTTATATGGAAAATGATATATATTAATGTACATTTGAAATATATTTTAAAAAATAATTAATAGATATTTATGGAAGGGCATCTTATACTTCAACTAGTAATATCTTACAGATCTTTATTCTTCAACACCTACATCATTTTTTTGGGTGTTCATAGCCTTGGTTTCATAGGTCATATGTAAATTAAAAAAAATCACATAGATTAGTACTCTTATTGTTACAATTACTATTCTAGATGGTTTGGTATTGATGTGAAATAATATATTGAAGAGGTGGTCCAAAATTCTACTTAGAGTTCAATGATCTTGTAATTTCATTTTTGTAGATATTTTTATCTTATACATGGATGTGACCATTATGATTTATTTTTTTACATGTAATATGTTAGGAATATATTTGATGATACTCCGATTTATTTATCTTATCATATGTCTTTTTTAGAATACAAATTTTCAAAAATTATTTATATAATAACATACTTATTGTCCCCAATCTAAGGTGACATGAAATGAGCATCGTTCCATGTCGCATTCCAACTTTTATGAGATTATGGGTTGAATAAGATCATTCTTTTAAGGGTATGGGCGAATAAATTACAATGGTGTTAGTGAGTATACTAATCCAGACAATATGAAGCCTAATAACGTAGATATAATTTTGGAAGAAGGTAATATATCCAAAGAACAAATGAAATTCCCATAGTACAATTTTTCCTATGAGGAAATTGATGACCCCGCATAAGAAGTTATTAAAGAGAATTGGGGAACCTAGTTTATGTAATTGTGGTGAATATAGAAAATAATTATTCTAATGTAATTGGGTGATGTGTTTGTTTATATGGGATCCCCTTTCCACTAGCTTGTGAACATGGAAGATGATGAGGATGAAAACGATGTTATCTATGCAGTGGATATAGATTTATGAGTTGAACTTGTGTGTATGGAGTATCCAAAAATCACCTACCATATCCACGCATCTATCTATTATGTAATTACTTATCTATGGATTACTAAACAATTTTCATGTTAGCTAGAGGTGTTAGTATACCAATAGAGGACCACTCTCTACAGGGGTAGGTGACATTCACTACCTAGATTCTTATTCGGTGATGGTATGGCCATATCAGCTTAGCTGGAAAGAAAATTATTATAGTTTTAGGTTTTAAAAGGTATTGTGTAACTACATATGAGAGATATAAATCATAGATCTATTGTAAAACATGTAAGGATTTCTAAACAATGAGTAATCATTAAATAATACCATCCAAACCTAAATGGGATTATAGAGTTTGTTTCCTCGAAAAAAAATATGGGTAAAATTTAAATAAGAAAGAGGTCTTTATATATTTATGATTTTCCTCCACATTATCCATTAATTAAAATATTTCTTTATTAAACATATTTTTTAAATATTTCTTACAAGTCACAATTTTGAAGTTAGAAATTAATTAATTTTTATCCAAATAGAGTAATTCATATATTAAGGGTATAGAGATAAAAAATATCATTCAATTATTCAAGAGTGAAGAGGATGGGGAGAATAAATATAATCATATTCTGATGGTAGTGTATGTTAGTGTGTCAAGGATATGTGAAAATACACATGGTTTTATTTATTTATTTTGATTCCTTTAACAATGTAGAAGATTTTTATGGTTAAATTACCAGATTACAATGAATTTCACATGATAAAATAGAAATATATTGATGTAAGTTGTTACTCAAAGAGTTGATATCAATTGATGAAGAAGGTAAATTAGTTTAAGATAACCATTGGTCAAATTCAAACCATGGGTTCCACTATCATTCTGTTTCAGATATCTCCATGGGGACTTATACCCTAGATGGTAGGATGGAATTTACTTAATTGTTCCACTAATATAGTATATTTAATTTAGTTTATATGAGTATGGATATTCTATCAAGTTTACCCATGAAGAGGTGTAGGCCTTTTGAGAATCGTTGTATCACTATAGTGTTGTTCTATTAGACATGATAATAGATTTAGATTTAAATAATTTAACACGAATTCTATCTGTGGATGAGTAAGATGGTCAGAAATAGGTTTGTACTCCAATGGTTATTTCAAAATTTATGAAACATGGAAAATTAAGCATTTTATTTATTTTATAGGAATGAATTCAAATGTGGTGAAATCCTCATTCCATTAATAAAAGATGCATGAGAATTTAATTGAGTAATGTTTTGAGGAGTAGATATTGTATGATTTAAAAAATATTAATTTCAATTTAGATATCATTTATTGAATATAGGCTAATATGGATGTTCATATAGATTAGACTGTAGGGGTGTTTCTCCTTAAACATATGCTTCTAAAAATATAATTTTTTATGTAATTTGATGTAATTGGTGCATGCGAAATTTTGGATTATTTCTTGTGATAAGTATAATTATGAACACCTTTGTAGTGTGTGGACAATACTTAAGGTCATGGAGTAGGGCCTGACATAGTTTCATTTTTGCTCATAAAAAATTTATGAAGAAATATATCTTTTATGGTTTATGTCACATAGGGCAGGGATGTACTATTTATGGTAATATAAATAGGACAATGGGTGTGAAATTTTAATTCTAGTTGTAATTGAAAAAGGAGAAATTAGGTTTTCTGCATTGAAATAAGGAAGATGGAAAATATATCATGAATAAGAAATCAAAATTCCAAAGTATGTAACCTCCAGATTAGTGTATATATTTTATTGTCGTAATACATGGAATCATATTTTTATTACATAATTATTTTAATCAAAATAGGATTGGAATGAATTCAATGGGAAAATCGAAATAATGAATTACACATTGATGCATTGTTATTGAATAACCATCAAAACCTCTAATGTTGATCATTTTCATTCCTATAAGAAAGGGAATCACCATTGTGCTAGGATTGGAAAAGAATAAAATCCAGTCTCCAAAAAATCCCACACTCATGGATTATTATAACATTGAAAATTTTGTGAGGTCTAAGACAAGTTTTTCGGATGTAACTACCAATATTGTAATACAATAATTAGTAGTTATGTATTTCACTGATGGCAGAGTGGTATAAGGCCAATGAATCATATGGATTATTCTCTTGATTAGAGATTAAGGTATACACATATTGTTTTTTTATGGTGAAGAATGAGTTATTATTAATTTCATACATATGGGATGACCATTTAACTCACATGAAACATTGATTTAATGGTAATATTTTTAATAAATATGGAAAAATGAGTTTCGACCGTTGCCTAAAACATAAAACATACACCAATTATATTTCTACCAAGAATCCATTTAGATTTGTTCTCTAGCTATGATATAAAAATTTGCATCATTCTCTCATTTTCAAAGAAGATATTTTTTCTATATCAAATACTAAGGGGAAAATTAGACCCTCAGGAAAAAAAATATGGATATTAAGTAAAAAATTGTAAATGTGTGTTAAAGTAACATGGGGATAGAATTTCATTAAATGAGAGTTTCAATGATGAGCACCAGGTATGACAAGGGGTTGAAACCACCAATAACATGAGGATGAATGATTCACTATTGTGTGGGAAATAATTTGTCATTCCAAGATGTTTCTATGTTTCTATGTTTATGTTCATTTTTTTGAATATTAATATCCCACCTGATAAGAGTCATAATGATTTTCCATGCGACTTTTTTTATAAATGGACTGAAGAAAAAGTTACAATTCACATGAATTGGAAATACAGAGACAACTGAGATTCTATCATAGATAAATTCATGTATTTCAAAGTCTTGATTCTCAAAAAAAGGAAAATCTATTCAAGTGATGGGGGAATAAAAGTTTTTTTGAATTGAAAAACTGATAATATCATTGAAAAAACTTTAGGAATTTTTCACATAATTTATGATCATAATCCTATGACCTTATAATTATTACATTTATGATCATGAAATATAGACTAGGGAGATATTATTGTTCACAATTATACATCTTAGACTGAGGTGTACCCAGATCATTTGTGAAACCCTGGTAATATAACACCAAATTTGAATTGAGATATTGATTATAATAAAAAAACCATTGGGTATATTGAATATCCATTATGTTCATTATTTTTAGACCACATGTATTTTAAATTTTTCATATTTTTTTAATATTTTTAGTGGGAACTCAAATTTTACATAATTTTTTGGATTGGATGAAATGATGTTTAAATTGATTTAAAAGTGACTAAATGGGAGATCATAGGTCATCGATTTTCTATAAATATTTTCCAAACCAATGGGTCTATTGAAGTTATGATTTCATCTTCAAGGTATAGATGACATGATACACAATATTAGTCCCTTTTCATCTTTTATATAAATTTCTCCCATGCCATAAAAAGATATTATGTGGATAGTGGAGTATTTACATTTCTCATGGAACCCATTATGGATTTTTTTTCATCCAAATAAAAATTTATGAACCATTCCTTGTGAATTACACATTCAGGACGAATAAATTGCTGAAGGAAAGGGATTAGGAAAAATGAATATTCATATGATTGTTTCTATATTTGTTGGACATCTTACACAATTCATTCAAGGATATGATAAATGATATTAGTTTGTTCATATAAAATGTTTGAAGGAAAATTCATGATGTGAATTGGAAGAGGCATTTGCAAATATGAACTGGCCTCAAGAATAGAACCATACATTTTATTTTACTGATTAGAGGACTATGTGAGGTTTTAAACATGGATTTATGGGTGAGGTAACTAGATGTAAATAGTGTTATAAATAATGAAATATATGGACTTTGGAGAAAAACACCTTAGATAATGTGATAATTCAGAGAAGATATATGATCATTAGATTATTGTCATAAATAATATACTAATTATAATGATATATAGAAAAAATATAATGCACAAAATGTAATGATATATATATTATATACATCAAGTGATAATACAAGGCATAGGTGATTGATTGGATTTTCATGTGAGAAGAAGGGGATAAATACTCGTAGTGACCGGTGAATGTTCCATCATCTGGGGAAATACAAATATTTGTGTAGATATTATAGTTATCCTAAAACTGAGGCACTATTGATTCACTATATATATATATATATATTTGGGTGAGAATAAAAAAACATGTAGTTAATGATATTTATTAGACAATAACTGTAGAATAGTGGAATTCTCATCAGTGACCAATTACTGTTTCATGATTTTTAATGTCATGTGATATGGACTACACCATTTTAATCTCATAATATTAAGACATAGGAAATTCAATTTAACAACATCTGTAAAGGATGGAAATTTTTTTACAAATATTTTTGATCTGTAGTGTTGAAAAAATTGGATATGTTAGGGGGCATGTAAAACAATAGAAGAAATTAAAAACTAATTTAAATGAAGGAAAAATGTTCTCGACTAAACAAAAAAATCTTACATAGAGTTATTCACACTATTAGGGCATTATTCCTATAAAATATGGGTTACTAGTAGTTTATGGTATAAATGAATGGACTAGTGGGGTGAAATAATTATTTAGAATGATTAGTGAAAATAGATCAATAGTGGAAATTCATCGGGCTCAACAAACATGAATCATGATTATGTCATTCCATGATCAGTGGTGATCGATAGTTTAAGGACATTCATCCAAGACCATAAGGGGTTGGGTAGTTTTATTTCATATATACCAAATTATTTCACAATTAATTAAGTGTGAAAATATGGCCCAAGGAAAAACACAACATTAATTGAGATGCACAATGTGACACCGAAAAATGCATAACTAGTGACTCTCAATTTTTTTGTGGAAAATGGCCAATGGGTGGTTTGTCTTATAAAATATTTGGTTGGGTCAAATAAAACATGAATTTTTTATCCCATGTTATAGTATATATTTCCGACAGATGGGAAATTTTGGGTTGTTTGGATTAAATTAATGTTTTCTTGACTGAGAAGGCTTCTTGGTTATGGTCACATGTGTCCATAATCATATTTTTTTAAATCATCTACAATTAAAAATAGCACATGAGTCATTATTTGAGTTGAAAAAAAGTAGTGAAAAAATATCACCCATGGATAATGAGAGTTTACAGTATCAGTGGATTTTTTATGCTAAAATCCATGATAGATTATCAGAAGATCCAAAGTGATAGGGTATTCCAGTCTATGAATAAACATACAAGACCAGATTTTTCTAGGAAATGTCAAAATTTATGAGCATGATAAAACATTGGGAGTCGAATTTAATAAATCAAAAGGGGATATTGAAGAATAATATCATTGCCTTTATAATTTTAAATATAATGGGGAGTGAAAATCTTGTTGACAATTACTATTTAAAATGTATTAGAAATGCATTTTATTATACCACACCATAATGGAAGGGGAATAAACATTATCATAAACCACTAAAAATGTATTTAAATCAAGATTCATTTTGTATTAATACCAAATATCCACTACTGTGTGTTCTTTGGAAACAAGGTAGGCCTTTGGATCACTATTCTATCATTATAGGGAAACACATTTAGATTTGAAGTATGAGGTCCATCCAAATTGTGGAATACACGGTTTTTGAATATGAATGGAAAATGACGATTAGTCATAGTTATGCAAATCAAGTTTTATATCACCAATAGTTGTGAACATAATAGTTTTTTTTTTGCATAAGTGATGGTCAAACCCATTCAAGGCGGTGAGATATTTTTTTTCGTCATATGATTGAATGAAACCACATTTAAGGGTGTCGATCATCGATACATGGAAAGGATGATGAAAATTTCATAGGGGAAATAGTTTACTGGCCTACGATAAATTATTTAATAATCTATGCATATAAAATGGAATGGGAACCAACCAAAAAATGTAATAGTAAAAGGTACACTATGTGGTTGGTGAACAAAAAGATTGGGTTTCCCCCTAGGCTAAGGATGGTGAGAAAATTATATAATATAATAATCATATTGTAATATGTTAGAGAAACTGTTAATGTTCAGGAACCTCTAACCAATGTTATTATATTTTATCATCTTGTATATATTATGTTGTTCAAAATTATTAATTTTCTACTAGATGTATGATATGATTCATAGTTAAAATTAGTTAATCCATGACTATGTATAATGTAATTTTGGTTCAATCATTGTGGACCCTTTTCAAGTAGTTTATCTTAATAAAAAATAGAAATATGTGTGATTAAATGTTACATAAAATGCTATTGATCATAGTCTTTTGTATTATAGTTTCTTGAATCAATGAAAATATCTGCTCTGTAGTTTAGAGTTTTGTTTTATGAATGGTAAACACACTTTTTAATTTCATCCATTGAAATTATTATGAAATAATGATTTTCAACAAATAGCTACAATTTTATTATACCTGGTCTTTAATCAGGTTACAAAGAAAAATTAAATACATATATTGATATATAAATTACTTATTCATAAACATTTTTATGTAGGTTTATGGTACATCCATCATGTAAAATATGAACAATGAGTATGTCACATTGAAGTGTATAATATTAATTGAATAGGGAAAATCCCATCTGGGCTATAACATTTTTGGTTTTTGTCTAGGTATCATTTGTTCATTCGAATCTATATGTAATTGACCTTATAGGATGGAATGATGTCAAAAAATCTTATTAAAATATACAGACACAAGGTTTTGTAATGTGTGTATCTTATTCTCATTTAGTGATTTCGTTCCTTCTATGAATACTTGACATTTATTATCTAGATTTATTTGTGTATATATATATATTATTATTGTTATGGTATAATAGAATATAGGCCTTTATTAAACAACATTCCTTTGTTTCATATATAATAGATTATGGTGTTGGATGTGTGATTCATAATTTATCATCTAATATTACCACATAGTATTGGGGATCTTATCAAGATTTTGTTGGTTGATTCAACCATTTTATAAAAAATATTTGATAGATTCATGTTCATTGAAATGATTTTGAAATTTTCTACAATATGATAGTGAATCTTTTGGATAATAAAATTCTGTTCTTGGATTGAAATACCTATAGCATGATGCCACCTATGTATTGTTTTGAATTCCTTGAGAAATGTGTTGGGGATCTATAACCATTGAATTTTGTTTTTCCTGTAAAGTTAATAAAATTATCATATTTTACAAATTTAGGGGAATTACATAACCCAAATTGAAATAAAGTTGGTGGATACAAATATTATACAAAAATATATGGTTTCTACTAGTTCGTTGGGACCCATAACATCCATTCCCTATAAAACTTTTGGAAAATATTATTTTCCTATATTTTATATGATCCAAAAAATGATTCAGATCGTTTTCAGGAATCAAGAATGCCTGAAATAATTTGGTAAATCCAATGATGTCTCTAATCATAGTGGGTAGAAACTCTTCCAACAATTGTATTGAATGGGAGTGAATCAATACTATATAGTAAACCCCAAATAAGGGGATATAGAAATATTTTATGACACTTGCGACATATTTTATTTGTAAAAAATGTAGATCTATATAAAGAAATATATTTTAATAGAGTGTACCGTATTTGATGTGGTAATCAAAGAGGAAAAATTTCACCACACACTGGTTGATCTACTGACACTTTGTTTGTTTGTATGAAATAGTTCCTTTATTATGGTAACCAATCAATGAATCCATATAATAAAATTTATCTTTTTTTAATGTGAATATAAATACATTGTATGGAATAAATGGATGTGATTTTATTTAAATCCCAACTCTCATTTTTAGTAACAAAATTGGTAATCACATTATTGTGAATACCTTGGAAAACAATTTCATCCTTGTCGGGATCATTCAGAGATATATTCATGGTTTTTTGTAAATTGTCTAAACAATTCAAGAATAGTGGTAAATAAAAGACCATTATATATGAGGGTAAAAATTCCATTATTTCATGAGCTTTTTTGAATAATAGAAACAAATAAAACTTCTTGAAGGTATAATTTTTATTTTTTTCATGATTATCTCAATGTCACCATACATTAAAAAAACTAGAAAAACAATTTTGATTACAAAATAAAGACTGGTGATGAGGTCATAATAATTATCCTCATTATTTTATTCTCCCTATATTAGTATGAATGAAAATATATTTAGAACATTTAATGGATTTATGAAGAAAAATAAATGTCCAAACAATTAGATAATTGGGTTTTCGATTATTCACTGAGAGAATCCCCAAGAGGCACCAAATAATTAATTTTTCTGACATGGACTTTCATTAATTGATGAAAAGGTTGACCTTATCAATGATTGTTTTTTCTATGCAAAAACATTATTAAATTTTAATTTTACTATGAAATATTCTAATTATTGACACTCGAATAACATTGGAGGGTTGATCTTAATGCTGATGTGCTGAATAATTACTTCCCATTATGCCAATAATTTACTCAAAATTGGATGGTTAAGGATATTCTATATTTATGTGATATAAGTGATTGCCATGATCTCATGATTCTATTTTCAGTGTCATTTATTCAGGACTATGAATATTATATAAAGGATGTTATTGCAAATGTATGAATATAATGACTTAGTATCTTGAATAATGAAATTGAGACAATACACAATATTCTCTATAAATAGTTTTCTTTTAATCCATGATTGTTTATAGGGGCCATTTTTGGGTACTCAGCCAGAGGTCTCGAGTTTTTCCTAAAATATGAGGTTTTATAACTAGAATATATAAAAAAATCTTTCTTTATTCCAATAGACATTGCCTATTATTATTTATCTCACTAATTGGTGGTCTTTATCTTTATCATCATTAAATATGGATTAATGTTTTCTAACAAATACAATATGAATGTTATATTTAATATATTAATCAATACTATTTGACATTACGTATAAGACACATTTTAATTGTAGAAATGATCTTATACTAGAAAATCATGGGGACGCTATATCTAAAAATTAATATATTAAAAAACATTCATATGAGAAAATATACAAAATTTAATGTGTTTATTTTCATACAATGTGTATAGATCCTAACAAACACCTCCTTAAGATCATTGAGGTGATTTATTCATTGGAAAAAGATGAACACCAATCAATCATATTAAACTCCATAGTTATTCTATGTATAGAGTTAATTATCAGATTTATAGAGTTTTGGTTTGTTACTCTGTCACTTTTAAGTCCAAACAGAATATCTCAAATGAAACTTGTTCCCTTTTTTTCCAGAATATTATGTTCTTGTTGTCTTTGGGATCCAAATTGTTTTGTTTGTATTAGGAATACATATCCATGAAAAAATAGGTATTGAAAGCCATATATTTTTATAATCTACATCTCTATTATGTATATAGTAATTCCAACCATAAGAAAATAGTGGATGAGTACTCTAGAGATGATTAAATCTAAGATTTTTCAGATAATCATCTTCTGTATTGATATTTTTCTAAACCATGTTATATATATTTGTAATTTTTTATTTCACCTATAACATCAACCCTGAAACAATGGTAGGGATGTATATTTCTCAATGATAGATTAATCACATGGTTGGTGAAATTAAGGACATGTTGGTTGATGGAAAATGAAGTATTTTCTAACATAATTATATTTTATTTTATTTCAAATATACATCACTATTGTTTCATGATTTTTTATATTGATTTCAAATATAAATTTATATTACATAAATGATAAATTTCATCTTTACATCTCTATTTATGCTAAGGTCAACATTTTTTAGATAATAAATAATGGTAGAAACCCTCCCTTTTAAGGTTAGAGAAGCAACATCAGAGTCATCTCCATCAGAATCATAATTAATAGATGGAGTAGATTAATCATCATTCAAGGGAGAAAATATGTTGTAACTATCTTCTTATGTGGGGGAAGAAAATCCATAATATATTTAGTATCCTTATTTCTCTACAAATACCATGATTATAGATTTTAAGGTTCCCACTCTACGAGGACTGCACTGATCGGGTGAACCATTAACACAAAATATCATGTATTGGTCAAATTAGCATGTTTTTCCTACTTTTTATTATATAAAATAATGTTCATAACTACTGACTAAGTTATGGAACTTATTTTAGGAACCATTAGTTTGTTTTCTAATATTTGGAGGTTTCAACCCATTTTATAAGAGTGAATGGATTTGAGGAAATGTCTTTTTCATAGTCCTCATGAGTTGGATAACAATATCTAATGTTTTTTCTTTTAAATGGTGCATTAGAAGGATAAAAATACACTTCATAACATCTTATGAATCATACAAGGTAGGAATCAGATAATGTGGAGTTTGTACATGCTGGGAAACTTAGTCATATGGTTTATTTTCATCCCTCTTTTAATACACCAAATCAATATAAATGGATTGACATGAATCATAGTGGAAGAGGGTAACTTAAGAAAACTATATTTGAATTTTTATTCAGTACATGGTCCACTGGTGATATATAGAGGAGATAAATTCCATACTATATATCTAGTCCCATCCCATTAATACATTTAATGAAGTGTCCTCAGAAATAAACAATAATTTGGGAATAAATACAAAATCACCAAACTGAGTCTTCATATTAATCTTTTTAAAGGATTTATATTTTTTATTTTTTATATTAATGTTTATTCAGAGACATTCGAATATAAATATTATATTATTTTTTATTCCTTGTCTATGGATATTCTAATCAATCTTCGGGAAGACTATCGGTTGATAATTTCTAATGATTAGAAATTCTTGTGGGTTTTAGGCTGGATCATGGGAACTGCATGGTTGGTGGTAACCATGCTGTCAACCCAAGTTACTATGTAGTTTCCAAGTATTAAAAATAAATAAAATTAAAAGATATATAAAATTTTGAAAAATAAAAAAAATTTAAAAAATGAAAATTTATAAATGGGTTAATTATTATAATAACACCATTTTGATATTATTATTAAATATTTTTTATTTTTCTTTTGTTTTTTCACTTGAAATTTTAGGTTGGTGTTACCCTTCCCACTCACCTCTCATGTGAGTTGCACCCCCTGATTTCTTCTCTTCTCCCTCACCTCCCTCACAAACTATCCCTCCCCATCCATATATTATGTTATGTCATCACCCCCACTGACGCCCCCTATTATAACCTCTCCTCCCTCCAGTAGTTCCCTTCACAAAGTTACACCCTCCCTTGGTGACCCCCAGATCACATCTCCCCTTCCCCATAGGGCCCCACACTCATGTGCCCATACACGCATGCAACCACAACTTCCTCCTCCCTTGCGATTTACCCCTCTCTGGAAGGCACACCCTCTCCCCCTCTGATCTGTTTCCTCTTTTCCCATATTTTTAATGTATTTATTGGGAGTTTCATTTTTGAAAATTCTTGAAAGGGTAGATTTTCATGGGTTGTTTGTTTATCGATATTTAGGGTTTGTTGTAAATCTGAGAGGCCTTGTTCTTCCACCGATTTTAGCACCATTGCATCTGCACTCATTTAAGGTTGGTGTAACAAACTTTTTCCTTTCTAATACAATCCATTGGCACTAGTATTATTTCAATTAAATTTTAAATGTTATTATCATACGTTTAGTGTATTTAGATATGTTTTTCATGAGTTTTTATGATGTAAAAAATTGGTGGAAGTTATTTTCTAGAGGTTTCTACATATATGAAATTATTAGTGTACATGATGTGTTTGATTAAAATTGAATTTTCCTATTTCAAAATGGAATTGAGAAATTTTTATTATTTTGTATTAGTAACATTTTATATAATGATTTTTATTTTTAATTGGGTATGTTATGTGGTTTGGGATCATCATTATTATTGGTTTTTTTTTGGAAAATATTTTTTGGAATGATTATTTTTTTTAAACATTTATTGGTGGATTTGGTGTAGTTCCAGTTGTTTATTTGGATTGAGGACAACTGATGTAAGTAAAAAAAAATTCAAAATGGATTCATGGATACTCTCTGTGTGCCATTGGATATCACACATCCACGAGTGTAGAAGGTGCACAAATGGATGTGCATTAAAATAAAGAAAACACTTGGAAATAGTGTATCCTTGGTGTTTAAATGGTATGCTGGTGTGTTTTTGAAATGTAATATGAGATGTAAGAGTAAATGAGAATGATTTTTCAGATATTCCCTTGATTATGTTTTACTAAAATGGATCCAAATATAATTTGTGATATACAAGTGAACATGGTGTTTTTTCAACCTCATTCTGGTGGTTTTTCGCTGCGGGCGTTAGGAGTTCATAATTTTACATGTTTATTGTATGTTATATATATGTTATATCTATATATATTCCCTATTTATACATATTATATATTGGAACGTGGTATATTTAAAACACAACTTGGGGTATTAATATATATGTGTGTGTGTGTGTGTGTGTGTAAATTCATGTGTGTGTAAGTGAAAATGGGTCAGTTTGAGTGGTTATCACCAAAAATGGAATGTTTAAGGTAGGTTCCCTTTGAAATATTCTTTAAATTTAATAATACATTGATTTCATGTCTTAAACACATTAATATAATGGGTATTAGTAACATTTTTTATAGTTAATTATATTTGTAAAATAGAGTGATGTCAACTTTGTATGTGAATTTCAAGAAACGGTTTCATTGAATGAGCATGGAAACCATTTATCAATTTCCATTGTGCGACATTGTATGTAAATTGTGTTTTTTAAATAATTCATTGGATTTTATATGTGGGAAGGTTACATGAATATATTTTTAAAATCGGTTTCCATTTTTTTTTAAATTGGATTTTGTTTTTATTCGATTGTTTTTAGAGATTATTTGGTGTGTGTGTAGTTATTTTTTAATATGATGGTAAATTGAGGACTATTAGGCACTTTAGAAATGATTTCATAATAATATTATCTATGGATGGTCCTCTTTCCTAAATTATGTTTATGTTGTGTGAGGTCTACTGTGTTTGACTCCCTTGTTATCAAATAATTTAATGGAAAGGAACTTGTACCTTGGATTGATTCAGGGGGTGACTATTGATTGTCTTGATTGTGGTTAGTTACTGTGTATGTTATGGATTACTTTTTTGTCATTTTCAGATCACTTCCTTTTTAGTATGAACATTGGAACCTATCATAACAAAATATCTTTTCGAGAACTATTTCTATACTAGTTTAGATTACGCACTGGCCAGTGGCCTATAACAGAGGAAAATTTCGTTATTATTTTTATGGGACTGGACCCCTTGATCAAGCCATATAGGGTGATGATCAGGCATTTGGGAATTATGATTCCTTCAGGAAGGTCATGATTTCAAGATGAGTCACATGTATAGTATGTTCTATATTATCTAAAAGATCCTAGGTTCTCCCATTTCTTCTGGAACTTCGTTATCTGCGGCTTATGATTGAGATTCTTGTACTAGTTGATTAATCTTGTGTGATGTTTTCCATTGCCCATGTTGTATATTTGTTAGTCATGATCCCTTGGGTAGTTTAGCATCTTTCTAAATGGGATGGAACAAGTTTAAGTTTGTTTTGAAAAAGGTTTTTGAAGAAGTTATACATTTAGCTCCACGATTTTTATGTATAAGCATCACCTTCATTATTATATTAAACTGTTCCTCATGAAAATTAAATCTGTATTTTAATGTAAAAAGGGAAATACCAAGTGATTTTTTTAAAAGAATTTTTTTTTAAAGAATACTTTCATATATTTTAGTTAAATTGTAAAATTAATTTATATTTCATTTAAATGACATGAGAATTGGAATATATTGACTGGGTATACATACTGAGTTTTAATACTCACACCTGTAGTTTTATCATTGTTTTTTGAATCAATTATGTTTGTTCCTCGGATTCTGTCATCATAGTGTGATGTTGTTTTAATGCTAGTGGTGACATGCCATGACTGGTAGAGGTAAGTGAAACATTCATTTTGTATTTCCAGTTTTCATTTTCATTGTTCATTTTATATTTATTTATTAATTTTTTTCTTTTATTTAGGGGAAAAATCATTCCCCATGATTCATTTTTATGCTAGGAACATGTTTCTATCATGTGGGGATTAGGAATGCCCTTCGGGCCATGCGGCGGGCTGGCTCAGGTGACTAGTTCATGGTCGAACAATGTTGGTTCATGAAAAAATTATTTCAAAAAGGGAAATTGTTATTTTGGTTGTATGATATATGGATATTATAAACATCTTGACATAGGAGGAAGGTTGTTGGTCGGTTCCTGATTACCACTACTCATGATGACACTTAATTTACCCGGGATAGTCAAACAATGGAGTCATTTGTATTATTTTTGTATTGAAGGATGAAAAAGAAGTGAAGACAATATTACATAATGATTTAACATGGATTACTATCCCATATGGAATCTGATAATATAATTAATGATCATATCTATTGATGCTTAATTGGGGCATGGATCATTACCATATCACCAGGTTATACATAACTACGTGATCCTCATTACAAGAAAGTAGTGTTTCTCTATAGATCTGGTTGGTTTAAGTGTGTTTCATGAAATGAAAAAGGGGTTTATAATAATAAAATTATTTCATCTAAATGGATTTATATTGGTAATATTGGTTTAAATAGTTAAATTGTTTTTTTTGAGAATTTGGAAAATGTTTGGACATGGTAAGAAAATTGGCTCGGTGAAACCCTGGGAACTCTTTATAGTAGATTGATCATGTCAGGGTATGTGTGTGGAATGTTTTTGTTGGATTGTATATATTGAAATAAAGGAACACATTTGTGATAGATCATGGGATTCCATGGGTGTTTAGTTGAAATTAATGGTTTTGATTGATTATTCATAAGAAAAATCGTAATATGAAACAATTTTTTTTTTGAAATTGAAATTGGTTTAAAGTGAGAATTTCGGTATATGGAAAGGGTATTTGAAATAAGTAAATTTTTTAAATTAAAATTCAAATGGGATTATACAATGATGTATTTCTGGTTTTTGTCATTTTTTTATTGTGGGCCTGCTATTTTGGATCAAGATGTTCCTTTCAGTTTTATTTTGGAATGATGCTAGTTTTGGTTTTGGGTTTTATGTGTTGTTATGAAAATGATCCCTAAAAATATCCCCAAGGTTCATGATGTGTCATGATAATTTTTTATTCCTATTAAATTTTACCTAAATATAAAGGTTATCAATGTCTGTTAGAGGTATTGGAGTGGCTTGAATAGGTCAAGTGTTTGATCAGATTATTGAATCATCTTGGAGTTATTAAATTACACGTTTTATTAGGTATATTAAAAGGTATAGATTTGAAAAAATGCAAGTTGTTCTCCCTAACATTATTACATGCTACGATTTTGTGGGATGTTTTTATATTTTCCATCTTCTGAGATTCAAACCATAGGAGGTGAAGATGAAGAAAAGGGAAGAGCTCAAGCATATTCATCAAGGCCAACTAACGATGAAGCCCAATGTTTTTTTTCAATGATCGAGATTCATTTTATATAGAGTCAGGGTCGTATGATATAATCAAGAATTATATATTTTATTGGGGTCATTTCCTAGAGATCAGGGATAGGGTTCTATCTTATAAGTACATTTTTTTGAGAAGCTAGTGGATGAAGTGTTCTTGGTAGAGTTGGTCCCCAGAGCATAGGAATTTGGAAGTCCAACATATCCAGTTGCTTATGAAATATTCATACATGGAATGAAGTGAAATCCATAAGAAATTATTCATAATTAGTCATCTTCATTGATTTTCGCCTTTTGTTCTTCAGTAAAGTTATTTGAGTGCCTCCAATCTGTTCGGATGGGGAATTTGAACCCATCTCATCACATAGCTCCAAAGTGGTGCCACCATTTTAATTGTCTCAGTAATTTAGAAAAGTTTTATCAGAGCTGTTTCTCGAAGAGGGTGTTCTGACTAAAGTATTCTTATGCTTGACTTTTAAGAAAGAGATGCTTCCGCCATCATAGCCCTAACCACATGTCTGAAGTTGATGCCTTCACATAATAAATAGCTATCATGGGTGTGATACTCTGGCCTAGTTTTGTGATCCATATTGGGATTGAAACATTTAAATTACTATAATTATTTTTTTATTATACGAATGTTTTTAAATCGTATTATAATCATTTCCTTAAGAGATTATGATGTGAATGTTTTATTGTAATACATGCATTTTTGCCCATCTGAATGGGCCTTATTAAATTTATTGTTTTTCAATGAGTGCATTTAACCCGTTTGTGGGTCTAGTCATGTTTTTTCAGTGCTCGTCCATCGATTGTTGGGTTTTGTGAGATGGATGGATGGAATTTATGGTTTTATGTGTAAAGACCCATAAATTTCAATGAAATTTTTTTTATTAATTTTCTTTGAAATTTTACAAGAATGCAGTTTCTGACGGCACCTGATTCTGAGGCCCGGTGTGCCCGAAATCATTTTCCAAAGTTTGGCTCGGGTACGTTCAGTGAACAGACGAGCGGGTTTTTCTAACTTTTGAACCGGTGCTCGGAATCAAATTCTTAGGGCACCGATGAAATCGCAGCGCCGATATTTGGTAAGAAACGCCGCTTACGGAGTTGCGTTTGCTCGGGTGTGGTTTTTAATTTTCGGGGTTAAAGTTAAGAAATAAAATAATTTTACGACAAACATTATTTTATTTCACTTAAGCCACTTGGAACTCACTTGAATCCACTTAAAGCGGCTTAAGCTGAGTTGTTGCGGAAAGGATGTTATCCAACAATATCCTACCCTCTTGGTAGGATATTTGTGAGGTGGGACTTGCACGAGCCCCACCGTTTCGTTTCCGCTAAGTAACGCACCCGCGAAAACACGTCATTATGAAAGTCAACTGATGTGTTTTCATAAATTCTTAACGCACCATTTAATTGGGCAATTTTTTTTCATTGAATTAAATGGGTGGTTTATTCGTTGAAATTAATTATATGAATTAATTTCAATCATTTCATAACCAGTTTGAAATCCGTTGGCGTAATAATAAAATAAGACCAACGCACGGCTTCTGGAAAAATGTTCGTTGAGAGAATTTGACAGAAACCAAGAGTTCTTCATCCTCCTTCATGAAGAACGTGAAGACCGCGAAGAACGTGAAGAACGCGAAGAATGCCGAGCCCTTGGAAATCGAAGACGTGACGCCAAGATCCGCGACGCCGTTGATTCTTCTTCCGCGATGTTCTTCCACGGCAATCTAACCCCGCGACAACCTTCGATCGGCAGCGACAAGGTAGGGGGTTGCGCTCTTTTATTTCTTTTTTAAATTAACTTGTCGATTAAAACAACAATATAGATTTAATTATTATTAATTAAATCTTTTTGTTCTTGATCCTCGGAGTTCGTCAACGCGACACCCTTCCGCGACGACGCGACGCCGGATACCGTGACGACGCGACGATCCCCTCTTTCCGCAAAGAACGCACGTGCGACGACTTGATGAGGTAGATATTTTATTTTTGAAAATCCCTTATTCCCGTGAATGTTTCTTTAAAATTAAAGAACCGGTTTCAAATGAACAGTTTTATTTTATTAAAATTGTTGTTTAATGTGTTGAATTATTTTCTCCCATTGTTGTTAACTAACACGGAGGGTGCGGGCCAAAAGAACACGGCCCGATAACCCTCCGCTGTTCTTCGTGGTTGTGCAGATTTGGCGGGCGATGGAAAATCATGACGCAAGGGAAGTTTGTCGATCCCGCAGTGAAGAACGGAACCCGGGAGGAACAACGGCGCAGACGAGAAGGAAAACGGACCACCAGAGCATCTCAGGTGGCACGTGGAAGCGGCCGGCGGCGCCGACCGCCAGAGGTGGCGGCAGCCAACGGATCCACGGCCGCGCTGGTCTGGTTCACATGCACGGGATGCGGCATAGCCGCGTCCGTTGCTCCAGCGCGGCCCCAACGTGGGGCAACGGCATCTCCAGACCGCGGGGGCGGCGCCCCGCGGCACCCAGGCGCTCGGCCGCTCGGCCGAGCCGAGCCAGGCCAGTTCGACCGGTCGGGCCATGCCCTGGCCGGACCGGACCGGGTCGGGTCGACCCGGTTCGGCCGACCCTGGGGGGGGGGGGTGGGGGTCGGGCCTGGTCGCCCCGTGCCTGGACCCCCCGTTTTCGGACCATTTTCGATCAAACTCCCGTAACTTGAGCTACGGGCCTCCAAATGACTCGCCATCAGCGGAAACGCGATCCTTGGATCGAGACGGTCGTTTTGGTTTATTGCACTCAAGGTTTCAGAATACTTTGAGTTCGGCCGGGTTGGTTCGTACACGAAACCAACCGGGCATTCGGAGCAGAAACGCTCATATCTTGAGCTACGGACGTCTGATTGACGTACCGTTAGCTTTGTTGAATTCCTCTATGTGAGACAGATCATTTGGCTCACTCCGCCCGAGGATTGGACGCAGGTGGAGTACGGTCGGGGTGGTTTTTCCTTAAAAACCAACCGGGCCCCTGGGACGAAAAAGCCAATAACTCTCAGACCGGGCGTCCGATTGACGCGCCGTCTGCGACGTTGAGTTCCTGTTGACGATATAGAACATTTGGATACATAAACATCAGACTTTGTGACAGTTGATGTATCGGCCTCTCGGCTCATGGAGCAGACCCTCCCGAACGAGTTTGCTGTGTGCGGGAACCCTAGAGCAGGCTGAGACTGCTACTTCGACAGCGACGACTGTGCAGAGATCCTCAGTGGATTGCAGCGACGACTGTGCAAAGGTCCTCAGTGGACTGCGATGATGAAGAAAACTGGTCTTGTATCCTATGTGGGTCCTAGCTCTACTAGTCTTGTATCCTATATGGGTCCCAGCTTAGATGATTCAATACTGGTCTTGTATCCTATGTGGGTCCCAGTATAGATGAATCAATGAAGACAGATGCTCTTGTATCCTATGTGGGTCCTAGCTGTGCTGGTCTTGTATCCTATGTGGGTCCCAGCTTAGATGATTCAATACTGGTCTTGTATCCTATGTGGGTCCCAGTATATATGAATCAATGAAGATAGCTGGTCTTGTATCCTATGTGGGTCCTAGCTGTGCTGGTCTTGTATCCTATGCGGTTCCCAGCTTTGATGATTCAATACTGGTCTTGTATCCTATGTGGGTCCCAGTATATATGAATCAATGAAGATAGCTGGTCTGGTATCCTATGTGGGTCCTAGCTGTGCTGGTCTAGTATCCTATGTGGGTCCCAACTTTGATGATTCAATACTGGTCTTGTATCCTATGTGGGTCCCAGTATAGATGAATCAATGAAGACAGCTGGTCTTCTATCCAATGTGGGTCCTAGCTGTACTGGTCTTGTATCTTATGTGGGTCCCAGCTTTGATGATTCAGTGCTGGTCTTGTATCCTATGTGGGTCCCAGTATAAACGAAACAATGAAGACGGTTGGTCTTGTATCCTATGTGGGTCCTAGCTGTACTGGTCGTGTATCCTATGTGGGTCCCAGCTTTGATGATTCAGTGTTGTTCCTATATCCTATGTGGGTCCTAGCTTAGATGATTCAGTATCTATGTCTGATCATCTCTTCCACCTTTTCGATAATGTATACCTATGTGAGCTGAATCTTGTGTTACTCTCTTTTGTGGATTGTGTTTAACTATCCTATGTGGATTTACTGTTTTCTCTCCTTTGTGGATTGTGTTGTGCTATCCTGTGTGGATTTACATTTGCTTTCCTATGTGGATTTACATTTTGCTCTCCTTTGTGGAGTGTGTTGTGTTATCCTGGGTGGATTTACGTTTTTCTCTCCTTTGTGGGTTGTGTTGTGCTATCCTGTGTGGATTTATGTTTTTCTCTCCTTTGTGGGTTGTGTTGTGCTATCCTGTGGGGATTTACGTTTGCTTTCCTAAGTGGACTGGGTTGTGCTTGCGCTCGAATGTTGGAGCCGAACAGGGATTGATGACTTAGGTATATGTATGGGCATATACCTAAGCAGTGTCGGTTGTTACTTTGTGATTGTATCTTTCCATTGTGGTTTATCCTTTGTGGATTTCGGGAGACCTTCGGGGGTCTCGAGGTCCCTATTGAGTATCTTATACTCACCCCTGCACGGGCTATGCCCGCACTACGTTGTGTTGGTTGCAGATGACGGACAACGTTGATTGTGGTTGAGGCATGCAGAGCAGGACGGTACCTGGAAGTGGACCACTGGGCGGGACGTACTCGAAACGGACGGCGGGACCCGAGGAGCAGTGGAGCTATCTGTACCCACCCTTCTGGTGGGATTTACAGAGGACGGCCTGACGCTAATGCTTTTCTTTTTGTTGTTTTCCCCTTTCAGTTGTACTTTACAGTTGGGCTTGTATTTTCGGCCCCTTTACTTTCAGCACAGCTTGTTACAGTTTTTACATAGTGTTTACTTTTCCGCTTTCTTATTCTGTGGTGCTTGTTTACTTTTCAAAGTCAATGCCTTCCCTTTTTTGGATTTACGCCTTGGTGCTAGTTTCCAGCCCCTGGCCTATGAAGGCGGGCTTGGGGTAGTCACGGCACGGTCCCCGAGGATGGGTCGTGACATTATGATTGATCTGAATTTATTTTTATGGGTTTTTACCTAGTGTAATGGATTTGTATAGTATTCGTGTGTTCTTGGTTCTTGTGGTTGTTTTATTTCATTTAGTAGGAGTGGCATGTGTGGGAACATCCCTTGTTTTGGGTGGAGTGAGGATTTTTCTCACTCAATGTGGAAGATGTTGATCTATTTTCCCCTATCTCAGTTTTCATGGAAATTTTGTAGCATGTTTTCCTATAAAGTCATGGAGTTGTTTCTTGGTTTCATGTATATGTTTTTTAGTCCAAGTTAGGATTTCCCATGTTTTTTCCCCTCTCTATGGTACTGTGATTCAAATTTTTAAATTACATGCCAGTATAATCCTTATGGTGTGGAGGACCACATTATGTTATCCCATTTTTTTATGTTGTGGATTCATCTATATTTGTTAGGTGTGACTTGGGGAATAAATAGTCACCCCAAAATTTCTTGTTTTTTTGGTTTTACTCGGGCATGGACTTGATGTTTGGTTATCATTGGGATTTGTGTCTTTTTAGGAGTAGAACATCTATTTAGAAGGGACAATTATCACACCCCCATCATTTATAATTATTTTATTATATTATTATTTAGCATTGGATATTCTCTACGAGGTTTGGGTTGAGTTTTGGATTAAAATTATCGAATTTTTTATATTCATGTGGGTTTTAGGCTACTGTTGGGGAACCACACGGCTAGTGCTAACCATTCGGTCAGCCTAGGTGACCTTGAGGTTTCCTTTATTTGAAAATAGTTATAATTAAGAGTAATATAAAAATAGAAAAAATTAAATTAAATTAAATTAATAATGCTGATAAATGTCATAATAATAATAATTGTAATATTTTGATAATATTATTATTGTTTTATTAGCTATTTTAATTATAATTTTTTTATTTTTTATCCCTAGTTTGGGTTTTCCTTACCCCTCATCCCCATGCATGGCACACACCATTTCTTCCTTTCTCCCTAACCTCCCTCGAGCACTATCCATCCCCTTCCCACTCATGCACGACACTGTCACCTGCTCCAGCAACCACTCCTCCCTCTCGCGATTCCCCTCACATGGTTCTGCCTTAACCAATAAACCCCTACTCACATATCTTTTTTCTATCATAGACAATCCCTTGTGTATCCCATACTCATAAGTGACAACCTGCACCCCATCCCTACTGAGCTGCTCCTCTCCGACAGTAGGACCCTCTCACCCTCATGTGAGATTCCCTCTCTCCCCCACTATTTATAGTATTTTAAGGGGTACTCTTGTTTGAATATACCCTAATGGGTAATGATTCATGAGGTTTCTTTTTTCATTTATTCGTGGTTTTTTATGTTAGGGGGCCTTGATCTTCCTTATATTGAGGTGATGTTTCATCTACACCCCATTTGAGGTATGCGTTTCCAACTATTTCTTTTCTAAAATAATCCATGGACACTGGTATGCATTAAAATTTTTCAAATTTTATTCTATTAGTTTTAGTGCATTTACATAGGATTTTGTGATGTTTTAATGATAGAAATATTAGGTGCAAGTGTTTTTTTTTGTTTTTCTACCTATATTATAAATAGTGGGGTATATGGGATGTTTCATTAAAATGAAAATTATTATTTGTAAATTTTAATAGAAAACATGTGAAAATGGTTGTCATTATTTACATTTTATATCATGATTTATATTTGTAATAAGGTATGTTGTTTGGTTTATTAGCCTCTTTAGGGTTGGGGATTTGTGGTAAAAATGTATTCAAAAGATTCTTTTGTTTTATAAAAATTTATTTGTGGCTTCAGTATCGAGCATTTATTTTAAATGGTTTAATGACAAGTGATGTTCTCAAAAATGGTTTCAAAATGTTTTCATGGATAAACTATGTGTTCTATTGGATGTGGCACATTCATGAGTGTATGAGGTGCACTCATGGATGTGTGTTCAAAATAAGATGAAACTTTGAAATAGTGTTTCCTTGGTTTATAAAGCATATATTGGTGTGTTGATAAAATTTCATGTCAATGTATAGAGTAAAATAATATTATTTTGGTTATGTTGATCATATTTTGGTCTTCATAAAATGATTAAAATTTTATTTTGGAATGACATGCAAACATGGTTTTTTTATAGTGTGCATTGGACATCGTTGTGGTGGTTTTGTGTTGCGGGTGTCGACAGTTCATTCATGAACATGAATAGGGTAATGTATATATTTATTTAATCTCAAAACATATTATTTCATGAAATGAATAATATTTAGAATTATACTAGCGTTATATATATATATATATATATGCGTGTTTGTTTAAGAAAAATGGGTCTGTTTGAGTGGTCTCCAAAAAAAGTGTCATGTTTGAGGTAGGTTCCTTTTTCTTTTTTATTTATAATTATGAATACATTGATTTATTTTATATAGAATTTTTATTTAATTCTTTTTTGTAAATTTTTTTTAGGAATAAATAATTATTGATAAATTGAGTGATTTACACATTGTATGTGAACTGCAAGGAATTGTTTTATGGAATGGTTCTGCCAAGAATCTATCAAGTTTCTAAGTTCACCTTTGTATTTGAATTTTGTTTTTCTTAGAAATGGCTTCGGTTTTAAATGTTATTGGGTTGGTAAAATATATATTTCCAATGGGGTTACAATTATTTTGAAATATGAAGCATTTTTTATTTGATTCTTTGGAGGTAAGTTTTTTTGTGTGTGGTTCTTTAAGAAATGGTTTTGCATAAAATGAGTATTCGAGGCCAACTTGGTGCTATAAAAATGGATTTATTGGTATACTATTATAGTCCTCATGCCTTTATTATGTTAATTTTGAGGGAGGTCCTTTGTGTATTACTCCATTTTGATCAAATAGTTGAAAATAATGTGACTTGTTCTTTCTAGTGATTCCGGGGTGACTTTTTTCTGTGTTCCTTGTGTGTGATGCATGTATATGTGATGCAATTGTAGTTCGAAATTGTCAGCTAGGCCCCCATTTTAGTCTAAAAAAGTAAAACATGCATAGAGAATATATTTTTGATAAAATATAGCTTCACTCGTTCAATTTAAACACTAGTACGTGACCCATTGTAGAGGTATATTTTGGTATCAATGCTATGGGATTAGGCCCCTTGGTCAGGGAAGGTAGAAATATGATCAGGTTTTCGGGCATTATGATGTCATCATGTAGGGAGTTCCTTTTTGATGAGCCACAAGTATAGTATAATAGAGACAATTCACAGGCTCTTAGGTTCTCCCATTTTTTCTGGCACTTAGTTTTCTACGGTAGATGATGGAGATGAAAGTACTAGTTGATTAATATTTTTTTGTTTCACATTTCTCATGTTTTATATTTTTTGATGATATTTACTTATGTATTTTAACGTCTTTATAAATGAGTTGTAATGGTTTTATGTGTATTTTGAAAAATACATTGAAAATGTTTTACATTTCCTTCCTCTAATTTTATGTTTTTAAAGAACCATTATTAAAATTATAACATCTATATCGTGAAAAGGAAATTTGGTTTTTACTTGAATAATTAAAATAAACTATGATTTTCCTTGGAAACAAATGGTGTAGAAAAAATACTTTCCTATATTTTAGGTCAAAATTTAAATAGATGATTCTTATATTAAAAGGAAGTAAAAATGGGAATATCTTGTATGGGAAACCTACTAATGTTTAGTACTCATACCTATAGTTTTCTCTTTGTTTTTAGAATCAGTGCTAATTATTGATCAGTTTCTGTCCCCATAGTGCGATGTCGGCAAGAGGTCGATATTAAATAATAAGGTCACATAGAGGTTTGTAAAAAATTATTTACTTTCCACTGCTAGTTTTCATTTTTAATGTTTTACATTATATTTATTTATTTATATGGGTATTATTTATGTTACAAATAATTCCCCTAGTTTTATTATGATCCCTAACACTAGTTTCCAACCTGTGGGGATCGGAAACTCCCTTAGGTCCATTCCAGAGGCTGCCTCATGTATCTAATTCAATGTTGACCTAAACCCATTCATAACAATTCATCTTTTTTTTGGTGGCATCAAATTTTGTAAACCCCATATTGTGATGTTTTTTAGTCATGGTGTTTTTTATTTCTGAACCATTGTCAATAATTCACCATTCTATTTTATTGCCTTATATTTTCTTAAAATAATGAGAGGTTTAATGTTCACATAAATCTTATCTCACATATCATTCCTATTGAATGGGATAATGGATAGACAATCCCTAGGTTTAGTATTATCTATAAGGAGTAATTTCGAAGATTCTACACTAGTTTCATACTAGAGTGTCATTTTTAAGGGCTTAGTAAGAGGTTTATGAAGCCCCTTATTCAAGAGGATCATTCCCAAGATCATGATTCAAGACAAAAACCCACATAGTTTCTTAGGAATTTCTTTTGTCAGTATTTGGGAAATTTTCAAACTATATAGTCATTTTTCTCTAACGTGATGTTTCTATGTGTGTGGGGGTAGGGGTATCTGAATGTGGTGGAGGAAAATGACTAGAGACCAGCGATATCATTTTTTTGGTTTTCTAGTTGATGGTATGATTTGGGTAAAATTTAGTGAACCATATAATAAACCAAATGGGTGGTATGTGGAAACACATGTGATGATGATTCATGTGAATGATACAATTTCTAGTCCTAGAGAAATTCTTTCCATATATTCTCATCCTTCTAGAAAACATTATCAAGGACAAGACAAAATAATTTTTTTTAGAATGTGTACATTATCACCTTCATAAAGTTAATAAACTATAATAAACTATCAGACCATATTGGTTTGGTTCATCCTAGAGTTCTAAATAGTAGTCATCCATATTAATCTCTTTTAATGATTCATAATCACTCTCTTCATTAAATGTGTAATTTTGTATTACTTTTCTAACATAAAATCCTCTTAATGTGTGGTGTATGATTTCAACTAATTTTCAAATTAGCTCTATCACATGAAGTGGATTTTACTACCCTTACCCTACTAGCACTGACCCTTTCTATATATAGATGGTTATAATTATAATGGTGAAACTAGAGGACATGAGATAAAGATAGAGGTTAATTTATTGTGGAGATTATCATCGATAATTATATTGGATCAAAATATTGAACATCCTGGAGTATATTAATCAAACATCTATCCAACTATTTTAATGACATTCATCTTATCACTAACATCATGATCATAATTTATGGTATTGGATAGGTTTATAACATGAATTGAATGATGAAACAATTCCATTACTCTATGGTCTACATTATCCATGATCTAGAGAGTGAAAATAATTATTTCATTGATGGTGTGTCTACATAACCTATTGTAGGTGAAATGTATGGGGAACTACATAATGTTAACATCTTATGGATTCTTAATATCATTTAGAATTAGTATATTTTAAACTAAGTAAAAAAATAATGAATCAAACAACATACTCATCCATCAATAAAAAAACAAGTTCATCCTCTCTATAAAAATAATTATAGGAAATTTATCTTTATTGTATACACAGTCTACATTTATGGGGAAATATTGTGCTTAAATATGCATGTTATAATGGAATTTCATGACCATTATTACCATAGAGATATTGTATATGTAATAGAATACTATTATACATTGTCATACTTATGAATAATATAATAATAATATAATGTGTGAGCCTATTTTTGGGTATACTACATGGATTCCTTAGTGAACTATGATATATTGGTAAACTGACATACTCAACCATGAAAATTCTGGGAAATGAGGTTTTAAACAACATATTATTGAAAAAATTCCACACACATTCCTAAAATAAATCATTAGGAATATTCACATCACGGGAATACATCTATCAATGGTAGAAAATTCTATATTCATGAACATATAATGTATAACCCTTGGATTATACACTTATGTGGTTTCCAAATTCATTCCACACTGATATGTGTGTAAGATCATGTATTTTCTCTTGTGCGTTCAACATTATTTTTTTGGGTCTTTTTAATAATGTCCGTTAGTATAATTCATAACTATGAAGAATTATTAGATTTCTTCATAGGGGAAAAGATAAGGGGAAATAGAATTTGGCTATATGAACAAATTCACACCATGAATGTGAATTCAGGATGTGAAATATTCTAGGAACATGTGATGAGCTTATTTCGGGTTGTGAAGGGGTTTACTATGAATAATAGTTCAAAACATGGGATATAATTAAAAATTTCAACTATTTATTTAGTGTAAAATCCCTTCCCTAGTGCCACACATAGGTACCCTAAGCCAGTCGATCATAGTTTATCATGAATGCATCCTTGTGTACTGGAGGCTTTTGACTATTCGTGAGGGTCTGATAAGTCTCTAATAGGGAGACTATACCATCTTTTATCAAATTAATACAGTATAGAAAATAAAAAAAATTAACAGAAGCATATATATCCCTAAAAATAACTACATATGAAGATAATCATTGTGGAAAAATAAAATATCCAACTAAAGAAGAATACAATTCTTACTAATGTAAGTGTCCGGTATCTAAAATGAAAACTATAAATAAATACACCGAAGACACCCAAGAAGGTATTGAACCAGGAGAGGATTCACTAACATGGAGAGGAGAATACCTTCATTCAGGGCATCTATTTCAGAATACTGGTGGTAGGTATAAATTGGAAGTAATTAGGATATCTCAATAAAATTTTAAATATGGCCAATAGACAAATGGGGCTTGTAATAGGGGAGTTTCTTGGAGATCAGGGAATTTTTGAAATAACTTTTCGGATTAATTAATTCCCATTCACAATTATCCAATATGGGGTGCATAGTTTTCCCTAAACGAGTGACAACCACAAACAATTTATTTTAGGGGTGATTGGTTACTCTTAATAGGTCACCAAATTAAACATTTCATTTCACAGCCATATTAATCCCATCTTCCTATGTCCTTAATGTTACAAAGGCTATGGAGCACAATTTTCCCATACAATGAGCTAAGAATGCACAACCCTTTTTGTATCATATTTCTCAAAATTTCAGTCAAACTAAACTGACATCAAAAATCCAAACAAAAACTAATAAAAAGGAACATATAAGTACCAAAAGATGAGCCGGAGGGAACACTTGAAATGGCCAGGCTCTTACAATATCCCCATATTATCAGATATAGTCTTCAAGATTCACTCCCAAACCTCTCATAGATTCATATTCAAAAAATTCATGTCATTGAGCCCAGTTATATACTTCCCTATCCCATGTTTCCTCCTACACACTTCCATGATTCCACGATACATGGTCTATCAACACATTCGTTCTCCACAACACTTGCTGACTATGATCTATCACATGTATTAGATTCTCCCAAAAGGAAACATCTATCTCAAGATCAACATCATCCACATCAATCACAGGAGAATGTTTGGTGTGATACATACATTGTTTTTATACATGGAAAATTTCATGCATAACAATATATTTGTATGGAATATTCAATTAGTAATCTATTGTCTAGATTCTCTCCACTACCCCAAATGATCCCAAACCAATGTTTTTTTAATAACACTACTTCTATATCATTCGGTTACTGAACCTAGGAGAAACCTGATGGAATACATGATCACCCAATTTAAACTCCACGGGTCATCTCCGTATATCCACATATGACTTCTACCTACTCAAATCAATATCCATACATTTTCCAATCAACTGATCTTTAATCGAAATCATCATCACGGGACTCAGTCTAACAACTATAACTCACAGACCTCTATCTCGCATATTGATGATATGCACAGACAACCATAATGAGCCACTTAGGTATCTATCTCTATGGTTTATTGATAACTATATTAATATGAAAAAAACACTAAATACAAGTTCCTTTCCCAAGACCCAATGAATTCAAGAACATTTTCTTGTAGCATATCTCAAGAACAAGTATAGGTTACTCCAACATTCCATCTATTTGAGGTTAAAAAATGGAACTCCTTAAAATTTATCTAAGAAGAACTTTTTACAAGACCTACCAGAAGTGTGAAGTGAAAATTGAGTCCCAATAATAAATTATATTCTATGGTACCCCATTCAAACGGAATATATTTTGAATATACACATCTCTTAGTAACTCCACTGAGAATGTCTCCCATATTTGCCTGAAATGCGTGAATTTCTTCAGTCATTCCAAAATAACCCAGATAAAGTTTCATTCATGGAGACTTTGGTAGCCCCACCAAAAAGGGAAATTTTCTTGTCATCCCACTTCAACTCTATAACGTTTAATTACTGTAGAAATCCTAAAGGTTGTGGATGATCTGCCTTTGGCTATAGGCAACTGTATCTTCACATCATGAACCCTCTTAGTTCCTTTTTCATTTCTATCCACCAAAACTATCATTAGAGTTCATGGTACATTTAGGTCACATCTACATGTATCTCCCACGTAGAGGCATTAAATTCTTATATCATCCTTTTTTCTTTTTATCCTATGTATAATTACATGATACTTGACGTAGATGATCCTTAACTTATATGCCATCCAATATAATGGTGACTCACCACCTTAAATCCATTCCCTCAAGTAAAAACACTCTATATCCTCATAATTCATTCTCATATCTATTTCAAAAGTGTATACTCGACTAAAAATTATACAAGAGTCATCAATTCTGGGTTCTCCTATCCCACCTGAGGCAACATAGCTAGTAGAGTCCTCATCTTTCACTCGGCACTACACTCCCAAACATCTTAATTTGGAGTTTTGTTTCTCAAAGAATCAGAAACACTATTTGAATTCATAGGAATAAATTTTAGCTCAAAATTAAATGAATATATATACTCTACCTATAACCACTATTTCAGATTCAAATCATTCTATGAGAAGTTATACATTTAACTCTTGTGATTTGTATACATAATGAAAATCTCACCCAATAGATAGTTTCACTTAAAATTCACATCATAAACCACTATCTATAGCTTAAGTTCATGTTTAGTGAACTTTGATTCATGTATCCTCATCTTACATGCCTTGTAATCTATGACACAATCTCCTAGTATCAAAACACCTCCAAATCCAATTCTAGAAGTTTCAGAATAAAAAATGTAATCCTTACATAGATTAGATATGTTTAAAATTGGTGCTGATGTGAGACACGTATTTGACACCTATAAGGTCTTCTCACATGATTCAGCCTAATATAATAGTATCCCCTTTCTAGTTAATCCTAAAATAGGATATTTTAGAATGGAAATTTCTTATATGAATCTCAATAAATCAAGTGCTAACCCTAGAAGTCTATCGATATCAATTACATTCTGATGATACTTTAAAGAAGACAATACTCAACCATTCTCTCAGCCCATTAAGAAACCGTACTCTAAGATTATTTTTCCCTAATAATACTACTTGAAAAATCCAAAATTTACACATAGATATCAAAGATTATTGTCGAAGCTCATTCATTGTACTAAGGAAAATTATACGATGACAGGAATGATCTTCATGAGTCTTGGAGTACACCTTGATTTCATCCACAAGAACTACCACTAAAAAATAAAGGTATGGATGGAATATTATGTTAATTAAGGGCATATAAACTATAAGTCTGTTCTTCGTCCCAAAATGAATTATGAATAACTAATACAGGTCACCCCTTGATCAAAAAGTAGTCCTTAGTATATCAGAATTCTAAACTCTCTGCTATTGAATACATGATCTCATTTTGACCTATGAGAACAAAAAACATTTCTATCAACATTAAAAATAGATCGTTGATATGGGGAAGAGGATACAAGTTATTTGCATATATCTTCTCCTATATCTGATAATTGTCACACATGTGAAACATACTATCCGAATTGATTTACAACAACAACACATGTGATGAAAAGGAGAAATTATTGGATGTAAAAATACATTATCCTTCAACTCATCTAGATAAATAAGTAGATCATGAAGATCTATCAATTCCATTCTATATAATGTAATATAAAATGGATCAGCCATAAAAATGATATGAATATTGAATTTCATATCTTCCTCAGGTGTTATCTCATTGGTGTATTATTGAAAATCATCCCGAAATAGCTAATATATTGGTGGAATGAAATCCAGATTTACTCCTCAATAATCCATCAGTATACTAGAAACCTAGGCTTTGAGCACTCCCAGTTTCTGAATAATTTGTATAAATCATCCCTCAGTGATATCCCACTCCCCGTCATAAATATATTGGTCACCCTTAACTAGTGTAAAATTTACTCTCCTCTGGTAACAATCTTTGCTGGTTGGTATGTCACTATCCAATCCTAATAAGTAATTAGTTCAAATCCCAACTTATCCAGGATATATAGATACTACTAAAAATGATACTCCTCAACTTCAAGAGAACTTTTTTTGCATATACATATATCACTAGACCGTACTCCAAATGGTGTATCTATTGTCATATTCCAATTCACAATCACCATAACCAAACTCACACTGGTAACATGTTTTGTTTTTATAATTGAATGAGAGGACTCAATATCAAATAATGAAATAGATAACTTATAATCCGCATGGATAGTACCTCTCATACTAGATGGTAAACACTCATTATTCATAATTGTTGGATGAACGACATGTCACTCTTCTATATTATGCACTAAAACTCCCCTAACTTTCACCAACGTACTCATGTGGGAAAAATTTCTTAGAAGAAACATATCCACCACCTCTACCACCTCATATTTCAAAACACCTAATTTTAGTCATATATGGTGTAGAATATCCCCTATATACTCTATAACACTTTCTAGAATCATTCTCATTAAACTTGTGTGGATGTGTCCTACATAAATTCTTTTTATTCCCCATCTTGCTCCAATATAGGAACTCTACTTGTTGTCGGCGGTAATAGCCATGATAATTAACCATCCTACGACACTAATAAAATATCACTCAAGTAAGTTAATGTACAATGTGTGAAATTGTATGACCACTCATCTTTATATTTCCCAGCCAAATGATATCATAATGGAGATTCCTCTTCTCATATGTCACACCTTATGATTGTCCAGTAGTAGCAACTTGTCAATCATTGGTAGCCTTCATCATGTTCCCCTAAGCAGATAGAGCATGTTCCACCACCTAAACAGACCTCATTAACTGAAAGCGTTTAAAAAATTTCATCATATTGTACTTAAGTCCATCCCCAATGAATCCCCCATTATTTATTTCATCTCTGACCAAAACTTGAGAAATGTGGTCCACATCAATTTTAGAGACCCAAAGCTTGACGTACATGGACATTAAATTAAATTTGTTGAATAATTAATACATGACAAAAAAAGAATCCAAAATATTGTATTAGTTTTGTGTCTTTGGAAACTCAGAATGTAATGTTCTAATAATGGTGAATGATCTTCAACATATCCCATAAAGATCATCCCCCTTGGTTTTCTTACCTAAAACCTTTCTTTATATCGTGGGGAAAAGAAAACAGAAAAATAGTGAGATCAAATGCTCAGTAAAGTAATTCATAGAGAACATTAAACAATCCATAAACATTAGAATGCAAAAACATGAACATAAAATCTAAACATAAAAATCTTGAGCAAGTACATAAATCTTTTAAGTATATAAGGAATATATCATAATATAACATCAATAATGATAAAATAGCATTGGAATAAAACATGTAATTGGGGAAAACCACTAAGCACATGAAATTATTTCCATAGTAGCCAATGAATTACTACCATGACCATTTGTGTGGACAAAGTCCCTTTCTGAATCAAGTTCACTCCTCATTCCAGCCTTGCATCACTGAACCTGATTAACATACCTTTTTCCGCCATATCTATCTCATGAGATATAAATATTTACACAATGCGTTGGAGGGAGATATAGGTCTCACCCACTCATAATGAAATCATTCTTACATGTTCGACAAAATAAGCTTAAAACATTCATCATAACACAATGAATAAAATGGGTTTCATAAATATCATCCCATCATCACATAATCCATATAAAACAAATGGATACATCATAATAAGAAAATTAAAACCATGTAAATCATAGAGAATTTATACTTGAAATATACACATATGAAATAATGTCTTCATAGATGGAGAATTGTTTTGATAAAACACTTGAATTGAATTCTTGAGAAAAATATCCTTTCTACTTCCAAATCATTTTATTTTCAAAAATTACATGCAATTTTAAAAGAAAAGTATTTTGTTGAAAATATTCATAAAGTATTGTAGAGTAAGCTTCATGAAAATGAGGCATTATGAAACTGTAAAATTCTATTCACGCCGTATAAGTGAAAAATAACATTCTTCTCGTACTTTTGTCGAAAAATTCTAAAAGGTCCCTCTGTGGTAAAAAAAGTAAGATTCCTTTAATAACATGTGTTAAATTTTATAAATTGGTAAAACAGACTTCAAAAATACATTAAAACATTTTTAGAAAACATGGGCATCGACGATAACAATAACCCCATTAAATACTTATGAATAACAATCTCGGAAAAGAACGAGATTGGAATAGATTTCCCTTAACATAAGTCTGATATGCTTCGTACATATCCGAACCTCCTGTATAATGATTTAAATAATTTCATTGAATTATTACAAAATCATATTCATTGTTATTATATCATATATGGGTCACTTATGACTTTAAATTGCTCATTGTTTTGTAAATTTCAAGTTAAAGCAGCATTTTGGCTAACACTGTTTCATCTATCGTACGTGTTTTGACATGTTGTTATTGATATTATTACTTATGTAAGAACCTGGTTCTTAGTTTTGAGTTACGGGCTTATTATTTTTTCTTTTCCTTAAGTGTTTTTGAGAAAATATTGAAAATGGGGAAAAATCCTAAATTTTGTAACTACACGTCGTGTACATCTGGCCGTGTGGGGATGAGTACACGGGGCGTGTAGCAATGTCGGTGACGAGGGGTGTAGGAACCGAATACATGCCATTTATTTGTACTTACACACTGTGTAGTAACTTGGCAGGGCAAAAAAGTAAGGCAGTGGAGTAGCCTCCAGCTGGGCGACAGTCCACGCCGTGTACTTGGGCGTACATGCCATGTACTCATGTCGACGGATGAACAGTGTGGCAGTGCCGCCAAATGAATAGTTAAATGTAAGAATTACACGTCGTGTACTCAGAAGTACACGTCGTGTACTTTGTTTTTTTGGATTAAAACAGGCAGTAGCCTCCTCATTTGGCAGAGGAAACACTTGAGCTGATTTGAAGCCAAAGGAGGAGGCCAGACCGTTGAAGTTCCACCAGGTGTTCGTCTAGAATCAGTTTCTGCCTCGGACGATCCTGTTGAAACCGCACAGGTAAGGGATTCCACCTCATTGGCTGGATTTTACCAATTCTTCTCCTTACATGAGTTATTTACATTTGAATGGGTTTTGTTCTTCATCAGATCTATGCCGTTCTTGGGCATTTCTGGATTCTGCGTTCGGGTATAACTTTCGTTGAAGAATAAGGTAGGTGTCTTGGTGTGAATTTTCCAACTGACCTGCATTTATTTGTGTATTTTTTCACGAACCCATGTTGGGGTGTCGTGTGTCTTAGGCCGTTGCTATATTTAATGCCTATATTTTCATAGGTGATTAAGTTGTGATAATAAAATGCTGGTTGGGATCGTTGCTTTGATTCGGAACCACCCTGATTGTATGTTTCTCTATTTAGCCGTTTGTCCAGGATACCCGAGGGTATGCTTTTGATGTATTAGTTGTAGAATTTGATTGAGAAGAATTTCTTGTTTACTTCATTTTGATATATTGGGCATGGCCCGATTACCTGTTTAGCCTGAGGGTGTTGTTGAGATTAGCCTTTGGGCACTACACTGTTTAGCTTAAGGGTTGTAGTTATTTCGGGCTGAGGGAAACTTCTTCCGTCCCTGAGGGTAATAGACTCTGTTCTTGAGGGAGACACTAACTATACCTGAGGGGAAAATTCGGTTACGCCCGATGGAAATTACCTACGGGTTGGGTTCTACTTACCTGAGGGTAAGGTTTTTTGTGTCTGAGGACATGGATTGTTTACTTAGAAATGCACCGTCATGATTTCTAATATTTAATGGATTAAATGAATAATAAAATGACAATACAACTGGTAATTAGTTACTTTTGAGTACTGCTTACATTATTTCATTTTACTACTGCACGATGTTGTTGCATGCTTACACGCAGTTGGGCACATGCCTTTGGTGGGTTTCTACTGAGATATATTTCTCCCAACCTGTTTGGGTCGTGCTTTTTGGCCCAAATAGATTACGTTTCTGAAGGTGTAGATAGGGGAAAGAGTCTCTATACATGTACTTGACTGCTGCTGTGGAGTAAGAGGGCATGGGACAGAGCCTAGGCTCGCGATGTCGTTGCCAGCTGTTTTGCTTGCTTTGTTGTACTCTATATTTGGTTGTACTGTATTGATGTATAACATGTTCTGGCTATTTTCTAAGAACTTGAAACATGTAGCATCATCATTTATATACAGTTGTATATATCATCTGGAGTTGTTTATTTTTGTTGTGTATGCTTACTGCTTCTCTTTTCACTGTATGTTAATTTTGTATTCCACTGCGCTACACTTTGACAAATGAGGGCATATTTTCCCTACTATCATACATGGGCCCTCGCTGCTAGTCGACAGCCTCTGGCGTTTGGGGAAATGCACTTGAGGTCACGTGGCGAACCTGATTCGGGGCACTGTTGCGTGGAACCTGGTTATGGGACGTTACAAAGTGGTATCAGAGGGGTTTCTTTTCAATGACATACTTTTTGGAGCCATAGTCAGGGATATGATGGAATGATAGTTGGTAATAATTTTTTCCTGAGCGTAGCTAACCCGTGTACAGGGAAAATCCAGTCTACCTTGTATTTTGCATTCTTTTGATTTTCCAATTTTATGGTTCATATGTTTTCCCCGTTGGGTGATGCACTTTGAGATTGTGCTGTTTATAATTTATCTATGGGTTCTCTTTAGTTTTAACCTGATGAGGTGAGGGAATGCTGTCTCATTCATCATATAGGAACATGCTAGATATCGCATGGCATGTATAGTTTCCATGCCATGTAGGTGCATTAGAATTTTCATGTTGTTGTGATAGTTTTTGTGCTACTAAAGCATACTGTTGTGATAGCTTCTTGATACATACCTGCTCTTTGATAGGGTATTTTTTGTATGATCTTGTTTATAAAATGGACGCCAAACGATGGTTTTCGGGGAGTATGGGCCCCCATTGACCGGAATTTGGTATATCATTGACTGTTTATTGGTTATAACACATATGAGATGTCAAACATTGATTCGTGGGGTGTATAGGCCCCCACGGGTCGGAATTTGACACTTAGGTGTTGTTTTTCAGTATTTTCTAGGTTCCGAAGAAGTTTCTAAGGCATACTGTCCAGAAACCCAGTATAGACGCCGTGTATTTTTTTTATACACGCTGGGTATGTTCTTCTGTTCGGGAAGAAAAATAAACTTTTTGAGTACATGCTGTGTACCCTAAGTACACAATGTATATTCTCTTCTCGTGTCACAAACCATGTGGGTGGTGACACGGGGTAGGGAACGGCTTGGGTAAGACACATCGTGTGGCATTTGTACACACTATGTAGTGTGACCCGGAGTCCGACCGTGTAACTAAAAACACAGATTGATGAAATCTTGTACAGAACACGTCGTGTCAATGATGAACATGCCGTGTAGTGTGACATGGGGAATCGGCTGTGTAACTAACAACATGGGTCGGTGTCACCTCTCCCTGAACACACCTTGTACCATTGGGACACGCCGTGTGGTCTTTCCCGGGGACAGACCATGTGGTTTTAGTCATGTGTCTGGAAAATGGGTTGTTGTACACGCCGTGTACGGGTGTAACATGCCTTGTAGTTGTAAGTCGAGTAGTCGGCCGTGTCACAGATGACATGGGAAGTTGTAAAATAACATCGTACACACCGTGTAGATATTATACACATCGTGTAGTTTTTTATCAGTGGATGTTGTGTGGCTTAGCCGTGCGTAGGGACCCGTGCTTGGGAAGGTAATTCAAGTACACGCCGTGTAGTCAGTGTACATGCCATGTAGTCTTGTTTGCCAATTTTTCATGCCTTCTTCCTCTTGTTGCCTTTGTGAATCCTTTGCTTTTCAATATTAATAATCTTGAATCTGAGGCGTGCTTTTGACCATGTATTGTCATGGCACCTAGATGACCGCGAGTTGTTCTCCAGGAGAGAGGCGACGATGATACTCTAGAAATGGTGGGCCATGGGCTACCAGTTGATTCTCCAGCAGAGCCAGATGTGGCGCCAGCTGCTATACCAGACACAGGCATGGAGGCTCAATTCTGTGAGGGCTTTATGCGGTTCAAGCAGACCTTTCAGGGAGCACCGCAGGCTGCTACATCTATGGCCGAGTTGACACGTATCTTTCAGCAGCAGCATCTGCCGACATTTTCAGGGGATGGAGGACCACAGGTTGTGGAGTCTTGGCTAGGATCGATGCAGACTATTTTCGATCATCTTGAGATGCCTCCAGGATGGAGGGTCAAGCTCGCGACATACATGCTACGTGATTCCGCCAAGAGGTGGTGGGATGTTACCACCCAGCCAGAGCATCACAGAGACATGGCGTGTGAATATTTTTAGGTGGTCTTCTATTAATTCTTTTTCCCAGAGACACTGAGGGGAGATTGAGCTCGAGAGTTCATGAATCATCAACAGGTTTCTATGTCGGTGATGGACTATTCTGGTCGTTTCACCAAGCATCAGTGTTTTGCACCCGTGCTGGAGGGTGATGAGTCGTTGAGAGCCAGACATTTTGAGGATGGTCTTCAGTATGAAATCTGAGCACTGGGGAATGTTTTCAGGTTTCCTACTATACACAAGATTGTGAACCAGACACTGATCATAGAGAAGAACCCTCTAGAATCTAGTGGTCTGGGCTAGGGCGGTTCAGCACCAGTTACTGGTACTTTTTCTGTTTGCAAGAGGAAGAGACGTATGGACTTCTCTCAGGGTGGCAGTACCTGTCAGAAGAATGCTTCAGGGGGATAGTTTTTGTGCTACCAGTGTGGAAGAGATGGGAACAAGAGGTCGTAGTGTCCAAGAGACCTAGTGGAGTGTCGAGTTTGCGGCAAGGTGGGTCATCTGCAACGCTTTTGCAGGGCGTTTCCATCAGTGCCTGGTGAGAGGGGTTCTGTGCAGACTCCGCGTATGGGAGCAGGACCAGTGGCATCTTACCACTCAGGGAACTGGAATGCGTCAAGGCGTGTAGGCAGAGATGGTGGTCATGGCCATGGTTTCCATACACTAGGATCTCAAAGGCAGCATGGCGGGACAACTCAGTGTTGCGAGGCTATGTCGCAGGGCCGCAACACTGGGCAGGAATATGCAGTGCAACAGACCCAGCAGAAGCAGGATCCAGACCTTCTACAGTCAGAGGTACTATTATAGTAGCTTCTGTCATATCTTCAGTGCTTTTTGATACAGGATCTACACATAGTTTCATATATGTACCTGTTGTGGAGAGCCTTTGGCTTGGTGTTTCTTCTTCTTTTTATATCAGGATGCTAGACACACCGTTGAGGACTAGGGCAGCTGGTGTGCGTCAGTGCAAGGAGTTTTCCCATGAGTTTGTTGGGTGTCACTTTCTTTGTGACCTCTATGTCTTAGATATGACAATCTATGACATCATTCTCGGGATGGACTGGTTGGTTCCCTATCGAGACTTTGTAGACTTCTATTGTCGCAGGGTGTGTCTCATGACACCAGAGGGTGGAGAGTTTCTATACAAGGGAGAATGGGATGTTAAGGTGAGTCGAGTAGGACCAGAGCATCATGGGCGAGGAGGAGTCACATCCCAGATTGCAATCTTATATCTGGATGATCAGGCGACTTGTCCGATGAATTTCCCTCCAGTTATTGATCATTTCCGGGATGTTTTCCCAGATGACGTTTCAGGTCTACCTCTGGTGCGTGAGGTGGGTTTCTCTATCGAGATTGTTCCAGGAGTAACACCGGTGTCCATTACTCCTTTTAGGATGTCCACGCCTGAGTTGAAGGATCTCAAGAGACAGTTATAAAAGTTGCAGTCAATGGGCTTTATCCGACCCAGTACTTCTCCTTGGGGTTCTCCGGTCCTTTTTGTGAAGAAGGCGGACGGTACCCTCAATCTCTGCGTGGATTATCATAAGCTGAACCAGTTGATGGTTAAGAACCGATATCCCTTGCCATGGACTGATGATCTGTTTGATCAGATTTGTGGAGCACGAGTGTTCTCTACAATTGACTTGAGATCAGGATATCATTAGCTTCACGTGAGACCATCTGATATACCTCTCACGGCATTCAAGAGTAGGTATGGTCTATATGAGTATATGGTTATGCCATTCGGACTCACGAACATGCTAGCAGTTTTAATGGATCTGATGAATCGTGTGTTCCATCTGTAACATAATTCTTTTGTGGAAGTATTCGTGGACGACAACTTGGTGTACTCTCACACTCGACACGACCATTCCACCCATCTTGATATCGTATTGAGTACACTGATATATCATCGACTATGTGCTAATCTCTCGAAGTGCCACTTTTGGATGGACTAGATTCACTTCCTGGGTCATATCATCTCAGAGGCAGGAGTTGCAGTAGACCTAGAGAAGGTGAGAGCAGTAGTTTCCTCGAAGAAGCCTAAGAACGTGTTTGAGATACAAAGTTTCTAAGGGCTGGCTGGTTACTACAGACGCTTCATACATGACTTCTCCCACTTACCAGCACCATTGACGGGACTGACTAAGAAGGGTGTGAAGTTCGTTTGGTCAGAATCTTGCGACACAGCTTTTCAAGACCTGATGGGAAGGTTGACATTAGCACCGATCCTGATACTCCCGGAGCCCAGGATGATCCATACAGTTTACTATGATGCATTAGGTATTGGGATGGGGGAATTTTAGATGTAGGGAGATCGAGTCTTTGAGTACGGGTCTCGACAGTTGAGGCCACATGAGAGGAATTACTCGACGCATGATCTCGAGTTGGCTGAAGTTGTTCATGTGTTGCGTTGTTGGAGACATTATCTATTGGGAGAGAATTTTGTGGTTTTCACCGACCAAAAAATCCTTATGAATATCATTACACAGCTTGACATGAACCTCAGGAAGAGAAGGTCAGTCGAGTACATACAGTCCTTCGATTTTGAGCTTGCCTATGCACCTGGTAAAGTTAATGTAGCAGCTGATGCAACTGAGCAGGAAGACTCAGATACAGGCAGTGCAACATGCTAGTGGTGAGTAGGACCTCATGGCCATGTTCTCTGAGATGCATCTGGAGGTGCACAACAGTCAGGGGTAGACATATCTTTCCTTGTTAGCTGTGACTTCTACACTCCTGGGAAGAGTGAGGATGAGACAACTATCGGATTCTGAAGGCCTAGTTCTACGGGAGTCAGTTGGCAAGTGAGGAACCTCCTCCCAGTTGGACGATAGGCGATGATGAGGTTTTCTGTTTCCATGGATGGGTATTGTTTCCAGATGATATATGCGAGGAGCTGATAAGGGAGTTTCATTCTTCAGCTTGGTCATTTCATCCAGGGGTTACCAAGATGTAACGTGACTTGAGGCATCAATACTGGTGGCCGGGTATGAAGAGAGATGTAGCTGGTTTTGTTACGAGATGTTCCACCTGTCAGCAGGTGAAGGCGGAGCATCAGAGACTAGCGGGGCTGTTACAGCAGTTACCCACTCCAGAGTGGAAATCGAAGGATGTCGCGATGGACTTCGTGATGGGGTTTCCGAGGTCACCTCGAGGAAATGACTTTGTGTGGTTTGTTGTGGGCAGACTCACGAAGGTAGCTCACTTTTTTCCGATCAAAGAGACCTTCAATGTGGACGATCTCGGAAGACTGTATATCCGAGAGATCGCAAGTCTTCATGGGGTCCCTCATTCTATCATTTCGGTTAGGGATGCCTGCTTTTGGTCTCATTTATGGTAGAGTTTTTAGAGGGAACTTGGTATAGAGGTGCTTCTGAACATAGCATACCACCATCAGACAGATGGCCAGTCAGAGCGTACGATACAGGTGCATGAGGACACATTGTGTGCATGCGTCCTAGTCTTTGGGGGCTCATGGGAGAAGCATATACCCCTAGTCGAGTTTGATTATAACAATAGTTCGCAGGCGACTATTGAGATGGAACCATACGAGGCTTTATATGGTAGGCCATGGCGATCACCTCTGTGCTATTTAGAGGAAGGTGAGGTAGCTTTACTGGGACCACAGCTCATGCAGGAGACATCTGAGCAGGTCCAGTTGATTTAGAAGCGGATGGCATCTGCACAGTCTCATCAGAAGTCATATGCTGATCCCCTCAGATGACCTTTGGAGTTCATGGTTTGCGATTAGGATTTTCTGCATGTTTAGCCAAGGCTGGGACACAAGAGGATTATGAGATAGGGTAAGCTTTCGCCGAGGTATGTGGGGCCATTCGAGATTCCTGAGAGAGTCGGGCCGGTTGCCTATCAGTTTCAGTTACTGCAATGGTACCGATCCATGCAAGACATCATCAATGTGTCTCAGTTGCGCCGCTATCATTCCGACACAACTCTCGATTTTCATCCTTAGAAGGTTGAGATTCAGTATGATGCGTCCTTTTAAGAGCATCTGATTCGTATCGTTGATAGGAGAATGAAGGTTCTCTGAGGCATGTCAGTTCCACTCGTACGAGTGCTATGACAGCATGGCTTAGTGCTAGGAGAGACATGGGAGTGGGAGGCCGACATACGTGCTGAGTGTCGAGAGCGGTTCTGAACATTATCTTTTCCACCCTTGGAAGGGAAATTCGGGGAAGAATTTCTATAAGGGGGGAAGTTTGTAAGAAACCTGTTTTTAGTTTTGAGGTACGAGCTTCTTCTTTTCCCTTTTCCTTAGGTGTTTTTGATAAAATATGGAATATGGGGAAAAATATTAAATTTTGGAACTACATGCCATGTACTTTTTCCACACGCCGTGTATTTATGGTGGTGTGGGGATGAGTACGCGGGGCGTGTAGCTTTGTCGGCGACGAGGGGTGTAGGAATCGACTACACGCCGTGTAGTGGTACTTACACATCGTGTAGTCATTCATTAGGCCAAATAACTAAGGCAGTGGAGTAGCCGCCAGCTGGGCAACAGTAAACGCTGTGTACTTGGGAGTACATGTCGTGTACTCATGTCGATAGATGAACAGGGTGGCGATGCCGCCAAATGAACAATTAAATGAAAGAAGTACACACCGTGTACTCAGAAGTACATGCCGTGTACTTTGTTTTTTTTTGGCTTAAAACAGGCAGTAGCCTTCTCATTTGGTAGAGTAGACACATGAGCCGATTTGAAGCCAAATGAGGAGGTCGGACCTTTGAAGATCCACAAGTTGTTTGTCTATAATCGGTTTCCGCCTCGGATGATCCCGTTGGAACCGCACGGGTAAGGGCTTCCACCTTCTTGGCGGGTTCTTTACAATTCTTCTCCTAACAGGAGTTATTTACATTTGAATGGGATTTTTTCTTCGTCATATCTAAGCCACTCTTGGGAGTTTCTGGGGTTGACGTTTAGGTATAACGTTCATTGGAGAATAAGGTAGGTGGCTTGGTGTGAATTTTCCAACTGTTGTGCGTTTTTGTGAATTTGTGTGCCACGAACCAATGTTGGGGTGTCGTTTGGCTGAGGCTAATGCTATATTTTATGCCTAGATTTGCATAGGTGATTAAATTGTGATAATAAAATGCTGTTTGGGATCGTTTCTTGGATCTGGAACCACCCCGGGGGTGTGTTTCTCTGTTTAGCCGTTTCGCCACGATACCCGAGGGTATTCTTTTAATGTAGTAGTTGTAGAATTTCCTTGAGATTAATTGCTTTTTTACTGCATTTTGACATGTTGGGCATGGCCCGGTAACCTATTTAGCTTGAGGGAATTGTTGAGATTATCTTGTGGGGACTGCACTGTTTAGCCTGAGGGCTATAGTTATTTCTGCCTGAGGGAACCTTCTTCCATGAATGAAGGTAATAGACTCTATGCCTAAGGGCGACACTACCTATGCCTGAGGGAAATATTCTGTTACGCTTGAGGGAAATTACCTGCAGGTTGGGTTCTACTTAACTGAGGGTAATGTTTTGCTTGTCTGGGGACGTGGACTGTTTACATAGAAATGCACTGTGGTGATTTCTAATATTTAATGGATTAAATGAATAATTAAATGACAATACAACATGTAATTACTTACTTTTGAGTGCTAATTACTTTATTGAATTCTACTAATGCACACTGTTGTTTCATGATTACACACAGTTGGGGACATTCCTTTGGTGGGTGCCTACTAAGATATATTTCTCACACCCTGTTTGGGTCATGCTTTCTGCCCAAACATATTACGTTTATGTAGGTGTAGATAGGGTCAAGAGTCCCAATACGGGTAAATGACTATTCCTGTGGAGTAGGGGGAATGGGACCGAGCCTAGGCTCGCAATGCCGCTGCCAGCTGTTTCGCTTGCTTTGCTGTACTATATATTTGGTTGTACTGTATTGATGTATACCATGTTCTGGATGTTTTTTAGAACATGAAACATGTTTCATCATCATTTATATATTGTTGTTTATATAATCTACAGTTGTTTATTTCCATTGTGTAGGATTATTGCTTCTGCTGTCGTTGTATGTTTATTTTGTATTCCATTGTTCTACACTTTTACAAGTGAGGGCATAGTTTCCCCAATATCAAAACTGGTCCCTCGCTGTTAGTCGGCATCCTCTGGCCATTGGGGAAATGCGCTTGAGTTCACGTCACGAACCGGATTTGGGGCATCGTTGTGTGGAACCCGGGTCCATGACGTTACAACTTATATCCTAATTTACTTAATTCTAGAATGTGAAACATGATTTATATATAATAAATATTCAGTATATAAATATATATGATAAATCGATAAATTTAATGAAATACACCATTCGTGGAGACGGTAGGTCGTACGTAGGCATGAACGATGTTTTCATTACCTTATTGAATTGAATGGAATTAATTAGATGAAATATATATATATAAACATAAATAAAGTATCATTATTAAGTCATATATTTAATTATTATTCACTATATATACTTTAAAATCATTCATGAATGGTTAACATTGAGAATGAATCTCATCGCATCGTGGTGATGGTAGTCCGTACGTACGGATTAGCGATGATATAATTCCCATGATCATGGAATTGTATATAAGTGTATGTATAATATTTCAGAATCAATATCACATTACAATAATCATATATAGTTATTTATTTTCACCATTATACCGATCCACGTAAGGTGGTGGTCGAAAATAGATTACACCACGGCGTGGAGACGATATTCTGTAAGTACACATGCGCGGTGATTTTGTTTTTCGTAGGAAGGATAGAAGGTGAAATAGGTTTGTATCATATTTATAATAACATATCAATATATAATTAATACTTATGATATTACTTTGTAATGAGAAAACTAAAGAAGAAGAAATATAAGAAGAAAGAAACTTGGTAGAATCGGAAGAAGAGATTACCTCTTCTTCGACGCACCTCCTTCAAGCATCCACTTAAAGAAGTCGAGTATGCCTTTTGAGAAAAATGGAATCTCCAGAATGTTTCTAGGGAAGTGTAGAAGAGAAATGGGTAGGTTTTTTCCGAGCTTCAAGGCTCAAAAGGGTGTGAAGAGAAGAGGGAAGGGGTGCCCTTTTTTAAGGGAGGAGAGGGGCACCTTTGGAAAAACTTAAAATATTATTTTATAATCAAGTAATATTCATTTTATAATAGATCTAAATTTATTTATTTAGAATCTAAAGTGGGGATGGGTCACAATAATCTCAACCGATAGGTTTTAGACAGGTTTATGTTACAATTTTAACCTTATCATTCAAATTTATCTCTAAGTTAAATAATTTGACTTTTAACGTGTATTCTTGTTTTCTTTCAATATATGGTTAATAAACATACTATAACAAGACAAACGAACCCCAAGTGGTTAATTATTAATATATATAACCTTAACTAAGCCATTTGGACGAATTTTAGATTTTTTGAAATATAATTACAATTAATAATATAATATTTGTTTTAAATAATATTTTATGTCAATTCTGAAACTATTTGGTAATTGATTTTTGTGAAAATCATAATAGGATGATTAGTTCGCAAAAATGTAACTAAATCAACACTAATATGTCATATTAACCTATAAAATTATTGTAATTCATAAAAGGTCTCAAATTACATTTATTTGGGTATTTATAATATCAATTATTTTAATATTTCATTATTTAGGTAATTATTGCATCACCATTGTGTCATAAATAACATATATTATTTATTGTCGAAAATTTTTAAATAAACTACCATTATGTAGGAAATATTTTTATCTTTCTAATTAATATTTATAGTTTAATTTATCTTATGTAAAACCCTATGTTAAAAACTTTTTAGTTATTAATCATTGATTTTAACTATATTAACTCTTCTTTAAATAAATTAATAATAAATGTCCCAATCTAATCCAAGTGGACCTAAATGGTAATATTTTATCCATAAGGTTTTTTTTGGTTGAACGAAACTTATCCAATAGAATTAGGACATGTGTGTGGTTAATAATAATATCATTTTTACCCATAATTGCCATATTTACTTATAATCGTGGTAAATAAAAGTAAAAAGTTACTATTCACCAAAAATTATTTTTATCTTATTAAACCAAATTTTACTCCATTTTAACTTTGTCTATAGGATTTTTGAATTTCCACTCATAGAAGTGGTAACATTACTTTTTATGTAAATTTTCAAATTCTCCTAGTAGGTGCGTAAAAGCCCGTGAAATGTTCAATAAAATATTTATATATCTAAAATTATTATAAAATGACTCAAATGAATTACGTTGAACATATATAGATATTATGTATCTATTTTTACCTAAAATTAATTTATATAATTATTTATATAAAAAATTCGGTTTCTAAATAGTAACATAGTGTTTTAACTATTCATCAAGAATTGAATGTTTTCATAAAAATACCAAAAATTCACCGTAGGCTAATTTTGATATTCCAAATCCAAAAATGACATTCAATTTGAATGATAAAATTTATAATATTTCAAAAAGTGGGTTTCACTATTCATAACGACTAGTTCATAATATTATTATAATAATATCTCATTTAGTGAAACTCTTTATTGCGTACTACACATGCTATCGAAGAAGGTCTTGATTGCGTTTAATGTAAGCCAAGTCAGGGCTGCACATAGTGAAAGCTCTGTTTAGTGTTGCATATAACATAATCAAAACTTTTTTTATTTATACCTTATATAAAATCTATACTTAATATTGTGTAGAATAATTTCCACAAATCAAACTTGAAATTGGGTATAACAAGAGCCAAGAATAGTGGTGTGTATACTGCAAGCTAATACGGTGTTGCGTATAGTACAAGGTAATCTTGGTGTATTTTATAATAGAAGACATAAACACAATTAAAAATAATATATCTCATAAAATCGTGGGGTGTTACATTCTACCCCCCTTACAATGAATTTCACCCTAGAAATTTTTCGGGGTTATAAATGGTTTATTACATGAGAGTTTCTTTCATATAAACCCATATCGTAAAAAGGAATACTATAACTTACTTTTAAAAATGAACTGTACAAACAAAACGGATACCCAAACTAACTCATCACTTGGGTTCCCACATAGGAGATCATAAGTGAAAATATGGATATGGAAGAGAAATCTAACCGTCATGTTTTGATGGAGATTGGTAGAGAACATGGTTATGAAAATTCCAATAGTCACAATGCCATAAAATTGTGATGATATAAGGAAACATATGATTCCTCAAATATGAGAGCACTAGGACATCATTTTTGGTTTTCAAGACCATTTCCCTAAAGTTAATGAATTTTTGAATTAAAAGAAATACTTACTTGATTTTGGTACAATCTCAACATTGATCGTGCCTCGAACAATTTCCACCTCATCTCTTAAAGAAATGAAGTTGAATTTGTCTTTCGCGAAGTGTTAGCAGATCATGCAATAGAATGAAAGAACATTCCATCTTTCTCAAACAAATGGTTATAAAAAGTTATAAGTCTATCTTATGGTGAGATTAATCATATATGGTTCCAAAAATGGACTTATACTTCATCTATCATAGCGCTTTATAAAATAAAACTAGTTTCTACTAACTGGGGACATTCTGTAGGCCAGTGGTATGCAATAATGGCCTGTCACACTTTGTTGTTGGTTCGATTCACACAGCCTTTTCTGATGCGACGGGTTGTCGCTCATCCTGTAGGTTGTCTTTTTTCTATAACTACACAATTATAACATTACAGAAATAATTTCGAAAAAAAAGTTCTACCCTTAAACAATATTATATGATGTCTGACATAACCCTTTCCAATATTTAGACTTATCCAAAATAAATCTATCAAACCTCATAGAATAATGAATACAAATACTGGAATGGTGACATAAAAAGAACATGAATACCATCATTTATCATATGATATATCTTGTTGGGCACATTGCAAACATGTGAATTCCATAATCATGTATTCTCTTGAAAAATGAATAAACATTGAATCTTAGTGAATACATGAATGCTGTTAAAAGTTAACTCTTTCCACATACAAAAACCCCAAAAATTCTATATACTCAAACCATGATATCAATTAGTCCTTATGTCAATCATGAGCTCATGAATACTATCAAACATATTATTTTTTCCTTATCCATTAATTATGTGCATATCATCTTCTTTCCCAAAATATCCGAATAACCTTTCACGGTTACCGGTACCATTCAACATATACCTTCAAATACTTTAGGAAAAACAATACTGTAACAATCCTTAGATGATTCTTTATTCTGTGGTACCATTAACTATACTACATAACTCTTGATGAACATAAATCATTCCCTTACATTATTAAACCATTGACCAAGCTTCAACACTTTTTTCATCTCATATATCATTTGTAGTCTCCTCATCATTATCCACATAAATACTACCCATATGACCATGCTAATTCTCTTTTTTAGATTTTCCCTTAGAGAATTGGTTTGGATAATGCCCATACATTCAACATTTAAAACATATAATCATTGTTGATGTCTTAGTAATACCATTATCCTTCTCCATGGTGTTAACTGAACCATTTCCTTTGCACTTACTGGATTTGTGACCTTCTTCTCTGCTCCCAAAACATATTCCAGTTCCTTTGAAACATTCTCTTTGATGCCTCTTCCCACATGATTTACATGAGAGAAATTGAAGTTTATTTCCTCTATGATCATCATGAAACACCATCTTTCTCTTATTATCCGAGTCAGGAAACTTACCAAAGTTGAGATTATTGATCATGTTATGAGATTTCTAATTATGCATAATAACGATGTTTGGACTACCAAATCTCATTTCATTCGGTGTCTTATGATGAATATCATTCCATTATCCATAATATCCTCAATTATCGTGAATCTTCCCATTTCCATCCATTTTATAAAACCCAAAAAGAATAGTGTGAGAGGAAAAAAATCATAAAATGAAAACAACATAATAAAGGGGGAGTACCGTAAATATCTAAAATCATAGGTTAAATTATATGATCATTACTGTAATTCTAGGACTATATCCTATACATATATTTATCCTTTGGGACATCCCTATATATACCTTAGAAATTTCTCTAGGGATTTCACAAAATTTTTCACATCCTAGTTTCCAAAGCTTAACAAAACCTTCCCTCTGATACCAACTGTAGAGACCCAAATCTTGACGTACATGGACATTACATTACTTTTACGGAATAATGTATACATGAAAAAAACACGCCTAAAGACTGTATTAGTTTAGTGTCTTTGGAAACTCGGAACGTAATCTTCTAATCATGGTGAAAGATCTTCATCATCTCCCATAAAGATCTTCCCCATTGGTTTTCTTACCTATAACATTTATTTATATCCTGGGGAAAAGAAAACATAAAAAGGGTGATCTCAAATGCTTAGTAAAGGAAATCATAGAGAACATAAAACAATCCATAAACATTTGAGTGCAAAAACTTGAAGATAAAATCTAAACATCAAAATCTTGAGCATAGACATTAATATTGGAAGTACGTAAGACATGTATCATAAAGGAATATAAATCATGATAAAATAGCATGGGAATAAAAAATGTAAGTGTGGAAAACCACTATGCAAATGAATTGATTTCACGTAGTATCCAAGGCATTGGTACCAAGACCATCCTAATGGACAATGTCCCTTTCTGAATTGAGTTCACTCCTCGTTCCAGTATTCTATCACTGAACCTGATTAACATATCTTTTCAGCCATATCTATATCATGAGATAAAAATATTTACCCAATTAATTGTAAGGATATATAGGTCCCACCGATCTCATAAAGAAATCATTCTTACTTGTGCCACAATATAAACATAAAACATTCATCATAACCCAATGAATAAAATGGGTTTCATAAACATCATCCCATCAACACATAATCCATAAAAAACAAATGGATATTTCATAATAAGAAAAGTGAAACCATATAAATCATAGATAAATTATACTTGAAAAACACACATATGAAATAATGTCATCTTAGATGGAAAATGATTTTGATAAAACACTTGAAATATATTCTTGAGAAAAATATCAATTATTCTTCAAAATAATTTTATTTTCAAAAAATTCCATGAAATTTTAAAAGAAATGTATTTTGTTGAAAGCAGTCATAAAATCTTGTAGTGTAAGATTCATGAAAATGAGGCGTTATGAATCCGTAAAAATCCATTCACGCCATATAAGTAAAAAATAACATTCCTCTCGTACATTTGTCAGAAAAGTCAAAAAGTTCCCCGTGTGGTAATCAAAAGTAACATTCCTTTCATAACATGTGTTAAAATTAAAATAGGGGTAAAAATGACTTTAAAAATACAGGAAAACTTTTTTAGAAAACATGGGCATGGATGATAACAATAACCCCAGTAAATACTTATGAATAACAATCTCGAATAAGAACGTGAATCGAATAGTTATCCCTTACCATGGGTCTGATATGCTTCGTACATATCGTAAACTCATGTATAATGATTTAAATAATGTCATTGACTTATTAAAGAATCATATTCATTGTTATGATATCATATATGGTTCACTTATGATTTTATATTACCCATTCCTTTGTAAATTCCATGTTAAAGCACCGTTTTGCGTAAAATCGTTTCATCTATCGTACGTGTTTCAACATGTTGTTATTAATATTATTACTTATATACTGATTTAAATAATTCCAGAATGTAAAACATGATTTATATATAAAATATATTCTCTATATAAATATATATGATAGATCGATAAATGGAATGAAATACACAGTTCATGGAGACGGTAGGTCGTACGTATGCATGACATTGTTTATGTTTCCATATTGAATTTAATTGAATTAAGTAGATGACATACAAATATATATATAAACATAAATCAAGTATCATTATTTTGTCATAAATTTAATTATTATTTATTATATATACTTTATAATCATTCATGAATGGTTAACATGTATAATAAATCTCATGACGTAGTGGAGACGGTAGTCATTACGCACGCACGAGCGATGATATCATTCCAATGATCGTGGAATAGTATTGAAGTGTATGTATAATATTTAATAATAAATATATATTTACAAAAATAATATATAGTTATTTATTTTCACCATTATTCCCATCCAAGTAAGGTGGTTGTTGAAAACAGATTACACCACGGTGTGGAGACGGTATTCCGTACATACCGAGGTGCAGTGATTTCATTTTCCGTAGGAAGGATAGAAGGTGAAATAGGGTTGTTTCCTATTTATAATAACATATCAGTAAATATGTAAAACTTATGTTATTAAATTATAATGATACAACTAAAGAATATGAAGTATAAGAAGAAAGAATCTTGGGAGAATCGGAAGAAGAGATTACCTCTTCTTCGACGCATCTCTTTTAAGAATCCTCTTAAGGAAGTAGAGATGGGCTTTTGAGAAGACCAAAACCTCTAGAATGTTTCTACAGAAGTGGATAAGAGAAATGGGCAGGGTTTGGCCAATCTTCAAGGCTCAAAATGGTGTGAAGAGAAGAGGGAAAGGGTGCCCTTTTTATAAGGGAGGAGAGAGGCACCTTTAGAAAAACTAAAAAAATTATTTTATAATAAAGTGATATGCGGTTTATAATATCTCCCAAATGATTTATTTCGAAGATAATGTGGTTATGGGTAGAAATACTCTAAAAAAATATGTTTTTGACATGTTTAGGTTACGATTTTAACCTTATCTTTTAAATTTAACTCTAATTTAAATAATTTGACTTTTACCATGTCTTCTTGTTTTCTTACACTATATGGTTAATAAGCTTACTATAACAATACAAAAGAACCCCAAGTGGTTCATTATTAATATATATAACCTTATCTAAGCCGTTTTTCCATTCCTTATATTTTTAAGAATATAATATCAATTAATAATAAAGTATTTGTTTTAAATACTATTTTATTTCAATTTTGACACTATTTGGTAATTTATTTTGTGACAATAATAACAGGATTATTAGTTCAAGAAATCTAATTAAATAAATATTAATATGTCATATTAACCTATAAAATTACCGGAATTCATAAAATGTCTCAAATTACATTTATTGGGGAATTTATAATATTAATTATTATATTATTTTATTATTTAGGTAATTACTGAATCACCATTGTGTCATAAATAACATATATTATTTAATGTCCAAAAATTATAAATAAAATACCATTATGTAGAAAATATTTTTACCTTTCTAATGAATACTTATAGTCTAATTTATCTTATGTATAACCCTATATTAAAATTTTTTTAGTTATTAAACATTGATTTTAACTATTTTAACTCTTCTTCTAATAAAATAATAATAAATGTCCTAATATAATCCATGTTGACCTAAAGGGTAATATTTTATCCTGAAGGTTGTTTTTGGTCGAACTAAACTTATCCAATAGAATTAGGATAGTGTTTGTGTAATAATAATATCATTTTTACCCTTAATTACCCTATTTACTTTTAACTGTTGTAAATAAAAGTGAAAAGTTATTATTCACCAAAAATTATATTTATCTTATTGAACCACATTTTACTCCTTGATATTAACCGTGTCTCCCAGAATTTTGAAATTCCACTCATAGAAGTGGTAAAATTATGTTTTATGTAAATTTTCAAATTCTCCTAGGAGGTGGGTAAAATACGGTGAAAAGTTCAATAAAATTTTTATATATCTAAAATTTTTATAAAATGACTATAATAAATTACATTGAACTTATATAGGTTAAATGTATAAATTTTGACCTAAAATGAATTTAAATAATTATTTATATAAAAAATTCGAGTTTTAAATAGTAACATAGTGTTTTCACTATTCATCAAAAATTGAATGTTTACCGAAAAATACCAAAAATTCACCCTAGGCTAATTTCGATATTCCGAATCCAAAAATGAAGTCCATTTTGTAAGATAAAATTTATAATATTTCAAAAAGTGGGTATTGCAATTAAAAACGACTAGTTTATAAAAATATTATAATAATATCTCATTTAGTGAAACTCGGTATTATGTACTACACACGCTATCGAAGACGGTCTTGATTGCGTGTAATACAATCTAATTCAAGGCTGCGTGTAGGGAAATATCTGCATAGTGTTGCGTATAACATAATCAAAGCATTTTTCATTTATACATTAAACAAAATCTATACATAATGATGTGTATAATAATTTCCACAAAACAAACTTGAAATTGTGTATAACACGAGCCATGAATAGTGTTGCCTATACTGCAAGGTTATACAGTGTTGCGTATAGTACAAGATTATCTTGGTGTGGTTTATAATAGAATATATCAATTAAAATTAAAAATTATATATCTCATAAAATCTCGGGGTGTTACATTCTACCCCCCTTAAAATGAATTTCACCCCCGAAATTTGTCGGGGTTATAAATGGTTTATTACTTGTGAGTTTCTTTCATAGAATCCCACATCATAAAACAGAATACAAAATCTTATTTTTAAAAATGAACATTAGAAACAAAATGGATACCCAAAGTAACTCATTACTTGGGTTCCCACATAGGAGATCATAGGTGAAAATATGGATATGGAAGAGAAATATAACCGTCAAGTTCTGATGGAGAGTGGTAGAGAACACTACTATGAAAAATCCAACAGTCACAAATCCATAATATTGTGATGATCAAAGGTACTATATAATTTACCAAATATGAGAGCACTAGGACAACATTTTTGTTTTTCAAGGCCATTTTCCTAATGTTGAAAAATTTTTGATTTAAAAGAAGTACTTACTTGTTTTTGGTACAATATCATCATTGCTCGTGCCTCGATCAATTTACACATAAATTCATAAAGAAATGAAGTTGAATTTGTCTTTTGAGAAGTGTTTGCAGATCATGCGTTAGAATGAAAGGTCATTCCATCTGTCTCAAACATTGGGTTAGCAAAACATATCAGTCTATCTTATGGTGAGATTAATCGTATATGGTTCCAAAAATGGACTTATACTTCATCTATCATAGTTCTTAATAAAATAAAACTATTATATACTAACTAGGTACTTCCTGTAGGCCAGTGGTATTTAATAAAGGCCTGTCGCACTTCGGTTGTTGGTTCGATTCATATAGCCTTGTCTGATCCGACGGGTTGTCACCCATCCTACAGGTTGTCTTTTTTTTAAAACTACACTATTATAACATTACAGAATTAATTTCGAAAAAAAGTTCTAGAATTAAACAATATTATATGATGTCTGAAATAACCCTTTCCAATCTTTAGGCTTGTCCAAAATACATCTGTCAAACCTCGTAGTATAAAGAAAATGATTACAGGAAATGTCACATAACAAGAATGTGAATACCATCATTTATCATACGATATATCTTGTTGGTCGCATTCCAAATATGTGAATTCTTTAATTATGAATTCATTTGAAAAATGAATACACATTGAACCTTAGTGAAAACATAAATGTTGTTAAAAGTTAACTCTTTCCATGTACAAAAATCCAAAAAATTCTATATACTTAAACCGTGTTATCACTTAGTCCTTATATCAATCATGAGCTCATGAATACTATCAAACATATTATTTTCTCTTTATCCGTTCATTAGGCGGATATCATCTTCTGTCCAAAAATATCTGAATAACCTTTCATGGTTACCGGTACCATTTAATATATATACATTCAAATTATTTAGGAAAATAGTAGTAGAACAATCCTTATATGATTCTTTATTCCATAGTACCATTAACTATACAACATAACTCTTGATAAACATAAATATTTCCATTACCTTCTTAAACCATTCACCAAGCTTCAACACTTCTTTCATATCATATATCATTTGTAGTCTCCTCATCATCGTCCACATAAATACTACCTATATGACCATGCAGATTCTCATTATGAGATTTTCTCTTAGGGCATTGGTTTGGAAAATGCCTATACATTCCACATTTAAAACATTTAATCATTGTTGATGTCGTAGCAATATCATTATCCTTATCCATGGTGTTAACTGATCCTTTTCATGTACACTTACTGTTTTTGCATCCTTCTTCTCCGCACCCAAATCATATTCTAGTTCCTTTGAATCATTCTCCCTGATGCCTCTTCCCACATGATTTACATGTGAGAAATTGAACATCATTTCCTCTATGATCATCATGAAACACAATCTCTCTCATATTAGTTGAGTCATGAAACATACCAAAGATCAGATTATTGATCATGTTATGAGATTGCTGATTATGCATAATAACAATGTTTGGACTTCCAAATCCCATTTCATTTGGTGTCTCGTGATGAATATCATTCCATTGTCCATCATATCCTCCATTACCGTGAATCTTCCCATTTCCAACCATTTTCTAAAACCCAAAGAAGAATAGTGTGAGAGGAAAAAATCATACAAGGAAAAGAAACATAATAAAGGGGTGGTGCCGTAAATATTTAACAACTTAGGTTAAATTCTATGATCGTTATCATAATTCTAGGACTATATCTTATATGTATACTTATCCTTAGGGACATCCCTAGACATACCTTAGAAATGTCTCTAGGGATTTCACTAAAGTTTGTGCATCATAGTTTCCCAAGGTTAACTAAACCTTCCCACTGATACCCACTGTAGAGACACAAATCATGATGTACATGAACATTACATTACTTTTGTGGAATACTTAATACATGACAAAACCAGACTCCCAAAGACCGTATTAGTTTAGTGTCTTTGTAAACACGGAATGTAATCGTCTAATCATGGTGAAAGATCTTCATCATCTCCCATAAAGATCTTCCACTTTGGTTTTCTTACCTAAAACCATTATTTATATCCTGGGGAAAAGAAAACATAAAAATGGTGAGCTCAAATGCTCAGTAAGGGAAAGTATAGAGAACATAAAACAATCCATAACCATTTGAAAGAAAAAACATGAACATAAAATCTAAACATCAAAATCTTGATCAAAGAAGTAAATCATGGAATTACATAAGGAATATATCAAAAAGGAACATCAATCATGATAAAATAGCACGGAATAAAACATGTAATTGTGGAAACCACTAATCACATGAAATGATTTCCGTAGTAGCCGAGGCATTTCTACCAAGACCATCTTAGTGGACAAAGTCCCTTTCTGAATCAAGTTCAATCCTCGTTCCAGTCTTGTATCACTGAACCAGATTAACATAACATTTCATCCATATCTATCTCATGATATATAAATATTTACCGAATTCATTGTAGGTAGATATAGGTCCCACCCATCTCATATGATATCATTCTTACTTGTGGCACAAAATAAACTTAAAACATTCATCATAACCCAATGAATAAAATTGGTTTCACAAACATCATCCCATCATCATATAATCCATATAAAACAAATGGATATTTAATAATAAGAAAATTGAAACCATGTAAATCATAATGACATTATACATGAGACATACACATATGAAATAATGTCATCTTAGATAGAAAATGGTTTTGATAAAACACTTGAAACAAATTCTTGAGGAAAATATCATTTCTTCTTCAAAATAATTTTCATTTCAAAAAATTCCATGAAATTTTAAAATAAAAGTATTTTGTTGAAAATAGTCATAAAGTCTTGTAGAGGAAGCTTCATGAAAATGAGGTGTTATGAAATCCTAAAAAAAATTTCACACCGTTTAAGTAAAAAATAACATTCTTCACCTACTTTTTTCAGAAATGTAAAAAAGTTCCCCGTGTGGTAAAAAAAGTAAGATTCCTTTCATAAAATGTGTTAAATTTCAAAAATGGGTAAAAAGGACTTTAAAAATAAATGAAAACATTTTTAGAAAACATGGGCATGGATGATAACAATAACCCCAATAAATACTTATGAATAACAATCACAGATAAGAAAGAGATTAGAATAGTTATCCCTTACCATAGGTCTGATAGGATTCATATGTTTCTGAACCTACTGTATAATGATTTTAATAATGTTATTGACTTATTACAGAATCATATTCACTGTTATGATATCATATATGGTTCACTTATGACTTTATATTACCCATTCCTTTGTAAATTCCATGTTAAAGCACTGTTTTGGGTAAAATCATTCCATCTATCGAACATGTTTCGACATGTTGTTGTTGATATTATTACTTATATACTGATTTAATTAATTCCAGTATGTAAAACATGATTTATATATAATATATATTCATTATATAAATTTATATGATAGATCGGTAAATGGAATGAAATACACCCTTCATGGAGACGGTTGGTCGTACGTACGTATGAACGTTGTTTTCGTTTCCTTATTGAATTAAATGAAATTAAGTAGAGGAAATACATATATATATACATAAATCCAGTATCATTATTATGTCATATATTTAATTATTATTCATTATATATACTTTATAATCATTCATGAATGGTTAACATAGAGAATGAATATCATCAAGTCGTGGAGACGGTAGTCTGTACGTACGCATGAGCGATGATATCATTACAATGATTATGGAATTGTATTGAAGTGTATGTATAATTTTACAGAATCAATATCACTTTACAAAGATCATATATAGTTATTTAGTTTCACCATTGTACCCATACAAGTAAGGTGGTGGTCGAAAACATATTAGACCACGACGTGAAGACGATATTTCGTACGTACGCACGTGCGATGATTTTGTTTTCCATGGGAATGATAGAAGGTGAAATAGGGTTGTTTCATATTTATAATAACATATCAGTATATAATTAATTCTTATGTTATTACTTTATAATGAGACAACTAAATAAGAATATGTAGAGGAAGAAAGAAACATGGGAGAATCGGAATAAGATATTACCTCTTCTTCGACGCACCTCCTTTAAGAATCCTCTTAAGGAAGAAGAGTTGGTCTTTTGTGAGAACCAGAACCTACATAATGTTTCTAGAAAAGTGAAGAATATATATGGTCAGGTTGTGGACGATCTTAAAGGCTCAAAAGGGTGTTAAGAGATGACGGAAGGGGTACCCTTTTCATAAAGGAGGAGAGGGGAACCTTTGGAAAAACAAAAAATATTATTTTATAATAAAGACATATTCGGTTTATAATAGCTCAAAATTGATTTATTTCGAAGAAAAAGTGTTTATGGGTAGAAATAATCTCATAAAAAAGGTTTTAGACAAGTTTAGGTTACTATTTTAACCTTATCTTTTAAATTTAACTCTTAGTTAAATAATTTGACTTTTACTGTGTCTTCTTGTTTTCTTACACTATATGGTTAATAAACATACAATAACAAGATATACGAACCCCAAGTAGTACATTATTTATATATATAACCTTATATAATCCATTTGTCCTATCCTTAGATTTTTAGGAAATTAATAACAATTAATAATATAGTATTTGTTTTAAATACTATTTTTTGTCAATTTTGACACTATTTGGTAATTCATTTTTTTGAAAATCATAACAGGATGATTAGTTCGAAAAATTTAATTATATAAATACTAATATGTATTATTAACAAATTAAATTATTGGAATTTATAAAAGTATCAAATTACATTTATTTGGGAATTTATAATATCAATCATTTTAATATTTCATTATTTATGTAATTACTGCATCACCATTGTGTCATAAATAACCAAAATTATTTAATGTCTAAATATTAAAAATAAAATACCATTATGTAAGAAATAATTTTAGCTTTCTAATTTATACTTATAGTGTAATTTACCTTATGTATAACCCTATATTAAAAATGATTTAGTTATTAAACATAGATTATAACTTTTGTAACTCATCTTTAAATAAAATAATAACAAATGTCCTAATCTAGTACAAGTGGACTTAAAGGGTAATATTTTATCCCTAAGGTTGTTTTTGGTCGAACTAAACTTATTAAATAGAATTAGGACATGTTTTAGGGTAATAATAATATCATTTTCCAATTAATTACCCTATTTACTTTTAACTGTGGTAAATAATAGTAAAAAGATACTATTCTACAAAAATTATTTTTATCTTATTGAACAACATTTTACTCCTTGATATTAACCTTTTCTTTCATATTTTTTAAATTCCACTTACAGAAGAGGTAAAATTATGTTTTATGTAAATTTCAAATTCTCCTAGGAGGTGGGTAAAAGACGGTGAAAAGTTCAATAATATTTTTATATATCTGAAATTATTATAAAATGAATAAAATGAATACATTGAAATTATATAAGTATTATGTATCAATTTTTTCATAATACGAATTTAAATAATTATTTATAAAAAATTTTGGTTTTTAAATAGTAACATAGTGTTTTCACTATTCGTCAAAAGTTGAATGTTTTCCGAAAAAATACCAATAATTCACCCTACTCTAATTTCGATATTACGAATCCAAAATTGATTTCAATTTTGAATGTTAAAATTTATAATATTTCAAAAAGATGGTATTACTATTCATAACAGCTAGTTCATAATAATATTATAATAATATCTCGTTTAGTGAAACTTGGTATTGCGTACTACACATGCTATCGAAGAAGGTCTTGATAAAGTATAATGCATGAAAAGTCAGGGTTGTGTGTAGTGAAATCTCTGTTTAGTGTTTCATATAACATAATCAAAACTATTTTCATTTATACATTAAATAAAATCTATACTTAATACTGTTTAGAATAATTTCCACAAAACGAACTTGAAATTGTGTATAACACAAGCCAAGAATAGTGTTGCGTATACTGCAAGCTAATACAGTGTTGCGTATAGTACAAGATAATATTGGTGTAGTGTATAATATAGTACATCAAAGAAATTAAAAATAATATATCTCATAAAATCTCGGGTTGTTACATTCTACCACCCTTAAAATGAATTTTTCCCTCGAAATTTGTCGGGGTTATAAATGGTTTATTACATGAGAGATTGTTTCATAGAATCCCAAATCCTAAAGATGAATAATAAAACATACTTTTAAAAATGAACGTTATAAACAAAACGGGTACCCAAAGTAACTCATCGCATGGGTTCCCACATAAGAGATCATCGGTGAAAATATGCATATGGAAGAGAAATCTAACCGTCATGTTTTGATGGAGATTGGTAGAGAACAGGGCTATGAAAAATCCAAAAGTCAGAAAGACATAAAATTGTGACGATATAAGGTTCAATATGATTCATCAAATATGAGAGAATTATGAAAACTTTTTTTTCAAGTCCATTTCCCTATAGTTGATGAATTTTTGAATAAAAAGATATACCTTATTTTGGTACAATCTCAACATTGCTCGTGCCTCGAACAATTTCCACATCATCTATTAAAGAAATGAAGTTAAATTTGTCATTCACGAAGAGTTAGTAGATCATGCGATAGAATGAAAATTCATTCCATCTATCTCAAACGTAGGGTTAGAAAAAGTTATAAGTCCATATTATGGTGAGATTAATCGTATATGGTTCCAAAAATTTACTTATACTTCATCTATCATAGCGCTTAATAAAATAAAACTAGTTTATACTAACTAGAGACTTATTATAGGCCAGTGGTATGTAATAAAGGAATGTCGCACTTCGGTTGTTGGTCCGATTCCCATAGCCTTGTCTAATGCGACGGGTTGTCACTCGTCCGACATGTTGTCCTTTTTCTAAAACTACACTATTATAACATTACAGAAATAATTTCGAAAAAAAATTTATAGCCTTAAACAACATTATAGGATGTTTGAAATAACCCTTTCCAATCTTTAGACTTGTCCAAAATACATCTGTCAAACCTCATAGTATAAAGAAAATGATTACAGGAAATGTCACATAACAAGAATCTGAATACCATCATTTATCATACGATATATCTTGTTGGTCACATTCCAAACATGTGAATTCCTTAATCATGTATTCTCTTGAAAAATGAATACACATTGAACCTTAGTGAAAACATAAATGTTGTTAAAAGTTAACTCTTTCGACGTACCAAAATCCAAAAAATTCTATATACTTAAACCATGTTATCACTTAGTCCATATATCAATCATGAGCTCATGAATACAATCAAACATATTATTTTCTCCTTATCCATTCATTATACGGATATCATCTTCTTTCCAAAAATATCTGAATAACCTTTCATGGTTACTAGTACCATTCAATATACACATTCAAATTATTTAGGAAAAATAGTAGTAGAACAATCTTTAGATGATTATTTATTCCATAGTACCATTAACTATACAACATAACTCTAGATAAACATAAATATTTCTATTACCTTCTTAAACCATTGACCTAGCTTCAACACTTCTTTCATCTGATATATCATTTGTAGTCTCCTCATCATCATCCACATAAATACTACCTATATGACCATGAAGATTATCATTATGATATTTTCTCTTAGGGCATTAGTTTTTAAAATTCCCAAACATTCCACATTTAAAACATTTAATCATTGTCAATATCGTAGCAATACCATTATCTTTCTCCATGGTGTTAACTGAACCTTTTCCTTTGATCTTACTGGATTTGCATCCTTCTTCTCCGCACCCAAATCATATTCTATTTCCTTTGAAACATTCTCCCTGATGCCTCTTCCCACATGATTTACATGAGAGAAATTGAACTTTATTTTCTCTATGATCATCATGAAACACCATCTCTCTCATATTTACGAGTCATGAAACTTAACAAAGTTGAGATTATTGATTATGTTATGAGATTGCTGATTATGCATAATAACGATTTTTGGACTTCTAAATCCCATTTCATTTGGTGTCTCATGATGAATATCATTCCATTGTCCATTATATCCTCAATTACCGTGAATCTTCCCATTTCCAACCATTTTCTAAAACCCAAAAATTATAGTGTGAGAGGCAAAAATCATACAAGGGAAAAAAATAATAATGGGGGAGTACCGTCAATATATAACATCTTAGGATAAATTCAATGATCGTTAACATAATTCTAGGACTATAACTTATACGTATACTTATCATTAGGGACATCCCTAGACATACCTTGGAAAAATCTCTAGGGATTTCACTAAAGTTTTCGCATCCTAGTTTCAAAGGGTTAACTAAACCTTCCCACTAATACCAACTGTAGAGACCCAAATCTTTACGTACATGTACATTACATTACTTTTGTGGAATACTTAATACATGACCAAAACAGACTCCCAATGACCGTATTATTTTAGTGTCTTTGGAAACATGGAATGTAATCTACTGATCATGGTGAAAGATCTTCAACATTTCCATTAATGATCTTCCCCTTTGGTTTTCTTACCTAAAACCATTCTTTATATCCTGGTGAAAATAAAACATAAAAAGGGTCAGATCAAATGCTCAGTAAGGGAATTCATAGAGAACATAAAACAATCCATAAACATTTGAAAGCAAAAACATGAACGTAAAATCTAAACATCAAAATCTTGATCAATGACATAAATCATCGAATTACATAAGGAATATATCAAAAAGGAACATAAATCATGATAAAATAGCATGGGAATAAAACATGTAGTTGTGGAAAACCACTAAGCACATGAAATGATTTCCGTAGTAGCCGAGGCATTGCTACCAAGACCATCTTAGTGGACAAAGTCCATTTCTGAATCAAGTTCACTCCCCATTCTAGTCTTGTGTCACTGAACTGGATTAACATACCATTTTAGCCGTATCTATCTCATGATATATAAATCTTTACCCAATTCATTGGAGGGAGATATAGGTCCCACCCATCTCATAATGTAATCATTCTTACTTGTGCCACAAATTAAACATAAAACATTCATCATAACCCAATGAATAAAATGGGTTTCACAAACATCATCCCATCATCATATAATCCATTTAAAACGAATGTATATTTAATAATAAGAAAATTGAAACCATGTAAATCATAGAGACATTATACTTTAGACATACACATATGAAATAATGTCATCTTTGATAGAAAATGGTATTGATAAAACACTTGAAATAAATTTTTGAGGAAAATATCCTTTCTTCTTCAAAATCATTTTCTTTTCACAAAATTCCATGCAGTTTTAAAATGAAGGTATTTTTTTGAAAATATTCATAAAATATTGTAGAGTAAGCTTCATGAAAATGAGGCATTATGAAACCGTAAAAATCTGGTCATGCCGTATAAGTTAAAAAAAACATTCTTCTCGTACTTTTGTCGGAAAAGTAAAAATGTTCCCCGTGTGGTAAAAAAAGTAAGATTCTTTCATAATATGTGTTAAATTTCAAAAATGGGTAAAAGGGACTTTAAAAATACCTGAAAACATTTTAAAAAAACATCGGCATGAATGATAACAATAACCCCAGTAAATACATACGAATAACAGTCACAGATAAGAATGAGATTGAAATAGTTATCCCTTACCATAAGTCTGATATGCTTCGTATGTATCCGAACCTCCTTTATAATGATTTTAATAATGTCATTGATTTATTATAGAGTCGTATTAACTGTTTTGATATCACATATGGTTCACTTATGTCTTTATATTAACCATTCCTTTGTAAATTCCATGTTAAAGCACCGTTTTGGATAAAATCATTTCATCTACCGAACGTGTTTCGACATGTTGTTCTTGATATTATTACGTATATACTGATTTAATTAATTCCATAATGTAAAACATGATTTATATATAATATATATTAATTATATAAATACATATTATAGATTGAAAATGGAATGAAATACACCGTTCATGGAGACAGTAGGTCGTACGTACGCATGAACGCTATTTTCATTTCCTTATTGAATTGAATGGAATTAAGTAGAGGAAATACATATATATATATATACATAAATACAGTATCATTATTATGTCATATATTTAATTTTTATTCATTATATATACTTTATAATCATTCATGAATGGTTAACATGGAGAATGAATCTCATCATGTCGTGGAGACGGTAGTCCGTACGTACGCATGAGCGATGATATCTTTCCCATAGATATGGAATTGTATTGAAGTGTATGTATAATATTTCACAATCAATATCACTTTACAAATATCATATATAGTTATTTATTTTCACCATTTTACCCATCCAAGTAAGGTGGTGGTCGAAAACAAATTACACAACAGCGTCAAGACGGTATTCCGTATGTACGCACGCGCAGTGATTTTGTTTTCCATAGGAATAATATAAAGTGAAATAGGGTTTTTTCATATTTATAATAACATATCAGTATATAATTAATACTTATGTTATTACTTTAAAATGAGACAACTAAAGAAGAATAAGTAGAAAAGAAAGAAACTTGGGAGAATCGGAAGAAGAGATTACGTCTTCTTCGACGCACCTCCTTTAAAAATCCTCTTAAGGAAGTAGATTTGGTCTTTTGTGAGCACCATAACCTACATAATGTTTCTAGGGATGTGGAGAATATAAATTTTTAGGTTTTGGATGATCTTAAAGGATCAAAAGGGTGTTAAGAGATGACATAATTGGTTCCCTTTTTATAAGGGAGGAGAGGGGCACCTTTGGAAAAACTAAAAATATTATTTTATAATAAAGTCATATTCGGTTTATAATAGCTAAACATTGATTTATTTCAAATATAAAGTGTTTATCTATAGAAATAATCTCAAAAAATAGGTTTTAGAAACGTTTAGGTTACTATTTTAACCTTATCTTTTAAATTTAACTCTTAGTTAAATAATTTGACTTTTACCGTGTCTTCTTGTTTTTCTTACACTATATGGTAAATAAACATACAATAACAAGATAGAAGAACCCCAAGTAGTTCATTATTAACATATATAACCTTATATAAGCCATTTGTCATATATTTATATTTTTAGGAAAATAATAACAATTAATAATATAGTATTTGTTTTAAATACTATTTTTTGTCAATTCTGACACTATTTGGTAATACATTTTTGTGAAAATCATAACTGGATGATTAGTTCGAAAAATGTTAATTACATAAATTCTAATATGTCTTGTTAACTAATTAAAGTAGTGTAATTCATAAAAAGTCTCAAATTACATTTATTTGGGACTTTATAATATCAATTATTTTAATATTTCATTATTTAGGTAATTACTGCATCACCATTGTGTCATAAATAACATTTATTATTTAATGTCTAAAAATTAAAAATAAAATACCATTATGTAAGAAATCATTTTATATTTCTAATTTATAATTATAGTGTAATTTAACTTATGTATAACCCTATATTAAATTTTTTTTACTTATTAAACATAGATTTAAACTTTTTTATCTCTTGTTTAAATAAAATAATAATAAATGTCCAAATCTTATAAAAGTGTACTTACAGGGTGATATTTTATCCCTAAGGTTCTTTTTGGTCGATCTAAACTTATCAAATAGAATTAGGACATGTTTTAGGGTAATAATAATATCATTTTTCCCATTAATTAACCTATTTACTTTTAACCGTGGTAAATAAAAGTAAAAAGTTACTATTCTAAAAAATTATTTTTATCTTATTGAACCAAATTTTACTCCTCAATATTAACCTTGTCACTAATATTTTTTAAATTACACTTACAGAAGTGGTAAAATTATGTTTTATGTAAATTTCAAAAATCTCCTAGGAGGTTGGTAAAAGACGGTGAAAAGTTCAATAAAATTTTTATATATTTTAAATTATTATAAAATGAATTAAATTGAACATATATAGGTATTATGTATAAATTTTGTCCTAAAATGAATTTAAATGATTATTTATATAAAAAATTTGGTTTTTAAATAGTAACATGGTGTTTTCACTACTCATTAAAAATTGAATGTTTTCAGAAAAATACCAAAAATTCACCCCAGTCTAATTTCGATATTACGAATCCAAAAATTATGTCTATTTTGAATGTTAAAATTTTTAATATTTCAAAAAAAGGGTATTACTATTCATAACAGCTAGTTCATAATAATATTATAATAATATCTCATTTAGTGAAACTTGGTATTGCGTACTACACACGCTATCGAAGAAGATATTGATTAAGTATAATGCAAGCCAAGTCAGGGCTGCGTGTAGTGAAAGATCTGTTTAGTGTTGCGTATAACATAATCAAAACTTTTCTCATTTATACATTAAATAAAATCTATACTTAATGTTTTGTAGAATAATTTCCACCAAAACGAACTTGAAATTGTGTATAACACGAGCCAAGAATAGTGTTGCGTATACTGCAAGCTAATACGGTGTTGCTTATAGTAGAAGATAATTTTGGAGTAGGGTATAATATAATACATCAATGAAATTAAAAATAATATATCTAATAAAATCTCGGGGTGTTACATTCTACCCCCCTTAAAATGATTTTTTCCCTCGAAATTTTTCGGGGTTATAAATGGTTTATTACTTGAGAGTTTCTTTCATAGAAACCCAAATTCTAAAAATGAATAATAAAACTTACTTTTAAAAATGAACATTAGAAACAAAATGGATACCCAAAGTAACTCATCACTTGGGTTCCCACATAGGAGATCATCAGTGAAAATATGGATATGGAAGTGAAATCTAACCGTCATGTTCTGATCGAGATTGGTAGAGAACAGGGCTATAAAAAATCCAACAGTCACAAAGCCATAAAATTGTGATGATCTAAGGTACTATATGATTCATCAAATATGAGAGCACTAGGACAACATTTTATTTTCAAGTCCATTTCCCTAAAGATGAAGAATTTTTGAATTAAAAGAAATACTAACTTGATTTTGGTACAATCTCAACATTGCTCGTGCCTCGAACAACATACACTTAATCTCTTAAATAAATGAAGTTAAATTTGTCATTCACGTAGTGTTAGTAGATTATGCGAGAGAATGAAAGGTCATTCCATCTATCTTAAACATAGGGTTAGTAAAAGTTATAAGACCATATTATGGTGAGATTAATTGTATATGGTTCGAAAAATGGACTTATACTTCGTCTATCATAGATCGTAATAAAATAAAACAAGTTTCTACTAACAAGTGACTTCTTGTAGGCCAGTGGTCGCAATAAAGGCCTATCACACTTCTGTTGTCGGTTCGATTCCCACATCCTTGTCTGATGAGACGCGTTGTCTCCCGTCCTGCAGGTTGTCCTTTTTCTAAAACTACACTATTATAACATTATAGAAATAAATTCAAAAATAGTTCTATCCTTAAACAATATTATATGATGTACGACATAACCCTTTCCAATCTTTATACTTATCCAAAATACATATGTCAAACCTCATAGTATAAAGAAAATGATTACTGGAAAGGTCATATAACAAGAACATGAATACCATCATTTATCATATGATATATATTGTTGGTCACATTCCAAACATGTGAATTACTTAATAATGTATTCTCTTGAAAAATGAAAACCCATTGAACCTTAGTGAAAACAAGAATGCTATTAAAAGTTAACTCTTTCCACATACGAAAATCACAAAAATTCTATATACTCAAACCATGATATCACTTAGTCCTTATTTCAATAATGAGATCATGAATACTATCAAACATATTATTTTCTCATTATCCATTCATTATGTGCATATCATTTTCTTTCCAAAAATATCTGAATAACATTTCATGGTTACCGGTACCATTCAACATATACATTCAAGTACTTTAGGATAAACAATAGTGGAACAATCCTTAGATTATTCTTTATTATATAGTATCATTAACTATACAACATAACTATTGATAAACATAAATCATTCCATTACCTTATTAAACCATTGACCAAGCTTCAACACTTCTTTCATGTCATATATCATTTGTAGTCTCCTCATCATCATCCACCTAAATACTACCCATATCACCATCCTGATTCTCTTCATGAGATTTTCCCTTAGATAATTGGTTTGGATAATGGCCATAGATTCCATATTTAAAACATCTAATCATTGTTGATGTCGTGGAAATACCATTATCCTTCTCCATGGTGTTAACTGATCCTTTTCCTTTGCACTTACTGGATTTGTGTCCTTATTCATCGCACCGAAAGAATATTCCATATACTTTGAAAGAATCTCCCTGATGCCTCTTCTCACATGACTTACATGAGTGAAATTGAACATTCTTTCCTCTATATTCATCATGAAACACCATCTTTCTCATATTAGCTGAGTCAGGAAACTTACCAAAGTTGAGATTATTGATCATGCTTTGAGATTGCTGATTAGGCATAATAATGATGTTTGGACTTCCAAATCCAGTTTCATTTGGTGTCTTATGATGAATATCATTTCATTGTCCATCATATCCTCTATTACCTTGAATCTTCCCATTTCCAGCCATTTTCTAAAACCCAAAAAGAATAGTGTGAGAGGAAAAATCTTAAAAGGAAAACAACCTAATAAAAGTGGAGTACCGTCAATATCTAACATCTTAAGTTAAATTCTATGATCGTTACCATAATTCTAGGACTATAACCTATATATATACTTATCCTTAGGGACATCCATAGACATACCTTATAAATATCTCTAGGGATTTCACTAAAGTTTTCATATCCTAGTTTCCAAAGGTTAACTAAACCTTCCCTCTGATACCAACTATAGAGACCCGAAGCTTGACGTACATGGAAAATACATTATTTTAGCAGAATACTTAATCCATGACAAAAACAGACGCCCAAAGACCTTATTTTTTTAGTGTCTTTGGAAACTCAGAATGTAATATTCTAATCATGGTTAATGATCTTCAACATATCCCATAAAGATATTCCCCTTTTGTTTCTTACCTGAAACCATTGTTTATATCCTGGGGAAAAAACATAAAAAGGGTGAGCTTAAGTGCTCAGTAAGGGAATGCATAGAGAACATAAAACAATCCATAAACATTTGAATGAAAAAACATGTACATAAAATCTAAACATCAAAATCTTCAGAAAAGACATATATAATGGAAGTAAGTAAGGAATATATCATAAAGGAACATAAATCATGATAAAATAGAATGAGAAGAAAACATGTACTTGTGGAGAACCACTAAGCTCATTAAATGATTTCCGTAGTAGCCAAGGCATTGATAGCAAGACCATATTTGTGGACAAAGTCCCTTTCTGAATTGAGTTCACTCCTCTTTCTGGTCTTGTATCACTGAACCGGATTGACATACTGTTTCATCTATATCTATCTCAGGAGATATAAATCTCTACCCAATGCATTGAAGGGAGATATAGGTCCCACCCATCTCATAATGGAATCATTATTACTTGTGCCACAAAATAATCTTAAAACAATCATCATAACCCAATGAATAAAATGGGTTTCATAAACACCATCCCATTATCACATAATCCATATAAAACAAATGGATATTTCAAAGTAATAAAATTGAAACCTTGTAAATCATAGAGACATTATAATTGAAACATACACATATGAAATAATGTCATCTTACATGGAAAATGGTTTTGATAAAACACTTGGAATGAATTCTTGAGGAAAGTATCCTTTCTTCTTCAAAGTAATTTTGTTTTCACAAAATTCAAAGAAATTTTAAAAGAAAAGTATTTTGTTGAAAATATTCATAAAATATTGTTGAGTAAGCTTCATTAAAATGAGGCGTTATGAATCTTTAAAAATCTATTCACGTCGTATAATTTAAAAATAACATTCTTCTCGTAGTTTTGTCAGAAAAGTCAAAATGGTCCCCGTGTGGTAAACAAAAGTATGATTCCTTTCACAAGATGTGTTAAATCTTAAAAATGGAAAAAAGGAATTTAAAAATACAAGAATTTTTTTAAAAAAACATGGGAATTGATGATAATAATAACCCTAGTAAATACTTATTAATAACAATCTCGGATAAGAACGTGATTGGAATAGTTATCCCTTACCATAGGTCCATTATTCTTCGTACGTATCCAAAACACTTGTATAATGATTTAAATAATTTCACTGACTTTTTATAGAATCATATTCAATGTTATGATATCATATATGATTCACTTATGACTTTATATTACCCATTCTTCTGTAAATTCAATGATAAAGCACCGTTTTGGGTAAAATCGTTTCATCTATCATACGTGTTTCAACATGTTGTTCTTGAAATTATTAATTATATCCGGAATTACGTAATTACAGAATGTAAAACAATATTTATATATAATATATATTTAGTATATAAATATATATAATAGATTGATAAATGGAATGAAATACACCGTTCATGGAGACGGTAGGCCTTACGTACGGATGAACGCTGTTTTCATTTCCTTATTGAATTGAATTGAATTAATTAGATGATATACATATATATATATATATATATATAAATCCAGTATCATTATTATGTCATATATTTAATTATTATTCATTATATATACTTTATAATCATTTATGAATGGTTAACATGGAGAATTGATTTTATCGTGTCGTGGAGACATTTGTCCGTACGTACGCGTGAGAGATGATATTATGCCCATGATTGTAGAATTGTATTGAAGTGTATGTATAATATTTACAAATAAATATAACCTTACAATTATCATATATAGTTATTTATTTTCACCATTATAATTGTCCAGGTAAGGTGGTGGTGGAAAATAGATTACACCACGACGTAGAGACGGTAACCCGTACGTACGCACGTGCGATGATTTTGTTTTCTGTAGGAAGGATAGAAGGTGAAATAGGGTTGTTTCATATTTATAATAACATATCATTATATAAGTAATACTTATGTTATTACATTATAATGAGACAACTAAAGAAGAATAAGTAGAATATGAAAGAAACTTGAGAGAATCCGAAGAAGTGATTACCTCTTCTTCGATGCACCTCCTTTAAGAATCCTCTTAAGGAAGTAGAGTTGTTATTTTTAGAAAAATAGAACCTCCCGAATGTTTCTAGGGAAGTTGAGAAGAGAAATGGTCAGGGTTTGGCCGAGCATCAAGGCTCGAAATGGGGTTAAGAGAAGAGGGAAGGGGTGATCTTTTTATAAGGGAGGAGAGGGGCACCTTTGGAAAAATTTAAAATATTATTTTATAATAAAGTCATATTTGGTTTATAATAGATCCAAATTGATTTATTTCCAAGATAAACTGGAGATGGGTCGAAATACTCTCAACCAATAGGTTTTAGACAAGTTTAGGTTTCTATTTTAACTTTATCCTTTAAATTTAACTCTAAGTTAAATAATTTGACTTTTACCGTGTCTTCTTGTTTTCTTACACTATATGGTTAATAAACACACTATAATAAGGGAAACGAACCACAAGTGGTTCATTATTAATACAAATAACCTTATCTAAGACATTAGGCTGATCCATATATTTTTAGGAATATAATAACAATTAATAATAAAATATTTGTTTTAAATACTATTTTATGTCAGTTTTAAAAGTATTTGGTAATTAATTTTTGTGAAAATCATAACAGAATGCTTAGTTGAATAAAAGATAATTAAATAAATAATAATACGTCATATTAACCTATAAAATTATAGGAAATCATTAAAAGTCTCAAATTACATTTATATGAGATTTTATAATATCAATTACATTAATATTTCATTATTTAGGTAATTACTGCATCACTGTTGTGTCATAAATAACATAAATTTCTAAATTTTTTAAAATTATAAATAAAATACCATTATATAGGAAATCATTTTACCTTTATAATTAATACATATAGTCTAATTTATCTTATGTATAACCCTATATTAAAAATGACTTAGTTATTAATTTTTGATTGTAACTATTTTAACTCCTGTTTAAATAAAATAATAATAAATGTCCTAATATAATCCAAGTGGACCTAAAGGGTAATAGTTTATCCCTAAGGTTCTTTTTTGTCTAACTAAACCTATCCAATAGAATAAGGACATGTGTTAGTGTAATAATAATATCATTTTTACCCTTAATTACCCAATTTATTTTAACCATGGTAAATAAAAGAAAAAAGTTACTATTCACCCAAAATTATTTTTATCTTATTGAATGAAATTTTACTCTTTGATGTTAACTGTGTATCTCGGAGTTTTTAGATTCCACTCACAGAAGCGGTAAAATTATGTTTTATGTAAATTTTAAAATTCTCCTAGGAGGTGGATAAAAGACAGTGAAAAGTTCAATAAAATATATATATATCTAAAATTCTTATAAAATGAATCAAATGAATTACATTGAAAATATAGAGGTATTATGTATCAATTTTGACCTACAATGAATTTAAATAATTATTTATATAAAATATTCGGTTTTTAAATACTAACCTAATGTTTTCACTATTAATCAAAAATTGAAGGTTTTCAGAAAAATACCAAAAATTCACCCTAGGCTAATTATGATATTCCGAATCCAAAGATGGAATCCATTTTGAAAGATAAATTTTATAATAGTTCAAAATGTTTGTATGACAATTCATAATAGCTAGTTCATAATAATATTATAATAATATCTCATTTAGAGAACCTCGGTATTGCGTAATACACACGCTATCGAAGAAGGTCTTGATTGTGTGTAATGTAATCCAAGTCAGGGATGCGTGTAGTGAAAGCTTTGTTGAGTGTTGCGTATAACATAATCAAATTTTTTTTCATTTATACATTAAAAAAATCAATACATAATTTTGTGTAGAATAATTTCCACAAAATAAACATGAAATAGTGTATAACACGATCCTAGAATAGTGTTGCATATAGTGCAAGATATTATTGTGTTGCGTATAGAACAAGTTAATATTGATGTAGTTTATAATAGAATATATCAATGAAGTTACAAATAATATATCTCATAAAGTCCCGGGGTGTTACATCAATAAAGATTCCATCATAATCCCTCACTGATATGATCCCCCCTAGTCAGCCGCATGAACTCTACTTCTTTCTCCCAATTCAGCATCTCTAGATAGAAGGTCTCCATGAATATCATCACGAAGTCCTCCCAAAACATTATTCATGTATTTCTAGTCTGTTTTTGAATGTACCACTATATCTTTATAGATCATTATAAAATATAAGTATCCACCAAGGACCTCCTCTTAGATGTAGTCTAAAAATAGTCATGTATAATCTCAATAGACTAATCTCAGAACTCATGCCTCTTAGTTCCTACCACTATAGTAAAATTGGAAGGGTATATTAAATGAAACTCATTCATTAGGATAGACATTTTCTTCTCAATCATTCCTAGGTATCTTTAAATGAACGGAATGATGGAATAAATGTTCTCCTGGAATTTCTCCCCTTCTTACTCACCCATCACAATCAGTGCCTCATGTTCTAATATTGGTAGAGCATTACCAATCATAACCTCGTGTCATCATTTCAATAACTATCACCATAGAGGAATATATATACCATTATAGACATGCATATTAGGCCTCCATAATCAGCTTTATAACATATACAGAAGAGGAATAATCACATAATTTATTTACCCCAAACCTCTCCACATGGTCAAAACCATCCCATTATCACTATCCATGATAATATTACACCAAGGTCTTGGTTATATAAGGGAATTATCATTCAATTATCATGTTTCTCTTATATACTCTGAATTAATCACATTAATTCATCATTTATCACATTAAATTTCATATTAGTATCTATATAATTTTATATTTAGATTGTAAGTAAAACTAATTTATTTTCAAAGTTGTACCAAAAACACATTTTCCCATACAATACTACAATGATTCATGTTATAAAATAATACTAATTTCCACGAATGATGTATGAAATCTTAAATGTCAGGGTATTTTGGTCCATGAGTAAACTCTTATAAATATTTTAAATAAAATCTATTCACATGAATACTTAGTCACCAATGATTATATAATATCCAATAACAACAACAAATAACAAAAACTACAATCCCACCATGGGTACATGGGTTTCCCCTATACATGGGTATTCAACTCCCACACAAGTGATCTTGTCCAAGACCCAACTCTTCTTACTCTCCAATATCCCAATCCATATATATTAACACGAATAAAATTGAAATTATAACTAGAAGATGATACCACTTTGTAATGTCTTGGTGCATGTTCCACAAACCAGTTCCATAATCGAGTCGGCCACGTGTCCTCATGCTCACCTCCACATATGCGATTATATACTGAATAGAAGCACTGCTCTGACACGTAATTCACAGAGAGACTATTCCCTCATTGACATAGTAATACACTATTCGAAATAAAAAAACAATAGAAAAAGATTATAAAACTGTAAACAATAGAAATATCTCAAGATAATCAATGTGGGAAAATACAATATCTATCTAATGCAGAAAATATGTATTGATAAAGTATGTATCAAGTGTATTAAATGAAGAAAAAAAGTAATAATATAAAAATATACAATAGGTTTCTAAAACATGTTGGGTTCCCACATCCAAGATAAACTCCAAATTTAGCCATTTTATCCAGAGCATTCCCCTTTAATCTGTCCCATAATAATAATGGTTATTCAGGTGACGATCTGGCGGCCTGATATGGGTGTGATTACAACTAAATAGGCTACCACCAATGATTTATAAAACAATATATAGTCAAATATAATTATATGTAGTTTTTTGAATAAATTAATTATATTCATAAGTAAAGAGTAATCACATTATAATTTTTTTTACTTAACCAAATTAACTCCTCAGTTCCTGAGGATACACATACCTCAATGCCAAGATCGGCTCTTTCTTGAGCCAGAAGTATTAAAATGTGAGTTCATATCTTAAAATACCTTTTTTACAATTATTTAATTCATTCATGAATTCGTATGTTATAATCCATATATCACACATTAGAATGACCATGTTCCAGTTCTCTTTTTCATATGTGAATGACCATGCTCACATTCATAAATACACATTATAATCACCATGTACCCATTAATTACATCAAAGATGAATTACCAAGTTCCCTTACATACAAAACATTAAATGAACAAGTTCATATTCATTACTCCAAATATCAATGACAATTTTACTATTCATATACACAAACAAAATTCAAAAATAAATTATCCACATAAATTCCATTTCTATTTCAACAATTAATTTATCACAATATCACCCTTACTCAATTCACCAATTAATTACGTCATCATGAACATTATTTAATTTTACCAATAACAAATAATGATTAAAAAATTTAAATCTCATAATCATTACCATGATTAATTGTCTCATTCTCAATCCCAATTTGTCTAGATTTATTCCATAATTAACTATCCTAATCTAAAATATCAATATCACATAATATATCCCATAATTAATTATATGAATTAAACTAATTCAATATATCATAATTAATTCCCTAAATATTTATCAAAATGAAAATCACATAATATCATAATTAATCCCTTAATTAATTATCTAATTAAACTGCCCCTAAATCTCATATTTAATTCTATAATAATTTTTTTTACAAAATAATTGAATAAAACAATTGACCACATTTATTAACCATATTTATGAATTAAAATTTCTAAATAACATTATAAATTATAATGTATTCATGCACATACTAAAATCACAACTACTTTAATTAATTATTTGACCAGCTATTTATATTCACTGATTGAAAATAACCCAATATAAATCCCCAAAAATTGAGAGGCAAAATGACATAGATCATGATCTGAAACACAAAAAAAAATTTAAATTAATGAAAATAAAGATCATATAAATATAAATACAGATATTGAATCATAGATCTAGATCTCTATATATAGATATATAACATTCTATAACAACAGATTTCATTCTAGAAAGTGATAGGAAATAATTGGGTAAGCATGGGAGAAGTACTAGAATGAGATTCACTAATTAGGGGAGGTGTGTACCTTTGATCTGGACTTCGATTCACGATGTGCTTGGTCGAGAGGGCTTAGAATTCATCCTAAGAGCTCAAAAAACGTGAAAGATGGCCTAGGGATGAATTGGGTTTTATATATGTGTGTTTTGAGGGTAGGGTAAAGTTTAGAATTAAATCTTTAGAATAATTACATTCTACGCAGAGTTAGCTGGGATAGGTTGCATGGTTTTCTAAAACTATGTGCCAACAGTACACCTATTATTTTAGGGATGAATGGTTACTATTAAATGGGTGACTATTTAGAAAAATAGTTCACTAGATATTTGAATCCCCTCTATCTGGGTTCTCATGGTTAGCTGGGTTGGGGTGTACAGTATTCACTAACTCTGTCATGATCATACAAAACCGTTTTTCATTCATTTTTCATAAAATGTCACCCATGAAATAGATCATGTCATAAACCAAAAAGTAATAAAAATGTATATAAGAGTATATGAAAATGATATTGATACAACTCTAGAAAATTTATGGATAAAACACTATGATCTTGAGATAATATTGTATGGTTTTCATTGTATATGATATCAATAATTATAACCATGTGAAACGTAGACTCACATGATGAATGGGATTGTTTTAAAAATTTCTCTTAGCCCTTACACATTAATTTATCTTAATCCCCATTCTCTATTCTCAGGGATATCAACCCACTCTTAATAAATTTTGGATGTTTTAATTGATCAAACTACACTTTCTCTAATGGACTAAACCATTATAAATGGATTTTTTCTATTAAATATATTATTTCATATTCTATAAATCACATAAAATCACTCATAGATCATAATAAATAATTTTTAAATGAATAATTAATTAAAAAATAATTATTTATAGATGCTAAATAATCTATAGTGAATAAATAGTAACATGTCCCTCTATATAGATATATAACCCTTATAAATAGTAAACTAGCCAAGTGAATAGAATTGACACAAATGAAAGTATAAATAAACGTTTGGAGCATTTTAAATGAATTTATTGTATAACTATTACATAGTATAATTAAATAAGTATTTTAAAAATTATAAATCAAGAATTGCTATTTTTATAAGTCATAATAATTTAATTCAAAATTTATGAGTACTAGAGTTATTTAAAATAAAATTTATTTTCATAAAATTTATTCATAATTTATTATTTTTATGTATTATGATTTTAATAAAATTTTATATAACTTTGTGTAATTTGTAATTTTTTTATAAAATTAGTTATAAGTTTTAATTCTAAAATATTGATATAAATTACGATTTTATTAAATATTAAATTACCCATACATAGAAAATTATTCTCATAATATAGATTTCATTTATCAATTATTAATTTCAATGAATGTTTGGTTTTAATTTTTGGATTTTTCTAAAAATACTTTCATTTTTAATGAATAGTAAAATAAGATTATTTTCGATAAAGGCTAAATATTTGAATTTTGATTCACTATTGATGTAGGTGTAATTTAATATCCATAATATATAAAAAATTAATTATTTTAATATATTTATTTACAGTTCTCAGAGTATTAATATTCAGGAGACAAAATAATAAAATAATGAATACAATAATGAGAAAACACCCCTCTCCTCAAATATAAATACCACCCCACACCACCTCTTCTTCTTACACCTTAAAATCATTGATCCTATCCCATACTCTTCCTAATAATATTCTATACCACCTCCCCCACTTATAAAATTCATTTAACTCATAAAAATACCAAAACGATTTTCTTAAGGTTGTTCTCAAGGAGAAAAAATTGAAGAGGTAAATTCATATTTTTTTAATTTATTTTCATGTTATTTTCTATTTTTATTGTATGATAACATCCACCCATAAAAATGAAATTATAACTCCATTATGTTAACTATTATATAATTTTTTCATGTCAATGAATGGTCCATCATTAAACTACTTCCTCTCTCTCTTTTAATCAAAAAATTAAATTGTCGCCCATGATGTGTTTATTTTCCAATGTCGTTGGCAATACACATTCATTGACCTTTAATGTTTTCATGTATGTTTACAAGAACATTAATGTAGTTCAAAATAATTGTAAGATTTATTTTAAATCCCTAGTAATGTCTTATAAGTAACATATATACATAATAATAAATGATAAAACAAAACCAGTTAGTTGTGATCGAAAAAATAGCAAAAGTAACCGAAAATAATGATAATTTAATTTTATATAATGATTCATCCCCATACCATATAATCAAATTCTATATAAGATAATTTAATGTTCTTTTATATCATTAATAACATATAATAACAATTTAGGGTGTTTTTCATCATTTTACATGAACTTTTAATCATGTATACAAGTTTGCAAATCATGAAAACTAGGAAAAAAACACTCATGATCGTTAAAATTAAACTCAATAAATCATAAAAAAAATTATAAATGAAGATAATAAAAAAATAATTAATAAAATAAATTTATTAAACGTTCGGGATATGATAATTAATTAATTGAATTTGATTATATAGGTAATTAAATTGAATAATTCTTTCATATATATGGTATGGGGAATTCTCGAACACAAGTCTCCTTCTATGGGTTTGGTGGCGAGAGGGGTTTCCGTAATATAAAATTTATTATTTTATTAATTTACCCTAAGACAATGAATAGTGAGTCATCCATGACCAAGAATAGTAAATACGGCCTAGTGAGCCGACCTTGTTGAGCTGACATAATGAAAACTTTTGAAAACACACACACAGTCATTGTTTTCGTGCACTGAGTTAGAAATCCAAAATCCCGCTTTCACCATATATTATATATGGATATATATTTATTGTTATTTATATATCATTTATATATAATTATAATATATTTTCTAGTATATACATGTTACCAATATGTTTTTTGGAAAACATAAATGAATTTTCCAAAACAAATCGTCTTTCAATAAAATACGTATTTTACCTCCCATGTGATTTATTATTCTCCAAGAAAGAGTTATACAATTAATCTTATTCCGTTTTTACCAAGGTCAATCCAATGTGTATGAATTTATACATTTATAAATGAATCTTGTTCCATTCAATTGGTTATTTTATGTCCTATCATGATATATATTTTACGTGTCATGCATTATAATGTAAATATTATGATGTGATGGGTGAAAATGTAATTATATAGCCCAATTTAAATTTTAGGAAAGGATGTGTGTTCCTATAATTATATAGAACTCCAATTAATTGTGTAATATTTTGTATCTTTTGAGAAATAGTTAATCATATGAGAACATTATTCTTGTTTTCTTCATAAATATGTTTTGTAGTTTGACAATATGGCATGATGGTCCATTTTTTTGAATTACTGCATTTCAAGCATTTTATTAATGATTAATCAAAGGACTATGATCCAATGTCAAGGTTTTGATGTTAAAGAATATGATCACCCCATGTTATATTGAAATTTTTTTCTCATCTATCCTATTGATGGGATTGTATCTCATACCATTTTTTGATGTATATCTTTATGTGATTACTAATAAAAAAGAGAACATGAAAGCCACTAATAATCTATAGAAGAAAGAAATAAATATACATCTATGTTTTTCTAGAAAATATAACATATGGTCGTAATTTTCCTAGGAAACTAAACTATTGGATCATGTTTTTCTTATTATTTTATGTTGTTACCTTTAATAAGATGGATGTTTCATAGAAGAAAAACTACAATCAGTATATTTGGTATTAGAAAATGGTATTGTTTATTTTGGAATTCTAATTTGTGAACATTAGTGAAATCCCTTTGTATTGGATAATGAATAAGAATGTACCTACGAATCATTGTTTCCAAAAATGATAAAAATAGGTTTCACATAAGATATTCCTTTGGACTTAATTTACGATATGGAATAAATTATTAATTCATGACTTATTGACTCATTCTTTCGTCTATTAATTTATATTTTATGGAATGGTGATAACCAAGATAAACCCAGACAAACACCTATATGAGGATCAATGTAGTGATAGTTTGAATGAAATCCCTAATTATTTTAGGGGTTGAGTTTGAGTTTTCATAGAGAATATTACCAATCCATCTTGTGTTATGTATAATAAATTTAAAAATGTGGAATTTCCTCCTCACCTAAGAGGGAGGAACTGTATATTGTTTCATTTATGTGCCAATAACAATAGAACATTAGTGGATTTTTTGATGTGTTTATTTTGGAATAGTGGGTCAACATGATGTAGAAAATCTTTTCTATTATTTCCTATTTATTGATAGATAATGTGCCTCATAATGCTTATTATCTATATGGTGATGGAAATCAATTGTGGGATTTTATTCGGAACAACCAGACAAATGATAAAATTAAAGAGGTGTAGTGGGGTCACATTAATGAAATGTTCCTTGAAAATTATTTCACTCATATTCATCATTCAAATATACAGAGATCATTTATAGAGATTTTTAAAAAGGAATGATAATAATTTGTGACCTATAAAGTAAATTTAACATGTCATTCAAGGTATGATATGGGGTTATTTATCCACAATAATAGAATGATTTATTAAATCATTAGTTTTTTAAATCTAGACCTTTGTAAGGATTTAGAAATTCAAGACATTGGGAGTGATGAAGAAGTTTTCCGATGTTCTCTCAAAGTAGAGATGAATTTTTTTGAATTGTCCCATGGCTATTATTATAAGAAAAAAAATATGGAGTTTCAAGTTAGAGGATGTAATGAGAAATGTTGAAAGAAAACTCAACCAACCATAGGTTAAAACGTGGGAAAATATGTCAATGAACTACCTCGATGGGATGGGTAAATGCTTCAAGTGTGGGAGAAAAGGCAACCATTCTCATAAATATCTACAAGACATAACTATAAAGGACAATGTGGTTTTAGAAAAGAGAAAACCACCCATGGTTCAATGTTACAACTGTATAGAGAAATGAAACTATTAAAAATAGTTCACTAATCCTCAAGTCCTTAATGGTAATCAACATCAGTAGCCACCAAATCATATAGATCAAAGAAATTATTATATCATCACTAAATTTAAGTGGATAAATAAAATTAGGTTGTAAAAATTCAACTTCTTCTTCACTTTGAAATAGTGAAAGTTTTATTTTATTCACATTCTACCCATTGCTTTATGTCATACGATTTTTCTAGAAATATTGGGTTAAATCCCCAAAAACATGAATTATAGATATTTGTAAAACCATCAAGTGTGGAAATCATTAAAACCCATGTATTCAAATCTTCTCAAATAGAATTATGAAGGATGATTCTTCTATTGAGCCTCATGATACATACCTAGTTGAAATTTGAAGTTTTAATGTGAATTAATTGACCCCCCTTAAATATATCACATATAGGTTTTTGGAAAAAGTAAATATAATTTCATATTCGAAACCATGCGATGATCCACTAAAAATGTTTGGAGGATCCTGAATCTCATTAGCAAAATCTTCCAACGTTGTTAGTGAAGAATCCCTATTTAGAATCACAACTCACTCAAACGGTTAATTAAATATGAGGTATCATCTAAGGATAAAATCCCATTGTTAGGGAATAAAATATTTTATTTCATCAAGAGTTACACAAACTAAACACACGTTGTGGTGTAGGGTCTCCATAGAACTCATACTCGGAGCTACTCATATATCAAAATGTTCCTATAAGCTGGCCCTAATGGAACTCGTTGAGTTAAAGAAACAGAAACAAGGGCACATGGAAAATGGGTTCATACACCCTAGTGAATCATCATGGGGTGTGTTAGTACCCATTTCCAAGAAGAGGGAGGGATAAATATAACTATGTATCAATTATCAGGAACTCCGAAAAATTTCCACAAAGAACAATTGTACCCTTCCAAAGCGTGATGAATTGTTCTATTGGTTGTGATGGGATCAATACTTATTAATGTTGGATATTTAATCTAGATATCATCAGATCAAGATAACAGAAAAATATATTCATTAGTATATATTCTCTACATGGTATTGGAACTATGAGTATTTAGTGATTCCATTCAGACATACTAATACCCCTAGATAATCATAGATAAGAAGAATTGTGTCTTTAGACATTACCTAAAAAATTATTCATAGAGTTTGTAAATGATATTCTCATATACAGTATGATCAACTAGAAACATGATTAAAATCCAAGGATTTTGTGGGATTCATTACAGAATGAGATTTTGTACACCAATTACCATAAGTGTGACTTTTCGAAGACGAAAATCACAATATTTGGACATATAATCAAAAGTTAATGATTTTTTACTAACCCTTAATAAAAGAAAATAAGGAATGGAGAAGAATTAATAGTGTCACAAAGGCAATATATTTCTTGGATTAGATGGGTAATTCTGACATTTTCTGATAAGTTTCTCACGATTTTCAATCCAACATACTAAGATGATAAAGAGTGGTGTAATTAATGTTTGAACAAAAGAATGTGAGGAATGTCTCAAGGGGATAAAGAAGCTACAGATAAATGAACATATACTTACAAATAAAAAATTTTGATAATGATATGTGATATATAATGATGATTCAAACAATGTCTTCAGTTTTTTACTCATGAGAAATGTTAATGTGCTAGCCTATCTTATGGTAGTTGACCTTGCCTGAGTTGAAATATATGCCGTGTGATCTAAAGATAATATCTAAGATTAACTCTTGGAAAATATTGTGGAACTACCTCTGTAGTGAGAATCATGACATTTATACTGATCATAAGAGCCTAATGTATATAGTCACACAGAAGGATGTCATCTTGAATCAATGGACATGGTTATATCTACTTAGGGATTATGATTTCTCTATTCACAATCATCCTAGAAAGGATAACATGGTATCAGAGGATCTATGAAAAAAGTAATCTACAACAATATCCATGTAGTCGATTGAGAAAGGAAATTTCTTATTTGATATGTGAGGGATGAATTTGTATTAATAATGGGGGATAATAAATCATACCTTGTAGAAATTATTTCCCAACCATCTATACAATAGAGGATCAAGGAGGCACGAAAGGATGATCTATAGTTATAAAATAAGGTGAATGAAGTAAATCAAGTGAAGTGAAAATAGTTCCATATCGATTTCGATGGTGTGATTCATTTTGTAAGGAGGGTTTCTGTGCCCTCATCACATTGGATAATGAAAAAGCTATTGGAATGTTAAAATAACACTAATTTCTCTTGTGGGAGTTCCAATATGCACACAATGATTCAAAACACTTTTTGTGGTACAACAAGAAGAAGTAGATTGCTGAGTATATATCAAGGTTCATGACATATCATCAACATAAAATAGGGAAGTAGAAGTCCAATGAGACGATGAAAACATTTCCAATACCCACATGGAAATCGAAGAATGTCAGTATGACCATTTTTATGGTTCTTTCAAAGACATCCAAAGGAAATAGTGTGATATGGGTTGTGGTGGACCAACTCACCAAGACTACCCAATTTATTGTTATTTGGGATGATCTTTTTCTTTAGAAACATGCAATGATGTATGTGAGGGAACGAGATACACTAAAGTTTGTTCTGCTCTCCATTTCATATAATCAATATCGTATGTTCACATGTATATATTTGATGAGGATTAAGTATTTGTTGAGTAATGAATTAAATTTCAGCACATTCTATCCCCTCCAAACTGATGGACAATATGAAAGGATTATTCCGACAGCCAATGATATGATTAGAGCCTTCTAATTAGAATTAAAAGGTGAATGGATTCAACATATACCATTGTATGATATATCATTCAATAATTGATTCCACTCGAGTTTTATGATGGATCCATTTGAGGATATACATGGAAAGAGATGTTGAACTCAATCCTGTTTGGATGATGCTGGTAAAATATGGCTATGTGGACCTTATATTGTAAATGAGATGAAATATAAGGTCTAATATATGAAGAAATATGTCACTGATTCTTAGTGTTGGAAAAGGATCCACTGTAAAACCCTTCAAAGGGACATATAGTTCGATGTTAGAGATAAATTCATCCTCAGAATATCATAGTGGAAATGAGTCAGGAAGATTGGAAATAAAGTTATGTTTTGTCGTACATTAGCCCATTTGAGATCCTTGAGAGAATAGGATCAGTGGGTCATATTATTTTACATCAACTGAATATGGCTCAACTTTTGGATGACTTCAATGTATCACTCATGATGACATATATACTTGATCCCTCTCATGTACAAAACTAATAGGTCGAACAACTAGAAGATTATCTCTCTTATGTGGAACAATCAGTAATGATTATAGACTGGGGCTATATGGTTATTAACAACAAGACAACCCATCATGCCAAAGTGTTGTGATGGAACCATTAGTATGTAAAAGCTACTTTGGCACTGTGGGAGCTGATGAAGAAGAAGTGGCCTCACCTATTTTTGTAAAAAAAATTAAAGGAATATATTTCAAAAGGGGGGGAGAATGTGATCACACAAAATTGTAACAATGTAATTTATCTCTTATTATAGTAATATTTTATATTATAAATCACATAATATAACATATTTCCCATATTAAAAACATTATAAATTAATAATTAATTATCATAGAAATTTTTTTTGATGTTAGGGAACCTATACTGCTGAAATATTAACATAACCTTATCAATAGTGATATGACCCTTATTAATATTAAAGAATAAAAATGAATTATAACCTTACACATTAAATTATAAATAAAATTTAGGACACTTATAAATTAAATTGTTGTATAATAATATCACATTCTAAATAAATAAATCTTTTTAAAATTATTAATCATGTGTTGGTATTTTTGTAAGTAATAAATATTTAATTTAAAATTTATGAATAATTTAATAATTAGATTATACTTAATTTATATAAAATTTATTTCAAAATTAATATTTTTTATTGTATGATTTTAAGATAAATTTATTATACCTTTTGTAATATTTCAACCTGTTATTAATCCGTTATTATTAAAAAATCTATGTTATTCATGTTAATGATGGTTTTAATAAAAAATTAAATTACTATTATTTATAAAATTATTTAGATAAAATTGAGTTCATTTTTAAAATATAAACATGAAATAATGGTTAATTTGAATGTTTGGTTTTTTCTTTTGAAATACATGAATCTTTTATGAATACTAAAAAAGGATAATTTCAAGAAATGATTAATACCATAATATTTTAGTCAATTTTGAAGTTAAGATGATGTAAAAAACTTAATCTCGAACCATAAATCATTATTTTAATATATTATACTATTATTATATAACTATTCATGGTATTAAGCCAAAATAATAAAATAATGAAAAAAATAATGATAAAACACCTCTCTCGTCAAATATAAATACGAACGCTCACCGTCTCTTCCCCTCACACCTACAAATATTTTCTCAGCTTCCAAATTCGTCCCAATAATCATTCATATCCCCTCCCCCACTTCCAAGATCCCTCGGTGTCCTAAAAATACCAAAACCATTACCCTATGGAGGTTCTCAGGGAGGATAAATTCAAAAGGTAAATTCATCATTCTTTTATTTTAATTTATTTTGATGTTCTTTTATATTTTTATTCTCTTCTCACCTAAACTTATCCAAATTATGTGATAAATCTTGTAAGATAAATTTACTGATGATTTATCATGTCAATAGAATATGATTAATTAAACTCTTCCATCTATGTCTCTCTCTTTTATTCTAAAAATGAAATTGTCACCCATGATATGTCAATTTATTTACATCGCAGGTGATATAATTTCATTTTCCTTTAACAAATTCAAAAATGTCAAGAAAACCTTTATAATGGATGAAAAATATTTTAATTTACAATTTCAACACTCTTTACAATGTGAAACTAAAATACATACATCATAGAAAATGATAAAACAAAACGAGATATTTGAGATAAAAAACCTCCTAAATTAACATAATACTATTCTCATTAATTTTTCTCGAACGATTTATACTAATACCATATAAAAAATTCATTATAATATAATTTATAATTAAATAAGACCATTAATAAAATATAATAACAATTATTTTTTTATTTTTATTTTACATGAAAATCAATCCTTCTATTAAAGTGAACAGGTCATGAAAACAGAGAAAATGAACACTCCTAAATGATGAAATTACAATATATAACTAATTAAATTTCCCATAAATGAAATTAATAATTCCATAATGAATAATATTAATGTTTAAAAGGATATATATTTTCTTATTCCGTCCAAATAATTCAATTATATATTTTATTAAATTAAATAAAGCATCCTGACATACAATTAGGGGACTTCTCAAACTGAAATCTATTTCTTTGGTGTTTCCCTCCTTCACCCCATATTTATTATATATACTAATTTATTATTACTTATATATTATTTGTTCATAATTATTTTATGTATTATATTATATTCATGAAACCAATTTGGTATTAGAAAAAATGGAATAAAATTCCAAATCAACCAATCTATAAAAAAATATATCTCTTACCTCTCATGTTATTGTTTAATAATAAATAAAGAATGTTCCCAAGAATCATATAACCTTTTTATATTTTTAAATCCAAATTTTATTAGTTTTTGATTTATTGAATTTATCCCATTAATTTTGATGAGTTATTTTATGTCCAAGGGTGATATATGTTCAATATGGCATGCATGATAATGTAAATGTCCAGATATAACAGGTGTGGCTAGAATTATATAGTTCAATGTAAATTATATGATCTGAAGGGTGAACCCAGAATTACATATCACTCCAATTAATTGGATAATTTAATGTATCTCATGATAAAAAGTAAAATATATATGAATATGATGATATCTTTGTTCCCAAATATGTGTGGTAGTTGACCACAATTTTATGATGTTTAAATTTTATGCATTGGAACATTTTAGAATTTTATTAATTATTCCTCTAATTATTTTGATCTAATTCTTATGTTATTATGATATTTATTACTCTCACCCCATGTTATATTGATTCATGTTTTAATATATCCTCTTGTTGTTCTATTATCTCACCACGTTCTTTAATGTATATACTCATGGGATTTCATGATCTAATGAGAAAACAAGGGCCAATAAAAATCAATATAGGGGGTTAAATAAATGTTTCTATTTTTTCATTGTAAAAATGTTATTTATAGTAAAAAAATTTCCATGAAACCAATCCTTTGGATCATAGTTGCGTAATTACTTTTTGTTATTATACTAAAAATTATCTAAGAGTTAGGTATGAAAAATAATGGTCACTATAGATGAAATTGGATATTGGTCTTCCAAACATAGATATTGAAATTTATTAGGATAAAATCCCTTTATAAGTTTGTTACTGTGAAAATTTTCATATCTTTCCTTCTAGAAAAAAGTGTAATCTTGGAAAACACCGTAAGATCTAATGTATATATTAAAACAATGTGAAATATGTGAGGTTCTATTGGTATCAATGCACCTGACCAAACCCAATTCATAATCAAATATTTTGTGGAAACTATACACATATACCTCCTTCAGACCACTTCAGTTTCATTAACATTGAGATCATGACTTGAATCCACCTACAGGGTGTTCCAACCATTGACTCTAGGTTTGAACACGAAAAAAATGAATGTTTATTCCCTTGATTATTTAAATTTTTCAAAATTTTTTATCATAAAAATTTGAATTGGATTTCCATGTCAATTGAGAAGATAACTTAACATGTTAATTAAAAACATTATTATCATGGTGATTGATTAATAATAATTACTAACCATGAAATATGTAAATTTTCTTGTTTTTTTGTTATCAATTCATGATGAAATATGGATATAATGAGATGTGAAATTATAATTATTATTATATGATAAGTGAAACGAGGATATTTGTAATTAATTTGATAAATTATTAGATGTTTAAAATTAAAAAAATTTCTTGTATTTAGTTTTTTTAGTGAATTTGGATAATATAGTAAATGAAATTTTATTTCAATAATTGATGAATTAACAAATATGGATTATAATAAAATGATAGTCAAACTTGTTTTTAGGTGTTATAAATAGACTTCACGGATTTTATTATTTTCATGACTCATAAGTTAAATAATTAATGTGGATTAGGTATTTTACTATATGTGTAATTCCCTCTTAAATGATATTATTTAGTGGAAGTGGCATTAAATCCTAGATTAAATTATATATTGGACATGCATTCCTTTTCAATATGATATTATTGGTTGTAAATGGTATTATTTCTTGTGTGAAATTATCAATTTGATATTATTTTCCACCCTTGATGAAATTATATTTTAAATATGGTGTCCCTTACAAATAAATTTATTGGACTGACCAGGTCGGACATCCTTGAAAGAATTTTGAGTAATATAATGATTTCCTTCATGAATTAGATTATATTTCTAACAAGGAAATCCATCTGGTTGTTGAAAAATGTTATAAGGATGTATTCATCTAGAAACATTTAGAAACAGGTTCAGATGATATTTCATGTTAACTCAAATCATATTTGTAAAAATATATTTTTATGTTCCACATTAATCTATAAATTAGTACACTTATTTAGCATAAAATTTGATACAATATATATAAAAATTGTATTATGTATAATCCATGGGAGTAATCCTAATTATTTATCATCACACCATATTTAGAATTTTTTGTACCTGAATAGATTTCAGTATTGTATATATGGAAAAGGGAAAGTGTCCATGTTTCGGATTGGGAGTTTTTAGGATATAATTTGTTCATATGGATGGGACCGAGAATGGGGTTCAAGAATGGGTTGATTTTTGTCTCTATTGGAGTCCAGACATACATTAATTATGTGACTAACATAATGTCATTTAATTTCTTATAAATTAACAAATGAAATTACTAATTTTTCTTCTTGGCATCATTGTTTATTTATATAGTTCTGGTTCAAGGTAGATGCAACATGATGAATAATAGTTTTTTTCTTATTATTATATACTATCTCCAATAATGTAAAAACAATTTTTAGAGGGTATATAATCCACACTATGTTCCACACATCCTCACATCTAGGTGGACACCTATGTATTATGAGGGGGTGTTTCTGAGGTTTAATAGAAGCCCAAATCTATCATGAGAGGGAGTACTAGGTTGAGAATATTATAAAGTTTTATCAAATTTTTTTAATTTTTTATTGTTTTATTATTTTGGAATGTATGATAGGAGACTATGATATGTCAAAACATGGAATGAATCTCATTTATGGGGTTTGACAACCAAAGAGTTGGGGAATCCTGTGTAACAAATGATGGGACTATTTTTCCTGATATTGGTATGTTATAATTTTGTTTTTATTTCCTCTTTGTGGATTCACATATTCTATTATGTTATATTTTATTATGATTTTATTCATGGGATTGTATGGTATGATAATAGCATTCATGAATCATTTAATTTAGAATGGGATATATGTTGTAATTAAATATTTATGTTAGGGAAAATTTTATTACAAGTGATGTGTTTTCTAAGCTGATTATTGATTTATGATCCCTTGTTTTATTGGATAAAAATAAATAAATGGATCTATTATGATATTTCTATTCACATGTTAATAAATGTATAGGGTAACCTTTTTCCTGTAGTTCAACATTAATTTTTTCACCTATGAGGTTAATCATTTTTTTATCTTATGTTATTACAATTTTCTGGAACATTGTATAGAAAATGGTTTCACATATTCTTTGAGTAGATAATAAGAATAGTTGTAATCCGGAAACATATAATGTAGTTTAGTATCCAATTTAAATTGAGATGATTAAATCTATATTATATTATGATCCCTATCATTTTTATTGATCCTAAAATTCATAGAGAGGGTGACATCGTAGACCACATATTCAATTTCTCACATAATTATTGAGTTATAACTATAAATTCTACATATATAATCATGGGTTTGATCCCTCATGATGATTATTTTTATATCGATTCCTTCCTTATAACCCTTAATAATCTCAATACACCCACATACATGATTGTAATGGTTCCTGATTATGTGCTATGAGGACCATCCCAATCATGGGGACAAAACCTAGAGCAATTTCACCATAAATATATCCTTACAATATGGATTTTAAATTAATGTTCTTAGGACCCAGCTATACTATCACTCTAAGGGGTAAAGGGAATTAAGTTTTTATACACCGTTCATAGAAGTTCATGTTAGTGTTGTACTATACTGGACAATTCCCTTGCATGAAAAGTTTTTTCTTCACCCTTGGTAGATGATGAGACCACTTGGTTGAAGAATTCAGAATACATAATTTATTATAAGATAAATCCACACATATACATATATAACATTGCATACATGAAAAATGTGATTAATCAGGCTCTCTTCATAGATGAGAACCTAGATGAGGCCATCTGTGGGGACTATTTAGCCTCAATTGAGTTATTATTGTCACTTACATCAAGTATAAATAAGCACCATATTATAAATTACCACCACAATAGTGGTGGGACGGGTAGCCAATGTTGTGGGTGGCCATCATAAGACCATGTTTAGATAATTATCTATCATTTTGGTAGGGTTGTAAACTAGTTCCTTTAGTCCAAATTCCATGAAATATATTGTTGTTCTTGTTTAGTGCGGGTCATATATATAGGTTTTTTAGGAGACCTAAAAAATATATTGGTTGTAGATGATCAATATAAGAACCAATGTGAGTAAATGAATTTGCTACCCCAAAGGGGGCTGTTAATAGGTGTTCCAAAAAAACACCCATTCTAAGGCAGGGGTATGATATCTTGATATAGGGTTGGAAGTACTAGCCGAATAGATTATCATGGTAATGTAATACTAGAGATCTAGTAACATTAGGTTTTCAGAATTATTATATGTCACTATTATAATTTTAATATTTAGCCACACATATATAGCCATGTTTTAAAAAAATCGTGGATAAATCCTATTATATCACCACATTTTTTAATAAAAAGTGGCTTTAGCCATGGAATTTTACCCCCGCTCACGACCTTCCTCTCTCATTCACTGAATTTTCTCGAAACCCTTCTCCTCTTCATCGTGGAATATTCACTGCTGATTGTTCCTCACAGTTTTCGTTCAATCATCATCTGACCTTCTTCATCACCCAATGGTGCCAGCCAACATCCCTCTATCCTCCTATGATGATGTGGCCACCCAACCTCGGGATGATTCTCCTCTAATGACACGACCACCCAACCTCGATACAATCCTCTGAGAATGATTCAACCACCCATCCTCGGGCCAATCCTCCTCCAACAACGAGACCACCCAACCTCCATGTGACCCTCTTCATCCGACACAGCTCCAGATCCACCTCCACCTTCAGGACACCCTCCTCCTCGATGTACCAATGTGTAATGTTTTTTTTGTATTCACACATTCCAGGTGCCCCACTAATTGTCACTAGTGGGAAGTCCATCCCTCAAAACTTATGAGTAGCCTGCAGTAGGGTGTGTTAGGGTTTTCATTCTATTTTCTCCAATAATTATTTTATTTATGTTGTTGTGGTTCCAATTACCATTGATTTTCTCTAATGCACAACAGCATAAATATGAACCAAGATGGTTATAATTCCTCAAATTCCTTTTGATTTTTTCCGCGTAGAAGGTTTTCTTTGCTTTCAAATCCATATTCTCTCCAATTTTCATTTGGTAAGATAAATTTGATTTGATTTATTATTTTCTTAATTGTCAAATTTTTCTTTGATAGAGTTTATTTGTTTTCACTTACTGCATGAGGTATATATTTTTTATTTTTTTCTTATTTTAAATGGGTATGATTGTCTTGTAGTTTTTAAATATGAAAATGCTATAAATCATAATCTATGATGATATGATTTTATGTTGGGTTTTCTCTATTCTAGTAGTTTTATATTCATTCCATTTATTTTGGATTAGTCTAAATCTATTCGGTTTAGTTTTGGTCTACAACTTTAGGTTCTTATTTTAGTGAATATCGTTTTTTGGATTACATTGATTTAGTTAGAGCCCTGTAGATTTTATTAGGTTTTATTGAAACTATGATTGTTTTCTCATTTCAAGTAGTGTCAGTTATACGTTCTATTTTATTTGGATCAGGTCACTTCTATTTGGTTTATTTTAAGTCCATATATTTTGGTTCTTCTTAGTTTAGTGAATCAATTTGGTTTGATTATTTGTATTATGGTAGATTATTTGGATCAACAAGGTTTATATTCATTGTTGATGTTATAATTAGTGAAGGTAATTTTTTGGGTTATAATCATGTGGAATTTGATGATGGTTTTTCTATTTTTGGTATAGGATTTTCTTGATTCAATGATAAAAATGTAATTTCATGTGAAACTAGGTCAAGAGCAATGGTGTTCAGTATCGTTGGTATAGATTTTTTAATGAGGTGATGCATAATGGAAATAGTGATTTTATTGATATAAATGGGGCTAGAATAATGTTGATAGTAACTAATGCCATAGAGCTTTAGGTACCACATGATTTCAGCTCTCACATAGATCGCAAGACAAGTCTTATATCCTCCCAAATCATATGGTGCGTGGCTGAACTATTTGTTAAGATTAATTTAAGAATTTGAATTTTAGTTCATGTCAGAATTTTATTTATGGGTCTTTTGGTAATCTATTCTGTTTGTTCACACTTAACCAAAAAAGTTATTTTTTCTAAAAATTACAAAACAAAGGGGAGTTATAGATATCATTAAATGAAATTAAATATTTGTTTTTATTTTAGGTTAGTTAGGTTAGGGTCCCATAAATTATTTTATATATGTTCTATTCATATCAGTGTGGAGGGGACAGTGGTGGGGGTAGTGGGGGTGAAGGAGGGGGTAATGGAAAGGGTGGGTTTAGTGTAGTGGATATAATATGGGTGGGGGTAGTGGGGGTGAGGGAGGGGTGCAAGGGTGAGGGTGGGTGCAGGGGTGGGTGAAGGAGGGATGTATATTCCATATTCGGTGCTACGTCTCCAAATACATCATCAATAATACTCTTCCTAAAGAACCGAACAAACATTTGGTAGGGTAGATTTAGAGTGATCTGCATCCACATCACTAGATACAAGTGCTGCAACATCTGAGTCTAGAACTATCTTTCCCAATTATAAGCTTGATCCAGAAAAACCTCTTGCCCAAATTCCATATGAAGTAACTAAAATGAAACCTGCATTCCTTGTCCATAATGGAAAAAACCAAACCCCTCTTTAACAGTCGTGTTCAATAATCAATTTCTCATTTATGTTGAGGAAACATTGTTTTCTATTCTTTCACATGTTGATTACTGTTTTAAAATTGCATATTCACTTAAGCAATTAGAGAAATATCAAAAAAATGAATTACTTTAGTTTATCCTTTTATAACTCATCAGACTATATGATCAATCATTTTATCTTATCATGTTCAACCTTCTTCATATGAGTGGATCTATTTTTTGTTATGATATATTCTATTTGATTATAAATTGTGTCCTCTAGTAAACTTTTATTATCGGGTTGGATAAAAACTTGTATTGAAAAAAACAAAATTTTGCTGAAACTCGTGCCAAACTAATTATATACCATTAACAAGAATAATAATTATTAATTAATAAGAATGTACTATTTGATATTATAATTTTGAATCATGGATCTATTTCCCCCATGCTTGAAGAAACATGATTTGAATCATGGGGAATTGTGGTTCTTATATGTTCGGTGGTGGCGTGTATAGTTACAGGAGACAAGTTTGTTTTAGTTTAGTTTTTATTTTATTTTCTTTTAGTATTGGCCACTTAGGACTTTTACTTCTTTCTGTGAACAAAGGGTAATTATATTCTACGAAGGGGGGAAAATGGGGTTCATATTGATTCAGTCTGTCGGCTTTGATCCAAGGTAAGATTATATGGTTACTACTTGTCTCACACCTCATATAATTGTGGATTTCAGTGTTTTTGAATCTATATTATGTTTTCAGTAGGGCGTTGGATCATTTCGTGTTTGTTTGGATGAATTTGGTTCTCCCAATCAAGGTAGGGAATTAATGTTATTGGTTAGTTTCTCATTAGTTATGTAACATACTTTATGTGTTTTAATGTTCTAAATATACACTGTGTTGTGTGTTGATCCCTGCTCATTGGTTTCGAGTAGCCAACTTATGGGAGACTCGGCTGCCTGTGCATAGGTATGAAAGTATATGTATGTGGGTTCCCCTGTTACGTATATATTCAACCATGGTAGTGATTATGCATGTATGAGGCTATGCGTGCCCATGTATATATATATATATATATAAATGAATACGCCGGTGAGTGGAGACTGGTATATGCTTATAAGCATATGTGCAATGATCCCCTTACACATGCTGATGGGAATGTCGGTTTGTGCATAGGGGCTAGGTGTCCTTGCATGTATGTGATGGTGTGTATACCCATTGAGGGGGAATCAAATTTTAGATAGAAATATCCAAGAGCTGAAGTGGGCGTTTTAATTCAAGAATGCAATAAATTGAAATTAGCTTCTTTCTTAATTATTTTTAATTATATTGAATTCAATATCTTGAATACGTCTTTTTTGATATAATTGATTCATTTTATAAATAAAGTCATGCTTTTATAATAAATCCCCTCCAACGGAGGTGCTCTATCTGCAAAAACTCAAAGTGATAGTTATGATGATCTATATTCTAAAATTATTGCATTTTATTTTTGTTGAATGAGTTTTTGAATAAATGAAAAATATATCTAAATGAATTGTGTGATAAATAAATTCCATGATATTATAATAAAACCCCTCCAACTGAGGTGCACTATCTTCTAAACCGAAGTGTAGTGATAATTATTTGTGTCATTTTTATATTTGGTTTAAGTCTTTCATATGCCTCTTGTTAGTGTTTTTTTGCAGCTAGATAGTTTTTGTTTTACTTTAATAATATAAATTGGCTTATTATACTCGTTTAACTCAAATGACATTTCCCGTGTAGGCATATTCCATGACCATGAGACTTTCCTTTTCACTCTTTGAATATTATAAATAAGATTTCCATGTTTAGGAAAATTGAATGAATTTGTAAATGGTTTGTGTAGGGTGTATGATTTTTTTCCATCGTTTTGTTTCCCTTTAGACATTGCATCATTGTGCTGCTCGCTACAACCATCTCTAGCGATACCTTGTTATCACATATTAAATAGCTGATCTGTTTTATCATCTGACTGCAGGGTGACGGTCAGAGTGTTGTCCTGCATCCTCCTGCTCCTTTCGCTCTTGGCCTGTAGTTGCTGCCCCACTAAGGTCGCTGGACCTGGGAAACAAGTCGCGGTCACACCGTGGTCATTCCATGGTCATTCCGCGGTCACACTGTGATTTGGACCTACTCAAGGAATAAACCCCATGGCGGTTTGTAGTGATAGTATTCCATGAGTCATGTGATCAATTTTGAGACTGACTAATCACAATTTCTGTCGGTGGGGCGACAACCGGAATATTTCCCAACCTCCTCCTGCTCCCTTCACTCCTGCCGAGAAGATGTTTTCCGGCGTATATTGCTATACCAAGCCAACATGTCGTGGTCATGCCATGGTCACGATTTGGTCATGCCACGGTCACACATCAGTCACGCCATGGTCACGCCGTGATTTAGCCCTGCTCAATGTTGACAACCTGCAGTAGTTCCTAGTGTAAGTTTTCCATGAGTATTGTGATCAATTTTGAGACTGAAAAATCTCAATTTCTGTTGGTGGGGCGACGAATGAAATGTTTCCCCACATCCTCCTGCTCCCTTCAGTCCTGGTCGAAAGATGCTACCCTACAGATGTCACATGACGGGGCCAACATGCCGTGGTCATGCCACGGTCACACCGCAGTCGCGCTGCGATCAGGCCACAGTAATGTCATGCCTTGTCCCTACTCTCGGACGACACCTCACGACAGATCATAGTGATAGTATTCCATAAATCTTGTGATCAATGTTGAGACTGACTAATCACAATTTTTGTTAGTGGGGCGATGGTCGGAATGTTTCCCCGCCTCCTCCTGGTCCCTTCGCTCCTGACTGGATGGTGCTGCCTCATATATGACGCTGGACCGGGCCAACATGTCGTGGTCACACAGCGGTCCTGCTGTAATCACGCCGCAGTCACACCGTGGTAATTCCGTGATTTGGCCCTACTACAGCCCCCTTCCACTGGACCGAATCAAATTCCTTTAATAAATCAATCTTGATGGGACACCAAGGTACCCCAGAATCAAAATGGTAGAACTGCAATAATTCATGGGTAATAAGATTATGAGAATGAATTGGTTTTCACACTGAAGGATGAGGATTGTTTTATACATCTTTAGATTTAGGAGTCTCTTAAGGTTATTTTTGTAAACATCCCAATAGAGTGTCTGATTTATAAGTGTGGGAAGTCTATTATTCAGACTAAGCCAGATATAGACTATTCATGGAAAAGTTTCTAGGATTTTATAATATATAATTCTTTCATAATGATGTGAAAGTGCGGATGGATATATATTTTTTAGGAGGTTTTGTCCATATGGGGTGTCCAAGGGCAGTCCGGGGGGGAGGGGGTGGGCAGGGGGTCTGCAAGGCAGTGGGAGGGTGCAGGTGGGGTTTCTAGGAGAGGTTGTCCAGGGGGTGTTTAAGGGCTGTCCGGGAGGTCTGTAGGGTAGGGTTCAGGTGGGGTGTCCAAGGGTTGTCTGGGGGGGGTTTGGGGGGTCTACAGTGCTCGGGGGAGGGTGCAGGTGGGGTTTCTTGGAGGGGTTGTCCAAGGGGTGTCCTCGGGCTGTCTAGGGGGGGGGGGGGGTTGGGGGGTCTATAGGGTAGGGGGCATAGTGCAAGTGGGGTGTCTAGGGGGGCAGTCCAGGGGGGGTGTCCAAGGGATCTCTAGGGGGATGATTTAAAGAGATAAACCCACGAGAAATGGGACCTAACCTTATATCAATAATTTTTCTAATGATTTTTTTGAATGGTATTCACAATAGAAATTGATATGAAATCCTTTACATAAACATCATTTTCCTTCTTTGGGATCAGGGAAATGAAATTGAAGTTCAGTCCACAGGGTTTTGAGGCATGGTTAAAGAACTCCCTCAAAGAGTTATGGAGCTCATCACGAACTCTTTCCTTATAGAACATAAAAAATTTGTTTGGGAACCCAACAGGACCAGCCATACTCTCAAGATTTAGAGAAAAAAGGTCACTCATAAAATCATTCTCATCAAGGGATGCAACAAGGGAGAATGTTGGATTGGTGTAGCCTATCCGACTGGGTATGGTGTCATATCAAATATCCTTACCTATAGTTTTTTATCCAGTCGGTTGAATATTTAGAAAATACGAGCCTTTTGGGCCTCGATTTACACTAAAAATTGTGGAAATCATAGTAGCTCTATGAAAAAAGAATATTTCAAAAAGATATTTCTAAGGCACATCTTTATCTCTATAAATACATAGTAATAGACCAACTTATTCATGTTAGTAATTTATATCTCATGGACAACCTCCATGAATGTTTTCTATGAATTATCATCTTGTCTTCTATCATAATTAATGTTATTCCACCATCAAATGGTTTGTTAATGGAAAATGGAGGTCTGTAGCATCACTGTCTCATCCACATATGTCTTCTATCTTGATTAATGGTATTCCACCATCAAATGGGTTTTATGGAAAATTTAGGTCTCCATTATCACTCTCTCATCCTCAAATGTCTGGAACCATGAAAAAGTGAACTTTTGTCATCTATCCAATCATTTGCATCATAAAGACCTGTAATACATAGAAAGGGTGGTTGATTTTGGATATAGAATATTTGATTATGTTTAGTTAAGGAATTTTGAATGTTTCCACTTTAAAAGAGAACAATCTAATAAAATCCATAGTAAAATATCTTTATAGCTTGAGTAACTAGAGACCGTACAGGGTGGGGGAGGGGGTAGGGGTGGGGTGTCTAGGGGCAGGGGGTGTCTGCATGATACCAAATAATTAAAATTCCCATGACAAAATTTAGGGATGTTTAGGAGTCCACAAATTGAAACCAAATGATTCCAATTGATATCATCTTTCTTTTTGGAATTAAAACCTAATATCATGCACTTATCTCAATACACATACTGAAAACATTCATGTACATTTAGAAGGTTTTAGAAATAAGCATTGAGATCTCAATTGTTTTAAACTTATTGTCATTGATTAATTCAATTCATGTCCCTTATATCATACATTATTCAGTCATTAGCCGGAATGAGAGAAATGCATACCTCATCAATGATTTTTTCAAGCACTTTCCTGAAATTCTTGATTTTCATGGAATAAATAAGTCTGGCAGCTTCTCAAGGGTCATCTCCACTCATCTCCCCATTTAGGAGACACACTATCTTCACTCCATCAAGGTAGATCATTCATTTTGATGTTCTTTGGAATACCATTTGATAAATCAATCCATCTAGGAAGGGGTGGGATGTGCAGGGGGTAGGGGTGGTGTGTGCCAGGGGAGAAGGGGTGTGGTGTGCAGGGTGGGGGGGGGGTAGGGGTGGGGTGGGGTGTGCAGGGGATAGGGGGGTGTGCATGATACAAAATGATTCTAATTCCCATGACTCATTTAGGGGCTGTCCAGTTGTCTTCAAGTTGAAACCAAAGAATGCCAATTGATATGTTCATTCATTTTGGAATTACAACTTGAGATCTTGCACTAATCTCATTACACATGTTGAAAACATTCATGTAAATGTAGTGGGTTTTAGAAATCATCCTTGAGATCTATAATTTCCTCAACGTCTTCCCATTAATTAATTCAATCCCCCCCCTTAATATCATAATTTATTCGGAAATTAACAAGGATGAGAGAAATTCATTCCTAATCAATGATTATTTCAAGCACTTTCCAGAAATTCAAGATTTACATGGAATAAATAAGTCTGACAGCTTCTCAAGGGTCACCCCCACTCATCTCACCATATAGGAGACACATTATCTTCACTCCATCAAGGAAAATGTTTCCATATGATGTTATTTATAGGGTTGGTGTGTGCTGGGGGGTAGTGGTGGGGTGTGCTGGGGGGCAGGGTGGGGTGTGCATGGGGGGGGGTAGGGTGTGTGTGTGCACAGGGGGGCAGGGGTGGAGTGTGGAGGGGGGAAGGGGGTGTGTGCATGATAAAAAATGATTATAGTTCCAATGACTCAATTATGGGTTATTAAAATGTCATTAATATGAAACCAAATGATTCCAATTGATATCTTCATTCTTTTTGGAATCATAACCTGAGATCTTTCACTCATCCCAATACAAATGTTGAGAACTATCATGTACATGTAGTAGGTTTTAAAAATTATCATTGAGATCTCAAATTTTCTCAAATTCTTGTCATTGATTAATTCAATTTCTCCCCCTTAATATCATAAATTATTCGTTCATTAACAGATATGAGAGAAATTCATACCTCATCAATGATTTTTTCAAGAACATTCCAGAAATTCTAGATTTTCATGGAATAAATAAGTTTGACAGCTTATCAAGGGGCTTCTCCACTCGTCTCCCCAACGAGGAGACACACTATCATTACTCCATCAAGGCATATCATTACTTATGATGTTCTTTTTAATACCATTTGATCAATCATACCAAGATGTGTAGGGGGAGGGGTGGGGTGTGCAGGGGGTAGGGGTGGGGTGTGCAGGGTAGGGCAGGGGTTGGGTGTGCAGGGGGCATGTGGTTTATACATGGGGGGAAGGGGTGTGGTGTGCAGGGGAGGGCAGGGGTGTGAACATGATAACAAATGATTATAATTCCCATTACTCATTTAGGTGATGTTTAGATGTCATCATGTTGAAATTAACTGATTCCAATTGATATCTTTATTCATTTTGGAATTTCAACCTGATATCTTTCACTCATCTCAATACACATGTTGAAAACATTCATGTACATGTAGCAGGTCATAAATAGCATCCTTGAGATCTCAAATTTCCTCAAATTCATATAATTGATTAAATAAAGGTCTAATCCTTAATATGAGTCATTATTCAGTCATTAACAGAGATGAGAGAAATGCATACCTCATCAATGATTTTTTCAAGCACTTTTCAAGAAATTCCATATTTTCATGAAAAAAATAAGTCTGGAAGCTTCTCAAGGGTCTTCTCCACCCATCTCTCCATTTAGTAGACACAATATCTTAACTCCATTAGGGAAGATTATTCTTGATGATGTTCTTTGGAATACCATTTGATAAATCATACCAAGATGGAGACTTTTTTTCTGATCTGGAAATGTTATTCCAGCTTACTTCCCTTCATTTTCTCTCCTCTAGAGAACTAGTTTCACATTCAATTCCAAGCATTGTATGGCACACAAATAACACAAAAATAATAAATATTTAGGGATTAAGGTGGATTTCGTTGCTCATCAACGTGATATGTTGGGCTGGCAAAATTTACTCAACCAGTTTGTCCTTTAAAATTTTTCTCCCAGTTTGGATGGACTCTTCATGCATGAATTTTTGGATTTTGAAGTAGCCTTGGGAAGAATGTATATATTTCTTCCCTCCTTATGTGAGATATTATTTTTAACATGATGATATTTCATGGGCTGCTCCAGGAGCATGGAAGGTTTATTTCTGGCATGGTAAGAGGGTTGCAGTCGAGGTGGACCCTCCAACATAGTTGGTAGTGAGCACTCTCTTAGCCTATTTAATTCAAGATTTTTTTAAATTGCATTTAGATTCCCTATTGATTTTTCTTTATTATATTAAATTGAAATTCATAATCACGTTTTAGTTAAAATAGTTGTTTCGTTTGATAAACAAGTCATGGTTTTGTAACTTTACTCCTCCAACGGAGGTGCACTATCTGCAAAAACTCACATTGGTAATTTATGCTTATATAAATTTTTTGAAATTATTTCATTTATGTTTTCCATTTTCATCCATACACCATATTCTCTCATTTGAGACACCATGAGAATATCCAACTATTTTAAGACACATTGGGGGGTGTGACGGGTTGGGTTGGGGTTTGTAAGGTTCGGTTGGGGTGCATGGTGGGGGTTTGGTTGTGGGATACTACAGTAGTGGGGGGTGTGAAAGCGGGCAATCCGGGGGGTATTGGGGTGCATGGGGGGGGGCTTTTTAGGGGGTTCACAGGCTGTCTAGGGGGGGGGGGCGAAAGGGGCTGTCTAAGGGGGGTTATCTGTGGGGTGTTGGGGCTGTCTAAGGTGGGCACTCTAGGGACATGCAAGGGGGTTGTCCAGGGAGGGTGGTAAAGGTGGCGTGGTAGTGTGCTGGGGGTCTTCATGGGGGGGGGCAGCAAGGGGGGCCACTGGAGGAGTGGGGTGGGGGGCAAGGGGCTGTTCAGGTAGGGTGGACAAGGTGGGATGGGGGTGTGATGGGGGGTCTGCACGAGGGGGGAGGGGGATGTAGGGAGGGGGTGGGCTACTTTAGGAGTGGGGGTGGGTGGAAGGGGCTATCCAGGGGGGTCTGTCCGAGGGGGGATTCAGGGAGGGGGTGGGGTGGTGGTCAATTATAGGAGTGAAGGGTGTGGGGCATGTGGGATGTCTAGGGGGTGCAAGGGGATCTTTAGGGGGGGCCTGGGGTATAGGGGGGTTGTCCAAGGGTGGTGAAAGGGATATCTAGGTAGGTTCTAGGGGGGTGCAAGGGGGTTGTCCATGGGGGCAATGGGGGTGTAGGGGGGTGTATAAGGGGGGTACAAGGGGGAAGTCCAAGGGGGTGAAAAGGGGCTATCTATAGGGTACAAGGGGTTTTTCCGGGGGGGTATGTGGGTAGAAAGGGGACGTCCAGTGGGGCATGGGGGTGATGTGGGCTATCCAGGGGGTGCAGGGGGTTGTCTAGGGGGTGAAAGGGTTTTCCAAAGGGGAATGGGGGTGAAGGGGGTGCAAGGGGGCTACCCAGGGGTGCATGGAGGTTGTTCAGGGGGGGGGGGGTTATTTTTATGAAATGTGAATCCATAAAGTCACAGTTTAAAACCATGGTTGTAGGCCTAAATCCACTGTTTTATACTGTGGCTAAATCTATATAGACATGGTTTTGAAACGTGGCCATAGCATTTGTGCAGCTCAATGTTCTTCCAAATTTTCCAACCATGGATAAATCCCTATAGCGACAGTTTCAAACTGGGGCTATAGAGCTATAGCCACGGTTCAAACTATGGCTATAGGGCTTTAGTCACAGTTTGAAACCATGGATATAGGTCTTTTTCTATAGCCACACCATTACCATCCATGGTTCACAGAACCATGGATGTAATCTAGAGCCCGAGTTTTGGGACATATAGCCATGGTTTGAAACCGTTGTTATAGCCTAAATTTCTAGTAGTGTATAGTCTTCATTGGGAATTCAGGTTAAATGACCTTATATTTTTATACATGTTCTTCTTGTAATGTCTAAAATTAAAAATAATTTTTTTATAATATAGAATTATATTCATTTTAATCAACTCAATTTTAAAATGATTTGGGTTTGGTTGTGGTGATTTTGGATAGTGTTAACACCATTGATATTCAAATAGTGATGTGAACAAAGGGAATAATATTTTATAAGTAATGTTCTATATAAATTATATGATTCCATTTTATTTTTGATAATTTAATTATATAAATGGTAGGAAGTGATTGTATTTATAGAATATATTGGATATTCATTAAATAGTATGATATTGAAGTTTTTTAGAGGTGAAATTATTTTCTAAATTCATAATGGAGAGTTAAAACCATCGTAGTGAACAAGAAATTATTTCTTGTCATGTAGGACCAATTCAATGCTTATTCGGTTTTCTCACATATAAAATTGGGGGAATGTTACATAAAATAACAGGGTGAGGCATGGCCTTATTACACAACTATTGTACAATTTTTTTAGAATCAATCATTAATAGTTGTCTAGATTTTCATCAAGGTGGGATATCAATATCACTATCGGGTTTTTGACGAGAAATGTGAAATATTTTATTCCACCATACTGGATGGTACTACTGGAGCATCGTGAGATGAAATTATTGTTGGATAATTTAGATGATAAGGGTTTTATATTTCTTATAACATAACTATGTAGTTCTTATATTCTCATCTCCATGAAGGTTGATTATACATTCCACATGTGTAGATTATTGGGTATTGAACCAGATGATGGTCATGAATGGGTATCCAATTCTAGAAATTGATGACTTATTCAATTAGATGAGAGATGTCTATATTTTCTCTAAGACATAATTGATGTCAAGGTACCATCACATGAGGTTGAGGTCTTTTGAAATACCTTAGAAAATATTTATGACTACATATTTTCTTTATTTGGCCATGGTTATATTGTTTTTTTCTAATAACCATATCAACGGTATTCATGAAATTTATGAATCATTTATTACATAAATTACTAGTTAATTTTTTATTGTTTTATTCAATTACATATTTGTGTACTCTGTATCTAGAGTAGATAGATCCCAACATAAGGACATCATCATGGGTACCCTGAGAGAGATTCATATTTATTGCATAATATCTGAATGTTAATTCTAGGTAAGAAATGTTTACTTATTTTTTCACACAATCTCAATGAATATAGTGTTAGTGGGACCACGTAATGTTATAGATATGGTGTCTATGAAGTGTCCTAAAAATATATTTTTGATTTCAATATTTCTTGGTTCATATGGATAATACCATCATTAAATAAGGAATTATCAACTATTGTAGAAATAATGTTAATGATATTTATGAATGGGGTTAAGTTTATCAGGTCATATTATTGTGAGAGGGATTTCTTATAGCTGATGTAGAGGTTGATCTCAGTAGGAATCATAAAAATACATAATATAAGTATGGAATAAACCGTATTTTTGGGACATTCCAGATTCAAAATCAATTCAGTTATGATTTAGAAAGATCATGGGCTATCTTATGGATCTATTAGTTTTTACCTATATCAGATGAATCACCCAAATAACATTCTAAATTTTCATCTGTTTTAGTACGAACTATTGTGTTAGTTGTATTATTTTAATAGTGAGAGTTCTTTGTGTAAAAAATTACAAGACTATCATGTACTTGTTTTTTAAGTAAGACCTGATCATTTGGTAGATGAGCTGGGATGGGTATCTATACAATTTTGAATTAATGGGATCCTACCATCTAGAAATTTGATACATAATTGATGATCCCTAAATCCATAAAAGTTCATACATATGTAGTGCATGGGTTTTAGTGAGTGGTGATAGATTGTTCTCCTTATATATAAACATCTCGAAGATTATGAATATTTGGGATGCGTATAATTTACATTAACATATATTATAATCATGATTCTAAATTGTATCAAAAGAGGGTGAATTAATTGGTTCTAGTGGGATTTACTATAAGGGAAATAATATATGGTGGAGTTCCTCCATTAGGATCATATCTTGATGGATGAGTTTTTTTTCTTATACAAGGATGGTTAAGAGTTAATATAGTATTATATAGTAGCTAATGAGAGAGTCATATTCCACCAAAGGAGTGGTTTAATATAGTCTAGAAATGATGTATCATTATATATATAGTACATAATGGTGTCCTGGGATGAAATAACTATATGTAAGACTTTTTATTCAGATTTTTGTCCTGTGAGGGGTGAATATTGAGCACCAGAGTCGTTCTATGTTATTGAAGGATTTTTTTTCATTCCCGAATGGAAGTTGGATGTGGTCACCATAGACTTTGTGATATTATTACATTGGAATACATGTAAATATGATGTTTTTTTTGTTGAGTTTGGATTTACTAATGATGGTATCCATGTTCTTTACTATATAGGATACCCTAACCATTTATGACCCCAATACTGTTTATTTATATGAGATTATTCAATTCAATGGTTTTCTGATGAGAATCGTTTTTGGTTGTTGTCTACATTTCAAAGGATGATTCTAGAAAGGCCTTTAAATGTATTTATGATGTAGGATACTCTATTTATGACCTACCATACTCAAGTTTATGTCTAATCCATGTAGATGATTTTGATTTAGTAGGGTTTTTATGACTCTCGATTTCAGATCTTAATGGTTGTTGGGGGGACATTTAGAAATTATAGAGTTCTCATATAATATCATATTCTAATAATTATTACAAATGGATCCTTTTTAGTCCCTAAACAAAACTCCACGCTATTCAACAATATGGTGGATAAAGGATAGTGTGTCATCGATTATAGGAACTATTTTCATGTAGTTGATATCTGGTAATGTTCCATTGGTCAAAAAAATCAACTCGTATTGAAGGAGAAATCAAATATTGACCATACCAGAAGAATTATGAAGTTAATGATCAATCATTTAGTTTTTTTAGATTTCACTCGAGATAAGGGAATGATATATCTTAAAATAGTGGAATCTATTTAGTTATATTTTCATGTCATTTGAGATGGAAAATTATTCTAATATAATGGAATTTTTTTTGTACATTAATTTTTGGTTGAAATTAACATTGTTCTATATATTTCATTACGTTAGTGGTATCACCCTCTCCCTTCTCACATGATGTATTAGGATGATATTGAGATAGATCTCAAGGCTTCCATTACGGGGCATCTAATCATAATCATGGATAATAGTGGGAAGCATCATAGAAGGAAGACCATGTCTATAGTGTCTACATTGAGAAACCATTTTCATATTATCGAGGAATCATTGGAGTGAGAGATAGATACATGGGCGTAGTATCCCGAGATTTTATAGAACTCTAGTTACAACCACTGATTCATTCCTTGAATGTTTATTCCTAATATGAAATGATTTTGGCATATTGAAGGAAATTACTTTAGGAATATAAAATGTTTTCTAGAATGCAATCATTTGGGATGGTTGATAAAATTCATGATATGAACTGATTCAGTTGATTTTGAGCTTATATGACATGTCATTCTATGATTATGACATCTCGAATATTAATGGTGTAATACACCAATTCACGTCATGAGTGTGGTTTTGTAATGATTTTTTGTTAACTCAATTTCCCTATATTTCTCATAACATTCATTTTATTTTCTCTATAATCTGAGCCCTTCCAAATTTTTTTTATGATTCTCCATAATTTATAGGATGATAATGATGGATCTTGTTGTTCCCTACTTATATATTGAACGAATGAAATATTAAACCAACATTTTACTTATCCATTATGGAATTTAATATTATTTTTTTTCTATATAAGTTTTGGCCAATGTATAATCCGTAATGTATAGTTTTTTATTTATCTACTTTTTTAAATAAATTTGTAAACATTGGTGCATCATGAACATGATATAAACCAAATGACAATGCACCATTTTTGGGAAACCATATGAATTGGCCACCCTCTAACCTTGTGGGTTCTATAATCAAGGAGACCAAGAAATGACACAACCTAATGTATGTCACTAAATATTACCCTATTTTAGATCATGAATATAAAGAAATTATTACACCATAATTAATGGAAAAGTGGTTTTTTTCTTAACAATTTGAACAGACTTGGTTGGTAAATTGGTATCATGGCTTGGATTGTAAACTTATTAACATGGTAATTGTGGTGTTTTGATAGAAAATGTCACACATATAAAAATAGGTAATTTGGAATATTATTTGTGTTTATATAATAGAATTATGAAATATTGATATGATGAGATGTAAAATTGTTATTATATTTAATCATTTATTGAAATATAAATAGTTAGAATTCTAGTGAAAATTAGTAAACATGTCTAATTGGATAATTTCTTAGTAGTTGTTTAATATCATGAATTTGGTAGATGTATTAAGTGGTATGATAATTTTTTAAATTGATGAATTTATCAATAAGGAATTTATGAAATTTTTTTCAATGTTGGTGTTTGGGTTTTATAAATGGTATTCTTTTAATTTTTAAATTTTTTAATCTAGGGATACTTAATTAATTTGGATGAGATATTGGGATATACGTATCATTTATACCCTAATGATATTATTGGGTGGATTTTTCATTCCATCCTAGATAAAAATATAGTTTGGACATGGATGTTCATACTAGAAGAATTTATTGATTGGACATGGGTTTACAGCTAGGATGAAAATATATTTTCGACAGGGAATTACAATATATATGAAATTATATTATTGTAATGTTATTCCTTTATAGAGGAATTAATAGGTTTTTTATAAAAAAAATTTCATGATAACATGCTTATAGAAAATGGACATCATCACAATATTATATTTTTAGTGTTAGAATATGTTCCATCAATATATTTCACTTTATTTTGAGGAACAAACAAGTATCATACCGATGAATGTTTTCTTAATCCCTAGTTTCAACCTCAAGATAATGTGTTCATTATATTATTTGATCTTTGTCATTAATAAAAGATTTAGTTCTCAGTATAATCAAAATATTTCATGAAACGTATATGTATAATGTATTTTAGATAAATTATGGTTATATGAAAATATATTTATACTCACAACCTATTTGGAACTACATGGTACATAATTTACTTTCTTGATATACTTATGGACAAAGGAATGATACCCTACACTTTATTTATTCCATGTAGGATGTGATTTAAGAATATAGATGGGAACAAGTACAGTGCTCAAGATTCAGATTTTTCGAATCATTATTTGAGTATGTGTTTTTCATGTGTGAAATATTATGTGTTATTTAGTTATTCATATATTACTGAAGAGAAAATATTATTATTATTATTTGGATTGTTGGTTATTTATAGATTTCTTTTTTCTTTTTTTCCCTATTGTGGTCTTCTTGATTTATTTTAATGTTTTTTTATTTTATTTCAAATAATATTTCATCTTATTTATCGAGGGTATATTGTCCCCAATATATTATTTACACCCCAACTACTAGAAAGTATCCTTAGGAAAATGTGGTGGAGCCTATGAGGTGAATTAATCACTTGGATAAGTCCTATTTTGAATTATATAGTTACGGAATTTACAATGTGCTACTCTATGACATCTATGTCATTGAAGGTAACTAAACATGGGAACTTAATGTCTAGTGGTAGAGTATGATCCACCTCTATTTTATTTCAATTCCATTCTGCTTTAATTATGAAATATTGTGTCTCTGAATGATTAGTGTGTGATGTGTGTTAATTGGATAAAATATTAGGGCGGTATTCACAATGTATCATCCACCTAATTTATGCACAAAAACATATAGCCGAGAAACTGAGGCCCAATAATTGGAATTCACCTTATCCCACTTGAGAATGGATCATATAAAACACTATTCTTTGACTTGGATGATGGGATCTAATTATATCATACCAAGTTAGATGAGAATAACAAAAAACATTAGTCATTATAGGTTAAATAATGAAAATTAGTCAATGGGATTTCAAATAGAGAGTAATGAGAGAATCTTGGATGCCATCCCTATCATGTAGTTACCCATTGAGGATTTTAGAACATAGATTATACTAACCCCCAATTTTTTCAAGTGAATCGTATTTGATTTAATCAACTTACATTACCTAATTGGTCATATGAATTTAATATATTTTTTATCAATTTCTTTTTATTTTTAATGCTGTATATGAGTGAATTGAAGTTCCATGATTAGCCATCTATGGAAAAGGGATTGTCTAATTTGTTTGATATAAAGACATTTTGGATGGTTTTATTGACATTGGTGATCTTCTTTAATAGAATCATTATAAAATATATCCTTATTAATTAAATGATTGTAGTTATTTTAGGGTTTATCTATGAAAAACTTCACAGTGGAAATGGTAAGTGTTAGATAAATGTCATCATAACATAACAAACCTACATTGGTGTCCTTTTTCATCACTATAGAGTATGATATTGAAGGGTGGTATAAAACATCCATTCTATGATTTTCATATAGGGATATTGGTGTCCATTTACTTTATAAAGAATGGAAATGATTTTATTATAGTCATGTTGTAAACTATAGTGATACCCATACGAGTTAGGATAATTTGATACTATAATTTAACTAATATAGATATTCAATAAGTACATTTGTAGGGACTATAGGTGACCATGAAATCATATAAAGTATAATTAATGGTCCTATAATTATTTGAATATTTTCTATATATTCTTCTAGAGTCTTGAAAAATACTTTTGAATAACAATCTATAGGATAGTGATGTAGAATTTTATATATTTCTAAAAAAGTAATTTTAAAATTTCCTTTTCTAGGATCTCTATCATATTGTCATCATTATTATATTTTGGATGTGGGAAACCTTACACATGATCACACCAATAAACTATATGAGTAATTTTAGATTCCAATGGATTACGCATTCTAAAAATTTTATATTAAATGATATTAGTAAGATATACACCACCATAGAAAACATTATATATCTTTATAATTCATGAAGATCAAGAGAAAATAAATTCATTTATATATCCATATTGGATAAGGATTTTGAATCAACATTTTTGTGAATAAATTCATTTCCTATGCGCTAAATGGTTGAATATGTTTTTTCATCATATACTGCCAAACATGATTTTTACATCTCCCAAATAACATGTAATGAAGTGAAATGGAAGGATTGTTGTGGAGGAATTGATAAATAATTAGTGATTCCTTTCATGTCTAATAATGATGGCGAGAAAAGTGTTGTTTTCAACAATACATGTTAATGTTATTTAAAGGGGGAGATTATTGAAAATAATACTCTATCACATTATGATAATTTTGATGCTCAAAAATACCCTTAGTTATATTCTAATGATTTTATTTAGTATTGTGCAGGAATTTATTAACTTAATGTACTTTTGAAATAAAGAAAATTTATTACATAGCACAGAATCTACTTTAGCGCGTTCTGGAATCACTGTTCACATCTTACGTAGATGAATATAGCGTCGAATCAGCTTCAGCGCGTTTTTGAATCACTGTTCATACCCTACGTGGATAAACGTAGCGTAATGATGAAAAGAGTGTATACTTTTTGAGATAAGAGAAAAGTATGGTTAAACAACCATACATTTTGAGAAAAGTATGGAAGAAGAACCTTACGGTAAGAAGGAACCTTACATTTTGGTTTTCAGCAAAGTATGGAAGAAGAACCTTACATTAGGAAGGAACCTTACATTTTGGTTATCAGCAAAGTATGGAAGGAGAACCGTACGTAAATTCTAAACGTTACATTTTTTTCTCAAAAGTATGGTTTATCAACCTTAATTTGGTAAACAACTATACGTTCTTGGAAAAGTATGGATCAAGTAAAAGTATGGATCTTTTACCATACATTTGAGTGTTGATGAAAAATTATGGATGATCAACCCTACGTTTTTATTCAACCTTATGTTGTCATACCTAAGTTTTTGTTCAACCTTACGTTGTTAACCTTACGTTTGAAGACTATGTTATTAACCCTATGTTTGGAGGCCACGTCATCAACCTTACGTTTGGCGTCGCAAATTTTGACAAACGATATTTATGTGCCACGATCAGTAAGCTGATTTATGGGCGGATTTCAAGCCGGATTTAAAGTCGTTTTTAAAGTACGACTTTGACTGATTCAAAGACATTTTTTAATGGATTTAAGATCGAATTAAAATGAACTTTTTATGCGGAGTCTTAAGGGATGTTACGACTTCTCTATAAATTCAATTTTTTGAATATCGTGAATCAGAAGGTGACTTTTATTGATCTATATGTGTAGGAGATATGATTTATTATATATGTTTTCTATGAAACACCAGGTACATGAGGATGTGATCGATCTATTATTGAAAAAGATGGAAAACAGAGATTGCAACTATTCACAATTGATCTGCTGATTCAAAAGGAGCGTAAAAGATCCATTTGTTCAAGAAGAAGGAACTCGATAGAAGATTCACCTGTTCTACATCGAATATCTAATGTAGATCTACTACTGCTAATGTTGTGATCTATATCTCTATATCTACTGCAACTTGTTCAACTCAGAACTGGTTTGTCTTGAAGATCAATATTTATAGAGACTTCGATCCATCTGTTGTCAATTTCATTCTGTTGCAATTGTGAAGATCAACTGGAAAATTCATTCTGAAATTATTATTATTCTTGACTAACAAGCTTATCATTCTAAGCTGTGTAGGTTCATGTTTGAAGCAGAAGGATTTGTTTTCCCTTGGATTGTAGATGTGTAAACTGCCTGTACTCAGTTGTGAACCGGTCTATGGAAAAGAGGACCAGATAGTGAAAATCATCAAGCTCGTGGAGTTGAGAATTGGTGGAGTGGACTAGGGGCCTTCTGTTCCCCGAACCACTATACATCTTTGTGTCCTTGATTTTACATTTCCACTGCTCGATCAAATCTGATAAAGTATAAAGGATAGAACTCGTTCAAGAAAAGAGTTATCGAAAAATTGAAAAAGACACAATTCACCCCCCCCTCTTGTGTATAATTTGTAGATTCAGATCCAACAATTGGTATCAGAGGAGGATCTTTTGATAGAGCCTTAGAAAGCTAGAAGCATTTAAGGATTATAAAACAGAGCATCATGACTTATACAAGAGAAGGGATGTCGATGGTCATAGAACCATATTTTAATAGAGACAACTATGGTTGCTGGAAATAGCGCATGATAATATATCTGAAAATCCTCGGATATAGAATCCATTCAATGATTCTAAATCCTTATGAAATTCCTGAAAATCCAGATACATTGAGTGCTGCTATAGAAGTGGAGTACGATATGAACTTGAAGGCTATGAATGAAATTATCTGAGCTCTAGGACCAGATGAATTTAACAGAGTATCTCAGTGGCCGACAACATATGAGATGTTGAAAACAATAGGTGTGGCATATGAAGGAACAAACAATGTGAGACAAATGAGATATGCTACTGCAAAACTGAAATTTGATACTTTCAGAATGGTTGATGGTGAGGGAATTACTCAAATGCATGGGATATTGACAGAAATTGTCAATAACATAACTTCTCTAGGAGAACCTATCATGCAGGGTGATCAAGCATTAAAAGTACTGAGAGTACTTCCTACTCGATGGAATGGTATTTCTGCTGCAATCAGACAATCAACATCTATCAAAGATCTAACTGTGAGAGAGTTGATTGGTACACTGATGATGTATGAAGCTGAAATGCAAGATGAGGCTAATGAACATAAAGTGCTTATCAAAAGAGAACATACTGCCTTGAATGTAACATCATAAAAAAATAATAAAAAGATTAAGAGCAAAGAAGTCAGAGAGAAATCAGAAAGATATGACTCACCCAACTCAGATAAAGAATTGGCTCAACTAGCCAGAAAATTTAGAAAATTCTACAACAAGAAAAGAGGCTTCAGAAAATGCTTTAAGGGAGATAATAAGGAAGTACAATGTTATGAATGAAAAAATATGGGACATATCAGACCAGGTTTCCCATAATTGAAGGATGCCACTTGGAGTGTATCTGAAGACTCTAGTAGCTTTTCTAAATCAAGCTCAGAGAAAGAAGAAGTCAATCGATAGGCAAACATGTGTTTAATGGAAGAAAATGATGAGGTACACTCATATTACTCCTCTGAATCAAATTAAGAATCAGGATACACAAATGAAAAACTTGTAGCTTAATAAAATATGCTTGAAAAAAGATATGACTCACTATTTAAGAAACATAAGTCACTAAAAAATATAAATAATGTCGTTTCAGATTAAAGAGATACAATACTGAAACAATATAAAAAATTAACTGATAAATAAAATTCGATTAACACTAACTATATTAATTTTGAATATAGAATTAAAATACTGTAGGATGATGTAGAATCTTACAAACAGGTTGCATTGGTTTTTACAAAATAAGAGAAATTAATAAATGAAATTTTTGGAAAAAAAATCATGAAATAAGAGATATTTGGAATTGGCAGTAAAGGAAAAAAACCAAAGCTATATAAAAATTATTTTGTTCCTAGATCTAAAAAGGTTAATTGTAATTTTTGTGGGACAAAGGGACATGTAGCTAAAGACTGTTTCATAAGACAACCTCAAATTTGTAGTATTAATAAAGCCTATGTTTCAAAATACTTATATGATTCAGCTATTTTTAAATGAACAAAGCAAATCTGGATACCCAGATCATTGAAAGCAAACACACCTGGACCCAACAAAATATGGGTACCAAAGCAATTTGTTTGAATGTCTTTGCATGTAGCTAGTCAACAGAGAAAAAAAGATATATGGTACATGGAAAATGGCTGATCAAGACATATGAGTGGAAAATCATTAAATTTTTCATCACTCTCTCAAAAGGAAGGAGGACTTGTCACATTTGGTGACAATTCCAAAGGAAAAATCATTGGCATTGGAACTGTTGGAGATCAAAAAATAGTCTCAGTCAACAAAGTACATTATGTACAAGGACTAAATAACAATCTGATAAGTATCACTCAACATTGTGATGATGGATATACTATTGATTTTACTAACAATTGTTTTAATGTTTATAAAGATAAACTATTTAAATTTAAATCATCACGAACTGAAAATGTCTATACATTGGATTTAAATTTCTTGTGTAAACAAAAAGTAAACTGCTGGACTGCTAAAGTAAGTGAATCCTGGATCTGGGACAAAAGTCTTAGTCATTGCAATGTATATGTTATACATAAGTTATATAAGAAACATTTAGTTTTTGATTTACCTTGTCTCAAATTTAAAAGTGACAGATGTTGTGATGCATGTCAACTTGGAAAGAAACAAAAATCATCCATCAAATCTGTTAATAAGTTCACAACATCTAAACCTCGAGAACTTATTCATATGGATTTGTTTGGACCTTCAAGAGTAGAAACCTTAGCTGGTAAATTATATTTATATGTTTTAGTTGATGAATATTCAATATTTACTTGGATTTTCTTCTTGAAATTAAAAAATTAAGCTTTTATTTTATTTGAAAGTTTCTGCAAATCTGTTCAAAATGAAAAAGGGCTCAATATAATCTCATTAAGAAGTGATCATGGTGGAGAATTTGAGAATCTGGAATTTAATTCCTTTTGATCAAATATGGGTATTAAACATACCTATTCTGCACCCAGAACACCTCAACAGAATGGTATTGTAGAAAGAAGAAATAGAACAATTCATGAAATGGAAAGAACTATGTTAAATGAATATAGCCTACATATATATTTCTGGGAAGAAGCTGTGAATACATCTTGTTGTATAATTAATAGGGTTTTAATTAGAACTATTTTGAAAAAGAAACCCAATTAACTATGGAATAACAGAAAACCTAATGTAAATTACTTTAATGTTTTGGGATGCATGGTTTATATCTTAAACACCAAGGATAATCTTGGAATGTTCGATCCAAAATCTGATGAAGGTATTTTCTTAGGATATTCTGCTACCTCCAAAGTTTATAGAGTTTATAATATGAAGTCAATATTGTTGAAGAATTAGTTCATGTGAAATTTGATGAATCTGATCCTTTTTAGAAAAGGACAGAATAAATGGATGAACATGACTTTAATGATAACATGAGACTTGAGAATTTAAAGAATGATTTTGAAAATGATATAAAATAAATTTAGTCCAGTTCAGAAGAACATGATATTTATGATCCTTTAAATTATTACCTAGACAGTCTAGAACCCTAAAGAATCATTCTTTAGAAACTATAATAGGTAACCTAGAAAATGGTGTTCAAACTAGAAGAAACTTAGAAAACCTATTGGAATTATTTACCTTCCTATCTAAACAAGAACCCAAGACTATAGAAGAAGCATTAGATGATGAAAGCTGGATAATATCAATGCAACATAAATGAAACTGGTTTAAAAGAAATGAAGTTTGGGAATTAGTGGAATGACCTAATAAATATCCTGTAATAGGAACCAAATGGGTCATTAGAAATAAACCGGATGACCAAGGCACAATAACTAGAAATAATGCAAGATTAGTAGCTAAAGGATATAATCAAGAAGAAGGAATAAATTATGATGAGACTTTTTCATCTATATCTATGTTAGCAGCCACTATAATCCTATTATCCTATGCATCATATATGAATTTTAAATTATTTCAGATGGATGTTAAATCTTCCTTTTTAAACGGTTATTTTATAAAGGAAGTTCATGTTGAGTAACCTCATGGTTTTGAAAACTCTCAAAAACCTGATTCTGTTTTTAAACACACTGAAGCTCTTTATGGCCTTAAACAAACACCTAGATCTTCGTATGAAATATTAAGTTCTTTTCTTTTGAAAAATGATTTTACTATTGGTATGAAAGACCCAACACTCTTTAAGAAAACTATGAAAAATAATGTTTTATTGGTTCAAATTTATGTTGATGATGTAATCTTTGGATCAAGTAATAAAACTCTTTGTCATGAATTTTCAAAATTTATGCGAGAAGAATTTGAAATGAGTATGATGGGAGAATTAAATTTCATTTTAGGACTTCAAGAATTTCAAAAATATTTTGGAAATGTTTTTAATAAAAGAAAATAAATTACTGATTTACTTAAAAAAATTCGTCTTGAAAACATTAAGCCATTTACAACTCCTATTGTACTAATATAAAACTTGATTTGGTTGAAACTGGGAAATCAGTTGACAACAAGTTATATAGAGGTATGATTGGTAGATTGTTATATCATACTACTAGCAGTCCAGATATAATGTATTTAGTATTTCATTATAAGGCCCCGGCCTTAAACCTTACTTAATATTGAATTAAATGAATAATTCACATTGAGGATCTTTTCAGGTTCAGAGTTTTAGAGAATTAGAAGATAACTATTACATCTCAAAAGATTTACAATGTAGACACTTCTACAAAGTTTCCATAGAATAAAAAAAGCTCTTAAAACGAAACATGTCTACTTCCATGTTTTATATAGCATGACTTTCCTTTGATCGCATCCTTGACCCTATTCCACATTACGTCCTGTGAAAATAAATTTCAAAAAAAACTTGGGGTGAGCATAAAAATCTCAGTAAGGTATACACAAAGAATGAAATCTGTTATTTTATCAAAACAACAAGTAAACCATGTATACTTTATCAAAGTAATACCTTCACCTTCATGAAGTAGTAAAAACTCTTCATTGAATAAAATATCATTACTTACCCTTTTGTAACCAATGTATTACCATATAACCCATATAAAGAACACATAACATATAAATGTAACTTGGGACATAAACATACTTAAGTAGAATAACCATACGGTCGACTTCCACACATATCACATAATGGAATAGCCATACAGCAAACTTCCAAACATATTTAATGGAATAGCCATACGTCCAACTTCCATACCTAATACATTGGAGGTTATAACGTAACCACCCATCCTAGTATTCACGGCACCACCCGTCATATAGTTTATCACGTAACCACCCGTCAAATGTCCAAGTACCAATATAAAATCATAAAACAAATATAATGGAAAGAAAACATTTCCACACTTTGATCACAATATATCACATAAATATATTGACATAACAAATCCATTATAAAAGCCATTTTCAATAACAAAATACATAAATGAGTATATGGTATTTATTTCATTTTAAAAACATTACGGCTTGTTGAGGAAGCCAATGACCAAATAATACTCGCGGCGGCGGAAAAGGTCGTTGTCACCGCATACGTTAAAAGAAACATTCCTTTTTGTCGTTTTGTAAAACGCTTCGTAGAAAATAATTCCTTTTGTATAAAAGTAAATTACAAAGGGGATTATACACCGTATAAAAGAAAATTGTGTATAAAACGAAATACTCCTCAATGAAAGGAGATTGAGATGAATTCCCTTACCTCGGGTCCGACTTGACTAGAACGTTCTTTAACGTCCGGAATAATAAATATGAGTTAATTTCTATTTGCTTAAGAACCTTTTTCAAGTTCATTATTCCTTTTATATCACTTATTTCTATGTTATAAACATTATGTAACAATTTATGTTAATAATGTTTGTTTTGTCGATATTTGGTTCTTATGTCGAAAGTGGACTTCTTACAATTACATGTTGTTCGTGTGGTCAAAGGTTCTTTATATCCAACATGAAATTCCTGATTTGGATATCATATATATCATATATATCTAAACTATAAATGTTTTTATAATATCACATAATCATTTAGAGGTTAGAAATGAAATGCACCGTTCATGGAGACGGTAAGCCGTACGTACACATGAACGCTACTTTCATTTCTATGTCATATTAATGGAATTAAAACTAAATGAGAGGTATTTATATTTTAATTACAGAATTATATTAATAATTTAGATGTAACATACATCAAATATATCCATTATATAAATGTACTTATAATAGTACATTACATTTGGGGATAAGAAATGAAATGCACCGTTCATGGAGACGGTAAGCCGTACGTACCCATGAACGCTACTATCATTTCTATCTCATAATTTAATGGGAATACATAATAATGATATATAGGTATATTATAATTCCAGTATAACATCATATATAATAACTTTAAATCTATCTTTTATACGTCCCACATTTGGCATTAATGAATCAAATCACTTTGAGAGGGCGGTAGTCCGCACTTCCTAAAATAAAATTATGGTGTTTACGCACAATATAAACCATAATGGTATTCCACAAATGAAAAATACAGAAGCATAAGGGAAACATAAAAATAATATATATCATATATAAATAGAGTGACATCTTAATGGCCACCATTAAAGGTATTTAAAAGAAGATTGAACAATCATCCTTTCGTGAGGCAGAAATTCGCCAACCACAGAAACAGTATGTTCTTTAACCATTAAATGTAGGATGTCTGTAAGTATAGCTCGAATGATTATTATAACAACATCCTAGTATATTTAAGATACTGGATTTTTTACAAAATAAATTAATAAAAACTGTTTAGGGGGTTGGAGAAGCAAAATAAAACAATAGAACACAAGTGAACATATTACCTCAAAATCGGGTAACTCTCTTAGAATTGTGCTCAAAGGCTTCCTTGGGAAGACTTCTGCCCATAGTGAGGCTTCAAGGAGTAATAGAGGGATTTGGAGAGACAAAATGGGCACAGTTTGGCCAATCCAATGGCTTTGGAAGTGTGGGTAAATAGGTAGAGGTGGGGGCCTTTTATAAGAGGAGAGGAGGGGCACTCTTGGAAAGTAACGAAATGTTACTTTATTTTAAAATGAGTTTCGGATTCAAAAGGTCCCACATTGATATAATTCTAGGGTAAGGTGATAAGGGTTCTCAATACACCAATCCAATAGGTTTTGGACATGCTTAGGTCATATATTTTACATTATCATTTAATATTATTTAAATGCTTTATTAATGAGGTAATCGTTGCATCATCATGATGTCATAAATAATTTAATTTATTTAAAGTCTAAAAATTATGAAAAAAATATCATGATGAAGGAAATCTTTTTATCTTTATAATAAATATTTATAGTAAAATATTATACTTGTGTATCCCCATGTAAAAATTGATTTAGTAAAACAGCTCATGTTTGTGTCATTTTTACTTTTACATTTAATAAAAAGTTATTTATGTCATTTCCCAAACAAAGTGGCTCCATGGGGTCCCCAAGTTGACCCATGGAATTTCATGGTCGGTCATGACACATCTAATGAGGGTAGAACATGTGTCAAGCTCATCTCATTTTATTAAAACATTATTTTAACTTAAACTAACCAAATTACCTCTAATCGCGATTAAAAACAGAAAAGTTACTATTCACCAAAAAATATTTTAATCCCATTGAACCAAATTTTACTTCTTAATGACAACCATGTATGTCGAATTTTTTAAAATCAAATCACAGAAGTGACAAAGTTTCATTTAAATGAAAAATCAGTTTCTCTAACTACCACTTAGTGGTTTCACTATTCATCAAATATTGACGTTTTTCAGAAAAATACCAAAACATCACCCTAAGATATATTTGATATTCTGAATTCAAAAATGATGTCTATTTTAAAAAATTCAAATCATATAAGTCATTAATTAATTTAATAATTAATTCCTGCTGTCATGACAAATAGCGTGTTTTTATGAAACAATATGTATCAAAAGATTAACACTAGTTTAAGTCCAATTTCAAAGTGAAATTGATTCCAATGACCACCATTGGATTAAATGGTAAAAATATATTCTAATTTCACTTTAAAACCAATTCAAAAGATAATATAATCATATAAATAAATAATATTAAAAAGAGGGTTTGAATTAAAATACAACATTTTTTCACTATTTATTAAAAAATGAACTTTATCAGAAAAATACCAAAAAATGACACAAAGTAAATTTTGATGTCCCGATTATAAAAGAAAAGTTTTATTTGGTCCAATAGAATGTATAAGAGTGAAGAAAACTATATTTAATGATGGTTCTCCATCAAAATACGATAAGTGAACCTTTAGTGAAAACTAGGGCATATACGTCTAAAATTGAATTCTTTCCGTATTTTAAGCCTTTATCTTTTATTAGATAAAAGTAAAAACATTTAAAAACATATATAATCATATTTTAGTTATGTCTATCCATTCCCGCTAATACAACGACTATGTGTTAATTAATATTTAAAATAGTATTATTTTATTACTAGTGTGATATGTAAGATTTCAATGAAACTCTTTGTTGTGTATCTGGTACGCTATAGAACATAGAACCCCCTTTAAAGTAAACATAATATTTAATTCGTAAATATTAATGAATATAAAAATTTATTATTCTTTATTTACCTGGGATGTTACATCCTTCCCCCTTTTGGGAATTGCGTCCTCACAATTTTATTCACTTATCAATATAAGAGGGGGTATTCATCCCTCATAGCATTTTCAGATTCCCACGTTGCCTCTTCAACAATATGGTTTTTCCAGAAAACCTTTACCTGGTGAATTACCTTATTTCGCAACACATGCTCTCTTGGGTCAAGAATCTGTACCGGTTGTTTCTCATAAGATAGGTTCTCTTCTAGCTAAACTACCTCTAGACTCAAAACATGAGATGGATCTGGCATATACTTCCTTAACATGGAAACATGAAAAGCATTGTGTACCTGAGATAAACTCAGAGGTAATGCCACTCTGCGTTCAACTAATCCAACTCTCTCTAGAATTTCATATGTTCGTATGAACCATGGACTTAGCTTTCCTTTCTTACCAAATTAAATCATAGTTTTCCATAGAGAATCATTGAGAAAAACATGATCACTTACCTCAAAAGATAGATCCTTCCACTGGTTATCCGCATAACTCTTCTGCCTACTCTGAGATATTCTCAGGTGTTTCTGAATCAACTGAACTTTTTCTACCATCTCTTCTACCAATTCTGGTCCCATCAGCCTCCTTTCACCCACTTCATCCCAAAATGCTAGAGTTCAACACCGCTTCCCATATAATGCCTCAAATGGTGCCATCTGTATACTGGAATGAAAACTGTTATTATAAGAAAACTAATCCAAATAAAGATGTTGGTGCCAAAATCCCTGATAATCCATCAAAAAAGCTCGTAGCATATCCTCCAAGGTCTGAATTGTTTGTTTTGACTGCCCATCTGATTGAGGATGAAAATCTGTACTAAAATTTAATTCAGTATCCAATGACTTCTGAAGGCCCTTCCAAAAGTTAGACGTAAACCTGGGATCACGATTGGATACAATGGAGAGATAAACTCCATGTAACCTGACTATCTCTTTAAGATACAAACGAGAAAGTTTATCTAGAGAGAAAGTATCTCGTATAGCAAGGAAATGTGCAGATTAGTCAAGTGATCAATAATAACCCAGATTGCATTATTACCTCAAGATGTATTCAGTAATCCCACAAAAAAGCCCATGGATATATTCTCTAATTTCCACTCTGGCACTAGTAAAGGTTGAAGCATCCCGTTCGGTAACTGCCGCTATGCTTTAACCTGTTGACAAGTCAAAAAAATCACAGTAAAATCAGCAATATCTCTTTTCATTCCATCCCACCAGTAATACTCCCGCAGCTCTCTGTACATCTTAGTACTGCCAGGATGAACTGAAAACGGAGAACTATGATCCTCACATACAACTCATTCTTCAACTGTGAATCAAAATGCACACATAATCTCTTCCCAAACCTCAAAACACAATCATTATCAATGTTGAATTCAGGCAACTTACCCTTTTGAACCAGCTCTACCTTTTTCTGCAACTCACTGTCTTCCCTCTGTGCTTGCTTAATTCTGTCAGATAGGGATGATCTCACTGATACCTGAAACAAAATAGAAGAACATCCTACACCAACAACTTCTATGCCAGAGTTCATCAAATCCTTTACCAAAGAATCACGTTCCAAACACAACATTGCTAATGAAGCATTAATTTTTCGACTCAAAGCATCAGCCACTTTATTTTCTTTTCCCGGATGGTAATGAATTGTACAATCATAATCCTTGATTAATTCTACCAATATCCTTTGTCTCATGTTCAATTCTATCAGAGTCAATATATACTTTAAACTTTTGTGATCAATATCTATTTCACCTTTTACCCCATACAAATTATGCCTCCAAATTTTTAAAGCAAAAACAACAGCAGCTAACTCCAAATCATGTGTAGGGTAATTTACCTTATGAGTTTTCAACTGACGTGAAGCATAACCAATTACATGATCATTCTGCATAAGGAAACAGCCAATTCCCTTCAATGAATCATCACTGTAGATACCAAACTCACCATTCCTGGAAGGAAGTGCCAAAACTTGAGCATTCACCAATCCTCTTTTCGACTCCTGAAAACAATCATCACATTCTTTTGTCAAGATAAACTTAACACCCTTCCGAGTTAGCTTCATCATTGGACTAGATAACCATGAAAAATTTCTAAAAAACCTTCAGTAATATCCTACCGAACCAAGGATGCTACGAATCTCAGATACATTTGTGGGTCTTGGACATTCTTCAACAACCTTTTTTCGGATCAATAGTTATCCCATCTTTAGAAACAATATGACCAAAGAAAGAAATTTGTTGCAACCAAATCTCAAACTTGATGAATTTCCCATTAAAATTATTTTCTTTTGAGGATTGTAAAATAACCCTTGAATGTCTTTCATGCTCCTATTTACTTTTAGAAAACACCAAAATATCATAAATAAACACAACCACCATTTATCACCTGATTCAACTAAGCCATCAGTGTAGTAAACTGCTGAATTATGATTCTGACCATCTCAGGATACTGATTTGAAAGGTCATTTCCCTCTGTATGCCTTACCAAAATTTTTTTTCTATTTCCTGAATGAAAAACTATTCTTAACAAAGAAATATCTTAGTAGAAGAAAAATGGTAATCTTCAAAAGCTATATCATTTCAAAAAAAAATATTTTTGGATAATCATTTAATTGAATTCTAACTCCTAAAGTTATATAAACCGACCTCTGAAACCAACCATAAGGCCTCGACCTTAATCCTTACTTAATATTGAATTAAATGAATAATTCACATTGAGGATATTTTCAGGTTTAGAGTTTTAGAGAATTAGAACATAACTATTACATCTCAAAAGATTTACAAAGTAGACACTTCTACCAAGTTTCCATAGAATAAAAAAACTCTTAAAAAGAAACATGTCTACTTCCATGTTTTATATAGCATGACTTTCCCTTCATCCCATCCTTGACACTATTCCACATTATGTCCTATAAAAAACATTTCAAATAAAACATGGAGTGAGCATAAAAAGCTCAGTAAGGGATACAGAAAGAATGAAATCTGTTAGTTTATCAAAACAACAAGTAAACCATGTATACTTTATCAATGTAATACCTTCACCTTCATGAAGTATTAAAAACTCTTCACTGAATAAAATATCACTACATACCCTTTTGTAACCAAAGGATTACCATAAAACCCATATAAAGAAAACATAACATATAAAGGTAACTTGGGACATAAACATACTTAAGTGGAATAACCATACGGTCGACTTCCACACATATCACTTAATGGAATAGCCATACGGCCAACTTCCATACATAGTTAATGGAATAGTCAAACAATTGACTTCCATAGAAAATGCATTGGAGGTTATAACGTAACCACCCGTCTTGGTATTCACGGCACCACCCATCATATGGTTTATCACGTAACCACCTGTCAATTGTCCAAGTACCAATATAAAATCATAAAACAAATATAATGGAAAGAAAACATTTCCAAAATTTGATCACAATATATCACATAAATATATTGACATAACAAATCCATTATAAAAACCATTTTCAATACCAAAATACATAAAAGAGTATGTGGTATTTATTTCATTTTAAAAACAAGACGGCTTTTTGAGGAAGCCAATGACCAAATAATACTCATGGCGGCGGAAAAGGTCGTTGTCACTATGTACATTAAAAGAAACATTCCTTTTTTGTCGTTTTGTAAAATGCTTCGTAGAAAAAGATTCATTTTGTATAAAAGTTAAAGTCAAAGGGTTTTATACACCGTATAAATGAAAGTTGTGTATAAAACGAAATATTCCTCAATGAAAGGAGATTGAGATGAAGTCCCTTACCTCGGGTCTGACTTGACTTGATCATTCTTTAACGTCCTGAATAATAAAATTGAGTTAATTTATATTTTCTTAAAAACCTTTTTCAATTTCATTTTCCTTTTATATCACTTATTGCCATGTTATAAATATTATGTAACCATTTAAGTTAATAATGTTTGTTTTGTCGATATTTGATTCTTAAGTCGAAAGTGGACTTCTTACAATTACATGTTGTTCGTGTGGTCAAAGGTTCTTTATATACAAAATGAAATTCTTGATTTGGATATCATATATATCTAGAATATACATGTATTTATAATATCACATAATCATTTAGAGGTAAGAAATGAAATGCACCATTCATGGAGACGGTAAGCCGTACGTACGCATGAACGCTACATTCATTTCTATGTCAAATTAATGGAATTAAAACTAAATGAGAGGTATGTATATATTAATTACAGAATTATATTAATCATTTATATGTAACATACATCATATATATCCATTATATATATGTACTTATAATAGTACATTACATTTGGGGATAAGAAATGAAATGCACCGTTCATGGAGATGGTAAGCCGTATGTACGCATTAATGCTACTTTAATTTCTATCTCATAATTTCATGGGAAGAAATAATAATGATATAGAGGTATATTATAATTCCAGTATAACATCATATATAATAACTTTAAATTCAACCTTTATACGTCCCACATATGGCATTAACAAATCAAATCACTTTGAGGGGGTGGTAGTCCGCACTTCCTAAAATGAAATTATCGTGTTTACCCACAATGGAAACCATAAAGGTATACCACAAATGAAAAATACAGAAGCATAAGAGAAACATAAACATATTATATATCATATATAAATAGTGTTACATATTAATGGCCACCATTAAAGGTGTTTAAAAGAAGATTGAACAATCATCGTTTCGTGAGGCACAAATTCGCCAACCACAGAAACTATATGTTCCTAAACCATTAGATGTAGATGTGTGTAATTGTATCTCTAATGATTATTATAAAAACATCCTAGTATATTTAATATACTAGATTTGTTACAAAATAAATGAATAAGAAGATTTTAGGGTGTTGGAGAAGCAAAATAAAACAAAAGAACTCAAGTGAACACATTACCTCAAAATCGGGTAACTCTCTTAGATTTGAGCTCAAAGGCTTCCTTGGGAAAACTTCTGCCCAAAGTGAGGCTTCAAAGAGTAAGAGAGGGATGTGGAGAGACAAAATGGGCAGGGTTTTGCGGAGCTAAAGTCTTTGGAAGTGTGGGTAAAGAGGTAGAGGTGGGTGCCTTTTATAAGAGGGGAGGAGGGGCACTCTTGGAAAGTAATGAAATGTTACTTTATTTTAAAATGAGTTTCGGATTAAAAAGGTCCCACAATGATATTATTCGAGGGTAAGGTGATAAGGGTTCGAAATAAACCCATAAAATAGGTTTTGGAAATGTTTAGGTAATATAATTTACATTATCATTTAATTTTATTTAAATCCTTTATTAATGAGGTAATCGATGCATCATCATGATGTCATAAATAATTTAATTTATTTAAAGTCTAAAAATTATAAAAAAAATATCATGATGTAGTAAATATTTTTATCTTTCTAATGAATATTTATATTAAAATATTTGACTTGTATAACCCCACTTAAAATTTTATTTAGTAAAACATTTTATTTTGTGTCATTTTTACTTTAACATTTAATAAAAAGTTATTTATGTAATTTCCCAAACAAAGTGGCTCCATGGGGTCCCCAAGTTGACCCATGGAATTTCTTGGTCGGCCATGACACATCCAATTATGGTAGGACATGTGTCAGGATCATATCATTTTATTAAAACATTATTTTTATCTTAAACTACATTAATTACCTCTAATCGTGATGAAAAACATAAAAGTTACTATTCACAAAATAAATTATTTTAATCCCATTGAACCAAATTTTACTTATTAATGACAACCATGTATGTCAAATTTTTGAAAATAAAATCACATAAGTGAAAATGTTTCATATAAATGAAAAATCAGTTTCATTAACTACCACTTAGTGGTTTCACTATTCATCAAAAATTGAAGTTTTTCAGAAAAATACCAAAACGTCACCGTAAGATATATTTTATATTCTGAATTAAAAAAATGATGTCTATTTTAAAATTTTCAAATCATATAAGTCACATTAATTAATTTAATAATTATTTCCCACTGTGATGACAAATAGCGTGTTTTTATGAAACAATAAGTATCAAAAGATTGATACTAGTTTAAGTCCAATTTCAAAGTGAAATTGATTCCAATGACCACCATTGGATTAAATGGTAAAAATATATTCTAATTTCACTTTAAAATAAATTCAAATGATAATTTAATCATATTAAAAAATTATGTTAAAATGTTGTTTTGAATTAAAATACAACATTTTTTCACTATTCATAAAAAAATGAACTTTATTGGAAAAATACCAAAAATTCACACAATGTAAATTTTGATGTCCTGATTCTAAATAAGAGTTTTATTTGGTCTAATAGAATGTATAAGAGTGAATAAAACTATATTTAATGATGGTTCTCCATCAAATGGCGATAAGTGAACCTTTAGTGAAAACTAGGGCATATACCCCTAAAATTGAATTCATTCAATATTTTAAGCTTTTATCTTTTATTAGATAAAAGTAAAAACATTTAAAAACATATATAATCATATTTTAGTTATTTCTATCCATTCCTACCAATAAAACGACTACGTGTTAACTACCATTTAAAATAATATTATTTTATTACTAGTGTGCAACGTAAGATTTCAATGAAACTCTTTGTTACGTATCAGATACGCTATCGAACATAGAAACCCCATGAAAGTAAAATTAATATTTAATTCGTAAATATTAATAAATATGAAAATTTATTATTCTTTAGTTACCTAGGATGTTACATACTTCCCCCCTCTTGGGAATTGTGTCCTCGCAATTTTATTCACTTATCAAAATAAGTGGGGAATTCATCCCTCAGAGCATTTTCAGATTCCCACGTTGCCTCTTCAACAATATGGTTTTTCCACAAAACCTTTACCTAGTGAATTACCTTATTTCGCAACATTTGCTCTCTTCGGTCAAGAATCTGGACCAGTTGTTCCTCATAAGATAGGTTCTCTTTCAGCTGAACTACCTCTGGACTCAAAACATGAGATGGATCTGGCATATACTTCCTTAACATGGAAACATGAAAAACATTGTGTACCTGAGATAAACTCGGAGGTAATGCCACTCTGTGTGCAACTGAACCAACTCTCTCTAGAATTTCATATGGTCTTATTAACCATGGACTCAGCTTTCCTTTCTTACCAAATCGCATCACACTTTTCCATGGAGAATCCTTGAGAAAAACATGATCACCTACCTCGAAATATAGATCCTTCCTCAGGTTATCCGCATAACTCTTCTGCCTACTCTGAGCTGTTCTCATGTGTTTCTGAATCAACTGAACTTTTTCTGCCATCTCTTCTACCAATTTTGGTCCCATCATCTTCCTTTCACCCACTTCATCCCAAAATGCTGGAGTTCGACACCGCTTCCCATATAATGCCTCAAATGGTGCCATCTATATACTGGAATGAAAACTTTTATTATAAGAAAACTCATCCAAAAAAAGATGTTGGTCCCAACTTCCCTAATAATCCATCGAACTAGCTCGTAGAATATCCTCCAAAGTCCGAATTGTTCGTTCTGACTGCCCATCTGATTGAGGATGAAAAGCTGTACTAAAATTTAATTCAATACCCAACGACTTCTGAAGGCCCTTCCAAAAGTTAGAAGTAAACCTGGGATCACGATCGAATACAATAGAAATAGGAACTCCATGTAACCTGACTATCACTTTAATATACAAATGGGAAAGTTGATCTAGATATAAAGTATCTCGTATAGCAAGGAAATGAGCAGATTTAGTCAATCGATCAACAATAACCCAGATTGCATTATTACCTCAAGATGTCTTCGGTAATCCCACAACAAAGCCCATGGATATATTCTCCCATTTCTACTCTGGCACTAGTAATGGCTGAAGCCTCCCGTTCGGTAACTGCCGCTATGCTTTATCCTGTCGACAAGTCAAAAACTTCACAGTAAAATCAGCAATATCTCTTTTCATTCCATCCCACCAGTAATACTCCCGTAGATCTCTGTACATCTTAGTACTGCCAGGATGAACTGAAAACGGAGAACTATGACCCTCACATAACAACTCATTCTTCAACTGTGAATCACAAGGCACACATAATCTCTTCCAAAACCTCAAAACACAATCATTATCAATGTTGAATCCAGGCAACATACCCTTCTGAACCAGCTCTACCTTTTTTCTGTAACTCACTGTCTTCCCTCTGTGCTTGCTTAATTTTGTCTGATAGGGATGATCTCACTGATACCTGAAACAAAACAGAAGAAATTCATGCACCAACAACTTTTATGCCAAAGTTTATCAAATCTGTAACCAAAGGATCACGTTCCAAACACAACATTACTAATGAAGCATTACTTTTTCGACTCAAAGCATCAGCCACTTTATTTGTTTTTCCCGGATGGTAATGAATTTTATAATCATAATCCTCGATTAATTCTAGCCATCTCCTTTGTCTCATGTTCAATTCATTCTGAGTGAATATATACTTTAAACATTTGTGATCAGTATATATTTCAAACTTTACTCCATACAAATGATGCCTCTGAATTTTTAAAGAAAAAACAACAGCAGCTAACTCCAAATCATGTGTAGGGTAATTTACCTCATGAGTTTTCAACTGACGTGAGCATAAGCAATTACCTAATCATTCTACATAAGGAAACAACCAAGTCCCTTCAATGAAGCATCACTATAGATAACAAACTCACCATTCCTGGAAGGAAGTGCCAAAACTGGAGCATTAACCAATCTTCTTTTCAACTCCTGAAAACTATCATCAAATTCGTTTGTCTAATTAAACTTAACACCCTTCCGAGTTAGCTTCGTCATTGGACTAGATAACCGTGAAAAATTTATAGCAAACCTTCAGTAATAGCCTACCAAACCAAGGAATCTACGAATCTCAGTTACATTTGTGGGTCTTGGACATTCTTCAACAACCTTTTTTTTGATCAACAATTCTCCCATCTTTAGAAACAATATGACCAAAGAAAGAAATTTGTTGCAACCAAATCTCAAACTTGCTGAATTTCCCATACAATTTCTTTTATTTTATGGTTTTCAAAATAACCCTTGAATGTCTTTCATTCCCCTCTTTACTTTTAGAAAACACCAAAATATCATCAATAAACACAACCACCATTTATCACCTGATTCAACTGAGCCATTAGTGTAGTAAACTGCTCAATTATGATTCCGACCATCTAAGGATACTGATTTGAAAGGACATTTCCCTCTGTATGCCTTCCCAGAAAATTTGTTCTATTTCCTCTATGAAAACCCATTCTTAACGAAGAAATATCTTAGGAGAAGCAACATGGTAATCTTAAAATGATATATCATTTGAAAAAAATATATTTTTGGATAATCATTTAATATAATTCTAACTCCTAAAGTTATCTAAACCGTCCTCTGATACAAAATATAAGGCCCCAGCCTTAATCCGTACTTAATATTGAATTAAATGAATAATTCAAATTGGGGATCTTTTCATGTTTAGAGTTTTAGAGAATTAGAACATAACTATTACATCTCAAAACATTTACAATGTAGACACTTCTACCATGTTTCCATATAATAAAAAACTCTTAAAAAGAAACATGTCTAGTTCTAGGTTTTATATAGCATGAATTTCCCTTGATCCCATCCTTGACCCTATTCCACATTAAGTACTATGAAAAAAAAATTCAAAAAAAACTTGGGGTGAGCATAAAAATCTCAGTAAGGGATACACAAAGAATGAAATTTGTTAGTTTATCAAAACAACAAGTAAAACATGTATACATTATCAAAGTAATACCTTCACCTTCATGAAGTAGTAAAAACTCTTCACTGAATAAAATATCATTAAAAACTCTTTTGTAACCAAAGGATTACCATAAAACCCATATAAAGAACACATAACATATAAAGGTAACTTGGGACATAAACATACTTAAGTGGAATAACCATACAGTTGACTTCTACACATATCACTTAATGGAATAGCCATACGGCCAACTTCCATACTTACTTAATGGAATATTCATACGACCGACATCAATACCCAATGCATTGGAGGTTATAACACAACCACCCATCCTTGTATTCACGGCACAACCCTTCATATGGTTTATCACGTAACCACCCGTCAAATGTCCAATTACCTATGTAAAATCATAAAACAAATATAATGGAACGAAAAAATTTCAACACTTTGATCAGAATATATCACAAAAATATATTGACATACCAAATCCATTATAAAAACCATTTTCAATACCAAAATACATAATATATTATATGGTATTTATTTCATTTTAAAAACATTACGGCTTGTTGAGGAAGCCAATGACCAAATAATACTCACGGGGGCGGAAAAGGTTGTTGTCACCGCGTACATTAAAAGAAACATTCAATTTTTTCATTTTGTAAAAAACTTCGAAGAAATAGATTCCTTTTGTATAAAAGTAAAAGTCAAAGGGTTTTACACACCGTATAAAAGAATTTTGTGTATAAAATGAAATATGCCTCAATGAAAGGAGATTGAGATGAGGTCTCTTACCTCGGGTCCGACTTGACTCGATCATTCTTTAACGTCCTGAATAATAAACTTGAGTTAATTTATACTTTCTTAAGAACCTTTTTCATGATCATTATTCATTTTATATCACTTATTTCCATGTTATAAACATTATGTAACCATTTAAGTTAATAATGTTTGTTTTGTCGATATTTGGTTCTTAAGTCGAAAGTGTACTTCTTACAATTAAATGTTGTTCGTGTGGTAAAAGGTTCTTTATATCCAGAATGAAATTCCAGATTTGTATATCATATATATCTTATATATATATAATATACATGAATTTATAATATCACATAATCATTTATAGGTAAGAAATGAAATGCACCGTTCATGGAGACGGTAAGCCGTACGTACGCATGAACGCTACTTTCATTTCTATGTCATATTAATGGAATTCAAACTAAATGAGAGGTATGTATATTTTAATTAAAGAATTATATTAATAATTTAGATGTAACATACATCATATATATCCATTATATATATGTACTTATAGTAGTACATTAAAATTGGGGATAAGAAATGAAATGCACCGTTCATGGAGACGGTAAGCCGTATGTACGCATGAACGCTACTTTCATTTCTATCTCATAATTTAATGGGAAGAAATAATAATGATATAGAGGTATATTATAATTACAGTATAACATCATATATAATAACTTTAAATCCATCCTTTATTCATCCCACATATGGCATTAACGAATCAAATCTCTTTGAGGGGGCGGTAGTCCGCACTTCCTAAAATGAAATTATCGTGTTTAACCACAATGGAAACAATAATGGTATACCACAAATAAAAAATACAGAATCATAAGGGAAACATAAACATATTATATATCACATATATATAGAGTTAAATATTAATGGCCACCATTAAAGGTGTTTAAAAGAAGATTGAACAATCATCGTTTCGTGAGGCAGAAATTCGCCAACCACAGAAACTGTATGTTCTTTAACCATTAGATGTAGATGTGTGTAAGGTTAGCGCGAATGATTATTATAACAACATCCTAGTATATTTAAGATACTGGAGTTGTTTCAAAATAAATGAATAAAAAGATTTTAGGGGGTTGGAGAAGCAAAATAAAACAAAAGAACACAAGTGAACACATTACCTCCAAATCCGGTAACTCTCTTAGATTTGAGCTCAAAGGCTTCCTTGGGAAGACTTCATCACAAATTGAGGATTCAAGGAGTAAGATAATAATGTGGAGTGACAAAATGGGCAGGGTTTGGCCGATCCAATGGCTTTGGAAGTGTGGGTGAAGAGGTAGAGGTGGGTGCCTTTTATAAGAGGAGAGGAGGGGCACTCTTGGAAAGTAAAGAAATGTTACTTTATTTTAAAATGAGTTTCAGATTCAAAAGGTCCCACATTGATATAATTCTAGGGTAAGGTGATAGGGGTTCGAAATCCACCCATACAATAAGTTTTGGACTTGTGTAGGTAATAGTGTTTACATTATCATTTAATTTTATTTAAATCATTTATAAATGAGGTAATAACTACATCATCATTATGTCATAAATAATTTAATTTATTTAAAGACAAAAAATTATAAAAAAATATCATGATGTAGGAAATATTTTTAGATTTCTAATGAATATTTATAGTCAAATATCTAACTTGTATAACCCCATTAAAAATTTATTTAGTAAAACATCTCATGTTTATGTCATTTTTACTTAAACATTTAATAAAAAGTTATTTATGTCATTTCCCAAACAAAGTGGCTCCATGGGGTCCCCAAGACGACCCATGGAGTTTCTTGGTCGGCCATGACACATCCAATGAGGTTAGGATATGTGTCAAGCTCATCTCATTTTATTAAAACATTATTTTTACCTTAAACTACACTAATTACCTCTAATCGCGATTAAAAACATAAAAGTTACTATTCACAAAAAAAATTCTTTTTAATCCCATTGAACCAAATTTTACTTCTTAATGACAACCATGAATGTATAATTTTTGAAAATAAAATCACAGAAGTGACAAATTTTCATTTAAACGAAAAATCAGTTTCTTTAACAACCACTTAGTGGTTTCACTATTCATCAAAAATTGAAGTTTTCAGAAAAATAACAAAACTTCACCCTAAGATATATTTGATATTATGAATTAAAACATGTTGTATATTTTACAAAATTCAAATCATATAAGTCACATTAAATAATTTAATAATTATTTCCTGCTGTCATGACAAATAGCATGTTTTTATGATACAATAAGTATCAAAAGATTTACACTAGTTTAAGTCCAATTTCAAAGTGAAATTGATTCCAATGACCACCATTGGATTAAATGGTAAAAATATATTCTAATTTAACTTTAAAACCAATTAAAAAGATAATCTAATCATATAAATAAATTAGATTAAAACGATGTTTTAAATTAAAATACAACATTTTTTCACTATTCATTAAAAATGAACATTATCAGAAAAATACCAAAAATTCAGACAAAGTAAATTTGAATGTCCTGATTCTAAAGAAGAGTATTATTTGGTCCAATAGAATGTATAAGAGTGAACAAAACTATATTTAATGATGGTTCTCCATCAAAAGGCGATAACTGAACATTTAGTGAAAACTAGGGCATATACGCCTAAAATTGAATTTTTTCCGTATATTAAGCCTTTATCTTTTATTAGATAATAGTAAAAACATTTAAAAACATATATAATAATATTTTAGTTATTTCTATCCATTCCCGCCAAAACAACGACTATGTGTTAACTATCATTCAATATAATATTATTTTATTACTACTGTGCAACATATGATTTCAATGAAACTCTTTGTTGGGTATCGGGTACGCTATCGAACATAGCAACCCCTTTAAAGTAAAATTAATTTTTAATTCGTAAATATTAATAAATATGAAAATTTATTATTCTTTATTTACCTGGGATATTATAGTCTTTGTGGTAGATCTCAATAAAATCCTACAGAATCCAATCTAACTACTGTTAAGAAAATTTTTACATATTTAAAAGGAACTATTTGTCAATCTCTTCATTATCCTAAGAATATGATTTTAATTTGATTTCATATTCAGATGCTGATTTTGGAAGTTGTAGATTATATAGAAAAATACATCAGTACATGTCACTTTTTAGGAAAGTTCTTAGTATCATGGTCTAGTAAGAAACAACATTCAGTTGCCCTGTCAACAGGTGAGGCAGAATATGTTTATGCTGGTAGTTGTTGTGCACATGTGTTGTGGATGAAAAACACTCTTACATAATTTGGATTGAATTTTAATATTACACATATTTTATGCTATAATACAAGTGGAATTAATATTTCAAAAAATCCTATTAGTCATTCTAGAACTAAGCACATTGATATACGACATCACTTTTTATAAGATCATGTTATTAAAAAGGATATATTTTTAGAATTTTTAAATACTGAAATTCAATTAGTAGATATTTTTACTAAACCACTTCCCACTGTTTGGTTTTATTTTATTAAGGGGGATCTAGGTTTATTTAATTTTAAATAATTTTTATTTTTATTCTTTCTTTTACTTTTATTTATTTATGTAAATTTTTTTTTATTGAATACTTTTTAAGATTTTTTCCCTTTATTTTTTCATATAAAAAATTTATTTGTTTTTAAATATATGTAATGATTAGTGATTACACGGGAATCAGGGATGTCATATCCTTTTCGACTTCTAAACCCTTTCACTTCTATCGAAACCCTATCGAAATCCGAAAATGGCACTTCCTCTTCTGAAACCCTAACCTTCAAACCTATGAAAACCTAACCATCAAACCTTCAGAGACACTTGCAGAAATGGTAAGGACTAAAAGAGCCAGTGACGCCAAGCCATGAAATTCCAAGAGACAACGCAACAAAGGAAGAAAAATCCTACAGGGCAAGGTAATCGATCTCGACGTGTTATTTCAGACAAATCTATTGTTGAAGCAAGCGCTATCGTTTCAAAATCTTGAACAGATGTTCAATAGTGAAAATACGGAATTTCTGTATGAAGTATAACATAGATACTTCTTCAAATATGTACAGTTTAGTCTGGGAGATACAGAGGACAGTATGATGGCTAAAATAGAGGACAGGGATTTCTCAATCTCATCAATAGAGATTAGTCAGATTCTTAATTGCCCTCATGAGGGAGTTTTTCATTTCGAAATGAATAATATAGAAGATTCTGTGCAGAAATATGAAGACATCATGTCTTTTTATTTTGGTACCAATATAATAAAAAATGTTTGTCAAGGATTTGGAGCCTGATCAGATGATTTTGGTCAAATTTATTCAGACTGGAATAGATCCATGGATGGCAGAAATGGAGAATATTTTGTACCCATATATGTATATAATGTTTTTTATGTTAAGTGATATTAATTTAATGATTAAAATATACATGATAAGGTATCTCAGTTACTATTGTCATAGAGAGTCCAGGATGAATTTCTACCGTTTTGGTATATTTATTTCTAAATTGTTTTTTAAGAAAGACATGGTGAGAATAGTGGATTCTGGAGTTAACTGTCATCACAGTAATACTTTAAATACTAGAACTTTGAGGAATGTTGGATATTTCTGGAGCACAATTAATGGAAAACTTTTTCCATTAAGAGTTGAGGGAGACTCAGAGAGTGCTCACGCTCAACCTTCTAAGTCCAAGGAGGGACAAGCTGAATCCAGAGTCAGTAATGTAGCAAGAAGTATTCTATTTGTAATGGAAGATTTTGAGGAAGAAAAAATCCAGGAGGGGATTCAATCAAAAATAAAAATACAAGTAAATGAGGAAGTAACTTCCACTACATTGGAAACTACAAAAGAAGCTTTATTTTCTTATTCTTTTGTAAGTGAAGCTGTTGTTGATAACCCCATGGAAGATGTTACTGAATGAACAGAACCAGTAGAGGGATCAGGAGCTCAATAATAAACTCAAAGGGAAAATCAGGAACAAATTGTAGCTGATGTTGAAGTTTCACTTCAATAGGAACAAGAGATGGGGGCAGTGCCTCGTGAAGATGTGGCCGGACCTCAGGAATCTTCTGAAAATATTAATCATGAAATTACAGTGGAATAAAAAGATGTAGATGATTGTGATGAGAAAGATTCTGAAGCTCAGACAGAGGTACTTCAAGAAGATTTTTCTATGGTGGAGTTCGAAAACTCTAAGGAAAAAACGTGTGGAAAATCCTTCTCAAGACATAGAACAAGAGAAATCTGATGCTGAATCATTGAATTTGGTACTGCTGCATCAACCTGAGAATATGAATCAAGCAAATGGTGCATATGATTCCAGAAAATAAGAAGTTGAAGAAATGTACAGAAAGGTATCTCAGTTGGAATCTGAGAATGTTTCTCTGAGAAATGCCTTAGATTTAGAACATTTAAAGTTTCAAAAGCTGAAGGAGTGTACAGTTTCAAGGTGAGAAGTAGAAATGTTTGAAGAGGATATGTTGACTACTGTTACACAATTGAAATCTGAAATAGTTATGAAGTTAGATTTATCATATTTGAAGTTGTTTATGAAGAATCAATTTTCATCAGTTGCAAATAATGATTTTAGTGGATCAGGTACTTCACCTAATTTAATCAAAAGGTTTCAGGATATCACAGCTGCGTTGAACAACATGAATTACAGGATACATGATCTTCAATGTAACAATGCTCCTTTTTCAGTGTTGCTGGAAAACCGGAAGTTCTTAGTGGATCAATTGACATCTAGTGAGCCATCAATTCAAATTCTGTTAAATTAGTTATCAGGGAAGCTGTCAGTATTTGTTGAAAAAGAGGAAAGGATGCATGAGTTTTTCAGAGTCAATTTAATTGAGGATATTCATATGACTCAAGAGAACATAGAGCTCATTATCAAACTTGGAGATGGGATGATGAAGAGACTTCATGAACAATTTATTGAAATCAAGTCTGCAATCCAGAGGAGATAGACCATGTTTCCTATCATAACCAAAACTTGATGCCTATGTATATCATTGTCATGTGTATACTTATGTTTTTTTGAATGAAAATTTCATTCATTGTTTATTTGTTTCTTTATTTATTTTTATTGATGACTTTATTTTTAATATGCCAGTACTCCCGATTTAATTATTGATAAACAGTTCATAATAGCATTTTCTAATAGTTCAGTGCAATATTAAAAGTGTTAAAATTCATGATTTTTCATTATTTTTTATATCACAAAAAGGGGGAGAAATTTGATAATCACAACAACAAAACCTACATTTTTTCTAGGGGGATAATTAATTTTATTTAAAAAAATGAGAAATTTGGATTTATAATTATCTTATTGGCGGAGAAGTTTTTATTTAAAACATTATAACAAATTTTGAAAGTTAATTTTTGTTTAAATAATTTTAATTATTTTATGGGTTTTGTGATCATAAAAAAGGGGGAGATTGTTGAGAAAAGTATTGTTTTCAACAATACATTTTATTTTTATATAAAGTGGGAGATTATTGAAAATAATACTCTGTCTCTTTATGATAATTTTGATGCTCACAAATAACCTTAGTTATTTTCTAATTATTTTATTTAGTATTTTGCAGTAATTTATATTAATTTTGAAATAACGAAAATTTATTACTTAGTGCAGAATCTGCATTAGCGCGTTCTGGAATCTCTGTTCACATCTTACGTAGATGAATATAGCACGAAATCTGCATTAGGGCGTTCTGGAATCATTGTTCATACCCTTCGTGGATAAACATAGCGTAAGGATGAAAACTGTGTATACTTTTTGAGATATAGAAAAGTATGGTTAAACAACCATACACTTTCAACAAATTTTTGAAGAATAACCTTACGTTAGGAAGGAACCTTACGTTTTGGTTTTCAACAAAGTATGGATGAAGAACCTTACATTAAGAAGGAACCTTACATTTTGGTTATCAAAAAAGTATAGAAGGAGAACCGTACATAAATTCTAAACGTTACATTTGTTTCAAAGATGTATGGTTCATCAACCTTACTTTTGTAAACAACCATACATTCTTGGAAAAGTATGGATCAAGTAAAAGCATGGATATTTTACCGTACGTTTGAGTGTTGAAGAAAAAGTGTGGATGATCAACCCTACGTTTGTAGTCAACCTTATGTTGTCAACCCTATGTTTTTGTTCAACTTTACATTGTTAACCTTACATTTGAAGACGATGTTATTAACCCTACGTTTGGAGGCCACACCATCAACCTTAAATTTGGCGTCGGAAATTTTGACAGACGATATTTATGTGCAATGATCAGTAAGCTGATTTCTGGGCAGATTTCAAGCTGGATTTAAAGATGTTTTTAAAGTAAGACTTTAACTGATTCAAATCCATTTTTAATGGATTTAAGATCGAATTAAAATGATCTTTTTATTCTGAGTCTTAAGGGATGTTAATAATTCTCTGTAAATTCAAAATTTTTTAATATCGCGAATCAGAAGGCAACTTTTATGGATCTAAATGTGCAGGAGATATGCTTTATTATGTATGATCTATATGAAACACTAGGTACATGAATATGTGATCGATCTATTGTTGAAAAAGGTGGAAAACATAGATTTCAAGTATTAAGGATTGATATGCTGATTCAAAAGAAGCGTAAAAGCTCTGTTTGTTCATGAAAAAGGAACTCGATAGAAGATTCACTTGTTCTACATCGAATATCTACTATGGATTTACTACTGCTGATTTTGTGAACTATATCTCTATATCTACTGCAAGTGGTTCAACTCAGAACTACTTTGTCTTGAAGATCAATATTTCTAGAGGCTTCGATCCATCTGCGGTCAATTGCATTCTGTTGCAATTGTGAAGATCAACTGGAAATTTCATTCTGAAATTATTTTTATTCATGAGTAACCAGCTTCTCATTCTACACGGTGTAGGTTCGTGTTTAAACCAAAAGGATTTTTTTCCCTTGGATTTTAAAGGTGTCAACTTCCTATACTCAGTTGTGAACCGGTCTTTGGAAAAGAGGACCAGATAGTAAAAATAATTAAGCTCGTGGAGTTAAGCATTGGTGGAGTGGACTAGGGGCCTTCTGTTCCTCGAACCACTATACATATATGTTTTCTTCATTTTACTTTTTCTGCTGCTCGATCAAATCTGATAAAGTATAAAGGACAGAACTCATTCATGAAAAGAGTTATTGAAAAATTGCAAAAGACACAATTTACCCACCTATTGTGTATAATCTATAGATTCAAATCCAACAAATGCAACCTCAATAAGTAATAATTTATTGAGTGTCTTAGAGACCTTATAAATAATATATTGGAGAATAGAAATCCTCAAATAATGGGTTTCCTCCTGGAGCATTAGTGGTCATTGAGAAAATATTTTTCTTTTGTTGTTAGAATTATATGACTTTGGATAATCAATAGTATACAATGTCTTATTCCAACACCATACTTTTTCTGGTATTATAGGAGTTCCCCAAGCATGATATAGTTTGATTCAAGGAGGTAACTACAATGATCTATATAGTTGGTGTTGTATGATGAAATTATGAGACTTTTTTTAGAAAATTTACCTTGTGGATGAAATTTTGGATTGTGGATTTCTTTTGCACGAGGTGGCCTTTCATGTTCAATGGATATTTGTCTATCTATAGGGATACTCTACACATTCACCTCGGATGATGGTTTGGGACATAATCATAGTCTTTTAAAACTTTCCAATTAATTGATTGATAGAATGGAATTGTTATTTCCATTATTTAGTTGATACATGAGTTCTCATAACTGTGAGATTCTTGTTAGGGTTTAATGAATTAACGTTGTATGAATTCCACATGTTTTTGGGTGGGTGAGGTGGAGTAGAAATTGTATCAATATTTTCTACACTACATGGTGCTTCCTTATTTTATAGATGATATTTTGTGGTGGTATACCTCATTGGAGCCTCCCAAGTGGTAAATGGTCCTTCCATGATATGAATCCCCCTAATTCTAAATTATAAGATAAATTTTTCATAGCATGTATTATGGTAATATACAATGAGCTGTTGGAAGTCATAATGGGTAGGGAATTTTAGTCTTCATACTTGATACATTTGTCACTATCGATATGACTCTACCACCTACTGGACTACTTGAACTATCTCCAGTGTGCCAACAAAGCCCTTATTCTCATACAAAAATATATTGGCATTTATAATCCTCTACTAAATTAGTTCCAAATGAGATATGAGTTTGGGTTCCTATGATCCAAGGGATGGGTTATAATCACACCCTTAGTATTGGTGTATTGGATTCCCACATTGTTGGATATCCAACCCCAATTCCAATTTTTGGTGGATGGGGTAGGATATTGATTATTAAAGGTGATTAGAATTATATAAGAAACAATTGAATTCAACTATGACAGTATTTATAAGTACTGTGATCCCAAACATTATAGTTTTTAGAAATTTATTAATATAGATATTTACCATTATTACTCATCCTCTCATTGTTGAATGACATGGTATTTACATTGAGATAACCATTTTATATTCAGGCACATTCTATAGGTACATATAGTTCGTGCCATATAGAACACATAGGTTGGTTAAGATCCTCTAGGTCACACATTCTATCATTATAATGTGGAGAATCCAATTATTTCCAATACTGATTTATTTTACTACTTGATCAGAACTAGATAATTGTATGTTGACCCTTTCATCCATGATTTCCACAAAGGACCATAATTCTATGTTTAAATATCCATCATAGACTGAATACCATCTCTCATGAAATTATTTATTGGGTGATAGTTAATTACATAATTAATTTACTTATAGTGTGAAGATCATCTCTAGGGGGAATGTAGAATTCACACATTATTATGTATCAGTGGATTTATAAGGAATCTGTAAATATATTCCTTGACACTATATATGATGGAGTCCAATGATTTCCAACCTGGGAATACTATATTAGGGACATTTTTCTTTCTATTATAATTTCACAATGAATCATTTTCTCATTGAATTAGGTATCCTAGGATCATTAACTATGGAAACCATATCTATTGAATAGACACTACTCATGCTCATCTCATGAGAAATTATTTGATATTCACTTATATAATCTTTTTTTGGGTCACATATGATTCCACTATCTCATCTACAAAGGATTTGACACTCTCATCCCACATGGTATAAATCATATTCTCACCAACCAATGCGCGAATGATTAGATCCCTTGATCATTGTTTAATATTATTATTCTTATCATATAAAGAATATGATGACTATAAAATTGTATAAAACCCAAAAAAATTCACATAAAGAAATGGTATTTATATATAATCATTATCATATAGTATTCATGTGCTCATCACACAAGGCATTTCATGTTCATCACATCAGGTTCCCGTGGGTTGTCGCCTAGTGATCATATTTGGATTCAATTTTTAAAGTTTAAAAAATAAAAATTATTTATTTGGGGCCACTATTTTAATATCTAGAAGGTATGGTAAAACATATTCTCATCATGTATTCATTATTTATATGTTCTATAACAACCCTTAATCTGGAACACACTCACATGGACAAAATGGGTTATTCTGAGACATCAATCAAGCCTCACTTTATGCAAGATGATTCTAAATAGAATCATGGGTTTGATGAATATAGTGTGGTCACTATTTTCAGTGGTAAATAGTTACACCCTAGTATAATAACCGAATAATAATAATATCAGAGTAAAAATGAACTATTGAACCCATATATAATAGAACTTGTATGTAAATGAGATAACAACCAATAAATAATGAACCATTTTGTAACGAAAATAAGAGATGTATCTAAATGTACATTTGAAAATAATAAAAATAAAAAAATAAAAAGATTAAATGTAAAATCAAAAAAACCCAGTCCGGAACTCCATATCGGTCCCTCATCTAAACTCCAACACATCTTGTATGAAAGAATTAGATACAAGGTCCCATTCCCATACACGATCTAATATCCATGTAATTAACTAAGGTAAAAAATCATGTCTTGAATAGGGTGTGTGTAACACCCCAATATTTTGTGGTATGTTTCCCTTTTAATAATGCAATAGCTTGCGTTGTACGCAACGTTGAGATTCTAACACATCACGACTAATCAAAGTAGCCGTTTTGAATAGTAACACACACTTATTGAAATTTTATCAATTTTAATTTTCAAATTGGACTTCATTTTTGGGCTCATAATATCGAAATTATCTTAGAATGAAATTATGGTATTTTTCTAAAAACATTAAGTAGTTGATGAATAGTCAAAAATATTAAATTTTAATTTAAAAAAACATTTATAATCAAAATATATTATAGTGCTAAATTATAATATTGAGTGGGTTTTAAGTATAATTAGACTATATTTTTACCATTTAATTCAATTTTGGTCATTTGACGTAATTTCACTTTTAAACTGAACATAAGCAACTGTCAATCTTTTGATAGTTATTATTTCATTAAAACACGCTTTTTGTTTTGATAATAAGAATTAATTTTAAATTAATTTCTGCTACTTCTGTGTTTTGAATTTAGAATAATGGATTCCATATTTCAAACTAGGATGTCCAAATTTTGTAAATAGGTAACTTTTATTTTTAGAAATTTTGAATAATTACTTCGGTAAATATTTTATTTACCATAGTTAAAGTGTAAATCTGGTAAATAATGTTAAAAATAATATTATAATAATATTAAATCAACCTAACACATGTCTTGACCATATTTTCGGATACATGTCCAACCATGGGAATCATATTGTTGGTTTTGGGACCCCAGGGAGCCAATTGTAAGTGATAATGACACTTCAAATTAATTAATTTAAACTAAATACCAAAATGACCAAAGCATATAACTTTTTGTAAAACAATTTTTACATTGATTTATATATGTTATCACTTCGACTATAAATATCTATTAGAAATAAAAAAAATATTTCCTACCTAATGGTATTTTATTTATTATTTTTAGACATTGTATAATTTAATTTATTTATGACACAATGATGATGTAGTATCTTCCTTATTAATGAAAGAATCAAATAAATGGTTTTATTGATTTTAAAATAAATATAATTTTAATGTTCTGATGTCATCCACGAATTTTCTAGGTTAATGTGACATGTTAGGATTTATTAAATAATTTTTTTTGAAGTAATAATGCTATTAGTAATAAAAAAACAAATTCGAAAATACTGTTAAAATTGACATAAAAGTGTTTTTTCAAACAAATATTATATTATTAATTTATATCATATTCCCAATAATCTATCATTTTTCCAAAGGTATTAAATAATATTATATATGTCATTAATGAACAACTTGATGTTCTTTTGGATGTTTATAGTATGATTATTAACCATATAATACAAAAATACAAAGAGACATGGTAAATGACAATCTAATTAACTAAGATTTAAATTTATAAGATAAAGTTAATATAGTGACCCAAACATGTCTTAAACCAATTGGTTGAGTTTTTTTTGACCCATACCCACTTTAGTCATTAAATAATTCATTTTGGATCCCGTTATAGCTCCTCTATGCATTGGTAGGTCTCATGAGACAACTATATGTGGAATTAGCCGAGGCTTTTCCCAATTTGATATATGGTTTTGGCCAAGGCCTTAATCATTTTAGACGTCTTGGTCGAGGCCTTGAAAAAATGTTTCAGAATGTCTGGAATTATAAATTCCCTCAGTATGGAAATAATATTAAAGGATTATGTTGTCATTTGACTTGTAAAATACCCATGATTCTGTTTTATTTTTGCATTATATATTCAGCTAATATTCCTGCAATAAAAGTACTCATGTTTATTATTGGTAATGGCAAGTGGTCTCAATTATTCACCCTGATTAATATTTATTTTATATTCTATTGTATTTTTTTCCCTTACTGAGCATTTGATGTAACGCCCCGACCCCAGCTACCCAGAGTCGGTGCATTACTTCGTAACATTGGCATGATCACAAAAGATCAAGTCTCGAAAGACCGATTAGTTTAGTAGCCTTGGAAACACTAGATACATTCGTAAACGTTACATTACATCATAAAGTGAAAAACTACAATAACAAAGTCTCCATAGTCCACACTCATATCCTCTTCTGACTATCCCTGCAGGTCATTCATAAAATACTTCTTCAAATCCTGGAAAATATTAAAACATTGAAAGGGGTGAGCTCAGATGCTCAGTAAGGATAACAAAATTGCGGAAGCTTTCATAAATAAACATAAACATTTAAGGCAATGTATAACTAAAACAAAAGCCTTTTAAACTTGAACATCAACATAATATAGCAAAAGTAAAATGAGATAATGTCATTTACTTCTTCACATGGATATTCTACTGGTCGAATAATCACATGCAATATCAATAACCACTTTCATAATGATGGAATGCATAATGCCAGCCTATCATAACCACATAGTCAAGGCCTCGTGCCAAGACCACAAATAAGATTTTGTCAAGGCCTCGTGCCAAGACAGTAGTTTGTCTCATGAGACCTGCCGATGCATCGAGGAGCTATAGCGGGCTCCACCCGTCACATATTAAGTCCAATGCATTCCTCATATGAATAGGTTTAAACATATCATAAACCATAACATAATTGTATCACATAAAACATGCATAAAGGAAACATAACATTTCCACATTTCAATCACAAGATATCAATACAGCACATTGATATAATAAAAACGCTTTCAAAACCATTTTCAATACCAAAATAAAAGAAAGTTAAAACTTTGTATTTATTTTTCATTAAAAAAAAATGGCTTATAGAGGAAGCCGAAACTCAAATAATGGTCACGACGGCGGAGAAGTCGTTGTCGCCGCATAAGTACGGAAAGAAAAACATTCCCTTTTGTCATTTAGTAAAACACTTCGTATAAAAAAGATTCCTTTTAAATAAACGTAAAAGTCAAAGGGGTTTATACATCGTATAAAAGAAATTTGTGTATAAAACAAAATATGCCTCAATGAAAGGAGATTGAGACGAAGTCCTTAAAAAGATCATTTTTAAAATAAAATAGATCTATTATGTGTATTCACTATAGGTACACATAAAGAAAGTAAAAATACAAAATAGGACATAATAATATGATGACATAATTTGAAAGTAGGAGATTAACCCAAAGAATGGAAGTTGGGTTAAGAAATTCCCTTACCTCGTGTCTGACATGACTCAACCGTTCTTTAACCTCATGAATAATAAACTAGAGTTAATATATACCTTATTAAGAACCATTTTCAATTTCATTATCCTTATTATATCACTTATTACAATGATATGAACATTAAGTAATTATTTAAGTTAATAACGGTCGTTTTGTCGATCTTTGGTACTTGAGTCAACAATAAGCTTCTTATAATTACAAGTTGTTTATGTGGGGAAATATCCATTATATCCAGAATTATATTCATGATTTATATGTCATATATATCTTATATATCCAGTATATAAATTCATTTATAATATTACGTAACATTTAGAGGTATGAAATGAAATGCACCGTTCATGGAGACGGTAAGCCGTATGTACGCATGAACGCTACTTTCATTTCAATTTCATATTTAATGGAACTAAATCATAATGATATAAATGTATAATATAATTCCAGTATAATATAGTGTATAATACCATTTACTCCATCCTTTATACATCCCACATATGGCATTAACGATTCAAATCACTTTGAGGGGGCGGTAGTCCGCACTTCCTAAAATGAAGATATCGCGTATACCCATAATGGAAGCCATAAAGGTAAGACACAAATGAAAAATAAAGAAGCATAAGTAAAACATAAACATATTATATATCATATATAAAAATAGTGACAACATAATGGGCACCTTTGAAGGTGTTAAATGAGTGTTGAATAATCATCGTTTCGTGAGGCAGAAATTCGCCATCCACAGAAACCGTATGTTCTTTAACCATTAGATGTAGGTGTGTGTAAGTGTAGCTCGAATCCTTCTTATAACAACATCCTAGTATATTGATGATACTGGTATTGTTACAAAATAAATGAATAAAAAGAGTTTAGGGGGTTGGAGAAGAAAAATAAAACAAAACAACTTTAGAAAAGACATTACCTCAAAATCGGGTAACTCTTTTTGATTTGAGCCAAAGGCTTCCTTGGGAAGAGTTATGCCCAAAGTGAGGCTTCTATGAGTAAGGGAGGAATGTTGGGAGAGTATTTGGGCAGAGGTTGGCCGAGCCAAATGGCTTGAAAGTGTAAATGAGGTGGGGGAGGTGGGGGCCTTTTATAAGTGGAGAGGAGGGGCACTTTTGGAAAGATTGAAATGTTACATTATTTCACAATGCTTTTCGGATTCTAAAGGTCCCACACTTATATAATTCAAGGCTAAGGTGATAAGGGTTCGAAATCTCCTCATCCAATTGGCTTTGGACAAGTGTAAGCCTTGTATTTTTCATTATCTTCCCATTTTATTTAAATCGTTAAATAATGAGTTCATCACTGCATCATCATGATGTCATAAATAATTTAATTTATTTAATGTCTAAAAATTATAAAAAAAAACTACTATGATGTAGGAAATATTTTTAGCTTTCTAATGAATATTTATAATCAAAATTTGGACTTGTGTAACCCCACTTAAAAACTGTTTTAGTAAAACAACTCATGTTTGTGTCAATTTAATTTTAACATTAAATAAATATATATTATTGTCATTTTCCAACTAAAGTGGCTCCATGGGGTCCCCAAGTTGACCCATGGGTTGTCTTGGTGGGCCATGACTCATCCAATAGGAGTAGGACAAGTGTAAAGCTCATATAATATTATTAAAACATTGTTTTTACCTTAAACTACACTAATTACCTCTAATCGCGATTAAGAACTTAAAAGTTACTATTCACCAAAACATTATTTTAATCTTATTGAACCACATTTTACTTCTTAATGACAACCATGTATGTCGGATTTTTGAAGATCAAATCACAGAAGTGGTAATATTTCATTTAAACGAAAAATCAGTTATTTAACTACCACTTAGTGGTTTCACTATTCATCAAAAATTGAAGTTTTTCAGAAAAAGGCCAAAATTTCACCCTAAGCTATAATTGATATTACGAATTCAAAAATGATGTCTATTTTACAAAATTCCAAACATATTAGTTGCATTAATTAATTTTATAATTAATTCCCTGCTGTCACAACAAATAGCGTGTTTTTAAGAAACAATTTATATCAAAAGATTGGCAATTGTTTATGTCCAATTTCAATGTTAAATTAATTCTAATGACCACCATTGGATAAAATGGTAAAAATATATTCTAATTATACTCTAAAACCACTCAATAGTATAATTTATCACTATGAATTATTTTGATTAAAAAAGTTGTTTTAAGTATTTTTCACTATTCATAAATTTTTTGAATTTCTCAGAAAATTACAAAAAATTCAACATAGGCTAATTTAAATATTAGGAATACAAAAATGAAGTCCATTTTGAAATATAAAATTTCTATAATTTTAAAAAGTGGTTATTACTATTCATAACGGCTACTTTGATTTGTCGCGATGTTTTAGAACTCGAAGTTGCGTACAATGCAAGCTATTGTATTATTGAATGAGAAGCGTATCGTGGAAGCTCGGGGTGTTACATTTGAGCTCACCCATTTCTTATGATTCATTTTCCCAGGATATGAAGAAGTTAGTTATGATTGACATACATGAATAATATAAGAGGAATAGATGTTTCTAATGGAAGAAATTCGTGTTGTATTTCATTTCATGTTGTAAGGTTGAACTTATGTATGAATCTTGTTTCCAATAATAATAAATTGATCAGTCTTTAGAGATATGATTTCATTGTGATCTTGTCAATGTTATGTAATAATGCACTAACTCTGGGTAACTAGGTTCGGGGTGTTACAGTTGGTATCAGAGAATTTTTAGTACAAACCTTTGAAACTATATTTAGATAAACTTTGATTAGAGCACATATCCCTAAGATAGTCTCTGGGGATTAGTACAGAAATGTTTCCTAGAATTTTGGTACTGTAGAGATTTTGTGAGTTTTTTAATATGAACATCCATTTCTAGATACGAGCATGTAGAGGTGGCTCTAGCATAGATGTACCTAGGGGTAAAACCCGAAAAAACTTCTTTGAGCTAGACTTGAACAGGAACTAGTGCATGACAAAGGGCCATGATGCACTCTTTGTTATGAGACACCCGGGGTATATGCTTAGGATAACTCTAATTTTCATTACAAACCATTATTAAGGGTTTATGAGTATATACTTCTTCAAAGAATACATTTTTATGATTATGGATTATATTCATAAAATTATCAATTTATGTTAATTGTTTCATAGGTTTGGACTTATGTATTGCGATTCATAAACTAATCTAGTGTGTGGAATTGTTCAGAAATGGTGCATAGTGGAAGGAATGGAAATCGTATAAATGATTGCACTCTATGTATAGATTTCCCTCCCGATCAAGATAATTATAGTAGAGGTGGTGATACAACTGGTGCTGATCAACTTATCAATATATTGGGACAACTCAGTCAGGTTATGAATAATAACCTTACCCATATGGAGCACCCTGATCTGCATCATGGTGGATCAATGTTAGATCACTTCATGAGGCAACATCCACCAATATTCAATTGGAGTACAAATCCATATGTAGATGAGCAATGTATAAATTCCTTAGAGAAAATATTCCATACCTTGGGGAGTAGCGAAAGGGAAAAAGTTTCCATGGTAGTTTACCGCCTCACTAGAGATGATGATCAATGGTGGTTATTGATTCAAAACAAAAAGGATGATGATGAAGTTTCAAATATTGGATGTAGGGAGTTTAAATAAATTTTCATAGAAAAAGGCATTCCTCATGACCATCGAGAATATATGGATAGACAAGTTCTGAGTCCGAGGCTAAAGGAGGATGAGGATGTCTCAAAGTATGAAGCTAACATTACCAGGTTAGTGAGGGAAGTTGTAGATAATATATGTAACCAAGAAGAAATATTTACCATTTCATATATGGGTTAAAACCATTTCTCCATCACGAATTAGAATCACAATCTTTCTCATCATATGTAGATATTACCACGTGTTCTATCAAGAGAGAAAAAGAATTCTTTATGTCTTATGAATTTAAAGAAATGCAAGAGAAGAAGAGATCTACTGAACCTAATGGGAATGGAAATAAGGAAACAGGGAAGAAGAGAAGAATTGAATTTCCACCCTGTGATAATTATGGAAGGAAGCACCATGGTGCCTATCTAAAAGGAAAAGTAGTGTGAAACAAATGCGGATAGAAATGTTATCATGCTGGTGATGGTAAGGGAAAGAAAGATGCAACCAATGTTCAATACTATAATGGTATAGATATGGGATATTATGAAAATGAATATCCTAAGCATCAGGGAAACATACCTCAGAAAAGTCCAAGGGATTAAGGACATGCTTATGAGATCACTACTGCTGAGGTTGAAGCCCCGAAAGACGTGTTGGCATGTTATTTAATGTTTTCCTATAGTTTAGACAGTGCTTTATTTGATTATGGATCATCACATTGTTTCATATCATCATAGTTTTCTAAGAAAATTTGATATTTCCAATATTATTTAACAAGGGATTTTTCATTCAAAACTCTTAAGTGAAGTATCACTTCTACAAGGTTTTGTGAATCCGTTCCCATTAGTGAATATAAATGTTCTTTATGTACTGACCTCATCGTCAGACCCATGATTTAATATTATATAATACATGGTATGGATTTTCATTCAGACCAAGATGAAAAAAATTATTTTAAGTAGAAGGAGGTTACGATTTTTATAACGATGATAAAGAACACCTTATCATTAGAGAAGAAACGTCACCACCTCGTTATTATCTAGATCCACCCCCAGTATCTCTACTATTTTCAGTTTTAGAGACGAGGGGAATGAAATAACTGTGGGTGTGGAAAATAATGTTCAAATATAGAATCTACCTACTGTGAAAAAATATTTAGATGTGTTTCTATTAGATTTACCCAAACATCATATAGGACGAGAAATAGAGTTTTCAATTGATTTATTTATTGGTTCAAGGCCCATATAGAATACCCCTTATATAATAGCCACTATGAAATTAGTGGAACTAAAGAAAAAACTGGAGGAATTGAGTAATAAGAGATTTATTCACCCTAGTGTTTATCCATGTGGAGCCCCTGTTATTTTTGTTAAGAAGAAAGATGGATCTTTGAGGTTGTGCACTGACTACATAGAGATCAATGCTATAACAATAATGAACAAGTATCCCCTACCTTTAATTCATGATTTATTCTAAAAACTTCATATAGCTCAATATTTTTCAAAGATTTACCTTTGATCTGGATATCATTGGTTGTGTGTAATGAAGGGAGACATTCCGAAAAAAAAAATTCAAACCAGGTATGGGCATTACGAGTTTCCTATAATGCCTTTTGAGATGACTAATGCACCCTCAATTTTCATGGTTCTAATGAATAGGGTTTTCAAGGAATATCTTGATGATTTTTTAGTAGTATTTGTTGATGATAACCTTTTATACTCTAAAAGCTATGAAGATCATAAAAATTACTTGCGCACTATTCTAAAACCCCCTAGAATAAATATATTATATGGGAAGTTTAGAAATTGTGAATTTTGGCATTATGAGATTTATTTTATTGTCTATATTGTCTATAAGGATGGAATCACTATTGACTCTTCTACGTCAAAGGAAATCAAAGAATGTCCTGAACCAAAAAGTATAACTAAGATACATATTTTTACTGGTTTTGAAGGTTATTATCGATGTTTTGTCCAGAATTTTGCGGACTTGGCTAAACCATTAATGAAACTCACACGTGAAGAGGTCAAATTTGTTTGGAGAAAAGTGTGTGATGAATATTTTGAAGAACTGAAGATAAAATTAGTCAATTCTCCTATCATGACTCTACCATCAGGAAATGATGGGGTTATTATTTATAGTTATGCCTCAAAGAAATGACATGGTTGTGTCCTCATATAGAATGATAGAGTTATTTCGTATGTATCATGACAACTGAAAATTCATAAGAAAAACTATCCTACTCATTATCTTAAGTTAATAGCTGTAATATTTACTTTGATGATTTGCAGATACTATCTCTATGGTGAAAAAATTTGAGATTTATATTGATCCCGAGATTTTAAAGTATATTTTTCTCAGATGGAACTCAACATGAGGAAAAGGAATTGGCTTGAACTACTCAAGGGTTATGATTGCACGATACACTAACTCCCAAGGAAGGAAAATAATGCGGTTGATGCTTTAAGAAGAAAGGATCATGGAAATGTGACCAAAATGAGAGTTGAAAGGGATCCAATTTTCATGGATCTAATAAATATGGATATTGGAATAACCACGTATGGTGAGACATCAATGTTTTTTCAAATTGTTTCAAACAATATTTACTATAAAGTATAAAATGTTCTCAGTTTGATGATGTGGAATTTCAAAACAAGATTAAATCTTTGAACAATGGAATATTGATCGAATTCATATAATAATATGGGATTTTGAAATATGGGATGATAATTTGTTTTCTTGATATTCCTAATCTAAAAATAGAATTGTTAGATGATTCTCATATGTCCAATTTCTCTATACTCCATAGGAGCACCACGATGTATAGATATTTGAAGGAACGTTTTTAGTGGGAAAACATGTAGAGGAAGATTGTTGATTTTGTGCCAAGATGTATGGTTTGTCAACAAGTGAAAGATGGAAGGAAACAACCAATTGGAGTCATGAAACCTCTTCCCATACCAGAGTGGAAATGGGATAATATTACGATGGGATTTTTCATGGGACTACCAAACACTCGTAATAGGAACGATGAAATATATGTCATTTTTGATCGTCTAACCAAGTAAAAACATTTTATTTCTATTATAAATGATTTACTACTTGAACGTTTAGAAAGACTATATGCTAACAAAGTTTTAAGTCTTCATGGAGTACCCCTATCGATTGTTTATGATCGTGATCCACGTTTTAAATCAAGATTCTGGAAATGTCTTCATAAAGGCCTCGATACTGAACTTTGTTTGAGTACTGTCTACCACCCTCAAAATGATTGAAAATCAGAACAGACTATTCAAACCATATAATACATGTTGAGATATTTCTCACATGACATTAATGGTATGTGGGATCACTATTTACTTCTAGTATAATTTTCCTATAACAATATCATCCATTAAAGTATTCAAATGGAACCATATGAAGTGTTATATGGAAAGTGATGGTGTACACCAACTTGTTGGGTTGATGTTGCTGAAAAAAACTAATAATCCCAAACCTTGTTGAAGAAATGATGGAAAAGATAAAGGTATCATAACCCACTTGAAATCAGCTCAATGAAGGAAGAAGAGCTATGCTGATAACCGAAGGAAGGATTTGGAATTTAAAGTAGGAGATCGTGTTTCTTGAAGGTATCTCCATGGAAGGGAATTGTATGGTTCATAATAAGGGTAAATTGACTCCCAGGTACATTGGACATTTCAAAATTATATAATAAATTAGGGATGTAGCTTACCATTTGGTAACGCTGCCAAGTCTCTCCAAAGATCATGATGTGTTCCATGTATCACTGTTGAGAAAATACATGTCTGGCCCAACACATGTACTCACCTATGAGGAGTTAGAACATGAACCCGATCTATCTTATTGCAATGTGCCTATCAAGATTCATGATACAGGGGAACAAGTGTTGAGAAACCAGACTACTCATATGGTAAATGTTCTATGTAGAAACAATAAAATGAAAGAGGCAATGTGGGAACCTGAGTAATATATGATGAAGAACAACCCGAAATCTTTTATAAAGTAATATATTAGAAATTTCGAGAACAAAATTATTTTATGGACGAGAGAGTGTAACTCTCCAAGCTTCTGCGATACGTTTCCCTTTGAATAATGCAATAGCTTCCATTGTACGCAACATCGAGATTATAACACATAGTGACCAACCAAACTACTAGTTGTGAAGTGTAATACCCACTTTTTGAAATTTTATCAACATTACATTTAAATATGGGCTTCATTTTTGGGTTCAGAATATCAAAATCAGCTTATGGTAAATTTTTTTAATTTTCAGAAAACCATCAGTTTTTGATGAATAGTGAAAACCACTAAATTTTAATTAAAATTTTTTTTAATCAAAATAATTTATAGTGATAAATTATTCTATTGAGTGGGTTTTCAGTATAATTAGATTATATTATTACCATTTAATTCAATTTTTGTCATTGAACATAACTTCACATTTAAACTGGACATAATCAACTGTCAAACTTTTGATAGTTATTATTTCTTAAAAACACGTTTTCTCTTTTGACAACGGGTATTAATTTTAAATCAATTTCACCCACTTCTATGTTTTGAATTTAGAAAAATGGATTCCATATTTATAATAATTAATTCTAATGTTTTTAAACAGGTAAATTTTATTTTTATACATTTTAAATTACTACTTTCGTAAATATTTTATTTACCATGGTTAATGTTTAAATATGGTAAATAAGGTTAATAATTAATATTATAATAATATTAAATTACCCTAACACGTTTAAAACCCTATTTAATGATACATGTTAGAACATGGACATCCATTGGTCAATTTTGGTACCCCATGGAGCCACTTGTAAGTGATAATGACACTTTATGTTAATTTAGTTAAAGTAAATACAAATATGACATAAGCATATATATCTTTTAGTAAAACTATTTTTACATAGGGTTATATATTTTATCTCTTCAACTATTAATATTAATTACAAACATAAAATGATTTCCTATATAATGGTTTTTTATTTATTATTTGTAGACAATGTATAATTTAATTTATTTAAGACACAATGATGATGTAGTATTTTACTTATTAATGAAAGAATCAATTAAATGGTATTATAGATGTTAAAATAAATGTAATTAGATAGTTTTAATGCCATACACTAATTCTCTAGGTTAATGTGAAATGTTAGGATTTATTATATTAATTTTTTTTATGTAATAATGATTTTATGAATTTAACAAAAAAATAGCAAATACTGTCAAAATTGACATAATAGAGTTTTTTTAAAAAATATAATATTATTAATTGATATTCAATTCCAAAAAATCTATGATTATGCAAAAGGTCATAAATAATATTATATATTTCATTAATGAACTACTTGAGGTTCTCTTGGAAGTTTATAGTATGTTTATTAACCATATAATAAAAAAATAAAAAGCGACATGGTAAATGTAAAACTAATTAACTAAGAGTTAAATCTAAATACATAGTTAATATAGGGTCCCAAACAAGTCTAAAACCTTTTGGTTGAGTGGATTTCGACCCATCCCCACTTTAGACTTTAAATAACTCATTTTGGAGGCTTCTATATGCCATCGAGGCATTGGTTGGTCTCGTGAGACAACTAGACATGGAATTGGCCAATGCCTTTCCCAAATTCATATATGGTTTTGACCGAGGCGTTAATCAATTTTTGACATCTTAGCCAAGGGATTGAAAAAATGTTTCATAATTTCTAGAATTATACATTAGCTCATTATGAAAATAATATTGATTATTCATGTGTTCATTCTACTAGTACAATACCCATGATTAAGTTTTATTATGGCAATATTCACTCAGCACATATTCCTACTATAAATGTATTCATGTTTATTATTGGTAAAGGCATGTGGTTTCAATTTTTCACCATTCTTAATGGTTATTTTATCTTTTGATGTATTTTATACCCTTAATAAGCATTTAATCTCACCCATATCTTATGTTTCATTTTCCAAGGATATGAAAAAGTTAGTTATGAGTGACTTGCAGGCATAATACAGGAGGCATGGATGTTTCTAATAGAATAAATTCATGATTTATTTATTTTCAAGTTGTAATGTTTACCTTATGCATGAATCATGTTTCCAATAATACTAAACTGATTGGTCTTTCGAGACATGATTTCCTTGTGATCTTTCCAATGTTATGCAATAATGAACCAACTCTTGGTAACTAGGGTTGGGGCATTACAGTGTGGGTGAAACAATGTATATTGACACCATTATGTCCTAAATATTTGGATTATAACTTTATGAAATAAGAATTAAAAAACTGTATTAATTAAAAAAATATTACATAAGGAAATGAACATGCATTAGTACCATAAAAAATACCTATAAGTATATAAAACCACCTTCGAAACCAGAATCATAAACTGTGGAATATTCAAACGACAATGAAAACCTGTTGTACAATAATTTCAGAAACTAAGATCATACCTTATATAATAATTATAGCATCAACAATGCCAATGCCACTATATTATCATTTTAGTATGTATTTTACGGGCATACCCTATTATATTATAATCTCACCATGTATTAGTAGACACAACCTTATATATAATCACTTCGTCCTTTATCACTATGAATAACCTATTATATAAGAATTTAAAACCCTATATATATATATATAAACTCATTATCAAATCTATAAGGAATTATATAAATGATATCTGAATATGTTGTCATTATTCAAAATTGTTAATTATGAAAACTACCAATTATTTAACAATAATGCATTGATTTATATAAAAATAAATTATCATCCATATCAATAGACAAAATAATTATAACCGAACACAATCTATATCCTAAAATATCAATAATCATATGCTAAGAGAAAAAATTTAAACCACTACCAATGATTTTATTGTTCAACAATTTTCATACCGAATGGTTCTCCCTATTCTATGTCGCATCAATATGTTAATACAAGGATTCCAAGAAATATTACAATTGATGGTTTTATATTAATCAATTGTTAAATTTAATAGATTTCATGTAACATTGGCAGAGTCATAATATTTCATATCCTCGGAAATTTAATAGACCATAGGGTTAGCTTCAAGACCCCAATCATTAACGATCAATTGATATAGTTCCACTAATTGGTAACACCAATGAATAAGGACCATAAGATCATAAATATAATCCTAGATAATATAGATCATGTTTAAAATCTATGAAAAAAATAGTCAAATGAAATACACCCCAACACTAGATAAGAGAATTAGATAGGGGAGACTTAAGAAATACCAGTCAGTAGGAATCAGATGTATAATGAGGACATATAGAATGGATTAATGGACTTCCAAATAACATAGATATTATCCGAGCGACAATATATGAGGGTTTCATTAAATTAATTAAATAATAATATGAACTCCCTATTAAACATATTGTATATGTGAAATACAAGCCATATAACCCTTTCAAATCTTGTGTATGATCTTATATTTTTATGGTACATCCCTATTTTTTTATTTTATCGAGCTATGGTGGCTAAGAACCATTCAGAGATGGAGATCCTTTGGTAATATGAACATCATTTGGCGATATATGCCTGTTTGAATTGATGCAGCATGGATATAAATGTCATAATTGGGTTTATGTTGGTTTTTCATTCATAGAAGTCTTCATAGGTGGTTCTAGTTTTTTCTATTAGAAACATGATAAATGATATATAAAAATAAATTACACACCATGTAATGATGTCATGTGATGTAAAACTAGTAGTTAGAAAAATATGTGATTTTTGTTCATGATGGGATATAAATTCATTCCGTTCAAGAATTACATGTTGTTTAATTATTTTGTACCGTTAAAAATCACTAAAGGTGATAAATTTCTAATTTCACTATCTTAAAACAGTTAGATGATGTATTACTAAATTAAATATTGTTAAATTTCAATAATAGGTTTTCAAAGCGTTTCATATGTGATATTACTCTCATTCCCACATTTTGTTCATACACCTCTCGACTATAGAGAATCTTCTATATGATTTTGGAGTTTCAGTCATTATTTTAGATGTCCTGATCATGCAGCTTAGCTTTGTATCCTTCTTTAGATCATTTTTCATTCTTCCTCATTGATGTTTTAAATTTTATATATTATTTGATATTTCATTAAAGGTATGGTTATAAACATTAACCATATGGTTTGATAACTGTCATATATGTGTGCTATTCTAATTGTACCCACATTACATGAATCTATGTTAATGAAATGGGAAATTTAATATTTTTAGATTCCCATTTCCTAATTTTTTTTAACATGGATTATGTTTACCATTCCGTTCAGTGAACTCTAGAATATAAATTAATTTACTATTGTCCTAATGTGTGTTTAGTATGACATGTGATATGAGCCGTTTCATGATGTGTATTAGCCTTGTCATAGCCATATTATTTGAAAAATTGGTTTTTTATTTGTCCATAAACAAATGGTGTCTGAAATGTGATATTGAAAGTAAAATTGTAATCTGTATAACTAACCATTAAGCCATTTGATGTGAGATTTTTATATTCTTATTACTATTATTCTTTTTTTGTAGTGCATTAATTCATATACAAGGTATTAGAACATATAAATATTGAAATGATTATATTGTGGGATATTCTCTATGATATGATGAAATGATTATATAATGGGCTATGAATTATAAATTCTAAAATAATTATATAGTTGGATAGTCTCAATGGAACATGCTAAAACACTTATATAATGGTCTTAGACCTAATAAATTATAAAATTATTATATACAAGGCTCATCAAAGAGTGATTTTAGAAATGATTATATTGAATGTTCGGCCTAAGATTGTATGATTTATACCATGGTAATATGGTTATGGCTATGATGTTTTGGTTATAAGACATGCTAAGGGACATTTCAAAATGGCATCGAGGATGGTTATTTTATACCATTGTTATATATTTATGTTTTTCATGTTCGTTGTAAAAGATCATAGAAATTCCATTATTGTGCTAAAACTGGTAGAAGTTGTATTAATTTAATTTTCAACATAATGAGTACACATTTTTATTATATTGTTGCGTACATATATTATCAAAATGTCAATGTTTTTAAATTTTGGTTTCACCAAATGAATTATATGAACACTCTTATCATGAATGCATTTGGTACATTAGAAGATTACATTGAATAAGAATTAGACAAAGGTAAATAACATTATAGTTGAATGTTTCTTATTGGATTGGTAGGAATTTAGAGGCACATATTTCATGTTGTTCGAGACCAGGGTCTTTTGAGTCCACTAGTCGTTTATTTGAATTATTTTTATATTGTCATTTAGTTACCATCCATCATGAGTCTAAATTATTCCATTTATTATTTCTTATAATATCGGTTGGCATTTATTTTTGGATTTCCACTATATTGTATCATTTCAATTATTTCATGCACATAAATTTTTATTTATTATTGTTATATGATTAATATATTGTATTTTTATCTTTACAACCGACTGATGTACTCCCCCCATTATACATATCACTCCACCATAGATTGTTGTAAGCCTCATAAATAATGGGTGGCTTGCTTCGCGTCTTGTAACCAACCTGTTTTTGCCATTTGAGATAATGGTGGATCAGAGGATATTACAATTTTGTATCAAAGGAGGTTTATTTTATGTTTCATTACTATTTTTCAAATGTATAAATATGTATATGATGTTTCAGGACATGTTAATAAGATTATGCGTGGGAGTAGCTAACCCATGTATGTGTGAAAATCTGAGTTCCTCTATGTGGATTACTGCTTGTACTATTTTAATTATTATCATTTCCCTTACATCATCATGATTGATTCACATGTTGTGTGGTGTCATTATTTTCTGATGTTATCAATTCTTTATAATTATTGTTATTTTCTATAATATAATATGATGAGTATGAATACATTATAAAAGGATCTTATGGATATATATATATATGTTGATTCAATTTTCTTGATATTGATAATTCTATTCCATGTGATATAATATTTACTATTTGAATAGTGATATATAATACCTATTATATCTGATTAATTAAAAACTAATTTCATATTTTATGCTAGAACACATGTAATCCAGGTTTAAAAAGAGTATGTTTCAATGGTTCTCTATTTTCATCACATATTGAGGTTGACATTAGTATAGCTAGTGTTCTAAAGAGGTTGTTTGTCTTTTAGAGAAAATTTCTCCTCTTCATATTCTAGTTGAGAATCAAGACAGTGGCAATCATAACACTCCTAAAGAAGTTGATAATTATATTCCTGTAGTTATTGAGGATCACAGTAATGTTAATCTTTGTAACAGCTTCAAGAGGGTCCTGAAATCTATGGAAATAGATATTGTTCACTATGTGCCTTCCAAGTGTAGCTCAATGAGTGAATTCCAACTGTAGTATCAACCTACGGTTATTTTCTTGGGATCCCCCAAGAATCTGAGTATTGGATCAAGTCATTGTAGAAGATTTTTATGAATATTTAGACATCTAAATATTTGAGGCTGAATCATACTGCATAAATGATTATGTTCTGGCTAAGAGATAATTGTACATTACATAGAATTAAAGGTAGTATAAAGAGTTATCCTTGGAGGCCTTCAAGGTAAATTTATTGAGCCATTTATTTTCTCTGACCTTGAGGGATGAGAAGGAATGTTAGTTCATACACCATACGTAGGAGGGTATGTTAGTACAAGACTACAATGAACATTTCACAAACATACAATGAATTAAACCATTGGATGCTGATGAAGTCACTAGAGTGAGATGTTTTTCATATCGTATTCTCAATGAGATCATGTTATAGGTTAATTCATTTCTTTTTATATGTTTGAAATATGTGATTAATTGAGTACCCATCATGAAAGGGAATTTGAGAGAGTCCCCGAGCAGTGGTCAACCCGTTTTGAAATAGAAAACTTTAAACAATTCTTATAGTGTAACGAATAATATCTTGGATAGTTTTCTCCAATTAAATTGTTTTCTGAGTAGTAAGTGTAATGTGAATCCATCTTAGGACCATGTTTCACTGCATTGTTCCTAGTATGTCACTATGGATTAAAAATACCCTCACTGTTCATACCTCTCTTTGGAGTGTCATGTGCACATTATATTGGGATACCTATAGATAATTTCTATTCTTATGCATCATCAGAATAGTGGTAGGTTATTTAGATAGGAACTGGAGACTAGAAATGACTCACCAATTCTTTAGTGGGAAGTTAGATGTATTTTTATAGGAAGTATGTTTCATGGAAGTGGATGTGGTACCCCAACGTTGGAATGAAAATAGGAGTTAGAGGGAATATATCTTGAGAGTTATGAATGGTACAAAAGAAAATGTTTTTTACAACTACATTTTATTAAAAATACTCTATTTATTATGGATGCAGTAGAATCTATAGTCATAGGTATGATTCTTTTTTCATCTACCATTGCGTGTTTTTTGTCTAATATAGGATCATCGCATTCCATTCTATTCTCCCTTTTTGAAAAAAAAAATTTCCGTGTATATGGAAATAATGGATGGTATTGGAAAATTTGATAATGTTGGGATTGACATCATGGAATAGAAAATGTTTCATGGTGTGTTATCTAGATATTGGTGGTTACTATTTTTTTTGGGAAATGTTTTTCCTTGAAATGATAAGTTCCAACTTTATTCTTTATAGGGATTAATTATATCTATAAAATGATCATATCTTCTATTACAGGAAGATATTTACTTAATTATCTCTAGAAAGAGGTATCCATTCTCACCATGATGGGTGGGATCTTCATGATGGAAATTTAGGGACAATTCATTAATATTGGATTATCTCATGGCTTATATATAATTCCAATATATGATTTTTAAATTTAGTAAAATTGAATACCTCTAGTTTTAAAAAAAATTTACGATGTCTTTCCGATAGAATTATATGGATTTCTACCTAGTAAACATATCATGTATACGATTGAGTTAATGAAAATAGAAGAAATAGTTTTTATCCTTCATAATAGAATGAAACCACTATTGCATCAATAGTGGAATGATTGGTTGTGAGATCTATAAAAAAGGATTTCACATAGCCTATTTGATAACATTATTGTTCGCTAGATTTCTTTCCCATCAAGGGTGATGGTACTTCCTTATTGGGATGTTTCATATCAAAGGAACGGGTGTTGGTGGTTCCATAGAAATTTGAATATTGATATCTCTAGTAAATCTAGTGACTTTCTTCAATATTTAGTTATTTAAAGATTGAAAAGGTTATTATTGTCTTTATCCAAGAATTCACCCATTTTAAATCACCAATGAGTTGGATGACCAAGAAAGGGGTGGTGTTTTTTTGTCTGACGTTTGAGAGATATATTTTAATGAGATGAAATATATGATAACCTAATCACATATCCAAACATTACCAATTATAGGTAAAGTATATAAAATACACTATGACATGTCTGGAGTGGTACTTGGAGAATAAATGATGTAGGAGGATGTAGTGGTTTCATTGGATCTATGGAACTAAGACCACATAATACGAATTATTTGTCTCGTGATTTGGAATTAATAGTCGTGTCAGATTCCCTAAGATGGTATATAAATTTTCTCTTGGGTAAAATATATGTATTATTCATGGAACACAATAACCCTAGATACATATTCTTCTAGTCATATTAATACCTACATTAGAGGATTTTAGTCAATTATCTATAGTTTTTTTAGGTTGTGTAGGCTTAAACACTGGGAAATGGAAACATAGTTTTTGATAATTTTTTTGTGAATGTTGTTAGAATAGGTATTATGGGATCCTTTCAGTGAGTGGAGGTTGATATAATTTTTTTATAAATGGATCTAGATATTCTGGAGTCTCAGGGGTGAATATATGTGACTTCGACATCACTTATACCCATGCGTTTAGACCAGATCGGTTTGAAGAATTTATCTGCTGTGGGGGTCAGTTAAAAGATACAACTTATATGGTGTAGAGGCACCATCATAATGGTCTCTTACCAATGAAATTGATATTATGTTCTATTACAAATTATGGGGTCCTACTTGATTTCACATGTATATGAAGAGATATTTTGATTAATATTCATGTATAGTACATCCTAGTTTGATAACGATATAACATGATCACTATTGATAGTAATGGTTTTTAGGAATTGAGAAGAATTTTTCATTATTTTTGTGGATATTATTCACTTATAATAAAATTAACGATGATCATCTGAGTCAAGATAGTATTTTCTATCCATTTCCCATTCCAAAGTAGAAATTGGTTGATGTCATTATGGATTTTATGACAGGTTATCCCTAGACTAACTATATAAATTATTTTTATGGGTGTTTTCAGATTAACTAAAAGTGGTTTCCCACTTCATTTATATAAGGGAGTCCATCATAGTTCATGAAATGGGTATAATTAATGTGTGTTGTGTCATTAAGGTTCACACTATTTTGAGGAGTTTCTTTTTAGACATATATCCTTATTTCACATTATGGCTTTAGAAGGGTCCTCAGAAGGCTCCAAGATCACATTTCATTTTGATTATGGCCTATCATCCTTAGATATATGGTAAATCATAAATTACTATTTAGGTTATATTGAATTTTTTTCATATTTTTTATTTTGGTTTTTGTAGATCATTAGAGTATAATATGTTATATATGGAGTTTTCCTATAATAACACTATTTACGAATCCATCCAAATAGAATCTTTTGAGGCATTATGTGGAAGGATAGGTCATTAAAATCTTTTTGGTTATTGAAATATCATTAAGATCATGTCGGTAATTGTCTCAATAAAGAGATTTTTGAGCATGTTTAGTCGACTCTGATTTGGTTTGGGGTTGCACAGAGTAGGCTGAAATTATCCTTCAACCTACATACATGAACTCTTGAGTTTGAGGATTATCATCACATTTTTCTTTGGGTGTCTCATTTATGGAGAAATTACTTATTTGGATAATGTTAAATCAATTTCCTGTGTTTTTTGGTACATTTTGGCTAGTGGATAGGGATAGTCTAGTGGTGTACTAATTAAACCTTACACAAAGATACAATTCCGTGTATGATGTGTTTATGTTTTATATATTTGGAGATATTATTTAGTACCAGATCATGTCATAAAGTTATTTTAATTTTTTCTTAGTGTTCTTATTTTCTTTTAAGCATATATGTTTTAGATTGTGGACTTTAGTGATAAGTATCACTAGGTTTGGGTGATTCCATTGGATCGAGTAAAGTGGAAGAATGGGAGACCTCATGTGGAGACATGGTAGGGGGAGTCATATATGTCATCACATGGGCTATAAATTTTCATTGATACTCCATATAGATTTTTAAAAAATCTATTAGATGTGTTATAGTATCATGAGGAGGTTATAAGATCCCTTATGTTATGGTACATCCCACATTGTGTTTTTTAGCTGTGGTGGTAGAGTGTTGTTTCGATATAAAGATCATATGTTTTGTAAAATTTCCATAAAATCCGGACTATATGTTTTTCAGAAAAAGTGGGGTCTATTAATAAATTTGTTAACTGGTTATATGAGGGGTTTCCATGCTAGGAAAGCGTTCATGGTGGTTTGGGTGGTTTTCATAGAAACATGATAATGGTTGTTCAAAAAAAAATTACATTACTTGTAATGATGTTACATGTTGTTTAACTATGTATAATAAATATGTTTGAGCCTCATTCATTATATGATATGAATAGACACCTTTCATGCATTACATGTGGTGTAATATTTGTATAGTGTCATAAATCTCCCAAGGTTATGTGCTTTTCTGTGTGACTCTCTAAAAATAATTACATGTTGTCTAACTAAATTCCACATTAAATTTTTTAATGTAGATATTTAATAGTTGTTTAAATTATATTGTATTCATTCAGTCATGTTAAAAGACCTCATCTCAAACCATGGGCTTGTTACAATTGATTTTGGAATACCTCTCTTGATTCTGAATGTCTCGATCAGGGATATGATCCATGGATCCTTATTTCAATATTTTTCACCTTATTCCACTTTGGCGACTACCATTCAAATAATTTTTTTCTTAAATGAATGGTAGGGGGACTAAACTTTAAACATATGGTTAAATAATTATCTTGTATGTGAAATATTACAAATTTTCTTACATAATATTTGGATAAAATAAAAAAACATTGAATTTAATTTCTCCTAGATTAAATTTGGGTCCCATTGGTAATTAGATTGGATTAAAGAGATTGTTCGAGTGTGAATCCCAGTTATTATAAATGAATTAAATAACATATTATTTTGTTAATAATAATATGTAATTTGGGTGGATCCATTATTAGGATTCACTTTGTCTTGTCTTGGTAATTGAAAGGATTAAAATTTTGTTTTTTATGAAAAAATTGTTAATGAACTGTATATTTGAAAAAGAAAAGGAAATTTAAATAATTAGACATTAAGCCTTATAGTGTGTTTTATTAATATAAATATTTATTTGACATGTATTGTGATTTCTATGTTATAATGGTTATACTAGGTATTGGACTTGTTTATATATTGAAATGATTATATATTAGGATATATAATGGAAAATGATGAAATTATTATATATTGTACCTATACTCCAAGACATGCTAAAATGATTAAATAGTTTTATATGCGAAGTGACAGATGTTTAAATGCATATATAATAGGCTTTTCCCTGATAAATGTTAAAATTACTATATATTAGTCTTACCGTTTTGTGATTTGTGAAATTATTATATTCGAGGTTCTACCAAGCCATGTGTAATATATACCATGGTTTTTTGATAATGTTTATGGTGGAATGGATTTGAGACATGCTTAGAAAAAATTCGACATATCACAAAGGAATTTTATTTAATACCATTCATTCTTGGTTGTGTTTCGAATGGGTGTGAGACATGCAAACATATATTCCCTCATGGTGTTGATGTATGTTGATGTGGTATTTATTTGAGTTTTTATTCAATTAATACACATATTTATTGAAATATTTAATATAATTATTATCTGTTTGGTCATGATTAAAGATGGTGATATAAACTTGTTATGTTATAGTGACTCACTGATCAGGGTGTCATTTGAAACCCAGGTATATTTCATTGATGTACAATTATACAAGGGGAAATGACCTTCTTGTTTGATTTTTTGATTATTGGATGGGATGAAGAATGGATATGGGCCCATCATAAGCTATGATATTGTGGTCATTTGAGACTATTATCCTTTATTTATTACTAATATCATGAAATTTAGATACATTCCATCATGAAATTGTGTTATTCTATTTATTGATTATTTTATAATCAGTAAGAATTTATTGTTGGTTTTCCCCTATATCATGTCATTTCTATTATTTTACATACTCAGATATTTATTTGTTATTATTATTTAATTATTCCACTATGTTGAAACTTAGTAACAATGGGATATAATATCTCCACTATACATATCAGAATCCACTGTTTAATGTCCCGGATGATGGTGTCGCCCAAGGGTTCTTCACATCTGGTTGGCCACATGGCCTCAATCACACTTCCCTAAACCACAGAGGCTACCGACTCACATAGGGGGCCTAGGGTCTGATTTTTAGACAACTATTCCCTCATTAGTAGTGTAAACACAAATTAGAAGAAATAGTAACAGTACCAGAAATAGTAAAACCATATAACAGAAATAAACAATGAAAGACTAAAACATTTGGAGGATATATATATATATGTATATATATATGGTGCATAGAATATATATATATATGAAAACACTCAAACATGTCACATTGCTGGAATGAAATACAGAATCCAATGTACAAAATAACAACTAAACTCTAACAGCATCATAAGCCTCATCATGCTATAATTGTCTCCAGCTCTAACATTAATTATGTACCGGATGATGAAGGGTGCTTTCCCTTTTATACACATTCAATCAGAAAATTTTATTGTGTCTAAAATATTACCCAAAAGGGTGTGAGTCTAATAACAGTAGGCAGTAACAATAGTATTTGTTCCAAACTATCAGTGAATCTATATAGCAGGTAATATTAAAAAAATTGACGAAAAAAACTAGGAAGTACTCAAAAGTAAACAATAATAAATTTTTCAAATATAGGTTTTTACTTTTATTATCCATCCCTTGAATCATGTAATCCTAATATCATGACTAATCTATATACCCCCATGTTTAATAGCAACAAAACATATGTCTCAGAAGTCCATCTAAATAATAAATTAAGAACTAGTATAGGCTTGTGCTTTGGCTTGGAAGTCTTGTCACTATCATTCAATAATTCATAACAAACCCTCTAGGAAATCTCTCTTGGTTAAAACCCTTTGCATTAACCAAGAACCAATTCATTAAATAATGACCCTCTTGGAAGGTCTCACATTATAATATTTTGGTCTAACATATCACCCATCATTTACAAATGGCCACCTAGGAAGCTCTCATAATCAATACCCTTGGGTCAACTCAGAATCAATAAATTTTCAATGACCTCCCGGGTAGCTCTAACGGTCAATAACCCATGGTAAACAAGGAATAAGTTAATTATAAATGACCTCATGAATAGATCTAGTGGTCAATACCCCTAGACCAATCATATACAGTAAGGCACTTATAAATCTATATAAATAATGTCAATGTCACCGCTGTCTTCCTGTTCCAAAGCTCTGATGGTCCATTGGAAAAATAGTGAGCCTATAATATCATAGCTACTCATTTAATTTAAACTACTACAGGGCTAATAATTCACAATAATATCATATGTAATTCATATAATTAATCGAACACTATAAAAAAACAACCATGTCATGGAAAACTATGAAATCATAATAGGCACCCTATAACAAATGGCCATCAATAATCTATCAAGGGAAATGCACCAATGGGTCATTTCTTAATAAGGTATCTATCCATATTCATAAGTAAACACCCTTAATCAATCAAAATATTGTTAGATGGTAAAAAATAGTTTTAAATTCCAAATCAATCAATACCCCAATAATATATATGTGACAATTTTAGAATATACAATCCAAATACGAAAAAAGGACCAAAAAACATTCCTTGATGTCATACAATGAAAATACATGAACATAGGACATTGAATCATCCTAGATTGGAATAAACATTAAAAAATTTGTAATATTCCCTGCCTTAAAAAATTCAAAAGAGAGGAAGAATCATGTAGAATGGGTCTAGGGGATTGGAGAACTCATAGGTGGTATACCAACACACCAAATAATGATTCAATTGGAGATTATACAGAGAATCAGGAGTTCAATATACGTTTTAAATTATCATATGCTTCTATAAAAAACACAGGAATAATAATTAATTTACGGGAATGATATATGACCCGATCCAAAATATTAGTTTAAAAAATTACTCAATGTGTTATTTAAAACTACATGTCTTGTATTAGCCTCAACTGGCCCCCCGACTTAAGCTGGTCATCCAGGTCATCACATGGATATGTACTTGTGCACTACATGGTTAGTATGCGGCATTGTTCGGCTACTGGGTACATAATGTTTACATTGTAGTACAATGGATGCACTCAGAAAATCCCAATTTCTTCTTTTTTCCTCAAAAACCACCAGAAAAAAGATCCATTCATGAAATTAAGATCCAGGTTATTACAATCATCCCTTCTTAAATGAATTCATCACTAAATTTCTTTTCTATGGGTGGATAATAATAAATATAAGAAAATTCGGCCACTACTATTTCACATCATCCTACCTCTCCCAATTTTTGTCTTTCATTGACACATGCTTCCATAGCACCCATAATTGAGGATTAAACCAGCCAGGTAGAATCGTTGTTGTATAATAGACAATACAAATAGGGTTCTCTATGAAGGATGAAACCAACTCCAACACAGGCTTGAAAAACATGATACAGGTCTGAAAAGTAACATTACAGGAAAAATCCACCTGCTCAGTGGTCTCCTATACAATATGAGGTCCCAACATTGCTGCCTCTCCATCCCTAAGCTAACACATGGTTGTTAGACATTGACTACAGTATAAAGCATCATAAGGGTTCTTCTGAATCCTTTTATGAAAACCATTATTGTAAGAATAATCCAAAATGGGTATGTGTCTCTCCCATGGTCACCCAAAATTCAGGATGCATGCTCGAAGAATGTCCTCCAAAACCTGAATTGTTCCCTCAGACTGGAAATCTACTTGGGGATGGTATGATGTACTAAAAATTACCTGGGTATCCAAATCAATTTGTAGTCCCTACCATCCCCAATATGTAAACCAGGAATCCCTGTCTAAAATGATAGAGTGCAGAACCTCATACTAGTGTATAATCTCTCAGATGTATAACATTTCTTACACATCAAGACTAAAGGTTTCCTTGATTGAAAAAAATTTGAAACCTTCATGAGTTTATCTGTAAAAACCAATACAACATCATTTCCTCTGGGTGACCTTGGTAAACCCATTACAAATTCTATCATGAAATTATTCCTCTTCCACTCGGGAATGGGTAAGTACCGTAACAGGTCCTCTGGTCATTGATGGTCTACCCACACCTGTTGATAAGCGAAACATCTCATAACAAAACCATCCACATTCTTATTCATGACAGGCCACCAATAATGACAATGTAGATCTCGATACATCTTGGTGACACAAAGATTAACTACCCATATTGGGGAATGAAAATATCACAACATAACCTCTATTGTGTCTTTAGAAACCCATACACACCCATTAATATTAAAAACCTCATCTTCTCCAATAGTTGACTCAAGAGTAGGGTCCCCCCTAACACACACTCTTATAGGAATATGCCTTCAAAATATGATAGTTTCCTCATTCTCACTCGATCTAGTAGAGTATAGGTAACACCCCTAGGGGAAAGAAAATTCTTTAGCTATCTATCATGAACCTCCAAAAGAATATCAATGAATAGATCCAAAATATTCCACTCAGTTCTTTCCTTCGGGGAAGTCTGTTTCAGAGAACTCCTACTAAATGAATCAACCACTTCGATTCCTTTTTCCTGTTGTGTAGCCATGCTCAATGTCAATGGAATGAAGGTAATGAACCCACCTTCACTATCTCAAATTCAGATCTCGTTGAGTAAATATACACTTTAGGATTTTTTGTTCAGTGTATACCACAAAATTATCTCCCAAAAGATGATGTCTCCAACAGCATAAAGCACACACAACTGTAGCTAACTCGATATCGTGCATTTGGTAATTCCGTTCATGTGGCCTCAACTTCGAGACACATACTTAGTGTCTCCTTCCCCAGGAAAAACCAATAATCATATCCTGATACCTAATTCATCACAGTAAACAGGTAAACTCTTACCATGATATAGAAATTTTTTTATCATTGCGGATGTTAATATATTTTTCACCTGATGAAAGGATGAATCGCACGAATCTATCCATAAGTACTTTTTACCATTCTTTTTAGGACAATTTAATGGTTCTTCAAAGCATGAAAAGTACTGAATAATGTGTCTGAAGTATCAAGACATCCCTAGAAAATTCCATACCTCAAATTTGTTCGTTGGATTCTTCCAGGAAACTACCTCCTTAACTTTCTCAAGGTCTATTGATACTCATGTCTCTGAAATGACATGACCCAATATGTGAATCAGGTCCATCCAAAAGCAGTATTTTGAGAGCCTAGCATGTTACTGATTCACTCTCAGTGTAATCAATATGATATCAAGAGGGGTGGCATGGTCATCTTGAGTATGACAATACAATAAGATATCATCTACAAAGATTCCCAAAATAGTATCCAGGTAAGAATGGAACCCATGGAGGATCAGTGCCATGAAAATTGTCTGCGCTTTCAAGAGACCGAACGACATAACCAAATACTCGTATAGACCATACCAACTCCAAAAAGATGCACATGGAATATATGATGGCATAACGTGATAATTATGAAAACCATATCTCAATTCAATCTTCAATAAAAATCTAGGCTCCTTGAATATGATCAATGAGATCATCAATCCTCAGTAGGGAATATTGGTTATCGACTGTCAAATGGTTCATCTTCTGATAATCCACGAAATGTATGATGGTACCATCAATATTCTGTTCCAAAAGAACAAGAAAACCCTAAGGACAAGTACTAGGTAAGATTAATCCCTTGTCCTCCAACACCTCTAACTGCTTCTTGATCTCCTCAATATCTGGTGTAGCCGTTAAATAAAGAGTAATGGGCTCCAGTGTCGCTCCGTTCACAATCTCAGAAGAGAAATCCAGCAATCGCTCTGTGGGTAAACCAAAAATTTCGTATATAAATACATCTATAAAATGATCCAAAACTAGTGGGATGACCATCTATGATGTCTCCTAGTAATATACATATAATCTTGGAATCTGCGATGTAATTCCTCCTAGCCCACGATTCTCGGGTCCAGTTCTTCTCATCAATACATCCCATTCTCCCTTGTTTTGAAAGGGTCATCCCTCTAGTGACATGAAACATAACATGTAGTGATAGCAGTCCACAAGGTCTAAAAGGATACTAACCAATCCATTCCACGAATGATATCGAACTCTGTCATCTCTATGGCACAGAGGTCCCATAAGATATGATACCCACCAACCTCAATAGGGAACTCCATTCAGTGATGCACACTAGCTTTCTTAATTCCCAACAGAGTGTCCAATATCATAACATCACAAGACATAAACCTACAAAACCCAATGAAATCTACAATAACAACAGATATATATCAATGGGAATCCCCTAATCAAAAATATATGATGCTAAGACTAAGGCAACTTGAATAGTTTTTATAACTATAGTGGGTTTGGGATGCATTATCTCGTGGGTTTGTTCTATCACAAAAGCCTACCATTTATCATGGCCCTGCAACCCTACTTGGATACCCTAAGATGACCCACCATATTTTTGCTAGAAAATTGTTGCATGGATACCATGTCCAGGACTACATACTCATCCTAAACAGCCTAACGAAGTCCAATTCCTTGACTAATGATGAACTATTGGCCATGCTCCTGAATGGTTAATCATAAAAGATCCCCTCTTGCTAGGTTTTGGTGAGAACATACTACAAATTTTCTGAATATGACCTATCATTCAACAATATCGGCACTCAAATGGGTCTCTTAGGCACTACGCTCTTGTATGCTCATTCTCCATGTACCGGTAGCACACCACATGGCGACCTAAAGAAACATCCTTGCTACTGGAAGAACCACTGTGAGTAATCTCCTTGTGTAACTTCTTGAAATTGGTCAAAGGAGTGTTATCCCTATATACTGAAAAACCCTGGATCAAAACTCCAATCCTCCCAGATTGTGCTCGGTAATCAGAGATGGATTTACCACAATAGTCACTAAAGTACGCCGGAAAGCATTCACATATGATCAGATGTCGTACTTGACACTATCATCATATTTCATATCCAATTATAAGTTTTCACCCCCATAACAAGTGTGAAGAGATGAAACATTGTAAACAGAGAAGAATAATCCATCACAAGATGAGAACCCTTCTCCAAATGAATTAACATCTAGGATCGGTCTACTATTGAATTCTCTGGGTAGAAGTAATCATAGAAGGTCATCTGAATCACATAAAATATAAGTCATGATAATCACTGTCATCTCTGGAGGAAAATATAGATGCTAAAATATAAAAAGCATAGCCTCATACCATGACTCTGCAACCTATGGTCCTCCATCCATTGAATAAATGGGAGGATGATTCTATTGGAAAATCCTTGTCAACTATGCCATCATCGGGGAAGGATTTTGTGATCCCAGAATAGTAACCATAATCCTCATAATGCCTTGAATGAACTATGCATCATCCCCTATGTCTGGTATAACTGCTGGTTCATTAATAGGCATGATGAGAGGAACTACTTGTAGTCCCTGATCTACCATTTTTCAGTGTCTAATCATCACCCTACACCTAGCATACAACTAGGGAACATCTTGGTGGCATGACTCTACATAGTCAACCATGTACATCATTTTAGGATTATCAAGCAAAGAAACATAGAATTTATAAAAATGAACATGAGAAAGAAAGAATTCGTGTTTTAAAAGAGAGGGTTACATGATGTGTAGAACCACTACCTGATTTGTTCCATTTAAGACTTAGCATCGCACATACCTCTGCCATCCTGGACATGTAACACCCCCTACGCAGGGCATGTTCCTCCTGAAACATGGACTGTACATGAATATTCCATCTTTACCAAGTAATTCTATAGGGCTAGAACTACACAGTTCCTCCTTTTGTAATACTACATGACATTTTCACATAAGACACAATGTGTAATACTTATGTTCCACACACCCGTTTCATTAGTCACATGGCTAGATACAAGGCCTATTACTACCCAATGTTTACAATCTAGACCTGGTGGGTTCAACCCTAGTTTCATCCACCCATGTCGTAAGTCACATGGTCGGATACATGGTCTTTTTACAACACACCATGTACTACTAGTACATGGCGTGTTCTACCAATCCTTTACAAACCCCATGTCTCTACTCGCATGGTCAGACACACAGTCAACAACTACACATAATTTACATATGATACACAACATGTACTTAAAAAAATCATTTCTTCCAGAAAAGAAGAACAAATGGCATGTGTTTATAACATCCAATGTCTTGTTGTCTATGTTTTTGGATTGTAAGCCTCTTAAGCTTCACTAAATCCCCCTAAATCATAAAATTTTGGACATGGAAGGCCATGTTATAATCCGTCAGATCCCACACCACCCGTGAATCAATGTTTAGGATCCTTATTGATATTATATGTTAATCGAATTCATATATTTTTCAATTATTATCCACAAAATTCTGATCAATGAGGGACTGCAACACCTCAAGGAAAATATCATGGTGTTCATCCAAATAACACTTTAAATTTATCTATACCATAACAATATAGATGGTACTTATATCATGGAATCTATCTCAAAATCATGAAATCTGTAATGGTCTCAAAATAGAATTGAAAGAATCCATGACTTGAGGTCTCTAGTAAGTGCCTATACGATGCATTAAATATAATACTTGCAAAGGAAATAGAACCACAATGATAAAAATCAATTCAAACCCAAAAAAGTGAATCGTCAAATGATGAAATCAAATCGGCTATAAAATTTTCATAACCAGAAATATTGAAATATTGTAGGTAACATGGCTTTTCCCTATACACGATATAGCTACTCCCAGTCACATCTAATTACCAAACAACATTTTCTTATTATCCCTTTCTAATGTCACCAAAATATTAGGCAAGGAAGAAATGAACCTTCCTCGAATACCACTTTGTAACGTCCCGAATCCGGGTTCCCCCAAGTGTTTCCCGGTATCATGTAGGACACATGGCCTCATGCAAAATTCTCCAAAATACAGGGGCTTCCAACTAACAGCGAGGGCCTTGGGTGTGATATTGGAGAAACAATGCCCACATTGGCTACATAAACAAGGTGGAAAACAAATAGTCACAATAGAGGATACAATAATAGATTATCCATTAAATAATTAGTGGAAGACTAAAACAACTGGAGAATATAAATATATATATGATTTATGGTATATTTAACTATAAAATAGTTAAACAAGTCAGAATTCTGGAATGAAATATAGAAACCAATGTACCAAAGAACATTTAAACACCAACAACATTATAAGCCTCATCATGGTATCATGCTCTCTATCTCCTACAACAATTACTTACCTAACAAAGAAGGGAGGTTTAACTTATCTCCACCAATAATAATATAATATTATTGCCTCTATAACCTAACCCAAACAGGGAGTGGGACAAATCCTAGTAGGCAAACAATAAAATATCTATGCAAAATTGTCAACGAATATATATAGAAATTAATATGAAAAAATGAAGCAATAATCAAGGAACTACTGAAATGTCAAAAATCATGTAGTTTTCAATTAAATTTATTTATATTTATTATTCATCCTTTGAATCGTGTAATCTCATGATCTATCCCATTCTCTATATTCCCATGTTAAATAGAATCAAAACATATGTCTCATAAGACCATCTAAACAATCATGTATGATAGAGTCCAAGCCTTTTCACTGGCATGGAAGACTCATCACAATCTTTCAATCATTTCTAATCAACCCTCTAGAAAATATCGAATAATCTATTCCCTTTGGATAAACATAGCATCAATTCATTAGATAATGACTCTCTGGGAGGATCTTATTATCTAAAACCATGTGTCTATCATAGAAATCATCATTAACAAATGACTACCTAGGTAATTATCATGGTCAGTACCCATGGGTCATCATGGCATCAATATTATTAAAACTGCCTCATGTGTAGCTCTAATGGTCAATACCCCTTGGTCAAACTTGTATAAGGTAATTATAAATGACCTTCTGAAGTATCTCTCAAGGTAAATACCCCTGGCTCAATCTTCTACACCAAGTCTCTCACAGTCTTACGTAAATAATTTGGAAGCCCTCATAGTCTTCCTGGACCAAGGTTCTCACTGTCTATTTTAAAAATAGAGCGCATATAATATTAATGGAACTCATTTAATCTGAACAACCTCATGGATTATAATTCACAGATATATCACATTCATTTCATATAATCAATAAAACTCCATACCAAATAACCAATTCATGGAAAAGAAGGCGTGACTCACATGCCTCCTAGACCAAAAAATACATAAAAAATCAATCAATGGAAACACTCCCATGGGGTATCCCATTGCAAGTTATCTAACATTATGCAAAACCAACATCCCTTAATTAATTAAAAAACCAGAGAAGGTAATAAACATGGTTATATTCCAAATAAAGCAATAAACCAATCATGGGTATGCATCACTTTTAGCATATATAATCCAAAGATGAACAATAAAATGCACAAAAAACCATCCTTGATGTCGTATGGTTGATATACTTGAAAGTTGGACCTTCAATCAGACTATATCGGTGTAGACCTATAAAAAGGGGAAAATCCCATCCATGTGTAATTCATTATAGAGGAAGAATCAGGAAAAAATGCTCTAGAGGATTTGAGAACTCACTAGTGGGGTTGCATTACACCTAAAGGTGTCTAAATCTGAGCTCAGACAGAGAATTTGTGGTACGATCTTCATACATCATTCCTGAGGAATCCTATATGAAAAAAGGAAGAAATAGTCATTTAAATACATGAGACATGACCCCACTCTAATATATCAATTAAATAATATTACACTCCAGGTTCATTAAAACAATATGACATGTATTAGCCTCAACTAGCCCCAAACTTATGCAGGTTAGCCAGGTCTTCTCATGACCACATACATGACCACTACACAGTCAGTACAAGGTTCTGAATTCCTAATGGGTACACAATGTGTACATGGAAGTACACGACGTGTACTGAAAAAATCCATATTTTCTCCTTTTTCTTAAAAAATAACCAGAAATCTAGATCATTTACATAAATGATGCTCTGGGTTCATAAAAAGATCCATCTGTAATGTTATTTTCCCCTACATTCTCTTACAAGTGTGGAGAAGAAGAAATACAAATAGCTCTGGCCACTGCGATGGCACAACAGCCACCCTATCTCATGTATTGTCTTGCACTCGCCCAAGATACCATATCACCGATACTAGAGTAATAGACCGGCCAGAGAAAATATTTGTGTTTCGATCCAAAATTTTAATAGGGCACTCTTTTAATAATGAATCTACCTCCAACTCGTCCTCCTCGGGTTAAAAACACGAGATAGTTCTAAAAAGTAACACCCATGTTGGAAAAAATGAATGACGTCGTGCATAGCCTAGTTCTTTGGGAGTAACTAACACTAATAGTCAACAGTCCCGACTCTCTCCAAAAAATCAAATCACATGATATATCTGGGTGAAAGCTTACCATTTCCCATAATAACCATGTGTCCCATCCCAGGTGCGAAATGTAATAAAACCAAATCTCTGGCCTCAATCTACAGAGCTCATCTCCGTAGATCATCATAAGAATTATACCAATACTGTGTAGTAGCCATCCTCTTCTGAATCAACTCCCACATTCTCAGTGGTCTCTTGGACATGATAAGGTCACATACTATCTACCTCTCCTATCTCCATCCAACATAGGGGAGATCAGCATGGCCTACCATAAAAACCCTCATAAGTTTTCACTTGAATCATTTCCAAAAAATAATTAATATATGAAAAATCCGTAATGGTTTTGTGTCTCTCCCAAAATCCCCATAAATATAGAAAATAAGCTCAATAAATATCCTTTGAAACCATAATAGTGTGATTTTATTGGACATCTATCCAGGGATGGTAAGATATTCTCAAAAGTACATCTATACCCAAATCCCAATGTAGTCCCCACCACCCACGAGAAGTAAACCGGGCATCCCTGTCTGAAATGATAGAGAGTAGAACCCAGTGGAAACATACAATATCTCAGATTTACAACTTCACAATTTCATCATAATGGATATTTTACAGGATTAGTAGGAAATGTAAAACCTATGTGATCCTATCAACAACTCATACATCATCCGTTCCTCAGAGCGACATTGGTAGACCCATCACGAAATCTATCACGACATCATTCCACATCCACTCGGGAATGGGTAGCTGATGTAATTGGTTCTCCATTTGATGATGCTCCTCCTTCACCTACAAAAAAGATGAACATCACATTAGAATACTAGTTACAATATTCATCATGTCTGGGCACCAATACTAATGAGGTTGATCTCTATAAATCATGGTGGAACCACTTTGAACTTCCTGTAATGTGGCATTAAAATATTAAAATAGCTCCTCACGTATGTCTGTTGACACCCATATGCCACCCTGAAAATAGAACACCTCATCCCCACCTACATTCCACTCGGGATAAGGTTCCTCAGATCACAAACACTTCAATAAGACTATGCCTTCAGAATCTTATATATGCCTCAAACGCACTAGATCTAGTAGAGTAGAGGTAAAAACTACTAAGTTATGAAATTTACACCCCATTATATCAGGCACCTCCAAATGCTTCTTAGAAAAATAGCCATAAGATTCTACTCACTATTGGCCTTCTGAACTGTCTTTGTCAAAATTCACATGCTCAGTACATCAACCACTGCGATTCCCTTTCTAGGCATGTAGGAAATATCGAATTCAAAGGACTAAAGGTACTCACCCAAACTTCATTGTCTCAAATTAAGATCACATTGAGTAAAGATATATATTATGATTTTGTGGTCAGTGTGTACCACAAAATTTTCTCCCAAAATATAATTTCTCCAATAGTGTAAATCACGCACAATTGTAGCTAACTTGAGATCATGCATCTGGTAATTCAACTCATGCTGCGTCAACTGCCGAAACCCGTACACAACGATTACTTCCTCACACATAATCACTACTTCCAATCGGATACCTAATGCATCATAGTAAATATTGAAACTCTTCCCCATCTCTTGAAAAATAAGTATAAGTTCTGAAGACAGTCTCCAATTCACGTCTTGAAAGGATAAATCACAATAATTTTTCAACAATTACATCACACCATTCTTAGTCAGGCCCATCAGTGGAACTGCTATGCATGGAATGTCTACAATAAAGTGTATGTAGTAACCAACTATCCCACAAAAACATCGTACCTCAAATACAATATTCGGTTTCCCCTATGAAACTACCACTCTCACTTTCACTAGGTCAACTGATAATCATGTCTCAGAGATGAAAATTCCCAAGAAGTTTATCTAGTCCATCCAAAAGTAGCATTTTGAGAGCATATCATATAATTTATTCTCGATTAGTGTACTCAATATGATCTCAATATGGGTTCCTTGGTAATTTTTATTAAGAGAGTACACCAAGATATCATCCATTAAGATGAATATTAAAGAATCCATGTAATTATAGAACACTCGGTGCATTAGATCCATGAAAACTATGGCTGCATTCATGAGACCAAACGACATAATAAAATACTAATATAGACTATAACTACTTTGAAAGGCGATATAGGGTATATATGATGTCTAATGTGAAACTGATGAAAAAAGGATCTCAAGACACCTTTCGAGAACAACTGGGCTCCTCGAAGCTGATAAAAGAGATCATCAATCCTATGTAAGGGATATCAGTTCTATAAAATTATGTTGTTTAGCTTCCAATAATCCACACAATGTATAAGGTTATCATCTACATTCTTCCTGAAAAAAGATAGGCAAACCCCATGGAGAATAACTGTGTCTGATGAATTCCTTTTCCTTTAACTCCTCTAATTGCTTCTCGATATCTTGTAACTCTAGTGTAGCTGTCTTATATTGAAGAAAGGACACTGATGCCACTCCTGGAACTAGTTCAATTGGGAAATTCATGTCCCTCTCTGAAGGTAACTCTAAAAATTCATCTACAAATACTTGTTTGAAATGATCCACCACTATATGAAAGTCCATATGTGATGTCCTATGGTCATCTAAATATTTTCTACCAATCTGGACTATAATTCCTCCCAACACCCGAAGCTAGGGTCCAGTTTTCCTCCGGAGGATATCGCATTTGACTGTTTTTTGAAATGATATTCCCTATAGTGACATGAATCTAACCCGATGGAGATATTAGTCAAAAAAGTCTTCAAAGGATACTAACCATTCCATTCTAATAAAAACATCCAAATATGTCGTCTCTAAAACACAGTGGTCCCATAAGAAGTTACACCCACAAACCTCAATTGGGAACTCCTTTTCAGTAATGTATACTGGTTTTCCTAATCCCCAATAGAGTGTCCATCATCAAAACATCATAAGATGTAATGTTACAGAGCTGAGGTTCTCCACAATGGCATCAAATATAGAACAACATGAATACCCTTTATCAAAAAGTGCAGAAGATAAAACTAAGGAAACTAAAATCATACATCTAATAGTAGATCATCTGGTATCCTACACTTGTAGGTTCTATTCCATTCCAAAAGACTGACCTATATCACCACCCTGGGTCTACGCCTGTAAACCCTAAGATGACCCACCCTGATGTCACTGGAAACATGTAGCCTAGATATGTTAACCACGACAACTTCTTCAGCCTAAAAGGTCTCACGAACACCAGTTCACTGACTGATGTGGAACTAATCATCTCTCACATGGTGATGGTGAGAAAATTAATAAAAACAACTAAAGATGACCCATCTTGATTCATGATCGGCACTCAACTGGGTTTCTCGGGCATTATGGACTTTCATGCATATTTATCCCGCACTGGTAGCACACCACTAAGCTACGTGAATAAATATATTTTCTTCTAGAAGAACTACCATGTGTAAACTCCCTCTAGTGAATCCTTTTATTGGTCGATGAAGTATTATCTTTAGATGTTGTACCTCCCTGGATCGCAGCTCCAAACTTCCATAGATTGCACCCAGTAATCAGTGCACGATTTAATATAGAAGTCATAGAATTCCGCATCAAATCATTAATCAATTATCAGATGTCATACATGGTACCATCCTATAATTTCATAGCTGGGGATACTCACCCCCATACCAAGTTAAATGTTCATAAACTATGTAATATGAGAAGAATAATCCATCAAAAAAAGAGAAACCTACTCCAAATCAATGAAATTTTTAGCACAGTCGGCCCTCAATGTCTTGAGTTAGAAGTAATCAGAGAAGGCCCTATGATACTCTTCCCATGGAATACCCCGATGAAATCCAACCAATGAGATAACTACCCACAATATCTTGGCAGAATCACATACTATGTAAGTTGGGGGATTAATCTTCTTCTCTAGAGGAAACTCTAGATGATTTATGATAGAAATCATGGCCTCCTACCATGACCCTAAATCTTGTGTTCCTCTATCCTTCGATCAAATGCGGGGAAGCTACTGCTGGAACACCCTTTTCAACTTTTCCATTGTCGGTGTTGGATGTGGTGCTCTCTGAAAAGTTATAATCATCCTCATAATACATTCACAGAACTGTGCATAAACACCTACATCTGGTATATAAGCTAGTGCCAAGACGGCCATGACCGTAGGATATTCTGGTTGTGCTTGATCTATGATTTCCGGTGTTTGATCATCGCCTAGCATCTGGCTTATAACTGGATAACGCCTTGGTGGCATGAATATGCAAGGTCATGCACATACCTTAGTTCAATATTACCAAAGACTGTGTCTTAGATGTTCTAGAACTGAACAGGAGAAGGAAATAATAATGGTTTTACAAAAGAGGGTTACACGAAGTGTGGAACAACTACACGATGTGTTCCCTTTAATCCTTAAAATGGAATGTACATCTTCCAACCTAGTCATGTAACACACCTACACACAACATGTACCACATAAGACCAGATGTGTACTAGAATATTCCCTCTTACCAAATTACTTCAACATAGAAAGAACTACATTATTCATCCTGGTGTAACACTACACAACGTGCTTACCCTAGACACGATATGTACTACTTATGTTACATCAACCCATGTCATAAATAAAATGGACGGATACATGGTTTATTACTACACTATGTGTGAAATCTAGACATGGAGTGTAAAACTCATGTTTCATCCCCCCGTGTCAATAGTCACATGGCTGGATATAAGGACTTTCACAACACGGCGTGTACTCCTAGTACATGGCATGTTCTACCAAATGTTAACCAACCCCAGGTCTCTGCTAACACTATCGGTCTCACAGTCAACAACTACACCGAGTCTACATAAGGTACACAACATGTACTTAATAAAATTCATTTCTTCAACTATCAAGACCATGATTGGATAAAATGGATGGTCATCCCCAATAATGATTCAATAAACAATCTTATATTTGTAAAAATGTGTAGCCATTATCAATAATATAAATTTTGGGAGACCCTACATTATTTAATCTAATAAAATTACACAAACAGGAATATTAATGAGAATATAAATGTGGTGGATTATGAATTATATTTTCCACCGAATTATCTAATCATTATATATCTAATAAATCACAAAATAGTTTCATCTAAATATTAAAGAATTGAGATACTAGATTAGTGGTGATAATATTTGTTGAAATATTGATCTTGGACCTATAAATTAATAACATTCATGTTTATTATTTAATGGTAAATATACACAACAATAGACAATATTGAATAAAACCATATGTAATTTGAATAGTTAAAACATTTCCTTATAGATATTCATGACATAAAACTCCATCTCAAAATTTTTAATTTGATTACTTCTTGGGTAAGAAAAATTTTATTAAAATAATATTATTCATTACTACCACAATTTGAATATTTTTCAAAAAAGGTAAAAATTATGTATTATATATGAAGTCACAATATAAGTTGCATTTGATTCTACCATAATAGGGTGAAAATATAATTATATAAAATATCATAACAATACAACTTTCATATGATATATTATGAAATGAACCATCACATCCATGTTTGAAAATATATATGAATACATGTAATCATTAAATGTGAATAAATAGATTAAAAATAAATCAACGTTTATTATATTTGAAGAAATATATTTAAAATATATATATTTAATAAACTCTTAATATTGTTTTTTGGACTGAATATATCCCTCAAATATTATAGGTGATGCATAAAATTGGAAAATAATTAAGTAAATTTATTATGGGATATGTTTTATTGAAATTTTATATAAATTTAATCAGTACCATTAGATATTCATTACCATTTGGTGTGATGGGTTCCGCTAAACTAAATTTAATTATTGTATATCATGGTGAATTTGTATAAATTTATATCATTCTAATATATATTCAATTCCCAATGTTCTTCCAAAGAATATATTATATAATAGTTTCCATTATCATAGCATATTGATTATGAGGGAATTTAAAATATAATCTATTCATTTATACATTAAAAAAATCTATTATAAAACCAATAAAAACATTTAATGTATTGAAATATTAAGGAACATTTATGAATCATTAATTAAATATTCCACATATTTTGAGTTTTTTCTACTATTATATAATTTTTGAATACTTGAAAAAGATTTTATGGATATTAAACAACTTGAATAAAACTCTTAACCTATTGTTCCCTTCACCTATCAATATTACAGTACTACAATACAACATGAGGAATTGTGTTCTTTCTAGACCGTGAACAGATTCAGTGACCAATGGATCCCCAAAGAGAGAGGTACCTTTCTGTTTCTCCCCAATGATCATTGTGGAATTCTTACTGAATCCCATATTGAAATGGGTATGGTTTTGAAATTTCTATATTTAATTATTCAATCTAGAATTAATGGAAATTTTTTTTAATTAGGCTATTTTAAAATTCATTAGCATTTAGGATAAGTTTTATCTCACAAAAACACTTTATTAGACTCAATATCTTGTATGTCAATAATTGTATTTATCTTAAAAAAATATGGAATCTAGATAGCGAGTATTTCTTTATTACTTATTTAGATTCCATATGAAATAAATATTTTAGTTTATACAAATAAAGACACAAGTCTTTCAATTATACAAAAAAATTACCCTGTAGATGTTTTTAAACCATTTTATAGAGGGTGAAAATTGACCATTAAATTAGTATATAGAATATTTATAATGAAAACTAATTGCAAGATGGTTCTTATATTCCATGTTTATTTGGTATTTAGGTCATGGTATATTTACAAAATGAATTAGATAAGGACTCCATCTAAAATGAATGTCATATTAGAAAATGTATTCACTGAATAAAATGCCAAGTTTTTAATTGTTTGTCTTTTCAAATTGGAATGTAATAAATCCTAAGATAGACCAAGAACATTGTAAAAAAATATCATGACATAAATACCTTGGACCCTCCTATAATAGAATTTTCAATTTTTAAATTTCATAGTTTGTTTGTCATGCGATTCCATAGGGTTTTCATAATCATAATAAGTATACAATTACACATTCTACCCCAAAATCACATTAAATTTTCTATGGATGAAACTATTTGAATCAAATCATAATTAGAAATTTATTTTTTATAAATTTACAAACAATAATCACCAAAACGAGCTTAATGGAAAACATCAATCCAATCCATTAAAGACTATGTATATGTTTTATAATATAATGTGCATCAACATAGTGAATAATTTATAAAAATTTTATAAATTAAAATAATAAAAAATTAAAAAATATATATTAATCATTGAATTTCTCATAAATTAAAATATAAATTTTTTACATTAAATTATAATAATTGAAATTTTTTTGAACCAATCTAATAGGTTTTTTTGGATAATGCGGTAAATGGTTTTAATTATGGGAAATATTTGATAATTATTTTATTTAAAATGTTTTCATAAAAAATATTTTTTTATTAATTTTAATAAAAAAAAATCAAGATGTACAACATATTTATAATAATGATGGATATGATATTTTTTTCAATCTTTTTGATAATAGGATACGATCATATTATCTCAAATGGAAATTTTCATGTGTATTTTCATATGATATAATATGAATTGTTTTAAATTTATTTAATAATTGATCATAAATATTTATCTCATGTTAAAATTTATGATATTTTCGTTAATTTTCATTATCATGCATTAATAGTCCTAAATATATATATATATATATATATTAAATTAATTTATAAATATAGTTCCGTTTAATTTTTTTCTTAATCTTCATAATATTATAATAAATTCTTTTAAGATGTTATATGTTAGGTGTGATAATTTGTTTATCTTTTATTCAGAAATTTATTTAGTATATATTTTTTATGATATTTAACTAATAAATCAGAAACTTATTAAACACATTAAGTTATTTATTAGTGACAATATTAAAGACTATCTAGATATTATAACAATTTATAGAGGGTATTTAGATAAAATAACTAATTTTCCTTGGGGGTTTTTTTTATTTTTTGAAGAGTGGGTGTTAACTACATATCATTCAAATATTTATCTTATCAGGATCATTTATTTTATATGGTTATTTTTTATTACATGAAAACATTTTTGGAACCAATTTGAATTTTATGGTTTTGGAGATGTTTAAATATGGACATATTTTTGAGGTGGAAGAAAAAAATATGTATTGTGTAAATAGATACACATTGATATGGTCTTAACATATATATTTGTTTAAAGTAATAAGTATTCACAACTAAATCATTTGATACATGCATACATATGAGGAATAAGGAGAGATATTATGGTGATATTATATTTTATTTAAAAAATTATTTATTGTCATGTTCACGGAAAAAATTACTTTTCAAGAACTTAATAATCCATTGACATTAATCAACACCAAAATGGGGTTCTCAAGAATTTTTTTTGTAAGATAATCTAGTAATAGGCTAACTCAAAGAGTGAGGTTCTTATTTGTATGAATTGTTATATGTCACACACAGTAAGGAAAACCTTTAGATGTATATCAAATGAGTAATGAGGAAGTTATTCCAATGAAGGATGGTGAAGGGGGTTTCTTTGAAACCAACTAATATCTATTTATGTTACGGTTTGGATGATTTTCTTTCCGAAATATAAATTATTATAAGGGACACATGAATTAAGTTTAATTAAATAGTGAATTATGGATCTCAAAAAAATAGTTGATAGGTTGTAACAAAAACGGGATATCATGTAAATGGTATAATATCTTATAAAATAACTTAATAAATAAATGTAATCATAATACCCATTATATAATTGATTTATTTTGTAAAAAAATATCATTAACACTATCAAACATGTACTTGAAATTATTTATAATGAATGATATTTTAAACTTATTTAAATTTTCAAACCACTGATGAAAATTATAAATTTTTATTATGTATAGAATATAGGTTTTTGATAGTTGATAATCTTTATCATGAGTAACCAAAAGTTTAATATGTTCAACAAGTGAATCTAGATGATTATGGAAATCGTATATTGGTTCACCTGAGGTATCAAATTTAATATGTCCAAAAGTAGGCATGAAAATTTACTCTTCATTAACATATCAAAAATAATTGAATTCTTTAATGATATGGAGATTCATGGAATCTTATTTTACTTTAATTATATAGATACAACTTTATTTAATTATGTATTATCAGAAATTATTCTAATAACATGAATTAGTTAAAAAAATGTATAACCTATATCCTAAGATTGTTTATGATAAATTTTCAAGGATAATTATGTCATTTTTGTTGTATATGAAACATAAAAGAGTGAATATTTGATCAGGAAGAACAAGATTGAAGGGTCCAATAGTTTACATTACTAATTGGAACTAAAATTCCCCCAATAAAAGGATATTTTTCCCTAAGATGAAATGTTCTATTATATATATATGTTTCTTATGAAAAAATGTGGAGTATAATATTTTTACTACTGTTATACAATAAATTAGATAAATTTAATTAGTATATGATACTAAATATATATTTTCTAAATATTATAAGTATATATATAGTCAAATGGATAATTAATTTATAGATATCATAGTTTTAGATCAAATAATTATGTTAAGGGGTTATAAATTTTAATTTATAATTTAATTGAACATTTGATCTATTATAAGTCTAAATAAAGTATTTCATTTTTATTGTATTTGTTTTATGTGATAAGGGAAATAGTTTGTCAATAAAATGTTTTAATCATTAATATGACATGATGTTTTTGATATGTTTTTTAGGTCATCTTATAGACTTTGGGTATTAAATGAAATCCAAAACATTGATGATAAATATACTATAAATACAATGTGAAAGAGTAATAAAAAACTGAGAATGGGTACCTAAGATTCTATAAAATATTTTGATTCCATCCTTGATTATAAAATGATTTACCTTGGTGATGATCATAAAGGGAATTAGTTAACTTCCTCTAACATGAATGGGGAAAAATACTTAATTAATCTCCAATATGAGTCATTAAATTTCTTAGGGGTTCTATAAAATTCATTGAGTGATATATTAACTTTTATAATGGATTAAGGATTGTATTTTTTTCTTGTATAATTATTTACAATAAAAAATAATTATCCTATACAACATGATTAAATTTCATCATATTGTATATCCATCATCAATATTTGAATTGAGTCATCCATATGAAATTACAAGCGGATATTGTATGGAATAAAAATATTTCATACAATTGGAATTCATTCCCTAAACTCCTCAATGAATTATATAATACATTCATAATGGAATCTCCTCTATAATTCGTTACTCGTAAAGAGTCAGAGAGGAGGATATAGAACCAATGTCTGCATATAATTCTCATCAATGTAATTATTGCTAAATACCATGGCTCAATATTCAAAACCTTCAAAAAGTGGTTCAACTATTAGACTATCACTTCACATGCACCACATGGGCTATGTTGGTTGCCTAATTTGTTCACATCAGATAATCTCACACATACACTAAAATCCCATATAATTTTTTTTTAAATATAATAACAAATCATTGTTAATCAATATAAAACTATTTCTAGAAACAATTTTTTCAAACTATCATTATTTCAGATGAATCATTTCATAATAAATTTAATCCTCATATCAGGCATAACATGTGACCTTGTACAGATTAGTAACATTTACAAAAAACTGAAATTCATATTTCATACATGAAATAAAAGATAAAACTATAGAATATAATTTGTGCAACTCAATTTACTAATATTTCTAGTTTGATATACATTAAACATACTCATATATCAATATAAACATTTCAACCAATTGGTATATCATATACAGTATATGTATTCCTATATAATACCTTTGTTCATAACATCATTTTACCACTGTACATTGAAAATTTCAACCAATATAAGCTTATCCTCATTTAATTATTCATTAAATATGACTGAACAAGCCGATGAATACATCACATATCCTTTATCTATAAAACACAAATACAATATGTTAGTTTTCTATGTTTTTTGATCATGTCACCTGTGAAGGATCTATGAAATAATATTAATTTGTTTTCTCGAATAAAATCATGGTCTAGTTGTTTTTTGTCATTTCATGATGAAAATATCATCTTGGTTGTTCTCATTATATTGCTATTAAAATACAAAACCAACCACAACATCATTATCCAAGTTCATATAATGTTATATATTAGTATGGAATCAATGAGTGGAGGCTCTCATGCTATGAATCACCCATACATTAGGTAATATGGATTAATTATAATAACTCACACCTTTTTATATCAATGAATACACTACAATCACTGAGATATAGTTTAGAAGATCAATCCAACAAATAAATCTTCAATTATTACCCCGTGAATTAATTCTTAATGACTATAATAGAAATATTTTTAATGAGTACATATATCTATTTATGACAACCTTTTAAAATATATAATACCCATAAAATATGAGATAATAATCATCTATGATTAAAAAAAAGTATTCATTTTTTGGGATATTATAATTTTACCAAAAGTTTTAATAAAATAGCACAAATGAATGAAAATTTTAATGAATATTACCTTTATTATAATAACATGATATATTTTAAATTGTCTGATATATATATTTGGTATTTTATCCAATTATATTTAACATATAACTCGTGTTTTTATTTTGATTAATATTTTATCGTTGGATCCACCAAAAATTCTACAGTTTCCACCTAATTGATCATTATAATGAACCTATAAATGATCAATCATAAGATATGGTGTTTCTGAAGGATGTGTTTGGTCATTTTTATGAGATTGGAGTTCCTTATCCTGAGATGCAGACCCATTATTTTCAAAATAATTCATCATTTCTCCCTTAATGTTAAAAACCGCATCATGATCAATAATATATTAATTTATCAAAACATCTTCTTTCATAGAATCTGATGTAATTATATAATTTCACTAAGCTATTGGGTATTATAAATGGGATTTTTTGCATCATTTAAAACATATAGATCCACCATTCAGTGAAATCAAAAAACTTATTTAAGATCTGATATCAAAATTTTCATATTAGAAAATAACAATAATTTTACACTCTACAAAAGACCATCCCTTCCTATAATGACTAAAAATGAAATTATTTATTATTAATTACTTAACAATATTATTCATTCAAATTTACTGAATCTCAATATTATTTCATTGGTATTAATTTTTCTATACGTGAATAATAGTTGATATTGGGTTCAGTACACCATATGAAATACATCATAGATATTATTGTAGATGCATTAGGAATTATATCCATCCAATCCAACTCCATTTAAATAACAATAATAATCCTAAATTCCCTGCCATATATCATTGATAAAGACTCCTTCATAGAGTTCTCCCATTTAATCCACCTTAGTACCTTACTAATTCATGTGTCATGACTCAGTATAAGAAAACTATGAGATTTATAATTTTATACTCAAATATTTAATATTTTCCAATATCCACACATTTATTTCATCGATAAACCTTTTAATATACACAAATTCTATAAATAATATATCAATTAATGGATTTATGATATTTTTTTGTATTATAAATAAAAAATTAGAAATATTATGTCACTCAAACTAGGCGTCTTACACACAAAAAAGACCATGTCATTTATTGTGAAACATAAATTATTGATTGAATCATTTATAATGATATTATAATATTTGGAGTCCTACATAAATTAATAAATACAACATTAAAACATAAAAAATTTATCCGAATAATTTGGAAGATTAAAACTATCAGGATCTGCTACATAAACATCCTTAACTCAATTATCATTTAGGAATATAATTATGACATTTATATAGTATATCTCAAAATAATAACAATTTTTATGATCTAGTAAAATTTGAACATTATTTACTATTTAATTATGGAAAAATTTCTCTGCATTTTAAATATTATAATTTTTTATAACCCATTTCCATAATGTGTTTTTTTATTTTAGAGACTCAATCACCAAGAATATTTTTTGTAGAAAATTCACTTACATGATATAGTATATAACCATTTAGGTGCATCATCAAATTTAAAATAATATGTAGTATATATGGATACAATAACTGATTATCGGGATTTATACCAATTTTCATGATCTAAACTATGACAGCGATAACAATAGGTTTTATGTTCATCTCTAACGAATGTTCCCACATTATTATTGGATACATGAAATCCATTCTCACTTTATCTTTTTGAATCCAACTAGACCACTATGGATATTTCATAATAATAGATGGGTTTTCTTCCATGAATGTTTTAGGAACTATTATTACCCCCATCTGAAGAACTCTTTATAACTATCATGAACACCTCCGTTTTTAATATTCTCTTTAATGACATCGCAAAATAACTTTTTATTATCAAGAAAAAAACTCCATAATACCAGAAAGATTTTTTGGTATGATTATATAAGTAATATAGCTCACATTCTATGGGTGAGTCATTAAATAAGAAATTATTATACATTATGTAATGCCCCGACCCCGGTTACCGAGATTTGGTCCTCTGTTATATAACATTGGCATAATAAAAGGAATCAAGTCTTAAAAGACCGATCAGTTTAGTATTATTAGAAACAAGATACATACATAAGTTCAATATTATAACTTGAAAAGAAATAGAAAACTAATTCATTACATTAGTAACATCTCTGCTTCCTAGAATATGCATGCATGTCACTCAGAATAAAATTCTTCATATCCTAGGAAAATGAAACAAAAGAAAGGGGTGAGCTCAAATAGTCAGTAAGGGTAAAAAATATAGGGGATGATAACATAAACATTAAGCATGATGAATAATTCAAAACACATGCCTTTACAAATAATAAACATGAAGGCTTTATGGAAGGAATATGAGCTAAGTAAATAATTCCATAATAAAACATAGTAATGTGTAATATTCTAGTCAAATAACCGCATGAACCATTATTATTATTTTCATAATGAGGGAATTTATAGTGCTAGAAATTATGAAAAATTTTGTCAACAAATCGTCCAAGACGTTTAAAATTGATTATAGCCTCAGCCAAAACCATATATCAAATTGGGAAATACCTTAGCCAATTCCTCATCTAATTGACTCATGACACCTATCAATGCACCAATGAGCTATAGTGGGCTCCACCTATAATTTACTAATTCCAACACATTCCTCATATGAAAATGTTGAAACATGACATAATCATTTGTATGAAAACAAGTATATAAAATGTCAATATATAAACTACAATAAATTAATGGTAGAAAAATAACACATCCATTGTCAAATATATCACAAAACATTCAATACAATATGGATTATTTTTATCATAATAAATCAACTTTAAACAAAGATTAGAATCTATCAAAGGATGTTGACATAGATGAAAATTATTTTTAAAACCCTTTGAGAGAAATATTCCATTTTCATGAAAACATGTAAAAGTAACACATTTATATATGAAGTAATTCAGAATTGATTTTTGAATAAATGATTCCCATAACAATTTGAATCATTTGAAAAGAACTATCATTTAAAAACCTTCATGTCAATATAAATAAATCCTTAAAATCATTTTGAAAACACTGACCTTAATTAAAAATATTTAGAGAGATAAATCAATAAAACATTTAAAATAATTATTTTGTTAAATAGACCCTACCATAAAACATTACAAGATTCATTTTGAAAATATTTTTTGAAAATATGGGTATTGATGATAAATATTTCCCTGTAAATACTTACACATAAACAATTTAGGATAATAATGAGATTGAGGAAATAACCATTACCTTTCACTTTCCTTTGGTCGAGGGTACGTTCATCCTCTTATATAATGAAAATATTATTTTATAAAATTATACCATAATCATGTTCATATTTATTATATTATACATGATTAATTTTTGAGTTTATACTACCCATTTAATAATGATTTCTATGTTATGTTAACATTTCAGATAATAATTTATTTCTTTATCGTATGTATTTTACCTTGTTATTATTGATTATATTATTTAGATCATGATTAAAATACATCAAAAATATAACACATTATTTATATATAATATATATTTATAATAAAAATATGTATAATAGATAGAAATATGAAATAGAAAAAACCGTTTTTTGTGAGGTTAGGTCGTACGTACGCATAACTTTTGTTTCTATTTTCTTATCATATTTAATGGATATATGTGAATAAGTTATATGTATGTACATACATACATACATGTATATATATATATATTAAGTATAAATATTATGCCATATATTAAATACTTATTAAAAATATATATTTTTATAATCATCATTGAACGGTGAATGTGAGAATGAATCTCATAGCATTGTGGAGAGGGTAATCTGTACGTACGGACGAGAGACAATATCGTTGTATTGATAGTGAAATCATATATAAATAGATGGTATTTAATATATACATAATCATTGAAATTTTATATTTATTATTTACATCATTTATACTCATTATTATACACATCCATATAATGACGTGTTTGTATAACAAAATACACCATAACGTGGAGACAGTAAGCCGTACGTACGTACGTATGGTGATTTTTTCATTTATTGGATGGGTAGATTAAATAATATAGTTGTACCATATTTATTATGAAATCACAGGATTTAGGAGGTACTGAATTTATTATTTTGGTATGGAAACAACAAGGAAAGATGAAGTGGAAGAACAAAAGAACAAGAAAGAGGGTGGTGAAATTATTACCTCTTTTTCGGGAGTTTTCTTTTGAGTTGATCAAAAGGGCTCCATTGGATGGATTTCTGATCTATTTATGGACATTATATTAATGTGAGATATTTTTGATGATATTTGGGTATGTTTTGGCCGATCCAAATGGCTTTGATGGTGTGATTATAGGAGAAGGGAAGTACCCTTTTATAAGAGAGGTGAGGGTCACTTTAAAAAAATTGAAAATATTATTTTATTATAAAATCACTCTCTATTTATAATGGCTCAAAATTGATTTATTTAAAAGATAATGTGTGGATGGGTGGAAAAACTCTCAAAAAATAGATTATAGATAGGTTTATGTCACGATACTATCCTTATCATTTAGATTTAACTCCTTATTAAATATTTTAACTTTTACAGTGTCTTCTTGTATTATTACAATATATGATTTATAAACATACTATAAACTTTCAAATAACCTAAATTGGTTAATTAATGACATATATAATATTCTTTTATCCCATTAGAAGAACCTTATATTTTTTGGAATATTATATCAACCAATAATAAATTATTTGTTTTAAAAATTAATTTATGTTAATTTTGTCATTATTGGGTATTTGGTTTTTGTGAAAGTCCCCACAACCTGATTACATAGAAAAAGGTAAATTGAATCAAACATAACATGTAATATTCACCTATAAAATTCGTGTATGTCATAAAAATGTTGAAATTATATCTATTTTAATATTTATAATACCATTTATTTTATTCTATCATTAATAATGTAATTACTGCATAATAATTATGTCATAATTAAATTAAATTATTTAATTTAAAAAAAGTATAACTGAAATACCATTATGTAGGAAATATTATTATCTTTCTAATGAATATTTATAGTAGAATTTTTTTATGTGTATCTTTATATATGAAATGGAATAGTTATTAATGATTGAATTTAAAACTTGTAACTATTCTTTCAATAAAATAATAATAAATTACCTAATCTAATCACACGGGACCTAAAGGATCATATTTTATTTCTAAGGATGTTTTTGGTCAAATTAATCACATCAGATAGAATTAGGACATGTGATTGGGTAATTATTATATCAGTTTTACCTCTAATTACTATATTTGCCTTTAACCGTGGTAAATAAAATTCAAAAGTTACTATTCACCAATAATTTTTTTCATCTTATTGAACCATATTTTACATACTGATATCAACTGTGTCTCTAGGATATTTTAAATTTAACTCACAGATGCCATAAAATCATGTTTTATGCAAATTTGAAAATACTCCTAGAAGGTGGGTAAAAGAAAGAATGAAGTTCAATAAAAAATTATATATATAATATTATTATATATTTATTCCAATTAATTACATAGAACCTATATAGTTATTATATATTTATTTTTACTTAAAATAAATATAAGTAAAATAAATAATTATTTAAATAAAAAGTCTATTTTAAACAATCACAGAGTGGTTTTCACTATTCATCAAAAATTGAATGTTTTCAGAAAAATACCAAAAATACACCCCAAGATAATGGTTATATTCAAAATTAAAAAATGAATTTTATTTTACCAAATTCAAAACATTTATGTTTCATCAATTAATTTAAAATTATTTCCCATTTTCAAAACCAAAAGGCAAGTTTTTTAAAATTTAAAAACTTTCAAAAGATTAACATGTGTATATGTAAAATTGAAATTTTAAAATACTTATAATGACCAAAATTTTATAATATGATAAAAATATAATAAAATTATACTTAAAAACCATTAAAATCATTATTTAACAATATAAAGTATTCGATTAAAAAATCTGTTTTCAATTAAAACACAAAATTTTTCAATCAAAATATGAAAGTTATCAGAAAAGTAACAAAAATTAATCCAAACATAATTTTTATGTACCACTTCTAAATAAGAATTTAATTTAATTAAATTTAATATATAAAAGTGTCAAATATTGATTTTAAAAACGGTTTTTAGTGAAAAGGCGTTAGAATTATATTTTTTGAGAAAAATTTATTTTATCCAAAAAAATGTATATGTTCTTACATTATTACTAGAAACACATAATATAGTTGTTAAAATTATATAGAGTCTTTTAGATTCATAATTAAGTTAATACTATTAATAAAAACTTTTTGAATGTCTAGTTTGTTAAGTTGTGGTGCGCTCGAAATCGGTGTTGGGTGTAGCCAAAGCTATTGAATTAATTTAATGAGATAAAATATTATTAAATCTTTGGGTGTTACACTTTAGGATCAATTTTTTGAAGATTAGAATAATTCATACCATACCCGAATACAAATAGAATAAATTATTGGAAATTTACCATAACATATATCATTTGGTTTATTCAAGACTTAATTATCCAAAATACTTCTATCCAAACTCACAGTCCAAAAAATATAAAGAAGGTAAATAAAAAAATGATCTCTTTTTTCATGTAATAACATATGAATACCTTGATCATGTATTTTGTTATAACATGGTTACAACCTAAATTACCTTAAAACATTATTTATTACTATTATTATCCTTTCTTCCTTATAAAATACTAGATATATTATTTATATCCATAAATTCTTAATGTTCCAACAATGATGGAATAAACAAACCATTAATGAGTTCCAAGGTATTCAAGAATATCCAACATAATTTATCCAAAACAACCATCTCTTATTCCAAAATCACTTTCTCAGTATCAGGATCATATTATGGTTTACCATTCCTTCAACCATTTATCTTCAAAAAAGTTTATCCCCATGCTTTGTGACTTTACATGGTACCATACAATCCTTATTCTTAATGAAATAGTACTGCAGTACAATCTCTATTTATTTTGATAATTCATATAACCATTACATCATTGATACAACACTCAAATTAAATAATTCTTTAATAAAAAAATAATAACAGTAGTCCTTCCACTTCATCTATGGTTGTATCGTAATGTGATTATTATCGAATAGAATTATTTGGGGCATTCTCTTATAATTTGTACATTGATTCACGTAGTCTCATAACACCTTACAGATGATGCATTGTACATTTGAAACCTTTTTCATACACTTTAAATCCTGTACATTGTGTCTTTTTTCTCCACACATATAACTAACACCCCTTCCATTTATGGATTTACCATGTTTATTCATTCCACAGTTATGGAATATAGGGAAATCCTTCTTTACCCTCTTCCATTTATATGTCTCTTTATCTATTATCCTTTTCTTTTCTTACTTCCCTTCAAATCCATAGGACTCATATAATTGTTTACATATATTATTAACAAATGATATTATATCTTTATATGATGAGAATACATGGGAGAATATTTCCCTTTTAAATATGGATTTATACAATGAAAGATACGATCCTTCTTAATCATTAGATTTTGTGTATAGCTATAAGTATCATTCCTTATACTTGGTGGCATTTCTAAACAGTGGAATACACCAGGTTATTTTATGAATCACAATGCATCATTCCATACTTGAAAAATACCTAATGTAAATTTATAATCTTGTGCATATAATATATAATCATAAAATGTTTTGTTTGAGTATGTATTTTCTCTTAAATCCTTCAAAATGTTTTTAAATGAAAAAGTGAATTATCCATAGCATATACCTTGAGAGTGTCAAAACCAATAGGGCAGTAAGGAATGTTGTCATGTACCAGGATACCTTGGGTTATGCCAGAAACTCCTTGTCGGTGTTTTCAATCATGGTCAAATATGTGCCAAAGCCTCCTCTACCTCCTTGTATCTTGACATGGATGTATTGCATGGTGGACTCTAAAAATCTATATATTACCATATTTCATGGATATTATTCTATAATAATCCTCAATGTCTATCTTAGGTTAATGTTCTCTAATCATACTTGTTTCTAAATCCCATTTCCATGGTTTGTACTAAACTTCCTCTGATACTAACTGTAACGCCCTGACCACAGCTACCCAAATTCAATTCTTTTTTAACTAACATGGGCATGATACAAGGAATAATGTCCCAAAAGACAGATAATTTTAGTGTTAATGGGAACAAGATACATACATAAGTTTAACATTACAACTTGAAAAGTAATTCAACAATAACTTCTTCCATTATAAACATCCAAGCCTCCTAGATTATTCTTGAAAGTCACTCATATCTGACTTCTTCATATCCTGTGAAAATGAATTAGAAGAAAGGGGTGAGCTCAAACTCTCAGCAAGGTTATGAAACACAGTAGAAGGTAACACAAACATTAGTCATGGTTAATAATTCAAAACACGTGCCTTTGCAAATATTAAACATGAACACTTTATGGCATGAATATGAGCTGAGTAAATAATGCCATAATAAAACATTGTCATGCGTATTTTACTAGTCGAATAACACATGAAACGTCATTATTATTTTCATAATATGACAATGTATAATGCCGGAAATTCTGAAATATTTTGTCAAGGCCTCGGACAAGATGTCTAAAAATGATTAAGGCCAGGACCAAAACCATATATCAAATTAGGTAAGGCATAGGCCAATTCCATGTCTAATTTTCTCATGATATTTACTGATGCACCGAGGATCTATAGAGGGCTACACCCATCTAATACTAATTTCAATACATTCCTCATCTGAAATGGCTGAAACATAACATCATCATTCATATTAAAACTAGCATATGAAACGTCAATACATTAACCATAAACCACAAATTTTATTAAAATAACACATCCATAGTCAAATATATCAAAACAAATTCAATATAGTGTTTAATATTTGTATCATAACAAATCAACATCAACAAAGTTTAGAATCCATCAAATGATGTTGAAATAGATGAAAATGATTTGTAAAACACTTTCAGAGAAATATCCCTTTTTCATTAAAACATTTAAAAGTCACACATTTCTAAAGAAATTAATTTAAAAGATATTTCTGAATGAAAGATTCCCATAAAAATTTGAAACTTTTGATAAAAATTATCATTTCAAAACATTCATATCTATATAAATAAATCCTTAAAATCATTTTGAAAACATGGAAATTAATTAAAATGATTTAGAAAGATAAATCATTAAAACATTTAAAGTAATGATATTGTTACATAGACTCTCCAATAAAACCTAAAAATGTTCCTTATGAAGATATTTTTATGAAATATGGGTATATATGATAAATATGTCCCATTAAATACATACACATAAACAATCTTGGAAAATAATGAGATTGATTAAATTACCCTAACCTTGCACTTTCGTTTGGTCGAGGGTACGTTTAACCTTTTATATAATGACCATTGTATGTTATTAAATTATACCAGAACCATATTCATATTTTTTATGTCATAAATGATTCATTTATTACATTGTACTACTCATTTAATAATGATTTCTTGGATAAATTAACATTTCGGTTAATAATCGATTTATTTATCGTACATGTTTTAACTTGTAATTTATTACCATGTCATTTAGATCTTGATTTAAATACTTCCAGAATATAACACATGATTTATATAACATATATATTTCGAATATAAATATGTATAATATGTAGATAAATTAAATTGAAAACAACATTTATGGAGATAGTAGGTTGTATGTACGCATAAACGATGTTTGCATTTTCATATCATAATGAATGAAAGTAAGTGAATAGGATATATGTAAGCACACACACACACAGAGATATATATATATATATATTAAGTATCATTATAATGTAATATATTACATACTTAATAATACTATATATTTTTATTATCACCATTGAATGGTTATTGTGGAAATGAATCCCATCGCCTTGTGGAGATGGTAATCTGTACGTATGCATGAGCAGAAATATCATTATATTGATGGTTAAATAATATGTAATTGGATGATATATAATATATAAATAATAATTAATATATGATATTTATTATTTACGTCAGTTATAATCATTATTATACCCAACCAAATAATTATGTGTTTGAATAACAAACTACACCACGACGTGGAGATGGTAAGTCGTACGTACACACGTTTGTTGACATTCCCATTTCTAGGAAGAATAGAATAATGAATATGGTTGTAATATATTTATAATAATATCATAGTATGTATGAGGAACTGGTGTTATTGGTTTTTTATTAAAACAACCAAGAAAGACCAAGTGGATGAAGAAAATAACATGAAAGTGGGTGGTGAAATTTTTACCTCTTCTTCGGGTGTTTCCTTTTGAGTTCATAAAAACGATTCATAGGTTGGTTTTATGATCAATGTAAAGACACTATATTTTTTTGAGGGATATTGGGAAGATATTTGGTTAGTATTTGGCCGATACAAATGGCTTTGGAGGTGTGATTTTGAGAGAAGGGTAAGTACCCTTTTATAATAGAGGTGAGGGTTACGTTATGAAACATTTGAATTTTTATTTTATTATAAAATCATTTTTGGTTTAGAATGGCTCCAAATTGTTTTATTTCAATGATAAGGTGTCTATGGGTATAAATCCTCTCAACCAATTGGTTTTAGATAGGTTTAGATCACCATATTAATATTATATTTTTTATTTAACTCTTAGTTAAATATTTTAACTTTTACAGTGTCTTATTGTATTCTTACACCATAGAGTTAATAAATTTACACTAAACTTCCAAGAGAATCTAAAGTGGTTCATCAATGATATATATAATACTATTTATAACCTTTGGACGAACCTTGTATTTTTAGGAATATTATATCACCCAATAATATATTAGTGTTTTAAAAATTAATTTATGTCAATTTGGACTTTATTTGGTATTTGTTTTTTTTAATTCCACATAACATGATTACTTCAAAAAAGATACATATAATCAACCCTTACATTTCATAGTCATCCATTAAATTTGTGGATTTTATAAAAACATTTAAATTATATTTATTTAAGTATTTATATTACAATTTATATGATTCATTCCTTAATAAGGTAATTACTGCATCATCATTGTGTCATAAATAAATTAAATTATATAATGTCCAAAAATTATAAATGAAATACCATTATATTAGAAATATTTCAAGATTTATAATTAATATTGATAATCGAGGTTGTATTCTCTGTAACTTTATATTAAAAATGGTTTAGTAATTAAACATTGAAATTAACAATTTTAACTCTTCTTTAAATAAAATAATAATAAATGTCCTAATCCAATCAAAGTGGACCTAAAGGATCATATTTTATTCATAAGTTTGTTTTCGTTCTAATTACACTTATCCAATAGAATTAAGACATTTTTTAGGATAATTATAATATCATTTTTTACCTTTAATTACTGTATTTACTTTTAATCGTGGTAAATAATAGTCAAAAGATACTATTCACAAAAAACAATTAAATCATTGAAAAACATTTTACTTACTGATATCAACCGTGTCTCTCAGAATTTAGAAATTCAACACAAATTAATTGTAAAACTATGTTTTATTCAAATTTAGAAATGCTCTAAGAATATGGGTAAAGGACGGTAAAAATATTAACAAAATTTTATAAATCTAATTTTAATATAAAATGACACAATGAATTACATTGAACATGTATAGGTATTATATATATATTTTTACATAAAATAAATTTAAATAAAACAAATATTTATGTAAATAAAAAGTCAGTATTAAACAATAATGAAGTGTTTTTCACTATCAATAAAATTGAATGTTTTCAGTAAAAACAAAAAATTCACACTGTCATATTTTTGATATTCAGAATTCAATAAAGAAATGAATTTTACCAAATTAAGAACATATAAGTTTTATTAGTTAATTTAAAATTTATTCCCGTTGTCGAAACTAAAATGTGGGTTTCTTAAAATGTAAAAACTATTAAAATATTGACATGTGTTTATGTCAAATTTAAATTTAAAAATACATATAATGACCTAAATTTTATTAAATGATAAAAATATAATCTAATTATACTTAAAACTCATTAAAATTCATTATTTAATATTATATGTAATGGCCCAGACCTCTCCGGCCCATTCCTTTGTCAAAAAGAAGGTCAATAAGTGTTCTGGAGGGTAAAATGCACTTTTCCCACACATTCCAGAATTTTGAAACTACACGCCATGTAGTTTGAGTACACGACGTGTACACAATTCCCGGGTATACCCCGTGTTGCAAGTTGTGTCCTTGTTGTGTGGAATAATGGGTGCACGCCTTGTGTCCAGTTCTATACGTCGTGTAGTCCTTCCCCACGTACGCGTTACCAGTCAATGGCTGTGTACCATGTTGGAGCCGTGTCCTTGCCATGTGAAATAAATGAGTACACTCCGTGTGTTAAAACTATATGTCATGTAGTCCCTCCTCGCGTATGTGTTACCCTCAAACCGTGTGTTGACCAGTCAACGACCCCAGATCCGTGTTGGAAGCCGCGTGGAGACCGTGTGAAAGAACCGAGTACAAACAGTGTACCATAATGTACACGCCATGTACTTTTTCTTTTCACACCTATAAAAGGAGGGGTCCCCTCCTCCTTTCAACTCACACCTCTCCTCCCCTCTCCTCTGAGCAGAGCTCTCTTAAGAGACTTGAAGGCTCTTCCTTCCATAACTTCTTCGTCCGAGCTCTGATTTACGATCCGTCAGCGGCCACGGGATCGTAACGACGAGGCGGAGCTTCCTAGCTGGGATCTATTGTATTTCCTTCGGCCATTCGTTTCCGACTTCCAGCCGAGGAGGTTTTTCTGGGACCCGACAGAAGTGACAGACTCTGACGGACATCTTTTAAGGTTGATCCGGGGGAGTGTTGCGATCAAGAACATGTTGAGGTAGGGATATTACCTTTGTCACTCTAATTTTGTGCATCATGCGGGGTGGGTGTCTTCTTGTTTGCGTGAAACTGTTATGAATCTGTTTTAAATAAAGATAATAACTGGCTTATATAACGGGGATGAGAAGATTTGATTGCTGTTACTTTATATCTTGTGATATTATGTTCTGAATTGAAAGAGCATCTGCCAACGGAAAATCATAGTTATTGGGGGCCTTTTCTTATGCAATTAAATGTTTCCCTCTCCTTCTAGATTTTCTTATGGGTGGAAACCTTGTGGAATGTGGAATTTGGTTAATCACGTAAAGATGGCTATTTAAAATCTGTAACCCTTGTGTGATCACCCCGGTTAAACAAAATGGAATAACGAACATTTGGGTGATGGCTTGGTTACCAGGCATGTGTTGGGGGTGTTTTGGGGGTTATTGTGGATCGGGTGAACAGCAGGGCTGCAGTTGACTTGGTTGCGGGTTGGTGTGAATGTTATGATAGTGATGGACAGCGAGGCTACAATAAATGGTATTAAAGGGATTATAATGTGTGGTTTTGGTGCGGTTATGGTTATGGCGGTTGGCAGTGGGGCTGCAGGGTTGGGTTTTAATGTGAACGGGTTATGGGTTGTGATTATTAAATTAAAGTGGAAGAGTAAATAAATGGTGGGGTGTGAAACAGAAATAATAATCCATAGGGTTGGTTGGTTGATAATAAGGGCTTGGATGTTTTTCTTGTGTTTTTATAACTTGATTTGTGGATGGCAGGGATATGTTTTACGAATGTTTGGTGTTGTTTGTTGTGATAGTTTCCAGTAGTTAAGGAACAAAATAAACTATTTCTACTGAAATGTGAAAACCTAAAGGGGGTTGAGTTTTTTTGTTGTATGCATGCTTCGTAGTAGCAGTGATGAGGCACGTGCTCAGTTTCTCTTTTTAGAAGCCATAGGTTGGGCTGTGTGGTTGGTATATTTATATATATCTGTTACTTTTGTGTTTTTATCGCAACCCACCCATATTGATCACATAGTGCCGAAAAATCCCATTTTATTGAAGAGGGTGTTTTTCCATTAGTTACTAGCTTCTTCTTGCTCCTTCTCCCCTAGGTTGTGATGGATTGAGGCAACCTTACACTTATGACTCTTCGGGTAGGTTTTAGATTGGGGTGGTTTTAGCCCAAGACTCCTCAGGCAGGTTCTACTGTTTCACATGAATCTTCGGGATGAGGCCCAGGTGTTTGCGGGCCGGATATGTGGTTGTGAGGCCCAGGTGTGTGCGGGCGGGATACGTGTTTGTGAGGACCAGGTGTGTGCGGAAGGGATACGTGGTTATGAGGCCCAGGTGTGTGCGGGCGGGATACGTGGTTGTGAGGCCCAAGTGTGTGCGGTCGGGATACGTGGTTGTGAGGCCTAGGTGTGTGCGGGCGAGGAGAGTGTGGCAGCGTCCGGACGTTCGTCGTTAGGAAGAGAAGCTAACTAAAGGTAAATGGTGTGGGGTACCCAATATTCTTGTTCTTATATACTACTACTACTACATGTTCTTCTTGTGTTTTGGTGAGTGTGGCTGGTGAGGTTGGGTGGATAGAATTCCTTGCTAGAATTTTCTTGTTGTTCTCACGGGACATTAGAATGTCTCCCCACTTGTGCACGAGAGCTTTAGTTTCCCTACTGAGAATACTTGTATGCTCACCCTACGTTTACATTCAGGTTTCCAGGAGGACTACCGGGGTCGTGCTTGGCCCTAATAGTCGGACAGTTGGAGTTGTTTCTGTTTATGTACCATTGTTTTTTTTGGTATTGTACTTTGAGCTTTCTTGTACTTGTACCTTGTTATAAATTTGTTTAAACATGCATGTGGGCTTGGTTTGGGTTTATTTATATACACTTGTTCTTTTTTTCTTTTGGTGGTTGACTTGTCCTATTTCCCGATCCTAATTAATAAAAAGGGTAATGCCTCCCATATTTGTGAAAACTCATACCCTTGGTGCTAGTCGCCAACTCGGGGCCTACTGGAGGTGGCTCTCGATGGTCATTATCACTCTTTCACCATTGCCACCTGAGGAGGGGCATCTTTGGTGGGAGGGGGTCATGACAGAATAGTATCAGAGGTGATGGTTGAGAGATAGGATGGAGCCTGGAGTTAGGCATAGTGAGGATTGCATGGGATGGTAGGGCGAGAATTTTAGTTAATCTTGGTGCATGACATAGGCCAGGGAAGACCGGCTAGGAAACGAGATTTTAGGGCCCCCCATGATCTGATGCAAGGACTCTGAGCCTACCGAACGTCCAAGTGAGGCTACATTGATTGCAGGTTAGGAGACCCTAGGTAAGGTACATGTATCATCATGATTGTGTATTACTTGATTTGGGTGTTCTGGGAAAGAAATTGAAATAAAATGATAAAATAAAACCTTGATTTTTCCTTACTACTTGGGCTTAGGCGATCCTTGTTTACCGTACAGCTATGTCACATGGACGTCGTCCCCAGGTGGCTTAGACGGCCGAGGCCCAACAGATTCAGGCGGTCGATCCGTTGAGGATTGACCGAGAGGAGGAATATATCTAGTGGCAGAAGACTCTCCTTTCTTTTCAGCGTCAGACCCTCAAGAAGTACGAGGTTAGTACATCGGATATGGAGACTGAGGGGTGGCTTGAAGAGCTAGGGAACGGTTTTACCTTGATCTGTTCTCCAAGGGAGTACTGGGTTACCTTAGCAGTCACTCAGTTGAGAGGTGTGGCGCGATATAGTTGGATGCTCTACCTCGGAGGGAGGATACTGGCAGAGGTTCCATGGGCTGACTTTGTGAATGAATTCTAAGAGGAATTCCTTTCTTCCATGATCAAGGTAGAGAAGCGGTAGGAGTTACTCTCCCTTCAGCAGGGGAGTATGTCAGTACGAGAGTTGGGGGTCAAGTTCAAATATCTCTTGCGCTTTTCTACGGATCTCTATCGGGATGAGGAGTCTTGGGTGAGATGTTTGGAGGAGGCGCTCCGTCCTTAGCTCCAGTTTATTGTCACCCCCTTCACGCTTCCGACGTACATGGTGGTACAAAAGAAGGAAGAGATTGTAGAGAGGATGCACTCACTGGGAGGTGCACCACGTGAGGAGATCCAGTTGGGTTCATTGAAGGGGAAGGCAGTCAGCAGTAGGTCTCATGCGACAGGACCTTCCAGTTTTAGGCTAGTGGGGAGCAGGCCCCCGCAGATCTAGTTCAGATCTTCAGGTCCTCATTCCTTTTCTATGAGCCCATGACTGAGGTATTTTTCTTGTAGAGGGTTCACGCATGTTCAGAGTCGGTGCCCAACCCAAGCTCAGTATGGTGGAGGTGGGAAGGTTCAATGTCTACCTCAGCAACACCAGATGCTAGCAAGTCCCTTCCAGCAGCAACAGGCTCCAGTCCCTCTGAGGGGAGATGGAGCAGGTGGTGGCCAGCCACATGGAGTTCCTTAAGGATTCCAACTGGGATGTGGTCGAGGAGGCGGACGTCAACCGAGAGGCAGAGGATCTGGGCGCAGATAGTTCCATGCATCAGAGGCAGCATCTCTAGAAGGACTAGAGATCGATAGAGATGTGTTTGGGTTTTGTTGAATGATCTCATTTCTGTTTTGTTTGGGGGCATCACACTCCATTGTTGTAACTCTTTGAGCTCATTCATTGGGCCTAAACCCTGTTTTTGTGAGTTATTAATACTATGTTGTTTTCCCTCTTTTTATTTAAATGTACTTGAAGAACCCTATCATGTGGGGAGGGTAAGACCTAATCCCTAATCGAGACGCATTAATTTGGATGCGATTAAACCCATGCAGGTGAGTCAGTGCCACCTAAAGCGGATAATATCTCAACATGGGAAAAGGAATTCCCCAAGCCATGTGTCCGGGAAGTGTGTGGGTTGTACGGTTTTGGGGGCAGTTTAAGTTGTAAAATCCTAATGTATGAAAGTGGGAAGATCCAATTCTTAATCGAGACGCATTAATGAGGTTGTGATTAAACCCGTGCAGGCAAGTCAGTGCTGCCTAATGCGGATAATATCTAGACTTAGTAGAAGGAATTCATAACACATATGATTAGGGAGGTTGGTTGGGTTCCTGTTATAACGAGAACCCTAAGAGATATCTTGTTGGGTTCCCCTGGGTTTGTTTTTGAATTCTCAGGGACAATAATGTTTTAAGAGGTATCTCATGTAATGGCCCGGACCTCTCCGGCCCATTCCTTTGTCTAAAAGAAGGTCAAGAAGTGTTCTGGAGGGTAAAATAGACTTTTCCCACACTTTCTAGAATTTTGAAACTACACGCCGTGTAGTTTGAGTACACGCCGTGTACTCCCTTCCTGGGTATACCCCGTGTTGCAGGCCATGTCCTTGCTGTGTGGAATAATGGGTGCACACCGTGTGTCCAGTTCTACATGCCATGTCTTCATTCCCCGCGTACACATTACCAGTCAAAAGCCGTGTACCGTGTTGGAGCCGTGTCCTTGCCATGTGCAATAAATGAGTATACGTAGTGTCTATAAACTACACGTCGTGTAGTTCCTCCCCGCGTATGCGTTACCCTCAAACCGTGTGTTGACCAATCAACGGCTGTAGAGTCATGTTGGAAGCCGCATGGAGACTGTGTGAATGAACCAAGTACATGTCGTGTACCATAAAGTATAGGCCATGTACTTTTTATTTTCAGGCCTATAAAAGGAGGGTTCTCCTCCTCCTTTCAACTCACACCTCTCCGCCCCTCTCCTATGAGCAGAGCTCTCTTAAGAGACTCGAAGGCTCTTCATTCTATAACATCTTTTTTCGAGCTCCGATTTACGATCCGTCATTGGCCATGAGATCGTAACGACGAGGCGGAGCTTCCGAGCTGGGATCCGTTGTCTTTCCATTGGACTTTTCTTTCTGACTTCCACATGAGGAGGTTTTTTCGGGACCCAAAAGAAGTGACAAATGCCAACGGACGTCTTTTAAGGTTGATCCGGGGGAGTATTGCGATCAAGAACCTGTTGAGGTAGGGATCTTACCTTTGTCTCTCTAATTTTGTGCATCATGCGGGGTGGGTGTCTTATTGATTACATGAAACACTTTTGAATCTGTTTTAAATAAAGATAATAACTAGATTATATAACGGGGATGGGATGTTGTGATTGATGTTACTTTATATCCTGTCATATTATATTGTGAATTGAATGAGCTTCTGCCTAGGGAAAATCAAAGTCGTTGGGGGCCTTTTCTTTCACAATTAAATGTTTCCCTCTCCTTCTGGATTTTCTTATGGGTGGAATCCTTGTGGAATGTTGAATTTGGTTAATCACATAAAGTGGTCTGTTTAAAATCCGGAACCCTTGTGTGATCACCCCAGTTAAACAAAATGTAATAATGAACATTTGGGTGTTGTCTTGGTTACGAGGCATGTGTTGGGGGTGTTCTGTGGGTTGTTGTGGATCGGGTGAACAGAAGGGCTGCAGTTGACTTGGTTACGGGTTGGTGTGAATGTTATGATGGTGATGGGCAGTGGGGCTGCAATAAATGGTATTAAAGAGATGATGATGTGTGGTTTCGGTGTGGTTGTGGTTATGGCTGTTGGTAGAGGGGCAGTAGGGTTGGGTTTTAATGTGAATGGGTTATGGGTTGTGATTATCAAATTAAAGTGGAAGACTTAATAAATGGTGGGGTGTGAAACATAAATAATAATCAATGGGGTTGGTTGGTTGATAAGAAGGACTTGGTTGTGTTGCTTGTGTTTTTCTAACTTGATTTGTGGATGGCATGTATATGTTTTATGAATGTTTGATGTGGTTGGTTGTGATAGTTTCCCAGTAGTTAAGGAACTAAATAAACTATTTCTACTTAAATTTGAAAGCCTAAAGGTGGTTGGGTTTGTTTTTTGTATGCATGATTCGTAGTAGCAGTGCCGAGGCACGTGCTCGGTTTCTCTTTTTAGAAGCCATAGGTTGGGATGTGTGGTTGGTATATTTATATATATATGTAGCTTTTTTGTTTTTATCGCACCCCACCCATGTTGAGCACATAGTGCCAAACAATCCCATTTTATGGGAGAGGGTGTTTTTCCCTTAGTTACTAGCTCTTTCCTGCTCCTTCTCCCCTAGGCTATGATGGCTTGAGGCGACCTTACACCTAAAACTCTTCAGGTAGGTTTTGATTGGGGTGGTTTTAGCCCAAGACTCCTCGGGAAAGTTCTACTGTTTCCCCAGAATCTTTGGGATGAGGCCCAGGTGTGTGCGAGCTGGATACGTGGTTGTGAGGCCCAGGTATGTGCGGGCGGGATACGTGGTTGTGAGGCCCCCGTGTGTGCGGGTGGGATACGTGGTTGTGAGGCCCATGTGTGTGCTGGAGGGATACGTGGTTTGTGAGGCCTAGGTGTGTGCGGGAGGGGAGTGTGTGGCAGCGTCAGGACGTTCGTTGTTTGGAAGAGCAGATAACTAAAGGGAAATGGTGCGGGGTACCCAATACTCATGTTCTTATATACTACTACTACCTGTTGTGCTTGTGTTTCGGTGAGTGTGGCCGGTGAGGTTGGGTGGATAGAATTCCATTCTAGGTTTCTTATGTTGTTCTCACGAGACATTAGAATGTCTCCCCACTTGTGCATGAGAGATTTAGTTTTCCCTAATATGTATACTTTTATGCTCACCCTATGATTACATTCAGGTTTCCAGGAGGACTACCAGGGTCGTGCGGGACCCTTCTAGGTGGATAGTTGGAGTTATTGTTGTTGTTGTACCTTTATTTTCTTTTGGTATTGTACATGGATCTTTCTTGTACTTGTACCTTGTTATAAATTTGTTTAAACATGCATCTGGGCTTGGTTTGGGTTTATTTCTATAAACTTTTTCTTTATCCTTTTGGTTATTGACTTGTCCTATTTCTAGATCCTAAATTATAAAAAGGGTAATGCCTCCCATATTTGTGAAAACACATACCCTTGGTGCTAGTCACCACCCCGGGGTCAACTGGAGGTGGGAATCCAGGGTCATTATATCCCTTTCACCATTTCCAGATCAGGAGGGGCATCTTTGGTGGGAGGGGGTCGTGAAATTTTAATATATTTCAATTGAAAAAATTCTATTCAAATAAAACATAGTATTTTTCACTATTTATCAAAACATGAAAGTTATCAGAAAAGTACCAAAAATGTATCCAAACTAAATATTTATGTACCAATTCTAAATAAGAATTTAATTTCATTAAATTAAATATATTATAGTGTGAAATATTGATTTTAAAAATGGTTTTCCATTAAAAGGCGGTAAACGAGTATTTTTTGAAAAATACTTCGTTTATCCAAAAAAATGAATTTGTTCTGACATTATGTCTTGGAAACACATAATATAGATGATAAAATAATATACATTATATAAGATTCAAAATGAATTTAATACTATTAATATTCCTTTTTTTAATGGCTAGTTTGTTAAGTTGTGGTGCCCTCGAACTCGGTGTTGCGTGTATCACAATCTATTTAATTACATTAATGGGATAATATATTTTGAAATATTGGGGTGTTACAATCTGGGATCAATTTTTTGAAGATAATAATATTTCTTACCATCCCAAAATCTAAATAGAATAAATTATTGGACATTTACCATATCTTATATCATTTCGTGTATTCATAACTTCTTTATATATAAGTTTTTTAATGACTATAGAAGTCTCACGAGAATAACCCAAAAATTAAGGTATAAGGTCATATACATTCATAATTGATCAGTATATGTCTATCACAATACATGTTTCCCTCTCAAATGCACAATTCCATTATGGTGTTCATTCGGATTTGAGCTCAAAAAATCACTAAATCTATAAGATGATTTCTGAATCCCAATCATATGTAATAAACATCACTATTAGAATAGAGATTCAAAATACCCTTTCATTGTTTATTTGGTACATCATTCTAAAACTAATTAATTTTTTCAACATGTTTTTTCAATTTTTTATATAATAAAAAAAACTACAATGATTAATGTCATTTGTGAAAGTTGTAGAATACCAAATACCATTTCGTTCTTTCTTCCAAATTGGTCTGTATACACCACTATGTATGAGATACAATATACCACTATCCCTTTCCATATTTCTCTAAAAATGTAGTTGTTTCATTTTTTATCAGAGAAATTATACCTTAAATGAAAGTATCTATAATCAAATGAGTATAACAATTTCATTATAAATAATAATTAAATGTTTTCTCATTCATATATCCCAGTTGACAATTCCATAGGAATGTGGGATTAGAATCAATTTTGACCTTCATATTCATAATGTTATAAAATGTTTTATCCATATCAAGAATATAAAAAATCAAACTTTATATTCAAAGACCAATAAATCATTTAATAATTATGTATTGAATAAATATAGTTATAAATATGAAATAAATATAAAATCCTATAGAAAAAAAATAGAAAAAATATCTGAATTATAGTGATAACAGAAAAGTATTTTTCATATTCTAGGATTACCCTATTTGCTAATATCATATCAAATGTATTGTCCACTAATGTAGATACTAACGCCTTATTTAATTCATTAATATCCCTGAGTAATTGTTTCTTAGAACTTATTTGTAATGTATAACTTGTTTCTACTACACATGAGTTAGATATGGTAGAATTTAACTCAATAAAATGCACATTTGGGCACTCAAATTGTATCTCTATGAAAAAAAATCGGAATAATACATTAATATTTAATATTTAATATAGTTAAACAGAACTAGTGATTTTTAAAAGAGTAATATGATATATTTCATTATCTAAAATAATGAAATATCATTTAGAGATAATAATATATTATATAATTACAGTTCGTACATTAAATGAATGTTCTCCCACTAAAAATTCCTCGTATAAGAATCATATATATTTAGTGATCAAAAAACTAAATTTTAGTTTCATTTAAACCTTTTGTCATATAATAGATCCCTAATTATTTCAATATGGATACATCCCAATAATAAAATTTATGAACATTAGATAGTTGAGAAGATAATAACATATCCAAATCTATCATATGGATTTAATAAACTATATTCCAATAGAATCCTAACCATTAGGTTATCCCATATAGTGTTGCTAAATTTAAATTACAAATATATTATAAAAAATTAATTTTGAGGAATACACTTTCTAAGATTGATGAAGCTACAAAAAAACCAGTATTTAATTTTAATAATCAATTATTAAAAAATATATTTTAATATTACGCATAAAGAGTTTAACAATATCAAGTTGAATAATTGTGGACTAAAAAATTGTTTATTTTGAAATAATGAAACAATTATTATTTTAGGGGATATTTTATTTTATCCTCTCACTATATTCAATAGACAATGTATAAAATTTAAATTCATAAAAATTATATCATGTGTCATATTTATGTTACAAGACGCTATTCTCTTTTTTTATGAAGACCACTAAAGATTTAGATAATTAATCTCTATTCCAACAACCAAATAAATGTTTTCAAACAATATTAAAGTGTAAAAATATATTTGAAGACATCAGCCCCAATGTCCTGGAGTCAGTGCCTTACTCCAATATAGTGGAACGATTACATTTAATCAAATCCTGAAGGACCTAAAATTTTATTATTTTTAGAAAACCAAAACTTATATGTGGAACACATTTTATCTTGTCAATAGAATATAAAAAATAATAAAAACAAAATTTAATAAAATTTATCCATGATAACTCACTAAATGATCAATTCTTTATATCCTAGGGAAATGAAACCAAATAATAGCAATCTTAAATTCTCATTAAGGGTTGTATAAGGCCCCATTTATAATAATTACTTAATACTGACTTATGTAAATAATTTTAATTTATTTCACATTTAGGATCACATCATGTTTAGTGATTTAGATCATAGGCCATAAATCATAAATAATATCATAAATATTATATTAAACATCTATTCAATTTACATTTTTTCATTATAAAAAAACATATAAAAAGAAACATTGTTCTGTTTCATGTTTAAACATCACAAATTATCCATAATCCCATCCATGAATCAATTCTCCAAAAATTAATATGAATTTTTTTCCAAACATGGGATGCATATAATATGCTTAGTGAGGGATACACAAAGAAGGGAAAATTGTTTTTCCTGTAAAAACATGTAAACTATGAATATATTATCATAATGTAATACATAATACCTATAAGAAGTAGTAAATATACTTCACTAATTATAATACCATTTCTTGCCATTTTTTTCTAAACATATCATAAAACCCATATAAGCCCATATAAAATATAATGTCATCTTAGTACATAATCATACATAAATAGAATAACCATACTATAAATGTCCACACATATCACTCTTACAAATGGAATAACCATACAGTCGACTTCCATACCCAATGAATTTGTGGATATAATGTAACCCACATTCCATAGTTTATCACATAATAACCCAAATTTGGATTATCAAGTCACCACACATTATTGGTTTTTCACATAACCACCCATCAAATGTCCTTATTCCATTATATAATCATAAAAAAAATAGCAATTATCCAAATTGCACTCATAAAATTCCAGTTGCCATCATAATAAATCATTTCAAGATATTTAAATTTTCAATATATATTCACAAAAAATTCCATACCAAAACACTAAAAATGTAATAATGGTTCTATTTTCAATTTAAAAACAATAATGTTCAAATACGAATCATAATATCAAATAAATGTTATGGTAGTAGAGAAGTCATTGTAACCGTAGAAGTTTAATTTTTTTGTTGTCTAGAAAACAATGAAAACGTCTTCATATAAAAAGGTTAATTTTGATAACCATGGAATGAATTAAATCTAAAGAATATTATTATACACCTTATAAAATAAGGTGGTGTATTATATCAAAATATGCCTCAATTGATGGATAATGAGAGGAATTCCTTTAATTTGAGTCAGAATCATCTCATAAATTCTTTATCATACTAAATAATAACAATAGGATAATTTATACAAACATGATATCCATTTTCATTTACATTATTTATTTTATATTACCAATTATAATTTTATAATAATTTAATAATTTTTTATTTCAAAATTCGACGTATTGTAGATATTCGGTACTTGAGTTGAAAATAAACTTGGTACGATGTCAATACTCTATGTGCTCATAAGTCTGTCATATCTTAAATAATATTGATGACATAATTATAAGTTTTTATACATAAATTATAAAATTAAATAAAACCACGTTTTTTGGATATAAAAAATTAACAATGTTATAATCACTTAGACAATATGTCGTACGTATGCATCAGTAAAAATTTCAATTCTCAATTGATCAGTATGAAAAAATGTTGTGTATTAATATATATTCCAAAACTAATCATAACATAATTAATATAATATTAATCATTTTAATATAATTATATATATCATAAATTTTTTATAATGAATAAATGTGATTTACATTGCTTCAAATTGGTGATAGTTCACACATACACATGAATGACTTTATCATATTTATGTGAATGGAATGTAAAAATGTAATTGATATATTATTATTATATAAGAATTAATAAGTCATGAATATAAAATAATAACTTTAGTTCCATATTTACAAACACTAATGATATACTATCATGTAATACAAATTATATTTGTTTCGTGGCGTGATAGTTCACGTGTACGCAAGAACGATTAATTCCTTTCCAATTTAATGGATGTGGAGATGGATTTAGGTGATGATATTAAAATAATAAAATCTAATTATATTTGGGATACTATAGAAGTTATTTAATCTTGTTTGAATAATATTATAATAATTTTTAATAATAAGTAAAATAGAAATACATAAATAAAAATTGTACCATTCCTTTTGAAAAGCATCTTTTATAACACCATTCTACCTCTAAGGATGTTGTTCTGCCTAAAAATGTCTTCAATAATGTGGGTTGGGATTCATGTAATGGTATTGGGAATATTTTGGACAAACAAAAAGGTTTTGGATGTATTAGAAATAGAGAGGAATGTGTATCTTTTTAAAGGAGAGGGGAGGGGACCCTTAGAATTATTAAAAGAATTAATGTAATATAAATCATGTTCAGATTACAAATGGGTCCAAACTTAATTTTTTATATGATACGATTATTATGGGCCTATATATAAACAACAAATAAGAATTATACATGTTTTTAATAATTTGTGATCCTTACTTATAGGTTTTATCTTTTATAATTCTAACCATTTTTATCTAGTGATTTAAATTTTTAGAGTTAAATTAATAGAAAAATCAAGCCAAATGACAAATTATTTTTTCATTAATTATATTTTCAGACATATATAAACTTTTTAGTAAAATATTGGTTTTTTATTAAATAATATTATTTAATTAGATATTTTATATTTAATGTTATTATTTTTGTCAATTTTACACTATTCATTATATAACTTTAAAAAAACATAAATACCTTATTACATTGAAAAAAAATATTATCTAATATATAACATGTAATATTAATCTATTAAATTATTATATGTCATCATATAGTTCAAATTATATTTATTTTAATATTATTAAAATCATATATTTAATTTGTTATTTAAAAAATATATTACTGCATTGTCTTTGTCCATTAATTTTATTTTATAATTTTATTAATAAATATTATAAATAAATTTAGATGGTGTATATAATATTTTTATAATTATAAATACTATTAATAATAAAAGATATCAATTTTATTACAATATACTAAAGTTATTATAATTATGAGAGACACAATTATGAAATCTATCTCATTACTTTAAATAATATGTTTCAAGTGTCATAATCACACACTACTGGCTTCCAAAAGCCACATTTTTACCCTAGTATTATATTGGGTGAAAATAAAACATTACATTGCACTAGGACAAGTGTTATTGTAGATTTATAATATTTATAATTTTATTTTAACTATTAATTAACCGTTTTACCCTTTCATGTGGGAAATAAAATAATTAATAAAGTAATTATTTATATTGTCTAAAAATAATAATAACCTATTTACATAATTAGTAACTTATGATTAGAAATATTGAATACATTTTTCTAAATTTAAAACACATAATTGTCAAAAATAAATTAAAAATTAGTCCAGCTGATGTAATGAGAAAATGAGTTTTCAATGTAAAACATCCAAAATGATACATAGCTTTTCAATAAAATATTAATATGAAAATAAATAAAATTAAATAAGTTGTATTTAATGATAAAAAATAATCTATATATACCATAATTATTTCCTAGTTGATAATATAATAATATAAATATATTATATAAAAAGTCATTTTAAAATTGAAATGCATCATTTTTCACAATTCATGAAAATATGAAATTAATAAAAAAAATAAAAAAAATCAACCAACATAAATTTTGAGGTCCCAATTCTAAATAATAGGTTTATTAATTAAACTATAACCTATAAATTCAAAAATAACTATATTTAAAATGGGTTATCTATCAATAATCGACAAAACTGTATTTTTTTAAAAAATTCTTCTTTTATCCAAAACAGTAAATTTGTTCTTATATAATGTTTATAAAACATATAATATGAATTTTAAACATTAAAATGAATATATTAAATATATATTTCATTAATAAAATCCAAAAACGGTGATTTTATTGTTTTATAAACTCACTTATTTTCATTTATATAGTGGTTTAAGATTAATAATTCAATTATATTAAATCGTGCTTTATTTATTTTTCTAATTAATTTGGTGAAAAATAAATAATTATATTGATATTTATAAACTATAGTTTCATAATTATTTTTAAACTTATCATTACTATCATTTTAAAGGCTATGTGGTAACTATAATTTAGAATAAAAAAATTATAATATATTATATTTTTAGTATACCTCAATATTGTGTGAAATGTATGATTTTGTAGAAACTTGTTATAACATGGTGGTAATTCTACTGAACATAGCACACCTTCAATTTAAAATCACTATCTAAATTTTAAAATTTTTAATTATGAAAAAAAATTATTCTAGAATTACCATGGATGTTATAAACTTCTCACCATTTCAAAGGTGTGTCCTCGAAATTTTAATTTAGGGGTTCATGATATCATTGAAATCACATAACAGGAAAAGAGTTAATAAAATAGAGACTTTAAAATAATGAATTTTAAGTACAGAAGTTGCATGAGATAAAAAATACAAGGGTTCTGTGTAAGAAAGCATTGATATGGAAGTTAACACTGACCATTTAATTTTGATGGAGAGTGATAGAAAACATTGTTAGAAAAAATGTAACAATCAAAAACCTATAAATTTTTTATGGGTTAAACGGTCATTAATTTAATAGTAGTAAATGTCAATAGAAATTTTTTTAAAGATCCTTTTCATTTAATTGTATAATTAATTTAATTTCACGACTATGAATACAACGAAACATACTTAGTTGTGTAGTAGACTTTCATCCTTTTCAATTTTATAAAAAAACCAATCTTCTAATCCAAATGATTATTATTTAAGATGGGTTTATCATTCATGATGAACTAGATTCAACATATAAAGAATCACATAATCCAAAAAATGATAAAATAAAAATTTATCTATACATGTAAGATTATCCATAACCAATATAGTTTGGATAAGATAAAACAATTCCCCCCCAAAAATAATCCACTGGATGATGAAAAAATAATTTTATTCTCCAAAATTCAACTTTAATATAAAAATTTCAACATATAGAATTCAAAAAATATATATGCTTAAAATTAATCAAAATAATCCAAACAATGTTTGAACCCAAAATACATGAAAGACTTTATCACATTATCTTCTTAGATAAATTATACCACTTATCTCAAAATAATATAAACCACTCTTAATGTCTTATATCAAAAATGTAATTTCCAAAATCACATATTCTGAAAGATAGGTAAATCATTTCCATAATTAACAAAAATTTCCATATATCTGCAATTAAAAAAATAGATTATTCGAAAATAAAATATTACCAATACTCCGAACATAAAATACCATATTATTATATTATCCTTAGTCATATAGGGATTGAAAAATAGTTACCGTCTTGCAAAATAACATTTACTAGTTAATCACAAAATAAATTTTCAATACCAATGCTATCCAATTGAGATAAAATAAGATACCAATATCAACATATTATTATTTTATCAAATGTTTACATAAAAACAAAAGGACTTACTATCATAGGACTTCACGTTGGACATTGGTTGGCGATAAATCGTTATCTCCCTTTAGTTGTGGCTTCAACTGATAGTGCCTTGTCTAACATGATTGGTTTTACCCTTCCTGGGGGTTATATTTTTTCTAAAATAATATAATTCATAAAAAATTATGAAAATGAGATACAATATTCAAAATAACCAAAACATATATTAACATCAATTTATATCTCATAAAATTAATTTTGAATCCCAAAAATTTTGTATCTTATAATTACCTCAACATAAAGATCATATAAACCTTAAATGTTACCCATACATTTGAAATTATGTCCATCCAAGAAATGAATTGTTTATTCAAATAAAAGTTTCACATAACAAATTTAATGGTTAAACATACTAGAGAAATTCATAAAATTTAATTTCATCCCCCAAAGGGACTTAATAATTTTAAACATTTATGTTTCAATGAGTCTTCCAGAACTCATGAATCTTTTATTTGTACACTGATTAATCCTTCTTTATTCATCATATTTCCTGAACCAAAATCTTCCATATTATTCTTTAATAATTATTTCTCACAGAAAAACATTAATCATGTCCTGAGATTCAATGAGTTTAAAACCTGAGAAAAGAACTAATCTATACCATTCATAAGACATTTGCAGTTTTTGCATCTTCAATTTGAATGGTATTAGGTATTTCTAAACCAATATTTGTATATTACTCCTGATAACATTATCAAAACTTTTTTGCAGTACATTAAATTTCATAATGACCACACTCCCCACGTTTAAAAAATTCAATTAATAACATATAAATAGATTCTCTCCCTTTCCTAGAGTTAACTGAAAACATCCTTTTTCATTGGAAGGTTATTGCTTTATGACCTTCATTACCACATCTATAAAATCCAATCATCCATCTAATACATTTTACTTGGTGTTTATTTCAAAATCCTTGAATCATATGTAATCAAATGTACTTACCTTTATGATCATTATTACATAAACTTCCACAAATATTCATTTCTCTTATATATGATGCATCTAAAAATTGCCCAAGGGTCATATGTTTAAACATTATACCTGATATTTTGTTTAGGATAACCATCATAGTTCTTTTTTTCATATCCCATTTCATTTGATTGTTTATTTGGAGAACCACTACATTTTTTTCATATACATTATCACATAGTTTCATGTGAGATCCAGATATTTAATATAACCAAAATGGAAAATGTGAGTATATCAATAAAATCAACATATATTATCTTCTGATGAATATAAATACTAAGCTATACATAATCATTTTATCTTAAAGTCATTAAATTTATCAAGGATAACAACAAAGCATTCAATTGTGAAAACCAATGTTGTTATATATTACTTGTATCTTATGCTTAAATATCACCATAACTATTAAAGTTGTCAAAACCATACTCTGATACAAAATATATGGCCTCATCCATAAAAATTACATAATCTTTAGTTATGTTAATAAAATTATTAATTAAAAATTGATAATCTTTTTAGGTTTAGATATTTAGAGAATGAATCCTTAACTCTAACAAAGTAACATAAATATTAAAATGTGGAGACTTCTTCTCACTATATTTTTTAATAAAAACAAGACATTAAAAAATAATCATAGTTTTATTTCATGATAAAACATCATAATTTTTCATCGATACTATCCTTGATTATATTCCCAATTAAATATTATGAAAAACATTTCAAAACTTGGGATGATCATAATAAAATATGTAAGGGATACAAAAAATAAGGAAAAACTATTAGTCTAATAATATCATGTAAACTATTAATATTTTACCATAATGTAATAATTTTCACCTCTAAGAAGTATTAAATACAATTCACTAAATATAGGCTCATTTGATACTATTTTTTGAAATTAAAACATTACTATTAAACACACATGTACACATGTAAGTTATAAATGTAACTCAAGATATAATCATACATAAATGGTATAACAATACAATTCCCTTCAAAATACAAGAAATGGAATAGAAATATGGTCAACATCCATAACCATTTTTTGAATTTTATAAAGTAACAAACCATTATTTTTATCCCCTAACCAATCATTATTGGTTTATCTTCTAACTTCCAATCATTGGTTTAACACATAACCACCCATTAAATAACCATTCTACATTATATAATCATAACATCAAAAAGATTATAATTAACAACATTTCACTTATAAAATTTCATTTTGAATAAAAATAAATCAATTAATGATATTGAAATAGTCATTCCACATCCAAATACATTTTTAGAACCAAAAAATAAAAAAGGTGAATTATGGATTTCATTTGTTTTAAAAAAAATTAAGGGTTTTAGAGGGAGATAAATATCAAATAACGGTTATGACAGCAGTGAAGATGTTTTCTCCGTATATGTTTAAAATATTCTTTTTTTCATTTAATATAGAATGTAAAATGATTCATATAAAAATATTACTTTTTAAAACCATGAAATTAATTAAAATTAACGGGGTTCATTATAAATCATATTATATAAGGTTTTGTATAATATATAAATATGCTTCAACGAATGGAGATTGAGATGATGCCTTTTACCTCGACTCTGAATCCTCTCGTTTGTTATTTATCTTCAAGAATAATAAACACATGTAATTTTATACATTATTGGGATCAATTTAAATCTTCATAATCACTATTTACCATGTTATAACTATTACATAAGGATTTAATCTGACATGTGACATTTTTGTTGATATTCAGTACTTCATTCAATTATTTTTGTAAGATATCAATAGTGTATGTGGTCATTGTAAATAATATTCAAAATAAGAATAATAAAATTATAAGGATTTTTATTCATAAATTATTCATTAAAATAAAACAATGAATATTTGTTTTTAAAAATGGATAATGTTATAATCATATAGATAGTATGTTGTACGTACGAATGAGTAATTTATTCATTTTTCATTGATCTTAATGGAATGAAGTTAAGTATTATCTTATCTTATTCGTATGATCATAGCAACATTAATATCTGTTGTACCTCTCATACCCCTCGTGGTTTAATTTTCATGATCACAATCACTCTCTTATTTATCTAATCTTGTTTTAAGTGTTTTTGGATGATAGGCATGATTTCAGGTTCCCAAGGAATTGGGCCAAGAAAGCCAGAAGGCAAAAGTGGACTGATTTCAGTCCACCGGCCAACCAGTGGATGACCACCGGCCAGCCGGTGGACTCTTGACAGAAGGCATCCCCTCTGTCCAGACCACCGGCCAACAGGTGTCCCATCACCGGCCAGCCGGTGGAACCCAGACAGAAGGGACACCTACTGTCTCACCACCGGACAACCTGTGGCCTCTTCACCGGCCAGTCGGTGGTGCCTGGGCAGAAGGCCTCTCCTTTTTCCAAGCACCGGCCAACCGGTGGCACTGTACCGGTCAGCCGGTGGAGCAAGTCAAACTAGCCATTGGGCTTTGACCAGCCTGCTCCCAACGGCTCCGAAGACTTTTTCAACGGCTCTGAAGACCCCGAACGTCCATATGAGGGTTCCCCCTCTATAAATAAAGGACTAGGAAGCCCCAGAACAAAGATAGGAATAATAACAAAGCCAACAGAAGCCAACAGACACATTTTTCATCATTTGGAAAACCTCCGGCGGATTCCTTCAAGGAGCCTCAATTGCTCCAACCCACTTCCACATCCAAGGAGCACCATCAAAGATGCTTGGGAGCGCTCTTCATCAACTTCATCAATCCTTCGGCGCCCAAGGCTTCTCCTCTTACAGTTTTTCATTATTTATCTTTTTGAGCATCAATTTGGGTTTGTGCCTACAAACCCCCATTTCTTTTATCTTCCTTTTGTTTGGGTTTTCACACCACATTCAAGGTGTGAAGAGGTTAGTCAAGCCTTAACTTTAAAAAGCTTGAGTCATAGGTGAGCTAGCCTTCACCTGTAAGAAGGCTAGTGGGTTCTTGCTCAACCATTAAAAGCAAGCTGTAATAGTTCCTAGACTACCTTAAAGTCTAGTGGGTTTCTTGCTAAAACCATTAAAAAGCTAGCGGTAGTAAATATCTCAACGGTTGAGTTGGGAGTGGAGACGTAGGCTTTGGTTTAAGCCGAACTCCGTTATCAAGTTTTGTGTCTTGTCTCTTTTATTTCTGATGCACTTTTTACTTTGATTTTAAATTATTTATTATTTTTTAAAAGGTAATTCACCCCCCTCTTGCCATCACTCTCCTCCCCAACAATTGGTATCAAAGGAAAAATTTGAGTAATACCCTAAACGGTTTCAAATTCAAGATCCTTTGTGATGGCTTCAACTTCTTTCGCCCCCGAAGGCTATTCTTTGGGTCGTGCTCCATTCTTTGATGGAACCGACTATACTTATTGGAAAACCCGCATGACCACTTGTCTTAGAAGTATAGGTTATCCTATTTATAAAATTTTCATGCATGGTTATTCTCTTTCTTCTCCCGATGAATCCAAATGGACTCAAGCCGATATTAAAAATTTCGATCTTAATGGCAAATCCATGAACGCTCTTCATTGCGGCCTTGATCGTAATGAATTCAATCAAGTTTACACATGCACTTCATCTCATGAAATCTGGAAACTTTTGGATGTTACCCATGAGGGGACCAACAAAGTTAAGGATACTCGATTGGATATGTATCACCAAGATTTTTAAGGTTTTACCATGCATCCATCTGAAAATATTACTGATATGTTTAATCGTCTTACTGATGTTTGCAATGGAAGAAAATCTCTTGGAGATGATGTTTCTGCAGAGATGATGGTCAAGAAGATCCTTTGGATCTTACCAAGTTCATGGGCACCGAAAGTCACGGCAATTCAAGAAGCAAAAGACATCAAGAACATGCCGGTCGAAGAGCTCATCGGATCCCTCATGACCTACGAGATCACCATGAGGAGGCAAGCTGAAAAAGAAGGCAAACTTATCTCAACTCCAAAGAACATCGCCTTCAAAGTTCAAAAAGAAGAAAGCTCCTCCTCCTCATCTTCTTCCTCTTCAAGCGGCGATTCAGAAATCGAGAACCTTGCCCGCAAGATGCACAAATTCATGAAGAAGAACAAAATGAAGAAATCATGCAAGGCTCAACCCAACGAAAAATCCGAGCCCGAGGTAACATGTTACGGGTGTGGCAAGAAAGGCCATTACAAGCCCAATTGTCCACTCAACAAGAAAAAGGTCATGCAAAAGGAAAAGAAGAAGGCATTCAAGGCCACATGGAGTGATAGCTCCACATCCTCCTCCTCCTCCTCCTCAAAAGACAACGGTAAAAAATGTCTAATGGAATTTCCTGAGGTAAACTCTTCCGAATCCTCTTCCTCTTGTTCTTCCAATTCATTCAATCATTTAACTTACGAGGATCTCTAACATGCGAGAGATCAATTGGAGGAAGGTTTTCACGATCTTTCTTCCAAATTTATTGCAATAAAAAAGAATTTCAAAAAACTTTCTTCCGAAAAGGAACAACATCTCAAAGAAAAGGAAGACTTGTCCCTCAAGATCCAAAACCTTAGCGATGTTGATTCTATGGATTCAACAATCAATGATTTATGGGAATCCCTAGCTAAGTTCACCGAAGGTGAACATAACCTCTCGAAGATCCTTGGTTCCCAATGCATATCTAGAACCACCCAAGGGCTTGGCTATTCCAAGCAAACTTCCTCTTCACATGCTCCTACTATTTTTGTAAGGGGGAGCTCCGAATATAAATTTTGAAACTATTGCAAAAAGATCGGGCACTTAATTTACGAGTGCGACTACAAAAATGCCCGGTATGGAATGCCCAAAACCATTTCTTTTAGTGATGAATTTCATAGGAGAAGACCTGCCACAAGACAAGTTTGGATTGAAAAATCCCTTTTAGCGAGCCTCTCTTGACCAAAATTTGTCTCGGTTCTAAAATCCTCTCCCCGGTGATTTTTTGTTTTTATTTAGGGGGAGTTAGGATCGTTTAGGCCTTTTTGCGTTTTTCTTTCAAAACATTCAAGTCAAAACTTTCAATTCAAAACTTTCAATTAAAATTTCAAAATTTTCAATTGGTTTAAAATCTCTATCTTGTTTTGCAATCCTTTCCCTCAATCAATATTTATGCCCCGTGCTATTTTGATAATCACAAAGGGGGAGAAATTCTTGGTTGATTGGGGGAGAAATATTTCTCTCATGCTTTGCTTTACTTTTCAATTTATCCTTTAAAGAATTCCTTTCATTTCAGTCTTTTTCATTACTTGTTTTGGTGATTGTGATAATCAAAATAGGGGGATATTATTGTACCTCTCTCACCCCTCATGGTTTAATTTTCATTATCACAATCACTCTCTTATTTATCTAATCTTGTTTTAAGTGTTTTTGGATGATATGCATGATTTCAGGTTCCCAAGGAATTGGGCCAAGAAAGCCAGAAGGCAAAAGTGGACTGATTTCAGTTTACCGGCCAACCGGTGGATGACCACCGGCCAGACGGTGGACTCTTGACAGAAGGCATCCCCTCTGTCCAGACCACCGGCCAACTTGTGTCCCATAACCGGCTAGCCGGTGGAACCCAGACAGAAGGGACACCTACTGTCTCACCACCGGCCAACCGGTGGCCTCCTCAACGGCCAGCCGGTGGTTCCTGGGCAGAAGGCCTCTCCTTTTTCCAAGCACCGGCCAACCAGTGGCACTGTACCGGTCAGCCGGTGGAGCCAGTTAAACTAGTCGTTGGGCTTTGACCAGCCTGCTCCCAACGACTCCGAAGACTTTTTCAACGGCTCCGAAGACCCCGAACGGCCATATGAGGGTTCCCCCTCTATAAATAAAGGACTAGGAAGCCCCAGAACAAAGATAGGAATAATAACAAAGCCAACAGAAGCCAACAGACACATTTTTCATCATTTGGCAAACCTCCGGCGGATTCCTTCAAGGAACCCCAATTGCTCCAACCCACTTCCACATCCAAGGAGCACCATCAAAAAAGCTTGGGAGCGCTCTTCATCAACTTCATCAATCCTTCGGTGCCCAAGGCTTCTCCTCTTACGAGTTTTCATTATTTATTTTTTTGAGCATCAATTTGGGGTTGTGCCTACAAACCCCCATTTCTTTTATCTTCCTTTTGTTTGGGTTTTCACACCACCATCAAGGTGTGAATAGGTTAGTAAAACCTTCCCTTTAAATGGCTTGAGTCAAAGGTGAGCTAGCCTTCATCTGTAAGAAGGCTAGTGGGTTCTTGCTCAACCATTAAAAGCAAGCTGTAATAGGTTCTAGACTACCTTAATGTCTAGTGGGTTTCTTGCTAAAACCATTAAAAAGCAAGCGGTAATAAATCTCTCAATGGTTGAGTTGGGAGCGGAGACGTAGGCTTTGGTTTAAGCCGAACTCCGTTATCAAGTTTTGTGTCTTGCCTCTTTTATTTCCGCTCCACTTTTTACTTTGATTTTAAATTCTTTATTATTTTTTAAAAGGCAATTCACCCCCCTCTTGCCATCACTCTCCTCCCCAAAAATATCATCCCAATCATTTAAATATACTTATATTTATCATACAAGTTATATAATGAATAAAAATGAGTCATATCTCTTTGTGGAGGTGATAGTTCACACGTACACACAAACGATGTTATCATTTTTATATGCCTGAAAAGTAAGAAAATAATTAATATATAATTATAATGTAATTATTAATATGTTATGAATATTAAATATGTACATTAGTTCCATTCTTATGACCACACATGAGAGTCAGTTTTGGAAGAAATAATATGTAGCTTTATGGATGGGATACTTCACTTGTATGCATAGACGATTAATTAATTTTTTATTTATTGGATGTGGAATTGATTGAGGCGATGATATTAAAATTATAAAATCATTGTATATTGAGGATACTGTAGTTAATTATAAATATTGGAAAATGTATATTAGAATAATGTTTAAGAAGAAATAAAATACAAATACTAAAATAAAAATGATACCTTTCTTTCGGACTAACACCTTTAATAAAACTGTAACCTATAAGGAAAGGGTTCTGCATAGAATAAAGAATAAATATTGTGGGGAGGGATTCTATTATATATTTTTCATATATCCAGTCCAATCCAAAAGGATTTGGAAGTGTGTGTAATGGAGAGGAATTGGTTTCTTTTTATGGGACATAGGAGGGGCACCCCTAGAATTATTAAAAGTACTAAATTAATATAAATTCAATTTATATTCCCTATGGGACAAAAAAAAAATTATTTCGAATATGGGATGATTATATGATGAAATATAATCATCAAATTAGACATATTCATTGTTTGAATAATTTTGGATCCTTATCATTTTTTCTCAATTGTTTTCACTCCTACCGTTTTATCAAGTAATTTTCAGTTTCAGAGTTAAAATAATTATTCAATCAAAAAATTGATAATTTAATGTGTAATTTTTTAATTTTTTGGATTGATAACTACTTTTCAGCTGAAAATTGTATTTTTATAATTTTATATCATTTAACTATTCATTTTAAATTCAATGTTCCCAATTATGTTAATTTTAACACTATTCCTTAGGTGAATTTTTTAAAAGATTCATAATAACTTGATTCCATTAAAAAAATTAAATCATCCCTAAGATGACAATGTAATAAAAAAACTTTGCCTATCCATTAAAATATTTCAAAACCCATATATTTTAATATTCATAATTTCATTTATTGGATTCTTTCTTTAATTAATCTATTTCTACTTCATCTTTATGTTATAATTATGTTTAATTATTTAACTCTTCAGAATTTTAAATATATTTCCTTGATGTAGGCAATAGATTTAGTTTTATATAGAATCTTTTTAGTGGAATACATAAATTTTATAAACCCATATAAAAATTTCTATAGTTAAGAGAGACATGATTATGACATCATTCTCATTACGTTAAATAAAATGTTATAACTATCATAATGACACCCACGTGGCTTCCAAAGGCTGAAATTTTAACACATGTATTATCGTGGTGTAAAAAAATGCATCTAATAATATTATGACTAGTGTTATTGTTGTTTTATAATATTAGTTATCCTTTAATAACATGTTTATCCTTAACTATGAAAAATAAAAAAATTACTAAAGTTGTAATTCATATTGTCCAAAAACAAAAAAAATAATATTTTCATAATATTTTTATTTATATTCTAATATAGAATCCATTTTTCAAAATTAAAAACACATAATTAGAATAAATTAAATAAAAATTACTCTTGATGATGAATTATGAAAACATGGTTTTAAAGTAAAATTTTCAAAAGATCATAATGTTATTATATTTAATTTTTTCTGAAAATTATCTAATAAAATAAATTTGATTAACTGAAAAAATATCATCTAATTAAACCTTAAATCCCGTTAAAATTATTATCCAACCATATAAATAAGTTAGATGAAAAGTTAGTTTTTGAATTAAAATGCATTATTTTTCATTACTCATTGAAATATGAATTTAATTTGAAAAATATTAAAAATTCATCCAAAGTAAATTTTTTTGTATCTATTAAAAATTAGATATTTAATTTTTCAAATTGAACAAATAAAAGATAAAAAAACTTGATTTCATATTAGTTCTCCATCAAAATAAAAAAAAAATTGCATTTGTTTTTGAAAAAAATCTTTTTTTATCTGAAAAATTGAATTTTTTATTATATAATGTATAGAAAACACATAAGTTGAATTGTAATTATAAAATTGTATATTTTTACTACATATTTCATAAAAAAAACCTCAAGAGTGATTTTATTATTTATTAGATATATTATATTCATTTAAATAATTTTCATAGAAAAACACATCCTTTATATTCAATAGGATTTTAGTTATTTCTCTAATTAATTTGGTAACCAAAGAATCATTATACAAACATTTTTATACCATATTTTCATATTTTAGTCAATCCTTTTAATTCCAAAAATTCTAATTCATATTTTATAACTATATTTTCAAATAAAAACATTACAATATATTATTATTTTTGAATAACTCTATATTGTAGGAAATGAAATATTTCAGATAAAATCATAGCTGTGTGTTAGGTAAATTTTCAAAAATATACCCCTTTATAGTAAAATTAATATATACTTTATAATATTATAAAATATGAAAAAGTATTTTTCTATAATTACCTAGGATGTAATAGGTGTAGTATAACATAATTTTTCATGAAACAATACTGAATAATCTATATGGGAGTGTAAAAAACTAAAATCACATTCAATTTAAATAATTTTACGAGGAATATTCAATATAAAAAGTCAAATTACTGAACAAACATGTAATTTAATTATATATATGATAATGAAATTCATCCATGTATTTTTTTATAATTTAAACCTATAGATAATAATAAGTGAATACTAAATGAATGAAATAATTATTTATTGGACTTCATATTTGTCAATAAAAAATACCATTACAATCATGATCATCCCTCAAGATAGTTTGTATCATATTGGGTAAAAAAATTGATTTGTCCAACTAACTCATCTCATGGTACCTTTGATGTATTTATAGGCTTGAATTATCTTGTACAAAACAAATTTATTTCCTTTCAATGGCATTCCTCGTATACTAATTAAATGATTTAATTTATAAACAAATTTCTTAATCAAATTTTCTTTATTGACTAAGGGATTCAAATTTATAAATTTTTCCTTATTTAATCAAATCTCATTCGAAGTAAACTCCTTCTGTTAAAATTGTATAAGACTTAAAAAATAATCATATCAATTACAAATGATAAGATATATCTATGATAAAAGAACTTTTTAATGAAAAATGATATCAATAATGCGAATGATTCAAAATAAAGTTAACTATTATAAAAAAGGGATATTTGATAATAACTATTACCACGTGATAATATTCAAAACAACCATGTTTGAATATATAATCCGGAGTGAAATATAATATTCAAAAAAATTTAATTTAAAAATTATATTAAATTACATAGGTGAATTAAATGCACAACATTATATTGAATTTTTTCATAATAACAAATAAGTCTCAATTGACTGCAAATTAAGAAAAAATATCTTACATTATGTCTAACTATTAATTTGTGTATTAATATTCCTGAATAATGAAATTATATTAATTATATACTTTTTTTGTAAACACATATTTTTTAATTAATTTTATAAAAAATATATAACATTTGTTTAAAATTAATTAATAATTATGTTTATGTCAGTTTTCTTTACCATATTCATTATAGGTGTCAAAAAAACATTGATTGGTTAACTATAGTCCAAGGGGTCATTATTTAAAAAAATATTGAGTTTTAATATTGAAATGATTATCATATCTAATAAAAAATAATTTTTAAATAGATTATAAATAGTGGTAATGGAAAATTAACAAATATTATAATCATGAAGATGATAGGTCATATGTATGTATGAGTAACATTCTCATTTATCAGTGTCCATTAAGGAAATATGTAATATAAAATTTATCATTAAATAATTAATAATATATCTAAAATAATATATTATTTAATCATATATACATTTATATATAATTATAGTAATGAAAAAGTAAACATATTTCATAGAGGTAGTTGTAGTCTACACATCCCCAAACAGCGTTATCACATTCTCAGTGTGTGAAAGGAAAATTAATATAATGATATATTATATTACTAGAAATGTAACAAAATTTGATTAATATAATATTTATGTTATGTTTTTGAAATTATTTTATAAAACCCATCCATGATACATTCCATTAAAATCATCAATGAATCACATCACTTCTTTGAGGTGGTAGTCTACATATCCACAAAAAATGTTTCTCAACCCCCAAAAATTTAAAGCATTAATGAATTTGTAATATAAAAATTTAAAAAATCCTAAATACATAATTTAAAAAATTTAAATTATATGAAAATTGTATTAACATCATTATTATTACCTTAAATAGGAATAAATGAAGAATGAACAACATTGGCTTGTGAGGCGGTATTCCATCGTACACATGAATGATGATTGTTCATCTCATTTGATGGAAGTGTGTGGGAGTATAGGAATTACATTTCAAAAAAATGTTATCATTATATTTATAATAATAAGGTTATTATATGATCGATATATGAGGATAAATTAATGGATTTTAGAAATAAAAAACCAATGTGCTCATTGAGGAACGTTACACCTTTTTGGGGAAAATATTTTTATTTTCATAAAAATTACATTCATGTTATTATTATTACAAAAAGAGATTTATAAATTATTATGAGAATTATTTGGATGAGAAAAATTTCTTGAGAGATTTAAATAATTAGGTGTGCCATTTTGGGATGATGAGTGGCAATCTTGGAAAATAAAGAAGTAAATATTATTTGGTGGTCTCCCTTAAATCATCTTCCACCAATAATGATAAAACTTTTATAAAATTTAGTTTATGGTAGAAAAAATTCTAGAATATAGGGTTCATATTTTTTTTATATTTCATTTTTTTCTTATGTTTTTGGTGTATTCCATTATTAAGGAATTTTTTCTCTTAATCAATGTAATTAATTTCAATTTCATTTAATAATATTTATTGTCAAAAATAATTTTTTCCATAACAGAAATTATTAATTTTTATCATGGAAAATATTGAATCCATTTTTCCAAATTCTGTTAATATAAGTGTAATATATTATTTTTCTATTATTCCAATAAACGTTAAGAGAATTTGGGGTTTTAATGTTAAAATGATCCAATGATTGAAATTTTTGAATAATCAATTTCATTGAGAATATGTTAAAATTAACCTAATGATTATTAATAGTTGTACAATTGATCTAATTTAACTTGAAAAATATTTTACAATATAATTTAACTATTTAACTAATTTAAAAGAAAAATCACATTTTAATTATAATTTGGTATTTTTCTCTATTCATAAAAAATGAAGCATCTCATAAAAATTCGAAACAATCACTATAATATACTTTTTAAAATACATAATTTATAGTTAAATTTATTTTGTGACATAAAATTATAATGTTTTCAAAAATTTAGTAATAATCCTCTAATAGTTATTATTTTAGTTTATTAAGATAAAACACCTTCATTAGAGGTAAATATTTTTTATAAAGACATTATAATTATATTAAATTGGGTTTTATTTTTATTTATACTGAATTTTTAAGAAAATAATTTATCCATATATATTCATAAGTTATGTAAACCTAATTATAACAGTCAATTTAATGTATATGAAATAATTTTTAATTTAAATAATAATATTCTTATTATTCGCGGAAAAAAAGTTTTGCTTGTAAAGTAAGCTCTCTGAGAAATTTTATATTGCATTTAGTTTAATTTAACTAAATTTTTCAAAAATTTAATGTTCTATTATTAAATTATTTAATTTAAAATATTTAAAATATTTTTAAATTGATGGGATTTTATATAGCTTTCTTTTCTTGCTGTTTTTTCCATTAAATTAACTGAAGAAAATTGTATTCTTAGAGAGTTTCATGGAGTTACCAGATCCCCATCATAAATAAATTTTATCCTCACAATATGATAATATTTTTCGTATTACCATGTTTGATTTTTTTGAATTCCTTTATTGAAAAACACATATATTAAAATGGTTAATCAAATAACCTCTAGATTAGATGGAAAAAATGTTAATGATACCCCTAAATTATGCGTCACAATATGAGATAATTTAAGAAAACATGGAAATGAAAGAGAAACATATCTTCTATGTTGTGATGTATAATTCTATAGAGAAATAATCACATGAATATTGGTGATTAAAGAAGTCTATTGACCACACAACCATAATCCCAATATTTTCTAATAATTTCAATGATATCATCAGAAATAATGGATACAATTTTTTTAAAAAATCATTTTTCTAAAGTTGTATAATTATTATACAATATATTAATATAAGAATGTATTTCTACAGGGTATGTTTCTATTTCATATTCACAATCTTAATATTTTCTTGTGTCTTTAAGAATTTATACTTTATCTATTTGGATAGGATTCATAATTTGGGTATGTAATACATTAATCTCAAAAACTACATAAAATTTCATCTTAAACCAATTCATAAATGGTAATCCATATAAACATGTCAAAATATAATTATAATAAAAATTGATTAACTAGATTTAAAAAATGAACGTCTAATAAATCTTTTAACATCATAAATCATCTGTTAATTATAACATTCAAATCACCTATTTACCCTCATTGTCTATTCTCTTGGAACATTGTTATAACAAGAATTACCATAATAACTTATATACAACTAGATTTTATACTATTTAATAAAATATCAAATAGATAGTGGGATATTTTCCTTAAATCCAAAAAATAATAGACTCAATCTGTGACAACATGGTCCACCTTGAAAACAAATCATTAATTTATTCCAAGGTAGTTAGTAATATCTAATTTAAATTATCCATACCCATATTCACCTTATCCATACATCATTATCTCAACACCAAAAACATATTAAGGATTATATTTCCCTCGACCATGTGTTTTCAAAAATGGTCACGTTTCTACTGAATATCTTCCCCTGGTACTATTCATTAATTATTTCAAATCCATTAAAAATAGTACTACAGTTAATTTTTTATATATTTAAAAATTATTTTAATGAGAACATCATCAGTAAAATATTTTTACCAAATATTTCATAAATCCAAATACATAATCTAATTAATAGTTCCACTTAAGTTGTGTCTACATCTTATGTATTACCTTTATCCCTTAAATTTTTTTGAATTAGAATATCATGAAAATTAGGAAATACATTTTCATACTTACTTATGTCCTTGATGTTGTAACAATTAATAGTAGTGTTTTACACATCCCCTTTCATTATTTAATAGGATGAACCCTTTCTCCATTCATAGTTCAAACTACCATTTTTTATTCAATTCAAAAGGTAATTATTTCTATTTTTCTCACATGATAGAAATTTATTCATCTTATTATTTGACACATTCTCCCTCTATTGATGTTTAGATGACCTTTTGTAGTCTTGATTCCCCTTTAATATTTTGATCATAAAATATTCCATATATTTTGGTATTGTATGTAATAACATTTCATCATATGATGAATTATTTTCGAAGACATGTTCCCTTCATATAGATGGCCTTATCCTTCAAAGATGTTTTCAATATTTCAGTCCATGTTATGTATATAATTTTTGGCAGGCTAATATATCCTCTTAAGAATCAAAATTTATTTACACATTCTTCTTCATTTCATATTCATCTATGAAAAATTATCATCATTTCAATTATACTCTCATAAATAATTTATTAATCAATGAATTTATCATTAAAATATTTCTATTCCATGAGTTTTGTTTGTTTTTCCACCATAGTATTCTAGATAAATTACCAGTATTGATCAACATATTGTTTGAGAAAATATATTTCATGTGTCTCCATTTCCATCTGACCACATTATATGGAAATAATATATACTCTCTAGACTTAATATATTTCTCAGATGCTGGAGTATCTGTATAGCCACAGAATGATACAGGGATACGTCCTAAAAAGTGATAAAGCATCAAAACATCTCTATAAGATACAAGTTTCTCAATTTCGAAAATGTCAATTAACATAAAATATTTAATCTTCCAAAATATATCTATAAATTTCTTACTTACAATACTATATATAACATCTTCCTTAGTAAAAAAACCTCTACATTTTCCATGGGTACTGATACAATTCTTCCTTGTGGGTTCCATATCTAAAGAATGGAATATGCTGAATTATATTTTAATACTTTGATACATATTGTATAATATAATAAACAATGAGATATAAAAAATAAATTGAATATTTTATATGTATTCAGTCAAAAAATAATACACATAATTTCTTTGATATGTTCTACCACACAAATCCCTAATGTATATGTTTGGATTAGATTCCCTTAGCAATTGTTTCCTAAATGAAGATTCCATTCATTATACTAAAATTTCAAATTCACAAACTATAATGACCCCAAACCCAAATGACATTATTCGGTGCCTTATTTTATTACATTGTAATGATTACATGAATCCAATCCCAAAAAAATAGATCTTTTGAAAACTATCATATATAAATGGGAACTATTTTATACTGGGAAAATAAAATAAATAATAATATATAAAAAAACCTTGAAAACACATTCAAAGATCTACACATCATAACTCGGGTAATGTAAAAAAATAACAACGGGATGAAATTAATAGTATGTTTTAATTATAGGAGAATATATAATGAATTAATAATGAATATTAGATAAAAAATTATCAATAACAAAACACACATTCCATTTAAATATTTGAATAAGGAATAACAATTATTCCAATTTAATTTAATAAAAAAATATGATTTAATAAATGATATGAGATTGAAATTCATCCATATATTTTTATCATAGTGAATGGTCTCTGTATAATAATATCAAAAAGTGAATAAATTAAATGAATAATTATTAGACTTCATATTTTCTAATAAAATGATACCTTTACAGTTAAGATATATCCTTACTATGTTTTAAAATATAATAGTTATAAACACATAAAATTTTCCCAGCTCATTCAACTCATGTGACTAATTATGCATCATTGGGCTTGCATGTGACAGTTTAAACCTATTTAGCGCATGTACAAATAATTACTCATTTAAAAAATAATATCTTTAATTCAAAAACTTTCTCCTTATTAAATATCCATATTCACTAAAGGATTCATATTTTTCAATTTTTCCTAATTTAATCAAATAATATTCTAATAGAAGTAACATCATGGTGAATTTATAAATGTATAATGAGTATGTTAATAGTGTGGAGGAAAGGCCACAAAGCCCATGATTTATAGGGAAATTAAGAATCTACCAATTTACAACGAGAAAATATTTGGTAAATGGGACTCAATAAAAATATATTTCCTAAGAATAAAGGATTCATTTCCAAGAAATGGCCAATGTGAAAGGCTAATTTTATGTTATCACAACATTAGAGGCTGAAGTTCCTAATGATGTGGTTAAAAAAACATTAATATTTTCCTAAAACATATAATGTTATTTATTTAATTATGGATCATCATATCCTTTTATATCATCTCTATTTGGCATTAAAATTAGTCATTTCCCATTTGATTTAGTTAAAGAGTTGTCAATAAAACTCCTAAGGGAAGTATCAGTGCCAAATAGATGTTCATTTCAGTCTCAATAGTGATACATAAATGTGAATTATATTAAAACCATATCAATGTTGTTATGTTTTATTTCTATATAATCCATGGAATCGACTGAATATATAAATATTAAGTGAAAGTCAATTGTATGAAGATGGAAGTTACAATTTATGAGGATGATGTAGGTTCCATTATCATTAGAAAGAATTCTTAAACATCTGGTCCTCATCTGTATCCACATCTAGTAGATCTTATAAATTAGATTCATATGGAGGTTGATAAAAAAATTTATCCTTCTACCAATATATATTCCTATTGATAATTAATACATTTATATATTTATAGATAATTTACCTCAACATCCTCTAAAGTGGAAAATTCAGTTTTAAATTGATTTATTCAATTAGGCATGGCCAATATCAAGGATTACTTATAGAATTACAATTTAGAATTATTAATACTTGAAAAAACTATAGGAATTGGGTTATAAGGGATTTATTCAGCATATTGTTTCCCTATGGGTATCATTATTATCATTGTCAAGAATAATTATAGATACATTATGATCTACATTACGTATAGAGAGGTCAATGTTATTACAATAAAGAACAAGTATAATCTACATAGTATTGAAAATTTATTTGATCATCATCACAGATCAAAATAATTTTCCAAGCTTTATATTTCATATGGACAACATAAATTATGTTTGAGAAATTAGGATATTACAATGATTGAATTTCAATCTAGTTATACAGATTACAGGTTATCAATAATTCCACTGGGAATAACTAATGTACCCTCTATTTTTATAGATATAATGAACAAGGTGTTAAATAAATATCTGTTTTGATTTTATTGTGGTAATTATTGATGATACCATGGAATATTTGAAAATGTACGAGGACCACAAGCACCAATTTTGGGTTGTTCTGTAGACTCTTAATATTAAATGAAGATATGTGAATTTTAGAGAGTGTGAATTCTTGCTTCAAATAGTTTATTTTCGTGTCCATATTGTCTCTAAGGATGGGATCTCAGTTTATATTGTGATGAATAACATTGTTCAGGAATGGCTACACCAACGAACATTACAATGGTATATATTTATATTGTTATAGTATGTCATTATTGGTGTTTCATTTAGAACAATTCATGATTATCTAACATGTAAACTAAGGTTTCTCATAAAGGGGTTAATATTATTTGGGAAAAGGAAAATGATAAATTCTTTAATGATTCGGAAAAGAGATTAGTGAATACTCTAATACTAAATCTACCATCATGAAATGGTGGTTTTTTTATATATTGTGATGCATAAAATAATGACATGGGTGTGTCATTATGTATAATTATAGAGTCATTGCTGATTAAACAATGTAGTTAAACACTCATGAACTAAAATATCCAATGCAAGACCTGGAGTTTCCAGATTTAAAATATTCTTTGAAAATATGGAGACACTATATCTATAGTGAAATATGTGAGATATATAAAAATTAGTTGAGGGTGAAATATATCTTCTCATAGAAGGAACTCAACATGTGGAAAATGTGATTTCTTGAGCTCTTCATGGATTATTATTTTTCAACACACTACCTCATAGGGAAGACAAAAAAAGTTGCGGATTCATTCAGAAACATTGATTATAAAGTTCGACATAAAATGAGGACTGTAAAGGATCTCGTGTATATGGATCTAGCATCGATGGATATGGGAGTTTTCAAGGAATATGAAATAAAATTAATTTTCTATTTTTTCCCAACCAGATTCATGGAAATGGATTAAATGTTCCTAGTATGATGATGAAAACAATAAAAATAATATTAAATATGCGAATAATGGGATGTTAAAGAACTTCATATGTGAATATTTATTTATGTAAAATGTGATAATGCAATGAGATCCCTCTATTCCCAAGGAAAAAAGTTAATTATTGGATGATACCCATATGTATGATTTGTTATCCATGATAATACCACTTAGAAGTATTTTATTTTAAGGAACATTTATGGTGGGATCATGTGAATTATAAAATTTCTAATTATGTATCAAGATGTTTATTCTATCAAAAGGTGACAAATGAAAGAAAACAACATAGTTGATTCATGGAGCCTCTGTTTATTCCTACATGGAAATTGGATGCATGTACTTTGGATTTTGTCACTGGATTACAATAGATTCCAGGAAAGAATTATCCAGTATGGATAATTATTGATCGACTAACCAAATCTTCACTTTTCCTCACTATAAGGGATGTTTTTTACTTTGTATCTCTTTAGAATAATTTATATTAAGACATTGTGAAGAAACTATTTCATTTGTTTTTAATCATGACCCATGATTTAAGTTAATATTCGGGAAAATTATTTATAAATATTTGGATACTGAGCTTCATTTGAGTACTGCTTATTAATCTCAGACTGATTGGTTGTCTGAATGGACAATTCAAACAATATAAGACATGTTGAGATCAATTTCACATGACATTCAAGGTATGCGGGGTCAATATCTACCTAATTATATATTTTCTACCGTAATATTTTATTTTCATGTATTCAAATGGAACCATATGAATCGTTGTATGGGAAAAGATTTCATACACCAAGTAGTTGGGATGTTGTTTGTGAAATGAATCTTGTAGGCCCTGAGCATGTTGAAGAAAAAATATAATAATTAATTATTATTCAAACCCTTATCAAATCATCATGAAGAATAAAAATATCTATGTTCATTATCAATGGAAGTAATTTTAATTTCATTTATATATCATGATTTAATTAAAGTGTATCTATTAAAGAGTGTTATAATATTAAGAAAGAAAGGGAATCTAATACCTATGTACATCGGTACAGTTGAAAGATAGTAGAGTATTAGAGATATGAATAATCATTTTTTTATTCTATCAAGACTTTTTAAAGTACACAATTTTTAAAAAATCATTTTTTAATGATGTATATGCACGAACCAATGCATGTCCCTAATTCTACTAGAAGAGAATTGGAACAATAGTTATCTTACTATGAAGAGCCTATTCAGATTCTGGAGAGTAAAGGTTATGTGTTGAATAACTGGAGGAATTGGATGGTGACTATACATTTGATATTCATAAAATTGAAGAGTCTCAATTGGAGCCTGAGTAAATAAAGTTTAAGAACAGCCCAAATCATTTTATGTGGTGACAATCTGGAAATCTCGAGGATAAAATTTTCAGTATGAGGGGAGAAAGTAATGACCAATAATTCTATCATTTAAATTTACATTCTTATAATTATTTAATATCATATTAATCACATAAAATTTCATAGTGTTCAAAATGATTATATTACAATTGAATAATGGATGAAATAAGAGTGATTTTTATATGATAAGGAATCTATACAGATAAAAAAGTAACAATAACTAAGGAATATTAATATTACCCTTATAAATAGTAAATCACCAACATGAATAATTTCACCCATGAATGAAAAAATAAAATTTATGTGTCGTATAAATGAATGTATAACATATTTATATCATTGTATAAGTATGTGAAAATGATTAGAATTATTAATTAAGTTTTCATATCTTGTTAAAGATATAATTATTTAATTACAAATTATTAATTAATAAAATCATTTAAAGTAAACATTAATTATATAAAATGTATTTCTAAATTAATATTAATTTTAAAATTATTTTTATTCAATTTTAGGAGACCTTAGATAATATTCAATTTGTTAATATATCATTTATAATTTTAAAATATATATTTTTAAGTAAATGTGGATTTTCATTAAAAAATTAAATCTCTAATATTTATAGTATTATTTTGATAAAATGTAGTTCATTTTTTAATTGTACACATAAAAATGGAAATGTGGATTTTTTTGGATTTTTCTAAAATACATGAACTTTTGGTGAATAGTAAAATACTACTATTTATATAATAAGAAAATAAATAAAACTTTTAGTCTTTCATGAGTCATTGATTATGTAATTGACCATGAGTTATAAATAAAATTCCCTTGTTACAATAATTAGTCATACTAATATCGACAATAATATTCCGGAGAAAAATTAATAAAACAAATTAGAATATATTCAAAAAACACTCATATCCTCCACTATAAATACCACCCTCACCACCCTTCTCCTCACACGTATGAGGATGAAAGACATGTATGACCTATTTCCCATTTGATTTAGTTAAGCAGTTGTCAATAAAACACTTAAGGGAAGTATCAGTGCAAAAAAGATGTTCATGTCAGTCTCAATAGTGATACATAAATGTGAATTATATTAAAACCATATCAATGTTGTTATGTTTTATTTCCATATAATCCATGGAATCGACTGAATATATAAATATTAAGTGATAGTCTATTGTATGATGATGGAAGTTACAATTTATGAGGATGATGTAGGTTCCCTTGTCATTAGATAGAATTCGTAAACATCTGGTCCTCATCTGTATCCACATCTAGTAGATCTTATAAATTAGATTCATATGGAGGTTGATAAAAAAATTTATCCTTCTACCAATATATATTCCTATTGATAATGAATACATTTATATATTTATACATAATTTACCTCAACATCCTCTAAAGTGGAAAATTCGGTTTTAAATTGATTTATTCAATTAGGCATGGCCAATATCAAGGATTACTTATAGAATTACAATATAGAATTATTAATACTTGAAAAAACTAAAGGAATTGGGTTATAAGGGATTTATTCATCATATTGTTTCCCTATGGGTATCATTATTATAATTTTCAAGAATAATTATAGATATATTATGATCTACATTATGTATAGAGAGGTCAATGTTATTACAATAAAGAACAAGTATAATCTACATAGTATTGATAATTTATTTGATCATCATCACAGATCAAAATAATTTTCCAAGGTTTAGATTTCATATGGACAACATCAATTATGTTTGAGAAATTAGGATATTATAAATATTGAATTTTAAACTAGTTATATAGATTACAGGTTATCAATAATTCCACTTGGAATAACTAATGTCCCCTCTATTTTTACAGATATAATGAACAACGTGTTAAATAAATATCTTTTTTGATTTTATTGTGGTAATTATTGCTGATATCATGCAATATTTGAAAATGTAAGAGGACCACGAGAACCAATTTTGGGTTGTTCTATAGACTCCTTATATTAAATGAAGATATGTGAATTTTAGAGAGTGTGAATTCTTGCTTCAAATAGTTTCTTTTCGTTTCCATATTGTCTCTAAGGATGGGATCTCAGTTTATATTGTGATGAATAACATTGTTCAGGAATGGCTACACCAATGAACATTACAATGGTATATATTTATATTGGTTTATTATGTTATTATTGGTGTATCATTTAGAACAATTTCTGATTAGCTATCATGTAAACAAATGATTCTCATAAAGGGGTTATTATTATTTGGGAAAAGGAAAATGATAAATTCTTTAATGATTCGGAAAAGAGATTAGTGAATACTCTAATACTAAATCTACTATCGTGAAATGGTGGTTTTTTATTGTGATGCATGAAATAATGACATGGGTGTGTCATTATGTATAATTATAGATTCATTGATGATTAAACAATGGAGTTAAACAATCATGAACTAAAATATCCAATGCAAGACCTGGAGTTTCCAGATTTAAAATTTTCTTTGAAAATATGGAGACACTATAACTATAGTGAAATATGTGAGATATATAAAAATTATATGAGGTTGAAATATATATTCTCATAGAAGGAACTCAACATGTGGAAAAGGTGATGTCTTGAGCTCTTCATGGATTATTATTTTTCAACACACTACCTCATAGGGAAGACAAAAAAAGTTGCGGATTCATTAAGAAACAATTATTATAAAGTTCGGCATAAAATGAGGACTATAAAGGATCTCGTGTATATGGATCTAGCAGCGATGGATATGGGAGTTTTCAAGGAATATGAAATAAAATTAATTTTCCATTTTTTCCCAACCAGATTCATGGAAATGTATTAAAAGATCCTAGTTTGATGATGAAAATAATAAAAATAATATTAAATATGCGAATAATGGGATGTTAAAGAACATCATATATAAATATTTATTTATGCAAAATGTGATAATGCAATGAGTTCCCTCTATTCCCAAGAAAAAAAATTAATTACTGGATGATACCCATATGTCTGATTTGTTATACATGATAATACCACTTAGAAGTATTTTATTTGAAGGAACATTTATGGTGGTATCATGTGAAGTGTAAAATTTCTAATTATGTGTCAAGATGTTTATTCTATCAAAAGGTGACAAATGAAAGAAAACAACATAGTTAATTCATGGAGCCTCTGCTTATTCCTACATGGAAATTGGATGCATGTAATTTGGATTTTGTCACTGGATTACCATAGATTCTATGAAAGAATTATCCAGTATGGATAATTATTGATCGACTCACCAAATCTTCACTTTTCCTCACTATAAGGAATATTTTTACTTTGTATCTCTTTAGAATAATTTATATTAAGACATTGTGAAGAAACTATTTCAATTGTTTTTAATCATGACCCACGATTTAAATTAATATTCGGGAAAATTATTTATAAATATTTGGATACTGAGCTTCATTTGAGTACTTCTTATTAATCTCAGACTGATTGGTTGTCTGAAAGGACAATTCAAACATTAGAAGACAAGTTGAGATCAATCTTACATGACATTCAAGGTATGCTGGGTCAATATCTACCTAATTATATATTTTCTACTGTAATATTTTATTTTCAAGTATTCAAATAGAACCATATGAATCATTGTATGGGAAAAGATTTCATACACCAAGTTGTTGGGATGTTGTTTGTGAAATGAATCTTGTAGGCCCAGAGCATGTTGAAGAAAAAATGAAATAATTAATTATTATTCAAACCCTTAGCAAATCATCATGAAGAATAAAATTATCTATGTTCATTGTCAATGGAAGTAATTTTAATTTCATTTATATATCATGATTTAATTAAAGTGTATCCATTAAAGAGTGTTATAATATTAAAAAAGAAAGGGAGTCTAATACTTATGTAGATTGGTACATTTGAAAGATAGTAGAGTATTAGAGATATGAATAATCATTTTTATTCTATCAAGACTTTTTAAAGTACATAATTTTAAAAAAATAATTTTTTAATGATGTATATGCATGAACCAATGCATGTCCCTAATTCTACTAGAAGATAATTTGAACAATAGTTATCTTACTATGAAGAGCCTATTCAGATTCTGGAGAGTAAAGGTTATGTGTTGAATAATTGGAGGAATTGGATAGTAACTATATATTTGATATTCATAAAATTGAAGAGTCTCCATTAGAGCCTGAGGAAATAAAGTTGAAGAACAACCTAAATCATTTTATGTGGTGACAATCTGGAAATCTCGAGGATAAAATTTTCAGTATAAGGGGAGAAAGTAATGTCCAATAATTCTATCATTTAAATTTACATTCTAATAATTATTTAATATCATATTAATCACCTAAAATTTCATAGTGTTCAAAATGATTATATTATAATTGAATAATGGATGAAATAAGAGTGATTTTTATATGATAAGGAATCTATATAGATAAAAAAGTAACAATAACTTAGGAATATTAATATTACCCTTATAAATAGTAAATCACCAACATTAATAATTTCACCCATGAATGAATAAATAAAATTTATGTGTCTTATAAATGAATGTATAACATATTTATATCATTGTATAAGTACATGAATATGTTTAGAATTATTAATTAAGTTTTCATATTTTGTTAAATATATAAATATTTAATTACAAATTATTAATTAATAAAATCAAATAAAGTAAAAAATTAATTATATAAAATGTATTCCTAAATTACTATTAATTTTAAAATTATTTTAATTCAATTTTAGGAGACCTTAGATAATATTCAAGTTGTTAATATATCATTTATAATTTTAAAATATATATTTTTTAAGAAAATGTGGATTTTCAATAAAAATTAAATATCTAATATTTATAGTATTATTTTGATAAAATGGTGTTCATTTTTTAATTGTACATGTAAAAATGGAAATGTGAATTTTTTTGGATTTTTCTAAAATACATGAACTTTTGGTGAATAGTAAAATACTACTATTTATATAATTAGAAAATAAATAAAACTTTTAGTCTTTCATGAGTCATTGATTATGTAATTGACCATGAGTTATAACTAAAATTCCCTTGTTACAATAATTACTCATAATAATATTGACAATAAAATTCCTGAGCAAAATTAATAAAACAAATGAGAATATATTCAAAAAACACTCATATCCTCCACTATAAATACTACCCTCACCACCCATCTCCTCACACGTACGAGGATGCAAGACATGTAAGTCCTATTCCCAATACTTGTAACTTGAAACACCCACAATTACATGAGACTTTGGTATCAAAAAAATCCATATCAAATTATTTTTAAGAGGTTCTAAAGAATTAGAATTCAAGAGGTAATATTCCTCTTTCATTTGTATTATTTTTATAGGAATTTAAAATTTTTATCAATCTATCAACTCTACTTAATAAAGTTACATGAAAAATCAATTATCTATTATATACTATAATTATATCATGTAATTGTAATATATATCATCAAAATATTTTCACACTCTCATTTTTCCTAAAATTGAATGCATCTCTTGTGTTGTGTAAATTTACAGAAATCATTGATAATGCACTTTTATTTTTCATTAATTGATTCTTGGATTTTCCAAAAACCAGTTTTATGGTTATGTAGGTTTATTATATATGTATTATAACCAATTAAATATTCAATAACCATTATATATGGATTATTTTAATTAATAAAACAAAACTAGTTTGTAATGATTGGAAAAAACCTAAAAAAATATAAATGATTATCAAGGACGTCTTATCTAATGATTCATCCTCATTAAAAATTACCAAATGAATTATATAATCATTTAATATTATTTATGTTCATTAATAATATATAAATTCAATTATTTATATCTATTCAAATTTTATATGAACTTCTATACTAATATACAAGTAAACTGGAAAAGAAAGCCTAGTAAACAAATGCTCCCAAATGATAAAATTATATATTATAACTCTTATAAGAGACTGTTAATGAAATTAAGATAATTATTATAAATCAAAAAAATGTATTAAAAGTCTTTAATTAATTAATAAATGAATTTAATTGGATTATCTAGTATATAACGGTAAATTGTAGAACACTCTCAGACATATGTTAAGGGATTCATCCGGAACCTGCATTTTCCATTCAGTTTATGCTTTCTATCTCTTTACAATCATTTAATTATTATTATTATTTATTTAATTATCTATAATTAATTTTATATGTTCCGAAATCATATATCCATAAAAGATCTTTAATAAAAAATTTATTTTTTTTCAAGGTTTCCATTTCAATTCTTCCAAATAAGCAATCCTGATTAAACTAAACATCCCGATTTCTTACCCATTTTCATGTATAATAAATAATATATTTGAAGAAACTGTTATATTTATAAAATCAAAAAAATAATTAATACATTATTATTTCAATTTTTTTTTATACAAACCATTATGAAAAATCAAAATTATTTTTTCAAAAATAACTCATCATTGCATAGTAAAAATTGTATTTCTCTCATGTATTCCTCAATGATTTTATTAGAGTATTTTAGTATATTTGAACACAAATTATTTAAAATTACTACTAATTTGTAACGATCAATTATTTTCATTATCATTTACTATATTTTATTAAATCAGTTTTGATGATTTTGACTGTGGATGTGCTATATTGATACCATCCAATATACAACTAAGAAGGGTCATTTGATATGATTAACGATTAGGGAAATTAATTTACATTTCATATGTATATGTTTTTTATGTTTAACCCCATTATTATGAGGAAATCATTGGACATATTAAGTTATGTGTGGGGACCATTATTGCACCTCGATGTAATTGTAGTTCATTGGAGAAAAAACATAAATATATTTTTGTTAAGGCCTTAACCATTTATTTAATGTGTCTTTTTGGAATTATCGATGATATTTTTATGATGTATGAAATAAACATTGATTCATTTTGAATGTTAATTGAGTATCCTTGGGAATATTTTCCTACATGAATATCAATTATTAAGCATAATTATCATGTTATTATTTTTAAGGAATTATTTATTCATCTTTTAATTTTCCCATATTATGATCAAGTGTAGGGTCTATTGGCATGTGTTATTAGTTATTACACATGCCTAATTGTTTCTATTAACTTCTATTGTATTAATTACATTTAGAATTAATTTAATCCCACCCCTTACATATGTTTTATTTTCCCCAGGATGTGAGGATGTATATTATAAATTCTTTATATTGATAATCATAATGTTTATAGATTTTTACCATATTATTTCTATGTTGTTTTTCCTTTTATTTGGAAATGTAAAATTGTATATGTATCTATTTTTCCAAATCTATTAAAAAATTTGGTCCATCAGGATGAAACTTCTTTTTTTGTTATACCAATGTATTTATGAATGGATTTAGCTCATAGATATTGGTGTCATTGTTTTTATAGTGAGTCTTTAATTACTAAACACAAGGGACTCTCATGAATTATCATCTAATATCAGGTAAGAATTTCAGTCAAGAGGAATCTCCAAAATCCATTATTTTAGGGCCTTAATAATATCAATTAGAGGTGTTATTAAAACATCTTGGGGAAGTTATTTGGCCAAAAAAATTCCATTGTATCAATGGATTTTGTGGAGACAATTTTTTGATCCAAAATAAGAGAATCATTTGACAAATATAGAGTAGGTAATTTATTCCTTGGTAACATTCCAAATACTATAGTTTTTTACCGTGCTGTGTGTGTAGGGAAACAACGTACAAATTAGGGGGTATAGATTATGTGTAATGTGTTCACCACTAGAGGGGGGATGTTTCCCTTAATTAAATGTTGATTTACAGTTATTTTTCATCAATTAGATTAGTGGTGTGAATTTGAATTCATTGTTCTTCTAATGCAAGGTGGGTAATATGGATTCCATATCTAATTTTAGAATCCATGGATTTTTAACAATGTTTATAATGTACCTTTCCCATGCCAATGTACCAATGAAAAGGAAACATCGTTTTGGGAGGGCTTTTGGGGCTCAGTGCCTATCTATACTGATGAGTGGGGAAAACTTCTATAGGAGAGTCTTTTTGGGACTGTTTGACCCCTTGAGGTGGGACTTCCCTGTCATGCGCTTTGTTCTCCTATTAAACTAATTATAGAGAGGGTCTTTGATGACAATATTTACCAAAATTGTTTCAGTAGGGTAAATATCATCATTATTAGATATGTCATTCTGTTTCAATATAGGGATGAAATTGAGAGAAGTATTTTTTCTATTTTATCTAAATTTTATGTGTGTTGATTATTATTCCATGACATGATGAATCATCGTAAAACTCATGATGAATTTATTATGGATAATATATAAGAATCCATTTATATTAGGTCATTTATCTACTATGATTCATGTGATATCAACCGAATTTCAGTAGTGATTGATGATATCGAGGTTATTATGGTTCCTTGGGTTTTTCAACAATTGATCATGTATGTTGTGATATATCACCCAAAAAATATAGAAGAAACACACTACCTGGTCTTATAACATATACTATTGGATGTCATATTCTTGAGTTAGAGGCCTTAAAAACACCATTAATAGATTGTCAGCAGCCAAAACCACCAATGTGATCTCTATATTAGTAGAAGGATCCTTCTCATGGTCTCCAAAATCCATGATTGTCATAAGCTAAGATGTCGTTTTAATCCCAAATGTGTACCTACTTTGTAAAATATACACTTTAGGAGGGATTGTGTCATGGGTCAAAAGAATTATATTTGATAGAAATTATTATAAATATTTGGGTGAACATCATGACAATGAGCATGTAATATGTGGTGTTCCCAACTCCTCCTTATGATTGGGACTCAATAACCATTTTTGTTTTAACAGACTACTCATTGTTTGAAAGAGTTATACCAGACCATGAAAGCCCTAAAATATATTGTTTGTAGGTGGAATTGAGGATAAATTTACTTAAGAGAAATACTTTCATAGTGAGTCCCATGAAGGGGGATATAACATCCTCCACCCGTAGGTATATGTGGAGTTATTTGGATATCCTATGAACCTTAGCTTGAAAAATGTGAATCCATAATTAATGGGATTCTTAACAAAATATATGAAGTATGGGTGAAGGGTATATCATTGATATTTTATTATCTTAAGACTCTTAGAAGACTATAAAAACAAAAATCATCCTATTGATATTCCATTAATAGTAGTTTTTTCCATCCAACCATGGGACTTTTTTTAGGGGTGGGTAAATGTTTAGAAATGGGGAAAACTATGTGATGTTGGTTGTGGGATTGAGTTTGATCTCCAAATTGGTAAATTTTTTCATGGGGAGGACCTTAATTAATGTTATTTTTATGGGGAGGGCATCTTATTTAGTTAATGATTTCACTGGGAGGACCTTCGTGCTGGTTATCGAGGTAGTGGGGTGGACCTCCACTTTGACAACGGGTGACATGGAGAGGACCACTATATTTACTGGTGGTGTTATTATATGCAATAAATCTATACTGGTTATTTAAGGGATATATAGGAAATCATTTATGGTTTAAATGGACTTTTGGAGCTCCTTGGTGTTGATAAATGTGTACACTGGGAGGACAACCATAATGGTTGACGATGGTACAAAGAGGACCTCTGTTAGGACCCAATTTGAGTAATGAACCACTAAGATGGGGGGGATGAATCAGTGGTACCCCTTTTTCTTCTTTTAAGTTCCCTTAAAATTAGAACAACCTTTGTCTCCTGTTAAAGATATACTTCCCTACTGAGAAACAAACAAGCAGACATCCAAAGTAACAATTCAATTAACAAGGTTCAATATTCAATAAGAATATCTACGTCCTTGGTAGGGTTGGAAACAATCCATCACCATACAATCCACTTAGAAAACAATCCATGGATTACAATGATTAGGATATACCCTTACACTCGTGAAGCACTATGAAACAATCACTCCAATGCATGTGCACCCTCTTAGAACAATAAGGAAAAGTCTCTTTTCTTATCACAAATTATGTTACCTGCACTTCCATTCAAATACACAAGTGTAAGAATGTTTAGAATAAATCATCACATCCTTACCCAAATGAAAGGCAAGGACTTCTTGGACTTTAGATAGATCAATTACAGTCCGAACATTCCATTCCGAATCGTCACTCTGAATTTTCCCAATCTAATTCTTCAATCTGAATCTTCCTTAGTCCGAGAAAGTCAATACGGTGACAGCCAGTACGGATTCCCCATTCTGAATCTCCACTCCGAATTCTTCACTCTGAATTCATCACTCCAAATTTTCTTTTTCTCTATGATTCTTCATTTTGAGTCTTCCTCTGTCCGAGAAACTCAATACGGTGAAAACCAGTACTGATTCCCCATTCAGAATATCCACTCTGAATTCTTCACTCTGAATTTTCTTCTTCACACTGATTCTTCAATTCGAGTCTTCCTCTATCTGAGAAACTTAATACGGTGACATCCAGTACCGATTCCCCATTCCAAATCTACACTCTTAATTTTTCACTCTGAATTCTTCACTCCAAATTTTCTACTTCACTATGATTCTTCAATCTGACTCTTCCATTAATCCGAGATACACAATACGGTGTAAACCAGTACCAAATTCTCATTTCAATTTAAACTTCAATGAAAAACTCAGTCAGCCACACACTTCTTTCTATCTATAAATTATCAGATCTTCTCTCACTACAAGATCATAAATCAAATTACATAGTACATTGATATCCTTTTATAGGTGCTCCAAAGTATGCTTAGGCGGGAAACAAAAATAATTTTCCCCCTCACTTAAATCCACCCAAATCTTAATTTCTCATGAAACTCAGAGTAATTAATACTTTTTCAATGATTCTATAATATTCTCTAATCTTCTTCCCCTTCTTGATTTAGAGCTTTGGTCATTTTTGGATCTGACCTTGTTACGCAGGTTTCTCAGAGTCACATTATCGGATCCACTCTTCTGATTTATCATTATCACATTCTCGGATTCACCCATCCGTCTTCTCGGAATCATATTCTCTGATTCACTCATCTGTATTCTCGACATCATATTATTAGATCCACCCTTCTTGATTATTCAGCATGACACCAATTAAATTCTCGGTATGAATCTTTACATCTTACTATGATCTTCAGGTTCCGGAAGTCGACTCCGAACTTCTTCACTCTGAAATTTTGACTCAGCAAGTTGACTCTGAACTTATCAATATGAACTTCTTCTTCAGCTTGTCGACTCTAAACATGCCGCTATGAACTTCTGACTCAGGAATTCAACTCTGAAAATCTCACTGTGAACTTCTTCTTCATGCAATTTGACTCCGAAATTCTCAATTTCCAATCTCTGAATTCAAGGCTCCAAAATCTTTGAACACCATGTTCCGAATATTCAATATACTCAGTTCCGAATCTTCAATCTTCCATCTACCAAATTCTAAGAAAATCAATGTATCTTTCCATTATGAAAACTTCCCCATGATCAACAAATAAAAATCCATAAAAACAATCTCTTCCTTTAGCTTATTCCAAACAATCTACCCATTTGGATTTTGTTGTCATCCATGATTTTATAAATCACCAAACTTTTCAACCTTAAGCAATGGATTACTTATCAATAATTCCAAGCCTATGTGAGCTAACTCATTGTAGGAAACAATAATCATTAATAGAAAAACCATGTTGTCTATAGGTAGTGAAAATGACATCTTCGACTTCATACATCTTCACCATCATGCATCCTGTAAAAAAATTCATGTTCATTCCTACAAAAACTCCAACAAACAGTTAAAATATATCACATACACACGTAGTGCTTAGTTCATAGCTTACCCACAACTCTCTCTTTAAACAATACATTTATGATACAAACAACTTCTCCCCGTTGAAAAAACAATCCAAAGGTAAGAAGAGAAAGGGGATGGAACAAAATACCTTATCCTTGAAGAGAAAGAGGTTGGACACCCATGTTCAACTTCAATATTGAGAATGATTCCTTTGGCATAGGTTTTTTGAAAATAGCACCAACTTGTTCAGTAGATGGATCATATTCAAGTTTAAGTTCATTCTATTCAACATTCTCTTTGACGAAATGATATTTGATTTCAATGTGATTTGAATGAGAATGTTGGACATGATTCATGATAAAATTAATTGTGCATTGATTATCACAGCCCAAGAGTAAGGGTAGCTTCACTTCAACGAACAAATCTTCCAACTTTGTCTTCATCTAGATATGTTGAGTAGCGACCATGGTGGAAACAACATATTCATCTTCACCCACAATAAGTGTCACATAATTTTGCTTCTTCGAGTGCCATACAACTCAACTTTTTCCTATAAAGAACACTCCACCAGATGTGGTTCTTCTATCACCAACATTTCATGCCCAATCGGCATCTGAATAGCCAGAAAATTAAATGTTATTTGAGCCACTATACATGTTTCCGAATTCTACTATACCTTTTATGTATCTAAAAATTCTTTTTCCAGCAACAAGATGTGATTCCTAAGGAGCACTCTGCAATCTTTCACATAAGGTAACAGAAAATACAATATCTGGTCTTGATGAAATAATGTATAACAAACATCCAATCACCATTCTATATTCTTTCTGATCAAATTATTTTGCTTCCTCATCTTTGCTTAGCTACGTTTCCATTCTGATATGTGTTGATACAGGTTTTGAGTTTTCCCTCCCAAACTTATTAAGATATTCCATAACATACTTATCTTGGGATAGAAAAATGAATTGGTTCTATTTCAAAATTTGTAACCCAAGAAAGTATCTCATTTCACCCATCATGGAAATCTTAAAGACATTATTCATTTCTTCAGCAAACTTTCATAGCTTCTTTCATCATTCCGAGAAAAAATAATGTCGTCCACATAGACAATTACAATGAGAGAAAGATCTTGGATTTCGTTGATGTACAGATTTTTGTGAACCCTCCCTTTCATGAAGTTCATCTCCTTTAAGAAAGTACCCAGTTTGGAATACCATGATTTTGGAGCTTTCTTTAGCCCATACAAGTCTTTCTTCAACCTGCACAGATAAATTTCATTCTTCCAAACAACAAAGCCACATGGTTTCTCAATATAAACTTATTCTTTGATATAAGCATTATGAAATGCTGATTTAACATCCATTTGAATAATTTTGGAGCCACGTTGTGTAGCAATAGCAAGAAAGAATCAGATAGTTTCTAATCTGGCTACCGGAGAAAATGTTTCTTCAAAGTCATTTCCTTCAATCTGAGAGTATCCTTTGCAATAAAATCTTGCATTATTTATAATAACTTCACCTTCTTTATTCACCTTGTTCCATAAGAACCATTTAGTGCCAATAATGTTATTACTTTCAGGCTTGGGTACGAGTTCCCATGTGTCATTATATTAAATTTGTTCTAAGTCTTCATTCATGGCTTGAACCCATTCCGGATGCTCAAAGGCTTCTTTAACATAATTTTATTATACTTGGAATATAAGGAAGTATGTGATATAGAATTACTTGTTATTCTTCTATAAAACATGTGACGTTGATCACCAATAACATCTTGATCATTATTTTGTTTCATCAGCCTTGGATAATTTTTTTGTGTGACTTCCTCATCACTTGATATGGCTGAATCTGATTCTTCATCTTGATTAGGATTTCAATTCATTGCATCCTAATCAGAATCGTTAACATTATCTTCCCCATCTTCCTAGCCTGTCTGTACATTCTTATCTTTTCTTGGAGTTTCAATGACATTTACATCAACTGCATCCCCAATTCTTCCCGCTTCTTTGTTAATGCATCTATAACCTCTTCCTTCTATTGCATATCCAAGAAAAATTCCGTCGTCTCATTTCTGCTTAAATTTTCCACTTCTTCCACCTTTCTCCATTATAATGCATGGGATCCCAAAAACATTAGCTTGCTTCATACTTGGAGTAATTCCATAGAAAAGTTCATATGTTGTCCTTTTTGATTGGGCCTATAGAAACATAGATTTTGAATGTAAACAGTTGTACTTGTATCTTGCCTCCAAAAGTAATGAGTAATTCCACGTTCAAGAAACATGGTTCTTACCATTTCCACCAAGCTTCTGTTCTTCCTTTCAGTAACCCCATTTTTTGAGGTGTAAATGGATCACTATATTCATGCTGAATCTCATGCTTCTCAAGATAGTCTTCAAATTCTTCACTTCTATACTCTCCACAAATATTTGTTCTCACCTTCTTCACAAAGTACTCACATTCATTCTCAGCTTTCCTTCTGAAGCATTTAAACATTTTCAGGGCGTCTGACATGTGCTTCATAATCATAACACACGTAATGTGAGTATAATCATCAATGAAAGTGATGAAGTAATTGTCTCCATTTGTTTATTGTTTTCTCATCGACCAATATATATCAGAATGTATTAGTTCATGGGATTGTTTAGAAAAACTTTCAACCTTCTTATGCACAACACTTGTAATATTTCCTTTCTGATAGGTAGTGTAACACCAATCTCTTCTTCTTTTCAAATCTAGAATATCTCGAACATTGTCCCTTTAAGATATCTTTCTCATATTTGTCTGACAAATCTATCCAAGTCTTATGCGCCATAACTGATTTTCTACCACTATGGTCATGTAACAAGAGTTTTGTGAATTTCCATCTTGAAAAAGATTTCCTTTGGTTCGTTGGCCTCTTGTAACAATCATCCCATATTATTCACTTTTCACAATAAATCCATCATTCTTGAAGATAAATTTGTTATCCTCATCACACAATTGTGACACACTCAGCAAGTTATGCTTCAGCCCCTCAACATACAGAGTTTTCTTGGACTTTAATTTTTCTTTTCCAATGATGGATGATCCAACACCTATGATTTTTAATGATTCAACGTTGCCAAATGTCGTTGTACCTTCATTAAACTTCTTCATATTATTTAGCTACTTTAAGTCTCATGTCATATGTGAAGAACAACAACTATCAAGTATCCATGGTCATTCTTCCTTTATAACATTAAGAGAAGTTTCAACAACAAGTGCTTTTCCTCCTTTCACCTCTTTCTTCTCCTTCGGCTTCTGTGAATTAAGAACCTTTTTTGAGAAAGTAACACCACAAGACAGCCTTTTTCAAGGTGTCCAGGTTGTTCACAACTTTCAAAAATGGTTTCCAGAGGCTGGAACCTATTTTCTGTCTTGACATCATTCTTCTCAACATTTTTCAAGAAAATGTTTACACTCTTATTCCTTTGAGGATATTGACTCCCCCTTAATCTCTACTTTTCAAAACCTGTGGGGTAGTGGTAATAATGTTGATTGAACCAACACATATTCGTTGTAAGCTCGCATCCACCACAATACCAAAAATACCCAGAGAAGGAGTACCTTCCTCTAAAGCTTTTGTTCTGATGCCTCCTTTTTTCTCTTTCTTTAGCCCAACCAACCATTCTTTTGTTAGCAAGATTGCTCTGCTAGAATTCTGCCTTCTCTGATTTTTCTTGTTTTTCACCAGTGTGAGACTTAGGTTTCCATGAAACATATGAGTTCCCAGGAATGCTAGTCTTGGCCACATAAGTAACTTTTTCAGCTTTCTTCTTCACAACAAACAAGTTTACTTTTCTATTGAACTTTCTCAGAATGTGCTTGTTGAGAGCTTTCACCAACATCAGTAGTTGAGTTTTGAAAAAAATGTTTTTATTCAACTTCAGAGAGCTTCTTTTGAATGAGTTCTAATTCTTCCTATTTTTCCTTTAGCTCTACTCTCATGTGCTCATTTTTATTTTTCTCATCTTCAAGAGACTTATTCAAGTCTTCAAGCTCTTTATCAAGTTCTTCTTTATCATTGGCATGATTGGATGCTAAGAAACATTCATCTTCCAACTTTTTTAAGCTTCTCCAGCCTTCTGATCATCCATAAACATTCCTCTAATTCTTCTTTCAGATGCATCTCATGCTTAGTTTCTTCTTATTCCGAGCAGTTGCTTCTGAAATCCTCGCCATTCACTATTGCAATGAAAGTATTATCAACACCATGCTCAACTGATTTTTCGGATTCAACATCAGTTTTATTCATCTTTTTCATTTATGGATAGGAAGCTTTTTCTCTTAGATTTGAAGAACTTATTTTCTTTCAATGACACTCTATTTCCACCCTACTTCTTCCATAACTTTCTTGTATTTATTTCTTCTTCATCACTGTCTCCTTCATTCTACCTTCGAGGAAAGTTATCCACAAAGTGACCAATGCCTCCACATTCAAAAAACATCAAGGGAAGTTTTCCCTAGTATTTCCCTATTCCTCTTTTAACATTTTTTTAAAACAAGGATAAAATATCATTAATATTTTTACATACCTCTCTTTCAATGTTAGAGTCACCACCATCTTCTTTAGTCAATATATTCTTAGATCTATCCTTCTTTATGGCTTTGAAATATTATTCACTGTTAACCATTGTCATGGTCTTCATAGATTTTTCGCATCTTATTTTATATGTAATGAGTGTACAATGAAAATCAACAAGAGATAGAGTCTCTGAGTCTATGTCTTCTAATGAAGATACCTTCGCATAAAATTTATCAGGAAGATTCCTCAAGATCTTTTCCACCACAGTAGTGTCTTTTAGCTCTTCACCATGACATTTGATGGTACTAACAATATTGTTTACCCTGGTCAAGAAATTCCCAACAGATTCATGTTCTCCCATCTTCAAGTCTTGATACTATAATCACTAGATTTGATGTTTTTCCTTCTTGACTTTTGTATTGCCTTCATATGTGTTTTTCAGTTTGTCCCATATATGTTTGGCTGTGGCCACTCCTTTTACTATTAAGAATTCACTTTCAGAAAGTGAAGTCAATATAGAATTCGTGGCTCTTCCATCATTATAAAGAAACTTCTAGTCAACATGTGTAAGTGGAAAATTGTTTTCAATGGGGGGAAACCCAACTGTTGCAGCTCCAAGAACATCATAACTAATAGACATGAGATACGGTAGAATTCATTCCTTCTAGATGTGATAGTTATTCCTATCGAATACTAGAATTCCTTTATTGTTCACATAATTCAGATTCTCCATCAGCAAGGAAAACAAAGGCAACCTCCCTGTGATACCACTTGGAGTGACCCAGTTGGAGTAATGAACCACTGCGAGGGGGGGGGGGATCAGTGGTACCAATTTTTCTCCTATTATGTTCCCTAAAAATGAGAACAACATTTATCTCTTGTTAATGATATACATCCCTACTAAGAAACAAACATTCACACATCCAAAGGAACACAACAATTAACAAGGTTCACTATTCAATAACAATAGCTATGTCCTTGGTATGGTTGGAAATAATCCAGCACCATACAATCCACAATGAAAACAATCCTTTGATTACAACGAGTAGGATAAACCCTTACACATGTGAAGCATTGTGAAACAATCACACTAGTGCATGTGCACCCACTTAGCACAATAGGGAAAAGTCTCTTTTCTTGTAACAACATATGTTACCTGCACTTCCTTTGAAATAAACATGTGTATGCAAGTTCAGCACAAATATTCACTTCCTTACCCAGAAGAAGGGTAAGGACTCCTTGGAATTAAGATAGACCAATTACAGTCCGAACATCCCATTATGAATCTTCACTCTGAATTTTCCCAATCTGATTCTTCAGTCTGAATCTTCCTCAGTCTAAGAAACTCAATAGGGTGATAGCCAGTATTGATTCCCCATTCTGAATCTCCACTACGAATTTTTCACTCCGAATTATTCACTCCGAATTTTCTTCTTTACTCTTATGCTTCAATCCGAGTCTTCCTCAGTCTGAGAATCCCAATACGGTGACAAACAGTACTGATTCCCCATTCAGAATCTCCACTCCGAATTCTTGACTCAGAATTCTTCACTCTGAATTTTCTTATTCACTCTGATTCTTCAATCCGAGTCTTCCTTAGTCTGAGAAACTCAATATGGTGATAGCCAGTACTGATTCCCCATTCTGAATCTCCACTCCAAATTCTTCACTCCGAATTCTTCACTCTGAATTTTATTTATCACTCTGAATCTTCAATCCGAGTCTTCCTTTAACCCGAGAAACTCAATAGAGTGTCAACCTGTATCAAATTATCGTTTCAATTGAAACTACAATGAAAAACTCAGTCGGCCACACACTTCTTTCCCTATCTAGATTATAATAGCTTATCTCACTATAGCATAATCAATCAAATTACTTAGTACATTGATCTTCTTTTATAGGTGCTCCAATGAATGATTAGGAGGGAAACAAAAATAATTTTCCCGCTCACTTAAATTCACCCAAATCATGATTTCTCCTATAATATCGGAGTAATTAAGACATTATAAAGGCTTATAGAATCTCCCTGAATCTTCTTCCCCTTCATGATTTAGAGATTTGGCATTTTCCAGATAAGACCATGTTATGCAGGTTTCTCCGTGTCACATTCTCGGATCCACTCTTCTGATTTATCAGTATCACATTATCGGATTCACTAATCTGTCTTCTCGGTGTCATATTCTTGGATTCACTCATCTTTCTTCTCGAAATCATATTCTAGGATCCACCCTTCTTGATTCTTAGGCATGAAAACAATTCAATTCTCGGTATGAATCTTCACTTATGGCTATGATCTCCAGGTTCAGCAAGTCGGCTCCGAACTTTTTCACTTCGAACTTCTAACTAAGCAAGTCGACTCCGAACATCTCGATATGAACTTCTTCTTCAGCAAGTCGACTCTGAAAATCCCGCTACGAACATATAACTCATGAAATAGACTCTGAACTTCTCACTACGAAATTCTTTTTCATCAATTCAACTCCAAACTTCTCAATTTCTAGACTCTGAATTCCAGACTCTGAAATTGTTGAACACCAGGTTCTGAATGTTCAATATACTCAGTTCCGAATCTTCAAACTTACAGCATACGAATTCTTAGAAATTCAACGTAGCACTGTTTTATGAAATCTTCTTCATGATAAATAAATGACAATCCATGAAAACCATCTCATCCTTCATCTTATTCTTAATAACCTCTATATTAATTTTCATCATCATATGATGTCCTGTAATTACCATTCGTTGTGTTAGATACTGAGGGAGTCATCATTGACTACCTAATAGGTGGTTCACCTATTAATCCTAGGTTGGAAATGATGGATCATTATTAAGGAATTATAGGGATTTCATGTGGTATGATGGTGCTATAAAGGGAAACAATATTCATGGATGAATCCCTTTGTCAAGAAGCATCCTAGTCCTTCCCCATCATTCGCATTGACTACTCATTATTGGAGTTGGTGGAGTGGGGATTATTTAGACATACTCTTTGGCATATGGGACCAGTTAGTTTTTGTAGTGGTGAAACCCAGTGGTATCCTTCCTTATCTGCTATTGAGATGTTTTTGTGGATGATGTGACTCAAACATACCCTGCAAAATTTTTTTCGGGATGATATCTCTAGGGTAGATATCCAAAGAATATATCTATAAAACTGGTGGAGGTTTTACCCCTTGTATCCCCTGGGGCTACTGGTGTTGGTGAGGAGGAAATGTCTTTATGTTATGGATGACCATGTGCATTTTGTATATTATCCCCACCTATATGTACCTATGCGTGAGGGTGTTGATAACCCTCATATGAATGATTATCTAGGGTGAATTTCTGATTGGGTGAATATAATTTGAATGTGAGGTGTATGTTTTTGTGAATGTGTAGTCATAATGGTTTGTTTACTCAATGTCTCCCCATCCATAATTCGTGGTGGTGAGAGGTCACTAGATACCTAAAGCATGATCCTTTAAGTCATACGGATTCCTCCATCTGTATAGTTGTAGGGAATGTTATTCGCAATGGCATTACATCACCCATTCCTCTATAAGTGAACAAGGATCCTATATAATGAGGTCACATATTGACAATACCTAATATTAACTACCCCTAATTAAATGGAGAGATTTATATTGGACTCAAGGTTTTATTGTATGTATCTGGAAACAAATATCCATATTTGGTGGCTGGAAAACTTGATAGTGCTCCAGAAACTACTATTCCCCATGATATAGGGGAGGATATTAATATATAGTTAACCATTTTATTTATTTGATGCTTTCTTTTGGGTGTATGGGCATCACGCCCACAACCCAATGTTTCCCCCAAATTAACACTTATTAATGATAAGTATCTTTCAACACCTTCATTAGTGATGTCCAATCATTGATTGAAAATAAGAGATGTTATGTCACTTCATCTATCCATGGACTCATAATTTGTGTACTATAACTAGTCTATGTATACCACATAGATTTGATTCATGTTCATGAAACCCATTCATAGTGCATTATCAAGGTGGACACGAGTTAATTATGATTCAATTGTCTCGAATATGAAGAATCCTTCTGTCATGTTGTGATATCATGTTGGATGAATTCCATCAAGTATGGAAAATGGGTTTATAAGGTACAAGTAAGGTCTTCCACTTTTTGGAGGGAATGTCATGTGTGACCATACTTGGTGTAGAACCCAAATAATCTTATAATGATTAATATGAAGTTTACTCTAGAGGAATAATCCATTGGAAGATTTTTACTTCTGGAATCCCATTTTTATTTCTAGGTGTAAGAACTACCTACCAAATCATGAATTTAAAAACTTTTTGGACAAGGATTAGAATGTCATGTTGAGAAAGATCGGGTCATAGGCTCAAATCCGTTTTGTGATGGATCAAAACATCTAGGTGAGATGGATTAAGTGATTTGGTTAGCACTATGTAGAGACAAATCATACTATCATCTTCAGATAGATAGGTTGGTTATGTGTGTCCCCATGGGTATGGTTTTCACACTTTGATTCTGGCTTTTGGGATTGAATATCACTAAGAAATATTAGATAACAATATATGTGAGATATGTTTCAAAACCTACCTTGTTAAATTTCATTGATTATGGTAATCTTATAGGACTAATACATGTAGTTTAACATCGTGTAGTAAGGATGTTTGTTTAACATAAGTAGTTCTAATGATGGATGGTGGGGATCACACATTGATTTTTTTTCAATTTAAGTGAAACACCGATGAGAATATGGTTTAATCCCCTAACCTTAAACAATACATAATCATGAGTTAATTTAATAATTCACAATGATGATCATTTCAGGTTTAGAGATTTATAGAATTAGGTCATAACTTATACATAAATACTTGAATAATACAAGTAGACATGTCAACATACTATTCATTTTTTCCATAAAAAAACTAATCTCAAAATAAACATGTCGAGTTCCATGTTGTAGATAGCATGACATATCTTTAATCCCATACATGACCCTATTAATATTTAAGTCCTATGAAAATAATTTCAAAACATGATGTGAGCATAAAAATCATACAATGTGATACATAAAGAATTAAAAAATATATTTTTTGAAAACAACATGTAAACCATAAATAATATAGCATAATGTAAAAAATGTCACCTTAAAGAAGTAGGAAAAACACTTCACTGAATATAATCTCAATTATTACCTTTTGATTAACCAAAATATTACCATAAATCCAATATAGAAGAATGTATATCATATAAAGGTAATACGGTAAATAAACATACTTAAATGGAATTACCATACGGCTGACATCCATACATATCACTATATGGAATAACCTTACGACCAACATCTATACCCAATGCATTGGAGTTTATAATGTAACCACCCATCCTTGGTTTAAAATGGAACCACCCACCAATTTTTTTATCATGTAACCACTATTCAAATGGTCATGTAACATTATATAATCATAACACCTAAAATATTTAAAATATAAACATTTTAGTAATAAAATTTAATTTGCAATAACAAGATATCATTTCAATATATTGAAATAATCAACCCATTTCAAAAACCATTTTCAATACCAAAACATCAAAAAGAGAATAATGGATTTTTTTTTATTTTAAAAACATCAAGGCTTATAGAGATAGTCAAATAACTATTTCAGGGTGGAGAGTTCATTGTCACTGCATATGTTAAAACCATTTGATTTGTCATTTAGTAAAACGATTCATAGAAAAAATCATCTTTTTGAAAACCAATGAAATAAATTAATATAAGAAAGGTATAATTATAAATCATATAAAATAAGGTGGTGTATAACATCAATATATCCCTCAATCAAGGAGATTGAGATGAATTACCTTACCAAAATTTGGCAGCCTAATGGTGTCACATTAAAATTTAGAAAATGAGTTGATGAGAAGGAAAAGGGTCTCTCATAACGTAGACATAAAATGTAAAAAAATAAGTATATATAAGAACATATCCCAATATAAGAAAATTTAAATTAAAATACACAACATAAAATAATTCATAGACTATGAAAGGACGGTGAAAGGTTCCCTTAACTCGTGTCTTACTTGACTCGTTCATTCATTAATTTATTAAATAATAACAATATGTTAATTACTTATATTATCAAGGCCATTTTACGGTTTACTATTCCATTTATATCACATATTACCATGTTATTAGAATTATATAATTATTTATGTTAATATACGTCGTTTTGTCGATATTGGGTACTGGAGTCAAAAATGATCTTGTTGTAATTACAATTTTTCCATGTGGTCAAAAGTAAATTATCTCCATAATATTATTCATATATATATCAGATATATCTATAATATATGTATTATAATATTCTATAACACTTGGTGATAATAAATGAAATTCACCTTTCATGGAGACCGTAAGTCGTATGTACAAATGAGCGCTACCTTCATTTCAATTTCATATTTAATGTATTGAAAACTCAATGTTACATAGTTATATTATAATTATTTTATAATATAACATTATATATATGTTACATACTTTCATTAATTTCTGTCTTTATGTGTTATATGTATGTTATGAATGAGTCATATCACTTTGAGGGCGCGGTAGTCCGCACTTTCTCAAATGAAATTATCTTATTTATACAACATAAAAAGCATTAGGGTATGTCATAAATGATAAATAAAGAATAATATAGTTAAAATAAATATCATATATATCACATATAATTTTATTGCCATCATAATGGCTAACATAAATGGTCGTAGGGGAAGATTGAATAATTATCATTTCGTGAGGCAGTAGTTCAACATCCAGAGAAACAATATGTTCTCTACCATTTAGATTGAGGTGTGTGTAAGTGTAGTTCAAATCCTTATCATAAAAATATCATATCATATTTAGAATATTTTTTTATTTATGTAAACAAATAATAGAAATATAATAGTGAGTGGAGAGGGTAAAAAAATAGAATGGAACTTGAGGGAAGACGTTATCTCAAATAAGGTAACATATTTTTATTTGAGACAAAGGGCTATCTTGAATTGAATTATACCTAGGGGAAGAATTCTAGGAGGAATTTATGAATGTTTTTAGCTTATTAGAGCCAATTTGGGATGAGAAATGGGTATTTAGAGGTGTTTGTATTGGGTTATAGGTGGTGTCCTTTTATAAGAGGAAGGAAGGGCACCTTAGAAAAGTTTGACAGTATTATTTTATTATTAATTTATTTTCGAATTATAATAACACCAAAGTGATATATTTATATTATCAGATGAGTATGGTTTTAGATAATATCATACAATGGGTTTTATACAATCTTAGGTTACAAATGTAACCTTACAATTTAGCTTTAACCCTTAGTTAACTAATTTTTCTTTTACCATGTCTACATGTATATTAATAATATATGGTTACCATAGTTACTATAAAATTCAAATTGAGCCTCAAGTGGTTAATTAATGACATTTTAAAACTTAAATAATTTATTTTTCTGAATCATTTATTTTTTGGACTATTATATCGTTTAAAAGAATAGTATTTGTTTTATAAACTCATTTATGTCATTTTATATACTATTCAAATAATGACCATTGAAAAATACTTAACAACATGATTCTTTTGAAAACCCTTAATTAGATCAATTATAACAAGTAATGATCATCCATAATAGCCGTGGATGGTGCAAAAAGTTTAAAAGATATTTTATTTTAATATTTATAATCTCATTTATTTAAATCATTCATTAATAAGGTATTCACTACATTATCATTGTGTCATAAATATATTTATTTATATGATTTCTAAAAAATATAATTCAAAAACATGATTTTGTAAATATTTTTATATTTATATTGACTATTTATAGCCTAAATTATATATTATATAACCCCATATAAAAAATGTTTTACTAAAAGATAAATGTTTAGGTTATATTTTCCATATCGTTATATTAAAAGTAATTAAATGTAATTTTCACACACAAGAGGATCCATGGGTTCCTAAACTAGGCCCAAGGATGTACATGGTCATTATTATCTCATTAAATACAATTAGGACTAGGTTTGTGTAATTTAACATTATTTTAATAAAATGTTTTTACCCTTATTTACCAGATCTACTCTTTAACTATGGTAAATAAAATATTTATGGAATTCAAAATTTATAATGTCTAAACATTAAAGTTACCAATTTAAAAAATCAGGACATCCTGATTCCAAATATGGAATAAATTTTTTATATTTCAAAACATGTATTTTTCACAAATTAATTTAAAATTAATTTCCATTGTCAAAACAAAAATAACTATTTTTATGAAGTAAAAAACCACCAAATGATTCACATGTGTTTATTTCCAATTTCAAATTTAAAATACTAAAAATGAATAAAATTGGATTAATTGATAAAAATATAATAAAATTACACATTAAAAACAATTAAAATTATAATATAACTATATAAATATATTATATTAAATGACAGCTTTGAATTAAAATGTTTTATTTTGTTACTATTCAATTAAAAAATAACCATTAGCAGAAAAATAAAAAAACATAATGCAAAGTAAATTTTTATGTTCCTATTATAAAAAAAAGTTTTTTTGTTAAATAAAATATATAAAGGTTTTAAAAATTGGACATAAAATGGGTTCTCTATCAAACGGTGGAAAAACTGCATTTTTAGAAAAAATAATTCTTATATCTGAGAAAATGAATTTATTCATAAATAATATATAGAAAACATATAAGATTATTTTAAAACATTATATTTAATATATATCATATATTTTTCGTTAAATAAATATTCATAAAGAGATATATGAAAACCAAATGATTCTTTTTTAATTTGTTTTTCATAAAAACACATCCATTATATTCAATTGGTTTTATTTCCACTTTTAATAAATTTGGAAACCAAGGAATCATCATTTAAACATTAGTAAAACATATTTCAAAATTCAGTTTATAGTATTCATTCACTCCATTAAAATGGCTACACATTAATTACCATTTAAAATAATAATATTGTTGTTGTATTGTTTTTCTGTATAACTGAAGGTTTTGTGCAATGTATGATTTCAGAGATGCGTGTTGGATTGTGTCGAGTACGCAATCAGAAAAAGAATCATATTTAACATAAAATTAATATCTTATTCATAAGTATTAATTTATTTAAAAAATTATTATTATATAAATATATCTTTGGTTACATCCTTCACCTCATTTGGAAATTGTGTTCTCAAAATTTAAAAATTGGGATTGGAGACATCTTTGAAAGTCCCACATCAAAAAATAGTCAATAAAGGTATCCATTGAAAGAAATAAGATATGTAAAAAGGTAACTCTAGATAATACATACTAGGATTCCATGAAAACATGGATATGGAAGTGAATAATAACCATAAATTCATGATTGAGATTGATAGAAAACATGATCAGGAGAAAGTCATCCACCATAAAACAACAAACTTTTGATATGATAAACAATCATTGATTCCCTAGTAGGAAAAGTAAATGGATAAAGTTTTTTTTATGATCCCATTACTAAAGATGGAGAATTTATTTTCTATATTGTCAAAGAAAATATTGAAATATACATACTTTTAGGTATGAAAAAAATCCCCAAGATTGGCCTCTGAGCGGCGACGCCTCTTTCATCTCGCTCACTAGGGTTTCTATTTCGATTTCATTCCCTCCCATCCTCCGGTGTGGCTCTGTGAGGGTCAGTGATGATGTCCTCTGCTTGTCATTGGTAGGATATGGTGATTGATGGTGAGGATCCGTTCGACCACATCGGCTCGCTGAGGGATTTTTGATTTTTTCGGCTGTTGTTTCCAGAAGCATCGCCTCGACGGCATGTTGGGCATGGCTTCGTCTGTCCTTCTGAAGGAACTGAATGAGTGAATCTGCCCTCATCTTACCTGCTCAGCGATTTTTAGGTGTTATTTCTTTGATCCTCAGTTTTTTGTCGGTGGGTGATGGCCTCAGCTGGGCTGGATTTGCCTCAGGCATGGCTCGGTGCTGGTCTCGGTGTCGATCGGAGGGGGGAGGGTCTCCTGTTTCTGCCTTCTGGTGCCTGCAGCTCTCCTCACAGGTATGCCTTCAGTTATTTATCATTTGGTGTTGAACACATTGAAATGGTGGTGGAATTCATGCATTTCATGTTGGTGTGTGCTCCTTGTTGTGATTGTTATGTTGATTGGGTTAGAATGATGGTGGAATTCTGTTTGGGAGTTTCTGCTCACTGTGATTGTTTTTTTCTAGTGACATGCTATTCAAAACTTCTTCATTCTAGATTTTCTTCAATGATTGCCTCAGATGAGGCTGGGGTGGGGCTTTTTTGTTGTTTGATCTTGTTTTTTGAATTTTGGACCATTGGAGCATGATTTGATGTTTTAAGACGATAAAGTCATGTATCTTGTTTTCTCACTTTTACCATAAAAGATCATTCTTAATAATAAAAGTTATTTTTCAGGTATAATTTCATCCTTTAATAATTTTATACGAATAACTCATCTTTTCTCCAAATGATGAGTACTCAAAATGACATGGTCCCACTAGAAGCGTTAGAATCATCTTCTATAAAATCACATAATCCAAAAAAGTTGAACTATATATTTTTTTCATTCTTTAAACATTAAAAAAACAAAAAAGGTGAGTACAAGATCAGATAATCCCCAAAAGGATAATCATTAATTAAAATAAATACTACTCGTAATCCCCAAAATTAAACAAACAATACCCAAAGTTCAAAAAATACAATTCAATAAAAAATTGCCATTAAAATTATTCAAAATAATACAAACTATGTTTGAAACCCAAAATTCGTAATGATTTTATCACATATTCATCCAAGATAAATCGTTACATTTATCTCCAAATAACATCGACTACTCTTGAAGTCACATTATTAAAGGTAATTAACCTAATAACATATTCTCTATGATAGGTTAATCATTCCCGCAAATAACCCAATTCTCTATAATTTCACAATAAAAACATAGATTCTTCAAATATAAAATTCCATCATTACTCTTAAAATGAAATCCCATAGTATTCTATTTTCCTTAGTATATAGTGTCCCCAAAACAGAAAACTTCTTCCAAAATAACATATATCACTTAATAATTAAATCATTTTTATATACAAAGGATATACATTTGAAAATGAAAAATATCCAAAATCAAATTATTATTGATCAATAAAATAAATTAACTAAAAACAATAACTCATAATAACCAGGCACATCATGTAGGCTAGTGGTAGGCGATGCACCAATGTCTCCCTTCAGTAGTGGGTTTGATTCCCATAACCATACTGGACACAAGGGGTTGTCATCGATCCTATGGGTTGGCCTTTCTCTAAAACTATATAATTCTTATAACATTATCAGAAAAAGATAATTTCCTCAAAAATAACCATAACATATTTTATCCTCAAAGGTTATCTAATACCTTTTATTTTTCATCCCAAAATGTATAACCATTAATCACCTCAAAAGAAAATATCATATTAACCCCTAAGTTTATCCATTCGGTCCTCACAAGAAAAGATAATTATTTAATGAACACCATTCTCACATTTCAAGAATCAAGGTTACACATACTAGAAAAAGTCTTCCAATTTAATCCCATCATCAAAATAACCTTATTAATTTTAAGCATTTCATCTTTCTAAAATATAACATAACTCTTGAATCACTGATATGTAGACTTCTTAGTCATTAAATGTTATTCCTGATCCATTAACCATTCTTTTCCAACTTATTATGTTTTAGTTGTTTACTACAAACACAGTCATGAATCATATCCTAAGAATCAACAATGTAAAAACATCTACTATGATGTAATCCATACATTTCATCGGTCATTGTCTGTTTCCACATCTTTAATTGGGATGCAATAAGGTATTGGTAAATATATATTTGTATGGTCCTACAGATCGAATTATTAAACCCAATTTGTAGGACATCTATTTGTATAATTACCATGCACACCACATTTAAAACCTTCAATTGATCCTTTAGAAAGATCTTCATTATTTTCTTAGATTCAACTGTACAATTCCTTTTAACATGTAAGGTTCATGCATTATGTACTTCATTACCACATCAATATCATCTTCCATTCCCTTGAAATAATTTTCCTAGATGTTTCATTCCACATCCTTGACACTTAGGGTTTTCAATATACGCACCACTATGATTATTACCTAAACATCCATAGGTATTTGTTTCTCTTTTTTACGATTCCTTTTAAAAATCACCAAGGTTCTGGTGGTCAATAATGAATCATGTTATTTGGTTGAAAATAACCACAAATTTCTCATCATAGCTCCTATTTCATTTGATTTATTATCCATAAATCTGTCACAGTTTTCATCACATCCATTATTACATTGGTTTTTTTAGATCAATCCATTTACTGAAACAAAAAATGTCAGTGTTATTATATCATTAAAATCATCTTATAATATCTTATGTGGAGGGTAAATACTATGATATAATTATTCATGTTATATTAAACTCATTAAATTTATCTAAAGTAACTATTATTCATTCTAATATTCTAACAATTACTGTTATGTCACTTATGCTAAAATAACACCCTAACCTCTAAAATTATCTGAACTCACCATTGATACCAACTGTAAATCCCCATCCTTAAACATTACATAATCTTGAATTATGTTAATAATTCACATTGAGGATATTTTTAGATTCAGAGAATTATAAAATTATGTCATCAAATATACATAAAATAATTAATAATATAACTATACACTTCTAACCACTATGGGTTTTTCCATAAAACAAAAACTCTTAAAAAAAGAAACATTTAGAGTTCCATGTTTTAGAGAGCATGACTTTTAATTAGTCCCATCTATGAATATATTCATATTTTAGCCCTATGAAAAATATTTCATAACATGGTATGAGAATAAAAATATCATTAATGGATACATAAAGAAGGAAAACTGTTAGTTTTTCAAATGAACATGTAAATAATGAATAATTTATCATAAAGTAATACATTTAACATTAATGAATTAGATGAAAAATTAATTGAATGTATGCTCAATTGTTACCCTTTTTGTAACCAATAGATTAGCATAAAGTCCACATAAAACAATGTATATCATAAAAGGTAACCTAGGATATAAAATATATAAATAGAATAACCATTTTTGTTGACTTCTACATAAATCACTAAATAGAGTAGCCAAACGGCTGACATTAATAACCAATTAATTGGATATTATAATGTTACCAACCATCCCAAGTTTATCACAGAATCACCTGTCATTTGGTTTATCAAGTAACCACCCATCAAATATCCAGGTACCATTATATAATCATATTGAAATAAAATATTGCATATTATCAACATTTCAATTATAACTTTTAATTTTCAATCACAAGATACCATTTCAAGATATTAGAATATGTCATCCATTGAAAAAATCATTTTTAATACCAAAACATCCAAAAAAATGAATAAGGGATTTTTTCCATTTCAAAATAGTAAGGCTTATAGAATAATCCAAATAATGATTACACGATTGAGATGTAATTGTCACCGCATACATTAAAAATATTCCTTTTTCATTTTGTAAAACGCATCAAATAAAAAAATATTACTTTTAAAAAATATTGAAATAAATTAAAATATGGTATAATTATACAATGTATAAAATAAGGTGGTGTATAACATCAAAATATTCCTCAATAAAAGGAGATTGAGATAAAGTCCCTTATGAAAATTTGGCTGCCTAACGGCGTCACATAGAGATTCCGAAATTGAGACGATGGGAGGGAACTAGGTATCTCATCACCTGGAAATAAATTTTAAAGAAATAAAGATATAGAATAACATATCCCAACATAAGAAAATTGATATTAAAATAAATAACCTCAAAAAAGTCTTTGACTAAAACAGGATGGCGAAATGTTCCCTTACCTCATGTTAAACATGACATGTTCATTATTTTATTTCCTGAATAATAATGTTAAGTTAATTTAAACATAATTCAGATCCTTTTTCAAGTTAATTATTTTATTTATATAACTTATTACCACATTATAAATACTACATATTTATTTATGTTAAAATCGTTCGTTTTGTTGATATGTGGTACTTGAGTCGAGAATGGTCTTGTTATATTTATAATTTGTCCATGTGGTCAAAAGTCCATAATCTAAAAAATATTATATATATTAAAATATATAATATATCTATTATATATTTATTTATAATATTCAATAATATTTGGAGATATGAAATGAAACTCACTGTTCCTGGAGGCAGTAAGCCCTACGTATGCATGAACACTACTTTGATTTCTATTTTATATTTAATGGAATAAAATTAGAATGAAAAATTGGTATAGTATAATTCTAGTGTAATATGATACTTTATATATGTTACATAATTTTATTAACTCCATCCTCTATATGTTACATTTTTTTGGAATAACGTGTCATATGACTCTGTGGGGGTAGTAGTCCACACTTCCTCAAATGAAATTATCATATATATATACAACAAGAAAAGCATAATGGAATGTTATAAATGATAATTAAAGATTTATAGAGATAAAATAAATATAATATATATCTTATATAATCTTTGTTCCTTTATAATTACCACCATAATATGCGGTAGTAATTTTTTGAACAATCATCGTTTCATGAGGCAGTAGTTCACTGTCCGCAGAATCACTTTGTTCTATACCCGTTAGATAGTGGTGTGTGTATGTCTAGTTATAATACATCTCTAATAACAACCTAATATATTGAGTATACTAGTTTTTTATGTAAATAAATAATAAAAATATAATATGAAGTGATGATGGAAAAATAATGGAACGGAACTTGAGAGAAGCCGTTACCACAAATCGTGTAACATAATTTGATTAGAGCCAAAGGGCTCTCTGGAATTTATTTATTCGTATGTGAATTATTATATGATTAAGCGAGGAATTTTTGGAGCTTATTGGTGTAGTTTTTGGATGTTCTAATGGGGTTTATAGGTGTGAGTATTGGTTTAGAGGTAGTGTTCTTTTTTTATATGGTTGAGGGGCACATTGGGAAATTTTGATAGTATTATTTTGTTATTTATTTATTTTAAAATTTTAATAACACAAAAGTGAGATATTTAGATTATTATATTATTATGGGTCTAAATAAATTATTTTAATTCGTTATATACATGTTTAGTTTAAAAATAGACCCTTATCAATTAGCATTAACACGTAGTTACGTAATTTAACTTTTACCATGTCTTCTAGTATATTTATAATATATGGTTACCATATATAATATAGAATTAAATTAAATCTACAACTAGCTTAGTAATGAAATTTTCAACCATATATAATTCATTTTACAGAATGATATATTTTTAAGAATATTTTATCATTTAATAAAATAGTATTTTTTGAAGGAATACTCATTTCTGTAAATTTATATACTATTCAAATAATGACTTTTAAATAATCTAGAACAACTATTTTCTTTTCAAAAACCTTTATTAATTAAAAGATGAAAGAAATAATCATCCATAAAATTCTTGGAGGTCATAAAATGTTCAATATAAATTTATTTTAATATTTATAATATCATTTATTTAAATATTTCATTAACAATGTAATCACTAAATCAGAATAGTGTCAAATATAGATATATTTATTTTATATGTAAAAATTATAAATAAAATACCAGGATGTTAAAAATATTTTTATATTTATCATAACAATTTATAGTAAAAATATAACTTATATAACCCTATATAAAAATTATTTTACTAAAATATATATGTTTATTTTATATTTCTGTTAACATTATATTAAAAGTAGTTAAAGGTCATTTTCACACAAAAGTGGCTCCATGGGGTCATAAAATCAACCAAAGGTTTCGCATGGTTGGAAATATCTAATAAAATAGGATTAGTACATGGTTTAGGGTAATTTAATATTGACATAATATAATTATTTCAGACTTATTTACTAGATTTACACTTTATCCATGGTAAATAATTTTTTTTTCTAATTTAACTATTCATAATTTATAAAAATAAAAGAATCATATTTATACAATTTGGATCATATAATTATGAAAATGGAATCTATTTTTTCAAATTAAAAACATTTAAATATTAGAAATTAATTTAAAATTAATTATTGTTGTCATAACCAAAATGCTTGTTTTTAAGAAATAAAAACTACCAAAAGATTGACATGTGATTTTGTCCAATTTTAAAGTGAAATAACTTTAAATAACCAAAATTGGATTAAAGGATCAAATATAATCCACAAAAACATTATAACCAATTGAGAGTACAATTAAACTATATAAATTAATTAATTTAAAAAGGCATCTTTTAATTAAAATGTAGTATTTTTTAAAATTCTTTAAAAATTAAACGTTAGGAGAAAAATAAAAATATTTAATCCAATGTAAATTTTGATGTTCCAATAATTAATAAGATGTTTATTTTTTCAAATTAAATGTATAATGTTGTCAAAAACTAGATTAAAAAAGGGCTCACCATCAAAGGGCAATAAAACTTCATTTTTAGAAAAATTCATCTTTTATCTGAAATAAATGAATTTATTCTTATATCATATATCAAAAACATATAATATGAATTTAAAGCATTACATGGAATATATATCATATATTTTTTCATTCAATAAAAATCAATAAAGTTTAATATCAAAACACAATTATTCACTTTTAAATATGTTTTCATAAAAACAAATCCATTATATTCTATTAGTTTTTATTCTTATTTCTAATAATTTGGGTAACCAATGAATCATCATTTAAACGTGTTAAACCCATATTTAAACATTCATTTTCTACTATTAATTCCCGCATTTCAATGGGTATGAGTTAACTACCATTTAAAATAATAATAATAATATAGTATTATTTTTCAGTATAACATAATGTCATGTGAAGTGTATGATTTCGGAGAAGCCTGTTGTTGCATGTCAAGTCAGTATCTGAAAAAGAATCACATTTAACTTAAAAGTAATATCTTATTCATATGTATTAATTTAAATAAAAAAATTATTATTCTATAAATACATTGTTTGTTTTATATAGTGTTGGGTTTATGTGTGAATTTTGTTCAATGTGTTATTGTTTTATCCCATGATGGTGAGAGATAGTGTAGGGATTTCATGTGGGAAATTACTATTGTGTGTGTTTAATATAAATATAGGGATTTATGGAGTTGGTAATACACATGGATGTTACATTGGTGTGGATTTGTTTCCAATTATAGTGGGGGTTGCATCAGATATTGATCATACGTGGGGAAACATGTGTTTATCAAACAAGGAAATTTATGTTGGGTCATCCCATGCGATTGATACACGGGGAATCATAATTTTGTTTGAAATTGGTTTAGTCTAGAATTTTATATAATTTATTGATGAAATTTTTAGGTATTTTATCATCGTGTTATTAAGACATAGAGCTAGGTATTTTTATGTTTTTTAACTTAGATGGTTTCATGTAGTTAAATATTATACAACTAGGTTGTGGAGCTTAGTAGATTTACATCCTACATCTAATTAGTTTAAGGGGACCATTCACCCTGGGGGACCATCATAAAAATAATGGAATATACATTATATGGGCATTCTAATAATTTTTTTTTTAAAATTTCCCTCAAATATTTTAACTAGAGGACTTATGTGGGCCCCAATAATGAACCTCTATGTGGGATACAACATGGGAACTACCGGGGATGAGTGGAAATCTTTAGGGACAAAATTGGTGTACCTATGCTTACAAGCTATATCCATTAGTGTACCTATGATTTAAGGAAATAAGTATCTTAATTATTGCAATAGAATCATTTGGATCATCATTTTTGGTAAAATAATGTTGTTGTGTTATTATTTATTGAGTTTAATAAAAATATTTTTGCGAGATTAAAGGGATATAATACAAGGTAAATACATGATTTCCAAAGGAATTGATTCATGCATGATATATGGCCATATGTAAAAAAAGTTTGTGTAAATTTAGTTTCTTTTTAGAAAATCCAACCTGTCATAGGGTTATTACTTGATGAACAATCAAATATTGAACATTTCAAATTTTTTCCCACAAAGAGGTCAATCCATAAAGATATATACCATTTAGGATACATTGATTCGTATGTTTCACGATTTTTGGGAGGATAGTATGTTGTAAGAATGAGAGTGGATTTTTTTCTGAAGAGGTTCTCCCATGAGTGTTTGTAATACGATATTAATAGCTACAATCCTCAATGGGTTGGGTGAAACTTCTTGGTCATAGATAAGGTTTTTGTGATTCTCATTCCTTTTCCATTGGTAATGGTCCCCGAATAATCCTTGATTCGATATCTACTTTCATGTGAAACTGTTTTTGCCTGAAATTTTATTTTTAATTACAAGCCTCCCTTCTTCCTACGTAGGCCTGGGGAATTATTTTGATATTTTTAGGGGCATATAACTCCTTGAAACCATTTTTTTGAAACTATTTTTCATTTGAAAACATATATATTCAGTCATCCATGAAGACATGTTCTAAATACACAATTTCGACCGTAAATGTTCCTCTGGGGTTCAGTATTTGATTCTTCCGCAACGTACTTACGTTGTGTGAGATATGTTTTTTTGTAAAAACATATTTCCTGTGTTTCTTCAAAATATTCCATAATCCCATTATATATTTTTTTGTAATTTTATTATTTCATTTTTCCATTATTTTGATCATTATTTATGTTGTAACATGTTATTCCTATTAATTATTATTTTATTAATTATTTATATGTTCATTTCATTTTTTTTATTTATTACCAACCCTATTTCGTATGAATGTTTTCTAAGATATAAAAATATGTTTTAACATAATTTTGGTAGTTAGGTGAACACAGTTTCGTTTTAAACACTAATGATCATTTCATATTTAATAAGATATATGTTTTTTACATGTATTGCTAAGATACTAGAAAAATAAAACCCTCATATTTATTCACTTGAAAAATTATGTAAAACATTATCAAATAACGTGTGTTTATGGATTGGGTTACTATAGTCAGATTTATAATAAATTATTTTTCTGAAATGATGAAATAAACTTAGTGAGAATCTATGGTGAATGATTATTGGATAATTCTATGTATAATATAACTACTTGATGTTTTTGAAAAATTATGAGTCCCTTGTTTTTTAAGTAATTACATATCTACCTATATACATGAAATTGCATGTGGATATAGAATATATATATATATATATATAATAAATAACCCCAAATTATTTCATTTTGTATTAACTCATCATGTAACATTTGCAAGAATAAGGATGCCTAATAATGAACACCTATCAAGATACTCTGAGACGGTATGTTTTTTCTATTTTATATTCTACTAATGAATAATTATGTTAGGCTTTATCATCTTATTATAGTATATCTAGAAAACTTATTCAAATATATCTTTTAAATAACCTATATTAAATATTGAATGTTTGTATTTTAATATATATCTCTTTTATATTTATGGTTTCACTTTTAGATTAGTATTCAATATTTAATAATTTAACAAATCATAGAGAAAATGTGTTGACAATGGATATCACGAAAATTATTGATAGATTTGTACCAGTAAGAAACCTAAATAGGTAATAATTGAATTAATAAATTATGGTGTTCTTCCAAACTAGATGTCATGATTTATAATTAACAATGATGGTATTTTTAATTATCCAACAACTTCAATGGAATTAATGTTTGACTCTAATAAATTTATGATAAAGAAGTTGGTGAATAGAAAATAGACTTAATTACATTCATGTTAATTATATGGGATAACAACTTGTGGACTTTGGATAAGGGTATTTTAAGATAAAAAAAATCTATAATATGGTTTTATCGATCATTGAATTTCCATGAACTGTTGAATAGGCTAATTAGAAAAATGGATGTGGAAATAACTCATAAAAATTTAACCATAACAGTCCATTGGATTTTTTTTGGATCAATAAGGAAATACAAATTTTAATACCCTAATTGAAAATTTAAAAATGATAATAAAAATTAAAAACATTAATGTCAAAGGTAGTAATAAAAAAACATAATAAATCAAAACTATATAATTGATTTTTGAATATGTTGTGGAGTTGGGATCACTAATCATCTACTAAAAACAATGACTATTATATTTAAAAAATATTTACACCAAACCATTATATAACGAATTTTTTTAAGAACATCAAAACAATCCCTAAATTACTAAATGTTAGGGTATTAATAGTAACTTATAGTGTTACGATAACTATATCACATTTTTTATGGGAATATGTATTATTAAATCATATTATCCATCCTTGAATAATCTAATTTAGTTTTGGAAATGGATGGTTTCTCCCAATTAGAGGTAAAATAATACAAATTAATGTGATAAATTTTTATTCCAAACTATGATAGTATATTATATAAAAACTATGAACCCATTTTATATATAAATTTTTTAATGGGAATCATGATACTAAATAACAATAGATATTTGGATCTAATATTTGGGGAAAATATAAATATTATGGATGGCCATATTCTAAGGAAAACACATGTTTACCATGTTTTTAATTCTCATATAAAATTTTAATTCAGAAAATCTGATTTGTATATCTACAATGCACCATTATTATTTTTTACTATATGGTCATAATTGAAATAATGAGGACATTATTTTTTTAAGGGATTAGAATGTAACACCCCGTGTTTTTAGTAAGAATATTATCTCTATAAGATATATTTTTATTATTAGGACCATTTTTATATATAATAATGGATTTTAACTAGATTATAAAATGAGTGATACATGATAGGAATTGAAAAAAAAATCATTCATAATAAGAAATTTCAATAAATGGACATGAAACATTGTAAAAGACACTATAGATAATTAATCACCAATGACTAACAAATCCAACAAAAAATACAAAAATTAAAAGTAAAAACTAATTTTAAAAAAATTAAATATTCATCCCTAAGAGATATCTTGGGTCATATTCATCATTTTGGATAATTAATTAAAAATTATAAAAATATTAGGAGGTAGAACATAATGAATAAAGAATAGTTATTTTAAAATCTAGAATGAAAACTATTGAAATGAGAAGTGTGAATGAACGAATTTTTGGAATAAATTTTAAAGTAAATATATATGGTTTTTTAAAATATGTTCTTTTCTAGTATGATCATTGATAACATAGCCACTATAGTTATGTTCCAATTATATACATCCAATTTTTATTCTAAAGTGACATATTATGAAGAAAATAACTCACAATAAATAAATATGATATTAAAATATTATATATATGTATATGAATTATATATTATTATTATTATAAAAATACTATTTTATGAATATATATAATGAAAATAAATATTTCAGTAATAATGGTGTAGTAAAAAATAAATTATAGAATATAACTAATTAATTAATTAATAGTCAATATTAAATTTTATTTTTTAATCATAATGTTTCATTTCATGGAACTATTTCAAAAAAAATCAATTTATTATAATTAATTAAAATTAAATTATTAAAATATTATTATATATGAAATAATATATTATCATAACTTTAATTAGATACTGATTAGAAGTAATACTATGACCCAAAATATTATTATCCGCAAATTTTTAATAAAATTCATTGTATTTAATAATTAATTTTATCCAATTAAAAGATAAATATAAAAATTAAAGAAATTTAATGTTAAAAAATATTCTTCCTTTGTGAAATCAATATAAAAAATTTATCTTGTATGAATATTTAAAAAATTTCTGAAATTAAAGATTTAGATGAATAGTAAATATTATGATTAACAAAAAATTACTTGTTTCTTATTGGAAGAACGAAATAATTTTTTAAGAGAGAATTATTATATTAAAATAAAATATATTTAGTAATTAATATAAAAATAGTAAATTAATATTTTGGGTTTTTAAAACACATTTTAACCATTTTTAAAAATCGAGTAATATTAAACAAAAAAATACTTTCACGCACTTATATTAAAAATTAGTTTTTATCACCTTATGAAATTTAGGTGAAATATTCCTTTCATGATTGATTTATATATATCAATATTATTTATCATTGTAAAATTTATTTTTTGTTATGAAATTAATATTAATATTATTATAGTTATTTAACATTATAATGGTAGAACCATGTTAATGAAATATTTTATCATTATCATGTATAGTTTTAATCTAAAAAAATTATTTAAATTACCCAAATAATTTTTTATTCATATATATAATAATATTAAAATTAATTTAATCAGTAATACATATTATATAATATTAACAATAGATATTCATTTAAATACATTTTTCTATGAATTTATTTTTTCATATTATATATTTTATTTTAACATTTTTTTCTCATATTCATAAAATTAATAAGACTATATTGGGATTATATTTTTTATTAAATCATAAAAATGTTGTTATATTTTTTACCTTAAATTTTTTAACAAAATCTAAATTACATAGATTCAAACTAGTTTGCAAACTACAAGAATAAAAATGTAAAAATGAAAACCAATATGCTAAAAGAATTGAAAAACATTTAAAAATGATTACAAATATTTGTTTGGGATTTATTTTACTGATATCCCTCAAAATACATTATTAAAAATATTTTGGATCCATTGATCATGTAATAGTGTAATGATTACTTAGAAGAGTAATAGTTATTCATGAAATTACATTTGTCTTCACTTTTGAAAGTTGATAACATCATTCCATCCTTGGAAACAATTCCAAAAGAAATTCTAGAACCTATGCAGGATAAACCTCTCATATAATTAATTTCCTATTTGTTAATCCCTTTATTTCTATAATTTGGATTTTGGAATTCACTTATAATAATATATCCTATATAAGATCATGTCACTAACATAAGTAAAATCATTTTTATAGCTAATTTTACGTAATCATAATATTCAAAATATATAATATTCATAAAAATTAAATCAAATAACAATTTTTATTCTAATAATATTTTTTTATTTATTTAATAACTTTAATTTATTTCTCTATTTATTCTAAACAATGAAAAAAAATTAATATTTTGTTGCACATACCGTGCCTCCACAGAGGGATATTTTCCCATTTTCATCCCATTCATTAATGGATGATCCATATAATGTAATAGATGATTAATTTAGTATGTAAAATTTAATGATTTTACTAATATTCATTTAAAAAACTGTTAATTATTCCATCTAATTCATTGATAAATGGGATCATTAATTGATTATATGTGTAATGGATGCATAAACAAGAATATAATTTCATTTTTCATCACAAAACCTAATAGATGGATTTATATATTAATATATACAATATATATGATTTCCATAAAAATATAAATATTATGGATATTATAAGACTGTTTTACATTTATTTAATGTATGATCATCACACATAGTGTGTTATAGAAATTATTGACCGGGAAGGCCCAAGTAAATGATGTTGTACATAAAACCATATTAAAAAAACAACATATAACATTTAATGGAACAAAAATATGAAATATATATTAATATTCTTATTAAGTTTCTATATAAAAATATTAAGCGTGCATGGGCATGGTGGAGTTGGTTTTGACGGTTGAGTCTGTCACCAAGGTTCTGGGTTCATGTACTTATTATTGTAATGTCTCACATGCGAGAATAAATAACTCATGGGACCACTTCCCCATGTGGAGCAAGCCCCAAATCCCTTGTTCCATTACCCTTGGGCCTATGTCTAGGGAAGTACATAAAGTTTCATTGTGCTGGGTGATTGACCACAAATACCTTGTAACCCCTAGGCCTAAAAACCTTGTTAAATTTTTCTTGTGGGGATCTGGTGGATGAGGTTGTGGCTGTAGAGTTTGTCACCACTGTTCCGAGTACAATTCTTTAATATGGAAATTCCTGAGATGCTTGAATAAATCACTAGGGTTCCCTCTACCACCATTTGGAACTAGCATGAAGGCATAAGTGTCATTACACATAGGTATATTTTATGGGAATTACAAAAATACAGTTGGTGGTGGGTGAAGGCACACCAATAACATATTACTCTTTAGGCCTAAACAAAATTGTTTCTTTTTTCCAACGTTCACATACTTATGTCATAAAGGATCCATCTAGGAAATCTAGGTTTTCATGGGATGAATCCTTGTTGGGATTAGGTATTGTTCACTACTGTGTAGTTAGTGAGTTATGTGGTGACATATTTAGTGATGTAGATGATGATGTAGACATTATACAGGTCTGGTGAGGTGGATAGGATGATGCAGGCATGACAATATACTTGGACATTGGAGCATGTAATAGGATTCATTCACACTAGTCATATAGGAAATATATTAAATAAATATATCTTGATGGGTGGGTAATCATTTGTGGGGATATAGCCTGCTATTATTCTTTATGTGTGGATTGAGTGTGTGTGTGTGTTTGAGTTTAATTGTACCCACAAGAATAATATATATATATATATATAACTTAATATGGTTACTTATTACCATATGTTCAACTTTATTACACATTTTTATAGGGGAAAATTAATCTTTAATACCACCCTCATTTCTGTTGAGTTACTTATTCATTTTTTACCCATTTTATGAAATATTCCTCAAATTTGATTATTATTTTTTTGTAGAGACCCAACCCCAATAGCCAAAATATATTATTTACATTGTTACAATAGAAAATTGTAAAAGGAATCACACCTGAAGTAATGAATTGTTTATTAGTCTAAATAAACTGGATAAATATTTGAGTTTCAAAATTACATTTTAAATAGTAAAATAAAAAAATAATTATCTCGAAGAATTTTATTATTTTCCTTTGTTTATTCCTTAATATAAATCAAATGATAGTTTGTTTTATCATGTGGAAAATAAAATTTAAAAAGGGGTGACCATAAATCTTCAGTATGGGTTAGTGTATACATGAATCCACGAATATATAAGGAATAATAAATATGGAAGTTTATGTAAATGAAACACATAGAATTTAATCAATAAATAAAACATAATATAATAGGAATAAATTATAATAAAATAATTCTATATAAAAATCCAATGAGAATGAACCATAAAAATTGATATTCCAAATGGTCGAATAATGACATAAAATTTCATTAACTACAACCATAATGATAGAATTTATATTTTTGGACATAAAAATAATACCATAATTTCATTTTTCCATGTCATATATTCACATTGAGGCCTTGTTCTTAGTAGTCTATATATATTTGGAGGGCCTCGTCCAAAATTCCATATATTTTTTCTCGTTAAACCTACCAATTCATCAAGTGGATATAATAGACCCCACCCATCACATAATAATTCAAATAAATTCTTCATATAAATTGGGTGAAACATTGTAAAAAATTTAATACTGAAAATCAATCATATGATGTGTTAATACTAACCCATTAAAATAAATGTAATCATAAACTATCTGGAGTTATGTGGTGAATGGAAAACAAATTTAAATCCTCAATTAAACTAATTATAATCCATCATTATAATGAATACTTATTATTTCAATAAAAAATATTCCCATATGATCCTTGATACAATAAAAGTGTTGATTTCATTCATGAATTGAAATTTTATTAATTTTACAATAAAAACATTTTTCAAAAAATTAACATTTCCCATTGAAAATAACCTTTAAAAGAAAAAATTTCATAAAAAATCTAAAAGTATTTTATTGAAAATATAAATTTTTAACATGAAAAACAATATCCAAACAATTTAGTGGTTATGATGGCACAAAGTTATGTTCGTTCCATTCAGGTTAAAATAGACATTGTTTCCAAATATTTAGTAAAATCCACACCTATATTATTTTTAAAAGAACATATGGATTCATTAAAAACATTATATAAAATATAAAAATGGTTAATAATATTTTTACTATGTTAATTTGAAAAGGATTATAATATTTTTGAAAAATAGTATTGAAAACATGAGTTTTTATGGAAAATGATTTTTTACCGAAAGGAGAAATAAAGCCATATTTTCATAAAAAAAATTCCATAGAAATTTAATGTACCAAGGAGTATAAAGAAACTATTTTTAACATAAATATATAATGAATATCTATATAATAATAAAATATATTTATTTAAATATATATATATATATATAAAATTATCCCTCCACCCATGAAAACATAAACTGAAAATCCATAATAATGATGAGATTGTGAAATAAACCCTTACCACTTTGGTAGCATTACAATTATTATCTCCATGATAGAAATAAAATAAACTTAAACACTAAATACCATTAATATAATGTATTTAATTATTTTAAATATAAAATAGTATGTATATACACTACACAAAGGAAACAAGTGGTGACTATGTCCTATATATCATGAATGCAAATGTTTGATTAGAAACCCTCACCTTATGTATGATATCATTTTAATGTTTTTATAACTTTTTATAATCTTTTTATGAATGTTAATAATTAAAAAAATAATCATAATTATTTTTATATAACATATATGATCCTATTATAATATTTTATTACCATATTTTATTATATTTCATTATTTTCATTATTTCGGGTGCTAATTGACATGTTTTATAAATTAAGTGTTTTCATAATTGTTAGGGGTCTTTTGAATGTGATATATATATATATATTGAATCACTATATTGATAATAATTATATTTCTAATATAATGAGCGAAAAAAATATTTTCACCACTTGTAAATGTTGTGTATTGAAAATTAATAACATCTCTTCATAGAGATAGTAGTCTATGTGTATACTTGAGATACAATATGATTCCTTTTATGAATTAAATTGTAAAGAAGTAGGTCATATATTAAATTTAAACTATAAATATCATATAATATATATAATAAATATTCATTAATCATACCTATTTTACATTCTATGTAAATCATAATTGAAAAATGATTCACATCACTCAGCAAAGTGGTAGTCCTCTCTCCACACGAGCACCATTTTTGTATATTAAATAACATGTTGTCTAATAATGTAGATGTAATATTATAATAAAATAATAATATTCATATAATATATATTATATATGAAGAATAATTCCATTAATAGACGCTAATTTGATTGGTGTTGATGGAAAACGAGTTACATCGGTTCGTGAGGTGGTAGTCCTCTATACACATGATTGATAATTTTATTTTCCATTTTGTGGAAGAGAAGATATCTAATTATTACATAAAAATAGTAATATCATAATATATTTTATACACAGGTTTTTATATATTTTAGGTTTTATGGAATAATTTTTTTTGGGGAAAAAGAGACTGAAAATGAATGTTCTTTGTTAAGATAATTATCTTCTCTAAGAGAATCATCCTTTGGATGTCCGCTAGAGGAACGTAGGGATAGTATTTTTGGTATAAATCGAAGCTATAAAATGTTATTATAGATGTTGGGAGTGATTGTATAAGATTTTTTTCTAGATTAATGGATTTATTAAAGTGAATAATTGAATGGAGTGTGTTTCCATTTATGTGTGGGGAGGGAAACCCTCCACGAAATTACATTAAAATTTCTCTAAAAATCCAAAATGAGAATGTGATACACATTCCAAAAGATTCAAGATGACCTTATATTGGAACCTAGGAAGAATAATTTGAAAATATGTCCATAAAATAAGATTATAAAAATTTTATAGGTTATTTTTAACCATTTTCTTTTTAGTTACACCATGATTAATGAAATTTTTACCTAACCACAATAATTAATTTTTACTATTTTCAATATTCATTTAGATAAAAAATTAATTTGAAAATATTAGATATTATAAATTATTATAGTAAAAAATTATTAGTCTATTTTTTATAATTCCATATACATGAGTAAAAATTTTTAATTTACAAATAATAATAGAGATGTGACGAGAAATCTAGTTTCTAATGTGAAAATTTACAAAAGTAAAAATATTTTTTATTTTTTAAATTTAGTATAAACATGATTCTAAATAACCTTAAATAGAATAATATATTTATATATATACCTGATATAATTTTACATTAGAAACAATTTAAATCATTATTTAAGTTTATAATTAATTTAAAGAAAAAATAGTTTTTTATTTTAAATTCATTGTTTTTCTTAATTCATCAAAAAAGAAATATTTTAAGAGAAAATCCAAAAAAATAACCATAAAATAATTATTATATCTAAATTTAAAAAATTATGTTTATTTTTAAAAATTACTTTTAAAAAATTTGTAATTTTTTATATAAATTATGCACACAATGCGTGACAAAAAAACGATTAGAAAAAATAAAGAATTTTAAAATAAAATTTATTTTTTTTCTTTAAAATGATTATTATTTTATTTCTATTCATTAAACAGTGATATTTTAAATAATTTAGTTAGTAATATTTATATTGTCCAACATCAAGAATATGTTATAGTTTTCATCTCTAATTATTATTTTAAATGATTATTTTCATATACACATGGAGTTTCATTCCTCACAAGGTATCAATGAGATCAAATTTATTTAAAAATAAATATATAGTAAAGTATTCAGGTGTTATATTCTATTATATGCCTATTTTTTCATTTCACATATTCTCTAAATCATGGTTTTTATAATTCCTTTCGGTATTATATTCTACCCACAAAAATAAATTATGTCCTCATAATCTAATCATGATTTTAGTAATCAAGGGTCTGACATTGAAAATACCAATTGATAATTGAGGAAGGATCTATGAATTTACTCTAAAAAACATACTTGGTTTCCAAAAACTCTTAAAATGGATTGGAAGTGGATATTTAATTTAAGAAGAAAACAATATTTCCTAAATAACGATCGATATTAACAAATATTATTGATTATAATAAACTAAATGATATATTTATAATCAATAAAATGGAACCATAAACCATGTTCGCATGAAAATTTTAATTGGTTTCATCATAAAAAAATTTTGTGGGGTAAAATTTTATATTTTTTCCCTTTTATTATAGATGTATAATATTCATGAAATGATATACTCAATTGATTTCAACATTTTAATTACAAAAAATTTCATCCTATTCTCATTCCTTGATCAGTTTATAATTCATTAGATACACTTAAAGTTGAAGTTCATTTTTTATTTTGGAAGAAGTAATATATCAAAAGAATGATAATCCATTACATCTACCGTTAGATATCACTATAAAAAATGGTTAGCACAGGTTATCCAATTTGAATAAATCATCATAATGTAAAGTAATACATTTATTTATATGAATGATTCATGATTACATCCTTTTGAACTAATTGTTGGAGAAATTATGAACCTTCATGAATATTAAAATCCAAATAATTGGATATTTGGCATCTAAATTATGAAAACCACTTATCATTAATCACTAAAAAACATGAAGAAGTTCTTAGTCCTTTAATACCGAACATGTTAATTGCTTCATCAATAATTCTATTAAAACATGTAATAACAAGAATAAACATAAAACCGAATTGAAAATCAGATTTATTCATTATTATTTAATTAAAACACAGATTTCTGGATATATTATTGAAATACAATATTTATGTAATCTCTACCACTAATAACAAAAAGAAATTTTTCAATAAATCAGTAATGATTTAAAATATAGTTAGTATTATTAAATTTTTTATATGTATCAATAAACTCTTATACCAATGCTATTATCTCAATATCATGACCCTATTATGGGTTATCTTTACCACAATTAATTTTTTATTTGAATATCAACTTAGAATTGAATCGATTTTATTTTTCATCAATACTTTTTAATGTATGATTCCAAATCTGTAACAAATGTGTATTATAGTATGATTTTAACAAATATAAAAATCATTATAAATATAATATCATCTTTTTAAAACACACATTTATAATATTTCATGATTCGTAAAAAATGAAAATGAAAATTTCTGTTTCATCATCAGTATTATTGTTGGCCTACAATTGATCCCTTATCATATTTCTTCAAATATTTTTTGATTCTTGGGGAATTAGTTTTTATAATTCCCCATATCCTTATCATGGAAACAATACACATTGAGATATCACTATTCTCCCATGAAATATATTTTTTAATTTTTTTCCATAGTTGAGAAAAACTCATTTTCCTTTTAATCGTGTATCAAGGTGTTTACTTCCACAAGTATCACATGTTTGAAAATTATTGTTTCCCATTTTCCCTTTATCGTTCTTTCTCTTCCATACTCTATTTACCTTTTGTTCCTTATGAACCCATAATGCATGCAATTTTTTTATCTATATTGATATCACAAGATACAATGTTCTTATGTGATAAGAATATTTGTTAGAGTATTTAACTTATAAATAATCTCATAATACCATCAATGATGCGATCATTATTTCTCTTTCAATTATGTTCCCCAATATGATACCAATTCCTTCTAATATGTTCCATTTCTAAATAATGTAATATAATAGATTAGGTAATAGCATTATGGAAAATAACATATAATCCCAAAACTATGGAAGAACATAAAAGAAGTTACAAAATTAATGAATAGATAATCACATAATCATAATCATGGATTCATTAGGAATAGATTTATTTTCAAATCCATCATAATAATTTGTATATAAAATGTAAAATATCCTAAGAATATCTCAGGGGAGTGTCAAAAAAATATGTTCAATATGGGCCATTTTTGTGCACAAATTTGTTATTATATCACGACTATTGCATCCATTTATGAGTTGTCAAATATTTGTATATCTTTGTAAAAACCAATTCCACTTTTAACAAACAGATAGTGATGTATTAATAAGAAAAAAATACATACTCTATACCTTATACATACATCAGGATGTTCTTCTATACTTACGCACAAATTATATCATTAGGTTATGATCTCTAATATATGTTTTTATAAATCTAGTTAACAATGTTTATTCTAAACTTATATGGATACTGACTGCAGTGACATGAACCAAATAATATGCAGAATGTGTGTACTTTTTTACATTGGCAAGAGGTAAAATGAACCAAATCCCAAGGGACCCCATATATTAGTAGTCTTAGTGCACTATAAACATATTGGAAAATCACATTACATTTAAAAAATGAAAATATTAATTACATTTATTATGCCATAATTCTTCATAGTATTTCCCTATATATCAATATAAAAACACAACCTTGTATTCCGAGGTAAATAATTTAATTGAAATTGATGAGCTCAGATTCTTGGTAAGGGTAACTGAATTATGGAAGCTATTAATAAATAAGGTAAAATCAATATTGAAAGTTAAATATATTAATAATATTACATTTATTCAATATATTGAGCATAATATGATATGAATAAATTATTTTAAAATAATTCTATACAAATAATATCATGAGGATGATACTTAACCATTATTACTTAAACTAATCGAAAAATAACATTTTATATCAATAAATGTATTCATAATGATGGTATGAAAAATTTCTTACATAAAAATATGTTTTTGAGGCATTATTATTAGAAATATAACACTAGAAACTCCTTGTTCAAATAAATTTATATAAATATATAAGACCACATCCAAAACAAATTCTAGTTTGTTTCATGAGACCAGCGGATGAATCCATGGATTACACGAGGCCCCAACCATCACATTCTAATTCTTATTCATTTATCATATGAAATGGTTAAAACATATCCAAAATAAACATTCATATTGAAATATTGATAAATAAAATAATAATTCATTACTAGAATCAGTTAACCATAATCATAAATTATTGAGAGTAATATGGTTAATGGTAAAGAAATTGTATATCATAAATAAAAAATATAATAATCACCAATAGAAATATAAGTATCATTTCAATAAATTATATAACTAAATAATAAAATTTATAATTAAAGGGATGATGTCATTTATGAATTTAAATAACATATAATTTTCATTAAAAACATTTCATTATGAAAATGAACTATTCATTTTGAATATAATAATTTAATAAAAATTTCACAAAAAAATATTTAATTATATTTAATTTAAAATAACATTTTATAACCTTTGAAATAATATATAAATCACTGAGTGTTAATGTTGGGTGGAAACATGGTTCATTCCATACATGTAAAAACAATAATTCCTTCCACATTTTGAGTAAATTCCAATTTTGAAATGTCCATAAAATTACAAGAATATTCCATTCATAAATAAATTAAAATTTTAAAATTTTAAAACTAAATAAATAATCAATTTTTAAAAATTTAAAAACATTTTTGAATGTATTTTTAGAATACAAGTTTTTCAAATAAAAATGATTGATAGAAGTAGACATAAATGAATTCATATTTTTTTATAAATATTTTATCTCTCATTTTAACTTCCAATGACTTGGAAAATTAAATTATTACATAAAATACCATTATTATCCATATTATTATAAATATCATTGCTTTTAAGATATATATATATACATATATTAATGTACTCAGGGAAAAAAACAAAGAAATACCGAATAATAATGAGATTGAGAAATAAATCATTACCACATTGGTAACTTTTTAGTAATAATCCAAGTGAAATATAAAACTCAAATGAATCATTAAATTCCATTATGATAAATATATTCATATATTAAATTTTAATGTTAAAGTATATTGGATACAAATTGGATAAGTGGTGAATATGAAATGTTTCTCACATAAGTAAATGTGACATGTGAAAGCCTTATCTCAAGTATGATTTCTAACATAAACTACTATAGAGTGGTTTTAAAAAATTTATTATTTTTTTATCGATCTAAAAAATTCTTTATAATTTTATATAGGATCCTCACATAAAATATCACCACATTTATGTTGATAATATTTTTTATTTATTTTCAACGTTTTATTTGTTAACTGCGTTGTTTTCTCATGTTCATTTTTTCCAAATTGTTATGGTTATTGTTCATACGATTTATATATATAATATAGAATAATATAAATTTTATAAATATCATATTTTTTGTCACTATATTTTATCCCCTCTTTAAATTTGTGCTTGAAAAATGGATCACATCACTTCATTGAGACGGATGATAGTACATCATAACGAGTGACGATATCATTCCCTTAATGAATAAATTTTTATGGAATTGGTTGGTATAATAAATTTATATAATAAATATCATATAATATATTTATATAATACAATAATTAATTTTATCCTTATTACATTTAATGAAAATCATATGTGGAAAATAATTCACATCACTTCGTCGGGTCTAGTCTGTCGTACACATAATAGACATTGACGAATTATAAAAGGATTTGAATGTCAGTAGGTATATGTTATATTTTAATTATATAAAAATAATTATATAATATATATTATATATATAAATTTAAAAAATATTTATTTAAAATAGTTGGTGGTGTGGATGGAAGCTTGTTACATCAGTTCGCAAGGCGGTAGTGCACTATAGACACGATCAATGATTTCATTAAGAAACTGATAAAAGTGGAGATAGAAAAATATTATTTCAAAATTACAATAACATATTACATTATGTAATATAAATTCTTTATTACAAAGTTAGTTTTTATAAATAATTTAAGGTGTAAAATTATGAAATAAAATAATTGGGATTTATTAAGATAATTACCTTCACTCAGAGAAACCTCCTTAGGATCTCCTCATAAGGACCCTATGGATGGATTTTAGGAGGAATAAAAGATTTATAATATAACTATGTATTTTAAGGGTGTAATATTTTTAGGTTATGGTAGAGAAAAATATATTGATATATTTTAGGATTTTAATTGATTGAGTGTCCTTTTAGTTGTGGGAATTGGAACCTTCTTGGAAATTAAATTGAAATTTCACAAAAATAAAAAATAAAAAAATATTTATATAGAAAAAAATCATTAAAATTTCACTATATTAGAAATTGGGATTTATAAGTATTAAATTTTCATCAAATAATATCATTATAATTTCGTGGGTCATTTATAATCGTTATCTTCATGTTTTAATAATTAGGTAATCCCATTTTTACATTTAACGTTGTAATTTGTTTTTACTATTTTAAATTTATATTTGGGAAAAAAATTAATTTCATCATTAAAAATAACATAAATTTTCGTAAATACAAATATGTAATTCCTTATTCTAAATTACATTCACATATGAGGAAAAAATAAATTTAATATTACTTTCACAGACACAATGAAAATTTTGTTTTCAATGAGAAAATGTTCAAAAAAATTCACTGTATTTTTTTTTAAGATAATAATATAAATAATTCCATGGATTTATATTTTTTAAATTTTTATATAATTATGATAAATTTACTTTTAAACTTATTTATAATATAATTTTACTTTATGAAAAGAAATAAAAATGTAGTTTTCAGTTAAAATTTTGAAATTTTCATTATTCATTAAAAGAAGATTCGAATTTGAAAAATCCAAAAAATAAACAAAAAATATATTTACAAGTACATTCAATTAATGAAAACTATTTTTTGAAATTATTTTTTAAAATAGGGAAAAAATATTGAGAATTGTGTCCCTAATGTGAAACTATATTGTCAGTTAGAAAAAATGCAATCTTCATAAAACATGGCTTTTCATTTTACATTATTCTTGAATTATTTATACTAAATAGATAAAAATATTTTTTATAATTTATTTATTTTTATTAATAATCAACAAAATCATAGGTATTTTTATTATATTCTGATTCAAATAATGTATTTATAGATTATTTTCATTTAAACCTTTCTTTGCGTAAATCAAAAACATTAAATGATATTTAAATTCAGTAAAATAAATTTATATCATAATAAAATGGGTTTTTATATTATCTTATATTCGTAGTTTCAAATTATAAATAAAATATTGAAAAAGTTGTTCTTAATTTAAAATAATGGGGTGTTACATTATTATATATATATTTATCAAATATATTCCGAGGTAAATATCCATTTCTTTGATTTGGTTATACATGTTTCTATTTCTCATTAAAATTACAACATTAATGAAATCATAATTTAATAAAACATTAATATTTATTTTCCAATGTTAATAATCACACCCTTATTTTATATTAAACATAAATACCTTATAAAATGATTCATTATTTTTTAGATAACCTTCATAGTACAATTAAGGATTTTTGGAATATGATATCCTCATTTCCAATTTAAAACTATCCTTTATTATTTTATTAATCCCCAAAAATTTCTTTTATATTAATTATATATTCTTTATATCATTCTTATTTATTTTATAAAATATAAATCTATGGTGAAAGACAATACGCCATTTCAAATTTTGAACTTCCAAACTAAAAGAATTACTTCTTCACTTTTGAGTCTTTATATTTTATCCTTTTGTTACACCTTCAATCATAATTATAAAACAGACTTCCTCATAATATGTTACATATTTAATATAATTTATATCTGGAATATTTTATTTATTTTAAATTTCTATATATTACTTTAATTATGTGTTGTGATGGTTCAGTATTATATTTTTGTCCAGTGAAATGGATAAATATTTATATCTCAGTAGTTGTTATACAATGGATTTGGTATTGAATCTAATCCATTGAGGAAATTTTTTTCACTATGTTTATGGGAATGTGGAGTTATCCCAATACACAATGGGGTGACATCCACATTTTTTTAATAGAATTTTGAGTGACATATGACTTATGTTTATGAATTCATGTTTTATGGTGTTGCCTAATATTCCACGATTCGATGATATTAGGATTCTATTTTCTTATTTAATGTTTCCATGCATTTGACCAACCTATTCATGATATCATGTTATTCCTCTTGACTATAATATTATTTTACTAAATCTATTTTTTAAGGGTACTAGGATTTATATCTCACCAATTTCTTTATGTGTTTTCCTTGTGATACCTATATAGTCTTAAAAGGTCTATTGAACTTAGGAGAAGTATGTGTATATTTAAATAAATTTTATGTATTTATGATTAAGATCATATATTTTTGTATCTATTAAACCCAAACATTATATATCTCAATCATAATCTTCAATTTATAGGAAATATTTTTGAAAATACATGACGAAAATTATTTTTAAGGATTCATTCAATATAAAATACACAATTAATGAAATTTAATCTCATACACAGTAAAATAAATATAATAATTATTTATTATTATAGTGACCCTTCATTCATTTTATTACAAAAAAACAAAGGGTAATGTGCCACATATATTTTTAACATGAAAATAATCTTTATAAAATATCTAACATGGCCTTAATAAGTCTCTTTACAAAACATAGACCTGAGGACCATTTTCAAAATTCCAAAAAGTCATTTTGAAATTCAAAAGAAAAAATATAAATGTAATTTATTATTAAAGCACATATTTAGTTAATATAACTCACTTACAAAAACAACTAAATCATTATATCATAATTGGATGTGAACAATTTAGTAATACTAATTTTCTCTATAATACTTATTTGGGAAATCCATTGACATGAAATAAAACTAAAGTGAAAGAAGATTTTATTATAAAATATTTCATAATCGTATTTGGTAAGATCACTTAATAATCAATGCATGAATTTAAACAAAAAAAATTAATATGTATTCTAAATTCGTTATATCGGTATATGGTATATTACCTTAAAACATATTAAATAGGTCTCTATAACCTAAAGTGACCTTTATCCACCATGTGGAAGAATAATATAATCATTAATGATCCAAATAACACCCTATAACATGAGAACCAAAATTAAAAACCAACCAATGGGCCGATTTTGTTCACTAAGACCATAACTAGGTAATGAAGAGGATGAGTAAGAGGTATCAAAGATTGTATAAGGTTTAGGGAAAATTACCAAGAGGAAACAATCTTATGGGTTGGTAAAATTACATTGATACAATAAAAAAAATATAGGAATCAAAAAATGAGTGATAATCGGTGTCACATGAGGTGGGAAGGATATAAAATTGAGTGTTTCGGGTTAATGGTTGGTGAGAGTTTAATATATATTTTACACTTTAAAAAAATAGGTTGGATCTATTGTTTTGATTTCTAGTTTGTTTAAAATGTTCCAAAATTTGGGGCTCTCTAGACTCACATTTAACCTATAATAGTGTAGTCACATGGTTTCTAAATTCATCTACTGTGATTGGTAAATGGATATTTCAATACTTATAAATCACCAACATTGTTATCACATGAATAATAATATTAATTTGGGCTTAATATGTTCCCAAAACCAATATAAAAAAACTAATTTTTTTTAAGTATAATGTAATTATACCCAAGGAAAAAACCAAACATCAATCAATCAATTAATTTTTAATGATAAGTAGGGTTTAAATGTAACAATAATACCCACCATTAAGATATATTCCACTAAAATATCAGAATGTTTCAAAAGAAATAAAAATGAGAAAATGGATCTATCATATAGGTGAAAACATTTTGGTTGAAAATAGAAGGAAACTGTGAGACATATTAGACCAATGGGCCCCCTAACCATTTAATAAATATCAATCATGGTGGATCAAAAATACAACAAAATCACCAAAGGAAAATTGTGAGACCTGTCCTAGGATTCCAGTCAAAATGAACTCATACATAACTCCCAAATAATACAATACCACTACATCTTAAAAATCACACACAAATATATAAAATGAATAAAAATTCCAAAATTCCAAATCAACAATACAGATGTCAATGAAAATTTTAAATGAGAGGGGAATGAAAAATGAATTCCAAAACATCAGCAAATTATCTTAAAGTGGGTGCACAACCCTAGAACACCAATAAATGACCCAAACAAGGTCTTTTGAGTCCCCACTAACATCTATAAATTAAATAATGAAATTGAGATAGGCATCAGTCAATAGCATGACCTATCAAGATAGCACGTTATTTTCCCATGGTGTTAAAATAAAATAATCATAACCTATGGCCAGATTACTAGATAGTTGATCATAGTTGTATCAGGAAGAACCAATCCAACTCTAGAAAACATTCAAATGTTAATGGTCCAAAATGCATCTTATTATCTTGAATCACTCCACTATGGATGCTATCATACTCAACAATCTTGGAATAAAACTAATTTCGAAATTACTAATATAGTTACCTCATAATACCTAACCATATATATGTGGTGAAATGAGAAACCCAAAATCAACAACTTCATTAGGTCAAAGACAGAGGAAAATTGAATCAAATAGAATAAATGAAAATAGGAAGGTAAGGAAAATGAATTTATTAATGGTTATCTATGATACATCACCATTATACCTAATGAAATATGACCTAAATTTTATTTATCTAACCCAAATATAGTAAATAAAATTTCATAGTTTATATATAAGAATAAAATTATTTATAAAATTCCAATATACAAGGTCAAAGATCATGAATGGGGAAAATGAACAATGGGAGGACACAAAAAGAAGTGAGTTTTATCTACTCATCCACATTAATTATTTTTAAAAAAAAATGATTTGAGATGTAATAATACATTCAATAATGAAAAGGCTTTTAAGGAATTAATATTATGTAGACTCTATATAACTATATCTGATAATTATTGGAGTTATATAAAAAATTGATATAACTAATAAATATATTCACTATTATCAATGAATTCTTGTTAAATCATAAATAGAAACTAAAATCCCAGAACCATATAATAATTCATAATCACTAAAAAACAAAATTATATCACCCCTTCAAAATTAAATTTAAATATCAAATAAAAAACTCCGCTACCATTTCATTAAAAACTATGAACCTAAAATTTAAATCATTATATTTTATTTGAAAATTATTTCCATGCCCTACATTATCGTTTGGAAAATCCTCATAATTTTAAAACGTATACAAATTCATTTTAAAATATTCTATATAAAGGACCATTTATTAACTTGAAGACATCACTTGCAATATAACCAAGAAATTATCAGATCCACTTATTGAAATTTGATTTTCCATTATATTATATCTCTTTTTTTAAAATAATTTTACAAACCCATATTATAAATTCAAAATATTCAATTCATTATTAAATTAATGTTTGTATAATAAAATATCACCCATTTCAAAATTATGATTTTTTTCATAATCTGAATAAATTTATTTAAATTAAAATCAATTGTTCCTAAAATATCATTTAATATATATCAGAAAACATCCAATGATTTCCCATATCAATTAAATATTTTATGATATAAAAAAATAAAAAAAAATATTGGGTCTTAGTGGCTAGGCATGCTTTGGAGGATTATGAAACATCTCTAAAAATTTAAATATATTGTGAGAATAAATTATCACAATATCTCAACATAGATTTCTAGTTCTTGAATGAAAACATGAACCCCATATTCTCACATCCTTTTAAATCACAGTACATTGAAAAAAATTTCATCATACATATAACTCTCTATGATCTCTAACATCAATGATCTCAAACCAAATCATGTGGAAAAATTTAATGGAAGATAAAAATTCATAATTCAAAACCTGAAATCACTAGAATGTTCAAGGTTATAAGAGAGTAATATCTTTACAAACACATCCCAATACTACCTATTGGAATCTGATGATCCTAACTCCAATCTACCAGATAGACCCAACTAATTAGAGTGGTTTTAGAACATATGGACTCTATCAAACCTATCATTTGATTTCATTTTATCTGAAACCAAACCAGGTTAACCCATAGAGTAGAAACCCAAGATGGCACATGATATATATGAGGCACATTTATAATTTCCTCTTGATAGAGATAAGAACCCATAGATAATATATGATTATATTAAATTATTTTATCAATATATATGATAATATTTGGACATATACAGATATTTTCAAAATATATGTTCAATAAATCAATGTCATTGTATATAAGAATAATCACATAACAAAATGACAAAAATAAATCAAACATAACAAATAATTAAAAAAATTATCCAAAAGATACATAATTCATGACAAACAATTATAAGATTTGAATATTTTTATGATGATAAAAAAACAATAGAATCTAAAAAAACTTTCTTATTATTTTTTTATAATTTTTCTATATCCATTGAATCAAAAAAACAAAAATACTCTATGAGAAACTAGAACTAATCATGAACATAAAAACAATATGATATGTAGTTATATGAATAAATCTCAAATTCAGGCCAAATAAAATATTCTTTTTCATTTAATTCATTGATTTTTGGTTTGAACAATTTAAAAATTATATAAGATTTTAACATTTTTCGATGACCAAGCTAATTTTGTTTTTGAAATGTAATGACAATAGTCAGTACTATTAAAAGATTATTTTATTAGGTCTAAGTCCATAGAAATGGACATAGTCTTAGGATGTGTTTTAGATGATTTTTTCAATACAAAATGATTTTCATAAGAATCATACTGCAACATATGGTTTTTTGAAACCATATGGCCCTCTATGGGAAACAATGTATCCAAGTGAAGGTGTATAATGGGAATCATCTAATTTATATAGATATTTTCTCGTGAAAAAATAATGAAATGGGTATATAAAAAAATGGATAGGTTGAATACATGAATTACACATGTTTTTCCTTACCATTAACCTGTCATTACACGGTGAGGTTTTTGGACAATGCCAAGTGCATTTTTTGTACAATGTTTTTATCATTTTCTTATAATCCCATGTGGGTTGTGTATTAATGATAGATTGAGGAACATGGTTGTTACGTGTTTTTAATAAACATTCACCTCATTAAAAGGGGAAAATTATATATTTTCCCTCCACCAATAAATGGTGTTTTATATATTATATTCCTTGATTCTCTAATGTGCACCCTCACACACCTTCATCATCCTCCCCCTCCTCTATCATTTGTGGTTTCTCATTCAATCGCAATCTGATTTTGGTATTTTGTTGTACACTTTATGCACACATTTGAGTCTATGATTAGTCATTCCTCCTTAATTAGAATCTCATGTCTCTTTTTATTTTATCATTGTTTATTCTAATTTTCCATATTTTCAATGAATTCATTAATTCGTCAATTTTATCACATTTCATATCAAATAAATGAATGATAATGGACATGTGAATCATCAAATGTATTATTTAGGTGATATCTAATACATTTCTATAAATATGTGTCATTTATATAAAACTTTTGTCCTGAAAAAATGACTCTCAATATGTTGACCCTTATATATTAAATGTTAATAATTAAATGTGTGTAAATATCCCATGATGTTTCCTAAAAACTCTAGAATACATGGTTTGAGGGATGTGACCTCAATTTGGGCCACCCCTTTAGATGTACCCCTAAATTACCTATATTTTTTTACTGCTTGAATCGTGATAAATAAGTGGGTTGGGCTACACTAGTATATTTACACTTCGAGTTTATTGAGTTATGAATTATTTTTATTTGAAAAGTCATTTTAGTTAAATGTGATATTCATATATCATAAATTTTATGATTATCCTTTTTTATGTGGCCAACAAACACTATTGTGGTGTGTTAGTTTATCAGTAATGAATAAATTCCTTGGGGCCCCATAAAATTTTAATTGGTTGTCTGTGATGAATTGCGTTGTGGAATTCATTTTTCCACATTCCCAACAATTTTTTATTAAGAATATGGATTAATTTTATAAATCCAATTGATAGTGGATGGGTTTGTAATCCATATTCTTGATTTATATTCTACAATAACTGATCTCATGGACATATCAAAATATAAAATTAATAATGATGATGATGATTAATTTGGACTTTAGAGGAACTAGTTTTATTTTTTTGGAACTACTTGAATAATGTTAGATATGAAACATGAGGATACCATAGACTATATTATTTATAATGGACCTTAGTTAGGGTTTGGGACAAGGAATTTCAAACACCATTGGCTGGGGGTTTTTGACACAACACTTCACAACACGTGTGTTATTTCACATGATGTTCCACACCACGCAAGTGTATGATGATAGGCATGAACCTTCTGATTATTATTTATGACACACATAATGGAATCCTATATTATTTATTTTACATTGGAATGGAATCCCTTCTGACTTAATGAGACTCCTATGGTAATGCATGGACACCTGAGTTGTGCCTTGGGTCCAAGAGAATAATACATATATATTCATATGACTCTATATGTTATAAGGTATATAATTCATATATATACATTCATACCTATATTAATATATACTTATTTATACAGTGGAATTTTTTTTAGATAATTGACCTTATTATGAAGTTGGTACGGTCTGACATGTGACATTGAGTAACATAATATGACTTGATTAAAATTATTTAATTCATTAAAAATCCCTTTTGATTATACTAGCACAATGGTTAATTTTATATATAAGCAACTGATTACAATAGACATCATTGGTTATTTATTGGAGAGTTTATCTCAGATCCAGTTAGGGAATCCTATTTGAACCGGAACATTTTATGTCTTGGATAGAGTTTAGGACAATGTACTATGCTCTATGTTGTCTTTTTTTTCTATAACAAGACATGGGAGCAAGGGAGTAACAGTTGATGAAGTACTCAAAATTCATTCAAAAGTTAGAGTATTTTTTTTATTTTCAGAGTCTTTACATGATTAGTTTTATTCTAACTATATGTTTATTGCTATAATTTATAGATTGTTTAGGAATGATTATTAATTTATTAAATATTTATTAACATATGTTTTAATTATCTTCTTCAAAATTTTATTCATATTTTCTACAACTGCCTTATTTTATATTATGATATTCTAATCTAATGATGAGGGTATATTATCATCACCAAACAACCATTAAAACATCACAACTATTTAGCAACCTCTTGCATACGGGGATGTATGCTTGGCTCATTGTGACTAACCAGCACGAGGCACCATTTATGTGGGCCCTGGTCCACGAATTATAAAAAACTATTAAAAATAATTTTTCTTTTGTAATACTATTTTTATATTCAATAATTGAGTCATGGGATGTGTTATCACATTATAAATAGCTCATTTCTAGGTCAATCCAACCCATTCATGAGGGGAATATAATTTTTATAGGGATTGTATTTTTTGGTTGTTGTGATTAGAGTTGATTTATATTTCAGAACGATTGATTTTTTGAATTTTCACTGATTTCTAATTAATCGATTTTACAGTTGGACAAGTAATGAATGGAAGTGTTTGTCACGACTGATCCATGGGGGACATTCCATGACTACCCCAAGCCCGCCTTCCATATTCAAAGGGTTGGAGACTAGCACCAAAGGCGTAAATCACTATACTGGGACGACATTTCATTTATAAATGTAAACAAACACAACAGAGTACGCAAGTGAAGTAAACACTATTTAATAATGAATAAACAATTAAGTGCTGAAAGGAAAGGAGCTAGAAATACAAGACCAACAGTATATACAGTACCACTGAACAACTATTACAACTATAGTAAAGTAAAAAAACAACCACTGAGTTGTCCTCCGGGAATCCCACCTGAAGGGTGGGTACAGATGGCCTCCTCAGTACCTCAGGTCCGTCTGTTCACTCTGTGTACGTCTCGCCAACTGGTCCACCTCCTGGTACCATCCTACTCTACAAGTCTCTACCTCTGTCAGTGTTGTTCGTCGTCTTCATCCAACACCATGTTGTGTGGGAACAACCCATGATGGGGTGAGTATACGATACTCAGTAGGGACCCTGAGACCCCTGAAGGTCTCCCAGAATCCAAAAAGGATAAACCACAGAAGAAAGATATGATCACGAAGTATTAACCAACTCTACTTAGGTATACGCCCATACATATACATAAGTCATCAATCACATCGATGATAACGATTGAATGTCAGGACTCATCTCACAATGGTATACATCTTTCGTATAGCTATAGAGATGATCAGATGTAGTCACTGAATCATCTAAGCTGTCAGACCCACATAGGATACTAGACCATCTAAGCTGTCGGACCCACATAGGATACTAGACTACCTACTCTATTAGATCCACTTATGATAGAAGTACAAAAGTCAAACTGTCAGACCCACATAGGATACACGTACAGTAGTTATCGCTATCAAACCCTTGGAGGATTCTAGTACAGTTTTCGTCATTGTCAAACCCAAGAGGATTCCAGTACGGTAGGCTTCGCAGTCACAGCCAGCTCTACGGTTCCCACACACACCACGCTCGATTCTAGGAGGGTCCGCTCCTAGAGAAAAGGGGATGATACATCAATAATCACAAAGTCTAGAGTTGATGTATTCCGAAGATCTGACTTTTCAATAGAAACCCATCACATCAAACGGCACATCAATCGGATGCCCGATATGAGAGTTATTGGATTTTCCGTTCCAGGGGCTCGGTTGGAATTATGCTCGATCCAAACAAGGCAATTTTCCAAAGTCGTCCAAAAATCAAATAGAGTATCACAAATGGACCTCCTCATCACACGGGACCCAGTGCTGCAGAAGGTGCATCGTTCAAACCCGCGGTCTTGATGATATTCACATTTAAAAGAAGTTGAGCCTGACCCGTCAAGCCCAGGGGGCTTTGCTGGGTCGTCCCGACCTGGTTCGGTGGGTCCGACCTGATTGGTGGTCTTCCTAGCCCGGTGGAGGACGACCCGGTCTAGTGGGGCACGACCAGGCCAGGGGGTGCGGCCCGGAACGATGTGGCACGGCCCGGCCCAGTGTGGCGTGGCCCGACCAGACTCGCGGCTGACCAAGTGGTGCGGGGGGGGGGGGGGGCTTATAGTTTATAGAACCGGAGACACCAAGCGGTGCCACCCCTCCTATTCGGCCACCCGAAGCCGGCCGGTCTTCACTAACGTGAGCGGCCGGCACGAGCGGGCCACGGTTCCCCCTCACGAAACCTGCGGGTGCTGCAGCCTCCTTCAACACGGCTACCAGGAATCCGGCCAGATCACTACTAAAGCGGCATGTGGTGTGCGGGTAGTGGTATCCTCCATAGCGTGGTTCCTTAGAGGATCCATAGTTCTGCATCCCGACCGGCAATGGCCACTTGGTTCATTTCGTCTATATAAAGACCCATGGATGCGGGTTGCGGTTTCCTCCACGTGACTGGTGCATGGCCACCGCTGTGATGGGGCCATGCAACGATGCCTCCACTCGGTGGGATTCCATCTCGTAAGTGACTCAGAACCCTAGATGGATGCCTTTGTGGGGCCATCCTAAAAATAAATAGGTGTGCCACGATTAAACAGTATACTTGGTGAGTTGACACAAAGTAATCACAAAGAAAAAATTTAAAACACACATGCAATCAATGTTTTTGCGTACTATGTCGGAAATCAAAGGTCAGGTTCCTGGTGTATGGATACGTCGGCCACCACCCCAACAATAGACTCCATGGACTAAAAACCATACACAATACATTTAACATTATTTCCTCATAGTAAGACAAATCAGAGTCTTGAGTTCTGTGGTAGAACTGACTTCTCTGATACCAATTTGTCAGAATCCGTCCTCAGGGCCCATTTCGTGACTACCCCAAGCCCACCTTCCATAGGATAGGTGCTGGAGACTAGCACCAAAGACATAAATCCCTTTACTGGGAAGGCAGTGCCTTTAAAAAAAGTAAACAATCACAATAGAGTACAGAACTAAAGTAATCACTATGAATTAAGAAATAAAAAAGTAAGTGCTGAAGGAAAGCATCAGAAATAGAACACAATATTAAGTACATTACAACTGAAATGCTAGTAAAACTGCAGAAAGTTAAAACAGCAAACACTAAGTCATCCTCTGAGAATCCCACCTGAAGGGTTGGTACAGAAGGCCTCATCTGCACCGTGGGTCCGTGGGTCCGTTGGTCCGCTCCATGTACGTCTCGCCAGGTGGTCCACCTCCGGGTACTATTCAGCTCTACAAGTCTCTACCTCTATCAGTGTTGTCTGTCGTCTGCATCCAACACAATGTAGTGCGGGTATAGACCGTGTATGGGTGAGTATACGATACTCAGTAGGGACCCTGATACCCCTGAAGGTCTCCCAGAATCCACGAATATAAACCAAAAAAGAAATATATGATCACGAAGTTTCAACCAACTGTACTTAGGTATATTCCCATACATATATCTACATCATCAAGCATTATTCAGCTCCAACTCTTGAGCCCAAGAACAACCCAGTCCACACTGGAAATTAGTCAATCACACCGATGATAATGATTGAATGTCAAGACTCATCTCACAAAGGTATATATCATTCGTCTAGAGATAGTGATGATTAGATTTAGTCACTGATTCATCTACGCTATCGAACCCACGATGGATACTAGACCTGCTAAGCTATCGGACCCACAAAGGATACTAGACCAACTACTCTGTTGAACCCACTCAGGATACAAGTACATAAGTCAAACGGTCGGACCCACTTAGGATACAAGTCCAGAAGTCATTGTTGTCGAACCCACGATGGATTCTAGTAAAGTTTTCATCTTCGCCGAACTCATAGAGGCTTCTAGTACGGTAGTCGTCGCAGTCGTAGCCAGCTCTGGGGTTCCCATTCACAGCATGTTAGATTCTGGGAGATTCTTCTGCTCGATACAAGGGGTCGATACATCAACTATCACTAATTCTAGAGTTGATTTATCCCGAAGATCCGTCTCGTCAAAAGAAAAACAATGCGTCAGACGGCATGTCATTCACAAGGGTCAAAAACACAAATAGAGTATTGAAAAAGGACCGACTCATCGCAAGGGTCCCGGTACCACAGACAGAACGTCGTTCCGACGTGTGGCCTTGATGATATTCACATTTAAGCGAAGCCCGGCCTAACCCGTCATGCCCTATGGGATGTGGCGGGACGGCCTGACTCGGTTCTGGGGGTCTGACCCGGCTGGGGGTCTTCTCGGCCTGGTGGAGCAAGACCGGCCCCGGGGGGTGCAGCTCAGCCCAATGGGGTGTGGCCCAGCCCCGTGGGGCGTTGCCCGACCTGGCGTGGCAAGGCCCGGCCCGACGTGGTGTGGCCCGACCTGGCTTAGGGTGTCCCAGCTCGGCGTGGCACGGCCAGGCCTGCGACGGGTCGTGGCTCGGCCCAGCTGGCAGAGTGGGGGGGGGGGGACCCCGGTTTCCAGAACTGGTGGTGCCGAGCGGCACCACCCCTCTTGTCAAGCCAGTCGAAGTCGTCTGGTCTCCTCCGGCGTGAGTGGCCCACATGGGCGGGCTGTGGTTCTCCCTCGTGGCAATTGTGGGTGCCGTGGCCTCCTTAAACATGGACGGCAGGCAGCCTACCAGTTCACCACATAAGCATCCCGTGGTGTGCAGTCCACAATATCCTCCAATGCGCGGCTCCATAGAGGTGCCATGGTTCTCCATCCCGGCCGGTTCGGTTCATCTGCTGAGAGGCCCGCGGATGTAGACCGCAGTTTTCTCCATGTTTTCAGGGCATGGCCACCGCCTCCGGTCAATGCCGACTCCATTCTCCGCCACCAAAATATTCAAGAACCATCAGAGGGTCATCAGGCCATGTGCGTTCGGCTCGCGCCCTCCATGTTAGGCAATATCAATTGGTCGGAGAAAAAACAATAATTCACCAAGGACGGGATATAATTTCATTAACATAAAATTATATCAAACCCTCTCCCTTGATTCTGGTAACCACTTGTCTGCATTTTCGGGAGAGGATCTGAATTCGACGTCAATTCGTTGACATAGGGGTGCGTCTGAGGAGGAAGTGTAGTTGATGTTTCCTCGCATATGACATCTCTTGCCTTAACGCGGAGTAAGAAGAATAATGAAGACATTCCTTGTGAGCGTTGCCTCACGTTCTTTCCTCGGTCGTCGAGAGGATATCATTCCTCATGTTCTCCGTTAGTGAGGGATGAAGCTCTCCTCCAAATCTCTGAAGGCTCCACCACCAAATATTTTCTATGCAATAATAATATTAAGGCTCCCCAATTTTAATAGAATTTCCATGAAATTAAAATTGATGGAAAGGATGTGCCAATTAATTAATGAAGACATTAATTAGATAGGTTGGAATATTCCATTGGTGGGAGGTGGAGAGGATCCACCATAATAAATGAGAGTTGTTGTCAAATTAAATAAACTAGTGTTAATGGGGAGTTTAAGGGAAGTTGAAGGGTTCATGGCTCATGTGGGCCCCACCACACATTATCCTCTCATAGGATGTTTTGTGGGTGTGGGCCCCACCTTTAACATCCCATTGTTGTAAATAACCTCCACCAAACAATAAAATTTTGTACATTAATTTAATTTAATTTAATATAAATCCCCAAAAATTAACTTCTCCTCTCGAGAAAACGTGACTACAGTAAAGGTCCTCTTAAGTGTATACCGGCACTACGAGTTCATCAGTGTCATCATATTTCAATTCTGATCACCAGTTCTAATGGTAGAAAACCCCTCTCATACGTTTATTGAATGTACCTGAACAAAACTTCAAAAATTGATTCCAGCCACACCAGGCCTTAGAATCAGGTTCTGTCAGAAACCACATACTAGTAAAATTCAAAAGTATTTAAGAAAAAAATTCTCAAAATTAACAGGGCTTTACAGTGTTTCTATATTAATCATTTCATAAACATTGATATTCATATTCTATGAATATTCATAAACATGTATATTTCATTATATATTTTCCTCAAATATAAAAATAAATATGCAATGATTTTAGGGTTTATTAGCATAAAAATTAATATGCATACATAGATGATTATATAGAAATATTTCTTTTATTCCATTATTTGGTGAATATTATCTTTATACATGTGTTTTATGAATATGGGGTAGCTTCTCCTTCCTACACATGTTCATTTTCTATGTTATATAATTATTTTTATAATTATGGTGTATAATTTTTTCTTAAACTGTCTCTATCATCCTAAATGGAGTTTTCCCTTATAGATTGATGGTGTCAACATAACTAACTAACAATGACATGATCAAGACATGTAATTTTTTTTTCATGGGATGAAAAATTTATTGTGTTATTAATTGGATCTCGTTAATAAATTATAAAGGTTTCGGGTCTTTATAAATTGGGATGTGTAACCCATATAATGAAACACTTATATGTGAACATGATATATTTTAACAATGATGTTAAATCAAGGTTATATTTATATGAAATCAAATTTTATCATATATTGGAAAGTGCTAATATATATTTGGAATTAAAATTCAACATTATAAACATAATATGTATATATATATATTGGATTGTAATTCTTATTGAAATTGATTTCTTTTAATATAATATTTAAATTGTTAATTTTTAAAAGATTATACCTCTATAATGTGGTCAGGACGAACCATATAATAAAATATATAATTTCTAAACATTATCCATGAAGGTCAATTGGGTAATATTTATTAAGGGATAAATCTGAAAATGAAAATCTAGCCGCAATTATGTTAGTTTTGGATTATTTCCTATGAGATAAACCAATTAACAATTATTGTTTCCAAAATCCATTTCTCAATGGAAGTGACATAAAATCACCAATGGGACAGCCTCATGATGCTCCTTCATGAATCACTTAAGCACCTCAAATTTCACAAACCTGATAGAACTAACTCTTCTGTTATCACCATAGAGAAATAACAGAAGCCTCTATAATCCAGACAGTTACATTTGAGAACATTATAGCTAAATGAAATAATTATTTGTGAGCCTAATGTATCTATATATAATCTTGAAGCATCATTTCTATCACAGCATGCTCTCAGAGCATCATGATTCTTAGTTCTTATAAATATGCAGCTGACCCCCCCCCCCATTAATGAATTGATACCCTGTCTTTTTTCTCTCTAAGTTCTCGATTCATAAAAATCCCATTGTTATGAAAAACATATAGAAAATGAACCACCCAAGACACCTGGGCACTATGAATCAATATTCCCTATTTCCAATTTCTTCTGATTATAGTGGGGATTCCCTTTACGAATCCCTACGACCATTCCAAAGGTATGAGTCCCTTTTGGTCCCCCGTGTCTTTACGGAGCATTCGTCCTTCGTGAATCACCCTCCATGAACATTGTATAATCCATGCCTCAACTAGGTCAGCATGGTTCACAAAGATCATCCCTTCATAATGATTCTTTTCATTGTTCTTTGTGAATAAAATCTGTTAATGAATCCCCTTATCTTCACAAAGCACCAAAGCATCGTGATTACTCTCTCTGTGAGTCCATCTACGTGGTGAACCCTTTTCCCGTGTAGTCTTGCAGACTCGTGCGATGTTATTTCATGGTTCCTCAATTGGTGTTTCATATAGCTTTCCATGAATCATGATTCTTCAAATAGATATGGTAATGAATATTACTTCATTGCATATCCAAGATAATATTATCCCCATGAGGGACCATTCCTCCACCCCTTTTTTCGGCATTCCATATGCCTTCCATCTACCATATGTGGGTTGGTAAGAGTTATGTATGTCTTAAGGGAGAGAATAGAGTCCACTCCACCTAAGATGTAAGACATTATACTACCAAGAACCCTCATCATTGACAAATTATGTTAAACTGTGAGCTTTTGCATGCGTGAAAATATTTCTTGGACTTGAAGGAGAATTATCATCAGTTTCCTCCATTGCTTCTATCCCTTGGTGCTTTGTATCCATGTGCACATCAAACAGTCTTTACATAAGACATGAAAAACTCTGATAGTGTGTAATCCGTATGATGGACTTTTCCTCCTTGTACATCATATCACCCTCCTCAGGCATCCCAGATAAAGTATGTCCCAAACATTATCTTCCAAGGCCGTAAGCCATGGTTATGACCCACACCATCCTTTAGGTATGCGCCTATTTTGACATGATTTTCAGGTCAATTGTTTCCTCTTGTTTCCAATACAACACATGAATCTTGTTTCCTTAGATTTTAGTTATGACCATGGAATACACATTGGGTTGCTAACCATGTATATGCCCAAACATGAACATTAACTCACTTTCCTTTCAATAAACCCTGATTTTATGCCCCTCATCCCATAAGTCATTAAACCACATCCATCTAAACTACAAGTAATTTGATCATTTTCTCTCAGACAGGATATGTAGGAATCCACTATGATGTTCAATCCCTTTTCTACCCACAATTCATCCATTCCATGCATTTAACATCAGTTCACCTTCATCTCCAAATATGTTAAACTATATGTGCATCATCAAGCATGACGATAAACTGTATCCCCTACCACATCTCTGTAGGTTTTGACCCTTTTAGAATACATTGGAAGCCTCTTTGAGGACCAACTCTAACAAGTGGTAAACTCTGGTACTACCTCCAATGTATATACCATATTGATGTGATACATTATATTTTATGTATTCATCTCTTAGACACAAGTCTTTTATGTGATCTGATCCATCCGAGAAGCTGACCACACATAATCCCTTTAATCAATCCATATTCCTCCAACCAAAATCATCCCTATTATGATGGGATGCTATCCATGTGTATTCCCCACCATGTATTTGGGTCACTTTCCTATGTGTTCACCCTGATATTGTTTTCCATACTGAACTACAATTTCTTTGATACCCTTCCACAAGGATGCGTAGGAAGCCTCTCTAAGGTTCAAACTCATCCCTAATGTCCCATTATGGTATATCCATAGAGACCCTATTTTTTGGGAAGGTCATGCCTCAACCAATGGTTCAACATAATTAAGATCTACATCCATTCCACCATTCTCACGAGCCACCTCCTAGAGTTCCTCATCATCCCCACCAAACTATGAGGCCTTTATTTACCAAAAATGGGGATACATAGGAGTCCTTACAAAGCTTATAGATTGAAACCATCATATTCATGTTAGTTCATTATTATTCATCTTCACTCTCTGACATCTCCTCCATATTCATCCTGGTCCTTATCCAAGTTGGCACATTACACTAAGATCATGTTACCATCATTTCTTCTCCAAAATGACAGATGGGAAACTAACCCTGTGTAATCCCCACATCAACCATTCGAACTACAGATGTTTTAATCCATGTCCTCTAAACAAGGTACTTATTAATCCAGCAGCGGGTTCAATCACAGCCAATGGAAAACCTTGGTGTCCCCATTGATGGGACCACATCAATGATACTCCATTTTGTGGTGTACATATCATCTTTCATGATGTGACACCTTCACTATTGGAAACCAATACCTCATGTCTGTCCTCATTGGGTGGTTTGACCCATCCACCTAGTAAACCATCCAGATGCTCCCTCCAAGGGAGGTACAATTTTTATCATCTTTCATAGCTATTCTGATCCGTCCAATACGATGACACTAGATTTTAAACACTAGGAATACCCCGTGTTAACCATTTGATGTTGAGGAACTCCGCTGAGTCAAGACAATGGAATTAGATTCTCTATGTTTGACATGGGATTCCATTGCCTTCTAGATACTCAAGAATTACTCTCATAATAGAGAATTAAAATGTTACAAAGTTATAGTGTCTAGATATGATAGTGATTCCAAAAAAGACTACTTACATAACAAATGTATGCATGCCCGACCAGAACACTTAGAATATCTAGGTGGAAGTAGCGTAATTAACTAGTGTCCACAATGGTGTGGCACCAGGATTGAGATTCATGAACAACATCATAATCTAAATAGTAGATATATAGTAGGCAACAGATTATAAGGAGGAATCCAAGGAAGGATGGGAAAACATCAAATCATTCAATTTCAATCAAGAAGAAGACATCTATAAAGAAGTGATGAATTCTTCTTGAATTTGGGAATGAAGGAATGTTGGGACACAGATGTGGTCATCGTCGTTGATGACGATGTGAAGAGACATGCCTAGGAGAAAGCGTTGGAAACTGAAATGGAGATTCAGATGCCACTATTTTATCATTCAACCATGGGGACTAATGGCACTAGAGATATAATTATATAAGTGTGTCACTTGATACAGTCTTCCAGCACTAGGTCCCTCCATGAAAATAGTGGTCTTATTATAGAACTCACAAAAATTTCAAGCAGCTAATTTTTGGGCATTCCAATCTGTGACATCGTCAGTGTGGATCATTCAATCCAATCATGAAATACTAAATGGTGACGGGGAATTGGGTACTACTTTCCTAATATCTATTCCAATATGTGTATCATCCTAGTTTTTTGGACCCCTGATATAGTAACCTAATCTCCTCGAAACCACAGACTTATGAGGTGGGGAAAGACCAACGTTGCAATCCCTCATAGCTCCGTCTCCTCCATGATGTCATCCACAACCACCGCTAGTGGGTGACCACGCACTTTTTGGGCCTCATATTTTATCCAGAAGAGGGTGATTGATACTCTTATTCGATGGTATGAACATGAGGGTATCATCCCAACTAGGGACATGAACCACCAATATTTTGAGGCATTTGTGCCTCATCATCACCGTCTCCCCCAAGGGCTGGATAGGGACCCACAGCTCCGCACTCGAACATCCAAATACCTTCAGAACCTCTCCCTAAAATGTTCCTACAACTCGTTCCCCAACCCCAATGAAGTATGGAATGATTGATTCATATATTCTAAGACCATCGGCTGAGATCCTCCAAGGATTACTCCCACTTGGCCACGACAACTCAACCATTTGAATTTCAGGCTGAGGAATATGTTGTCTCTACCCATATAAAACCATCCCTGATTCATCTTACCTGACATTAGAATTAGATTTAGGTTAATTACGATTCTTATTAAGAAAAATAATCTTCAACTACGTAAATGGACCATGCCATAACAAAATCATGTTATCATCTCTCTATTATTACATATCCAGGGTATCTATATAGCCAACCCTTATTTGGTCCCCAACCTCCAATTTGACTATTTAGGCAAACTCTTATACTTGTATGCATGAGTTGAAGTAATCACATGTCAACCACTAATGACCAAATCTAGTATAGATTCCCCCCCACGCTATGAGAATCTAGGGACTAGGTCCCCCCTTCTTGTTGTTCTCCAACATGGAGGTACTCCTCATTACGGTGATTCATTATATATACATATTCCATATATTATATTTTATCAACATTAAGATCCTCCTCACCTTGTAAATCATTAGCCTAGATATCCTTCTCATGTCCATCATGATCACTATGAAGTCCATACTTTTTCCACTAGTGGAAATTAGTTTAGAGGTCCTCTATGGGCCACTGGAAACTGGCATGGATACCCTCTGCATGTCCTTACCATAACTAATAGAGGCCTTATGTGATCTACAACTACTAACTGTGGAGGTCCTCCCCACGTGTCCCCCACTCAACATTGGAGGTCATCCCCTGGTTCCATTCGACATATTCTCGTGTGCCCCCCTCACCTTAGCGCACCAAATATGTGGTTCTCCCCACTCTAATATCCAAAATGAAGGTCATCCACATGTCTTTATCAAAACCCAAAGGGGTGGTCTATCCCACTCCAATGATATCTGGCATGAAGGATTCCCACATATTCCTTATATCTCTATCAAAGGACCTCCTTACTACAACATCATGCCACACAATTGTCCCCCAATTTCACTGATTTACCATACCCTGTGGAATCATGATATGTAAAAAGGGAGAACTGTCACTGATAAAGGATAATCCTGCAATGCGCTAGATCACTATCAATAAAGTCCCCTTTTAGTGTCTAAGGATAAGTCTGATTTAATAATCGAGCATTCACCCTGATCATCAGCATCAGATTCTGGGGAAGGAACCAAGTGTGTATGAATCATCCTTTTGTAATGTGAAATGAACAAAAACCCTAAATTAGTTTACTGATACGTGAAAGAAGACGACAATTTGTATCCCTTCCAGTGTTTTTGCATGCATTCCACTATACATAAACTAGGATCATTCTCTTCCATGACTAAAGATCACATAGTGTTTTTCTATAGTGTTATGAACGATGAAAATCATCTTGATCTTCCAATAGTAACCACCAGCATTTCACATGTGGTAGTGATTTGAACCCCATATTATATGGATGTGGTGATTCAGTAATTTCCACCACTAGGAGACGTCCATTAGATAGTGGTTTTTCTTATCACACATCTTTATCTTCTCCGACCCGTCCATAACCAATGATGTATATATCGATTTTGTTACTAGTTCCTCTACCAACCCTTGTTGAAGAATTGTTCCACCAAGTGCCATATCCCAATTAATAAAAAAAGTGTTTGTGTGAAATTTTCACAATGGAACATCTTCTTGAGATGTTTTGGCCAATCTCAATAACAAACATCAGCATTCCAAATCCACTTACCCATGAAGAATTCGTGTTTTTATGAAAAAATCTAGAAATAATGGACTCCAATATCCATCCCCGTTTATTGTCTTATCACTAAAATGTAGGAAAATTAAAGTCACATCATCCAGAAATGTCTCATGGAAGAGCTAGCCACACTTCCTATGGATAATCATATTATGTCGCTTGATCATAATAGCAGTTTTAAACAATGATGTGTTCTGATATTTACTATGATCCTCCATTTTATTGAAGAGGAATCTCCAAATTCCCCGATCCATGGTTAGGGATAGTATACGGCCCACTATTTCAGCATGATCCTATGGAAACTGAACCTACTCTATGATATCCTGGATATGCCTCTGAGAGACGTCACTATATATATGGATCATCAAATGGAGAAGGAATTTGTTGTATGAAAACTCAAAGAAAACATAAATATGGGGATTGAAAATCATATGTTGTATACCCCAGGCATTTCCATTATCCATCAAAGTCTATTACATGGCCTTATAGACCCTTCTGAGTCACTACCTCTCGATTGGGACCCCAATAAGTGAAAAGGGATCATTGGGACTACTAATACATATATCCAATCTGGTTTTGTGTAGGAAAAAAGGGATGATCAAGAGAAGACAGAGTAGAACCAACAAATCTTGTAATAGAAGGATGTTGTCGATGAGATCCTCACTAAGTGAACTTCATGCTGACAACCAGACTATAGGGATCCCTATCATGATCCCAACTATCCTCTACCAATGAAGTAGGGGAAGGTGCTAGCTCCCCCATGAAAATTTTCTCATGGTGATATCGACAACCCTGCATATTCTAAATGGATAGAGGCAAATGATTATAGAAAGAATCCATTATATGTGTAGCCAAATCTTCCTGAGATATGTGAGTATCTTATCTATGACTGACTCCATAGGTCATTTGTCATGAACCCCCTATTTCTATTTAGATTATTCACCCATCTATTCCACATGCCATATTTCCAGTAGCCTCTTGGGTAATTCCCCAAGCCTCATTATGGGCCTCTGGGTCTACATATCATGGTGAAAACCCACAAATGAACAGGTGGACAAGGGTCATCTCTTGCAGAAGAACCCTTGGTAGGATAATCCAATGGACCATATCATATCTCTCATCAAGACCCTTGAAACATGAATGGTGGTGATTATACATGATGCAATGAGATACACAACATGGGTGGATGATATGCTAGTTCCCCTGGGATTTTTGAATTCCACTTTATCCCCATTGAATTGAATATGTGACCCACTACAGCATTTGGTCCACTTTATCTCATGTTGTGGACCAATGATGGGAACTCTAGTGTAGTATGATGTTGAAAAGCATTTTTTTTTGTATTTTTACTATATGATCCTTCATTCTTTTGGTATAAACAACTAACCATAGAATCTATAGCAGGTTGGGAAGATCTTCATAAAAATATTCTATATCAATTCTACTCCACCACTCATAAGACAATCACTAATGACCTCGTCAACTACAAGAAATTTCTATATGATATTGCCGTGGACTTTGTCAGTATGTGGAAGGGGCTCATGTATTCACTTGATATTACGCTGACATAGAAGAATCGGTTAATGATGTATTTCAAAAATGTAAATACTTGGCTAGTTCCTTCTCATAAAACCCAGATCATCCAGGATATGTTACATGATATCTATAATAAGGCTCACTACATTGAAGAAGTCGTGATGTGTTACAAAAAGGCAAAATCAATGCCTCTGGTGGCCCCTGTACCAAGAGAAACCAAGGCTGAGACTACTTTCATTGCAATCATTGGGGCCCCCATTCCACTGGAGTTGTTTTCAGCAAATCCACACTAGTAGCCTCACTGAGGGCCCCTACCTCAATCGCATCCTCAGGTTCAACGTCTGCCACTAAATCATCAGGAATAAACACATAATACTCTATTACCGGCTCGGAAGTACAACCACAACCCACCTCCTCTCCATGCTCCATCCTCCATCAGTTCCAGGCTCATACTGACCCTTTCTCGAATAGATGATCCCACACCTACTCATCCAAAGAGGCTTAGGTGCATGGATATTTTTAGAGTGTCGTGGACCTGGTTATCCTATGGTTTCTAGAATGTAGAATACCCCAAGAGGTTTATCTCATCGATCACCTCAACTAATTCACATATAACTTATTATTTGTAAATACCCTCAAGTAGTGTTATATGTTCAAGGAATGTCTTTAGGTCCTACTCGAAAAGAAGGTGGTCAGGTTGGTTCTAGCACCATATTAGGTGGTGTATATATCCGAAAAGCTAGATAGTGATAGAGAGGGTCAATAAGAGTAGGTCTCTAGCTACGGGTCTCATAAATATGAAGATTTAATTTCTTGTAATGAATTCAATCATGTGCATAGAATCATTCATGCCTGCATGAATCAATCCAAGCCTCATGATGTCAGTACACATTCCACAGCTACCACTACTTCATCTATCTCACCATTCTTCCACTTATAAAAGAATGAGCTGATAATGAAAGGTAAATAATTTTCCCTCACTGGTTCGAAATCCATCTCATATGATTGGACACATTACACCCCAATAAATTGGGATTTACATGAATATTCTTAGTGAAAAGGAGGAATATTTATGTGATGACTAAGATTATGCCTTAGTAAATACCATCGATCTAGTGGACCAATCCATGGATCCCGGTAAAAAGAAGCTTCAGACAAGCCCTACTAATATTCCCAATCGACACCATCATTCATGTAACCAAGGATACATGAATGGTCAGAATAGTCAGGGTAGTACCTATTTCCATGCCATGCATGCTACCGATACTATAGTGTAGGTTCAACACATAACTCAACACAAGTATCCCTATGATACTATCTCATCCAATTTTTGGACATTACCATTTTTTCTCCTAGATCAAGCAGAGCCATCACGACCACATCATGATCTACTACATTCATCCATGGGAGAAACTTAACCATCAAACAATTTAGTAGTAATTTTTCATAGTCTGTCTAGTAAAGAATGAAAGAATTCCAAAACCTCCCAGAATACACCAGTTCATCCAATAGCACCCATCATACGTTTGGATCTATAGAAACACAGCACAGGCAGAAATATACAATTAACCCATATATATGGTGTTCATAAGTACCTTTACTGAATTCCTAAAAATCACTAAATCTACAAGGATCTTTTCCTATTAAGAGATATGCATGAATCCCTAGAAGAATATTTGATATGATCATATATTTTTAATCAGAGGTAGTAGTCGCAAAATATTTCCATGATGAGGAAGCTGAGTGTGAAAAATCTCATTTCATCATCTCATTCTTAGGATAAGTGGAATTATCCCTTGTACAGGGACATATCAGCCTATTTTATGTCATATTCCAGCTTATGGCATGGATGTTTGTTGTTGTCTTATGGAAAAAGGTTTTGGGATCATTAATATCACCACTCTGATGCTCCATAACCTAGTACTTCCTGAAGTAGATATGGATCCCTATAACCAAAATAATCGTGGTTATGAACAGATCGAATAGAGGGAATATGGATGGATTAGTATGAAATCCCAATTTTGTGGAATGGTTTCTAGAAATTAATTATCGGTCATCACATAGGCACCCTCCTATAATTCATTGATGTGTACACCCTGGAAACAGCTACCTTTGATAGATCCCTCCTCATATCACCAGTGCGACAAACACCTCTATAATAGTAGAGTGGGTGTACTTAAAGATGATTATTCTTCAATTACCTATTGTGAAGCCTTCTATTTAGATTTTGAATATTACAATAGAATGGGAATGTGTGTTCAAAATAATTAGGTTGAGGAAATAACCCTTTCATCTGAACCATGGATTGATTTGGATAATGCATTCATCATCCTGATTCACTTGTTGGAACCCATAGCCTAAGACCTGTGGAAATAAATTTTAATTTCAATCACAAGTGGGAGTCACCTTCCCATATATAAGGAACTCTAGAGGATAAAATTATATTCCTATACGAATCAGGTTCATGTGATACCAGAACCCCTAGACCTATGTGTTATTGGGATATACACCCCATTGATACAATTATACAACATAACTACATGTTCCTCAATGTTTTATTGAACTTAGCCATTACTTCATTGATATTATCAAGTGTCGCCCCATTGGGAAAACACCTGACCGAATTGGAACAATAGATTTTTTATTTTTTGTTCTGATAATCTTTGATTATCCTAATAATTATTCCTATACCTCTTAGGTAAGAACTGAAATTCAATCAGGTTTAATTATCCATGATTTTTTTCACTCGACATTGATCCTTTATCTTTAGATGAGGAAGAGGATTTAGAGGAAACTCTTCACATGATCAAGGAAGGTGTCTCTTCCAATGTTGATGAGTTGGTATAGGTGAATCATGATACTAAAGTAGACTCAAGGAAAACACTTGTCATTGCAACATTACCTATATAAGATCAGTAGTAGTATGTGGATATCTTAAAGCAGCATCGAGGCTTATTCACCTAGAGGTATGAATAGATTCTAGGGCTAGATCCCCATTCTCTCATCCACCAACATAGTACCCCAGTAAGTCATCAAGGATTCCAACAGACCCCATTTGAAGATGCACCCTTCACGTGGTTTCATGTTTGAGGATGAAGTTGATAATATCATCAAATCCATATTTTTCCAGGAACTCCAATAACAATGATGGATGGACAATATCATTCCCATTATGAAGAAGAAAAGATAGATCAGAGTCTTCATCGACTTCTAGGATCTCAACCGCCACTATCCAAAGGAAGATTTTACCGTTCATGTGATATATTTATTGATCGAAATCACTAATGGATTCCAAACTCTCTCAGTTATGGATGGTATTCTACAAATAATCACATCATAATTCCTCATATGAGGAGGATTCAACCACCTTTTGATAAATAGAATGTACTTTTTGTTACTTGGTAATTCCCTTCAGCCTGAAGATTGCATGGGCCAATTATCAGTGATCTATGAACCATATATTCAAACTGATTATATGGGTGTTGGTAGAATTATATGTAGAATATTTTGGGGTTAAATACAACAAGCATCAGGACCATCATATAGATCATTCTTATATGTTTGGATTCCTCAGGTCCTATTATGAATTGCTCCCCCTCTGTCTGAGTGACCAAAAATATGGAATTGTCCAGACGAATATCCAGAAATATTCATCACAAATTAGATTAGATGATTTAAAATCTCATAATTTCTAAGGAATTTCTTATTAACGTCCTAGTATTTAAAAGCCTTCAGGTAAAAAAAATCCTCATGTATTTCCACTTAATTCAGTTGTTTCTCAAGTGATTGGGTAGGTGTCATGTGGAACCCTCTAGGATCCCTTCCTTCTTCCTAGCTATGCCAAGTTGGAGCCACCGGATCTGCTACATCTTTCACTCTTCCACTTTCTCTCATTGTAGGCCCTAGAATTACTAACCTCGCTTCCCCTAAGGCCTTATAACCGTGATATGAATTAGCTATAACATTACAGATTGTTTTTCAATTTCCTATCCCTGAACTAAGGGTTTAATGGGCACCCCATCATCAACATGTATATACTATTGCTTCAGCATATCACCTAGGTAGGCTGTCATCGATCTTTTTTTGTACCCCTCAACCATCACATATTTGGTAGTAGGTAGAGGAATCTCATTATGAATATTCACATATTGACATGTGAACATGATCTACATCATTATCATCAAACATGGATTGTACTTATGATTAGTTCCCTTGTAGACTTTCCGGGTTGACCTCTGTATGTACCAGAACAGCCACACAAAGAGATGTGGGGCATAAGGATTTTAGATAGGCTTGTGAACTATCAACTCCACTAGAACTCAACCCCATATGTCGAAGTGGTATGAATAATTTTCCTTAGTTCCCAAACCATCAATAGTGAAAACGCTCACTAGTAGTAGGAATGTATTGAAAAAGAATTCATCATCCTTTCAGACTCTGTTCAATGCCACAAAAAAATAATCCAGTTTGATAGAGAAACATCACACTACATACATAATAGCATCTAGAATTTATAACCAATGATTGGAAATGTCGTTTTGGTTTTATTAAACACTTACTTATTCCATTATCCATCAATAACGAATTTTAAATGGTCCACATAGACACCATGGATTATTCCACTGCCTGTTGCACCACAACAAATTGTACAGCTTGGAAAATATTGGGATCCTAGGGGTGATGCCCTGCCACATAGCCAGCATGGATTACATGATAAAAGTTCCCTTGCCTGCACCCATGTGAGAATACATTACCAAAAAAAACCATCCACAAATGAGTGAAAAAATGAACCCATCCAACCTGACCATTGGTTTCTGTTCAGTGTTAATGTTATTCCTCCATAGAATCCATTGGTTGTCCTCAAGAATTCGCATTTAGGGGCCTCCATTACTACATTGATCACCCAATTGAAAAATAGGTGGCCTTGCTAGAAATTTTTGAGGAGCCTCTTCTCCCTCATACTGATGTGTCACGGGGTTGTTTAGGAAATATTAAAACCACTGTTTTAAGTGTAAATCCTTTACTGACAGTTTATCGCTTCCTAGCACTAGGTCTATCAGCAACATCGCTTGCCATTTCATCTATTTCAGATCCTCCCATGTATATTTTTTACGGAGGAATTTTTCATACAATTTGCCAAGGATGGTAATACATGAAATTTTGTGGAGGTCCTAGAGGCTGATGTGACCACCACATGGTGAAAATGGGTTGTGTTGGTCCTTGACGTCCACCTAATCATGAACTCCATCATCATTTACTTATGTTGGAATATTTGGAATTGACAAGACCATGAAACCTCATTGAATCATACTCTCATTATCTCTTCTCAAATTCATTACAAGATGCAACGGCCTAGTAGGCCTAGGACCATTCAACCATGAAGTTTCCACCCTGGCGTAGCCCCAAATATCAGTCCACCCTATCTCCAAGTTACCAAATCACATAATATAAATGTTGGGGTACCGTGTTGGAGAAACTTCTGGTTTTAGTTCCTTCACATAAACATTGCTGATTTGGTTTGAGATAAATTTAGTGACAATAGGTGTATGGTCTTTCTTTGTTTGGAAATGGGAAGCACTAAACCACTAGTATTGGAACGATGTGCCCCTGTACAAGGATGATGTTTTATCCCTACACATTTTAGGAATAAATACGGTGTCCCTCAAACCAAAACCATACAATGTCAATCACTTGTAGAAAGGGTAAATATTCTACCCTTCCATTAGCAGTTTCAACAAATACTCTTGATCAGAATGACTTGGATTACATTCTCTGAGTTCAATATTGATTTCTATATTTCACATTTGACCAACATCATCAAGAACCTCTTGAGAAACTTAAAGATTATCCATTTGTTCCAAGATATTTTTTTTCTCTGTTCAAAAATATCATTCACGGCGTATTTTTTTCAAATAATAACTCATCGAACCCATGATCGTAGATCCTCGATGAACACAATGCAATTCATTGAGAAACATGGGATCGTGATGCACTGGATTTCTGTGAAGCATTTTTAGTGCACCGATACATGTAACCCATCTTGAAAAGAGTGTATGTGGTGTGTGCAGGTGCTTCACAATTTGAGAGTTCAAGAAAAAATTCTCCGAGACAAGATTTGGAAAAAGGTGGACCTCATGCAAAATTTATAGGCAATGTAATAACATTATTTTCATTACCCTAGCCGATATATATTTTGCGGTGATCTCACTAAGCACTCCGCACTTCCTCATAACGATTCATCTTCTTGATCTACATTTTTCTTCAACCTAACCGCTGAATTTGACCCTCGTTTTCTTCTCGGATCCAAATATGATAAGGGTAAGGGGGAATTTGATTGAACCAAAATTTATTCCTCAATGGAAAATAAAATAAATCAACAGATGTTTTTCATAGTGAGGTTTCTTTATGATTTCCTTTAACACGACGAATAGTGTGAAGCCGGAAGAACAAACTTCTATGAGACTGCCATAGAGAAATGACATATTCTAATGTGATCCAAATAAATATGTTTTCAACATTAACAATGAAATGATGGAATCCTATGAGACTCTAATAGATGCATGTTCAATTGTGAGGTGAAATTTCATTCACCATGATCCCTATGATCATCGAAAAGCATGGTTTCTATAAATATCCCCCCTCAAATGATCGATACCCATGCCTTTTGACATATGTACTCTTCCTTTGGGTGGAAAATTTTCTCTGTGAAACAGCGAGAAAATGAATCACACAAGGAACCTATGCCATATGAAACAACATTCATTTCTCTTAAATTTTCCTCCTATTTAATTAGGGCACCATTCTCAAAAAACTACGACCATCAAACAATTATGGGTCCCTTTTAGGTAGATAGGTCTTCATGGAGCATTCAGACGTTGCAAAGGACTCCCCAAGAATATGCTTAATCGATTCCTTGGAACGGGTATCATAAATCATTATAGATCCTCCCATTGTGGAGATCTTTTTTATCACAAGTATTGAAGGTCATTCATTTTTTATGCCCCTTCTCTTTATGATGCAGCAGAGCTTCGTGAAGCCATTATCTATGAGGCCTTCCTCTTCGCGATACCTTTTCTCACACATTTATCAAGGGTTTGTGGTATAATATATCTTGGTTCCTTGTGTAGTGTTTCATATTCGGTTTCACTACATCTTTCTTCATTGAATATGCACACTAATTGTTATTACATTTTCATATAGTCTAGAAATGTGATCCACAAGAGTGAATATTCCTCTCCATCTGAGCATCAGGACATTAAACTGCCCAGATCCCTCATCCCCAACACATGAAGTTAAGATACAAGTTTCCACATGTGTGGAAGGCTAGGTGGACCCCATGTAGAATGTAAACCAACACAATACCTCTCCTCCCTTTGGTATTTTTCTCCACGTGCTATGTGGGCAGTCTTCACATAATCCATAACACACTATGAGGGATTGTTCCCTATACAATGTACATATACTCCTCATACATCGGATGACCATCCTCAGGATTCCCTCCTGATGTAAGTACCAATATCTATATTCCTAGTCTACTGTCCATCCACTATACCCACCCCATATTTAATGGCCACACATTATTAAAACTATAACCAGGTCTGTTACTACCTATTGATTAACACATGGAGTCTAAATAACATGGGCATAGTGTTTAGCACTGACCGTGACATCCTCTTTGGGATTCTAACCACTCATAATACCTAGTTTGTATCCTGGTCACTGTCCATTGCATACACCAAGTTTCCATTCCCCTAAACCCATGTGATGTTAAAATGAATCCTTCTAAAATATGTGGACATGGATCCATGTATCCAGACCTGCTACGTATGAACCCTCTCTAATGTTCAAGCCCTCTAAACCCATTAATCAACCATTATGTGGATTTAAAACTTGCACACCTTCATCCATAGTGACTTTAAATCATATTTCTTTCATCTCACATTATATTTAATTGAATCCTCTAATAAATCCATGTGGGTTTTGATCACTTCTGGGTACGTAGGGAACCTCTTTGTGTTCTAACCCCAGCCAAAGATAAACTCGGTTACTCCCATGTAGGGATGTACCATCTTGATGCGATACATAACCTTTTTGAATTTATCTCCCAGATCCACCACATTGAGGCATTAAGATCCATCTCGGAAGCTAACCACGCATTATCACCACACACATTCAATACTACTCATCCTAATAATGTCCCTCTTGTGATTAGTTGTATACAACGCATACGACTTAGAATGTATCTGGGTCATTTTACATTCTCTACACACCAATTATATTCCCTATATCGAACTATATAAACATCGATTCCCTTCTATAAGAATACTTGAAACGAATCCCTGAGGTTCTATCCCATCACTTATATCCCATCTTGGTCTCTCCCTAGAGCCCCTATGTTTTTGGATGATCATTACTCATCACAGAGATTCGCATCCTTTTGGTCCCCATCCATGTATCCATTCTCTTGATCTCCCTCTTCATTTATCTCATCACCCTAGAAAAATGATTCGACTTTTATTCTTAACCATTATAATACATAGTAAATCTCAATGATGATCAATTACCCATTGTTCATCATCACTTTAGTTTCATTTAATTTATCCTCACTCATTGAAAACTGGTCCAAATTGGTCCGGGTTCTTTTTAGGGACATCACATCCCAATAAGATCATTCTATTCATCATTTCTGTACCTTAACTATAACCGAGCAGCTATCCATGTGATATCCCCACATCACCCCTTTGAACTACATGGTTTTGGATCCCTGACCTCTAAACAGGGTATGTTGGAAGCCTCCATGAGGTTCAATCCCAACCAATAATAATCCTTGGTGTCCCCTTTAATGGGAATACTTCTCAGATCTGCCCTTTTATAGTGTCTAGATAATCATCCACGGTAGAACAACATCACTTTTTGGGACACACCATACCAATTTCATATTCATTGAACATTTTGACACATCCACCTAGTAAACCATCCATGTGCTTCCTCTAAGGACGATTTACATTCAAACCACAGTCATATTTATTCTGAATAGTATGATCTATCTCCTCAAGTAACTAGTTTCATGTTATACACCGTATTAAACATGGAATGTAGAGGTAAACCATTGAGACATGACTCTGGCATAAGATTCCCCAAATTCGAGATGTAATTCCTCAGGCTTCCTCTCCACCGAGAATCCCTCTAATAAGGTAGAATCTACTATACCAATGATCCAACGTCATGACATTGCAGAAATTCCCAATGTGGCTATTTCCCTGAACAACGGTTATGGCCATGACAAGACCCTTTGGAATTTCATGGAACAAGTAGTGTAATTAACCTGTCTCCAAAAATTTCTGTCACTAAGAATGAGATTCATGAACAATGTCTTAATCTATAAGGGATACACAGACATAGCGATGATATATAAGGAGGAATCAATGGAAGGAGGGACTGACATCCCATCATCCTGCTTCGATCAAAGAGATAACGTATATGATAAAGTGATGATTTTCACCCACCATTGGAATGTGGAAATGCTGGGAAATAGACGTGGATATCGCCACCAACAACGATGCGAGGCGGTGTGTCCTAGTGAATCTATCGGAAACAATTTTGTGTTGAAATATCAGTAATTTTACTATTACAGGTTCATCATAACAGAATCCAATTTTTCATTATGATTTCTTATTAGGTTTTGTTGTCCCTTATATTCATGGATACACAAAAACATTGGTTATAATCATGTTGTGTATTATTATTTAATGAGTCTCCAATAACATGTATAGGATATGTAAAAATGTATTGTGTCATCTTACTGAGCATTTCCCATAAAATATGATAAACTACATTTTTATACTTTTTTATACCTAATATGAGGATTTGGTAAAATAAAATAGTAACTATAACTGATATCTTTCCTTATTTGTCATAGAAATTCATATCTTCGTCTACTAATCCAATTGTAATGAATCATGGAGGATTTAAAATAGTTAAAAACTTATGTGATATTTTTTTAACACCTAGAAATCATAAAACAATTACATTATATATAATAGGGTGTGTGATGCACAACCCCATGTTATTCCAAAACTCAATGAAACTTTGTGATTAACATTTTTTATATGAAATAATATGATTAACATTCTCTATATGGAACATCAAATATAGATTTTGAAACATGAATCACAAGTTTAACAAAATATTTTTAATATTTTTATTTAAAATGAAAATTTCTACATAGCCATAAAATTATTATTTATCTGTGTTATTAAATAAATTATAGATATATATGGTTTAAAAAGATATAAAATACATTAATTGGTTTTCAATTTATTATAAATAAAAATAAAAACTAATTGAATTTAAAGGACATATTTTTATAGGAAAACTATATTTATGAACCAAAAGAAGTTTTATCATAATATATAAAAATAATTTATATTATTTAATTGTTTTTATTAAAATATATATATATATATATATATTAACCAATAGAATGATTTTTAATTAGTCTAATATATTTTATTATCGTAATAAAAGAAGAAAACCAATTTTACGTATAAGAACCTGTATTTCTCTAATGATAGTTCTACAGCCTGTTAATAGCCAACTTATTTTATATCCAATCATTGAATCTTTTATAAATTTAATTTTAAAAAATAAAAGTCATCATAAAAATAAAATCTTCAAAATTATATTATGGTAAATGTTTTGTATTTTTCTTTTTATGTCTCATTTTTTGAGGAATAGGGAAAATACAAATTTTAATTGAAAACTGACCTTCAACTAAATGACTTATATGGTTAAATTATATTTTTATTTTCTCTTTCAGTAACATTATATCACTTATACATCCATTAAACCAATATATGTCATTTTAATTAATATAAAATTTGAATAATGAATAAAAACATTTCAATATTTAATATTTTTACTTTTATGAAAACCTTATTTGTTATCCCATCTAAAATATTAATTTTCAATTAATTGATTCAACTTATGTGATTGGTATTTCAAAAAATAGATTTCATTTTTTTAATTAGAATAATTTATAATTTAAAAGTTGCTTAATTTATTTTTGAAAAATTTTAGTGATAAAAATTAATATTAAATAAAATATTTTTTAGAAGTTATCTAAATAAGGGATTAAACATTAAAAACAAGGTGAAAAATAACCTAAATACATGTCAACAATATATTTAATATCTATATTGAGAAAATAAATCATATTGGATTTGATTTTATGAGTTACTTGAATTCTATTCCCTAAATTAATCCTATATAATATGTTATGTAACGAAAAGACAAAAATGGAACCTTCCATGACTATAACATTTATAAAGCCTTGAGATCTGAAAAAATATAAAATATATTGTTATACATATCCTTTTGAAACATAAAGTAGTAATTTTTTTCAAATTATTTATCATTAATTATTATAGAGGAATTATTTTACAAAAAAGGATTTTGAAATTCACTTGAAGGTATTTTTTAGATTATAATTTAAAAAAAATGATTGTTATACTATTCAATGTGATGAAAATTGATTGATTTATTATGTTCCTTTATTTGTTAGATAAATAATTTTTTTAAATATATTATATCTTAATATATTTACATTCCTTAAATTAAATCATATTAATAATTTTAAATTAATTAAATAATTGCAAAGTATTAATTAATATTATTTTATAATAAAATATATTTTATTTAAGCATTTATCATTTACTAGATTTCCTATATTAATAGTAATAATTTTTATATTATAATAAATAAAAAATTTGGATTATTTATGGACAAATTCATCTTTTATAATTAAAACATTAACCACTAAACAGTAAAAAAATTTAGTATAGTTTGAATTAAAGTAACATTTTTGTGCGTTACATGCGCATGATTTTAAATTAATTTTAAATAAATTGGATTTCTATTTTATAAATTTCATATCATATTTTTAATTAATTTTTACTATATTTTATAATAAATCTGACATTATTTTTTTAATTGTTTTATTAATTAGGTTGGAAACCATGTTAACTTAATAAAAACCGAGAAGGTAAAAGTGGTGTAATATAGAAGTTAATGTACCAAAATCTAAATATGAACATATTGGTTTGTGGTGGTGGTTGTTATAGTATTTAATTTCACATTTATCCATTGTTTTTTAGTTTTTTAGGAACATGAGGCAATGGATACCTCATAATACTGTTTTAAATTTTTATATTTAGAAGAATGCCACTCCACTCCAATATCAAAAGGTATCCACTTCCCTAACACCATCATAGATAAAATCATTTATCTTGTCTAAAACATACAAAAATATTCTCAAAAAACCCATATCCTAATACAAAAACCATCAATTTTGGAGGTATTCTAATAAAAAATGTATTTTTTTATAAATCAAATAGAGTTACAGGAAAAGGAGGTAGAGTTCTTCAATGATCACCCCTATTTAATTATTTTTCCACCACTTAAATTAATCTTATACATTTACAATATAATAAAATATGAATCCTAAATATAATGAAAGTTTTTATCTCAATGTTACTTCCTACACTCATATACCCATCCACCAAATGCGATAAAAAATAATCATTTATCTTTTCGACCAACAACTACCTACCAGACTGATGTAATTCACTCCTCCATTACAACAATTCATGGTTAGAAATAATGAAGGATTTATTGTTTAAATTTGATATATATATATATATATATATAATTTATAGTTTAGTTATCTCATTGTAATATATTTATATTACAAGTACATTACTGTTATCAATTTTTTGGGAATATGATAACATCGTTTTGTGGAAGTGTGGACTGTTACCTCCTGAAAGAAATGTGATTCATTCAAACCTTCCATTGAATATAATAAAGATTTTTTTAATAAATATATGTGATATATGTATATTACATTAATATTATTATGATAATATTAAATACATATATAAATATATCATTGACTGTTTAAATATGACAAAACTTTGGAGGTTTTATTCATGCATAGGTACGACCTACTTTCTCCAAGAACCATGCATTCAATTTCATATCCCCATATTTTATGTATAATTTCAAAAAACTTATACTGAATATAGATAATATTTAATAAAACCTTTCAACCTAGATATTATAAAATCAATATCAACTAGCAAATACTGAATATAAAAAGTCAAAACATAATTGGAAAACATGGCATTTAATACCAAAAATAGTGAGAATAATGAAATATTATTAACATAAGTGTAATAAAATATTATAAAAAGACCATATAAGATATTATAAATATTTTTTTGGTAACTATATAAGTTAATAACATTATTAAATTAATTCTTTGGATTTTATATGGTTTCCAACAAAAAGAGAGTGTAATGTAAGGGATTTTCATTTCAATTTTTATATTTGTTTGATAAATGTAATATTAACTACATAGTTATTTGGTGTGGTGTATACATTAACCCCATTGATATATTATATAATTAATTATATTATTTTAAAGGTATTTTAATGATTCATTTGGTGATTAATTTTTTGGGCATCCAATTCAAATGTTACCACAATTGTAAGAGATTTCATCTAAATTTTAATTGCATTATGAATTACATGGTTTTATCCAAAACTACACTTCAATGTGGTTTATATATAGTCCCATTGATACGAAATATCCTTATTTATTCAGTACTCGTTGTATATTTTTTTATATTTAATTAGTTCAACTATTGAATTTTGACATGAAAATTATGATGTGATAAAATGTTATTGAAAATTCTCTCACTTTTTATTATTATTTAATATATCTTCATTAAATCATGTTATATTTATTAATTTTTCATTTTAAATTATATTTCTACTAAATAAAATTAATTTTTATTATTGGTATTATTATTTCCTATGTACTCTTCCAATTTTACATATGGTTTTTACTTTAAATTTTATTTTATTTCCTAGGGAATTGTCGATAAATATATTTTATTTATTCTATATAGATATTTGATGATAGGGAACTATTTTTATTAATATAATTGTTTATTTGATTTAGTATGAATTTTTTGGACTAATATGGAATAGTTGTGGCCTAGTTATAGATAACCCCTTTATGAATCAATATTTTCTCATTATACGAATTAGTTCACAAAATCAGATTATTTTAATATTTCTTCAAAATATATATTGATCGTAAATGTTTCATGTTTCTCTGAATCATGGAATACATTAATACATAATTTCATTATATAATATTCACTTATTATTTTCCATTGATATTTTTATTCCACATTTTCTATATATTCATTTATATCTTTTTTATTGACTAAATGACATGTGTTTCATTTATTTACCATTCAATATTGATTACTCCTCATCCATCTATTTATATGGTATGTGTTTTCAATTATTTTCCTTTCAATATTGACAATTCATATTGATTCATGAATACATCCTATATATTCTTATGCTTATATATATCATTTGAGGCCACCCTTATTTTTTCCCTTTCTCTGGGAGATGAAGATGTATTCATGGAATGAGTTTCAAGGATGTACTTTACTAGTCAATGTTATGTATTATGTGTTACTTTATTTCCAAATGACAATTCTGTATAATGAACCAAATTTTATTTTACAAAGAATCTAAACTAATCAGAGTATTAGTTTTGTATTCCTTGTAATAATTCCTTTTTAATAAACTTAACAATTGCCCCTAATATTCTAGGGTTATTGTGTTATAGTTTTCTTATTTATTACATGTTGTCAGCTAAATAATATTCTTATTATATTTTTGGTTCATAAATATTACATAATATACCTTATATTTAAATTTATTTTAATGATTTAATAATTAATAATTTGTTAAATTCTTTAAAATTATAACTTTTAGAATTGTTTATATAGTGAATCCTAAAATAATGATTATATCGGGTAACATGTATATATTACTAAGTGCAAATGAAAACACTTCTCGTATGTATCATTTTTTATTTATTTCACATTTATTAAGAATCTTGTCGATTAGTGGTAGATAGTAGTGATATTTTAGTTTTTAACTAGTTTTAATGATTGATGCAATACAATTAATATTATAGTCTAGCCCATTGATGTAGCACTCTTTGAAAATGAAATATATTTCCTTTTAAGTGAATCCTTGTGAATACTATGTTTTTCCTTAATAGATTGAGTCATGTAGAATTTTTATAAAATTAAATGACACCCCATGGTATGGGGTGGTTGTGTGATATAAAAACCCACAAGGGGATATTACTATATATATATATATATATAAATATTGAGTGTCAACTATTACATCTCATACATTGATGATGTCAACCTTTTAGGTCAATTAACTTCCTTCTTATTTCATTTTTACCTCTCTAAAAATGATAAAGGTGTGTTGTAAGTCGAATGAGAAATTCCATAGAGTTGGATTTCATTCACCATATAGAGTGTGTGTGTCTTGGAGGAAGGACCATTAATCAATCATTTTTTTACTCATACCATATTAGGTCATCATTTTGTTTGTTCTAGGGAATATTATGAAGGAAAATGAAATGGTGTATTCTTTTATGTTTGGGAAATGAGATTTGTTTATTTCTCATTTCATGGATGATACAAGGAATTTGACAATGTCTTATTTTATAGGAATATTAATGATTGAGTTTTCATGAATGTACCTAGGTTTATTGGATATGGGAATTGTATTCAATGGATAAAATCATTTAGCTACTTATCCCAGCTAAACATTGTCTAGAATGTAGATACACTAGTTCATATAAATATACAATGAGGATGATGATTCTTAGATAAATAATTTCAAATGTGATATGGATTGTTTTTAATGGAATTACAAGGGAATATTCTAGAATATTCTAATAATGATTCTCCTTTTTTAATGTTCATTCATCCACTATTAATGAAAGACTCATTGGGGTTTGATTTGGGTATGTTAGTGGGAGGTATGGAATATAAACCCACTATGTCTATAGGTTTATCTAATGAACGTTTCATGTAGTAATTATTATTTTTTTAACATCACTGAGCTGTTTTGTGTGAGACTAGGATAAATATTATAAAATAAATATATACTTATGGTCATAGAGGCCGAAATCATTGATTTGAAAATCGAAAGCACTAAGTGATAAACGTTTTTTCAGAAATAAATTGGCTAATGTATGATGATTGAATCATTATAGTTTCATGACCTACAACATTGAGAGACATATTGTAAGTTTATTATAATAGAAAATATATCCTTTTTTATGAGACAATTCTTAGATATAGAGATCATCAAATCCATATCGATTAAAAATAACATTGTAGTCAAATTTTGGAGGTGATCATGACTTATATATTTAATTATTCTCTAGTATAATGAGTGGGAGTCATATATATGTTGATCAATCAAAACTAATAGATTTTATATTCATGTTAATAACTACATTTATTTTTCACTATGAGTGGTTAAAAAGAAACAATGATGGTGGGTAGTAGACTATTGACTATTTAATGGAGGTGAAAACTGTTATGAGTTGAAATTCAAAATTCTCAATGAGAATGATTATTGGAATATGGGGATGAGTAAAGGTTGAAATTTAGGACAGTTACTAGGATATGAGTGTTCTTAAGAATTAAAACCATTATATCATTGCATTGTTTATATTAAATAGACATTCATTTCATTATGACAATTATAAGGATTCTCACATTGTTGAGAGAAATACATCTATTGTTGGTGGAAAAACCACATGTGAGAATGATCATATGATCTTATAACATGTTATTGAATAAAATTTTTGGATATTTTATGATATTAAATTAATTAAATAGGGAATGAAAAACATTTATTCTATATTCCGGGTTTGTATTCAATTTCAGAATTGGGTTAAATCATTATGTGGGTGTTAATCTCAAAGATGCTTAAATCGATCCATGGATACGAGATCATGTTGGTTTTTGTGCTTCTGTTATGGAATAATGATTACCTTGTTTAGGATATGGTTTAGGTATGAGAGGTCTCTAGAAGAAATATACATGATTCAGTTATCATGATCATAATAATTTCAGTATGTCTTGGGATGATGCTTCAAATATAATATTGGTGATGATTTAGCCATAAGAATGGATTGTATTTTTGACTAGTCAACCTGATTTTCCTAATTTCAGTTTCCTTAATTATATGAATGTAGTTTGTAAGTAACTAAATTTCAAATATATTTTGAGGTGATGTAGGTGTAGTTTAAAAGGAAGGGGTGTTTTTTCAAAGAATATTTGGTGTGACCAACTTGATATTAGTTGACTACACTTTGATTATTCTGATGTAATAAATGGATGGATATAGGTTCCTTATGTTTAGTCGAATGAACATTATATGAATTTTTATAGGATACTATAGTTGTACTTTGGTAGGAAATTCTGATTGTAGTAGTAACATGGCCCAATGTATGTTTTTGAAATCTAGAGATTGTGGTGGGATGTTCTATTGGCTAAACGATAAGAGCGATGACTATGTGATCTTGTATAATATTATAAAAGACCACCTAAGAATTATCTTGATCATTAATAGTTGAATATGATTATTTTCATTAAGGACTGTTCCTTATACATTACAACATGTGGAGTTATCTCATTAATTTTACTTTATTCAACATTGATGATCTTTTCATATTTATAGAATAATGGAATTAGGCAATAACTATTATATAACCAAAACATAGTGAAAAAATTGGAAACTTCAAATATTCCCCATTTCATTTATACAGTAAAATGTTTTTTTCCAAAAACATGTCTGTTTTTCATGTTTAATCATTTTAAATATTCCATGATTACATCTTTGACTCAATTATCCAATAAATCTGGTGAAAAAAATTTAAATAATTGGGTTGGGTATTAGAATATAAATTTGGGGAATAAGTGAACAAAACCATTAGTCTAGTGAAAACAAGGTAATCAATTTAATGTTATTTGATTGAATTAAATAAAAACAATTTCATGAATAACAATCATACTTTTTTCTTGAAGAAAAACATTGAATACAGTAGCAAGAAATTAAAATTCCTTTAGGGGACTTAGATAACTATATAAATAAGACTCATTAAATCCCCTCTAAAATAGAATTAGCAAATGGAAAAGATCTAATATTATTATTACCAATTGAATTGGATATCTATAATACTAATCAACCTCTTTATAATCTAGATTGGGCTCACCAATGAGCTAAAATGGTGTTCATCTCTTCATATAATCTATAATGGCTCACCTATTAGCTGTAATGGGGATGAACCTTCATATAATCTGTTTCAGGTTCACCCATGAGCTATAATGGGGATCAATCATTTTTATAAGCAGTATAAAGATCAACAAATTCTCATAATTCTCTCACACCATTTTATGAATGAAAATCTTTTATCATAAAACCCTTTTGAAAAACTCTTCTAAACCCTTATGATTTTTTTTGAATAAAAATACCATATTTATTTAAGAATACATTTTCAATACCAAGATACCCCAAAAGGAATAATGGATTTATTAAACTTTCTAAAGGCATTTTGTCTTTAGGAAGAATCCAAATATCCAATAATTCTTATGGGTACGGAGAAGTCATTATCACCTTATATGTTAAAAAAATTCTTTCTGTCATTTTATAAAGAATGTAAAATGATTCAATTAAAAATATTAATTTTTCAATACATTGAATTAAATTCAATATAAGAAGAAAATTTCCACGATATTCATTTTATATCAATATAAATAAATATTTAAATTACTATCATGAAGAAAAAAATCAATAATTAAATATATAAATGTTTATGGTGTCCCCATCCAATTTGAACATTTAAATCTTAATATAATTGAATTAATACATTTAAAATAAAAATAAATAAATGTATTATAGGTAAAATATTGATATGATATGTCATAGTTGATTTATATGTACCATATATAATTATATCAGTGCGTATTATCAAGAAATTACTTAGTGAAAAGAGTTTGAGACAAAAATACCTTACCTTGAGTCTGACTTATCTAGTAAGTTCATTATATTCCAATAATAAAATCCTATGTTATTTTTTAATGTATTTAGAACATAGTTAAAGTTTATTATTTATTTTATATTTCTTATTAACATGTTATTACAATTACATAATTATTTATATTCATTTCGGACGTTCTATTGATATTCAGTACTTGAGTAGAAAAATGAACATTGTAGGATGTTAATTGTCCATTTGGTAATAAGTACATCATATCCATGCATCATATTCACAACATAATTCTATATTTTAAAAATCCATCATACCATTAAATCAAACCATTAACTATGGCGATGATGAATGAACAACATTATAATCATAGAGATGGTAGGTCGTATGTACACATGAGTAACGTTTCTATTTTTCATTGATCACTATGGAAATAAGGTAATTGTCATTTTATATTTCAATAATTATTATAATATAACAAACATCATAATATTCATATATATATATATATTTATAATATTAGTGATGTGGTGAATAAAAATGATTCACATCGCTGAATGGAGGTGATAATTCATACGTATACACAAACGTCATTATCATTTTCATGTGCATAAAATGATAGAATATAGATGATATATTATTCTCTTAAAATTATTAATATGTCATGAAAAAAAATTATAAATATTAATTATATCATTATGAACATTCATTAGAGACGAAAATGAAAAACAAACTATGTCGATTCACGAGGAGGTAGTCTTCCGTTCAAACAAAAGAAATATTTATTTCCAATTTGATGAAAAATGCGATGGATTTAATAGATTATTTTAAAATAATAACATATAATTATATATAGGATACATGTTTATTTAGTTCATCATGGGAGAAGGATATTTAAATGATGTGGAAGGAGAAATAAAATAGAACTACATAAAGAAAATGATTCCTCTTCTCGTGTTGAACACCATTGAAGTACACCTCAAAACCTCTAAATGGGGTGTTCTGACTAACATAAGGCAAAATAATGTGGGGTGGTATTCTAGGAAGGGTTTTGTAAAGAGATTTTAGGATCCAATGGTTTTTTAAGTGTGATTATTAGAGAAGAGCTAGTATGTTTTTATAGGAGAGGGTATGGGCGCACTTGGAAACTATTAAAATATTAAATTAATATAAAATAATATTTAAAAAAATGACTCCAAAATGAGTAATTTCTAATATAAGATGTTATAGGTTATAAATACTCTCAAATAATTTTTAGACATGTATTGGTTATATTTTAAACTCTATCTTTTCGGTTTATTCTTAATTAATGTATTTTAATTATAATTGTGGTAATATAAATTTAAATTTTAAGATTCTATAAATTTGACATATGTGGGAAATATATTTTATTAATAATTTATTTTTGAAATTTTAGAATTTATCACAACATATTTTAATTTTTAAATATTTTTAGTATATTTATATAATTTAATAAAATATTGTATTTTTAACATTTAAATATTGTCAATTTTGACACTATTCATTTCATTGAATTTTAATAAAATCAAAATAGATAGATTACTTAACTAAAATACTTGTAATATATTTTAAATAAGTCATAGTAACCTATAATTCCCATAATGTACACTGATTATTTATAAATATAATTATTTTAATATTTTTTATATAATTTAATTGATATTTATATTAATAAAATAATTATTGAATCATTATTATGTCAGTATTTATCGGAATTATTTAATATATAAAAATTATAAATAAATTTTTACAATGTATATACATTCATTATATTTCTAGATACAATTATTGATCGATGTTATATCATGTTTAGCCATCTGTTAAAATTATTATACTTATAACAAATAAGAGGGTGGAATGTTGTCACATTCAATTGTTTTATTAATATTTATAGAAGTTTCAAGTAAAACAGACCATTTAATGATAAATATATGATCCTTAGGTGTTAATGGCGTACTTATATTAATCTAATTATATTTTAATTGGTGTGAGGGTAATTTTATTATCCTTATTATATTATTTGTCACACTAGTTTACCTGATTTACCTTTAACTGTGGTTAAAAAAAATTATTGTAGTTACTATTCATAATATCCCAAAAATGGAATCTATTAACATAATTTGGACCCAGTAATTCAAAATATTGAATTAATTTATTAGAATAAAAAATTATAATTTTCAATAATTAATTTAAAATTTATCCATGTGTATAAAATGAGAAAACATGTCTTTTAAAAGTAAAAACAATAAAAAATATAGACATATGTGTATATAAAATTTAAATAAAAATTTACCATTAATGACCAAAATTTTATTAATTGATTAAAGCACATTGTAATTTTTTACCAAAACCAATTAAAATTAAAATCATTCAATATAATATATTTACAGAAAAAATAAATTTTGAATTAAAATGTAATTTTTTTCATTATTCCTTAAAATATGAATGTTATTAGAAAAATAATTTTTTTATTAAATCTAATATTTTTTGAATAAATTCCAAATTATAAATTAATATTTTAAAATAGATCCTAAAAAAATTCCAAATACTAATTTACAATTTTTTCTCCATCAAAAGGTTGCAAAATGTTTATTTTTGTAAATTATGCATTTTACTCCAAAAAGTAAATTTGATCATATATCAATTATAGATAACATATAAGAAGAATTTTAAAAATTATAATAATTTTTTTTAACTAATAAAATCCATAAATAGTAATTTTATTAAAAACTCAATAATTGTTATGGGGTTTTTTCAGAAAAACCAATCCATTTATTTAATAACGGTTTTATTTTCATTTTAAATTAATTTTTCATAAAATAAATAATTATATACATATTTATACTATATTATGATAAATTAATTAACATATTTCATTATCCCCAAATTAACATATAGTTTATGAAGAAACATTTAAATAATAATATTAATTTCTATGCTTTAGTTCAATGTGAGGTCTCATATAAGCAATCAAATATAGTGTCTCTTCTTTAAAAAATCATGATATTAAATTTTCCCTTGATTTGAAATTTATTCTTCTTAATTTGAATTCGAGGATGAAAATTAAGGTATCAATTTTCAAAATTAATACATTTAAACCCAAAATTGGAAAAGGATTAAATAAATCCACCTCTTTAAAAGAATACAAAGAAGTAAAAATGTCACCATATACTAGGATTTCATGTTTTAAAACGAGGATATGGAATAGAAAACTATCATTCATATTATGATATAGAGTAAAATAAAACATTGTTAGAAAAAATTTATTAATGAAAAGGAGATTAATGTTTTCTGATCTAAGGTAGAATTTAAATCTTCAGAAAATATTGTAAAAGGATATCATTTCTAGTCACAAGATCATTAACTCAAAATAATTTTCGTACTATTGAGAAATTCCTTAACAAACTAAGAACATAATGAAACATATGTATGGGATATATTTAAATTTTACACACACAATTTCATCCTCATAATATTCATATAATTATGAAGTCAATTATTAAGAATAACCATACTCATCAATGATCACACAGTCCATAAAGCATAATAATATCATAAAATTGTGGTCCGAAATAAGGGCATACTCTATATTAAATAAATGAATTACAGAAACATAAACCCACAAAACAACTCATAATGTGGTTCTTAAAAATATATTATCACATTACATAAAACCTCAAGTTGATTTGTAAAACCATTAATATATGGTTATCAATTGATAAATATGAGGCTCTCAAGAGATTCCATCACTTCACAAGATGTATGAAAATTCACCATAGTAGAAAAAAATTTCCTAAAACTTTTTGTTTCTGATCATAATGATTTCCCCCTAATTTAATTTTATTTGGACACGTATTTTTTTAATGTCCCAACTCATTGGAGCTGAAGCTTCATACTATAGAATTAATATCTGATATCCCATTGTTGTACATTTCATGGCCCATTTCAATGGTGTATCAAAAATTGTGACCAAACATACCACATCGGTAACTCATTCCAGATCCTGACATACACTCCCCTAAATGTATTCCACCACACTTGTAACATGTTTTAGGAAAATATCTAGAATTAATAGTTTGTTTATTTTTCATGTCATGGTATCTAGAAAGATTCCAACTCTTATCATCTCATGTAATCTAAGTGTCGGAGAAATCCATTTCAACTTCCATAAAACAACGAACCACTTTTTCATACCATTTAACTCTTATGGAGGGTGCCTCTCTTCAAATACTGGGTTTTAATCTAGATTGAAATCTATTTATTTAATTATCAATGTCTCGAATAAAATCTTGAACAAACCTATCAAATGTTATGATGATTTCTTAATATGTGTCAACTGAATCATCATCCTTTGGTGTAAATTCCATGAATTGTTCCACCATACAAAGCGGACAAACCTTGGGGAAATATTTCTCAATGGGAATATCCTTAAATTATTCGCATTCCCTGGATTCAATATAATTGTTCTATCTAGTATTCATAACCAATGGACACCATCTATCAACTTCACATTCAAAATGATTGTTGGAAGGAGTATCCTTTAGACGTTCCAAACATCAATGTCTTCAAATATCTTCTCTATTGTATTGATTAATCCTTTACCAACAATTGGATATTATGATCCATTGAATGATGGGTAATTTTCATCATAAAATGTTCTACTACAATCATATCACATTATCATTGATCTATTTGATCATGTTCAATGTTATCAACCCCATTTATACTTGATGTCAATGGAGCCATCATAATAATAAATTCTTCAATTCCAATTTCGACCACCTTGGCATGTTGATTTTTAATGATGTTTTCCTGTCAATTCCTTCCCATTATGGGTTTCCTATTTCCTTAGTAGAAAATCATTATAAAGAGACAGAGTTTAGATGAATCAACATGGAAATCCAACAATTCAACATCATGTCAACTTAAACACAAAGTAAAATCATATATGGTAAAGAAATTATCTTCATATTAATCTCTAAAGATTTCTAAATCAACCTCTGATAAAAATTATAAGGACCCATTTTTAAAAATTACATAATATTGAGTTATTTAAATAACATTTCATTGTTTCACATTTAGGATCATTCCATGTTTAAAGCTCTAAAGAATCCGGTTAAAAATATTCCATAAAAACCCACATAAATACTAAGTGGACACATCCAACTGTATCCATTTAATTAATGTCATTATATTTATAAAAAATAAAACTGGTTTCATTCCATCTCTAATTATCAGAAATATTCCTTGATTCCATCTCTAAGTGTATTCTCAATTAAATAATATGAAAAAAATTAAAAATTTAATTTGACCAAAAAAATCAAACTCTGGGGAATAAAAGAATGAAAACCATTAAAGAATCTATAAAATTGAAACCCAATTATTTTTCTTTGAGGGAATAAAAAAAAATCTCTTGAATTATACTCATACAATTATATCAAATTAAATCTATGAAACCAATAATAACCAATTAAAACTAATTTAGGTCACATAGAACATCATATATATATAACACTTTAAACCCCCGTTCAATTTGAATAACCATATGGATAACTTCAATTATTATTATTAACAAATTAATTAGAGGTCAATGGTATGGATATCCCATTTTATATGCTATATCAGTCTCATCACAGAACTTTAATGGGGAACATACCTTCATAGAAGCAATAATGGGTTCACCCGTGAGATATAATGGGGATCAACCATTGGTATATGCTATGTTTGACTCACCAAGAAGCTAAAATGGGGCTCAAATATTCATATAAGATGTATCCGGATCTCTCAATTTATATAATCATCAAGTACCATTTCATGAATAAAACATATTCACCCGGAAACCCCGTTAAAAAACACTTATAAATCAATATTAAAAAATATCAAAAAATTAAAATTATCATATAAGAACCCATTTTCAGTACCACGATACCCAAAAAATATGAATAATATATTTATTTATCTTTTAATATACAATATAAATTATATAGGTATCCAAATATCAAATAAATTTCGTAACGACAAAGAATAAGTTGTCGATGTATACTTTAAATCACAAAAGAATCATTTTTTCATTTTGTAATGATAGTAAAATGCATCATCTATGAATGATTCTTTATGAAAACAATGAATGAAATTCAGGATAGACATAAAATATCATGTATAATACTTTTATATCCATATAAATAAATATGTTAATTATTATCATGATTAAAAATATTTGATGATTAAATATTTCCACATAAAAGTTGTCACATACCACATTTATCTTTTAAATCATAATATAAATTGAATTAATAATTTTACCAAAATAGATAATAACGGTATTATAGATAAAATATCGATACGAAATGTCTTAGTGGTTGTATATATACCTTTTAAAATTATAATTATATATATTATCATGAAATGCCTCAATGAAATGAATCCCTTACCTTGAGTCTGACTTTTCTCGTACATTCATTATCTTCCCGAATTATCAAAAAAAATTATTTTACACTTTCTTCAAAACCTTTCTCATGTTTATTATTAATTTTATATCACTTCTTAAATTTTTATAACAATTAAATTATTATTTAATTTCAAGTCAGACATTGTGTCTGTATTCAATACATGAGTCCAGAAATGAAGATGGTGCGGTGTCAATTGTATATGTGGTAATTAATATATTATATTCAAAATAATATTCATTACATAATGGTTACTTTTATAAATCCATAAAAATTTTAAATCAAACCATCAATTATGGAAATGAAAAATGAACAATGTTATAATCAAAGAGATGGTAGGTTGTGCATACACATGAGTAGCATTTCCATTTCTCATTGATCATTATTGAAAGAAGGTAATTATTATTTATTAATCCCATAATAGTAATCATATTATTAATATCATAATAATTATATATATATATATATATTATAAGTGATGTTGTGAGTTAAACTATTTTCATTGTTTCATTGAGTTGGTGATTCACACATATGCACAAATGATGTTATCATTTTCTTGCATGAAAAGTAAGAATATAATTGAAATATTATTATCTTAAAATCATAAATATGTCATTAAAATAATATATAAAATATAATTCTATCATTATGACTAGTCTTGAGAGATCATAATGAAAACTAACTATATCGGTTTGTGAGGCGGTAGACTACCATAATCATAAATGAATTTTTCATTTACCATTTGATGAAACAGGAGATGGATTGGGGGGAAGATATTAAATTAAAAAATTCTCACTATATATAGGAAGAATGTTTTATTATTTCTTCATGGATACATGAGATTTAATATTAGTGGATGTTGAAATAAAGTACAAGTACTGATTGAAAATCATACCACTTTTTCGGCTGATCACCATTGAAGAAGAACATAACTCCACTAAGGAAGGTGTTACATCTAATATAAGGCCATATTAATGATTCTAGGGATTCAATAAATGGGTTTGGGAAGAGAATGGATAGTACTTATTATTTTTGAAATGAGTGTATTAGATAAAAGTTGGTACCTTTTTATAGGACATGGGAGAGGAACCATTGGAAAATCATATATTTTAAAATTACTAAAAACTGATTTCTCAATACAAGTGACTCTAACTTGTGTTATTTCAATGATAATATGTGTTTGGTTAAATATAATATCATCTAATAATTTGATAACCATTACAGATTTTATATAAAACATTATCTTTTTTGCTATCTTTAATTAATCTATAAAAATTTTAATTATAGTAACATAAATTTTAATTTTAATATTCTATAAATATTACTTATATGTGGTAAATATTCCATAAATGGAAAATTTATGAAGTGTATGACATTATCATATCAACTTTTTTTAAAATATTTTATAATTTTTAAATATTTTAATAAAATAGTTTTTTATAAAATATAATTTGTTTATTTTGAAACTATTAATTTCATTGAATTTAAATAAAATAAAATCAAAGATATGACATAAAAAATAGTTAATATCCCTATAAATGGTCTTATACTCTTTGAAAATTCATGGAAAATCCAAATTATTTAGAATTATAATTATTTTAATATTTATCATATCATTTATTTTTTATTTCGATTAGTAAAATAACTATTGTATCACTTTTGTGTCAGTATATATGAAAATTATTTAATATCTAAAAACACTAAATAAATTATCTTGATGTAGATATTTTCATTTTCTTTTGGGAGACTATTTATTTTCTATGTTTTATCATGTATATCACTATATTTAGCTAGTTATACTTATAATAAATAAGAGTGCAATATGGTGTCACAATTTCCTTAACAAAATTTATATAACATTCATTGACAAAAGACTATTAAATTAGTCAATTATAATCCATAGGTGTTTAGGGTATAATTTTATTCAACCAATAGGATATTTTTATGTGTTATGGTAATTTTATTATCCTTATCACTTCATTTTTTATAGTAATTTACCTGATTTACCTTTATATATGGTAAAACATTTACCAGTTACTATTCCAAATATCGAATAAAAAAATCCCATTTTAACATAATTTGGACCCACTAATTCTAAATATATAATCAATTTATAAAAATATAAAACACATAAGTTATAGTTATTAATTTAAAGTTAACCCTATTGACAAATCCAGATAATGGGTTTGTTAAAAATACAAACCATCAAAAGATTGACATAAGTTATTATCATATTTCAATGTGAAATTACTTCAATTGTCAAAAATTTGAATATATAATAAAAATTAATATAATTATAAAATAAATCAAATTAAAATTAAAATATATCAATATATATATATATATTAGATGAAAAAATAGTTTTCAATTAAAATGCATCATTTTTTACAATTCATTAAAATATGAATCTTATTGGAAATATACCCAAAATTTATCCAAAATAAATTTGGATATCAATATTTTATTGAATATGATTATTTTGTCAATAATAATTAATAATAGTGTCAAAATATAGAAATAAAATTTGTTCTCCATCAAATGGTGGAAAAACAACATTTTTTTAAAAAAAATACATATTTTATAAGAAACAATGTATTTGTTATTATAACATATCCAGAAAACATTTTAGATGAATTTTAAACATAATATTACAGACACATATATAAATATTTCATTAATAAAATAAATATATACTGATTTCATTATAAACACTTTTATTTACATTTAAATAGTTTTTTTTTCTGAAAAACAATTTCTTTTATTTAAAGGTGGTTTATTTTCATTTATAATTAATTGTTCGCAAATGAATTAAATATATACATGTGTAAAATATATTTTAATAAAAAAAATTATTACTATTCATTACCACCATTTTAACAGCAACTTTATAAGGTATCATTTAAAAATATTAATATGTAAGTGTTCTCTTACGATTGATGTGGAGTATTATATATGCTATCGAACATAGTGTCTCTTTCTTAGAATATGGAGATTTCAATTTTTCTCATGACTTAATTTTGTCTGATAAGACATTATAATGTAGTACATGGAGGTGTGTTAGGTGTTTGAAAATGAAAAAAACTGTTTGAATGAAAATTCATTGGCCAATTTGGCCAAAAAAGGTTTTCATGGGTCCAAAAGTATTATTTAGGGATGAGATGTTATAAGGTGAGGTGATTAGGGTACCCCATGTTTTCACTCAAGTTGAAAAATTCAATGATATATTTTGAATTGGTATACTTTTTAAGGGGCGAACTCCATGTTGAACATCAAAATGTAGTTCTAAGAGTTTGAACTCATAAAAGTGTTTCTTATGAATATTACAGACCAGGTGTCATATTTGGTGTTCAAATGAGTTTTAGAATAATTGGGATAATAAAAACACAATATCGGGAGAAGCTGATAGTGAATAATGGTGTTTTAAAACTATGTGTTCCTCTAGGGGATTCACATGGTATATGGGGGGTGTCACATGTTTTTTCTAACAATTATCTCGAATCCACAAGATTATATCAAGGGTTTTTAATAAATTGAAATTGTTTACCTCACACATTGAACCTGGTTTTACCATGCATCCATATAACCAAGAAGGGTGGGGGTTTTAGATTATTCCAACAGCACAACTTGTACACGTTTTCCCTAACCACTTGCCTATATCATGTGGTCTTTTTCTCCAAAAGAGAGTGAGAAAAATGGTTATCACACTTTTTTCCTCCAACTATGTCATGAACATGTGCCTTATTTAATGGTTAAGAATTTCTGATTCCCAAACCAACACATAAACAATGATTCCCTATTCCCTTCCCACATTTTCCCAGGAGTTCCCTAACATGTTCCCTCCTCCTTCCCATCTCCCAATTGTGGTTTATTTGTAATTAATGATCTTATTCAAGAATTATCATGTGTTTTAAATAATATTATTGACTTTATGACTCCACATGTCTCTTTTATCAGATTTCAATTTTTTTATGTGACTGTTTCCCAAACTAATTTTATATATTTTTTGACTGTTTTCCTTTTTATTCATTTAATATCAATCTAGAATTAATCAAACAATGATAATGGATTATTTAAGATTCATAAAACTGAGGTATCTGATCTATATGAAATTCCCTTTATGATGGTTCATTAATGTGATAGTGTAACAATGTTACATGATATAATTTCCACTCAATTTTCATTTATTATTAAATTTCATAAATTAAATTCTTATACATTTCTCATTATTTTTTCTAGATCCTCCCCTCAACATGGTTTTATGGTTTTGACATCAATATAGCAAACAACATTGGGTGTTTCCTTTAATTTCCATCATTAGTAATTTGTTTAATGTTAATAAATAAGTGGATTAAACATCAATAGTTTATGTACACCTTCCCATTATTGAGTTATTGATTATGCATTTGATAAAAAAGAATATTAATTAAATGTGATATTAAAATGACATATCTTATATGATCATGATTTTCCTATGAACGTGATGATCCTACTATGTTTTGTAATCTTTTCAATAATTAGTAGACACCGTTAGAATATATAATGTAGTTATTTAAAGTGTGTGATGCATTTTATTATTGAATAGGTGTATCCCTTTTACTTATTTATTATAAACAAAATGGTTAAAATTTATAGACTGAATTGTTAATATATGGTTGTTTGTACCTTGTATTTGATTTATATTTTCGAATATGAGATATCATTTTTTGTTAGATTATTAAATGTATTATCATAAAGAAGGTACACATCACCATGTGTCATGTATCTTTCCTCTTTATGGAACTCCATGGATAATGTCTAATTTTGAAAATGAGACATCCTTTTACCGGATTATTACTGAAGGGTTTTATAAAGACACAAAAATTTCATGGAAAAAACGATTTATTAATTCCTTGAAATTTTACGAGTCCACAGTTTCTGACAATGCCTGATTTTGAAGCTGGTGTGCCCAGAATCAATTTCTGAAGTTTTGTTCTGGTATGTTCAGTAAACGTATGTGCATGTTTTTCTATCATTTTAACTGGTTCTCAGAATTGAAATATGAGGACTCCGATAAACTCGCAGCACCAATATTTTTTAAGAGGACCTTTACCATAGTTGCGTTTTATGTGGGATGGAAGTTATTATTTAGGGATTTTTAATAAGTTAAATAAAATTGTTGTACACAATTTTATTTATATGAGTTGGTTATTTTCTACAAGGGCGAGTTAGGGGTAGGGCCAGACCCACATAACCACCCATGAGAGGATAAATTTAGGTGGGGCCCACACGAGGGGCTAACTCCTCAACTACCATAAATTTCCCATTAACACCCCCTTTAATTTATTTGACAACTCCCTCTCATTTATTTTGGTGGAGACTCTCCACATTCCACACTCCCCTCATTAATGTGCCAACCTCATCAATTTAATTATGTGATAGCCGTTAATTAATTGATTCATTTTGAATTAATTTGAAAGGCATGGCAATATAATTTTAATACGAGAAGCCTATTGTTTGATTTTAGGTTGGCAATTTTTCACTTTGGGATGTTTCTGGAGAAATAAAAAAAAGTGTTCTTCTTCGATGAAGAACACGAATAATGCTCCATGAATCGAAAGACGTCACGAAACATGATCCTTTCTTAATCCCAAGATGTTAATAGAATCAACAATTATTCCTCCACCATAGACGGGATGATACTATTCTACCACGGCGCCCGACTACTGGGGCGCTCATCGTCCGTGGCTCGACAACGTGTGATGTCAATTGTGAGGTAGGGGGTTTGATTCAATTTTTAATTGAATAAAATTGTTTTTCGTTCTTCATTGAAACAGTGTTTTATTTTCGGCCAAATGATACCGCTTAACGCGGAGGTTCATGCTGAATGAACATGACCCCATTACCCTCCGTAGATCCTTGTTCTATTTTGATTGTGATAGTGACGAAAGGGTTGGCGGAGACCGGAGAAAGGGGCGGATGTATGCCATCTGTGTGGAGAGGAAGTGCGGACTGCATCTGCGGGCCGCTCGGCAGAAGAAGAACTGGATGGTAGTAGCTGGATGGGCTAGTGGAACCGCGGCGCCCCATGGCACTGCGCTGCGGAGAACCGTGGCCCGCACACCGCGGGCCCCTTCAGTGGGAGAACTGGTCGGCTCGTCAGCTGGCTAGGTTGGAGAAGGCCGCATCACTAGCAGGTGCCATGCGGATGAAGAATACCCGGCACCGGCCGCTCACGCTGGGAAGACCAGCTTACTTTGGCCACCCGGATAGGAGTGCGGCACCACTCGATGCTGCATGTTCAGGAAGATGGGGGGTCGCCCCCATGCTCTGCGTCGCTCGGGTAGCCGGCTGAGCCACGACCTAGAGTCGCCTGGGCCATGCCCCACCAGGCCGAGCCTCGCCAGTCGGGCCGGGCCACACCAACCGGGCCGGGTCGCGCCCAGCAGCGTGTCGGGCCGGGCCGCCCCATGTCGGGTCGGGCCGCGCCCCGCCGGGCCGCACCCTTGCGCGTGTCGGGCCATGTGCCACAGGTCAGACTCTGTCCCACTAGGCCGGGCCGCGCATTAATGGGTCGGGATGACCCCTTAGCCTGGTCAGACCCGCTGAGCCAGAGCGGGCCGACCCGCCAGCCCTCCGGGATTGAAGGGTCGGGCCCCTTTTGCTTAAACACGAATTACTTAACGATCGTGCGTTTGATCGACACGCCGTCTTCGGAACATAGACCCTTGAAATGAGGAGGTCCTTTTGCGATATTGAAAGTGAGTTTTGGAAAATTTGGAAAATGGTCAGGCTTGGAACGAGCGTATTTCCAACCGGGCCCCTGGAACTTAAAAGACAATAACTCTCAGATCAGGCGTCTGATTGACGCGTCGTCGGTCGCGTTGGATTTCATTTGAAAACACGGAACATCGGGATACATCAACTCTAGATTTCATGATAGTTGATGTATCGGCCCCTTGGCTCGATGAGCGGACCCTCATAGAATCGAGGGTGTTGTGTAAGGAAACACTAGAGATGGAAGCAATGACTACTGTACTGGAATCCTCTATGGGTTCGGCAGCAATGAATACTGTACTGGAATCCTCTGTGGGTTCGGCAGCGATGACTGATGTACTCGAATCCTCCATGGGTTCGGTAGCGAGGACTACTGTACTGCAATCCTACGTGGGTTTGGTAGCGATGACTACTGTACTGGAATCCTCTATGGGTTCGGTAGCGACGACTAGTGTACTGGAATCCTCTGTGGGTTCAACAGTGACGACAACTGTACTGGAGTCCTCCGTGGGTTCGGCAGTGAAGGAAACTGTTCTGGAATCCTCCGTGGGTTTGGTCGTAATGACAACTGTACTGGAATCCTCCGTGGGTTCTGTAGCGACGACTATGGTACTGGAATCCTTTGTGGGTTCTGTAGTGATGCCAATTGGACTGAATCCTACGTGGGTTCGGCAGCGACAAGATTGGACTGAATCTTTTGTCGGTTTGACAACAACGAGTTACTGTTGTTTTAGGTTTCTGCAGGTATGTACCATTCAATAGTGATACATGATTTAGTGGATACAACTAACCATCTCTTCCTCTCTTTATATTGTGTATACATATGTGAGATGAGTCTTGAATTTCACTCATTATCATCGATGTGATTGACTTTACTTCCTGTGTGTACTAGGTTGTGCTTGGGCTGAAGAGTTGGAGATGAAATGAGATTGTTAACTTAGGTATATGTATTGTCATATACCTAAGTAGATTTGGTTGATACTTTGTGATTGTATCTTCCTTTTTTGGTTTATCCTTCGTGGATTCTGGGATACCTTCACACGTCTTAAGGTCACTACTGAGTATCGTATACTCACCCCTGCACGGGCAACACCCGCACTACATTGTGTTGGATGCAGACTATGGACAACACTGATCGAGGTAGAGACTGTTAGAAATGGACTATACCCGGAGGTGGATTACTTGGCGAGACATACACAGAGCAGGCAGACGAACCCAAGGTGCTGAGGTGGCCATTTGTAACCACCCTTCATGTGGGATTCCCGGAGGATGACTCAGTAGTGGCTGTTTTACTTTTCTGCAGTTGTACTAGCATTTCAGTTATACTGTACTTACAGTTGGGATTTTATTTCTGGCCCCCATTCCTTCCAGAACTTAATTTTTTTATATAGTATTTACATGGTGTTTACTACTGTTGTGTACTCTGTTGTGTTTGTTTACTTTCATAAAATAAATATCTTCCCAGCTTAGGGATTTACAACTTTGGTGCTAGTCTCCAGCCCCTGGCCTATGGAAGGCAGGCTAGGGTTAGTCACGACACGGGCCCTAAGGATGGGTCGCGAAAAATTGGAATCATAGGAGCCAGTTCTACATTAGAACTCAGGGCTCCAATTATTCTTTTCTATGAAGCAATAATGTTAAGATTATTTAGTGTGGTTTTCAGTACAGGTAGTCCAGTGTTGGTGCGGTAGCCGACATAACCATAAACCAGGACCCTAACATCTGATATTCAACACAGTGGACAAAAATACTGATTTCATGTGTGTTTCAAAAGTTTTATTTGTGATTACTTTGATTCAATTGACCATGTATACTGTTTTGACCATGGTGCACTTGTTTCTTTTCACGATGGCCCCACGAAGGTAGCCCGCTAGGGTTCCGAGTTACGTACAAGATGGTAGCTCACCGAGCAAGAAGTCCTCGGTTCAGGGCCCCATCATAGTAGAGGTACCAGTGGCACCACTACCCACTGGACCACTGATACCACCAGCTCCAGTAGAAGAGAGTGCATGCCTCCAGAGTGAGTTTCGAAAGATCCATCTATAGAGGCCTCTGATGTTTTGAGGCAAAAAAGATTTTCAGACAGCTGGGTGCTGGCTGGATGTTATAGCACGAGTTTTCCACACAGTTGGGACACCCATTGACTTGATGGTGTACCTAGATGTTATTCTTTTTCAGGGAGTAGCTGAGAGATAGTGGAGTCTGATGCTCCTATTTTAAGATGAGGCGACTCCCACTTGGGGAGACATCTAGGGTCTTTTCGGCAGAGATTTTGTAACAGAAACTCTACACTCTATGCGGGCTCATGATCTACTACTCAATCCGCATGGCTTTCCGACCGTAGCGGAGTCTTCAACAGCCGGTAGTAGACAGATGACACGGAAGTCCAAGTGGACTAGGCCAACAGGTGGGTGACCCCAGGATACATATATGGTTGTGCGGGGAAATCAAATTAGAGCCATCCATATGAGGAGAAGGCAGTGCTATGCATGCGGCGAGTAGGGTCACATGGCTCGAGACTGCATGACCCATCCTGCATATGAGCATCATGCAATAGAGGGACCTTCCAGGTAGAGGCAGAGGATCGACCATGGAGGTCTGCTGGGAGAAGGCGGATGTGGCAGAGGAGCTGGTCGAGTAATAAGTGGATAGGAGCGGGACTAGTTCTAGACTTGGAGGAATTTGTTTATGATGCTTCTAGCTACGTTGATGTCGTTGTTTGTGGATGCTTTGCGTCTTTATACTTTGAGCTTCCATGATAAAAGACTCATGTTTTTGTGATGTATGCTTCCTTGAAATTTTTATGTGGTTGATACTGGGAGGTTCTTATTAAAATTATTGACTTGACCCTCACATTCAAGATTCCTACTATAGGAGACCTAGTGACCACACACTGCTGCCGAAAGTGTGGCTCGACCCTTGGAGGCGATAATAATTGTTGGATCTCTTGGTAGTAGCATCGAGTCCTTACGATGTCATCAATGTCATGAAATAGTACCGTTCATGTCAGGATTCACAGTATTAGGAAATGAATGTGGTTCATCTAGGGGATGAGACCAAATTTCTCTTTCGGAAAAGGAGAAATCATAGAATCTCTTTTAGGACGTATGTGAAAAAGGGTGTAGTCGAGTTATAACAAATGGCTAGTCAAACCAATAGTTCGATGAGCGAACGGTTTATGGGTTACTCTAATCTCAAAAGTCTCAGGTGTGTCTTCTCATAGAAGGACCTAGACCTGAGCCTGTGACGTTGGCTCGAGTTCTTTTAGGTCAATGACTTCGAGATAATCAATACTCCTGGGAAGGGGAACATTGTAGAAGATATCCATTATGGATAGAGATAGAGTATCCTTTATTCAGTATCTCACTGTCACTCATTGACTTCTTCAAAAAGTCTAAGAGGCTCAGCATGGGGACAATGACTGTGAGACGGTACGTGCCTAAATATCCAAAGGGCAGGAACCTGATGGATTTTTCGAAGGAGGGGAGCACATCTTTCTCTTCAGGGGACGTACCATGGTACTCGTTGCATTATAGGAGGAGGTGCTGAAGGAGTTTCACACTTCCCCTCTATAGGTACATCCAGGTGTGGCGAATATGTACTAGGACCTCAGACGACAACACTGGTGGCCGGGTATGAAGAAGGTTATAGCAGTGTTCGTTTCACAATACCTCACTTGTCAGCAAGTGAAGGCGGAGCACTAGGTAACACCAGACTTGATACAACCAATAGAGGTCCCAGAGTGGAAGAGGAACGGGATATCCATGGGTTTCGTGATGGGATTTACAGGTACATCTAGAGGACACAAATCTATCTGGGTGATCGTAGAAAGACACACAAGTCATCCCACTTCCTATCGATCAAGGATCAGGGCTCATTTTAGAGCTTGAGATGACTCTACATTAATGAGATCGCATGGATTGGTGGTTTTCCCTCAACTATTGTCTCCGATCGAGATGCTCATTTCACTTCCTGGATGTGGATGGGGTTACAAGAGGTTTTGGCACGCCGCTTCGCTTGAGCACCGCCTTCCATAATCAGACGGATGGTCAGACTGAGAGGACTATTCAGACCCTCAAGGACATGCTCCATGCATGTGTCCATCACTTTGGTCACAGTTGGGAGGATCACTTACCCTTGGTCGATTTTTCATACAACAATTGTTACCACTCCACCATCAGGATGGCCACTTATGAGGCCCTATATGGCTGACCTTGCAGATCACCTTTGTGCTGGAAAGACCCTGGGGAGTCAGCAATTGTAGGACCAGAGACGATTCAGGCTATGACGGATAAGGTGCAGGTCATCCCGGAGTGGATGAAGACTGCACAGAGCTGACAAAAGTCCTATGATGATAGGAGATAGAGGCCACCAGATTTCGAGGATAGCAACCACATCTTCCTACGGGGCTCACCTCGACGAGGTCTGCAGATATTTGGATGGGGGGAAAGGTTATCATTGAATTTGATCAGACCTTTCCAATTCCTCACCAGAGTAGGCGAGGTGGCTTACCGCTTATCCCTTCCACCTCAGTTCCATCGGGTCCATGACGACTTCCATGTATCTCAGCTGAGGAGATACGTGCATGACCAGTCCACATCATTGACCATGGAGAGCTAGACATTGATGAAGGGGCAACATTCACGAAGGTCCAGGTAGAGATCGAGGATCGACATGAGTGGGTCCTACGTGGACGGTCAATTTTTCTTTTACACGTTCGCTGGAAGCAAAGGAACCTCCAGGAGTGCACATGGGAGAGCGAGGATCAGATTCATGTTCAGTACCTCCCCCCCCCCTTTGTTTCCCTAGTGTTTTTTGTAGATTTACGGGGACGTAAACCCCCGAGGTGGGAGTAATATAAAGACCTGGACATTTCAAGGGAAATACCTTTCAAAATTCATTGCATTTTTACGAGTCTGTAGTTTATGACGACACCTGATTCGTTGGCCCGGGTTGCCCAGAATCAATTTTTGATGTTTTGTTCGGGTACATTCAGTAAACGTACGTGCAGGATTTTCTATCTTTTGAACTGGTGCACTGAATTGAAATCTGAGGACCCCGATGAACTCACAGCACCGATATTCGATTAACAGGACCTTTACCGGAGTTGTGTTTTATGCGAGTTGGAAGATATTATTTGGGGATTTATAAAAAGTTAAATAGATTTGTTGTACACAATTTTATTTATATGAGTTGGTAATTTCCTACAATGGGTAGTTAGGGGTGGGGCCCACTCCCACATAACCTCCCATGAGAGGATATAGTGTGGTGGGGGCCACACGAGGCCCTAACTCTTCAACTCCCTTAAACACCCCATTAACACCCCCTTTGATTTATTTGACAACTACCGCTCATTTATTTTGGTGGATCCTCTCCACATACCAACCTCCCCTCATTAATGTGGAAACCTCATAAATTTAATTAAGTGAGCACCCTTAATTAATTGATTCATTTTGAATTATTTCGAAAGGCATGAGAATATTATTTTAATAGGAGAAGCCTATTGTTTAATTTTGGCTTGGCGATTTTTCTCTTTGGGAAGGATGTGGAGAAATAAAAAGAATAGTGTTCTTCACCGACGAAGAACACGAATAACGCTGAACGACTAGAAATACATGAAGCAACTTCATCATTTCTTCTTCCCCCGACATCAATGGAATCTATGACTCTTCCTCCAACGTAAACGAGACGACATCGTTCTTCCGCGATGCCCGACTACCACCACCGTCGTCTTTGGCAGCTCAATGATGTGCGACCTATATTGCGAGGTATGGGGTTTGTTTCAACTTTTAATGAATAATAATGTTTTCTGTTCTTTTTTGAAACCATGTATTATATTCCCCAATATGATACCGCCTAACGCGGAGGGCACGTGCCGAACGAACATGGCCCAACGACCCTCCGTAGATCCTTGTTCTATTTCGATGGTGATGTTGATGGAAGGGGTGGCGGAGACCAGAGAATGTATCCACCGTATGTTGGCCGCATGGAGAGGAACAACGGACATCATCTGTGGGCCCCTCGGCCGAAGAAGAACTAGTCGGTCGTAGCCGGTTGGGCTGGTGGTACCATATCACCCCATGGTACCGCACTGCAGAGAACCACGGACCACGCTCCATGTGCCTCTTTAGCGGGTGAACTGGCCGGATCGTCAGCCAGATGGGTTGGAAAATGTCGTGGCACCAAAAAGTGCCACGTGTGAGGAGAGCGGACCACATGGGACTCTCATGTTGGGAAGACCGGTCAGCTTCGGCTGGCCGGATAGGAAGGAGGTGCCGCTCGGTGCAGCCGGTTCAGGAAAAAGGGGGGGGGGTTGTGCCTCCCCACTCTACGTCACTAAGCGAGCTGGCGGAGCCATGACCAACAGCCGGTCGGGCTGGGCCATGCCAGTCAGGCCGGGACGCGCCCAAATGTGGGCCGGGCCGTGCCTGCCGGGACACACCCAACCTATTCGAGTCAGGTCGCGCCCTTAAGCGGGCCGGGCCACCTCACACAAGTTGGACCTTGTCCCATCGGGCTGGGCCGCACATTAACAGATCGGGACAACACCCTAACCGAGCTAGACCTGCCGAGCCAGGATGATCCATCCCGCCAGCCCTCCGAGCATGACGGGCTATGCTCGTTTGACTTAAACGTGAATTACGTCACGACCGTGTGTCTGATCGACCCGCCGTCAGCGACACTGGGACCCTTGCAATGAGGCGGTCCTTTTGCGATACTATATGTGAGTTTTGGAAAATTATGGAAAACTGTCGGGTTTGGAATGAGCGTATTTCCAACCGGGCCCCTAGAACAGTAAAGCCAATAAATCTCAAACTGGGCGTCTGATTAACGCACCTTCTGTTGCGTTGGAATTCTTTTTGTGAGACGGAACATCGGGATACATTGGATCTAGACTTCATGATAGTTGATGTATCAACCCCTTGGATCAAGGAGTGGACCCTCCAGGAATTGAGCGTGTTGTGTGTGGAAACCTTATAGCTGGCAACGACGACTACTGTACTAGAATCCTTCTTGGGTTTGGCATCGATGACTACTGTACCAGAATCTTCCGTGGGTTTGTCAGTGATGACTACTATACTGGAATCCTTCGTGGGTTCGACAGAAACAACAGCTGAAGTGTAATCCTATGTCGGTTCGGCAGTGACAACAACTATACTGGAATCCTTCGGGGGTTCGGCAGCGGCCACTACTGTACTAGAATCCTCCGTGGGTTTGGCTACAATGACAATTGTACTGGAATATTCTATGGGTTCGACTGCGACGACAATTGGACTAAATCCTCATTGGGTTCGACAACAATGAGACTGGACTAAATCTTCTGTGGGTTCGACAGTAATGAGTTACTACTATTTTAGGTTTTTGCAGGTATTTTTCATTTAACAGTGATAGATGATTCAGTGGCTACAAATAATCATCTCTTCCTCTCTTTAAGTTGGGTATACCTATGTGAGTTGAATCATGACTTTCAATCATTATCATCGATGTGTTTGACTTTACTTCCTGTGTAGAATAGGTTGTGCTATGGATCAAGAGTTGGAGCCTAATTGAGACTATTAACATATTTATATGTATGGGAATATACCTATGTAGAGTTGATTGATACATCATGATTGTATCTTTCCTTTTGTGGTTTATCCTTTGGGGATTCTTGGAGACCTTCGGGGGTCTCGGGGTCCCTATCGTATACTCACCCTATTCAGGATACACCCGCACTACGTTGTGTTGGATGTAGATGATGGAAAACACTGATCGATGTAGATACTAGTAGAGTTGGACGGTACCCGGAGGTGGATTACTTGGCGAGACGTACACGGAGCAGGCGGACAGACCCGAGGTGCTGAGGTGTCCATCTGTACCCACCATTAAGGTGGGATTCCCGGAGGATGACTTAGTAGTGGTTATTTTACTTTTACGTAGTTGTACTAGATATTCAGTTGTACTGTACTTACTATTGGGCTTGTATTTCAAGCCCCCTTTCCTTTCCACACTTATATTTTGTATACAATTTTTACTTAGTGTTTACTACTGTTGCATACACTATTGTGTTTGTTTATTTTTATAAAGGCAATGACTTCCCAGCTTAGGGATTTACGCCTTTGGGGCTAGTCGCCAACCTCTGGCCTATGGAAGGCGGGTTTGCGGTAGTCACAGCATGGGCCCCAAGGACGGTTCGTGACAGGTTATGAATAGAGTTGTGGATATAGTTATTTAAACACCCTTGGTTGAGGGGCTCAAACATTCCACTTCCCATTGCATAGGTTGTTGTATACGATGTTACCTGAACACTAATTTAGAATGAAAATTTTGACCCTTATCATTACTATTTATGATGACCATCATGTAGTTTTATATTATTTATGTTACTCTATAATTTCATCCTTAATTAATTAAAGAGAGTATTAGGATTATCCATGGATTCCTATGTCACACATATTTTCATGGCTAATAATATTTATATATTTTAATTTATATGTCAATATTTGTTATCACATATATATTTCATATATATACATATATAATTATATATATTTTAAAATTAAATTTGACATGTGTTATGGGATATTATGGATTTGGAAGATGCCTATATAGTCAACTAGGTATCTTTAAGGAATATTAGATAACATGTTAACATTTATCAATTTAATTACATGACACTTATTATTATATTGTCACATTAATTTATATTATATTCATGAAATGGATTGCATTAGGAAACATTTTTGGTGGGTTACTAAGTTGATGTCAAACACAGTTGGGGATGACAATTGGTACCTAGATATATTATCTCTTAACTATAGGTCAAGATAATGGATAATTCTTTATGATGTATTTTTTGTACTAGTACTAGTCTTGGGTTCTATGAAGTAATTCATGATAATCTACTCAGGCCAACTTATAGAGTATGGGAATTTTTTATTCTTTTTACAGTTTAATAAAGTTAATTTTTTTATCATCTCATTCTATATTGTTGAATATTTTTTCATTCTCAGGAATGATTTCCAATTCATTCATTATTAATTTACACTTATTATAATAACATTCAAATATTGTTTTATTAATCTATGATCACTTTTTCTATATTGTATATACGGATATCAATCTATAATCATGATGGTGTCGTCACATCATCACACAACAAATATTCCATAACTTCTCAGAGGTGGCCTTTAGCATACAAGGAGAAGTTCTTGAGGCTATGTAAAAAAAATGATAGAGGTTTCATTCAAATGGATCCAAGGTCAGGGAATTACATACTAGTCTAAAAAATATTTTATTAAAAATATGATTTTTATTTTAGAATATAGGTCAATAAAAACACATTATTTCCTTTAAAATTTATCTATTTAAAACACAAACACATAAAAATTTAAAATTGATGTTTTGTTGATATATTATGATCAAATGTATAAAAATAATTTTTTAGATAGTTTAAATAAATAGAATTATTTTTAGGAAAAAATTTATAATCAACATGGAGTAGATAAAATCAAAATAATGACAACTACTATAGTACAATGAAAGCTTGAAAATAATACAGTATTTCTAGAATAAAAAAAATAACCATTATGGTATAACCAATGATAGTTTTCAAGTGAATCAAAGGTGATCATGGGAGATTCTAAAAAATTGAAAACATGATCTGTCACAACCCGACCTCGGGGCCCGTGCCGTGACTACCCCAAGCCCGCCTTCCATAGGCCAGGGGCTGGCGACTAGCACCAAGGCGTAAAATCCCGGTAAACAGGGAAGGCATTGCCTTTATAAGTAACAACCACCACAGAGTCAGCAAGCGGAAAGTAACTACCAAGTGCAGAAAAGTAAAGGGGGCTGGAATACAAGCCCAACTGAAAGTACAACTGAAAAGGTAAAGAATAGCAACTAAAGAAAAGACGACGGCCTCGTGTCGTCCACTGGCAATCCCACCTGAAGGGTGGGTACAGATAGCCTCCAGGCTCCTTGGGTCCCACGTCCGCTCCGAGCACGTCCCGCCCAGTGGTCCACCTCCAGGTACCGTTCTGCTCCACGCCCCAACCGTGATCAGCGCTGTCCGTCGTCTGCATCCAACACAACAAGGTGCAGGCATAGCCCGTGCAGGGGTGAGTATAAGCAACTCAGTAAGGACCCAGAGATCCCCGAAGGTCTCCCGAAATCCACAAAGGATATAGCACAAAAAGGAAGGTGCAATCACGAAGTAACATCTGACTCGACTTAGGTATATGCCCATACATATACCTAAGTCCCCAATTCTAGCTCTGCTCACGAGCTCAAGAACAACTCAATCCACACAGGAAAGCAAGACTCAAATCCACAAAGGAGAGTAAACAGTAAATCCACATAGGATAGTTCAACACATTCCACAAAGGAGAGTAACATAAGATTCAGCTCAACCAGGTATACTTTTTCAGATGACGTCAAAGATGATCACTGATCCATCAAAGTCGTCGGACCCACGAAGGATCAATAGGTACTAACCCCCGCAAAAGACCCACACATGATCGGGCTCACATAGAACCTGTAGGCAGTGGCTCACACAGAACTGGTAGTAAGGACCCACACAAGATCGGGCCCACACAGGACCTGTAGCACTGATCCACGTAGGATCACTGAGTGCAGTAGTCGACGCAGTCCACTGAGGATCTCTGCATAGTCATCGCCGCAGTCCACGAAGGATCTCTGCTCTGTCGTCATCGCAGTCCACGGAGGATCTCTGCTCTGTCGTCAAAGTCACAGCCAGCGCTAGGGTTCCCGCACACAGCGAGCTCGTTTAGGAGGGTCCGCTCCATGAGCCGAGAGGCTGATACATCAACTGACACGTAGTCCGAAGTTGATGTATCCAAAAGTTCCATATCGACAACAGGATCTCAACGCAACAGACGATGCGTCAATCGGACGCCCGGTTTGAGAGTTATTGGCATTTTCGTCCCGGGGGCCAGGTTGATTTTTAGGGCAAAACCAACCCGACCGTACTCCGCCTGTGTCCGATCCTCGGGTGGAGTATGCCAAAAGTTCCGTCTCACTTAGAGGAAACTACCACAGCTGACGGTACGTCGATCGGACGTCCGTAGCTCAAGTTTTGAGCGTTTCCGCTCCAAGGGCCCGGTTGGTTTCGTGTATGAACCAACCCGTACGAACCCAAATTCTTCCTAAACCTTGAGTGTAATATACCGAAATGACCGTCTCGATCCAAGGATCGCGTAGCCGCTGACGGTTCGTCAATCGGAGGTCCCATGCCCAAGATAAGGGCAAAAGACCGAAGAGGGCCCGAAAACGGGGGTTCTGGGCCCGGGGCGACCCGGCCCGAACCCCCCTGGGTCGGCTGAACCGGGTCGACCCGACCCGGCCCGACCCGGCTCGGCCGGGTCCGGTCCGGCCTGGGCACGGCCCGGCCGACCGGACCGGCCGGCTCGGCTTCGGCCGCGCGGCCGAACAAAACCGCCGCGGGTTTGACCCGCGGCTTGGAGGAACGCGGCCCGCGCGGGCCGCGTGTTGGGTGGCCGGACCGCGGACATGGTCCGGCGGTTCGCCGCCGCCGCAGCCGAGCCGCGGCGGATCCTCCGGCAGCGCGCCGGGCGCCGCCGCCGCCTTCCGCGGGCCGCCGGAGTTGCTTTGGTGGCCCGATTCCTCTCCCGTCTGCGCCGTAGCTCCTCCCGGGGGCCGATCTTCACTGCGGGATCAACGGATCGCCCCTGCCGCACGGCTCGTCGTCGTCCGCCAAATCCGCACAACAAAAAGATCGGCGGAGGGTTGTCGGGTCTTGTTCGTTAGATCCGCACCCTCCGCGTTAGTCATAAAATCATCGGGAGGGATTTAGGCAGCCACAATTTTATCCAAAAATAAAATTGTTCAAGTTTGGTTCTTTAATTAAAAAGAATTAAATCACGGGAATGAATCACCAAGAAAAAAAAATAAAATCCCTACCTCGATGTCGCCGTCGAACGTGAGGTCGTCGCGGAATCGCTCGTCGCGGAAGGAGGGGATCGTCGCTCCGTGGGAAAAACGTCGCACCGACGATCTCCGGATCTAGAACAAACGGATTTAATTAATTAAATCTGTTGTCATTGAAATTAAAAGGGAGAATTAAACGATCCGTTTCTCACCTTAGTTGCCAAACGAGGATCGGCCGTGGAAGAAGAGGCGTCGCCGAAGAACGTCGCGGGTAGAGCTCGTCGACGTCGCAGATCACGGTGTGCGTCGTCGATTTCCGGTCGCCGGCGTTCTTCACGTTCTTCGCGTTCTTCGCGAGGAGAGTGGAGGCTCAGAGAATTCGCACAACGATAGCAATCCTCTAAAATAGAAAAGTTTGTCTATTTTATTAATTTGCCAATGAACGCAAACGCATAAGTAACGACCCATTAAATTCGTTGAATTAATTCAACGAATGAAACAGCCCATTTAATTCACGAAATAAACCGCCCAATTAAATGGTCTGTTAAGAATTTAAGAAAACGCATCGGTTGACTTTTCAGTTACTTTGACGGGTTTTCGCGGGTGCGTTACTTAGCGAAAGAAACGGAGGGGCTCGTGCGGGCCCACCTCACAAATATCCTACCAAGAGGGTAGGATATTTCCGGATAGCACCCTATCCGATTTAACTTAGCTCAAGTGGCTTTCAAGTGACTTCCAAGCGGCTTAAGTGAAATAAAATAAAGTTGTCGCACAACCTTTATTTTATTTCCGACTTAAAGCCCAAAATTTTAAAAACCACGGTTGAGCAAACGCAACTCCGGAAGAGGCGTTTCTAAGCAAATACCGGTGCTGCGATTTCATCGGTGCCCTCAGAATTCGATTCCGGGCACCGGTTCAAAAGATAGAAAAACCCGCTCGTCCGTTCACTGAACGTACCCAAGCCAATCTTTGGAAATTGATTCCGGGCACACCGGGCCTCGCAATCAGGTGCCGTCTGAAGCTGCGCTCTTGTAAAATTCCAAAGAAAATTAAGAAAAAAAATTTCCTTGAAATTTGCGGGTCTTTACATTACTCCCACCTCAGGGCTTTACGTCCCCGTAACGATACATCAAAAACTAGGGGAACAAATGGGGGTACTGAGCACGCATCTGAGCCTCCCGCTCCCAAGTGCTCTCCTGGAGGTTCTCGTGCTGCCATCTGACGCGCACAAGAGGAATCGACCGCCCACGTAGGACCCGCTCCTGTCGATCCTCGATCTCCACTGGGACCTCCGTAAAAGTCGCCCCATCGTCCACGTCCAGCTCCCCAAAGTCGATGATGTGCGTCGGGTCGTGCACGTATCTCCTCAGCTGAGACACGTGGAAGACGTCGTGCACCCGGTGCAACTGAGGTGGTAGAGCCAGGCGATAAGACACCTCTCCTATCCTGCTGAGGACCTGGAAAGGCCCGATGAAGCGTGGAGACAACTTGCCGCCTCGGCCAAATCTCCGTAAACCACGTCGAGGTGAGACACGCAAAAAGACGTTGTCACCATCCTCGAACTCTAGTGGCCTCCGCCTCCTGTCAGCATATGGACTTTTGCCGGCTCTGAGATGTCCTCATCCTCTCCTGGATGATCTGGACCTTCTCTGTCGTGGCTCGGACCATCTCTGGTCCCACGAGTGCTGACTCCCAGGGTCTGTCCAGCACAACGGTGATCTGCAGGGTCTGCCGTACAACGCCTCGTATGGTGCCATCCCGATGGTGGAGTGGTAGCTGTTGTTGTACGTGAACTCCACCAAGGGTAGGTGGTCCTCCAGCTGCGACCAAAGTCGAGAACACATGCACAGAGCATGTCCTCGAGTGTCTGGATGGTCCTCTCCGTCTGACCATCCGTCTGAGGGTGGAAGGCTGTGCTCAGATGGAGCCGCGTCCCGAACGCCTCCTGAAACCCCTTCCAAATCCGGGAAGTGAAACGAGCATCTCGATCGGAGACGATAGACGATGGCACACCGTGAAGCCGTACGATCTCCTGGACGTAAAGACGTCCCAAGCTCTCCACTGAGCCCTGCTCTCTGATGGGTAAGAAGTGTGCCGACTTGGTGAGTCGGTCGACAATCACCCAAATGGAGTCGTGACCTCTGGAAGTGCGTGGAAGTCCAGTCACGAAGTCCATAGATATGCCGTCCCACTTCCACTCTGGGACCTCCAAGGGCTGTACCAAACCTACTGGTACCTGATGCTCTGCCTTCACCTGCTGGCAAGTGAGGCATCGTGAAACGAACTCTGCCACAGCTTTCTTCATGCCCGGCCACCAGTGCTGTCGTCTGAGATCCTGGTACATCTTCGGCGCTCCGGGATGTACCGCCAAGGGAGAAGTGTGAAACTCTCTCAGCACCTCCTCTCGTAAAGCGACTGGTACGAAGGTACGTCCTCTGAAAAGGATGTCGTGCTCTGCTCCAAGGGAGAAACCATCAGGCGCCTGACCTGAGGATATCAGTGCACACCGGGTCTCACAGTCAGCGTCCCCATGCTGAGCCTCTCTGACCCGCTGTAGAAGTGGAGGAGAGACTGTGAGAGACTGAAGAAAGGCTGCTCCGTCTCTATCCACGAAGGATATCTGTAAGGAGGCTAGCTGCTCTGTCGCCTCCTCAAGTAGCTGAATGCCCGTCCTCCTGCTGAGGGCATCAGCTACCACGTTCCCCTTCCCAGGAGTATAGACTATCTCAAAGTCATAGTCCTGGAGAAACACAAGCCATCTCCGATGTCTCAGGTTCAGGTCCTTCTGAGAGAAGATATACCTGAGACTCTGGTGGTCAGAAAAGACTGTGAAGCGCTCGCCCATCAGATAGTGCCGCCAAGTCTTCAGAGAGAAGACCACTGCTGCTAACTCCAGGTCATGAGTGGAGTAGTTCTGCTCATGCGGCCTCAACTGACGTGATCCGTAGGCGATCACGGCCCGCTCCTGCATCAGGACGCACCCGAGTCCAGTCCCTGATGCATCGCAGTAAACTACGTATCCAACTCCCTCCTCAGGAAAACTCAAGATAGGTCAGCTGGTCAATCTCTGTCTCAGCTCCTGGAAGCTCTGCTGACATCCGTCTGTCCACACAAAGGGTTTCCCCTTCTTTTTCAAGGCTGAGAGTGGTGTCGCAACTCTGGAGAAGTCTGGAACAAATCTCCGATAGTATCCGGCTAGGCCCAAGAAGCTCCGCACCTCCGTCACGCTCCTGGGTGGCTCCCAAGCTAGCACTGCCTCGATCTTCGCGGGATCCACTGCAACTCCCGCCTCAGAGATGACGTGCCCCAAGAAGTGGACCTCACGTAACCAGAACTGGCACTTTGGGAGCTTTCCATAAAGCTGGTGCTCTCGGAGTGTGTCTAGCACAACTCGCAGGTGGTAGGCATGCTCCTCCCCAGTCATCGAGTATACCAAAATGTCGTCAATGAAGACCACGACAAATCGGTCGAGGTATGGCTGGAAGATCCTGTTCATGAGGCTCATGAACACTGCTGGAGCATTGGTTATGCCGAACGGCATAACCAAGAACTCATAATGGCCATACCGACACCTGAAGGCCGTCTTCTGCACGTCCTCGTCTCAAACTCTGAGCTGATGATAGCCTGACCGGAGGTCTATCTTCGAGAACCACCGTGCTCCCTTGAGCTGATCGAAGAGGTCATCACTCCGTGGTAGCAGATACTTGTTCCTCACTGTCACCTGGTTCAGGCGACGATAGTCGACACACATTCGCAAGCTCCCGTCCGCCTTCTTGGCGAACAATATCGGGGAAGCTCAGGGTGGAACACTGGGTTGGATAAACCCCTTGCTCTGCAAGTCCTCCAACTGTACCCGCAGCTCTCGAAGCTCGGCGGGGGCCATCCGATATGCTGGAGTAGATATCGGGGCTGTCCCGGGGCACAAGTCGATGTGAAAGTCTACCTCTCCACGAGGAGGTAGCCCTGGAACGTCGTCGGGAAAGACGTCCACGTACTGGTCCACCACTGCAGGAAAAACTGGACTCTGCGCGTCCACTGCTCCTAGGATGAGGCTAGCCAACTGATGAGAGATGGGCTGCACTCTCCTCCGCGGAAGTCCATCCTGTGCTGCAAAGGTTCCCTTCTCGCCGGTGAAGGTAAACCTGCTCCCGTCGGTGCGAACACATCGCACCTTGCGCCTAAAACAGTCGATATGGGCATGAACCGTGGATAGCCAATCCATGCCCATGATGACATCGTAAGGCCTCGACGCCGCTACAAGGAGATCCCAGCCGAAGATCTCGCCTCCTAGAGTAAGATCACACTGCCGGCACCAGTGCGTAATCGTCGAGTCTGCTCCCGTAGGAGTATCTAGCCGTAAGGATCGAGCCAACGGCTCAGTCGGAATCTCCGAGCTCCGAACAAGGGCAGAGGCTATGAAAGAGTGACTCGCTCCTGTGTCTATAAGTACTGCAGCATGGGTGGAATAGACACAGATCGTACCTCGAATCATCTCTGGCATGTCGGGGTCGTAGGCCTCCACTGCCTGGAGCTGTGCCTATCCCAGCCCACCAGCTCCCTGTGGTCGAGGTGGCCCTCCTGGTGGTGGTGGGGGTAGAGCCTGGAAGCGTCGCCCACCACCCGCTGCTCGGCCAGCTCCTCTGCCTCGTCTGCCTCCTCCCTGCGGACCGCCACGGTCGACCCTCTGCCTCTGCCTGGGTGGCCCCTCCACCGTCTGCTGCTCCTCTGATCGGCGAGTCGGGCAGTCACGAGCCATGTGACCATGCCCGCCGCAGGATTAGCACTGCATGCCTCTCGGAAGTCTGGCACTCCGCTGTGTGCCCCGCACTGGTGAGCCGGTGTCCTGAGGCCGTCTGCGTGGGGGTCTGGTCTGCCTGTACCCGAGAGTCATCCGTCGGCTACCTGCTGCCGAAGACTCAGCTACCTGCCGCCCTGCGCTAGGTCTCGCTGCTGAAGAAGGCTCTGCCAGGAAGCTCTCGATCAAGAGGGCTCGCTCCAGCACTCCCGCCTGGGTCGGAATGCTGAGGGAGATCAGCGATGCCCGAATCTCCTGCCGCAAGCCCTGCTCGAAGATCCGGGCCCGGAAGAAGGGGTCCCGTACCATGTCGGTCGAGTAGCGAGATAGGTCAGTGAACCTCGTCGCGTACTGAGCGACCATCATGCTGCCCTGGCGCAGCTGGAGAAGCTCCTGGATGCGCACCGCTCGGAGGGTGGCCGGGACGAACTCAGAGCGGAAGAGGCTCTCGAAGTCCGTCCAGAGCAAGGATGCCTCATCGTGAACCTGGAGCATCAAGCTCCACCATCGTCCTGTCGCCGCCTGCAGGAGGCTCACCGCGAGAATCACCATGAGATCCGCTGGTGTCCTCACTAGCCTAAAGATCCGTACCACCGCCTCTAGCCAGTCCTCGGCGGCCTGGGGGTCCGCCTCACCGCGAAACCTGGGCGGTCGCTGGCTCTGAAACTCATGCAGTGCCCTGAGGTGACGTGCATCGTCAGCGTCTGGTACTGGTAGCATCAGTGGCTCGGCGGGTAAAGCTACCGCCGGTGCCACTGCTGGCAAAGGGCCCTGCACCGAGGCCTCGTCGCTCGGTGGGCTGCCGTCGCACCCTACACTCGGAACCCTAGTTGGTTGTCATCGCGGGGCCATCTTGAAAAGGAGAACAAGAGCACCATAGTCAGAACAGTATACCTGGTGATCTGGCACAAGAAATCACAAGGAAAACTTGAGACTTTCATGAAGCAGAACAGTATACCCGGTGAGCTGACACAAGTAATCACAAGGAAAACTTGAAACACACAAGAAATCAATGTTTTCATGCATTAAGTCGGAAATCAGGAGTCAGGGTCCTGGTGTACGGATACGTCGGCCGCCGCACCAACACTGGGCTCCCTGAACTGATAACCACACTCAATACACTAAACACTATTGCTTCATATAGGAAGAAAAGACGATCAGAGTCTGCGGTAGAACCGACCGCCTCTGATACCAATTTGTCACGACCCGACCTCGGGGCCCGTGCCGTGACTACCCCAAGCCCGCCTTCCATAGGCCAGGGGCTGGCGACTAGCACTAAGGCGTAAAATCCCGGTAAACAGGGAAGGCATTGCCTTTATAAGTAACAACCACCACAGAGTCAGCAAGCGGAAAATAACTACCAATTGCAGAAAAGTAAAGGGGGCCGGAATACAAGCCCAACTGAAAGTACAACTGAAAAGGTAAAGAACAGCAACTGAAGAAAAGACGGCGGCCTCGTGTCGTCCACTGGCAATCCCACCTGAAGGGTGGGTACAGATAGCCTCCAGGCTCCTTGGGTCCCACGTCCACTCTGAGCACGTCCCGCCCAGTGGTCCACCTCCAGGTACCGTTCTGCTCCACGCCCCAACCGTGATCAGCGCTGTCCGTCGTCTGCATCCAACACAACAAGGTGCGGGCATAGCCCGTGCAGGGGTGAGTATAAGCTACTCAGTAAGGACCCCGAGACCCCCGAAGTTCTCCCGAAATCCACAAAGGATATAGCACAAAAAGGAAGGTGCAATCACGAAGTAACATCTGACTCAACTTAGGTATATGCCCATACATATACCTAAGTCCCCAATTCTAGCTCTGCTCACGAGCTCAAGAACAACTCAATCCACACAGGAAAGCAAGACTCAAATCCACAAAGGAGAGTAAACATTAAATCCACATAGGATAGTTCAACACATTCCACAAAGGAGAGTAACATAATATTCAGCTCAACCAGGTATACTTTTTCAGATGATGTCAAAAATGATCACTGATCCATCTATGTCGTCGGACCCACGAAGGATCGATAGGTACTTACCCCCGCAAAAGACCCACACAGGATCGGGCTCACACAGAACCTGTAGGCAGTGGCTCACACAGAACCGGTAGTAAGGACCCACACAGGACCTGTAGCACTGATCCACGTAGGATCGCTGAGTGCAGTAGTCGACGCAGTCCACTGAGGATCTCTGCACAGTCGTCGCCGCAGTCCACGAAGGATCTCTGCTCTGTCGTCGTCGCAGTCCACAGAGGATCTCTGCTCTGTCGTCGAAGTCACAGCCAGCGCTAGGTTTCCCGCACACAGCGAGCTCGTTTAGGAGGGTCCGCTCCACGAGCCGAGAGGCTGATACATCAACTGACACGTAGTCCGAAGTTGATGTATCCAAAAGTTCCGTATCGACAACAGGATCTCAACGCAACAGACGGCGCGTCAATCGGACGCCCGGTCTGAGAGTTATTGGCATTTTCGTCCTAGGGGCCCGGTTGGTTTTTAGGGCAAAACCAACCCGACCGTACTCCGCCTGTGTCCGATCCTCGGGTGGAGTATGCCAAAAGTTCCGTCTCACTTAGAGAAAACTACCACAGCTGACGGTACGTCGGTCGGACGTCCGTAGCTCAAGTTATGAGCGTTTCCGCTCTGAGGGCCCGGTTGGTTTCGTGTACGAACCAACCCGGCCGAACCCAAAGTCTTCCGAAACCTTGAGTGTAATATACCGAAATGACCGTCTCGATCCAAGGATCGCATAGCCGCTGACGGTTCGTCAATCGGAGGTCCCAGGCCCAAGATACGGGCAAAAGACCGAAGAGGGCCCGAAAGCGGGGGTTCTAGGCCCGGGGCGACCCGGCCCGACCCGGCTAGGCCGGGTCCGGTCCGGCCTGGGCGCGGCCCGGCCGACCAGACCGGCCAGCTCGGCTTCGGCCGAGCGACCGAAGAAAACCGCCGCGGGTTTGACCCGCGGCTTGGAGGAACGCGGCCCGCGTGTTGGGCGGCCGGACCGCGGACGCGGTCCGGCGGTTCGCCGCCGCCGCGGCCGAGCCGCGGCGGATCCTCCGGCGGCGCGCCGGGCGCCGCCGCCTCCGGTCGCTGGTGCCGCCGCGCAGGCGACCCGCGCCGCCGCCGCCTTCCGCGGGCCGCCAGAGTTGCTCCGGTGGCCCGATTCCTCTCCCGTCTGCGCTGTAGCTCCTCCCGGGGGCCGATCTTCACTGTGGGATCAACGGATCGCCCCTGCCGCACGGTTCGTCGTCGTCCGCCAAATCCGCACAACAAAAAGATCGGCGGAGGGTTGCCGGGTCTTGTTCGTTAGATCCGCACCCTCCGCGTTAGTCATAAAATCATCGGGAGGGATTAAGGCAGCCACAATTTTATCCAAAAATAAAATTGTTCAAGTTTGGTTCTTTAATTAAAAAGAATTAGATCACGGGAACGAATCACCAAGAATAAAAAATAAAATCCATACCTCGATGTCGCCGTCGGACGTGAGGTCGTCGCGGAATCGCTCGTCGCGGATGGAGGGGATCGTCGCGCCGTGGGAAAAACGTCGCGCCGACGATCTCTGGATCTAGAACAAACGGATTTAATTAATTAAATCCGTTGTCATTGAAATTAAAAGGGAGAATTAAACGATCCGTTTCTCACCATAGTTGCCGAACGAGGATCGGCCGCGGAAGAAGAGGCGTCGCCGAAGAACGTCGCGGGTAGAGCTCGTCGACGTCGCAGATCACGGTGTGCGTCGTCGAATTCCGGTCGCTGGCGTTCTTCGCATTCTTCGCGTTCTTCGCGAGGAGAGTGGAGGCTCAGAGAATTCGCACAACGATAGCAATCCTCCAAAATAGACAAGTTTGTCTATTTTATTAATTTTCCAACGAACGCAAACGCGTAAGTAACGACCCATTAAATTCGTTGAATTAATTCAACGAATGAAACAGCCCATTTAATTCAAGAAATAAACCGCCCAATTAAATGGTCTGTTAAGAATTTAAGAAAACGCGTCGGTTTACTTTTCAGTTACTTTGACGGGTTTTCGCGGGTGCGTTACTTAGCGAAAGAAACGGCGGGCCTCGTGCGGTCCCCACCTCACAAATATCCTACCAAGAGGGTAGGATATTTCCGGATAGCACCCTATCCGCTTTAACATAGCTCAAGTGGCTTTCAAGTGACTTCCAAGCAGCTTAAGTGAAATAAAATAAAGTTGTCGCACAACCTTTATTTTATTTCCGACTTAAAGCCCAAAATTTTAAAAACCACGGTTGAGCAAACGCAACTCCGGAAGAGGCGTTTCTAAGCAAATACCGGCGCTGCGATTTCATCGGTGCCCTCAGAATTCGATTCCGGGCACCGGTTCAAAAGATAGAAAAACCCGCTCGTCCGTTCACTGAACGTACCCGAGCCAAACTTCGGAAATTGATTCCGGGCACACCGGGCCTCGGAATCAGGTGCCGTCTGAAGCTGCGCTCTTGTAAAATTCCAAGAAAATTAAGAAAAAAATTTCCTTGATATTTTCGGGTCTTTACATGATCTATCCGGTCATCAGGCCTAATGCATTATAAAATCATTGTCACACTATCTTGCCCTAACTTGCATATACATGGTTAAATTTCACATTTCTTAGTATTATGTATACTAATGTTCATTATCCAGATCCTGATCGTAACCTAGTGTATTATATCTCAATGTAAAATACACTACATACACATTTTTTCACATTAAATACAATATTTGTCTTATTTGATAGAAATTACCAATAAAAAATAGAAATAATCTCATGTATAAATTCATAGGTAATAACTGTTATCAAGCATCACCCCTAATCAACATTCATATAAACTTCCTTAAAATCACAAGCATGCCAATATAATATGTTTTCTTATATCATGTACCCTTCATCTAATTTGAATCCAACCAAAAAGGGGACCTTCCATGACCAGATATCATAAAAAATACAATTTGTCAATGTTTGAACAAGGAATTATAATAATCAATTAGAACAAACCCAAAAAACCCCTCAATTTAATAACAATTACATATTTTTAAATTTATTAGAACTCATAAAACAATATTTGAACATAAATTAACTTTTTGAAATCATATAAATCACATAGAAAGGGTATTTATGGATTTTATAAGATCTCTAATGTTCACAACTGATTCAAGACAATTTGAAGAATATTTTTAAACTGTAAAATAAATTGAATTGAAATCAAAATCAAGTAAAACCTTATTTTCCTTTAAAATAATCATTAAAACATATAAATAATATCATTTAAAAATAAAATATTATCATTTAATCATGAAATTAATAATTAATCTAAACAACATTGGAAAAATCACATTTATATTAAAACAATACAAATGAAACATGTTAATTCAAAAATGAATGATTATAATCAACCACACGTAGGAAGAAACGATCCTTTAAGAACCAAAATTAACACTTGAACATGAAAATAATATATTAATACCATTAGAAATGGACTCCATGTGTCTTAGAGAAAATAACCAAGAAAAAAATAGTTGTTAATATTGAGCAAATAATTATTAGTTGAGGTATAATGTGATTTACTTGAGGAACCTGACTACAAACATAATGAAATTAAATAGAACCAACAAAAAAGGAGGTATAATCATTGTGGATGGTTATATTTCTTCATTACAATTGAAAAAAATATAAAACATTTATGTTTTGGAATGAAATATTTTGAAAAATAGATTATGACTTTCAATCTTTTTAAAACTACATAAGGCCTCAAATTTTACCAAAAATTGCCTACCCAAATTTTGTTCTCTAGAATCAACTCAAGCAACAAGAAAAATTATAATGATTTCATAAACCATTCATCAACCACTTTAAATGAATCTATTATAACTATTATATCACCGTTTTGATTGTTAGAAAATTAATACTAACTCAATTGACTAACCATGCACCTTACTCCAAAAAATACTATCGAAAAAATTTTATTGGAAAATTTATGTGGACCCAAAGAAAAAAATAATATCAAATGAATAAAATAATATTTATGAGGATGATTAGATTCTAAAAATTGTTCATGTTCATTGGTTGAGTAGTGATTTTTTCATAAATCATGTAATCAAAACCTAGTGATGTACTAATTAATAATCATAACAATATATTATCAATATTTTCTTCTTTTATATATCTTAATGTTTTTGAACAATATAATAATATTTCAATTATTGATTCGTTATTATTTTTAAATATTTCTTTTAAATGATTTAATGGGTATTTATAAAAATTATAAAAAATATAAATAATATAATGTTGAAAATGAATTTTTATTTAAACTAATTGGCATATCCTCAATATAATTATGTATAGTGGAACAATATTTCAAAACATTTTGTATTTTATCCACTAATTCGTTATTAGATAATATAAAAGAAAATGGTTACTATCATTGATAACATTATGTATGTAATTGGGGTTCCCTTATTTGATGGATGCAATTATAAAGAATGGGAGAACAATTTAATATCACATATTCTATCTCAAGGAACTATTTTTTATGTTAAAAAATAAATGGAAATTCATGTGATCAGTTGCATCTAAACATCTATTATAAAAGTACATAATATAATATAATATTATGATGTTATAGAATACAATTATTTTCAAAGAACCATACCCAATAATATTTACATGAAGGTGATGTATTTTCAAATGGATAATGAAATTTTGGACAATCAGGAAAACATCATCTATAGTGATAAAAAATTAGAGGAAATCATTAATTTTATTCAAATGAAATTTAATTAATTCAGGATTAATCAAGTGAAAATTCAAATCATCAATTTATAAAATTGATGATTTGATGTTTTTGAATTATTTATAGAACTCTACTATGAAATTAATTATGATTATATTGTATTGAATAAAATTTGAATATTTTAACAAATATCAAGTCAGAATCTACTGATTATTTATGTTGAAGATAGAAAAGAATTAACTCTTGAGGATTTAGATAGTAATATATATTCATATATAATGGGAGATGATTTTTATAAATCATTACAATGTTGATAATAATAAATTTCATTTAGAACAATAGAGATGAACGAATTTAATGATGATAAATTTTAGTAGGTGAATGATATTATAACTTGTAACATATGATAAAAAATATAATAAAATATAAAAAAATTAATAATGAAATGTTACTTTTATAATCATTCAATTTTATATGATTTTCATTATCACTAATAGGATTATAAAGTATTTTTATGGAATATGATTTGAGGATGTAATTATAAAAAACTAAATGAATTTTCAACTATTAGAAACATGAATTCTAGAAATTTGAGTGGCGTGAAATTTCCATGATTCTAGTTAGTATCTAATGCGGAACAATATATTGAGAAATATTAGTAAGATTCCATTGATACTTACCTCCTGTGTTGTAATGAATCTTCCATAGTGATTGACATATAGATATATAATTATGAAGAAGGATAAAACAACCATTATCTGGAGGATGTGGTTGATTTCAATGTTGAATTAGAAGGTACCCTTGATGGTCTTCAAAAACAGATAAATATAAATTTTAATAATACAATATTATTGAAATAATCCTTCAATTATGTCAATGATATTGAAATTGATTATGATCTTCTTGAGAAGAATTTGGAATAATTAAAAAAGATGTAGAAAAACATGAAGAATACCTAATGTAAATGATACATATTGGGGAATAGATAATGATTATTGATGATCATAATATAATTATCAATGATAAATATGAAAAGTTAAAATCATAAATAATGTGTTATTCCATTGTAAATTAATCTTGAGAGGGAAATTAGTATTTTATGGCATGAAGAAGAATAAATAGTTGGGAAAATGTTTTTATAATGTTTTGATCTAATGGTTTGAATGATAAATGAGATATTTAGATGAAATAATTAATATTAAAAGGACTCAACTGATGGATAAATTTGGTCTTGTATTTGATGATGTAATATTAATAAAATATTTTAATACATTAAAATGATGTTTACATTTACAAATTAAATTCCATTCAGAGTGAATAATTTTTTTATTATGTATCATTTTTGTAAAAAATTCATGCAAAGTATTGGTTATTTTGGAATGATATTAAAAATATGGTTTAATATACCATTAAAAATATTAAAATTTGATAATTTAGTGATTAAACAGTGAACATTAATAATACTATATATCAAGGGATATGATAAATTCCAATTTATAGAAATATATGTATTGATGTCTTCAAACAATTGGATCGTACCCTATGATGTACAATTATTTGTTCTTCTAGTCATTTTATAGAAGGGTCCATGAATTTCAAGATGGGTCTGCGATTTCTTGACCATTGTTTTCAAGGGGTGGGGGAGAACATTTTGGAGAGTAAGGATAAAACCTTGATCCTAATGGTGGGTTGTTGGTGCCTATGGAGGGCGTGAAAAAATAAAGGTATCATGTTATTCCTATGTCAAGGGTGGGTATTAGATTGAAAAATAAGAATTTTCTTCTTGATCTTGTCTAATAAATCAATGAATGGGAAGCTTCTCTATTGTATAGGTCTCTTCTAAACAAATTATTGCTTATCACTAGGACCTCTACCCCACTCGTCGGTCATTGTGTATTATATTTTCCTAATCTTACAGGTAATGTCACAGAAATTCTATGTATTTTTTTTTTATTTTTGTGGAATTATTCTGAGACCACACGCACTGAAGACACGTGATTTCGAGTCTCGGTGATCCTGAAACATAATTTAGAACTTTTTTTATGATACATTCAGTTGACGTGCGAGAAGGTATATCTCTCCTTTGAAACGGCTCTCAGATCCAAAATATGAGGGCATCATTGAATTCAGAATGCCAGGATTCTGCTTGAAATGAATTAAATTTGTTGAAAAAGGGCTGAGAAGAAACGTTACATTCCAGAAATTTCGATAAAATTAATAAAATAATTTCTCTAAATTATTTTATTTCCTTACTCGTTGTTAGATAGAGGACGACGACAATGCGGTGCATCGACCAGATGGAAACAAGTCGCATTAATGAGGCTCACTAATGGCCCATATCCCGTGGTGTTAAAATGGAATAATGTAAGCATAACAAAAATACTGTCTCAGAAATAAAATAGTGTAACAACGTAATGTCGTAGAACAACATAAATTGTGTGACATGATTCATTTTATTAAACCAACATGTGGAAGAATGGGGAATTAAATTGTGGGGATTCTCTGAAAAACCCATGATAGTTTTCCACTTCAAAAGATACTGAAGAATGCCGTCGAGGCTTTATCATCTTCGACATACCTCGAAGATTGAAGCCGGATGCAACGTCGACATCTTGAAACCTCAAGGAATAATGCTTCGACATTGAACATCAATAAGACATGGGTTTTAATTATTTTAAATATCTTCCTCATTTATGAAAATTAACGACGAACCCAGATCAACCAACAAATACATTGATCAGTGAGTCGATCGTTCTTACATGTAGATATTTTTCATAGATTTGATTTGCGGTTTTATTCAATCTGTGCGGTTATCTTCTCGTATTTCCCATTATTAAAATCTAACTCGGAGTGCACGTGCCGACCTGAACAAGGCTCAGTCCCTCCTTCGTGGTTTTTATTCATGAAAAAACTCTCGAATCGATGGAACTAATGATTTTATACCATCATGGTAAAGAGGGAAATCTCCCGCCGCATGCCATTTGTCAGGACTGACGGCCATCAGTTGTGTCAGTGGCTGGGTGGTGTGGTGTGTCGAGGTGGTAGAAGGCCACGACCCACTGGCAGTAGTGACATCAGGAGGTGGGATTTCAGGAACCATGTAGAGGGATGAACCATGATTGAGCCATCTAGTGGCTGGAAATCCACGCTCTGTATTCCGCGGTAAGAGGAGGCCTCAAGTCTATAAGTCCAGTGGGGTTTGAATGTGGCACATCTATCACATCCCTATTAGACGATTCCCTACCGGCCACACTATGTGGTCTTTCTTCACCTGGAAGGCCACACCCTAGCTATCGGGTTGGGCTGGTCCTACGCCGGTGCTCCAGACTTGCACCCAGCAGGTTGGACCCACACCTAGTCGGTCATACCCTCATTGGAAGGAAAGTCCCATGCTCATAGGTCTAGGTCGGATGAGACTGTGTTGTCGGGTGACCTGGCGGGCTTGACCCTCATCCAAACTAGGCATGGTCCATCAAGGCTCATTGGGCTTGACCCGGAGGCCATGATAGACTAGATCAACCCCGATCAAAACTGCGTATTGTCAAGTTCTTCTAATTAAACAATTCTATGTGGAACCCGTATGTCAAGTGAGTTGGGTCAGTTTGACTGCGCCAGACCTGCCCTAAACGTAATCGGCCCCAGTTTACAAAAATGATTGTATCTCTTAGATAGGGTGTCTGATTTCCACACCATCAGTGGTATCAGTACCTTTGAGACATAGGAGTACTTTGGGTATACACTACATAATCTTTGTCAAAATTTAGTGTATGGTAGGGTTGGAGCATACTCGAATCCAATCAGGACCTTTACTGACCGGGTAACCAATCGATGTGCCATCTATTTCATTGGAACCTTGACTAAGAGACATCCCTTTAGGGTTGATCAATGTGGGACATCATGCGGGTTGATGTATGACCATTGGATTGTGGAGTGGATCCCTTAGAAATCGAGCATGTTAAGGGCCTGACTCTATTGGATGGATTTTATGTGAAGATATTATATTGATCATGTGTGGGTCAGAAGCTAGATATCCAGTATGGTTTAGCACCAAGCTATCTAGTGTGGGTCAGTACCTAGAGATCCTCTATGTGTGAGCACTGATTGATCATCTATGGGTCCGCACCTAGCGATCCTCAGTGGGTCTACACCTCGCGATCCTCTTTTGGTCAGCATCTAGAAACCCTCTAAGGTTCTTCACCTAGTAACCCAATGTGGATCAGTAGTAGAGCCTCTATGAATAATAAGATTATTGAGCATTATGTCGATTCATTTATACTTCTGTACTTTTGTTATACCTTGTTTGAGTTGCGTCTTTTACTATATTCTATGTGTTTGAGATACCTCCTTGTGGTGTTTTCCTTCATGGATTTTAGAGAGACCATTGGGGTCTCGGGGTCTCTATTGGATATTGTTATACTCAACCTTGCATGGGCTACACCTGCACCTATTTTCTATTGTGCATACGACATATAGATTTGACTGGGACTTTGGGGAGCCAGGACAAGGCAGTTCTCAGAGGCGGATCGATAGACATGGTGTGCTACAGTGGCATCTGTCAGATAGTTATACCGACCATTTAGGTATAATCCTTGAAGGACGACCTCCAGAGCATGTAATTATTTCACTGTACTTTCCATTTATGTTGGGTTTAAATTATGGCCCCCCTATACATTATGTTTTCACAATTTACAATGTGTAGTGTTACTTGGTGCAATTTTTACTCCCCCTTTAATTTTTTTTTTGATTTTTGCGGTATTCCCTGTATGTGAGAATTCATGATCAAAGGAAATTACATCCCTTTTTCAGATATGAACATCGGGTTCTCGTCACTCGCATCTCGCCTATGAAAGGCAGGCTTTGGGTAGTCGCGACATGGGCCCCGAGGGATGGGTCATGAAAAGGTGGTATCAAAGTGTTGTTGGTTATTCCAAAAGAACAAAGAGTCTGTATATTCAATGGGGGAAATATATTTATTTTCATTCAATTTAGATTTCAGTCTAGGGAGTCCAGTGATGGTGGAGCTGTCAATGTATCCTTTCAATATGACCTTGAATTCTGTTTTCCAACTAGGTACACGAAATTTCTAGTTGCATGTGTTTTGTAAATGATTTTTTATCGACCACTTTTTTATCAGCCCACCAGGTATGAATTATTGACCGTGGTGGACCTGTTTCACTATACGATGCCTCAAAAAAGACAATGATACAAGACTCTAGTTATAGATCATGATGATCGTCCACCACGCGATGATGCAACTGTGCGGTGACCGCTTAAAATGATATCACCTTCAGGTTGTGTACCAATAGCAACACCGTATGGGGAGTAGTAGTTGGCATCATCCCCACCAGTGGACAATGCACGCCGATTGAGCTTGTTGTACGATTTTCAAAGTTACAGGCCTCTGAGGTTTTGAGGTGAGACGGATCCGTAGGATGAAGATGTTTGGATGGAGGAACTAACATGGGTTATTTTTCTAGTTGAGACACTAACAAAGCAGATGGTATTTCTAGCTGGTATATTTTTTCAGTGCTCGATATGGAGGTGGTAGATGTTGATTATCTAAGCACAAGAGGATATGACCATTGTCTTGGGATACATCGAGAGCCTCATCCGGGGGGAGTTCATACTAGTTACACTATAATTAGTCTGTATTTATGAGTTAGTTCACCTGCATCAGTGAAGGCTCACCATGTCTTATTACTTAGTGTGGTTTACCAACCACTCCCGATACTCCACCAATATGGTATGGGTCCCCTTCTTCAATTCCTGGACAATTGAGCTGGGACTCCAATGGGAGATTAGGGCATCGATGATTTCACAAAGCATCCTGACACGGGCTGGAGTTCTAGAGCGAGCTTTAATGGTGAAGAGATTCCTAGCCAAGCAGGAACCAATGATGATAGCCACCACATGATGATAGTGTCTGAGTCATCTACAACAATTAGTATGCATATGATGTAGAGGCCCAAAAAGGACAAAACATTTGGAGGACGACCCAAGAACATACAGCCAGTGGTGTAGAGCTCTTGAGGTAGAGGATGTCATCTGAGGAATATAGTTTCTTACTATTACATCCAAAAATAGAAATGGATCATGACTGTCAGAATCCCCACGTGGATGACTGGAAATTGGTTGAGGGTCCACCGAGACAATGAAATAGGTTCACAAAAAGAGTTCCATATGGAAGCAGATGTGTATGGGGAGAAGGGAGAGTGACAGACAGTGGACGATGGTTCGAGGTACTACCACAACTACCCCTTTTAGATCAACCCTGAGAACCTGTAATATGTGGACATGGTTGGTACTAGCTTCCAAAGTTAGAGTCCTACAACCACAGAGCTCTAGAGATGATTAGAGGTTCGATATATGTATACCCCATGTTAGATGTAGTTATTATAATGATATGTTCCAGTCACTCCTTCCTTGCCACAAATCTCCGTCATAACTCAGAAATTCGAGTTGAGCTATTGGATCTATATTTGCGATAAAAGACATTTACGGGAGAAGATTATACTATTACACACTGGTGCTGGTAGTGTAAGTTAATTCTAGTATGTGATTGCTTTGGTTGGGATCTTTTGGTAGCAGCATTGAGGCCATAAAACATCATCATAGGTATGGACTAGTTATCTAGAGACCATGGTTTGATTGACTGTTTTCTGTGTAAAGTGTGGTGTGTCCATGATAATGAGACATTTGTTTCCTTAATCATTAAGAAGGGAACCTTTACAGCACAAGATGGACATTATCAGAGAAGGGAGAAGCTGATCACTCACCAGTTTCCTAGCCCCACCCCTAGTGTGTTCAACGAGGGGGTTCGGCCTTTCTTGTAGTTGTGGATGAATGTGAGGTTTTCTTTCCATAAGATGACCAAAAACTACCTCCTAAAATATAGGTACTCTTGTGCATTTAATTATACCAATAGATGATGCCAATATATACACTTGTGTATCAGATGGCTCTTATGAAGCTTCGTTATTTATGGGTAAAGCTATAGGACTTGTAGAGTAAGGGGTTTGTAAGGCACTATCATTCTCCATGAACTTCCCTAGAGTTATTTTCCAAGAAGGTATAAGAGAGTTTGAGGCTATGTGTTGACTTCTGGTTCCTAAAATAGGCCAACATGAAGAAAAAGTGTCCAATACTAAGGATTGATGACTTATTAGACCAGATAAAGGTAGAATGGTGGTTCTCAAAGATAGACATTAGTTTGAGTTATCACCAATTATGGGTATGGGATGAGGATGTAACGAAGATAGACTTGAGGATCTTTTGTGGCCACTATGAGTTCCTGGAGATGACTTTCGGTGTGACCACTTCCTCAGTAGTGTCCATTGAACTCTTAAAAAGAACCTTTCATCCTGGCCTTGATCATTTCCTGGTGGCCATCTTTGATTACATCTTGGTATACTCGACATCGTAAGAGGATCACTCTATGCACCTGCAAATCATCCTAGACTCACTCTGAGATCACCAGCTTTATGGTAAGCACACGAAGTGCCAGTTATGGATTAAAGAGGTCCACATTCTTGGACACATCATCATAGAGGCTAGAGATATAGTGTATTAGAAAATTCTATATGAAATGCTTACAAGGGATCCATCTCAAAGCATGACCAAGGTTTGGAGTTTACTAGGCTTGGTTAGGTACTACCAGAGATTCGTAACCAAATTTTCATAAGTGTCACCCCCTTTTCAACTTTGGAAATGATGGGATAACACTTCATATGGATAAAGGGAATCTAGTATAGTTTCCAAGAGCTTAGTTAGAGACTGATTAGTGCCCCCTTCTTGAGGCTACTAGAAAAGGGTGTTGGGTATGTAGTCTACTAGGATGCCTGAGAGACCAGGCATGGTTACAGACAAATTCTACATTGAGCAGTGATCACCTATGGATCAAACATGTTGAGGCAACATGGGATGAATAATGTGACTCATGACTAGAAGATAGTAGTAGTGGTATTTTCCATGATGATATGATGAAACTACATTGTGGGTGAATGATTTCTTGCCTACTCTAACCACAAATGTATCAGGTACATATTCTCCTAGAAGAACCTAAACATGAGACAATGACAATGGATGAAGTTCCTACCAGACCATGACTTTGAGAGATTCTAAACTACTGGGAAGGCAATCATGGTCGCATAAACACTCAGCAGTAGGTTTGGTTTGCATCATCCCAGTGAGGTGACAGAGCAGCTTTCCACAATGCAGATATCATTTTTGGATAGTAATTGAGATGCTTACATTCAGTCTATGAATTTCACTCCCACACACTTACAGTAATATAAGGAGGCACAACTTGTGGGTGATGACTGGGAGGCCCAGTTTTCTCAGTTGTCTTTATAATAGGCTCGAGATGGATTTTCCATATGTGGAGAGCACGTAATCATATTCATATGGTGAACCATAGTTCCATTGTTGTTGTGGGAGGATGGGTTGAGGGAGATCCATAAATCCCCTTCGACGGTGCATCCTATAGTGGTGATGATCTACCAGTACCTCTGATGTCAGAAATGGTGACCTAGGATGAAGAGATCAGTGGAAAAGTTCATTTTGTTGTTCCTCACTTGTCAGCAAGTGAAGGCCGAGAATCAAGTTCCAGTAGTCTTGGACCATCCACTCAAAGAACCATAGTAAAAATGGGATAGTATCCTGATGTTATTTGTGATGGGATTTCCACATACTCTAGGGTCCATAATTTCTATTTGACTAATCATTGATAGAATAAATTTGTCAGCTAACTTTCTAACCACCTAGGATCATGAACCGTTAGAGGTATGGTCATTATCTACACCCAATAGATAGTGCAGCTCAAAAGGGTTCCTTAGAAGATCATCTCAGATCATGAAACTCATTTTCCATCCCAGCTATGGAGGGGATTACAAGAGGTGTTCGGGACTCATATATTTTTTATCAAAACTTTTATTCCCCAGACTGATGGTCAGACTGAACAAACTATAAAGATACTAGAGGACATGCTACATTCTTGCATCCTAAACTTTGGTCATGGTTGGGAGGACTATCTCTAACTAGTGTAGTTTGCATAAAATAATACATACCACTCCACAAAATGGAATGGAACCATTAGAGGCCTTGTAAGTGAGGCCTTGGAAATCACCTCTAGGCTAGACAGATCCAGGGGAGTAAGAACTCACAGGTCCAGAGATTGTATGGGATACAACCAAGAAGGTTCAGATCATCCATGATCATATGAGGACTGCAAAAAGTAGGCAGAAGTCTTATTCCGACAAGATATGGAGACCCTTGGAATATTAGAAGGTAGATAATGTATTATTTTAGGTTGAGTACCTTTTATCTCTTCCCCCACAATATATGTTGGGTGCATGATGTTTCCCACATGTCGTAGATGAGGAGGCACGTGCATAATCCATCACAAGTCATCAACATGGTAGAGCTGGACATTGACGATGTTGTGAAGATTCTGGTGTTCCCAGTGGTGAAAGAAGATCGACATGAGTTGGTACTATGTTGGAATTCAATTCTTATGGTATGATTTTGGTGAAAGGATATGAATCTCAACGAGAGAACAAGGGGGCGGGAGGCTCAAATTCAGGTTCAGTACCCCCATCTGTGTGTTTATATTGGTTTTGGATTTTCGGGATACAAAGTAAAATGGTGCGGATAATGTAATATCATTGAAATTATGAGTAATTTTTTTATTTATATTGAATGTTTCTGTGACCACACGCTAAGATGGTACATGATTTTTATGCCCAGTTAGCCCAAATAAAATTTATCATATTTTTTAAGGTAAATTCAGTAAATGTGTGAGTGGGTTTTTTAATCTTTAGATCCAGTGTATAGTTAAAAAATTTGAGGGACCTATTCAATTCAGAATGAAGATATTATCCTATAAATGAATTAACTTTAGCCGAAAAGGGGAATATCAGAAAAGTTATTTTACAGAATTTCTTTGAAAAATAATAAATTTTTTTAACGAACGGTTTAATTTCATTACACACCACTGGGTGGAAGACAGTGAAGATTTGGTGCAATGACCAAGTGGCAAGGAGAAAAATTAATGAGGTTCATTAATGGCATGTATCACACAACGAAATGATGCAATAATGTAATCATAACGATAGAAAATTGTAGAGTAAAAGAAACATTGTGACACAATTGTTTTTATTGAACGAACACATGGGAGAATGGGGAATTAAACAGCAGGGATTCTCTGATGAACCACTATGAGTTTACCTCTCCAATGAAGAACAATGAACACCATCTAGATTTCATCACCTTTAAAATGCCTCAAAGAACAGATTTGGAAGCGATACCAACATCTTGAAACATCAATGAAAAATAATTCGGCATCGAAGACCAATTTGGTCGGGATTTGATTTATTTAATGATTATTCCTCATTATTCAAAATTTATGATGAATACGGATCAACCAACAATGGGTTGATCCCCAAATCTCTTATTCTTGCAGGTGGATATTATGCGTGGATTTGATTTTTGGTTTTTCAAGCTATGTGATTATCCTAATGTTTATACCCATGATTTAAAAATAGTGCGGAGGGTGCAGTCCAACCCGAACAAGGCCCACCCCCTCCCCTCCATAGTTTTTCATCATGAACAAACTCTTGAATCGACTACATGACTAATTTGAGACGATGAAAATAATGAGGGATATCTATGGGGGCCATAGACCCTGGGGACATGATAAAAACCACTGAATGGCATCTAGTGACCCATCGATGATTTTTTCATCTAATCGACACCAGATACGTTCCGACCGGTGTGAACAAGGGATTCTATCTCTACATGTTTCCCGGTGGAGCGGCGTGCTTGTTGGCCCGCCGAGGGGGATGTAGGTCGCAACTGACTTGCCCCGGTGGTGATGAGAGATACGATTCCTGGTGCCATTTGGGGGGAAGGCCCGCGTATAGTCCATCTAGTGGCTGGTGAGACAAAGTACAAAGATCATGACTAGAATAGGCCTCACATCCATGGGGCCTTTGGGTGCCAAATTTTCTGCGGCTACCGTATCCTAACAGTACGATGCCCCACCAGCCGCACCACACTGTCGATCTACTGCTGGTGGGTCGCACCGCAGCCAACAAGCTAGTCCCATGCCGGCGGGAGATACCAACATCCAATAGGGTGGAACCATACTGGTTGGTCAGACCGGCTCCAATAAGCCCAACCCTCAGCCTTCTGGCTGGGCCGGATGAGACTGGGTCACTGAGTGACCCGGTGGGCTGGTCCCTTGACTACACTGGGATAGGTCTAGCGATGTACTTTGGGCTTGTCCCACTAGCGAAGAAATACTAGACCGACCTCGAAAAAATTTAGTTAGGTCGGGTCCATCTTATTAAACCTCGGTACATGGGACCACAATGATGAGTAGGTCGGGTCTGTCCGACATGGTCAAACTGGTCCCAGACCCAACCAACCCCTATTTACTAAAACTATCGTATCTCTCAGACCATGCGTTCAAATGATGCAACTCCATTGGTGTTGGGACCCTTGACACAGAATGGTGAATTTTATATACTTCACTTTAGTTTTGGCATAAGTTAGACTATGGCTGGGATGGGTCATACTCGAATCTAACATGTCCCTTTTAGTTAAAAAACCATAACTTACAAATCAGGCATTCGATCGATGTTCCATCTGTTTCCTTGGACCCCTTAGGACGCGATGGTCCTTTAGGGACATCCTATGTGGTAATTTGTGGCGGTTGAGGTATGATCGATGTATTTTGGATCGAATCCTCTTGAAATCAAGCTTTCTTAGTGTAGGAATCTTGTGGTTGGATCTGACGTGAAGATTGAATATTGATCCAGTGTGGATCAACACCTAGTGATCCTCTGTGGGTCAATATCTAGTGAACCTATATGGTTCCTAACCTAGCGATCCCATGTGGGTCATCACCTAGTGATACTCTGTGGGTCAGCACCTAGTGATCCTCCATGGGTTAGCACCTATCGACCCTTCGTGGGTTAGCAACTTGCGATCCTCTATGGGTTAGCACCTAGCGACGCTGTGAGGATTATAAAGAGAGCCTCTAAATAGAATAAAATGATATGTATTTACGAATAATTATATTTACTTTTTTAATTATTTCATATCTCTTGTGAGATGCATATTTTATGTTGTGTTATTTTTTTGAGATCATTCTTTGTGGTGTTTTCCATCGTGTATTACTGAGAGACCTTCATAGGTATCGGGGTCTGTATTGGGTATTCTTATACTCACCCTTGTATAGGTTTCTCTCCCAACTAATGTGTATTGTGCAGATGATCCTAACCTTCAGGTTGGATTTTTAGAGGTCAAACTCTACAGTTTATACTTATTTCTCTGTACTTTAATTTTTAATTGGTCTTTTATTCTAGAAACCATTACATTTAATGTACACAAATTACTATCAATAGTATTACATAGTAGTATTTTTACTCCCTCCTTCCAATTGTGGTTTTCGTTGTCCAGTATGCCCTATATGTGTGCAAATAAGTTCAAAGGCAATGCCTTCTCTTTTTGGGATATGATTTTCTAGTGCTAATCACCATCCCCTGACCAATAGAAGGTGGGAATGGGGTAGTCAAAACATGATCCTTGAGTAAATGGTTGTTACAATACAAAATTCAAACTAAATTTTTATGGATCATTAATATTAGTCACTATGCATCGAGGTGGTCTAGTTCGAAACAATGTTGTTCTAATGGTGACTGATCTGATATTTTTTTTGGGATCAGGGACTCTCTTTTGGCCAAGGCATACATGATTGTTTTTGGTGTCTCTTCATATAATATATTCACTATTAGGATGGAATATGTGGAGATGGGACATCTATAATTCACTTATTAGATACTTCCCATCCCACTAGTTAATCTCATATCATATTCATAAGTGGAATGAAATGATTTAATAAGGTATTGATATTTGACATACATGGAGAAAAAATAATAAATCACTTGATTACCTACATACAAAGTCCCAAACACATAATATTTTCTCATACTACTATAGCTTGGGGTACATTCCCAAATAGAATGTTATCTTTATAATCAATCATTCTATTGGTTTTCATTATTTCAGGACCCAATAATTCATTGGTACTCTCCCTATTCCTGAATTTTGTGAATATGTCTCCTTTCCAATATATAATAAATTATGATGATGGTATGTTCTAAGAGAGATGGAATCATTTGGATTTATAAATAAAAAATTCCAAGATGGTATTAATCAACAAAAGCATGATAAAAAACATTTTGTAAAAAAGTTCATTCATATCGAGATCACAACGCAAACCATGTACACTATACCGCCTAATGAAAAAATCCCCATAATATGTCATAATGTTTGGGTGTATGAAGGAGTAATTAGTGGTTTTGTATCGAGACTTAAATAATTAACATTTTTATATTTTATTACTAAAAAATATTTTTTATATTCATCCATTAAAATTATTACTTTGAAAATCATTATATAACATGTTTGATAAAAATCACTTTTATAGAGTATGAAATAAATAAAATTTTTTGGGATATAAATTTTTCCAATTATGAAACTCTTTTTATGAATACATTTCCTTGGAAATAAAATATATTTTAATATAATATTATTAATGGATAATAATATCATTTTAATATAAATGATCATATAATTGGATGATGTCCAAATAAATTTTTATAGGTCCTAGAAAGTGGTTAATATCATAAAAAAATTATATTAAATAAATATTTTATTTAAAAGTGATCATTATTTTACATAGAAATTTTTTTGATAAAGTAAATATTATTTTTTAAAGTACCATTCCAAAATTAATCATTGTTGTTTTTTTATTAATTATTCAATGGAGAAAAAAAATTTGGTGTAAATTCAATACCATATAATAGATCAGTTTGTATTATGACAACATAATTACCAAGGATGATGTAATGAATTTTCTAAAAGTAAATGATTGTAATATAATGATTTTTTGTTTAAAATAATGCATGATTGAAGTTATATTGGTAAATTTTATAGATATTTAATGAATCCTATAGAACTTCTGTTATATTTTATTTTTTTAAAGAAAATTCATCATAAAATTGAATTACATCAAAATTAATATGGTGTTATTATAATGTTTTAAGACATTATCCTCATACAGTATTGAAAATCACACACCAATTATATATAACAAGGTAAAAAAAAAATTCTTGTGGTTTTAATTAATATATTATATAGTGTCTAATTACAATTTGTAGACAATTACCAGGAATCTCCCTCTTTTTTCTATAAATTCCCACACAACCTTCTTCTCCAGTTCACTCAAAAGACATTAATAATTTGTTTAATCTCTAAATACACCAATATATCCCGCTCAACAGTTTCCCATTCTCTTAAGAATTTCCACCCACAGTCTCAAAATCACCCACTAATGGTAAGGGATATATCTACTTTATTTTCCATTCAATAACCTTCATTAGATTCATAATTTTGAATATTAAATGAATAACATTTATCCCCTATGGTTATAAACTTTACATAAGTCATTAATTTCTGAAGTGAGGGAATCCATATTCCTCCTCTATTATTTGTGACCATTATTAGTATTAAACCAACATATTTCCACCTTTTCATATTACAATATGTTCTTACACATCCCTTTTAATATATATAATATTTACTTATAATTAGAGACTACATATCACTTTCCTTTAAACCTTCCATGATTCATTATCTACACCTATTATAGAGCTGAATGTTTTGTAACGCCCCAACCCTAGTAACCCGAGTCAGTGCATTGTTTTAATACATTGGATGGATTACAAGGAATCAAATCCCGAAGGACCGATCAGTTTAGTAGTCTTCGAAAATAGATTATGTACATGAAGTTCAACATTACAACTTGAAATGAAAAGACAACAGTAATTTATTCCATTATAAATTCTAAATCCTTCAAGATTATGCCTGAAAGTCGCCCATTACTAACTTCTTCGCATACTGTGAAAAATAAAGCATAGAAAGGTGTGAGATCAGATGCTCAGTATGGATGACAATATAGTGGAAAATTTCATAGATAATGAATAAACATTTAAGTCAATGTATAAGAATAAAAAAAATGCTTTAAAACATGAATTTCAACATAATATTGAAAAGATAAAATATAATAGTCCATTTAGTTATTCACATGGATATTATACATGTCGAATAATCACATGGAATATCAATAGCCACATTCATAATGATGGAATTCATAATACCATACTTTCATAACCACATAGTCATGTCCTTGTGCCAAGACTAAAAACAATATTTTGTCAAGCCCTTGTGTGAAGTCACTAGTTTGCCTCATGATACATTCCGATGCATGGAGTACCTATAGCGAGATCCACCCGTCACTTACTAAGTCCAATGCATTATTTATATAAAAAGGTATAAACATAACATAAAAAATCGCATTAAACTAGCATATAAAATGTCTATACAATATCCATAATCCATAATGGTATAAAAATAACACATCCACAATAAAAAATACCATAAAATCATTAAAACAATATGAATGTTTTGTATCATAATACATCAACTTGAAATAATCTTAAAATTCATCAATGGATGTTGACATAGATGAAATCAAAAACTTTTTTAGAGAAATATCTATTAATATTTTGTAATAATTAATAGTCATATAATTATAAATTAAAATATATATTTTGAAATTATTAATTAAAATATTGTAAGGGATGCTTCGACATGGTTATAATGGCGGAAAATAGCCGCACTCTCCATATAATTTTAAAAAACATTCTTAGCATAATTATTTTTCGAAAAGGTCATAAAGTACATTGTTTGGAAATAACTGGAAGATTTCATTAAAAATCATATAAGTTCAAATAACTGTATAAATTACTTTAAACCACAACCTATTAATTATTAAAAAAATTTAAATACATTTTTATGAATAATAGATGTGGATGATAAAGAGGTCACAATAGATACTAATGTAAAAACAACCTCGAATAATAAGGAGATTGTGAAATTGACCATTACCTCATACATTTCCTTGGTCGAGGGCAGGTTAACCTCCAGTATAATGGTGAAATAATTTTTATTAAATTATACTAGAATCACATAAATTTATATGATATCATATATTATCTTTAACGTTTATTTGTTATCAATACCTAAGTATTATCGTCGTTTCAGGTGTTAACTGATACATTTTCATTTATTTTATTTGTTACGTAGGTAATTTTTGTTATGTATTAGATGTATCTTATTCATATTAATAATTATATTAAGTTTTTAAGCATTATTGTTTATCATATAAATAATATTAGTCTTGAATGGATTACGATGGGGAATGAATCTCGTCGCGTTCATGGAGACGGTAATCTGTATGTACGCACAAGTGACAATATCATTATTTTGATATTAAAATAATATATAATTGGAAGTTATATCATATATAAATAATCCTTATAATGTTATATTAATTATTTACATCAATTACACATCATTATTATACCCATACAAATAATAATGTATTGAATAACAATTACACCACGACGTGAAAACGGTAAGCTGTACGTACGCTCGTATGGTGACATGTCAATTAAAGGATGGATAGAATAATGAAAATGGTTAAAACATATTTATAATAACATCACATTATATATAAGATACTGGAGTTATTATTTTACAATGGAAACAACAAATAATGAGGTAGTGGAAGAAAAAAGGAACTTGAAAGTGGTGATGAAATATTTACCTCTTCTTCGGGTTCTTACTTTTCATTTGATGAAAAGGGCACCAAAGGTTGGAGTTATGACTAAAATAAGGCCTCTAGAATTATGGTATGACCGTTGAAATGGTAATTGTTTAGATTTTGGCCATGACAAAGTTTATTTTAGCTGTGAATTAGAGAGAAGAGAGAGATCATTTTTATAAGATGAGTGAGGGGAACCTTAGGAAATGCTAGAAATATTTTTTTGTAATAAAATCATATTCGGTTTCAAATGGATTAAAAACGAATTATTTAATGGATAAGGTGGGGATGGTTAGATAACCACTCAACCAATAGGTTTTAGATAGGTTTAGTTCACTATATTGACCTTATCTTTTAGATTTAACTCTTAGTTTAATAGTTTGGCATTTACCACGTCTCTTTGTATTTTCATATTTTATGGTTAATAAACATACTATATACTATCACGAGAACCCCATGTGGTTCATTAATTATAAAACTATAAATATAAATGTTTTTTGGAAGATCCGTAGATTTTTAGTAATAAAATATCAATTAATAATATTATATTTATTTTAATAACTCTTTTATTTTTGTAATGACACTATTTGGTATTTTGTTTTTTCTAAATTCATAACAGCATTATTTCTTCGAAAAAATTATAATAACTAACCCTAACATGTCATATTAACTTATAAAATTAGTTTAATTCATAAGAAGCCTCAATTTACATTTATTTGGATGTTTATAATATCAAATATTTTATTATTTTATTAATTGGGTAATTACTGCATCATCATTGTCTCATAAAAAATTAAATTATTTAATTTGTAAAAAATAAAAAAAAATTACCATTATGTAGGAAATAGTTATTTATTTTTAAAAAATATTTATATTAAAATTTATCTTCCATGTAACCTTATATTAAAAATGGTTAACTTATTAAACTATGAATTTAACAATTTTAACTCTTCTTTGAATTATATAATAAGGAATTTCCAAATTTAAACCAAGTGAACTTAAAGGATCATATTTTATTTCTAAGTTTGTTTTCAGTCGAATTAAACTTATCCAATTGAATTATGACATGTGTTAGCATAATAATAAGATCATTTTTACCTTTAATTACACTATTTATTTTAAATTGTGGTAAATAAAACTTAGAATGTACTATTCACCATAAGTTATTTTTAACTTATTGAACCACATATTACATACTAATATCAACTTTTTTTCTCTGATTTTTGAAATTAAATACACAGAAGCAGTAAAATTATGTTTTATGCACATTTTCAAATGCTTCTAGGAGGTGGGTATAAGACGGTAAAATTTCAATAAAATTGTTATATATCTATACTTATTATAAGATGAATCCAATGAATTACATTGAACTTATATATGTATTATGTATCTATTTGACCTAAAATAAAATAAAATTAAATAAATAATTATTTAAATGAAATGTCAGTTTTAACTAATAACACAGTGTTTTTCAATATTGATCATCCATTTAATGTTTGGAGAAACATAACTAAAATTATCCCTAAGCTAATTTTGATATTCAAAATTCAAAAATGAAGTCTATTTTACCAAATTCAAAACATAAAAATTGTATTTGTTAATTCAAAATTAATTCTCATTATCAAAACCAAAAATCGTATTTTTAATAAATAATAACTATCAAAAGATTGACAATTGTTTATGTCCAATTTCAATGTGAAATTACATATAATGAACAATATTGGATTAAATGGTAAAAATATAATCTATTTATACATCAAACGCATATAAATTTATATCTTAACACTATAAATTATTTTGATTATAAAAGTTGATTTCAGCTAAAATATAGTATTTTTCACTATTCACCCAAATGTGAAAGGTACATAAAATCAAAAAAATTATTGAAACTAAATTATTATGTTCATATTATAAATAAGAAGTATATTTTTCCAAATTGAATATATAAATGTTTCAAAAATTGGATTTAAATAGGGTTCTCCATCAAAAGGTGGTAAAATTGCATTTCATAAAATAATTCTTTTATCTGAAAAAATGAATTATTAAGTAAATTATGACTATGAAAATCCCATTATGGTTTCTAAAATTATAATATTTATAGAAAGTTCAAAATTCAGTTATTACTATTCAAAACCACTTTTGGATGACATGTTTGGTAAGTCGTGGTGCGCTCGAACTCGGTGTTGCATGTAGGGAAAGTTATTGAATTACATTGAAGAAATAATGTAGTGTGAAATCATGGGGTGTTACATTCTCCCCTACTTAAATAAATAGAATCCTTGCAATTTTAAATTTTTCTTCGAAAATAAAAGGTTAAAAATAGAAAAATACCTTTGTGGAGAACCTATATCAGAAATTGGGTTAATAAAATTTATTCTTAATTAGAGGGAAATGGAAATGAAAAAGTCACCACCAAATTATGAACTATATTAGGAGAACAATTATGGTAATTAGAGACACATAATTTGAGGAAAAACATAAATATATATTGGGAGTGATTTAAGTCATCAATCTCAAACTAATGTAAAATTGAGGGCCTCAAATCCATCCATCTATGATAATTTAAAATACCATCGGTTCAAAAAAAACAAAAGGTATAGGGATAACACATTTTTTGTTTTAAGATCCATTCCCTAAAGTTTAATATTTAATTTACCCATACAATAGAAGGAAAATCATTATATATATATATATATATATTACTAGTATATTTTCATTCTTTAACTAATTACTACCACAAACTCATATTTCTCTCCAAAATATTTCAGAAATATATATTTTATTTAACCTATTCGTATAGGGTTCCAAAAAATAATGAATGTATAATTCACCTATCAGAACCATTAAAAAAATAAACTACATTATACATTTTATGTACTTCAGGAAGTCCAGTGGTATGCGATAAATCTCAATCGCACTATGGTTGTGGGTTCGATTCTCGTAGCTTTGTACGACGCGACGGGTTGTCACATGGTCTCTGTGTTATAATTTTTTATAACAATCCAAAAATAACCTTAACAATAGTATCCAATTTGGAGCTTAACCCATTCCATCATTTAGACTTATCCAGAATACTTCTATCCAACCTCATAGTCCAAAATTTATAAAGAAGATGAACACAATGAAAAACATTTTTTCCATGTAATGACATTGAAACTACTTCATCATTTATTATTTTAAAACATGGTAACTCCCTTAATTACCATAAAACCTTATTGATTACATTAATTCTCCATAATCCTTTATATAATACTAGATATATTACTTATATCAAAAAATTTTGAATATTCAAACAATGATCAAATAAACCAACTATTAATCAGTTCCAAGGAAGTAAAGAATATCCAATATAATTTATCTAAATAAACCATTTCTTATTTCAAAATCAGTACCACATTATCAGGACCATATTAAGGATTGCCTTTCCTTAAACCATGTATTTTTTCAAAAAGTGTAGCTTACTATTAAGTCAATATTCATAGAACCATATAATCTAAATCCTAAATAAAATAGTACTGCAGTACAATCCTTATTTATCTCCATAACTAATATAACCAACATATTGTTGATACAACATGAAAATGAAATATTCTATAATAACAACATAAGAACAGTAGTCATTCATCTTCATATGAGGTATTATCATAACATGATTATTATCCAATTGCATAATTTTTGGTATAATCTAATGACTGGGACATTGATTCGCGTAGTGTCCCAATGCCTTCCAGATACAACATTTTACATTTTAAACATTTTCCTTAGCATTGAATTCACATAATTGGTGTCATTTTTCTCCACACATATAACGAAATCTCATTCCCTTCAAGAATTTAACAAGGCGATTATTTCCCTATTTATCACTTATGGAAAAATCGTTCTTTCCCCTCTTCCCATTATCCATCATTCTCTCTGCCATCATTTTTCTCTTGTATCCCTTCAAATCCATAAGACTTAGAGAATTATTTACTTATCTTATTAACACATGATATTATTTCTTCATATGTTGAGAATACATGTGATTTTATTTCCCTTCTAAATGTTAGACTAATACCCTAAACAAAATGACCCTTCTTACTTTCTGGATCATATGTATTGTTGGAGTTATCATTCCTTATATTGGGTGCCATTTCAATACAATGGTATACACTATGTAAGTTTATGAATCACAATAAATAATTCCAAACATGTAAAATACAAAACATAAATTGAACAGTTTATGGATTTAATGTGTAATCATAAAAATATTTTCCTTGATGATGTATATACTCATAAATCCTTTAAAATGATTAGAATTATACTAATCATATCTCTCGAGAGTCTTTTAAGCAAGAGTGCAGTAAGGCTCCTTTTCGTGCACCAGTTCTCGTTCGAGTGAAGATCAAAGCGGTGTTTTCAGGTTTTACCCCTATGTAAATCTATACCAGAGCCGCATCTACCTACTTGTATCTAGATAGGGATGTATAGTTTAGAAAACACACAAAATATATACATTTCCAAAATTCTAGGATGTTAGTCTATAATAATTTAAAAAATCTATCTTAGGATAATGTTCTCTAATTAGAGTTTAGGTAAATTTAGATTCCAATGTATGTACTAAACATTCTCTAATACCAACTATAATGTCGCGACCCTAGTTTAACAGAGTCAGTTCTTTACTTAAATACATTTTCATGATTTTAAGGAATCAATTCCCGACGGACTGACCATTTTAGTAGTATTGGAAAATATATTACATACATGAAATTCAACTTTACAACTTGAAAAGAAAAAAAACAGTAATTTATTACATTTTTAATGTCTGGGACTCTTATATTATGCATGCAAGTCACTCATAAATAACTTACTCACATCATGGGAAAAATAAAACATAGAAAGGGGTTAGACCAGATGCTTAGTAAGGAAAACAATATAGAAGAAAAAAATCATAAATAAGCATAAAAATTTAAGGAAATGTATAAGACTAAAACAAAAGACTTTAAAACTTAAACATTATCATAATATGAAAAAGATAAATTAAAATAATGCCATTTACATATTCACGTAGAGATTCTACTAGTCGAATAATCACATGCAATAACAATAGCAACTTTCATAATGATTGAATACAAAATTCCAGACATTCATAACCACATAGTCAAGGCCTTGTGCCAAGACTACGAATAAGATTTTTTCAATGCCCTATTCGATGACAATAGTTTGTCTCAGGAGACCAAAAGATGCATTTAAGAGCTATAGCAGGCTCAACCTGTCACTTATTATGTCCAATCCATTCATGATATGAAAATGATTAAATGTAACATAAACTTTCATATTAAAAATAGCATACGAAATGTCAATACATTATCCATAAACCAAGAATTGTATAAAAATAACACGTCCAAAATCAATCATAAAACAAGAACCTTCATTACAATATGGAATTGTTGTATCATAATAAATCAACTTTAAATAAGCTTAAAATCCATCAATGGAGGTTGACATAGTTGAAATCAAATCTTTTTTTAAATAAATATCTCTTACTATTTTGAAATCTTTAAAAGTCATATAATTATAAAATAAAAAATTTATTTTGAATATATTGTTATAATCTTGTAAGGGATGCTTTGACGTTGTAATATTGGTAGAAAATAATTGTAGCCGCTGTATATGTTAAAAAAAACATTCTTACCTTAATTTTGTCGAAAAGGTCATAATGTTTCTTGTTTGGAAAACGATGAAAAGATTCCTTTCAAAAACATATAAGGTAAAATAAGGGTATAAATTAATTTAACCAATTATCTAGTAAATATTAAAAATGTTTTCAAATACATTTTTAAGAAGCATGGATATGGATGATAAAAAGGTCCCAGTAGATACTTTAGTAAAAACAACCTCAGAGAATAACGAAATTCTAGATGTAACCCTTAACTTGTATGTTTCCTTGGTAGAGGGTAGGTTAACCTTTCTTATAATGGTGAGATAAATTTTATTAAATTATACTATAATCATATACACGAATATTATATCATATATGATGATTTTACATTACATTATTAATAATATCTTAGTATTATCATCGTTTTGGGTGTTAACTGATTCGTTTTACTTTATCTGTATTGTTATGTAAGTAATTATTGTTATGGATAGGATGTATCTTATTCACATTTAGAATTAAATTATGTTATTAAACATTATTTTTTATCATCTAATTAAAATTAGTGTGGAAAGGATTAAGATAGGGAATGAACCTCATCACAATCATGGTGACGGTAATCCGTACGTACGCACAAGGGACAATATCATTATTTTGATATTAAAATAATATATTATTTGATGGTATTTATTATATAAATAATCATTATAATTTTATATTTAATATTTAAATCAATTACACATCATTATTATACCCAACCAAATTATAATGCATTGAATAACAATTACACCACGACATAGAGATGGTAAGCCATACGTACGCACGTATGATGACACGTCATTCAACAGATGGAAAAAATAACGAATATGGTTGTTCCATTATTATAATAACATTACAGTATATTTAAGATACTATAGTTATTATTTTATAATGGAAACAACAAAGATAGAGGAAGTGGAAGAAGAAAGGAACTTGAATGAGGAGATTAAATATTTACATCTTCTTGGGGTTCTTCCTTTTGATTTGATCAAAAGGTCTCCTTATGTTAGCTTTCTGAAGAATGGAAGGCCTCTTGGATAAATATATGACAATTTATAGGGTATTTTGGCAGAGGTAGGCTGAGCCAAATGGCCTTGATGGTGTGAATTGGAGAGACGGGGGAGATCCCTTTTATTAAAGGGATGAGGGGCACCTTAGGAAAAACATGAAATATTATTTATAATAAAATTATTTTCGGTTTCTAATGGATCCGAAATGAATTATTTAAAGGAAAAGGTGGGGATGGGTCGAAAACCACTCAACAAATAGGTTTTATACAGGTTTGGGTAACTATATTTACCTTATCTTTTAGATTTAACTCCAATGAATTACATTGAACTTATATACGTATTATGTATCTATTTTGATCTCAAATAAATTTAAATAAAATAAATAATTATATACATTAAATGTTGGTTTTAAATAATAACACAGTATTCTTCATTATTCATCAAAAATTGAATGTTTTCAGAAACATATCAAATATTTACTCTAAGATAATTTTGATATTCAGAATTAAAAAATTAAGTATATTTTACCATATTCAAAACATAAAAATTTCATTTATTAAATTAAAATTAATTCCCATTGTAAAAATAAAAAATTGTATTTTTAAGAAATAATAACTATCGAACGTTTGACACTTGTTTATGTCCAATTTCAAAGTGAAATTAATTATAATGAATATAATTGGATTAAATGGTAAAAATATAATCTATATATACATCCAAACCATTAAATTGTATAATTTTAAATTATAAATTATTTTGATAAAAAAAGTTTATTTCGGCTAAAATATAGTATTTTTCATTATTCACCCAAATATTATAGTTATCAGAAAAAACCAAAAAATTTATTGAAACTAAATTCTCATGAACCGATTCTAAAAGAGAAGTATATTTTGTCAATTTGAATATATAAATGGTTTAAAAATTGGATTAAAATTGGGTTCTCCATCAAATGGAGATAAAATTGCATTTAAAAAAATAATTCTTTAATCTGAAAAAATGAATTTGTTCTTACATTATGTCTCAGAAACTCACCATATGGTTACTAAAATGATAAGGATTATATAAAGTTCAAAATTCAGTTAATATTATTTTTAACCTCTTTTGAATGGCTAGTTTGGTATGTCATGTTGCGCATGGATTCAGTGTTGCATGTTGAGAAAGATATTGAATTAAATTGAAGAAATAATGTACTATGAAATCATGGGGTGTTACATGTATTCCGAAATTTTCTATGGTTATCAATAAGGATGTGAAAAACCATCCACATTTCCAATAAAGTATATTCACCTAGATAAATATATATACCATATATTTTGGGTCACTATGTATATAACCCACACACTATAATCATGGGGTTAAAATTTATGACATACATTCTTATTTTTTATGATTTATAAAGCACAAAAATAAATATTCTTGATATAAATGTGATTGGTGTCATGAGAATTATATAGACCTCCAATGTGTTGTGTAATAATTTAATATCAGAAAATTACATGTGTTGTGTATGTGAGGTTTTACTAGCCATAATATGTTTTGATGTCTTCATAGGTTTGCCTTAGCTTATTCATATGATGTCATTTTTTATTACCAAGTTATTATTTGATATCAATCTAATGATATTATATCATGATTTTATGTTCACTTTTTTTATTCACCCTCATTTTATATCACATTTATATGCATATCCAGTCATATATATTATGTCAATATTTTTACGTTTTTATTATTCATTTAATAGGATTTATTGATCTCAAATTTCATATATACAGCCAAACTATTTCCCACTTATAATATTAAGTGATTTTTTAGATATTAGGCCAGATTTTATAGAAATTTTTAAAAAAATTAACTATGTTTCCATTTGTTTATAAATATATCATACAACCAATAAACACTTTTCCTCACAAAATATTGTTATTATATCATGCACATATTATTTAGTAAATCATTAATTAATGTATATTAATTAATTGGGTTTCCATTGTTGGTATAAAATAAAATTTTAATTGTTTTGTGAGATTAGGATTTGAAAATTTTAGTGAAATCATTAGGGGTAAGAGTAAAGAAATTAACAAATAACTACATTATTGTAAATTCAGATTATGTAGTATTCATAAAAAATAATTCTCTAGATTGTACATGTATATATGGACGTAGTATTAATGTACATAGTGTTGATGACAATAAAATTGAATAATTGGGTATTAACTCAATCATCACATAGTGAATGACAATGAGACATTCATTCATTCCTAGATTTAAAATCTTAGGGGTCATGACTATGTAAAATCCCATGCCCTTTATGAACAACTATTAAGGGGAAATAAAACCCCTGAAATTTTATGTTAGGAAATAATATATGTATAAATCGTATTGAAACTAATAAGTTCATATGTTCTAGAATAAATGTAATTCATGATTTATCCCATACATAATTATTTTTTTCCTTTTATGTGTTTAATATTTTAATAACTATATTCCATAAAATTCCCTTTACATTAGTCAATGCATGGAACTATGACGAACCAAATCAAAAACCTATGTATTGGGGAATTCTGAAATGAGATGCCTAATCCAATGGAATAAGGAGTTGAGAAATTCATTATAATACATAGTAAATTAACATAAATTATAAAAGGAATCTTGATTCAAGTGGAAAACTAATCCCCTTATCAAAAAACAACATTATATTGAGACCATTATGTGAAAATGGTCTTTTAATTTCAATGGATCTTCAAATCCCTTAACTGTGGAACAACAGATCAACTCCATTGAAATTATATTATATTTACTTTAATTTTATATTAATGAGAATATTGGGTTGGAATTTATCATATGGGGTGGAAAGTTTATCATAGGTATGTATTTATCAATCAAACTGTGTTCTAACAAATTTAATAAATTGAGTATAATGGCTTCTAGGAAATGTTTGTAAATATTTTCCTACCTTTAAATTTATGGATAAAAATATAGTGGGAGTAAATTTTAATAAAACAATGTGATGAACAATAAATCATGGAGTACAATGAATTATTAATAACACATGCTACACACACCATTGAATTTCAGATTCTTAATTGAATTAATATTATTTGATTATTATTTGTGATGAAATAGGATCTAAAATTGGCATTAGTGATTCCATAATTTTTTATTATTGGAAAATAATCTGATGTTCCCACAATATTGAAATTGAGGTCAGAGAATATCTATGCTCAATATATATAATATGTGGAAAAAATTTATATTCTAGAATCTATGGGGAAATATCATGGTGGAAATAATGTATAACATCACAATTGTGAAAAGTGTGGGAAGAATAATCCTAGAAATTGACTAAAGGGAGAAATGAAATAATTTGGTGTGGAAATAATGGGAACATTGATAAAATATCACAGTGAGATAAACAGACCAATGAGATGAATGAAAAAAAATCTTTAGTTAACCATCTTCCCACAATCTAGTGTTTCATTTATATATAATATGGAAAAAATTAAAATAAATGAATTATTTGAAGGGTTTTCCATGAAAATAGATAAAAATAATCTCCACATAATAATGAGAATGAGAGAGCTTACTTTAATCCAAATATTTTGGTGAAAAATTACATTGATTTGGAGATATGTATGATAGTTATTCTAAATTGGGTAGGGAACATACTATTTGATTCCTTTACTACAAAATCATTCATATCATGTAATTATGTTATAACATTTCAAACATGTTTTAAGAAAATTCAAGTGGAGTTATCAGTGAAAACAATAAAATTGATAATTTTGACATCAAAAGTATATAATGTATCTGATATAATTATTTATTTTTGAATGTCGAACTGATGTTTTTTCATACTACCATTTAAGTAATTTTTTTAATTATGGAAAAATAATTGCATTTTTTATATATAGGTGACGTAAATTTTCTAGAGAATGGTATTACACTTCGTAACGTGAATCTATCTTCATTATTATATAGTTGAATGGTAAAGGATCAATTATGTTTTGTATCAACATCACATGATATTATATTATTTATCTATAAGTAAAAATATCTAGATAAATTGCTTTAGAAGATGTAAAATATCACCATTTATGGGATGCCAATTGTAAAAGAATATGTTGATTTGTTTCTAGTATAATTTAATGGGCTACCACCCATTAATGAGATTGAGTTCTCAATTGATATTACATAAGAAATTTCTCTAATATAATGGAATATATATATAATTAACACTATTGAACATGAACATATAATTATGATATTATATGAGAATTGGTATAAAGGTTTTATACACCCATTTGCTTCACTAAGGGGTTCTCTGGTGGTATTTGTTAATTCAAATGATGGTTCAATGTTCTTTTACATTGATTTTCATTGTTTGAAAACATCATTATATAAAACAATTATCTTCAACCAAAGATTAATGAATTATTCTATTAGATTTCCGTGGACTAGTAAATGTTCAGTGTGTATCTTCAGTTGGGATATTTTTAAGAAAACATGAACAATATGGAAACCACCTCAAGAATAATTTCAATAAAAGGAACACTATGAATTCATATTTAATCAATTTGGACTCACAAATAACCCAAAAATAAAAATGGTCTTATTCATTAGTGCCTTTAAGGATTTCCTTTTAAATTCATTTTAGTATTTATATAGATATTATTAACTACTAAAAATTAAAGGAGGAGTATGAGGATAATTTAAATAACATACTAAAGTCATTGTGAATGTAAAATATCAATGAAAATAAATTGAAAAGAATGTTTTAGATAGAATACGTAGAATTCATGGGCGTTCTTATCAAAAGAAATAGATATTTTTTTATCCTAAATTTTTTTGACATTTGGTGGTTATCCAAGACCAATATCCATGATATATATTGGTTGTGTAATTTGACTATATATGAAATGCAATTTATTTTTTTGATAAATATCACATTATGGATGTACACTATCCAATCTATCTTGGATGAGACTAATGCTTCTACGGGCTGATGAATGTGGTTAGCTATTTATAGAGGTAAGGAAATGGATAATCACTAAACTTGTGATCATATTTCCTATTTGAATGAAATGATTTGTGTTATATAATTATGATCCCTAAAGGTATTTGTTTTAGTAGGAATATATAATTATATGGTGTATAATATCATTTCTTTTTAACATATTGAATATTTAAAGAGAATCTGAACATTTAATTTTCTTGTTATGAAGAATCATAAAATGAGCCTGAAAATGCGAATCCATGAATAATAACACATAGATGTGATATTTTCAGATGGTGAATAAGATCCAAAAGATATCTTGAGATTTCAGCTGAGTTTTAGAAGAATCAGTATATAAAAAACACTAAGGAGATATATCTTAGCGCCAGTCCGGTGCATAGTTACAGCTAACAAAGCATCTGATTTGTATAAGGATATAATTTTTAAATCCATAATGCTCCCTAGGAGAAACCATGAAAAATTTTGTAGGTGTCCATTGTGACCACACATGGTTATCACATGGTATGGAATACCATGCACTAAAACTATGAGAGGTGTAGTGTGTGTACTGTAAGGCCCACACATTTGGTGAAGATTCTTCCAAATTGTAAAAACCATACTATGTGGCACACCAAATGGGAAGAAACATTTATTTTTTCAATCCCAATATTAATATTTCATCCACACTTAATCTCTCCCATTTTCAATTCTTAGTAGCTACATGATTTCTATAATGTATCAACTCCTATGTATGTATGGTTCTCAATCTCTTGAACACAGATTTAAGAGTATATGGGTACATTATGACTGAAATAATTATAATTTTTAATCATATTTTATCTCTTATTTTAAATTTATATAAATTATATTGTTTAAATGAAATATTATAGTACCTATTTTAAATTTTTCTGAATGTTGCACTAGATTCCCTCTTTTTTGGGTCAACTCAATGTGCAATAATCTATGATAGTGGATTATTATGAAAATAGAATGTGGTATATTTTCTTCACCCATGCTACATTAGTGTTTATAAATAATTTATATTTTTTCCCACCCAAAACTCCAAGTGAATTTATTCAAAATATGAAATAACTTATATTAAGTACCTATACATTTTTTATAAACACAATTATATCCTGATAAATGTTTAAAGGTTGATGAAGCCAAACTGAACCACAACTAATGGTGAGTTATTTTAAAATTAATTTAATAGTCATGTTTCCTCGTATGCCGAATAAAACCTTCTTTTATGAAATATATACTTTGAAGTGGGAGAAATAATTTCCTTAAATGAATGATGAAATTTTTAAAAGATTTTTAAAATTTGAATCTTTTTTTACTAATTATATAAATTTGATGAATTTTCAAATGCTTGTAGAACATTAATTTACCATCTCCACTTTTAAGTGAAACTAGAATGTAGAATGGAGTAAATTATTAAATGGGTATGATAGTTCCACATTTGCACTTGGTATTTTATAATTTTTATCTTTTTATGGAATTTACCTTTCTCAATATTTTAATTGTAATGTTGGAGGCTTATTAACATTATACTTCTATTACATTCCAATTGGGGTTTTCAATTAAATAAATAATGATGACTTATATTATGGCATGAATGACTTATTGTGGTCTATTTTAGTCAATTATAGTTAACAATATACCCATTAATATTAATCATAGAGAAAACCTTGTATTCAAAAGTTGGAATATATTGGATAGGCTCATAGGTCAAAGGAATTTCACTACACTATGAGTGATATCAGGTTCTTCTTAATGGAATCCCTTTGTTAAGAACTTGTTAACAATGTGGGATTAACATATAAATGAAATTTCCTCTGTGGAATTGGATATAGTTTTCGAATAGTATGTTTCCCACCACCCTCGTCAAGGATGTTATACTTGATGCTTCACATCTATTTGGGTTGTTGGACATTATTCTAATATCATGTGATTTTGATGTGGGGTTAATGTTTTATATCATTGATAGGGATATCTAGGTATGCATATCTATATCCAAATATATATATTCTTTGGATTTCACCCATATATAAATTTGTAAGCTTATGTTTATATTATTATAATTGTTTTTTATGTTGTTTTTTTGTTATTATTTACTGTGGATGCCTTGGTCTTATGCAAGGGGTCCTCAACAGTTCATGAAAATTTATACATATATATTTATTTTCATATATATATATATAAACAATGACATTTTTAGAGAAATTATATCTTTGTATAAAAATGGTATGGTTGGTCACTTGTCCTTGACTAAGCTGAGATCAATGTTATTATATTTTATTTAAACCTCTTTATTTTCATACATGAATAATGAAACATTTTATACTCACAGAATGAATTACATCAGAATCCATTATTAGTGGACTACTATGTATATCTGAAAACATGTGTGTGTTGAAAATTAGTACATGGATATATATTTTGATAACATGTTAGTATCTATATTTTTAATTTTTTTTTTCATGGACCAGTACTAGATGTATGGTCTTGGGAGAAGTGACTAAGAATATACTAATGACACTTCTTGAGTTTGAGTATTTTATTTTTTTTATTCATTTTTATCCCTTTTTACTATATTTATTGGCATATTTTTGATTTCGTTCATTGTAACTCATCATGTTAATGTGTAATTACATATTGGAATATTTAAATGTTATCATTTTTATATCTCCTATTATATATTCATTATTACATCTTAGACTATTGTGTTATATATTATAAAATATATTTTTTCACTCTAATCATTTCTGTATTGTCCCCACACTTTACTACCACTAGACCCTCACTAATAGTTATTAGCCTCTTTTTTATGGTGAGGTGCACATGTGGGTACAGAAAAAATTTTCTCAGGGAGCCATTTGAGTGGCTTTTGTGTTCAGGAATTCCATGTGGCATCAAAGGCTTTATTTTCGATTTTCTTACTATTTTGGGATGGTATATAGGAGACATGGAATGTGTTGGAACATGATCAATATTATGTGTCTTGATCTAGATATCCATTGAAAAATGGAAAGATCATGTTGCTACAGATATGATTTATGTTCATTATATGAATAATACTATTGATTTCTATTTGACCTTGTGTGATTCATGCAAATTCGAAAATTTTCTAATTTATGTGATTTTCTTAATTATAACCATTTCCCTGTTTGGCATAGATGTATTGATCATACAACATTATATGAATGTAGGGATTCACATTTCATTCCATTTATATTCCATTTCTTGATAGATGAATCCTTATTGTTTTTCCCATTTTTAAATAAACTATGTTACACATTGCATACCATACCTTTTTTATGTTTTCTAAGTATACCTATATTTTCATCAAATAGAGTATCTTATCAAGAATAATATTATTAATTATTCTATGATTGAAATACTTGTAATAATTATATATATTTTTTTCGTTATTAAAGATTATACATAAAAAAAATAGTTTTTTCATATACAACTTCATAGTGGAAAAAAAATAAATTTTATTACATGTTCAAGAAATAGAAAATTGGTGTAATGGGATAAAAAATTTATTATTATGAATTAATTAGATGAAAATCCATAATTTATAGAGTGTATAGGCCATTTAATATAGGATACTTTGGACCCATTTAATCGAACCACTGTATTTGGACTTCATATATTGGAAGTTTTATTGTCAAAATATAGTTAATGTTACAAAAATTCAAACTATATATTATATAGGATTGTATGTTTATAACAAGAATATGATATGAAATTTGACATAACAATGGTATTTATTTATAGTGTCTTAAGCCTCAATAACCTTGTCCTGAAGACCTATATGTTCATATGCTTATAATTATGGCTCAGCACTTTTAGATGAGTTTAATCATTGTATCCTTCTGAGATAAACGAGGATTGACCTAATTAGATAATTATTCACATGATACTCTTGCATTATATAACCACAATGGTTTTTATTATTCATTATTACCTTCACCTCAATTGGGTTACACTAAAATTTACTTAGTTTGGTATGAAATGACCCTCATATATTACCTTTATAATTATATTCATCAGAGCATATTTTCATAGGGGAGGGTTTTTGATAACTACTAAATGGTTATTTATGTTTTCACCATCCACATATATGGTGTTATGTATATATTTTTACTGACATCTTACTATACTAATATGATTAATAATAAAGAAAAACATATATTCTAAATTTTCGATTTATTATTATGAGGCTTCCATTAAATGAAATTCCTATTAAAAACTAAAGTGTGTTTCCCTCTATAGTTGGGAATTGAAATTAATTTATCCAAGATTGTTATTATAATTTGAAAGTTAAAAATTAATTTTTAATGTTATAAAGGGGAATTACATGATAATATTCTAATTATGCTATAAGGAATCATCTAAATAATTTACCATGTATTGTTTGAAAAATTATTTCCATATAACCAAAACATTATATTTTTGTGACTTTTTAAAAATTTATAATAAATTTGAACTGAATTAATAACATAAATAAATCCATAATGATTTTTTCTTAGCTTTAATCATCGAGTTAGGTTTTGTGTTAATTTAATCTTAGATAAGACCATGAATGTTTCATGTAGGACTGAATTGACAGTTTTTATTTTATAGTTATCATTGAGGATATTCTAGTAATTTTGGTGAACATTTCATAATGATCTAATTAATGAGTATATGCTTTATTCCATAGTATTAAAGGGCTATGCATTTTATTTGCAAGTAAAATAATAGAATCATTCAGGGATGAAACATTTTAATTTCAAGAGAGTGGAATTGATTAGGTGATTTTTTAGTTAGGTATGACTATTTAGTTTAAACAATGAAACCTATGTATTGTGGGAGATTTTTTCCTATTCGATCCTAATTTGAATATTGATAATCATGTAATTCTCTATTTCATAGGGTTAGACATTCCTTATGAATGGTCTACTATTTTTTGGTCATGTGACCATTTTCCTTTGTTGATGGTACATGACATGGGTGGTCATCCTCTAGGTTAATAGCTGCATGGGATCAAATGACTATGTGATTTATATTATTGATTTTCTTATAAATTAAAATGTTTATGAATTTTCCATTACATAGTTTCATTATCGTATTAACATGTGTTTTGAAGAATATGGTCATTAATTTATGATGCGATGTGTTAAATAAAAAACAATATGTATAGAGGTCAAATAATCCTTAAAAAATTTTGGATTCTAGAATCTTTGAAGGAGTCATGACTACAAGAAATCTATATTCCCATTTCATCTCTTGAGTAGAGTGGAAACATTATTAGTGAAGTTGAGTTATCCGAATACTTGGGGATGATGTTGGATAAATGAGTGGGTGTTGTAACACCACTAACATAAATTGAATGAAAAATATATATATTCATGAATTACTTTTAGTGGATTCTTTTTCTTTACTATTTAGATGGTTCATTTTATAAATTGATATTCCATATATGTATAATATGTTTCGGGTGGATGGAATGTTTTGGTGGTATGAGTTTCATTTCACTGAAAAATTTGACTTTAATACTCCTAGGTGGGGGGAATTGTATCGAATGTGTTTAGTTGTTTCATTAAATGTAGTTGTTTATGATCAGTGACGTCTGGTTTGGAATGGTTCGAATTTATTTTTGAATTTGTAAGGATAGTGAGTTTTAGTTTTCCAATCCTTGAGATGTTTCCCAATATTAAAATTACATATACACTAGAATTGTATTTGAATGAAATATTCAAGGATATGATAAGTATACCATCATTTATTTGATATGTTAGTAATTCATTTTATCCATCAAGGAATCGTAATTGATATATAATTGGTTTATTACCAATTCATTAGGTAACACATAATGTTGAGGTGTGATGTTGGTTGTTCTAGAATTCTCAAAAATAACATTCAATTTAAGGTGTCATGATCGATCCATTAAATACTAAATTGACTATTCAGACAGGTAATTATTAAACAGGACAATCTAGAGTAAATAAATTTATTATTCAGTAATAAAATGTATTTGTTTCAATTAGTGGACCATATGTTGTAATATTCCACACATCATCATGAAATTTGTTTCCAATTGTTGGTTCAAGGAATTTATATCCTAATTTGATGGAGTATACCTCAAGAGAGATTAAAATTCTTATTGACAGAGTTTCACTTTATTATATTAGTGTACACTCTATATTTTTATTATCAATCCCCATATCTTGACATCATCCATAGTACATGTAGATAAAATCAATTATATGACAATATTGTGAAGAAAACATATATTTTCTTATTGATGGATGAACATTATGGGTGTTGTTCTCATAGAGTGGTATAAAAACCTTTATATAGAATGGATTCCACTCTATGATTTGTTTCATTAACCCCATAGTGGGACCAGTCAATGGATGGGAGTTTTGGAATTGGGATGCCTTTGGATAAATGGAATCATTTATGACATGAATCCTTTGTGAATTATTGGTATTGGTCTGAATGCGGGTTTGGTATAAATCCATCTATGGACATTACACCCTGAACTGTTTAGATGATCTATGGGTTTTGGATAAGGAATGAGCAGCTCATTGTGATGTGGTATTTTAAAAATGGTTCTATCGGAAAAGACTTCCCTGGATTTCAGTGACCAACTATGGTGAGAGTGGTCAAAATTTTCTCTATGTGGTATGGTTCATGGAAATGGAATGTAGTTATTATAAGGTGTCACTACCTAAATGTTATAATTTCAAATATATTCACCCAAAAGTGGGTTGACTTATTTTATCATGTTTGGATAAATTATTTATGTTATGAAACATGTTGAGCAGAGCATCAATGATGTTTAGTGTAGTTCATGTGTCATCCGAGGATTTTCGAGGAGACTACATAAAGACAATATAATATTGGTTGATTTAATATAGAACATTTTGAGCAAATAAATAGACAATATCAATGACTCCGATGTTAAATGGGTGTTTTGAGTTAGTGATCATAACAGAAGCATCATTAGGAAGATAAGTTCATGTTTAAATATGATATTGTGATGTTGAGAGTACCGTGTCTTAGATCTAGTCAAATAATGATAAATGCTATGTTTAGGAGATGGGAAAATACCAGATGATGTATTGAACAATGAAATGATCTTGTTTCTAATTAGAAAATATTGGGTATTCAATGTCTTTAGGAATCTATTTTGAATATGAGCATTGTCTTGAGTTGTTTTGTTTAATTATCATGTGATAGAATTGATGCTTTTAATCCCCCTAAGCATTAAAAAAATATGATGGTTTCAAAGATAAATATATGACCCATGATTTATGGGATATGTTTCATTTGTAAAAAAGGCTTATTAGGGATATAATGGTCAATGGTTGGGGTATTGTAACAAACTGCATTTTGAAGTGATTTAAACATCCATGATAATTATAATTTTTTATTTGGTGGATCATATGAATCATAAATTTATCCTAAAAATATCAAAATATGCATTGGAAAATATAATTTTGATGTTTTTGATAGATTTAAGGCCTAAAACATGTATCTAGAGTTGGGATGAGTTTCAGAGAGTCATGCATTGAAAATTCACATTCAGTGTGCATTGAGCAAGGTGCATGGTTTGTGCATGGATAATGCTAATTGGGATTGTCAAACAGTGCTACCAATTTGTACAGGGGAAAGGATTTTTTTAAATCCATGAGGCACCATATAAGAAATAATGTGACATAGTATAAGTGTTCAATGGTTCCATATATTTTTTATCATGGGTTTCCTAACCGTACACTATAACCAGGAATGGTGTGGTCTAGGGATAATGATACTAAAAAAGGTTGAAGATGGTATTCTAAACTGTGTACTCAAATTGTGTGGCCCATTAATTTGGATGAAATACATGAGTTTTCTTTTCCCCACATTACTTATATTACTATTATCTTCTCCATCATATTCCACATCTAGTAGCCTCACGAACTCCGCTTTGATCTCCTCTTAGGATTGGATGGTTCTCCTTCATCCAACCTCTGATTCAAGAACCATTCAGTCCGTTGAAATAATAATGGCTAGACATTGACTCATATTTATTTATTTATTTAGTTATCATTTTATATTAATTGAAATTTCAACATGAGATGATATGACCAATTTCTATGGATATTGTTTATTCTTAAGATTTCTTGTGTTCTAGCTTGAATAAATTTCTGACAATGGACTACCAAAGAATCCTATGCATAAAGTATTTGGTGTAGATTATTTTATCCTAATGTTATCCATTTTAAAATATTTTAAGATATTCACATGTTAATATTACAATGTTTTTCTCATAAGACAAAAAATACAGTAAATTTTGTTACTAGTCATAATGAAGACATGTTTTGAAAATCTCATCAAAATTTAAATGGTGATGACCCCAACATGTAGCGCCACATAAAGTTAGTTCAATTGAAATTATTATAATGATCATGTTTATAATCGGTCTAAAGAACCTCCTTTTTTATGATTCCACTTGGTATTGAGAGTGATAATTTCCTTAAAATAATTATAGATTGTTTTATAGTCATAATTTTTTTATCATCTATAATTAAGTTTACAAATTATATGAATTTTGATATGTTGATATCAATTTAATTGACCATCATCACATGTAAGTGAAAAAATATTTAAAATGTAGGATCTTGTTAAATTAGAGGCATATTTCTTCCTTGGCTCATGGTCATGTTTAGGTCCAATCATTATATGTTATTGGTCTAAATGATTCCATGAGTAGTAATTTATCCTGATTTCGAACGTGTACATTGTATTACTTTAAATTGGAATGATTTATGACATGATTCATCATGACATATTATATGATATAAATGAATTCCTATAACACATGTTAATTATTGAATGCGATCTACCTACATATTCTTAGTAATCATGGGAAAACATTAAATTTCCACAAATGCATACCTTTTATGGGCTCGTAGGTCAAATGAATTATGATGTGCCTTGAATAAAATAAACTTAATCTATAGGGAATGCCTTGGTTGAGAGAACGTAAGGTATTTGGGATTTCATTATACATGATTCATACTTAGAGGTTTCAGCTCAGGCGTTATGACTATAAGTTTCACAAAACCATGGTCTATGATATTGCACATGATTCTATCATTTTTGGTCTTTGGACATGAAGCGTCACTCCCATGAGTAGGAAATTGGACATGATGTTTAATATCATTGATTGGGATAATAGATCCTGGAATATCATTCTCCATTATACAAAATCTTGTTCTTCTACATATATTTAAATAGTGAGGATTACATTTTTTAATTTTTGTTATTTCTATATTTGGATTCCTTGGTCTTATTCCTCAGGTCTTCGTTGGTACATATATATCAACACACACACACAAACACATATATATATCGTTACATATGTTAATATATATGCATGATAACATGTTTAAACACATTCCATATTTGGATGATGTATGTACTCTTGGATAGTTGTCTTTAATGAACCTAAGCCTAATGTAAATCTATATAAATCATTCACATATTTAGTGTTATAATTTTAAATGTTCATATTTAACGATCATTGAGAGGATTGCATTAGGCACGATTTGTGGAGACAGATTTTTTATATCTCACACTTTTTTCAATCATCCCATTTATACATGAACATATTTTTTATTAGAGGTTCATATATGGACTATTATCTGTGTTTTATAATTTATGTGCTGAAACTATACGTGGTATCTTGGGATTAGTAGTTGAGAATTTACTCATGATGTCTTCCAGTATTGGAGTATTTTATCTGTTATTTCCATTTGTCATTTGGGAAATATTTATTATATTACTTACAATTTTTTTGTTGCATTTCATTATAACTCAGCTTGTTTAGGCATGGTTACATATTTAGATCTATATATTCTACCAATTATTTAACCATATATATTTGTTTTATTATTACCACTTCAGTTATTATTTTATCAACTATGCAACATTATGATAAACTACGATCATGAGGGTATAGTCTATGCACTATAACACCACCAGACCATCACTAATTGTTGAAATCCTATTTTGTATAGGTAGGTGCATTTGAGAAAACATAGTGGACCATCTTGGGGAACTATTTTAGTCCTATTGGGTTGATATATTCTATGGTGATATAATATTTCTCCTTATAATTAATTAGTTTTGAGTAGAATTACCAACCACTTGATCTGAAAATGGATGTAATGATCATTGAAAAAATTAATTGGGGGAATTTTTTATACAGGGAAAATTTTGAAAAATATAATAACATTAAAATAATCAAATATATATCCACATCATAGGATATCTATATTAGCCAAATGAATGGCCTTAGATTTGATCATGTATTGTGAATGTTCAATCAATTACCATCCTATGAAAAAAATCTGGTAGATACCAAGAATAGAAACAATATGGAAGCATTATCCTTGGTTTTAATTGAATGGGATTTAATCTTATTGGGAAGACAAAGGATGGACATTAAAATAATTAATGGATCTTCACCCAACAATAAACAATAAATAACCAATTTTCAATTGGTTAGAGGACAATGGTTGTCCAAGAAGATGATGAATATCTATATAAATGGGTAGTAAAAATTTTGGTGTATAATATTTATAAATATGGAATTATTTTATTTGGAACATTGATACATGACCCATAAAAATAAGATTTGAATATATAAATCTCATACTTCTTCATTCATCTAGGAAGCATTCATATGTATTGAAATATGGAGTAAAAATTTAGTTTTGATAAACTAATGAAGTATATTTTTGAATTTCTATCTCAATTGTTAATATAATAAGGATTAGAGGTTTAGAAACATATGTCTAAGGGTGTTATGTTACCATTTACTAGAGAAATATGATAGTGAGAAAAAATAACCCTATATTTCATCATGAGACACACATGTACACATATTGTTAATTAAAAAACATGGTGGTAGTCAGTATCTTTATAAAATTCAATAAACATTACTATCAAGGATGATTTCTATATTGACTACCTCAACACAATATACACAAGAGATGTTGTTAGAAAATTTTTAGTTTGAAAAAAATTATATATAATGATGATCATAGGATAACCTTATGGCACTAATGAATCATATAATTTTTTTTGATATAACAATGAGATTTGGTAACACTTATCTCCCATAGGAAAATGGTTTATTTGATTGAATCATTCAGGATCTATTAGATATATTGAGATCATATTCAAGTGATATCAATGGATGGTCGGATGAGAACATTCCCACAACTGGATTACCATTATAAAATAAATCATTTAAAGATTTAAAATGGAACCTTACGAGGCTCTGTATTAGAAGAAGTGTTATAATAGAATATTCTAGGATGAATTTTATGTGATGAATCTTATGATACAAGACGTTATCCCTTAGATTATATTGATGGTTTAAACCATTCAACATTACGTGAATGTTTTAAAAATTTAGTAAAATGATATGAAGAAACATGTTGATGAGATTTGGAGGATGAGGTCAGTGATAATGTGTTCTATTTTATATATCCATGGATGAAATTAATGAGTTTTGGTAATAATGTAATGTTTAATATAAGATACCTTAATGACTTTGAGATCAAAGATCACATTAGAGTTATGTCATGTTAACTAGACCTATCACATAAATTGTTTCTTGTACATGGTGTGTACCTTGTATCCAAAAATCAGAACAATATAACAAACCTATCAAATGAACTAAATATATAGGTGGTTCCCCCCAGAGAATGATCATTCACACAAGGAAGAGTAGGTCATGATCTTACATCATTGAGAAACTTTCCATTGAAATAATACTACTCAACATATTATTTTCTTCTGACAGAACCTAAAAAATTAGAAGAAAACATGGGGAATAGAATATGTGTTTAAATATATGTACCCTCATATGTTCTAGGGTTAAAAATTGAAATTTGAGGGATATATTTTAAAATGGTGGAATAATGGGATGATAAAATATTTAATAATTGAAATTCACTTTTGAGTAATCAAATAACTTATTAATTAATTATGTTATAAAAAGAACTTGATTTACTATTTGATTTTTGGATTATATATCATATTACATTTGAAATTTAATTACTAACCATTATAATTGGTAATGTATAAATTTAATAGTGATGGTTTAGAATAGTATATATTATGGAAAATTAAAAATTTCAATTGGCACATATTGAATAAGTAATGGCCTTGATCAATAGGATTGTACACTATGATGGAAATTAATCAAAGATTATAAGGGATATGGATCATTAGCCTTTTAACCTGACTAATCCCAATACATGATTCAACAACAGTAGATCAAGAAAAACCTTTTACTGAAGAAGCTCACGCTTATTGAAGTCATAAAACAAACCATGTTCGTCGATCCAACCTATGAAAGTACAACCATCGCAGCCCATATCCTTAGGAAATATAGTGCACAAATAGTAGGTTTCGTATTTAGACCTTAATAAAAAATTATATTACCCTTTTAATAAAATAATTATTACATTTTTACAAAATTTTATTTATTTATAAATGATTATATAATGAGTTTGATAAAAATTAGTTTGTGATACAATGATATGAAAATTTTATTTCTTGAAAATATATAGATTTAACTGATATATTATTTTAATATAATCAATAATTCTTGATATATAATATAATTTAGTAAAATATTCTTATTATTTTTTATTATTTTAGTATAATTGAGTACAAAATTTACTGAATTCCAAAGGTAATTTTTATATGGGTCAAAATTTGTTAGAATCATAAAAACTAGTATTTTATAAAAAAAACTTGATATCAATTTGAAATGGAAAATTACTATATTTATAATATTATATTAATAAAAAATATTAATCATTATATCATTCACATTATGTTATCCAACTATGAATTTATAATAATTTTTTTTGACAATAGAATTTTCTGTAATAATTGAAAACACACATAAATATAAGGTATATATTATGACATCATAATATAAAAATTTAGTCAAATAAATTATACAAATGAGTAATTGAATATATATATTTTCCAAATAAAATAATGTTTTTATGTTATTTTTTTAATTTTATAAATAATTAATGAATACTTCTAAAATAAAATTTCATTTGAAAGGAAATAAAACGAATTCCATCTAAACACAGCTCACATCCAAATCACCAATTCTATTATTTAAATATATTCAATCTGTGAACTTATAAAATATTTTACACCATTACACTTTTCCAAAAAAACATTGTTAAAAGCAATGGTATGGCTGGAGTTCTTTCTAATTTTAGAATATATAGTCAAAAACAAATGTTTATAAGTTAATAAAGAAAACCCCTCTCTTGTCCCATAAATAGCTACCCAAATATTTGCATATCATCAATAATTACACAACGAGAAAGAAGTTATCCTCTTTATTACTCCTTTAATTCATTCCAAGGTGTTACTAATAACTTAATAACATCATCTCATTCATTTAGAAGTTCCTTCTAAAAGTAAGGGATCTCTTCATCTCTCTCTTCAATTCAATTCAATTACCTTCCTATTATTAATATTTTTGAATCTAAATTTATTATATATTCATAAGTTAATATTCATTCATTTAACATAAAATTTATATTATAATAATTATTGATTAATTTCCACTACCATTATAACCATTACAAAATCCATTACTATACAATGTGAGGGATTCTTTCCGTATATTTATTCAAACACTTTTTTATTCTACCATTTGATATCCTATTTTTCATTTTAAAATGTGTTTTTACACATAAATTTTATTCTCTATAATATTTTTATTTTTTATATACCCATTTTTTTCCTCATTATTCTCTTACATGAATCTTTATATACACCCATTATGATAACAAAATTACCCAGTTATTTTTGAAGCCAAACACTTGTATAGGGAATACCTATAACCTTTTCCACTAAATATTATTCACCATGATATTCCTATTATTTATTTAACATAAAATTACCACTTTGTTACCCACACACATTAATTTCTGGATGAAAATTAATGAAATATGTTATTATGTTGTATGATCTTTGTTCCACCCAGATGCATTTACATGATTTGAAATTAATGGGTGGGACCAAAATTAGACATCACTTAATTTCATTGAGAATTGATTATAATGACCCATAATTATCATAAATTTATATTAAATTTTTTAAATGAATATTAATTGAAAAACAAATACACATTCAAAAGACCATAATAGTTTTTTCTCTTCTAAATTCCAAGGGATAATATAACAATCTTTTGAAATTTCATCAATGTACCCCACTAATACCATTACCTTTAGTACTCTCCACATAACAATCATACCAAAACATTTATTCAGAACAAGGAGAAAGTAAAAATGTAAATGAGTGAGATCATATTATTTTAAATTTAAATTAATGTATATACCTATTCATATAATGAACATTAGGGTAAGATAACATGGGTCATGAGTGTTGAAAACCCTATCATCCGATAAAATATTATAAACATGAGTGATATCATAAAAATTGGATGTTCATAAGACATGACTCAAAATGATAATCAAATAAAATGAGTAATCAAAAGATAAAATTTATATATACATTTCATTCATACACATAATCTTATATCATTTTGAACCTGAATAACTAGAAATATGTTCACTCGTAAAGTAAAGTACTTGAAATCCAGTCCTCGCATAAAATAATGTGCAAGAAAATATGTCAACACATAAGTTTGTGAATACTAAATCATTTTAAAACATAATTTTTTTTACATATAATTAGGTTCATGAAATAAATTTTGGACATTTAATCATGTTTATTCAAAGGTGTGAAGACTTCCAGAGAAATATACACCATTATCCATTTTTGTAGCCATGTATTATTGAACTAGTTCACTTCCAATTACTCCCTTCAGTAACTAAAATGAATTCACATACCATTCTATCCATTTGTATCTTGTGATATATATATATATCCAATTAATTGGATAGATATATATGCCCTACTAATCTAAAAATGAAAATGATATTTAAGTGTTCCTTAAGATCGTGAAAATTCATCACATCATAACCCAGAAATGAAATGAGCTTCATAAAAATGTTATCATATCATAAATAGTTTAAAATATATAGCTTTCATAATAATAGAATCATCCACGAATTGAATAGGGATTCACAATCCATTTATTATAGCATATATTTCATGGCATTGAAACGAGTTTCCTAAACATCTAGTCATCTTAAAAATAAACCATACAACAAAGGAATAAGAATGATGTCCTTGGATAATACCCCAATTGATGAAAAAAATATCATATAATTTTAAATATTATGAAAAATAATATGAATGTTCATTTAAAAAACATATTCAGAAAAATAAACTTTTCCGTTTGAAATCTCTTTTTAGAAAAAAAAATTTGAGATGTTTTTCCATTAAAAACATCATTACAAACATATAAATGAATCCTTGAAAAATAATAAAAAAACTTTTCAAAAGATAATTTAATTTAAAAATATTATTACATGAAAATTATATAGTATATCATTTAAATAAATTTGAAAAACATCTTTACAAAAAATTGTTTTTAATTGGAAAATATATATAACACAAGAAGAAAATATGGTTATATTTTCATTAAAAATATCAATTATTTTATGTACCAAAGAATTTAAATATGGTACCATTGCATGAACATATCATCTCTAATTACAATAGAATAAACTTTATTATAAATCATGAGATATTTATCATATTATTTCATCAATGGAGATATAATCATTCCCAATCACAATAAATGATCAGATTTTGGAAATAAACTCTTAATACTTTTGGGATATGGAATAATAATCTAAATGAGAGAATAACATTATAGTAAGATTAAAATATTACAAAAATATCTATACTGATTATATAATGAGACTAATAGTTAGTATAATCACCTCATAAATTAATAAATTTTTATAACATAATAGGTATTGAAAATATGGAAAATTGAGACAAAATTCCCGTACTAATTTTTTAACTATTTAATTTTAATAACCCTAAAAAATAAATAATTAAATGTATATAAAAACTAAAAAATATCAATTTATAAAAATTATATTATAAATTTATGTTCATTATACACACCACAAAACATAAATTGGTGGTGAACATGGCATGTATCACACTGAAGTAAAAAAAGAGATGAAATCCCTTACTACATGAGTATCATTTGAATAGGTATATCAACAAAATAAAAACACCATTTTTAGACTATAAAATCTTGAAATAAATTAAATTAATAATATAAAATTTCATTGGTATGTATATAAAATATTGAAAATATACAAGTGAAAAATATGGAATCAGTGTCACAACACAAAATGCGAGAATAAAAAACCCCTTATATAGAGTTAGGACTTTGTTCATACACAATCAGACCTCCTGAATAATAAATATGAGTATATTAAAAATATAAAAAGTAAATCTATTCTTATATATCATACCATATATTATTTTATTATTACTTTAAATAATCCTTCTATTTTATATTCCATGTTATAGTTACGCTTTGGGTAATAACTACTTTGATTTTCATATATTTTTTGATTTATTAATTTTGGCCCTCTTACATTAAACATGTTATACTCAATTCATGAATAAGAAACAAGAAATAAATATAAAATATATCTTTATAAATATAATTATTATAATATTTAATATATATTGATTTATGAATTGAAATACACCACTAATAGAGATGGTAAGCCGAACATACACATCAACATTATTTCCATTTTTTGTATTGAATGAATGAAATTTTAATATATATATATATAATATAATTCCATTATAATTTTTATGTCTTTTATATCCAACATTTATATTTAAAATAATGTTCATAAATTAATTTTAATGTGTGAAAAAACCACATCACTTTGTGAGGAGGTAGTCCTCCATACAGAAGAACAATTTTTTTCATATTCTCTCAAATTGTAACACAAAATGGATTATGTTATATTATAATTAAATAATAAAAATAGAATAATTTAAATAATATATGTCATATATAAAATATTAATCTTAATTTATTCTCAACCATGAATGGTGGTGATGTAATGTAGAACGACATCCGTTTGGGAGGTTGTTGTCTGTCATTAAAATGAATGACAATTTCATATATAACTTGATATAAGTATGTGATGTTTTAGGTCATAAACCTATTTTAAAAACATATAAATATATATATATATATATTACATATATCTATGTTATTGTATATACATGGTATAAGTATAATTTGAGGGGTGGATACTGAATCAAAACAAAAAATGGACATTGTTGAATGTTACCTCTTCTTTAAGTAACTCTGTTTTCTTTGTAGGAAATGACTTCTTGGATGGATTTATGCACAATTTCAGTATTAAATATGGATATAATGGAAATAATGGAGAGATTTTGGAATATTTTTGTTAATACAAATTGATTTTGGGATCTGATGAAGTGAGGATACTGAATGGCCTTTTATAGAAGAGGAGGAGTGGCATTCTTGTAAATATAAAAAACATAAACACTATTGAGAGGTATCTCTTTCTTAAAGTGCCTCCAATAGTGATAAATGTCATAATAAAAAGTTAATATGGTCAAAATAGGGAAATAAAATGTGATATTGTGATGTTTTATAACATTTCCATACCAATTATTTAGGATTTACCACAATGTAAATTTTCTAAGTTCGTTAATCACTATATTCGTTTTAATTCCATTCAGTAATATTTTTTATCAAATTTTTTTTTTAATAATAAATATTATAAATTATTCTTACTATAAATATTTAATCAATTTTTAATTTTCTAAACATATAAGTGGCCAAAATTAATTTAATGACAATCTCGTATACTTTTCAAGAAAGTCATATTTTAAAGGAAAAATATCAAAAGAACATAATGTTTGAGAAAAAATTAACTATGAATTTTTTTAAAGTGAAGTAAATTCCTTCATTTTATGTATTATTTATATAATCCTTCTTTAAAAACATTTTAATAAATATTTTTACTGTATAAGTTATCTATATAAAAATGAAATTTTAAATTAAAATTTAATTATTTTTAGTATTCATCAAAAAATATAACATATCAAAATGATAACAAAAATTCACCATAATATAAATTACAAATTATTAATTAAAAATTGGAAATTATATTTTGAAATAATTTTTTTATGTTTTATAATTTATTTTTCAAAAATTTATTCTTTTAAAATGTTGTAAAACAATAATTAGAAGAATGTATCCTTTTATACGAAAAAATGGATTTGTTCTTAACTTCTTATAAAATATATTGTGTGAATGTGAAGACATTATATTTAATATATAAATTATAAATATAATTAAAATAATTCATCAAAATATTTTTTTACTTTATTGAGATAAAACATGTTTATAGATAGAAAATTAGATTTTTTAGAAATGGAATTTATTTATTGGAAAAATATTTTATACATACAATTATAATTAATATTCAAACATCGAATTAAATCTATATATATGAATCAAAAATATTTTTATATTTTAGATAATCATATTCATACCCCCCCCCCCCATTTACTTGGTGATTTTATCACTATAATAATAGAATGTCCTATTTGGTTTATCCTTGGTTTTTCATGTAGTAAAATATGAACTCAGAACTATGTGTAACACAACCCCAAAATAGTATTTCATATTACTTATGATATAATTAGTGTTCTATGTATAACAATATTAACATGATTTTGTGCATAGAAAACCCGTAACTAGGTGTAGAGTGTAAGGAAATCCATAAAAAAGATTTAATATATTCCAAAAATAATAATTCATCAAAACTTAGGGGGGGTTACTTTCTAGCCCCCATAAAATGAATTTCACCTTATAAATTCATCTAGTTTATTAAATTCATAATACATATATCATTTATAATATATAAATTAATCTATTTTGTGCGTGGGTGTTTATATATAAATATTACATATATATATATATATTCAAGGGAAAAATAAATAAAAAATTTCATTATTTTTAAATTAAATTTAATATCAACTTTATATATAAATTAAAGAGGAATTCAGAATAAATCATGTAATATTGTACTTCATTGGATTTTAATAAATATTTTTAGAATTAAATTGTGTAATATATAGTCAAAATATTAATGAAATGTAATGAAATTAAGAAAACATTGAAAATGGAGGGGCTATCTGGGGTGGAGACTCTCTCATGTACCTGATTCCCCTCATGCCACCCTATTTTATATCCCAACTCTTATCTAGTATTTTTATATCATCCATTAGAAATTTTTAATAAATAATTTATAATTTATGGATTGATTCTCTTTCGACACTGTTGGATTCATCTCGATGAGTAGATTTTTAATCCTAATTTTTTTCAATGGTAAAAAAATCATGTTTTTAGATTTTAATTATTATGTTTATAAAAAATAAATATCAATACTAATTAATCATTTTATCGAATGATAATTATCAATAATTATAAGTATATAATGTGAATAAATTATTAATCCATAATTTATAGTAAAATTTTACAAATAATATAGCACTATTTTCGAGCTTTTTTTATGAAATTATCAAATGATAATTATCAAATTGTCAAGGATAATTATATGATTTATAATAGGAATATTATAATCGATTCCCTAAGTTGAAATAAATTAATTTAGAGATATAAATTATCGAATGTGGTTTTTTACTTATTCATAAGAAAACTATTGGGAGCACATGAATTGGTCTAAAAATGAAAATGTTAAAATTATCTATGGGACAAGAAATATAATTTAAAATAACATTAAAAATGAAAAGTTAATAATTACCTATGATAGATATAATATTATGAAATGGAATATTTAAAATGGAAATTTCAAAATGTTCTAGGTTAGAGTATGTATCGTTTCATGTGATATATTATTTCATTTTCAAATAAATTATGTTGTCTTACATTTTGGGATACAGGATGTGTGATTAGATTTATGGTTGATTTGTGAACATGATTTAGATGATGACATATTTTATGGATATAATTTGATGATATTTTGGTAAGAATATCCTTATATTCATGGGCTATAAATACACATTACTTCCTGGTATGATTATAGTATTAGAATATTTTATGTTCATCAATGACACGTGATTTGTTTTTTGGGAGTGTGTGGAACGTGAAACCATTTGACCATACTCCTTGAGGAATTTTGAGTTATCCATTCTCAATATTTATTCTTGATTCTCATATATTGTTTATGATTATGCTAAATTTTCTCTTGATGTGTTCCTTTATATGTGTTCCTTTTTAAGTGGACTTTATATGATTCCATTGTTGCCTTGTTACATGTGTCATATATGTTTTATTGTTGTTTTTGAAACTTGTTCATAGTAATTATGAGATAGGTGGACCCATCACGGATCAGTATACATATATGAGGGACATGTTCAGACACTGCATGTAACTTGATGATGAGTCCATGATAGATGATTTAGCATGATGGCCTGGTGTGTCATTATCTGGGGGAATGCAGATAATAAGTGATCAGACACATATGTGAATACTGTGGGGAATTAGGGTTATGCGTGATCTAACATATTTTGAAACCATGGTTTGTGTTGGTCAATTTGTTGTTACATATGACTACGGTTGGGAATTATGGCCTAGTGTGGTCAAAGCTAGAGTACTAGGGCCTTTTCATTTATCAAGATAAATTATTATGGCTCTAACTTTGATAAATTCCCATGATTGTTCCAATATATTGTGGAATGGGGCTGAAGCCTGTACGGCCGGTTGATTTTTAGAGCTTGTATTGGGAATGATTTCTATGTTTTTAATGTCATGGTTATTATTCTTAAGGTGTTATCATTGTTATAGAATAATATTGTATAAATTAAATCATCACATCAAGGATGAATTTGTGGTGTCCTAATGTGTCTTGTACTCACACCTACAAGATCACTTTGGGGAACATATAGGTATAAAAAAGGATCAATTGAGGGAAAGGGACATAGGTAGACAACTAAACATAGGAGTGTGGAGATGGTGGTGGGCTTGGAAAAACACTACAGGGACCTAATTTTATCATTATTTTTTATCTACATTACCTGCCATGGATGGGATTTCCACATCCTAGAGATGTTTTTATTTAACAATCTTTTATTTAATTTATTCATTTATTCCACATGTTTTCTATGATGATTTATTATTTTTTGATTATTATGAATCTTATGATATTATCCAGAGGGTATAGTCTCCCCAACATTGGACTCAGACAGTCATGCCTAGTCAGTAGCCTCTTGTATATAGAGAGACACACATGAAGACACACAAAATCTAACATGGACCCATTGGTTTCATTTGTGATATTACAAAAGGGTATAATAGGATATAGGGTTGTGCCTCTCTCATATTCATGATTCCCCTTAGGCCATTCTCTCTTCCCCCCTTCTCATTTCTATTCTCTTTATATTTTAATTTAATTTCTCCAAACACCTATAATATAGAACATCCCTAATACTATTTTAATTGATGTTCCATTAGTGTCATTGGATTGTTCTTGATGAGTTGATTTTCAATCCTAATTATTTTTTTAAGAAGATACATTATATAATTTTATTAATAAATTCCTTAATCATTTTCAAAAATATAAATATCAATGATAATTATGTTTATTATCCATTCATAATTTTAAAAAATTGTCAGGATTTAATTGTACTAAACTATTATAGCGTAATTTATAGAGAATAAATTATGAAAATAAAATAACACTTTCTTTCAAGGATAATTTTAAATAAATTATGAGATGATAATTATGAATTTTTTATTGATAATTATTCGGTTTTATTAATGAATAATTATATGTAATATAAAATTTATTTTCAAATTAATTGATAGAAATAAAATGTAAATTTATTTTTATAAATATTCGAAAGGAGAATATTTATTGTTATCTTGTAAACCTAAATGTTCTAATTTCAAATTTATAAATGGTGGATAAAATGTTTTTTCTTGAAATATTGTAAATGATAATTTAAAAATGTGAAATGGAGCCCCAATCCCTAGGTCTGCTCTCTGATTCTCCTGTCGACTCGGCATATTCCTTCTGCTAGTGTTCCCCCCGATAGTGTTGGCCTGCTTCGCTCTCACTGGCCCGCTCTTCTCCATTATTTCTTCTTGGATTTGCTTTCTTATGGTCCCCTTCTCTTTCGGTTTCGATGGTTCTTGGTCACATATTCCTATTTCTTCTCTCCCAGCATCATGAAGGCCTTTCTCAGGAGCGTTAATACGCTCTGGCCTCAGGTTCCACTGGTCATATCCAGGTCGGATTTGGAGTTGAGGGAACATCAAGGATTTGGGATTGCGGTTTGGAAATTGAGGATCCCCTCATTGTCTGTGGTCTTCTCCATTCAGGGTTTCAGCCCCTAGTCTCTTTCTTGGGTTTTCCCCCGTTCATCTCTCTTTTTTAAGTCCTTTTCCTTGTTTTTTCCTAGGTTTTAATCCCCATTCTTTCTTCCTCCCCATCGATGTTATTCTATTGGGGGTTTTCGAACTTCTGTTTCTAGATTGACTTTGGAGTGTTGACGTTGCGGTGATGGCTTATGATGGATTTCGATGTGATGAAGATCGCTATGATGAAGGAGAGGGTTGTCTGGATGGTGTCTAGACAGGTCCTTATTCTGGTTATCTCATTCCCTGTATGAGGTCTCCCGACTGGAGATGGTCTTACCGATGCTTCGTCGTGCAAAACATGTTTTTCCTCATCCCTAGATCCATGATTCCACCGTTATCTCCGAGGTGGAGCTGGGTGGTGGTCTCCAAGGTTCTTTGGGAAGTGAGTTTAAGTGGGCGGCTTCAGGAGATTGACAGTGAAGACGATCGATTGTCACCAGTGAGGTATGATTTGGTTCCGGTGATGATGATGGTTGTTGTTTTCTGCGACGAGACTGATTATGTGTGACGCGGGCGAGCTCTCTATCCAAGATATCTTTTTCATTTTTAATTTTGTTGAATTGGGTAATGGTTTTGATGTTGTTTAAAGCTGCAGCGTCGAAGGGTTTGATGTTGTTTAAAGGTGCATCGGCAATGGTTGGTGGGTTATCGCTGGCGATGTGTCACTAAGGTGATGAAGATGTTGACGAGGTGGGTCGATGATATGGGCATGGATCAAGGAGGCTCATTGACTGAGGATCCCTCTCCTGAGGTGTCCTGTATGATTTTGAATTATTTAGGAAAGTGGATTTCGTCTTTACTGTATTTTGATTTTGGTGATCTGGTAATCTATTGTACGACCCGGTTCCCGCTCACCCAAGAAGCGGTTTTCAAAAATCAAATAAAAATATAATTTTCAGTCATAATTTGAAAATTATCTATGATATAATTTTTTTTAAATGTAATATTTTATAAATAAATTTTGGAAATTTTCAAGAAGTTGGGTAGTTTCATCACATGAGATATTTTATTTATTTATGAAATAACAGATCATTTATTGGTTTTTTATTACTAGACATGTGATACTATTTTTTATTTGGTGTGTGAAGATGTCTCTCATGAAGAATCGTTAAACGGAATTGTCGTTGACATCAATGATATTGAAGTAGGATGTTACATACCTTATTGGGTTCAAAATATTCATTTTTTTATAGTAATATTATCTCATTGAAATATATTATATCCATGAATGAAATGTTATTTTATATGGGTGTGTGTGGATTCTGTGACACCATATGACCTTACTCTATAAAATATGTTGAGATATATCGATTCAAGGTTTACATTTTCATTCATATTTTGTATTTGTGATTATTACATATTTTTTCATCATGTGTGCCTTGATATGAATGCATTGATACGTGGTCGTGATATGTGGTCATTGTTTCATTGGGATATTTATGGTTTTTCTATGCTTTTTTCCTTGGGTGTGGTTCCTATGAGACAAGTGGATGCCCCAAGGCTCAGTAGCCATAGATAAGAAGTGGGTTTAGTCAATGTCTGTGAAACAATGACAACACCAAGATTGATTATGGTTCATGATGTCCTAGTGCTGCCTATCTTGGGGGGATTGTCGTTCATGTGTTACTAAACTCATATGTGTTAACTGTGTGGCTTGGTGATAATGAGTGATCAGACCTGCATGGAAAGAGTGGGGAATAGAGATCTCTGTGACAACACATGAAATAGTGATGGGGCATGATTTCCTAGTTTGTCCCAGCTTATAAGCCATAGGCATATACAATTATCATGAAATGTGAGGATTCCTCTGAAGTGGACACATTCCAAAGATTTTTCCAAAGTTTTCTGGAATGGGGTTAATGCAGGTAAAACTTGGGATTTGTGGATGATTCTATAATGTATGACCACCTATTTTAATATTTTATTTTTTTATTTATTTATAATTATTATCGAAAAATGTTTTATAATTGATCGTGTCAGGTTTGGGACACATTTTTGAGTCTTATTAATTCATGAACTCACACCCTACATTGGAATTTCGTTGTGACTGTATATTTCAAGAGGGAGTTGGAGAATGGAATGGGATCAATGTAATAACGATGAATTGTGGAGTGTGGAATTAGGAGGTTTATAGTATTGACATAATAAGGACATACATTAAATAATTTATTTTGTGCCTTATTTATCTACCATGGATAGGATTGTCACTCTTAGGAGAAGGTTTTATTTACTTATCTTGTTTGTTATTTAATCAATTATTGTGCATCTTTACTCAGATAATTTATAATATTAGATATCATTTATTATCAAACCTTTTAAATGATTTTAAGTGGATAATAACCCCACTATATTACCCATATGATTGCTTCTAGTATGAAACATATTTATTTTTGGGAGATGTGCATGAGTTCATGTAGCCTCAGGCATGGAACCGGTTGTATAGGATGAGATTTTAAATAAATAGACACCATAAAATGAATACTGAAACATCCTTTGATAATGGAATATTGAAAATATAACTATTAAATAATGTAACAAATATCTAGGTTTCGATTCTAGAGTACATGGTTTGGAATATAAAATATATAAATACCTAAATAAATATAGATAGTGATAGATAACATGGTTTTAAAGAATGTTAATGATCACAATTCCATGAAACAAGGAGTCTTGAAATGGTCATTTATACCATCTAAAATGATGACAAAATTTTTTTTGACACCCCATCCTAATGTTGAATAATTTTAAAAAGTAGATATACATATATTATTTCACTCGATTTATTATTCAGAATCACAAAATTTATTTGTGCCTTGAAAAATATCCACTTCAACGAATACTCAAAAAATATAGGTGTAGTTTTTTACCTCAAGAAATAATTAATCCTATTTTTGAAAAATAGAATGATAAGTAATTCCATTAATCTTTTTTTTGATATCAAAATAAAATTGAATGAACTATTTTCCATTATGAATAAATAATTATATATAGAAATAAAATGTTAATTTACAAAACCGTGTCCATATATAAACTCAAACCATTCGATAAATGGTTAACCATATAACCCTTACAAAATGCATTTCAATCTCTATTCCTTAAATAAAATCATATAATATATGAAAAAAATTTTCATTTGAAATTTAGGTCCATCCGATTACCAAATAAATTAAAATTGGATTTTATTATTATCTAATCCTTGAAGAGGAAGTTAGTCAAATAAAATTTCACTAAATAATGAACAATAAAATTTTCATCACATTTATTCATATAAAATCATAAATGAGATTCTATAACTAGGGATGGGAGGATCATTGTGCCTTGATTATAATGATGCATTTCAGTCACTATAATTTCACAAGATTATATCTTTTCATTTTTCCTCAGTTGTCTTTGTGACTTATCATCGATTTAATCCATTGGATCGGGGTATTGATTTGCATAATTCTAAAAATCAATAAAAATGATATTGTAAACTGTGTGTGGTGTATTCTATAGATATCAATCAACAATTATTTCATTAATAGGACTTTTCATATAACTTCTACATTATTTTTTTGTAGTCATGTCTTCCCATGCATGAAACCTATTCTAGTTCATTTCAGTAACTCACATTGGTGCTCCTTTTAATAGTATTGGAACGTATGAGTTTGAACTATTTTATTCCATCCATGTAAAATATCAATGAATTTTCAATGGAACCCTAGTTTCCATTTCTTATTAAATGAAAAAGATGGTTTTCATCTTCTATTTCAACTATTTGTTCACAATGGATGATTTATTCACACACTATAATATCCACTTTGAATAATTAATAATATTGATTTTGTATCCATCCAATAAAGAATCAGTAATCCTTACATTCAAGATGGATTCTAATACCATAAGAAACCATGATAGTCTAGAAATATCTTTTTTGTAGCCTCCAAATTATTTATAATCCCTCTAATTAATCTATAGGAATTTATTATGCATATTCATATGAATAATATGAGGATAAGACATATGGAAAATTTTTCTCTTGAACTTTTCACAATCCATTGGTTCAATTTCACCTTTTATTCTCATACTATTGACAATATTACACCCTTAATCTTCAACACCATCCAGATGGTAGAGAACCAATGGTAATTATTCATGGTCTTAATGATGTAGAATTAAAAATATAATTTCAGTGTGAAAGATTCATTTGTATATGACTAACAGATCAAACGAACCATTGTATGAAGGTGGGATCTTCGTATTGAAAAACTCAATAGAGTCTTGTTCACTATTTCTCTAGTTTGTATTTTCACCATGCATTATTGTTTGAGGAACTTTTCACATCATATAAATAAGCCTTTTTATTTCAAATCCAATAACCTTCGTTTTCACATTAGGATAATCATTTCATTGTCCATTCCATTCAAAATTTACATGGTTACTTCAACTTCCACATATTGACAAAAAAAGTATTTTGAGAAATAATAATCATAGTAAAAACCATATAATCATGGATTAAATGTTTATTGTGTGTACATTGTGAAAAATTATTTAATATACAAAAAGATATGTTTTTCATATATCAATCAAATCCAAATCCTATTTATACCATTCCTGATGATTTGTAAATTGTATTTGAATTTGTAAAGTATATCCCCTAGGGGTGTCAAACTGGGTTTGTAGAATGGAAATTTTTTGTACACCAACTCCCGATTCATTCTAGTCTATTATGGGGTTTTTGGTGCAGTTATGCATATGTATATTAGTGATAGAGCACTAACCACTTGTAGTATCTATATAGGGATATATTATAATGAATAAACATTGCATATGTATTAAAAATTCACCATAACATTTTTTATATTTTAAATCATCCTTAGACATATTTTTAGATACTAATGTAGTCATATAATTATAAATATTTCTAGGAGTCTTACTAGTGATTTTCCAACCTATTTTTAAAGGATGAAAAAATCATTTTATTAAAACGTACTATTATGACTCCAAATTAACATACATGGATATGAAATCATTTTTAACAGAATATTTTTTAAATTAAAATATTGATGAATGAGGACCATGATAGGTTAGAGCATTTTGAAAAATGGAAGATAATATTATAGTCTGGTAAAAGATATTCAATCAATCCCATAATTATCTTCCCCAATCGTACTCATCATAGACCAAACCAAATTAAATATTCATCCAATCCCGGGAAGATAAAACATAAGAAAGGGATAGCACAACTGGTTATTATGGGTAACTAAATAAGATATATAAGCTTGACATGGACATGTTTCTCTCAGTAAATGATCCATGAGAGTTTAAAACCATACCTTGTATATTAGATATCATAATCATGAGTCTTTGAATAGATGTTTAAAAGAAATGAATAACATGATAAATAGAGAACATGATCCATGAGAGTATAAAATTTTCCTACGAAATTGTTTAATTAAATAGACATCAACTTATAACATTATTAGAATATGTAAATAGAAACACGATCACTCATTATGTTGAGTGTATGAAATTAGTCCCTCACCAAAACATATAGACCTGAAACTAGGTCCAAGCATAAAATTGTGAAATTGTGACAAAGTTTATAAAAAACAATTTAAACATGTAATATGATACATGAATTTTCTTTTTATCAACTAATCATTTTCATGCATAGGAATCTACACATCTTGTTCAAAACACACCAACATCCCTAGGGTTAACCCTATATTACTGTACCGGGTCCACTACCCATTCTAGACATATATTAATAAACTATGTTAACTTATAGTTCAATCTATGTTTATCTTGAGACATAAAAATATTTACTGAATTAATTTGATGTATATAAGGGTACAACCCACCTCATATTTAAAACAATATTTATGTATTTCGTGATATCATAAAAATTCATCACTTCATAAAGTATGAAGTTAAATGGGTATCATAAACCTTTCAACATATAATAAAATGTGTAAAAGAGAATGTTTTCAAATTTTTAGTAAATGTTTTTATTGAAATTGGGTTTCATAAGAATTATGGCACTGTATAACCCCTAAAAGAGACATAGGATTTATAAAAAACCAAAATTTTATCAATGAAATTTTCTCTTGATCTAATTAAATGACATATTATGTAAAATACTTATATAACATATTAAATTACTTTATTTTATAATTTTTTATTTTAAAATAACATTCTGAATTGTGACCATTTCTAATATATCCATTGAACAATGATCACATGATTAGTATAAATACTAGGATTTAACAAATCCAATTTACAATTACAAAGGAAGCAATGGCCTCTTCTAGTAGAATTGTTCCATATGATGACCATTTCTCGGTGATCAGAAAGGAGGTAGAATCATTTGGATTCTGTCTTGAGCAATTCCAAGCTGAGATTCAACATCTTAAGCTCGAACATATCTTCTTATGTGAGAAGTAAAATTTGATAGATATTAAAACCTGAGTGAGGTTCTCTGAGATACCCCCAAAGTATGTCACCATCGCACTCCATATCCTTCGGTCTTATATGGGCTCATAAGGGGATATGTAATTAGATCCTAGTACTATGTTTATGTACATTATTTTTATTAGATAATATACATTTATTATATTATATTTACTTTGTAAATAGTTATTAAGGTGTAAATAACATTTGTAGTTAATTAAAAATATACATTGATGGATTGATGTATTTTTGAATTAAATAATATATTAATTAAATATTATCACTAAATTACATTTTTAAAATATAAATGAATGTATAATTATGATGAATCTAATTGTGATTTTTATTATTTTTTGAAATAAAATTCTATCAAAACCCATGAATTTTCGATAAATGACAGTTTTTATTTTTAAAGTAAAAATTCATATATTTAGAAAATTATTTAGATGAAATGAATATAATTTTTGGAATTAGTACTTCGAAATTATCCAACGGTGAATTTTTCTTATTTTCTGAGACAGTTGGTTTTTTGGATAAAAATTAAATACCCTTTAAAAATATAACGTTTTTTATAACATCATAATGGCCCAATATTGATGTTATAAAATAATATAAAAATTTTTATCATCCAATTTATGTTTTAAAATTAAAATAATGTGATTTTAGTTATGTTTGATTAAATTTACAATCCATTAGTGGACCCTCAAGGGCTTATAAAACATTTTATCTTTTTAAAATGATTTCCTTAACAGTGTGACTCATCTCCAAATAATCAAACATAATATTTTAATACATTCATCCAGTGACCTTATAAAATATTTTATTCCACTCCACTTTGGAATGAACCATGGGAGGGTTTTTGGAATTGATTAGATTAATGTGTAGCGTCCAAAACCTAGAAAATAATGAATTCTATCCCCTTTCTTATATGAATCCACCAAATCACCAACTTAATCTTCAATAAAATCATTTTCATCACGTCCAAATATTTCCCTCCACACTCGATAATCCCCCCAAGGAACCCCAATCTCCCAAGAAGTCTTTCTCAAGCCTCTCTCGTTCCTTTGGGATCACACATCTTAGTAAGGGATTTCTTCCTTTCTGTTTATTGCCCAAATTTCATTATGTTGTTATGCCCTTTTATTTTCAATTACAAAATTTGAGGTATTATTTCAAACCTATCCCATATAAAACTCATTATTTTTAAAAGTTTATATATTCCTTCCATGTTAACCTGTTACCAAGCCAAAATTCCGTAAGGAATTTTTTACTCATATTTTACATTCAACATATTATTTTGTATTACGAATATAAAATTGCAAGAAATTTTTTGGGATATGTTTTTATATTAACACCTTACATTAAATTTAATTTACATATTATGAGACTCCCCTCTATCTATATTCAACCATTTTTATGAATTCTAATGTCGCACTGTTATGCTGTTGAAATTGCATCGCGATTTTCCATGACAAAGTCATTGTGTCACGAATACCATGCCCATTTATATATCAAGTGTATTAACCATTATTCCCATTTACATAATGATTATATAGTTCGATGTATGAATTACTCATTCCTTTTTCATGGAATAAATTTTTTTTGAATGATCCCATGTTGTATGATCCATGTGGAACACTTATGCATGAAATGAAATGATTATGAAGGGTGCGCCCTGATAGCACACCAATGCATTGGGTCAAGATTAGTATCATGATACATCATGTTCAATTAGGGGTTACTCATTCTAATTCAATTTCATTGAGTTTATACTCATCCTTCACGTGAAATGGCCCTTTTCTCATGATAATATCATGTTAAATGTTGTTGCCATATTTCCATGTTACGATACTCTTGCGATATAATGCCTGTATTTTCAAGTTTCTCTTATGATCTAATGATATTTTTATATCATAAATTATACTATGTTATTCATGTATGGATTTTTTTACTCCCTTAATGGGTTTTATATGTCAACCTTTTATTATCCATGTCCTTAGGTTATCCCATGCAATGCGAATTACAATTGAATGATATTGTCATGTAAATGAATTTTTCAATAAGATGATGTGTTTTTCATATTATGATGTTATTTAATGTTCCTAAGTCCCAAAGACACGAGAACTCTTGATCTTCTATGTTGTATTAAGTTAATAATTTATGTAATAAATCATGTTTATGTTTGTACTAAAGAGTAGGGTTATTATAGTTGGTATCAGAAAGTATGTTTAGTTTTTATTGGGATTAAGATTAGAAAACCCTTGTAAAATCCCTAGTGAGAAGACTGATTATAATAAAAAATTACCAATCTATGGGTGACTATTTATTATGTTTTTTATCAAGAAAATACATCCATTTTTTATGGGAATAAAAATTTTCCCTATGAATATATCATGGGAATTAGATGGTGGATAACATAGATTGAATCCTATTAATTCATAAGTTTTGGAAATAAATTTATTTATTAGTCATATGTTCATGACCATGGATTACCATTTATGTGTTACCCCTAAAATTCCATTTACTCCAGCTAATGGATGGTAATATGAGTACTCGGGATAAAAACCAATGTGAAGTTCAATGTGATGACAGTTCTTATGAGATGCCCAATCCGCTGGGAGTTGGAATCACAAAATTTTTCATTATACTCTCCCAGTTTACTCAAGATTTGATTAGAAACAAGGGTTAAGAGGAATGATGATTCCCCCCCCAAATAAAGAACATTTCATAATCGAGATATTCATGAGACAAAGCCTCCTACTTTTAATGGATCATCTAATCCCTAAATTTCTCAACAGTAGATCAACTCCATTGAAACGATCTTCTCCGTCCTTCAATGTTAAAAATAATATAAGGTTCTTCTAGATTATTATCATATGGAGGGTGAAGCTGACTAATGGTGGGTTTTGATCATAAATACAAATCCTAATGAATTGGTTGTGGCATTGGAATATAAGGATTTCCAAAAAACGTTTTTTGAAAAATATTATGCCCGCAACCACTTACTTAAGATGGAAATGGACATCCTTTCCCTCAGGAAAAAAGAAAAGAATTTTTCGGATAGTATGATGTAAAACATCACATGGATTTCATGATATGACTCTTACTTTTTCAATTCATTAGAATGCAAGGTTGACAACTTTTTTGGTGGGATAAAACCTAGCATATAGAAATGCTTACCAATCTGTGACTTCAAGAGCTAAGAGAAAATTGTTCAATGTTCCTTGAAAGTCATAATGGATATTCAACTAGTATTTTTGGAATTAACATTCTGGAGAACATCATCATACTCCCTCTCATGTAATTTTATGCAATTAGAAGTATGGATCATATTTTATTTATAGAGATCCAATATAAATTTCCATGAGAGAGAAATCACAATCTATATGCCCAAGTGACCCCTATTTTAATACAAGTGCTTGGAGTTGGAGGAATCTTTTATAGAACAATCATCTCAAAAGATGATATTAATTCCATATGAGAACATGTATCTGGCTCAAATAATTGAATATAATGAAGCAACCATCCTAGATGACATTCCTATTTTGAGGGAATTCAGTGAAGTGTTTCCCATGTAATTGTCTTATTTTCCTCCAAGAATATATGTTGAATTCTCAATTGATCTTATACATGGGGAATTGAAAATATCAAAGAATCCATATATAATGGATAATTTTAGTGCTGGGGGAGGTGATGAAACAACTACAAGATAATTTTTATAAAGGGTTTATACTCTCAAGTGCTTCACCATGTGGTGTACTAGTCTTCTTGGTCATGAAGAAGGATGGATCAATGCAATTTTACATTGATTATCATGAGCTCAACAAAATCACTATAATGAACAAGTATCCTCTGACACAAATTGATGACATGTTTGATTGGAAGAATGGAGAAAAATTCTTCTCCAAGGTGGATTTATGGTTGGATATTACCATGTTAGGTGAAGAAGGAGGATATCCCCAAGACTTCTTCTCTTATAAGATACGATCACTATGAATTCATAGTTACGCCTTTCAATATCTATAATGCTATAGAAATATTCATGGACTAGATGAATGGATTAATTATATATTACCTCGACATATTTTTGGTAGTATTTATATAAAATATTATAATGTACTTCAAAACCAACGTGGAGCATGAGAAGCATCTATGCATTGAACTAGAGACCTTGCGAAAGGAGAAGCACTATGCAATGTACAACAAGTATGAGTTCTGGTTGAAGGAGGTCGCATTATTGGGACAAATCATCACAACTAATGGGATATTTGTGGATCCCTCCAATGAAGCTACAATTGAGGGATGGGCAAGGCCAACTTTGGTGAAAAAATTCTATAGCAACTTGGTGTTAGATGGATATTATTGTCGATTTGTGATAAATTTCTCACGATTTTCAAACCCTCATTCCATGATAACTCAGAATGGTGTCCAATTTTATTGGAGTGATGAATGTGAAGAGATCATTAAAGTGTTTAAAAAGAGGATTATTACTACTCTCGTGCTCACACAACCCACTACTGGAGAACTATTTGTGGTATTTAGTGATGCTTAGATTAATGGAATGGGTTGTGTGTTGATGAAAAATGACCATGTAATTGCATGTGCATCAAGAAAACTGAAAGTTCATGAGAAGAACTATCCAACACATGATCTAGAGATCATTGTGGTGATCTTTTATTTAACAAAATTGGTGCATTACCAATTTTGGGAGAAGTATTAAATATATATGGACCACAAAATCATCATGTATATATTCGCATAGAAATAGTTGAATATGCGCCAACAAAGATTCATAGCGCTGACCAATGACTATGAATTCCCGATCCATTACCACCCTGGGAAAGAGAAAAAGGTGGTGGATTCGCTATGTAGAATGGACCAAATGATTCAATCATTGATTATAATTTAAAAGGATTAAATTTTATTATCATTGATGTAGATGGACATGTGAATCATAAAGAAGGGAACATCATGAATCTTTTCACACATTATTTCTCAACTGCCTCTTTAGGAATGGTTAAGGGTTGTTCAAAACGATGATATAGGAATTTAGAAGATGGTGGATACTATCAGAAAAAGGAAAGGCTGGGATTTTATTGTCAATGATGAAGGATTTGTGATATTTGATTAAATACTACATGTACCATCATATCCGGAGTCAATGAATGATCTTTTGGATGATGCACATAGTTAAACATTCTCTATTCACCCAAAAATGAAAAGATGTATCAAGATATATGAGGGAATTATTAGTGGAATAAAATGAAGAAGTATATCACAGAGTATACATCAATGTGCTAGGTCTATCAACATGTTAAGGCTGAGAGGTAAAAGTATAATGGGATGATGTAACCATTACCCATAGCTGCATGGAAATGGGAGAACATCACCATGGACTTTGACACCAAACGTCTAAAGACATCCAAAGGAAACAATGATATCTGGGTTTTTTTCGATCTTCTTACAAATACCACACATTTCATTGCAATTCAGAAGACTTTTTTACTGGATCAACAAGCATTAATATACATCAGACAGTTGTTAAGGCTGCAAGGAGTACCATAATCGATTATATCCAATCAATATCCAAGACTCACCACTTTGTTTTGGAAGATTATTCAACATTCCCTAGAGACTGAGCTGAACTTCAATGTGTCTAATCATCCTCAAACTGATGGCCAATCAATGCAGACAATCAAAACACATTAGTAAATGTTGAGAGTGTGCTTAATGGACTTCAATGGGGATTGAGATCAACATATTCCTCTAGTTGATTTCTCTTATTATAATACTTTCCACGCAAGCATCCAAATGGCTCATTATAAAGACCTATAAGTGAAGTGGTGCAGAACACTAACATGTTGGGATGAAGTTGGGGAGATAAAACACTATGGGTTATAAATGGATGATGAAATTGTGGATAAGGTTATGACCATCTAGTAGAACATTAAAGCAACTCAGAGTGGAAAAAAGAGTTGTGCTGATAATCATCGATGAGTCCAAGAGTTTGATGTTGGAGACATGGTGTTCCTCCACATGTCATTGTGGAAGAGAGTTATAATATTTTGTATTAATAGAATGCTTTGTCAAAGGTACATCATCCCTTTTCAGATCTTTGATCGTATTGGAGCAGTAGCCTATCGACTCACAATCACACTAAACCTATCTCAAATACATGATGTGTTCTATCTATCATTATTGAGGAAGTAAATACCTTAATCATCTCATGTACTCAATCTAGAGGTGGCGCCATTTGAGAATGACCTATCATATGATGAGAAGGAGGTGATGATTTTAGATTATAGGGAAAAATTTCAATGAAATAAGACAATGCCCCTTGTGAATGTGTTGTGGAGAACCCACATGTTTAATGAATCCACAAGGGAATCAAAGAAAGTGATGAAGTAGAGTTACCGATATTAATTTTATTGCGGGAAAAAGAAATTTCAACGGAAAATGTTTTAAAGGGAGGAACATTTTAACGACCCAATATTTTATCATTGAAAATTAATATTGATCAAATTAAATGTCTTATTATGTAAAATGGTTATATAAAATATGCACATCATGGTTTTTAGATTTTTTGTTTTTGAAATAATGTTATAAAGTTTGATTGTTTCTAATATAGTCACTGAATAGTGATCACAATATTATTATAAATATTGGGCTATAAAAATAAAATTAATTTAAGAAAATGATGTGATGGATTCATCCAGTAGAATTACTACTTATGAAGCCCATTTGTCAGAGCTAAAAAAATATGTGGCATTATTAGCATTCGCTTTGGACCAAGCCCAATATGAGCTTCAACATGTTAAGGTTGAACGGAACTACCTAAGAGATATGTGGATGTTGATTGAGATTACCACTCGAGCGATGTTATCCAAGCCCCACAAGAGTTTGTCACCATCACACACCTTTCCCATCAATATTATGCCAAAGTCATAAGGGTATATATAATAAGAACCGATTACTATGATTATGTACATCATTTTTGTGTAGAGAATATACATTCATTTTATTATTTGTTACTTTGTAAATAGATTATAATGAAAAATATAATTTTTAGTTAAATAAGAAATATATTTTGATGACTTGATGGATTTCTGAATTAAATAATATTTTAATAAAATATTATCACTAAATTAACTTTTATTATATTTAAATTACCGTATAGTTATTGTGAATCGAATTATGATTTTTATTAAGGTATGAAAGATATTTCTATCAAAACAAATGAAATTTCGATAAATTTCAATTTTTATTTTAAAAGTAAGAATCCATATATATAGAAAATTATTTAGATAAAATGAATATTATTTTGGTAATCAGGACATTGAAATTATCCAATGAAAATTTTCCTAATTTTCTGAGACAGTCGAAATTCTGGGTAAAAATTGAATACTGTGTAAATGAATAATATATTTTATGACATTATAATCACCCAATAGTTATGTAATAAAATACTACAAATATTATGTTCATAATATATATGTTTGTCCATAAAAACTAAGTGATTTTATATTTCACTGATTTATTTTACATAGCATTAGTGGACCCACATGACTTATGAAACATTTTATATTATTAAAATGATTTCCTTGAGAGTGTGACACACCTCCACATAAGCAAGCCTAATATTTTAAAACTTTTGGCCATTTTCCATAGAAAATATTTTTTCCATGACCTTTTGACAAAATCAATGGTCTAAAACCATCTTATTGTTTTTTAATTTAATTAGTATAATTTGTATGGTAAAAAACTTAAAAAATAATGAATTCCCTCCATTTTCATATATAAACCCACACAAGATACCACTTCCTCCTCAGTCATAGACATCTTAGATTGACCAACATCTAACCTCCTCTCTCTATAATCCTCCCAAGAAGCCCCTTGTTCCCAAGATTCTTCCCTCAAGACACTCCCAAGACTTGGCGATCCCACTTCCATGTGATGTATTTCATCCCTTTGGTTTTCTATCCAAATTTCATTATGTTGTTATGCCCTTTAGGATCACACTCCTAAGCCATTTGTATCACACTCCCAAGACTTTTGGATCAAACTTCCATGTAATGGATTTCATCATTTCCATTTTTTGTTGTCACATTCACACACACATATATATATATATATGACCCCCATACATTCCATTTCATGTAAATATTATGAGACACCCCTTTCTCTCTCAACAACAATTTGTGTGCATTCATATGTAACACTGTTCTGATGATGAAATCATATTGTGATTTTTACGAGCCAAAGACATTGTTTCATGAATACCATGACCATTTATCTATCAACAGTATTCACCTTTATGCCCATTTACTTATTGATTATAGAGTTTCATGTTTGAATTAAACATTACTTTATCTTGAAATAAATGATAACGTATAATGATTCCATGTTGTATGATCCATGTAGCACACTTATGAAGGAAATGAAATGATTAAGATGGGTGTTACATGATATCACTCCAATGAATTGGGAAATGATTAGTATTCTGATACGTTAAGTGCAATGACGGTTTACTCATTATAATTCAAGTCCAAGGAGGGATTATTCAAGATTCATGAGCAATGGGTTTTGGAACCTGCTAATATAATGTTAAATGTTCTTCCCACATTTACATGTTATGATAGTCATGCTATATCCTGCCTTTATGTTCATGTTTCACTTTCACTCCATTGATTTCCATATTAGAAAACGAGTACTATATTCATTATGTTATGACTTTTTTACTCACTTACTGGCCTTTATATCTCACCCATTCATTTTTCATATCCTCATGTTAACCCTTGAAATGCTAAGTATGAAGTAATGATGTGATCATGTAAAAGTAGTTTTCAATAATAATATGTGTTTTATGTTTTAAATTTTTATTTAATGGTACTAATTCCCAAAGAAAGTACACTTATAGATCATATATATTTTATTATTTGATGATTTTATGAAATAAACCATGTTTAATTGTGTAATAAATAGTAGGGTTGTTATAGGGTTTATAAAATACATGTCATCTTAAACATAAACCATTAAAATAAATATTTAGAATGGTGTTAATGGATAATAACCCTAGAAAAGCTTAAAAAATTCAATAGACTTCATCTTATATGGAAAATTATTTTGAAATTTAATTTACATAAAATTCATGAATAAAATATCCATTCAAAATTGATTTTAATTAAAACATAAATTTTTTGGAAATTTTTTTTCTTAAAAAACCTGAAAAAATATAAATGTTTCTATAAAACAAATTTTAATCACTTTTTAAAACGTGAATCATTTTTAAAATTTCATTCATTGAAAATGATCTTCAAATTACATTTATGTTTTTTTGAATCATTATTAAAAAACCTGGCTTCTTATAAAAATTTTCTGAAGTGAGAAATGAAGAGATATTTTTTCAAAAACACATTTTTAATAATCATAAGTACCAAAGATTTGAAAAATGGATTCATTATGTATAGATTTCATGAATTACCAAATGTGAATAAAATTCATAAAATCTTTAGATATATGGATCATATGATTTCATTTGTGGAAGTATAATCTTATACAGTCATTTTAATTGAAAAGATTGTAGAAATAAACATGTATGATATTTCCAAGATTGAATCATAATGTAAACGAGATAATAATGTTACATGAATCCTAAAATATCATGAAACTAATGATATTACTGATATAAAATTTCATTTTGATAGTATATACATATCATAAAATAATATAGATGTATAACAAAATATATGTCTCAAAGAAAGAAAATTTAGATAAAATTACAAAATGAATTTGTTAACATTTGAACCGTAAACCCCATGAAAGAGAGAAAATAAAATGGATATATAAGACCAAATTTCCACACACTAACCTGAAATATTATATTATTTAATTTATATTGTTTCTTTTTTTTTGAGATTTAATTTGAACATGTTATAATATAAGAAAAAATTGGGTTCCAATATGATTGTGTGACCATGCGTGGTGTCAAGCCTTAATAAGAGAATGTTTTTGTCATAATAATAATAAAAATATATATTTTATTTGTTATTTTGGATGGTTTTTTTATTTTGGTTTTACTATTTGAAATAAATTTGATATTATATATTAGGGTTTTCATTTATTATCATATTCTTTTATTTTTATTTATTTTTTATATATTCTTTTCTTTTTTTCATCTTAGTTTTCTTCCCTTGAATATACCATCCACATCTTTCCTCAGCCTCATCACACATTCCCTACACTACTTTCCTTTATTAAAATGCACAACCCATCTCCAGGGAGCTCCTTGTAGCCTTATTTTTTGCCTGATTTCTACATGAATCATGGTGTAATCTCTATGGTAGGATCCCCTCTCTCTTCCCATCCCTCATTATGTTGTTATTTCTCATCCATTTGGAATAAATGGTTTTGGACAACACCTATGGTTTCAGATATACTAATTTGTGGCTTCTCCCTTGTTTCTAGTGTGTATTGTGGTTTTTCGGATATCTTTGATCACGTTATGGAATCCAATGTTAAAGATGATATATTTCACTATGTCTCGGTTGATCCACAATACTAATGACGTAAGTGATTCTATGATGTTTGTATTGTTTGATAAATCCATTACTTCATTTTTTACCCAATTTTTTTTATTGATGATAAATTTGATGTGGATTGATGTTAGTTTGTTTTTTTGAAAATCATTTCACAAAGAAAAGGATTTTTTATGTATGAACAAAAACTTCATTGTTTTAAATGAAATGGAATTTTATTTGACATGATGAGGAATGTGATATATACTATTATGAAAATGTTTCCATATTTCCAAAGTGTTTTTAATTTTTATGTGAATCAGTTCTTGGTTCATGAATTGGGAACATGAGCCTCAGCCAAATTGGTGAGGTATCTTTATGTGCATCCAAATGACCTTGTTTTAAAACCATGTAGAAGCATATTTCTGGGTTACTATAGCACCACTGTAGGAGGCACTGTTTGTGAACTGTGGTAGTAATTGTGGCATCCATTAGTATTCACCACGGGCCACTAGTTTGGGAGTGTAATCCTTAAGACCATTATCCCACCCAGGGCTTCTTGTCAGGATGGCATTCAGGACACCATTAAATCGTTTAGGCCACCTTAAGGCCTTCATGCCATATGTTGTTTCCCTATATAGAATCTATAAAAAATAAGCATCCCTAGAAGATAATTCAGAGAAGGCGCACTCACTAGAGTAGAACAAATGGATTTTGAATAATGAAAGGGTATGAAATATGAAATTAGGGCCTAACTGTGCTGGCACAGGAATCTTATCCAAAAGATCATGCAAAGGTTAAGAGCTATCATCATGATGCAGATGTTGGGGAGGGATACTTCCTTATAGTTATAGTCTGGTTGAATTCCCTAAGACATCCGGGTCATGTAATATCTCTAAATGATATGGGTCATGTAATCACTAATCCTATAGGATTTTTATGGGTTCCCTCTCATCCCTTTAATTATTGGTTATCACAAATCAATAAAAAAGAAGACCTTTGGGCTATTCGGTTCATGGTTCATTATTTGGATTTGTGACATGTTTTCCATGAAAGGTGTATTTTTCATGTGTTATGCTTAATTTTTATCATTTTATATGAAGTGAAATTGATTTGGAATGATTTGAAATTCATCACCCATTTTTCATGAAACATTCCTTGATTTTAAGAAAATATATTTAATGCAAAATGTGGTGGGTTTTAATGTGAAACATAAGTTTGGGGCTTCATTACCAACAACATGTGTATTTCATATTATTCACATAAATGAAATTATTTTCTGTGAAAGGGAAAATGATTCCAATTGAATGGAAGATTTTCAAAAAAGGTATTGAAATGTAATTGGATCTGAATTTTATAACTCTAGTGAAAAAAGTAGATTTTGATTGTGAAATGGTTTTCTGGTTAATCACCCTTGAAAATTGAATTTTTTTCCAATGTTTCTAAGTTGTTGATGTTTCTTGATTTTATAAATTTGTTGATGTGAATTTGTTTTGAATGAGTAATATTCTTGTATGCATGACTTTATAGGTGAATTTATCACATGTTGAGTGTCCTAGGAACCTATTAGGGTCGCCTATGACTAGTGGTCTAGATGATACAGAAGTGATTTGACATTGTTTTCTATAGCTTGTTTAATGAGTCCAACACTAAAAGAAAACTAATGTGATGATGATGGGAAAACACAAGACCTTGGGATAAGTTCTTATTTAGTGGCTCATACATGAGAACGTCTATGTTTGTTGTTTCAATACCATATTTTTTTACCAAGGTCTAAGGTTATATGGGCCAACTGATTATAGTACTATGGACTTCTCCTAGTTACCATGATTTATTAGGACATTCTATATTAGCATACAGTGGTCTAAAGTATTTTCCTAAGAATGTTCTAGTTGTATGGAAATGTCTTATTCAAAAATATTTTCATTTCTTTACCTTTTTTTAATAGCTTTCCATAGTTAAAGGTTTTATTTTTTTAAAAACCCCTATTAAAATGTGTCCATTAAGAATGATTATTTAAATTAGTGTTTCAAGTTAAAAATGTATTTTATTGTGATCAATATATTATTTTTAATAAAATAATAATTTGTGCATTTTCCATTTAATGCAATAATATGTAATCTCTTCATTGTTGTTATCATACATAGATCCATATCGCACCCTACATGCACACTCGGGTGTATGTAGATATTGTTTCTCTTGATCGTGGTTAGAAAAATTGAATCTCAATGGTGGTTTTATATCTTTATCCTTATGAACTCTTCTCCCACTGGTTTTGGGGGAGGTAGCATGACGATGAAAAACCCTTTTTCCATGGAGGTGAGTTGTGTAGTTGGTTCTTATATTCACTTTTTGGTTTTAGTTTTTTATAGTGTTGTCTTCTAAATTGTATCAATTTGGTAATATATTGTATCTATCCTTTCAGGATGTTTTATTTTGATCCATGTGGTGTGTATTTATTTTTGATATGAATCATTCCCAAGCAATGATATCGATCTCCCAGTACTAGTTTCCATCTCGTGGGGAATGGGAATGCCCTTTGGGACATGTCGCCGATCGTCATGACTATCAGGTTGGATGAAATCCTGGAGCAGTTAATGAAAAATGGTTTTAGAGAAAGGTTTTGTTGTTTTTATCTATGGCTTCAAGTAGATCATAGATAATACTGTTGAAAATTGAGTGGTAGGTGTGGAAAGATCATTGAAAACTCCAACTCTTTTGGATCCTCGAGTAACCCGGTGTAGTATGGGATTTTGGTTTTTGGCTCTGGTAAGTGTGGATGGGATATGATAGAAGAAGTAAATTAGTATTGTGCATAGTCTCTCTTTCAGTAGTGATCCATGTGATGCATGAGAGTATGACTCAATACACTCATAGTGGTTGGATCTCTCCTGGTTTATGGTCTACTAAAAGTCATAGTTAGGTTGGTCATGATCGGTAGTTCTTTATCTACATACTTTAGTGTTGAAAAAGACATTGTTCCATTTCGGGTTGGTATGAGGTTTTATTTTAATGGGAAAATGAATTTAGGGTTGCTCTTATTTTATCTTGGTGTGAGTAAAACATGATTTATGGGGTGTGTTTCCTAAGGACCATGTTTATGGAATTAGGCGATTGCTTTGTTAAAATAGGTTTTCTAAAAGTACATCTTGGATTATTTGAAATAAAATTGAGTTATTTTGGAAATGGAATGTATTTTAAATTTTTTTGAGCCACTAAAATGGTATTGGAAATAGTTTTTTTTAGAATATTGTAAAAGTCTTTTTTTCAAATAGGAAGAGAATTTTTTTGTCCAGTGGTATTACTATGGGTTCTCCCTTGGGAATTTAGACATGATTAGTTGAATGATAGTGGATTTGGGGGATGGGTTCCTGAGTGGCATGAAAATTCATGCATTTATGGTATCATATAATACAGATGGTTGGTGTTTTATTTATAATTATCCTTCTAGATTTTTAAATTGTTTATTTTGATTAATGTATAGAAAATATATGTAATGTGTTTTGGTTGTGTTAGGAGTGTTGGTATTATTATTCTAATAGGAAATGAGATGAAAAGATGGTTTCTTAGAAAAATGGGGTTTTTTTTAATTTGGAATTGTAAAATGGTTTTGAGTTTAGAGTCAAATGATGGATTCAAAAGATCATTTGGAATTTTATGTATAATGATTTGTTTTTAGAATGGGTGTTTTTATTGGAGAATTAATTGATTTCTTAAGTTGGAATTTTAAATTTTGTGTCTATGTTGAGGATGTTTGTTTTTTTGTGATTGGTTTTTTGTAAGGCTAGTTTTGTGTTTTTTTGGTATATTCCCCCTAGAATGAAATCAGGGATTTCCAGTAGGTCTCTATCAGTTTTTGTATAACAACCCTGATTTTTATTACACACTTACACTTGATTTATTACATAAAATATTGACTTGATGCAACATATAAGATCGATAGGTCTAGTGTATTTTGGGCTTATGAAAATTACATAACATCTTAAAATATAAAACACACAACATATTTATTGAAAACATACTTTACATGACTACTAAATTCCCTCATAATTAGCATTGTGTGGGATAACCTAAGGACATGCATAAAAAAAATTACCTAAAAACCCTAGTAACGGAATAAACATGGAATGACATGAGGAATTCAATACATTTTAGAAAATATGAATATCAATGGGGATCAATTGAAACATGAACATAAAGGCATGCTAAATCATGATAATCATAACATGTAAACGAAGGAACAACACTTAACATGGAATTAACATGAGCTAATGCTCATTGCACATGGAACAAGAGTAAACCCACATTTCTGATGAAGCACAAGTAAAACCTCATATTACATGAATTATCATAAGTATGCACCCATTTCACATGACGTATCATGATACTATACATTACCATGTGCATTGAAGTGCTATCAGGGTGCACCCTTCATAAAAATATCATTTCCTGAATAAGTCTTCCACATGGATCATGGAATCAATCAACATAATAAGTTATTCCAAGATTAAGTAATGTGGAATAAATAAATGAAATTACCATTCAATATTTATATGTGTATAATGGTGAATTCCTTTGATAGATACATTAATATGGTATTCACTACACAATGATCTTGGTATTGAAAAACGCGGTGAATTTTCGGTTGGCAAACAGTGTGACATAAGGATTCATGAAAAATGTTGGTGATAGAGAAAAGGGATTCTCATAATATATAACTGAAATGGACAGTATGTGGGTCATTTAGATTCAAGTCCCATAAAACATAATGGAATTTAGATGCATAATACAAAATAATTACATGGATGTAAAAGAGGAGAGAGAAATTTCTCACTGAATTTCAGCATGGTAACAGGTGGACATGGGAAGCATTAATGATAAAGAAAGGGGCCTCCCATCACCCAAAAATAGAGAAGATAATATGTGGGAGTAGTGAAATCATACCCAATCATTTTTAATTGAAAAAAACGGCCAGACATCATAATGAAAAATGGAAAAAATGAGAAAGGAAGAAATCCCTTACTTGGAAGTGTGATCCCAAAGGCTTGGTAGAGGCTTCAGAGAGGCTTCATTAGAGTTTGGGGAACCTTGGGAGGATTATATATAGAGGATTTCAGGGGTTGGACGATCTCCAAAGGCTTTTACTGAAGTGGAAGTGAGAGCTTGGGTGGGTTTATATAGGAATGGAGAGGGAATTCATTATTATTTAGGTTTGGGACACCTCACATTAAACTAATCAATACCAAAAAACAGCCCGGGGGTTTTTCCCATGGTTTTTTCCAAAGGGGAGTTGAAAACAACATTTTTTATGGCTGATGGACTAACATCTAAAAATAATAGTGTTGCTTATGTGGAGGTGATTCACACTCTCAATTAAAACAATTTATAAAGGAAAAATGTTTTATAAGTCTTGGAGCATCCATAAAAGATTTGTAAAATAAGTCAAAAAAATATGAAATCACATTATTTTAAGGATAAAAAATATTTTTTCTGAAAATAATGTTTATTCTATTTTATTATATCACTATTGTGTTATTATGATGTCATAAAACACAATATATATTTTAATGGTTTTTAATTTTTACACAAAAATTTGACTGGCATGGATTATATAAATTTTTACTTTGAAAATAAAAACTGACATCTACAAAAAATTCATGGGTTTTGAAAAAACTGTTTTCAACCCTTAATAAAAATTAATGTTTCATTCAATCAAATAAATGATAATTTATATTTAATAAAAATAAATTTAATAATAATATTTTATTAAAATATAATTTAATTCAAAAATCCATTAACTCATCAAAATAGATTTCTTAGTTGAATATAATCTAAAAATATTATTTGAGCTTTAATAACTATTTACAAAGTAACAAAAATAAAATGAATGAAAATTATTTATACAAAAATAATGTACATAGTAATAGTGCTAGGGTATTGTCACATAACCCCTTATAAGACCCACATTATACCGAAGGGTATGGTATGCGATGGTGACATACTCTTTAGGTGGCTCGGATAACATTGCTGGGGTGGTAATCGATATTAACATCCATTTCTCTCGTATTTAGTTACGCTCAAGATTAATCTATTCACGATTGGATTGGGCTTGATCAAGAGCGAAGCCCAATGATGCTACCTCCTTTCCGTTCTTTTAAAAATGGGCTTCGTACGGGGAAAATATACTGGATTAGGCCATCACATCCTTTTTCTGAGTAAATTGGATTTTTTAAAGCCCTATATTTATACTAATCATGTGATCATTGTTCACAGGCTGTATTAGCAATGATCACAGTTCATAACGGTATTTTAAAATCTAGATTCATAAAACCAGTGATGTTCACATTTTATATAACCATAATAAGACATTTAATTAGATCAGAAGAAATATTCATTAATGATTGTTTGGGTTCTTACAATCTTCACACCTTATTAAATTTGTCCCTTGAAATTTCGTTTTCCCACACTTAAACAAATCGTGGTAACATTGCACCATCACTTACTATGATTCCCATGTCACATATTCAGTCATGTGGTTTATCCACAACACCATGACTAGGGGAATTGTCTTATTTCATAAATCATTTTCTCTGCGATCAACGATATTCACAGGTTTCTCCCGGTAAGAAAGATCATCCCCTACCCTTACAACCTCTGAAGAGAGTACACGTGAAGGGTATGGTATGTACTTCCTTAAGAGAGACACATGAAAGACATCATGTACTTTGGCCATGGTAGGGGTATGTTTTAGTCTATAAGTCACAACCCCAACACGATCAAGAATCTCAATGGGGACAATGTACATAGGACTTAACTTCCCTTTCATTAAAACCTCTTAACCTTCTTCTATGGAGATAAGCATAGAAATAACATATCAACACCTTTAAACGTAATTTATTGTTGAAATATATCTACATAACACTTCTGTCGATTCTGGGATGCCTTGATATGCTGCTGAATAGTTTTTACCTTCTCCACCATTTCTTAGAGAATTTATTGTCCTAGTAGCTTACTCTCACCAACTTTATCCCAACATGTTGGTGTTCTGCACCTCTTCCTATACAAAACTTCATAAGGTTCCATTTAGAAGAACAAGTGGAAACTGTTATCGTAAGAGAATTACACTAGAGGAAGATGTTGATCACATCATCCTTTAATGTTCATGAGATTGCTCTCAACATATACTCATGTGTTTGGATGGTCCATTCATATTGGACTTTGGTTTGAGGATGATAGGTCGTACTGAAGATTAGTTCTGTATCAAGATCACGTCGATGAATCTTCTAAATCATAGAGACAAATCATGGATCTCAGTTGGAACAATATATAGTGGTACTACTTGTAGCCTTACCACTTCCCTAATATATATCAATGCTATTGGATGCAATGTGAAATACTTGAGAATTGAAATAAATTCTGTAGACCTTATAAGATGATCCATAACAACCTAGATTGCATTGCTGTCTTTGGATATACTCAGTAGTCCGGTGACAAGGTACATGGTTCTGTTCTCCCATTTCCATGAAGGTATGGGAAATGGTTGCAGTATTCCCTTAGACATATGCCTCTCATTCTTCACTTGCTAACACAATAAGTAGTTTGATGTAAATTCAGAAATCTCATTATTCATATTATCCCACCAATAATGATCTAGATATCTTGATACATCTTGGTGTTTCCTGGGTGAATAGAGAAATTTTAACTATGTGAATCATCCTATTGTTCATTATATATCTCTGGACGTTATGGAACACATAGTCTTTTCTCATATATCATAATTCCTTCTTCATTTACATTGGACTCCGAGGTTTCCCCTTACCAGATAGCTTCCACTTTCATCTAAATTCCCACATCATTCTTTTTGAGTATCCTTTAACTATTCCAAAAATTGTGGTTTTGAAATAATTTCTGAAAGGATTACTGATGTTCCCTTTTTTATAATTCCCATATCCATCTTCATCAAATCTAAGAAGATAGGATCCTTCTCATTTCTCTTCAAGGATATAATCTATAGGTCTTTTCTACTTTGATCATCTACCACCTTATTCGCTTTCCCAGGGGTTTAATGGTTAGAGAAGTCATAGTCATTTATTAGCTCTATCCATCTTCATGGGTGCATGTTCAACTCTATCTGTGTGAATATATACTTGAGGATTTTGTGGTCCGTATATATTTCACATTTCTCACAAAAGATATAATGCTGCCAAATTTTTAAATATTGGATCACCTCAGCCAACTCTAGATCATGTTTTGGATAATTCTACTCATGAAATTTAAATTTCCTTAATGCATAGGCTGTGAATTTTTCATTTTTCATCAACACAGATCCCATACCCTTCTTTGAAGAATCCTTGAATACCACAAAAAGTTCTCCACTTATGGATAAAGTGAAAAAAGGCGTAGTGATAAGCCTCTTTTTCAACTCATTGAATCTTTTTTTGCATTCATTACTCCAAGAAAAATTTACCCCCTTCTGAGTTAACTTGTTTAGAGGATTGAGAAATCGTGAGAAATTTCTCCCAAATTTTTGCTAATATACTGATAAACCCAGGAATCTATGGATATCCATTACCGATGTTGGCCTTGTCCATCCCTCAATTGCATCTGATTTGGAGAGATCCATGGATATCCCATTGCATGTGATGATATGGCCAATGAATGAGACCTCCTTCAACCAGAACACACACTTTCATTAGATTTCATAGAGATTCCCCTTCACCAAGGTCTCTTATATAGATCTTAGATTCTCTTCATGAACCTCCTTGTTTTTGGAGTATATTAGAATAGCATATATGAAGACTACAAAAAATTTATCAAGGTAATCTCTAATGACTCTATTCATCAAGTCCATGAAGCTTTTTGGAGCCTTAGGGAGACAGAAAGGAATTACTATGAACTCATAGTGCCTTTATATTGTCTAAAAATAAGTCTTGGGGATATATTCCTTCTTCGACCTTTCTTGGTAATATCCTGAAAAAAAAATCTACCTTCGAGAATTATTGTGATCAACGCTATTGATCTAACAAGTCATCAAATCATGGGAGTGGATACTTTTTCTTTACCATGATTTTGTTATGCTCATGATAATCAATGAAAATGGGCATTGACCTATATATCTTCTTCAAGAAGAGGAATGGTGCACCCCATATTTAAGCACTTAGGATTATAAACCCTTTATCCTGATTCCCCTTTAGTTTTTTCTTTAGATCCTCGAGATCCAAAAATCCATTATGTATGGACTCTTTGGTATTGGCGAAGGACCATGTATAAGATCAATTGAGAAATCAAAATCTCTTCTAAGAGGAAGACCAGACAATTCCTTGGGAAATACTTCAGTGAATTACCTCATAATAGGCTAGTCTTCAAAGGTGGATTCTTCCTAATAATCAATCATCTAAGACATATACGCTTGCTCATAGGGCAATAACATCCATTATATAGAATATGGAGCTAAAAAAGATTCATCATCCTCCTTGCACTTGTATAGAATCAGGGGCCGATCCTACACATGGAGAGTGATATCCCTCTCATGGAAATTTATGTCGGCTCTATATAAGGAAAGCCAATCCATGCCTAGAATTGCATCAAATTCCACAAGAGGGAGTGTGAAGAGGTTCACCAGGAAATTCAATCCACAAATTATGTTAGGCGAGTAGTTATATTCACTTGATGTAATGATTTCCCCATTTTTCGTACTCACCGACATCTTTAATGCCGTGATTTGTGGTGGGGCTGGGACTGTTCTACTAAACATTTGGGAAATAAAAGAGTGCATAGAACATAAATCAAAAAGTATGTTTACTATTAAATAATTAATAACTAGAATACCTATCACCACTTCATTTTCTGGGTTCACATCAGCAGTAGTGATGGGAAAAGCACACCCTTGCTGCCTTGGAGGTTGTTGGTCGCCTCCGAAATCCATTGGCTTAGGGAACTAATTCAGAAGATGTCCTGGTTATTTGAGGTGGTAGCAATGAAAAATGATTTGAGGTTCGAATAGAGTGTTCCTCTCCTCTGTTGAAGCAATGGGTTTTTATTATCGGCAGTTAACATCTAGGTTCCCTTCTCTTCCACACACACAACCTAACCTCATCCCCTTCAAGAAATTTTTGGTGTGCTTCTTTCTGCACCTTTGGAAAGTGGGGTTCTAGATCATCTTAGAACCGTTGGATTTATACATCATACCTCCAACATTGAAGACCACAGTACGCTTCTTAACCCCATGATACTCCTTAAATTCTATGATATGCATTTCAACATTGAGGGCACATCGTGCAATTTATTCATCGCGGTGGAAGTCACGGATCACCAATGATTTCTGTACACTATGTTTCATCCGTCCAAATAAGAAGTAACCCTTGCATTATGGGGTGACAACAATGCCAACTGTGTATTATGAAAGCCTTGTAAAGTTTTTCCTCTTATGCTCTGACAGATTCGTCGTCTTTTTGGTTGAGGTAAAGGAAGTCCCTTTCCATTTTAATTCGGATGGTGCATGGAAAATATTTATCAAAAAACAACTTCTAGATATCCTTCCATTCCAACGTTGATCTCATCCTCATGATTCGTATTTTTATAAATGTGCACTATTGATCTGACTCACCTTCCATATGATAAGAATCAAGAAGAACCTTCTCTTTTTAATAACATTTAAGGATGTAGAAGATAATTTTAATGGAGTTGATCCATTGTTTGTCGATTGAGGAATCGGACAATCCATTAAAATTAAGAGGCCTTTGTCTCATGTAGCTCTGGATAGCAACATGATCTTTCTTGGGGGGGGGGGTGAACATTATTATTGACCCATGTTTCTATTCAAATCTAGATTTAACTAAGAGAGAAGTGTTATAAAGTTCGTGATTCCTGCTCCCATCAAATTAGGCATCTCATTAGAACATTAATCACATTGATCTTCACATTAGTTGTAAGCCCGAGTCCTCCTATTACCAGCCATTGGCTGGAATAAAAGGATCGTTAAGGGGTAACACATAATGGATAATCAATGGAAAAAACTGATGACTTATAAATAACTTTAATTTCCTTTACTTATTAATCCATACTCTTCAATCAATTCTATTGATTATATAATTTCTAAAATATATTCTTAGTGGCATTTTTTCATTCCCATAAAAAGGGATCATACTAAAATTGTGAATTTACCAAATTCTATCCCCTGAGAGTGTTGTAAGCAATAGTGAAAAATGGCTCTTTTTCATGCACTGGTTTCCCTTCGAGTCTAGCTCAAAGCAATGTTTTCAAGTTTTACCCCTAGGATTCATTTGTGCCATAGCCGCCTCTATGTACTCGTATGCAGACAAGGATGTATTTTCTTGATAAACCACTTACTCAATACTCACAAATACTTTGGTATATTTTTATTATACTCATTCTTGTCTCTATGTGTTCACTAGGGTCTTGTAATCCTAATCCCAAAAAAAAACTACACCTTCCTCTGATACTAACTATAACAACTATAATTTTTATTACACAATTAAACCAGATTTATTATATAAAATTATCACTTGATACAAAATAGAAGATAGATTTTTCTATTATATTTTGGTCTTAGGAACATTACATAACATCTTAGAACAAAAAAACACAACATATTTATTGAAAACTTCATTTACATGACCACTACATTCCCTCGTACTTAGCATTGCATGTGATAACTTGAGAACATGCATAAGAAAAGGGTGTGATATAAATACCAGTAAGGGAATAAACAATGAATAACATGGGGAATACGATAAATGTTAGAAAATTGGAATTTCAATGGATCACAAGAGAAACATGAACAAAAAGGAATGATAATGCATGATAATAATAACATGGAAATGTGGAAACAACACAAAACATGGAATTAGCATGAGCCTATGCTCATTGCACATGGAGAATGAGTAAACACTCATTTAAAATGAAGCATGAGTAAAATCTTATTGCACCTGAGTTTTCATGAGTCAAAACCTGTTGCACCTGATGTATCATGATACTATACATTACCCAATGCATTGGAGCAGTATTAGGGCGCACACATCATAAAATTTTCATATCAAGAATAAGTGTGCCACATAGATCATGGAATAAATCAACATCATAAGTTATTCCATGATTAATTAATGTGGAATAAATAAATGAATGTACCATTCAATATTTATATGTGTATAAGGTGAATACCTTTTATGGATACATAAGTATGGTTTTCACGGTACAATGATCATTTCTTGGAAAAATGCGGTCCAATTTCGGCAGCCTAACGACGTGACATAAGGATTTATGAAAATACTTGATGAGATAAAAAAAGTGTGTCTCATCATATATACATGAAATGGAATGTAAGGGGGCCATATAGAAATATTTCACAACAAACTTTATGAAATTTAGATATATAATACAAAATAATTATGTGGTTGTAAAAGAGGAGAGAGAAATCTGTCACGGAATTTCGGCATGGTAACAGGTGTACATGGAAAGATTTAATGAGATTGAAAGGGGTCTCTAATCATCAAAATATAAAATGTATAGAATGGTGGAGTAGAAAAATCATATACCAACATTTTTAATTGAATACAAAAGGGAATAACAACTTAAAGAAAATTGGACAAAAACGAGAACAGAATAAATCCCTTACTTGGAAGTGTGATCCCAATGTTTTGGGAGAGGCTTGAGAGAGGATTATTGGGAGCTTGGGGTACCTTGGTGGGATTATATAGAGAGTAGGTAATGGGTTGGTAGAACTCTAAAGGCTTTGAGTGAAGAGGATATGGGAGCATCAGTGGATTTATATAGGAAAGGAGATGGAATTATTTATTAATTTTGATTGGGACACCTAACATAAAACTAATTAATACCACAAACCATACAATGGTTTTTGTTGAGTCAATAAGTATTTCCTTATGAGATTTCAATTCCTTCAAAAAAGGGGGAGATTGAAAATTCATCAAGGGTTCCTTATGACATGATCATTCCTTTTGTTTTGAAAATCAGAAACACCTTATCTTAATGAAAATTTCATTTTACCCTGGTTTGACTTCCATAAGGAAAATTACCTTACCCATGGAAGTTTACCCCTACCTTGTTTTTATTGTTCATATGAATATTTTTATTAAGTGTAAAAATACGATTCATTTCTAAAACCTCATAATCATATAATACTTTTATATGAAGTATTCTGTCTTCTGATTTGAATTCCTATTACGATCATTTATTAAGTTCAACACTGAATTCCTCGTTACGAACTTTTATAAACTTCCACTATGAATTATGATTATAAACTTACATAATGTTCTAACTCTGAATTCTGATGATGAATTCTGATTACGAATTCTCATTATGAATTCTGATGATGAATTCGGATTTAAAATTCTCATTATGAATTCTGATGATGAATTCTGATTATGAATTCTCATTCCAAATTCTCATGATGAATTCTGATTACAAATTCTCATTCTGAATTCTTCTGAAAAACAGAATCTGAATATCTCTTCATTATAGACTCCAAATATATTTTCATTAGACTCCAAAATGTTATTTTCCTACAATCCAAATATTTTATTTTTCTTATATAACCATATTTTTTATTATAATTGTTTTGTTATAAAACAGTTTCTTCTATTATGTTTCTAACTAACCGTTGTTTGAGTGACACGTGTACAGGTCCCTCCAAAATTAAATGAAAAATATGACCATTGGAGGAGGGAGCCGAACGTTGGAACTATGACTATAAATAAGAGCCCTTTTTAAAAGACACAAGAATATTGAAACATCTTTGACAACCATGGTTACATGTTGTTGAAGTGATTTCTAGAGAGAGAGGATCTTATCAACTCTCATGATTCGTGTAGAAAGTTTGAAAAACTAGTTCAAACTTTTCCTTATGTAGACCTACTTTGTATGACTCTGATTGTTGTTTTATACAATCGAGGGCTTCCAAGGATAGGATGACAGAGGATCCAACACCTTTATGTTGAGGGCTTACATGATGAGGAAGACAGAGGTGCTGGAAACCTGATAGTTGTGGGCATGTAGGGATAGCAAGACATACTCTGATCTTTATATCAATGGCTTACCCAGGTGTGGGTAAGATAGACTTGCGTGAATGTATAAATCAAGAGACCTCTTATCCAGGGTTATTGGATACCCTCCTCTTTGGGTTAAAAGTGTTTATACTTATTACTTGTAGTTTTACTACATTGTTTTCCACTGTGAATTTTTTATTGTTAAGGAAAGTATAACTTTCATAGACTTCCTTACTTGTACTCTGATTTAGTTAGATTTTGTATGCTTTAAGGTTGAATCTTAGCTGGTGTGAACTTTTTTTGTGTTTCATTTCAGGAATCACTTTTCCAGAATCTAGCAAGTGTTTAGAAATTATATAGGTCTTGTGAATTTTCATGTTTAACCTTGTCAAAATTAACCATATTTAAAAGTTCCAAAAGAATATATAAATGTAACAATTCAGCCACCCTCTTGTATATGAGAATCTCATTCTTATTTTGATCCTACATTTGGTATAATAGAGTATATCATACTCTTACTTACCATTCTAATAATTGGTATCATAGAAATTGGTTCCATCTGAATTAATCTCACGAATAGATTCTGAATTTTTTTCCCATATTTCTCATAATTGAACATTAAGATTCATATTTATGGATTCATACTTTTCGGAATCTATTTTTCAGAGTCATAGTTCAGATTGACTTTTTTCATTGAGATACAATTTTTCTTGCTAATAATATTTCATCTTGTTCATAGAATTATACTTCTATCAATATTGTGTACAAATGTTCTTCTTATGGATGGTGCATTTAAATGTTCGTTCTATCGACATCCTAAATCCTACTAGACCACCAATTTTTTATGGTAATGATTACGCTTATTGGAGAGATCGAATGAAGACATTAATTATTAATACTAGGGTAGATAACGTTTTCATGCTTACTAGAGGATATAAAATTCTTGACATGGATGTTAGTACCTTCACTAATCATGAAAATCCTGAATATCAACTCAACTATAAGGTACGCAATAATTTGCTTTGATCAATGACTAGGAACATATATAGCCAAATTTCATCTTGTGAAACAACTAACTATATATGGAAGAAACATTAAGTTACACATTTTGGAACATCTAAATGATTGAGACTAGGAGAGCCATGCTCAAATCTGAGTATCATGGTTTTAATTCTCCTTATGGAGAACCTATTTGTAAGGTGTAAAAAAGAATCATGAATATCATGAATAGCTTAAAATCAATTGTAGAGAAAGGTCTATAAGATGAAGCCCTAGTTGACAAGATCATAGATATTATTCCCAATGAGTGGGAATCAAAGAGAACTAGTTTCAATGAAAACAGAATGGTTACTCAAATTTCTCTTAATTAATTGTTTGGAACTATTCTTCAACATGAGACTAGAATGAAGAGAGATGCTGTCAACATAAAGAAGAAGAATGGAAATGGTAGTGTTTCTTTTAATACAACATCAAATCACATGAAATATAAGACTCCCGAGAGAGTTACTAGATCCAAATCTAATAATATTATTATCAAACCCGAATCTAGTGTGTGTGAAGTCTCAGAAAATGAGTTAGCTAATCTTGCTCAAAGGATGAATAAGATAGCTAGACATATACATCTCTAATCCATGTATAAGAAGTAGGAAAGGAAAGATAAGAATGAATCAGAGGTCACATGCTATGAATGAAAGAGAGTTCGACACATAGGAATGTATTTTCCTTTGCTCAAGAAGAAAGAATCAAAAGGGAGGCATTCTGAAAGGAACATAATGATGTTTTACAAAGCTAAAGATAATAAATTTCTGAAATCTAATGACACCTAGAGTGCTAGTGGTGGTCCTTCTTCAAAAGAATCATCATATTATGAATCTTTAGGATAGAGGAATCCTGGTATTTTAGCCAGGCTGCCTATTGATAATCATTTCATGAGGGCTAAGGTACACAATGCTGAATCAATGACCAATATTTCTTTGAATTCCAATGGTATTAAATATTTTAACTCTTCAGATGAAGAATTATCTTTTGATTAAGATAATACTTTACCCACATATGAAAAAGTTTCTAGGTTAGCCAAAATCATTGAGAATGAGAATTAAAAACCCATTAAGAAACATGATAAGAAAAATTCAAGAAATAAGATTCTTACTAAGGATATATCTGATCATTCATAAATATCCTGATAAGAAAAATTCAGATTTTCAATGTATTTCAAAAAATATTGAGGAAGGAAGTTCTGAAAAGAATAAACATTCAAATGATCTTGAAAACGTAATTTCTAAGAATGATGTTTTCGAGAATAGTTGTAGTTCAAATGTTTTTTAAGATAAGAACATAGTTATTAAACTCATATCTGAAATATTTTCCATCACGAAGTGTTTTTTAAACATTACTCTAGGTTAGGAAAATTTTCAAAAAATTTATTCACAAATCTGACCTTGAAGGAATACATCTTTGTTTTGGTTATACAAGTGCTAAAATGATTTTTAGCAACAATTACATTGTTCCTAAATGTGCCTCATCTTGCACTATGTGTCAATCTGGTGGTCATTGGGAAATGAATTGTTCTCTAAACAATACCCAATATTTAGGATTTCATAAGGATTATTTTTCTAGAATGTTGTGGGTGCCCAAAATTTTTCTTTCTGAAATTTCTGGATCCAAGAAAGTCAGGATTCCAAAAACTTACTTTTTTTCTTATTTTCTAGAAAATATGGAAAGTACCAACAATTATACATGGTACGTGGATAGTGGACATTCCCAGCATATGAATGGTAACAAAAACTATTTTGATAATATTATCAAGACGAAAGGAAGAAATGTAACTTTCAGAGATAATTCTAAGGGAGAGATTATTGGTATAGGTAACATTGCTCTTCTTGAAATAAAATTTGATTTCAGATGTTTTATTTGGTAAAGGTCTTAAGCACAACCTCATCAGCATAATTAAATTATGTTATAAAGGCTACCTTGTGGATTTTAGGAATGATAAGTGATTAAAACACAATTCAAAGGAAGAGTTTATTCTCTCTGCCAATAGGCAAGAGAAATTTTACACACTAAACATAGAAGACCGTAGGAGCCAACACTTACCTTTCCATAGTGCAATGAAATATCATTCTTGGTTATGGCATAGAAGTCCAGGACACTGTTACCTTAGGAACTACTTCAAAGATTTATGAAAAGACTATTTAAGGATCTAACAGAGCATAGATGTGATAATTCAAAATTTTGAGACCCTTGTCAATATGGCAAGCAACATAAATAAAATTTTAAATCCATTGGTGAAGTCTCAACCACTGATGCATTACAGCTAGTTCATATGGATCTTTTTTAGTCCTACACAAACTGGAATCATTGGGCGAAAGAATTGTGTATTTTATTTAGTTGATGATTAGACTAGATTTGTGCGGGTCTATTTTCTAGCAAAGAAGACTGAAGCTTTTTCCTATTTCAAAAGTTTTACAGCCCATTTTTAAAATGAGAAAAACCCATCCATTTAAAACTATTTATAGTGATCATGGAAAAGAATTTCAAAATTCTGATTTTGAAACATTTTTTAGTAGAAAAATTATTACTCACAACTTTTTAGCACCCAGAACACCTCAACATAATGGTGTTGTTGAAATAAGAAATATAATTATTCAAGAGATAACAAGAACCATGTTGATTGAGTATTATGTTGCCAACCATTTTTTGGGCTGAAGCTGTAAGTACTATTTGTTATAATATAAATCGAGTTTTAGTTATTCTTTTTCTTAATAAAACTAATAATGAGTTATGGAATGGTAGGAAACCTAGACTTTCATACTTTAAGGTTTTTGGCTGCAAAGTATTCATTCTGAATACTAAAGATAATTTACATAAATTCGCACGAAAATCTGATGAAAGAATTTTCTTATGCTACTCTATAACTTGTAATGCATATAGAGTTTTCAACATAAAAACTTGTACTGTGGAAAAAACAGTACATGTCAAATTTTATGAAACTGATCCCTTTGTTTTTAAACAACCTCAACCTCCATCCTCAGATTTTTTTTAAAAACTGTTTATCAACCTATGATAAAAAATCATTTTGATAAGGAAAATTTTCCTGAAGATACCTATAAATCATTTACCCTAGAAGATTTCCTACCATATGTTGATGAACAGGTTTTACAAAACCCAAACCAGTCGTTTCTTAAGAATCTTCTCAGTTATAGTATCATTGGTGATGTCAATCAAAATTTAAGGACTAGAAGTTCCTTAATAAATGAAATAGATCATCTACAATTTCTTTCCCAATTGGAAACAGAAAGCACTGATGAAGTTTTAGGTGATTATGATTGGATAAAAGCCATCAAAGATGAACTAAATGAATTCTAAATGAATAATGCATGTACCATGGTTGAAAGACCTAAGGAAACTTCTATAATTGGTGTATAAGGGGTCTCCCGAAATAAGTGTGATGAAAATTGATTCATAGATAGAAATAAAGCTATATTGGTTTCCAAATGCTATAATCAACAAGAAGGAGTAGACTATGAAAAAACCTATGCTATTGTATCTAGATTGAATCTATTTGTATTTTACTTTCCTTTGCAGCATTCTTCAATTTCAAACATTTTCAAATGGATGTGAAATGTGATTTTCTTAATGGTTGTGTTCAAGAGGATGTTTTTGTTGAACAAACTCATGGATATGAAGATAAAAAACATCCTGATCATGTCTTTAGACTTATCAATGCTTTGTATGGTCTTAAAAAAGACCCTCGAGCATGGTATGATAGACTTACATGATTTTTACTTCAAAATAACAATGTTAAGGGAAATGCAGATCCAACCATTTTTATAAAGATAAAAAAGAAAAATGTTTTGATTGTTCAAATTTATGTTGATGAAATTATATTTGGTTCAACATAGCAATATATAACTGATTCCTTTGTGGATCTAATGAAATATGTGTTTGAAATGAGTATTATGGGTGAGTTAAAATTTTTCTTTGGTTTTAAAATTTCTAAAAAACAAAAAAGAATATACATATGCCAACATAAGTATAATAAATATCATCTTAAAAAGTATGTATATGAGAACATTAAAAGTATAAGTACTCCCATCGGCACCTCAAACACAGTTGATCTTGATGAAGCTGGGAAACCTGTAGATCAAACATATTTTTGAGGTATTATAAAATGTCTACATTACTTGATAGCTAGTCGTCCAGACATAATGTTTTCAGTATGCTTATGTGCAAGATATCAATACAATACTAATGAATATAATTTAAAGGTAGTGAGAAGAATTTTCAATACATAAAGGAACCATGGATCTAGGACTATTTTATACTTCTGGAAATGATTTTTGCTTAAAAAGTTATTCAGATGCTGACTTTGATGGATGTAAAATGGATACAAAGAGTACATCCGGAACATCTCATTTCTTTGAAAATTCATTAGTTTCATGGTCTTTAAAAAGCAAACATTTTGTAGGACTCTCCATTGTTGAAGCTGAATATGTAGCAGTTGTAAGTTGTTGTGCTCAAATGTTGCAAGAAGCAACATTTTGTGGTTCTTAGATTTATGACATAATGAAAAGTTTTTTTATGTTTCCATTTATGTTATATTGTTTTAAATGAAATGGAATTTTGGGGATTTATGGGGAAAGTGAATACTACTAGTTTGAAAATAGATTTTTATTTGAGAAATAGTTTTTAATGTGAATTAAAATTGGATTTAGGTGCTTAAATATGATTTGTGACATCTTTCCCATGAAAGGTGTATTTTTCACTTTTTCTGCTAAATTGGTATTATTTAATGGGGAGTGACATTGTTTTTGATTATTTGGAAATATATCACATACTGGTCATGGAATATTCATTTATTTCAAAAATTACATTTATAGTAAAAAGTGGGGTGTTTTACATCACATGATATGTTTTGGGATTGTTTCACAATAAGTTGTGTATTTCATATTTTCACATAAATGACATTATTTTATGTGAATAGTAAAATGATTGAAATTATGAGAATATTATTACAAATATATTTTAATTGTAATTGTATCCAATGTTTATAAAAATTATGATAAATAGTGTCATTTTTATGGGAATTGGTTTTGGGGTTTATCACCAATGAAAATATTCAAAATTTTTGGGTAATGTTACAATGTTGTTGATGTTGAATCATTTGAAAGTTTATTGGATTGATGTAAAAATGTTTTTTGGGAGTAATATTTTTGTCAGAATGACTTTAATGGTGAATTAAAACATTTTGAGATACCTACATTTCTTGTAGGGTCTTTTAGGACAAGTGAAATAGATGATACAGAAGTGGATTGACCTGATTCTATCTAGCATGTTTTCCAATGAAAACACTAAAAAACTTACCTGATGATGATGGGAGATCACTAGTACTTGGTTGGAGTTTACCTCTAATGGAATGTTCAAGAGAATTATATTTTTCATTTTTTCTATATTGTATTTTTTTCATCGAGGTACGAGGCTCCGACGTCTCGGTAATTCTTGTATTAGGGACATGTCATAGTGATCATCCCTGCTTTTGATATTCACCACAACATATGTTAGTATAATTTATTTACGCATAAAGGTGCTAGTTTTATGGATGTGTTTTAATTAAAATATATTTTTATTTCCTTCCCTTTAAAAATATAATACTATAGTTAAATGTTTTATTTTTTAAAATCCACGTTCAAATGTTTTCATCAAGTATGTTTATATTTTGAATTTTTTCGAGTTAACATTTTATAGTAATGTGATTATTATTTTCCATTAAATAAAATATAAATGTGGTAATTTTTCTATTAATGTAATAACATGGAATCACTTCTTTGTTTGTATCATATGGAGCTCTAGATCACCCCCTAAATGCACCCTCAATTGTATGTAGACCTTGTAGCTCAAGACCTAGGTTATAGAAATGTGTATATCAATGGTAGTCATGGATCTGGATCTTTTTGATCCTATCACTTAGTAGTCTCTGTGGAGGTATCATGAGGGTGATTACGACATTCTTCTTTAATTGAGGTGAGCTGTGAAGTTAGTTCTCGCATTCCCTTTTTCGTTTCGGTATAGTTGTAGTATTGTCATGTAAATTGAATCTATTTTTTAAAACTATTTTATAGATAAGGTCGGGTTATTTTGTTTTTAGCCTTGTTTTTAAATTATGTTGTTTAAAAACTATCCCCAATATGTGTAATCTATTCCATGACACTAGTTTCCATCATATGGAGATAAAAAAAATTTGGGCCATATCGTTGATCTGCTCGATAGTCGGGTTGAATGGAATCATGGGTAGGTTCATGCCATGAATTGTTTTCACTAAAATAATTATAATATAAATTCATCATCGTTATTCACACCACATAAAATAAATTGATGGTGAACATGCTATGTGTCTGATAGAAGTAGTGATATAGAATAACATTCATCTTGAGTAACATTTGATCATGTTACCCATGTATTAATAACACCATTTGAAAATTTTTATATCATAAAATAAAATAAATTTATGTAATAAAATTTAATATTATTTTATATACACCATATATATTAAATGAGTGGTGAATATGACCTACGTCTCACACAAATAAAAGTGATACTTGAAATCCCCATACCTTAAGTAATAATGTCCATCGTTCATGTTCAAGCCTAATCTATAATTAATTTATGTTTTCAATAAATTTTACATTGACCCATATTCAGATATATTAATCAATATTTGAATCTATTATTATTTTATATTATTTGGTTGTTAACAATTCCATGTTAAGTGTTCATTTTGTGTAATAGCCACTTTTTTTCATATATGTTTTGATTTATTATTTTTTGTCATATTATGTTGATTATGATATCCTAATTTATATAATTTAAACCATTATATTAATATTATATATATTAATTATATTTTTTATAACAATATATTTAATATTGAAATAGGTAATGAAATACTTCATTCACGTAGACATTATGCTTCACATACGCATGAATGTTTCTTCAATCCACTTATCATATTTAAAGGGAGAAATCGTAATGTTATATATATATATAATCATATTTATATAGTATCATTAAAATATATCACATATATATTTATAAAATCCATAATACATTCAATTAATTCTGTGAATGCATCACTTCACATAGTAAAGTGGTAGTCTGTCGTACACATGAATGACATTATCATATTATCACAAAATAGAAATCTGGAAGTTATATGTCGTATGAAAAATAAACAATAATAATTAAATCACATAAACAATATATATATTTTTAAAAAATATAATTATATTATTATTCTCATCCTTGAAATTTTGTAATGGAAGATCGAATGACATTATTTCTATGATCGATAGTCTGGCGTACACATGAACAATGACTATGTATCACATTTGATGGATGTCTATAAAGTTAAAATTCATAACCCTAACATAAAAAAATTATTTATATTAAAGATACTTATGTTATAATATAAAATTTTTATCATAACAATTTTAGTGGTTGGATAAGGTAACAAAAAAAATGCATGTAGTTGAACATTAATTCTTCTTCTCGCAACTACTTTTGGTTTCTACAAAGGGTCTTAATTGGTTTGTTTTTCTCCAAATTAAGGAATATATCATTAGTGTGATAAATTATGTGACTTATTTTTTCATTTTATAATCAATAAAAATGTCTTGGGAGGTGTGATGAAGTGGGTTGAGTGAACGACCTTTTGTAGTGGAGGATGAATGGGATTTTAGTAAATTCAAAAGAGTAAACTCTATTGGGTGGTCTTCGTTTACACATATTCCACCAATAATGATAATATTTTGATTTATTAAGATATAATATCTTTATTGGTCCATAAAATAGGTTTCAGTAATGTGTTCAGTCATTTTCATATCTTGTCATTTATGATTAACAAAAATGTTAACACATTTTTCCATTAATGAGAACAATTATTTTGAATGGATTTAAAAAATAACTTCAATAATAATGAATTTAACTTAATATGACATATAAATTATTCTTATTAATAATATTTCCTCAATTTTTACAAAATTAATTAAAATAATTAGATGAAATTAATTAAAAATCGTCTCACTGACATGTCGAGAGAGATGTTTTTTAAATAGAAAATATCCAAACAATTGAAGTGATTTAATATCAAATTTCAGTTTTAATTTAATTAAAATTATATTCATTGGATAAAAATATTTATTATTTATATAAATATAGTTTAAAAAATATTATTTATATGTTAACCATATAAAATATGTGAACAAAAATAAAATCTTTAATAAAAATTCATTATTTTTAAATATTCATCAAAAAATTAAACATCTTTGACAACTAAAAAAACAACACATTAAAATATTTTCGAAATATTTATCTCAAAAATAAATATTATCTTTTATAATTATATTCATAAATGTTTATTAATGTATTTTTAAAAAAGTTTGTCATTAAAAGGGGAGACAACTACCATTATAGATATGCATCTTTTTGTTGAAATTTTTTTAAACATATCATATGCTGATAAAATATATATGATGAATGTAAAATAATTTTATTGAATCTATAATATGATAATTTATTTAAAAAATTGTAATAATTTATATATATATTTAAATAAAATATGTTTGGGCATAATTGTTTTTTTGGAATATGATTTTTGTTATTTTCAAATAGTTTTTACATACATTTATATTTAATTGGACACCAAAATATTCTTTGAATAGATATTAATAAAAATAATAATAATTTGTTTAATTTTGTTCATAAAATCCATTCCAATGGGTAGTAGCAATCATTAATAATAGTATGTCAGTTTTTGTTTAATCATAGTCTTTTGTGTTATGAAACATATAGTTGGAATTGTGTGTAACAAAACCCATAAATAGTATTGAATATAACAAAATTATAATCATTCTTAAATTTAGGGAAATATTCACTTTGAAATGTATATAATGAATGAATAACATGGTGCATCAACTAATTTAGGACAAAACGATATTTTAGTTTAGTTGAAAATAATACTTCAAAAAACGTGTAGTGTCACAATGTTTTTTATCTCATAAGATACCATGTTTGGTTCATGGATGGTTATCCTCTGCACAAAAAATCATGTTGCATCACCTATTAACTTATATTTTTTTAATATTTTTTATGTCAATTTTTATCCACATTCCTATATTTTCATGATGATATCATCCTATAACATGAATTTATGATAGTTTTTATTTTTCATTTCCCTTTTAGGTTTTGTTGAAATAATTTATGACCCACATATACTAAATTCATCCTTTTATGATTTCATTATTTCTATACTGAGATTTATTTCTCACCCCATTTTTCTATACTTTCTCGTGGAATCTCATATTATTTTTATATATCAATTCAATATAATTTCATGATTTAGTGTTTTTAAATAATGTTTTTATACCCATGTTTAATTTTATTCGTTTATGTATAAAATTAATAGAAAAATATAACCCTCAAAATAATTCATGACTTTATTAACCATATCTAGTTGAAAAAATAATGAATTATGTTTTATTAAAGATAATTGAATTCATAAAATTTTATGATCATATGGAAAAATTCGAATGAATTTTTTTTACAACTATCAATATTTTTGAAAAATTATAAATGATTTAAAAAATATAGGTTCTGTAGATTGATGATAAAAACAGACCATTTCCTCTGATGAAGTGTTAATTTTTTAGCTATATTTACAAAAAGAGACATAAATTTGTTTATTATAATTATAATTAATTGGATAGAAATTATAATTATAGAAAATTTGAAATAAAAAACATCCATTATATTATTAAATAAATGTATTTAGTTTATTTTTATTCAACTATACAGGATTTGAGAATAAATCTATCAACTATGTTAAAATAAATTATAGTATTCAAAATAAATAAAATTGAAAAAAATTGAAAGTAAATTCAATTCTATTCCTATGTAATATATATTTTATTCATTGAAGGAAAGAGAATATTTTTTTGTTGGATATAATGAATACAATGGGTATATACTGATATCTCTCTCATTTTTTTCTTAAATTTCTTGAAAATAGAAGAATCTAAAGGTGAATAAGAAATATTTTGTATCCTAGATATACGTTAAATAAATTAATAATATTAAAATTTATATTATTTAGAGTATTTTATCATCCCCTGGGACTATTAATATGAGTTTTATCAAGAATATAATTTTTTGAATTTCTGCAACAATTCAAAATGGAATTGGTAGAGCATTAAAATCAAATGGATCAAAATGGCTATCGAAAGTTGTGATAAATTTTGTAAAATTATTTTCATTGTTTTTATGGATGATGATATTTTTTTTACTGTAATATATTTTTTAACGAGTTTTTGGATGTTATATTCAATTTAAAAAGTTTTAAAATTACTATATTGTATCTTATTATTAGATAAATAACTAATGTAAATTCATACCTGGTAATCAAAAAGGTGAATGGTTTTAAAAATATTGTACAATAGGATAACAGGTTATGGCTCTAAATTCATTGTCATATTCATTAAACGATCATATAAAATTTTACGGAAACAAATGTTTCTTTATATATAAAATAATAAAATATTAATAAATGAATTTTTTATTCATTCTTATGAGGTAAGACTTATGTCAACCCTTCCCCAATAAAAAATAATCTTGTATCAACAATTATAATTTTATTCCACACTAATGATTGTTGTCTAATTGAATAGGATAAACCATATGGTTAGAAGTAATTCCTTTATTCGATGACTATATTATTATATGTTATGACATGTTTATAAAATAAAAATACGATGTTTTGGACTTCATAAGTAGTTTATGAGGAATGGGAAAGGTTGAAATATAAAAAATAATTAATTTTTTAATTTTTTTAAATAATGACTAAATTTAAATCCATTTAAATTATAAATTAGTAATATAATAATAGGATAAATCATGGGGATATTGCAGTGAGAAATCCCCCGCATAATGGAGTAATAGAAAGAAGTAACAACATAGTAAATAATATTTGCTTATAATTACTAATATAAAGTGGAATCTTTTTCTACTATTAAGAAAATTTATTCCATGTGGATATTTGTACTCAAAACTGAACATTTAATAGTCCTAAAGGTGAGAGAATTTATTATGAAACACAACATCCTTGGAAACCCTCTATTAAAAATTTCAATGCATTGAGAAGAAAACGTATCAGTCAAAATAAGGAATTAAATCAGTGAAAATGTAGTATACAATGGATGATAGTATATTTCTAGGATACTCCTCGAAGATTAATAACTATAAATGTGTAAATTTAATATTCATTAAAGAAATTATAAACAATGATTTAATGTTTTTTCAAACATATAATAATGGAATTATATAAATTGTTTCCATATTAACTAATTGAAGGAGAAGAATAAATATATTTGGATTTAATATAGTTTAATAATACATTGATTAAAGATTATTGTGAGGTTATATATAATGAATATAATTTTCATAAAATGATTCATGTAAATATTGAATCTTGAATAAAATTAATTTGAGCTGATCTAGGAAATATTATTAAAAAAATATACACAAAAATTTATATAGAAGATGAAAAAATTATATCAGACTCGTATATTATCAAAAATAAAACCAACTTTAATATAATAATAATAAAAGTGGAATCATGGGAGAAATCCATAAAAAAGAGTTAGTAAAAATAGACCTTAATCAAACAAGAGATCTTATATATATATATATACATACATATATATGATAACAAAAATGGTAATAAATTGGACTGTAAAAAATTATTGTCAGACATTGATTATTCGTAAGGAATGATGTGAGGATCATGTTTCATGGATTTGAACTGGTTGGAGGATTGGATGTTAATGATATATTCTCTCTGGCGAATATAATGGAGTATATTATTCAAATTACAAAAATGGTTGTTTGATGAATGTTCATAATCCTCCAAATATATGTAATGATTGAAATTCATAATGTAATATTTAATAAATATTTATTCATTGTTCAAATAGTTTTATTTCATATTATGAATGATGATATAACAGTTTTATATTATAAAAAGTCATTATAAGGACTAAATCAAGAAATATATACATAGTGTTCTTGATTGGATATATTATTATTGAAAATTGATGTTTAAGAGAGGATGAGTTGATCACAACCTTTATGTTACGGTCTCTAGTGAATATTTTTTCATGGTGATATTATATGTGGATGATATTGTATTTATAGGCACCATGATGAATTTGGTTCCCATGTTTTCAATGTTGATTAGTTAAGTATTATCAATATTATAAATTATAGAGTTAATTTACTTTATATGGTAGAAATTACACCAATAAGATATGATTACATTACTCACATAGGTAAAATTAGACATATGAGTTTTAATTATATTTATAATAGAATGAGGAAAAATTATTTAACCTCCAATAAACTATCGAATAATAATTTTAAAAAATGATATTATCATATTATATTTATTTGACTGTAAATTTATTATATAAAAGGAAGACCAGATATCATCTATACGGCGTGATTTGAGACCTTAATTCATCATATTCCAAAGGAATAAAATCTTTAGAGAGTGGAAGTAAATATATAAAATTTTTATTGAGTATTGAAATATGGGGTTGTTTCGAAGGATATAGATTATATCAAGTATTTGACTTATTTAGATGATGGTTGGTCTAATGATATTGTGTGTCAAAAATTCGAAAGTCATAGATAATTAATGAATATAAAAAATAGTTATAGGAAGAAATATATTAAATAAGACTCTTCTCATTTTATTATAGTAGAAATATAGTATATTTAGGTTTCTATGGTATGGATGCAACAAATATGTATGTAGAAATAACATGAATTTCATTGTAAAATATTGCAAATTCCATAATGATTGAATTTGACAAAAATGAATTAGTGAGTTGATATGGAATCTAGTATGTCATTATTGAATAAAACACATTAGATATTGATTGTAATAACATAATATATAATGTTGAGTGAAAGGTGTTTTCAAACTAGAATTTCTATAAACATAAAAAAATTAGAAGGTGTATAGTTACAAAATATAGCTTCTAGAATCACTAGTAGAACCATAGATTTTAACTAATCTCTAATAATTATGGGATAAATATTACCCATTATACCATTGTATATGTTTCATTATTGGGATATTTTTTTTATTTTTTTTTGGCTATAAAAATATTGTTGGATACACTATCCAATATTATTAGATGTTGATGGATTATAATCAAAGGAGATAATTTTAAAAAAGATGGATGTATATTTTCAGTTATTTTTCTATGATTATTTTTGACTCAATTATGTTAACAGATTTTTTTAATAGATATCTTCATGGAAATGTTGTTTTGTAATGTAATTGTTAGGACCATTTTAATTAAATTGTCAATAGTAATAAAATCCAAAATAAATATAATATATATTAATAAATAAAGGGAGTCAATGATTCATGGAATAATATATATATATATATATATATATGAAGGTCTAAAAACATAAATGGTCCACTAAAAACATACTCCAAATATGGAGGTTTTTCAAAAATCAGTTTATAAGATCATTAGGTTTTCAATCAAATTGAAATTATTGGTGACACTTTTAGAAATCAAATGATGTTGTTTGTTATGATTTGAAGAATACGTTTAAGTACAATATGATCTCATGTTATTGATGATTTAGAAACAGTTCAATACTATGAAAAAAAGTTATAACCATGAATGTTGTTGTAGTTAAAGAAATCATTATAATAATATAATGGCTAATATTTTTGATTTCCAAATAATAGCATTTTGATCACTGATTATTTAAAAGAATAATTTCTCTTAACACATAAAATTATTTCCATGTCGTGGAATTTTATGTCATATAATTCTATTTATGTAATGAGACCATGAATCTCGTCTTTAGCAATTCAATTAGTCCATGAACAATAATGATCCAGCTATTTTGAAACTCTTAATAGGACCCCTCAATGAAAATTCAATCCATGCAATAACAAAATTTATGACCATATAAATCGATAATGGAAACTCCATGTTATATTGGTATGAAAAATAGGGGATGTGAGATGACTATTAAACAACAATCTCGTTGAAAAACAACAAATGATCTAACTGTAAAGACCGGGAAATTTCAAGGAAATTTTTTTCTTAATTTTCTTGGAATTTTACAAGAACGCAGTTTCTAACGGCGCCTGATTCCGAGGCCAAGTGTGCCTGGAATTAATTTCCGAAGTTTGGCTTGGGTACATTCAGTGAACGAACAAGCAGGAATTTCTAACTATTGAACCGGTGCTCAGAATCGAATTCTGAGGGCACCGATGAACTCGTAGCGCCGATTTTTGCTTAAGAACTCTTGTTCCGGAGATGCGTTTACACGAGTGTTGATAATAAAAATTGTGGAAGTTTATTTTATAATTACACTACAATTTTTATTAACTTACTCTATGTGTTAGCTCATGGTGGAAGTTGGGTAACCACCCAACCTCCCTTGGGAGGTTATGAGGGTGGTGGGGCCCACACTAACCCCACCTCTTAATATCCTCTAAAACCCCTCAACTCCCACTTAAATGATTTTAACTTAGTTATAAATTATGTCTTAAATGAGTTGAATTTAATGTGGTGAGTTGTGTGAGTCTTTTGAATTTCAAAAACTTGAATTTCAAAAGCCATGTGAAGTTAATAAAATAAGTGGAGATATTATTTCTTTTGGTTGGGTTGTGTTGTTTGAGAGCTTTTGGAAAAAAAGGCTTAGAAGTCTTGAAGTTTTTCCATCCTCTTGACAAAGAACGCGAAGAACAATCGGACATTGATGAAGAATGCCACGTTCTCGGGAACCGTCTTCCGCGACGCCATACCCGCAACACCGACGACGTCTTCTTCCGCGACTTCTCTTTTCGTGACGCCGAATCTCGTCACCTCTTAAATCAAGGTAGGGGTTTTAACTTTTTAATGTTATGTGGATCTCTCCTTCAAACTTGAAGGTTTATATTTGTTAGGCCCTGATTCCAAATCTTTTTATTTAATTTAAAATATTGTGAAAGTTTATCGTTCATTAAAGGCCGATTGCTATCAATTTAACGTGAGGAGTTCGGACCGCAAAAACTCAGCCGACCCTCCTCCTTTTTATTCGTGTTGAATCTTTGTGATTGGTTCGGGAAGGCATGGTGTCGTCTCACCACGCGGATTCAAGAAGAAGGAAATGCACGGCACCGTCGCGCCGTGCCGTTGAAAGATTTCACGAAAGCGACGATGTCGCGTCGCGACGAAACAAGTCGAAGGCGTCGCGGCCAGAGCAGGGCCACGGCGGAAGGGGCGCGGTACCGTCGCACTGTGCCGGACGGCAAAGACCGCAGCCCGTTCCGGACCGCGGCAGAACGAGAAGACCGGCGGCCAGCCAGGCCGCCGGTGTCGGAAGCCGGAGAAGAGGACTGGCCTTGGCCGGTCCTGTTGAGAGGGAGCCGGCCGGCCAGGTCGGGCCGGCCGGGATGGTGAAACCTGGGGGAAATTAATCCCCCGACCAGTAATTAAACGGCCCCCCATAATGAGGGGGCCGTTTTCACAAAGGGGGGCAGGCCCCCCCCCATTTTCTCGAAGGAAGGCCCACATGTGAGGGGGGCATTTTTTTAAGGCGCGGTAGGTTGCCGCGCCGCCAGCTGAGCAAAGGAGGGGGCTTTGCCCCATGCGCGCGGTGCTCACGCAGCACCCGGACCGTGCCGCCATGTCGGACCGCGCCGCCGCGCCGGACCGCGGCGCCGCGCTGGCCTTCGCCGCTGGGCTGGGCCGAGCTTCCGGGCCGGGCTGGGTCTTCGGGCCGGGCCGCCGCCCGGGCCGGTTCGACACGGTTCGGCCGACCCAGGGGGGATCGGGCCGGGCCCAGACCCCCGTTTTCGGACCACTTTCAATCAAATTCCCGTAACATGGGCTATGGGCCTCCAAACAACTCGCCGTCAGCAGGAACACGATCCTTGGATCGATACGGTCGTTTCGGTATATTGCACTCAAGGTTTCGGAGAACTTTGGGTTCGGCCAGGTTGGTTCGTACACGAAACCAACCGGGCCCTCGGAGCAGAAACACTCGTAACTTGAGTTCCGGACGTCCGATTGACGTGTCGTCAACTTTGATGGAATCCTCTAAGTGAGACAGAACATTTGGCATACTCCGCTCGAGGTTTGGATGCCATCGGAGTGCAGTCAGGTTGGTTCGCTTACGAAACCAACCGAGCCCCTGGAACGAAAAAGCCAATAACTCACAGACCGGGCGTCCGATTGACGCGCCGTCTGTTTGGTTGAATTCCTCTTGATGAGACGGAACTTTTGGCATACTCTGCTCGAGGTTTGGATGCCATTGGAGTGCGGTCGGTTTGGTTCTCTTACGAAACTAACCGGGCACCTGGAACGGAAAAGCTGATACCTTTCTGACAGAACTTCCGTTTGACGAACCGTCAGCGGAGTTGGTGATCTCGTTGAAAAACGGTCCCTATGAGTATACCCTATGAGTGTTCGGGGTATAGTTGAGTTACGGCCGGTTTGGTTCGCACACAAAACCAACCGGGCCCCTGGGACAAAAAGTCTAATAACTCACAGACCGGGCGTCCGATTGACGCGTCGTCTGTTGCGTTGAGACCCCTACAACGAGGCGTTCCTTTGAGATACATCTTTGTGGGACTTTGTGATACTTGGAGTATCGACCAGTAGCTCGTGGAGAGGACCCTCCCGGAGACCAGCGTGCGGAGTACGGATACCTTGTTGCCTACTGAGACCTGACGACTGCTTGACCGACTCGACTAGCCCAGTGGACGGAGCCCCTGGTATTTGGCGACAGACCCACGACAAATGGAGCGCCCAGTAGTAGGCCGCAAACCCACGGTACTCGACAGGAGGAGTACCTCTGTAGGCTATTGGGGGGAGCGCCCGGTATTTGGCAACAGACCCACAGCGGACGGAGCGCCCGGTAGTTGGCCGCTGACCCACGGTACTCGATAGGAGGAGTACCTCAGCAGTCTTATGATAGTGAGCAGTACCTCAGAGTCGTGACAGGACCACTGTACACTCCAGAGATGGAGCTCTTCAGCAGTTACGGTTTCGATAAGGAAAATCCTGGTTTGAGCTGAGACTTTTGACCTTTGTGTTTACCTCATGATTGAGATGGGTCACTTGATAACTTAGGTATATGTATGGGCATATATCTGGGTAGTGGTTATCCGTTGATTTCACAATCCCTGTGTTTCTTCATGATTGAGATGAGTTACTTCATAACTTAGGTATATGTATGGGCATATATCCAAGTAGAGGTTATCTATTAAGATCTTATTGTGGTTATCCTTGTTGGTTTAGTGAGACCTTGAGGGTCTCAAGGTCCCTACTGAGTATCGTTATACTCACCCTTGCACGGGCTATGCCCGCACCTCGTTGTGTTGGTTGTAGACGACAGACAGCATTGATCGTGTTTGAGGCTTGCAGACCAGGACGGTACCTTGAGGTGGACCACTGGGCGGGACGTACTCGGAGCGGACGGCGGGACCTGAGGAGTTGTGGAGCTATCTGTACCCACCCTTCAGGTGGGATTTCCAGAGGACGACTCGGCGTAGCTGCTTTTACTTTTTCAGTTGCTGTTTTCCTTTTCGAGTTGTACTTTACTTTCAATTGGGGTTTGTATACTGGCCCTTTTACTTTTCCGCAATTATAGTTGTACTCTGCTTTCACTTAGTTTTTACTTTCCGCTTGCTTACTCTGTGGTGCTTGTTTACTTTACAAAGGCAATGCCTTCCCTTTTTACCGGGATTTATACCTTGGTGCTAGTCTCCAGCCCCTGGCCTATGGAAGGCAGGCTTTGGGTAGTCACGGCACGGGCCCCGAGGATGGGTCGTGACAAATTAGAATCAGAGAAGTTCGGTTCTACCGCTGAACTTATAACTCTGATGTTTCTTTCTCTGAAGCAATAGTGTTAAGAGTACCGAGTGTCGTTTTCAGTGCAGGGAGTCCAGTGTTGGTGCGGGCGGCCGACGTATCCATACACCAGGACCCTGACAACGGATTTCCGACTTTGTGCACGAAAACACTGATTGCGTGTGTGTTTTCCAGAAGTTTTATTTAATGTCAGCTCAAACCATGTCATCTCACCAGGTATAAATCGTTTGACCGTATCACATTGTTCCTTTCAGGATGCCTCCCAATGGACGACCAGCTAGAGCCCTGAGAGTGGTGCGTACTGACAGCCCACCGAGCGACGAGGCCTCAGTACAGGGCCATATCCCAGTTGAGGTACCAGCGGAGGCACCAGCGGTACTACTACCCATTGGGCCACCGATGCCACCAGCCCCAGTAGCAGAGGATGCACGTCGCTTGAGCGCACTTAATGAGTTCTAGCACCAGAGGCCACCTAGGTTCCAGGGAGGGACGGACCCGCAGGCGGCTGAGGATTGGCTGGAGGCTGTGGTGAGAGTCTTCAGGCTACTGGGGACGCCGACAGATTTCATGGTGATCCTTGCTTCCAGCCTTCTTCAGGCAGCAGCAGGCAGATGGTGGAGCCTGATTCTTCAGATGCATGACGAGGCGACGCATCTATGGGCAGACTTCGAGAGCCTGTTCCGGGCAGATTTTTTACCAGCCACCCTTCGAGCGGTGCATATACAGGAGCTACTTCAGCTGCGGCAGGGCAGCATGTCAGTGGCACAGTATTCAGCGATGTTCACAGACCTCTCGCGCTACTCCACATGTATGGTACAGGACCAGTTCTTTAGGGCCCGAACCTTCGATCAGGGGCTCAGGCGAGATATTAGAGATTCTGTTCTTTCTCACAGCATTCCAACCCAGACAGGGGTGTTGGAGAGAGCCCTCTTAGTGGAGAGTTTCCTTGATGAGCAATCTCCACCAGCATGACCCACCACTAGCTGGCTTGCAGCAGGGTCTTCTACAGCAGACAGTAGACAAATGACGCAGAGGTCCAAGAGGACCAGACCTACCGGTGGCTGACTGCACGGCTCAGGTTCAGGTGTGTGGGGAAACCGGGGTGGAGTCAGAGCCAGATGTGCCGAGAGTGGACAGTGTTACTCCAGCGGCAGAATGGGTCACATGGCACGTGACTGTCCGACCCGCCATGCAGATGACCAACAGTTAAATGAAGAACCTCCGAGGTAGAGGCAGAGGTTCTATCAGGGCGGACCGCAAGGAGCAGGCGGCCATGGCAGAGGAGCTGGCCATGCAGTTGGAGGTGGACGACGCTTCGGGATGTTGCCACCACCACCACCAGGAGGCCCACCCCGACCGCAGGGTACAGGAGGACATGGGAGAGCTCAGCTTCAGGCATCTGAGATCTACGGTCATGGAGCTCCGGAAGCAGATGGACAGGAGCGGGACTAGCTTCCGACCTGGAGGCTATTGATCCTAGTGCTTCTGGTTTTGTTGATATCTGTCTGTAGTTGCTTTGTGTCTTGTACTATGAGTTGCAAAAATAAAAAGACACTTATCTTTGTTTGCTTTCCAGTCCTTTTGTTTTATTGATACTGAGTGGTCCCGGATAAGACTTTTGACTTGACCCTTACTTTCGAGTTTTCTACTAAAGGAGACCTAGTGACCACACACTGGTGCCGACAGTGTGACTCGACCATTGGAGGCGAGATTGACAGTTGGATCTCTTGGTAGTTACGTCGAGCCCTTACGACGTCATCCATGGAAAGAATGCATTGTTAATGTCAGGATTGACAGTATTAGGCAACGAATGTGGTTCATCCAGGGGATGAGACCGGATTTCTCTTATCGGCAAAGAAGAAATCATAGCAACTCTTGTGAGACTAGAGAAGGTCCAGGTCATCCAAGAGCGGATGAGGATGGAAAAGGGCCGACAGAAGCCTTATGTTGATAGGACTTTGAGGCCTCTAGAGTACGAGGATGACCATCACGTCCTTATTCGAGTCTCACCACGACGAGGTTTACGGAGATGTGGCCAGGGAGGCAAGTTATCTCCGAGGTTCAACGGACCTTTCTAGGTCCTCAGCTGGGTAGGCGAGGTGGTTTACCACTTAAACCAACCACTTCAGTTGCAGTAGGTGCACGATGACTTCCACATATCTCAACTGAGGAGATACGTGCTCGACCCTTTGAATATCATCAACCATGAGGAGCTGGACGATGGTGATGGGGTGTCTTTAACGGAAGTTCTAGTGGGGATCGAGGATCGACATGAGCAGATCCTACAAGGACGGTCGATTCCTCTTGTGCATTTTCTTTGGCAGTACGGAAACCTCCATCTGAGCACATATGAGCGGAAGGCTCAGATGCGTGCTCTGTATGGCTTTTGTGACCCTAGTTTGTGTTGAATCTCTTCGGGGACGTAAAGCCCTGAGGTGGGAGTAATGTAAATTCCTGGAAATTTCAAGGAAATTTTTTTCTTAATTTTCTCGGAATTTTACAAGAACACAGTTTCTGACGGCACCAGATTCTGAGGCCCAGTGTGCCCAGAATTAATTTCTGAAGATTGGATCGGGTACGTTCAGTGAACGAACGAGCGGGAATTTTTATCTTTTGAAACAGTGCTCGGAATCGAATTCTGAGGGCACCGATGAACTCGCTGCGCCGGTTTTTTCTTAGGAACTCCTTTTCCGAAGTTGCGTTTACACGAGTGCTGATAATAAAAATTGTGGATGTTTATTTTATAATTACACTACAATTTTTATTAACTTACTCTAAGTGTTAGATCATGGTAGAAGTTGAGTAACCACCCAACCTCCCTTGGGAGGTTATGAGGGTGGTGGGGCCCACATGAACCCCACCTCTTCATATCCTCTAAAACCCCTCAACTCAAACTTAAATGATTTTATCTTAGTTATAACTTATGTATTAAATGAGTTGAATTTAATGTGGTGACTAGTGTGAGTCTTTTGAATTTCAAACACTTGAATTTCAAAATCCATGTGAAGTTAATAAAATAAGTGGAGAACTTATTTCTTTTGGTTGGGTTGTATTGTTTGAGAGCTTTTGGAAAAAAAGGCTTAGAAGTCTTGAAGTTTCTTCATCCTCTTGACAATGAACGCGAAGAACAATCGGACATCGACGAAGAACGCCACGTTCTCAGGAACCGTCTTCCGCGACGCAATACCCGCAACACCGACGACGTCTTCTTCTGTTACATCTTATTTCGTGATGCCACATCTCGTCACCTCTAAAATCAACGTAGGGGTTTTAACTTTTTAATCTTTTGTGGATCTCTCCTTCGAACTTGAAGGTTTATATTTGTCGGGACTTGATGTAGAGACCCGTATCTTGACGTACATTGACATTACATTACTTTTGCGAAATACTTAGTACATTACAAAAACACACACACAAGGACCGTAATAGTTTAGTGTCTTTGGAAACTCGGACTATAATCTTCTAATCGTGGTGAAAGATCTTCAAAATCTCCCATAAAGATCTCCCTTTTTTTTTACCTAAAACCTTTCTTTATATCCTGGGGAAAAGAAAACATAAAAGGGTGAGCTCAAATGCTCAGTAAGGGTAAAAAAATTAAATATCACATCATATTCATAAGAACATAACATTTTGGAAATCATAACCTGCAAAAGAGAGCATAATTTCATAATCATGGGATAAATTATGGCAGTGAAAAAGTAATCCCAATAATCATAACATAAAAAATGAAACTTTGTGGCATACACACATAATCATAGAGAATCATTTCTTGTTAGTCAAGACTAATTTCCAAGACTATCTTAGTGGACAAAGTCCCTTTCTGAATCGAGTAACCCTCGTTTCAGTCCTGTTTCACTGAACCGGTATAACCTACCGTTCCAGCCCTGTCTATCTCATGAGATATAAAATCTTTACCCAATGCATTGGAGGGAGATATAGGTCCCACCCATCTTATAATGAATCCTTTCTTATGTGTGCCACATAATCATAAAACATACATCATCGCATAACACATGTAACAAAAATGGGATTCTTGAAACATCATGACATCATAAATCAATTCATATAAGATAAAGGAATTCATAAAAATAATTCCATCACAACATGAACAAATCAATTTAATAATAGGGATAAAAACAGAACCCTTTATTATCTTAGATTGAAAATAATTTTGATAAAACACTTGAACTCCATTCTTGAGGAAAATATCCTTTCTTCTTCAAAAAAACATTTTTTCCTTTCATAACATGTCATACAACTTTAAAATAAAAGAAGTTGATTAAAAATAAACTTGAAAAATTGTAAAGAAAGCTTCTTGGAAACAATGTTTTAAAAATCCATTCATGCCTTATAAGTTAAAAAAAACATTCTTCGTACTTTTGTCGGAAAAGTCAAAAAGTACCTCGTATGACAAAAGATTCCTTTCATAGATATTACTAAAAACTCACCGAAGGGTAAAAATGGATTTAAACAATTGTAGGTGGATGGAAATAATATTACATTTTGATGAAACATGGATGTGGATGATAAAATACACCCCAATAAATACTTACGAATAAACAATCTCGGATAAAAATGAGATTGTGATATTTCCCTTACATAGGTCTGATTTGCTTTTTACGTGTCCGAAGCTCTTGTATAATGGTTTAAATAATGTCATTGACTTATTACAGAATCATATTTATTGTTATGATATCATATATGGTTCACTTATGACATTATATTACCCGTTCTTTTGTAAATTCCATGTTAAAGAAGCGTTTTGGGTAAAATCGTTTCTTTTATCGTAGGTGTTTTGACTTGTTGTTCTTGACATTATTATTACTTATATCATGATTTAATTACTTCCAGAATATAAAATATGATTTATATGTCATATATATTCAGTATATATCTATATATATAATAGATAGATAAATGAAATGAAAAACACCGTTCATGGAGATGGTAGTCCGTACGTACGCATGAACGCTGTTTTCCTTTCCCTATTGTCTTGAATGGAAGTAAGTAGATGACATACATATATATATATATACATAAATCCAGTAGCTTTATAATGTCATATATTTCATTATTATTTCTTATATATTGTTTATAATCATTCTTAAATGGTTAACATGGAGAATGAATCTCATCGCGTCGTGGAGACGGTAGTCCGTACGTACGCACGAGCGATGATATCATTTCCATAAATATTGAATTGAATTGGAGTGGATTATACAATATATCATAATCAATATGATGTTTTAATAACTATGTATAGTTATTCTTTACACCATTATACCCATCCATGTAAGGTGGTGGTGGAAAATAGATTACACCACGGCGTGGAGACGGTATTCCGTACGTACGCACGTGCGGTGATTTCTTTTTCCGTAGGATGGATAGATGGTGAAATAGGGTTGTTTCATACATATAATAACATATCAGTATATGAGTGATACTGATCTTATTACTTCATAATGAAACAACCTAAGAAGAAGAAGTGGAAGAAGAAATAAAGATGAAATAATTGGTAACTGTAATTACCTCTTCTTTGAAGCGCCTCTTTGAGACCTCCTCTTAGGGCACTAAAATTGGTCTTTGAGGAAGACCAGAACCTCTAGGATGTTTCTAGGGAAGTGTAGAAGAGATTTTGTCAGGGTTTGGCCGAGCTTGAGTGCTCAAATTGGTGTGAGGAGGAGGGGGAGGAGGTTCCCTTTTATAAGGGAGGAGAGGGGCACCTTAGGAATATCTGAAAATATTATTTTATATTAAAGTAAAAAATTGGTTTATAATGGTTCCAAAGTGACTTATTTCGAAGCTAAAGTGGGGATGGGTCGAAATCCTATCAACCAATAGGATTTAGACAAGTTTAGGTTCTTATTTTAACCTTATCAATTAGATTTAACTCTAAGTTAAATAATTTATCTTTTACCGTGTCTTTTTGTTTTCTTTCACTATATGGTTAATACACTTACTATAACATGCCAAACGAACCCCAAATTGTTTATTATTAATATATATATCCTTATCTAAGTCATTTGGCCGAACCTTAGATTTTTAGGAATAAAGTAACAATTAATAATATAATATTTGATTTAAAAACTATTTTGTGTCAATTTTGACACTATTTGATATATGATTTTTTTGAAAGTCATAACAGAATTATATGTTAGAACCAAGTTGATTAAATCAACACTAATATATCATAGTAACCTATAAAATTAGTGTAATTCATAAAAAGTCTCAAATTACATTCATTTGAGTATTTATAACATCAATTATGTTAATATTTCCTTAAAAGGGTAATTACTGCATCATCGTTGTGTCATAAATAAATTACTTTATTTAAAGTATAAAAATTATAAATAAAATATAATTATATAGGAAATCTTTTTAGCTTTCTAATGAATATTTATAGTCGAATTTATCTTATGTATAACCCCATATTAAAAATGTTTTAGTGAATAAACTTTGATTTTAACTCTTTTAACTCTTCTTTGAATTAAATAATAATAAATGTCCTAATCTAATCCAAGTGGGCCTAAATGGTCATATGTTATTCCTAAGCTTGTTTTTGGTCGAATTACACTTGTCCAATAGAATTAGGACATGTTTTAGGGTAATAGTAATTTCATATTTACCCTTAGTTACCCTATTTGCTATTAACTGCGGTAAAAAAAAGTAAAAAGTTACAATTCACCAAAAAATTATTTTTATCTCATTGAACCACATTTTATTTACTGATATCAACCGTGTCTGTCGGATTTTTGAAATTCCATTCACAGAAGCGGTAAAATTAAGTTTTATGCAAAATTCAGTTTTTAACCTACCACTTAGTAGTTTCACTATTCATCAAAAATTGATGTTTTTTCAGAACAATGCCAAAATTTCATCCTAAGCTATATTTCATATTCCGAATTCAAAAATGAAGTCTATTTGTCCAAATTCATAACATAAAAGTTGCATTAATTAATTTTTATAATTAAATCCCGCTGTTAAAACAAATAGCGTGTTTTTAAGAAACAATATCTATCAAAAGATTGACACTTGATTATGTCTTGTTTAAATGTAAAATTACATCCAATGACCAACATTGTATTAAATTGTAAAAATATATTCTAAATATACTTTAAAACTACTCCAATTAATAATTTATCACTATTAATTATTTCGATTAAAAAAGTTGTTTTTTAATTATAATTTAGTAATTTTCACTATTCATCAGAATATGAAAGTTATCCGAAATGTACCAAAATTTCACCTTAGGCTAAATTCGATACTCCGAATCCAAAAATGAAGTTCATTTTGAAAAATAAGATTTACAGAATTTTAAAAAGTGGTTATTACTATTCATACCGGCTAGTTTTAATAATATTTTAATAGCATATCGTTGTTTAGTGAAACTCGGTATTGCGTATTACACATGTTATCGAGGAAGGTCGCGATTGCGTGTAATGCAAGGCAAGTCAAGGATGCGTGTTGTGCAAGCTCCTTTTGGTGTAGCGTACAAAACAAGACATTAATAAAATTAAATAGAATATTTTTTATAAAATCTTGGGCTGTTACATTCTACCCCCCTTAAAATGAATTTCGCCCTCGAAATTCGTCGGGGTTATAAATGGTTTACTATTTGAAAGTTTCTTTAATAGAAACCCACATCATAAAAAGGAATATCAAAACCAATCTTTAAAAACAAAAGTATGAAATGTAACGGTTACCCAAATAAACTAATCATTGGGTTTCCACATAGGTGAAAATATGGATATGGAAGAGAAATCTAAACATCATGTTCTGATGGAGAGTGGTAGAGAACATGGCTATGGAAAAGCCAATAATCACAAATCCATAAATTAGGGACGATCTAAGGTACCATTCGATTCATCAGGTATAAGATCACTAGGACAACATTTTTGGTTTTCAAGATCATTTCCCTAAAGTTGAGAATTGGAATAAATACTTTCTTTATTTTGGTACAATATCACTATTGTTCGTGCCTAGAACAATTTCCACTTCATCTCTTAAATAAATGAAGTTGAATTTGTTATTCGTGAAGTGTTAGCAGATCATGTGATAGAATGACGGGTCATTCCATCTGTCTCAAACAAAAGGTTAGAAAAAATTATATACATAAGCCGATCTATAGTGAGATTAATCATATATAGTTCTTAAAATGGACTTATACTTCATATATCATACTGCTTAATATAATAAAACTAGTTTCTACTAAACAGGGACTTCCTGTAGGCCAGTGGTAGGCGATAAAGGCCAGTCGCACTTTGGTTGTGGGTTCGATTCCCACAGCCTTGTCCGAAGCGATGGGCTGTCGCCCGTCCTACAGGTTGTCCTTTTTCTAAAATTATATTACTATAACATCCCATAAATAATATCAAAAAAACTTCTATCCTTAAACAATACTAACTTTTGTCCAACATAATCCATTCCAATCTTTAGGATTATCCATAATATTGCAATCCACTCTCATAACATAGTGAAAACGATTACCAGAGATTTAATACCATCGTCAATTCCCATATATCATAAGATATGTTTTGTTGGTTACATTCCAAACATTCAAAGTCCTTAACCATGTATTCTCTTGAATACCTTTGTGAAAACATGAATTCAGTTAAAAGTTAACATCTTCCACATACTAAAATCTTCAAAATTCTATATACTCAAACCATGATATCACTTAGTCCTTATATCAATCATGAGCTCATGAATACATTCAAACATCTCATTATCGTCTTATCCCTTCATTATGCACATATCATCTACATTCCAAAAATATCTGAATAACCTTTCATGGATACTTGTACCATTAATCATATACTTTCAAAACTCAAGGAAAGACAACAGTGTAACAATCCTTAGATGTCTTTTTATCCCATAGTACCATGAGATTACTTATACAACATTACACATGATAAACATGTAATCATTCCACTACATTCTTAAACCATTGACTGAGCTTCAACAATTCTTTCATCTCACATATCATTTGTAGTCTCATCATCATCATCCACATAAATACTACCCATATGACCATACTGATTTTCTTCATGAGACTTTCCCTTAGGGCATTTGTTTGCATAATGCCCATACATTCCACATTTAAAACACTTAACCATTTTTGATGTCGTAGCAATACCATTATCTCCATCCATGGTGTTAACCGACCCTTTTCCTTTGCACTTACTTGCTTTGTGTCCTTATTTTCCACACCCAAAGCATCTTCCAGTTCCCTTGAAACATTCTCCTTGATGCCTCTTCCCACATGATTTACATAGGGGAAATTGAACTCTCTTTCTTCTATGATCATCATGAAACTCCATCATTCTCTTATTAGCCGAGTCAGGAAACTTACCAAATTTTACTTTATTGATCATATTATGAGATTGTTGATTCGGCATAATAATGATCTTTGGACTTCCAAATCCCATTTCATTTGGTTGCTCATGAAGAATATCATTCCATCGTCCATCATATTCTCTATTATCGTGAATCATCTTGTTTCCAGCCATTTTCTAAAACCCAAAATGAATAGTGTGAGAGGCAAAAATCATGCTAGGGAAAACAACATAATAAAGGGGGAGTACCTTCAATATCTAACATCTTAGGTTTAATTCTATGATCGTTAGCGTATTTCTAGTACTATAACTTATACGTCTACTTATCCATAGGGACATCCCTAGACATACCGTAGAAATATCTCTAGGGATCTCATAACGTTTTCGCATCCTAGTTTCCAAAGGTTGACTAAACCTTTCCTCTGATACCAACTGTAGAGACCCGTATCTTGACGTACATTGACATTACATTACTTTTGCGGAATACTTAGTACATTACAAAAACACACACACAAGGACCGTAATAGTTTAGTGTCTTTGGAAACTTGGACTATAATCTTCTAATCGTGGTGAAAGATCTTCAAAATCTCCCATAAAGATCTCCCTTTTTTTACCTAAAACCTTTCTTTATATCCTGAGGAAAAGAAAACATAAAAGGGTGAGCTCAAATGCTCAGTAAGGGTAAAAAAATTAAATATCACATCATATTCATAAGAACATAACATTTTGGAAATCATAACCTGCAAAAGAGAGCATAATTTCATAATCATGAGATAAATTATGGCAGTGAAAAAGTAATCCCAATAATCATAACATAAATCATGAAACTTTGTGTAATACATACATAATCATAGAGAATCATTTCTTGTTAGTCAAGACTAATTGCCAAGACTATCTTAGTGGAAAAAGTCCCTTTCTGAATCGAGTAACCCTCGTTTCAGTCCTGTTTCACTGAACCGGTATAACCTACCGTTCCAGCCCTGTCTATCTCATGAGATATAAAATCTTTACCCAATGCATTGGAGGGAGATATAGGTCCCACCCATCTTATAATGAATCCTTTCTTATGTGTGCCACATAATCATAAAACATACATCATCGCATAACACATGTAACAAAAATGGGATTCTTGGAACATCATGACATCATAAATCAATTCATATAAGATAAAGGAATTCATAAAAATAATTCCATCACAACATGAAAAAATCAATTTAATAATAGGGATAAAAACAGAACCCTTTATTATCTTAGATTGAAAATAATTTTGATAAAACACTTGAACTCCATTCTTGAGGAAAATATCCTTTCTTCTTCAAAAAAACATTTTTTCCTTTCATAACATGTCATACAACTTTAAAATAAAAGAAGTTGATTAAAAATAAACTTTAAAACTTGTAAAGGAAGCTTCTTGGAAACAATGTTTTAAAAATCCATTCATGCCTTATAAGTTAAAAAAAACATTCTTCGTACTTTTGTCGGAAAAGTCAAAAAGTACCTCATATGACAAAAGATTCCTTTCATAGATATTACTAAAAACTCACCGAAGGGTAAAAATGGATTTAAAAAATTGTAGGTGGATGGAAATAATATTACATTTTGATGAAACATGGATGTGGATGATAAAATACACCCCAATAAATACTTACGAATAAACAATCTCGGATAAAAATGAGATTGTGATATTTCCCTTACCTTAGGTCCGATTTGCTTTGTACGTGTCCGAAGCTCTTGTATAATGGTTTAAATAATGTCATTGACTTATTAAAGAATAATATTTATTGTTATGATATCATATATGGTTCACTTATGACATTATATTACTCGTTCTTTTGTAAATTCCATGTTAAAGAAGCGTTTTGGGTAAAATCGTTTCTTTTATCGTAGGTGTTTTGACTTGTTGTTCTTGACATTATTATTACTTATATCATGATTTACTTACTTCCAGAATATAAAATATGATTTATATATCATATATATTCAGTATATATATATATATATAATAGATAGATAAATGAAATGAAAAACACCGTTCATGGAGTCGGTAGTCCGTACGTACGCATGAATGCTGTTTTCCTTTCCCTATTGTCTTGAATGGAAGTAAGTAGATGACATACATATATATATATACATAAATCCAGTATCTTTATAATGTCATATATTTCATTATTATTTCTTATATATAGTTTATAATCATTCTTAAATGGTTAACATGGAGAATGAATCTCATCGCGTTGTGGAGACGGTAGTCCGTACGTACGCACGAGCGATGATATCATTTCCATAAATATTGAATTGAATTGGAGTGAATTATACAATATATCAGAATCAATATGATGTTTTAATAACTATGTATAGTTATTCTTTACACCATTATACCCATCCATGTAAGGTGGTGGTGGAAAATAGATTACACCACGGCGTGGAGACGGTATTCCGTACGTACGCACGTGCGGTGATTTCTTTTTCCGTAGGATGGATAGATGGTGAAATAGGGTTGTTTCATACTTATAATAACATATCAGTATATGAGTGATACTGATGTTATTACTTCATAATGAAACAACCTAAGAAGAAGAAGTGGAAGAAGAAATAAAGATGAAAGAATTGGTAACGGTAATTACCTCTTCTTTGAAGCGCCTCTTTGAGACCTCCTCTTAGGGCACTAAAATTGGTCTTTGTGGAAGACCAGAACCTCTATGATGTTTCTAGGGAAGTGGCGAAGAGATTTTGGCAGGGGTTGGCCGAGCTTGAGTGCTCAAATTGGTGTGAGGAGGAGGGGGAGGAGGTGCCCTTTTATAAGGGAGGAGAGGGGCACTTTAGGAATATCTGAAAATATTATTTTATATTAAAGTAAAAAATTGGTTTATAATGGTTCCAAAGGGACTTATTTCGAAGCTAAAGTGGGGATGGGTCGAAATCATATCAACCAATAGGATTTAGACAAGTTTAGGTTCTTATTTTAACCTTATCAATTAGATTTAACTCTAAGTTAAATAATTTATCTTTTACCGTGTCTTTTTGTTTTCTTTCACTATATGGTTAATACACTTACTATAACATGCCAAACGAACCCCAAATTGTTTATTATTAATATATATGTCCTTATCTAAGTCATTTTGCCGAACCTTAGATTTTTAGGAATAAAATAACAATTAATAATATAATATTTGATTTAAAAACTATTTTGTGTCAATTTTGACACTATTTGATATATGATTTTTTTGAAAGTCATAACAGAATTATATGTTAGAACCAAGTTGATTAAATCAACACTAATATATCATAGTAACCTATAAAATTAGTGTAATTCATAAAAAGTCTCAAATTACCTTCATTTGAGTATTTATAACATCAATTATGTTAATATTTCCTTAAAAGGGTAATTACTGCATCATCGTTGTGTCATAAATAAATTAATTTATTTAAAGTATAAAAATTATAAATAAAATATAATTATATAGGAAATCTTTTTAGATTTCTAATGAATATTTATAGTCGAATTTATCTTATGTATAACCCCATATTAAAAATGTTTTAGTGAATAAACTTTGATTTTAACTCTTTTAACTCTTCTTTGAATTAAATAATAATAAATGTCCTAATCTAATCCAAGTGGGCCTAAATGGTCATATTTTATTCCTAAGCTTGTTTTTGGTCGAATTACACTTGTCCAATAGAATTAGGGCATGTTTTAGGGTAATAGTAATATCATATTTACCCTTAGTTACCCTATTTGCTATTAACTGCGGTAAAAAAAAGTAAAAAGATACAATTCACCAAAAAATTATTTTTATCTCATTGAACCACATTTTACTTACTGATATCAACCGTGTCTGTCAGATTTTTGAAATTCCATTCACAGAAGCGGTAAAATTAAGTTTTATGCAAAATTCAGTTTTTAACCTACCACTTAGTAGTTTCACTATTCATCAAAAATTGATGTTTTTCAGAACAATGCCAAAATTTCATCCTAAGCTATATTTCATATTCCGAATTCAAAAATGAAGTCTGTTTGTCCAAATTCATAACATAAAAGTTGCATTAATTAATTTTTATAATTAAATCCCGCTGTTAAAACAAATAGCGTGTTTTTAAGAAACAATATCTATCAAAAGATTGACACTTGATTATGTCTTGTTTAAATGTAAAATTACATCCAATGACCAACATTGTATTAAATTGTAAAAATATATTCTAAATATACTTTAAAACTACTCCAATTAATAATTTATCACTATTAATTATTTCGATTAAAAAAGTTGTTTTTTAATTATAATTTAGTAATTTTCACTATTCATCAGAATATGAAAGTTATCCGAAATGTACCAAAATTTCACCTTAGGCTAAATTCGATACTCCGAATCCAAAAATGAAGTTCATTTTGAAAAATAAGATTTACAGAATTTTAAAAAGTGGTTATTACTATTCATACCGGCTAGTTTTAATAATATTTTAATAGCATATCGTTGTTTAGTGAAACTCGGTATTGCGTATTACACATGCTATCGAGGAAGGTCGCGATTGCGTGTAATGCAAGGAAAGTCAAGGATGCGTGTTGTGCAAGCTCCTTTTGGTGTAGCGTACAACACAAGACATTAATAAAATTAAAAAGAATATTTTTTATAAAATCTTGGGCTGTTACACTTGATTCCAAATCTTTTTATTTAATTTAAAATATTGTGAATGTTTATCGTTCATTAAAGGCCGATTGCTATCAATTTAACGTGAGGAGTTCGGACCGCACAAACCCGGACGACCCTCCTCCTTTTTATTCGTGTTGAATCTTTGTGATTGGTTCGGGAAGGCATGGTGTCGTCGCACCACGTAGATTCATGCGGAAGGAAATGTGTGGCGTCGTCGTGCCGCGCCGTGGGAAGATTTCAAGAACGTGACGCCGTCGCGTCGCGACGAAAGAAGTCGAAGGCGCCGCGGCCGGAGTGGGGCAACGGCGGAAGGGGCACAGTGCCGTCACACCGCACTGGACGGCAAAGACCTCGGCCGATTCTAGACTGCGGCGGAACGAGAAGACCGGAGGCCAGCCGGGCCGCCGGTGTCGGAAGCCGGAGAAGAGGACCGACCTTGGGCGGTCCTGTTGAGAGGGAGCTGGTCGACCAGGTCGGGCCGGTCGGGATTGTGAAACCTGGGGGAAATTAGTCCCCCAACCAGCAATTAAACGGCCCCCCATAATGAGGGGGTCGGTTTCACAATGGGGGGCAGGCGCCCCCCCCCCCCCCGTTTTCTCGAAGGCAGGCCCCCACGTGAGGGGGCCGTTTTTTTTCAAGGCGCGGCAGGTTGCCGCACCGCCAGCTGAGGAAAGGCGGGGGCTTTGCCCCCCACGCGTGGCGCTCACGCGTCACCCGGACCGCGCCGCCGCGCCGGCCTTCGCCGTCGGGCCTGGCCGAGCTTCCGAACCGGGACGGGTCTTCGGGCCGGGCCGCCACCCGGGCAGGGTCGACCCGGTTCGGCCGACCCAGGGGGGGTCGGGCCGGGTGGGCCCGGGCCCCAACCCCCGTTTTCGGACCACTTTCGGTCAAATGCCCGTAACATGGGCTACGGGGCTCCAAACGACTCGCCGTCAGTGGCAACACGATCCTTGTATCTAGATGGTCGTTTCTCTATATCGCACCCAAGGTTTCGGAGAACTATGGGTTCGGCCGGGTTGGTTCGTACACGAAACCAACCGGGCCCTCGGAGCGGAAACATTCGTAACTTATGTTTCGGACATCCAATTGACGTGTCGTAGACTTTGATGGAATCCTCTAAGTGAGACGGAACTTTTGACATAATCCGCTCGAGAATTGGATTCCATCGGAGTGCGGTCGGGTTGGTTTGCTTACGAAACCAACCGGGCCCCTGAACGAAAAAGCCAATAACTCACAGACCGAGCGTCCGATTGACGCGCCGTCTGTTTCGTTGAATTCCTCTTGATGAGACGGAACTTTTGGAATACTCCGCTCGAGGTTTGGATGCCATCGGAGTGAGGTCGGGTTGGTTCGCTTATGAAACCAACCGGGCCCCTGGAACGGAAAAGCTGATACCTTTCTGACAGAATGTCCGTTTGACGAACCGTCAGCGGCGTTGGTGATCTCGCTGAGAAACGGTCCCTATGAGTATACCCTATGAGTGTTCAGGGTATAATTGAGTTACGGCCGGTTGGGTTCGCACACGAAACCAACCGGGCCCCTAGGACGAAAAGGCTAATAACTCACAGACCGGGCGTCTGATTGACGCACCATCTATTGCGTTGAGACCCCTATGACGAGGCGGTCCTTTGAGATACTTCTTTGTGGGACTTTGTGATACTTGGAGTATCGACCAGTAGCTCATGGAGCGGACCCTCTTGGAGATGAGCGTGCGGAGTATAGAGACCGTGTAGCCGGCTGAGACCTGATGACTGCTTGACTGACTCGACTAGCCCAGGGGATGGAGCGCCCAGTATTTGCCGACAGACCCATGGTGGACGGAGCGCCCAGTAGTAGGTCACAAACCCGCGGTACTTGACAGGAGGAGTACCTCTGTAGGCTATTGGGGGGTGCGCCCAGTATTTGGCGACAGACACACAACGGACAGAGCGCCTGGTAGTTTGCCGCAGACCCACGGTACTCGATAGGAGGAGTACCTCAGCAGTCTTAGGTTAGTGAGAAGTACCTCAGAGTCGTGACAGGACCACTGTACACTCCAGAGACGGAGCTCTTCAGCAGTTACGGTTTTGATAATCAAAATCCTGGTTTGAGCTGAGACTTTTGACCTTTGTTTTTACCTCATGATTGAGATGGGTCACATGATAACTTAGGTATATGTATGGGCATATACCTGGGTAGTGGTTATCTGTTGATTTCACAATCCTTGTGTTTCCTCATGATTGAGATGAGTTACTTGATAACTTAGGTATATTTATGGGCATATATCTAAGTAGAGGTTATTTGTTGAGATCTTGTTGTGGTTATCCTTGTTGGTTTAGTGAGACCTTGAGGGTCTTGGGGTCCCTATTGAGTATCGTTATACTCACCCCTACACGGGTTATGCCCGCACCTCATTGTGTTGGTTGCAGACGACGGACATCGTTGATCATGGTTGAGGCTTGCAGAGCAGGACGGTACCATGAGGTGGACCACTGGGCGGGACGTACTCAGAGAGGAAGGCCGGACTTGAGGAGCTACGGAGCTATCTATACCCACCCATCAGGTGGGATTTCCAAAGGACGACTCGGCGTAGCTTCTTCTACTTTTTCAGTTGTTGTTTTCCTTTTCGAGTTGTACTTTACATTCAGTTGGGGTTTGTATACTGGCCCTTTTACTTTTCCGCACTTATAGTTGTACTCTGCTTTCACTTAGTGTTTACTTTCCACTTGCTTACTCTGTGGTGCTTGTTTACTTTACGAAGGCAATGCCTTCCCTTTTTACCGGGATTTACACTTTGGTGCTAGTCGCTAGCCCCTGGCCTATGGAATGCGGGCTTGGGGTAGTCACGGCATGGGCCCCGAGGACGGGTCGTGACACTCACTTTGAAGACATAGATCATGTCATGACTCATTTGGTAGTTATACAAAATAGATGATGAAAATAAAATACCATTCAATGATGTATTATTTTTTTCTATGTTTTATGGAAATTTTGAATATTTAAATAATTGTAATGACTTGTTCATATCATGAATATTAGTAAATTTCTCAAATTTACATTATCTACCAATTTGAGATTCACTAATGGATATTCACATGGGAACGCATCAATCGATATATTGAAAATTGTAGGAATTTTTAGTTAATTAGATTTTGAATATTTAATTTAAAATGAAATATTTTTTAGATATAATGGATTTTTCCACACTAAAAGGAACTGTGAGTTTTATATATAAATATAAACGAAGATTGAATATTAGAATTATTAGTGTATTGAAGGTGGATAGTAATTGAATATCTATATTTCTGAAGATATATGTTTGTGGGATTAATTACATAATTGATGATATGCGGAAAATGGAGTTTTTTGGTATATCATTCATGATATTTATGTGAAATATGATAGTCTACAGATGATATAGTCCCATAATTATATTTAATAAATGAAATATTTCATTATAATACATTCTCACAATGTCTTATGTTATGATTTTATAAAAATTAGGAAAAATTATGAAATGAAAAATCACATTCCTTCCTCGACTAATGGATATTTTTCATAGGGTATTAACAACATCATAATCCATAAGATATCTTTAAAAACTAAAATAAATTCCCAACACAACAAACTCTTCTAAAAAAATCATATGTATTAATTTTATTTATATCATAGGGAAATGTAATCATGATAATATAGTGAGATATGATGCTTAGTAAGGGTGAAAAAATAGATAATAATAAATTAACAAAAGTGATCATAAGAAAACAATAATTATATATTCAAGATACATTAGAGTGTTATACCCAATAAAGAAAATGTATCATCTTGAACAAAACCATTGGGTCCCAGACAAAATTCCACATCACGTCATGCCTCTATATATGAATGTGGTTACCCACTAGAAAAAATAAACTCAAGTTGATGGAAGGGGTGATTATAATCTCCAGAAGCGTGTAGTAGATAAATGAGTAAGAATATTATAATAATGAAAAATTTAATTAAAATAAATAGAATATATGGGGAATGTGAAATAAAAATGCTATACAATAAAATGGATCCTAAATTGGAAATCAAATCTATTGTACAGAGGATTAGAAAAAATAAATTAATAAAATGTGGCCCCCCTGATTTATTACTTGGTATGCACGTATCATTGTTCTCATCCACTCATCCATCCACCCGAAGTCCCTTTCCCTTTTCTAGATCCTGCAACAAATATATATGCACATCGAAATTCCCTTGTTTGGTGTTAGTATAGGACACAACATAACACAAAAAATTCATTAATGACCAAATTTAATATTCTATATAATTGAAATGTATCTTAATAAAAAAATTTAAAAGAAAATAAACTTATAATTCAAAACTAAGTATTGGTTAACTATCAAGGACTCCATGAACCCCAAATGTACCTTGTTCAGCTCCATACCATATGGATAAATGATAAAATGTATTAGGTGTAACCAAGAAATTCATAGGGTTAGAGAATCAGTCACTCAATATTATATTCGAATCATGTGTACAAGAAACTAATCATTCCCTAGGAATTGGGTACATCATTGTACTCAACATAACCGCAAACATCGAGTGTGCTACACAATAATTCATAGTGAATTGAATAACATAATACTGGTCCATACTCTGGGAATCAAACATGATAATAAACAATTCAATGGAATTGAATATATATATACATGACATAATATTATGCTTCCAGTGTTATACTCAAACAAATCATTGGGAATTAAGTAACATGGAAATTGGAATCCAAGAATCATGTGAATCCTCAACATGAAAGAATATACACTCATCTTATATACACCACATGCCTATGTCCATCATCGCAATCATGACATGTCCTTCACACACTCCCTCTTATTCATAAACCACCCATATAGGTCCACCTATCCAAGAACCATGAATCATTCCTCTAGATGTAGGGTAACATAAAACATGGTACAGTATACATGGAAATAATTGTATGACCTAACATCATGAGTATTAGTATAAATAAAAAAACATCTGTGATCATCATCAGACACCACATAACCAGCTACACAATTATAGTTATGAAAATAACCTCAAAAATAGAATAATGACTACAAACAAACAATGAAGTAATATCTATCATGAATTGTAAAAATATTATCATAATACATGTATATCATCAATGAATGAGTTCAAAAATAAATTAGTATTTAAAAACATCTTGATTTACAGTAGCTTCACATGTGTTAAAAATCAACCATAGTTTTTGAGGTAATCCATGAATGAAAATAGAATAAATAAATAGATATGGACACATAGATCTAGGAATCATATAGTAGAAAAAAAACATAAAGGTGTTCATGCTATCTAACACACTCATATTTGATCAAGCCTTAACCATAGGTGTCCCGAAAACATTATGGCCATTTTCACATTTTCAATTTAATTAATTAAGAGTCAATAATTGTTAATCAAGTTATTATTTTTATTATTCATGAAACAACAAGATAAATTTTCATTTTCCAAATAGTAGTGAGTCTTATATCTCATTCTAATAAACATGCATAAAAACACAAGGGTTAGAGAAAATGATATTATATACACATACCCACATGTGATCATAATAAATATCGGTTATAAATTAATTCTTCACATAAATTATAATATATAATCATGTGTAAACATGACCCCAAAAAATTAAAGGACATTCCTTTTTAAGTGAAAAAATGATTTTATGAAAACAATAGATGTTTGAGTCCAATATCACCACTGAATCCTTGATTCCTTTGAAACAAATTGGGTTAAACTATATTTATGGGGAGATAAAACCAAATACACTAATGAAATGTCAATCATATCAATATAAACGACAATATTTAACATAGATGTTAAAATAAATAATCAAAATTATAATAATAAAAAAATAAAAGATAAGAGAGAAGAAGAGTGGGTGATGTGAGGGTAAAAGAGGACCACCTCCTATGAAATACTCTTCATAACCTCCAAAAAAATCTCCCCTTCCAAAATTTATAAATTAATCATTTATTTTTTCAATCCAAACGCATTTATTAAATTATTTAATTCCACAAACCCTTCAAATCCAATGGCTACACAAAAATCACACATGACATGTTTTATTATCAAAACCCCTTTTGAAAACATTTAATAAAACCATATTCAATATTAATATTATATTCATTTATATATTTTCATGTATTCCTCATATATTTATATATATTGGCACACACAAGAACACACACACAAAGATATATATATATATATATATATTTATTTATTTATCCAATATATAGACATTATAAACATTCACACATTTGTATATCGCGAGCACGTATATATACATAATCCGACACACATACATATATTTATATATTTATATACCTGAAAACGTCTATACATGTTATATACATGCACACATTAATATACAAACCCACACATGTATATATATGTAAACACCCACACAAATATATATATATACCCTAACACACACACACACACATATATATATATATGTACAGATATAAACATATATATATATATATAAATATATATATATAATTAACTATTTTTAAATGTTTTATACACACACACTTCTATTTATACCCCCGTGAATTCATATATATATATATATGTGTGTGTGTGTGTGTAATTCAATTTTCCACAAACATATACAATTTTACTAAAATAATAATAAATATAACATTATTATTATTTATTAATATTTTAATAAAATCACATCATTTCCCCGATTAACTTTTTAAACTTCACTTCCCTTAAATGATCTTAATAATTAATAAGTTAACAAAACCATAAATTTGAATTTATTTTGAACAAGGTAATAATATCATTATTGTTACATAACCACCTAATTAATTTTCTCACATTGATAAAATTCAATAATTAATTAGTTTAATTTATTTGGGATTGTAATATATATTATTTTTCTTCAACAAAATTTATATTAATAAAATTTAATTTATTACACATATGTGTGATGTAACCAAACACCCAATTGCACAAAAATATTATGATACACACAGGAAAAAAAATTATTCCATGCCAAATAGTGGTCTAAGTTTTGTCAAATATCTAATAAATTGTGGGATATTCAATTATTTTAGAATAAAATATAATAAAATAATTTAATAGATTTCCTCATGTGAGATTTGATTAAATGATATATGAGTATAAATTCTAGACCATATATGTTAATCATAAACAAAATATTAATAATTCACTACAACATGTTCATTTCAACTAATATATGCTGGAAAAGATATATCATAATAGCCAAGAATCATATATATATCATAAAATTAGAATAACTATCACAAAAAAATAGAAAAAAAATTATGTAAATATTAAATTTCAATGCATCACAATAAGAAGTACATAACTAGTTTGTAATGGTACTTTCCTAGTTAGGATTAACAAGCTCACCTAAAATTTCAGAAAATACATATCAACATCATGTTAATCACCTATAGATAACTTAAATAACCAAAAAATATAATTTCCCCACATTAAGGTTACTTGGAGGTATAAAATACAATGTTGGCTAAATGCTATCATAGTTCACTTTCCAAAGTCCCAACCAACCCATCTCCAATCTAACAAGTGAAATCCCTCAAAAATTAGAAAAACAAGGCAGTGATTCATGATCCTATGATTAAATTTTGTAACATTATGAACTAAACCATGTGGTCCAATCCTTATTTCACATGTCCTCATGGGCACCTCCACATATGCAAGTGGATATCAACTAGAAAAGAGTGTCTCGTGTAGAACCATTGAATGACTATACCCTCCATCATAGTTCACATGTTTAATAAACAACCAATGTACCAAAAAATATTATATAATTAACACAATCACATTATATTAAGAATGTGTACTAAATATGGCATAAAAATAAATTGTTCCAAATGTAGAATTTATGAATATTGTAATACAAAGTAGATAAAATAAATAATTAATATATGGGTCCCCCAATTTTTATTTTGATAAAATACAAGATCTATGATCCTTTACTAAGGGGTCTAACAAGGGGCCAACGACCTCTGCTAGATCCCCCATGAAATCTATAAACACACAAAATATTTTATATAGGGTGTGTGTCTAAGAATCAATATTCCACCACCATAGTGTCTTTAAAAAATTTTACTCAATTATAAAAATTCATTCTATAATAATCATTAATTCAAAACAAGAAAATTAATATATCCTTCAAAACAAATTTGTTGTGAATTGACCAAGAGAACATGAACCCTGACTACAATGGCATCGGCTCTATGCTGGAAGAATAAATCATAATGTAAATCTTAAGTAACCATGATAGGCATAGGTCAATTGAATAAGTCATTCGAGATCCTATTGGAATCTTGTGTAAATGGATCTCATAGTTCACATGGAAATATGCATAGTATGAAACATGGAATAATATCAGGAATCAACCATTCTAAAATGTTGTTCATTGGTAATCAAATAATATGAAACTTATAATTAAATTATGAATTGAGTATACTACTACACTTTTCATTATGATTTAAATAACACACTACGTAACAAATAATTCAACATCAATTAAACAACTATGATGTTCACTACGAAACATATAACATTTTACTTAGCATCCTGGCATCATGTTCATCCTCAACATGAAATGTATATGGATTCATCGTACCTCCGCCATGTTCATGGTTCTATCACCACAATAATAACATGTCTTGTGTAAACTCCCTCTGAGGGATAAATCCTTCATGGTGGTACACATTTTCTTAGTTCCAAGAACTACACTAGCAATTGTAGGTTTAGATAAAATAATTTAGATAATTCATGGAAATAATAGTGCGGAATAAGAAGATGAGTATTAAAAAAACAAAAAAAAACACATGTGATCATTATAAAACATGAATTGACAAGATACACAATTACAATCAAAGAAATAAAACTATAATGGGAATCAAAACAATAAACACACAAAAATATGATCACATTTAATAATTATCAACAGGATACGCTGATACAAGTGTCACATCATGTCATGGGTGGACATATAAGCATAGCATGACAAGCATCATGAGTTAGAATAGGTACACATGTGGTAAAAACAATGTAGTATATTAGGCTATCTATGAATTTTCATCGAATAAATAATCACATATGGTCTCTTGGATCTAGGTCCGAAGTATCACAATGATACCCCACAATGTGTCTATATAGTTTAACATAATCATATGTCATCAAGACTCTCCCATCGGTAGGAAGAAAAAATCCATCACATCAATTTCATTGTAGCCCTTGGAACTAAGAAAATTTATATTGCATCATCCATTTAATTAATTAATACTCAATACAAAATATTAAGAGAATAATTATTATAATTCATGGTGCTTAATGAACTATTGGTTTTTCTCCCAATTAGAAAATCTTAATTTATCAGGACAATAAATGATCCAAAAATGAAAAATGTAGAAAACGTGATTCCATATACCCCCACCCACATGTTGTTATAATCACACATGATTATCAATTATGTCTACAAATACATTATTTCATAGAATCATGTGTATATTGGATCCTTAAATGTATTGAGATTCCTAACATAACTGAAATAAAAATTTGATGAAAAAGGCAATGTATGAGTATAATTTTACAACCAAATACCTTATTCTGTTGAATATAAAATAACTATATAATTGATACTCATCTAGAAAAATCCAATGTGTAACGCCCCGACCCCAGCTACCCGGAGTCAGTGCATTACTTCGTAACATTGGCATGATCACAAATGATCATGTCTCGAAAGATTGATTAGTTTAGTAGCCTTGGAAACACTAGATACATCCATAAATGTTACATTATAACATAAGGTGAAAAACTACAATAACAAAGTCTCCATAGTCCACACTCATATCCTCTTCTGACTATCCCTGCAGGTCATTCATAAAATACTTCTTCACATCCTGGAAAATATTAAAACATTGAAACAGGTGAGCTCAGATGCTCAGTAAGGATAACAATATTGCGGAAGCTTTCATAAATAAACATAAACATTTAAGGCAATGTATAACTAAAACAAAAGCCTTTTAAACTTGAACATAAAAATAATATGGAAAAAGTAAAATTAGATAATGCCATTTACTTCTTCACATGGATATTCTACTGGTCGAATAATCACATGCAATATCAATAACCACTTTCATAATGAGGGAATGTATAATGACAGACATTCTGAAACATTTTGTCAAGGCATCGGCAAAGACGTCTAAAATGATTAAGGCCTCGGCCAAAACCATAAATCAAATTGGGAAAGGGCCTCGGCCAATTCCATGTCTAGTTGTCTCATGAGACCTACCGATGCATCGAGGAGCTATAGCGGGGTCCACCCATCACTTATTAAGTCCAATGCATTCCACATATGAATAGGTTTAAACATATCATAAACCATAACATAATCGCATCATATAAAACATGCATAAAGGAAACATAACATTTCCACATTTCAATCACAAGATATCAATACAACACATTTATATAATAAAAATTCTTTCAAAACCATTTTCAATACCAAAATAAAAAAAAAGTATAACATGGTATTTATTTTTTATTAACAAAAAGTATGGCTTGTAGAAGAAGCTGAAACTCAAATAGTGGTCACGGCGGCGGAGAAGTCATCGTCACCGCATACGTACGACAAAAACATTCCCTTTATTCGTTTAGTAAACGCTTCGTATAAAATATATTCCTTTTGAATAAATGTAAAAGTAAAAGGGGTTTATACACCGTATAAAAGAAAGTTGTGTATAAAACCAAATATGCCTCAATGAAAGGAGATTGAGACGAAGTCCTTAAAAATATCATTTTTAAAATAAAATATATCTATTATGTGTATTCACTATAGTTACACATAATGAAAGTAAAAATACAAAATAAGACATAATAATATCATGACAGAATTTGAAAGTAGGAGATTAACCCAAAGAATGGAAATTGGGTTAAGAAGTTACCTTACCTTGCGTCATGTCCTGACTCGACCGTTCTTTAACCTCCTGAATAATAAGCTAGAGTTAATTCCTATTTACATAAGAACATTTTTCATGTTCATTAATCTTTTTATATCCCTTATTACCATGTTATGAACATTATGTAATTATTTAAGTTTATAACGGTCATTTTGTCGATCTTATGTACTTGAGTCAAAAATAACATTCTTATAATTACAAGTTGTTCATGTGGTGATATATCCATTATATCCAGAATTATATTCATGATATATAAATCGTATATCTCATATATATCCATTATATACATGCATTTATATTATTACGTAACATTTAGAGGTAAGAAATGAAATGCACCGTTCATGGAGACGGTAAGCCGTACTTACGCATGAACGCTACTTTCATTTCTATTTAGTATTTAATGGAATGAAATCATAATGATATGAATGTATAATATAATTCCAGTATAATATAGTGTATAATACCATTTACTCCATCCTTTATAAATCCCATATATGGCATTAACGATTCAAATCACTTTGAGGGGGCGGTAGTCCGCACTTCTTAACTGAAAATATCGCGTTTACCCATAATGGAAAACATAAAGGTATGCCATAAATGAAAAATAAAAAATCATAAGGAAAACAAAAAGATAATATATATCATATATAAAAATAGTGTCATCATAATGGCCACCATTAGGGGTGTTATATGAGTTTTAAACAATCATCGTTTCGTGAGGCAGAAATTCGCCATCCACAGAAACTGTATGTTATTTTACAATTAGATGTAGGTGTGTGTAAGTGTAAACCAAATCCTTATCACAAAAACATCCTAGTATATTTTAGATACTGGTGTTGTTACAAAAGAAATGAATAAAAAGAGTTTAAGGGGTTGGAGAAGCTAAATAGAACAAAACAACATTTGAGAAAACATTACCTAAAAATCCGGTAACTCTTTTTGATTTGAGCCAAAGGCTTCCTTGTGAAGAATTATGCCCAAAGTGAGGATTCTAGGAGTAAGAGGGAGAAGTTGGGAGAGTATTTGGGCATAGTTTGGCCGAGACAAATGGGTTGAAAGTGTGAATGAGGTGGTAGTGGTGGGGGCCTTTTATAAGAGGAGAGGAGGGGCACTCTTGGAAAGTAAGGAAACATTACATTATTATACAATGATTTTCGGATTCTAATGGTCCCACACTTATATAATTCGTGGATAAGGCGATAAGGGTTCTAAATCTACCCATCCAATAGTTTTTGGACAAGTGTAAGCCTTGGATTGTACATTATCTTTTCATTTTATTAAAATCGTTAAATAATGAGGTCATCGCAGCATCATAATGATGTCATAAATAATTTAATTTATTTAATGTCTACAAATTATAAAAAAACAATACTATGATGTCGGAAATCTTTTTAGCTTTCCAATGACTATTTATAGTAAAAAAATATGACATGTATAACCCCATTTAAAAATTGTTTTAGTAAAACATTCTATGTTTGTGTCATTTTTTACTTTAACATTAAATAAAATGTATTTATGTCATTTTCCAACTAAAGTGGCTCCATGGGGTCCCCAAGTTGACCCATGGATTGTCTTGGTCGGCCATGTCACATCCAATGAGGGTATGACATGTATCAAGCTCATCTCATATTATTAAAACATTATTTTTACCTTAAACTACACTAATTACCTCTAATCGTGATTAAGAACTTAAAAGTTACTATTCACCAAAAATTATTTTAATCTCAATGAACCACATTTTACTTCTTAATGACAACCATGTATGTAGGATTTTTGAAAATAAAATCACAGAAGTGGTAATATTTCATTTAAACGAAAAATCAGTTATTTAACTACCACTTAGTGGTTTCACTATTCATCAAAAATTGATGTTTTTCATAATAATGCCAAAATTTCTCCCTAAGCTATAATTGATATTCCGAATTCAAAAATGATGTCTATTTTAAAAAATTACAAACATATAAGTTTCATTAATTAATTTTATAATTAATTCCCGTTGTCACCACAAATAGCGTGTTTTTAAGAAACAATTTATATCAAAAGATTGGCAATTGTTTATGTCCAATTTCAATGTTAAATTAATTCTAATGAACACCATTGGATAAAATGGTAAAAATATATTCTAATTATACTTTAAAACCACTCAATAGTATAACTTATCACTACAAATTATTTTTATTAGAAAAGTTGTTTTAAGTAACTTTCACTATTCATAAAAAATTGAAAGTTCTCATAAAATTCAACTTTGGATAATTTCGATATTACGAATACAAAAATGAAGTACATTTTAAAATATAAAATTTCTATAATTTTAAAAAGTGGTTATTACTATTCATAACGGCTACTTTGATTAGTCGCGGTGTTTTAGAACTCGAAGTTGCGTACAATGCAAGCTATTGCATTATTGAATGAGAATCGTATCGTAGAAGCTCGGGGTGTTACATTCTCCCCTCCTTCAATAAATTGCATCCTCGCAGTTTGAAATTTTCCTTTGAAAATAAAAGGTTGAAAAGAGAAAATACCTTTGTGGAAAACCCACATCAGAAATAAGATTAATAAAATTTAGCCTTAATAAGAGGGAAAGGGAAATAAAAAAGTCAGCACTCGATTAGGAGAACATTGGTGGCAATTAAAGACATATAATTTGAGGAAAAATGTAAATATTTGTAGGGAGTGATTGAGTTCATCAATCACAATCAACTGTCAAATTGAGGGCCTCAAAGACTTCAATCTATGTTGATTTAAAATATCATTAGTTCAACAAGACATAAGGTATTAAGATAACACATTTTTTTTAATATCCCTTTAGTAAAGTTTAAGAATTAATTTATTCATTGAATAAGAGATAGCTATATATATATATATATATGCTTGACAATTAGAGTTTCAACCTTCAACTCATCTTTCACTCAAAAAGATAATAGGACTCAAAAATATTATACTTATCCTAATTGTATAAGGTTCCAAATTTTAACACATACCATTTAGATTAGTAAAATTATTTTTTAATAACCAGGGACTTCCTGTAGGCTAGTGGTAGGAAATAAAGGCCTGTCGCACTATGGTTGTGGGTTCGATTCCTGCAGCTTTGTCCAACGCGACGGGTTATGCCCCACCCTGCAGGTTGTCCTTTTCCTAAAACTATAGTTTTATAATATTCCAAAAATAATCTTCAGAAATGTTTTTACCTTAAACAATACTATCCAAAGATCAACTAAATCCATCCCAACCTTTATAGTTATCCAAAATACCTCTTTCAAAACTTTCTCTAAAAGGTCTCTTAATTCCAAAATCAATTTATCAGATTCCCCAAATAAAGTAAAGTTTCTCTTATTGTCACATACTAAAAATATGATTACCTTCATCATATTAAAACCTTATTGAAACAACAAGTACTGCAGTACAATCCTTATATATATATCACATTATTCTAATAACCAGAATATAATCCATGAGTCCAAAAGCACCAATACATTAATTATTCTGCTTCAACTGTAGTAACACCATAAGATTTTCCTTGATCCCTTGGCCTTTTCTGAGGTATGTTTCCCGGACGCTTAGGAAATTCTTTTCCATAATGCCCCATTTCCCTAAAATTGTAGCATTCAACATTGATAGCCTCTTTTTTTCCCTTGCGATCACGCACCTAGTGACCTTTTTCTATACTTTTATAAAATACTCCCATTCCTTTTAGGCAAGTACCAGGGTGATTCTTCCCACAATTATCACATAATGGAAAATCCTTATTTCCCTTTTTCCATTTATCTATCTCTTGTTCCACCATTCCCTTCTTCTCTTGCTTTACGTTGTTGTCATAAGACTTAGAGAATTCCTTTTCTGTCTTGATAGCACATGAGACAATATCTTCGTATGTTGAGAAAGATTGTGATACTAAAGCTCTTTGGAGAAACGGTTTTAACCCATCAAAGAAACGATCAATCTTACCTCTTGGGTTACGTATATAATCTGCAGCATACCTCACTAACCTTGTAAAGTTGGCCTCATACTTTGTGACATTCTCATCCTCCTTTTGTCTCAGACTCAAAAATTGCCTTTCAATATCTGCTCGATGGTCATGAGAAAAGTATTTTTCTAACAAAATCTCTTTGAACTCCCTCCATTCCATATTCGATACGTCATCATCTTCATTTGTATTTTGAATCAATGACCACCATTAATCGGCATCTCCAGTGAGGCGGTAAACTGCCATGATAACCTTCTCCCTTTCGCTACTCCCCAAGGCGTGGAATATTTTCTCTAAGGAGTTTATCCATTGCTCAGCTACTAACGGATTTGTACCCCCATTAAATGTTGGTGGTTGTTGCCTCATGAAGGGGTCTAACAATGATCCTCCATGTTGCAGATCAGGGTTCTCCATACGAGTAAGGTTATTATTCATAACCTAAGTGAGTTGTCCCAGTATGGTAATAAGTTGATCCGCACTTGTTGTATCTCCAGATCCACAATAATTATCTTGAGCAAGAGGGAAATCCCTACACGGAGTCCGTGCATTGATACGGTTTCCATTCCTTCCACTAGGCGCCATTTCAAAACAATAGCATAAACTAGATTAGTTTATGAATCAAAATACATAATTCTACACTTGTAAAATACTTAACATAAATTGAACTATTTATGGACATAATCCATAATCATAAAAAAAGTTTTCTTTGAAGAAGTATATACTCATAACCCTTCATAGTGGTTTGTAAAGAAAATGAGAATTATCCTAAGCATATCCCCCGGGAGTGTCGTAACCAAGAGTGCAGCAAGGCCCGTTGTCAAGCACCAGTTCCCGTTCGAATCTAGCTCAAAGCGGTGTTTTTGGGTTTTACCCCTAGGTACATCTGTGCCAGAGCCGCCTCTACCTGCTTGTATCCAGACAGGGATGTATTGCTCGAAAAACTCACAAAATCTCTACAATAACAAGATTCTAGGATGTTCTTCTATACCAATCCTCAAAGTCTATCTTTGGGATATGTGCTCTAATCAGAGTTTATCTAAATCCAGCTTCCAAGGTTAGTACTAAACTGCCTCTAATACCAACTGTAATACCCCAACCCCAGCTACCCAGAGTCGGTGCATTACTTTGTAACATTGGCATGATCACAAAAGATCAGGTCTCGAAAGGCGATTAGTTTAGTAGCCTTGGAAACACTAGATACATCCATAAATGTTACATTAAAACATAAGGTGAAAAACTAAAATAACAAAGTCTCCATAGTCCACAGTCATATCCTCTTCTGACTATCCCTTTAGGTCATTCATAGAATAGTTCTTCACATCCTGGAAAATATTAAAACATTGAAAGGGGTGAGCTCAGATGCTCAGTAAGAATAACAATATTGCGGAAGCTTTCATAAATAAACATAAACATTTAAGGCAATGTATAACTAAGACAAAAGCCTTTTAAACTTGAACATCAACATAATATAGAAAAAGTAAAATTAGATAATTCCATTTACTTCTTCACGGTCGAATAATCACATGCAATATCAATAACCACTTTCATAATGAGGGAATGTATAATGCCAGACATTCTAAAACATTTTGTCAAGGCCTCGGCCAAGACGTCTAAAATGATTAAGTCCTCGGCCAAAACCATAATTCAAATTGGGAAAGGGCCTCAGACAATTCCACGTCTAGTTGTCTCATGAGACCTACCGATTTATCGAGGAGCTATAGCGTGCTACACCCGTCACTTATTAAGTCCAATGCATTCCACATATGAATAGGTTTAAACATATCATAAACCATAACATAATCGTATCACATAAAACATGCATAAAGGAAACATAACATTTATACATTTTAATCACAAGATATCAATAAAACACATTTATATAATAAAAACGCTTTCAAAACCATTTTCAATACCAAAATAAAAGAAATGTATAACATGGTATTTCTTTTTTGTTAAAAAAAGTATGGCTTGTAGAAGAAGTCGAAACTCAAATAGTGGTCACGGCGGTGGAGAAGTCGTTGTCACCGCATACGTACGACAAAAACAGTCCCTTTTTTCATTTAGTAAACTCTTCGTATAAAAAATATTCCTTTTGAATAAATGTAAAAGTCAAAGGGGTTTATACGCCGTATAAAAGAAAGTTGTGTATAAAACCAAATATGCCTCAATGAAAGGAGATTGAGACGAAGTCCTTAAAAATATCATTTTTAAAATAAAATAGATCTATTATGTGTATTCACTATAGGTACACATAAAGAAAGTAAAAATACAAAATAAGACATAATAATATCATGACATAATTTGAAAGTAGGAGATTAACCCAAAGAATTGAAATTGGGTTAAGAAGTTCCCTTACCATGCATCATGTCCTGACTCGACCATTCTATAACCTCCTGAATAATATACTAGAGTTAATTCCTATTTACATAAGAACCTTTTTCATGTTCATTATTCCTTTTATATCCCTTATTTCCATGTTATGAACATTATGTAATTATTTACGTTTATAACAGTCATTTTGTCGATCTTAGGTACTTGAGTCAAAAATAACATTCTTATAATTACAAGTTGTTCATGTGGTGATATATCCATTATATCCATAATTATATTCATGATATATATATCATATATCTCATATATATCTAGTATATACATGCATTTATATTATTACGTAACATTTAGAGGTAAGAAATGAAATACACCGTTCATGGAGACGGTAAGCCGTACGTACGCATGAACGCTACTTTCATTTCTATTTCGTATTTAATTGAATGAAATCATAATTATATGAATGTATAATATCATTCCAGTATAATATAGTGTATAATACCATTTATTCCATCCTTTATACATCCCACATATGGCATTAATGATTCAAATCACTTTGAGGGGGTGGTAGTCCGCACTTCCTAAAATGAAAATATCGCGTTTACCCATAATGGAAAACAAAAAGGTATGCCTTAAATGAAAAATACAAAATCATAAGGAAAAAAAACATAATATATATCATATATAAAAATAGTTCCATCATAATGACCACCATTAGAGGTGTTATATGAGTGTTGAACAATCATCGTTTCGTGAGGAAGAAATTCGCCATCCACAGAAACTGTATGTTCTTTAACCAATAGATGTAGATGTGTGTAAGTGTAAACCAAATCCATATCATAAAAACATCCTAGTATATTTTATATACTGGTGTTGTTACAAAATAATGGAATAATAAGAGTTTAAGGGGTTGGAGAAGCTAAATAGAACAAAACAACATTAGAGAAGACATTACCTAAAAATCGGGTAACTCTTTTTGATTTGAGCCAAATCCTTCCTTGGGAAGAATTCTGCCCAATTTGAGGCTTCTAGGAGTAAGAGGGAGAAGTTGGAAGAGTATTTGGGCAGAGTTTGACCGAGACAAATGGCTTGAAAGTGTGAATGAGGTGGTAGGGGTGGGGGCCTTTTATAAGAGGAGAGGAGGGGCACTCTTAGAAATTAAGGAAACTTTACATTATTATACAATGGTTTTAGGATTATAAAGGTCCCACACCTATATAATTCGTGGATAAGGTGATAAGGGTTCTAAATCTACCCATCCAATAGTATTTGGAAAAGTGTAATCCTTGGATTGTACATTATCCTTTCATTTTATTAAAATCGTTAAATAATGAGGTCATCGCTGCATCATAATGATGTCATAAATAATTTAACTTATTTAATGTCTAAAAATTATAAAAAAAATACAATGATGTAGGAAATCTATTTAGCTTTTCAATGACTATTTATAGTAAAAAATATGACTTTTATAACCCGATTTATAAATTGTTTTAGTAAAACATTTTATGTTTGTGTCATTTTTTACTTTAACATTAAATAAAAGTTATTTATGTCATTTTCCAACTAAAGTGGTTCCATGGGGTCCCCAAGTTGACCCATGGAATGTATTGGTCGGCCATGGCACATCCAATGAGGGTAGGATATTTGTCAAGCTCATCTCATATTATTAAAACATTATTTTTAACTTAAACTACACTAATTACCTCTAATCGTGATTAAGAACTTAAAAGTTACTATTCACCAAAAACTATTTTAATCTCATTGAACCACATTTTACTTCTTAATGACAACCATGTATGTCGTATTTTTGAAAATCAAATCACAGAAGTGGTAATATTTCATTTAAACGAAAAATCAGTTATTTAACTACCACTTAGTGGTTTCACTATTCACCAAAAATTTAAGTTTTTCAGAATAATGCCAAAATTTCACCCTAAGCTATAATTGATATTCCGAATTCAAAAATAATGTCTATTTTAAAAAATTACAAACATATAAGTTTCATTAATTAATTTTATAATTAATTTCCGCTGTCACAACAAATAGCGTGTTTTTAAGAAACAATTTATATCAAAAGATTGGCAATTGTTTATGTCCAATTTCAATGTTAAATTAATTCTAATGAAAACCATTGGATAAAATGTTAAAAATATATTCTAATTATACTTTAAAACCACTCAATAGTATAACTTATCACTACAAATTATTTTGATTAAAAAAGTTGTTTTAAGTAATTTTCACTATTCATAAAAAATTGGAAGTTCTCAGAAAATTCAACTTTGGATAATTTCGATATTACGAATACAAAAATGAAGTCCATTTTAAAATTTAAAATTTCTATAATTTTAAAAAGTGATTATTACTATTCATAACGGCTACTTTGATTAGTCGCGGTGTTTTAGAACTCGAAGTTGCGTACAATGCAATCTATTGCATTATTGAATGAGAAGCGTATCGTGGAAGCTCGGGGTGTTACACAATGCCTCTGAAAAAGTATCAATATGATAAATAACAATTTTGATATTCATGATGGATATTTTTAAGAGATAATAACTTAGAATAAGGTAAATGAAATATAATACATGGGAGAGAATGAAATAGTGTGATGTGTGGGGAAATGGGGAGAGCCTCATGTGAAATTCCCATAAAAAAATAAAAAAAATAAATAGTTATATATTTTATTTATCAATAATTGATTATTTCTCCTCCAAAATAATTTGTTAAATAATTTAATTAAAATTTTATTTTGTAAGCATAAGCTACACCCCAATCATCAACTACATTTTCTTTTAACAAAAACCATTTTAAACATATTTAATAAACCCTGATTAAATATGAATATTAAAATCTAATTATATGTATTCTTATACACCTAATATATATATAAATAAATGACCATAGAAACATATATATATATATATAACTAATATATTCATTATATATGTATACACACAACGGTAGTTGGGGTTTGGCTTAGTGGTAAGAACCATATAATCCTACATGAAAAATGGGGTTTCAAAACCCATTGGGTACATGTACTGCAACAGTACTATAGTAGTGGTGGCACTGTAGCAACAGTGGGCACTATATCAGTGGCAGGTCACTATTCTGGTGGCAGAGCACTGTACTGGTGGTAGGTACTGTGTGGTACTATAGTAGGTAGGTACATTAGCTGTATTATTCATAGAATGGGTCTTGGGAAATAAATGGCATACAGGTGATGTAATGGGATAAATTCCCAATGGGCCTTCTGGCTATGTATTGGGTCTCCCTCTACCCAGTTAAAGAGGTATTTTCTTTGATTTAATAATAAATGAGGCTTCGGCCCCAACCTTTTAAAAAACATATGTATACACACATTAATATATACATCTCCACATGTATATATAAATGTATAAACACCCACACATATAAATATATACCGAAATATATATATACATATGTATATAACCATTATATACAGATTATTTATATAAAAATATTCTTTATATAAAAATACACATATATATAAATATATATTTATCTATAAATGCACTCACACACACATATATATATACATAATATATATATATACATATATGTTCCTCATGCACGTATCCCTATACTTAAGAGTCTGCCAAAAATAAATGATGGTATAATATCAGTTTTTGAGATATTATGAAAACTATTATTAGAGTAATAAACCCATGGAAAAAAATATACAATATCTACTAATTAGAAATTTTTTACCATAACTAGAACTATACAGATAAATAAATAGGACCAAAAAAGCTGAATAAAATATCAAAAAAAAATTAGATATGCCATGATAGAATATGTGTGTAGTCTAAATATGAAAACTCTGAATAAATACACTAGATACTCCCATGTGGGCCCAAACCAGTTTTAGTTCACAAATCAATGATATATCCTGTAATGTTCCATGTATCATTTGGCCACTTCCCTGAACCTTCCATTAAACTATGAAATCTATTCGAGTGTTGATCAAGCAACCCGAGATGTGTGTCATTATAACTCAGTAGTCCACCGCCGATGATTTCAAAAAAAATATCTAGTCAATTATAATATATGGAGTTATATATATAAATATACATAGTTTATATGTAATCATTTATCACATTCTCAATTACTATTCATTTAACCACATTATCCCTCATGTTTTAGAGGACACTTGAATGTTTGTACCCAATTCAGGCACATGCCGGATTCTAAACTATCCCCAAGTGATTTCATGTTCTCTAATGCCACTATTACCATTCTATATAACATCAATCACATAATTTTATTACTTCTACTCATGATATCAATTTTCATATGAATTCATTGTTACCATTCATCACATCACCAATTTATTCAGCAATAAATCAATCACTCCAATCCCATTTCTTAACTCCAAAATTTATTATTCTCCCCATCATAATTAATTGAAGAAAAAATTAGTTAATTATATTAATATCCTTAATAAAATAAAAAATATTTAATCTTCTCATTCTTGGTCATTGACTCAACAATTAATTATTCATCTCATTACATTAATTAATTGAATAATTAATTAATCTTTTATTTATTATTTGTTAACTCGAAACACAATTAATAGTCCGAACCTAATTAATTAATCATATCATTATTATAAATTAACTAAATAATTAAATAATCTTCACAATTAATTACTACTTCAAGAATTAGTTTATCTCATCAATTACCTTATTTAATTTCTTAATTAGTTATAAAAGACCAACATCCCAATAATGACATAATTAATTTATCAATTAAATATTCAATGGATAATACCTTTATCCCCTAATTCTTTAAATAATAAATTACTCAATTCAACAATATCAATGTCCACTAATAAATTCCACATTTAATTATTCATAGTCTATAAATCATTTATAACTGTTTTTCATTTTTCCCTAAATTAATTTTCTCACTAGTGTAATTATTTTAATCACATCCTTAACTTATGAACATACTATATAAAAATAACATTATAGAATAAGAGCCTCATATCTATTGGTTTGGACTTTTCAAGGGCATCCACGACAACCAGATTCAAATCAAGGTGGAGGAATATTTATGGGTTACGGTAGAATAGCTGTAGAATGTACTATAGAAGCCAGTATAATAGGAACTATTCAATACAATAGAAGAATTAAATATTCACCTTTGGAACCCATTATGTTATTTTAGTCCTTCATTACTTCAAGAAACCCACGCCTTTGGGTTAGTAAGTCTTTTAGGCCACCGTTAGGCCTTTTCCACCATAAGGCCTACCATCCACATCAAGGTCATTAGACCACATGATGTGTAGATAGAAACTAGATATATTCTACAATGAATATATTATAATGGAGTATTAAGATCCAGGTGAATTCAACAATTTAGAGCTTTTGAATTTTAATGAATGAGAGGGTATAATAATTATCATCGGTACCTGGCTTGTCCATCTCTGGAAATGACAGCAATCCTCATATCCCTGCAAAGGTGGATAACAAATCATGATGCATATAGTATAGAAGGATGGTTTTAAGTATCTATAGTCTAGGAATAATTCCTATAATTTCTTTATGTCATATAATATCACAAAACATACGGTCGATGTTTTGGTTTCTCTTCACTATTAAAAGGGGGATTTTAAAAATTGATTTAAAATTAAATGTCGTCGGACCATTAAAACATATAATAAAACTACATACAAATAATTTTACTCAATAAATTTGAAATTTTAGTTATTGACCACCGACCAAGATTCAATGATGCATTATCACCTAATTGAAATCCCTAAAATTTGAGTGGGCCAATGGAATCTAACAAGATCATGATCTAAACCCCAAATCTAGATAAAAAAATTCAAGATCCTTCAAATATTGATTTAGATATATAATACTACAAGAATATCAATAAAATTATTTAGAGATGAAAAAATAGAATGAAAAAAACATTTCTTGAGTGGGGATTAATGTACTAGGAATAGAAAAATAGATGGGATATAATTCAATTACCGGGAAGCGTGAATATATTTGATATGGGCATCAAATCGTGATAACAGATAGTCAGGAAGGCTGGAATTGAAGGAAAAAAATAATAATAAATGTGTAAGGGTCTAATTTGAGTCAATTTGTGATTCAAATGAGGGTTGACCTATTTTTAAATGTAAATTTCTGTTTAATGTAATTCTTGTGCATAGTTTGTAGGCAGGGGTGCATTGTATCCCATAACATTTCTCTTAAAATTTGTTTCTCTTTTATAGAGGTGTATGGTAACCTATAATTTGTCAAATAGGTCGACAAACCATGTGAAAAATATGTATTTGCCCTCTATATAGGGATTTACAGTTTTTTGGGATGGGACGTATGGTTAGTGAAAACTGTGTGCTAATCATGCACTGCCCTATTTTTTTATTTTTCTAATATTTTATCCCATGAACACCACAAGGTAAAACAAAAAATAAATTTACTCAGTCTAAAAAATTTAATACATTTAATCACTCCTGATACATCTCTATAAATGTTCAGGATTATACAATATCCCCACCATATAACAACTCATTCTCGAGATACACACGAATGTGTTTATAATATTTCATGTAAAAAATATTGCGACACTAATACCACATATCTGATTCCCTCCCCCATGTTTCATCGATTAATCATCCATCATTCCACAATAAAAGAACATTCTGCATGATATATTATTGCAACTCCTTCTTAGTGTGATCTAGCACAACTATCTGATGATCCTCAAATGATGAATCTATATCATGTTCTTCATCATCCACATTAATGAAATAAGAAGGGTCAAGGGGATACCTTTGAAGATTTGATACATTAAAAAAGTCATGAACAGAAAATTATGTCTATCGAAGACAATATTAGTATGTCGCCATACAAATTCAATCCAAACCTCAAATGGATCAATGAAAGTGGGTATCAGCGTAACCTATATATCTATCAAGCAGTGTCCCAACATAGGCTACATTCAAATGGTAAAAACTATCATTCTATGTAATATTTATGTTTTATCATCATCTTTAGGCATACGACTTATATCTACTTTGTGAGTTAACCATATACTTTTGAATCAACTGATCATACTCAGATTTATCCTACATTTGACTCCTACCCAATTACTCTAAATCACCTTCCACCATTGATAATAATGGTAATCTACTTCACCTACCACACATACCCTATTATAGTTCCAATTGAAACATATTATGATAAATTTTGTTATAGGAAAATTCCACCATATAAATCATATTTTCTTATAATCCGCTGAAGTCTAAAACACATTCTCTTTGCATATCTTCAATAACCTGTATAGTATTCTTCCACATCCCATCTAATTGTGGGTGGAAATATAGGATCTAAATACTTTCAACCATTAAAATTATTTATGACCTACCAGATGCTTTCATGAAATCACGAGTCAAAAAATGAAGTTATATTCCATGGGACACTATACATATGGTATATCCATGAAAAATAAAAGTCTCCAAATTTATCTACTAAGAATGTCCCTAATATATGCATGAAATGTTAAGCATTCATTATTATGTCCAGAATAACCCCTGTATAATCATTATTCCATGTTTTACTTTTGATTCCCACCAAAAAATCACTTTTTAATTCATCTAACATGTACTCCAAAAATGGTAAATGGATATTGTAATCCTCTAGGATGATGATTCTCTGCTTTTGGCTACTGAGATTTGTAGCATCGTTTCAAAAATCCTTCAATTTTCATTTTCTTGATTAGAAAACAAATCTATCTCCAAAAGTCATTATAAATTTGGGTCACACCAGGGTGTACTTCTCAATGTGAGGCATGAAATTCCCAAAAAAAATCCTCTCACAAACTCGAAGACACTACAACCCTATTAATAATGAATTTGATATTCTCTTCATATAACAACCAGACTAATGATGTGACTAATCCTTCAAAGAATTAAACTAAATATAAACATATGGAATCCTCATACTACATTTCTCGAATCTCTCTTAACATTTTAGAATCAACTAAAAAGTATTCCAGAGTCATCTAATCCATATTTTTTTATACCACCACATGCATCTCATCTAGTTGAGTCCTCCTAATCTATTCATCCCAAAATTCCTAAACCACCACACTATGATTTTTTCTACTTATTGTATCACTAACAATATTTCATTTCTTAGGAATATATACTTGTTAAAAATTAAATATTTTCATATGCTCAATCTATCTTAAATTCCAAATATTCAAATATCATTATTAAAAGATATACATGAAGGTTGTGTGGTCTATATATAGAGTAATTTTTTCACCAAAAAAATAATTCCATCACCACATCAAATCATAAACCACATCCACCAACACTAGATCATGAATAGTTTAATTTCATCTATGTGGCATCGGCTACCAAGACACATGTTCAACAACTCTATATAACAACATGAACAATACTCTAATCCCTATCCAAGATGAATAACAAGACACCATATACTCCTCACATTTCTCATCTATGATTAGGATTATTGCTGATGTCTATCACTTCTTCAACAGTGGGAGGTAAATCTCGCATGATGGAAACAATTCAAATTGCATCCCTTTGTTGGTATATGGAAAATGTGGAGCTTCTAATGAGGAAATGTCCTAACTAAACATAAAATAATATCCAATTAATCTAAATTAGATGTGCATATTGGAATCATTCTTAGGAATCTCCCAGAAAACCACTACATAAATCATCCCTGAGTCTAGTAACACAACTTCTTATCACACAAAGATGACTAAAAATAATATAACATTATTATTCCAAAATTAAATATTTGATAACTTGGGTAATAACTGATACTCTATCTGTGTACTCATGATGATGTCAAAATAGTGGGAATGATAGTCATGAGTCTTTGACGAAACCATGATTTCATCCATAAACTCTACCAAAAATCAATCCATGTATGAGTTGAAGATTATATTCATCAATACAATAACACATATGGTGCATTCTTCAATCAAATCAACTTTATAATGAAATCATATAGACCATATATTCTTTTGAGATAATTCATTAGTATATCATATGATTGAAGTCAAACTAATGATACTTTGATCTAATGATAATCTTGGAAAAAGGATAAATCTCCTCTCAAATAGTCAATGAGATTGTTTGTACACAAAAGATGGCCTTGGTTAATCATTGTCATCAAGTTCAAACTCTCATAATCTACACACAATAAAAAACTAATATATAACTTGTTTAGTAATAACAAAGGTTATACCCAAGGAGACATACTCAAATATATATTCTTCATATAGATCAACCCCTCATATGAATTCATAAGATTTTAATGCTCTATCATCCCCATTCTATATTGTGTAATTGAAACTATTTCATCTCCTTTCTTGAGATGATGTGTAAATTAAAAATATCTCTATAGTTGAAGCCATGGGAAATCTTCAGGAAACACATCACGAAATCATTACACTACAAGTATAAATTCATTCTAATTTATACCTCTATCATTCAAAAACAGAAAAAAACATGGGATATGATCTCTCCCAATTGCAGTTGAAATGGCCCTACATAGTCCACCTAAATATCCCACTCTCCACTATGGATGTACTTATCACCCTTAGGAGAGGAAAATGATACACTCCTTTGAAAACAATCTATATGGTCTTAGTATGATACAAACTATTATATACAGGGAATTATGTTGAATACTGACATATCAAAAATATATAGATTAAACAAAAAATGACACTCATCAACTTCTAGAGAACACCACTTTTACAAGAAGATGTCCATAGTCCTCACTCCCATGGGTGAATCTATCATTAACACCCTTATCACAAACTACACCACTGGGGTAAAAACATTCATAACATTAATAGAAATAACGATACGAGATATATGTTTATGAAATAAGGTAATAGATAATATAGAATCTACCTGAATATTACCTCTCACTGTTGATAGTCTAGCCACTCTACCCACAAGTGGAGGCTATAAAGCATGAGATAATCATTCCACTCTTCCTTCCGAAGATATATGAGCCCCTTGTGTTTCACCACTCTTCTGATATAGTCACCCATTACCAAAAGTATCGATTCCACTACCTCTATCTGTATGATAGTGGTACTCCAAAATCCATCTTGATTAGGTGTAGAATATTCCCATTCCAAACTATGATATTGTCTAGCTGCACCATCATTATTCATTTATCATGGGTTCCTACATAACTTTTTTAGATTTCCTATCATTCCAAATGATTGGAACTCCACTAGTGATGGGGAAAAATATCAACGATAGTGTCCTTTCCTACCAAACTGGTTTAAAAAACACCACATAAAGGTCCTATGTAACTAAATTTTCCCCAAGACCACTCTTTTTTCCACCACTTTGGATAATGTTATATAATGAATCATATTTTTCTATGTAGAAATATATATTGGTCATCTAGAAGCAACCATCATACCTTCCCCAGAATTCTCTATCAGGTTCTCCTTAGCTGCCAGAGCTTGATTTATCATATCTAAGAACTTATTTAGCATGAATTTGTTCAGTTTGGACATAATTTCACACATATGACCTTCATGAAATTAATTATTTGATGCAGCATTATCTAATGGAAATGATGGGTAAGAGTTTTTCAAATCAATAAAGTGTCAAGAATTGTCCATCATGGGTCCAATCCACATAGTCAACCTCATGAACTGAACAACTATCTCAAACAACATCGTTTATGGAGAGGTGTTCTCCAATAATATCTCAATTAAATCCCTCCATTACGTTCCCTTAGCCTACCTTGTTATAGTTTGATCATCCCACAAGTGATTTGCTAATCCTTATATAATATAAGTTTCCAACTTGAATGTCTTATCAAATGGAGTCTCCATGTCTTCAAGTATATTCTATATAGACTCAATCAATAACTCATCTCCCTCAAGACCACCTTATATAGAAAATATTAATGTATGATGCATCTGAAACTACCTCTTCAAGTTAGACATGATCTTATCCACTCTTCATGAGTCTATATCCATGAATTTAATTAACCATGAAATGTTCTCTGGGAACAAGCCTCATACTTATTCACTGAGCACTATCAGTGCCTCATGTTCCACTATTAGTGGATCATCCCTAGCCATGTCCTCTTGTTGTCTTCTTGATATATTTCATTGTGTAGTCATAACACTATAAAAAAAACACACATATTGGGTTATTTTTTAAAAAGTAACACATTTATAGTAAAACATAATATGGAACAACAAGTCATTTTCCCCATACCCCTAGAAATTATTAATGCCAAGGCGCTAACACTAACTTTAAAAACGTTACATGTAGGTCAATGTAGATAAATGTAAACTCATTTTCAGTCTGCAATTTCCACATTTAGACACATAATTATGCTCATAGATCTTCATTTTTCAACATTAAATTCCATATTTGGCACCCTTTTGAATATAATTTCAAAATTAAAGAATTTTTTTTTCATATTCAACAATATACCCTTAACCCATTTTTCATGTGTACCTAAAATGATACAAGTAACAAAATAATCTTATGTTCCTAGTATGATGCATGAAAACTAAAATATTGATCCAAAATAGCCCATGATTCAATTCACAATAACTCTGAAAAAAAAAACAGTCACCACAAATCAATAGTCCGTTAAAATTGTGAGAGAGTATTCAAATCTAACAGTACACAAAAATACCGACAATACCAAAATGAGAACATGGTCTGTACCTCATACATGGCTTAGATACTCACATTAATGAGTTTATAACAATGTTCTAAATATTCTGAGTCTCTTTTTTTACATTCCACAATAATAATATAATTTAATGGAAATGAAAATTTCCCTAATACCATATTGTAATATCCCGACCTCGGTGTCCCACGTCATTGCCTTGAGCTGTTTCTCCACATAACCTCGTGCACATCACCTCGTATTCCAGAGGATTCCAACTAGCAGGGAGGGTATAATATCATCCATACAGATACTATAGAATATTATTTCATATTAATACACAAGATGAAATAAATACTAAAAAAGAACATAATAACCCAATGATATCATAACTATATTAATGCAAATAACTCAATAAGATTAAAACTATAAATGCAATATCAACACTAGACATTAATTATTATATGGTAAAATATTTGTGTAGTGTAAAAAATAATACTCAAAATAAATACAGTAGAAGGTCCCATTTGGTCCCCAAACCATGTATCTTTCCATCATCCATGATCTATTCCCAAATCATCCATCTAACTTAGTTCTTCTGCACATAAAATTTCTGTTGACCATTAAATATATTTGGGTACGATATCAGGAAGCTTGAGTATGGTGTGAGTACAACTTAGTTGTCCACAAATAATGATGTATAAAACAATATGTAGTCAGTAATATTTTATTCAATTGTATATAGAAATAAAAATATACTATATATTTTTTGTTATCCTATTTTCATTTATTAATTATTTAACCACATAACCCATGGGTTTCAGAGGACACGCGGAACTCAATACCTCCTTCGGGCTACACTGGAGTCTAAAATATCCTCATGGGATTTAATGTTCTTGAATTCCCATGTTGCCATTCCAGATCATCTCAATAATATAAGGTCAATGTTTCCAATCTATATCTATGTTTTCACATGAAATCCATTTTTACCATTAATCATTTCACTAATTAATTCAATAATTAATTAATCAACTCAATCACCTTAAATAATAAAACAATTTTTTAATTATAAAATCAATTAACAAACTCAAAAATTTATTAATCATCTAAATCTAATTAATTAACTCATAAATTTTTTAATCTTATAATATTTATTAATTAACTCAATAATTAATTAATCATCACAATTTCCTTAATTAACAAAACAATTATTTAATCTTCTTATTGTTATTAATTAAATAAACTCACTAATTAATATTGTCACCATTATTAATTAAATGAATAATTAATAAATCTTCTCAATTCATTACTAATTCAAAAATTAGGTTATCATATCAATTCACATAATTAATTTACAAATTAATTAATCAAAATCCATAATCCCAATAATCAAATACTCAATTTATCAATTAATTATTCAATTAAATAAATATTTATCTCATAAATAATAACACAAATAATTAATCAATTGAACACTCTCAATGTACCCAAATTAATTGCACAATAAATTGTTCACAATATATAATTTAAATATTCCCATGTTTCCTCAATAAATTAATTCCAAAATTATATTATTTTAATTACTTAATCAATTTATAATCATTTAATTGAAATTATATAATTCCTTGTGTATAATTTTCATTGTTACATTGGGATTTGAATTATAGAAAACATTCCTCAAATTGTTGATGAACGGTTGACCAACATATATATCCAAAATTTTAGTGGCACAGTAACATATAATGTGATTCAGATCTTAAACCTTGAATCATGATCGAAGATAATAAGGATCATTTAAGTATATATCAAGATAAAAAATCCTTGATCTATAAAAACAACACTAGATATAGATTAATTAAATAAATAAATAACCCTTTCTAGAATGGGTGAATAATGGAAGAGGAATTGGGAAACCAATAGGGATAAGATTTCTTTACCAGGAGGGGTGCAAGAGATTGATCCAAGCATAGAATCAGAATAATATTGGTTAGTATGCCATGGATTCTATCTAGTGGGATCCAAAATCATGAATAACCATTTAGGGTTATATGGGGATGGTTTTAAGATAAAAATTGTGGATTGTGAATTTTTAAAAATAATATTTATCGTAATTTAATTATGAAGAATGGTTTGAAGGGATGCATTGAACTGTTTCCCCTAACCATGTGCCTAAAATGTGCACCCCTTTTATAGGGGAACGTAGTTACTCTAATGAGGGTTTACAGTTTAAAAAACCATTCACCAATCATTCAATTCATCTCTATATTGTGTTGCTCACTTTTCTATTTTTGGACACACTGTTAGGGAAAACCAAGAATCCACTGTAAAATTACCTATTTCTTCAATATTATAAAATTTCCACCCAGACACACCAAAAGGTAGTCACTAAATGAAATATAATCAACGCGATGCTAAATGACACTTAAAATAAAGCATAATACATCTCCAATAATGGTCTAGATCTTACATACTCGTTATACACACACACACACACACACACACACACATCTGTAAATAAACTCATAGATTCATATATACATAGATTTATACTATTTAAAATTCCAAAAATTACTGTTATATTCCCAAAATTATAATAATAATAATTATTATAATATTTATATTATTTTTGTTCATAATCTCACATCATTTCAACAATAAACATTTTAAATACGACTTCAATAAATAATAATAATAGTTAATAAATAAGCAATAACCATATTTTCATTAATTTATGACAAGTTAATAATATCAACATTATAATGTAACCTTATAGTAAATATTAACAGATAGTGAAGTTTTTTTCAACAAATAAGTGAATTTAATTAAACACATAAATTTAAATTTTTCTAAAACCAAAACAATATTAATAATTTATAATTCTAATTAGACATTCATTCAATGTTACCAGCCACCTCTGGTGGACAATTCATATGTAATAACTAGGTTAGAAGTTATATTTTTGACGTAATGGGAGATTAGAGTATCTCTTAAATGATATTTTTTGGGATATTTTCAATTATATTTTTAAAATATTTTATAAAAATATTAAATAAATTATCCTAACCTGAGACACTACTAGATTCCCAGAACACACAAATATTGTATCTTATATATGGTAATATTAGTCTCGGACCTAATGGTGGTCACTAATTTCTCAAAAAGCACACAATTTCTTATATATTTAGTACTTTTTTGACAAAAATAATGCATCAATAATATAATGTATGTAGTATTTTTTTAAATTAATACTAGATCACTATAGGAAACACAATTTTACATTAACATAGCTCCTGACTCTAAAAATATTCCATAAAATATTCCAAATTGTTATTAGAGACTTTAAAATTACATAAGGTAGTTAAATCATTTAGGAATGATTTTTTTATAGAAAATATTGATTATTAAAATAAATATAAGCCAAAATTATTTACAAATATGGTCCTATTACCCTTAAAAATTGAAGCATATTACAAAAAAGATAATAAAAACTTGAATAAGACATGTCATAACACAAAAGTGTTTAATATCATATAAAAGAGTAATAAAATGGAATATTACATATCCTAAAAAATAATTGAACCATAGAAATATAGAACAATCATAAACATAAAAACCATTAATTGTAAACTCATTTTTCACAATCCTTTAATAACAAACCCTTTTTTCCATGCATTTTAATTTGAGAAAACATAGTATACCCTATCCATTTTGATAAGAATACATTTTATCTACGCAATACCATCTCACGATATATTAATCATAACTAGTGCATAGAATGATGATAAACGACCCACCCATTATTATGCATGCATATTTATTCTACATGAAATATATAATTCATCATATGAAAGGGATCACATTGAAATGAAATGGGTTTAATGTCACTTTTAAATGGAATAATTAATTTAAAAATTCTCAATACCATTAATAAATATTAAATACCCCCATTAAATATCTACAAGTATCCAATGATACTAAATTATTATATAAGAAGACGCCATTAAATGAATTATATGTTATTTAAATGATAGAGATATAGAATATAATTTTTAGTAAATAATTTCCTTAATAAAATGATGTATTGAATATTGGTAAACACCATTCTATTAATAAAAAACAAAATATGGTATTATCAAATAAAAAAAATGATAAAATCATGGCTTCTATATAGTGGGTGGTTTGGTAAGACAAAGGATATTATTGTTCACTCCAATAATTGAACCAAAAAACATTACATAATTCATCTTATAAATGAAATTGTCTAGTATAAATTTATTAATTCATATTATCATGATTAAATCACTTTAATAGATGTCAACATAGATGATAAACATAGTTTTCAGAGCATTTGGAGAATTAATTTGGATATAATAACTATTATAGGTCATTTGAAAAAAAATTACATTGAAAATTTTATAAAAATATAAGATTATAATTTTATTTTTAAATATTGAAACAATATTGATAATGAGTTTCATATATAAATATTATATTGAGGAAATATGTTTTCACATAAAAAACATTAAAGGGGTTTCATTTTAGAATATAATGAAAATTATTCGTATACAAAACAATTCAATTTTCATTAATACTTTTAAATAATACATATTTAAATATAATTACCTAAAAAATATTGATTCATGTATATGGTAATTTTGAATAGAATCCAATGTATATTATCAAGGGATAGAAGGATTCCTTAACAAAAGAATATGTGTGGTAATTTTTCATATGACATAAAAATAATTAGCTGTGAGGGAAAATGAAATAGGGAGAAGATAAGTACAATAAAAAGGATTACTATAATGGAATAAATTTGTATGTATTTTATATGGAAATTTATATAATATCCATTGATATTTTATTAATCAACTGGTATCTCAATTTCCAAATTCTATTCGTGAAAATTCTCTCAATTTCTTTTTAATATAAGAATATAAGTAGTTCGATATGAAAATAATGGAATATAAATTAAAATATCATGAAATGGTATATATTATTTAAAATTAAGGAAAAGGGATAGTTAATACAGCTAAAAAAAATATATGTTTTCCAATTTCAAACATATCTAATGGAGGCATGGAAACCCATACAACCTTGTAATCCATTTTTTTAAAATACTTTTAATGAAATTACATTATATGGTTCTTCAAACCCCATAAATTAAATAAATATTGTAAAAAATTCATTATTAATCAATAAAACTATACAAATTATATCATGGTGGAAAAAAATTATTTTCCTTTTGAAATTAATTGTGTGAAAAATAACCCCGTACCTTCATTCACGACTTCAACTAATGCAATTGAATATACATTCAATAAAATTTACAACCATAATTACCAATTTAATAACCTTATTTATACAAATTATTAGTTAGGAATATTATTTTTAGTTACTCGATACATGTTAATTACTTAGTTATAATATATTATAGATATCAAGTGTGACTAATATTGATTGTTTTGGAATAGTTTTGCAACAATAATGTTTTTTATTTTTTTTTCTCACAATGTCCATCATTCAGATATTAGACATGATATAATATAAATTTTTTTCAACAATTTTTGATTTAACATCTCATTATGTGATTGATATTGATATGATTCTTATAAACGTAAATTGAGATCAACCGGATAATGACATTTTATTGTTCGAACGATTTTATTTTATTAAATATATGATATATTAACAGAACACTTATAGAATAATAAAAAATAATAACTAAATTTATAAAATTATAGTTCTATTATATATATTCTTTAAAGCTTAAATATTTGAACATTATAACATCATTTATGTAGGTGATCAAAATCGACCAATATTAGAGTGTGCAATATTCATTTTACGAGTATGTACATGTTTTTATATAATGTTAATAGAAAATTTTTATAAAGAATAAAATATTCATTAATTTCATTTCCATTTATTAAATTCAATCTTATAACATTCTATTTATGGTTGGGATGATGTATTAAATATATCACTCATTGGGGGGTAATCAACAAGTTTTTTTTAGATTAAAAATTCCAGTTCTCGATGAATGTGATGTAAATATGATATATGTAAAATAATCATTAATTAATAAATATTTTATATATTGATAATTTATTTCATAAAATCCTTATTTATTTCCATCAATGAGAGGAGTTTATTAAATATTAACCACATCACATCATATAAGTGGAATTTCAAACAAACACTTGATCAGTTTTGTTATTTTATTATTCTATGATAGAGATGTTTGAATAAATATTTATCCATTTATATAATAACATGATACTATATTAATAATTCATTTTTTATTATATTATGTTTTCATAAAACTGTAGGAATATAAATATTTTGAAGAGATCACCTTGGAGTAATAAAATACAAACATTGAGAACATTATATTTCTCAAGGAAATATTTAATTTAATGGAAGAGTTATATTAACTAACTATGTATAAAGGATTATGATCATGAGATTATATTATATGAAGTGAAACATATAATTTCATAATTTTTAATTTTAAAGTAATAGGATTGGAATGATTTGGTTGATGTGTATACATTATATGTATGGAAAATGATAATTTTGTAAATATCATTTATTTCTCATTAGTTAAATGACTAAAAATAAGGATAAATTGATTAAAATGTCAAAAATGGATTAATGTTTTTTTTGATAAAAAATTATACGCAATATTTATTTTCTCAAAATAATTTGTTATGTAGGGCTTTTTTCCATTTTGTTAATTACCCTAATGTCCTTTTTCCCCAGTAATTTATTATTAATCATGGAAATTAATTCATATTATCATAATGAAAATTAGAATTATTAAATTTTTCAAATATTATGATCATGTGTCTTATTATAATTATATGCCCATAAATTTATTTATTTAATCAATGATATATTTACTAAAACTGCATGTAATGCCTAAAATTGGGTTATAAGATAAATATTTTTTTTAATAAAAAAATATCTATATGATAAAAGTTTCATTGGATTTTTTTTGAAATTATATTATTAAATATATGATAAATTTTTTTCGTATTGATGGGATTTCAATGAAATAATAAAATAAAATTTATTGATTAAAACATTTTATAAAAGGAAAAACCACAAATAAATTGTTTTTCAAATTAGTAAAAAAAATTAATAACTATCTAAAAATTAAACAAAGGTTTTAACAATTCATAAAATAAATAAAATTGATAATTTTATAAATTAATTATATCAGTAATTTATTATGATTTCTTTTATAATGAAGAACAATTAAATTTTTTAATTTTAGTGAAAAATATCTTTTTCATTACTCCCATAACAATAAACTATTTTAGAAAAATATCAAAAATACTGTATAGAGGTAATTTTATTTTAATTATTTCAATGTTATTATTTTTAAAATGAAAAATTTATAATTAATTTATAATTTATATTACAAAAAAAAAGTTAATTCAAATGTTTTAAATGAAATTGTTTTCATTAAATCATATTATTTATTTTACTTTAAATACATGAATTTTTAGGTGATTATTATCATTTAGTTTTTATTATTTATTTGGTAATAATTATTATACCATATATCAGATCTCATTTTCAATTGTTTTGTCGTTAGGAAGGTCTATCTTGTGACATAGGTTCTCGAAGATATAAATAATATAATGCATCCAAAGTCTTTGGCCTTTACATTCCACTCCGCCTGAATAAATTTTAATCCATAAAGTTTTAACATCTATCAGTAATAATGATATCAAAACACATTATTGTGTAACTTTAAATCAAAATATATCTTCTTGAAAATAAAATATATTTCAATATAATACTAGATCAACATGGATATAATTTTCAACATTAATTAATAATATAACCTAGTATGTAAATATTGTATTCATATATTTCGAGATATCATGAATTTTATATACATAAACCATTAAAAATTGGGTCTTTCTCCAGAATTTATCAAAAAACTTATTCCTTAATTTGTTTCAACATTACGACCATAAAATCATGCACCATCATATATGTACCATAATCCCAAAAATTTCAACAAATTCGAAAATCTCTTCATTGAATTTTTCATCAAATCAACAATCAATTTATTGGTAAGTAATATGGTTTGAAATAATTTATCTGAATAAAAAAACAATTTCTTTCCTCTATCAACCATTATCTCACATATAAGACTTTATTGACCTTATGTATTATCCATCCCTAATCACGTGTTACTCAATACATTTCTTCAAAAATAATAACTTATAATCAATTCTATTTTTATGGTTACTAATACCTTGTAAGATACATTCAAAACAATTTTTTGACATTCACTAAAAATAAAAATATATATATTTTTTGTATAATACTCATAACATTTTAATACATAAAAATAATCTAAATAAATACCACTTGAGAATTTTCCTTACCAATCCATACATATAAACAATAATTATCAAAGAACCTTCTTGAAAAAATCATTATCAAATAATTCAATTTTACTACATTCATAAGAATTTTTTTTAATAATGTCTATAAATTTATCAGTGTCATATAATAATTTTTCTTCCATCTGTCATTAAAAAAAAGTAACTATATATTTTTTACCTTAACCAATATCATTGTTTATCCTTAGGAGTTTATTTATTTATTCCATCTGTTTCGAAAAATATGAAATATTGAAGTTCCTTTTAGATTTTCCAAGATGTGTTTCTTTTAAAAGAAAATTACATAATGGAAATTGAAAATTCATTTCATAATAATCATTGTCAATAAAAACTCCATGGGAACTCATCCTTCTCTCTTTTTTGGTTTGATTGGGAATTTGACTATATTCATATTATAAATATAATTGTTTCTGATACTTTCTTTGGACACACCTTCTAGTCGACATGAATGTGCATGAAATATTTTCTCTTTCCCCATATTATGAATTTTTAATGGTAGATATCATTCATCAAATTCATTGATGAGGTCTAATTCATGATAAAAATGAAATGATGGGATGCCAATTTTACATTCAATTGTTTTCTCTGTAGATAATATTGCCTAGTATGGTTCTCCCACACATGGTTGAGTCTTGTTCCCTGAACACATTCCAAGTTCTATCTATTATTCGACATTATTTAATTACATTGCATATCTTTGAGAGGGTATTAACCTTCAGTTAGAATAATATTTATGTTGTGTATCACTGATCTTGTATGGAAATTTGGTAGATTGGTCACATGTAGACCTTCTATGTGGGAGGGAATCTAATATGAGTCATAATAGGTATGGTTCCTTATATATACCAAGATAATCATGATGTAATTAATTCAATGGTAATAAGTCTACCAAGTCCTTTTACTTCAATCATTCCATATTTTTTAGAAGTTAGTTTTTCTTTCTTGTCACATGTTCTAATTCCTATGGATATGGATTGAAATAAATGGTTAACATCGATCATGTAATGAGTTATTGATGTTTTGGTAGTAGGAATATAGGTATCCTCTTATGAGTAAAGGATTAATGGATACTAACATTCCATGGAGGATGATCCAAAAGCTGTATCCCTAGTAGGTAAGGGTTCACACCTAGATAATTTACAGGTATAATGGATCAAAATTCACATTGAGGAATATCTAAGGTTGATTTAATATAATTCCCCTTAGGGAGGATATAGAATGGATGAATCAGAACACCTTTTGAGACATATCCACATTGGATAGATCAGAACACCCAGTTTGATGATTTGGATGGCTGGCTCTAAACGCCCCATCAGGCAGATCGTGGTGGTGCATCCCTTGGAGGGAAGATGTCACTCCTAGATAGTTTACTAAGTTCGTGGATCTGAAATCCACTTGAGATAGATCAGATATTGGGGATTACAAAAACAATTCATGTGGTTATGTGATGGATGGATTTGAACACCTAGTGATAAGAAACAAAGTGTTGTGTCCCTAGGTTGGAATATCATCACCTTACTGTTTTCGGGATTGAGCATCAGGGAGATATCATACATACCTAGTTTAGATGGAAGGGATAAAACCAATGTAGTTTTATGCTAAAATTTATAGTCGTGTAATATAACTAATCCTTTCAATTTAACATCATTCAGTATGGATGGTCATTTCATTGATGGAGTGTTAATGAGGGGTGTTGTGGGGATGACACATCGAATTTTCCCATCGCAAGAAGAATTATCATGGTTTTAATGGTATGGGGCTTCTATATTAAGCTTCCCAGATCATCTCCTCTCATTTGATTCATATATGGGGCATCATGTGTCTATTAAATATGTCATGTTTATAGTTTTATGATATGTTCTCATTAGGTTTTCATGTAGTTTAATATCATATGACATAGACGTGACGTCATTAAACATCACACATTAAAGACACGTACTTAGGTATTTTTACATCATACAACTTGGACATGGGTGGGAGGGGATTACAAATCACCCTGTAGGGTTACGTGGCCACCTCTCACCCACCATTGAAAGAGGAATGACATTGTCACTGTCATGGAGTAGTGTTCAAGTAGGATGTTTGTGTTATGGGCCCTATTCGTAAAATAAATTCGTTTAATGTAGCCTATTTTTATAAGAAAGATGTAGGGAAACTATTACACTTGATTCATATGATATTTTAACAAAGGGAAAAATAAATTTTTGCGTTCAATAAGGTTGGGCTCAATAAAAGTGCTTTAAAAGTATGGTTCTTTAATATAATGTTGGGGATGGAATCTCATAGAGTGGTTGTGCACAATATTGTAGGATTTCATATCCTGTGAAGGAAAATATTTCATTATCAATAACTAAATTAATAGGAATTGTGTGATGATAACTTGTCCATGGGATAAGTCAATTTTGGTCCACATAAGGCCTATCATGTTGTATTCTCTACTTTATGTGTTTCACATTGTGTGTAGTCATATAGTAGGAGGGTATGTGTGAATAATAGTGGAATTTCATCTTCTGGATAGCCTCCCTGAGGGAGGGGTGAGCTTATATGTATTGATGAAATACCCATCTATTGTTGTGTAAGACCTTGGGTATGTAATTCATGTTTTGTGTGCTTCCAAACTTTACTGATAGGTGTTAGATGTGAACCTCAATGAATTTACATTTCATTATGCAGAAAGTGGATGAGTATTTATAATAGGACCCCAGAAGGGTTCTATCATGTCACATAAAAGATCTTTTTCAAACATAGGATTTATGTGTTATATCTCTCATTAGAGTTCCCATTGATCTATCCTTCACTATTGGTGCGTAATTCTATGGCATGTGAAATAGTACCCTTGTGTGCACTCCTAGAAACTTTCACAAAACCTTTACCTCGACCCCGAAATTGTCCTTCGGGGTTGGTTTTGTTCATAGGTAATAAATAAATGGATTTTTCAGACCCTCGATGAGACTTCATCACAAACAATTCCCCCAATATAAATTTAACCTGAGAATGGATTCGAAGGTTGGGTTCTAAGATAAATGAATAGGAGAGGGCTTCATTAATGCTAGTGCTTGATAGTCTTGCATGTGGTCATAAAAACTAGTTATTCCCTTGTGTAAATCACTGGTCCACGCCTTCAAATAGGTGGAGGGGGCCTTCTACTCAATTTTTACTTCTTGCATGATAATAATATTTCTCTTTTTCACATAAGTCTTCTATTTTATTTGTAACACTGAGATCTTTCCCTATCTTTTGTGCCATACTCCTTCATTAATTTTGGATTTCATGAATGAGGGTACATGATGCATAAAAAATTCAACGAATGCACACCAACTGACATATCTTAGACCGGGAAGCCATTTGGTGTCAACAAAAAATTTCATTTATATTGATCACCCAACGTTTACTAGAATCTAACCAAATAGAGATCAAATATGTTGCAACATCCTAGATAGATGATATGGAGAACCTTATTGTTCATTATTGTCGGGGACTATCTAATAATTCGTAGAAAGACTAATATAATGATTAGAATTGGGAATATTGTGGGCTTCATAATTACTCTCTTAATGATCCTAATTTGTGCAATGGTGGACATCTTGAAGGTGAAATTAGACAATAGGGATTACCAATAGAGCTTATGGGGTGGAGTGTTGGCGGTTATGATTGAGATCATATCTTCTATGAATCATATATATTGTCTCGATTCTCCAGGATGTTTGGGTTCCGCTAGTAGATGATGAAGAGAGACTATATATTGGTTCATGAGGTATGAAATACGTATATCCTTTATCATCCATGGTTGATAATGACATCTAAGATGATAGGGGATAGAATAATTAAAATTTCAACCAATGAATTGTTGGTATATCAACAGATTTTTCTTAAATTTGGCTGAAAACATTCCCAGATGTGATCTTACGTAAGAATATTAATGTGATAGATCAAGTGAATGATTCTCTATGGTAACAACTTATTTGGAGGGTTGTTATCTGAAAATCATGCCAGATGACTGGAGTGACTCTATATTAATGTGTTATAGGATTGGTGAAAGGTTTTGTGCCACACCCTCTCTAAAATTAGAAGGTTCCAAGATGTGGTTTTGGGAGCCGGAAGGGGATTCTCAAGATGGAATGATTATGGCTAGGGAATATCTTATAAATAATAAGAGGGTTCCCAGATGTTTTTTTGATAGATGTTTCTGGATCTCAATAATAAGACCATGAAATGGGCCGTGACTACCTGTAGATGAATCAATTATTCCCACATGGAGAAGAACTCTATTGCAGTCATAAATAACCTAAAATGGATACCTATTTCTAAAGGATATAAAACCATGTTGTTGTGTCCCTATACATAATATAAAATAGAATAATTGGTTGTGTAGAGGGTATTTTGTGGTCAATGAAAAATGTTTTCATAGATCAATGTTTATTGAATCCTCTTGGAATACTCGATATAGTTTTAGATCTTGGTAAACTAGATATATCCTTGCACTAAAATATGGTGAGGGATATTCAATATCAATTTATAGGAACCATAGTACCCATCATGAAGTTATACATATAAAACTTAATATAAATTTTTTTATTGTAAATGTAAATAATTCCATCAAACCCGCATATGTAGAGGGTCGATTCATGGTTTTCCATTCTCATAGTGGTAAACTGCGATGCAAAATAATTGAATAGATATGTATTTGATTGATCTAGTTGTATAATTCCAGGATATAGGTACTCAATGAATTATGTTTTCTAATATGGAGTTTAAAATATTATGGGGGAACCTTTGGGTTATGATAGGGATGCACCTATAGTTAGCTAGTTTCACTGATTGAATTGATAATCGCTTGATGTAATGAGAGTGATGACCCTCTTGTGTTCCAAATAAATTAGTTTTTCATATTGGTCAGGATCTACAAGATACATTACTATACTTTCCATGGAATCAAAATAACCATTTATTGACTGAGGTACTTGGGTTACATCGCAATTATGAAGAAATTGGGCCACCAGATTACGAGTGCAATATGGTAGGGGAATGATATCCATTTATCTAAATATTTTTCCACCATTAATATATTTTTAGATAATATACGATACTCCATTTATATTTGAGGGAGGTAAATCAATATAATGGGATTTTTTGAGACCAATAATGAGATCCTGATACACTACCTCATTTTAGGTGAAACATTCTAATTGTAGGAATGAGTATGGAATGATGGCCAATATTTGAGTTATGAAAATGATTCCTATGAATAATGTTCTGATATTATGATTATCAATATTTCATACTATTAATCACAAAGTGTAACCATCAAAATGTATCAAATAATTGGGACTAGCCCGGTCTGTATAGAGGATGGTAGTGTCTTTGAAATCAACCACCAATGTCCAGGAATACCACAAATGTCTGACCCACGACTGCAATATGTAGAACAGACCAGATGTCAAACTGTGATGATAAATACCCCAAGTTCTAAACATACTTATAAAATGGGGAGATAAGGTATATACATCAGTGGGTCCACAATTGACACAATATATATGTCGTGATTCTATGAATAATCTTGAAATTGTAGTACTGAAAAAACTAATATGATGAAGCTCTTCTAAAAAGGGGTTATATAGTGTCTATATCAAGGATCTTGAAGCTAAGATAGTGTAAACTTTTTTTATCTTCTCTCCTTGTTCTTATGGGTGTGAAGGTAAATAATGATAATTCTAGGTAGGTCACATATATGACCATCTCCTTCCTTGAGATTAGTGACTTTAGAATAGGTGGATTTTTTAGATACAAAAATATTTCCTCAAATTTATTTTGGAATTAACCATCACATCTGCAGTCATTTATTTTATTAAAGGGAATTGATAATTGATTAAAATTTTCCCCAAATTTTTGATAAGTTGGTTTATGTAGGAAAATTTGTTTTGGAGTCCGCAAAGCACCCATATATTATTCATGGGGTGTATTGCGATAATGTAAAAGATCTTCCCTTGTTCGATATCGATGCCCCTTTAATTGATGATGAATCCAAAAAAATAAATGTGGTATCTTTGAATTCACACTTAAATGGGTTCATCTTCAAATTATTTGGGGACTAGAAGATGAACACTGTCAAAATATCAATGAGATGGCTATGAAACTGGGGGAATATGGCCCCCATGTCATCCAATTACCATATCACCAACATTTGGATAATATATTTGATGATGTAGTGCATAGATTGATGATATTTGGATCATGACATTTTTTGGTTGAAGGGAATCACCAGATAGAAAAATGTGACATTATGGTGGACTAAATTTTTTAGACTCCTCATTGATATGGGAAAGCTATATTTTGTTTTATATAAAGTATACATCCATAAAATAGAGGGAATGTAACCCAATTATACCATCAATCAACAAAATTTTCATTGAATGGGGAAAATCATCATTTGGAAAATGTCATTTTAGATACAACATTGCGATCAAATGTTTTATTTTACCAATCATTATCCCAAAATATTATGATGTTAAATAAAAAAATTTGGTAAATGACTTTCCAAATGATGTTGTGTTGGACAATATTATAAATTTCCAGCTAAACCATGGTATCATGAGGCAGATTCATTTTTTTGGGAGGATACATAGATCTATGATGAATTTCTAGGATACCATGATTGTGGGTGGAAATAGGATGGTCGATTCCAAGAATCCAATTTTATCATCATGAAAATAATATTTGATCTTGCATTAGGAAAGACACGTACTATTGCATCTCCTCTAAAGACATGGATCCGCTGATTTGTATTGGCCTGAGATCTATTAACGCACCGAGGATCCCCTAATTAATCTCATCAATAATAGTGGATAAACCCCTTTTAAAAATTGCAGGTGTGTTTGACGAATATTGATCATCATTTGAGGTAGGATAATCTGTGACAGAGATTCATCAAATCTAACTGACTCCATCGGAGAACTATATCCAACATTAGTGGATACATAATCTCTACTATGTGGTTCCTTTTTCACTAAAACAATGGCCACATAGGCCACCCATAAAATTATTTGTGGCCTTCAATAAATGGGTACATTCTTAATGTTATGTAAATGGTGGAATGTTTTATACCATTGATTCACTCATTCCATGAATAATAAATGGTATTATCTTGTAATTTTTTCAAATTATTTATCATATCAACAATCCACATGGGTATAAGAATATATTATCACCCGAACATGTCCCACGTATGAGTATAATGTAATCTCAATATATTCCATCCTTTAAAGGATATTAAATCCTATTTCTTAATAAATGGAAAACCAACTCCCCAAGTACAGAAATGTGTGATCCAACCAATGGATCAGAGTTTTAAATCATCACTGAAATCTGCAAATGGATAGACAATGGTAGTTGTGTGATCAACCTTGTTGTTTTGGGATGCTTCCCATATATCTTATATTAGTGGGTATGTATGTAGTGATATTTATAGGAGTTAATGTGACATACATCACAATAAAACACCTCTATTTGACCGTTGAGGGAGTATTTGAGGCATGGATAATATTATGTTAGGACTGGGGCATGAAGAGGAAGTTGGGTCCTTCATAGTATTGTGTTGTATGAAATATCATGTGAGACTACCTAAAACAATTTTCATTCTAACAAACCATTTAATTGAGTCATTAACCAAATCATGAAACACAGTATATTATCAGTCTTATCATAACATCATTTAGTCCTGTATAATTGGGTTTGATATGATTCAGTTAGTCCATGCCTATAACGAATCTTGGGTAGGATAAGATCAATGGTCTGACCTATGTCCACTAGTCAGCGAAAAAATTCCATTACATTAAATTGGATTATGATGCACGATGAGTGTGTTTTCCCGTGTATTATGGAACTCTCATATTCCCCAAATAATTATATGATAGAATAAAATTTTTCTTTCTTAGTCTCCTCTGGATAGTAGTCCTCTACAATTTCTAGTTTTTCTCCATAGAGGGAGGGGGGATTTCAATGTTTATATAAGGGGCTCATGAATTTTGTCTACGGTGTTAGGGCTTCAAGGATTGAGTGATGTTATTTTTTCATTAATAGGTTCTTTTACACATCATACTATCATGAAACAACATTAGATTTCCCATCAATGGTAGCTCTATGGTTCAGGGTATTAGGAGAGATATTGGCTATACCACTACATTCTAAATAGTCCTAGAAATATCCATAAACTAACTATATGTACATATATAAACCAATTATTACTGGATATCATTTGACTGAGTCCTAGATTCGACTAGGCATGGTCATGAAAGTTGTGGTCATGACTTATCTTCTCAGTTAGTTAGCAAAATTTTCTCTGGTTGTGTATCTGATGGAATGAGATATGAAATTGATCCTGGTAAGATCTGTGTAAAAACTTCTACCTAGGTCCAGTGATGGATTGATCGATTTGACATGATGTAATGATAATTCACGTTCTTCAATATTCTCAACCTCTCATTTAACATCGTCAATTGAAGACTTTCAAATGAAATAATAGGAAATCATGATCATAATCCATTGTGAAGAAGTCTAAATACATGACATAATTCACATTGGAATACTCAATATCGTCATTAAAATGGTTTTCCACTAATTGGTGGACTCTAGGGGAGACTCCCAACTCAGGAGGCATCAAATCACTAAGGGTGATGGATGGATTTGGCACCTGTAGGGGACCCTGATTTACCTTACCCCACTAACTCTTTATCTTTTGGTATATGGAAGGAAATTATGTGGATGATGAATCTGTATCTATGGAATTTGTGGTGACCATATGAGTCTCAATTAAACCAATGTGGACATGTATGAAATTGGTGGTGAAATAAATTTCTCTATGAGCCAACTAGTGATCATACTTCTGGATCCCATCGTTGTGAGCCTACAAGTATTCACCTAAATCTCCAATGTCTCTACAAATATTTGTAAACATATTATTTTTCTACGTTGAGATCACACCCAACATGAAAAAAACATGATAAACTAGGTCCTATATTACATTATTGAAAACATTTCATTTCATAATGGTATCTTAGAAGATCCTATAGTGAGTAAAATAGATAGGGTTGTTTGAACATCTCACTTCCTGGGACTTCCTACACTTTGGTCATTTCATGTTTGGCTTCTAAATGGAAAAAATAAAGTTACATAGAACTTGTTTATCCTAGAAATTATAGGATTGATTCTTTCTATCTAGGATGTGTACTCTGGAAGCATTTCCTTGACAATGGGATGGATCAACATTCTCTCTTCTAAGAGGCTTCACATAGGGGCATAGTGAATCACTATTCTTCATAGGGAGGGGATAAGTTTGATAAGTCTACAAATAATGAGGATCCTATAAAAAAGGTACAATAACATGAATGGATCGGGGGGTTTTACAAGCATAGTGGGATTAGTATATCCTTTAGTATACCTTCTTTAATGATCTGGAAGAGGAAATGGTTGTAGTTTTTAACATCATTTAAGGTTTTGTCCAGATGCTAGGCCTTATAAAAAAATTAGAGAACCCACTTGGAATGTTCTGGGTGATGAGATTAGAGACTGAGTTAGTCATGAAATTCCCCTTGAACAAAATTATCATCTACTCATGAGTTAGAGGCATGTCGAGTGATTATGTGAGGCATTTCCACCAAGATACCAAATCGGTGACACTCTCATCATAATGTTTATTATACTTTAATAGGTCATAAATACTCATCATACCTTTGTTAGAACCTATTTGTTAATTGATGTAACCATAAATTTCTTCTCAACTAATGATGGACCCTATGGGTATTTGGTTTTACTAGACGAATTAATGTGTTTCTGAGGTCTAGAAAAAACACAAATCATTGGAAGACTCATGCTTCTATAGGGTTAACAACGTGGGTCCAAAGGTTGAGAATATGTGGAACATGCACTATAACAGGACACTCGTCCCATTGAATGGAAATAATATAGGGTTCATAAACTCTGGTTGTTCATGCATGTCATCTACCCATACTAGGTATAACCCTCAATCAAGTGGGTTCACCACATTTTTCCACTCTAGGGCTACATGCTAAGTGGTGTGAGTGACTATAATGTCATATTGATGATGGTATCAATCTTGATGGGGATTTTGAATAAACAATGCATTAATTGGATAATAAATCGGTAACCATACCCAGTGTCTTGTGGAGCGGCACATCCTAGACCTAAAGTGGGGTAATTACACTACTTGGGTGGGTTTGACAACTCATAACTTATTCTATATGTGTTTACATCGATCTATGATAATTTTTGATTTGAGATATTATATGTCTAAACTAGAATAATCTACACAAGGAGTAAATGATAACTTTATGGATGACAAATTGGATTCCATTAGGAAGTGTCGCAGTCGAGCACTAATCAACCATGATATTTGTGATGATCATTTTCTACTATTAGATAAACTAGAAAAAGAATATATATATTAATTATACTTTTTCTTTTGGAAAAATATGAATGGTTTAGAGGATCCATCATGATCATTACCCTTGTTGAGATTCATTTGAGGGAGAAATGTCTTATTTGGTGGATCACTAAGACTATGTTCCATCTCTGGACTAGTAGGTGAGGTCACCCATTTGAGGGTCTGCCTAGTTCTGTAATTCCACTTTGGGTGGGTTTTCCCTATAATGATCCACATCAATGTCTTATTTCCCTAATTCAATATAATATTTTTATATTATTGTTCTCCAAAAATAGTATCCAAAGGATAAAACACATTGATGGTTGGTAAATTTAGTTGTTTCAATATATTACTGATGTATAGAGAAGAATATTATCCCTAGTCCCTAACCTCCACGTGTGTAGATGCATCTTCTATAATTTGGTGGTTGACCATGAGGCTCTCGATGAAACTCTTTGGGTGGCTATAATAGTATCTAGAAAACATTTTCCAGTGATCCAATCCAATAATTTCCAACTACTCTCATTTGAAATAAAAATAAAATCCCTTCAGGTTCCCCTAGCTTTATGGATATACCAATTAATGATCACAATGGCGGTGAAGCATTGACAAGATGATCTGTAATAATCTTGAGTCTTGGCCCAAAAAATGTTACTTCATGATTTCAATGATTAGATTTTATGGTTATTATAAAATCATATTTTCCTAGATAGCAACTATAAGATCCTGCATGCCATCCATTTTAGTGGAAGAGACTAATTCTGAGTCACCACTTACTCCAATTAGCACTGGCTGAGAGATGGGTCATGGGAACAATATAGATCGTTTCAATGGATGGTGGTATTGCAAAGGAGCCACAACATGAGTAATCTATTCACTCAGCATTGGGGGATCTTATTGGGCTCTCTCCAATAACATCATCACATACATGCATGAATAAGTGTTCACCACTTCCACATAGATAAGGGAACCATTACTCATCTATGACTCAACATGGTGATCACTATCTGATGAAGTCAGCCCAGACCCTTGTATCTCTCCAATATATTTTTAAGAGGTAGTGAGGATATAAATATTTTTGTGATAGAGATGGATAAAACATGACCCCCCTAAAATAGGGCTTGAAATTCCTCAATATACATATACATATGGTGGGATAGAGGGATCATATGGACCCCATCTTCCAGAATGGTGAACTTACACATTCGATCTTTTACACTAATATTTGGAAATCAGGGTGGTTAAATTATTGATTTATCTATTTCCTCAAAATCAAATAGCTAAATGAGGTATGTGATGACATGAAATTTCCAAATATTTATCCTTCTATAATTATTATTCACCCTTCTTCCCCATGACTATTATTTATAGAATGGTACCTGTTCGTCTTGGTTAGGAACATTGGGATGGTGGACATTGATGAACCGTGTGACTCTACTCTATATTGTAGTAAAACAAGATATAACTCAATATTTGTTAGTGGTGACCTGGGTAGGACCTCCTTTTTTCAATGTTGGAGTAGAAATATGACAACATTACTAGTTCAAGAGTAATCATAGAGGGCCAATGTGCTGACAGTTAAAGGATTTGAGAGGAAATCTACTTTTTTTGTTAATGGTGTGGCAATGACCTATGAACTACATCACATCCCAACAGGATGGCCAATAATAACATGTATTGGTACCACTGATTGAAAGATTTAACCCAACATACCTATGCGGAAGCTAGTGTCTCGATAACAATGGGTAAAAGATAGATCCCAATTCTCTTTTCATGAGGATTTTGTTGGATGTGTCAGTGGTGGCAAGGAAAAATAGATCCATGGAAGACAATTCCCTTTCCAATGCCTCTATTGAGACTTCCCCCGATGTTGGTGTCAGTTTCTATGGATCGAGGATGGATGACCATGGGTATATTATAGTTTATCTTTATCTTGACAAACTATACATTACAATCATTGATGTGTTATGGTGGGAGATATCCTTGGGGGATCTTGGTTAGTATTCATAGATAGGGTGGCTCAGGTATCCCCCACATCCTCGGAAAATGGTGGAGAGTCATAGGATCCTTACGGGGAGAGACACACCTTAAGAATAGGTGTGGTTTCCACATGAATAGACCTTGGGGGTGGAGATGTAAATAAGGTGATGATATCGTGAGATCGTGGTGGGTCATATCCCATATGGTAATGACCTATTCATGTTCACACTGGATAATGAGGGGGTTTATTAAACTTTAATGAATGATCAATAAGGTTGATACTAGCATGGGTGCTCAATTTCAAAATTTGTTATAGAATTTATGTCCTGGATAGTGTTGTGTAGGTTTTCAGCATCTATATTTCACTAACACTAAATATCATGGGAACTTCATTTCTCATTCCATAATAAGTTAGTTCTACAAGTCATGTGAATTTAGTTTCATGTACAGTTACAAAGAATAAAAATTCTCAATAAACCAACATAGTCAAATATTCCAAAAAAGTGGAGGGATATGTGCTGATAATGTCATAGACAGAGGATATCCATTATCTCAATAACAATTTTATTCAGATTTTTTCATGATCCCACAATTTTAATCATAGGACATGATTCTAGATGTTTGAGTATGCCAAAAATTTTATTTACTGATGGCCAAAACCTACTAGTACCCATGTTGAGTAAAATAGATTTAGGTTGGGTTAATATTTATATTTTGGATTCATTTAAATGGTCCCTCATCCACATTTAAATGGATATGAACAATGTATTTTATATTTACCCATATTCCCACTTTCTAAAGCTGGGTAGATTTAGTCACATTCATCCATGATTTCTGGGATGGGAATGTGTTGTATCTTCAATTAACAATAAGTATAATAAATTTTGATTCTCACAAATACCCTTGTTTTTTATTAATGGTATTGTATTATTTAAATTTCAGGAAAATAATATTCAATGCATTATTTATTTTGAAATTATATTCATTTTATTAGTTTGAACGAAATATTCATAAATTAATAAGGAACATATTGTGACTATATTATAGGAACACTATTCATAACCTATGTTGGTAAGCATATTATAAGGATTAATAACTTTTTTTGGAACAAAAAATATGGATCATCAACCCTACTTTTTCAAGAATGTATGGTTAAAGAACCCTAAATAAGTATGGAACCTCAGATTTATGATAAAAGAATGTATTGTTAAGAAGCCTTACATATGTAAGGAACCATGATTTTTAGGAAATAAATATATAGTATATTGACCCTAAATTTGTGATTAACCCTACATTATATATTTTATAATTTCATAGACGAACCATAAGTTTGATGATTCAATGATGAAGTTATAAATCCTTGATTTTTTTATGATTTATCGAACACACTTAACAGAAGTTAATATTTTTAAAAATGATTTTTGGATTGATATATTGGCTAGTTATAATTTATTCAAAGACTCTTATTCACCAAAGTAAATCATTTCTATTTCTAAAGGAAGTTAGGACTTTCCTAAATGACTTGAATTGGAATATTTGAAATCATTCATGTGACATTATTTGATCAAAAAAACTAATAAAAACAATTTTCCCTATATATATTATCATATTTGTTTTCATAATGTATAGAAAATATATCTATGGAAGACATGTGGAATAAAACATTATGTATTTTAATATCATTCTATATTTCTACTCCAAATATCAAATTACTTTGATATACAATTCAACATCATATATTTTGAAATTACTACTATTTGATTGTTTATATTTGTATTGAAGCTTATCAATAACTATGATCTCATCAAAAGATATTTAGTCTTCAGGAAATTAATTTTTGAAGAATAAGATACCTACTATATCATTTTCTAATGCAGGTATATAGTTAAATATATACCATTAAACATATCAAATACTTTTTATTAATTCGACTTTTGTATGATCAGACAAAGTTGTGTATATTGGTTCAGCTTCTCTCTCTAAGATGTGTGGAGAATGGGTCCCTATAAAACAACAACAATTTTTTTCATGTTATAAAAATGACAACTGGTTACACTATGTTTTGGATTTAATGTTATTCAGATAATATGACCTTTTCATGTGAAAATCACCAAGATCATAGAGAGTGTGTTAGTGGAGTGTACTACGGGAACTTTGATCCCAACACCACAATAAAAATTATTGTGTTCATCATTACTGTTTATCCACTACTTATATTAATTTTAATAGATAGTGTTTCATATCATAAAAAATTGAAATGAGACATAAAACACAATTCTATGAAGATTATTAAAAATACATGATTTACCCCCTCTTATGTATCATTGTATTAATCCAACCTAAAAGGATATATTTGTAATAAATTAGATAAATCCCTAGATAGCCTAAAATAATACGGTGTATTCATTGAATATGTCAACGTATCATCACATATAAGGTATTTCAAGGATTTTTTCTTGATTTTTAAATCATTAAAACTATTGATTTTTTAAATCATTCATGATCATATACATGAATAATATGGTATTTAATGTTTATTCAAAGATGAATACTCTTTATGTATTTCTTAAAAAATAAAAATCATGGGATGGTGCACAATTTGATTAATTTGATATAAAATCAAATTTAATAAATGCCCTTATTTGAGGACATAGTCCTCATGAATTCAGTCAAGTATCACAGTGCTCTTTACCTATCAAATGTTTAAGTAGATAACTATGGCTTATGAAAAATACCATAAAATTAGACTTACGAGGTATGAAAATGAAAAACTAAAATTTGAGACATTTATAATGTGTGATAGAGAGAGAATATCACAAATGAATGTAAAATTGATATAAATTTTCAGAAATATTACTAAATATGATAACCAATCTCAGAATCAGATCAAGCATTCATTATACTTAGAGTACTACCAACAAATGGGAATGACATAACTTCAAAAATTTGACAGTAATAACTAATGAAAATTTTGAATATGAATTAATAAATTCATGGACATGGTTCACCTTAAACCATATTCCCCCACAGAAGGAACAATGGAGAAAAATGGAAATGAAAAATTAAAGAATGATGATTATGAGAATTAGGCAAAAACCATAACAATGATAAAGAGGTTTTTGGAACAATCCAATAGATCATCCAAATATGATTCAAAAAAAGAGTCAAAAAAATATGAAAGAGAATATGTTCTTTAGTTCTGTGGAATATAAAAATGTACAATATTTTTCTAGTCTTCTTCTTCTTACTATGATAGTTATACAAATAGTAAATATGATTTTTACTCATCAAATCTTGGAGAAGAAATAGGATTCCTTAATAAAGTATCCTAAATCATTAAAAACATTTGAATCCTATTTTAGGTGAAAGAGACACAATTCTATAAAAACCTCATTAACAAATTAGAAAAAACAATTCATCAACATCGCATATCATTGCTCATGAAAAAATGATAAAATAATTACATGATGAAGTAAAATCATATATAATATATGATTTAATTTTAATTAAATAATTAAAGGCTCAAAATGATATAAATTTAAATAGTAATATTAAAATGGAAAAGTATGTAATAGTATGAATGGGTGAAAATTAAAAAATATAGAAAAATATACTGTTCCCAATTCTAAAAATACTAATCGCTACTACTATGCAATAAAAGATAACTATATGAATAACTATTAATTAATAAATCATAAAATGTGTTGAATAAAATAGGATTTCATTTAAATTTTTTTTTCAAAAGATACTAATATAAAATTGGTTTAATTAAAGAAAAATATGGATTCTCATATCATTACTAGTTGACAAAGCTAGACCCAAAAAAATATTGGTACCAAATAAACAAGTGTTTAAATATCTTTGCCGGAAAAAGAACATAGGAAAAAAACATATATCGTATATGGAAAGTGGATGTTCGGTTCATATTAGTGGAGAATATTATTACATCCATACACTAAAAATAGATGGGGGTCATATCACCATTGGAGACAATGAAAAATGAAAAAAAAATTGAGTTAGAAATGTTGGATATCAAAAAATATTATCAGTAAACGTAATACTATATGAACAAGGGATAAAGCACAACCAGATCGTATTTCATAAAATTCTGATGGTTGATTTTTTTTACTTAGCTAATAATTCATGATCATTTTTTTAATATAAACTGCTTATATTTATAGAACCTCATACTGCAAATATTTATAAGTTTAAATATAATTCATTGTTTAAATAGTAAGTGAATTGTTTATATTTTAAGAAAAATGAGTCATGGATGTGGAACATGAGATGAAAAAATTGCAATAATTATTCATTAAATGAATTATATGAGAATAAATTATATGATAATTTTTATTCATATGAAAAAAATATAGACTATGTGATTTTTTTCAAATATACAGACAACACAATTTGTTCTTCACATCAATTAACAAAACAACTACCTCAAAAACATTAGAATATATCAACAAGGATATGTTTGGACCATCTACGATGTAGATATTGTATTAAAAAATTATATGATTATTTTTTAGTTGATGAAATAAATTATTTACTTGGGATTACTTACTAAAACTCAAAATTGATTTATTCACTATTATTGAAAGCATCAATAAAATTTTTCAAAATGAAAATTGTTTTAAAATATTTTCATTAAAAAGTGATCATGGTAGATAATTTTTGAATCAATAATTTTATTTTATTTTATAATGTCTGAATATAAAACATATCATTTCTACACCAAGAATTCCACAACAAAATGGTGTTGTTGAATATTGAAAAAGAACTATTCAGTAAATGTTAAGGATTATGATAAATGAACACATTATTTTAAAATATTTTTGGAGTGATACTGTAAGAAAAAATTGATATATCATGAATATTTTTTTAATAATAATTTTTTTATAAAAAATACACCCCTTGACCATAGGAATAATAGAAATCATAATGTAATGTACTTTGTTATATTTGGATGGATGTTTATATCATGAATAATAAGGAAACCCCTGGTAAATTCAATAAAAAAAGATAATGAAGGAATATTCCCTGAATATTATTTTAATTCTAAAGCATATATAGTGTTTAATAAAAATTAAAGGATTTTTGAAGATTCAGTTATTATGATGATTGATGGTACTGAATAGGTTTTAAAGGATCAATAATAAAAAGATAAAATTACAGACTCTTTTTACAACATGATACATGAACAACCTAAAATTGATATTGAAAAAATAATTACATAAATATAGTCAAGCTCAAAGGAACATGAAATTGAAGGACCTGAAAATATCAAACATAGATAATCTAAAATCGAATGGACCATCATTTAAAATCATGTATAGGAAATCTAGGCACAAAATTTAGAATAAGAAGAAATATAAGAAAACTAGATGAATTTTCTTCAATTTTCCCATAGTTATATCCTATTTATATTAAAAATAAATTAAAAGATGAGTATAGTTTTTTAACTATGTAATAAGAACTAAACCAATTTTGTTTAAATAATATTTTTGAATCAGTATACATACCATTAAATTATCTAGTGATAGGAATGGAAATGGACTTAAGAAAAAAACAGGATGATTATTGTATCATTATAAGAAAAAAAGTGTACCAGTAGAAAACTTTTACAACCATGAAAAATTAATCATGTATGATGAAACCTTAGGTCATGTTTCATGATTAGGGTAAATTTTAATTTCACAATATTTTTGGGTTATATTAATTTAAAATTATATCATATGGATATTCAATATTCCTTTTTAAAGGTATATTTAATGGATAATGTTTATATTGAACAACCACAAGGTTTTGAAAAACCTCAAGAACCAAATTCAATTTTTAAACATACTAATGATCATTATTATAATCCCATAACCCATGTTACTTAAATTCAGTTCATTACTACAAAATGTTTCAATGATACAAGAAACCAAGTTCCGAAAGACCGATCAATTTAGTAGCCTTGGATGTAATAGATGCATTCATAATTTTTACATTACATAATGAAATAAAAAAAAATCAACAACATTTTTTCAACTTTTGAACAATATTATATCCATTGCATATCCCTATAGGTCAACCATAAATTTGTTCTTCATATCCTGGGAAAAATAAAACATAGAAAGGGGTGTTTTGAGATGCTCAGAATGGTTAAAAATATAGTAGAAACTTTCACAAATATGCATAAACATTTAAGGTAATGAATTAGAAGAAATAAAAATCCATTTATACATAAACATAAGCATAATATAGAAAAAAAATCAAATAATACCATTTATCTAATCACATGGATATCTTATTAGTCGAATAATCACATGCAATATCAATAGCCACATTCATAGTGATGGGATGCGTAATGCCAGACTTCATAACCACATGGTCAAGGCCTTATTCCAAGACTGTAAATAAGATTCTTTATGGCCATGTTACAAGACATTAGTTAGTCTCATGAGACCTACAGATGCATTGAGGAGCTATAGCCCGCTCCACCCATCACTTAATAAGTCTAATGCAATCCTCATATGAAAAGGATTAAATATTACATAAACATTCGTATCAAAACTAGCATACAATGTCAATAGTTAATACATATACAATGAATTGTATAAGAATAAAACATCCACAGTCAATCATATTACATAACCATCAATAAAATATAGATGATTTGTATCATAATAAATCTACTTCAAACATGCTTAAAATCCATCGAATGGATGTTGACATGGATGAAATGAAAACATGTTTTCGAGAAATATCTCATTCTATTTTGAAATAATTTAATTGTCATCTAATTATTAAAGAAAATATTTTTTTTTAAAATATTCTTGAAAGCATGTATGGGATTCATTGATGATGTTATAATGGAATATAATAGCCTCACTCACCGTATAAGTGAAAAACATTAATACCTTAATTTTGTTGAAAAGGTCATATTGTACCTTGTTTGGAAAACGATGGAATGATTCCTTTCAAAACATATATGGTCAAATAGGGGTATAAATGAAATTAAACCATTGTCTAGTAAATAGTAAAAATGTTTTGAATTAAATTTTCAAGAAAACACAGATGTGGATGATAAATAGGTCCCAGTATATATTTATGAAAAAACAACCTCAGATAATAAAGAGATTGTGGAATTAACTATTACCTTTTAATTTTCCTTGGATGAGAGTATATTAACCTCATTATAATAGTTAAATAATTGTTATTAAATAATAAAACAACTATATACATAAATATGATATCATATATGATCATCTAATATTGCTTTGTTAATAATATTTTAGTAGTATCATTAGTTCGAGTGTTAACTGATCTGTTTTCAATTATATGCTTTGTTATGTAAGCCATGTTTGTTATAGATAAGATGGATTTTAATCATATCCAGAATGATATTAAGTTATAAGAAATTATTTTTAATCATTATATGAAAATTATTCTATAATTAGTATGATGGAAAAATAATCTCATCGCGTTCTTGGAGACGGTAATCCGTACGTACACACGAGCGAAAAAATCATTATATTAATGGTGAGATCGTATATAATGGATTGGTATCTCATTTATATATATAGACTAATTTACATGTTATATTTATTATGTACATATGTTATACTCATTATTATACCCAACCAAATAATGACGTTTTTGAATAACAAATTACACCACGATGCAGAGACGATTGGCCGTACGAACACACATATGGTACCTTTTTGATTACTATGATGTATAGAATAATGAATATAGTTGTACCATTTTAATAACAACACAGTATATAGAAAATACTGGAGTAATAATTTTAGAATGGAAATAACAAAGAATGGGTAAGTGGAAGAAGAACATAACATGAAAGAGGTGATGGAATATTTACTTCCTCTTCGTGTTTTTTCCTATTGATTTGATCGAAAGTGATCCATAGGTTGGCTTTATTATCAATGTAAGGCCTAAAAGTTGAAGGGAGAATATTTGAGTAGTCATTTGGGTAGGATTTGGCTGAGCAAAAAGGGTCTATAGGTGTGACACTAAGAGAATGTGATGTGGCATTTTATAAGAGAGGTGGGGATCACTTTAGGAAAATCATGAAATATTATTTTATAGTAAATTCATTTTCAGTTTATAATGGTTCCAAAATAAATTATTTTGACACTTAGGTAGGTATGGGTCGAAAAAATATCATCCTATAGGTTTTAGATAGTTATAGGCTATCATATTAACCTCAACTTTTAGATTTAACTCTTAGTTAAAAAGATTGACATTTACTATGTCTCTTTATATTTTTATATTATATATTTAATAAAAAAACTATAATAATCCAAGAGAACCCCATGTGATTAATTATTAATATATATAACTATATCTATGTCATTTTTCAGAACCGTATATTTTTAGGAATATTATATCAATTAATAATATAGTATTTGTTTTAAAAACTCAACTATGTTATGTTTGACACTATTTAGCTTTTTATTTTTTTGAAAGCCACAAAAACATTATCACATCGAATATGATTTATTTAACCAATTATAACATGTAATATTAGCCTATAAAATTAGGTTAATTCATCACATGTCTCAATTTACATTTATTTGGATATATATAACATCAATTATTTTAATATTTAATTAATAAGGTAATTACAGCATCATCATTGTGTCATAAATAAATTATATTATTTAAGGTCTAAAAATTATAAATAAAATACCATTATGTAGGAAATATTATTAGCTTAATAATTAATATTTATAGTTGAATTTATATTGTGTGTATCCATATATTGAAAATGGTCTTGTTTTTTAACCATAAATTTAACTCTTTTAACTCTTCTTTTAATAAAATAATAATAAATGTCTGAATCCAATCTATGTGGACCAAAAAGGATTATATTTTATTCATAAGGTTATTTTTGGTCGAATTATACTTATCCAATAGAATAGCGAAATGTTTTAGGGTAATTATGATATCATTTTTACCCTTAATTACACTATTTACTTTTATCTATGGTTAATAAAAGTCATAAGTTACTATTCACCAAAAATTATTTTCATCTTATTGAAACACATTTAATAGAATGATATTAACTATGTCTCTCAGATTTTAGAAATTAAACTCATAGAAGCGATAAAATTATATTTTATGCAAATTTGTAAATTCTACTAAGTGGTGGAAGAAGACGGTAAAACGTTCAATAAAACTTTTATATTTGTAAAAATATTATAGAATGACTCCAATGAATTTCATTGAACATATATAGGTATTATGTATATATTTTGACATAAAATAAAATATAAATAAAATAAATAATTATTTAAATAAAAAGTTGGTTTTAACCAATAACGTTGTGTTTTTTACTATTCATAAAAAACTGAATGTTTTCAGAAAAATACCAAAAATTCACCATAAGCTAATTTCAATATTCCAAATTAAAAAATATAGTCCATTTTGAAAAATAACATTTATAAAATTTCTAAATTTGTGTATTACTATTCATAACAGGTAGTTTGATTGGTCAAGTAGTGTTAGAATCTCGATGTTACGTACAACGCAAACAATTGCATTATTTAAAGGAAAACATACCATGGAAGCTTGGGTTGTTACATTCATCATTCCTTTACATATTTTTGTATTAAAAAATATCTATAATACTAACACACAAGAAGATTTAGGTGGTTCTTTATAATATGTTCATCTTGTTCTCATGTTGCCTCTTCCATCTTATCATTTATCCATATAACCTTTACTAGACGAGTTATCCGATTTCACAGCACTTGTTGTCTTTTATAAAAAATATTGGAAGGATCTTTAAAATAAGACAGATCTGGTTCCAATTCAATTTCCTCATTGGTGAGTACATGCATTGGGCTAGGAAAGTATTTTATCAAAAGTGATACCTAGAACACATCATGAACATAAGAGAGACATAGAGTCACTGAAAAACGATTAACTACAACACCAATTTTTTCTTGAATTTGAAATGGTTCGAGGTACCTAGGACTCAATTTACACTTCTTACCAAAATGTATAACACCCTTACATAGAGATTCCTTCATGAAAACATCATCTCCTGCCTGAAATTCTAAATCCTACCTATAGTTATCGGAATAACTATTTTCCCTACTTTGAGATGCTTTGATGAGGGTTTGGATAACCATCATATTTTCCATCATTTCCTAAAGATGTTCTTGGGCTATGATTTTTCTTTCACCAACATCATCCCAACAAGTTGTTGTGCGACATCTTTTTCGATATAACGCTTTATATGGTGCCATCTGAATACTTGAATGGAAAATATTTCTATAGGAAAATTCTAATAGGGGAAAATATTTATCCCACAAACCATGAAAGTCAAGTTGGAATGATCTCAATAAGTCTTCTAAGGTTTGAATTGACTATTATGTTTGTCCATTGGTTTTAGGGTGGTAGGCAGTGCTCAGAAGAAGTTCAGTATCAAGGGTTTTCTAATGACTTTTGCAGAATCATGATGTAAAACTCGGAACACAATCAGAAACAATTGATAGGGGTACCCCATGAAGTGTTAAGACTTCATTAATTTATATTCTTTCTAATCATTCAAGTAGTAAATCTTCTCTTATAACATGAAAATTTTATGACATGGTAAGATGATCAATAATGAACCATATTGCATCATTTATTCTAGGAGACTTCGGTAGCCCCATGATAAATTATTTTGTAATATTTTCCCATTTCCACTCAATTATGGGAAGATGATTCAAGAATCCTCCAAACTGTTGTTTTTTATAATTCACTTGCTGACAAACCATACATCTTGACACAATATCTACAATGTCCCTCTTCATGATGTGACACTAAAAATGTTAATTTAAATCTCTATAAATCTAAGTGCTTGCTGGGTGTATAGAAAAATAGGATCTATGAGCATCATCAAACAATTCCGTTTTTAGATCAGGTATATCAGGAACCCAAATTATCTTCCCAAATTTCAGAATTCCACCTTTATATACGAATTTGATGAATCTCTCATCGTTCATAGCTTTAATTTTTTTTTATATTCTTCATCATTAGTCGGAGAACTTTTTATCCTTTCTGGTAAAGATGGGTTAGAAACCATTTGAAAATGTGTTGATGATTCACCTTCGATGGTAATTCCCATATCCATCTTCACTAGATTCATGAAAATAAGATCTCATTCAACTATAATTTTGTTCGAAACTCCACGATCCTTTATGCACAATGCATCATCCTCCTTATTTTCCTTCCCTGGGTGGTAGTGTATTGTGAAATCACAATCCTCGAGAAGTTCTATACATTTCCATTGCCTCATGATTACTTATTTTTTGTTAGAAAATATATATCAATCTCTTTTGGAAATTTTAAATCCCAAAATTTTCACCATAGAGTGAGTGTCTCCCTATTTTCAGATCCAAGATTACATCTGATAACTCAAGATCACGAGTATAAGGACGCGACCTTAAAATAGTATATAATCATGAATTAAATAAATAATTCACATTGAGGATCATTTAAGGTTTAGAGTTTTAGTGAATTATTACATAACTATTACATCTCAATAGATTACAAAGTAGACACATCTAGTCAGTTTCCATTTTTTTCAGAAAATAAAAACTCATGAACAAAAGAGTTATTTCTAGTTCGTTGTTCTAGACAGGCTGACATTTCTTTGATCCCATCCTTAACCCTATTCAACTTTATGTCTTGTGAGAAACATTTCAAAAAATTGGGATGAGCATAAAAAGCTCAGTAAGGGTTATAAAAATATGGAAAGAAAACAGCAGTCCATGTATACATAAGAATCAATGAAATCATACTTTACTAATAAATCATAAGCACATAACATACCTCATGAAAACATATATTTATAAAAAACTCATAGAAATCATAAGACTTAAATTTAACTTGAGGCATTCATAACATTCTTACGTAGGGAGAATCCCTCATGGTTACGTTTGGAATACCCATTACAGTATATTCCCTAAATCTCTTCAGATAAACTATAGCATTTAACCCCTTCTCATTACCCAATGCATTGGAGATCTATCTCGGGCTCACCCTCCCTTAGTTTATCACGGATTCACCCAATTTCATAAACATTTCCAATGGACCATAACATAATCATAACTTTTAAAACATGCATAAAAGAAACATAATATTTCCACATTTCAATCACAATAGATCACATCATGATATTAACAAAAATAAAAACATCGACTAAAATCATTAAAACTCTATGAGAGAAAAATCCCTTTATACTTTGAAAATATTAAAAGAATAAATTTAAAAGTGATTTTAAAATCAAAGTGTCCCACACTACTTTGAATCATTTGAAAGGGTTTTTAAACATTTATGTCCATATAAATAAGTCCTTAAAATAACTTTAAAATCATGATCATGGATGATAAATGTATAAAAGAATAAATCTTTAAAACCATTTAAAACATTGTTTTAATAAAAGAGTCATTTTCCAATTTGAACATTAACATTATAAGCCACATGAAAATAGGCCATTTGCCAAACATTTAAATGAATTGATTATAGACATAATATGGATATATAATGTCAGTGGGGCTGTATAAACACATTAAAAAGAATAAAAGTGAATATCATTAAGAAGTGTCTCAAGGAAGAGAAATTGAGACGTAATCCCATTCAAAGATCATGCCATTAGTGAAAAGATAAATAAATGACATATTTATGTGCGACAAGTATAAATACACCCAATATAAGTGGATATAATGTGTATAACAATCAATGGTTATTCACACATACTCTTGGAAAAACAAAACCAATGACATATATATTTAACTCAATGAAATGAGATTGAGTTATGATTTCCCATACAAGTTCGTATAAATGACATAATAATTTATCAATGAGGTGATTATGTGTATAAATAGAATATCCACACAATGGTTTCTATAAATTAAAACATTGAGATTCCTCACATAATCCTGGAATAATAAAATCAAGAAGTAGAGGTTTAACCTAAATAATTGAATGTGGGTTAAGAAGTCCCTTTACATAAATTCAACAGCCTAACGACGTCATAAAATGAGATGATGATAGATAAAAAGGGGTATCTCATCACTTGGACATAAAATTTAAAAAAATAAGGATATATAATACCATATACCATCATAATAAGATTAAAACACCTAACGAAAATAAGTCTTTTAAAATGAGAAGGGTGAAAGGTTACCTTACCGATTTGGGTAACATTCAAAACGTACAACCCATGAAATAAAGACTATAAAAAATTGATTTAAATACCCATAAACTACGTATATTACACAAAGAGTATAATAATGGGTAGTACAAACACCACTCAATGGAAATGGTGGCAAATTAATCATAAATCCCATTGGAATAAAAGCGAGATGAAAAATCCCTTATGAAAACTCGGTAGCCTAACGACGCCACATAAAACATCCCAAAATGGATTTATGAGATAAAATAGGGTATCTCATAATATTAACATAATGATTACAGAACGAGGACTATAAAATAACATCTCCAAACATATGAAAGATGAGCTTAAAATAAATGACATAAAAGGGACTACTTAAAAAGAAAGAGAGAGGTAGGATCCCTTACCTCAAGCCCGATTTGTCTTGTTCATTTTTTTATATTCTTGAATGATAAAATGTTTTAAATTTATACTTTTTTAGGACCAAATTTAATGTTTATTATTAAATTCATATCAAATATTATAATGTTATACTATTTAGTCAATTATGTGAGTTCATATCAGATGTTTTTGCCGATGTTTGGTAAATGAGTCAAAAATTAACTTGTTTGAAAAGAACTGTCCATGTAGTTATAAGTACATCATCTCCAGAATTGTATTAATGATTTAAATATCATATATATCTAGTAAATATTCATTTTATACTTTTCCATAACATGTAGAGATAAAAATAAATGAAATGCACCGTTCATGGAGACGGTAGGTCGTACGTACGCATGACCGCTACATTCATTTTTTTTCATATTGATGGAATTAAAAATAATTGAGAGAGATATATATTATAATTAATGTACAATATAAATGTTATATAGGTAACATATGTTCATTAATTTCATTCTTTATAAATTCCATATATTACATGAACGAGTCACATCACTTGAGGGGGCGGTAATCTACACTTCCTCTTATGAAATTATCGTATTTGCACAACATGCAAAGAATAAAGGTATGTTTTAAATATAAAATAAAGAAGCATAAATAAATAATAAATACCATATATATCATATATAATATACAGTTACATAATAATGTCCACATTTAAAGGTGTTAATAGAATATTGAACAATCATCGTTTCTTGAGGCAGTAATTCGCTATCCAAAGAAACAATATGTTTTTTAACCATTAGACATAGGTGTGTGTATGTGTAGCTCGAATAATTATTATAAAAACATCATAGTATATTTAAGATACCGGTTTTGTTACAAAATAAAGGAATAAAAAGAGTTTAGGGGGTTGTAGAAGCAAAATAAATCAAAATAATATAAAATAAGACATTATATTTAAATCGGGTAACTCCATTTGGTTTGACCCAAAAGGGTTTTTTGAAAATCATTCTTCCTAAGGTGAGGATTTAATGATGAAGAGAGGAATTTGGAGAGATGAAATGGCCAGGGGGTGGCCAAGACAAAGGCTTGAGAGGTTTGGGTAAAGAGGTAGTGGTGGGGGCCTTTTATTAGTGGGAGGATGGGCACTCTTGGAAAGTCACGAAATGTTACATTATTTTAAAATGAGTTTCAGATTTTAAAGGTCACACATTTAAATATTTAAAGGATATGGTTAAAAGGGTTTGAAATATACTCATCCATTAGTTTCTGGAAACGTTTAATGCTTAGAATTTACATTATCTCTTCATTTTATTTAAATCGATCAGTAATGAGGAAATCGATGCATCATCATGGTGTCATAAATTAATTAATTTATATAATGTATAAAAATTATAAAAAAATACTATGATGTAGGAAATATTTTTATATTTCCAATTACTAATTATATTCTAAGAGAAAATTTATGCAGTCAATACTAAAATTGTTTTACGTAGGTGTTACATACTTTTGTGATATTCTCCTTTCTTTAAAAATAAAATGATAAAGTGTCACCATCACCGAAAAGTGATTCCATGGGGTCCCTATGTTAGGCACAAGGAATCCCATTGTCATCCATGAAACAACCAGTAGCATTAGGACACATGTTGGGGTCATTCGTTATTATTATGATATTATTTTATTATCCTTAACTACCCGATTACTAATTAATCATGATAATTAAAGATAATTACCGTCGTTACTATTCATAATGTCAAAAAACAAAAGAGTATTAATTACATAATTTGTAACTTATGATTCCAAATATGTAATCCATTTTACCAAATTCCAAATAATGAAATTTCAATATTTAATTTAAAAATAATTTCCATTGTCCAAACAAATAGCAGGGTTTTTTTGAAGCAATATCTACGAACTTTTTGGCACTTGTTTATGTCCATTTTCAAAGTGAAATTAATTCTAATGAACAACATTGAATTAAATGGTAAAAATATATTCTAATTACACTTCAAAAAATTTTAAATGATAATCTATCCATATAAATAATATAGATGAAAAAATAAATTTTGAAGTAAAATGCGGTATTTTTTCACTATTCATTAAAAAATAAACATTGTCAGAAAAATACCAAAAATGTATCCAAAATATAATTCAATGTCCCATTTCTAAAGAATAATCTTATTTTGACAAATAGAGGTTATAAAAATGTCAAAAGTTATATTTAAAAAGGTTTCGCAATAAAAAGGCCGTAAAACAATCTTATAAAAATATTAGAGTATTTATTTTTAAAATTGGATTCATTTGCATTTTAAGCCTCTAACATTTATTGGATAAATGTCAGAATATTTAAAAAATATATGTAATAATTTTTTAGTTATTTCTTTTCAATCCGTCCATTACAATGGTTAGGCGTTAATTATTATATTTTTATTATATTATTAGTGTGCAACGTAAGATTTTAAAGAAACTCATTGTTGTGTATTGGGAACGCCATCAAGAATATCATTCCATTTAATGTATTATTAACATTTTAATCACAAATATTGATAAAAATTAGAATTTAATATTGTTTATTTACCTAGTATGTTACATCATTTCCCCCTTTTGGGAATTGCATCGTCGCAATTTCAAAATTGGCCTGGGAAACTTCATTGTAAGCCCCACATAGGAAAACCAGTAAATTTAACCATCACTTTAAAATAAAGAAAGATAAGTACAGAGGTAACCCAAGTTAACCCATACTAGGATTACAAGTAAGAAAACAATGGTATGGAAGAAAAAACAAAGGGTCATGTTCTGAGGGAGAGTGATAGAAAACATGTCTAGGAGAAATTTAACCACAAAAAAATCACAAACGTGTAATGGGTTAAACAATATTTGATTGCCCAATAAGAAAAATTAATAGACAACATTTTTGATTTAAGTTACTTTTCATTGAGGAATATATTTATGAGTTTAACTAAAACATAAGGAAACATACTTACTTGTCTTGTTGACATTCAACTTTTACTAGATTTCTTACACAAACTCATGTTTTCTCCAAAAGACGAGTATTTAGGATAACATGTTCACAGTAAAAGAACTATAATAATCTTCTTTAGAATCACCAAATCCACAAAAGAGAACTATATATTTCCCATGTCTTTAGACCTTAACCAAAAAGAAAACCAAAATGGGTAGTACAAGATCAGATAATACCCAAAAAGGATATTCCTTTATAAAAAGAAAATCATTTCTCAATCTACAAAATTTGTCAAACAACCCCAAAGATTAACCAAGACCATTCGATAAACAATTTTCCATAAAATTATTCAAAGATAAACCAAACTATGATTGAAATCCAAATCTCTGATAGATTTAATCACATAGTATTCTATGGTAAATCTTAACATTTATCTCCAAATAATGTCAGCGTCTATTAAAGTATCGTATTGAAAAGTAATTAGACTAATCACATATCCTCCATGAAAGGTTAATCATATAAATAGAAAACCGAAAATATACTTACTCTTGATTCATCAAATCGTTTAACTAAAAAGAATCAGTCAAACTAATCAGGTATTTCACGTAGTCCAGTGGTAGGCGATAAATACCAGCCGCACTTTGGTTGTGGGTTCGATTCCCGTAGCTTTGTCCGACGTGATGGGTTGTCACACGGTCTGTGTGTTGTCCTTTTTCCAAACTATATAATTCTTATAACATTCCCCAAAAGAGATAAAATCTCAAAAAATAACCATTACATAATTTATCCTCATGTTAATCTCATGCCTTTTGTATTCCATCATATCATGTAGTAACCCACAATTACCTCATAAGTAAGGGTCATATAAACCATAATGGTTACCTTTATAATTATTAGTTGAACACCCTCATCGAGTTTATTCTCTTGCACATGATGCATTAGAGAACTCACCATGGTTCAAGTAGTTGATCATGACTCCAGATAGTTAGTTTATAATAACAATGAGATTTTTCATTGAATCCCCCATTTTATCCAGTCTCTTAATCAGAGAACCACCACAATTTTCTTCAATCCCATTGTCACTTTGGTGCTTGCTAGATCCATCCATTTACTAAAACAAAAAAGGTCAGTTTGAGTATATCAACAAAATCATCATGTAATAAAGGAAGATAAACACTAAGATATACTTATACAAGTTATCTCAATCTCATTCCAACATTCAAAAAAACAATGACTCCATCTAATATACTGCCCATTTTTCGTTATACACAACTTGAAAATAATGCTTAAACAACACTCTAACCTCTAATGTTATCTAATCCGGCCTTTTATACCAAAATTAAGGACCCGACATTAAAACATTACATAATATTGAATTAAAAGAATAATTCACATTAAGGATCTTTTCAGGTTTAGAGTTTTATATAATTAGGACACAACTATTACATCTCAAAGACTACAAAGTAGACACATCTACTCAGTTTCCATTTTTTTCAAAAAATAAAAAAACATGAACAAATTATTCATGTCTAGTTCCTTGTTTTAGACATCCTGATATTTCCATGATCCCACCATTGACCCTATTCAACATTATGTCATGTGAGAAACTTTTAAAAAACATGGGATGAGCATAAAAAGCTTAGTAAGGGTTATAACAATAAGAAAATAAAACATCAATCCATGTATACATAAGAATCAATGAAATCATACATTAATCATAAAACATAAGCACTTAACATACCTCATGAAAACATATATTTATGAACACGTCATAGAGATAATAAGACATAAAGGTATCTTGAGGCATTTATAACATTCTTACATAGGGAGTAACCCTCATGGTTACGTTTGGCATACCCATTACAGTATATTACCTAAATCTCTTCGGATAAACCTTATCTTTTAACCCCTTTTCATTACCCAATGCATTGGAGAGCTATACAGGGCTCACCCGCCATTAGTTTATGAAGATACCAACCGATTTCATAAAAATTGGCCAAGAACCATAACATAATCATAACAATAAAAACATGCATAAAATAAACATAAAATATCCACATTTCCATCACAATAGTTCACATCATGATATTAACATAAATAAAAAAATCTACTAAAATCATTAAAACATGATGAGAGAAAAATCACTTTATACTTTGAAAATATTAAAATAAGCCATTTAAAAGAAATTTTATAATAAAAGTGTCACATACTACTTCGAACCTTGTGGAAGGGTTTTAAAACATTTATGTCAATATAAATAAATCCTTAAAATCATTTTTAGAAAATGTACATGGATGATAAATTATTAATATAATAAATCTTTAAAAACATTTAAAACAATGTTTTAATAAAAGAGTCCTTTTCCAATTTGAACATTTATATTATAAGCCACCTGAAATTAGACCATTTTCAAAACATTTAAATGAATTGAGTATAGACATAATATGGATATGGAATGTCAAAGGGATGGTATAAACACTTTAAAAATAATAAAAGTGCATATCATCAAGAAGTGTCTCAAGGAAGAGAAATTGATAAGTAATCTTATTCAAAGATCATGTCATTAGTGCAAGGATAAATCAATGACATAAGTATGTGTGACAAGTATGAATACACCCAATATAAATGGATATTAAGTGAAGGAAAATCAGTGGTCATTCACACATACTCTTGGAAAAACAAAACCAATGACATAGATATTTAACTCGATTAAATGAGATTGCGTTATGATTTCCCAAAAAAGTTCATATAAATGACGTAAAAATTTATTAATGAGATGATTATGTGTAGAAATAGTATATCCAAAAAATGGTTTGTGGAAATTACAACATAGAGATTCCACACATAATCTGGTCATAATAAAATCAAGAAGTAGAGGTTTAACCCAAAGAATTGAATGTGGGTTAAGAAGTTCCCTTACAGATATTTTGACAGCCTACCACCATCATAAAATGAGATGATGAGAGATAAAAAGTGGTATATCATCACTTGGACCTAACATTTACACAATAAGGATATATAAGAACATATCCCATCATAATAATATTAAATGACCTAACAAAAATAAATCTTTTAAAATGAGGAGGGTGAAAGCTTCCCTTACCGATTTGGGTAACTTTTGAAATGTACACCCCATGAAAGAAGAAATATACAAAATTTATGTAAATACCAATAAAATAAGTAAATTACACTAATGTTAGAATAATGGGAAGTACATACACCACTCAAAATAAATGGTGCCAAATGTAGCATAAATCCCACAGGAATAAAACTGAGATGAAAAACCCCTTACGAAAACTCGGCAGCCTAACAACGCCACTTAAAACATAAAAAAAATGGATTTATGAGATCAAATAGGGTATCTCATAATATGCACATAAAAATTACAGAATGTTTAATATAAACGAACATCCCCAAACATATGAATGATGAGCCTAAAATAAATGACATAAAAGACAGTACTTAAAAAGAAATATAGAGGTAGGATCCCTTACCTGAAGCCCGACTTGTCTTGTTCGTTTCTTTATATTCATGAATTATAAACTTTTGTAAATTTATAATTTAATAAGGAACTCCATTAAAGTTTATTATTAAATTAATATCACATATTACAATGTTTTAATAATTAGTTTATTATCTGAGTTCATATCAGATGTTTTTTTCGATGTTTGGTACATTAGTCAAAAATGAACTTGTTTGAAAATAATTGTCCATGTAGTTATAAGTAGATCATATCTAGAATAGTATTACTGATTTCAATATCATATATATCAAGTACACATTCATTTTATACAATTCCATAACATTTTGAGATAAAAAGAAATGAAATACACCGTTCATAGAGATGGTATGCCGTACATATGCATGAACACTACTTTCATTTCTTTGTCATATTTATAGAATTAAAAATAATTGAGATATATTTATATTATAATTCCAGTATAATATAAATGTTATATAGGACACATAAATTCATTAATTTAATTCTTTATACATTCCATGTATTGCATGAACGAGTCACATCACTTGTGGGGGCGGTAGACCACACTTCCTCAAATGAAATTATCGCATTTGCACAACATGCAAAGAATAAAGTTATGTTTTAAATATAAAATACAGAAGCATATAGAAGAACTAAATACAATATATATCTTATATAAAATATAGTGACATCATAATGTCCACCTTTGAAGGTGTTAATAGAATATTGAACAATCATTGTTTCGTGAGGCAGTAATTTTCCATCCACAGAAATAATATGTTCATTAACCATTAGACAGAGGTGTGTGTAAATGTACCTCGAATAATTCTTATAAAAAACAACCTTTTTTGTGAATATACTGGTTTTGTTAAAAAAAATGAATAAAAAGAGTTTAGGGGGTTGGGTATGCAAAATAAAACAAAAGAACATAAGAAAAGACATTACCTTTAAGTCAGGTAACTCCTTTTGGTTTGAACCAAAAGGATTTCTTGAAGTGATTTCTGCCTAATGTGAGGCTTCAATGATGAAGAGAGCGATGTGGAGAGATGAAATTGGAAGGGTTTGTTAGATCCAAATGTTTGACTATTTTGGGTAAGATGGTAGAGGTGGGGTCCTTTTATAAGAGGGAGGAGGGGCACTCTTGGATAGTCAAGAAATGATACATTATTTTAAAATGAATTTAGAATTTTAAAGGTCCCACATTGAAATATTTCATGGATAAGTTGATAAAGGGTTCTAAATATACTCATCTGATAGTTTTTGGACCAGTGTATGTCTTAGATTTTACATTATCTTTTCATTTTTTTAAATCATTCATTAATGAGGTAATCGCTCCATCATCATGGTGTCATAAATAAATTAATTTATTTAATGTCTAAAAATTAAAAAAAATACTGTGATTTAGGAAATATTTCTATCATTACAATTACAATTTATAGTATAAGTGACCATTTACACATAAAAAAATAAAATTGTTTTACTTTGGAGTTACATACTTTTGTGATGTCCTCTTTTCTGTAAAAATAAAATGATAAACTGTCACCATCACCCAAAATTGATTCCATCGGGTCCCTAAGTTAGGCACAAGGCATACCATGGTCGGCCATGACACAACCAGTAGAATTAGGACAAATTTCGGGGTCATTTTTTATTATTATGATATTATTTTATTATCCTTATCTACCCGATTACTAATTAATCACAATAATTAAAGATAATTACCGTCGTTACTATTCATAATGTCCAAAATCAAAAGAGTCTTAATTAAATAATTTTTTCCTTCTGACTCAAAATATGGAATCCATTTTACAAAATTCCAAATACATAAATTTCAATAAATATTTTAAAAATAATTCCCGTTGTCAAAACAAATAGTGGGTTTTTTTGAAGCAATATCTAGGAAAAGTTTGGCACTTTTTTATGTCCATTTCCAAAGAGAAATAAATTATAATGACCACCATTAAATTAAATGGTACAAATATAATCTATTTAAACATCAAAAAAAATTAAAAAGATAATAAAACCATATAATTAATTTAAATCAAAATATCAGTTTTGATGTAAAATGCAGTATTTTTCACTATTCATTAAAAAATGTACATTGTCAGAAAAATAACAAAAATGTATCCAAATAAAATTTCCATGTCCTAATTTTAAAGAATAATATTATTTGGAAAAATAAATCCTATAAAATTGACAAAAGTTGTATTTAAAAAGGGTTCTCCATCAAAAGGCAGTAAAACAATCATTTAAAAATATTTGAGTATTTATTCTTAAAATTGGATTCATTAGAATTTTAAGCCTCTACAGAATTATTGGACAAATGTAAAAATATTTAAAAAACATATGTAATCATTTTTTAGTTGTTTATTTTCATTCCATCCATTACAACGGCTAGGCGTTAAGTATTAAAATTTTATTATATTATTAGTGTGCAGCGTAAGTTTTCAAAAAAACTCGTTGTTGCGTGTTGGGCACACTATCAAGCATAACATTCCATTTAAAGTAATATTATAATTTTATTAAAAAATATTGATAAACATTAGAATGTAAATTTTTTTATTTAACTAGGATGTTACAACAAGTGGTATAGTTTTTGTCATGAATCATTAGCTATCGTGATGTATATACAAAAAATATATCATTCATTATAAGGACACAACCAAGTATGTTCTTTGAAGAATCAATATCAATAAAAAACCAATCATTCCTTGATGGTATATTCAAGATAAGAGAATTAACTAATCTTTTATTCAGTTCTTCAAAACAATATTCAAACACTTTTTTCCAAAAAAAATTTATCCCCTTTACGAGTGATCTTTGTTAATGGGTCAGCCAATCAGGAAAAATTTTGGACAAAAACGCTGATAAAAACTTCCCTAACAAAAAATCCTCCGTACCTATGTTATAATCATCAGTGCTGACCATTCATGGATTTCATTGGTCTTCATAGGATCAATATATATCCCATATTTAGATAAAATATGGCCATGAAAATAAATCTCATGAAGACAAAATTCACATATGCTAAATATCACGTATAGTTAATTTCTGCTATGAGTCCTTAAGATAATGCGCGTGTGATCTTCATGATCTTCATAGTTTTTTGAGTATTCCAAAATATCATCAATTAATTCAACTACAATGTCAAAAAGATTTCCTTGAAAACCATATTCATTACATCCATGAAGACAGAGGGTGCATTATTCAATCCAAAAGGCATTACTGTAAACTCTTAATGCCCATACCTAGTTCAAAATACTGTTTTCCGAGTGTCATCCTTCTTCACACAGAACTGATGATATCCAAATCAAAGGTCAATATTTGAAAATTTTTGAACTCCATGAAGTTGTTCAAATAAATTATCAATGCGATTTAGGGGACACTTGTTCTTTATTATTATAGAATTGATCTCCATGTAGTCAATGAACAACCTCTTTGATTCATCTTTGTTCTTAATAAAAATGATAGGAGATCCCCATTGAGATACACATGGGTGAAAAAAAATCCCTTCTTACTCAATCCCACTATTTGTTTCATTATATTCAATAATTGTACTATGGCCATTCTATAAGGGGCCTTTGATATTGGCCTTGAACCAGGAATTAAGTCAATGGAAAACTCAATTTCTCGTACTGGAGGTTGTCTAGGTAAATCTAATCAAAAGACATCAACATATTTTTGAAAAATTTCTACATCCTCTAATCAAAAATTCTATTCCTTAGCCATAATTATATCATTCTCATCCTACCTAATAATTGAATGTAGTAGAGCTAAAGGGGGGATCTAGACAAGAATTAGATGGTGACGTTACTGATCTAATGATAAGGTAATCTTAGTCATCATCGAGAATTATAACCTCCCTCTTCATACAATAAATTTTTACATCATTGTCCGAAATCCAATCCATACCAATGATTATATCAAATTTAATCATGTGTAAGATGACAAGATCAGTAAAGAAAGAACATTTATAATACCTAATGAGAACTTATTCACCAAAAATTATTTCAATGATACTTCTATTTTGAGTTTTACTGACAACTCCCTTTTTAAATAAAATTGGAAAAATTTAATTTTCATATCAAAATAGAAAGATATGAAACAATGCGATGAACCAGAATCAAATAAATCATTGGATAAAAATGATGAAACCCTTAAATTACTTTCCATGATATCTTTTAGAGTTTCAACCACAACAGTAGTGATCGCATAAGCTTGGCCTTGCTCCCTTGGCCTTTTCAGAGGTAATTTCCTTTGTCACTTAGGAAATTATTTTGAATAATTATCATTTTCTCTAGAATTGTAGCATTCAACATTGAAAAACTATTTTTTTGCATTGCAATCAAGATCGTGTTGGCCTTTTTCACCACACTTGAAACAGACTCACATTCCTTTAGGCAAGAACCGGTGTGTTTCTTCCTATATTTACCGTAGGATGGATATTCAACTTTTCCCATCATCCCTTTATTTCCATTTCCCGAGTGATCACTAGATCTCTTCTTCTCTTTCTATTCTTTAAAGTCGTAAGAAATAGCTGATTATTTAATATATTTATAGTACATGAGACAATATTTTTGTATAATAAGAAGGATTTTGAGACTAATTCTCATATGAGAAATTATTTTAACCCATCGGAGAATCGATCATTATTACTGCTTGGGTTACATATATAAACTGTAGCATGCCTTGCTATCCTTGTAAAGTTATCATCACACATTGCGACAGTCTCATACACTTTTTTCCTAAGACTCAAAAATCGACTTTCCAATCTGCTCGATGGTCGCATGGAAATTATGTTTCTAAGAAAATAACATTAAACACCCTCCATTCCATGTTTGATACTTCTTCATCTTCCATTGTGTTTTGAATCAATGGCCACCATTTATTTACATCTCACGTGGGGTGATAAACTACCATGAAAACATTTTCCCTTTCGTTACTCCCCAAAGCATGAAATATTTTCTCTATGGAACTTTCCCATTGCTCATCTAATACTATATTTTTACTCCCATTGATTGTTGGTGGTTTTTTCCTCATGAAGCAGTCTAACATTGATCCTCTGCATTGTGAATCAGGGAGCTTCATATGGGTAAGGTTATTATTCATATCTTATGTGAGTTGTCCTAGTATGGGGATAAGCTGGTCAACACCAGTTTCATCACCAACTCCACTGTAATTATCTTGAGTTGGAGTTCAATGCCTACATGGATTATGTGCGTTGATACGGTTTCCATTCCTTCTATTATGCTCCATTTCTAATCAATGGAATTCAATAGAATAATTTATGAATCACAATACACAATTTGGAACTTGTAAAACACATATCAAAAATTGAACTGTTTATAGATATAATCCATAATCAAGAAAATAATTTCATTGAGGAGGTATATACAAATAAACCCTTTATAATGGTTTTTAATTAAAATGAGAATTATCCTAAGCACACCCCTAGGTGTGTCGTAACCAAGAGTGTAGCAAGGCCCGTTGTTGTGCTCTATTTCTCATTCAAGTCTAGCTCAATGTGGTGTTTTCGGGTTTTACCCCCAGGTACATTTGTGCCAGAGCCTCCTCTACCTGTTCGTATCTAGACAGGGATGTATTGCTGGGAAAACTCAACAAATTAATACAATACCAAAATCTAGGATTTTAATCAATATTAATCCTCAATGTATATCTTAGGGTAGTGTAATATAATCAGACTTTTTCTAAAATCAGTTTCCAAGGACTATACTAAACTTCTTGAATACTAACTATAATGCCCCTACCCTAGTCACCCAGAGTCAGTGCATTATTACAAAACATAAGCATGATACATGGAATCATTCCCTGAAGGTCTGATCAGTCTATTATCCTTGGATGTAATAGAAAAATTCACAAGTTTTACATTACATCATGAAATAAAAAACATCAACAACATTTTCTTCCTTTTTGAACAAACTTATATCCTTATCCTATCCCTACAGGTCAACCATAAAATACAAATTCACATTCTAGAAAAAATAATACATAGAAAGGGGTGATATCAAATGCACATTAAGGATAAAAATATAGCAGAAACATTCATAAATAGGTAGAAAAATTTAAGGAAATGAAATATACTAAAACAAAACCCTTTTAAACATAAACATCATCATAATATGGAAAAGTTAAAATCAAATAATTCCATATACATATTCATACGGATATTCTACTAGTAAAATAATCTCATGCAATATCAATCGCAACTTTCATAATGATTGAATTCATAATGTTAGACTTCAGATCCAAATAGTCTAGGCCTTGTGCCATGAATACAAATAAGATTTTGTCAGGGCCTTGTTCCAAGACATTGGTTTGTCTCATGAGTCCTACCAATGAATCCTGGAGCTATAGAGGGCTCCACCAATAACATACTATGTCCAATTCAATGCTTATATGGAAAGGATTAAGCATTACCTAAACATTCGTATTAAAACATGCCTAAGATATGTCAATACATTATCCATAAACCATGAATGGTATAAGAATAAAAAATCCCCAGTCATAAATATAAAAAACCTTCCATAAAATATGGAAGATTTGTATCATAATAAATCAACTTCCTTCATACTTAAAATCCATCAATAAGATGTTTAAATAAATGAAATCAAAAGTTTTTTAGAGAAATATCATTTTCTATATTTAAATCCTATAACAGGAAAATTTTTTATAAAAGAAGACATATTTTGATAATATTATTATAATCTTGTAAGGGAAGCTTCAATGATGTTATAATGGCATAAAATAGTAACACTCTCATTATATGTTAGAAAACTTTCTTACCTTAATTATGTTCAAATGGTCATAAAGTACATTATTTTGAAAACGATGAAAAGATTTCCTTCAAAACATATAAGGTCAAATAATGGTATAAATGAGTTTAATCCATTGTCTATTAAAAATTAAAACAAATTGAAATACATTTAAAAAACGCATTTGTCGATGATAAATAGGTCCACGTAGATACTTACGTAAAAACAACATCAGAAAATAATAAGATTGTGGAATTAACCCTTTACTTGTAAATTTCCTTATTCAATGGTATGTTAACCTCTTTTATAATAGTTAAATAATTACTAATAAATTATACCTGAACTATATACATAAATATGATATCATATATGATCTTCTAATATTACGTTTTTCATTATATATTTGTAGTATCATCTTTTTAGGTGTTAACTGATCGGTTTTCCTTTATATGATCAGTTATTTAAGCCATGTTTATTATGAATAAGAAGTATTTTATTCATATCCATAATGATATTAAATTATTAGACATTATTTTAATCATAAAATTCAATTATTCTTGAATTATTACGATGGGGAATGAATCTCATCGCATTCGTGGAGACAGTAATCAGTACGTACTCACAATCGTCAAAATCAATATATTGATAGTGAAATAATATGTAACTGGATGTTATATGATATATAAATAATTAAAAACATGTTATATTTATTATTTAAATAATTTATACTCATTATTATACCCATCCAAATAATGAAGTGTTCGAACAACAAATTACACTACGACGTGGAGACGATAGGTCGTACAAACGCACGTATAGTGACTTTGTCATTCATATGATGTATAGAATAATGAATATGGTTGTTCCATATTAATAACATCACAATATATAAAAGGTACATGAGTTATTATTTTATAATGGAAACAACAATGAAAGAGGAAGTGGAAGAAGGAAAGAATATGAAAGTGGTGACGAGATATTTACATCTTTTTCGGGTTCTACCTTTTGATTTGATCAGTATGGATCCATATGTCAGATTTATGATAAAAATAAGGCCTCTAGGATTAATAGAATATATTTTATAGGATATTTGGGAAGTCTTTCTCTATGAAAAATGGATTTGGATGTGTAAAATTAAGAGAAGGTTAAGTGGCCTTTTATAAGAGAGATGGGTGTCACTTTAGGAAAAACTTGAAAAAATATTTTATAATAAAATCATTTTCAGTTTTTAATGTCTATGAAATTAAATATTTCGTGTCTAAGAGTGTTATGGGTCGAAAAACTGTCAACATATATTTTTTATACAGGTATACGTCATCATATTAATCTTATCATTTATATTTAACTCTATATTCAATAGTTTGACATTTACCATGTGTCTTTGTATTATTATATTATATGTGTAATGAAATTACTATAACAAGAAAAAATAATCCATTGTGGTTAATTATTTATATATATAACTTTATCTATGTCCGTTTTCTGAAACATATATTTTTAGAAATACTATATCAATTAATAATATAGTATTTTTTTTAAAAACTAAATTATGTCAATTTTGACACTATTTAGAATTTGATTTTTTTGAAAGCAATATGAACATTATCACTTTGAAAAAAATTAATTGAACCAATAATAACAAGTTATATTATCATATAAAATTAGTTTAATTCATATGAAGTCTCAATGTACATTTATTTGGAAATTTATAATATTAATTATTTTCATATTTTATTAATGAGGTAATTACTCTATCATCATTTTTTCATTAATAAATTAAATTATTTAATGTATAAAAATTATAAATAAAATTCCATTATGTAAGAAATCTTTTTAGATTAAAATTAATATTTATTGTGGGTTTTATGTTGTGTGTAACTGTACATTAAAACAAATTTAGTTATTAAACATTTAATTTAACTGTTTTCACACTTCCTTAAATAAAATAATAATAAATGTCCAAATATAATATAAGTGGACCAAATATGATCATATTTTATTCATAAGGTTATTTTTGTTTGAATTATACTTATCCCATAGAATTATAACAATTTTAATGGAAATTATGATATCATTTTTACCCTTAATTACCTTATTTACTTTTAACTATGGCAAATAAAAGTCAAAGGTTACTATTCACCAAAAATTATTTTCATCATATTAAACAACTTTTTATTTACTGGTGTTAACCATGATTCTCATATTTTTGAAATTAAACATACAAGAGCGGTAAAAATATGTTTTATGAAAATTTGCCAATGCTCCTTGGAGGTTGGTAAAAGACTGCAAGAAGTTCAATAAACCATTTTTATATATAAATTTATTATAAAATGAATTCAATGAATTTTATTGAACTTTTATATGTGTTATGTATATATTTTGACCGAAACTAAATATATATAAAATAAATAATTATTTAAATAAAAAGTTGGTTTTAATCAATAACGTAGTGTCTTTCAGTATTCATCGAAAATTGAATGTTTTCAGAAAAATATGAAAAATTAACCCTATGCCAATTTCGATATTACGAATTCAAAAATGAAGACCATTTTGAAAAATAAATTTTATATAATTTAAAAAATTGTGTATTAATATTCATAATGGCTTAATTTATTGGCTGTGGTGTGTTACAATCTTTAATTTGTGTATAATGCATGCTATTACATTATTCAAAGAGAAACATACCGTGGAAGCTTGGGGGTAACATTTTTACCTCTTCAAATAATTTCATCTTTGAAATTTCTATAATACTACCACACAAAAAGACTCATGTGGTTCTTCGTCATAAGTTTCTCTAGTTCCCACATCGCATTTCCCATATTATGGTTTCTCCATAAAACATTTACCAGGTCAGTCGTCCGGTTTCTCAACAATTGTTCTCTTATATCCAGAATTTTGAAAACCTCCTCATAATCGGATAGATAGGGTTCTGGATCAATTTATTCCTATGAGAGTACATGTTTAAGGTCTCGAATGTATTTTCTCAACTTTGAAACATGCAACGAATCATGAACATTGGAGAGACATGAAGGTACTGCCAAACGATAAGCTAAAACTCTATTTTTTTCTAGAATTTCGAATGGTTTGATGTACATGGGACTCAATTTACCATTCTAACTGAATATTATGACAATATTACATGGAGATACCTTTAAGAAAACATTATATCCTTCCTAAAATTCAAAATCCTTCCATCGGTTATCGACATAGCTCTTTTTCCTAATTTGAGCTACTTTGATGTGGGTTTGGATAACCTTCACCTTTTCCATCGTTTCATCGACATGTTCTAAGCCTATGAGTTTTATTTCACCTACATCATCCCAACAAGATAGTGTGAGACATATTTATCTATATAGTTTTTCATATAGTGCCATCTGAATACTTGAAAGGAATCTATTATTATATGAAAATAATACCATAGGTAAATATTGATCCCACATACCTTGAAAGTCATGTGTTAAATATCTCAAAATGTCTCTTAAGGCTTAATAGTCCATTCTGATTTTCCATCGGTTTTACGGAGGTATGAAATGCTCAATCAATGTTCAGTATCCAGGGGTTTCTGTAGACATTTCCAGAATCATGATGTAAAACAGGGATCACAATCAGAAACTATCTATAGGGGTACTCGATGATGTCTTATTACATCATTAATATATAGTCTTTCTAAACGTTCAATTGGTAAATCTTCTCTTATATCAAGAAAATGTGCTGACTTTGTATGATGATCAACAATGACCCATATTGCATCATTTATTCTAGGATTCTTCGGTTTCCACATAAAAATGTATATCAAAATATTATACCATTTACACACATGTATGGGAAGAGGGTGCACAAATCCTCTAGGTTGTTTCCTTCCATCATTCACTTGTTGACAAACCATACATCATGACACAAAATCGGAAATTTCTCTATTCTTGTTGTCCCACCAATTTTTTTTTGTCCAATCATTATACATCATAGTGCTACCAGGGTGTTTAGAGAAATTGGATGTATGATCATCATCGAACAATTCCAATTTTTGATTAGTTATATTGGGGACACAAAGTCTGTTACCAAATTTCAAAATACCCCCTTTAAATATGATGTCGATCAATCTCACATCGTTCATAGCTTTAATTTTCTTTTCAAATTCCTCATCATTAGTATGAGAAAATTTTATCGTTTATAGTTAATACAGTTTATAATCCAATTGAAAAAGTATTGATGTTTCACCTTCCATGGTTATTTCCATTACCATCTTTACTAGATCGATGAAAATATGATCCCTTTAAACTATCATATTGTTCAATACTCTATGATCCATTCTGCTCAACGAATCTACCACCTTATTTTCCTTCCCCTTGTGGTAGTGTATTATGCAATCATAATCCTTGAGTAATTCAAGCCATCACCTTTTCCTCATGTATAGTTCTTTATGTGAAAAAGTATACTTCAAACTGTTGCGATCAGTATAAATCTCACATTTTTTCACCATAGATTTATTGCCGCAATATTTTCAGAGAAGATATTACAGAAGATAACTCAATATCATGAGTGGGATTGTTTTTCTCTTGAATTTTGTGCCGTACTAATGCACGAGTAATAACTCTATAATTCTCCATTAGGACACAACCATGTCCTTTCATTGAAGCATCACTATAAATAAAAAATAGATCATTCCTCGATGGAAGTATCATGATAAGAGAATTACCTTATCTTATCAAAATTTCTTCAATACATTCTTCACACTCTTTTATACAAAAAAATTAACCCATTTATGAGTGATCTTGGTTAATGGGTTAGCTAATCGGGCAATAATATGGACCAAACGATGATAATCACCTTTTAAACCAATAAAACTTTGTACCTCAGTTATACTTATCGGTTCTGGCCATTCATAGATTTCCTTGGTCATTTAAGGATCAACATAGATTCAATCCTTTGAGACAATATGGCCACGAAATGAAATCTCCTAATGCTAGAATTCACGCTTGCAAAATTTCCCATATAATTAATTTCATCTAAGAGTCCTTAGGATAATGCGTAAATGATTTTCATGATTTGTGAATATTTTTTAGTATTCCAAAATATCATCAATAAATACCACAAAAATTTCATTAGGATATTCCTTGAAAACTCTATTCATTAGATCCATAAAGATAGAGTGTGAATTAGTCAATCCAAAAGGCATTACTGTAAACTTGTAATGCACATACCTGGTTCATAATGCTATTTTTAGAATGTCTTCTGTCTTCACACACAACTGATGATATGCAGATCGAATTTCAATCTTTGAAAAATATTGAACTCCATGAAGTTGGTCAAATAAATCATTAATGTGAGGTATGAGATACATGTAATTTATTGTTATAGCATTTATCTCCCAATATTCAATGCACAACCTCATAGATCCATCTTTCTACTTAACAAAAAGGCCAAGGGCTCTCCATGGAGAAACACTAGGGTGAATAAATCCCTTATTACTCAATTCATCTAGTTGATTATTTAGTTCCACTAAATCCACATTGTCCATTCTATAATTGGTCTTCTATATGGGTCATGAACTAGGAATTAAATCAATGGACTACTCAATTTCACATTCTGGAGGAGGTATAGGTAAATCCTATGGAAACAAATCAACATATTCTTTCACAATAGGTGCATCCTCTATTTGAACATTCTATTCCTCAACCATAATAATTTCTTTCTCATCCTTCAAAATTATTGAATTTAGTAGAGCTATTGGGGGTGGATCTAGATAATAATTAGATGGTGATATTTCTTCTCAAAATATAAGGTACTCCTTATCATCCCTAAGAATTGTAACCCCATTCTTCTAAGATTCACATCCTGGCCTGAAATCCAATACATACAAAGGATTATATCAAATTCAATCATGGGTATGAAGATGATATCATCATATAAATAACATTTATATACCCTAATGGGAATTTATTCATGAAACATTATTGCATTGATACTTCCCTTATGAGTTTATAATGACAACTTCCTTGTTAATTCAAATTGGAAATATCTAATTCTCTTAACAAACTAAGAAGATATAAAACAATGTGATGATCCAGAATCAAATAAAGAAATCATTAAACTATAGGAAACCATTAAATTACCTACTACCATGTCTTTCATAGCTTTAACCTCAGCAGTAATGATCGCTTAAGAATGGACTTTCTCATTTGGCCTTTTTGTTGGTATGTTCCCTTGTATATAACCACATTCATTTTCATAATTCCACTTTTCTGTACAATTGTAACATTCAACATTGAAAACCTCTTTCTTTCCCTTGCAATCATGATCTTGGTGTCCTTTTTTTCCATACTTGTAAGAGACTCAAATTCTATTCAGGCAAGTACCAGGGTGTTTCTTCCCATATTTGTTGTAGGATGGATATTCAACATTTCCCTTCATCCCCTAATATCCATTTCCAGAGTGTTCAATAGATATATTATTCTCATTCTTTTATTTAAAGTTGTAAGACATTGAAAATTATTTTTCTATTTTGATAGCACATGAGACAATATCTTCGTATGATAAGAACAATTGTGAGAAAAATGCTCACCAGAGAATTGTTTTTAACCCATAAAATAATCCATCATTCTTAAACCTTGGTTTAAATATATAATATGCATCATTACATGAAAACTTTGAAAGTTTAGCCTCACACATTTCGACATTATCATCCTCTTTTTCCCTAATACTCAGAAATTGTATTTCCATTTTCGTTCAATGGACACGAAGAAAGTATTTTTCTAAGAAAATCTATTTACACTCCCTCCATTCCATGTTTGATTCTTCTTCATATTACGTTGTGTTTTGAATCAATGACCACTATTGATCTGCATCTCCCCTGAGGTTATAAATTTCCATGAGAACCTTTTCCCTTTCTCTACTCCCCAAAGCATGGAATATTTTCTCTAAGGAACTAATCCATTACTCAGATACTAACAGATTTGTTTACCCATTGAATGTTGGTGGTTGTTGCCACATGAAGCGGTCTAACATTGATCCTCCGCGTTGTGGATTACGGTGCTAGATATGGTTATGGTTGTTATTTATAACATGAGTGAGTTTTCCTATTATGGTGATAAGATAATGAACACTAGTTTCATAACCATGTGTGCTATAATTATATTGAGAAGGAGGGAAACCCATTCATGTATTACATGCATTGATATAGTTTACATTCCTTCCACTGGGTGACATTTCTAAATAATGGAATATTGTAGAATAGTTTATGAATCAAAATACATAATTCCAAACTTGTAAAACACATAACATAAATTGAACAATTCATTGATATAATCCCTAATCGTAAAAATATTTTATTTGAGGAGGTATATACTCAGAAACCATTCGATATGGTTTGTAATTAAAATCATAATTATCCTAAGCCTATCCCCTAGGAGAGTTGTAAGCAAGAGTGCACCAAGGCGAGTTGTCGTGCAATAGTTCACATTCACGTCTATAAAAAATCGGTGTTTTTGGGGTTTACCACTAGGTACATATGTTCCAAAGGCACTTCTACCTACTCGTACACAAACATGGATGTATTATTTGTAAAAATCAAAAAATCCCTATAGAACCAAAATTCTTTGATGTTCTTCTATACAAATTCTCAAAGACTATCATAGGGTTATGTTTTCTAATTAGAGTTTTTCTATATCTGGTTTCCATGGTTTGTACTAAACTTTTTCGGATACCAATTGAAATTCCCCGACCCTAGTTACCTAGAGTCGGTGCATTACGAAAAAACATTGGCCTGATACAAGGAATCGTGTCATGAAAGACCGATCAGCTTAGTAGCCTCAGAAGTACTAGAAAAATTAATAAGTTTTACATTACATCATGAAATAAAAACATCAAAATAATTTTGTCCTCTTTTTTCACACTTATATCATTAGCCTATCCCTGTAGGTCAACAATAAAATACTACTTCACATCTTATAATAAATAAAACATCAAAATGGGTGAGCTCATATGCTTAGTAAGTATAACAATATAATGGAAACTTTCATAAATAAGAATAAACAATTAAGGAAATGTATTAGACTAAAAAAACCCTTTTAAACATAAACATCAGCATAATATGGAGAAGATAAAATCAAATAATTCTATTTACGTATTCATAGAGATATTCTACTAGTCAAATAATCACATGCAATATCAATAGCCACATTCATAATGATGGAATGCATAATTCTAGACATCATAATCACATAGTCAAGGACTTTAACAAATACTACAAATAAGATTATGTCAGGGCCTTGTTCCAAGACACTAGTTTGTCTCATGAGACTGACCGGTTCATCGAGGAGGTATTATGGGATTTACCCTAAACTAACTATGTCCAATGCATTCCTCGTCTTAAAAGGTTTACATATAACATAATCATTAATATTAAAACTACCATAAGAAATTTCAATACATTATCCATAAATCCTAAATGTTATAATAATAACACATCCAGAGTCAAATATATCCCAAAATTTCAATACAATATGGGAGACTTGTATTAGAATAAATCAACATCATACAAGATTAAAATCCACCAAAAGGATGTTGACATATATGAAATCAATACATTTTAAAGAAATATCTCTTTCTATTTTGAAATCAATTAAAAGTAAAATAATTATAAAAGAAGACATTTATATTGAAAATATTCATATAAGATTTTATGGGAAGCTTCAATGATTTTATAATGACATAAAATATACACACGTGTCGTACAAGTTAAAAATAACATTCTTAGAAAAGTTTTGTTGAAAAGGTCATAAAGTACCTTTTTGGGATTCGACAGATAGATTAATTTCAAACCATATAAGGTAAAATAATGGTATAAATTACTTTAACCCATTTTTTAGTAAATAGTAAAAAAAATTTGAAATACATTTTTAAGGTAACACACATGTGGATGAAAAAAATATCCTAGTAGATACTTATATAAAAACAACCTCAGATAATAAAGAGAATGTGGAATTAACCCTTACCTTATACTTTTCATTGGTTGAGGGTTTTTTAACATCATTTATAGTAGTTAAATAGTTTTTCTTATATTATACAATAACTATAGACATAAATATGATATCACATTTGATCCTATAATATTGCATTGTTAATAATATTTTAGTAGTATCATCGTTTCAGGTGTGCACTGATCCATTTTCCTTTAAATGATTTGTAACGTAAGAAATTTTATTATGTATAATTTTTATTTTATTCATATAAATAATGATATTAAGTTATTTGAAATTATTTTTATTCATAAAATGGAAATTATTCTTCAATTATTACTATGGGGAATGAATATCATCGTGTTCTTGGAGACGGTAATCTGTACGTATGCACGAACGACATAATCATTATATTGATGGTGAAATAATATGTAATTGTATGGTATATAATATATACCAAATAATTAACATGTTATATTTATTATATACATAATATATACTTATTATTATACCCATCCAAATAATTAATCATTTTAATAACAAACTACACCACGACGTGGAGATGGTAAGTCGTACATATGCACGTATAGTGACTATGTCATTCATTTGATGGATATAATAATTAATATGGTATTACCTTTTTAATAACATCAAATAATATATAAGGTACTGGATTTATCAATTTATAATAGAAACAACAAAGAAAGAGGAAGTGGAAGAAGAAAAAATCATGAAAGAGGTGATTAAATATTTACCTCTTCTTCGGGTTCTTCATTTTGATTTGATCAAAAGGAATCTGTAGGTTGTATTTATAATAAATGAAAGGACTTTATGATTAATGTAGGATAGTTAGGAATATATTTTTGTAGGGTTTGGCTGATCCCAGCGGCTTTGGAGGTGTAAAAGTAAGATATGGGGAAGTGGCCTTTTATTAGAGTGGTGATGGTCACTTTAGGAAAAGCTTGAAATATTATTTTATAATAATATCCTTTTTGGTTTCTAATGTCTTAAAAATGAATTATTTAGAGGATAAGGTGGAGATGGGTTGAATACCTATCAACCAGAAAAGTTTATATAGTTTTAAGTCACGATATTAAACTTATATTTTAGATTTAACTCTTAGTTAAATAGTTTTACATTTACCATGTCACTTTGTATTTTTATATTATATGGTTAGTCAATGTACTTTAAGAAGGCAAGAGAAACCCTTGAGGTTAATTATTATAATATATATCCTGATCTAAGTCCTTTGGCCGAACCATATATATTTTGGAATATTATAGCAATTAATAATATAATATTTTTTTTTAAAAACTCAATTATATCAATTTTGACACTATTGAGAATTTGATACATTTGAAAGCCATAAAAACATTATCACATTGAATGGTATTTATTTAACCAATCCTAACATGTCATATTAACCTAGAAAATTAGAATAAATCATTAGAATTCTAAATGTAAATTTATTAGGATATATATAATTTAAATTATTTTACTATTTAATTGATATAGTAATTAATGAATCATCCTTATGTGAAAATGAAATTAAATTGTTTAATTTTTAAAATATATAAGTAAAGTACTATTATTTATTACATATTATTAACTTACTAATGAATACTTGTAGTTGAATTTATATTATCTGTAACATTATATTAAAAATTGATTAGTTTTTAGACATAGAATTTATGTCCTTTAACACTTATTTAAATTATATAATAACTAATATCCTAATCTAATCCAAGTGGAAAAAGAGGATCATATTTTATTCCAAAAAGTTTTTTTTCCAATTATAACTATCCAATAGAATTAGGACATGTGTTAGTGTAATTAGGATAAAATATTTACCCATAATTACACAATTTATTTTTTAACCGTGTTAAGTAAAAGTCAAAAGTTACTATTCACAAAAAAAATTATTTTTTTCTTATTGAACCACATTTTACGTACTGATATTAACCATGTCTCTGAGATTTTTGAAATTCAACTCACGGATGTGGTAAAATTATGTTCCATGAAAATTTGAAAATGCTCCATGGAGCTGTGTAAAAGAGGGTAAAAAGTTCAATAAATCTTATAAATATATAAAAGTATTATAAAATGACTCCAATGAATTTAATTGAACATATATAGGAATTATGTATCTATTTTGAATGAAAATAAATTTAATTAAAATAAATAATTATTTAAATAAAAAGTCAGTTTTAACCAATAACACATTGTTTTTCACTATTTATCAAAAAATGTATGTTTTTAGAAAAATTAGAAAAATCCACCCTATGCTAATTTTGATATTCATAAATAAAAAATGAAGTCCATTCTGTAAAATAAAATTTATAAAATTTCAGAAATTGGCTATTGATATTCATAACAGCTAGTTTGAATGGTCGTAGTGTGTTAGAATCTCGATGTTGCGTACAATGCAAGCTGTTGCATTATTAAAATGGAAACACATAGTGAATGTTTGGGGTGTTACAATTACGGAAATTAAAAATAAACTTGGGTTTGGTATGATTGATTAAGCTATTTTTATTATATAATGGATTTTATATGCAATTAAAATATCCCACTCTTGGTAAGAAAACTACTTTCTGGAATATATTATTAGTTAATATTTACGATCATGTTATCATATGTTGATAAAAAAATAATAATATTTGTATTAAATTATCAAATATAATTCAAAATGAATATAAAATTAGTATGATGGGAGAACTAAATATAGTTTTAAAATTATATATCCATTAAATAAATTATTTATTTTTCTAAATAAACATAAAAATATTATTTCATTATTAAATAAGTTTAGACTAGAATATAGTAAGGAATATACAAATTCCATGTCAAGTAAAATAAAATTCATTTGGATGAAGATGAAAAACTACATGGAAATAAATTATATGAGGAATGATTGGCTGTTTATTTTTTATTAGTACTAGAAGACCATACATAATGTTTTATGTGTGTATATTTTCTATATTTCAGTCAAAACCAAAAGAATCTCATATTATTGTGGTTAAAATAATTTTTTTATATTCAAAATGAACTATTTTTCAATATATAAATTATCTAAAACGTAAAAATATTTTTAAATTTCATATTCAGATATTGACGCTAGAGGATGACAATTATATAGAAAAATAACTCAAATGACCTATCATTTTTTGGGAATTATTTATTATCATGGACAAGTAAAGAACAAAATACAGTTGCTCTGTCAATTTTTACGGCATAATATATATCTTCTGTAAGTTTCCATGCACAAGTGTTGCCGAAGAAAAACACCTTACTAGACATTAGACTTAACTTTTAATAATATACCTATTTTATGTGATAATACTAGTGCAGTTAATATTTCCAAAAATCCTCCAAGTCATTCATGGACTAATAATATTGATATACGGAATACTTTTCTAAGATATAGTGTTCCTAAAAAGGATATATTTTAAGAATTTTTTATTAACAAATATAAACTAGCAAACATTTTTTCAACAACACTTCATACTAAATGTCATTGAATTTATTACTAGGGAGTTAAGAATATTTAATATTAAATAAGTGTTTATTAATGTATTTCATTAATTTGTCACTTAATTTGTTTATTCATTCAATTTTTCCCATTTATTTGTTTCTTCATTAAATATAATTATTTCAATTTTTTAAACATCATACATTTAGAATTAAAATTTAATGATTACCCAACATAATCCACCAGAGAAACTAGACCGTGTCACCAATCCTTCAGAAAACTATTCATATATTTTTACCCTTCGACCACAAATTCTTTTGACTACTAGAGATTCCACCTTCTTTTGAAACCATTGAATCTAACAACCATCAACATTTATATTCTCATAAATGAAGAAGAAAACGTGAACAAATAAAAGAGAACCTAGTGATCCAAAGAGGCAGTGTGTCCCCTTCATGATGATTCTTCATGGAAATGAGGTTGATTTTTAATGGTTGTATAAGACGAATCATATTCTCAAGAAAGATAATAATTTCATAGTCTTGGATATTGTTATAATAATGAAAATAAAAAATTTATTTTTTAGATATAAATGACATAGTTCTATGAGAATTTTTAGTATAGGGTATCATGTATTTTTCAGATATAAATGACATAGAAATAAAAGAGATCGTAAAATTATCCCATTAGAGAGTATTCCTTGTTGATCTTAAATTATTTTGAAATCAGAAACATAAGGAAATGGAGATCATGTATTTTATTTTTGGTTTAACCATTATCAGGATGTTTTTTGTAAATGATCATTAAACTCACCAGAAGGTACTGGTCATGTTCATTCAGACACCCATAATTCTAAGAACTGTAGAAATAGAGATAATTTTGTTCCATGAAATATATATCATGTTTTTTTATTAATAGTGATTTTTTGTTTAACATCCCATGAAATATAATGAAATATTTTAACCACTTCTTCCAATATTGAGATAAAATGTTTTTATATCCCTATAATTATATTATTTCACTTCCTCCATATAGAAATAAATATGATTTTGAAATTGAATGTTCTTAAAAAATTCCAAAATAGTAACACAATTACTACTTATTCTTTTTAAAATTATTTTTCTTTGGAGTATAGTTTAAGGAAAGCTATTTCCTGATACTGTAACTGAACAAATTGAATTGAGACCATTTTATTATGGGAGCATAGAAATCTCAAGTCTACAAGACCAGTTCATTTGAGAAATAAATAAATTAGAGAGTGTAAAGTAGTAGACATTTCTCAACCAAATAAAATAATAATCAGTTATGATACTATATTTTATGACGTGGAAACATTTGGAGATGTTTCTAGTGGGGAACTTTTCACAAGGTCTATAATCGTAGAAGTTCCACAGTATTAGAACCCAAAAGTCGATAAAACTAAACATGAAGATTTAAATCCATCAACACCTTTGGATGTAATCGATCTTCCTGATGAACACGATTATTAATGTGAAGAGAATGTAAAACAATTTTTCACCCTTCCAGATTAAATTAAAGAAACTAATCATGAATATGAGATTTCTTAGACCACAGAAACTAAAACCACAAAATTCATTAAAAATATGTTTTCCCTATATTATTAAACATTAAATGGAAATAAAAAATTCATTATTTATTGGTAGGAACAATTTCCTTAATGTTGTATTTTTCATGTGAAAATTATTCGGTAACATATTTAGCTATTATAGAAGAGTTCCCTTAGTAAATTACCTTTAAAAAAAAATTTGATTCTCTAAAAATACAGAATCAAGATGCTATAGTAAATTTTAACTAGGTAATGGTTGTGAAATCTAGTATTCGTCACGAAATAGAATCTACAAGAATGAATTTTTAAAACATATGAATCTTATTTATTCTAAAGATTGAATTTTAATATTTTCATACGCAGTTTCAACAGATTAAAGAAAATTCTATGTAAAAATATAGATTTCTATGCATTTAACGGAAAAATGATGGATTAGTAATGAAAATTTAAATCATAATTGGTTTTAAAAGAAGCTTTTACATATCAAAAATGGTATTTTGAAATCCTTTTTGAATCAATAAAAGTACGTGATAGTCATTCCCAATATTGCACTTCTGCAAACACATCATCACCAGAAAAAATTAGATGATTTCAATAAAGATATTCAGTAGTGGATGATATTAATGAATGGATTCAGTATCTATAGTGTAAAAAATTCACCTCCCAATGTGATTCTGGACAATGAAAATGATTATAATGAGAAGATGGCATCATGTGAACCTTGAATCATAATGCTTCTAAATTCGTTAAGTGATATGCTTACTTCGTTGTTTAAAAAAAAGTAAAATATGGATGACATTATAAAATTTAATATGATATTAGGTTTGAATATTGAACATGACTCAGAAACATTGATATGGAATCATGATGAAAATCAAAAAAAAATTTACTGTGACATATATTAGAGTTAAATGTATTTTTTCTGGCTGCTCCTTCGACAAAAACATAAACCTCATCTGAAAAAAACCATTAATCATCTACCAAACATCTAATTTAATCTTTTTTATAAAACGGGAAACCACATAAGTATTTATAAAAAAATTATAATAAAAATTAAATTGAATTTTTATATTTTGTATATAATTTCCTGGTTTTATTTTTTATTGTACTAATAATCTAGAATACATGTCTTATTTTTCATTAATATAAAATAAAACATTCACTTTAAGTTATGTGTTATATTGAATGAGTTTTAATAAATTTCGATATGATTAAATTTTGGTATAAAAAAAAGTGGAAGAAGTTTTTGTAATCTCAACATTATAAAATTATTTTTATCTATTTTCATCAAAATAAAAACATTAAATAAAAATAACACTATGAGAAAATATTTTTTTTCAATAATTTTTTTTAATAAGTGTTTAAAAATCCTCTATTTTTTATATGTTATTTTATGGGTTTTGTGATCATCATAAAGGGTTAGATTGTTGGTCATGTATTGTCGCAATAATACACTTTGAATCTTAATGTATTTGATGCTCAGAAATACCATTGTTTATTTTATTAATGAAAATAACAAATGTGAATTTCAAGAAATTAACATTCATTACAATATTTATTCTAGAATTATATTAAAAATTTATAAGTATATAAGGAATATTGGTCAATTTATTCAAAACATAATTTTATCATATTCTGTAAACATTGATCATAACTCATATTTGTTGAAATAGGATACAGAATCAACCCTACATTTGGAACAACACGTATGTATCAACAACCCTACATTGTTGAGAAATTATGGTTATGTAACCCTAGGTTTGTGTGGAACATTATGTTTATGATAATTTATATTGTGTTTAAGAAACCCTATATAATTATTTAACCTTAATATTGAGGAAATGTATAGAACATCCACCCTACTATTGTGATCAACCCTACGTTTCATATTTTAATAGATCATAGTGGAACACTGCTTTTGATTATTCAACGATGGACTATTCAATATGAGATTTTATTTGACATTTCTGAAATGGCCCTCACTGATGTAATGATATATTCAAAATGATTTATCGACAAATTCAAAGGCAAGTTATGATTGAATCAATGACTCGTATTAACTAGAGTATGTGATTTCTATTTTTATAGGATGTTACAAATCATCTACATAATTTAAATTTGAATATCTGCGATATGTCAAGAGATATTCTTAGATCTAAAAACCCGATGTAATATATATGTTATATATATTTTTATTATTAAATATTTATCAGAATTTATAGAAATAATATTTGTGAAATATAATTCATGTAAATCTATACATTTGTGTATATCATTCTATAGAGCTGCCTCAACAATAAAATGAATCTGTTATACATTTTTACCTCATATATTTGTAACAAAGATAATTTGTTTTTTGTTATTCATAATGATGATAATTTGAAAATAGGATGTCTTAAAAACTATTATTTCTTGAAGACATTCATCATTGGAGAAAAATATCAAAATTCTATTTGTTGTTTTTGAAACTCTAAAGTTCAAATTTTTTTCATTTAATAAATATAACTATTCTTATTTATTGGACGTTCAACTACCCAGTCTCAGTTCTGGATTATGTATTATCTTCTTCATCCAAGATATAGATAAAATAGTTCCTGATTAAAGAACAATAAACATATTTTATCCATTTTTAAAGTTGTTATCTACCTTTACTATAACGCCAGACCACAATTACCAAGAGTTGGAGCATTATTTTACTATGTTGGCATGATTATGAGAAATTATTTTCTGAAGGAATGGTCAGTTTAGAATTCTTGGAAAATAGATTACAAACATGAATGTTACATTAAACTTTATAAAATACAACATATCATAAATAATCATTGGAGAACGCCATTATTCTCTTAGATTGGCCCTGTATATCAATCATAATACACCTCTTGGAATCTTGGGAAATTAAAAGATAAGAATGTGGTGAGATCAGATGCTTAGTAAGGGTATATAATTTAGCGGAAGTAATAATATTTTAAGGTAAGATGTGTAATAATATATTAATAGACCTTTAAACATAAAAATGTACATAATATGGAAAAAATAAATCATAAATTACCATATAAATATGAAAATGGATATTCAACTTCTCAAATAATCAAATGTAATAACTAATTTCACAATGATGGAATGACTAACTCCATACATCATTAACACATAGTCAAGGCCTAGTTCAAAATAACAACAATTTTTTTTTCAAGGACTTGTTCCAAGACACTAATTTGTCTTACGAGACCAACCGATGCATCGAGGAGCTATAGTGGGCTCCCCCCATCACTTAATAAGTCCATTTAATTCCTCATATAAAACTGTGCAAACATAACATAAACATTCTTATTGAAACTAGCATATGAAATGTCAATAATATAGCCATAAACCCTGATTGGTTCAAAAATAGCACATCCAAAGTAAAACATATCATAACTCCTTGAATACAATATGGAATATTTTATTACAATAAATCTACCTCAATAAAGAACAATATCTAGTAATGGATGTTGGCATAGTTGAAAATGAATAGTAAAACTCTTTGATAGAAATATGCCTTTTCAATAAATCATTTAAAAGTTACACAATTTCGAATGGATGAAATTTTAATGAAACTTTTGAATCAATGTGTCTAATTCCACTATGAATCTTTTTTAAGATATTAAAATTTTAAAACAATCATGTCCCTATAAATAAATCTGTAATATCATTTTAAAAACATGGAAATTAATTAAAAAGATTTAGAAAAAAAATCATTAAAACATTTAAAATGCTGATCTTGATATGGTTCCCCATAGAGAAAACAATAATATATTCATTATGCAAACATTTTAATAAAACATGGACATGGATGATAAATATTTCCCCATAAAAACTTACACATAAACAATCTGGGATAATAATGATATTGAGGAATTAACCCTTACCCTGCACTTTTGTTTGGTCGATGATACATTTAACCTCTTGTAGAATTGCCATAATATGTTATTAAAATATTCCAGAACCATATTCATTTTTATTATAAAATAAATTATTCAATTTTGACTCTATACTAACCCTTTAATAATGATTTCCATTTAAAATGTACATTTTAGGTAATACTCGCTTTCTTTATCGTACATGTTTTAACATTTTATTCTGGTTTGTATCATTTAGATTATTATTTTTATACATCCAGAATATAAAAACTGATTTATATATCATATATATTTAGAATATAAATATGTTTAATACATATATATATATATATGAAATGGGAATCACCTTTTATGGAGACGGTAGGTTGTACAAATGCATAAACAATGTTTCTGTTTTCATAATGTATTGAACAGAAGTAAGTGAATAATATATATATAGGTACACATATATATATAGTATCATTTATATATCATATATTAAATTCTTAATAATAATATATATTTTTATAATCATCGTAGAATGGTGAACATGGAAATGAATATCATCGTGTCATGGAGACGGTAAGTCGTGCGTACACACGCGTGAAGATATCATTTCCTTAATGATTAAATGGTGTGGAATTAGATGGTATATTAATTGTACTGATAAATTTTCATGTTATATTCAATTATTTATATACATATGACTGATCATTATATCCTTCCAAATAATATAGTGGTGAAAAACAAATTACACCACTACATGGTGACGGTAAGCCGCACGTACGCACGCGTGGTGACATTATCATTAACAGGGTGGATAGAATAATGAATTTGGTTGTACTAATTTTATAATAACATAGAATTATATATAATATAATGGATATATTATTTTTGTGATTAAATAAAATTGTAAAAGAAAGAGTATGAAGAAATGATCTTTGAATGAGGTGATAAAATAATTACATCTTCTCTGGGTGTTTCTTATTCATTTGAACAAACAGTCTCCAAAGGCTTTCTTTTAACAAAAGGGAATGCCTCTATATTTTTCTGAGTGATGTTGGGAGAGATTTGGGAAGGAGTTGAAAAAGAAAAAGGGCTTTGGAGTTGTGATTTTGAGATAAGGGGAAGTACCATTTTATAAGAGAGGTGAGGGTAATTTTATAAAATGTTTAAATATTATTTTATTATGAAAATATTTTTTTGTTTCTAATTGCCCCAAATTTATTTATTTCGATGCTAAAGTTGGGATGGGTCTAATTAATCTCAATAAATAGGTGGTAGACAAGGTTATGTCCTCATATTAACCCTATCATTTAGATTTAACTCTAAGATAAATAGTTTAACTATTACAATGATCTTTTGTTTTATTATAATAAATGGTTAATAAACAAACTATAAAAATCCATGAGAACCCCTTGTTGTCAATTATTGAAATATCTAACCTTAGATATGTACATTGTCTAATCCATAAACTTTTAGATAAATTATATTAATTAATTATATAGTATTTGTTTTAAAACTATTTTATGCCAATTTTAACATTATTTGGTATTTGGTTTCTGTTAATGTCATAAAAACAATATCACATAAAAAATTATTTAATCAACACTAAAATGTCATTTTGACATAGAAAATTTATAGATGGCATCAAAAGCCTCAATTTACATTTCTTTTTATATTTATAATATCAATTATTTTAATCATTCATTGATAAAGTAATTATTACATCATCATTGTGTCATAAATAAATTTTATTATTTAATATCTCAAAATGAAAAATAAAATACCATTATGTAGGAAATACTTTTTTCTTTCTAATAGAAACTTATAGTCAAATTTATCTTATGTATGACCCTATATTAAAAATGTTTTATTTATTAAACAAGGAATTTATCACCTTTAGTTCTTCATTAAATAAAATAATAATAAATATATTAATCTAATCCAAGTAGACCAAAATGACAATATTGTATTCCTAAGGATGGTTTTGGTAGAAATAAACTTATCTAATAGAGTTAGTACTTGTGTTATGGTTATTATAATATCATTCTAATCTCTTATTACACTATTCACTAATAACAATGGTAAATAAATGTCAAAAGTTACTATTCATCAAAAATTATTTTCATCTTATTGAACCAAATTTTTCGTACTAATGAAAACTGTTTTTATCTAATCATTGAAATTAAATTCATTTAATCCTTAAAATTATTTTTTATCCATATTTGGAAATGTGCCTAAAAGGTGGGTAAAAAGGCGTTAACAGTTCAATAAACTTTTAGACATAAATTTTACTATAAAATAATTTTAATAAAATACAGTAGAATAATATATGAATTATGAATCTATTTTCACTTTAAAATAATTTTAAAATAAAAAATAAAAATAATATAAATAAAAGATTGTTTTAAACAATAGCACAATGTTTTCCACTAATAATCAAAAATTGTATGTTTCCAGAAAAATACCGGATATTCACTTTAACCTAAATTTAATATTATGATTTGAAAAATGATTTCTGTTTTACTAAATTCAGAAAACAAAAGTTTCATTAATAAATTTAAAATTAATTTCCCTTGTCAAAACCAAAATGCGTGTTTTTAAAACGTAAAAACTATCAAAAGTTTGACTTCGGTTTATGTCAAATTCAAATGTGAAAACAATTATAATGACCTACATTGTAATAAATGAAAAATATGTAATCTAAATATACTTTCTAACCATTATAATTCATAATTAGACACTATAAATTTTTTTTGATTAAAAAACATTCCTACAATTATATTTTTTTATTTTTAACTATTCAACAAAATACGAATGTTATAAAAAAGTACCCAAACTTTATCCAAACCAAATTTTGATGTCATTATTCTAAATAAGATCTTAATTTCATTAACTTGAATATATAAAAGTGTCAAATTTTTGTTTTAAAAAGGCTTCGTGATTAAAAAATAGAAAATTTGAATTTTTCGAAAAATACTTCATTTATCTGAAAAAAGTGAATTTGTTCATATATTATGACTAAAGAAACACATAATATGGTCTCTAAAATTATATGGAATATATAATTAAAAATTATGTTAATATTATTCATAACAGCTTTTTGAATGGCTGGTTTTTAATGTTGTGGTGCGCTCGAACTCGGTATTACATGTGGCGCAAGTTATTGAATTATTTTGAAGAGATAGCATACTATGAAATCATGTGGTGTTACATTCTACCTTCATTCAATAAACTATGTCCTCACAATTTTAAAGTGGTATTCAAAAATAAATGTTTAAAAATCTAAAAATACCTTCATTGAAAACCCAAATCGGAAATTGGGTTAATAAAATGTAGTCTTGAAAAGAGGTAAAGGGATATGAAAAAGTCCCCCCAAATTATGATATCTATTAAGATATCATTGGTGTAAATTAATGAAACCTAATTGGATGAAAAATGAAAATATTTATAGGGAGTGACTGAGCTCATCAATAAGAAAAAAGTGTAAAATTGAGGGCCTTAAAAGCCGTCAATATTTGATGATTAAAAATATAACCAGTTCAATAAAACCTAAGGTATTATAATGGAATTTTTTTTTAAGATCCCTTAACTAATGTTTAATAATTATTTTTTTTGTAGAATAAGAGGAAAAAATATACATGACAAATAGAGTTTCATCATTCAAATAATTTCTACCAAAAACCCATATTTAACTCCATATTATATTAGAATTAAAAAATATTCTATTTATCCTAATCGTATAGAGTTCACAAAATAAAGAATTTATAATTAATTTTCAGACTATTTAACAAATCTAAATTATTCAAATGAGGATATAATGTATGAGAGTGGTAGGTGATGCACCCTTGTCTCCCTTCGGTTGCAGGCTCAAGTCCTGTGGCCTTACTGGATGTGACAAATTGTCACCCGACCTATGGGTTTTCCTTTTTATAACAATAAAAAAATAATCTTAACAAAATGATTAACCATAACAATAGTATCCAATGTCATGCATAATTAATTCGAGCATTTAGACTTATCCAAAAAAATCAATCCAAAATCATTGTCCAAAATTTATAAAGAAGATAAAGGAAACAAAGATATTTTTAGCCACATAACAATATGTGAATACCTTCATCATGTATTCATTTAAATTATGGTGACACCCACAATTACCATAAAAACATATTGATTACATTCATTCTCCATTATTCTTTGTAGAATACTGGATATACTCATTATATCCAAAAAAAATTAAACTCCAACACTAATGGAATAATCAAACAATTAGTTAGTTTCAATGTAGTCTATAATATAGAATAAAATATATCCAAATCAATCATGTCGTATTCCAAAATTAATACCTCATTATAAAAACAATATTAAGGTTTATATTACAATCAACCATGTATTTTCCCTAAAATATTAACTTGGTATTGAGTCACTTTTCATAGTACAATAAAATCTCAAATCCTTAATGAAATAGTACTACAGTTCTATACATATCTCTTACCATAATTAATATAATCGGTACATCATTGATACAACACTCAAATGAAATAATTCTATAATAAAAACATATGAACACTAGTCATTCCTCTTCATCATTAGAAGTTTTATAACTTGATAATTATCCAATAGTATCATCTGGGTTATACTCTAATGATATGAACATTGATTTTTGTAGTGTTTGAACACCATGAAGATGATGCATTGTACATTTGAAACCTTTTTCTTACCCTTTAAATCTCATACATGGTGTCCTTCTTCTCCACACATATAAAAATATCGCATTCCCTTCAAGAATTTACCAAGGTGATTCATTTCATTGTTATCACATATGGGAAAATACTTCTTTCCCCTCTTCCATTTATCCATGTTTCTCTTAACCTTCATTTTATTCTTTGGATTACCTTCAAAGCCGTATGACTCAATGAATTATTTACATATGTTATTAAAACGTGATACAATTTCTTTATATGATTATGGTATGTGGGAGACTATTTCTCGTATAAATTTTGGCTTAATACAATGAAATATATGATCCAACTTAATCTTTGGATCATGCGTATTGGTGGAGTTCTCATTCCTTCTACTAGGGGCTATTTGTAAATGAAAAAATACACTAGGATTGATCATATAATAATGTATAATCCAAAAACAAAAACAATTATCAACATTAATTGAATATCTAGTCTTATAATGATAAAAATGCTTTCATTGCTAACATATTTACACATAAAACCTTCATGATGTTTTGTAAAGAGAATATGAATTATCTTAAGTATATCTCCTTATAGAGTTGAATCCAACAGTGCATCAAGACCCATTGTCATGTACCATGATACCATGAGTCAAGCCCGAAACAACTTTTAAGAGTTTTCACTACTAGGTACATATGTTCCAGAGAATCATCTGCTCCCTCGTATCCATATAGAAATTTATTGCATGGAAAACACCCAAAATATTTATATATTAACAAAATTATACGAATTTCATCAATACTAACACTCAATGTCTATCTTAGGGCAATGTTCTATAATCATAATTTTTCTAAATCTAGTTCCCAAGGATATTACTAAATATCCTCTGATATCAATTGTGAGCTCTGACCACAGTTACCTTGAGTTGGGTCAATTTTTTAATACATTAGCTCGATTACAAAGAATCAAGTCTAGAAGGACTGATCATTTTAGTAGTCCTGGAAAATATGTTACATATATGAATGTTATATTACACTTTATAACATAGAACACAACATAAAAAATCATTTGAGAAGATCATTATTCACTTGGAATAAACATGTATATCAATCATTATATACTTCCTGGAATCCTGAGAAAATAATATATAAGAAAGAGGTGTGCTCAGATGCCCAGTAAGGGTAAAACATTTAACAGAAGCTCTAATATTTTATGGAAATATGTGTAATATAAAATAGCCTTTCAAACATAAACATTAACATGATATGGAATAAATAAATCCTACATTACCATAAAAACATAATATTCACATGTAATAAATAATTTCATAATGAGGGAATGTCTAAATTCAGACATCATTACCACATTGTCAAGGCCTCATGCCAATACTACAAACGAAATTTTTGTCAAGGCCTTGTTCTAAAACACTAATTTGTCTCATGAGACCTACCGATGCATCGATGAGCTATAGAGGGCTCCACATGTCACTTACCAAGTATAATGCATTCAATATATTAAATTGGTGAAACATAAAATAATCATTTAAATTAATAATAGCATACGAAATGTCAATAATTTAGAAATAAACCATAAATAGTATAAAAATAGAACATCCACAGTAAAAAATATCATAACTCATTCAGTACAATATCGAATTTTGAATTATAATAAATCAACCTCGATCAAGAATAATATCCAGTAAAGGTTGTTGACATAGTTGAAAATGATATGTATAATACTTTGAGAGAAATATCCATTTTTCATGAAATCAAGATAATGTCATACAATTTAGAAAGGAATAAAATTAAAATATACTTTTGAATCAAAGATTCACATACCACATTGAAACTTTGGAATTGAAATAACATTATAAAACCATCATGTTCATGTAAATAAATCCTTAAAATCATTTTTAAAACATGGACACTAATTAAAAAGATATAGAAAAATAAATTATTGAATCATAAAAAATGATTAAATTGATAAAGAGTCCCATACAGAAAACATTAAAATATTTATTTTGAAAAAAATTTATGAAACATGTTCAATGAAGATAAAAATGTCCCTAAAAATACTAACACAAAAACAATCTCAGATAATAACGATATTGAGGAATTAACCCTTATCTTGTACTTTCCTTTGTTCAATGATATGTGTAACCTCCTATATAAAGACTATAGTATGTTATCAAAATTTTCCATAACCATATTCATATTTATTATATCATACATTATTCATTTATTTCATTATATTACCCATTTAATAATGAATTCTATGTTATATTTACATTTCAGGTAATAATCGCTTTCTTTATCGTATGGGTTTCATCTTGTTATTCTAGTTCGGATCATTTAGATCATGATTTAAATATTTCCAAAATATAGAAAAATATTTATATATCATATATATTGAGAATATAAAAATATATAATAGATAGATATGTGGCATAGAAAAAACTTTTTATGGAGATGGTAGGTCGTATGTACGGATAAACATTGTTTCTGTTTTCATATCATATTGAATGACTATAAGTGAATAAGATATATTTAAGTACATTAATAAATATATATATCTCTATGTTAGCATTATTATTTCTTATATCACATAATTATTAAGAATATATATTTTTATAATCTGCGTTGAATGGTGAATGTAGAAATGAATCTCATCGCATTGTGGAGACGGTAAGTCATGCGTACACACAAGCGAAGATATCTTTTCCTTAATGATTAAAAGGTGCGGAATTGGATGATATATTAATATTACAGATAAATTTTTATAGTATTATCGTTATTTATATACATATTACTCATCAATATATCTATCCAAATAATATAGTGTTGAATAAAAAATTACACCATGGTGTAGTGACAGAACGTCATACGTACACACACATGGTAGCATTATCATATATAGGATGCATAGAATAATGAATATGGTTGTAAAATATTATTAATAACATAAATGAATTTATAATTTATTGGAGATATTATTTTTTTATGGAAATAACATTGAAAATTAAAGTGATAAAAGAAAAGAACTTTGAAATTGGTGATAAAATAATTACATATTCTTTGGTTGTTTCCTTTTAATTTGAACAAAAGGTCTCCTTAGGATGGATTTATACATAAATGAATGATTTAATGATTAATTGAATGAATTTGGGAGGATATTTGGTCAGGATTTGGCCGATCCAAATTGATTTTGACATGCGGTTTTGAGAGAAGGGGAAGTACCCTTTTATAAGAGTGGTGAGGATATTTTTATGAAATGTCTAAAATAATATTTTATTATAAAATAATTTTTGACTTCTAGTGTCTCAAAATTGATTTTTAAAATATAATGAGTCTATGAGTCAAAATCCTTTCAACCAATAGGTTTTAGGCAGGGTTTTTTCAATATATTAACCATATCTTTTAGATTTAACTCTTAGATAAATTGATTATCTTTTACCATGTCATCTTGTATTATTACAAAAAATGGTTAATAAACATAATATAAAAAGACCAGAGATCCACATGTTGTTAAATATTGATATATCCAACCATATATATGTTCTTTGGACCAACCGTAGTTTTTTAGTAACATTATATCAACTTATAATATAATATTTGTTTTGTAAACTCATTTATAACAATTTTGACACTATTTGGTATTTTCATTTTGTTAAAGTCATAACAACAATTTAATCTCATAAAAAATTTATTTAATCAATACTAACATGTCATATTAACTTAGAAAATTCGTGGATGACCTAAAAATCTTCAATTTACATTTTTTTATATTTACAATATTAATTATTTAAAATTTTCATAGATAATGTAATTACTGCATCATCATTGTGTCTTAATTATATTTAAATATATAATCGTCATAAATTTAATTAAAATAAAATTATATATGAAATATATTAATCTTTTTAATTAATATTTATAGTCGAATTTATCTTATATATAACTCAATATTTATAATGGTTTGTTTATTGTACTTTAAATTTAACACTTTTAACTCTTCTTTGTGTAAAAAAATAATAAATGACCTAATCTAATCCATGTGGACTAGATTGATCATATTTTATTACTATGGTCGGTTTTGGTCCAAATACAATTATCCAGCAGAATTAGTACATGTTTTAGAGTAATTATAATATCATTTGTACCTTTAATTAACATATTTACTTTCAACTTTGGTAAATAAAAGTCAAAAGTTACTTTTCACCAAAAAAAACATTGTATTCAAAAAAAATTTTGTTACTGATTTAAACAGTGTCTCTCAGTTTTTTGATATTCAATTCAATGAACCTGTAAAATTACGTTTTCTGTATATTTGCAAATGTGCCTAGTTGGTTGGTAAATGACGTTAAAAAGTTCAACAAAATTTTAAACATCTAATTTTATTATAAAATGAATTCAATGAATTAAATTGATCCAATATAGGTATTATGTATCTATTTTGACTTTAAAATAAATTTATATAAAAATTTATTAATTATTTAAATAAAAGTAAGTTTTAAAAAATAACAGTGTTTTTCACTATTCATCAAAAATTGATAGTTTTAATAAAAATACATAAAATTCACCCTGTGATAATTTTAATAATACGAATTCAAAAATAAATTCCATTTTACCAAAATTTGAACATATATGTTCCATTAATTAATTTAAAATTAATTACAGTTGTCAAAACCAGAAACTGGGTTTTTAAAAAGTAAAAACAATTTAAAGATTGAAATGTGTTTATGTCAAATTTAAATGTGAAATTACGTATAATGACCTAAATTGTATTAAATGGAAAAAAATATAATATAATTATACTTCCAAACCATTCATATTCATAATTTAACACTATAGATTATTTCGGTTAAAAAAGATTCTTTTAATTTAAATTTAGTATTTTTCTCTATTCAACCAAAATATGACAGTTATCAAAAAAGTACCAAAAATTTATCAAAAATTAATTTTTATATCCCTCTTATAAAGAAGAAATTAATTTCATTATATTGAATATATAAAAGTGTAAAATATTTCTTTAAAAAGGGTTTTCCATTAAAAAGAGGTAATATTGCATATTTTGAAAAATTAATTTTTTAACTGAAAAAATTGAATTTGTTCTTAAATTATGTCTAAGAAACACGTCATATTGATTCTAAAATTATATAGAGTATATAAAATTCAAAATTCTGTTAATAGTTTTCACATCCACTTTTTCAGCGACTAGTTTGGAAGGTCGTGGGGTGCTTGAACATGGTGTTGCTTGTTATGAAAGTTATTTAATTACATTGAAGATATAACATACTATGAAATATGGGGGTGTTACATTCACTCGGTTATAGATTTAATGAATATTTTATAAGATGATATGTTCTTATGAAAATCACTATGCCCATAGAAATAACGTTGTTGGAGTGGAATAGGGGATATTTTTTGTGTAAAACACTATAAAAATTACGGTGTTAATATTTATTATTAATTCACTACTCTTGTTACATATGAAATATAATACTGTATATCTAATAAAATTAAAGAAAGACGTAACATTCCAAAATATTAAAGATTATTGAAAAGAGACAATTCAACCACCTCATTGGTATATTTTTATTATTACAAACTACTAGTCTTCTCCTTGATGAAAATGGGATGATTGAATATTGGTTCATGTTTCCATGGATTTTCCTATGGAGATCATAATCTAGTCAAATTATTCCTTATATTTTTTTTCTTGTTCGTAGAATGCATTCATGGTTCTATCTATTGGTAGACTCTAGTTAATGATGATGCATTATTCAAGAGTAGTTAATCCTTCAGGTTGGGACAATATTAACATTGGGAATCATTGAGAAATAATAGGAATTGGGTGTAATGGTCACCTATAAATCATCATCATGAAAGGAAATGTCATGTGAGGCATCACTATTGTGGATCCCAATGAATCATGTTTCAATAATTAGGTAATTAACACTGTTGTAGTAATTCTTATAACATTTATTACCTCAATAAATCCATGTTTTAAAAAATTGTCGGTTTTTGGTTTAGGTTATATGATTGACATCACATATAGATGCATCAAAACATCCATTTGAGGTGGATCGAGGCATGAGTTTAACATCTGGTGGAAATTGGAAATATGTTTCATCATTTTGAGATAGTATGAAAAGATCTGAACCCCTCATAGAGGAGGATGTAAGAAGTGTTTCCGAAGGATAGTATATATCACACCGTCATAGTATAAATATGGAAAGAAACAAAATACCCATTGAGTTGTACATGAAATTGATGGATCAATATTCCCCCTGAGGTTGATCTGAGATGGATGGATCAGAACACCGCATGAGATCGATCTCGAATGGATGGATCAAAATACCACAAATAGATGGATCCAGGTGATAGGATCAGAATATCCCTCCAGATGTAAATGATTGGGTTTTCCTAATAATGGAAGATTCCACAACTAGATAATTTACCAATATAGTGGAAAAGAACTTTCCTTGATACAAATCTGGGATTGTGGATCAAAATTTTCCTTGAGGCAGATCCCATGGGGGTATAGATCAAAATTCTAGTTCAGATGGATCTAAGAGTTTCATCTCTATTAGAGAACACTATGAATATACATTTTTCATTTATGAACCTCATATGACAAAACTCTACACCCCATTTAGAATACAGGTATCAAAACCCAAATTGTTCGATTATATTGTTTATGGTCATGTTAAAAGAGTAATCAATGAATATCAACATCATGTGGTATGGATGTTCATGTCATGGAAGGGTCATAGAAGGGTGATATTCTTGGTATTACACATTTAATCTTACCTTTGCAAGAGTAAAATTATATTTTCTTGAATGGCTTAGGGAATTGAAATTGAGGTTCCTGGATGATTTCGTCCATTTTGAGTTATATATGGTGATCCCGAGTCTATTATGTCGGGTAATTCTATAATTTTATGTCATGTACTGACGATCTTTTCATGTTGTTACACATTTTATTATTAGGATGTTATGAACATTAACATCATACTATTTAGATGTGGAACTATGATGATTGATGTCATGTAGCCAGAACATATGGGGACTCACTCTAAACAACTAATGTTTAAATGACCATGAACTAAGGTCCTTTTAATAGGGTATATCATATGAACTTCCATGGGGAAGTGGTCAATCCTTTTTTTCATGTTATGGTTCTTATGCTTAAAAAAAATATGTGTTATGGTACCTTTGATAAGACGAAATTGGAAAGGAAAAGGTTTAACTAGAATCCTACGAGACATCAATTATAGGACCTATAAATTCTTCCATTCCACTCGGATGGGTTGAGCATCAGAGTTGCACTTGTATGGTGCTCTAGCACAAGGGTCGAGAATGGAGTATCAAGGAGTTATTGCATGAATGATTTTATGATTTCTTACAAACTAGAGATGCATGAAAGATTATTTTTCACAAACATGATCTATATCTTCAAAAATTTGTTGAGGACCATTCAAAAACTAGCCATGTCATTTTTGGGCCCACCAGGGGTCATAAGAAAATAATTATCAAACATGTGTGTTTCTTTTTCTACACTGTATTAAAAGAGGAGGATTTTTGGACATGATAGGGATGTTTTGTCATTCGGAGAGCAACCCAAATAGAGGTTCGGATCATCATTTCATTGATAAAATCATTAACTATTGTTGAGCATATATTAGGAAATATAACCCAAGTTGTTCACACAACTATCGTGTTCCACTATGGATGTAGGTGTAACATCACTGGATTGAGGTTGGATTTATTTAAAAATGGAAAATGTTCATACAAGAGGACTTCATGTGGGTTATTTATTATTATCTTGAAGGAAATTATATTATCCATAGGGCCAAATAAATCCCTCAATATTTAGAGAACCCATGGATAAATATTTTTTCATTGGCATTAAATTCTATTATAAGGTAAAATAATAACATTTTTCACTCAGAGAAACCTATGAATACACTATGCATTGTCCTAGAATGGTTTTTTTGTTGGATTCATGTTCTGTTCAACAAAAAATTTATGTTGGTGAACATGGAAAAGATTTAAATGCCAATACAAATTTAATGTTAACTATATTGGCATATTTTTAAGGGTTTTCACTTCAGTTCATTCCATGTTATTGTTCCTGTTGAGAAAATATCTACATTGACCATGGAATACATTCTTAACATGATTAATTTAGGATTTATCCTTGTTTATATTAAATTTATTTAACAATTGTTAGTTATTCTATAAGATAATTATTATATAATAATTATAGGTCTAATTCAATATGAAATTTTCTTTCTCATAAAAATTATTACATTATCCTTTACATTAATCTAAATCAAACTCTACTCCTTATATTTATCATTATTTTTTGTTTTTCATATTCCTTTACCTAATTATAAAAACTAAAAACCCTTTTATGATTCATATTAAATATATTAATATTAATAAATGCATATCCAACGAGTGTGTCTATTAAGGTGTATTTTCATAGGACCACTCATAATGCACTAATGTAATGTTTGAACTAATACACAATCATAATTTTTTTGTGATATTACCCCTAAGTGAATATATATCACAAGCATATCAACATTTTAATAATTCGATTAGGATGTAATTTTTCTGAGAACAACATAATATCCACTTTACCACAATGTCAGGATGCTATCGTACACATATACTTATCCAATAGACTTTTCCCTATGGTTTTAATTTTTTATCCAAATCCCAATAATATCAAATATTACCCAATCTAACCTAAATGGTATACATATTACATTTTAATTATGATCAACCTCATCCTTTCACCCCTTGATGTTATTTTTATCCTGCAAAAATACCATCCTAATCTCAAGTTTAATCCACTCCCTTCACTAAAACCAACAATGAAATCCCCTGGACAAGACCATCACATAATTACATGTCCTAAAAGAAATATTGGACTAAAAAAATTCTCTTGATATTCATGTTTATAATTTTAGAGAAATAGGAATACTCTTCTACATATAACTTCTATGTATTTATCATCCAATGAACATTCCATCCACTATATAAAAAACTAAATAATACCATAAATTTATTCAACATTGGCCAACAATTCTACCAAAAAAATATTTTTTATATATGAATCTAATATATTTCATTTCTTCATTCCTTAGGTAAATGGAGGAAAAATTAATGGGTGATTTTAGTTTCATAGTAAGGGTAAATACAATATATAGCATTTAAATATCATAATTGTTCCCAATATGTGTATATGGTTATAATCAAGATATATAATTTTGCGCTACCTAATAATGAAGAGATCATAAATCATGGAATACATAATGAGAAACAATAAAGCTGCTTAACACCATATAAAATATGGAAAATTAATTGTAGATATGCTTTTGTAGATAACAAACATAGATAGGTTGGACAATCATTCTTATAGATTTCATTGTGAGTCATCTACTTATTCCCAAGCCTTTTTTAACAAAATCAGTAAGTCCACTCATCAAAATTTGAGATTGATTATTATTAACATTCATTTATCAAAAGCGCATTATGTACATGAATTACTATCTCTTGATATACTAAATGTAACTAATGCGTTTGATAGTGATTTATGACCGCACCTATCATTATATATGAGTATGTGATCCACCAAAAATTCATAATTAATCATATGATAAGTTAATAAGGGGTAGAAAATGGTATTTATATCCCAATAAAATGCAACATTATCAGGAAAACATTAGTAAATCCAAAAGTAAATCTGATAAACCCATTGAATATTAATGAGTAACCCATGATACAAAATAACATTCTTTAAAGACAAAACATACTGATTTGAATTGTATTTATAGCATATAGATTATCGTTATAGGTTTTAAAAAATAATATCCATGATCAATGGAAGTACGAAACATTAGTGAGCACCCATATATCTAAGAAATATAAAAAGGGTTATTCACAAAATAATGTAAAATGATGAAATATGATGACTACTTATAATGAATGGTTAATAAAAAAATGTAACGATCTTACATAAATATGAATGAATGAATCATTTAATAATACATCTAGAGAAATAAGAAGGATGTATCATTTTAAAATTTAATAGGTTAAAGAATAAAATATTTCAAAGGATATTGACATATATGAAAAATATATTTTTATGAGAATTATAATAATATTAATGAAAATTAAATGAATTATCAATATTTTCAAAATAAAATGTCTAATTTTTTTTTATAAATCAAGAATAATGTTAATTTATTTTTAAAAATATTTAAATATATATAAGAAGATCAATAGAAATGATAAAAATGGTAATGTAATGTATTATAATGATGCTTTTAAAATTTGTTTTAAAATTTCATGAAATATTATCTCATTAATTTTTTTTCCTGTTTAGAATGTTATTTTATGATGTTTTTCCATTTTTAGTGCTATAAAAAACTATAGGTTGATTTTTTCATAGTAAAATATGTGTTTATTGTGTATATTAGTGATTGATGGATTGTGTAGTTAGAATTTTTTGACTTATTCATTGAAATGGTGTGGTCATTGAAAATGGTATAATTATGTAATATAGTAATTTATGTATCAAATCAATTCTTCCTTAGATTCCATTATTCTTATTGGAATTTTAGGTTTTATGTGTTTAATGTCTTAAATGCAGATTTTATGGTAAGCATTCAGGGAAGTGGAGTTTACTCCGTAATTGTGGGTTTTATGATATAAAAATTTTGAATTTTGGATTTTTTATAGGTATTTTATTGGAGTTATTATTTTCATATGCCATTAGTGAAGTCGATTTTATAGGATTAAATTTTATTTTTTAGAGACTTTGATATCCTTTTCCTCATACATGGATCCATGGGTTTTGGTGGTTTAGTTATGATAATCTATGTTAATTCCTTTTTCGTTCACCATTGTTTTTATTGTGTTCATTTTCTATGTATCTTTTCTTGTGGGGTTTATTATTTTAGGTTATGTTTGGGTGATTTTATTATTATTATTTGGTGCTGTTTAGGTTTATGTGGGGTTTTTTTGTGCAGTTTTCAGTTGTTGGATGATTCATCTTCGCCCTGTTATACATAATGATATTAGAAAGCATATATGAGGCAGGGGTCCTCTTTTAAAAAATTATACATTATATTTGTATGATTTTAATTTTTTATATTTCCTACGGGCTGATATTCAGGTTTTTTATTATAAATATAATTTATTTAAATAATTTTAATTAAGGGTAATGGTAATATGTTAGATATTTTGACTACTTTAATAATTATTGTTGAATATAGTGCATTCTTTTGGTCAAAAGTGATATTAATGGTGGTTAAAATATTTTATTATAATGTATATGATATGTGCTAATACACTTGATGTGTTTTTATGTGATTAAACCATGAATGAATGGATAAGTATTGTATTTTTTTAAAATAAATCTTTTTCCAATGAAAACCTATTTTTTTGTGATAATATACATTATAAAAAATATGTAATGTAATAAAATACATGAATATTTATGGGTGTTTTTTATGTTATTGTTTCTTGTTTATGTTCTTTTTGTGTCCCTCTACACAGTTTGGAAGTGTTTTTGGGTGATGATGGGGTTTACAGGTTGGGATGTTAATGAGATGTAGTGACAGGTTAGAATGGATGAAATGTGGTAAATTGTGTGGTTACAATATGTATTGTGAACATGTTGTGGTGTATAGTGTTTGTGGGTCATAGTGGAGAATATTTTTGGTGGGAATGTGTGGTTGTTTTGTGTGGATGTTTTTTTCAAATGTGGATGACATGGGTAATGTGTGTTTGTCATGGTGAGATGGCATGTTCGATTTAGTGTATCGATAAAGGAGGATATAAGGTGTGGGGGTGACAATTGATGGGTGTTAGTCATGTTTTTGTATGGAATGGTAGTGTTAGTTTTATATTTATCCATGATATAATTATTATGTGGTAATTTAATATGAATGGGTGGGAATTGATTTGTGATAAATTGGTTAAATGAATTAAATTTTAAATATATGAGGAGTTTAAATATAATAAAAGTGGATTAATAAATAAATTTTAGTGAAAAATGGTATATCTAGAGGGGTGTGAAACAGGTTAATTAATGTGTAAAATGTTTTCTGGATTATGTGGTAGTTATTTACTGTGTTATACATAGCGATGGGAATAGTTGTGATGGTAGATGTGTGGTGCAATGGTTGTAGTGGTTTGCACTAATGGAGTTGTTGTGAACCCATGTCATTGGTGTTGTGTGACATCAATATATCTTATATGTAATATAATTTATAAACGAGACCCATATATTTTGTATAACCATACAAAAGATCATAGGATCTGGTCTCAATGTGTTTATGAAAAGTTCATGATAGTGGTGATACATTTGGTAGGTTATGCCTATTCCTCTATCTTCGTTAAACAATAGTGGTGGCCTAGGTTTCTCCACGTGAGATGTGATGTGATGGGTTAGACCATTTTCCCCAAGAAATATGTGATATGATGATGCAGTGATATGATGTGATTTGTGGTTGAGTCATGTGTTCTAGGATGAGGGCATGATCTTGATTTACATTGGGTTAATGATACCCTTCTTCTCAAGCTATGAGATGATATCTTGTCTGATGTCCTGGGTTTCACTGGGAGAGAAGTGGTGTGGTAATATCAGATATTATCATAGCATGAATGGACATGAAGTGGGGATGTAGGAAGGGATTCATCTTGACCCACATTAGATATGGCATAGGTTTCTTTGGGTGATATGTGAAGTGGTTTCAATTTGATGTGACATGTCTGAAAGGGATGGTAGCACATGATGTTTGATGTTGGGTCATTATAGTCGAATATTAGTTGGGATTTCATTGTAGGGACCCTTTTGATGATGTGATATCAATTAAATGTTACAATATTTCATCAATGTCTTGTTAACCATGTATATTATAGGTAGATATTAGATATTTGACATATATTGGTTCTTTTCAGATCTTCTATATTCTTTATGGATAATTAGAATGTTCATTTCAAATGTGTAGTGGAGTCCTTGGTTATATTCCGACTATGTATATGTGTTACTATCACCCTAAATATATAAACCATTTATCATATTCTAGGAGTAATTTGGAAACTGAACTAGACAAGTCATTATTTGGGTTGGAGCTAATATTTAGAACCTATCATAAACTCATCTTTTGTTATATTTGGATAATCTTATATGCATCGGTATACATTAATAATTATTTTTGGGGTTTTTTGGTTGAACATTATACTTTATTTAGAGTTTATTATCGGTTTATTATCCTATATCTGAATATGGTTACTAAATTAGTGAATAATGCCTCATATATGGGAAATTTCTATTCCCTAAGTGCTTTTTCACTGTCTTAGGGCCTACTAGAGGCATGATATATTGCATATCATATCACTTTCATCATTTCCTTCCCAAGTGGGGTATCTATAAGTGGAGAGGATCAAGATAGAGCAGTATTAATAGTTTCGTTGATAGATATGATATAGACTCGATTTACGCTCTACGAGGTTTTCATCGGTCGGTATTGAAATAATTCATGATAATCATGCTACATGATATATGTCAAGGTGGCTAGCTAAACCATGGTATTTTAGGGGCCTCATTATCTGGTGCACATACATTTATATTATTGGAAAACCTAATGTCGTGGACTATTTTTGAATGTTAGAGACCCAAGATAGGTAGATCCATCATGATTCATTTTTTAGGTCTATATTAGGTTGTGAATGGAAAATTAAATTAATCAAATAAATAACAATTTTGAGAATTACACGTTATCAGACATAGGATTTTATTATTTATTCATATGAATGAATCATATATAATGTACGTGAGTGGTTTGGGAATTTGTGGTGTATGAAGATATTACACCTTATAAATTATTGATTTAAATGATAGTGGATGATGAGGTTTGGAAGATATGCTTTCCTTTGTATCAATAATAGTTTTCTGATGTTTGATTGGAGCAAGATGAATATTGAAGAAAAGAACTCGATATGAGATCTCTGGATATATTTCACCTTTATTTGATAACAGGCTGTGTTCTGGGATCCATTGGCAGTGATTCAGATGCAGTAATATTAATTATAGTAGTGGATGCTATTTCATAGTGACTGTAAGGAGGAATATGTTTTATGGCCTAACATAATAAGGTATTTCTTGACATAGTTCCTATATTTTATGATTAAAGAATCCATGTGGTCGGAAACTTTTCCCACAAGTATGAGTGTTAGAGAGTGTGATAGATTATTAGTAGGGTTAAGAACCTACAACACTTTTATCCAGATATTTTCCCAGATGTAGAGTTAATACAGAGACAATAATAGAATATTTTTTTACCTTTTGAATAGTTATGTTTTCACACTCTTTAAGATCATGACATATCGTGTGCTACAAAAAAAGTAATAGGTTATCAATTTGATTATTTCCATTGGAATTGAGCCTCGATATAGTGTCTATAATGTCATCTGGGGGATCAGGGTTTCAGTTAGTAGGTGGATTGTGTTGAATCAATTAGAGTACTATAAAGTAGAAAACCAACCACAACATATCTCATTCTATTCTTATTGGTTAGGTTGATACTGAGAAATATCTAAAAAATTCATAATTTTATGTATGTGGGTTAAATAAGAACAACCTGGAATAGTGTTCAACATTTTATAGAGGCTAGTTTTTTGTCAGCATTTAGGAACCTTTTTGGCAACAGTTTCAGTTTCCTCCTCCGCATTTGTAATAAAAGGGACTATAATAAAATGAACTATAGTCGAGTGAAAATATAGTTTGTAGAGGGTATCCTCATAATAGTCCTTGTTTGTAGGGACCTAGGAAAACCAGATACATTAAAAATTGTTACATTGAAACATGAAATGAAACACTTCATAGAAACTCATTTAGAAAAATCCATGTTATTCTATATTATCCTATTTATCAATAATAATGTACATCATCGGAACATGTGGGAAAATGAAACCTCATAAATTAGTCAGAAGACATTCTCAGTAATGGTAATTAATAAATAGGTATCTTTCATAAATAAACATACAAATTATGACAAGATCAATAACTAAAAACACATTCTATTAAAACATAATAATGGGCATTATATAGAAGGAATAAAATCTAATCAGAAATAATTAAATACATATAATCATGATCAAATGAATATTGAACCGTGATATTATACTTGTCAAATAATCACATGGATAATTAGTAAAAAAAATCCACGAGGATAAAATTCAATAAAAGGGACAACATAAACATGATGTCAAGTCTTTCTTCATGACACCACACATTATAAGGCATGACATTCGCCAACACCCCAACTAGTTTCTCTCATGAGACCAAGCGATGCATTGAGGGGATATAGTTGGCTCCATCAATCACCTAATAAGTCTGATTCATTCAACATATTAAACGGGTGAACCATAATAAACATAGAACTTTATATTCAAATGACCATTTGATATTAAAATAATATCCTAAATCAATAAACATAATCATAAACAATCTAGTGTAATATAGAAATTTTATCCAGATAGTTCATCACCAGTCGAAATTATAATTAAACAATAAATTAAATGTTGTAAATGGTAACATGGAAGATTATTCTGAATTATGAATATGACTAAACAAATGGATTTGAAATAGATGAAAATTTTTACAACAAAAAACATTTCAAAATTCGTGTTTGAAATACACTTTTACATTTCATTGTAGACTTATTTTGGAAATTCATTTGAATTTAACATAAAAACCAAGATTATAAAAATGAAAATACCAAAAAATCTAATAACATTATATTTATGGAATATTAAATGAATATTCATACTAAAAATTTTCCCTTTTAGTGGAATAATATAAAAATTATTTTTAAGAAAAATTATAATTATTCCACTTCAATGCGGTTTATGCGAAGATATAAACGAATCCTTAATGATTTAAAATAAATAATTTCTTTTTCATTAATCCATAAATGAAATAATATATATTTCATGATAAAATGTTTTCTGTTATAAAAATACTGGGTTATTAAAGCAGATTATGGGGTGTACTTTAAAATGGTTATGAAATTGTGAGGTTCCCTTTAAATGTATTTTTTTATCCGGATGAATTTAAAAAGGAATGATATAAAAAAAATTATTTTCTATAAATGAAAATGGAATTTGGAAAGATACAGATATTGGGAACATAAAAAAATAATTTAGGATGATTTCATATGAATAATTAGTAATTACAATGAGGTATATATTGAGAATGTGTATCCCAAAAGAAAAAATATATTTTCAAAAAGAAGCCCATACCTCTTTATAATAAATCTAATAGTATGACAAAAAAATTAATAATAATAAAATTTAACATTTAAATAAATTAATATAGAATGATTCACGAAATTATATTTACTATTTTTATATAAATAATCCAAAATTAAGAAATACGACATGATTCAGGTAAATCTCACAGAAATAAATTTGAGATAAATAACCCCTTACCTTCGTATCTGAAGGTGTTCTCGACGTTCAGTTAATGTCCTAGAAATTAAAAATAGATTCTTCATTAATTTAATTTGTATCCTTTTAAGTGTTAAATTTTTTATTATATTTTTATTAAGTTTATTTATGTAATTTTTGATATGTTATATGATTAAATTTTGTTGTTTGGGAGTGCTCATTTCCTTGGTTTTCGTGATTTTTTCGATTGTATAAATGTATAAAATACCATTTAAATTGGGAATAGTAACCCAGAAATGAATGTATATGTTTTGAGTGAAATTAAATAATATTTACTTTTCTAATATATTATCATTTCTATATATTGGGATGGTTCTTTTGATAAAGCATTGATGATAACTATTTTGATTATTTTGGCATTTTTTGAGCAGCACGAACAAGTTTTCTCTTGTTAATTAATATTATATTTATATATCTGTTTTAGTACACTAAATATTATTTAATAAATATAATATCTACTAGTATAACCATAAAAATTGTTTATTTATCATCCATGAAAGATTAATTGAAAAATGAAAACTAATCATCCATGACGGTTTTCAAATCGGCACCTCACAAACATTGTTTTGGTTTTTGGAATAAAAGTGTTAGTGATGAAAATTAATGGTTGAAAAACCATTATAATAATAAAATTCTAGTGTATAAAATATAATTTTGTTATATTTCAAATTTTTAGGTTCTTAAATTGAGGATAAGAAAATAAAATAAATTGAAAATAAGTTTAAATAAAAAGAAAAAAGATTTTATCTATTGATCTTCTTCACCATGACATCCTTTATATGGAACATGTGAATGATATTTTTGTGAGACAATAAATAACATGTCATTGTTAAGGTTTTGGGGAGGATAATTGCGTATAATATTAGAAATCATCATTGATTTGGAGGTGATAGAAGAAGGGGTTGTGAGATGTGGTATTTATAGTGAGGGAGAGGGGTACATTTTGATTATTTAATTAATTAGTTTACTATTTTATCTAAGGAATATGAGTAGATTTAATTCCTAGAAATATATACAATACATAGATAATCATAGTTTTATATCATTGTTATACATCATTCATCCATGACTCAATAATTCATGTATTTTTTAAATACTGAAAATTATAATATTCTCCTATTCATCAAAAAAACTAAACTAATTTAGAAAAATACCACAAAAAAACCCTAATTTTTTCAACCCTATAGAATAAAAAAATCCATTTTTTAATAATAATTTTTATTTTTTAAAATTTTATTTATATATATTCATCATTTACATTCAAAATAATTACATTAATATAGAAATGATAATGTAAAAATTTCAAAAATTAATTTTCGTCTCATAAATTTATCATATAATCATTCAAAAAAATTAATTTATGAGCTTATTTCATAAAACAAATATTTTAAATAATTATTTTAGTTTAAAACATTGAATACAAATTTACTTTTAAAAGAACACCAATACTGAATTTATCATTTTTGAAACAATTATTTACTCATTCCAATATAAAAATATGTTATATTTAAATTTATAAGATAAATGTACATTATTTATGTATTCAGGGGTGAGGTTTTTTTTATATTGGTGTGGTTACCATTTTTAATGGTCATATTACTCTTTGAATGGGAACGTTACTAATCCATCTATGTAGGTTACTTAATTTCTAGAAATAAGTATTATTTCATCCCTTAATTATTTATAATGTTTTATATCTATGTAATTTCATGTTATTTACACTATATTACATAATTATAATAAAGGAAAAACATTGATTCATTTTTGGGTCATCACATTCTCCCTTCATCCAATAAGTTGTTCCCTCACAAGTTGAAATGAAATTACAAATAAAATTTTGAAACATGAAAAATCATTTGGAGGAATACAAAATTAGAAGTAGGGTTAATATAATATCCGATAAGGAATTCATAATTCTAAATTCAATGGTCATCACAATATTAGGATTTCAATTAGGGAAAAATTAGAAGAATGTGAATATATGTGCATAAAAGAAGAATAAAACTATCATGTTCTGATGGAAAGTGATAGAAAAAATGGACATTATAAATTTAATCATCACAAAACCATAAATTTTTTATCAAATAAAATATCATTTATTTTTCCCAAATAAAATAAATAATATTATTTTCTTTCAAATCATTTTTCTAGAGAAGAGGGTTTATTTTATAATCCATAGTACCACTCAAAAAAATAAACTTACTTGATTTTTTCCATGTCATTATAATAGTATCATCCATTGGTTATGATTTTATCATTATCTACATAATTTATTAAAACAATAGATAGATATTTTGGATGATTTTTTATTCTGTAAAAATTTGTGTCAAATAAACAATATGTTGTTCCTACTATCTATAAATGTAAACTGAGAACAAAAATTGAAGAACATGTTTTCTAATATGATAAATCATACTTCATTTATAATCAATAATATCCTAAATCTATTCCATAAGTGTTTAACAATAATTCATTTACTAAATATGTGTTTCCAAATTTGAAAGACCAATGATTTAGAAGAAACATTACATAACATCACATTTTCACCAAAAAAACTTAATTTATCACGAATTTTCACATACAAAATATCTGAATACATAGATAAAATTTATATATTTATAATAACATGCATTACTCAAAATATAAAATTGCAGGTTGTCGAATAGATTCCTTAAATATATCCATATAATAATTCCCACATAACTTGAACCATTGGATCACTAGCCACCTTCATGGTCACCAATACTATAACATAAATATCTATTTATTTTTCTCACAACATAAAGAACATAATTAGGGTAATCTTTCTGAAGTCACATGTATTTAAAATATGAACTTATAATGGAATCACATCTCCTGATTACATGTTTTATACATCACATGATTTTAATTCACTAATGAAGACATATTGTAGTAAAATATGTATATACCTCATTATTATTATATCTGGAATAAAATCAGATAATCCTTGAACATAAATACAATAATTATTCTACATAGAATGTAGTAATAGTAAATTCTTGGCCTTGATCCATTTTCCACTTCTATGATATATTACCCTGACGCTTGGGACATTTATTTTTTTGTGCCATGTCTGTATATAGTTGAAGAATTTGGAATATATAGCCGCAATCATTCCCCTGAAATCATGATCTAGGTTACCTTTCTCTATACATTTTTAGAATGATTCCACTCTCATTAGGCATGTATTGAGGTGTTTCTTCCCACAATTATCACTTGTGGATAAATACTTCATTGTCTTTTCACCTTATTTGTTTTCCTATAATATATTATATTATATCATTTATTTCTTTCAGAACCATAATAAATTAAAAATTATTTCTCTATATTGATAGAACAAAAAATTATGTGCTCATATGTTAAGAATTTATATGAGACTAGTTCCATTCGAAGGAATGTTTTAAGAACAAAAAAGAAACTATCACTCTATATCTTTGGACTATGTATATAGTCCCTGGAATTCCATGATATACTTGTAAATTTGGATTTATACCTAGAATCATTTTCATCCACTTTCTATATCAGACTTGGTAATTTCCTCTCTATATTATATAGTTTTTCTCTAGGAAAATATTTTCCACACAAAGTTATATAAAAAACATTCATTATAGGATTTCAATGTTGTATTTTTCCTTTTTGTTTTGTTTTAATGAATATCATTGACCCAAATCTCCTACGAGATAATAAGCTATTATGATAAATTTCTCCCTTTCATTAATTCCTATATTGATAAATATCTTTATTAAAGAACATATCAATTTATTATCTAAAAATGGATTTCTTGACCCATTGAATAATGGAAGTTGTTGTCACAAGAAGTGTTCTAACATTTTTTCAACACGTCGTGGAGGAGTCTTCTCCCAATTTTTAAGGTTATGGGTCATAACATGAGTGAATTGTCCAAATATTGTAATAATTTTCTCATGTCTATCCCTAAATCCAGCTCTAGAATAATTAGCCTCTATAGGAGGGAAATCAATACACAAATTTAGTGCATCGATTTGATTTACATTCCTTATATAACGAGCTGCTTCTAAACAATTTCACACACTATATTGGATCATAACATTATGAGACATAATTTATCATCTCACAATAGTTAATTACAAAACATCATTTAAAAAATTTGGAATTACTAATCTCAACATTTTATGCTTCATTAAATTGGAAAAATTATCAACATTAGTTATAGGGTTATATTTCCCTAATTTGTGTTTTATGAATTGTGTTAAAAAGGATTATTAAATATTTTCTTTAATACCATCTATAAATAACATGTCCCCGGTATCTAGGATCCATTTAACTACATCGTTACATTGTAATAATAAATAAGGATGGTTCATCCTTAAGTGATGAATGCGTTATTATATTTTTATAAATATATATAAATATTATTGATATATTACTTCATGAAATGAAATAACATAGGGAAACTCATTTGAAATAATACCTATTATTATAGGTTATCCATATATTCTAATCATAAATAACTTCTTAGAATACTAGGAATAAATACATCATAAAAAAGTGGTGAGATTATCTTCATATTAAGTGTATGCAATATAGTGGATGCCATCATAAATAAATATAAACAACAAAGAATAACTAAAAACAAATTCCATTACAAAATTATCTTTAAATTAATATTTAATGAATAAAAGTTTATCAAATGTAATTCCATATAAATAATCACAAGAGAATGGAACCAAACCGCTGATATTCTTCCAGTTGAATAATATCCCGAATTATCTACATATTATTGCATAATGAGGGAGTAAATATTTTCAGACATCATAAATATACCATGAATGACTTTACAACATGACAAAAATAATTAGGTAAGACATTATCCAGTACCCAAAATATATTCTTTCTTGAGAAGTACATTTGAAACAAGATGTTATAGAGGGCCCCACCATATAACATACTTAGTCCAATTCATTCCTCACATTAATGGGGTAAAATTTAATCAACATATAAATTCAAATTTATAATTAAATATAATGTTTAAATATTATAATAAATCACTAAATAGAAACTGAAATTTTCTAGTGTAATATAGATAATTGTATTAAGGCAGTACATCCTTAGTAAAAATAAAAATAAACTATTAAATAAAATTTGTTATAGGATAAAATAATAAATAAAAATCAATTGAGTATATTATTCAATATATGTATGTAAAATATATTTAAAACACTATTAAAATCATTTAAAATTATTGACTGATACACCCATTTACATTCGAATGATGAGTTATTTTAAAAAGACATTTATTTTTTTTCTAAAAAATCATATTTCAAATAGGTATATCCCAAAATATTTGGATGATATTTTATTTTAAGAATATTATGGTAATATTCCAACAAAAATTTGGATAAATAAGGGAAAAGAAGTAAAAATGGTGTTTAAGAAGAATTTGAAATCAACCAGAATACTGTGGTTTAAGGGAAAATATAAATGGCTATTTCAAAATAAAACACATATAAATTTTTTAATAAAAACTCAAATAATAATCATGTTAATTATTAAAATATTGACAATAGATAAATATAATTTTTTTAAAAATATAGTGTGGTATGTACATGTTAATGGTAAAGGATTTGGGAAGATCCTCTTTTTTGGGCTTGATTATTAGGAGAAATTAAAAAAGAAACCATATAAAACATGTAATTACCCATAAAGAATATAATAATTTAGGCACACAAAAAATAATTTTACAGGAAAAAATTATATAGAGGCACATATGAATAAATAATAATTTAATTTGGGTAAAGTGAGATAAAGGGAATCTCAATGAAAAAAACTAGAGGTTCTAGAGGAAACATTTAATACTTTGAAATTAATAAAATAATATGGATGAATAATTAATAATAACCAATTGAAAATTTGAATTCCCTTAACATTAAAATATTCATGATATTTTTTTTAAAATGGATGTATACATAAACAAAAAAATTAAATTTATTCCTAATAAGGAAAATATCACAGAAATTAGTGTAAGATGAGTAACCCCATAACTTATGTCTGAAGGTGTTCTCCAGTTGCACTTAATATTTTTGATAAAGAAATTAGATTCTATAAAAATTTCAATTAATAATCTATTGAACATTTATTTTATTTATTATAATTTTATTATGTTCATTTATGGATAGTTTTAGGAGTTATAAGATTTAATTTCTCCATTTGGGATTGTTTGTTTACTCGATTATGATGATTTTTTCATCTATACAGACTTATAAAAGTTCTTTTGAAATAAGTATAGTTATCCATAATTTAGATTTCATGTTTCTTGTGATCATGAATCATATTTTATGGTCTTATATAAATTTTTTTGGTAAGTGGATGAATCATTATAATTAGTGTTAAGGATGAAAATTTAAATTATTTTGGCGTTTTTTGATCGTTACAAACATGTTTTGTATATTTAATTAATGTTATGTATATATACAGGTTCAAAAACTATAAATTATTATTTATAAAAAATATAAATTATTTTTATCTTTAATAATGGTTTTATGACTAACCATTATGGTGTAATGGAATAAAAAACATTCCATCCACAATGCCAGTAAATCGTCAACTCATGGGCAATGACTTCATTTATAGAATAAAAGAGGAATAGAAAAGAATTGATGGATGATATAAAATTTCCATAATTAAATTATATTTTATAAAGGATTATAAATTAATCATTCATATATTTTATAAGGAGGTGAGGATAGGAAAATAAATGAAATAAATGAAATAAAAATAAACGAAGATGTTACCTCTTGAACTTCTTCAACCTGAGATCCTTCGTAAGGAAATCAAGAATTGTATTTTGTTAATACCAGCCATACCATGATATGGTTAATAGTATTGGGAGTTTAATTTTTCATAAAATAATGAATCATCTAGGATTTTTATGTGTGAGGGGAAGGGGTTGTGTGTGTGGTATTTATTGTGCAGAAATGGGATGTTTTTTATTATATTCAATAATTTATTATTTTGACTCAATAATATGAATAGATTCGACTCCCATTACAAAATACAGTACATAGACAATTACTTTTTTATAATATGGGCTTACATAATCCATAAATTTTCTAGGACTCGATAATTCTAGTATTTGTTAAATACAGTACATTAACGAATCTCACTATTCAAAAAAGTACATCTTTTTTAGAAAAATCAAATAAATTTCGTTATACCATTTTTTTGATGTGTATAATTCAAAAATGAAATCCATTTCATGAATATATATATTTATATATATATATATATATTTGAGAAATGTAATTATTTAAATAATTCACCATTTACTTAAAAAATAATGATTTTAATAATATAGCTGATTTATTGACACTTTCAAAAATATATTAAGATTTGATAATATTATCTTATAATTATGAGATAACAAAATATTAATTTATGAACATATTTAATGAAAAAAATATTCTTTTAAATATTTATTTTATTTTTATCATTATGAATAAAATTTAAATTTCATAAATATAACATTACATAAATTATAATTTATAAAAAAATCATTTAATTTGTCCATGATATAAATATATTTTGTTTTCATTACGAAGAATAAAAAATTAATGTATAATTTCATCAATTAGGTTACTATTCAATTAGATGATTTACTATTTCTATGGGTCACATTACTATTCTAATTGTCAAGTAACTATTCCATTGGTATATGTTCTTTAATTTCTAGAAATACCTCGTTTTTTCATTCTTTACTCATTTATAACGTTTTTTATGTTCTCTATGTGATATTTTGTGATTTATACTATAACAAATAATTATAATAAGGGAAATACCATTGATAAAATTTTGTGTTGTTACACGAACCATCCCCTTGGTTCATGTGTTCTGGAGGAATGGTGGATTAGAAGAGTGTACGATGGAGTGAATAAAGCATATGCATTCATAATGACCATATTAGTTTTGAGATATTTGTTTCCCTATTTGTTTAGGATGATTTTGTGGTTAGATATGGATTTTTATGAGATGTTTTGTTTCTAATTTATATATTATTCTTATTGAGTTGTAAAGTATTTGACATATAAAAAATAATAAAAATGTATCCTAATCAATAAATCTTATAATATAACATGATTAAAAATTACAAAAAATACAGTAATACCCAAAGTGCATTATATCTTTATATGGAAGATGGTATAACATTTTTTTATTTTTAGGGAAGCTGTTATGTTTGTTTTCGTAGTGGGATTCATGGTCTATATGGAGGTTTATATATTTATATGTGATGTGGTTCTATGGAAAATGGGGTTTTTGTGGCTGGAACCATATGTTTGGTGTTGTTCCTGGTGAGGGGAAGTGATCTGGTTGTATTAGATGTTTTGTAGATGATTAAGTTTGTTGTGTTTGGATCATGGTAGAATTTGAGGTGAAACAATATCCATCAGAGGTTTCTCATGGGGTGATTATTCATTCACATTTATTTTCTTGGGGTTTAGTTATGATTATTATGAGAGAAAATGATTTCAGTGGTTTATAATGTAATAGTAGGTACCTTATCGACCAATTACATTACTCGTTTAGAGGTTGGAAATTGATGAAAGGAGGTTCAATAGGGTTTAGTGTAATAGAATAGCAATAAAAGACTTTTTTCCTATAAAAAATATGTGCTTACAATGAATGTTTTTTAAGGATCATGTGGTTGGATGTTTACAATTGTACATGGAAGCGGGGTGGCCGTAAAAAATGGGGATTACATCATAATGCTGGTATTAGTTGTTTAAATAAATTAATCCATAGATGTGTTGTTCTTTAGTGAAGGTTTTGGTTTTGAGTGTTTTATCGAATAAATTGTTTTCCTATGGAATATTCTTTTGGATCATGGTGTTTTTTTGTCATAATTTTTTTTTCTTTTAAGGATAGAAAGATTCATGTGGTTTATAAGATAAGTGAAGCCAATATTGTTATCATTCAACTAATCATTCTCTACGATTATTTATGAACCATGTAAATTATTTAGAGATATTTCATACATATTCACTCTATATTGTTATGTGTCATAATAGGGTCATGTTTTAGTGATATATTGTGATTCATTACCTCTCCCTCATTGTTTTCATTCTTTTATTCTTTCATGTATCCATGAATTCTATGTTATATCATTTAGGGGTGATTTTTGTGAGATTTTGAATTCTCTCTAGTGTGTTTTTGGTTGATCTATCATTTTCTTGAGTGGTACTTAGTTGTGTGTTATTTCAATATCACTATATGGTGTACTATGATATGATAAGGATTCCTTGATATAAGTGAACCTCCTTCTCATCTATTTATGATCTATGCGTGTTATTTAAAAAAATTATTGCATTAGTTCGATTGTATTTTTTAATAATAGTGATAATTAATTTTCATAATTGAAATTGATGGGTAGGGGAGATATTGCATGTTTTAACATCCATGATATAGTTTTTGGATGTATTGTTCTTTACTATTACCAATAAAAAATAACATTACATGGAAGCCTTTTCTCATTGTAGATGATTTTTTATAAGACCCTTGATTTTTTTTAAAGTTGGGGGAAGGCCCCAAATAATATTATTAAAAGAAAAAGATCAGAAGGACATCAAGCAAGCCAAACTCAAAAGAAAACAAAACAGAACGATGTTTTCGAGAGCCCCTTTTTGGGGGACCAATCTTCTTTCTGATCTTCTCCGCGATGATCTTCTCCTTGCTCTACATCTCAGGCCAGAGATCTATATTGACGTGCCCACACCCACACCCACGCCCTCTCCCTCACCCTCCATTGTATGTGGCTTCTATTTCCTCATCTTGTTGTAGCAAGGTTTCTAAGTCCTCATCAGAGCTATCCTCTAGAGACATCTATCTTCTTTTAATTTCATCCATTCTTATATCATTCTTCTTTTGGCTTCTTATTATAACCTTCTTCCATGCATACTCTTTTACCTACTCATTGACATCTTTTCCATGCTTTGACCACCTCACGTGCGTAGTTGGAGTGCTCAGTCCCTGCACACTAACCACAGCATGTTGATCATATGGAACTTCCAAGGATGTACTCACCTTCTTGTCAGACGAAGGAGTGGTCTGAGAGTCCAGCTTCTGAAATTCTGTTTGGTCAGCTTCCACTTCTGGTAAATCAGAATGTGTTTGAGAGTCCTTTCCTGCATTTCCAGCCACTATTAGCTGTTTTAAAATTAAAGAAGGCAGCTCAGTTTTTCCAGAAGAACTAGGTGTAGCAGCCTGGGTGGTTAGCTTTGAGGGAGTGACCGAGGCAGAGACATGTTGTATAACTATTCCTACCTCATTTTGAGTCTCAGCTTGAATAGACACCAAATCAACACCAGGAGGGACTTGGGTTGCATCCTTATTACCAGAACAAGCTTGAAATGCAGCTTGATCATCATGATGTACATCAGTGATAATCTATGCAACATAAGTATTGTTAGACTCAACATCCTGAGCTGTATCAACATCCAAAATAGGACCTGTTTCAGCATTGACAGGATTAGAAATAGACAAGGTAGGGGTCTCCATGTGTCTCTCTTCCACAACATCTGCCCATGATCTTTTAATTTTCCCAGGGGTCAAATTTCCACTAGCATCTACTGGAAATGTGATAGCAGATTGGCCATTCACTATAGGCTTATTCTCAGATAAAAGCATCTTATTTTGAACCTGCATAAATCCAGGTTTCTACATTTGATGTTTGGGGAATGTTTTAGAATCATGCCCTCGAAGTGAGAAAATCTTGAAAGTCATATGCCTCCTGCAATTATTTTCATCATGTCCTATAACCTTGCAATCCAAACAGAATTTAGGTAAGCTTTCATACTCAATTTTCAGAACTAATTCCTCATCATCAGTGGATAAGAAAACTCTATCAATCAATGTGGAACAAAGATCAACTTCTACAAGGCATCTAACAAAGTGACCGTACCTGGCTACTTCAGTCTCTCTATCCATCCTGATTGGAACACCAATAGCTAAGGCTATATCGTAGAGAATCCTAGGATTCCATAGTATCCAATTTAGGCCAAAAATTTTAATCCAAACCTGTGATGAAGTGTTACCAATTTCAATTAGGTTGAAAGTTATATCCCATTCTCTAATGTGCAGAGCACCGGGCTTGAAGGAATGTGATCCGAAGCCCCATGCTCGTAGCTTGATTTGTTTTCTTGTGTTATCAACATAAATAAATGACTATAGATCTTATATTTGGATAATAAATTGTTTTCCCCAGAAAACATATTCATTGTCATAATAACCATGCAATTTAAATAAGTAATGTGATAGAGTCATTGAAATGTGTTGAAGTACGAGTGTTTTATTTTTTTCAGTGTTTACTGTGGTTTCTTTTCCATTCACCTTTTGTGAGAGATGTTTTGTGGTGATCGAGGTCAATGAATGTGTTCTTTAATGTGAAGTGGTGGTTGGTTGGCATGGATAATATTTAAGATGATGTCTGGTTTTTGTATGTGATGTGGTGAAATTATGTTATGGTGTGGAGATTATGTGGTTCACAGTGGTGTTGATGTGTTTTGGAAATTTTTATATTTTGGGTTGAGTGGTTGTTTTGTGAGATATGATAGTGATGTGATAGGTGTGGTTTTCATTGTGACATGTCACGTTCAATGGGGTACGGTTGTGATGGTGAATGTGAGGTGTTCTGAAGGTGGTTAATGTTTATCGGGCCATTTTGTTTATGGTGTGGTCATGTTAGTTTCCTATTTATGCATGGAATATTTATAAGGTAGTATTTGAATATTTATAGTTGAAAATTTATGTGTTGTAAATGGATAAAGTGATTTTACTTTTATATGAATGGGAAGTGAAAATTTTAATGAAATGGATTAATAAATTAATATTAGTGGGAATTGATAAATCTAAAATGTGTCCAAACATATAAATCAATGTGGTAAATGATGAATGTCTTGTGAATTGTTTGTGTGCTATGTTTCACATAGTAGTGGTGTTAGATATGATAGTATATGTTTGATGTAGTGGTTTTAGTAGGGTGTGATAGAGAAATTTTTCGAACCCATATGTTGGGTGATGTGTTTAATATATATATATTGAATGTTATGTTATTTTTATACATGAATCCATTAACTTGATTACCTTACTAAATCATACATGTTATAAGTCCTAATTTTTTCCCCGACATCCATCTTGGGGGTGATAAATATTCCTTGGCACCCCACATGACCTACATTTCCTATAGCATCAATAATGAATGATATGCCTTCGAGTATTATGTAATTTTATTTTTTGGCCCATGTGTCATCTGTTGAGATGTGAAGTGAGGAGGTGATGATGTATTGTGTTATGTGTCGGGTTTAATGTGTGTTAGGATAAGGGCATGAAATATGTGTACTTGATGTTCAGTATATACTAATACCTTGTTTATTATATTAAATGATTTATGAAGGCCCGTGATAAATTGGGTGAGGCATTGTGTCAAGATTCTTAATAATAGCACAAGATAATTGACCATGAGATGGTTAGATAGATATGGATTCATATCATCTCATATTAGAGGTGGACCAGATGTATTTTATAAATATTTTATGTTATTTGTATGTGATGGAAAATTTATGGACGAGATAATAGAATATGTTTTTTCTTCTTGTGGTGTGAGAGTGGAAAATTAATGGGGAAACAGTTGTATTTCAACACTCATTCATATAATCGTGATTTTATATTATTATAATGGATGTTTGATTTGGGGTGAGGGCCTTAGAAAGGATGGGATGTGATAGTTGACTTGTATATCTTCTTTTTGGTTCTTTTGTATGATAAATGGTGAATTATAATTCTATGTCCACACATTCAATTTCAAACATTGTTATGTTTCTGCTGAGTATACAAGTCATTCTAATCAAACAGATATAATTATTTTAGGATTCTTGGAGATCATTGGGGACTGAGATGAATATTTCATGCATTAAGTTATGAGGTTCTATTCATACGGCATGACACTAATTTTTTATTCTGTATTTGGATACATTTATATATATAATAGTTTAAATTATTCTTGACTTGTGGGATGGTTTTTTATTTACCTATATATTTTTAATGGAGTTGGTTTTTGTTTTTTTATGTTATCTCTCTATAATGTTTTTATATTAGATTCTAATGCCCCCCCAATACGTGATAATTTTATAACATGGGTTCTTTTCTTTTACACAAGACCCATATAAGTCAATAAATAAGTGTTAATTATCTCATGATCATCATTTATAGTATCTTAAATTTATCTCTTGAGGGAGGGGGATGTAATAGATATTATATTTAAACATTTCTAAAAATGAAACATACAGATAAAATAAAAAAAAAATATAAAATATTTATAGATGTTATATTATCATAATATTACCAAAGGTAATTATTGAGGAACATATATATGTAGATTCATAAAATAATCTAGTGCATATTATCATGGAAGAGAGGTACTTATAGTTAATGAGATGATGTTGGTTCAGTTTTCACACAACAGGTAATTAGGGAACCAAGGAGTAAAACAATAAAGGGATAAGGGATTTATACCCCTTATAAAGACTATAAGATAATTGAATGATATGATTTTTTGGAAAAATTGTACAATTTCCATATATGGATTGTCTTTAAAAAAATCATTATTTAAAAATTATATTGGTAATGAGCCCTTAACAGTATAAGAAAAATAAGAATGAAATGTTCATGATATGAAGATCATTAAAAGAACATTAATGATTATTGAAATTAAATTGATTTTCAATCCTAAAATCAGTATAGTAGTTATTAAACTATATAAAATAAATCATATTGAACAATTTCCAACATTTCACACAGACTTCATAATGATACAAAGAAACCCTTTTAAAATTTGTATACATTGAAGCCATATAAAATTAATGGAAGAAAAAGAAATAAATATTTAGTCCCTATAAATAACATTAATATTTTATAATACATAAATTATATATTAATCACTTTATATCAATGGTACTATGGGATAAAATGTGAACAATATATTGTGAAATTAAATTTAAGATAAATAACCCATTACCAATATCTCTAACATCCACAAATGTGACTGAATATACTATAAAAACCATTCCAAATCACCAATTTAATAACATTATTAATATCAATAAGAATATTAAATAATCATTTGTAATTATTATATAAATTTATATTATTTTCTTGTCAAATATATATATTAGATATCAGGTGTGTGTATAGTTGATGGTTTTGAAATCGTTTTGTTATAGCAGTGTAGTGTTTTTTCCCAACTCTCACCATTCTAGGATTATTAAAAACAGGATAACAATTTTTATTAATGATTCATTATGTTCCTTCTCATTAGGTTAAACACATGTATATAGTTTTTATAAAATAAAATTTTGATCAACTTGGATCAATTTTATTTTAAAAAATGATAAAATAATATATTTCAGATTAATTAATAAAATCATTCTAAAACAATTAATTCATTTCAATTAATATATTAGTAATGGATTTAAATATTATATAATATTACATAAATATTCCCGATCTTAATATTATAACATCATTCACATATATCGTATAACTGACCAAAATCCGAGCATGTAATAATGATTTTACAAGTATGAGGACACGTTTATATAATGTTAAAATATATTTCATATAACATTATCCATCTTATAAATTCATTTTGAAGTAACTAAATTCATTTATTGAACAATCTATCTAGGTATTGTAGGATAAAGGTAAATTTTTTGTTTGTAGAGGCGGTAGATCGCATGTACACATGATTAAAAATTTCATTCATCAACAACTCAGATTATATGAAGTTATATGATAATTTATTATTTTAAATTTATAATTGTGATGTCATAAACATATTCTCTTATAAAATCAACATTCATTACGAACCATGTGGGTTGGTGATGAAAAATAAATCACATCATATGTTAGAGTTAGTGGTCAGCACATATGTATGATTAATATTCGTTTATTCATATTATAGGATAGAAATGATTGAATAATGGTTTCTAAATTTATATAATAACATTGATGTATGTAAATAATATAATTTTTATTATTTTATGGTTTATTGACGATTTTTTAAGGTATATATTAAGAATAAATGAATAAGGTGTAAAAAATACTGATGTAGAGAATATGGTATTTCCCTGGGAAAAATCATTTACAATGGAGGCCTTAGGAAGAATATCATACACAAGAGACCTGAAAATATTAATTAGGATCCATCAATGATTTTATTTATTTATTTATTTTGAAACAATAAGGATTGAAATTTTAATTATGTATCCTAATTCCAAAAATTTTATAAGGGAATAAAAAAGAATATTGTAAATAACATTTTTTAAAACAATTGAATAAAACTATTGAATTATAAATAGATCCAAAAGGAGGAATTTTTGATGAATTGTCTTTATCACTATCAACAAATAACTCCAATATTTATTTTTTATAATAACAAGTGAATATATAATTATTTTATATTTGTAACTCTTATTTGAATATACTTATACCTTGGAAATTATTTTTCAACCTTGTTATATAATTTTAATTACCAATATTAAAATTTATATAATTAATTAATTTTATAATAAGGATATAATTTTTTAAAAATAAAATTACCGAATAAAATTTTTATGAGTGGGAAATCGTAATCATGAAATTAACACACAAACCCCATTAAACTGTTTAAAAAACTATTTTTTGAAGATGATATTTTTGTGTTTATAAAAATATTGAAATGTTTTTATTTTAATGATATTTTTTATAAAAAATATATTTTTTCATTATTTATATAAAAACATATATTCCTCCATTAAAATATTAAACTAAAATAAAATAAAATAAATGAAGTAAAATTTTAAAAAATTATATATAATTTTTATAAGATGATCATAAAATTTTTATATTCATAGTAATATTTTGAAATTCATAATTTCATTTAACAAACCAAGCTTCTATGGTACGTTTCTCTTTGAATAATACAGTAGCGTGTGTTGTACGCAACTTCGAGTTCTAACACACACCACAACCAATTGTACTAGCTATTATGAATAGTAATACCAACTTTTTAAAATTTTATCAATTTTAACTCTCAAAATGGACTTCATTTTTGGATTTGGAATATCGAATTTATCCTAGGGAAAAATTTTAGTACTTTACAGATAACTTTTATATTTTGATGAATAATGAAGATTACTAAATTTTAATTAAAAAAACATATTTAATCAAAATAATTATTAATGATAAATTATAAATTTTAGTGGGTTTCAAGTTTATTTAGAATATATTTTTAACAATTAATACAATTTTGGTCACTGGACATAATTTCCCAATTAAACCGAACATAAACAAATGTCAATCTTTTGATAGTTATTATATCTTCAAAACACGCTTTTTTTTAAAAAAACAGCAACTAATTTTAAATTAATTTCTTCCACTTCTGCATTTTGATTTTGGAAAAATGGATTCCATATTTGGAATAAGGATGTCCAAATTGTGTAAATAGGTAAATTTTATTTTTAGACATTTCGATTAATTACTTCGGTAAATATTTTATTTACCATTGTTAAAGGGTAAATCCGGTAAATAAAGGTAAGAAAATAATATTATAATAATAATAATTTACCCTAAAACATGTCTTAACCCTATTGGTTGATACATTTCTGACCAAGAAAAACTTTGGGTCGATTTTGGGACCCCATTGATCCACATGTAAGTGATAATGACACTTTATATTAATTAAGTTAATGTAAATACAAAAATGGCATAAGCATATATCTTTAAGAAAAATAATTTTTATATAGGGATATATATGTTATATTTTCTAAAATAAATATCAATTAAAAAGAAAAAAAGACTTCCTACATAGTTTTATTTTCATTATAATTTTTTTAAATTAAATAATATAATTTATTTATGACACAATGATGATGTAGTAATTTCCTTATTAGTGAAATATTAAAATAATTGACATAATTAATACCCAAATAATTATAATTTGAGACTTTTAATGAATTACACGAATTTTTTATGTTAATATGACATGTTTGGATTGATTTAATTTACTTTTTTCGAAGTAATCATGTTTTTATGAGTTTCACAAAAATAAAATTCCAAATAGTGTCAAAATTGACATAAAAGAGTTTTTAAAAAAATATTATATTATTAATTGTTATTAAACTCATAAAATTCTAAGGTTCGGCCAAAGGACTTGTATCATGATAGGTTTATCATTAATGGACCACTTGGGTGTCTCTTTGAGGTATATAGTATGTTTATTAACTATATAATATAAAAATACAAAGTTACATGGTAAGTGTCAAACTAATTAACCAAGAGTTATAACTAAAAGATAAGGTTAATATAATGACCCAAACCTGTCTAAAATCTATTTGTTGAAAGTATTTCCACCCATACCCACCATAGGCTTTGAATAATCTACTTTGTATCCATTATAAACTGAATTTGATTTTATTATAAAATATTACTTTAAGTTTTTGTTAAAGTGACCCTCCCCCCTCTTATAAAAGGGCACTCCCCCTTCTAATTAATTCACACCATAAAAGCCACTTGGATGTCCACACTCTACCCACATATCCTCCCAACATCCCTCAAATCATCCTAGAGGCCTTATTTTGATCATAAATCCAACCTATTGGGCCTTTTTGATCAAATCAAAAAGAAGAACCTTTACAAGAGGTAACGTCTTCACAACCCTCTTTAATGATACATTCTTCTTCAACTTCTTCATTCCATGTTATTTCAATTATAAAATAATAAATTCAGTATATTATTTGTACTTTTATGTTATTATAATTATGGAACAAACAAATTCATTATTTTATCCATCCCTTGAATGACATGTCACCATACGTGCGTATGTACGACCTACCGTCTCCACGTTGTGGTGTAATTGTAATTCAATATATTATTATTTAGATGGGTATAATAATGATGTATAATTCATCCAAATAATAAATATAACATTATAATTATTCTGTGTATATGATATACCATCCTTTTATATATTATTTTAATATCAAAAGAATGATATTGTCGCTCGTGCGTATGTATGGACTACCGTCTCCACGAACGCGATGAGATTCATTCCCCATCATATCCATTTGAGTTTAATTCTCATTTAATGGTTAAAAAATGTTTAAGGTCTTGATATCATTCTTTATATGAATAATATACAACCTATCCATAACAAACACGGCTTACATAACAAAGAATATAAAGGGAAACGAGTAGGTTAACACCCGAAATGATGATAATACTAAAATATTATTAAAAAATGAAATGTTAAAAGATCATATATGATATCATAATTATGTATATGGTTCATTTATAATTAAATAAAAATGTTTTAACTATTATACATGAAGGTTAGCATACCATCGACTAAGGAAAAATACAATGTAAGGGTTTATTTCAAAATCTCTCCATTATCTGAGGTTGTTTATACATAATTATCTACTAGGACCTATTTATCATCAACATCCATGTTTCATAAAAATGTATTTCAAAACATTATTACTATTTTAAGGAATATGGATTAAAGTCATTTATACCTTTGATTGACTTTTTATAAGATGTTTAAAAAGGAATATTTCTGTCGTTTTCCAAACAAGGTCCTTTTTACCCATTTCGACAGAATTATGGTAAGAATGTATTTTTTAACTTATAAGGTAGATACTGTTATTCACCTCCGTTTGACACCTTTGGATCTTCCCTTAAAATATTATAAGAATATTTTCCAAGTAAATGTTTTATTTTATAATTATTTGAATTTTAAATGATTTCAAAAAAGAGATATTTCACTCAAATTGTTTGGATATCATCTATGTCAACATCCTTTGATGGATTTTAAGCTTATTTGAAGTTGATTTATTATGATACAAAACTTCCATATTGTATTGAAGTTTTTGTGATATGTTTGACTGTGGATGCATTATTTTTATACCATTAATGGTTTATGGAGAATGTATTGACATTTCGTATGCTAGTTTTAATAAGAATGTTTATGTTATGTTTAAAACTTTCACATGAGGAATGCATTGGACTTAATAAGTGACAGGTGGAGCCCGCTATAGATCCTTGATGCATCGGTAGGTCTCATGAGACAAACTAGTGTCATGGAGTGAGGCCTTGACAAAATCTTATTTTTAGTCTTGGCACGAGTAATTGGCTACGTGGTTATGATAGTCTGGCATTAAGCATTCCATCATTATGAAAGTGTTTATTAATATTGCATGTGATTATTCAAAAATTAGAATATCCATGTGAATATGTTAATGGAATTATATCATTTTATCATTTCCATATTATGATGATGTTAATGTTTAAAAGGCTTTTGTTTTAGTTATACATTGCCTTAAATGTTTATTTTTATTAATGAAAGTTTATGCTATATTGTTATCCTTGCTGAGCATCTGAGATCACCCCTTTCAATGTTTTATATTTCCCAGGATGATAAGAAGTAATTTATGAATGAACAGTAGGGATAGTATGTGGGGATATGAGTGTGGAATATGGAGACTATGATGTAATAGTTTTCATTTTTATGTTGTAATGTAAGACTTATTAATATATCTGGTGTTTCCAAAGCTACTAAATTAATTGATATTTCGAGATTTGATCTTTCTTATGATCATGCCAATGTAATGTATTAATGCACCGACTCTGGATAAATGGGGTCGGGGCGTTATAGATGGTATGAGAGGAATTTTAGTACATACCTTGGAAGATATATTTAGATAATCTCTGATTAGATCACATAGTCCTAAGATGGACATTGAGGATTAGTATAGAAGAACTTCCTAGAATTTTGGTATTGTAGAGATTTCGTAAATTTTCTGAGCAATACATCCATGTCTGGATACGAGCAGGTAGAGGTGGATCTGGCACAGATGTACCTATGCGTAAAACCTGAAAACACCGCTTTGAGCTAGACTCGAACGGGAAGTGGTTCACGACAATGGGCTTTGCTGCACTCTTGGTTACGACACTCCCGGGGGGATATGCTTTTGATTATTCACATTTTATTTACAAACCATCATGAAGGTATTATGAGTATATGCTTCCTCAAAGAATTTTTTTTATGATTATAGAGTATATCCATAAACTGTTCAATTTTTGTTAAGTGTTTTACAAGTATGGAATTATGTATTCTGATCTATAAACTAATCTAGTTTATGCCATTTTTTTGAAATGGAACCTAGTGAAAATAATGGAAATTGTATCAATGCACGCACTCCATGTTGGGATTTCCCTCCTGCCCAAGATAATTATAGTGGAGCTTGTGATACAACTGGTGTTGAACAGGTAATCACCATTCTAGGACAACTAACTCAGGTTAGGAATAATAACCTTACCCCTATGGAGCACCCTGATCTGCAGCGTAGAGGATCAATGTTAGATCTCTTCATGAGTAAACAACCACAAAAATTTAATGGGTGTACAGATCCCGTATTTAATGGGCAATGGATAACTTCCGTAGAGAAAATATTTCATTCCTTGGGAAGTAGTGAAAGAGAAAAAGTTGTCATGGCAGTTCATCGCCTCACTAGAGATGCTGATCAATGGTGGTCATTCATAAAAAACACTAAGGAAGATGATGAAGTATCAGATATGTAATGGAGGGAGTTCAAAGAGATTTTCTTATAAAAGTACCTTCTTGAGACCGTCGAGAAGATATGGAAATGCAATTTCTAAGTCTGAGGAAGAAAGAGGATGAGAATGTAGCAAAGTATGATCCTAACTTTACAAGGATAGAGAGGCATGTTTCTGACTATATAAGTAACCCAAGGAGTAAGATTTATCGTTTCTTTGATGGGTTATAACCATTTCTCCATCGATCATTAGTCTCACAAACCATCTCGTCGTACTAAGATATTGTCTCATGTGTTATCAAGTCAGAAAAGGAATTCTATAAGACTTATGACTTTAAAGCAAAGCAAGAGAAGAAGAGATCTTCTAATCAATCTGGAAATGGAAATAAGGGGAAGAATGGAAAAGTTGAAAATCCATCCTGTAGTAAATGTGGGATGAAACACCCCGGTACTTGCCTAAAAGGAATGGGAGTATGTTAAAAGTGTGGTGAAAAAGGCCAGCAGTATCATGATTTCAAGGGAAAGGGAGTTGTTGTCAATGTGGAATACAATAATTTTAGAGAGATGGGACATTATGAAATTGAATTTTCTATGAGTCAGGGGAACATATCTCATAAAAGGCCCAGGGATCAAGGCCAAGCTTATGCTATCAATACTGCTAAGGTAGAAGCTCTGAAAGACATGGTGACAGGTAATTTAATGGATTCCTCAAGTTTAGCAAATGAATTATTTGATTCTGGATCATCGCATTGTTTCATATCATCACATTTTCATATGAAAATTAGATATTTCCAATTGTATTTAATAAGGGAGTTTTCAGTTAAAACTCCTAAGTGAAGTATCATTGCAATAACATTCTGTGAATCAGTCCCCATTAATGCACATAAATGTTCTTTATCCGCTGATCTCATTATCATACCTATGATTGAGATTGATATAATCCTCGATATGGATTGTCTTTCGGACTATGATGCAAAGATTTATGGTAAGAATAAGGAGGTTACGAATTTTGATAATGATTATATGGAACACCTTATCATTAGAGAAGAATCGTCACCACCTAATTCTTATCTACATCCACCCCTAGTAGCCCAAATGAATTCAATTATCTGGGAGGAAGATAATGAAATGACTATGGGTGAGGAAAGAAATGTTCAAATAGAGGATGTACCTATTGTTTAAGAATATGTAGATGTGTTTCTGGTAGATTTACCTGGACATCCTCCAGAACGAGAAATTGAGTTTTCCATTGATTAAATTCTTGGATAAAGGCCTATATTGAATACCCCTTATAGAATGGCCACTGTGGAATTAGTTGAACTAAAGAAACAACTAGAGGAATTGAGTAATAAGGGATTTATTCTCCCTAGTGTTTTTCCACGGCTATCCCTTGTCCTTTTTGTTAAGAAGAAAGATGGATCTATGAGATTGTGCATTGACTACAGGGAGATCAATGCTATAAAAATAAAGAACAAGTATCCCCTACCACGCATTGATGATTTATTTTACCAAAAGCATGGAGCTCAATAATTTTCAAATATTGACCTTCGATCTGGATACAATCAATTGGGTGTGAAGAAGGAAGACATTCTGAAGACATCATTTCAAACTTGGTATGGAAATTACGAGTTTGCTGTAATGCCTTTTGGGCTGACTAATGCACCATATGTATTCATGGATCTAATGAATAGTGTTCTCAAGGAATATTTCGATGACTTTGTGGTGGTTTTATTGATGACATCCAAGTATACTCAAAAAGCTACGAAGATCATGAAAATCACTTGCGTATTATCCTGAAGACTCTGAGAAGAAATTAATTATATTGAAAGTTTAGCAAGTGTGAATTCTGGCTTCAAGAGATTTTTTTTCTTGCCCATATTGTCTCTAAGGATGTAATTTCCGTTGATCCTTCTAAAAACAAGGCAATCCATGAATGGCCAGCCCCGACGAGTATAACTGAGGTACGTAGTATTATTGGTTTAAAAGGTTATTATAGACGTTTCGTCCAGAATTTTTCCCGATTGGAAAACCCATTAACAAAGCTCACACATAAAGGGTTTAAATTTGTTTGTACAAATGAATGTGAAGAATGTTTTGAAGAACTGAAGAGATGATTAGTCAATGATCCTATATTGACTCTACTATCGTGGAATGATGGGTTCGTTATTTATAGTGATGCATCAAATAAAGGACTTGGTTGTGTCCTTATGCAGAATGATAGGGTTATTGCATATGCATCATCATAGCTAAAAATTCAGGAGCAGAACTTTCTAACTCATGATCTTGAGTTGGCTGCTGTAATATTTGCTTTGAAGATATGGAGGCATTACCTTTACGGTGAAAAATGTGAGATATATACTGATCACAAGAGTTTAAAATTCATTTTCAAATAGAAAGAACTCAACATGAGGACATGGGAGATGACTTGAACTACTCAAGGATTATGATTTAATGATACACTTCCACCTGGGGAAGGAAAATAAGGTTGCAGATGATTTGAGTAGAAAAGATTATGGAGTTTTGAACATGATGATAGTGGAAACGAATCCTATTTTCATGAATCTAGTAAGGATGAATATGGGAATCACCATGGAAGGTGAAACATCAAAACTTTTTCAAATGGTTTCCAAACCATCTTTACTAGAAAGGATAATGAGTTCTCAGGCCGATGATGAAGAGTTTAAAAAGATGATTAAAGCTATGAATGATGGAAGATTGAGTGAATTTGTGTATGAAGATGAAATTTTGAAATTTGGGAGGAGACATTGTGTTCCCAATATACCTGATTTAAAAAGGTAATTGTTATATGATGCTCATAGATCTAATTTCTCTATACAGCCTGGGAGCACCAAAATGTAAAGAGATTTGAAAGAACAATTTTGGTGGGTCAACATGTAGATGGAGATTACTTATTTTGTGTCAGGATGTGTGGTTTGTCAACAAGTGAATAGTGGAAGGCAACAGCCTGGTGGATTATTGCAACCTCATCCCAATCCTGAGTGGAAATGGGATAATATCACGATGGACTTTGTCATGGGACTACCAAAGACGCCTAGAAGGAAGGATGCAATATTGGTCATTTTTGATCGTCTTACCATGTCAGCACATTTCTTTATTATAAGGGAGGATTTACCACTTGAACATCTAGAAAGACTATATATTAATTATGTTGTGATACTTCATGCAGTACCCCGATCAATTTTCTCTGATCGTGATCCCTGTTTTACATCAAGATTCTCGAAAACTCTTCATAAGGCCTTGGATACCGAACTTTGTTTGAGCACTGCTTACCACCCTCAAACACATTGACAATCAGTATGAACTATTAAAACTTTATATGACATGTTGACATCATGCTGACATGACTTTCAGGGTATGTGGGATCAATATTTACCTCTAGTATAATTTTCCTATATCAATAGCATCCATTCTGGCATTCAGATGGCACTATAGGAAGCGTTATACAGAAAGAGATGTCGCACAACAACCTGTTGGGATGACGTTGGTGAAAGAAAACTTGTATGCATAGAACTGGTGGAGGAAACGATGGAAAAGGTTAATGTAATCCAAAACCAAATCAAAGAAGCTCAATGTAGGTATAAGAGCTATGATGACAACCGAAATAAGGATTTGGAATTTCAGGTAGGACATCATGTTTTCTTGAATGTATCTCCATGTAAGGGATTTATACGTTTCGGTAAGAAGGGTAAATTTAGTCCCAGGTACATCGGACCCTTTGAAATTCTAGAACTAATTGAGGTTGTAGCTTACCATTTGGGAATGCCGCAAAATATCTCCAAAGTTCACGATGTGTTCCATGTATCACTCTTAAGAAAATACATGTCTGATCCAACACATGTACTCACCCATGAGGAATTAGAACTATAACCTGATCCTTCTTATTGCGAATAGCCCGTCAGGATTATTGATACAAGAGAAGAAGTGTTAAGAAACCGTAAGACTCGTCTGGTAAAAGTTCTATGGAGAAAAAATAGGATGGAAGAGGCAACGTGGGAACCCGAGAAACTTATGATGAAGAACCATCCAAGCCTTTTTTTGTAGTAATAGTCTATAGATTTCGAGGATGAAATTATTTGACGGAGGGGAATATGTAACACCCCAATCTTCTACAGTATGCTTCTCTTTGAATAATACATTAGCGTGTGTTGTACGCAACTTCGAGTTCTAACACACACCACAACCAAACGAACTAGCCGTTATGAATAGTAATACCTACCTTCTGAATTTTTATAAATTTTATATCTCAAAATGGACTTCATTTTTGGATTAGGAATATCGAATTTAGCCTACGGAGAAATTTTGGTCCTTTTTGGATAACTTTTCTATTTTAATAAATAGTGAAAATTACTAAATTTTAATTAACAACAACATTTTTAATAAAAATAATTAATAGTGATAAATTATGAATTTAAGTGGATTAAAGTATATTTAAAATATATTTTTATCATTTTATACAATTTTGGTCATTGGACATAATTTCACAATTTTTCCGGACATAAACAAGTGTCAATCTTTTGATAGTTATTATCTCTTAAAAACACGCTTTTTGTTTTAACAATGGTAATTAATTTTAAATTAATTTCTGCCCCTTATAGGTTTTGAATTTGAAAAAATGGGTTCCATATTTGGAATAAGGATTTCCAAATTGTGTAAATAGGTAACCTTTATTTTTAGACATTTTGAATAGTTAATTCGGTAAATATTTTATTTACCATGGTTAAAAGGTAAATCCGTTAAATAAGTGTAAAAAATAATTTTATAGTAATAAAAAATTACGCTAAAAGATGTCTTAACCCCATTGGTTGATACATGTATTACCTTGGGAATATTTAGGTTGATTCTGGGACCCCATGGATCCATTTGTAAGTGATAATGACACTTTATATTAATTATGTTAAAGTAAAATCAAAAATGACATAAACCTATATCTTTTAGGAAAACAAATTTTATATAGGGTTATATATGTTATATTTTATACTATAAATATTCATTAGAAATACAAATATATTTCCTACATAATGGTATTTTATTTATAATTTTTAGACATTAAATAATTTAATTTATTTATGACACAATGATGATGCAGTAATTACCTTATTAGTGAAATATTAAAATAATTGATATTATAAATACCCAAATAAATATAATTTGAGAATTTTAATGAATTACACGAATTTTATAGGTTAATATAACATGATTTTATTGATTTAATTAACTTATTTTTGAAGTAATCATGCTGTTATTATTTTCACAAAAATCAAATACCAAATAGTGTCAAAATTGACATAAAAGTGTTTTTAAAACAAATATTATATTATTAATTGATATTAAACACCTAAAAATCTATGGTTCAGCTAAAGGACTTGTATCATGTTAGTTGTATCATTAATATACCACTTGTGGGTATCTTGGAGGAATATAGTAAGTTTATTAACTATATAATATAAAAATACAAAGTGACATGGTAAGTGTCAAACTAATTAACAAAGACTTAAAACTAAAATATAAGGTTATTATAATGACCCAAAACTATCTAATATCTTTTGGTTGAATGTTTTTCAACCCATCCCCACCTTAGCCTTTGAATAATCTACTTTGGATCCATTAGAAACCGAATATGTTTTTATTATAAAATATTACTTTATGTTTTTCCTAAAGAGGCCCTCAACCTCTTATAAAAGGGCACACCCCCTTCTCATTAATTCACAGCTTCAAATCCATACTCTTCCCAAATATATTCCCAACTTACCTCAATTCAACCTAGAGGCCTTTGTTTTATCATACATCCAACATAAGGATCCTTTTTGATCAAATCAAAAGGAATAACCCGAAGAAGAGGTAAAACCTCACCACCCTATTTAAAGTTCCTTTATTCTTCAACTTATTCATTCATTGTTATTTCCATTATAAAATAATGAATCCATTATCTTCTAAAAACTGTGATGTTATTATAATTATGGGACAAAAATATTCAATATTCTATCCATCCCTTTAATTACATGTCACTATACATGCGTACGTACGGCCTACCGTCTCCACGTTGTGGTGTAATTGTTATTCATTATATTATTATTTATATGGGTATAATAATGATTTATACTTCATGTAAATAATAAATATAACATGACAATTATTATTTATATATGATATACCATCCTGTTATATATTAATTTAATATCAAAAGGATGATATTGTCTCTCGTGCGTACGTATGAACTATCGTCTCCATTAACGCGATGAGATTCATTCCTCATCATATCCATTTGAGTTTAATTCTCATATAATGGTTAAAAATAATGTTTATGGACTTGATATAATTCTGTATATGAATAAGATTCAAACTATCCGGGACAAACACGGTTTATGTAAAAAATAATATAAAGGAAAATGAGTTAGTTAACACCCGAAATGATGATAATACTAAAATATTATTAACAATGCAATGTTAAAATATCATATATTATATCATAATTATGTATATGGTTCTTGTATAATTTAATAACAAATTCTTAACAATTATACAGGAATCTAACATACAATCTTCTAAGGAAAAGTACAAGGTAAGGGTTTATTTCACAATCTCTTCATTATCCGAGGATGTTTATACGTAATTATCTACTGGGACCTCTTTATCATCCACATCCATGTTTCTTTAAAATGTATTTGAAAAAATTCTTACTATTTTAAAGAATATGTTTTGAAATCATTTATACCCTTGATTGACTTTTTATAATAATTTTAAAAGGGAATCTTTCGGTCATTTTCCAAACAAGGTCCTTTTTAACCGTTTCGACTGAATTACAGTATGAATGTCTTTTTTTAAATTATACGGTGGTTGTGGATATTCTCCACCGTTTTACACCTTTGGAGCATACCTTACATGTTTAAAAGCAAATTTTCAAATTAAATGTTTTATTTTATAATTATGTTACTTTAATATGATTTCAAAAAAGAGATATTTCTCTCAAATTGTTTGGATTTCATCTACGTCAACATCCTTTGATGGATTTTAAGCAAATTTGATGTTGATTCGTTATGATACAAAACTTCCATATTCTATTGATGTTTTTGTGATATGTTTGACTATGGATGTGTTATTTTTAAACCATTCATGGTTTATGGGGAATGTATTGACATTTCATATTCTAGTTTTAATACGAATGTTTAGGTTATGTTTAAAACTGTTCATATGAGGAATGCATTGGACTTAATAAGTGATGGGTGGTCCCCACTATAGCTCCTCGATGCATCGGTAGGTCTCATGAGTCAAACTAGTGTCTTGCAACAAGGACTTGACAAAATCTTATTTGTAGACTTGGCACGAGGCCTTGGCTACATGGTAATGGTAGTATGGCATTATGCATTCCATCATTATGAAAGTGGTTATTGATATTACATGTGATTATTCGACTTGTAGAATGTCCATGTGAATAAGTAAATGGAATTATTTCATTTTATATTTTCCATATTTTGCTGATGTTAATGTTTAAAAGGATTTTGTTTTAGTTATACATTTTTTAAATGATTATGTGTATTTATGAAAGTTTTTTCTATATTGTAATCCTTACTGAGCATCTGAGCGCATCTCTTTAAATATTTTATTTTTCCCAGGATGTGATGAAGTAATTTATGAATGACCTGTGGAGATAGTATATGGGGATATGAGTGTGGAATATAGAGACTATGTTGTTGTAGTTTTCATTTTTCTCTAGTAATGTAAGACTTATTAATATATCTAGTGTTTCTAAGGCTACTAAAGATATCAATCTTTTGAGATTTTATCTTTCTTATGATCATCCCAATGTTATTAATAATGCACCAACTCTGGTTAACTAGGTCCAGGGTGTTACATTTTACCCCTTACATAAATATTTAATTTTGTTGTAATTTCTTATATAATTATAATTTTATAAAATATAATTTTTTTGATAACATTATTATTCACTATTTACAAAAAATCATATATTCTAGAATAAACAAAAATGTCTATTCTAAAAAAAATTTGAAATGAAGAATTAAAATAGTAAATTAATTATACTAATTTAAAACATTTTTGTGTAAGTTTCCATTTTAAATGAAAATAAATATTATAAATTGAATATTATTTTAATGAAAATTACCATTATATCATTATATAATATTATATTTTTTTCTTATTTCTGTAAAAATAATAATTTATTACTATATTGGATGTCTTATTATAATTTTGTAATTAAACGTTTTAAATATATCCTGACTCATTTAAATTAAAATTTGTTCATTCTCAGTTTTTCATGGAACATAAAAAATTAATAATAGTGTAATTTTAAAGGATCTAGAATCTCATGTTGTTATTGGAAGATAAATAAAAAACAAAAGAAAACACATTTTTTATTGTGTTATTACATTGATTGATATATTTTTGAGTTCAAATTTCATGTTGAATATTTTTTTACCCTCATGAATATAGTTAATGTCATAGAGGAAGGAGTTTTTGGAATTAGATGAGTAGTGTGAGTATCGTAAATATTTTAAAAATAAACTATTAGAGTAGTGATCATTTTATATAACAACAAATTATTGATATACCATCCATGGATATGGATCTTTCCAAGATTACCATGTAAAAAAATATGTTTCTATTATACATTATTATTCTAGAATTTTTTGTTCTTTTGGAAAGAATCAAATTTTCATTAACAACATGAAGATCCTTTAAAACATATATTATATTAAATGAATTTTCTTTTTCTTTCAATTTCACCCCTACCCCACTTAGGGTTTACATTGGGCCATAGTTTAAAACAGTTACAAAATTGAATAATAAAGTATCTTTTTAGGTATAGATTATAATATTAATTATATTCATGAATATATAAGGTTTTATAAGTTAATAACATATGTTATTAAAATCATAACTATTTATGTAGTAAAGTATATTTGTTTACAAATTGGTTCGTGTTTATTTACATAATGAATATGAATTATACATGAAAACATTTTTAATAGTTTTGTTTGGTGTAACCTACTCAGATTCTTTAGTTGGAGGACTATATAAATTGATAATATAACAATGTGGATTGAATTACATTGATTTTTAGTTATTTATTCAAACCCAAAAATCATGGAAAATAAAATTACTATATAGTATTTTACTATATGGGACAATATAATACATGATCTTATTTGTTGTTTATTTCATATTCTTAAAATTGATTATAAATTTGGACTATATAATGATATAAATATGTTATTCTCTACATTATCACACATTCACAGTAGCTATATATATTAATTTAAATGAATTCATAATTAATAAATCTAAGTGTGATATAGAGTATCCCTAATAATAATTCTTCTTGGTGTATTATTAATTGTAAATAAATATTTTGGTTAAAAATTAAAAAAAATCATATAGATATATGGAATATTAAAATGAGGAATTAAATTGGTATTTTTCTCTAGATGGGACATCACGATTACCACATTTAGTGTCATATGCTATGTATTTGTTTCTATATTGTCGTATTTTTTATATAAAATCCCAAAACATTATGTTAGTTAGATTAAAATCATAGTCACATAATTTCATTGATACAATTCTTATTATGTTGAAGACAAAAAATATGGTGTTATTATTGAGTTAGATGAGTTAAAACATGAAAGGATATTGAATATGTTTCAAAATAGTATAAATATAAACTAATAGAGTATTGAATATTTCATCAATAACCTAATATATATGGAATAATGTTTTTTGATAATGGAAATATAATGTTCATATAAGTTGATCTATTTTTTACAGAGGGGCTACAATGATTTTTATTTTTCATAATTTCATAAAATAATTCGCATCAGAAAATATGAATCATTAAAAATGGCCCTATTTTGGACCTAAAATATCAACATGATGAATTAAAACCCGTCATATGTAATTTTTTATTTACAACAATCATAACAGGGATAATATTGTTTCTATATATAAATCTACATATGTAGTACAATTTCTTTGATAAAAATGGAATGGTATTGATTATAGTGAAATATTAATTCCAACTTCTATCATTAAATCCAAATAATATATATAAAAGTTTTTTAGAAATAATTTTTTTATTATTTATAAGCTCTAATGAATAATTTATTAGATGAATAAGGATTCTCAATAGAATAATATTTAATTTGAAAAACCTGTCAAATAATTTATATTTATAAATTATATATATATTAATTTTGTATTTAAGAAATTTTTTGAGATAATTTTTATATTTATACTGATTTATTTTTATGGGAGACATATAATTATTTGTGTCATAACAATGCTGTAACGACCCAAAGTTTCATTAATGGAAAAAATCCCCCTTGATCTAGTTAAATGTCTCTTTATGAAAAATGTTTTTATAAGATGTCAACTTATTTGGTTTTATGTTAAGAATATTAACCATTGCTAATATAGTCTTTGAACAGTGATCATATGATTAGTATAAATATAGGACCTTAACAATCCCCATTTTCTCAGACAAAAGATGTGATGGTCTCATCCAGTAGAATTTCCCCCTATGAAGCCCATTTGTCGGAGCTCAGAAAAGAGGTGGCCTCCTTGGGCTTCACCCTTGACCAATCCCAAGATGAGCTTCACCATGTCAAGCTCGAACGGGACCGTCTACGGGAAAAATGGAAGTTGATAGAGATTACCAGTCGAGCGATGTTATCCGAGCCCCCCCCCCCACAAGAGTCTGTCACCATCGCACACCTTACCCTTAGGTCTTATGCGGTTGTTTTAATGGGTTATGTAACAAATAAGTAGTACTATTTTCATGTACATTATTTTTGTATATAATAATGGATATAATTTCTAGTCATTTTTGATACATTGTAAATAGTTTTTAAAGTACAAATAGTGTTTTTAGTTATTATTTAATTAAGAAATCTATTTTATTAAGTTAAGGTAATTTTCAATTAAATAATGTTTTAATAAAATAATAATATTACTTTTAAATTAAATTTTTTTATTAAATATAAATGATCTTATAATTTTATGAATGCAATTTAAATTTTTATTAAGGTTTGAAAGAAATTTTTGTCAAAACCCGTGAATTTTTGATAAATGATGGTTTTTATTTTAAAAGTAAAAATAAAAATATTTAGAAAATTATTTAGATAAAATAAATTTTATTTCTGGAATCAGGACGTCGAAATTATCCAATGGTGAATTTTTCCTAATTTTCTGAGACAGTCATATTTTTGGGTAAAAATTAAATATCGTTTATATATATAATGTGTTTTATGACAAAATATTGTCCCAATGGTGATGTAATAAAATACTATAATCCTTATGTTCGGCCAATATATGTTTTACCATTAAAATAATGTGATTTTGGGTTTTTTTGAATTATTTTTCAAAGCATTAATGGACCCCTCAAGACTTATTCAACACTTTGCCTTTTTAAATTAATTTCCATGGGAGTGTGACTCATCTCCACATAAGAAACCATGTTATTTTAAGAATTTCGGACTTGGGCCTTATAAAATATTTTTTTCCTCTTCACTTTTCCAAAAAACATGGGCAAAAACCATGGGATGGTTTGTGGTTTGGATTAATTTAATGTAAGGGGACCCAAACCTAAATAATAAAGAATTCCCTCACCTTTCCTATATAAACCCACCCAAGAACCCACTTCCTCCTCACTCAAATCCCTTTAAGTTCGTCAAACCTCTACCCTACACTCTATACAATCCTCCCAAGGTGCCCCAAGCTCCCAAGAAGCCTCTCACAAGCCTCTCTCTAGCCTTTGGAAGCACGCTTCCACGTAAATGTTTTTTCTTCGTTTCTCAGTTTTTTCAATTTTCATTAAGTTTTATTTCCCATTTAATTTCAATTATGAATGTCAGGGTACTATTTCTCACCTCCCCATACATCCCTATTATTGTTTTAATGATGGGATACCCCTTTCTCTCTCATTAAATTCCTCACATGTACACCCATTACTATGCCGAAATTCCGAAAGAAACTTCTCTCTCCTCTTTTACATTCATGCAATACTTTTGTATCATGAATCTAAATTACTTTACAATTGTTGGTAAATGTATCTATATGACCTCCTTACTATCCATTACATGTAAATATGATGAGTAACCCCTTTCTCTCTCATCAACCATTTTAATAAATTCTTATGTCTCGCCGTTACGCTGCCGAAATCACACTGATTTTCTAAGCCAATGTCATTGTGTAGTGAATACCATGCCCATTTCTCCATCAAGGGTATTCACCTTTATGAACATTTACTTATTGATTGTAAAGTTTTATGTATGAATTTTACATTCCATTATCGTGGAATAAATGATTATGCTTTATGAATCCATGTTTTATGATCCATGTGGCACACTTATGCATGAAATGAAATGTTTAAGAATGGTGCGCTCTTATAGAGCTCCAATGCATTGGGTAAAGTATAGTATCATGATACTTCATTTGAAATGAGTGTTGACTCGTTCTAATTCAAGTGCAATGAGGGTTTACTCATTCTTTATGTGCAATGAGGATTTACTCATTCTCCATGTGCAATGGGCCTTGGCTCATGTTAATTCCATGTTAAGTGTTGTTGACACATTTCAATGTTATGATTATCATGAATCATCATTCCTTTATGTTCATGTTTCTTTTATGCTCTATTGATATGCCTATTGTGTAACATGTATTGTACTCTTCATGTTATTCCATGTGTACTCCTTTACTGGGCTTTATACCACACCCTTTTCTTATGCATGTCCTCAGGTTATCCCTTGCAATGCTAAGTACGAGGGAATGTAGTGCTCATGTAAAGGAAGTTTTCAATAAAGATGTTGTATTTCATGTTTTAAGTTTTAATTTAATGATCCTAAACCCCAAATACACTAATCCTCTCGATCTTCTTTGTTGTATCAATTGATGTTTTATGTAATAAATCATGTTTATGTTGTAATAAAAAGTAGGGTTGTCATAGTTGGTATCATATGATAGGTTTAGTTATTTTTGGGATTAGGAAACCCTAGTAAATCCTTAGATACAAGACTAAGTACAATAAAAACGACCCTTATTTTTAGTGAGTATTGAGTAAGTGGGTTATCAAGAAAATGCATCCATGTCTAGATACGAGCAGGTAGAGGCGGCTATGGCAAAGATGTATCCTAGGGGTAAAACCCAAAAACACCGCTTTGAGATAGACTTGAACGAGAACTCGTGCACGACAAAAGACCTTGTTAAACTTTTGGTTACGACACTACAGGGGGATATGTTTTGATAAATTCACAAGCTTAGTATGAACTTTTATTAAGGGAATTTAAAAAATGCCCCTAAGAATATATGTTAGAAAGTAGATCATGAAAAACCTAGATTGAAGCCTATAGACTCACGAGTTAATGAAATGGATGTTCATTTATATGTAATAAACATTTGTCTTTGGATTACCATTTATGTGTTACCCCTAACTTTCCTTTTATTCCAGCCAATGGCCGGTTATAGGAGGACTCGGGCTAACAACCATTGTGAAGATCAGTGTGATGACTGTACTATTGAGATGCAAAATCCAATAGGAGCATGAATTACGAACTTTGCCATGCTTCTCTCTCAGCTAACTCATGTTTTGAATAGAAACATGGGCCAAGAGGAACATTCAACCCCCACTATGAAAGAAAAAGTCTCTATCGAGAGCTTCATGAGACAAAGGACTCATACTTATAGTAGATCATCCGATCGCACGATCGCTGAACAATGGATCAACTCCATTGAAAAGATATTCTACATCTTTCAATGTTCTGAACAAGATAAGGTTCTCCTGGAGGCTTATCGTATGGCGGGTGAAGCTGATCAATGGTGGAAGTTGATCAAAAATTTGAAGCCTAAGGAGGAGATCGAGGCGTTGGAATGGAAGGATTTCCAGAAGATGTTTTTGGATAAATATTTTCCGCACACCCTCCGGCTTAAGATGGAAAGGGACTTCCTTTTACTAATGCAAAAAAGATAAAGAATATGTTTGAGCGTGTGAGGAAAACTTCACAAGGCCTGCATGATATGCATCAGGTTTTGTCGTTACCCCAGAATGCACGGTTGACCGCTTCTTTGTTGGGCTGAAGCCTAGCTTGCAGAAAGCATTAGCGATCCGTGACTTCGACAACCATGATGAATTTGTCTGATGTGCCCTCAAGGTCGAAATGGAGATCGGGGAATCACATGGGTATCGTGGGGACAAGAAGCGTAAAGCGGACATCAATGCTGGTGGTCTGATGGGTAAATCCAATGGTGCTAAGAATATCCAGCACCCCACTTTCCAAAAGTGCGGAAAGAAGCACCCTGGAAATTTCTTGAAGGGGACGAGAAAATGCTTCAGGTGTGGAAGAGAAGGGCACCTAGCTGTTATCTGTCGGCAAGAAAGACCCACAGCTGCAACAGAGGAGAGGAACGCTCCATTCGAACCTCAACGCATTGTTGAATGCTACAAATGCAAAGAACCGAGTCATTTTTCAAATCAGTTCCCCAATACAAGGGTTATCAGAGGCAACCAACAACCTCCAAGACAATAAAGAAGAGCTTTTCCCATCACTTTTGACGAAGTTAACCCTAACAACGAAGTGGTGACAAGTACGCTAGTTATTCATTTATGAATAGAAAATGTACGTTTCGATTCAGGTTCTATGCATTATTTGATATCTCAAATGTTTAGTAGAACAATCCTAGCACCACCAAAAATCATGGAAGTAATGATGTCAGTGTGTATGGAAAATGGGGAAATCATTGCATCCCATGAATATAAGTCCTCCACTCTTATAACATGGGGATTGAATTTCCCGAAGAACCTCTTCATACTCCCTCTGTTGGAATTTGATGCAATTCATGGCATGGATTTGCTTTCCTTATATAGAGCCAACATAAATTTTCAGGAGAGGGAAATCAAAGTCCATATGGAGAATCGATTCCTGATTCTTTACAAGTGTCAGGAAGAAGATGAATCTCCTTTAGCTCCATCATCTCAAGCATGGATATTACTACCTTATGAGCATGCATATCTGGCTCAGATGATTGATTCCAATGAAGAAACCATCCTTGAAGAAATTCCTATTGTGAGGGAATTCGCTGATGTGTTTCCCGAGGAACTGCCTGGTCTTCCTCAAAGAAGAGATGTTGAGTTCTTAATTGAACTTATACCTGGGGCACTACCAATATCCAAGACTCCATATAGAATGGCTATTGTAGAGCATGAAGAGCTGAAGAAACAACTACAGGAGAATCTGGATAAAGGGTTTATACGCCCAAGTGCTTCACAATGGGGTGCACCAGTCCTCTTCATCAAGATGAAGGATGGGTCAATGTGGCTTTGCATCGAATATCGTGAACATAACAAAATCACGATAAAGAACATGTATCCACTCCCAAGAATCGATGACTTGTTTGATTAGCTTTGTGGAGAACAATCCTTTTCCATGGTGGACATGCGGTCAGGATATTATCAAGTAAGGGTGAAGAAGGAATATGTCCCCAAGACTGCTTTTTGTACAAGATACGGGCACTATGAATTCATATTAATGCCCTTAGGAATCACCAATGCTCCAACAATATTCATGGACTTGATGAATAGATTCTTTAGAGAATACCTTGACAAATTTTTGGTAGTCTTTATTGATGATATTATAATATACTCCAAAACCAAGGAGGATCATGAGGAGCATTTAAAAACTGTACTAGAGACTTTGCGCCAGGAGAAGCTCTATGCAAAGTACATCAAGTGGGAGTCCTGGTTGATGGAGGTCTCATTCTTGGGCCATTTCATCACAAGCAATGGGATATCTGTGGACCCCTCTAAAACAAGTGCAATTGAGGGATGGCTGAGGCCAACATCAGTAACGGATATCCGTAGCTTCTTGGGGTTAGCTGGATATTATCGACGATTTGTGAGAAATTTCTCACGATTGTAAAACCCTCTTACCAAGCTAACTCGAATGGTGGTAATGTTTTATTGGAGTGATGAATGCGAAGAAAGCATCAAGGAGTTGAAAAGGAGGCTTATCACTGCACCCGTGCTCACTTTAACCACAAGTGGGGAGCTTTTTGTGTTATTCAGTGATTCATAGAAGAAGGTATTAGGGTGTGTACTAATGCATAATGATAAAGTGATATCCTATGCCTAAAGGTAGTTGAAAATCCATGAGATAAACTATCCAACGCAAGATCTGGAGTTGGGGGCTGTGATCTTTGCCTTGAAAATCTGGCGGCATTATCTCTATGGAGAGAAATGTGATATATATACTAACCACAAGAGTCTTAAATATATATTCACACAGAAATAGATTAATATGTTCCAGAGAAGATGGATAGAGCTCATCAAGGATTTTGAATGATCAATACATTAAAACCCTGGGAAATCAAACAAGGTGGAAGATGCCCTAAGTAGAAAGGATCCAGCAATTCAATCAATGTTGAGAATTGATAAGGATCCAATCTTTTTAGACTTGATGAAGATGAACGTGGGAATCATATATAAGGGAACATCATCAATCATTTCACAAATGATTTCTCAAAAATCTCTTTTGGATTGGTTAAAGGATGCTCAAAAGGATGATGTGGGAATTCAAGAAAAAGTGGAAGATATCAAAAAGGGGAAATCCTTGGAGTTTAATGTTAATGAAGAAGGAATTGTGTGGTTTGGGAAATGACTATGTGTTTTGTCATGTCCGGAGCTGAAGAATGAACTTTTAGATGATGCACATAGTTCAAATTTCTCTATTCACCCAGGTAGCACAAAGATGTATCGAGATCTCTGAGAAAACATTTTGTGGGATAATATGAAGAAGGAGATCGCTATATATACATCAATTTGCCTGGTGTGTCAGCAAGTGAAGGAAGAGAGGCAGATGTCTAAGGGCATGGTGCAACCATTTCCCATACCAGAATGGAAATGGGAGAACATCACCATGGACTTTACCACCAGACTCCCAAGGACATCCAAAGGCAATAATGCAATCTGGGTTGTTGTGGATCGTCTAACAAAGACTGCACACTTCACTGCTATTTAGGAAGATTTCTCATTGGATAAACTGGAACAGATATATATCAGAGAAGTAGTAAGGTTTCATGGAGTACCATTATCTATTGTGTCTGACCGAGATCCAAGATTCACCTCTATGTTTTGGAAGAGTCTTCAACATGCTCTGAATACTGAACTAAACTTTAGTGCGACCTATCATCCTCAAACTGATGGCCAATCCGAGCGGACTATCAAAACACATGAGGATATATTGAGAGCATGATCAATGGAATTTAAAAGAGGATGGGATCAATGTATAAATCTGGTTGAGTTCTCTTATTACAATAGTTTCCACTCGAGCATCCAAATGGCACCATATGAATCCCTATATGGGAAAAGGTGAAGAACATCGGCATGTTGGGATGAGGTCGGTGAACGTAAGCTGCTTGAACAAGAAATGGTTGAAGAAATGGTGGAGAAGGTGAAAACTATTCAGCAGCATATCAAGGCATCCCAGATTCGACAGAAGATTTTTGCTGATAATCGTCGAAGAGACCTTGAGATTAAAGTTGGATACATTGTCTTTCTACACATATCTTCGTGGAAAAAGGTTATGAGGTTTGGAAAGAAAGGGAAGTTAAATCCATGGTACATCGACCCCTTAGAGCTTCTTGATCGTGTTGGGGCTGTGGCCTATTGACTAGCACTTACACCAACTATGGCCAATGTACATGATGTCATTCATGTATCCATCTTAAGGAAGTACATACCGGACCCTTCACATATACTCTCATCCGAGGTGGTTCAATTGGAAGACGATCTTTCTTATGAGGAGCAACCAGTGAAGATCATAGATCATAGAGAAAAAGATCTATGAAATAAGACAATTCCCCTCGTTAAGGTGTTGTGAAGAAACCAGAAGTTTGAAGAAGCGACTTCGGAATCCGAGGATATGATGAAGCTGAGTTACCGGCATTTGTTTTATTGTGGGAAAAGGAAAATTTCGAGGCCGGATTTTCTTAAGGGGTAATATTGTTACGACCCAATGTTTCATTAATAGAAATATCCCTCTTGATCTAGTTAAATGCCTAATTATGAAAAATGTTTTTATAATATGTCAACTTCTTTGGTTTTATGTTATGAATTTTGACCGTTGCTAATATAGCTGTTAAATAGTGATCATATGATTATTATAAATATAGTATCTTAACAAATTCAATTTACTCAGACAAAAGAAGTGGTGGCCTCATCCAGTAGAATTCCCCCCTACGAAGCCCATTGGTCGGAGCTCAGAAAAGAGGTGGCTTCATTGGCCTTCTCCATTGACCAAGCCCAAGTTGAGCTTCACCATGTCAAGCTCGAACGAGACCATCTACGGGAAAAGTGGAAGTTGATAGAGATTACCACTCAAGCGATGTTATCAGAGCCACCCCAAGAGTCTGTCACCATCGCACACCTTACCCTTAGGACTTATGCGGCTATTTTAAGAGGTTATGTAAAAAATAAGTAGTACTATGTTCATGTACATTTTTTTTATAATAATGTATATAATTTCTAGTCTTTTTTGATACAATGTAAAAAGTTTTTAAAGTAAGAATGGTGTTTTTAGTTATTATTAAATTAAGAAATCTATTTTATTAAATTAAGAGATTTTTGAATTAAATAATATTTTAATAAAATATTAATATTATTATTAAATTAAGTTTTTATTAAATATAAATGATCGTGTTATTTTATAAATGCAATTAAAATGTTTATTACGGTTTGAAAGCCAATATTATCAAAACCCGTTATTTTTCGATAAATGTCGGTTTTTATTTTGAAAGTAAAAATTAAAATATATAGAAAATTATTTAGATAAAATAAATGTTATTTCTGGAATCAGTACATCGAAATTATCCAATGGTGAATTTTTCATAATTATCTGAGACAGTCAAATTTTTGGGTAAAAATTATATACCATTTAAGTATATAATATGTTTTATGACATCATAATGACCCGATTGTGATGTAATAAAATACTATAATCCTTATTTTCGCCCAATATATGTTTTACCATTAAAATAATGTGATTTTTGGTTTTTTTGACTAATTTTACAAAGCATTAATGGACCCCTCAAGACTTATTCAACACTTTTCTTTTTCAAATTAATTTCCATGGGAGTGTGACTCACCTCCACATAAGAAAACATATTATTTTAAGAAGTTCGGACATGGGCCCCATAAAATATTTTTTTCCTCTTCCTTTTTCCAAAAACCATGGGAAAAAACCATGGGATGGTTTCTGGTTTTGATTAATTTAATGTAAGGGGACACAAACCTAAATAATAAAGAATTCCCTCACCTTTCCTATATAAACCCACCCAAGATCCCACTTCCTCCTCACTAAAATCCATTTGAGTTCGTCCAACCTCTGCCCTAATCTCTCTATAATCCTCCCATGGTGCCCCAAGATCCCAAGAAGCCTCTCAAAAGCCTATCTCTAGCCTGTGAAAGCAAACTTCCAAGTAAGGGTTTTTTCTTCCTTTCTCATTTTTGTCAATTTTTATTATGTTGTATTGCCCTTTTAATTTCAATTATGAATGTTGGGGTATGGTTTCACACCTCCCCCATACTTCCTTATTATTGTTTTAATTATGGGAGACCCCTTTTTTCTCACATTAAATGCCTCCCAAGTACACCCGTTACTATGCTGAAATTCCGAAAAGAACTTCTCTCTCCTCTTTTACATTCAAGCAATAATTTTGTATCATGAATCTAAATTCCATTACAATTGTTGGGACATGTATCTTTATGACCTCCATACTGTCTATTACATGTAAATATGATGAGTAACACCTTTCTCTCTCATCAACCATATTTAATAATTCTTATGTCACTCGGTTGCGCTGCCGAAATCGCACCAATTTTCTAAGCCAATGTCAGTGTGTAGTGAATACCATGCCCATTTCTCCATCAAGGGTATTCTCCTTTATGCACATTTACTTATTGATTGTAAAGTTTCATGTATGAATTCCACATTACTTTATCGTGTAATAAATGATTATGTTTTATGAATCCATGTTTTATGAATCCATGTTTTATGGTCCATGTGGCACACTTATGCATGAAATGAAATTTTTAACAAGGGTGCGCCCTTATAACGCTCTAATGCATTGGGTAAAGTATAGTATCATGATACGTCATGTGCAATGAGCGTTGACTCATAAAAATTCAAGTACAACGAGGGTTTACTCGTGCTTTATGTGCAATGAGGATTTACTCATGCACCATGTGCAATGGGCCTTGGCTCATGCTAATTCCATGTTAAGTGTTGTTGCCACATTTCCATGTTATGATTATCATGCTTTATCATGCCTTTATGTTCATGTTTCTTTTATTCTCTATTGATATGCCTATTTTTTATCATGTATTGTACTCCTCATGTTATTCCATGTGTACTCCCTTACTGGGATTTATAGCTCACCCTTTTTTTATGCATGTCCTCAGGTTATCCCATGCAATGCTAAGTACGGGGGATTGTAGTGGTCATGTAAAGGAAGTTTTCAATAAAGATGTTTTATTTCATGTTTTATGTTTTTATGTAATGATCTTAATCCCAAAAGACACTAAACCTGTCGATCTTCATTCTTGTATCAAGTGAAGTTTTATGTAATAAATGATGATTAAGTTGTAATAAAAAGCAGGGTTGTCATAAATTCTATAATAATACATACATTATTTGGGATATTACATAATAATTAAATATCCTTATGAAGAAATATATATACGATGTATGGGGATTTATATTTATAGATCTTAATGATAATCAATCATAGTGATAACATATACATCAATAAGTGTTTAATTTATTTAAAAAATAACTCCAAAAGTAATATTTACCAATGTTTCATGGAAATATTTTTTTAATACCAATATTCCATCATATATCAAAATATTAGTAACAATGTATGATTTCATACACTTATACATCTTCATTATTCATTTATTATATGTTCATTAATAAATATAATGTTTGGTTTTATTAACAATGATGATTACATACTAATAAAATCCATATGACTGTTATGAGGTACCCATAAAAATCACTTTTCATAGGAACCTGAGAATTTATAAATATATACTCTTTAGAAATAAACAAGAATTATTTGATTGCTTCTTTTACCCGCAACATCGTGTTAAGTGAAAATAGATATAGTATACAAATATAAAAAAGTGGTAAAATTGGTCTTATAATAAATATTAACTCTATTTTGGAAAAAATACTTACAATGGTTTTATATGTTAATTTTTATGGAAAAATGCATAATGAAATAATATTCAGTATTTGCAAGGTCAATTTATAATCAATAAATTCTTTTAATAAAAATTGGTTTCAATTGAATTTTTTGTGGGGAAATTATAATAAAATTTCTATATATTTATAAAATTTATTCAAAAATATAACTTCAATTTATAAAATCGTAATATTAAAATTATTAGAGAGGTAACTATTGGGTTTTTTTCAGAAATTATTATTTTCTCAGTGAATAGTAAAATATATATATTTAAATGAAATATAACCTCTCCATTTAGGTATCTAAAAAATAAAATAAAATATTTATTTTAAATAAAAATATAATAAATTATCTCTAAATCAAAATCATATATTAAATTTCATTTTAATTAAAACAATGATTAATTTTTGAGAAAATTGTACTTTATACTTAAAATTTCATTTTTCAGGATAATAAATTTTCATCATAATTATTTGGATCTTTTTAAAAGTAATATATTCCATATATATAATATAAATATATTAAAATGGACTGTATATTTGGAATTAAAATTTCAAAATTTGAACAGACACCCACTGCCATTTGGGGTCATAATAAATATTAAAAATAATAAAATATTATTACAATGATTACATTTACTATGGTTTCACAAAAATATGGACAAATAAATGAAGATAATGTTGAATAAAACTATTATAAGTAATATTTCTGACCATCTATTATTCCTATATAATATATTTATTTATTATATTTATTTTGGAACCGTTTTTCCTGAATGAGACACTATTATATTTTAATTTTTAATAAAATTACTACTGTGCCCTCTCCCTCATTTATAAAACAACACCCCTCTCCTCTCCTATAAAAAATTATTATCCTCTTATAATAAATTATATGTATCAAAATAAATTTTCAATATAACTTTCCCAATCCTTTCTATCATAGTTTAATAAAAATTTCATTCTTTCAAAACATATGGGGTATGCCAATGAGGTTTTCTATTTGAAGAGGATTAGTTTTTAACTGAGATCTTTTATTTATATTTCTTATTAAAAATTATATAATTATTTTGAATCATTTACAATGTGATGATTATAGTATGATAAATATAGAAACAAAATATTATGATGATTTTACATCCCTTTTCGACCTATTTCAATCAAACAGGATATGAAAGTATTTCTCTGGTGTTTGTACATACTACTACCTCCACATAGTTTTATGGTTCATTTTAAATAACTACCATACATTGATATATATAATTATTTAATATTATATATATTTTATTTGTTTTATAAAAATTATTTAAAAATGATAATGTATTATTTATCTTTCTTTCTATCTTTCCCAAAAAAATTAAAATAGTGTTCATGCATAAATATAAATTGACATATATATGAATGAAGTAGTCAATTTTAATATATCAACCTCTTATGGTAGAATTAAAATATTAATATAATGAATATATATGTTATTTATAAAGTTATTAACCTTGGTGATATCATGTATGCATGATAAATGTAAAATAACCATAACATATGAATCAAAGTTTATATCAAAAATGAAATATTTTACACCTCGAATCAATGATTTTAAAAGATAATTATAAATTAATTGTTGATTAAATGTTACATATTGATTATAAACAATACTAAATTTATATATATGGTTAAAATGGTGAGATAAAGTAAATTTATATTTTTTATACATGGTGATTTGTTTCAAAAATACAAGTCAAACTTGAGGTGAGGGTCTTGTATTACAATCACACTTTTTATCAATAATGATTATTTATAAATTTATTATGATTAAATTATACAACCTCTATAATAAATTAATATATTTTATTATAATCTATTTAGTTTTATAATTTAAACTCTCTCTTTTTATTTGATTCTCACTATGTTCCCAAAATATTGAAATACTGTTTTTACACAAACTCAACTTTGATTTTCTCTAAAATAAGAAATATATTTATTCCATGTGAATATATTATATTATTAAATTTCAAGGTTTTATATAGAACTATAATTTATGGAATAAATTAAAACTCATCAAGTTATTGTGAAAAATATTTTTGAATAAATTTAATGTTTTTGATAATTTTCATTTCACGTAACATTGAATATAGCTTGTTCTATAAGAAAGTACCGTGTTATTATTTCTTTTCAAGATAAACCATGTTAATATTCCATTGTATAATACATAAGTCAATTTTTTTCTATACAGAACACCTACTCGCCTTTTGTTACATGCAACACTGAGTTTCTATGAAACAATCATTTATAACAATTAATTATACATGATTATTGTAAAATAGAATTAGTAATATAAATATTAATATACAATTTTTAAATAATATTTATAATGTTTTTAAATAAATAATTCATATTGATGATAGAAATTTATTTTTTCTAAATAAAAATATATTTTTAATTATTAATGTAAAAATAATATTAGGGATAATTTTTTGAATTTTTTTAGCAACTTATTTTGTCGGTGAATAGTAAAATACTATTGAATTATAATTCAAAACTTTATTTTGTCTAATTTTCATATATTGAAATATTATATTTTTTTTTTGCTTTAAAGTCCTAGTAGTTCACGTATAAATATATTAATACAATTTATGCAATTTTAATAATTTTTATATTGAATTTATGTATAAAATCATACTACAAATTTTTACATTCTCACATTAAAACACCACTTTCTCACCACATTTGCAATATTATAAATAAATATAATTGTCTCTGTAGATATGAATCGAATTATGAAAAAACATACATATATGGTATTAATAAATTAAATATTTAGTTTCTAATAAGATCAACATAATTTTTAACTTTAACAATTTGTCAATGTGATTAATATTTATCAAGAAATTAAGGAAAAATTAAGATTAATATAGGAACAAACCATAATAATAAAGTCCAAAATGACATTGATATATTCAAAACACCCATTGGATGGAAATGTTTTTCCATAAAACTTATATTATTTTGTTTTTTTGTTGACTTTTAAGATAAATCTTGGGTACACCTGACTTCTTCTAAAAAATTCAAACTATGTCCCATTACTCCATTATAAAAGTCCACCTACTATGCCAATTCTCCACACCACTCAAAAAACATATTTTTTTCTAATATCTTCCTAATTAAATTACCCAAATCCTTCCCTTCCTCATTTAATATTCCCTTTGGGATGAAATTTATCCAAGTCAACCCATCGATAAAACCGAATGGAGTTACCCAAAGAAGAGGTAAGAACTTTCTCGAAGTTCCTTCTTTTTAATTTAATTTTATATTAAGTAAATTAATATTAATATATTAATTACTAATAGCCTCAATTTCCTAAAAAATGAGATTTTTTATGATATGTTTTTAACCTACACATACACACACTTCCATCTAATGGGTAATGAAAATACCATTATTGTGTATGAAAAACTGTCTCCCCACAAAATTATGATGTTCACTTTTCCATTAACACAAATATGGGTTTTGAATTACATTGAAAAATATCTTTTTATATGTTATATAAGATTTTAATTTTATTCTGTAATTATTTTAAAACAAATATATTCATTCTTTTAATTTTTTTAAATAATATTATTTGTTTTGTGGGATTGTGGATTGCCACCAACTCAAAGCTGTGTGATTTATTCACACACTACATAGAATGTATTAAGTTTCAATTTTTTAAACTATATTATATATATTAAAATTTTATAAAAAAGTAATTATTTTATATATGTATCATTTACATTTAATATTTCACTGTTCTTGTGTACGTATATCCTACCATCTCAAAAAATAATTTATTGATTTCATATTTAGATATTCAATTGATTATTAAAAATATATATATAATTATTATTCATGATATAAATATCATTTTTTACATTTTTTAAATCATGATATAAGTTTGAGGACATAAAATAAAACAAATTATGAAACATGTGATAATGAAAATAAATATTAACCAAAGTGAGAACATATCATGGAATTATTATTAAGAGGGTAATATAATGTAAAAATAAAACATTAAATATTAATATATATACGAATAATTATTTTAAAAATATGTATAATAAACACACATTTATTACACAAGGGGTTTTTATGACTATAAATAGGGTCAATACATGTGGTATGTGAATTACTTCTGTCTTTTTATTTTCAATATATTAATGCCATAATCACAACAAATTTCGTTTGTGTGGTGTGTTTGTATACCATTGATTTATTATATGTTTATTATATATAAATTAATTTGTATTTAAGTATCCATTTTATAATCTTTTTTCATGTGGTTTTTGATTCAAATGATCCCAAATTTTTTATGTAATTTTGTCTTAGTTATCCATATTTGAGACAAATTCCTTGTTATGGACCTGTGGTATTCTATATGGTGTATATAATAACATTGAAATGTTATATCATGATTATATTTTTTTAGAATATGTTACAGGATTCATGAAATTTTATTTATTCTATTGTGTTATGATTCAGTGTTACCAAACCGATAATGATTTATATCTATAATCTCACAGTTCATCAATAATGTTTGTGATTATTCTCTCAAAGGTTAATTGTAATGAAATATCCATCCATAATCCTTATAATTTTTCATGATCTATGGTTATTCAAGTTATATACCATTAATGCTATAATGTTTCACCACATTGGTATATTTGATGGTAATGAATTTTTTTAGAAAGTCCGACATTACTTCTTAGTTCTGTTAAAAATATGTGTTTCCTCAAATCAATATATTCTAAAAGGTTTCAAAAAAATATTCTTTCATGATCATTAAAAGACATTTTACACAGCTTTTTCTTTAAAAAAACTTTTTTATGAAAGGAAAATTCATGTCATTTTTCAGTCAAGACTCTATTCAAAACCTTTTACGGTGCAAAATGAATGTTTGGAATGTACAGATAAACAAAAAATCTTGACCATAATTACCATCATGATTATGTTAAAATATTATAGTGTTATTTTACCATGTAATTTTTTTGTCAATATTATAAAAATTCATTGTTTTAATGTGGTTTCTAATGAAATATTTTTCATAATTCTATTATGCTTAAAATTTGTTTCAATGGATTTTGAAATCATATTTTATACATTTTTCAGAATAATATTTTAAAAGAAAAAATTTTAATTGATATAAATGTGTTATTATATGTCTTAAAAATTTTGTCTAATAAAAAGGATTTCCAAATTATATCACGCTTCTTTTAAAACATTTCGATGAAAATGGTTTTCAAAATTATTTAAGGACATCTTTATATGTTTTGAATGTTTTCTAAAAAAATGGATTTCCAATTTTTTCTGTATTATTTTATATTTTTTATTTGGAAATTTTTTGAAAAAAATATTTCACGAATTTTTTGATGTTTTTAAATAGGTTTTCAAAGAAAAATTATTTCAAAAAGTAATTATTTTGTAAAAGAATTTTTTTATAGAAGAAAAGATATTTTCCTTAAGAATTTTTTTAATTTATCATTATAAATAATTTTTTATTTTGGAAGAAATACATGGGTGTTACTCATGACTTCTTTTGAAATAATCCAAAGAATTCATTTATATTACTTCTCTAAATGGTTTCATATTTAGTTTCTAGATTTTTATGAAACCCATTTCTCTTTCTTGGGTTATATGTTTACAAAACAAGTTCTTCTTCCATGGTTTTCGATATTAAGGGAACCACACATTTTTTTGGGTTATTCTGTAATGAAATGATTATGAAACATTCCTTTTTTCATAGGTTCAGATATTATTACATGTTTATGAAATCAATTTAATTTTAGGGGTTATGATAGGATGTTAATAAAAACCATATCTTTTTATTATTCATGATAAGATGAATGTTTTATTATATTGTCACGCATGTATGAATGAATTTATTTTTAGATGGGTGGTAACTATATAACTATATAATGCATTAGGTTAATATTTATATCACATGAGATAATAATGGGATTCAAGTCAATGGGATAAATTCACTCTAGGATGATGGAAAATTCAGGTCCCATAAAAGGAAGTCATTATGACAGGGGATAGAGTTGTGTCTTGGCCAGTTGGTGTAGTCACCAATAATATAGATAATGGGGAAACCTGATCTAACATGGGTAGATAAGGAAACCCTATCAACAAGGGAAGATGGGGAAACCTGATCCCTTATAAGGATTGTATTTAACTATCGATGGTGGTGTTTCCCTCCTAATAGGGGTAGTGCCCATGAAGTGAACTGAAGAGTACTATAAATAACTCTTGACTTGTAAGGATTGATATTACATATTGGGTGTGTGCCACATTTCCATGTATTACACCTAATTACTCCTTTCCTGGCTTATTCTTTGGATTCAATATGAATCAAGCCTCATGAAGTTATGACCCATATGCCATGATTCATGTTTATGATATGAAGTGTAAAATATGTTAAAGTTATGATAAAGTTCTCATACATCTTTTCTCATGATTATTCTTAAATTTCATCCTTTTCTAACATTATTAATAATTTTATCTCACCCAGTCATATGTCTCTATCCCCTGGTAATAAAGATATATTTTTGGTATGATATCTCTAAGAGGGGTACTAATCTTGGAGAAGCTTTTGGGGGTTAATTTAGTTTAATCTTAAATCATTATTTGAATTTTGATGTTTCCAAATGTACAAAATGGACACAATATATTGGTGTTGGTTTTTTGTAATATTTTATGTATTATACCAAAATGATATAACATCGATGTAATATAGGACTTGGTTATTACAGTTTGTATCAGACCAATGTATGGTCATGCTTCAAAAATGATCATGGGATGAAATTATTGAGATCCTTAAGAACATTTTTAAGGATATGTCAAGGAATGTATCTAAGGACATGTTTAAGGGTGAGGAAAATTATAAAAAAATGTCTTAGAATTTTGTAAATAATAAATAATGTGGTTTCCAAGATATATGTCCCTATATGGATACTACAAGTTGATTTGGTTCTAGTGGATATATATCTAGCAGTAATAATTACAACAAGGTTAGTCAGGCCAAACTCAAGTGTATCATAATAGATGGCAACATGCCTTACTCTATACCTTATTTGATACTCCAAGGGGATAATCTCTAGGAATTCACATTCTCTTTAGAAACCATAATGAATTATTTAAAAATATATTGATCTTTAATGATATATGATAAACCTAATGTGTCATAGATTAATGAAAATGTTATAATTTAGACATATAGGTGAGATTTTTTCATGATATGTTATCTCAGAATATGGTTATGGTTTTTTACTGAGTGATTTCTGGTTTTAGTCAATGGAAGGAACCATAAGAAACTACGTTCACGTTGATTGTGATGGAAAATATTCTAATTAGTAGTCAAATGAAGAGGTCATTTGAGTGAATAATTTTTTGGTCAGGCCAAGTCAGTTCTCATGAAAAAGGATTTGACATGTGTACCATGACCAACACTTGGAATCCACAAGAAAGATAAGGAACAAGTTTTCTGTGATTTTGGGTTATGGTTACAATAAAAGAATGAATATTCCATTCCATTTTTATTATAAAGGTGGAAATAATCACTAATGTGAATATATTAGAAGAAAAAGAATATATTTTGATAATAAAAAATAAGGATACAATGAAAGTAACTACAATGTAATGATAAAGTGTTCAGTTAATAAATTGGATAGAAATTTTGGTCTCCCTAATACATCATCAAATGTTAGTTTCTTTATGTGTGGAATGAATGATTGTAGCGGTAACCATTGTCCCATGTGGAAATCTCATGAATAGAATCAATATTGTGATATGAGTAATGGTTAAATTGATGTTGATGATGAGAGTACATATGAAATGGAAATGGAAATTGGTGTAAGTAATATAATGAGCTAGGCTACAGATTTATTATAGATTATGGGAAATAATCATGGTTTTTTATTTAGGTTCAATAATTATGTTATATGAATGGAGAAAAATACAAGGACTATAAAGTTTATTTTTTTGTGAAAGATATACAAGATTATGTTGAACTTTTCTGATGTAATGGATACATGATTTAATGACATTGTTATATTATGAAAAATGATATATAAAAATTAATATATTACTGATGTTTAGATAATAATGTGTGGAAAAATATATTTTGTAAATTCATATGTAAATTATATGGTATTGATAGCCTCTGAACTGAGAAAGGATTTGATGAAAAAATAGTCAATGTTATCATTGATGATGATTTAAACATTCTATATTTTAAGAATATATCATGTTTTATTTAGAATAAATAAACATAAATGGTTTCCCAATTTTTATATTGTAACTCAGGTTAGATCCATATATAAAGATAATATACAATGTGGATATTAGACTAGTTGGAATGTGAAAACCATGATATGATTTGTGACATATGGGGGATGAATTTTATGCCCATTTCATGTCATTATTTATAATGTTTTTTATTTTCTTATTTCATAAGTGTCAATAATTTAAGCATTTTACAATATTTTATGTTAAACTATGAGAGATATATTTATGGATCGAGGTATTATTGAAAAGTATAGAAAAAGGATATTCAATGATTAACCTTATTTCTATTTTATCAATAATATTAATTTTAGAAATTATTCCAATGTGTTTTTAGAAAAAAAACGTATATATTTTGTGACAACTCATAATGTTAGTCAAGGCCACGGGTCATGAACCCATGACCAAGGGACAATAAGTGTTTGAGTCCTACCACTGGCCTATGTGATGTCTTGGTTAATATGTATTTTTTAAAACTAAAGAATTTTTTGAATAAATATTAATGAAAAACTGATAGTATTAATTTTTATTATTATAGATTAATGTATCAAGCATATTTATACTAATGTATATCTAGAGAAAAATAGATATACATGTCATTCTTTCAAATGATTTATGATTGGTTAAAATATTATTTTTGTGCTTCAGGAATACAACTTAATATGTCAATATCGATTTCATGAAGTAATTGTTGATTTAGGAATTGATCAATGAATATCAAAACAATGAAATTGTGTTTATAGAAATATATAAATTCATTATATTTACATATATTTTAGTTTAATAATATTATTACTCAACATTTTGAAAATGGAGAAAAAATGGTGTCATATTTAATTATTTTTTTTAACATATGGACATTTAATTTTTCAAAGATATATTGATTTATTTTCTTAAAACATTCATTGATTGTTTACAACTTTTTTATTCATGAACACAATCAATTCATATGATTGTTTATGATTTTCATCCCAGTCCATGTTTTGACTTCCCACCCATGTTCTCCTATGTGGAAACCCATTTATGAGTTACTCTGGGTAACCATTATCGTTCAATAATTCCATTTTCAAATAATGATATAGTGTTCATTTTAGTGATGTGGGTTTCTATTAATGTAACATATATTTATTAAACCATTGATAACCTAGATTAATTTTTAGGTGAAATTCATTTTCAGAGGGGTAGAGTGTAACACACTATGTTTTTGAGAAATAAATTATTTTGTATTAATTAACCTTTTTCATAATTTTTATTTCATGTAATAATGAATATATATTGTGGTGTTTAAAAGAACGAAGTTATTATATCTTTGTACGATATATTATGTTATATTTTATTATTTGATATACTAATATTTTTTTGCAAAACACGCAACAACGACTTGTATTGTGTTCAACGTACCAATGCTTTTCTATGAAAGAACATTTTTCTAATTAATTATGTAAGATGTTTATAACATATCCTTAATAATATTAATATTAACAAACAATTTTTTAATATTAATTATAACGGTTTTATATGAATAATACATAATTATTATACAACTTTTAATATTTCGTAACGTATTTATATATTTTGAAATACAATTTTTTCAAAAGAACTGGTATTTATTTCATTTTATAAAAAATTATAAAACAAATTATAGACACTATTATAAATATAATTTTAATTAATGAAAATAAATTTTTTATAAATTTTTTCAATATTATCATTGGGTAAGGTTTGTAGATTTTTTTTGAGAATATTTATTTTTTGGTGAATATTAAAACAATCGAATTTTAATTGAAAACTAATTTCCATCTAATTTATTGATTGATATAAATGATTATTTTTAGTTCATCTCAAATTAATGAAATATAAAATATAAATATATTTATCCAATTGAGTTATTTGGAATCATTTTTTGTTGAATTTAGTTGTAAAATCATAATGTAAATTTGAATGTTCTATCATTAAAAACCTACTTTCTCACCATGTCTGTGAGATTAACATTAAACATAAATTTTCTGCTTCTCTAAATTAAATTTCTAAAAATGTGAATAAATAGATTTAATCAGTATAATATTTATATTCTTATAAATGAAACCTAATTTCTTCTTAAAAATATTAGTGAAAGTGATTAATATTAATTAAAATGATTAAGGTAAAATTAAGATTCATAAGGGAATAAACCATAATCTTAATTGACCAAATGACATATATATCTATGCATAAACCATTGATTTTACTTATTTTGTCGATAAACACTCTATTATTATTAATTTTTGGTGTATTTATCACTCTTCTAGTTAAAATGTACATACACACAACTTGTTTTAGAAAATTCCATGTGTATCCCCTCCCTCCCATATGAAAGGACATCACATCTCCCCCGTGTTTACACCTATAAAGACACAAAAGTTATTAAAATAAGTATACAATTAAATTTTAAAAATACATTCTATACTCCTTAAATATTATATTTGGGAGGTAATATAATAAAAGGATTCCCATTAGGCAATCTAGAATGTGTTACCCAAGAAGATGTAACATCATTCCTCCAGCTCCTTTCCAATATTATTATTCACTTATAACACAATTATTCTTATTAGATGAATATTTAATAACCTTAGTATCATAAATATTCTTGATATTTTTTTATGATATGTTTTCAACCTACAATTACACACACTTAAAACAAATGGTTAATGAATATACCATTCATTTTTATGGTGAACTACCACCTCATAAAATGAAATTATTTGTTTTTCCTTTAAAACCACTCATGTTTGGGAATTACTGAAGATATTATACTTTTATATGATTTATTTGATATATATTATTTATTTATGCTTCATTAATTAATTTATATAACATAACATCTTTATTTTCATTGTTTGAAAATATGTTAATTTCGTTGGGGGATGTTTGGACTACTCCCACCTTAATGCGATGTGATTCGTTCACACACTATGTTGAATGAATTGAGGAAGTGTTTAATGAACTTATATGATATATATGACATATTAATTATAAATTAAAGATATAATATATTTATATAATCATTTATTTCATTAAATTTATTTAATTCATTATTACAAAACAAAAAATTGAAACCCCATTCATGTATATGTATGACCTGTTTTCTCCATGAATGGTGTATTCCATTACATATTTATATATAATGTAGATTATTATAAATAAATATATATTTATTATAAATGATATTTATATCATTTTTTTCACTCATGAATTCTTGATATAATAATTTAGAAAAAATCTAAACAATTAACACAGATGTGAAAAAGAAAAAAGATACTTCCAAAAGAAAAAATTTAACATTGAATTGTTTATACGAGGTTAATATAAAGTTATAATTAAACTATATATGGTTGTATATATAATTATATGTTTAATTAAAATCTATATTATAATATTATTTATAATGTACAAGAGTTTATTATGAGTATTATGTGATCCATCACATAATGTAAGGGAATTTCAGATCCCTTTTACTTTCGTCAGATTCTTTCCATATTCACCACTCATTTACTTTTTTTAGTGTGTATAATTGATAGGTATGTATTTTATAATTCTTATAATTAAATTTATCGTTTTTAAATAACCATTTTATGATCTTTAATTAATATCTTTTTGTCTCAAAAGTCAACAAATCAGTAATATAATTTGTTCTAATTTTCCTTCTTTGAGACACATTCCATGTTATGCACCTATATTTTTTCATGAGTTTTATATACTATGTATGGAATGTTATATCATTAATATCATTATATTCATAATATTTTATGTTCATGTAATATTATTCATTCCATTTTTCATGATTCCAATTTACCATATTAATATATGTTTATAGCTACAATCTCATCATTTATCATGAATGTTTATGATTATACCCCCATTGATGAAATATTTTGATTTGTAACTAAAGAAAACAAATTAGTTTTCATACATTTTTTATTCAAGTTATATCCAACTAATGGTCCCATTTTCAAAATCATTGGTACATATGATGATAAATAACATTTTTTAAGAATGTCCAACTTTACATCTCTCTTTGGTCAAAAATATGTATTCTTTCATAACAATATTATCAAAAAGGATTGAAAAAATATTTTTCAATTATATTTAACTGATTTTTTAGCCACGAATTATTTATTAAAAAATAATTAAAATGAATATTTTTTCATTTGTTTTCAATGAACTATTCTAAAATTTTAATGATTAAAAAGTAATGTTCATAATATACAGATTTACCAACCATCATTACCATCATTCCCTTGCAGCTTCATTTAAAATATTACAATGTGATTTTTCAATTAATTTTTTTCTTAATATTCTGGAAGTTTTTTTAAAGATCATTTCAATGAAAAATGTTTTCAAACAAGTTTTATTTTTTAAATGTGTTTTAAATGGTTTTTAAAACATCATTTATACGTTTTTATGTGGTTCTTTTCAATGAAACGAATTTCAATGACATTGAAGATTTTTATGTTTTTATATTATTTTTAAATGAAAAGGATTCTAAATTTTATTCATGATTATTTTATAATTATTCCTGGGAAATTTTTTCAAAATTTTTTCAATACTTATTTATATATTTTTAAATTATTTGCAATGAAAAAATAATTCAAATGTTTTACAATATTCTATTATAATTTTTAAGTAGAGTGGTTTTAAAAATTAATTTAGGAATTCATTCAATGTACTAATAGTGGGTTTTATGGAAAATTATTTCTAAAAATAATTTATGTTTCACTATCATTTTCTTAATTAATGAAAATTATTATCCTCATGAAATGTTTTTGATATGATATTTGGAAATTATTTTCCAATATAGATGACATCCCACGGTGTTACAATGTTCTAGGAATGGATAAAGAGGATACCCTAAAATTTAATCATTTAGTGTTTTAGGTTTCAATGTCATGATTTATTTGAATCTCATTTACATTTCACATGTTATATATTTATGAATTCTATTACTTTCCTATGAGATTTATGCTAATTAAAAATGATTTATTCAACATGTTATACTATGATGAAATGATTATAAAATATTCAATTTTCTCAATAGGGTAAGATATTATAAGATATTTATGAATCCAATTTCATTTCATGTGTACTAATATGATCATTATAAAAACAATATTTGATTATTTGTCATGATATGATGAATATTTTCTTATCCTATGGAACATGTATGAATGATTTTATTATTTTATGGTTAGTTACTATATATAAACTCAATTCATTGGGTAATTATTTATTTCTCATGAGATAATGATGGGATTCTAGATGGGGGATTAATACATTATGGGTAGATGAGAAAATATGATCCATGAAAAGTAAAGGACTGTGATTGGGATGATATTGTCTCCCACCCAATAGGTGTATAAACCATGAAGATGGAATATGGGGAATCCTAATCTAGTATGGGAATATAGGAAAACCTGATACACTATGGGATGATGGTTAATCCTGATCTCTTATAAGGAAGTAAAAATTACTGGTAATGGTTTGGATTCCCACCCATTTGGTGTGGTCCACATAAATTTCCCTAAAAAGATATATCGATGCATCATGACTTACAGGGAATGATATTAAATATTTATGTGTACGAAAATATTCTATATCTTACTTGTATATTTTTATTTCATGACATATGGTATTAAATTCATTAAGATTCAAGCCTTATTAATTACTAAACATTATTATTTTATTGATTTTTAAAATATGCATGGTTTTATCATCTAAGGTAATGATAATGTTCTCATAAAATTATGCTTATGTTCATTCTTACATGTCTCCCTTGTTTACCATTACTCAGCATCTGAGCTCACCAGTTCATATGTTTCCTTCCCCATGTTATGAAGATACATTTTTCGTATGATACATATAAGAGGGGTTATTGTCTTGTAGAACCCAGTAGGAAAATATTTAGCTCACTCTTGTACTTGCATTTAAATTTCCATGTTTCCAAATCCTATATACTAACAAAATATTATGGTGTCTATATTTTTTAATATTTTATATATTCTGAAAATATGATCTAATATCTATGGATGTTATAACTGTATTGTTATATAATGTTTTCAGTAATCAAATTTAACAATATAGAAAATTATTTTTATTGAATCAACATAAATATATTAATATGGTGTTCTTTATATTTATTACCAAAAATGAAAAATGAATCATTGTTCTAACATACATTGATTTAACCATATATTCATCCTTACTAAAAAATCAATTACTTGATGTATTAATTATATGTTTCCAGGGATGATTTGAATTAATTTTAATTAGATAATATATACAAGAATTTTATTATTATAATAAGTTATTTCATAATTTAATGGTTTTATTATCAATCAGTATCACATTTACCTCTTAAATGTAATTTAATCTATGACTTCATCCATTGATATTTGGTATACATCACTGTGGATATGATCCAATGATATAATAATTATTACTTATCTAGATGGATTATAATTTTGAGGATTAAATATTGACGAAATAAGTTTTCTTATCCAAGGGATAAGTTATGGTGATGTGATAAATGATTTCATGATCTTATAAAATACATATGAAAGGCTTATGTGATGGATGGTTCCATTATAGCCCACCATCGAATAGGGTAAACATATCTTTTTAGGACCTCAAAAAGAATATGGGTGGTTATCCCAATCCCAAAATACGATACATTATAGTTCATCCCAAGCCAAAAGTTGGTACAAGAGTGGTTATCGTAACCCGGTTATAGGTACATGGGTTGTTAGACCATTCTAAACATATGATTAATTTCTTTGTGTGTAGCATTTCTATATTATTTCTAAAATAATAACTCTAAAACACATTAGTACACTATACATAATCTTATGATAATATTTTTACCTCATGGCTCATGTTCTTTAATTCCTTAATGATTCATGTATTATGAAATATAATGATTTATTACAATACTTAAAATTTCAAATAATGAATTGGTGAATATGTTTTTTCAACGTAAATCTCATGTTCTCTTGTTATTATGAACGCATTATGTTTAAATTTCAATTCCTATCTCCATTATTTTATCTTACTATGAATATATTATAAACCATTATTATGATAATTTTTTCCATGACAAATGATATGTTTTAACTATTATATTCCTTAGAAGGGTTCTTATATTGGATATCATATTGGGATAAATAGTAGACCTTTTATGTAGAAATTATTTGTGTATTAGACAATACATGTATACTAAACTGTCAGGATTATGCCACTGATGATAATGATATGTAATGAATATTTATCAAATAAGATGTAATATTTATATTTCAATACATGGGTGGACTCATTATAAATTATATAAAGGATTAGTTAGTTTGAAAATATATTATTTTCAATTTTTTCTAGGAACCTTTAGAATAATGTTATTAAATAGAGAAAATCCTAAGTTATGATAATGAAAGAATTTTATGTTTTCTTTGAAATTAAATCTATGTTTTTACATTAGAATGTGGATTCATTTATCACAACAATACACCCAGGGTTATAAAATATAAATGCGGAGGATTGGGTATTTACTCGATGGTCACTAGTGTATGATGAGTGGGCCTATTCTTGTAAATTTAGATAAAAAAATCTAGGGATATTAATGTTTTAATTCACATTTTATACATGAAATTTTATGATTTATTTAAATAGTTTATGTCCAATTATGGCCCTGGTTATTCTGAAGGTGAAATTTTTTTAAATGAATCTGTCATTTTTTAGACAACCCATCAATTATTTTTCATGATTATATGGTTTATAAATATGATTCTTGGTTCCCAAAATATGATTTTTTGTTTAATTGATTTTTTGTAATAATAGAAAAGCATAATACCTATAAATTTTTTGAAAATAAAATGATTTCCATCATATAAAATATATTTTTATTAAAATATGAATATATAATATCATATAATTATTATGAATAATTCAGAAACCGTGAATATTTTTGTGCTTCGAAATCAAAAATGGAAGGAATTGTATTCTCATGGTTACATTATGTGAAAATATCAACCTTCATTATGTGGCTATGTCTTCCCACTAGTTACGGTGCAATGTATTAGTAACATGGAAAATATATTTTCAATTCTCCAGTGTGTAGTTTTTGAAATTTTTTCTTTTTTTTAAACTTTGCAAGGAGAAACATACCAATAGTGAGAACATATGAAGAACATGATTAATGATGAAACATTTTACTATATGGAGTGGGTTTAATTTGAAAGATCATTTTTCTATTATATATTTCCTTTTATTATTAATATATTAATAGATATGAATTTTCATTAGCTAAATCTAATGGATAGTGAATCCATTAGTAATTTTAAGGAGAATTGTACATAACCAGTGAGCTACACATCTTTTACTATAATCCATCATGAATATAATATTCATCAATTCATTAATTTATTGAAACAATGTTTCTAATGGGTTTTATGATAACTATTAATCTAATAGTCATGAAAAAACCATTCATTGTGGTATTAAATCTAATGTTTTTATAAGAAAAAAATGGAATTCTATTGGGACGTGCATTTCATTTTGATCAATGACAATTCAGAATGTGAATGGTTGGATGATTTTGAGGCATATTGATCGTCGTTAAATTTTAATGTACTCTCATGATACAATTAGATCCCATGCGTGGAAAATTGTTCCTGACTCACATTATGGATATATATTCCATTCTGGAGCCGTTATCCATTTCAATATTGATGATATTTATATGATATAAAATTTTTGACACATGTGTGAAGATGTTTTCAAATTTATTCATTAAATGCATGAAAATAAAAATACTTTTTCATGAAGTGAAAAAGTGGAAATTAGGGTTCCATGTATGATGAAATTATATTTTTCATGAAGAAAATGAATAGGGTAGTTTGATTTTCAATTGATGAACGATTGTAATTTCATTGTATAGTTAAAAAATATATATGTATAAATGAGTCATTAAATTAAATAATGAATCCAACTAATAGGTTTTTCTGGTCTAGCTCAACCATTATAACTTATGGGTCCCAGTCCTACTATGCATAAGGTAATTAGATCGGTAAATCCCACAAGCAGCCTGATGGGGAATTTATAAACCCATGAGAGAACAAATTATAAGGACCAAAAAAGTTAACTTTGAATGAATAATGGTTGGTTAAATATTCCTTTTGGGCCAAAGAAATTTTTTTATGAAATTTTGAGTGTGTTTTGATCCCCTATATCCAACATTAAGTTGTAGTAGTAGTGTTTGATTAATAATATATGGTCAATACATACCACTAGTTTTATATGGAATGTTCATGGATCTTTCACCGTTTATTAATAATCAGGAACTCAAAAAACATATTTACATTTTATGGAGTTGATGTGGGTTATTCAACTTTCTTAAGAGGCCTTCTTTAGACTCCCAATCTTCAATAGACTCGCACATGATTGAAGAAACTGTTTATAATTTCTATCCATTATTTTGGAAATCCCCATTATTGATTTTGATTGGATGAGGTATTTTGGAATGAACTAAACTCATGCATGAAACCTACATCTTTCATTAATGTGTAGAGTATAGAGAAATATCAACATCTGAATGAATAAAATTATTTATTCGGTAGTTTGAGAATCTTTCAATGATGGGTACAATCGAAATTCAAAAATAGTAGGAGCGTGTGATTCATGGAATGTAGATGAGGAATTTATCTCATATAAAAATGTGACTTGAAACTCAATGTAATATATTTTATAAATTCAAATATCCTTCCATGATTTAAAATATATGCTTAATTGAATATTTTGTATAATTTCCATGTAGAAAGAAACTCATAGATGAGGTGGTTAAAGTCAAAAAAAAGTCACCAATAAATAATAAGAACCCAATGAATATGGTTGTTGATATGGTATGTGAGAGAGATATTTTTTGACAGAAAAACAGAATTCTTGATTTCATCTCAATGGTGAAGGGAGGAGATATCTATCATGTGTTTAGAATATGTGATGAAGAATTATGTGGGAATTCAACATGTAAAAAATAAACGTGAATATATTCATCAAGAACTTTCTTCAATGAAGCCAATCATGAGCATGATACCCAAACAATTATTACGAGTTTTTAAGTAACTATGATTCATTGAACCAGTTATGGAAAACATGATACGTGTATCCCATGTTTGTGTAGACATAGAAATAATAAGACTGTGTACACTTATACAGTATATCTTTATATGAATAAAAATAGTATCACACTCTTTCATGATAAACATGAGGTGACATATTTGATTTTCATTAAGAAATTTTGAGATTTCCTAATACATCAGAAAAGAATACTACGAATAGTGTTCTGATGAATATGGGTGCTTAAGAACAATTGAGTTCTTAATTATTGATGAATGGGGAGTTATTTGACCTAAATAGACAATCTATGTGTAAAATGAAACTAATAATATGTATTCATCCAAGGAAATTAATGTTTAAATTTAAGAATAGTAAATCATCACTTGCATGCGATCATCTTACACTTTAATGGACATTGATAAACCTGACAAAGTATTGAGAAAAACATAATAGTAAAGAAGATAAATATATGTTCGAGGTATTGGATTCTGTGACTCTCATTCATGAAGAATAATAATTTGAAAAATACAATCACACTTTTTATAAGATTTTTAAGTTAAATCATGAGTATTTAATAATGTTATATAATAAATGATTGTGTAAGAATACCATATAATCCTTCTATATATTATAAATACATTAAGAACGTGAATAATTCATGTTGATAATGGGGGTAGGATGGTATTAATATTGGAGTTAGGGGAAAACTAACTCTCACTATTGAATCTAGAGAAATAATTCATTTATGTAGGGACAAATAAAATGTATCTTTTAGTTTGAGCGGAAGTAGATGTATTTAAATTCGACCTGTAGTAATTTAAATTCACATGTTTTATAGTGAATATTTTTTTTCTGGGGAATAACTAGTTAAAATAGGGAGTATTCATTTATTACAACCTTGTTGATACTATGGGATTTTCTCTATCTCTATTATAACTACATAACATGATGTGATATTGAGAGATAAGATTGTGTAGGTCTGGAACCATATAAATTTTAAAAGGGTGAATTAAAAATAAAAGGCATTCAGAAAAAAATCCACTGATATAACATATCCCTCTTTGTGTTTAATCTTGAATTGGTAACTAGAAGTTGTATTATTGTATAAGACACCTCTAATGACCAATGTGACTATTTATGAAGTGAATTCATCTAGAAATGAGTGAGTTACTAAACCTGGATTTTATTGGAAAAATCAAAAGTATATAATGATAATATTGTAATTGAAGATGACGAATTACATTATATTAATTTGAAAACATGTTTTAACTAATTTCAATCAAAATTATATATGTTTCCAAAATTCAATTGATTATGTTTATTATGATAAACCCCAATTAAGCAGTGATTTTGATTCAAAAAATATGGATATTTTCTTTGAATTCAATGAAAAATTTAATAATATCTCTAGAGAATTTTTAAAATGTATAGTTATAATAATTCAAGTATTCAATATTTAAATCTCTATTTTGAAGAACAAGCTGATTCAGGGGAAGAAGAATTGATTTAAAAGGTTTTCATGTTAGAGACTCTCCCAAAAAATGTGAAATAAAAGGATGAAATAATTTATATTTTCAATGAATTATATAACTAATTTTCCATGTAGTTCTAATTTAGTATCATTGGGAAGTTTATCCACGAAATATTTATTGAAGAATCATTCAATGCATATGAAATGTGCCATATTCTTTATATGGATGTCAAATATGATCAATTAGTAGATAAAGCTATAATGCTAAATAATAATAAAAATTCATTGCATGCATCACAAAACTACATGAATTACAAATAATAGACTAAGGGTGATTGGGATATCATGATGAGAATATTTTAGGATGAGAATATATCCCTCAACATGATTTGTTTTGGTGTGGAGATGAAACTGAATAATAAACAATATCCACAAGTTGGAACATCCCATATTTCTTAAAAAATATATTTTTTACTATTGATTTCGTTAATAATAAAAAACAGAAGTATATAATGTGATCATTATCAAATCATATGTAACCATATTCCAAGGGGAAGGTGTCCCAAAACCTAGAAACAGTTTTTGTAGAGACAATATTTTAATTTCAAATAAGGATTCTAAGGAAAACACTATGAAATTATGGATGGTTAAAAAATATTGCAAAACCGAGAACATCAATGGTGGATGTGAAATGAATCATAAATATATGTTCTTAAATATCTGTACCATGTATTTATTATTACAATTATAAAAAACAAGGATCACAATATATGAAATCTAAATAGACCACACCAAAATAAAATAAAATATAGATCATATTCTATTATTGGTTTTGTTGGAGGATTATTCATATGGAATAATAATTTTTGCATAACATGTCAATTATTGAAAAAACATAAGGACTGAATTTATGGGGTTTAAGGATTATGTGGAGATAATACATGAACCATAGAATCCAAATATGCAAGAAAACATTGTTGATATGTAAACCTCGGGCTAAAAAAATAATAAGACAATTATATAAACTACAGCTTGGAAAAACAAAAATATATCATCTCTTGAATATATTAGGTAATGAAATATTTTAATAAAACACTCCTCCGATGAAAAATAATGTTATTTTTATTGATGTTCAACTATAAAATGAGTCTAGAAATAATAAAAATTAAGATGGAATGGCTATTTTTTGTATTTTTATATAGTTTTATGAAATGTATTGACACAAAGCCTATTATTTACTGTATAACAATTCATTTCAAAAAATATGTCTTAATCAAGTGGAATACATGGTTAAGATTTTATAACTTGTTTTCATTGAAATAATATTAAAACCTATAATATTTTTAAAATTCCTATTAAAAAAAACATGAACACTTCAAGGAAATTTATAATAAATGAAAGAATATGGGTCACATAGTTGAGAAATTCGTGAGAATTACCATATGATATTCCAAATGCTTAAAAAATGAGAGGCCTCAGCATAAAATTTTATTAATTAATACTAATATACTGACATTGGTATAAACGAATAGAATAGATTGAGAGAAATATCATAGTCTAAATATTTTTTATATGATGACAAGAAGTCCCTAATTATTCCCTATCTTATATATGAATTTTTACTATGATAAAAGTTATTGATGGATATAAATTAATCCCTTGAGGAGATAATATATGAGATTCAGATATTAATTTATCATGATTTTGTGGATGTGAATGTTTTAAACAAATTTATAAAATGTAATATAGGGTATTCCAGTCACAATTTAATGAACCATTCATATTTGAATTATTCATATCAGTTATGGGGATGTTCTTATTTTATAACAAAATTTGAAAATAATGGATCATTCTATTTAAACAAGAACATTCTGATGTGTTTTCTGATATTTGTGTAGGTTTTTTATTTTCATTGATAAATCTTATTAATCATAACATGTTAAATGAGTATTGAAAATTTCGGAGGGTGATTTCACATGAATAGGATTTTTATTGACATTATTGATTACGCTATACAATTCTATATAGATCAGTACATCAATTCGAACAATTGGTAATATAATTGAACAAATAAATGTTATTTTTTAGGAAGACAATTTTATATTTTTTCTCCCTCAAAAATTTTCAGGAAATAACTTTCAATCGGAGGTGAACATGTTTTTTATGAATCCCACACATATCCTTTTGATTTTTTTTTCCAATATGTGGAGAAATTTTTTAGGAATCATATTGAATATCACAATTTTTTATATAGAGTTATTAAAAACAAAATACAATAGTGGATATTTTAGGGAAATTTTTTCATTTGTTTTAAATGATATTTCAATATGGGTTTCTTCAATTGATGATGATAAGTGATGTTGACAATAGAATTATTAGTGTATCACTTGACAGTATTTTATGTCATTCATAACAAATTTTTATGAGAAAAACTTCTAGAATTGGATGTCATTGTTTAGAAAAATTTTATGTCAAATGTGAAAACTTTTGATGTGGTCATAAATAATTAAAACTTGTGATAATATGTTTTCACATTTCTAAAATATGTGAAAGACCATGGAAATACTTATTTTCATGAATTCATGAAGAGAAAATTACAGTTTCCAAGAAATAACAAAATAAAAATAATTTATTAGTTTTTTAAATAATGTTGGATTGTAATTTCATATGATACATATAATATTTCTGTTTATAAAGGAATCCTCTTATAGAAAATTATGCCAAAGTAAATGCCCGACCAGGTCAGCATGAACATAGACACCTATGGGACCATGGTCTACCACACCCAAGGTATCTATCCAGGGATATCCCACTAACTACATAATGTGGATAATATAAGCCCGTGAAAGGCCCAGGTATAATTATCCCAATGATCATTTTCTAATGCCATGTAGGATTGCCTAATTTGGTCGCTATGATGAAAAAAACTGTTTGAAGATGTCAGAAAGTTATGATCATCTATGGAAAGCATGATTTTAGATTGGAAACATTTGAGTAATAAACCATGACTAATTCATACCAACAACTAGATGATAGAAGCATGAAGATCACACACTATTCCTCCATTATCAAATAGAATTATAGTATTGTGGCCATCCGATGGACATGTGATTCTATTAATCATACTGAGTGATATTCATTGACCTCCAAATCATTAAGTGAACAAAAAAACTCATGGAAACAAATAATTGTTTGGAATTTTATTCCAACCATATTCAGTTACTGTGATGATGGAAAGGTATATTATGTTGATCAAATCTTTTCAATGAAATTTATATCATGAATTTACGTGAGTAGTTTGAATAAAGGGATTATATTGAATGAAAATATGGTTATAGCGATCTTTTCAAGAATCATCTATTGATAGATGCATTCAAGATTCAAAAAATATCATGATTGTTTGATTCATATAATTCAGATGAGTCATTCCTCACATAAGATGAGGAAACACAAAAAATAATGTAATATATCTTTAAAGATTAGATATATCATAGATTCATTAATTATTAATGTAATTGAATATTTTCTATAATTACTATAATTAATAAAAATAATACATGATTTGGTTCACATAAAGTGGGTTTTCTTATAAATAACTAGAATCCAATGTATAAGGGATATTATTTTTGTATTTGAAAGAGATATATTTTTGTAGTGAATAATAAAAATGTGAGAAACTCTTGTACAAAAAGAGAATATATATCCATGATGATTATATCTTGAATGAAGGTGGATAATAAAGGTGTTAATCATGTGAAAAAATGAATAGATTCATAGTGAACTAAGATTCGTAATTACATTCAGAAGTGTGAGACCCTCATATTCAATATGTTTTGTGAGAGAATATAGATTCTATAATCCATTTTGTGATAGCCCAATTCAATTTTACTAAGTATTCATTAACATATACACCACATGACTATTTATACATAATCCCTAAGTCTTCTGAAGAATATGAACAATGTGAAACTATTTCGCGATGGACTTAAGGTTTCATGTTTTGTTTCATGATGATAGGCTGAGGGACAGTTTAAATTTGTAAAGAAAACTGTGAAAATATTGTGCATGTATATGTCTTCCCATGAACGTTCTATATCTTATGAATTGATGAAAATATATCCATTTAGGCTAAATATATTTATTGGTGTGAGATTGTTTAAGGAAACAATGAATAAATAAAATTTCATAAATGTCCACGCATGTCTATGTTGATTCATAATAAATGAGAACATGAACGTGATCATATTACACATGAATAAAAACAAATATACACAAAACATAACTGATAAAACCATAATAATGATGAAGATAAATATATGTTATATTTTTAACAATACATGCATGTCATACATGAACAAGAATTGTTTGGAAATGAACAGTTGACTTATTAGTGGCTATTAGAGATACATTAAGATTATTTCATCTAGTCAAGTCCTATAGTATCAAGGATGAATATTATAGAATCATCACTAAATGGATAAATAATTAAATAGAGGTTAATCCTTTTAATTTGTGTTGGGAGAAGGTAATGTTTTCCAATAGGATCCAGGTGAAAATGGAATCACTCAGTTGGATTCGGAGTAATAAGCATTTTGGGTAGAACCAAAAGAAAAAATGTATCATTGTTAGAGTTGATGTATAATTCATATAGTAGAAGGATAATTAAATTAAATTCACATTTTTGATAGTTAAGATTCTATTCCATTGAGGAATAACTAGTTTCAACCAGAAGAATGATTTTTTATGAAGCAATTAAATATCATTGCATGAAATCTCTATATTACTACTAAATCATAAATGTTATATTTAGTGATAATTTTGATTGCATAAAAATCATTCAAAATATGAATATTAAAAGTTTATAATAAATTTAGTTCATAAAATAAAAATACCTATTCAAACATCCCATCTCAGTGGTCAATCTATCATAAGCCACTAAAAATTCAAAGGATATATTAAAAATTAAAATCTTGGAGGGAAAATATATGTTTTTATTTCTTCTCAATGTGTGTAAAGAATCATAGAAGAAAATATCTTAAGGATTCTAATAAATAATTGAAATTTATAATATAATATCATTGTAAAATTAAATAACTATGTGATAAAAATGAGTCATATAATTTTGTAAACATATAGAATTCCCTATATAATGAACCGCACATTCTATAAATTTTCAAATATATGGAGTATAGACATTATGTTAACTAGTTCAATATGATAATGGTAAATAAAAATGATGGTTCTTAGTATCCTCTTAAACCTAGAGATAAATGGAAATCTCAGGTGACCACTAAACCATATGTGTGATATAAAAATGTTGTAATGACCAGAATACATATTATCAACTACAAAGCAGCTAGTTTTTTATTTGATTCATGATTTACCCACTCATTTACATATAACATATTTTCTATGGGTATTAAATTACCACATCAGAAATAAGATATATTATGTGCAATGAAGACCCGTAATGGAACTGTTATCACATCCCAGGTCTTTGATTCTTGCCTTATGGTTGTTTTTCTAATTACATATTTTGAAAATATTTTAATTCTCCATATAGTTGAATTTTATGTTTTCTATAATGGATTTTTTTAATTATATAAATCCCACATCATTTTTAATGTAATGAATGTCACATATAATATTCTAATCTAATGTAAGATTTTTTTCATTTTAATCATAAAAAATAACATCAAAGAAAAATTATATCCTTTCTATGGATATTTATTATTATTAAATGTGTAAAATTTTGTAAATTGTTTTTTGGTAATTAGGGACCCCTATTGTTTATCTTTAATTTGTTATAGATCATGTTTTTTTGTTTCAGGTAGAAAATTGACTTTTTTTTGAAAATTTCTTGGATGTTAACTGTAGCTGCATAGTTTTCCCCAAATTGTGCACCCACCAAGTGAAAACCATGATACCCTAGATACTGGGAATTTCAAAAATTGTTGAATGTTTTGGGAAAAGATGCTCCCAACTACGATAAACCAGGAACCCCATTGGAGGGGTGAATAGTTATGGTGCATAATTTTATCTAATTGTGAATCAATACCCAGCAATCTATAGAAATGGTAATATTAATTCTGAAGAAAAAATTAAAATTCCTCATATCCCACTTGGATAACATGTATAACCCAATATCGATATATATTAAATTATTAGGTGTTGGTAGTGCTCAGGAACACCTGTTGACACATAAAAAATCCTTGATAAGAAGGTCAAATCATCATAATTTTCATTCTATCCTTCTCTGGTATATGTTCCATATATCATTACTTCTCTCATTCTCTCCATTTCATTCCTACAAATGGTTTTTAAATCACAATTTCATTGATGGATCTAAACTCAATTGATTTAGATCTTGAATCTTGGTTTGATTACTTGATCTCTATTGTCCTCATTCATTTTTAGAAAATCATGTGGAGTGTTTTCAATCATAATTCTATGGATAAATGTATCTAGTTCAATGGAGAAATATAAATTAATAAAATCATTATTTTCATCTTTTGATATAAATTTATTTCAATTGATTTATGTAATCCAAAATTTATAAGAATTGGAATTGAAAATATTTTTAATATAGATTTTTAGAACCCCCTCCCCAAATTCTAATAGAATAATAATTTTAGAGTGGTTTTAAATTGATGGAATTTATTGATTGATCATTGAATTTATTTTTAAAATTTGAAAATATATATTTGATAAAACCTATGAATGGGTTTACTTTTCAATTGCATGAAATCGGGAAAAACCATGTTTTCGTACTGAAATTGATTTGGAATATTTAACTGTGAAATTGGGAACAAAATTATAATTTTTTATTTTTTTTCAAATGAAATTAATTGTATAGTATTGATTGAATGACTAATAAATGATGTTCATGGGTATTTTGTGGATTTTAGGGGAAAAGCATGTTATGATGGAAATTATATATAAATAAATTGACAACAAAAAAATTTAATATAAAACTAGTTTTTAAGATCATATCCCTTATGGGATATTGTTGTGTAATATTTGACATTACAAATAGGAACATGAGTACACATGTCTGTGATCACTGATTTGAGTGTGTGAGGATCATAAGATCAAGAACTATCAAACTGTAGGGAAGATGACCTTGTTTATTTTTTTAAGTACATTGATATATTTGTAAGTTCGTGAATATTTTTTTTCTAATTCCATTTGATTTATATAAACTATTTTATATGATATTTTTATTATGAATTTTTTTGATATTTTTTCTATCATTTAAAATAAGAAATATTTTGTTTTAAATATGCAATTGTACTATCATTTTGTCTTTAAATAAAATTGAAATCATGATTGGTTGATGTTTATGGAATCTAATTAATGAATACATAGTGAGGTTCTAATAATATTATTTACTCACTCTATAAATTTCAGAACATGGAATATTTAAATTTTCTTCTTCCATGTCATTGATGATAGAAAGCACCTCTTAGAGGATGTTGATATTCAAGATCATTTGGTCTTCAAGTGATGATTACTTTTGGTTGATTGGGATTATCATTCATGATTCTAAGTACATTGATGATGTTCTATTTTTTGATATAAATATTTTTTTTATTGTATGATCTATCTATATAGAGTTATATAAGGCTAATATGTATAATTATATTTTTCTAATTTTTGAAAAAATAGTTCATTATTTAATTTTTTATTATAAAATGTAATAGTTTTAAGCCTTTTGGGATCAATATTTCCCTTCAGGTTATGTTGGGATAGGCTCATGTACCTGTGTACAATGGTATATTGTTCGGTTCATGAAAAATTGGTATCAAAGTTGCATATTGATAATATATCCATTATTTTAGTATATTAATGATATATCATGTGAGGGCATTAGAGATAGTTATGAATGAGTTCCAAGACAGATCTCATAGTAATGAGACATAAGTGACCATAGATTTTTTGGTAATGGAATATTAATAATTAATGTCTTTCAAAAAAATTTATTTTGATAGTTAAATCCAAATCCTGATATCTTACATAAATAGATTTTTTTACCTATTTCTGTTTTTTGAGTCATTGATCTGAGTATCCTTATGATGTCTTCAATATTGTTTCATGATGTTGGGTAGAAATATGCCTGTGAAAAACTGTGTGAATTTGATCAAATATGAGGCCACTAATGAAGAATAGTTATTGAAATATTTCATGGACCAGAACCTCTTTGAGATTCTTGTGCATGGTTTCCTAGTTCTATGACATAAACCAACACACTTTTTCATTTAGGATCTGGTTTTGGACCTCCATAGTGCTGAATTTTTAAATAATGATAGACAATTAATTTTCCATAATCCCACATAATTATATGGATATAATAATATCCAAGTTGTTTAGGATTTATTGAGTATGATAGAGATTAAATTTGTGTTCTTAGAGGTTCTTGATTTTATCAGGTGGAAATGTACCACCATTACACAAGAGGGACTGAGGATGAGATTAGGGGACTCAATGGATATATAAAATATGAAAGAAGGTTTATATTGGATGAGAATTAAATATTTTTTAAAACTAATATTTTTTTTTCACAGTGTATAGTATTGGCTAAAGCTAGGGAGTTTTTAAAACATGAGTGTGATAACATCCCTGTCAATGAGTATGTGAATCACTTTTCTGATAGTTTTTAGTTCTCTAATAATATTTTATAGAAGAATTATATAAAGGCTCAATTATTTGAGATATTAATTAAATATTAAATTATTTCACATTTTTTCTTTTATAAATTTATCTTCTTATATTGTGTTGTCGTGTAGGGAGTTTCTGGATGAACTGGATCTACCTAGGAATTCAAGGTTAACGATAGTTACTCTTCTCCTATTAGTAGTTACGTGAGTATAATTAATGTAAAAACGTATGAGAGATGAGTCTCATTATAGTTGTATATAGAAGGATTCCTAAATACATCCAAAATTTCCTAGAAGCGACCCGTTAACTTTTTTCCATCGTGACAAGACTATGCACTCAAAATGAGTTTTCAGTTTGGCACCCAAGATATGTTGTTCTTGAAGACACTCATTTAACTTTTAGAATTTATATGATATATTTTTTATGTACATAGATGAATGGGATCTTTAAAAACTAAATTTAATGTGTTGAAATAAAATTCTTTAAGATCTAATGGGTTCCATCTACTGGAATCCAAAATGAAGCTTTTCATAGAGTATAAGAATTTTAAAATTATTTTGATAATCATCCATTGAATATGAGAGGTACCATCACCATTACATCATCTTTTGTGGCTAATTTATTTGGTATTATTGAATATCATTCATTTATATAAAACTACACTGTCATCCTCTTAATGTTTCATCTAGATTTATGAGCTTAAATGTTATGGTACTAATCCCCTTGGGAAAAAGATAATGCATTGTATCCATTGTATTACATGTTTTTTCTCATTAATAGATATTAATCATAACAAGGAATTTTTTATTATCTGCATAAAACCACATTATGTCATTTTACAAATGGATTAAATGTATAAACATAAAACCCAAATTGATTTTTATCTCCACCGTGTCTCCTTTGCTGCACCTGATTGGGTGTTTTATAAATTTATGGATATTGGGATCCTAGGTTGAGTGGTACTAGACCCTCTTTTCTAGAGACATGTTAGGTAATATCAGTGTTTTTTATCTAGAGTGGTAATATTTAATGATGATCTCCCTAAAATTTTCAATGATCATTCTGATGTGTTTCATTCTATCTTCACAAGTCATTCGTAGATAATAGTGGTAGATTTATATATTTATTTTTTTCCTAGTACATAACTTGTATAAATTATTTATTACCATTTGGAACCAGTTGAAATGAAATAGTTGATGTTTTAGGGGGATGAAATCTTAGAAAAAAGTATTATATACATAATTGTTCCACCTTGGATGGAACCTATTCTCTTTTCTGTAAAATATTATAGAAATCACCATCTATGGATTAATTTATAAAAACATAATCAAGTTATTGTATAGAAAGAGTATCATTTCCCATTTATTGATGACCAGTTTTACTAGTTAAAATGGTCAAAGATGTTCTCTAGGATTGATCAATGATCTGATTACCATCATTTTATTTCAAATGAATCTTATTTTCAAAAAATATCTTTTGGTGTAATTAAGGAAATTACGAATAAATTATCATTCCCTTCCTTCTAAAAAATGTAAATATAATATTAAGGACATTGATGAAAATGGCCTTCCATAATTATCATGATATGTCCATGTTTCACCATGTGGATGACATCCTTGTTTAATATATGTTCATGGAGGATCATGTGTGTAATTTTGGATAAGTTATGTAATTTTGGAGTAATCATTGAATTTATCCCAAGATATCAAAATGAGATTTCTGGAATTGGGATGTTAATATATTTGGAGACATGGTGTGATAACAAGGTATCTCAGTTGATCCATCAAATATGAATTCTTTTATGGCATGGGAAAAATAACATAATGTTTTAAGGATTTTCAGAATCTCGGTTTTAGATTGATAATTTTCTGTCTATTTAATTGATTTCATGAACATTTCTTCATCAATGACCTCTCAAAATCTAATGGTATTGATATTTTCATGGGATTAAAAAGAAAATTTATTTTTTATATGAAGAATATTTCTAATTTTTTGATGGTGATGATGCTTCCATAAATCAGGATGGGATATGTGGCCTTATGTGATGTATCATGTTAAGGTTTAGGTTGTGTTCTTTTGCAGGGTGATCATAAATTAAAAAATAGAACTCGATAGAATATGCCACATGAAATTAACTATAAACATATGAACTTCAAATCACATATGTGATGTATGATATTAAGATTTGGAGGAATCACATTTTTATAGAATCTTTTACCATGTATTTTGACCACAATATCAAGTGTTATATCTTTTCAAAACGATATATTAATCTCCGCTTGAGTATTTGGGTAGTCTTCCTATAATGTTTGAAATTTTACATTACCTATACCCTATAAAATGGAATAAAATCATTGATTCCTTTTGTATTAAACATCCAATATAGGACATGAATGATTCATCAAAAGCTGGGAACGTTATGGTTCTTATTTCAAACTATAATTTAAGAGTGCTGGAAATAAGAACCCAGGTTATCTTAACTATCCTACAACTAGAATAAAATCTTTACATGATCATTATACTTAATTAGTAGCTTCATGATGAGTAGGGTGGAAATAAAGACACTATTTATGGTGTGGAGAAAAATATTGATTGTTCTCTCTAAATTGAGTATATACTATGTTTTTAGGGTTGACATTATTCTTTTTATTCTTTGGGGAAAAATATGATGGGGTAATTCCATAATTCCCAATGGGATGTGCACCAAGGGACCGAAAATCAATTTAATGGATTACAATGATGATTCTAGTGTCCATACATGTGTAGAGACATTTCTAACCTTGTTTCTCTCACTTATATATTCCAATAGTTCAAGGCTGGTCGTCATATACCTTCAGGTACACTTCATCCAATTTCAATTCATTCTTGGAGTTGTGATGATATTTATACGGACATCGTTGTTTTATTTCTAAATACCTAGATAAATAATAATTGGTTATGATTTGTGATCAATGGGAAGAAACAATTAGCTCACATTATATCCATTCATTATAAAACCATAGTAAGGGAGATTGTAAATCTTTATGTGAGAAAGAATTTAATTTTTCATGGACTTTAATCTACTATAATATCTGATAGAATTCTATCTTTTAATTATCACATTTAGAGGGACATCCATGAGGCATAGGGATATCAGGTTCCATTGAGAATGAAATAAAAACAGCAGATAGACTGATATATAGATAGGGCTATAAAGACACTTAAGGATATTCTTTATACACGAATAGTAATTTTTTTCTGGATATTGGGATAACCATTTGTGAATATTTGAGTTTTCCTATAATAATAGGTAGCAGTCTAAAATTTGGATGGATCCCCTAGAGACCTTGTATGGTTGGACTTGAAAACATTTATAGTGTTGGTCATAGATTGTTGAATATTCCTTATTTTTACGAATAATGGTCTAATTAATGATATCAAATATTCAATTGACTCTATATAGGATATTGAAACATAAATCTGGAAAAAATCATATGTTGATTAACAGCATAGACAATTTGAGTATTCAGTTAGTGAAAAAGTGTTCATGAATGATTCACCATGTATCCATCATGATGGATTGGGTGGATAGGGAATCATTCACCTAATTTCATAGGGCCGTTTTAGGTTGTTGAGATGGTGGGGAATTTGATCCATGTATCTCATTTATTGATATATCTTTATGATCCATCTCATCTTATGAGATGTTCTGTTATTAAACTTCAGAATTATTTATCCATGATTGAGCATGTTTTCATTATATTTTACTCTGAGACAAAGGTATATCATCGTAGTAATATACCTTTAGTTCTAGTTCTATGGCATAGTTGTTCTAACAATAAATATAAATGGGAGAGTGAGGCACTAATGAGAGAGCACTGACCTCATCCTATTTATATGGATACATCTTTATAAGATATTTGGGAAAATATTCTTTCTATGGCGGGGAGTTCCGAAAATCCTATTACTGTGATTAGGTATTCCTTGTTCCCTCTTTATGATCATTCCATACATTGGGGTTTTCTTTAGTTTTTAAGGTCAAACGTTGATTATTTTTTTTATTTTCTCAGCTATGGATGGGTGGAGTATGATTTTCCCAAATTTTGGTCCCATCTAGTATAAATAATATAACCATGGATAGTGGGGGTTTTCCTGATTGGGACGTGTTTTCAAAAAATTCACCAACCTAGTATAAATTTTTCACCCCATTAAAAGGGCACATTGTTATAATATATTGTTTTTCTAACCATGCTGCTTTCCCATCTAACTGTGCAGATGATAATTTCAATTTCAAAAAAATATTTTAAATAATTACAAACCCCCTTGTAAACATACACATGACACTAACTCAAGATATATTAAATTTATAGATATTTTAGGCTCTCAATGACCAAATTTTCCTACACCAATCACATTCTTACAGGGATCAAACTGTGTCAGTTTTCATTCAATCCTTATAAGGTATGTGTTTCTCCTCTAGATTATTCTCTATCCCCATATATTTATGTCCCATTTATGGTTAGTTAGAGAATCACATGGTTTGTGGATCTAATCTAATTGATTTGGATATTGAATCTTGGATTTATTTCTTGATCTTTTGTTTTTCATTTGTTTTTTTCTTTATCCTACGGTGTGTTTTTATTTGTGATTCAATGAATATAGATAGTTGGATATTTTATGATCTTTCATTTAATAAACATTTTAATTTATGGGATTTTATTTCATTTCATTTATGTTTATTTATGAAAACTCTATTGGATTCCAATTTTAATTAAAATTCATTTGGCATTTATTCCAATTAAAACTCCCTATCCCCATGGAATTGGATTTTTTTGTGTTTTTAAAACTGATGAAATTGGAGAAATGATTTATAAATTTCTTATAAAAAAATTTCTCAAATTGTATTAAAAAGGATTGGTTTTATATTAAAAATGTATGAAATCATTAAAAATAAAAATTTAGGTATTGAAATTGATCTAGAATAATGATATTGGAATTTATAAAACTTGGTTTTTAAATGATGTTATTATTTGAAATGAATTGATATTTTTGGATGATAGATTGGGAAAATAAGTAATTGGTTAGTTAGAGTTTTATTTTGGAGAGGAACACTAAGATGATAATTCCCTATAAATGAATTGATGTTGAAAACTATAAAAAATTCATTCAAGAGGATCGTATCCCCTATTGGATAATGTTGAATTGTGTTCTGCCTGAGCCTTTGGGATGTGTGTACACATTTCCATAATCATTTCTTTGATAGTATGATGATCATAGTAAAAAGAATCATTGTAACATATGTAATTTTTCTATGATACATTTTTTTATTACATAGATAGATGTTCAATTTTTTGTGAGCTGCTATATACATGAAACTTTTTTTATATATTTTTTATATAAAATTTCTTTTCATTCATTGTTTAGAAGGATTCAATCATTTAAATTATTTAATGATTTGTTTTTAATTTAAAATCATTCGTTCATTCTTATTTATTAGAAATTAAAATACTGAAATGGTTTACATTCATGGAATCTTATTATGGAACACTTAGTGAGCCCCTACTATCTTTTATAGATCACAAACAACATTTTCCTTCGGGTGTTTTTAGATTTTATGCTACCATGTATGAGAAATGTAAAAGTAACACATAGAGGAGGTGGGAATTCTTAATCTTTTTGGATGTCTTAGATTATCTTATCAGATATTAAGTACTTTTATAATGTACTATTGGGTGTTTCATATACATATTTTGTTTCTATTTCTATCTATCTATGTTGTTTTTTAAGTTAGAAAAGTTATCTTTAGCTCCCACATTGTTTGGACAAATATTTCACTATTTTATATTATATTGTTTTAGACATTGGTTGACAACCCTTGTATATCTGGAACACCCTTCATGATTTGTGAGGAATGGATCTTGTATCATAGTAATAGGAATTATGGGAAAGTTCATGAAAAGTGTTATCAAATTTGCATGTTGAGCATCCTCCACTGATTTAAGTATGTAGTTGGTAGATCATGTTGGGACTTAAGTGGTAGTTATAAGTTACTACATTCCCATATCTCATCATAATTAAATTAAGTCACCATGGGTGGTTTGGGAAATTCATATTGATGATTAATTATATTAATTAACCATGAGGATACTGCTGATGAACTTTAGTGAGTGAATCATCTAGTATATTAGAATCTCATTATGATTATTTTTCATGAGGTCTTAGCTCTAAGACATATCCTTGTACTTGTTCTAATTTATAATCCATCTGTGGAACATCCAATTGATAAATTCTGAAATTATTATCATAATTTCCTTTTTATTAGAAACCAACATTCCAAGTCTCTAATAATCCTCAATAGGATCAGGATTGGGTGAGAATGATATATTTTCTGGTTGACTTCATGAAGATTCCTAATTTGAGAAGCAAGAAATATTCCTCCTTCAAGATAAAAGTGACTATAAGGATTTGGTTATAATCAATGGTTATGGAAAATAAGAAAGAAAATTTAGATAGATATTACATTAAATCGTGTTTCAATAAATATTTCTATCTGGAGTCTACGGTGTTGGCTAAGGATTTGGATATTTTTCAAACTAAAGAAGGATGATAAAAGGTTGATTGAGTTTATGAATCAATCTGCTATGATTATTCATTTTTTCCTAATATTATTTCAAAATAGACTATGATGGATAAATTTTTTAAATTGGACTTTAATTGGTTTTTATTATATTTTTCCTCAAAAGATATTCTTTAATATTGAAATGGTTGATAGGGTGTTAGTGGTTGATCTCAATCTGGATGGCTTTCCATGGTTTATGGGATTAAATTTTTATCCAAATGGCAGTTTTAGGATTTCAATTAAAGGAAAAAAGAAGTGTGGAGAGTCTCATGGTGGATCTTGGTAGTAGGGTTCTTCTGTATGACTTTTAGTTGCTGGAATAGGTCCTTCAACATTCTTCTTGTGTGGAAATCCATGTAACTTAAAATATCATTACACTACGACACATACGATATGCGGCTCTTGTAGACACCTATGTCACCTGAAAAGGATATATTATATCATTTATACTCCTCATATGGAATTAGATCATCAAATAATATATTTAATATGGTTTAATAATATGATTCATGATCTAAGGGATTCCATCCAGATTTAATGGGAATGCTGCTTCTTCACGTAGTGGAATAATCTCCTTTTGAAGCCGATATAGGTCCATCAACTGTGATGGGTACCATCCATATAACATCATATTTAGTGAATTATTTATTTGATACATGTTCATCTCATTCATTTTTATCAAACCCTAATTTTATCCTTATAAATATTCTTATAAATATTTTATAATATGTTATGGATATTACTATGCCCCACAGGATGAGTAGATAAAAGGTTCTTCATTGTATTTCTTCGTATTTCACATTATCATAGATATATCTTAAATGGGACTTTTGGGATTTCGAAATGAAATCTTTGATTTTATTTTTGGTATTTATTCAAATATTTGTGACAAATACCAATCTGGTCTTTATTTCCACTGAGTATCCTCTTATGCGACTGATGGGGTGTGTCATATCATTTAGGGAGAGTGGTACCTGAGGGTGGGTAGATATAGACCCTATTATCTAGAGTTTGGGAAAGTAAGGATAGTTTATTCTTGATCTGGATAAGAATCATTTCAGTGATCATCTCGATCTAGTTTTTATCAATTTTCCTAATATTTCTCCTAATGAATTCATAGTAAATTACTAGTAATATTTATAGTGTTCTCTATGGATTTAGTTCTTCGTACTCAACCGGTATCTACTCATTCTTACCATATAGAACTAGATGAAATGAAAGAGTTTATGGTTATGTTGGAAAAGCAAATATAGAAAGGATTTATATACTCGACTGTGTCACCATGTGCAGTGACTATTCACTTATAAATGAAAGATGATGGAACACTTCACCTATAATATGATTACATAAAAGTCAACCAATTTATTAGAAATAAAATATAATCATAAGAATAGATTTATAATATATTTGAATGTTGGGAGGGGTGAAGTGGATCTCAAATATTAATAAAAGATCTTGATACCACCAGTTGAATTTAAATAATCTAACTTATATAATATTACCATTCAATATAGGTATGAAAATAATGATTCCCTTTTAAGGTCATTTGGTCTAAAAAATGATTTTATAATCATTATTCTTTTAATGAACATGATCTTTTATGAGTACCTTGATACGACTGTGATGGTCTGGGTGGATGAAATACGAGTTTACACTATATCCACTGAATATATTGTGTTTAATTTGTGATTAGTTTTGGGATTATTGAATAATAAATGCATTTATGTCATGCTATCCGAATGCGATTTTCTGATTCAAAAAGAGGTGTACCTGGGACACATCGAATTAGAACATGGTTTCCCAGTTGATCATGAGTAGGTGAAAGATGTTTTAAAAAAGGAGAAACCACATAATGTTTTCACTATTTAGATATTATTTAGTTTAGTTGGTTGTTGTCTCTAATTCATAATCGTTTTATCAATGATGGATTCTCCATTGATTTCTATCACTTGGGAAGGGGTAATGTTTTTGTGGGATAATAATTCTATAGTTATTTGGCTGTGATAAAGCATATTTTCACTTCTATGCATGTGTTAACTCTTCTAGATCCTAGGTAGGGATATGTTGTCTTCTAAGATGTGTCGGGTGAGATTTTGGGAAGTTTTCATTTGGTGTGTGATATTTTATATTCCTTTAAATCTCATAAACATAGTTCATACAAAAATAATTATCTGAACCATAACATTAAAATTATAGTCAGGATGTATTCATGTATAAGTTGGTGACATATTCCTTTCAAAGGATGGATTACCATGTATTCGAATCACATTATATTGATTTGTATCTACTCAAAAAAATAATGGAATCTCCACCATATTTTTTGGGTCACGTACCTTATTTTCTATCTGTTGACATGGACTATACCATGTGGAACGGTAATTTCATCACTATATAATTCCGAACAAACATTTTGATCCATTCTAAGAAGGAATCACAAAAACTGTTGAACTAGATTTCCCTTTGTTCAATGTTTCATTTATTAGTCATAGAAATAGAGAATGAGGTTTTCTAGGATTGCTTACAATTTACTACATCTCTTCCCATGATGATTTATATGCAGAAAAATCATGATGATGGATTTATCATAATTAAAGACTCTCTTTATGTTGTTGAGACCGTTCCTGAGTGGTAACCCCCCATAGAGTGTATATTATGTTTTGAATGTTATTCAGACATGTTGTTATTTATAAGTGATGTTGTGTTGTGGGATTTCTATAATTACCAATATGATATGATAAAAATTACAAAAAATTAATTTTTTTACAAGATAAAATTATTATTTTTGTCAATGAATGAGGAGAGAAAAATATTACTTTTCATTACATTTTTTTATATTCCACAATTTCATGTTCAAGTAACAGTGGCCTTGGTATTTTCATTACTCAATTATAGTGTCTACTGATAGGTGGGATAAGTTATTTATTGATTTATTAGTTCAATATTCATTTACCTAGTAAAGGAATAATTTGATATAGGTTGTGATAGATATGATGACCTCTTTAGATCACATCATACCCATTCATCCTACAAAAAATGTGTAGGATATGGAAAATATCAATATGAGAATGATTTCTCATTTTAATAGAGTTTTATATTCTATTTTCTCTAATATAGATCCCATTTTTTACATCTTTTTTTCTAGTGACCTCTAGGTGGAATTGGGATCCTATATTCATTTGAGTTTAGAATATTTTATGTTGAAGGATGGCTATGTAGAGAGAGCCATATAGATTCTTGATGATATGATTAATTCTAATGTCCAATATTTTATGCAGCATGGGATATTAATAAGTGACTTTAGGAATTTCCCTATAACAATATTATCCAACCTACAATTACAATGGCTCATTTTGAGGTTGTTAATGGATGGCCCTATAAACCCCCATTTTTTGGTTGGATATTAGTGAATATTCTTTGGTTGGACTGATCATGGTCTATGAGATGAAAGAAAATATTTGTTTGGTTCATCTGAGGATGTTGATTACATAGATATGATATAAATAATATAATGATAGTCATTTTAGAACATTGGGTTTTTCATTTGTTGATCATGAAATCATAATGTATCACCCCATTTTTGTCATCGATTTCATGGGAGGCAACGAAAGAATCCTCAACCTATCACCTATTATTTTTATATATTTTACAATGTGTGATTAGTGGATTACTATTTATAAAATTCATCATATTTTATTTCACTACATAATATACTCCACATATCACATTTGAGTAAATATCTTTATAATATATCTCATGATCAGATCTGGAGGGATCATGAAGTTGATCTGGATTTATTCAGGATTGAGCATCTTATCAGGATAGTTGAATCTGATACAAAGTACTTCATGGGAGAAAAATACATTTGATCTAAGTGAAACCGAATAATGGTTTTTATAAACATTAGACATGGGAGAGGAAGTAACTAATTAGAGAGAAGCAGCATTATCATTTTGATATAGATTCTTAATAGAAATATTAACTGGGAAGAAATTATTATATTGTTCGTGGTGTTGACATTATGTTACAATTTTTTTGGAATTCCACAACCCATATTTATGATCAATTTTTTATATATTTTAGAGAGATGTTTCTAGTGGAATGTTGAAAATTTTAAAAATTTATCGGTTGTGCATGATCGTCAATAATTTTCTCAGAATAGTGTTTTCTTGTAGTGGAAAATGTAAATACTTTGATATTTTGTTTTTGGATGGTTGGAAGATGTTTTAAAAAAAAAATCCTGCCTAGTTGAAACCAGGAACCCCAGTAGAGGGGCGGTAAATTTTGGTATATGGTTTATCTAACCACGAGTCCCTTCCCATCTAACCATATAGACAGTAATTTTGATTCTAATGAATTATTTTAAAAATATAGAAGACCTCTTTTTAAATCACAAATAATCCTAACACATGATGACTAAAACTAATAGGTTTTGGATGTTCTAAATAACAATTTTTTATCATCTATCCCCATTCCAAGGATGATTTAACCTTTTTCATTTTCATTCGATCTTTCTTTAGTAATTGTTTATTCTACTGTTTCTTCTATCCTCATATGTCTTTCATTAATCTATATATATTTTTAGATAAGCAGGTTATTAATGGATCTAAATTTTGTTGCTGTGGGTCTTTAAATTTTGTGGGATTTCTTGATCTTTTTTTTTCATTATTCATTGTTGGAAAATCCCATAGCAGCTGTGGATTTCTGAATTAGTGAATAAAGGATGGTGGTTCCATTATGAATTGTCATTTAATAAATTGTTTATTATAATAATCTTAATGTAATTGGTTTCTATTGTGTTATGATATCAAAATTATAAATGAATTCGAATTCTTGATGATATGTTATGGATTTTGAGAAAATCCCCCAATTGTAATGGAAATGAAATTTGTGGGTGTGTTTTTTAAAATGAAGGAATATTTATATTGAATTGTGAATTTCTTTTTAAAATTAAATAAATTGAATTCATAAAAGCCTGTTATTTTTTTTAATTCAAAATGAAATAAATAATTATAAAACCATGTTTTTGTATTTAAATTTATTTGGAATATTTAATTGATAAATTGGGAGATTGAATTGTAAATGATGTTTTGATAAGAAATTTTATTAATTACCTATTATAGATTGATTGATTGAGAATATGATATATTATGTTCTTATTGGTTTATTTGGTTCGAGTACGCATGGATGGAAATTAACATTAAAAGGATTGATGATGACTACTCTGAAATATATTTTGGCTAATCCTATATAAAATGGGATATTGATCCATCCTATTATTTTTGGTCTAGAGGGATGTGTGTGTGCATTTCTAGGATCAATGATTTAACATTGTGAGGATCCTAAAACCTAGAACTATGACACCATAAAGAACATGATCATTTTTATTATTTTAAATACATTAATATATATTTCATAAATAGTGAACTTGTGTATTCATGCATGTTGATTTGCATATTTTTTATATATAGAAAAATAATTGAGTAATTGATTGAAATGTTATTGATCATCAAAAATGAAAAAAAGTTTTGTATTAATATGAAATTGTATTATTTTTCATGTTTTATTTAAAATATAAAAAATTATTTATTATACATTAATGAAATATTATTATGGAACAAATATTGACACCCTACTTAGAATTATATTTCAAACCCCGCGTTTTCCTTCTGAAATATGTAGATTTTAATCTTCTTGGTCCAAGACAACGAAAATTCAATGTTGGAGGAGGTGTATCATCCTGATCATTTTGGAATTGTGTGTTGTTTACATGTGGACAGTTGGGTTTATCATTTCATATTATGAGCACTTTGATGATGTACTATTTAGTTTCCGATATACTTTTCTGGTTTCTAGTGCAATCTCCCAATAAATTTTTGGATCAAATTCAATTGTATATTTATCTTCCCCTATATTTTAAAAAATATATTCCCAATTTAATCTTATAAAATTCCATGTGCTGGTCACTGATCCATGGGGATTGATAACAAACATCATGAAACATCATGATATTAGTGGGTATCAATGTACAAATGTTTAATGATGGTTCATAAAAAAGGGGGATTTTATCATTGATAGTTTAGGTGAAACTCAACATTCCGGATATGCCTTTTGTATATGAGTTTTTTGATATATTTATAGATTATATTACTACTAATCCTCTTAATGATGATTATGAGTATTCAATAAAACTAATATACTATGTTTTAGACCTTTTTAATGACTACATATAGAATGAACCCAATTATGTTGAAGGAATTAAAGAATAAATTCTAGGGGAATGATAATAAGGGATTCATTCATCAATGTGAATTCACATGGACTTTTCCAATTCTTTTTGGAAAGATGATAGATCAATAAATAACAATCTTCATATATTATTAGAAACTAGACAATGTCATAATCATTAATATGGGTATCATTCCACATAATGATTATTTTTGGATCAAATATGTTGAATTAAATAATCTTTAAAGATTGGTCATCAATTTAGATTCACGAAATTGAGGTTCAGATGTGAAGAAATACAAAAGATATCATTCTATTGAATGAACATACATAATGAATTTATAGTGATTCCATTTTTTCATAATAATGATGATAATAACATCATGGATTTAATGAGAATATTCATTATATATTACCTTTATAGGTTTTTCATCGTCATTATTGAGTATATTTTAATATATTCTAACTTAATAGAATATCGTGAAGATTGTTTACGGAATGTAATAAAAACCCTAAAAATATATATTTCATATGAAAATTTTACCATGTGTAAATCTTGGAAGAATATATTTTCATTTTTGGGTCATAAAATATTTAGTGACTACATATCTGTAGATCAATCAATGATATATGTTAATAATATTTGACAAAACCAAAACCTATGACTATGAAATAATATTTAATTGGATTTTTAGGTTATTATAAATTCTTTTGAATAAACATTCATGAGTATATAATCTACTCATCATGTAACCAATTAATTGATTCATGTTTCTTTTTATAGATTATTGTGGTTAAAATTTTCTGGAGATAAATATAATATTGGTTATGAAAACTATACTCACACTGTCCTTTATTATAGAATGGTCCACGATGTATAGTAATCAATATAATATGTGGTTATAATGTTCTCTTCAAAGAAATTTTGGGAGGAATTTTATGCCTCATGATTTTCTAAGAATCATATGATAAATTAAACAATTGGTGGTTTGGAATTAGTAGTAGTAATCATTATGTTAAATATTATAATGAAATATCATTATAGAGAAAGGAGTAAAATAAACACTAATTATAAATTTTGTCAATATTTATTAAATTAGAATGATTTTATTATATGAAATAGAAGATGATTTTGTTACAGTAATGATTAATACTTCACAATGCATTTACACCTTAGGAATGGGAACAATGTGGTTAATGTATTGACTATAAAATTTAATTATATAGTATATAACATAAGGATAAAAAATAACCAATATTTATACATTAGAAAAGGATAGACCCCGGAGCCCTCAAGGAACGGTACCCATCATATCTTACCAAAATGATAGATCAACCATCTGTCATTTTTAATGATTAATGTTAAAAATAATAAAGATATAAATCTATAAAAATGGGTGACAAATGTTCATGGGTACAAAAGTTATTATTATTGAAGGACACGTTTTAGAAACCAACTATATAATCCATCAATGCCATAAATGAAGAAAAAATTATTGGAATAATCTCATAGATTATCGTTTTCTATAATTCATGGATGTACAAACACATATATATATATATTTGGAAGATTATTTCAAGTGGGATGACATAAAGGGGGATCTATCATAGTGTTTATCTAAATTTTTGTAATGTGTGAAATTTAATTTGGATGGTCAAGATATTTTGGGATGTTGAAACTATTACCCTTACCATAATGAAAGTGTGAAAATAAAAAAATGGTTTTTATCATTGTAATCACCAATATTTCTAAGGGTCATAAAAATATTTTCGTTTTATTACATCACTTTATGTACCTAACACAATTAATTACAATTGGTTCATCAACATTATATAATATAAATTATGAATTTTGAAGAGATGAAAGGTGTACCACATTTTATACTATCTGATCAACATACATGGTTAACATAGATGTTCTAGTTACAACTTTAGTATGGACATGATATAGAGTTCTGTTTCATTAATTCATAACATCCTCAAATAGATGGATAGTTTAAAAGAACCATTAAAACCCAGGAGGTTATTTTTATATCTTATTTATTTGACTTTTTATATGGTTGGGATCAAAACATTATGTATTTGAATTCTATTAAAATAATATTGTTCACTCAAGCATTCATAAGTATCCTTATGAGTCTCTATGTTGGAAGAGTTATAGAACTCTGAAATACAAGAATAAATTGGTAGAATAAAATCTATTCGAACAATAGTTAGCTGAGTAAATGTACGATAATGTCAAATATATTTAGTATAACATCATGGAAGCTAAGATTAAATAGGAACATTATTCTGAAAATGGTATGTAATAAATAAAATATAAATATAGAGATATTTTTTTCCTGTGAATTTATAACTGTAAGAATATAGAGAGTGTCAAAAATGAAATGTTTTTCCCTTCATAAATGGGTCCTTTAATGATTATTGATCTTGTATGGACTCTAGATTATAACTTGAAACATCCATAGAACCTCTATTATGTTTTGGATGTATTCTATGTATCTTTCATAAAGAAATACATGCTTTATCCCTAACACATTTGAGCTCAAAAGTTACTGTACTAGAACATGCACTTTCCGATTAAGAAAAATTGGAAGTAATTTTGGATTATAAGTATATGTTTCAATAAAAAAAGTCTACTCACATACTTAATTTCTATTTGAGGAATTATAAATTTTAAAAATCTTCATTTTAAACCAAAGATGTGATAAAGTAGAGATATCATCATTTGTTTATAGTGATGAAATTTTTATTTAAAAATAAATTTTATAGGGTGTATTATGTAATGCCGGTTGAAAATAAATAGTTTTATTCATTTAAAAAAACATAAATATTTAAAATATTGTTTTATATACAACACCGAGTCTAAATAAAATGTGATATTGTATAATTTTATTTCATAGTTGTTGAATAGTATACATGGTTAAGAATAATAAAATTAAGATTTAATAATTATAAATGTGATATAAAATTTATATTTACTCATTAATTTATAATTATTAATTTATTAAATCTAAAAAAATGTTGTTTTATGTTTAAAAAATATCATTTCTTCATATATGGTTTTTTTTTCATTTTTGTGTGAATATGTTTATTAATACATAACACTTTATTAGAGTTTGGTTTATAAAATGAATATCTTTTTTGAAATAATAATATCAAAATTATCTTATGTTCTTGATTTTGTATTTTTCGGTAAAGGTAATTTTTTCTATGAATTGTTAGTGAAATTCAATTTTATAGAAACATATCTTTTATGATCATGTACTAAGAATATAACATTTCGTTTTTAATTAATTTTAAAATATAACTTGTTCCTCTTAATAATACATAATATAATAAATTTCATTGTAATTTAAATTATTTCTAATTTTGGTATGAAATAATTTTAATACATAAAAATATATTTTCAGGAAATACGTTTTCTCCTTCACATTTTTAAGTATAATTTAATGGAAATTAATTTAAATTAATTCAATTTAATTTGATAAAATGGATTCTCATCTTTGAATCATAATTTTAAAATCTATTAATTAATAACATTCATTTTTTCCATAATAAACTCTAAAAAAAATTATGTGATGACAGCCAAGGTTAAACCTGGTTTAGAGGGGGATAAACTATGTTTTAAGTGTAATATTATCAATAAAAGACATTAAATCTTATTTTGGCCATATTTTTAACCTATATTATATCACCTTTTAATTGATGACCTTTTTAATTTCCATTTTTCCAGAATAGGATATTTTTATATTTTATTCATTTTTTAAATTGGAAGTGTGTTGTCTCTATCACGTAAAAAATGACACCCCTCTCCTCTTTTATATACAATTGAAAAGAATATTATCTATAGAAAAAAATACCCAAATCATTTAGAATCATTCATATACACATATCAATGGTTATGGTACATTATGATACAAAACATTCAATGATTATGGTGTAATATGAGTGTGGTTTCTAAATATGGAGGTATTTTTCGTTACAGATTTCATTCAATATTATTAACTATTTTACTATATTTAATATTATTAGGTAAATAATAATAATATATATCTATTATAATTAGTAGACCTGCCTTTTTATTGGATAACATTATAATATTTTTCATCCTTCTTTCCATCAAATGGGAAATGAATGTGTCCCTCGTGCGTACCTCTAGACTACCTCCCCTATGTAGAATTATGGATTATTTTCTATCACTAAATAAAAAGTAAATTTATAATGATATATATAAAAATAGAAATATTATTTATGATTTAATTCATACTTTTTAATGATAAATATTATTTATATTATTTTAGTAAGATAATTTAAATAGTGTATATGTTTAAGAATGAACTACCAACTAATGGAAGGGGTAATCAATTTTTCAATCCATTTATATTATATATTATTATAAATATGTATATATAAACAATATATAATATTTATATCATGATTAAAATATTTAAAATTGTTAATACATTTTCAATGTGTAGGGACAGAACATATGTGCTGGAACTTTCATGAAAAGGAAATAATTAAAAGCCAAAATTTTTTATTTTAACAAATAATCATTAATAAATGGGAATTATAATTTTATAGTTAGAAAATATATGGTACTTTATGTATTTATATGGTTATTTAAAAAGAATTATAGTAAATTTAACTTAGTTACATTGGAGGGTATAGTATTTATGATCCATATTGAACTGAAGTTAATGATTTTCTGTTAAAGTCACACTTTTTGACCTAGAGTTTTTATGGTTAAATATATAAGTATTAATTTATATGATCTATTTCTCAAAAATATTATATATATTCTTATAATATATTTATTTAAAATAGTTTAAAACATTTCTATACATTTTAATCTATTTATGTAATCAATAGTCTAAATAGTTGTTTTTAATAAAAAACAATATTTTTCTTCATATTTAGACGATAATATTTCCCATCAATGTTTATATTCTCAATAAAATGTATTAAATAATGGTTTTAACACTATACATTTTTGGTAAATATAAATTTTAACCAAATATTAAATTGTTATTAAAAATATTAAATGGAATATTCATGTCATTTTCTAAATGAGGCACTTTTGACTTTTTCACACAAAAAAATAGAAGAGTCTATATTTTAATGTACATGGAATGAACATAATTTCGTGATTTCATGTAACTAATATTTTTCAAATATTACATTATTTTTCAATTTTTATCTTCAATATAAACACTTTCCAAAATAATTGTTAAATTTTTTGATTTTAAATGCTCCATTTAAAAATAAAAAATAGTTTTCATTAATAAATTAACTAGTAATATTGTTATTTTATTTTCAACTATAATGAAAACCACTGATGTTATTTTTTAAAAGTTGGGGAATTTATACAAATGATATCATATTGTTTTCTTTATATGGTGTTTGATTGTGTGTATGAAATATTGATAAACCCCATAATCACTTTAATATGTTTTTTTGGATGATATTATTAATTTCTTCATGATCGAGTGGAATATATATGAATATATTACATAATGGGTGGATTTTTTATAATTTTAACATAAAATGCGAAATTATTAATGTTTTTTGAGATAAATTTGGACATGGTAGGTTATCCCAAACTAATAAGAGTGTGTCCAAAAAACAGTATGCGCGAGGTTATCCCAATTATGAATCATATACATGTGTGGTTAGGACATTCTAAAATTGGATGAATATCTTGGTTGGTAGTCCTGACATAATATTTCTATGATAACAATTGTGAAAGATGTTATGCTACTATTTTTGGATACTATGTTATGCCAATTTTTTTCTCTCTAGTAGATGACATTTGGATTATTTTATGATTCTTGTCTTACTAATGTGAATGATTTATTAGAAGACACTTTATTATTTTAAAACCCTAATATTTTATAAATTATTTATATTCATAAAAATATAATTTCACTTATAGTTTTGCTTACATGAAATTATTGGTTAAAAAACAAATATATGTTACTAAAATATTATGTGATATTTATCTCTATTTTATTTTTCTGGTGGAAACCTATGGGAATAACTATGTTATGGAAAATTATTTCTTAATCGTATATATAATGAGTTAATTGGTTATAAATTTATAAAATAACACAAATGTAAAAAATGATATGACTATCTAGAAAAATTTTCTTATACATGTAGTGAATTTTTATTATAATAAATAAAATAATCATAATTAATGAGAGATTTTAATGAAATTAAATGAATTTATATTCATCAAATTTTTTAAATTTATTCATATATTATTTAATAGTCATGGTAAAATATGAAATTATGTTTTATGATAAAAAACCTACTCTTCTACAAATGTGTTTCCTTATGTTTTTCATGATTATTTCTAAATGAATATTTTATAATTATAAAATATTAATTTCGAAAACCAAATTTCATATTTGGAATAATGAGTATAAAATTTTGTAAATAATCTGGGTTTTCTCTAGTAATTATAAATAGAAACCATGGAAATTTGTTTCACCAATGAATAGTAAAACATGTGTCATATGGTGAATACTATGGGATATGGAATTTAAATCATATAATGGAAAACATTTATTCCATTGGATTGGTTTGTTGTGACAATAATAATTTTACCATATATGATTTTTCATTTTCAAAAAACATTTATTTTATAATTAAATTTAAATTATTTAATATTATTAATAAATACCAAATGTCACTATCTTTGTTTTAATATTTGAAATATATTTTCATGGGGATATAAATTTTTTTTTAAGTTATATATGTTTATTTTCAATAATAATAATTTATTCATATTATATGATTTCTATTTTTATTTATGGAACAATTAAATTAAATTCTTATGCAATGTTGACAAAGTGCTTATTTAAGTATTTATATAAATGAATAAAAGATCATAAAAATATGAAATTCTAATCAATTTCGATAATTTTATTAATTAAAATAATTATATAGATAAAAATTGAAAATTAATGATGTTTTAATAGTTATATTTGTTTTATTTTTATATTTTTGTCATTAATTGTCTAAGAAATGTTATTAATGGAATCTAGTGATAAGTAATACATTATTAAATTCTATAAAAATAATAAAAATACAATATTTTTCTATGTTAATTTTCTATAATCGTTCATTACAACAATTTAATACTTATGGGGAAATATTCATTTTATGGTATCTTTTATTATCCCTAATAAGTAAAAAACATTAATATCACGTTAATAAGCAAATGTGTTATCGATGGTTAAAACAGATAGTTAATGTTAAAACATCACCAAAACATTTCAAAATTTTATTGTATGGTACAATGATTAAAAATAGACTCCTTATATTTTAAATATATAAATTTTATTCAATAGGATCATAGAAATAAATTTAAATTAATATATTAATTTAGGTAATTCAAGGGGGTTTTCACCCCAAGCTTATAAAAGTTATAATATTCTCCATTTTTAAATATTTGATCCTTATGTCATATCTAAATCCATCCTTAACAACTTACATGTGGATATCCTTTTTCCTATTTCCCAAGTTCATGTCCTATAAAAAAATTCATGTATTGATTTTTATTTTAAATTAGGTATCTCATAGAAGAGTTCATTGTCATTAATGACTCATTCATGTATTATTTTGTCTCTTAGATACCCTATACATTTTGTATCAATCGTTAAATAATTAATCCTACATCATAAACATTATGGGATGATATTATTATAATTTTGTGATCATTTTTTCCCTTTTTCAACCCTATGGAAACCAAAAACATATGTCATGTGTATATATGACATAGCATCTCCACATAACAGGGTATCATTTTTCATCATCATTTTAGTTGTATGGTATAACGAAAAAAAAATTTCTTTTTTATTGCACATATAAAATAATAATGGTTCAAAAAATAATTTATTCCATTTTTTTCATAGCATTGCATACATTGAACAAATTTTATGTTGTTTGTTCTTATATGTAGATTGCCACCTCCACTATGTGATATGATCAATTTTTCATCTCATAAATTCGTTGATTATTCTAAATATGTATGTAATGAATATATATATGATATTAATATCATAATTTATATTCTATAGATGACAGAACCATGATCCGGATCAATGGAATGAAGCGCCCTATTCATAACTAACATGAAAAATGTAATATTTAACACTCAAGGATGATAATTTTAATACCGAATTAATAATAAAAAAGTGTTTAAATACTCAATTTATCGTATATAAAATTATATTAATGTATATTGTTATTTTATAAAATTTTAATAAATTTAAGTTGGTAGTGACTGATTTTAAAATAATCTACAATGTAAGTCAAACAAGTTGTATGGTTTTATTTCATAATCTCATTATTATTCATGATTATTTATTTATTATGTATCTATTGGTATAATTTATTTATACCTTTATAATATACAATATATCATGTTATATGTTCCTTTTTCTCTCTCTAGAAAATGTTTTCTTTAAATTTTCCTCTCTTTATGTACATAGGGTACATTAATATTCTTTTATAGAAAAGAGACATTTTTTTCACTTGGGAATATTTTTTTTCATTGTCATTATCTTTAGTAAAAAAATTCAATTGATTTTTCCTATTATCTTATGATTGATTTATTTCATTATTACTCATTTGTTCATTAATTATGTATATTAAAAATATTCTTTGTGTAATTTTCATATTGAGGTACGTTTTAAAAATTGTGTGAAAGTAATATTTGTTTTAATGTACCACAAACAAACTAAATTTTTCCGCCATCATTAATACTATATGATTTAATGATTAGATAATAATATTTCATTTCTCATTCATAGGAAAATGTATTTTCCTTATATTTTGTATAATTTTATTTTTTATATTAGTGATTTCCAAATTAAATGGGTACTTTCCTCATGATAAAACTTGTGATATTATTAAACAATACTATTCTATATTAATATAATTTAATGAGTCTTGTTCATTAATAAGGATATAATCTGATGATAAAATGCACTATATTTCTTCGGATGGATTGTGGGAATTTTTAATTGTGTAGTAATTTTTATTTCATATTATAGTTCTTTGAATATGGAATGTTATTTATTGTTATTTCATATTGAATAAGATGTATTGTTTATTCATATGATGAACAGAATGGAAATATTATGTTATGGGTGGGATCTAAAATTATGGAACACCTGGATGCATTGGTATGTCTCAATATATAATACTCATTGATAATTTATCATAGGCCTTTCCCATTAATGTACTATTTCATGGAATGAGAACACTATCGTATGATTAAGATGGATTTCATTATTCATTATATCATTATTAAATCCTTTATTGATTTTTAGGAGATTATTTTAATGATTATGATATATATAAATATATTTTAAGATAATATGTTTTCTATAAGGTATTATTTGATAATAATTTATTCATATCTTATTATTTATGATATATTTATTCTTTGATAGATTCCAACATACACATTCCCTTAATAAGCCTCATAGATCACCCTTTTCATGTATTTCACTTCCAAAAAATACTATAATCTGTAAATTGAATTATATTCCATGATATTCATTAGAGAATAATTATGTTCTAAAATAAAATACAATGTATGATTTTATGTTTTTAAATATAATGATAGATTCAAGGAAATTTCCACTTTACCTAGACCCCTAAATTAATCATTACTTCAGGATGCGACCTGCAGTACCTACTAAAAATGTAATAATGTTTCTATCATCTATTTTAAAATACAATCATTGATGGTACAGTTCAAATAAGTGTAAATTGAGTATAAAATATGGGAATTATATTATAAAAAAATATTATAATACATAATCATATGATAGACTCAATGGATAATTTAACGTATTGGATAATATCATGATGTTTTGCTAAGATATAAAATGTGAGGTTACCTCTAAAAAACTGAATTTAGATACTAGAATGTTGGTGAGATTGTGTAATTGATGAAACGATAGATAATTAATATAATATGGGTGGATTTTGTATTTAATCAATCATCACTGGTGTTTCATGATTTGGCCTAATGTTGTTCAGGTGATTAGAAACACCTATGGGATATGATTTGGTTAATCCACATAATAATTAAAAAAATTGTGATATTTCTAAAAATATTTTTATGATTTTCAGATATTCCCAATGGTAATGACCATATTTTTATTTGATTATTTATACATAAATTATTAATTTATAAAATAATTATTCCTATTATAAAAATTGTATCCTATGAGATATATTTTATTGATAAAATATAATATATTAAAATGATTTGAAATATTGTTTAGTGGAGGTAATGGAACTTATATAAATTCACATAATCAATGTATCAATTTCCCTCAAATGAAATATAATGAAAGTGGCGCTCGTGATAAAAAAATTAAAATAATATTGGGGAAGCATTCTCAAGTTATGGCCAATAACCATTCCCATTTATAGTATCATGTTGAACCACAACATGGTTTACAAATATTATAAGGATTGCAATGAAAATATACACAATTATTAAATAGAACCAGAAATATATTATTAGATGAACAATGGATTTATTCTAAATTAAATTCATTTTTTATGTAATAATTGAGAGATGTTTTTTATTGTTGTTTTTAATCTCACTAGGTATATGTATAGATTGTTATCATGGAATAAAAACACTATGAATTTTTAGGATATAATGAGCATGGAGTGATAATACATCGAGGTACATTAATGAGAAAAATATTTCCCTTGTGAGGAATGATCATATATTGAGAGATAATCCATTGGTAAATGAGAGAAGGGAGATGGAAATTTTTCTGTGTATGATGCCTACATTATATTGTTAGAAGGGAATGTTTTCAAAAATACATATAATTAAAGTGTATAATTAACCAATTATTTCATGGTAGGAATATAAACATTCAAAGGGAATTTTATCACAAATATTATCATTATATGAGGATATAGTATCATGTGCGATCACAATAGGGAATGAATTATAAAATAAATATGAATTTGAAGTGAAACAAGAGATTTGGTGGACTGATGAGAAAATTATAATGAAAAAAATGGATTATGATAGTAAGATATGGTTGTAAATTACAACATCAGAAACATATGGATTGAAACCCCTTCCTATATGTTGTGTTGGTAGGGAAAGTTCATCATGGTAATTATTTAAAGGGTATGAGAGAAGCCATTAAATTATAGTAGTTAATTGTAAGGATTTTGGGATATATTATAACAGATTCCCCAATCATCAAGGTATATAAACATATAAGAGACCAATTGGATAAATCTAAAATTATACAATTATTATAAGTGAATATTATATTACAATATAAGTGTTGAATGGTACCCTTACCATACACTATCAGATTTGAAATTTAGTTTATTCTAGTTTTACCAACTCATTTCTATTTAAATAATTAAATAATGGTGTAACATAAACACCATCTTGATTATATGTGGATATGTAATTGAAAAATGATAATTATAGGATAGTATAATTTCATGTCTAAAGGTCCTATTAGATAAAAGTTTTTTGGAAATTCATTCCAATAAATATTTTAATTATTTAAATATTTGAATGTTATGTTACTTTTCATCATGGATTAGATCTGTCAATAAACAAATCATACCATTTTTTATGACATGGATGTTACATTCATTATATTTGTTGAAAAAACTATAATCTATAGATAAATTGTAGAACATGAAATCCCAATATAAATTAATTCTATCATATCAGTTTTACTATATATATAAAATGTATATTTATTAATACTAAATTGGTAGAATATGAATATTTAAAATATTCATATAATTCTAGAATAAAGAGATGTATTTTTAAATTACTTGTTGTGTCCTACCACAAATTTTGATTTTGATTATCTAATAGAACTCATACTAGGTTTGAAAAAAAATTCAGAGACTCTATATATAATTTCTATGATTGAGTTGAATGAGATGAAGAATAAAATCCAAATATATATATATATGGGATTTATTCAATCATGTACATCACTATGGGGTTTGACTATAATTGTTTTAAAAATAATGTAGGTTTAATGCCAATATTCATTAAATTTCAAGAAATAAACATGATTACAATTAAAAATAGGTATCTATTTTCTCTTTATCGATGACTTGTTTGATAAACTATAAGGATAACGATATTTTTTCCAGAATTTTCATCAATTTAGATATCATCAATTAAAGAACATGAAAGTGAATATTGATAAAAAAAATATGGTGTATGATGTATGATTATTGTGAATATATAATTATTCCACTCTGAATTACTTATTATCTTTATATATTTATTGTTTAAATTAGTAGAGTATTTTTATATCACCTTGATAAATATTTAGTGTCTTTTATAGAGGATATTATCATATAATTAAAAAATAAATGCTTATAATGAAGATCACTTGTCGATGTCCCTGAAGACCATGATGAAGGAGATGCTATATTCAATCTTTACCACATCTGAATTTGAGATATAAAAGAGTTTCATTCTTTGGTGATATAGTTTCATGTGATTGGATATCGATGAATCATTAAATGTAGGAAGTTATTAAACAATGACCTAAAACAGCCATGGTGACTAATATCCATATTTTAATTACTATATAAGGGTTATGTAAATTTTTTGTGAGAAACATTTCTCATCTATACCATCCACTAAAAAAATAACCTAGAATAGAGACATTCTATTATTTCAATAGGAATTTGAGAGTAAATTCATATAACTAAATTGAAGTTTGGTCATCACACTTATGCCTATACTACCTTATAAATGAGAAGGTTTTATGTTATTTAGTGATCAATTAAACCATATTACAATATTAATCACCATGGTAAAATATATGGTTATATCAAATGCCCATCACCATTTGATAATTCATTAGTAAAAGTTATGGACTCGTGATTGAGAGATAAAGGTTCTAAATTTTTCACTTTATATATTGGGAAATAATTTATTTTCTGAAATGTGGAATATATATATATTGATCATTATATATTTTAGTATATATATTCATAAAAATATATAATTAACTTCCAAATAAGGAATTTTTATTTGATCAATCATTATGACTATTTCACAGATCCTCGGATCATGTGTTCTTAGGAATCACTTATTTGGGTGGTATCCATTGGATTTATTTATGAAACCAGGAACATCAAATGTTTCTTTATCCAAATGAATTTACATTCCAATGGTAGGAGTTCTCTATGTTTGAAATCACGATACTTAAGAACATGCATTAATTTAGAGGATGGGAGATCAGACTAATCCAACCATTTTTGGGGGAATTATTTCCCTCTCTGGGACCCTCTAATATATTTGAGATATTTCCATAAATCCTTATTAATCCACTCAGTATATAATATGTTTCTATTTTAAATTACAATAAATTATTATCATTTGTGAAATTTATAATCATTAGTATTTCTTCAAGTTTCTTCATTAGTGGGGACATCCATAGGTATTTGAGAAACTCAATTAATGTATCCTCTGAAATACTATTTAGTGATTCTTTTATCCATTTTTATGATGATACTTTTTTATAATCCACTCAGTGGGGAACTTAAAAATTTATTATCGGGTAGGGAGATGAATGTTTGTTTTTATGTTGGGATCATACCAATTAATGGACTACCTATGTATCCTTGTTGTAGGTATCAGAACCCTCTTATTTTGGTGCCTCCTAATGAGACACGTCATACCTTTTATGATTATGTGATAAGGACATAGTCATATAGTCTAATATCATGAGGTATTTATGATTATGCGAAAGGTGCTTAGTCATGTTTTTGTTGGGGACATATTAATATGTGGCCCAAGGAACATAAAACAGATATGGGTTTCAACGTCAGATAAGACCCTATTGGGAATATGGATCAAAAAGAATATGGTTGATTTGAAGTGTTGGGTTTGGACCTCATAGAGGATTCCTACATATCCCATTCATATTGGAATTATATCCCATATAGTTAAATATGTTTCATAAGAGAGTATATTTCTTTGAGAGAAATCGGTTTGGGCTTACTTCCTGAAAAGGATTTCTTGATGATTAGGGGGTCTAATTTAGAGCTTATGATTAAGGAGTATTCCAATTAATGAATGAAATGTGATGAATCTAGAGGCATTTGAATGCTTCCTACATATCCCAATTATAGTGGGAATTAGAGTTCTCATATTTTAAAGTTAAGGGGGTCTTAATTCAGGGCTTACACTAATGAAGGGTACTGGGATTAAGGGAATTAAGGATAGATTCATGAATAGGATATCCAATGTTTTCATACCCATATGAAGGCTTCCTACATATTCCAATTATGGTGGGAATTATATTTATCATATTTAATTAATTTTAGTGTTTGTGAAAATGTTTTAATCATGATAGAAAAATAATAAACCCAAGTGACTCATCTGTGGCGTGAGAAACAGGAGTATGTTAATGATTCAACAAAGGTACCCACACATCCCTCTATTCTCTTTACTTTAGAGAATTGTCCAATATATGGGAGGATTGGAGTTGAAGTATGTGTAGACGAGCAAGACAAATTCTTCATACATGAATGGATAGGGACTTACAATAGGTTGGCTGCCAATTTGAGATAGGTTGGGGCGTACACATAAAGAGGATCCATGTTTGCGGTTTTTATGGGTATTACTCCTATGGAATATTCCCCTTGGATGATTGGTCGGGGCTTACTTCTATGGGGGATGCCCATCTCAGGTTTTTCTGGGGCTTAATCTTACAGAGGATTCCAATTTTAGATTTAACCTAGCATATGAGTCACATGATGAGGGTTGATTATTTTCAAGAGGAGTGTATCTACTCATGGTAGTCGATGAATCTATAAGCAGAGTCCAATCACATTACATGTGAAAGGAACAAAAAGGAGTAATTCGAATCAAGGAACAAAACTGAGTGTGATGAACTCTCTCAAATCATGGTATTAAATCGATTGATGTTGGGATACATAAACCGTTGAAATGAAAAATGTCTACAACCCAACCCAAAAAGTTAATGGGGTGATTCATCAATTTTCATGGGGGCTAGTGACGTAAGAAAAGAGACATTCCATGAGAGAAAGGACCATAGGCCGAAACAGATCATCAGTAGGGGTACATGGGTAAAGCCCCCATGGAATGGACCAGTGGGGCTGGTAATGTGCTCTATATAGGTTCACTATGCAGCTGCTCCATGCAAGCCCTTAGTGAACGTCCTTGGTGCAGCTCCATCTATTTTCGACCCTGATAGGTCATTGAGACAATTTTACCCCATTAATTTAATTTTATCTCTTGTTTTTGAAAATTATGTGACTGTTCATTAGTACATGGGAAAAGGAGCTACACAACGAGAGCTTCAAGAGTTCTTCCAACTTTTTCAAATTTTTAAATGAGGATCCCAAGGTTCATATTAATTGGTAAGTAGGGGGTGGTCGAATGGAGTTTTTTCATGTAGTTTCTCTATGTAGGTCCTCCGCATAGCACTTCTGCATTGGATTTAAAAAATTATTCTTCACACTGGTCCTCCATGTAGGTCCTTTGCGTAGGTCCTCTGCATTGGTACTTCAAATACCTTTATAAAATTTATGTATTTTAGAGTGACATAAAGTTTTATTTGTAAGTCCATTTTTTCTCCTCAACTAGTAAAATAGAATCTCTCGACGTGATCTACACATCTTTAGGTGGTGAATTAACTAGGTCATTTCGGATGATTGTCATAAATTTAATTTAATGTGTTCACACATTTTATGTATTGATCATGGACACCCACTACCTACTACTGGTTGGGGGAATAATTCCACATATCCATTAGTATGGAGTTTTATATTGGAACATATAAATCTATCATGCATCATATTCCTTTATGGTGAAGACATCAGTACACATACACGAAATTTGTTTTCCAAGTGATAATAATATCTTCACTCTACAGAAAAGTGAATGGAACACATTTCATGGTGTCTACAAAATCCTCCCCCCCCCCTAGAAGTTGATTTTTTGGAATGAAAATAATATTGTTCTAAAATAAATTTAGGGAACATTGACAAATTCCAATGTAATTTAGATAGATTTGGAGAAATGTAATGTTTGGTAGGATGCTCAAATATTTGCCTAAGCCATGTAGCCAAGAGAGAATTGTTTGGCTATTGATAGGTTCATATGGACAACTCTAAAAATGTTGTGTCTTTTGACTTATTTTTATTATTTCTATGTATTGACTAAGACATACATAATGTAGGTCTAGAGAGCTCAGACTTGACAATTTTCAACGGTCCACATTGTGGTTTTTTAATCTAGTGATTAATATGACTATTGTTATTAGTAGTTTAATGGAATGCATGTTGGTCAAAAATGCTATTGTTTAATGTTTCGTAGTGTTGACAATAAATTTTGATATTAGATCCCAAAAATGTTATAGTGGATAGGAATTTCACTAACATTATTTAAATACTTCCAAGGAGAATCTTGTGTCATGATTATTTATGGTCAGAAAATCTAAAACATGTATGAACATAAAGGATGTCTTTTCAAAGAAGGATGTTAAAATTAATTGATGAACCATTTATGGGGGTAGTATTATGTAGGCCCAATAGGGGCATGTGCTGCATTACTAAATAATGGCAACTTTTGACTATTAGGCTTATTTTTTTATATAACTACTTCAAGGGATCCTAGGGGCATGTACTTGAATGACATGAAAAATAATTCTCTGGAATTTAAGATTTTATTATTGATATACATGGGAAAATAAGATTTGGGTGACTCAAGATTATAGTCGGTGGTTTTGCAGAGGAAATGGATTTTAATATTAAATTGTTTATTCCGATAAATGTCATGAATGTAGAAAACCCCTTCTGTACTAATGTTTTGTATATGGAATGCTTTAAATTTGACAGGATGGTGTCTTTTTGATATCACGCAATATAATTTTGAAGTCATGCAATGAGGAAATCGTACAATGCTATTTTATGTCATGTAGTGAGGACCTTGGGTGGATTTAATTTAAGTTCATTAGCTTTGAACAATGCTTTTACATGCTCAAATTTCTTTCTAATTCATTTTGAAACATACTACATTGTTCATGTATTGAAACGAAAAATTGTAAACTACGATTGAATAATTTTTGGATCTAAAGAATGATACGGGAAAATGAAAAAAGTAATTATACGAATTATTTCCTATGAATGATGTTACATTTATTTGACAAACCCATTATGGGGGATGTATTATACAGGGCTGACTATGGCATATGCGACATATCCAAAGACTCTAATCTTTTGACTGACATGCCTGTTATATATGCAATGTATGCAAGGCCACCGTGAGAAACTTACTGCATAGTCTGGAAGAAGTGAAATAAAAAAATTGACATTCTATTGCTAAATGTTAAAGAGTGTTTATGAAGAATTATAATTTTCAGAGCACAGAGGTCGGTTTATAGAGAATGTACCTGAATATTGAAAGAGTATTTTCAATCGTTATTTACAATGAATCAGAGGAATAAGATTACTATGATGGTCTATCCCAAATGTATGATGTATGGTGTCTTTATATTTAGGTCATACGATTAGGACCAAAATATAATGGAAATAGTATATGAAATTTCATCAAATGATCCATGGTAATTTCAATATACATTGAACGAATGGTGTGGGAAATGTCTAAATCATGGTTTTGAAGAATTTCAGATCGAGATAAACATAATGGGACAAATATACGTAGAAGACTGCCTTAAGATACATATTATTGTATAATTTTATCAAATTTTGAATGGGAGAAAAGTAACTTTAACAACAAATGAGATTAACATTATTTGTTAAACCTATTATGGGGGTTGAATTAAGAAGGTCCAACTATGGAATATGCTGCATATACAAAGAGTCAAATATTTTTTCTGATAGGCCTGTTATGTAGGAAACTTATAAAAGGTAACCTAATGGAACTTACTGTATTCTAACACCATAGGATTTCATAGTACGTTGTCTCTTTAATGTAATTCAATAGCTTTCACTACATGCAACAACGAGTTCGAGCGCAACATGACTTAACTAACTAGCCTTTCAAAAATAGTTTATGAATAGTATTAACTATGTTTTGAATTATATATACTTCAAATAAATTTAACTTCCATATTATGTGTTTCTTATCCATAATATAAGAACAAAATCAATTTTTAATTAAAATAAGTATTTTCCAAAAAAATAAAATTTTAACACCTTTTAATGGTGAACACTTTTTAAATCAAATATTTGACACTTTTATATATTCAATTCAATGAAATTAAATTATTCTTTATAATCGGGATATAATTTTATAAGATAAATTTTTTGTACTTTTTTGATAACATACAAATTTTTATGAATAGTAGAAATACTAAATTTTAATTGAAACCAAATTTTTTAAACAAAAAAATTTTATATGGAAAATTATTCACATTAGTAGTTTTAAAGTATAATTTGATTTATTTTTATCATTTACTATAATTTAGGTCATTTTATGTAATTTCACATTTAAATTAGACATAAAAAATGTCAATATTTTGATTGTTTTTACTGCTTAAAATCCAACTTATTTTTTTTAACAGTGGAAATTAATTTTAAATTAATTATTGAAACTTCTATTATTTGAATTTTTTTAAATAGACATCATTTTTTTATTTGGAATATCAATATTATATTTGGGTAAATTTTTGGTATTTTTAGGAAAACATTCCATTTATGATGAATAGTGAAAAACATTGCATTATAGATAAAATCCAATATTTTTAAATTAATAATTACTTTTAATTAAAAAAATTTCATAACGTCAAAATTGATACAGAATACATAAATTATTCCAATTTAATTCATTGGTGTCATTTTATAATAATATTAGACATATAAAATTTTACTGATCTTTTTTAACATCTTTTACCCACCTTTTAGGTACATTTGCATATTTGCATAAAATGTAATTTTACAACTTCTATTAATTTAATATTATAAATACAAGAGACACGGTTTAAATTATTATGTAAAATGTGGATCAATAAGATGAAAATAATTTTTTGTGAATAATATCTTTTAAATTTTATTTACTATGGTTAAATGTAAATAATGTAATTAAAAGTTAAAAAATATTAAAATTACCCTAACACATGTCCTAATTCAATTGGGTAAGTCTATTTAAACCAAAATCAACCATAAGATAAAAATAAGATCCTTTTGATCCATTTTGGTTAGATTAGGACATTTATTATATTTTATTTAAAGAAGAGTTAAAAGTTTTAAAATAAATGTTTAATAACTCATTCCTTTTTAATATGAGGTTACACATAATATAAATTAGACTCTAAATATTTATTAGAAATATTAAAATATTACCAAAATAATATTATTTTATTTTTTATTTTTATACATTAAATAAATAATTTATTTACAACACAATGATAATGCAGGAATTAGTTTTTTAATGAATGATTAAAATAATTGACATTATAAATATCAATATAAATATAAATTTAGAATTTTGAGGCCATAAAAAAATTTATAAGTTAATATGAAATTCTACGGTTTATTTAATGTAATTTTTTCTATGTATACAACTTTTAATGAATTTCACAAAAAACGAATACTATAAAGTGTCAAAATTGACAAAAATGAGTTATTAAAAAAATACTATATCATTAAATGATATAATATTCATAAAAATATAAGGATGAGAAATTTTTATTATATAATGATATATATTTCATCAATGAACCACTTCAGGTTCACTTGGTATTTAATAAAAAAATTTAACCACGTACTATAACAATACAAAAAGAGAGGTTAAAAGTTAAACTATTTAACTACGAGTTAATTTTGAAAGCTAAAGTTAATATGTTAAACGAAAAAAAGTCTAAAAACTATGGGAATAAAGTATATCTACCCATACCAACATTATCATGTAAATAAATACATTTTTAGGTGTTAGAAACATAAAAATATTTTATACTAAATTAATATTTCATACTTTTCCTAAAGTTCCCCTCACCTCTCATATAAAAGGGAACTTACCCTAATATTAAATTCACACCTCCAATTCCATTTATCTCGGAAAAAACCAGATCAAATATCCTCCCAACAACCCTCCCTTTCACTTAGATTCCTTACTATTTTCATAAATCCATATTATGGAGACCTATTGTTCAAATCATAACGATAAACCCTAAGAAGAGAAAAGTTTATCATTACCTCATTCAATGTTATTCTCTTCTTCCACTTCTTCATTCATTGTTGTTTCCATACCAAAATAATAACTTCAGTTCCATATATATTATTTTATTTTATTATTAATATGGTACAACAATTTTCATTATTATATCCATCCTATGAATTATCAAGTCTCCATACATGCGTACGTACGGGTTACCATCAACATGTCGTGGTGTAGTTTTTTATTCAACACATAATTATTTGGATTAGTATAATAATGAGTATAATTGATTTAAATAATTAATATAACATTTTAATGATTCTTTATATATAATATAACTTTCAATTACATACGATTTCACTATCAATAGAATGATATCGTCACTCGTTTGTACCTAAGGCTTATTGTCTCCACGACGCGATGGGATTCATTTCCACATTCATCATTCAACAATGATTATAAAAATATGTATTATTAACAGGTATATAATATATGAAAATATAATTCTAAATTATATATATATATATATATATATTTATATTTACATATATCTCATTTACGAACTTCTGTTCAATACGTCATGAAAACAAAAATGACGTTTCTGGGTACATACGTCCTACCGTCTCCATAAACGGTGTTTTCCATTTCAGATATCTATCTATTATACATATATATATATTCTGAATAAATGTGATAGATAAATAATTTTTTATATTTTTGATTAAATAATATTATGATATAAGTGACATGATCAAGAATAACATGTTAAAACATGTACGATAAATAATTTTATTATTTGATGAAATGTTATTTTAAAATACAAATTATTATTAAATGGGTATTATAAACCCATAATTAAATAATGTATGAAATCATAAATATGAATATAGACCTGGTATAATTTAAAAACATACTATGATCATTATACAGGAGGTTAAACGTACCCTGGACCAAAGGAGAGTAAAAGGTATGGGTTAATTCCTCAATCTCATTGTCCTCTTGGATTGTTTATGTGTAAGAAATTTTTATTGGGACATATTTATTATCCATTTCAATGTTTCATATAATCGTTTTAAATATGATTTTTTAGGGATTGTTTATCTAAAACATCATTTTAAATGGATTAAATAATTATCCTTAAAAATGATTCACATTAGTGTCCATGTTTTTTAAAAAAAATTATGGATTTATTTATATAGACATGAATGTTTTAAATTTTTAATTAATTTAAAAAAAATCAATGAGGTATGTGACAATTTGATTCAAAAATATCTTCTAAATATCTTCCATTCTAAATTCTGTGACTTTTAAATGATTTTATGAAAAATATATATTTATCGCAAAGAGTTTTAATGATCATTTTTGACTATGTCAAAATCTATTATTGAATGTTATTCTTGTATGATGTTCATTTATTATTATACAATATTCCACATTCTGTTGAATGAGTTATGATATGTTTGATTGTAAATGGCCTATTTTTATACCATTCATGGTTTATGGTAAATTTATTGACATTTTGTATGCAAGAATTTATATGAATGATTATGTTATGTTTTGAAACATTTCATATGATTATTTTATTAGACTAATAATGTGATGGGTGGAGCCCACTATAGCTCCTCGATGCATTGTTTTCTCCCATGAGACAAATTAGTGTCTTGACACAATACCTTGAAAAAATGTTTATTCGTAGTCTTGGAATATGGCCTTGACTATGTGGTTATGGTGTCCGACATTACTCATTCCCTCGTTATGAAATAAGTTATTAAATTTGATTATTTGAATAATAGAATATCAATGTGAATAAGGAAATGAAATTATTTGATTTTAATTTTCCATATTATTGTGAATTTAATGTAAAAAAGGATTTAGTTTTAGTCTTATTCATGGAATTAAATAATTATAATTATTTATGGATGTTTCTGATATATTTTTTATCATTACCGAGCATCTGAGCTAACGCCTTTCTTATGTTTTATGTTCCCAGGATGCCCAAAAGTGTATTATATTTTATATGAAGTTTAATGCTATGGGACTAATAACATTACAATATGATTATTTACATTGTGTTTTATGGTAGGAATCATATTGTAATGTTCTTGCAGGTAATCTATTTTCTCATTGTGCTAAATTGATTGTTTTCTCAGGACATTATTTCTTATAATCATGAAAATGTATTAAAATAATACACCGACTCTAGGATTATGGGGTTGGACTGTTAAAGTGGGTATCAGAGGAAGCTTATAAAAAACCTTCGAAATTGATTTAGATAAACTCTGATTTTGAAATATTACCCTTAGATAGACTTTGAGTTTTAGTATAGAATAACTTCCATGAATTTTTTTAATGTAGATATTTTTGCGAATTTTCTGTGAAATCCATCCCTATATGGATATGAGCTAGTAGAAACGTCTCTAGAACAAATGTATCACGGGGTATAACCTAAAAACACCACATTTTTCTAGACACGAATGGGAACTTGTGCAAGATAACAGGCCCTATTGCATTCATGTTTATGAAAATCTCGGGGGATATGCATAAGAAAATTAACATTTTCATTTAAATCATTATGAAATATTTTTGACTAAATATGTCATCAAAGGAAACATTTTTATGATTATGATACTGGATGTGTGAAACTCTTCAATTAATGTTTATTTTTTTCTAGATTTTGGATTATAAATTATGATATGATCTAAACATGTTTATGTCGCTATTTAGAAATGGAGCCTAATAGAAGGAATGAGAACCCTAGCTATATTCATGACTCAAATGGTAAGAATGTTCATATCATTCATGGCCTTAAAACAACATTTAGAAGGGAAATAGTCTCCCACGTATTCTCTTCATATAAATATATAATATCATTTTATGATATGATAAATAATGAATTCTCCGAGTCCTATGGATTTGAATGGAAGAAAGATAAGAAGATGATTATTGAGAAAATTATGGATAATGTAACGAATGGAAATATGTATTTTTTTATCATGTGATAACTATGGAAAGAATTACCTTAGTAAATACATTATGATAATGGGTGTTTTTTATATCTATGAAAGAAAGGAAACCAACAACGTGATTTTAAGTGTAATAAAAAGGTTTCAAATTTATAGAGCATAATCTTTAATGAGTGGGGACACTATGAGAATCAATTTCCCTATCATCAGAGTATACCCCAAATGATGCTATTTGATAATAAACATGTTATGATTCTACCGCAGCTAAAGATGAATGATTAGTGATATTATGTCATCTTTAATGAATTTTTTCATTTGATTATTGTATTAATGATGCACAATATATAATAATTATATAGTATATAAGGGTTGTACAACAATACTATTTCATCAAGCATTTGAGATTGTACGGTACCAAGTAAAGTGACACATTTTTCAGTTAAACATTTTGGAAAATATGTGGTCGAGAGATAGATAAACATTAATATGATCCTAATACTGAGTTAATGATTTTTTAATAATATATAATTTAGTTTGATAAAGTATATTGGGTATTATTTACATCCTTTGAACTGATTAATGGTTTATTTATTAAATCATTTTTGGAGTATTTAAAATTTTTGGATTTAAGGAGTATATCCAGTATTTTATAAAGAAAAAAACTTGAATGCATTCAATACGTTTTTATGGTAATTTAGGGTGTAATAATTTATTAATAGAATACATTTTTAATGTATTACCATGTTATTATGTGGAAAACATATCTTCATTATGATTACCTTCCTTATAAATTTTGGAAAGTGATTTTGGACGAATGTATTTTGGATAAGTCTAAAGGTTGGAATGAATTAAGATGGACATTGGATTATATTTTCTAAGGTTGAAAAATTTCTTATGATTATTTTTGGATTTTTATAAAAAGGAAGCATTAGAGTTCGGGTGACAACCAGTCACATCTGACAAGGTCGTGAGACGTGAACCCGCAAATGAAGGGCGACAAGGGTGCATCACCTTCCAATGGCCTACGTTAAGTACTTGTTTGTATAATTTATTTTTTTAAAATGGGTTTATAGATTAATTATAAATTCATTTTTTTGAAACCTATATGTTTAGGGTAAAGGTAATATTTTTGAGTTCTATTGAAGTGTAAGATTAGTTTGTGGTATGAACTATTTGAAGGATGGAACTTCACTAGTCCAGTATTCCTTTTTTATCTTATTATATGAATAAATTAATTCTAAAACATTAGGAAGGGTTTAATAAACCAAAACCTTGTTATCCTAATACCTTATGTTTTGTTTCCCTGATGATATTTTTAATCCTAATCGATTTATGGATTGGAGGCCCCCAATATTTTATTTATTGTTAATTTTTTTGTTATTGACGACCTCAATCACTCCCTCTACATTTTTCTGTTTTTTACTCTAATTATGTATCTCTAATTGACACCAATGTTATCTAATTCTAGATCAAAAATTTTTGGTGACTTTTTCATTTCCCTTTCCACTTATTGAGACTAAATTTTATAAACCCAATTTCTGATGTTGGTTTTCATCAATGGTATATTTTTAAAACATTTATTTTTGATAAAAAAATAAAATGAAGAGGATGTAATTTATATAATTAAGGGAGAAGTTAACACACCATGATTTCATAGGAGGTAATTTCTTTAATTTAATTCAATACCTTGGGCTATATGCAAAACCGAGTTTGAGTTCACCACGACATACCAAACTAGCTGTTCATAAAGTAGTTATGAATAATATTAACTTCATTTTGATTTTTTTATATTTCATATAATTTTAAAATCCATATTATGTACATATTAGAAATAACATATGAACAAATTCAATTTTTTCAGATAAAAGAAGAATTTAAAAAAAAAATTAAATTTTGTCGCTTTTAAATGGTAAACCCTTTTCAAATCCAATATATGACACTTATATGTATTAAATTTAATGAAATTAAATTACTATTTAGAAACAGGATATAAAAATTTAGTTTGGATAAATTTTTGGTACTTTTTTGATATATTGCATATTTTGATGAATAGTAAAAATACTAAATTTTAATTACAAACAACATTTTGAATCCAATTAATTTAAAGTGTTAAATTATTCATTTGAGAACATATAATGTATAGTTATTTTATAATTTTATCATTTAATATAATTTATGTCATTGTAAGTAATTTTACATTTAAATTGGATAGAAACACATGTCAATCATTTGATAGTTTTTACTTCTTAAAAGTCGGCTTTCTGGTTTTGACTACGGGAGTTAATATTAAATTAATTAATAAAAATTATATGTTTTTAATTTTTTAAAATAGACATCATTTTTTAATTTTTAATATCAAAATTATATTTGGTTGAATTTTTTCTATTTCTCTAAAAGCATTCAATTTTTTATGAATAGTGAAAAACACTACGTTATAGATAAAACTGTGATTTTCAATTAAATAATTATTTTTACTAAAAAAAATTATCTTAATGTCAAAATAGATACATAATAAATATATTCTTCATTTGTAATTTATTTGAGTCATTTTATAATAATTTCAGTCAAATAAAATTTTATGAAATTTTTTTAACGTCTTTTACCCACCTTTTAGGCACATTTGCAAATTTTCATAAAACGTAACTTTATCACATCTGTGAATTGAATTTAAAAAATCTGTGAAACATAGTTGAAATTATTATGAAAAATATGGTTAAATAAGATGAAAATAATTTTTGGTGAATAGTATCCTTTGAATTTTATTTCACACGGTTAAATGTAAATATGGTAATTAGAGGAAAAAATAATATTAAAATAACCTAAACACGTGTCTTAATTATATTTGATAAGTTTATTTAGACCAAAATCAACCTTAGGACAAAAATAATATCCCGTTGATCCATTTTTATTAGATTCAGAAATTTATTATATTTTATTTAAAGAAGAGTTAAAAGTGATAAATTCAAATTTTAATAACAAAGCAGTTTTTAATATAGCGTTACAGAAAGGATAAATTCAACTATAAATATTTGGTGGAAATCAAAAATTATTTCCTACATCATTGTAGTATATTGAATTTTTTTATAAATTATATAATTAAATTTAAGTAAGACATAATGATGATGTAGTAATTACCTTATTAATGAATGATTAAAATAAATGATATTATAAATATCAAAATAAATGTAAATTGAGACTTTTAAAGCCATTAAAAAATTTCTAGGTTAATATGACATGTAAGGGTTGATTTAATGTATTTTTTCGATGTAACAAACTTGTTATGACTTTTACAAAATCTAAATACTAAATTGTGTCAAAATTGACATATTTGAGTTTTTAAAACAAGTACCATCTTATTAAATGATATAATATTTCTAATTATATAATTATTAGAAAAACAAATTATGTAAGTTTCATTAATGAACCATTTTATGTCATATTGTCATTTTATCGTCATTTTACTAATCATGTAAGATAAAAATTCAAGTAGACATGGTAAAAGGTAAACTATTTAACTAAGAATTAAATCTAAACGATAAAGTAAATATGGTGACCTAAACATGGCCAAAACATGTTGTTTTAAAGGATTTCAACCTATCCCCATCTTAGACTAAAAAAATTATTTCATGGTATTCTAAACTGAATATTATTTTTTAATAAATTAATAACTCAAGCTTTTCTAAAAGTGCATGTCACCTCTCTTATAAAAGGTTACTTCCCCTTCTCTTAAATTAAAACCTCCAAATCCATTTGGCAAAGCCTATATATACACAAATAACCTCCTAAAAACCATCAATTAAACATTGATTCCTTAATTTGATCATAATGTCAACCAAAGGAGCCTTTTAGTTCAATTACAAAGGAAGAAACTGAATAAGAGGTAATTATTTCATCCCCTCATTCAACGTTCTTTTCTTATTTCGCGTCCCCATTCATAGTTATTTCCTTACCAAAATAATAACATTAGTACCTTCAACATACTATGATGTTATTATAAATATAGTAAACCATATTCATTATTCTATTCATCCTATGAATGCCAAATTCACCATATGTGTTTATGTACGACTTGCCATCTCTACATCAAGTTGTAGTTTGTTATTCAACACTTTATTATATTGATGGGTATAAAAATGAATATATTTTATATAAATAATAAATTTATTATTATATTGATTCATTATATTTAATATACAATCCAATGATATATTATTTCCCCATCAATAGAATGATATATTTTCTCGTGTGTGCTCACGGATTACTGTATCCCTGACGTGATGAGATTCATTTCCACGTCACCATTCAATGACGATTATAAAATTATATATTATTAATATGTATGTAATATATGACATAATAATGGTACTTTATATGTATCTATTTGTGTGTGGGGTGTGTGTGTGTGTATGTGTTTAGATATATATCATTCACCTAATTCTGTTCAATACGATATGAAAAAGGAAATGCGTTTATGCGTATATACAGCCTACAGTCTCCAAAAACTGTGTTTTCCATTTCATATATCTATCTATTATACATATTTATATTCTTAATATATATGATACATATATAATTTTTTATATTCTAGAAGCAATAAAATCAATATATATGTGATATGATTAAGAATAACTTGTTAAAACACGTATGGTAATGAAAACGATTAATAGCCAAAATCTTATTTTAACAAATCTATTTTTATTAAATGGGTAGTATAAATCCATAAATTAATCAGGTATGATATCATAAATATAAATATGGTTCTTTTGTAATTTTTTAACATACTATGGTCATTATACAAGAGGTTAATTGTGCCCTCGACCTGCGGAATGTACAAGGTAAGGGTAAATTCCTCAATCTCATTAATATCAATTATTATTTATGTGTATGATTTTTACTGGGACTAATTTATTATCCATGTGAATGTTTCAAAATAGACTTTTCATAATTATTCATTATAAGTACCTCTTTAAATAAAACATCATTTTAATCTATAGGAAAATTTAACATTCTAAACAAATCTCATTAATGTGAATGTTTTCAAATTTTTTTGAAGGATTTATTTATATAGACATGAATGTCTTATAATTTTAATTAATTTCAAAAGTTTCAAAGTGGTATGGGAAACTTCGATTAAAAAATGTCTTCTAAATATCCTCTTTTAAAAATTATGAGACTTATTAATGATTTCATTAAAAGGGTATATTTCTATCAATGTGTTTTATAATTCAATTTCAACTATGTTAACATCCTTCAATGTATGTTATTCTCATTTGAGGTTGATTTAATAATATAAAATCATCTATATTTTATTGAATGAGTTATGATATGTTTGACTATGGATGTGCAATTTTTATACCATTCGTTGTTTATGGTTAAGTATTGACATTTCATATGATAATTTTCATACGATGAATTAATTGTACATATTAAGTGATCGGTGGAGCCCGCAATAGCTTCTCGATCTATAAATAGGGCTCATGAGTCAAATTATTATCTTCAAAACGGCCTTTACAAAATTTTTATTTGTAGTTTTGGCACAAGGCCATAACTATTTAGTTATGATGGCTGACATTATGCATTCCCACATTATGAAATTATTTATTACATGTGATTATTCGACTAGTATAATTTCCATGTGAATATGTAAATTGAATATTTTATTTTTCAAATCCATATTATAATGAATTTAATGTTAAAAAAACATACTTTTCTATTAGTCTTATACATTTCCTTTTGTGTTTATTCTTATTTATGTAAGTTTCTACTATTTTGTTTATCCTTAATGAGCATCAAAGAGCACCCCTATATTTTTTTATAATTTTCTAGGATTCTAGGAAGTGTGTTATGATTTATATACCGGTTTAAGCTAAAAGAATAATGGATTTCTCAATGTAATATTTATTATGTGTTTTATGTGAGAAATTTTCAAGCAATGTTCCTATATGTAATATATTTTCCAATACTCCTAAAATGATATGCTATATAGGACATGATTCCTTGTAATCATTAAAAATTATTATAATAACTCACCGACTCTGGGATTTTGGGGTTGGGGAGTTACATGCATAATCAAGAAAAAGTGTTATCTGATATCAAAAAATCTACCACAAAACTATAATAATGATTATGAAGATATGAAAATATTCAATATTAAGAGTGTGAAATATGAAATTGGATAATTTTCAATGCATAAAAGAAATATTGGTTTCAATATTGGCCATGAGTTGGAAGTCCCTTACATAGATCAGACTCATATGTAAAATGGGGAATTTCTTGTTTCCTTTAGGGACTCCCTAAGGAGATGACCCAAAATAATGTCTCCCACATAGATTGTTAATTATATATTGAAGAGAGGTAAAAATTTATCCCATGGATCATACTAATAAAAATAAATATCCATCACTATGTATCTCAATTTAATGAGAATCCATAAATATGTGGTTCTTTAAACACTTCGTATGCAGGTTTGATTATTACACAGGGAATTAAAGGCGGTTTTTATCATGTTGTTGCATGGGCCCATGATTGGATATCCAGGCATCTCTACGTATCTCATATAGATGAGAATTTAGGTAAACATAGTTCTTGAAATAATAATTCCCCAAACAAATTGATATTGACGTGGTGTTATGGGATTTTTTAACATTCTTAAAGAATAATGTTTTATCATAAGGCACAAAATTGTATGAAGATCAAACCATGTATCTTGAATGAGAAGTACTTATAGTTCAAGTTCATATATAGGAGGAGAAATGGGGAAAAATATTTGGTTTCTGTTAGGACTATGATTGGTGGTCCATACGTCTTTATGATAACATTGAAAATGAGAATCAAGCCCCTTGTAGTTTGTGAAACAAGGTCCCCATAGATATCTGATTCAAACAAAGGTATAAGTGAAAATCATGTTCCACTAAGATGTATAAATGATGTTAGTTTTGCTTGTGAATGGATTCTCATAATATAAAAAGGAAGAAATTATCTCTATAGTTTAATTTTGTGTAACAATGAAAAATGGTTTCATGCAGTTTAATTTTATGCGACAATGAAAAAGATGGCACTCATTTTAATTTTAGGCAACATGGATGCTTATATTTTTCATGTAGATTAATGTCTTTAAACAAGGACATTTTACAGTGAAATTTATATTTTTGATGTGAAGACATTGTACTGTGCCATAACACAACATACCTCCTCAAGAATCATTCATTGGTTGGAGTTGTAATCAGTTAACGATCCCGTGAGATTAAGGAATATGCTCCATTTGTGAAGACCATATGTAGGAAATAAGGTCCTTCCCACTTTATCTTATTTTTTGGAGGCATCTTTCCAGAAATCATTATAGTTTTGATGACCAATAGCAATTATCCATGATGAAATTATTCTAGGGGAACATTCTTGTTAAAAGATCAGGATATTTTTTTCTGATAGTCATTTAAAGGATTTGATGAATGAAATCTCTTTTCTTATAACCGTTCTACCCCGTAAAATCATTTTTTCATACATTTTATATGTAGATAAATGATCATAGATTTCAAATCTATGTGAAGGAAATTGAATTTAACTTTGAAAAACATCTTCTATTTTGTTCACAAATGAATATGGAGTTTCTTTAGTGGATGTATGTGTTGTAGTATGATAAGCCCATAACACATGAAAACATTTATCAGGCCATGATTTATTATCTTTACACGCCATTTTATGTAGTATGTTTGATATGGGCTTATTAAATTCCCATATCTCTACATTATCCATTGCATGATAGTGATATGAATGGTTTTATTTGATATTGTGCCCTTGGTATAACTTTTGTAAATCTATAGAACCAAAATTGGTGATGTTGTCAATCAATATAGTATGAGGGACACAAAACCATGTAATGATATTAGCTTTGAAAAATCTAACAATTATTTTTCCTCCGACATCATTGAGTGGTAATGCCTTCTCCCATTTAGAAAAGATATCAAAGGTAGTAATAATATAATTAAACTTATTTACCATAGATGGATGATAATGTCCTACTACATCCCGTCGTCATGTAGAAAATGGCCATGAGTAATAATCTTTATGTATAAAAACTTGGAGTTGATGAATGAAGATGGAGTTCACTGGATATGGATAACATATCTTGGTGAAATCAATGCAATCCAGAATCATTGAACTCCAGAAGAATCCAAGACATCATATTTTTTTAAAAAGATTATACCCAGTTGGGTGAGAACAAGAAACTCTTCCATGTACATCTTTCATGAATGCTGCATTTTCTTCCTGGACAATACAACTGATGAGATTTCAGGAAAGCCTCATTTTTTAAAAATCTTCTAGTGGTCTAGGCTATCATAAAGAGTGAAATTGGACAATTGTCATCAGATCTATTATTTTTCATCACTATCTGGTGGAAGTACACTATTTTGTGGGTATTACATTATGGGTTCCATCCATCCTGTATTCTGATAATATGGCCAAAAAAATGGGAAAATATCATTAATTTAGTCCATTCAATTTAAAAAATAGTGAAACCAGAAGATGATGGGAAATATATATGAAAATATCATACTGATACGGATCTACTAGGGATGTGGATGTATTATCCAGTGCATCAACTTGGACATTTTATGATCACGAGACAAAAGACAATGTTGTCTATGAGGGAAATTCCACCATTAATCAAATGATGTAATAACACAAATGGTTTAACTCTTTTTTTTTCTGATATCGTAATCCCCATTGATCTATTTTATTACCAATTCTGAATAACCTTTCACTTTTAGGTCGTTCACTTGTACATAGAGTGCCAATTCTAGGACTACAATTAGAGGTTGATATTCTTCCTCATTGTTGGTACTACCTTCTAATAACAAAAAATTAGTTTGAAACCCGTCCTTTTAGGGAGATATGTACAATTCTTTACCCATATTTGTAGAGTTTAGGTTTTTCCATTCTCAATCCATTCATACTTCTGGAAGAACCATCAAATTAAATTTCCCATGTTTTGGGTATTATCATGAATCTAGAATATTTCTTCATTGGGAAGTTCAGTATTCAAAGATGTATCTTATGTAGATGGATGCACAGAAAAGAAATTTTCATATGATTGTATTTTTATTTCTTTTTGGGGAACAAAATAGACATCAAACTATTGCAAAATAACATTCCACCTTGACAAATGTCTAATAAGCATAGGACATATGGGGATAAATTTGAGCGGGTTATTCTGAGATACCAAGGGAATATCTTTATTTTGCAGGTAGTGCCTCAATTTTTTATCTACAAATATTACTTCCATGCATCAATTGATGATACTTAAATATCTAGTATTTATGTCATGAATTGTTTGACTGTGATAGTAAAGGCTATTTTCATTCCCATCATCAGTCTTTTGAGTAGAGAAGGCACCTAGTGATCACTCTAAATCTATAAATTATAGAATATTTGATTTTTTTCAACCTGTATAATTAACACATATAGAATCATGAGATATATCTTGAGGGTATCAAATGCTTCATGGAAGTCTTATGTACTTTGATATGTGACTCCTGTCTCCATTAATCTAGTGAATGGTAAACACATGCTTGCCAAATTGGCGATAAAGAGCATAATATAGGCTAAGTGTCCTTGATGTCTTCTTAATTATTTCAAATTTTTAGGAGGTGACATTATGAGGATTACTTTTATCTTATCAGGATCAACATTGATTCCACGATGTCGTAAAATTATGCTTTTAAATTTTCTTGAGGTTACCCCAAAATCACATTTCAAGGGATTCAAGTTCAAATTATGTGGACAATGTTTAATGTATATGGTCCAACTATAATCAATGTGGCCAGAATGTTTTATAGATTTAATCACCAAATCATCCACATAACATTCGACAACATTTTCTATGAAGGGTTTAATGATATATCTCATGGCATGTTGATATGTTTAACCTTCATCCGCTAATCCAAATGGAATAACCCAATAAGAAAACACACATTGAGGGTCCCTATATGCTTTAGACTCCTCATCCTCATGGTCCATTTATATTTGCTATTACATTGAATATCCATCCATGAAAGAGAGAGCTTCACAGTCGGTTGTTTCACCAATAAGAAGCTCTACAATTGGAAGTAGAAAGTAATATATGTGACAATAACATTTTTTATCTCAGAAATAAATTCATACTATAATTTTCCTATTCTTATTTTTCACTAGGAAATTATTGGCCAACCCTTTGGGATATTTCACCTCCCTAAAAAAGTTATCCTTTACAATCTTATCGACTTCATCATTAATTTTCAATGCAAGAGTTGGGTGTTTTCTTCTTTAAGCCTACCTGAATCCTAGATACTTTTCTAGAAAACCAATGTAATGCATGGATACATCAGGATTGAGGCTTATCATTTCTGTATATTACCAAGAAATTATATCTCCAAGTTTATTTATAATTGATCTATATATATATTTTTCTTCAGAAGTCGTGGCCACAGTAATTACAGTGGCGTCATGGACCTTCTTCTGTACCAAGATTTATTCCTATGAGTTCATCGATAGTGGTGGAGACACCTTCCCCAAATTTAGTCGGAGAACCCATTGGATCTTCTTCTTCTTCATCTTCTTTACGTGTCACTTTATATTTTTTCACTTGTAGAGTAGATGGCAAGGAAAAATGCTCAGTGCAAGGGGAGGAGTAGGTATTTGAACATCAAGAAGAATAGGCAACCATTTATAACCCTAGTTATGATGAAGTCCCTTCTTAGAGAATTTAAGAATATATGATGTTTTGGGAATCGACATCCTCGTCTACCAATAGTATTGAGACAATTTTATCTAGCATGATTGATGAAGCAAAGAATTTTTAAAGTTTGGTGGTTGAAATGAAGAAATATCCATTTATGATTTCACAAATTTGTGGTAGATCGAATACCTCTCCCATGTTGTTAGGCTTGATTTCTATAATTGACATTATGGATGTAGCTAGATGAGTGATTGGATTTGACAATATCCATTAAATTTTATTTATACACAACATATAATCTACACTCTATGATCTAAATGAGTTAGTTTGGATCTTTTCTAACACATTTAGAACATTGATTCTTGTTACCTCTTTCGTCACAGACTGCGTTCCCTTTTTGTGATAAAATTATGCATCAATATACTTAGATTCACATGTTTTCAATAAAATCATGTCACAATACAATTTCCAAATTTGACTATTTAATAAATAAATGAGATTTTGGTGATATGACAAAGGGATTGTTTAATGTTGTGGTAGCAAAGGCCCTCCAAGAAAAATGTTGAATGTTGTGTCCTGACGAAGAACCATGAAATTTGAATTAGACACAATTTCACCAAACTGAGTTGTGAGTGTAATATATTCTAATGGTTCATGTTAATTCTTTTCCAAACCTTGTAATATCATAGTGGAAAGAGATATGTATGATTTAGTAAGGCCCAATCGATTAAGTGTATAGATGTGAATGAGGATAAATCCGGATCTATTATCAATGATGGCTCATTAGATGTGTGTATCATTAATCCATCAAGAACGATTCAAGGGCGTGATGTGTCCAAGTACAACATCATCTTCATATACACCCAAAAATCTATAATAGAATGAAATAATGTAAGATAATTCTCTATATGGTAATCCTCAGAAGCATCATATTTGGTTTCGAACTCTTAAGGACTTGACAAAGCCTCAATAAGTGCTTCTGGAAGATATTTTGATAGATTCAAGGTGTCCAAGATATAATAATTGGTTGGTACATAGGACAACTATTTTGAATCATCATACTTTTGGTCAAGAGGTTTGTGTTTTCCAGCATGGAGATGAAGTTTTTCATGTGCCTCAGAATTTGATACTCTTGATGTAGTTGAACCCTATGTTTGGGAAGAAGCAGGAAATACTTCTTCTTTTGGTAGTTTATATGGACTGATACTATCTACATGCTGATAGAATGCTGGTGGTACCTCTAATTGGTCCCCCATTATAATCATTTTAGGGCTGATCATGTCATGTTTGGTGCAATATCATGGTTGTTGTTGAGCCCTCTATAGGGATCTCCACATGTTTTTATGCATATATGGTTTGAGCAGGGGTATAGTTAAAACAATGATTTCTAAAATATCCATGTTTTCCCATATATCCATTTCCATGGCCTCTGACACTATTTCCCTAGTAATGTATAGTGAATTCAAGCTCATAATAACCAGAATCATCATTTTCATAGGGATCTGTTATGTGAATAATGTTAATAGGACCAAAGATCAATTCTTCATCTGATAAAGATTCTGTTTGAAATTTCTGTTATGGTATTGTCATTTTGTAAGCTGGTGAACGTGATTTTGAAATATATGGAATCTAATCATCCAAATTTAATGACAACATTGGTCTTGACATAAGCGCATCACTTCAAACTACGATTTTTTCCTTCTGATCAGGTTACTTCATTATTGAATTTCCTTTGGAAGACTAATATTTTGAGGGTGATGGTTGTTATGTAGTGGATGTGGTAGAAGAAACAATCATCTATTTACCCAATGATCATATAATGGCACGAGTTTGATTAATAATTTTCCTTATCTTCCAATCATCATACTTCTGTGCATTTTTTATTTTCTCTTTTCTATTTTCTTTATATATCTCTGTATCAGTAGCAGTAACACATTCTACATGGTATGATGAATTTTCCGGTTTCCCTTGTCATGAGTATTCAATTTTATGTAGAATTCCTTTAGAAACAAAACAATCTTAAATGGGATCCCCATATATTTTATGAATGGGGCATTAATTTAGAAGACCATCATCTCCTTCTTTGTTCTGATTCTTCATCCTCGACAATTAAACCAAATTGTTTTCTAAAGATTACACAATGTAATGGGGAACCTATTCATTCATAAAAGAATAAACATTTTTCTTTAACTCCTCAAACAATCTATTCCATTGATCTTATTGATCATATTGATGAGGCATTCATTGCTACTAACGTTGAGGAGTTGGATCCCTTTGGGATGATGAAGGTTCTGAAGTGTAAGCCAATGTAAGTGCTTGTATGAGTGTGATTGTAACAACATCTGATGTCACTATTATCCTTCCCAAAGCTGATGGAATTACAAATGACTAAGAAATATTTTCCTATATAGAATCCTGCACATGTTGGGTGATTAAATAAAGGTCTCGAAACCCGCTTGTGTATTTTATAGGGATTAGTGGTGTGCGTCACTCATCACACAGATTTACCACACAAATTTGTAACAACTCATTGTGAGGATGTTCTAGATATAAGTAATATGGTATTATAGTCCATCAAGCAATTAAATATTAAACTCTTCCATTTTAGTTTTTTTTTGAAAATTTTCAGATAAAAAAATGTTTTTTTGAATCATCGAGATTAATTGGAGAGGATTTTATGACAGAGGTCTTCCCGTCTAGTAATTGATCGTGACTGCAAACATGGGTACTATAAAAAACCTGGTCCCTATAATTATTGCACAAATAATCTGTGATTTTCTAATTATTGATGTTGAAGGGACCCCATCATTGGATAAGAATGAGAAACAAAATTTCCTAAGTGTTTATCCTGATCTCTTGAAGCATCAATGATTAAAAATGTACTATTCCGAAAATTTGGTGGGGAGGGATCAGATCCACCCATTTTGGGTAAGATTTCTTTTCTTGTTATACTAGTTCATTCCATAATTATGTAGCCTCAAAATGATTTTTAAGGACACAATTATGTTCATAATAATTTTAGGAATATATGGATGATCTGGGAGATGTATAAGTAACTCAGATGGCTCTTGAACAGGTGAGACAACCAGAAAAACCACTAGTGGTGGTGCTTTTGGTATTTGTCATGGATAACCAATGGGGATGTCTGGGAGAAATGATGCTTCGAAGTAACTTTTTATTTATTCTTTTCAACTAATTCAACTCTTATTCTTTCCAATATAATCTTTTACTAAGAAAAATAGATTCACCATCTATAGTGGAAAACTGATATTTGATCTGACCATCACCTTTTCCATTGTTAGATGCCTTTCAAAGAGTGGTAGTTGGTTACATGAAATAATACCCAGATTATAGTTAAGTCCTTGATTTCTGATATGACCACCTCATTCATTTTCATCATTGTATAAAATGTTATAAATAAGAAATACATCTTATGATTCCCCTAAACTAGAATCATTCTCTGCAAGATATTTTGTAATGGTATTAATGACATTCACAGACGCATAATGCATTGATGGAATTTTGTCAATATCTCTGAAAGATGACCTCATTCTAAAAATTTCATGAGACTATATTCACATATATAATGAATCTCCAAGAACTATTTGTTGAATAGTAACCTGAAGGGAATCATTGGATAGTATGGTAACACTTTTACATTGTGTATTCTTCCCTAATCGGGAGAAACCTAACATCTGATGAAGAAGGGATTGAAGATGTGAAAAATACCCCAACTTGACAGGATGGGTATTATTATATGCATTTTATTCTCCTTAAATCCTTTGATGGTTTTTATTAATTTCAAATGATGACTTAAACAATCCCCTAGCCCTGTTGGAAGGGGTCGTTCTTGATCTACTATAATAGAGATTGGTGCAGCTCCTCTTCTATTTTTTCAAATAGTGGTCCAAATATTGGTTGGGTGCATTAATCCAAAACCAATTAAATCACATATTTCAGAAAACCGATGTGAAATATCATAAATTTTCTCCCTTAGATGGATAAAATACTCTAAGTGGGAGCTCTATATAATGTTCTTGGATTCTTGATGAATAATTATCTCAATAACATGTTATCATTTGGCCTATCTCAGATGAGAGCTAGTTGAGGCCGGATTTTGGGGGAATCATTAAGTAGACACAAAACCTGTTGATGGAAGACAACCATGGGAAATAACATTGAATGAGACAACTTTTTGAATTATTTTCGATTTTTGGAGTGTAGTGAAATAAATTTATCTCTATGGAACCCATCCTCTAATATGAACATCAAATGTGGTATCATACATTAACTTGTATAACCTCTTTAGTGCATCGAGGAATTCATGCTGAAGGGCTCCCATATACTTCTCAATCTTTGGATGTCATGAAACTGGGTGAGATTCCGTGTCAATTTTTCATTTCAACCCTTATATTACTTTTAAAATAATTGTATATCCATAATATGGTAATACTTTTTCTTTTATATGACAAAGTGTTTTCTAAAAGTTGAGGCAGATATCATGAATTTAGTCATCTACCATCAATTATGGATTTTTGTATTTAGATTTTTTCAAAGGCCAAAACATGACTTGTATTTAACCATTTTCCAATTGTTTTCTCATATTCAACATATCTTCAACATCTTCTCCAAGAGGATTCTCAACATGGCCCGACCAGATTAGATGCTTCTTGATTTTTTTATTACAGACAATGGAATAAATATCTTTTTTCCTATTCTATATTATTAAAATAATTACATAAGAGACGTTTTGAGAATGACCACCCCTAAAGATGTATTCTGGTTGAGAAAGTTTTTCACTTGTTAGTGACAAGGAAATATACTTGAATAGCCTTATGATGGATGATTCCTTGAGATAATAGGTCTATCTCATTATTACAATTTCAATTAAAGAATTGTATATACCGTGCAAAAACCTATTATGGAGAGAACATTTACATCGAATGAAATTATGGGGAGGACCACTGTGGTGGATTAAAACAAGGGATAAATCCTAATTATCCTAGGTCTTCTGGCCACACAGAGGGCACCTATGGCTCGCATCCATAGATAGGATCTCTAAAATCATAAAAATTTCATAAATCAAGCCTTTATGATGATCTATTGGTTGGGGAACATCACAATTATAGCTAATAATCCCATAATTTGGTAATGGGAGGTTGGATCTTGAGTTGAAATAGATAATTGTATGAGGGCTACAAGAAATCTAACATTTAGTGGTGTCAGATCATAGACTGTCTCATGATTTTCCAACTATATTTTTTGAGGCTTCTTCATGGATACTCTTTTACATGTAGTTGGGGCCAGTTTCTGGGAGATATGGTTATCATGGGACGGTGTAAGTGCCTACCTTGGATTGGTCAATAGAATGGTTCGATTATCTTTAATTGGAAAGGTTGTATGTTCTTTATCTAGTTGAATGTATGATATGGGAGAGTATGCCCCATAACCCTCATCTAATTGAATAGTGGTGTGTATTTACATCGGGATGGAATGTTTATGAGTCATCCCATGCATCGAAACAAAATTATGTGTCTCTTCCCTTAGTAATAATGATGTTTCTGTCATGATATTCTGGCATGCTTCCAGAATATGGGTAAGAATTTGTATTTTCCCTTTCACCATTTCTAAAATGTGTTTGGTGACATAAACGACTAAAACAAGAATATACGTCCATTTTTTATTTAGAGTGTGTGTATGTGCCTGCTCCTATCCTCATTTTCCTATCAATGAATACTAATAACACTCATATATGTTGGCTGAGTGTTGAGTCTACCTCAGATTTGTCATCAGATTTTTCTAATTGTCTTCTCTAGGTGCTTCCAACTGAAACTGTTAACATGCTTGGTGGGAGTGAGTAGGTGTACATTCATGCTTACCATTTTCAACTATATTTGATTGGAAATATACTTTAATTCTATCCTATGAGCATAATAACTTGATGAAAGATTGTAAGAAGGTATACATCATGTTCATAGTACTCCACAAGATTTACCTAGTGGGATTGGTGGGTTACTACCAAACGAGTCAACTAGAAAGATGAATTGGGCCAAATGGGTGTATGTGACAAAATGTTTTTTCAATCATGTTAGGTTGATGGAATTTTAAAGATGGGGATAAGGTGATATCATGATCCTTATTATCTGGGACGTTGTCCTTGGGAGTTCTTCTTGCATACCTAGATCTATGGGACCTTGGTCGAACAACCGAAGGAAACACCTCTATTTTGTTGGGGGTTCACAGACTTGTGATTCTTCTGATGATGATTGTTGGTTGGATCCCTTGGGAAGTACCCTTGGTTCTTTGATTTCAGGTAATATGCGAACCCTTGATCTACCTACCTATAGTATGGTAGTGACTCATTGTTTCTTTCTGGGGATAAGGACCTGAAATCAACGAAGGCGGTGGTTGGCATTGTCTACATCTGGACCATTGGTCATTTTTAACTACATGTTCGAGGGATTTTGTTGACATGGAATGCCTATCTGGTCGCCTCCAAAGATTTTATTGTATTTTGATAAATATATTCTCTTAACTGAACATTGGACACCCATGGTTGAAGATGTTGAGTTGGTGATGACATCCTTCTAGAGGATGAGGATACACCTTGAGTAGTAGTCTAGGCAATCACTACTTTTGAGTTGTTTCCATTGGATTTATTATTGGATCCACAAACAGCCAACAGTTCTTTAACAAAATAGACCTGCTTTCCAAAGGAAGGTGTTCATTATGTTTGTACTCATGATACTTATGAACATTCATTGGTAGAAAGGAAGGAATCTTGGAATCATTACACCTTTTGGGGGGTATTTTTTCCTACTACAGTACTCTCTTATAGATTTGAGATATTTTCATGAATCATTATTGATTGACCAAGTATCAAATAGGTTACCCTTGATATTGGAAATGAAATATTAGAATGTGTGAATTTTATAATCATCTGTATGTATCGAAGGTTCATCATTAATGGGAAAATCCATATTTATTCGAGATTATCTATAATTCCCCCTCCTTAAACATTACTTAATCTTGATTTACTTCAAGAATACACGTTGAGTATATTTTCAGGATTATATTTTTAGAGAATTAGATCATAAAACATGCATTTCTTTCCACATTTAAACAAAGTGGTTACATAAATGATAGTGCTCATGTTTCCCATCAACGGAAACATATTTAAAATAAAACATGGATTCATTCTTGACACTTCCTTGACACTATCATCACATCATGTACCTTTCCCTTGACCTATGAAAAACATTTTAAAAAACTTGGGATGAGCATAAAAAGAATAGTAAGGGATATAAATGTATGAAAAGAAAACATTAGTCCATGTATGAAATCATACTTTTCTCATAAAACATAAGCATTTTAACATACCTCTTAAAATCATGAATAAATCATAGAAATCATAAGACATAAAGGTAACTAGAGGCATTCATAACATTCTTACATAGGGAGTAACCCTCATGGTTACGTTTGGAATACCCATCATAGTATATTACCTAAAACTCTTCTGAGAAACCATAACGTTTAACTCCTTCGCGTTACCCAACGCATTGGAGAGCTATATCGGGCTCACCCGCCCTTAGTTTATCAAAGACTCACCCTTCTTCATAACAATTCCAAAGAACTATAATATAATCATATCACATAAAACAATCATAAAGGAAACAAAACATTTCCACATTTCAATCACAAGATATCAATACAAAACATTGATATAATAAAAACATTATGAAAACCATTTTCAATACCGAAATAAATGAAAATTAAAACATGGTATTTATTTTTCATTTTGAAAAAAGTTATGGCATTTAGAGGAAGCCGAATGTCAAATAATGATCACAGTGGCAGAGAAGTCATTGTCGCCGCATACGTACGAGAAAAAAACAATCCCTTTTGTCATTTAGTAAACGTTTCATATAAAAAAGATTCATTTTGAATAAAAATAAATGTGAAAGGGGTTTATACACCGTATAAAAGAAATATGTGTACAAAACAAAATATGCCTCAATGTAAAGAGATTGAGATGAAGTCCCATACCTCGGGTCCGACTTTACTTGATCGTTCATTAACAATCTAAATAATATACTTGAGTTTATTTATACTTGCTTAATAACCTTTTTCAAGGTCATTATTCCTTTTATATCACTTATTAACATGTTATGAACACTATGTAATTATTTAAGCTAATAATGGTCATTTTGTCGATCATTGGTACTTGAGTAAAAAATAAAATCTTTATAATTACAAGTTGTTCATGTATACATTATATCCAAAATTATATTCATGATTTATATATCATATATATCATATAAATCCATTCTATTCATTCATTTATAATATTACATTACATTTAGAGGTACGAAATGAAATGCACCATTCATGGAGGCGGTAAGTTGTACGTACGCATGAATGCTACATTCATTTATATTTCGTATTTAATGGAATAAAATAGTAATGAAATAAAGATATATTATTATTCCATTATAATATCATATATAATATCATTAACTCTATCATTTATACATCCCACAAATGGCATTAACGAATCAAATCACTTTCAGGGGGCGGTAGTCCGCACTTCCCAAAATGAAGATATCATGTTTACCCATAATGGAAACCATAAAGGAATGAAATAAATGAAAAATACAGAGGCATAAGTAAAACATAAACATATTATATATCATATATAAATATAGTGAAATCTTAATGGGAACCTTTTAATGGTGTTAGAATAATATTGAACAATCATCGTTTCATGAGGCAAAAATTCTCCATCCACCGAAACAGTATGATCTTTAACCATTCTATGTAGGTGTGTGTAAGTTTAGCTCTAATACTTCTTATAACAACATCCTAGTATATGGAAGATACTGTTGTTGTTACAAAAGAAATGAATAAAAAGAGTTTAGGGGGTTGGAGAAGCAAAATAAAACAAAAGATCATAAAAGAAGACTTTACCTTTGAATCGGGTAACTCCTCATGGTTTGAACCAAAAGGGTGACATGAAGAGCTTTATGCCCAAGGTAAGGCTTCTATGATGAATAGAGGTATGTGGATAGACCAAATGAGTATAGCTTGGCCGAGCCAAAGACTTGAGAGGTGTGTATAAGGAGGTAGAGGCGTGGGCCTTTTAAAAGAGGAGAGGAGGGGCACTCTTGGAAAGGTATAAAATGTTACTTTATTTTCAAATGAGTTTCAGATTTTAAAGGCCCAAAATTGATGTATTTCAAGGATAAGGTGATAAGGGTTAGAAATCCTACCATTAAATAGGTTTTTGACATGTTTAGGTCTTAGATTTTACATTATCTTTTCATTTTATTTAAATCGTTAAATAATGATGTAATCGCTGCATCATCATGGTCTCATATATAATTTTATTTATTTAATGACTAAAAATTATAAAAACAATATGATGGAGGAAATCAGTTTATATTTCCATTGACTATTTATAGTCCATGATAGCATTTATGTAGACAAAATTAAAAATGTTTTACTCAGGTGATACATTCTTTGTTATATTTACTTTCTTTAAAAAATAAAAAGATAAAAAGTCATTATCACAGAAAAGTGAATCCATGGGGTCCCCAAGAATGGAAAAAGGCATCCCATGGTCGGCCATGAAACAAAAAGTAGTATTAGGACACATGTTTGTGTCATTTTATATTATTATGATATTATTTTATTATCCTTAACTACCTGATTACTAATTAATCAAGATAATTAACGATAATTACCGTCCTTATTATTCACAAAGTCCAAAAACAAAAGAGTCTTAATTAAATAAGTTGGACCTTCTGATTAATAATATGGAATCCATTTTACCAAATTCCATTGACATAAATTTCAATTATTAATTTAAAAATAATTCTCGTTGTCAAAACAAATTGCAGGTTTTTTTGAAATAATATCTATGAAACGATTGGCATTAGTTTATGCCCAATTCCAAAGTGTAATTAATTATAATGACCACTATTGGATTAAATGGTAAAAATATATTATATTTAAACTTTAAAAACAATTAAAAAGATAATCTAACCATATAATTAAATTATATGAAAAAGCGGTTTTGATGTAAAATGCTGTATTTTTCACTATTCTTTAAAAAATGAACATTGTCAAAAAAAATACAAAAAATTATCCAATATAAATTTAAATGTCCCAATCATAAAGAATAAGTTTATTTTGAAAAAAAGATATTATAAAATTATCAAAATAATTATTTAAAAATGGTTCACCATCAAAAGGCGGTAAAACAATCTTTTAAAAATATTAGTGAATTCTAGGCTTAAGATTGGATTTATTCCCATTTTAAGCCTCTAAAAAACTATCTAATTAATAAATAGACATAGACAAGAATATCTATTATTCATTACTTACATGGGATGTTTCATACTTCCCCCTTTAAAAAATTTCATGACTGCAATTTATTTACTTATCAAATAAGTGGGGTATTTATCCCACATTGAATTTTCAGATTCCCATGTTGCCTCTTCACACATGTGGTTTTTTCACAAAACATTTACTTGATGAATGAACTTATTCCACAACACTTGATCAATGTGGTCAAGAATATGGACCAGTTATTCCTCATAAGATAGATTCTCTTCCAGGTGAACTACCTCTGGACTCAAAACATGAGATAGATCTGGCATGTACATACTTAACATTGAAACATGAAAAACATTGTGTACCTAAGACAAACTCACAGCTAAAGCCACTCAGTATGAAACTGATCCAACTCTCTCCAGAATTTCATATGGTCCAATGAACCTTGTAATAATCTTTCCTTTCTTACCAAATCACATCACACTTTTCCATGGTGATACTTTGAGAAAACATGATCACCTACCTCAAAAGAGAGATCCTTCCTCCTGTTGTCCGCATAACTCTTCTGCATGCTCTGAGCTATTCTCATGTGTTTCTGTATCAGATGAACTTTTTCTGCCAACTCTTCTACCAATTCTGGTCCCATCAACTTCCATTCACCCACTTCATCTCAGAAATCTGATGTTCGACACTGCTTCCCATATAATGCCTCAAATGGTGCCATCTGTATACCGGAATGAAAAATATTATTATAAGAAAACTCAACAAAAGAAAGATGTCGGTCCCAACTTCCCTGATAATCCATCGAACAAGCATGTAGCATATCCTCCAAATTATGAATTGTTCGTTCTGACCGCCCATCTAATTGATAATGAAAATCTATAGTAAAATTCAATTCAGTACCCAACAACTTTTGACGGCCTTTCCAAAAGTAAGAAGTGAACCTAGGATCACGGTCAGATACAATGGAGAGAGGAAATAGTTGTAACATGACTATCTATTTAAGATACAAATGGTAAATTATATCTAGGGAAAAATTATCTCGTATAGCAAGGAAATGAGAATATATAGTCAAGCGATCAACAATAACCCAGATTGCATTATTACCTTGACGTGTCTTCGGAAATCCCACAACGAAGTCCATGGATATATTTTCCCATTTCCACTTTGGGACTATTAAAGGCTGAATCATCCCTTTCGGTAACTGACGCTCTGCTTTACCCTTTTGACATGTCAATCACTTCACAGTAAAATCAATAATATCACTTTTCATTCTGTCACACCAGTAATACTCTCGAATATCTATATATATCATAGTACATCGTTGATGAACAGAAAACTGAGAACTATGAGCTTTACATAACAACTCTGTCTTCAACTGTGAATCACAAGGCACACACAATCTCTTCCCAAATCTCAAAACACAATCATTATCAATGTTGAATTCAGAGAACTTACCCTTCTGAACTATCTCTACCATTTTCTGCAACTCGTTGTCTTGCTTCTGTGCTTGCCTAATTTTTTCTGATAGAGAAGATTTCACTGATACCTGAAACAAAACAGAAGGACATCCTACACAAACATCTTCTTTTCCAATGTTAATCAAATACTTAACAAAAATATCACATTACAAACACAACATTGTTAATGAAGCATTACTTTTTCGACTCAAATCATCAGCCACTTTATTTTCTTTTCCCTGATGGTAATGAATCGTACAATCATAATCCTTGATTAATTCTAGACATCTCCTTTGTCTTATGTTCAATTATTTATGAGTGAATATATACTTTAAAAATTTGTGATTATTATATATTTTACACTTTACACCATACAAATGATGCCTCCAAATTTTTTAAGAGAAAACAACATCTGCTATTTCCAAATCATGTGTAAGGTAATTTACCTCATGAGTTTTCAACTGTGATGAAGCATAAGCAATTACCTGATCATTCTGCATAAGGACGCAACCAATTCCTTTCAATGAAGCATCAATATAGATAACAAAATCCCCATTCCTGGAAGGTAGTTCCAAAACTGGAGCATTCATCAATCGTCTTTTCAACTCCGGAAAATAATCATCACAATCTTTTGTCTAGATAAACTTAACACTGTTCCGAGTTATATTAGTTATTGGACTATATAACCGTGAAAAATTTATAACAAACCTTCGGTAATATCCTTCCAAACCAAGAAAACTACGAATATCAGTTACATTTGTGGGTCTTGGCCATTCTTCAACAACCTTTGTTTTTGCAGGATCAATAGTTATTCCATCTTTAGAAACAATATGACCAAGGAAAGAAAGTTGTTACAACAAAAACTCACACTTTCTAAATTTCCCATACAATTTCATTTCTTCTAAGGTTTTCAAAATAACCCTTAAATGAATTTTATGCTCCTCTTTAATTTTAGAAAACACCAAAATATAATCAATGAAAACAACCACAAACTTATCCATGAACTCATCGAAAATTCTATCCATAAGGTCCATGAATACATCAGGTGCATTGGTTATCCCAAAAGGCATTAATAAAAATTCATAACGGCTATATCTTGTATGAAACACGGTCTTTGGAAAATCTTTTTCCTTTACCTTCAACTGATGGTACCCCGATCGTAGGTAAATCTTTGAAAAATACTGAGCTCCCTGGAGCTGATCAAACAAATCATCGATATAAGGAATAAGATATTTGTTCTTAACAGTGATGTTATTCAAGGCTCTATAATAAATTCAATGTCTCATAGAACCATATTACATTTTAACAAATAAAACAGGAGCACCCCATGGTGATTTGCTAGGTCGAATGAAACATTTCTCTCATAAATCTTGTAATTGCTCCTTCAACTCTAAAAGTTCAATTTGATCCATTCTATAAGGGGGGTTTGAAATTGGCTTAGCATCAGGAAATAAGTCAACAGAAAACTCAACTTCCTGATCTGGTATTTTTCTAGGAAACTCATTAGGAAAAACCTCAGGATACTCATTTACCACTAGCACATCATTAATCTGAACAGTTCCCTTGTTTTCAACAATATGTGCAAGGTAACATTAATTTCCATCTTTTACAACTTTCTCTACCTCTTGATATGTTATCAATAGTAAGGGTTCATTCTTGTACGCAAACTGAAAGTCATTCTGAAAAAAACTTTTGTAGCTCTACAGTCAATCATAGCATGGAAAATATCGAGCCAATCCATTCCCACGATAACATCAAACTCTACTAGAGGTAAAACAATAAGGTTCGAAAGTAGGTTCTTTCCACGGATAAGTATAATAAGATTCTTATAAATTCTTTTCTCCTCAACATTTCCCCCAGGGGTTTTTACCAAAAGTTCAGGAGTAATTTCTTGAGATTGTATTCCCATTTTACTAGAAAAGTTTTCAGAGATGAAATAATGTGTAGCCCCCGAATCAAACAACTCACTGGAATAATCTGAAAAAAGAAAAAGAGTACCTGATACCACTTCATTTGATGGACCAACATCTGCTGAAGTAGTTGCAAAGGATTTCACTACACCTTTCTTCTTGAATTCAAACTTCTTCCAATCACTCGAGCTCTTTGTCGGACACTCTTTTTCATAGTGACCCATCTCATTGCACCTAAAACAGTTCACTAACTTTAAATCAAATTTGGTCTTACCATCACCATGATCTTTTTCAGTGCAATCATGAGCCTTGTGTACCATCTTACCACATCGGTAGCACTTTCCAGAATTCAGAAGACATTCCCCAGCATGCCTTTTACCACATTTATCACAAACTAGAAACTTAGTTTTCTTACCATCAAACCTTTTTGATGAATTCTTCCCTTTCCACAGCCACCTCAGTCTCTTCTTCTGTTGGATGTTATAGAACACTTGAACATCGACAAACTCCATTTCCACCTTCTCACCACATCGAACAAGATTTTTATAACTTTTTAACTCAAGAGAAGCCAATTCCCTTCGATATTTTGGATTTAATCCTGAGTATAAACGATTGATTTTACTATCATGGTCTTGAATAAAATTTCGAGCATACCTGGCCAATCGAGTGAGCCTCTCTTCATATGCAGCCACTGAGTTGTCCTCTTGCCTCAATTCCAAGAATTGTTTTTCCATCCTATGTCGAACAACCTTAGGAAAATATTTCTCAAGAAACATACCTTTGAATTCATTGTATTCGAGAGCATCAATCTCATCAGTGTCCTGGATATGTTTAAAAATCGACCACCACTGATCAGCTTCACCCTCCAAACGGTAAATAGAAAGACTAACCTTTTGATTGTCTGAACACCCCATGATATTGAAAATCTTCTCCATTGCATTATTCTACCCTTCAGATAGCACTAGGTCATATGATCCTCTTAATGATGGTTGATGTTGCCTAATGAAATGTTCCACCACTAACATGTTCCTTTGCGGTAGATCTGGCTGATCTCATGCATGGATATCGCCACCATTTATCGCTTGAGTCCACTGCGCCATTACTACAAAAAACTGTTCAGTTCCAATTCCGACCATCTCAGGATGCTGATTCGGAAGGTTATTTCCTTATATATGCCTTCCTAACACTACTTCCCTATTTCCTTTATGGAAAACCATTCTGAACAAACATGTCTTAGATGAAGAAACATGGTAATCTTCAAATGCTATATCATTTCAATTTGACAATAAAAAAATATTTTTGGATGATCATTTAATTATAATTCTAACTCCTAAAGTTAACTAAATCGACCTTTGATACCAACTATAAGTCTCCCACCATAAACATTAATTAATCTTGAGTTACTTCAAGAATACACGTTGATGATCTTTTCAGGTTTAGAGTTTTAATGAATTAGATAATAAAACATGCATTACATTCCACATTTAAAAAAAGTGGTTACATAAAAGATAGTTCTCATTTTTTCCAACAACGGAAACATATTTAAAATAAAACATTGATTCTTTCATGAAACATCCTTGAGAGTATCATCACATCATGTACCTTTCCCTTGACAAGTGAAAAACTTTTCAAAAACATGGGATGAGCATAAAAAGCTCAGTAAGGGATATTAATGTACTAAATGAAAACATTAGTCCATGTATGAAATCATAATTTACTCATAAAACATAAGAATTTTAACATACCTCATCAAATCATGAATAAATCATAGATATCATAAGACATAAAGGTAACTTGAGGCATTCATAACATTCTTACGTAGAGAGTAACCCTCATGGTTACATTTGGAATACCCATCATAGTGTATTCCCTGAATATCTTCGGAGAAACCTTAACATTTAACTCATTCGTTTTACCCAATGAATTGGAGACCTATATCGAGCTCACCCGCCCGTAGTTTATCACAGAACCACTCATCTTCATAACAATGGCCAAGAACCACAACATAATTGTATCACATAAAACATGCATAAAGGAAACATAACATTTACACATTTCAATCAAAATATATCAATTAAACACATTGATATAATAAATAAATTATGATAACCATTTTCAATATCGAAATAAATGACAATTAAAACACGATATTTAGATTTCATTTTAAAAAATGTTATGTCTTGTAGAGGAAGCCGAAACTCAAATAATGGTCACGGCGGCAGAGAAGTCATTTTCACCGTATACGTACGAAAAAAACATTCCCTTTTGTCTTTTAGTAAATGCTTTGTATAAAAAAATTCCATTTGAATAAATGTAAATTTTATAGGGGTTTATACACCATATAAAAGAATGTTGAGTATAAAACAAAATATGCCTCAATGAAAGGAGATTGAGACGAAGTCCCATACCTCGGGTACGACTTGACTCGATCATTCTTTAATGTCCTGAATAATAAACTTGAGTTAATTTATACTTTCTCAAGAACCTTTTTCAAGTTCATTATTCCTTTTATATCACTTACTACCATTTTATTAACACTATGTAATTATTTAGGTTAATAATGGTCGTTTTGTCGATCATTGGTACTTGATTCAAAAATAATCTCTTTATAATTACAAGATGTTCATGTATCCATTATATCCAGAATTATATTCATGATGAAGGTATCATATATATCATATATATCTAGTATATGCATTCATTTATAATATTACATAACATTTAGAGATTATAAATGAAATGCATCGTTCATGGAGACTGTATGTCGTATGTACGCATGAATGCAACTTTTATTTATATTTCCTATTTAATGGAATGAAATCATAATTACATAAATATATATTATAATTCCAGTATAATATCATACATAATACCATTAACCTTATCCTTTATACGTCCCACATAATTCATTAACGAATCAAATCACTTTGAGGGTGCGGTAGTCCACACTTCCTAAAATGAAGATATTGCATTTACCCATAAGGGAAAACATAAAGGTATGAAAATAATGAAAAATACATAAGATTAAGGAAAATATAAACATATTATATATCATATATAAATATAGTGACATCTTAATGTCCACCTTTGAAGGAGTTATAAGTATATTGAACAATCATCGTTTCGTGAGGCAGAAATTCTCCATCCACGGAAACAGTATATTCTTTAACCATTAGATGTAGGTGTGTGTAAGTGTATCTCTAATTCTTATTATAACAACATCCTAGTATATGTAAGATACTGGTGTTGTTACAATATAAATGAATAAAAAGAGTTTAGGGGGTTTGTGAAACAAAATAAAACAAAAGAGCATTAGAGAAGACTTTACCTTTGAATCGGGTAACTCCTCTTGGTTTGAAACAAAAGGGTTTCTTGAAGATCTTTCTGCATAAGGTAAGGCCTCTAGGATGAAGATAGGGATGTGGAGAGACATAATGAGCAGATATTGTCCGATCCAAAGGCTTGAGAGGTGTGTGTAAGGAGGTAGAGGTGGGGGCCTTTTATAAGAGGAGAGGAGGGGCACTCTGGGAAAGGTATAAAATGTTACTTTATTTTCAAATGAGTTTCGGATTTTAAAGGTACCACGTTAATTTATTTCAAGGATAAGGTGATACAGGTTCTAAATCCTCACATCCAATAGTTATTTTAAATATTTAGGTCTTAAATTTAACATTATCTTTTCATTTTATTTAAATCATTAAATAATGTGGTAATCGTTGCATCATTATGGTCTCATATATAATTTAATTTATTTAATGTATAAAAATTATAAAAAAATACTATGATGTAGGAAATCGTTTTAGATTTCTAATAACTATTTATAGTATAAGAGATCATTTATGTAGATAGTACTAAAAATGTTTTACTCAGGTGATACATTTTATGTTATATTTACTTTCTTTAAAAAATAAAAAGATAAAAAGTCATTATCACACAAAAGTGATTCCATAGGGTCCCCATGATTGGAACAAGGAATCTCATGGTCGGAAATGACACAATCAGTACTATTAGGACAAATTTTGGTGTCATTTTATATTATTATTATATTATTTTATTGTCTTTAACTACCCGATTACTAATTAATCATGATAATTTACGATAATTACCGTTGTTACTATTTACAAAGTCCAAAAACAAAAGAGTCTTAATTACATAATTTGGACCTTATGATTATAAATATGGAATCCATTTTACCAAATTCCAAACACATAAATTTCAATAATTAATTTAAAAATAATTCCCATTGTCAAAACAAATAGCTGGCTTTTTTGAAACAATATCTATGAAATATTTGGCATTAGTTTATGCCCAATTCCAAAGTGTAATTAATTCTAATTACCACTATTAGTTTAAATGGTAAAAATATATTATATTTATACTTTAAAACCAATTAAAAAGATAATATAACTATATAATTAAAATATATGAAAAAGCAGTTTTGATGTAAAATGCAGTATTTTTCACTATTCATTAAAAAATGAACATTGTTAGAAAAATACCAAAAAATTATCCAATGTAAATTTGAATGTCCCAATCATAAATAATAAGTTTATTTTTTAAAATAGATATTATAAAATTTTCAATAGATTGATTTAAAAATGGTTCGCTGTCAAAAGGCGGTAAAACAATCTTATAAAAATATTAGAGAATTCAATGCTTAAGATTGGATTTATTCCAATTTTAAGCCTCTAAAACACTGTCAAATTAATAAATAGACATAGATAAGAATAGCTATTATTCATTACTTACTTGGGATGTTACATTATCCATCAATGGTATCCCCTCATATACTATTTAGAAATTCTTTTAACCAATTTTATGATGATACTTTTTTTGAGCCAGTTAGTGGGAAACTATGGAATTTATTATTGTCAAGGGAGATGAAAGATTGTTCTGATGTGAGAATCATTTCAATAATTTGGATACCTATATATCATTGGGAAAGGAATAAGAACCCTGGTAGTTTAGTACCACTTAATGGTACACATCATATCTTTTATGGTCATGTGATAATGACATGGCCATACAAACTATTGTCATGTGGTAACAACATCTAAGTGAAAGGTGATTAGTTAAGGTTTGTTGTGAGACTAATGCCTAAGAGGCCCAAGGAACTTGTAAATTATATGGGTTTCCAAGATGGATTGTACCACATTTTTAATATGTCCAGGAATGAATATGTTTTATTTGGAGTGTTGGGTTTGAACCTCGAAGAGGCGTCCTACATATCCCATTCAGATGGGAATCAAGGCCCACAGAGTTCGATGGGACTCATAAGATATTATTGTCTATTGAGAGAAACAAATTTGGTCTTACTCCATGAAAATAATTCCTTGATGATTTTAGGGTGTAATTTGGGTCTTAATCTTAAGGACGATTACCATTTATGGATGAAATGTGATGTAGGTCGATCCTTAAGAAGGATTACTATATATCTTAATAATTGTGGGAATCATATTTCTTGTTGTTCAAGAGTATGGGGGGGATAATTCAAGTCTTACTCCTATGCCTGAATGGCCCGAAGAGCTTCTTTTTTATTTTATTATAGATAATCCTACTTTTAAGGGTTGAAGGGGAACCCACACATGACCTGAAGGCCCATGGCACAAGGCCCGCCATGACCCTCAATACATGACCTGAAGGCCCAGAGGCATACCATGCCCATTACATGACCCGTAATCCCAATCAACTAGAACTTCCCCTCCACAGCGTCTTGCATCATTGATCTCCTTAGTTCCTCACCTTGCATTGCTGATCGGATAGCATTTCCGCATACAGAGCTGCACGGTGCTTGGTCCCGATGGCGGCTGCCATACCCTCTCATTCCTCCAATCGGGTTAGCTCTTCATCTGGTGGCTTCTACTCCAGTTGCAATGATCCTCTTTTGGGTCTTGTTTTGTGTGAACTGGGCTACTCCATGGTCTACGTGACCTGAAGGTCCTGTGTCCCGAAGGCCTGTGATGACTCAAAGGCCCTAGAGACCCGTAGGACCAAAACGGTGGCCCGAAGGCCCAATTAAGGTGAAATGTTGATTGATTTTTGAAGAGGATATCCAATGAGATCGGGCCTCGATGAAGGATTCATATGTATCCCAATTATGGTGGAAATCAGTGTTCTTGTAGTTCATTCTTCTATGTATTTTAACAAATGTTGTGATCATGATAGAATATCTCAAAGCCCACGTGATCTGTGATTGGTGTGAGAAAAAAGAGGACGTCAATGATATAAAAACAACACCCACACTTTTTCTCCTCTATAGGTGGATGAGGATGCACCTACGATGGTGATGGTGGAAGTGGAAGAGGATACAAGCCTTCCATGTGTTCTATTTACATTAGTGAAGGGCGAAATGCAAGGAATGTGTCATGGTGAAGGATGTAGAGAGGTGAAATACTACAACCTCATACATGAAAATTTATGGGAATACAATAGGATGGATTCCCTTTTGATATTGGTTGGGTCTTACTTCCCAGGAGGATGCTTTTTTATGGATTGGTTAGTGCTTACATCTAATTAGAAAGCCCATTTAAGTATTGGTTGGGAATTTCATTTAAAGAAGATAAATGTCGAGGTTCGATTGGGGCTTAATCTCTAGGATTATGCCCATTTGATATTTAACCTAGCATATAAGTCATGTGATGAGGTTTGAGGAGTTTCATAAGGAGTTAATTGACTCAATGTACATGGTAAATCCATAAGGATAGTCTATAATCATGACCTGTGAAAGGAACCAAGAGGAGTATGTCAGCTCATGGAACATCACTGAGGGTGATGGAGTGTCTCAAATAATGGTTTTCCAAGGAAGGAAGTTTGGACACATAAAGGGTGAAAATGGAAAATTTTGTTGACCTGAACCAAAACATTCATGGTGAGACTATCCATTTTCATGGGGATCTATGATAGATGTGAAGGGACCAACCACGTGGGTAGCTTTCATAGCCCGACACTAATCTCGAGCTGGGGTGGGGGGCATAGCACTCACGAAATAGACCATAAGGGCCACGCAAGTGCTCTGTGCTGGTGCTCCACTACGGTGTGTCTCACAGGTGCTCCGTGCATGTGTTCCTCCGAGGTGCGTCGTGAAGGTATGTTGCGTAGGTGCTCTATGAAGTTGCTCTGCGCTGGCCCCTAATGCATGTCATTGGCATAACTCCATATGTTCTAGACCCTAATGGGAATTGGAAACTCATTCCCCCATAAAATTTTGTTTTCTCTCATGTTTCGGAAAATTACATGATTATTCTAGAGAATCTGGGCAAAGGATCTATGCGACGAGAGATTTGGGAGTTCTTCCAACATTTTCTTCTTTTAAAATTGGGATCCCAAGTGTCCTATTTATATGCAAGGGGGGTGTTCAAAATTATTATTTCTGTTTAGGTCCACAATGTAGGTCCTAAGTGTAGATCATCTGCATAGGGGTGTATAAATTATTCTTCTTCACAAGTCCTCCACATAGGTCCTCTACGTAGCTCTTACGCTTAGGTGTGCATAAATTATTCTTTCACATAGGCCCTCTACATAGGTCCTTCGCATTGGTACTCCATGTAGGTCCATCATGTAGGTACATAAAATCCCTTTATTAAATGTATTTTTCTTCAGAGTTCCATAACTATTGATCCATAATTCTATTTGGGGTCCACATCGAGTCAAATAATATCTCTCAACGTGATATAGACATCTTTAGGTGGTGAATTTATTGACTCTTCATGGATGAAATGTGGAAATTCAATTTAATGGTTCAACACATTTGTTTCACCAATCATGGAAATCCATTTCCTACTCCTAGATGGAGAAATCATTCCACTTATCCATCATTATGAAGTATTATTTTGGAACGAATAAATCCAAACTACATCTTCTTGCTTTATAGTGAAAAAATCTTTACTCATACATGAAATTTTTTGTTTATGTGAGAATCATATCTTCAATCTATTTAAATTATCATGGAAATCATTTCATGGTGTCTACAATGAATACTATATAAATTACCAACCTATGAAGGAAAACAAGGTGGAAAATGTTATGAGTCAGAAAAAAAAGATAGTTTTTCCATTACCTGGACAAAAATAAATCGAAAATTTATAGATTTATATGAAAGATATCATGAAATCATTAGTAAATTGGAAATAAGTAACACACAAAAACATTACAATACTTTTCATTTCTAATAAATTTTATTTCTTTTAATATTTGTAGTTAAAACAACACAAATATTAATCAAAACACTACTTAATCACAGTTTTTAGAGTTAATTATTTTATATTTTTTTAATATTATATGGTAAATATATATTTAATAAATCCATTTCTTTTATATTCATCCAAAATATTTTATATACATAAGAGAATAAAAAATACAATTTTACACATAAGAACCTATATAATTCTAATAGAAATTTGGTAGCTTTTTAATAGTGTAGTAGTTTTAATTAAAAATATTGAAACATTTAGAAAAATATTGCTCAAAAAGAATATAAATTTTAAAATAGTAATTATTAAATTATCTTTTCATTCTGTTTTGATGTTTTTTGGAGAAGTTTCAGTTTTTTGATGAATAGTGATAATACTAAATTATAATTGAAACTCATTTTTTCTTTTTAATAAATTTATGGATATGTAAAATTTTTAATTGGTTTTAATGTTAAATTGGATAATATAAACATTTATTAATCCAATTTATTTTATTGGAATAAAATTTAAATTGAAAATTTATATAATAATATTTCTAATTTATTAACATTTTCACATTAAAAACCTGCTTTGTCATCCCATCTACTAGATTGATGATAAATTAATTTTCTCAAATATAGAGTTTAGAATTATTAAAAATGGATAAAATATTTGTAATAATAATAAATTATAATTTATTTTTAATTAAACATATCTTTTTATCAAAAATGAAACTGGAAGAAATAAAAATTAATTACAGTGATTAAGAGAAAAAAATGTTCTCAATAATTTACTAAAGATTAAACATAAGAATTAAAAGGACATGGAAACATGTTTGAAAACTATTTGATTTAAATATTTCAACCATATAATCCATTTTATCAGATGTTTTATTAGTGGATCCAATTGACATGGAATATCATTGGTTGAATTCCAACTTTTAGAAATTTTCAATAATTATACTCCTCCTCTACTATAAAAAGGCACTCACCCTCTCAATTATAATCATCTCTCAAGAAATATTTCTCTTCCAAAACCTTCTAAAATAATATCCCATAATCCATAAAATAATATTATAATTCTCACATTTGGATGAAATATGACCGAGTAAGTCTTCTCCTTTAATCCAAACAGAGTTTCCCAGAAAAGAGGTAATATTCATCAATGATTTCATTTTTCATTTATTTATTCATCTCATAAATTCTTATTACGTATTTCGTATATAATAAAATAAATAAAAAAACATGATGTAACTTTTTATGAAAAGGGTATGGCCTATACCCAAACACCCTTCCATCAAATGGGATATGCAATCATTATTCGTGTGTGTGACGGACGGCCACCTTGCGAACCGACATCGTTCGTTGTTCCATAAAAACCATTAAATGATGTAAATAATGATATATATTTTTATATATATGAAATACCATGTATTTATCCCTACATTATTATTCTATAATTTTTTTAAAAGATAGCTTATTTCATGATTTCCATATTGTTGTTATATAGTAACATCATTTGTGGACATGTGGATGACCACCTCCTAAAAGTGATTTGATTCATTAAAAATTTACATGGAATGTTTTATGGATTTAATTAATAAATATATATTATATATATAAAAAATAAAAATTATAATGTAATTTTCTTATGAATATATAAGTATACCACACACATTTTAAATATGATAAGAAAATGGAAGTTGAATTCATGGGTATGTGTGACTTAATGTCTCTATGAATAGTGAGATCCATTTAATATGTAAAAATTTTATGGATTATTAAAAATAAATATATATTGAATATATATGATATTTTGAAAATTTTTTACATTTGTTTGTATTTTAAATCATGATCTATTTAATTTGAACACAAGTAAAAAAGTAAAAAATCCTCAAACAGACAAGGCAATTGACAACCAAAATAATAAAAATGATTAATAAGGGTTAATGAATGTGTCGTATTATTTTATATAAGTAAAATATTATATATCTTATATATTAATATGTTATTATTGTTAGTTAATAACATACATAAAACTATTATACACGATAGTAATGATTTTTCAACCAAAACAAACCGTAAATAATTTGATTTTCATAAAAAAAATTATATCTGTGAGAAAAATGTCATAATCCACACTTCTTTTGTGTGGTGTATATACACACCTATATTCATTTTATATAATGGTTAATTCACAATTTATGGTAATTTATTTTTCACATTGAATTACCTCGTGAATGGGTTTGACAATAAAAATTTAACATGCAAAAATAAATATTTGAAATCTCACTATCTTTTGTGATTGTTAAATTTCACATTGTACAATACCTTCCTTCACACCATTTTCCATTTTACATTAAATTTATTTAAATAATTAATAATATTGTTTTGATGGGTATAATTATTTCAAAAAATATTTATCATTTATTCATTTGGTGCATACAATGATTGTTATATGGTTAACTTATAAAATATTGAAAATTTTTAATCCTTTACTCAATACAGGTACATGATAAAGAACTTTTTTTATGAATATAATCAATTATTTGACATATAAATATTTATTTCGACTATTATTTTATTGGTTCAATGGAAATGAAAATTTATTGTACCCTCATTTGAAAAAAAATGATCTGAAGAGAACAGGGTAGTATTTCATTTTAATGTTGTGATTGAGATCCCATGATTAAACTGGTCTATATAGGTTTCAAAATTGTGATTCTTAATTGAAAATCAGAATGGTTTCAATATTCATAACCTGGTATATAAATTATTTCAAATGGAAGGATTCTATTTAGGGCTTCATAGCTAATGATTCATTGGGACCTACATTGGTCGAGAGAATGGGAGGTCATGATCATCACAACCATTGGGGGGGGGAACCGTTTCCTACTCGGTGACTCTCTTATTTATTTAAGGAATGTTTCATAATCACATACAAACAAATATGTGGGATGAGTTACCAAAAAAATAATATGTTAAAACCTTTTATATTCAAAATAAGGGTATTTCATTAGTGAATCCTTCTATATGTATATGAGGATATCCTCTACTTTCCAATAAGGAGTAGCTTCTTGTATTCTAATGAGGCATTAAAAGGAAAAACAAGATGTTTTACTATCTCAGGAGGTAGTAGATATTCGTAAGAGGGGATTCATCCTTTATGTTTCATTCTATATATCTAATTTTTTACATAAATAAAAAACAATATAGTTTATTAATCCTATGTTGTTTAATATCACGTGGAATGGAAATATGTGTGGAAATTTAGGAACCTAGTAATTGAGCTTGATTCATGAATAGGATTCATATGTATCCCAATAAAAAAAAATTCTGAGTGATTATACTTCAATGAAAACTTTCAGGATTGTCCCAAAGATAGATTCCCATGTATTGGGGAAATTTATATCTTTCCAATAGTCATGGAATATATATTTGGTTTTCCTTGAATTTTTCATATTCATTATGAAAATGATATGACCATTTCAATTCCCCATGCTGACATGAGCTATACTCGTTGTGAGAAACAGGGGAAAAAGAAAAAAATATAAATTTTTATAGATGCACTAAATATATGATGGGAAAAAAATTTAAATTCTTGATATTGAGCTTAGTCTTTAGGAAGGAATCATAAAATTTCATTTTTATAGAATATATAATATTTCTCAAAGTTCGGTTACTTGTCATCCATATAGTGTGTGAAGAAGAAATGATCATCCATTGGGAATAATTGGATCCTAACGGTTAAAATTTTCAATAAATGGAATAAAATACACTAAGGTTGATGAATATTTGAACTCTAAAATTTAGGAATGAATAATATATATCTTTCTTATATATGGAATCATATCCATCATTGTTTATTTTGGATAGGGTGTACACACCGAGGATTCCCTTGTATTAATGATATAACATATTTTTCCTCTAATCGTGCTTTTCACACTATTGTTTACCTGTATAAATAATATGATCATTGTAACTCCCTATTTACACATGAGCTGTGATTATTGTGGAAAATAAAGGTTGGGGAATTATAAGTCTCAATACATGTGGATGTGAAACTTATTTGTTAAAACATCTCTTTGTATGCAAAATATTGAGAACAAGCCTTGTGATGGAATCTTATGTATCCATGTTATAAAAGGATTTATATTAATTTTAGTACCATTATATTCAGTATTATACACTATGGATTCCTATATATAGGCTGGAAATGTTGTAATATAGTGGGGAATCTACATGAAATGGCTTCGTTGCCATGCTGGGAGGCTTTATTACCTTCTTGATATTCCTTTATTTTTTTACCTGACAATTTAATGGTAGTATAAACACAAATGGTAATATTGCAGACATTCCCATAGAAAATTACATGATCCAATTAGAATGTACAAGGGAGGTCTCATTACATTGATGAAATATTTTAGGTTAATCTCACAGTCAGGTATGACTTGTCCAGATGAAATTGGAAGGCCTGGACATCTTGTCATGGACTCCATAACATCATATCATATGTTGTTATTCAGTATTGTTTCATTAACATGATTTTTTTTGGGTCTTCGCAAGAGATGGATAGCACACTTGGAGGGAATCATGAGATTCAATGGGGCTTCTGTGGAGGGAGATGTATGGTTAATGCTATTTTGTCTCGAGAGCACCACGAATGCTAGCTAACATATTTGAAGGACATTGTGGGATCATGTTGGCATGCCCAATGAATTTCATATGATCTATATGGGGTTCATAGATGATGTTTTGGGGGAAAATTGTTATGCCTTGGTGCAATCATGGGTCTTAGATGACATGTATTGATGCCCTTATATGATAAGGGTAGTATGTATGATGGACACAAAATTTTCTGGATAGTGATACTAAGGGGCTTAAAAAGACTCATGTATAATTCTTGGGAGAACTATGTGACTTAAGTGATATTATAAGAGGACTTCTCAAGATCCTAATATAATTCCCAAATAATATTGTTAGACCTGGGTGTTATTTTATTATATTTTCCTATGACCTGGGTGGTTCATGAAAATCATGTGAGGATATACATATATGTTGTCCACATAATTATCTAGTCGTTTAGTCATTGTCACATCCTTTTCTTGAAAATGATATATATATTTTTAGAGTTATATTTCATTAATTCTCATGTGATCTGGAAGATACAAGGGATGTTCATCATGTGAACTTCCAGAAGTCATTAGTGTTACCTATGAGTGATCATGTTAAGTTCCTGTTTGTGTTGTGTGATCGCTCCAATGGATATATGGATCATACATGGGAGAAATGTTTTTTGTCACTATATCATCTTCCCTGAAAAATCTTCTTTTATTTTTTGGTGCACTAGTGTGAGGTTCCATGTAAAAATTCATTTAATTTTTCTAACTAGTGTGTGGGATTTCTAGGCCACACGACCAAAATTATTTTCCACTTTTTTTATCACATATCTCATATATACCAACTGGACTTGTTAGAGGGCATAGTTGATTACATGTTTAGTGAGTTCTTATTGTATGTAATATGCAGGGAGTCACATGAATTGCAGTGATCAAGAAACTATCCCGTCAATGCCTCATTTAATTCTTTATAGAATATAAATTGGATCTATCCTAGTCAAGATGAGGGGATCATAAAATGTATAAAATTTATATGTAAAGGCCTTTGTGAGATCATGATTCTTGATGAAATGCCTTTTTATGATCTCATATTCCTTTTATGGGTTCTTTGGTTCAATAATGATAACTTTCCTGGGGAACATTGAGTGATATGGATTACATGTCAAGTGGGACTTCATAGGATCATGTTGAAATATTAATAGCTATTTTGTAGTATCTATATTGATCTCCCAGGATATGCAATACTATTCACATGATGTCAATATATCTTCCCATTATAAAAGGTTCCCATCATTTCCCTTATGATTCCATTCTTTATTTTAAAAATGTTGGGAATATCAAAAGCATATATGAACATTGTAGAAGAAAATTACTCTCCCTATATGGTATATTCATTTGACATAAAAAATTGTCATATAGTTATGAAAAATAATTTCATTGACAACAACTTCTATTTTTAAAGGGGTATTACAGAACCACTTAAAATGTCTAAATCCATTCGTTTGGAAAGGGTGACATGTCATAAGTATACCAATAATTATATGTGGTGTGTCTCATGTTGCTTACAACCTGAATAGTCTCCCCTTTCCAAATTTTTATTTCTCTATTTATTTTACAATGTCTATGGGTATAATGAGTTTTCATGTATTTTTTAAATTAAAATAATTCAACCCATTGATGATTCATCACATAACCAACAAAACGACATGTTTTGTCATGTACGAATTATCTAGGGAAACACTTTTATTTATCATCATGAGCTGATGTGGGAGTGTCAAGCCTCATTTTCATGTTCGAGTCCCTTTTCATAACGGGTAAGACACTCTAGTTGTATCTTGACTAACTTCGTAGATAGGTAACTGGTCTCTTGAGGTGTCACGCGAACATCCAGGGCATGATGCATGTTTTTTCTTACCGGAATAGGAACATATAATTCTAAATATTATTTATATTGTTTAATTTAAAAGGTTTAGGGATTTTTTGATAGTTAAGAATAATAATTATCCCTATATGAGTAATGATGTGTGACCCGTAAGGGGTCATATAGCGATGCATGATCATTTTCATAGAAAACCCTCTGACTAGTATTTGGAACAAAAGGTGTAGTGTGAGGGTGCCGAGACCTATATAAATACCTTCATGTGATGGTGGGGACATTCCAATTGACTTTTGTGAAACTATTAGGACATTTCATTGGTTCCTTTGTGGTATCAAATGATATTCATGCATGTGTCACGTGAGTTTTACAACTCTAAGAGGCTCCCATCTTTTAGATATTTTTCTCTCAATTGTTCAATGATTTTTATTATGGCTTGTCATTAGCCTACATCCTGACAATTAATGTGACGTGTGGGTGCTCATCTATTAGCCTCTTCATGATCACTGATTTTCTGGATGCTTCAACAAGATGGGCCATATATTCTCAAAGGGTATTTTGAGGATATTCCATATCATATGCGCTGTGTTTGGCTCTATCGTGTGATATTTTGATGGTCTCACAATCACTTGCCTCATGGAGGTTTATGGGATCTATGACTTCTGGACACCATTTATTCTATTGTTTTGTAAAGAAGATGATACTCAATTTCATTTATTTCATCCCTTATTAATTTCTAGATTCACTTTTGGATGCCATCAAAAAATCCATCATCTTTGGAGTGACATCTATGATGAACGTGCTCAATCCTAAGGAAAGAGAATGTCCACATTAGTATATGGTGATATCATCAATCAATGCCTTGGTGTGAGGATTGGTATATATCATGTTGTTTGGTATTCCATGAAATTACATCTAAATATACCAGTGTAGAGAGGTTAATTCACTAGATACTCAAATCTCAAATATCTTTTTCATTACCTCCGTCATGTAAACTCATCGCAATACCTCCATCAATAACTCATAGTGAGACCTCGCCATAAGAACACTTTATGAGAACTACTTCATATGACTCTTTTTATCCATGTGACAAATTTTTTCAACCATTAATTTATCTTTGGTAATTTTTATAAAATTTGACACTGGGAAACATGATCATCTTGTGGGTTTTTTGGGATCTAGGGGCTTGGTCGAATGATCCTATGAATATTTTGAGGATGATGTGACCATTTAAGTAATGAACCATCAAGATTCTTCATAGGGTTGATGATTTCATGTGATTTTATTAGGTGTTTTGTAGTCTATTATATTTTCTAGAGTTAGGTGATTGACATGTTCATTATATGAATAAAAAATCTCTATGATGATACATGTGATGGGAATAATGATTCTAGTTTATAGCATTTCATTGATAAAATTATTATTTATTTGAATGAAATATTACACTTACTTTTATTCATGTGGATTTTTCATTTCATAATTTTTTTATTAACGTAGATAACTATAGAGTTATGATTCCAAGGAATCGTAATTCATACAACTGGTATCTTTTCCATTATGAAAATTTGGTTCGGAAGGGGCTCATCCCGTATGAGCTCCCTGATTTTTCACTTTTATCCTAACTTCCTCTATACATGTTTGATCTTTTGGATGGGATTTACATTCTTTATTAGGATATCAACCTTCCATATTGATGGGTATAATAACCTTAGGATATAATTCACATAACAATTTCTAAGGATGGCTAGCTCGTAGCAGTAATATTTTAGGAGTTATCATATATGTTAGAAAACTGTAACTTATGTCCAAATAGTTTTGATGTATATCACTATCCCATTTCTCAAAATTGTTATAGCATATTTGTATCTTCTCTAAACAACATGGTAAGTGGATATAGGTTTATGATACATTTTCACCTTGGAGGAAAATTTTTTGATGAATGGGTTTTTCTATTGTGAGTTAAGTGAAACTGGATTTAGTTTACTGGCTAAAAATATGATTTCATTATCTATGAATTAGTATGAGTTTTCTTATTCATCATTTATAAACAATCTAACATTATAAGAGAATTTTCTAGTCATTAGTGTATTGTCAATAACTTATTCATTTTGTATCAAGGGTGTGTAGGGATCGACCTATAGGATATCATTAATCTAGTTGGGATACCCACTCTCTTATAGATGTAAAATGAGTTCCTTCCAACCACATATATATATATATGAGACCCTATTTAAACACTATTTCTAGTGAGAGATATGATCAACATTGTAAAGGCACTTTTTCGAAAAGATATTTATATCTGCTCTCTTATCTCTTTCAAGTATGGGATCAACATTTTCATTTATGATAGTGGAATGAGCATAACTACTATACACCCCCAACATTTCTCTTCTCGTTAGTTTAATAATAGTTCCATTTTGTATTTGGACATTTTAGAAGGAAATAGTCATATATCAATGGGTGATTGAGTGATTCTGTATATATCAACAAGCCATGCATTTAAAAGCTACAACGCGATGTTTCTGACTATGATTCTTTTTCAACTGTTGGATATGTGCTCAGGGACTTGGGTTAGTACCACAGTGATGGCATAACACATAAAAGAGAAAATTTTCCTAAACATAAGGGACCTGACCCTTCCATTCCTCTACAAACTCATGGTCCACATTCCACATAGAAATATACCCTATTGGGTCAGTTGTCCTTTCCAAATTCTATTAGGCTCTATAAGAGCGAATATTCACTACTATGGATACTAAAATGTCACTAGGGTACATGGGGACATAGATTTTCCAAGGATCCTAGATATATATTGGGTTACATCGATGAATTTAGGCCCTCATGTGGTTTCCAATTTTTTGAGCCAGTCTGATCACTATGATTTCTCCCCCTACCCCTCAAGGAATATGCATGTTATTCATTGAGGTGGTAGCACTATCGATGAACGGTTATACAAGATCACACGTTGGGATGAGGTTATTGCTTCTAGGATGGACCAAATGATCTTCTGCAATCCATACACTCCTTGTCAATTATCCTGTTAGTTTTCCATCACCTAAAGGGTGTCGTACCATCCTTAGAAAGTTTTATTTATAGAGAGAAACCACATGATCATACAAAAATTCGACATAACATTAGAATTTTATGATTTCAATGATGAGATCATTATTCTGCTGGTTTTTCTACTATCATCCTTTCAAAAGACGATTCTAGGGATTGGGTTTAAGCCTACCTGGGTGTTGTGTTGAATCAATTTTTCTTCCTTGGGGTCATACCATTCTCCCGTATGACATGACTATATATGGAAGTGATGTATTTGATTGAAGACATGGTTACGTCATCAAGAAATAACATGTGAAATAGCGATGACACTCTCACTAGAGGCGAATAATATGATTAAGAATATTTCATTTCAACAAATGATATGAATGTTGTTCTTTTTAGGGGACCAAAATATGAGGATACACCTCATGACCTATTTTCATCTCAAACTATTTTCATTTCTAATATAATCACCTTTTAATCCATAGTGGATCAGACACATCACATGCTAATCTATTAGTAGAGTCATGCCCTAATTAGTGAGACTCTAGTAAAATTTTGTGGTATCCAATAGGAACATGTCCATATAATATTGCATGATTGGGGTGAATATGTCCTTGACTACCAACTAATATACAACTCACGAGACAAATTATCTACTCTTGACATCATTTAACCACCAATGAGAGGTGATTTCATGATCATTAAGAAGAGGTTCCCTTATTTGAAAAGTTAAATGAGTCTCTAAATGAATTGATATAAGTTCACCAACTCATATCCTTCATAAAATCCCATAAATATTCATGGACTCTATAGATATAGAGATATGAGGATATCATAGATCATCCTAGTTCTAACCTCTCTACGTCATCAATCTTATCTGAAACCTATAAAAATATAGAAATGGAGTTTCCTTCCCATATTAAGTCTACTCATCCTCGGGAAAAATTAGAACAAGCAGATCATCCAACATTTTAGTTCACTAATAACACTTCCTATTAGACTATTAGTACATTATCATGACCGTATTATCATATTTTTATTTAGTATGCAAATGTTTTTCTATTTTGATTGGATGAAAATCTTAGAGGGACTCCTAAATATATAGATTTTTTTTTTCATACTATTAATAAATGGATATTATAAACATTATATGTTTCCATCCAATATTCTTTTATTCATGGTATGAATGAAATTTATTTGTACTGATATTCCATAAATCATCAATAGCACCCATCCGTTATATAATATCATGTAAACTCAAATTTAATTATTTAATTATTTATAATTATGATATTTTCTGTAGAGAAATTCTCATGAATTTTATCTTTTTCATTTATATAAGCTATATTTAGGATGTTTTGTTGTTTAAGGTCTTCTATATTCGACTATTTATCAATATAGTTTAGGGTCTTTTAGCTCGAAACAACTATTTTGTTAGTTTAGGGTCTTTTTCACATACCAACTGTTGCTTTTTTTTATGGTCTTTTATCTCATTCATTCTATATTTTTCGTTTTTTTAGCATGGACCTCTTATCATTGTAGTTTTTGGTATTTTTCTCAAACCATCTATCACTGTAGTTTGAGTACATTTAGCTCATAAGATATATTACTCTAGTTTATGAACTTTTATCGTGGACCATATATTACTATATTTTAATTAATTTAGTATATAAATTGCATATTTTTATTTCAATTTACTTTAGCTCGAACCTTATATAACTGTTTTTAATGGTATTTTAGTACGGACCATCTATCGATGTGGTTGAAGGTCTTGTGGATTAAATGATCTCATACTATTCAGTATAACATCCTTATTAAAGGACATAATTGGTGATTATAAAATATTTGGAAGATAGACCAGAGATGTATCATGATTCCAAAGGGGTTGTTGAGGTAAATCATGTCGTTACTCAGGCTCATGAAGATAACAACTCCATTGTAACACCCTGAGATTTAATGAGTCTATTTAATTTCTTTGATGTCTTCTATTGTACATGACAACAATATTAACTTGTACTATATGAAACACCATATTATCTTGTAGTATATGCAACGCTATTATTTGCTCGTGTTACACACAATTTCAAGTTCATTTTGTTGAAATTAATCTATGCAACATTAATTATAGATTTTGCTTAACGTATAAATTTAATAAGTTATGATTAAGTTATATGCGACACTAAAGGTATCTTGCACTACACGCATCCCTGACTTGTCTTTCATTACACGCAATCATGACCTTTCATAATAGCGTGTGTAGAACGCAATACCCGGTTTCACTAAACAATGATATTTTATTAAAATATTATATAAACTACCCGTTATGAATATTAATATTTACTTTTTTAAATTTTATAAATTTTTTCATTCAAAATGGACATCATTTTTGAATTCAGAATATCAAAATTATCCTAGGATGAAGTTTTTGTATTTTTCTAAAATCTTGCAATTTTTGATGAATAGTGAAAACACTAAGTTATAGTTTAAAACCGAATTTTTATTTAAAAAATAAAAAGTTTTTATTTAAATTAATTTTAGGTTAAAATTGATACACAACACCTATATAAGTTCAATTTAATTCATTAGAGTCATTTTATAGTAATTTTAGATATATAAAAAGTTTATTGAACTTTTCCCCATTTTTACCCACCTCATAGGAGTATTTGAAAATTTACATAAAACATAATTTTACTGCTTCTGTGAGTGGAATTTCGAAAATCCAAGAGACACGGTCAATATAAAATAGTAAAATGTGGTTCAATAAAATAATTTTTTTGATGAATTGTAACTTTTTACCTTTTTACAACTGTTAAAAATAAATAGGGTAATTAAGGGTAAAAATTATATTATTATTACCCTAACACATATCTTAATTCTATTGGATAAGTTTAATTCGACCAAAAACGACCATAGTAATAATATATTACCATTTAGGTCCACTTTGATAATATTAAGACATTTATTATTATTTTATTTAAAGAAGAGTTAAAATAGTTAAAATCAATGTTTAATAACTAAGACATTTTTAATATAGGGTTATACATAAGATAAATTTAACTAGAAATATTCATTATAAAGATAAATAGATTTCTTACATAATTGTATTCTATTTATAATTTTTAGACATTAAATAATTTAATTTATTTATGAGACATTGATGATGCAGTAATTAACTTATTAATTAAATATTAACATAATTTATGAAATTTGAGACTTTTAATATATTCCACTATTTTTTTGGTTTATATGACATGTTAGTATTGATTTAATTAACATTGTTCGAACTAATCATGCTGTTATGATTTTCACAAAAATCAATTACCAAATAGTGTCAAAATTGACATAAAATAGTTTTTTAAAAAATATTATATTATTTCTTGTTATTATATTCCTAAAAATAAATGGTTCAGCCAAATGACATACATAAGGTTATATATATTAATAATGAACAACTTGGGGTTCGTTTGACTTGTTATAGTATGTTTATAACCATATAGTGTATGAAAAGAAGAAGACATGGTAAAAGTTAAATTATTTAACATAGAGTTAAATCTAAATGATAAGGTTTAAATATTACCCTAAACTTTTCTAAATCCTATTGGTTGAGATGATTTCAACCCGTCCCCACTTTATCTTCGAAATAAATCAATTTGGAGGTATTATAAACCGAATATGACTTTATTATAAAATAATATTTTATGTATTTTCTAAGGTGCCCCTCTCCTCCCTTATAAAAGGTCATCTCCTCCCTCTCCTCTTCTTAACACATTGAGCTTTCAAGCTCGTACAATGGAACATCCCAGGTAAATAAAGAATAATAAATTTTGATATTTATTAATATTTGCGAATTAAATATAAATTTTACTTAAAAGGGGCTTCTATGTTCGATAGCGTACTCGATACGCAACAATGAGTTTCTTTGAAAACTTACGTTGCACACTAGAAATATAATAATATTATTTTAAATGGTAGTTAACACATAGTCGTTGTATTGGCCGGAATGGATAGAAATAAATAAAATATGATTATATATGTTTTTTATATTTTTTTACTTTAATTTAAAAAAAGATAAAGGATTAAAATACGGAAAGAATTCAATTTTAGGTGTATATGCCATAATTTTCACTAAAGGTTCACTTATCGCCTTTTGATGGCGAACCATCATTAAATATAGTTTTGATAACTCTTATACATTCTATTGGACCAAATAAAACTCTCCTTTATAATCGGGACATCAAATATTACTTTGTGTAATTTTTTGGTATTTTTCCGATAAAGTTCAGTTTTTAATGAATAGTTTAAAATGTTGTATTTTAATTCAAAACCTCTTCTTAATCTAATTTATTAAGATGATTATATTATCTTTTGAATTTTTTTTAAAGTGAAATTAGAATATATTTTTACCATTTAATCCAATGGTGTTCATTGGAATCAATTTCACTTTGACATTGGAATTAAACTGGTGTCAATCTTTTGATACTTATTGTTTCATAAAAACACGCTATTTGTTTTGACAGTGGTAATTAATTATTAAATTAATTAATGAAACTTATATGTTTTGTATTTTTAGAAATGGACTTCATTTTTGAATTTGGAATATAAAAATATAACTTAGGGTGAAGCTTTGGTTTTTTTCTGAAAAACTTCAATTTTTCATGAATAGTGAAACCGCAAAGTGGTGGTTACAAAATTTGATTTTTCGTTTAAATGGGACTTTACCACTTCTGTGTTTTGAATATCAAAAATCCAATTTAAATGATTTTCATTAATAAGTAAAAGTTGGTTCAATGGGATTAAAATAAATTTTGGTAAATAGTAACTTTTATGTTTTATTAATCACAATTAAAGGTAATTAGTGTAATTTAAGGTAATAATGATATTATAATAAAATGAAAATATCTTGAAACATGTCCTAACCCTGTTGATTGAGATATGTCCGACCACGAAAACACATGGGTCGATTTTTAGTACCCCATAGAGCCACTTGGGTATGATAATGACATTTATGCCTTTTATTTAAAGTTAAAGTAAAAATGACACAAACTTGAGATGTTTTACTAACCCAATTTTTACATGGGGTTATACAAGTCATATTTCTTACTATAAATATTCATTAGAAATCTAAAAATATTTCCTACATTATGATATTTTTTTTATATTTTTTAGACATTAAATAAATTATATTATTTATGACACCATGATGATGCAGCGATTACCTCATTAGTTAACGATTTAAAAAAATGGAAAGATAATGTAAAATCTAACACCTACACATGTCCAAAAACAATTGGATGGGTATATTTATAACCCATGTCACCTTATACTTGAAATACAACAATGTGGGACCATTTGTAACCGAAAATCATTCTAAAATAAAATATCATTTCCTTACTTTCCAAGAGTGCCCCTCCTCTCCTCTTATAAAAGGCCCCCACCTCTACCTCATTACCCACACTTCAAAATCCTTTGGCTCGACAAAAATCTGCTCATTTTGTCACTCCACATTCCTCTATTATTCTTTGAATCCTCACTTTTGGAATAAGTCTTCCCAAGGAATCCTTTGAGCTCAAACCAAAAGGAGTTACCCGATTATAAGGTGATGTCTTCACTTGAGTCTTTTTGTTTTATTTTTCTTCTCAAACCACCTAAACTCATTTAATTCATTTATTTTGTAACAAATTCTGTATATTCCATATACTAGGATGTTTTTATAAGAAGGATTCGAGATACACTTACTCACACCTACGTCTAATGGTTAAAGAACATACTGTTTCCGTGGATGGCGAATTTCTGCCAGACGAAACGATGATTGTTTGATATTCTTCTATCAACTTCAAAGGTATCCATTAAGATGTCACTATATTTATATATGATATATAATATGTTTATGTTTTCCTTAATCTTCTATATTTTTCATTTTGGGAATACCTTTATGGTTTCCATTATAGGTAAATGCGATATCTTCAATTAAGGAAGTGCGGACTACCGCCCCCTCAAAGTGATTTGATTAGTTAATTCCATATGTGGTATGTATAAAGGATGTATTTAAAGTTATTATATATGATTTTATACTGAAATTATAATATACCTCTATATAATTATTATTTCTTTCCATTAATGTATGACAAAGAAATGAAAGTAGCGTTCATGCGTACGTAATTCTCACCGTCTCCATGAATGGTGCATTTCATTTCTTATCCCCAAATGTAATGTACTATTATAATTACATGTATATAATCGATATATATGATGAATGATACATCTATATGATGAATATAATTCTGGAATTAAAATATACACACCTCTAATTTAGTTTTAATCCCATTAATATGACAATGAAATGAAACTAGCGTTCATGCGTACGTACGGCTTACCGTCTCCATGAACGGTGCATTTCATTTCATACCTCTATATGATTATGTAACATTATAAATACATGTATATGATGGATATATATGATATATATGATATCCAAATCAGGAATGTCATTCTGGATATAAAGAACCTTTGACCACACGAACAACATGTAATTGTAAGAAGTCCACCTTCGACTTAAGAACCAAATATCGACAAAACACACATTATTAACTTAAATGGTGACATAATGTTTATAACATGGAAATAAGTGATATAAAAGGAATAATGAACTTGAAAAAGGTTCTTAATAAAATATAAATTAACTCAAGTTAATTATTCAGGATGTTAAAGAATGATCGAGTCAAGTCGGACCAGAGGTAAGGGACTTTGTCTCAATCTCCTTTCATTGAGGCATATTTCGTTTTATACACAACATTCATTTATACGGTGTATAAAACCCTTTGACTTTTACTTTTATACAAAAGGAATCTTTTTCTATGAAGAGTTTTACAAAATGACAGAAAGGAATGTTTCTTTTAACGTACGCGGTGACAACGTCCTTTTCCGCCACCGCGAGTATTATCTGGTCTTTGGTGTCGTCAACAAGCCGTAATGGTTTTAAAATAAAATAAATACCATATACTCTTTTATGTATTTTGGTATTGAAAATGGTTTTGATAAAGGATTCTATTATGTCAATATAATTAAATGATATATTGTGATTGAAATGTGGAAATGTTATCATTCCATTATATTGGTTTTATGTTTTATTATTTTATATTGGTACTTGGACATTTTACGGGTGGTTACATGATAAACCATATTACTGGTGGTGCCGTGAATACCAGGACGGGTGGTTACGTTATAACCTCCAATGCATTGGGTATGGAAGTCAGCCGTATGGCTATTCCATTAAGTATGAATGGAAGTTGGCGGAATGGCTATTCCATTAAGTGATATGTGTGGAAGTCGACCGTATGGTTATTCCACTTAAGTATGTTTATTTCCCAAGTTACCTTTATATGTTATGTGTTCTTTATATGGGTTTTATGGTAATATTTTTGTTACAAAAGGGTAATTAATGATCTTTTATTCAGTGAAGAGTTTTTACTACTTTATAATGGTGAAAAGTATTACTTTGATAAAGTATACATGGTTTACTTTTTGTTTTGATAAACTAACAGTTTTTATTCTTTGTGTATCCCTTACTGAGATTTTTATGTTCACCCCAAGTTTCTTTGAAATGTTTTTCATAGGACTTAATGTGGAATAGGCTCAAGGATGGGATCAATGGAATTTCATGCTATATAAAACATGGAACTAGACATGTTTCTTTTGAAGAGTTTTTTTTCTATGGAAACATAATAGAAGTGTCTACTTTGTAATCATTTGAGATGTAATAGTTATGTTCTAATTATCTAAAACTCTAAACCTGAAAATATCCTCAATGTGAATTATTCATTTAATTCAATATTAGGTAAGTTTTAAGGTTGGGGCATTATAGTTTGTATCAGAGGTCGGTTTAGACAACTTTTGGTGTTATAAAAGTGTAAAATTATAAGTTAATTTATGGTACGATTGAAATGATATAGCATTTAAAGATTACCATGTTGCTTCTCCTAAGGTATTTCTGTGATAAGAATGGTTTTCCATAGAGGAAACAGAGAAGCATTTATGGGAAGGCATACAGAGGGAAATGACCTTTCAAATTAGTCTCCTTAGATGGTCAGAGTCAGAATTGAACAGTTTGTTGCAGTGATGGCTCAGTTGATTCAGTTGATAAATGGTGGTTGTGTTTGTTGATGATATTTTGTTGTTTTCTAAAAGTAATGAGGAGCATAAAAGTATTTAAGGGTTATCTTGCAAACCTTAAAAAAAGAAACTATATGGGAAATTCAGCAAGTTTGAGTTTTGGTTACAACAAATTTTTTTCCTGGGTCACATTGTTTCAAAAGATGGCATATCTGTTGATCATGCTAAAACAAAAGATGTTGAAGAATGGCCAAGACCCACAAATGTAACCGAGAACCGTAGTTTTCTTGGTTTGGCAGGTTACTACCGAAGGTTTGTTGAAAATTTTTCATAGTTATCTATTCCAATGAATAAGATAACTTGTAAGGGTGTTATGTTAATCTGGACAAAAGAATGCGATGATTATTTTCAGGAGTTGAAATGAAGATTGGTGAATGCTCCAGTTTTGGAACTTCCTTCCAGGAATGCTGAGTTTGTTATATATAGTGATACTTCATTGAAGGGACTTGGTTGTGTCCTCATGGAGAATGATCAGGTAATTTCTTATGCTTCACGTCAGTTGAAAACTCAAGAGGTAAATTACCCTACACATGATTTGGAATTAGCTGCTGTTGTTTTAGCTTTAAAATTTTGGAGGCATCATTTGTATGGCGTAAAGTGTGAAATATATACTGATCACAAAAGTTTAAATTATATTTTCACTCAGAAAGAATTGAACATGAGACAGAGGAGATGGCTGGAATTAATCAAGGATTATAAATGTATAATTCACTACCATATTGGAAAATCAAATAAAGTGGATGATTCTTTGAGTCGAAAAAGTAATGCTTCATTAGCTATGCTATGTTTGGAACGAGATCCTTTGGTTTTTGATTTGATGAACATTGGCATAGAAGTTGTTGGTGCAGGATGTTATTCTATTTTATTTTAGATATCAGTGAAATCTTCTCTATCAGACAGAATCAGGAAAGCACAGAAGCAAGACAGTGAGTTGCAGAAAAAGGTAGAGATGGTTCAGAAGGGTAAGTTTCCTGAATTCAACATTGATAATGATTGTGTTTTGAGATTTGGAAAGATATTATGTGTGCCTTGTGATTCACAGTTGAAGAATGAGTTGTTATGTGAGGCTCATAGTTCCCCGTTTTCAGTTCATCCTGGCAGTACTAAGATGTACAGAGATCTGCGTGAGTATTACTGGTGTGATAGAATGAAAAGAGATATTGCTGATTTTACTGTGAAGTGTTTGAATTGACAGCAAGTTAAATCAGAGCGGCAGTTACCAAAAGGGATGCTTCATCCTTTACCAGTGCCAGAGTGGAAATGGGAGAATATATCCATGGACTTCGTTGTGGGATTACTGAGGACATCTCAAGGTAATAATGAAATTTGTTTATTATTGATCACTTGACTAAATCTGCTCATTTCCTTTCTATACGAGATACTTTTTCCCAAGATCAACTTTCCCGTTTGTATCGTAAAGAGATAATCAGGTTACATGGATTTCCTCTCTCCATTGTATCTGACCGTGATCCCAGGTTTACTTCTAACTTTTGAAAATGCCTTCAGAAGTCATTGGGTACTGAATTAAATTTTAGTACAGCTTTTCATCCTCAATCAGATGGGCAGTCAGAACGAACTATTCAGACCTTGGAGGATATGCTACGATCTTGTACGATGGATTATCAGGGAAGTTGGGACCAACAACATTCTTTGGTTGAGTTTTCTTATAATAACAGTTTTCGTTCTAGTATACATATGGCACCATTTGAGGCATTATATGGGAAGCGGTGCCCATCTCCAGCATTTTGGGATGAAGTGGGTGAAAGGAAGCTGATGAGACCAGAATTGGTCGAAGAGATGGCAGAAAAAGTTCAGTTAATTCAGAAACACATGAGAACAGCTCAGAGAAGGCCGAAGAGTTATGCGGATAACCGGAGGATGGATATATCTTTCGAGGTAGGTGATCATGTTTTTCTCAAGGTTTCTCCATGGAAAAGTGTGATGAGATTTGGTAATAAAGGAAAGCTGAGTCCAAGTTTCATTGGACCATATGAAATTCTGGAGAGAGTTGGATCAGTTGCATACAGAGTGGAATTACCTCCGAGTTTATCTCAGGTACACAATGTTTTTCATGTTTCGATGCTGAGAAAGTATATACCAGATCCATCTCATGTTTTGAGTCCATATGTAGTTCAGCTGGAAGAGATCCTATCTTATGAAGAACAACCAGTCCAGATTCTTGACTGAAGAGAGAAAGTGTTATGGAATAAGGTGATTCACCAGGTAATAGTTTTTTGGGAAAACCATATGGTTGAAGAGGCAACGTGGGAATCTGAAAATGCTATGAGGGATAAATACCCACACTTATTTTGATAAGTGAATAAAATTGTGAGGACGCAATTCCCAAAAGGGGGAAAAAATGTAACATCTCAAGTAAATAAAGAATAATAAATTTTCATATTTATTAATATTTTTGAATCAAATATTAATTTTACTTAAAAGGGGTTTCTATGTTCGATAGCGTACTCGATACGCAACGATGAGTTTCTTTGAAAACTTATGTTGCACACTAGTAATATAATAATATTATTCTAAATGGTAGTTAACACATAGCCGTTGTATTGACAGGAATGGATAGAAATAACTAAAATATTATTATATATGTTTTTTAAATTTTTTTACTTTTATCTAATAAAATATAAAGACTTAAAATACGGAAAGAATTCAATTTTAGGCGTATATGCCCCAGTTTTCAGTAAAGGTTAACTTATCACATTTTGATGGCGAACCGTCATTAAATATAGTTTTGATCACTCTTATACATTCTATTGTACGAAATAAAACTCTTCTTTAAAATCCAGACATCAAATATTACTTTGTGTAATTTTTTGGTATTTTTCTGACAAAGTTCATTTTTAATGAATAGTATAAAATGTGGTATTTTAATTCAAAACCTCTTTTTAAAATAATTTATTAAGTTGATTAGATTATCTTTTGAATTAGTTTTAAAGTGAAATTATAATATATTTTTACCATTTAATCCAATGGTGGTCATTGGAATCAATTTCACTTTGAAATTGGACTTAAACTGGTGTCAAACTTTTGATATTAATTCTTTCATAAAAACACGCTATTTGTTTTGACAGTGGAAATTAATTATTAAATTAATTAATGCAACTTATATGTTTTTAATTTTTTAAAATGGACCTCATTTTTGAATTTGGAATATCAAATATAACTTAGGGTGATGTTTTGGTTTTTTTATGAAAAACTTCAATTTTTGATGAATAGTGAAACCGCAAAGTGGTGGTTACAAAATTTGATTTTTCGTTTAAATGGGACTTTACCACTTCTGTGTTTTGAATCTCAAAAATCCAATTTAAATTGTTCTAATTTTTAAGTAAAATGTGGTTCAATGGGATTAAAATAAATTTTGGTGAATAGTAATTTTTATGTTTTATCAATCACAATTAAAGGTAATTAGTGTAATTTAAGGTAAAAATGATATTATAATAAAATGAAAATATATTGACACTTGTCATAACCCTGTTGGTTGATTTATGGCCGACCAAGAGAACCCATGGGACGATTTTTGGTACCCCCTAGAGCAACTTCAGTATGATAATGACATTTATGCATTTTATTTAATGTTAAAGTAAAAATGACACAAACATGACATGTTTTACTAAACTAATATTTACATGGGGTTATACAAGTCATATTTCTTACTATAAATATTCATTAGAAAGATAAAAAGATTTCGTACATCATGATATTTTTTTTATAATTTTCAGACATTAAATAAATTAAATTATTTATGACACCATGATGATGCAACGATTACCTCATTATTTAACAATTTAAATAAAATGGATTGATAATGTAACATCTAAGACCTAAACATGTCCAAAACCTATTGTATGGGTATATTTCGAACCCTTATCACCTTATCCTAGAAACACCTCAATTTGGGACCATTAATAACTGAAAATCATTCTATAATAAAATAACATTTCCTTACTTTCCAAGAGTGCCCCTCCTATCCTCTTATAAAAGGCCCCCACCTCTACCTCATTACCCACACTTCAAAAGCCTTTGGCTCGACCAAAACCTAAAAATTTTGTCTCTCCACATCCTTCTATTACTCCTTGATGCTGCACTTTGGGGTGAAGTCTTCCCAAGGAAGCCTTTGAGCTCAAACCAAAGGGAGTTACCCGATTATAAGGTAATGTCTTCACTTGAGTCCATTTGTTTTATGTTGCTTCTACAACCACCTAAACATTTATTATTCATTGCTTTTGTAACAAATCCAGTATCTTGAATATACTAGGATGTTGTTATAAGAAGGAATCGAGCTACACTTACACACACCTACGTCTAATGGTTAAAGAACATACTGTTTCTGTGGATGGCGAATTTCTGCCTCACGAAACGATGATTGTTTGATATTCTTCTAACACCTTCAAATGTGGACATTAAGATGTCACTATATTTATATATGATATATAATATGTTTATTTTTTTCCTTATGCTTCTGTATTTTTCATTTTGGGCATATCTTTATGGTTTCCATTATGGATAAATGTGATATCTTCATTTAAGGAAGTGCGGACTACCGCCCCCTCAAAGTGATTTGATTCGTTAATTCCATATGTGGGATGTATAAAGGATGTATTGAAAGTTATTATATATGATGTTATACTGGAATTATAATATACCTCTATATAATTATTATTTCTTTCCATTAAAGTATGACAAATAAATGAAAGTAGTGTTCATGCACACGTACGACTTACCGTCTTCATGAACGGTGCATTTTATTTCTTATCACCAAATGTAATGTACAATTATATGTACATTTATATAATCAATATATATGATGAATGATACATCTAAATGATGAATATAATTCTGGAATTAAAATATACATACCTCTCACTTAGTTTTAATTCCATTAATATTACAATGAAATGAATGTAGCGTTCATGCGTACGTACGACTTACCATCTCTATGAATGGTGCATTTCATTTCTAACCTCTAAATGATTATGTAATATTATAAATACATGTATATTCTGGATATATATGATATATATGATATCCAAATCAAGAATTTCATTATGTATATAAAGAACCTTTTACCACACGAACAACATGTAATTGTAAGAAGTCCACTTTTGACTTAAGAACCAAGTATCGAAAAAACAAAAATTATTAACTTAAATGGTTACATAATGTTTATAACATGATAATAATTGATATAAAAGGAATAATGAACTTGAAAAATGTTCTTAAGTAAATAGAAATTAACTCCAGTTTATTATTCAGGACGTTAAAGAATTATCGAGTCAAGTCGGACCTTAGGTAAGGGACTTCGTCTCAATCTCCTTTCATTGAGGAATATTTCGTTTTATACACAACATTCTTTTATACGGTGTATAAAAACCTTTTACATTGACTTTTATACAAAACGAATCGTTTTCTATGAAGCGTTTTACAAAATGACAGAAAGGAATGTTTCTTTTAATGTACACGGTGACAACGACCTTTTCCGCCGCCGCGAGTATTATTTTTTCTTTGGCTTCCTCAACAAGCCGTAATGTTTTTAAAATAAAATAAATACCATATACTCTTTTATGTATTTTGGTATTGAAAATGGTTTTGATAAAGGATTATATTATGTCAATATATTCAAATGATATATTGTGATTGAAATGTGTAAATTTAATCATTCCTTTATATTGGTTTTAGGTTTTATGATTTTATATTGGTACTTGGACATTTTACGGGTGGTTACGTGATAAACCATATGAGGGGTGGTGCCGTGAATACTGGGACGGATGGGTATGTTATAACCTCCAATTCATTGGGTATGGAAGTCGGCCGTATGACTGTTCCATTAAGTATGTATGGAAGTTGGCCGAATGGCTATCCCATTAAGTGATATGTGTGGAAGTCGATCATATGGTTATTCCACTTATGTATGTTTATGTACCATGTTACCTTTATATGTTATGTGTTCATTATATGGGTTTTATGGTATTCTTTTGGTTACAAAAGGGTAAGTAATGATCTTTTATTCAGTGAAGAGTTTTTACTAATTTATAAAGGTGAAAAGTATTACTTTGATAAAGTATACATGGTTTACTTTTTTTTGATAAACTAAGAGTTTTGATTATTTGTGTATCCCTTACTGAGATTTTTATGCTCACCCCAAGTTTCTTTGAAATGTTTTTCATAGGACTTAATGTGGAATATGGTCAAGGATGGGATCAAGGGAATGTCATGCTCTATAAAACATGGAACTAGACATGTTTCTTTTTAAGAGTTTTTTTATTCTATGGAAACATAGTAGAAGTGTATACTTTGTAATCATTTGAGATGTAATAGTTATGTTCTAATTCTATAAAACTCTAAACCTGAAAAGATCCTCAATGTGAATTATTCATTTAATTCAATATTATGTAATGTTTAAGGCCGTGGCCTTATATTTGGTATCAGAGGTCGGTTTAGATAACTTTAAGAGTTAGAAAAGTGTAAAATTATAAGTTAATTTATGGTACGATTGAAATGATATAGTATTTAAAGATTACCATGTTGCTTCACCTAAGGTATTTCTGTGATAAGAATGGTTTTCCATAGAGGAAATAGAGCAGATTTTCTAGGAAGGCTACAAAGGGAAATGACCTTTCAAATTAGTATCATGAGATGGTCAGAGTCAGAATTGAACAGTTTGTTGCAGTGATGGCTCAATTGATTTAGGTGATAAATGGTGGTTTTGTTTATTGATTATATTTTGGTGTTTTCTAAAAGTAAAGAGGATCATGAAAGTATTTATGGGTTATCTTGAAACCCTTAAAATAAAAGAAACTATATGGTAAATTCAGCAAGTGTGAGTTTTGGTTACAACAAATTTCTTTCCTGGGTCATGTTGATTCAAAAGATAGCATAACTGTTGATCCTGCTAAAAGAAAAGTTGTTGATGAATGGCCAAGACCCAAAAATGTAACTGAGATCCGTAGTTTTCTTGGTTTGGCAGGTTACTACAGAAGGTTTGTTGAAAAGTTTTCATGGTTATCTAGTCCAATGGCTAAGATAGCTTATAAGGGTGTTAAGTTCATCTCAACTAAAGAATGTGATGATTGTTTTCATGAGTTGAAAAGAAGATTGGTGAATGCTCCATTTTTGGCACTTCCTTCCAGGAATGGTGAGTTTGTTATATAAAGTGATACTTCATTGAAGGGACTTGGCTGTGTCCTTATGCAGAATGATCAGGTAATTGCTTATGCTTCACGTCAGTTGAAAACTCATGAAGTAAATTACCCTACACATGATTTGGAATTAGCTGCTATTGTTTTTGCTTTAAAAATTTGGAGGCATCATTTGTATGGAGTAAAGTGTGAGATATATACTGATCACAAAAGTTTAAAGTATATATTCACTCAGAAAGAATTGAACATGAGACATAGGAGATGGATGGAATTAATCAAGGATTATGATTGTACAATTCACTACCATCTGGGAAATGAAAATAAAGTGGTCGTTGCTTTGAGTCGAAAAAGTAATGCTTCATTAACCATGCTACGTTTGGAACGAGATCCTTTGGTTTTTGATTTGATAAACTTTGGCATAGAAGTTATAGGTGTAGGAAGTTCTTCTGTTTTATTTCAGGTATCAGTGAAATCTTCTCTATCAGACAGAATCAAGTAAGCACAAAAGCAAGACAGTGAGTTGCAGAGAAAGGTAGAGATGGTTCAGAAGGTTAATTTGCCAGAATTCAACATTGATAATGATTGTGTTTTGAGATATTGAAAAAGATTATGTGTGCCTTGTGATTCAAAGTTGAAGAATGAGTTGTTATGTGAGGCTCATAGTTCCCCGTTTTCAGTTCATCCTGGCAGTACTAAGATGTACAGAGATCTGTGGGAGTATTACTGGTGGGATGGAATGAAAAGAGATATTGTTGATTTTACTGTGAAGTGTTTGACTTGTTAGCAGGTTAAAGCAGAGCGGCAGTTACCTAAGGGGATGCTTCAGCCGTTACCAGTGCCAGAGTTGAAATTGGAGAATATATCCATGGACTTCATTGTGGGATTACCGAGGACATCTCGAGGTAATAATGAAATCTATGTTATTGTTGATCACTTGACTAAATCTCCTCATTTCTTTTCTATACGAGAAATTTTTTCCCTATATCAACTTTCTCGTTTGTGTCTTAAAGTGATAGTAAGGTTAGATGGAGTTCCTCTCTCCATTGTATCTGACCGTGATCCCAGGTTTACTTCTATCTTTTGGGAAGGCCTTTAGAAGTCATTGAGTACTGAATTAAATTTTAGAACAACTTTTCATCCTCAATCAGATGGGTAGTCAGAACGAACAATTCAGACCTTGGAGGATATGCAACGAGCTTGTTCGATGGATTATCAGGGAAGTTGGGACCAAAATCTTTATTTGGTTGAGTTTTCTTATAATAACAGTTTTCATTACAGTATACAGATGGCACCATTTGAGGCATTATATGGGAAGCGGTGTCGAACTCCAACATTTTGGGATGAAGTGTGTGAAAGGAAGCAGACGGGACAAGAATTGGTAGAAGATATGGCAGAAAAATCTCAGTTGATTCAGAAACACATGAGAATAGTTCAGAGCAGGCAGAAGAGTTATGCGGATAACCGGAGGAAGGATCTATCATTCGAGGTAGGTGATCATGTTTTTCTAAAGGTTTCTCCATGAAAAAGTGTGATGAGATTTGGTAAGAAAGGAAAGCTGAGTCCAAGGTTCATTGGAACATATGAAATTCTGGAGAGATTTGGATCAATTGCATACAGAGTGGCATTACCTATGAGTTTATCTCAGGTATACAATGTTTTTCATGTTTTGATGCTGAGAAAGTATATGCCAGATCCATCTCAGGTTTTGAGTCCAGAGGTAGTTCAGCTGGAAGAGAACCTATCATATGAAGAACAACCAGTCCAGATTCTTGACCGAAGAGAGCAAGTGTTACGGAATAAGGTGATTCACCAAGTAATGGTTTTGTGGAAAAAACCATATGGTTGAAGAGGAAACGTAGGGATTCTGAAAATGCTATGAGGGATAAATACCCCCCACTTATTTTGATAAGTGAATAAAATTGTGAGGACGCAATTCCCAAAAGGGGGGAAGGATGTAATATCCCAGGTAAATAAAGAATAATAAATTTTCATATTTATTAATATTTGCGAATTAAATATTAATTTTTCTTAAAAGGGGTTTCTTTGTTCGATAGCGTACTCGATATGAAACGATGAGTTACTTTGAAAACTTACGTTACACACTAGTAATATAATAATATTATTTTAAATGGTAGTTAACACATAGTCGTTGTGTTGGAGGGAATGGATAGAAATAAGTAAAATATGATTATATATGTTTTATAAATGGTTTTACTTTTATCTAATAAAAGATAAAGGCTTAAAATACATAAAGAATTCAATTTTAGGCGTATATGCCCTAGTTTTCACTAAAGGTTCATTATCACCTTTTGATGGAAAACTGTCATTAAATATAGTTTTGATCACTCTTATACATTCTATTGGACCAAATAAAACAATTATTTAGAATCAGGACATCAAATATTACTTTGTGTAATTTTTTGGTATTTTTCGGATAAAGTTCATTTTTAATGAATAGTGCAAAATGTTGTATTTTAATTCAAAACCACTTTTTAATATAATTTATTAAGTTGATTAGAATATATTTTGAATTGGTTTTAAAGTGAAATTAGAATATATTTTTACCATTTAATCCAATGGTGGTCATTGGAATCAATTTCACTTTGAAATTGGACTCAAACTGGTGTCAATCTTTTGATACTTATTGTTTCATAAAAACACGCTATTTGTTTTGACAGTAGGAATAAATTATTAAATTAATTAATGCAACTTATATGTTTTGAATTTTGTAAAATGGACATCATTTTTGAATTTGGAATATCAAATATAACTTAGGGTGATGTTTTTGTTTTTTTCTGAAAAACTTCAATTTTTTATGAATAGTGAAACCGCAAAGTGGTGGTTACAAAATTTGATTTTTCGTTTAAATGTGACTTTACCACATCTGTGTTTTGAATCTCAAAAATCCAATTTAAATGATTTTAATTATTATGTAAAATTTGGATCAATGGGATTAAAATAAATTTTGGTGAATAGTAACTTTTATGTTTTATTAATCACAATTAAAGGTAATTAGTGTAATTTAAGGTAAAAATGATATTATAATAAAATGAAAGTATCTTGAAAATTGTCCTAACCCTATTGTATGATTTATGGCCGACCAATACAACCAAGAGGTCTATTTTTGGAACCCCATAGATCCACTAGGGTATGATAATGACATTTATGCCATTTATTTAAAGTTAAAGTAAAAAATGACACAAACATGAGATGTTTTACTAATCCAATTTTTACATGGGGTTATAAAAGTCATATTTCTTAATATAAAAATTCATTAAAAGCTAAAACGATTTCATACATCATGCTATTTTTATATAATTTTTAGACATTAAATAAATTTCATTATTTATGACACCATGATGATGCAGCGATTACCACAATATTTAACGATTTAAATAAAATGGAAGTATAATGTAAAATATAAGACCTACACATGTCCAATTCCTATTGGATGGGTAGATTTCTAACCCTTATCACCATATCCTAGAAACAAAACAATGTGGGAACATTAATAACCGAAACTCATTCTAAAATAAAATAACATTTCCTTACTTTCCAAGAGTTCCCCTCCCATCCTCTTATAAAAGGCCCCCACCTCTACCTCATTACCCACACATGAAAAGCCTTTGGCTCGACCAACCCCTGCTCATTTTGTCTCTAAAAATCCCTATATTACTCCATGAAGCCTCACTTTGGGCAGAAGTCTTCCCAAGGAAGCCTTTGAGCTCAAACCAAAGGGAGTTACCCGATTATAAGGTAATGTCTTCACTTGAGTCCTTTTGTTTCATTTTGCCTCTCCAACCCCCTAAACTCTTTTTATTCATTTCTTTTGTAACACCTCCAGTATCTTACATATACTAGGATGTTTTTATAAGAAGTATTCGAGCTACAATTACACACACCTACGTCTAATGGTTAAAGAACATACTGTTTCCGTGGATGGTGAATTTCTGCCTCACGAAACGATGATTGTTCGATATTCTTCTAACACCTTCACAGGTGGCCATTAAGATGTCACTATATTTATATATGATATATTATATGTTTATTTTTTCCTTAAGCTTCTGTATTTTTCATTTTGGGCATACCTTTATGGTTTCCATTATGGGTAAATGTGATATCTTCATTTAAAGAAGTGCGGACTACTGCCCCATCAAAGTGATTTGATTCATTAATTCCATATGTGGGATGTATAATCGATGTATTTAAAGTTATTATATATGATTTTATACTGGAATTATAATATACCTCTATATAATTATTATTTCATTCCATTAAAGTATGGCAATAAAATGAAAGTAGCGTTCATGCGTACGTACGGCTTACCGTCTCCATAAACGGTGCATTTCATTTCTTATCCCCAAATGTAATGTAGTATTATAATTACATGTATATAATCGATATATATTATGAATGATACATCTAAATGATTTATATAATTCTGTAATTAAAATATAAATACCTCTCATTTAGTTTTAATTCCATTAATATGACAAAGAAATTAAAGTAGCGTTCATGCGTACGTACGGCTTACCGTCTCCATGAACGGGGCATTTCATTTATTACCTCTGAATGATTATCTAATATTATAAATACATGTATATGCTGGATATATATGATATATACGATATCCAAATCATGAATGTCATTCTGGAAATAAAGAACCTTTTACCATATGAACAACATGTAATTGTAAGAAGTCCACTTTCGACATAAGAACCAAATATCGGCAAAACAAATATTATTAACTTAAATGGTTACATAATGTTTATAACATGGAAATAAGTGATATAAAAGGAATAATGAACTTGAAAAAGGTTCTTAAGAAAATAGAAATTAACTCAAGTTTATTATTTAGGATGTTAAAGAACGATCAAGTCAAGTCGGACCCAAGGTGAGGGACATCGTCTCAATCTCCTTTCATTGAGGCATATTTCGTTTTATACACAAAATTATTTTATACGGTGTATAAAACCCTTTGAATTTTACTTTTATACAAAATGAATCTTTTTCTATGAAGCGTTTTACAAAATGACAGAAAGGAATGTTTCTTTTAACATACGCGGTGATAGCAACCTTTTCCGCCGCCACAACTATTATTTGGTTTTTGGCTTCCTCAACAAGCCGTAATGTTTTTAAAATAAAATAAATACCATATACTCTTTTATGTATTTTGGTATTGAAAATGGTTTTGATAAAGGATTCTATTAGGTCAATATATTTAAATGATATATTGTGATTTAAATGTGGAAATGTTATCATTCATTTATATTGGTTTTATGTTTTATGATTTTATATTGGTACATGGACATTTTATGGGTGGTTACGTGATAAACCATATGACGGGTGGTGCCGTGAATACCAAGACGGGTGGTTACGTTATAACATCCAATGAATTGGGTTTGGAAGTCAGCCGTATGGCTATTCCATTAAGTATGTATGGAATTTTGTCGAATGGCTATTCCATTAAGTGATATGTGTGGAAGTCGACCGTATGGTTATTCCACTTAAGTATGTTTATGTCCTAAGTTTCCTTTATATGTTATGAGTTCTTTATATGGGGTTTATGGTAATATTTTGGTTACAAAAGGGTAAGTAATGATCTTTTATTCAGTGAAGAGTTTTTACTACTTCATAAAGGTTAAAAGTATTACTTTGATAAAGTATACATGGTTTAATTTTTGTTTTGATAAACTAACAGTTTTTATTCTTTGTGTATCCCTTACTGAGCTTTTTATGCTCACCCCTTGTTTCTTTGAAATGTTTTTCACATGACTTAATGTGGAATAGGGTCAAGGATGGGATCAAGGGAATGTCATGATATATAAAACATGGAACTAGACATGTTTATTTTTAAGGGTTTTTTTATTCTATGGAAACATAGTAGAATTTTCTTCTTTGTAATCATTTGAGATGTAATAGTTATGTTCTAATTCTCTAAAACTGTAAACCTAAAAAGATCCTCAATGTAAATTATTCATTTAATTCAATATTAAGTAAGGTTTATGACCGAGGCCTTATAGCCAACCCCTGCCCATTTCAATTCTCAATTTCCCTAGAAACATTATCGAGGTTTTGGGATTCTCAAAATACCAACTCTAGTACCTTAAGAGGATGCTTAAAGGAGGTGCGTTAAAGAAGTGGTAATCTCTTCTACCGATTCTATCAAGTTTCTTTCGTCTTCAACATCCCCTTATTTTTTCATTGTAATGTAATACAATAAGTATAAATAATATACTGATATGATATTATAAATATGAAACAACCCCATTTCACCTTCTATCCATCCTATGGAAAACGAAATCACCACACGTCCATACATAAGCAATACCGTCTCCACGCCGTGGTGTAATAACTTTTTTCACTACCACCTTACTTGGATGGGTATAATGGTGTAAATAATATCTATATATGTTTATAATGACTTCACTATGATTCTGAGATATTATACCTTCCACTCTAATTATATTCAATAATTATTGGAATGATATCATCTCTCGTGTGTACGTACGGATTACCGTCTCCACGACTCGATGATATTCATTATCCATGTTAACCATTCAAGAATGATTATAAACTATATATAATGAATAATTATGAAATATATGACATGATAAAGCTAATATATTTATGTATATATATATATATATTTCATCTACTTACTTCCATTGAAGTTAATAAAGAAAACATTGTTCATGCGTACGTACGACCTACCGTCTCCATGAAGAGTGTATTTCATTTCGTTTATCTATATATTATATATATATATATACTAAATATATATGATATATAAATAAATATTTACATTCTAAAATTAATAAAATCCTGATATATGTAATAATAATATCAATCACAACAAGTCCAAACACGTATGAAAAATGAAACTATTTTACCCAAAACACTGCTATAACATGGAATTTACAAAATAACTAGTAATATAAAGTCATAAGTGAACCATATATGATACGATAAAAATTAATATGATTCTTTATTAAGAATATGATTTTATTTAAATCATTATATAAGAGTTTCGGATATGAACGAATCATATCAGACCTAAGGTAAAGGATAATTTTTCAATCTCATTTTTTAAACAAGATTACTTATACTTAAGTATTTACTGGGGTTATATTTTTCATCCATGTCCAAAAAATGTTTTCATAAAGTGATTAATATTCCTAAATTTATTTTTAAATTCATTTTTAGCCTTTTTAACATTTACTTTGTGTTATGGAAGGAATATTTTTTTGTTTAAGATACAATGTACTTTTTAACTGTTTTGTTAAAAGTAGGAGGATATTTTTTTAAATTTATAATGCCTGAATGATTTTCTTTACGGTTTCATAACTCCATATTTTCATGATGATTCCAATAAAATATTTCATGATTTTTTTCAAAAAAATTCCATTTAATTTAAATTTTAATGGAATTTTGTGAAAGGAAAATGATTTTGAAGAAGAAAGGATATTTTCTTCAAGATTTCATTTCATGTGTTCTGTCAAAAATATATTCCATCTAAGATGAAAATTATTTAGTATGAATATGAATAAAGTATAATGCCTCTATTATTTACATGGTTTTATTTTTCTTATGATGAAATGATATCCATTTATTTTATATGTATTATGTAATGATGGGGTGATGTTTATGAAACCCATTTTATTCGTTGGGTTATTATGAATGATGTATGTTAATTTTGTGGAAAATGAAAGAATAATTTCATTATGATATGGGTGGGACTATTATCTCCCTCTAATTCATTGGTTAACTATTTATATCTCATGAGATAGACATGGCTGGAATGGTATGTTAATTCGGTTCACTGATACATGACTTGAACGAGGAGTGAAGTCGATTCAGAAAGGGACCATGTCCACTAAGATAGTCTTGGCAGAAATTTCTTGGCTAATATGTAAATCATATCATGTGCTTAATGGTTTTCCACAATTACACATTTTATTCTCATGCTATTTTATAATGATTGATGTTACTTTGTGATTTATGCCTTACGTAGTGCCAAGATTTTTTTCCCAACTCAATATTTTAATGTTTAAACTTTATGTTCACATTTTGAAGTTCAAATGTATATGGTTTGTTTTACATTATACATGCTTACCCTTACTGATAATTTGATATCACCTTTTATAAGTTTTATTTTCCCAAGGATATAAATAATGTTTTTAGGTAAGAAAAAAAGGATGATATTTATGGAAGATGTTGAAGGCCTTTCACCAAGATTAGAAGACTATGTTCCAAGTTTCCAAAGACACTAAACTATTACGGTCGTTTGGTGTCTGTTTTTGTTATGTATTATGTACTCCTCAGAAGTAATGTAATGTCCATGTATTTCAAGTTTGGGTCTCTAAAATTGGTATTAGAGGGAAGGTATAATCATCCTTTGTAAACTATGATGTGAAAACCATAATAATAACACTAAGGATATGTTTAAGCATAGAACAAAATGTTAGTGTTTTAGAAATGGCCATGAGTAACCTATGCTAATACATGATGTGTGAAATTTTATTACTAATTATGTTGTTTTCTTGTTATAATTAGTTTTGTTCACACAATTCTTCTTAGTTTTAGTTAATGGCTGGCACCCAAAGGAACTGTGTCGATCAATGTAATAGACAATGCAATGATTGTCCTCTTGAACAAACCAATGTTATGAGACATGGAGTGAAAAATCATATTGCTATTCATACACAAGCTTTGAATCATTATCGACTTCCAAATGAGGGGAGAAAGGAACAATATACAATTTAGTCCTTCATGAAGAAACGTCCACCTTATTTCAGTGGGTCTTATGATCCACTTGTTACTGTACAATGGATTAGTACAATTGAAAATATATTTTAGATAATTTTCTATTTAAAACATTATAAATTCATTTTGGATGTTTAACGGTTAGAATGTGATGCAGACCAGTGGTGGACTGTAATTAAGAATACAAGTCCTCATGATGAAATTGAATCCATGGATTGTGATGAGTTCAAGAAATTATTTTTCAATATGTAATTCCCTTGTATTCTTCAAAAAAATATGGGAAAATAGTTACTTGAGCTTAAGAAAAAGTATGATGAATCTTTTGGTATATACGAAGCGAATTTCACAAGGCATACAAGGTATGAATCTAGATTTATCATTCAACCTGAATGTAAAGTTGATCAATTAATCAGATGATTAAAACCAAGTCTTCGAAGGGAATTAGCTATAAGATAATTCAGTATCTATGAATAAATTTTGTGTTGTGCTATCAAGGTAGAACATGATGCTGGTGTTATATATACAACTCATGGTTTTAGAAAAAAATGAAAGTTGGAGTTCAAGGAAAAATCTCAGAACAACGTTGAAAAAAAAGCTGAATGTTTTTATATTCTCAAAGTGTGGAAGGAAGCATGTTGTAGATTGTCTAAAAGGTACTATAAAATGTTTCAAGTGTGGGAACGAAGGCCATCGAGCAGCTGAGTGCTGATGTAATGGGAAAAAGTATTCTAATGACATGAATAGAGAAAAGACTACAGAGAATGCTCCACCAAAACATTAATGCTTCAAGTGCAAGGAAATGGGGAATTATGCTAATCAATGCCCTAATCCATTGGTTAATGATGATCGATGTGAGAAACCTCTTAAGGAAGAGGATAATTGGAAGTCAAATGTGATCACTATTTGTGGTGTTGAGTATGAAAATTATGTTGTTTTATGATTAAGTGTTTATTTATTGAGATTTCCAAATATTATCATGGAATCTCATTTATGGTATTGTGATATTTTGGAATATCTATGTATTGGTTTTCAATAATTATATGGTACTGGTAACCATGAAAACTAATTGAAATATTTTTGGAAAGAAGATGATATCCACATAAAGAATGGATAATGTGAAAATGAAATGAGCTCATGACTGATATAAGGACGATGTTATATCATGGTTTGAGTATGTAGAAATTTTGGGATTTTGGTATGACGAGAGAGTTATCATTTGACAACATTCATGTTTTCACTAAGGGTCTATGGTAAAAATACATGACTATGCTAATTTATATGTGATGATAAAAAAATTGAGTTGATTTTATCATATTAATATTTTAAATGTTATATAAAATAATAATGATTTATTTCACATAAAATAAATAAATAACAATTTTTTATGAAAACACAGTTTGAAGAACAAAATGACAATACCAAATTTTGATTATAAATTTATAACAAATGTATCATTATATTTAAGAAATATATCACAATGTTGTTTTTACTATTCATATATTCAATAACAAAAACTTGGTTAAAATAACAATGTTTAAATAATCAATGTGTTTATGGGTTAAGTGTTTAATATATCATAAACTATCAAAAATAGTTATCTCTTTTAAAATGTCAGGATGTAACATTCATCCATCATTAATAAATTTCAACCTATCAATGAAAAATTGATCTCAGTATAAATTTGTTAGAAACATGAATATATCATTATTGAAAAAAAACATAATAGTGTTACAAAAACAATGACGTCGAATGATAAATTGGGAAGTAAGAAGCTCATCATATAACTAGGTTTCCATGTATAACAAACATAGTGGGAAGTAAAAACATATATGTTGAAGAGAAAACTAACACCAAATATCTAATATAATATGATGGATAAAATTTTTAGGATGATTACAATGTCAAGAAAAAAAATCTATGTTGCTTGATAAGATTGTAATTTCATCTAAAATGATTATAATAAGGAAAAAAAATAGTATTTTTTCCATAGTGTTGCGGAATTCCTTTATCATATTTTCATGGAATAAAAGGTAATATAATTCATTTAAAAGTATAGTTCCATTAATTAATTAATTTATACAATAATAAAATCTTTTCTTCCAAATTATGATAACTCAAGATTATTTTTTCTACCTAAATCACTAGAATAAACCATCAATAATTCAATTAAACCAACAAAAAATAAAAATCTTCTCCTACTATTTTTAATAAGTCCATAAAGGATAATAATACTAAAAATTTAAAATACTAAATATATTAATCTCTAAAATTCAATAAAACAATTTCAATGCTATATCATAGATCGTCCCTAAAAACAAATAACCCTATATCCAAAAGAATACCAATAATCATTGAATAATGTTTTCACAATAATGGTTTTCTTAAATTCTTTAGTATACAGTTAAAAAGATATAATTCATCTCAAATAATCCATTCTAATAAAAATAATGAAAATAAATACCTCAAATATCATCTTCCAATGTATTTTTAATCACCTACAATTAAGAATATTAGATTATATAATATGATACCCATAATATCCAAAATAATTATAAGACTCCAGGAATGAAATCCTCAATAGATCTTTCAAAGATTAGAAGTAAAATATTTTGAATATACATATCTTCACAATACACTTTAGTGTTTTCTTAACAACATATAAATATTAATGGTCATCGATAAATGAATTATTTGTTTTCGAAAATATCACATTATCAATAAATCTACTCGATAGGTATTTCGTACTGTCAAACACAAACATGATTTTCACAAATTTTATAGAATCCAATGGTTTAGTGAAAATATCAAATAATTGTTTCTCATCTGGAATATATTATAAACATATATCACCTTTATTTACATGATCACTTATAAAATAAAATCTAACATCAATGTATATAGTGATTGACTGTTGATGGGGGTTTTCAGATATTAAAATTTCACTACTATTATCATAGTATCTTCTCATTTTATCGAAATTTATATTTAAAATATACAATGTTTTCTTTAAGAAAATTGTATGTGGAAACCAATTATCGGCATCAATATACCCAACCCTAGCTGTTAATACTTTCAGAGGAAGTTGATTAATAGGGCTCCATGAAATTAATATTTTTTTAAAAAATTGAAACATACCTAAATTTATTTTATGACCATGTATTCACCAACCAAAGTAATAATAGGTGTAAGATAGTTTATCAATGTTATTCTAAATAGAATAAAATAACCTATTACAGACACATCTATAGATTTATCTGATTACTTTTTTAACCCCCTTAAGATGTATTTCATTGTGGTTATAATGATATCTAGAACAAAATGAAATTCAAATATAATATATGAACATGTAGAAGTAAGGTAGGGAAGACATAATACCATGCATATTTATAATATATCACAAAGAGACTTTCCATATTCATATGCATCTCGTTTAGAGTTTTTGGAATAAAGGGGTGTAGATCGTTTTTCCATAATAATGTACAAACATTTAATCATGTTCATTTGAGAACATGGATTTATTAAAGAAAATAACATTTCTTCATTGATTACGTTATAAAAAAAATTCAATTCCACTAATATACTCATACCAAATAATTTTTTCATTAATTTTGTAAACTTATTACATTGTTTATCATTTTTTTATCTAATGATAATATTGTCAACATATAGATGTAAAATAAGTATATTATTTGATAATATTTTTATGAATAATTTTATATCAACCATACCATTAACAAAATAATTTTGAATTAAAACATTATATAGTCATTAATTGTAACCTTGAAAATAATTCTTAAGATAGTATAAGAATATAGATTGTTTGAGAAGATGATATGAAAAATAATTATTTTTTACAGTATATTTTTGGTTATCATAATAATATTTTTAAATAAATCATTTAAAAACGATCATTCTAAATCTATTTAAAATTTTTAAAATTATTATCAATAGAAAAACGTAGTAACATCTCAATTGTTTCAAATAAGCAAATTGGTTATAACCAATCTTCCAATAATTATCTTATTCTTATAGATAACCACAGAAAAATAATCAGGCCTTATTTTTATCTATAATAAAATATTAATTCAATTTACATCAAAACTATTTTTGGAACTTATAGACATTGAATATTTCCGTAACTCAACTATATTTCATATATTATTTATATCAAACTCATCAATTTTATCATGAATTTAGTGAAACCAATTGTATAATTTCAAATAATATTGAACATTAATTTCACGAAATCAGTTACAGTGGTAGAAATTTCACAGAATTATAAAAAATAATTTTTAATTTTTAATCTAGATTATACATTTCCTATAACAGTTTTTAAAGTGTAAAATTTGTTAGTTTTCTGAATTAGAGAATCAAATTAAGAAAATATATATTCCCCCACAACTAATAAATCATATTTTTTTTCATTATCAAGGTCTAAATCTTTTAAATCTTAATAATTATCAACATAATTATTAGGTTCTTCATCATTACATTCATTGAATTTTTCATTTAAATATAAATCAATTATTATAGTTATTTTATTCTATATGCTATATATCATACTATTACTAGATTATCCCAAAAAGATACCTTTGTAACTTTTTGAATACAAAATGTCTACTTTTTTATAGTATTTGAAATATAGATAGAGCTTCGAAAAATGTTTAAATAATAAATTTTATTTTTCTTATTCATAAATATTTCATATTTATTTTTATTCCATAAGGGTCAATATGAAATTTATTTATAATCTTGAAGGTAGTGTTAACAGATTCCTCCAAAAAATATTTTTAATGCATGAATTGAGTATGCATTATTCCTGTCATTTTAGGAATTTTTCAATGTTTCATATCTATATCAACATTGTGTTATAGTGTTATTAGTGATACAAAATTATGAAAATATCTATTAGATTCACATAGTTTTTCAAATTCTGATTTTTTAAATTCTCCCCCTTTACCACTTCTAATAAAAGAAATTAAATAAAATGTATAACATTGAATTCTTTTACAAAAAGGAACAACTTTTTTATAGATTAAATTTTATTATATAAGACCATAGTCCATTTAAATATATATAAATCATCCAAAATTTCATAAAAATTTAATTTAGAACCTAAACTACCAGTACTCATGGGTCTAAAAATACTAATATTTACTATTTCTAAGAATCTAGCAGTATTAACTAAATTTAATGATATAAATGACTTGTTTTGATTCGTACATTTTAGATAAGATTCACATACATAATACTAAAATATAGTAAATTTCGGATGTTCCTTAACATGTTTTTATTTATTCACCTTATACAACTCTCAAAGCTGAACATGTAGCATCCTCATGTGCCCGAGAATTGTGACATGTGTATACATTATTTAAGGGTTTCTAATTCCATTGAGATTGTGTTGAAAATATATAGAATAAATATTTTATTTTATATTATCATGTAAAAAGAATTTATTATATTTTAAAATATGAAATTTATTATCTTAAAATTTTATATTAATTCTCTCATCAATAATGTTTTATATTATAATTATACAATGGTTAAATCCTTTAAAAAAGTGCATTATAAATCATAATATAATATAATATACCTACATATCAATAACATTTAAATAAAAAACTGTAGTTTTCAATGAAAGTTACGTTATATTCTTCACAATATATAAAAGATAAGAACATATAAATTTCAGCAATCATGTTCCTTGAGAAACCATGTCTATTTAACATATGCCTTCAGAACACCTCTGGAATGTATCCTACAAATCATATCCTGATGATGATTGTTTTGGAACCCCAACTAGTGTGGGTACAACGACATTTATTGAAAAATATTTAGGTACCAATACAGATTAGGGGAATATATTGTTTGGTAATCCTAAATGAAAATATTATAAATGTATTTATTAGTATAACCTAATGACTGATTATACATTATAGAATACTCATTTGAATAATTCAATTTTAAGAAACAATTAAAGCAAGTGAAATTTAAAATATTTTCATTTTTTCCTTTAAATAAATATATCTATACATATTTAGAACTTGATAATTATCACCAAAACACCTTTTATCATCTTGTGTTTTGTTCAGGTCTATTATAAAATCAAATTTATCGTGGCTGAGAATAAATAATTATATTTTTTCATTTAAACATAAAATTTCCTTGTAACCTTTTACTCTCTATATAAAAAACATATTAGTCATCACAATCTTTTTCATTTAAATATGATTCATAATTTTTCAAATTATCATTTCAAATTATATGAATCATAGTTTCTTTTTAAAGATTATCTAAATCATTGAACACAAATGTAAATAGTCTATTTTAAAATTCATCAGTTTCTTGAAACAACATCTTTTATTATAATTTTCTCATCATTATAATTTAAAAGTTCACCATTAATATCCTTTTTCATAATTATTACATCAAAATACAATCAATGAATTATTATTTTTGTCTTTAAACATTTTATTTTCTTTATGAAGTTCTATATATAGTTTTCATCTTATGAATATATCACAATAAATTTTTTCATTTTTATTGATTAATTTTTTAACTTCGTTCTCAATATCATATTAATTGCTAGAATATAAATTATATTTATAGTGTACCAAATTTTTAATAGTATCCATCATACATAGATTTTCATATTGTTTTTCACATTCATGAAGAAAAAAACTTAAGATTTTATCCTACGTAAAAATCCATCTAGCATTATATGATTCTCTTTGGTTATTAATATATTTATTTTCCTTTCCATATTGTTTTAATATCAGACAACAAGATTTATATACCCATTTTTCCTACACTCAAATCATTTTAATTAATAAAAAATCATACATACTAGTTTTAACTATGTTTTCCCTTTATATAATGTTTCTAATAATATCTTCTAGGAATATTCCTGAATCATATCTTACCCTTCATGTACATGTAATCATATTTGGTGAAATTTTTAGTTTTTTTATTCTAGCATTTTTATAACTCTAAATCAGAAGAATTAGAAACAACATTTATATTTAATTTAAATGATATAGATTTCATTTTCCCATGGCCATTACTATTTTTATTATTTATTTCCAAGTCATATAGAATAATTCATACTATAAAATAAACCATATAATATTATGTAATATCCTTTAGTTAATTAGTAGAAAAATTATTGGAATGCCACGTCCTGGGTAGTGCTCAATGTAGATTTTCAAAGAGGCTTTATTCATCAAGGTCTATCATGGAGAAACTATGTTTTTGGTAATTTTGGTAAATATATTGTTCATATAATTTATTTATTCATTATTTGAAATCCTAAATTCTTGAAATGTATATATATATATACATATGTTGGTTTTCTACAACATATTAGTTCTTTAATTATTGACTTTTAAAGTCCACAAAATTTTAGTAGTAGTTTTACGTGAATAAATATAACAATACATATTTTATTTTTCCTATTAATATAAAAAATTAATGAAATTCAAATTTAAAACATAATTTTGTGCATCATTACCAATATGAGATTAGAAATTAACTTCATGAAATTTATATTGTTCTGAAATTATTTCCCAAAAATACAAGACTTTATTTTTAATATATACATACATTTTATAAATCCAATAGACACAGTCACATACATTGATGTGAGTGGGTATAATGAGATTTATCATATCAAAATCCTGATTATCAATAAGATTATTTTTGAAATTTTACATAGATTATTATGTCTCTAATAATTGAATGTTCTGAAATTGATAATAAATATTTTAAAACAAAATCCATAAAAAGGTTCCACCCTTTGAAACTAATTTTGGGTTCCATGGTATGGATGTTGTGACTATAGGGGGTTGAATAGTTTTTTTGGTTTATTATTACAGAATATTAGTTTATCATTGTTATTCAGTGTTAATAGTTATATTGAAAAGAAATTGAAGGCACATGATGTTTTTATAGAGGTTCAGATCACCAAGATCCTAGTCTTTTCATCTATATACTATACTCCTTGTGGAGTTTGGTAGGCACTAAATCCTAAATTTGGAATGAGAGTGATGACATGATTAGGTAAAAATATATACATACATTTTTCACAACTTGTGGCATAACCCCAAACGTTTGACGGAGTAACAACCTACATTAATTTTCACTATAACAAATAACCAAGATTTCCTTTTCTAGAGATGAAATAATACTATGATCCTTTTATATAGGAGGAATAACCCAAACATCCTTTGGGATGGGAAAAATAACCCAATTACATCATGGGAATAGGAAATGCATAAACCAAAACAGTAGTGGGAAAAATGTATCATGAAGTACTAAAATAGAGAAACATCAAAAAATAAATTAAATAACATTTGATAAGATAATTAAGAAAATAAATTAAGATCATGTTCTCTAATCACATCATGAGAGGATGATTAAAGTGAAGAATATATTCAATGATCACAATATAAGAACAAAAGTGGAAGAAATTTCATGATCAAATTGAGAATAGAATAAAATGTATCATTATATACTTGTCCAATGAATCATCTTAATGGGTACATATTGATTTAACCCTGAATCAATCTCATGAAAAATAAAACAGATATCTAAAAGAGGGTGTCAGTTTTCATTTTTTACATGGCACTTGTTAGAGTATAATAATAAAATATTGTTAGTGTTAACTAATTTTTTTGAATCGACATTGAAAACATAACACAATATGACTAATATTTATTCATGAAATATTAAAGGATAATTTTATATATAATTATAATAATTAATAGAAAAATATAAAATGAAAATTAATTCCAAAAAATATATAACTATTTAGATTAATTATACATTATGTTGTTTCAAAAATAGACCATCATGTAAAAAGAAATCAGTATGAACATATGTTATTAAAAAAATTAATTTTAAAATAATGATATAATAATGTTTCTAGGTAAAATAAAAAACATTTGAAAATGTTAATTATTTTAATATCATTAAATAATATTTAGAAAATAAAAATGATAGAAATGAGTTTCAACTAATTGGGGGTTATTAGTAACCATTGAAAATAGAGATGGGTGAGACATTACTCATCATTGAAAATTTAGAAAGGGGTAAAAAGAGAATATTAACTACCTATGAAATTTTATTCCCAACTAAAATGAAATAAATAAAAATAAAATAAAATCCAAGAATCTTATCAAAAAACAAGATCCTGGGAAAAATAAAAATTACCAACCATTGGAAATTTCCAACGGTGTGAAAATTACAAAATGTTGTTTTCCAATGGTGGGTTAGAGTAAACACATTGAAATATTTAGAATGTACAAAATTTTTGAACAATAATTCTATTTATGAAGGAAGAATGAAATAATAATAGTTGAGATAATGATTTCAAATAAAAGATAATTTCAAAAATCATTTCTTTTTGAAGAATAAAAATATTCCGAAGAAGCATTTGATAAATAAGATTGAAAACTAATGAAAAAATGAATAATAATATTATGATAAAAATTTTAAAATGGTTTTATAAAATATAATAGTTAAAACCAGAACATTTTAATTTAAAAAAATAAATTATATATATTCTAGTAAAAATAATGAACTACTTTCAATTCATTTGTGAAGAAAAATAGAAAAATAATTTGGGTAAAAATATATCTCATTATTAAAGTTCAATAATGTTGTAATTTACTAACCATTGGTGTGAAATTGTAACTAAATCTACTCATCATTGATCTACTGGTGATGGGTCATTGGCCGAAACATTTATTCCCTTGGTGAGTAAAAACACTCACCAATGGAAATTTTTGAACAATGATAATAACGAAACACTATTGGTAAAAACTAATAGTGATTCAACCAAAATTCAGCATGAAATATGACCTGATTCAAATTAGTAGAATGACTAAAGAAACAAATCTAAAAAAATTTTCTAAAACCATTTGACAATTAAATTTTGAACCTGAATAGAAACCAAGATAATTAATATTTTTTATGAAAAATAGAACCAAAAAATATATTATGAGAAAAATAATAGAGAATCATTAAAAGGTCACTTCAGGGGATGAATAATGAATAGAGTATACACCACTGATCTAGAGAACAGAAGGACACCATACATAGTGTTGTAGAAGAAGACGAGCTTAGGATAAAGAAAATTTTTGGGAGAGGAAAAAACAAAGATGTTCATAAATGAAAACTCACGGGATAAAGGTAGGAATGAAGTTCTTATAGACATGTGATTAGACAGATGGAATAAAAATATTAGGGAATTGAGGGATGATATTAAATTTCATTATAATACATACATACCACATTTAGTCAAACATAAGGTGAATCACCTATATATAAGACATGACACATTGTTAAAAGGCAAAGAGAAAAACACCACACATATGCATGACCTACTAGCCAATCAGGAGACTGAAGGCCAACATATGCGAGTGCACTAATCCATTCATACACACGGGCTTTCATAGTTATTGAGTTCACTATACAAGATCGAACCAGGCATTGTGAAATCCTCAAATATTGGACATACCCTGAATATAGATCATTGGGGCCCCTAAAAAGTGGATGATGTTCAACATGAATTCTTTCCCCCAGAACCTTAATTTTTTTAAAAGAATATCAAAAAAATATAAATTAAATATAGTTTTATAATATAAAAAATATGAATATTTTTTAATAATATTTTGTAATGATATTTTAGTTTAACTAAATATAATGTAACTGTAATACAATAGTGATTCATGAATAAAAAGTATATATAGAGATCCCTTAGTAAATTACTATATTGTAATAGATGTACATTAACATTCTTTGGGTGGATTAATTATAGTTAAATAGGACTCTAATAAATTATATATTAAATTACTAGTAAGGGTAATATGAAAGAAACATATCCCAGCATGAATAATTTAAATTAAAGGGTATAACATAAAATTTGGTCTTTAATAAAAAGAAATGATGGATATCCATCCATAAATTTTGATATGTTAACAGGTGTAAAATGGTTCACAGTAGGGCTTAATGATTGTTAATGTAGTCAATAGTCATTTAGAAATAAAATTAATAATAAGGTGAAAATGGAATAACATCATCCAATATGATAGAATAAAAATTAACATGAATAATAAAAAAGATGTTCTTAAATAAAAAGGACAGTAAGTGATCCATTACATTGAGATTGTGATTCCAAAATCCTAGGAGGAGATTCTGAAGAGCTTGCGGTACATTCGGAGGAATCCTAATAGTATACGGTATATTAATGAAGTGAGTTATGTTTTTTATTCAAGGGAAATGGAATCTTGGGTAGGTTTATGTAGGAAAAGATATGGGAGTTAATTATCATTTACCAAAATTAGGTTTTGGAAACTATATCCAAAACCACAAATATTATCATGGATTTTCCAAAGGTTTAATAAAAATAGAGGTTTACTTGATTATTTTACAAGTCCAATTGTTGATATCATAAAATTATTTCCCTCTCTTATATATAAATGAGTAATGTTCTTAAAGAAAGGTTTTTAAATCCTTAAAATATATTATTTGTAACGGTAGATTCATAAAGGATTTTAAAATTAGTCAAATAATATAAAAATAAAATTATTTTAAATGGTAAACATATTTTTTGTCTGAAACATCATTTATGTTATGTGTTAAATCTTTTTAGGTCATTATGATTTCATAATACAAACAATATATATATATTGAATATAATTTTTACATGAAAATTCGTTTGTCTATGAAAATTATGAAAATTTAACCAATGATTAATTCCAAAAAAATTATTCAAAAAATAATATATATTTTATACATATAATATCATAAATATATTATTTTTCACTTTCAAAATATAATTTACATATTTTGAGAAATGCTATGTTTTTCAAAATACAAAGTTTTCAAACCATTATAGTAATACCGTTTTACATCAGAAAATATATATTAACCATTATATTTAACAATTATCTTTAATTAATGATATTTCATTAAAAAATAATTTATTTAAAAAATACATTAATTAATCCAATGGATTATTTTAATTAAAATGGTATTTTACTTAAAAATAAATTTAGTCTTTTATCTTGTCAGAATATTATGTTTATCAAACTCATTAAATATTTATTTATAATCTAAAAAGAATAATAAAGATAAATTTTCATAATTTAAATTGAATTGAAATATAAATATACATATTCTTATGTTTACTGATTCATTGTATTTTTGGTATTATTTTTACCATTAAGAACATATTATTCTTTTACCAAGTTAATTAACATTCATCAAAATTTCTATTCAAATTATTCAAAATTTATTTTTACCTTATGAAATCATATTAATTGTGGTTATTAAAAATAATATTTCTATTTTGAGAGTCAATGAATAGTGATTTATGAATTTTATTTAATACAAAATGTGCAACCATGATGGATATCAGTTTTCCAAAACATGCATTTTTTAAGGAAAAATGATTTAACATTAACTTTATAACCAGTAATATTTATTATATGAATTTTCATTCATTAGGATTTATAAAAATATATAATCACTTAATTTATATATTTTTTAATGAGGTTTTCTTTCAATTTTTTATTTGGGAAAAAAATTATGTATTTTCAAACTATTTTTAGATAAATTTATTTTTAATCATAAAAATAATGTTATTCTATAATTATAAAAAATACGATTTCAAAGTAATTAATTGAGTAATACATAAATAAATAATAATTTTATTTCCTTCGAAAAAATTGAAATAAAAACTATTCTTCTAAATTAAATTCTTTTTCAAAAAATTGAATATTTTATATAAAAATGTTTTCCACTATTCACAGATAAATAATTATTTTCTGAAAGAAAACCCAAATTTTTACCATATGTTAAATTATATGCGATGATAAAAAAAATGGAGTTTATTTTATCATATTAATATATTAAATGTTATATAAAATAATAATGGATTATTTAACTTCAAATAAATAAATTACAATTTTTTATGAAAACATAGTTTGAATAACAAAATGAAATTACCAAAAATTGATTAATTATTTATAACAAATGTATCATTATATTTAATACATATATCACAAAGTTGTTATTACTATTCATATCTTCAATAACAACAACTTGGTTAAAATGAAAATGTTTAAATAATCAATGTGTTTATGGGTTAAGTGTTTAATATCTCATAAACTATCAAACATAGTTATCTCTTTTAAAATGTCATGATGTAACATACATCCCCCATTAATTAATTTCAACCTATCAAAGAAAAATTGACCTCAGTATAAATTTGATAGAAACATGAATATATCATTATTGAAAAAAAATCATATTAGTGTTACTAAATCAATGACGTCGAATGATAAATTGGGAAGTAAGAAGGTCATCATATAACTAAGTTTCCATGTATAACAAACATAGTGGGAAGTAAAAACATAGACTTTGAAGAGATAACTAACCCCAAATAACTAATATAATGTGATATTTAAAATTTTTAGGATGATTACAATGTCAAGAAAAAAATCTATGTTGCTTGATAAGACTGTAAATTCATCTAAAATGATTATAATAAGCGAGAAAATTGGTTTTAGTATTTTCTCATAGTGTTGCCGAATTCCTTTATCATATTTTCTTGTAATATAAGGTAATATAAATCATTGAAAAGTATAGTTCCATTAATTAATTAATTTATACAATAATAAAATCTTTTCTTCCAAATTATGATAACTCAAGATGATTTTTTCTACCTAAATGAGTAGAATAAGCCATCAATAATTCACTTAATCCAAAAAAATAAAAATCTTCTCCTAATATTTTTAATAAGTCCATAAAGGATGATAATACTAAAAATTTGAAAAACCAAATATATTAATCTCTAAAATTCAACAAAACATTTTCAATGGTATAACATAGATCGTCCCAAAAAACAAATAACCCTATATCCAAAATAATACTAATAATCACTGAATAATGATTTCACCATAATGGTTTTCATAAATTCTTTAGTATACAGTTAAAAAGATATAATTCATCTCAAATAATCCATTCTAACAAAAATAAAGAAAATAAATACCTCAAATAAAATCTTCCAATGTATTGTTAATCACCTAAAATTAAGAATATTAGATTATAAAATATGATACCCATAATATCCAAAATAATTATAAGCCTCCAGGAAAGCAATCCTCAATAGATATTTCAAAGATTTGAAGTAAAATATTATGAATATACATATCTTCACAATACACTTTAGTATTTTCTTAACAACATATAAATATTAATGGTCATCGATAAATCAATTATTTGTTTTCGAAAATATCACATTATCACTAAATCTACTCGATAGGTATTTAGTACTGTCCAACAGATGTTAAAATACATGGGCGAAAAATTATTTTGGAATAATACATTAATGTTTCATGATTCTTATATCTAAATTTACCTTGATATACTACCTCTACATAATTCTAAAATACTAATACATAAAAAAATTACTAATTACACAATGGTTATTACTATAGAGTAAGTGTTGCCTTAGTCTTGTGTTTTACCCTTATATTTGGGTGTTTACTTTATTACTCATTTTTTCCACCCATAGGGAGAATAATTAAAATATTACGTTTTTGAACTTATTAAAAATTAATCACATTATTTTTAATCCAATAAGATTTAGGGGATAATTTTCTTCCTCAACATATAAATCTTGAGGCTTCAGTCCATGTTTTCCATGATCTATTTCCTAAAAAATATTGTTATGATAAATTTAGTTTCCTTAATAATAGTTCATAATAGAAATGTGAGTTACCAAAGATTATCCCCTATGAGGGTCAGACCAAGTGTGTTTGAAGGCTTAATTTTTCTACTAGTTCCCATTCATGATTATCTCTACATAGTGTTTTCAGGATTTACACCATGGTACATCTGTGCCAAATCCACATCCAAATGTATTATATAGACATGGGGGGTAATTAATTTGAAACCAAATACTCTATAATTTAACATAAATTAGTCATGTATTCTTATGGATTGTAATATTTTTATTTATTTTTATACAGTGTAATAAACATAATCCCAAATATTACTAATCATTCCATGTGATACCAACTATGAAAAACTTTATCAATTTTATACATTAATTCATTATTTATTACACATGATTACACATCAGACAACATAATGATACCCATTGGATAATGTTGAAATGGTTATTCCAAATATAACTTTTTTATGAATTTTTTTTTCTAAATATAGAGATGTTCACTTTTAATGTTGACTTTACATTTATCGATAAATTTATAGTTTTATGACAAAAACTATTTTGGAAGCAAAATATAATTTACATTTGACCTCATAAAAATTATATTATCAACTATATTTTTTGTTAATCAATTAAAAATAATATTTCATTAAAATGCAATATATTTTAATACTCTAATAAATCATTAAAAGGTGAGTCTTAATTGAAATAGAATATTACCAAAAAATAATTTTTTTATCTTCTCAAAACATAATTTTTACCAAACTGATTACAATATAATTTATAATGAGAAAAAATAAGAAATATATATAATATTTATATTAATTAAAATGAAACAGAAATATTAAAAATATTAGGGTTATATTTGTCTTAATCATTTTGGGTATTTTTACTATTAAATAAATTAATTTTATTTTACCTTGGTAAAAAATAATTTGCAATGATACTTTTCGTATTGTTAAAAAAATGAAAATTTCTAAATTATAGATTTTTATAAAATATTATTACAAATATTGATTCAATTTATTAAATATAGATTCACATAGGTGCCAGAATTTTATTTAATATAAACCCTAACATTATGATGAGGATCGATTTTTTGAAAACTACATTTTTATTGATTTTTTGAAAAAACATTATATCCAGTAATATTTAGTATATGAATTTAAGTCAATAACTATAAATATATAATATAATCATTTCATTTATAAATTTTTTCATCAGGTTTAATTTTAATTAATTAAACAGGTGATACAATATGAATTTTATAATAGTTTTCAAAAAATGTGTTTTTAAGCATAAAAATAAAATTTTAATAAAATATGGTATAAATGAATTTAAAATTATTTAAAATTAAATAAATATAACTACATAATAATTATGATAACTTGAAATAAATTTATGTTAACATTTTAAAATTTAAATTTCATAATTTACAAAAATAAAAGGAAAATATAAATAAAATGTTATTTTTCACTATTCATTAAACACATCCACATTTTTAAGAATAAATACAAAATTTCCTTCAAAAGATAATTTCTATATTATTAAATAAAAAATGGATGTCATATTATCAAATATAATTTCACGATTTTCTAGAAATTGAATTTTATAATATTTTAAAAAAATTGTTAAATTTTTATGAATTTTTTTTTGTAGAAAAAAATACTATTAAAAAAAACTATTACATTGTTGCTATGAATTTATCAATATATTCCAAACAGAAGTTAATATAATTGATATCCTCAAAAATATTTTCATGATAAAAGGTTCGTATTTAAAGTACTTCTTTTTATTTGGCTTCAGTTTTGAAAGTCACATACACAACAGATCATATGTTTCTCATATAAATGATAGGGGTGTTACACTATTTCATGAAGAGTTAATTTTTTTACTTTGATTCCATTAAAAGGTGTAAATACATTAATTGAAACCTTTCGTAAATTATATTAAATACTATAAAAAATGTGGACCTGTGAGATATCCATTATCTATATTTTAAACCATTAAATAAGGTTTTCCATGAAAATTGTACACTTTAAGACTATGACGTGTGTTATATAAGAATTAAATATAAAAAATATTGAAATTTTAAATTTCCTAATACATTGAAAACTAATTATAAATTATTAAAATAGTTATATATTATAGAATGAATGGAACCCCTCTTAGACCATGTAGAAGTTAAAAATATTACAAATTTCATGATATTGGGGTGTTGAATTACATTTATAATAATTAAAACATAAAGAGTGGTGGAAAATAAAAAAAATTAAAAAATAAAAATTATATATAGAGAGTATATTTTGTGGAAATAAAATATTATTTAATGATGAATAATTAATGGGTTTTAATAGATAAATATGTTTAATAATTTAAAGGATATTTTAATGATCATGAACACGTGATTATCAGTGAAATAGAAAAATAAATATATAATAAAGATAATCATAATCAAGTTGATTATACGATAATATATGAGTATGGAAGGATGAAATAAATAAATAATAAAGTGTTTGATTTGATAGATTATTTCAGAAATATCATGTTCTGAGACTCTATGTCTCCCCACTTCAGTTGAATTTTTTTTGTTATTCAATATATTAATTAATGGTGAATAATTACTAAATTATTACTATTCATTTTAGTGGAACTAGAGAGAAACCAATAACCATTACATTTTCAGTTGTGGGAACTCGCCCACACATTGTGGTTGTGATCACCATTTTAAAGAAAATGTACAGAGGATAGATAATTTCAGGGAAAAAATATATTACAAAGATATTAAATTATATTTATATTCGAATAATGAAACTGGATATGAGAGTTATAATGTAAATTATATAATACTGGAAAGGGATTTAAAATAAAAAAAAATTCTATGTAAAGAATGTATTGGAAGATGGTGGAAATGGTCACTTTCATTTATACATGGAACTATATATTTTTTGACAAGAATAAATGCACTCACTGAATGTCCTATCTTGATTCCCCTATATTAATGTTTCTTAAAAATGTGTAACTGGTGTGATTCCTAAATAGTCTATAGTACTATGAATATCACATTAGATGGATAGTTTTCATGACCCATTCCCCAGGGCACATGTCGTTACTACCCCAATCCAGCCTTCTATAGGCCGGGGGTTGGCGATTAGAACTGAAATGGAATTTCCAAAAAATGTGATGGAATTTCCTCAAAACATGGACACAAACAAGTAGGGTAAACTATGCAAAAGTAAAACACAATGGAAGTGTATGATCCAATGAAAACTAGATACCACAAATGATTGTAATTGTAATTACTGAATTTAAAGGGACAGAATACATGCCCAACAATAATGGAAATACCACAAAAATGAATACAACTACCAAGGTCATTCGGTAAGGATCCTATAAGAAGGGTAGGTACAGCTCGTCACGCTGATCTCCTTGTCCACCGGTCACCATTTTCCACGTCATGTCCTAGCTCCCCATGTCTTTGTCAAGGCAGCCCATCATCTGCAAAAGACAAAAAAAGGTTTAGGTGATGCTCATGTAGGGGTGAGTATAACAATACCCAGCAAGGACCTTGAGACCCCTGAAGGTATCTCAGAATTGAAAAAAAGAAAACCACTAACACAGATCACAATAACAAAGCACAAGAAAAAGAGTCACCTCAATCCAGATATACTCATCAAAACCACAATTAAACATAAATCCCCAACCTCAATCAATTTCAAATATTTCTATTGAAGGCTTAAAGTGAAATTCAAGGATTATAAGTACACACTCCATGAAGCGGCCATTCTTGATGGAACCTATCTAAGAGATGTAATCCATCAGGTAAAAATCAACCATTCTGAAAGGAACGCCTAAGAGGACATGCTCTACTAGGTTCATTATGATAGAACATCCTCTAGTGCCCATCACATGATATCTAATAGTCATAGTCTTGCACCCAAGGCAAGACCAAGGGAATACAAATGAAGAGGCCCACTCCTCGACACTTTGTATTGAAGTTGATGGATCTCCAACTCCCCTGATGAACTCGATCGCCATCACTACTTGGGGATGAGGGGGCCTACTACTTGATACATGAGGACCAGCATCCTACTCGGTAGGGGAGTTTAAATCTAGTATATTGTTTGATGTGGGGGACCCAGGACCTACTACGTCTGGGGAGTACCGACCCCAGGATAGAGAACTCGCACCCTAGAACGACAGGGGAGAACCGAATCTATATTTTAAGACCTACCTCATACCCAGTAGGGGAGTACAACTCAGGTAGTTTGTTTGCTATGTGGGTCATGTTCCTTGGTACGTCTGGGGTCTACTGACCCCAGGCTAGAGGACACGCACCCTGGTGTACGAGGGTGTGGGTCCCCCACATCGAAAAAACTATGAGAGTCTTCTCCACTAGCCGGTATGGTGAGGGTCCTCACATAGAGAGTCGATACTCCCCTATAGTGACCGGGTGCAGGTCCCCACATATAGAGTTGGAAATCCCCTGACGTGCTTGGGTGAGGGTCCTCTTTCCTGCAGTTGGTACTCTCTTTACGTACTAGGGAACTGGTCCCCCACATGAATCAAACTACTAGAAATGTACACCCCTAATGCATAGGGTGCAGGTCCTCACATATGGAGTATTACTCCCCCATTTATGATTATATATGGGGAGAAGGTCCTTAAAGGGGAGTTGGAGCGCCCTCGGCTGCATGACATAGTGTTGAGGATTGCGCCTCTTCACATGGATTCCCTTGGTCTTGCCCAGGATGCAAGACTGTGATTGTATGAACTCTAGAGCCAGGCAGAAGGGGAAGTTCTAGAAGAAATCTACTGATGGAGAATGTCCTCTCAGACGTTCCATTAGGAATGGTTGAGTTGTACCTGATAGAGTAGACCTCTCAGAAGGGTTCGATCAATGATTTCTTGTTCAGGGATCATGTGCTCTTAATCCATGATTTAATCTTTGATCATTATTTAGAAATCCAAGAAATGGAACGAGGTCAGGGCCATATATATTTTTTAGATGAGATGAGTATATCTGGTTTGATCTGAGTCATTTTCATTATTCTTTTTGATTTAGATAATTCATAGTGGTTTTCCATCATGGAATTTTGAGAGACCTTTAGGGGTCTTGAGGTCCCTAATGGGTATTGATATACTAACACTTGCATAATCTTTGACCATACCTTATTGTGTCTTATGAAGATGACAGGTATCCTTGATTTATTCTTGGGGTGCAAGGACATGATGTGGATGGAGGAGATCAGTGGAAGAAGATAGGCATGTGACGATCTGTACATACCCTTCAGGAAAGATCCATAGAGGATGACCTCTAGATTTGTTTTCCTTATTGTTGTATATGAATTTTAGTTGGTCTTGTATTCTACACGCTTAATTTTAGTACTTACCCTTATATTGTGTTGTGATATCTAGTTATGGTTGCAGGATACTCTTCCATTGTGTTTTACTTTTTCATAGTGTCCCCTGCATGTGTGAGTATAGTATTTGAGGCAATTATTTCACAATTTTGAGAAATTACCATCTGGTGCAAGTCCCCAATCCATGTCCTACGGAAGGTGGTCTTGGGTAAGTCATGGAATGGGCCCAAGGGGATGGTTTTAACAAAGTGGTATGAGAGGGAAACAAACCTACACTCATGATGTGGGGAGTCTTGTCTCTACCAGAGCAGAAGAGTAAGGAATACACTTGCCTTATGTCATCAAATGAGTATCCATCCTAACTCTCACTACAATAAACAAAATGGTTCTTCTCCTCGAGTTCTCAGTTGTACCTAAACCATCCAAAAGTCCCACAAGGATGTATCCTGATGATATGTCCTTTCAAATGGGTTCTAATGCAACAGACGACATGTCAACCAGACACCCAGTTTATAAGCAATATGCATTCTGGAGCTGAGGGCCCGGTTGGATTTGGGTACGATCCAACCCTGGCCAAACTCCATGTTTCATAGAATGTCAGTGGAGTATCTAAAATGACTGTCTCATTGAAAGGATCCCATCATCAAAAAAGGTTCATCAAAAAGATGTTTGTTTCGCAAGATACGACATTTTAAGATTATCTGGGCCTGAGAGGGGTCTGGGCCCTGTCTGACCTAGCCCGACCTAGCCTGGGTCAACCCAACCCTCCATGGGATCCACCCGGCCCCGCCTGAACCAGTTTGTGCCAGACTAGTTTGTATGGGTAGATGTGGGCTTGACCCGCTTAGACACAGACCATCCCGGCACGCTTTGTGACATGTCCCAATGTGTTGGCACAGCTCTCCACCTAGGTGGTTTCCCAACTTCTCGAATAACTGAACAAGAGTCGTTTAGCTCTTTAATTTGCAGTTTCATGTGGCACCGACATGTTGTCTGCGTGACTTCTGGGGTGCGGTTCCCCCTCCTGCAGTGACATCAATGCCACAACCCCATCATCGTGGCACGTGATGGAGTTCCACCTCTCCATCATGGCCAGCCTATTGTTGATTGCCTCATCGGATCTGATACGGCACTGCCATCTTCTATGTTCAGCGAGTGCCATCAGCCGCCTCTATTGCTGGCACCAGTGATGCGCCGACAGATACTCTACGGGTCACCGAGTGAGCTCTAGTGGTCCATTCATTTTTTCAGACATTCCTGCAATACTCCTAGGATGCTTCTGTCATTGTACGCCTCCCGGTTTCAAGGATTTGTCTTGTTGAAAAAACCCCATCTCCGAATAATGTAATGAAAATCAAGAGGGGAAGGGTCTGGGCTTGGTTTGTTTTTCTTGTGCCTTCAGCGTTATCATTATAACTAGTGGGAGTAATTTACACATTACAGTATAATAATGATGAACCACATTGAAATCCCCTCCAATTCCCACCAAGAAAATCAAGAATGAGGTTATGAATTCTGGGGTTTTTTTAAATCAAAAGAAAACCCCTACCTCAAGAATTGTTGGAGTCGTCATGGTGGTGGGAGAAGAATCGGTTCTTCGATGAAGCCATTGGAATTCATCGCTCCTAGTTCATTTCCACCCAAGAATCCATCTCCATTGGTTGAAGGAATCATGTCACCTCTCTAGTGGTTTCTTCCTTGTTCAATCCTTGTCAAAACTTCATCCCAATCTACACAATAATAATATCGAAAAAGGGTGAGTAACAGACGAGTAATTAGTGAGGTTCAATAAATGATGTGATTAATGTGACTCATTAATTACATGAGGTTTGGTTTGAAAAAAAAGTGTAACAACACATTTAATATCCTATATTAAATGTATAGCTACCTCAGCAGTCCTCAGCACTTCTGTTCAATAAGTGGTCAGGAAAAAAATAATTAAATAGAACCTCCATGTTATTTTATTATTTCATTTAAAAGTACCAAAAACTATCATTTTAACATAAACAACTATATTAAATGTTAATCACACCTTAATAAAATCATGGATTTTAGATTTAATGGTTCTCGTTGAATTTTAATTTGAGCACCAGTTCAAAAGAATGAAAATGCTGTCAGCGCATTTACTGAACTAACCTTAAAAAAGTTAAAAAATTTTATTAAAAGTCACCCTCGACTCATGATGACCAAGGATAGGCTCTGAATGAAGGAAAAAATACCTCATGAGCTCAACAGTACTATTGGATTCCCAATTTGAGATACCATTTAGGAGTTATAGAATTTAATAGTTAAATTTTTTTACTTAATTATTTTATATGGAACTGAAAAATAACTCCTAATGTTGGCCTTCATTTTCCAATGTTTGGATCTTCCTAAGAAAATAATACCCTCACGAGTTCTAAAATGGTATAAGATTCTTAATCTGAGTCACCATTCATGAGTTTTATGCATTTGAAAAATAAAATAATTTTATTTCAGAATTTTATTTACAGTTATGCCATTTTTGGATTTACTCACTGGAGGTCTGCGCCGACTAAACAAAAGTTGTGTCTAGGGTAATATCTCCTTCGTAAACGATACAAGGCAATCATATTTTTGATCTGGTCGACAATGTAAGAGTTATTCCTATTTTTTAGGAAGACTACTCACAAATGCTATTTTGAGAAAACACATTCTCAACAGATAATTCCAGGCACTCCAGGCCTCAGAATCTTGTGCCGTCAAAATTCACAGCCCCGTAAAAATTCCATATAATAAAAAAAATATTCATAATTTCTAAGACATTACAATAATAGACTTTACTAACTTTTAAGTGGAACTAATAGTTGTTATTATATTCTATATTGGACAATAAATGACTATTTCTCTTCCACTGGGTAGTTGGTTGACTAATAATTGTGGGAGGTTCTATCCACGTGTCACTCGCAGTCTGGTCCCCTACATCAAGAAGATTATGCTACGAAGAGTTTACTAATCTTTACATTGGTCATGGATAATTCATTCTATGTCTCAATTTAATACAAAATCTTCCTTTAAATAAACCAACTTTTTTACTTGGATCATCTACAATTTAATATTATATATAAAATTTTAACTTTAATTCACTCAGAAGAAACTACTCAATATAAAAAATATTTTTTTTCGATCATGAAAATATTTAAAGATACAGGGAGGTACAATCGTAATAATATAGATTGATTGGTTATTCAATGTATTATGATTAAATATATTAATGATTAATTTTTCATGTACAATTTATATAATGATAAAATTGTGAAATAGATTTCATTACCATCTTCCAAGGAAGGTGTCTATAAGATAAAACATGAAATAGTTGGTTAGAACCCATAATTAAAAAAAATTGAAGCATGTTATAGAGATTCAATATTTGAAAATTTTACGAATCATGTTAATTGAATACTAGTTACCATTAAAATTTATCCATTGATCTATAATATATTATTGGGAGGGATATTTTCATTTAAATTATTTAAAAATCATAATAATTATTAATATTCGATAAAAATATTAAAAAAGTGACTCTCTATATAATGAAATAAAGTGGTTACACAATATATGGGGATGAAAATATGATGAGGTAGTTCAACAGGTTACATGTACCATGTTAATTTAAATATATTAAAAATGTAAGGAAATATATTAGATGGAAAAATTTCAGTGATAATTATTTCTAATGTCACATGGCATACATCTATTTATGATGAAATGTGTAAGGCATAAAATGATATTAAATAGTCAGTATCGATCTATACCCATCATTGATGGATCGTTAACAAATTTAATCATATGTACTAGAATATATGTTTTCAATAAATATAATTTATTTGGAAAATATTATAAAAAAATAAAAGAGTATTAATGAAGAAGAAACTATACAATGTAACTGCACTTGGGAATTTACAATGGAAATGTACATACTAAATAGAAAAGAATGACATGTCATGACCCATCCCATAGGGCCCATGCCATGACATCTAAAACGCTGCCTCTAATAGGCCATGGGCTGGTGACAAGCTTAGAGTAGTGGCATACAATGGTGTTGACAGGTGACAAAGAATTAGGGTTTGGTGTTCGTTTGTCATCCCTCGACGCTCCTGCCCTTCCCTCACCTTCTCTAGTGCACTGTGGCTTTGCTTGCTTAAAATCTGCCATTGGGTGGTTGAGTTCCTACGGATGGTGGGATGTGGGAGGCGCAGCGGGATTGGGTTTTTGGCATATCCCACAAATGTGAGGCATTTTATAAGAATGCATACACATGCATACAACTCCATGATAGAGTTTATGAAAAGTGAAAACATTAAGTAATGAAAATTCATGCATAACACTACAACCCATCAATAGATTATGATAGAATGTAAAGAAGTAATGTACAGATGGGACATAATACAAGAGCACTAAAATAAAGAAAACTACAAAGTCCATCCTGCAAACTATGGTGCTAAAGCTAGTGTAGAAATGATATGGAAAATCCTTGGCTTGTCGGATCTCACAAGGCACTGTCTAATCATTTTCCTGGTCCCAATAGACATTGGACTACTCTAAAGTATTGGTTGTTCACACAAGACAAGACATGTGTGGGAAAGACCATACATGGGTGAGTAATAAAATACATAGTAGGGTACAATGAAACAAAAAGGTAAAATACCTTGTAGAGAGGTCGATTCTGACTTAGAGGTTTTGGTTAGAATTTTGCAAGTGAAGTGTGTCGCTCCTTGGGAATTGTTTTACATCACCCGAAGTTGCGCCCTTGATACCAATGGAAAACATATGGTCAGGCATATTTGGTTCCAAGACAACATCTCAGCGGACACTCCCGCTCGGGTTGGCAGTCTGGTTGACCCTATTATTCCCTTTGACCTTGTGGGTTCACTTCCTTCTAAATGTAGAATGGTTCTCAAAAGGGGATTCCCCTGGCCTTCATCACTACAGACCGCCTTATGACTACTTTGTGCCTGAAGGGGTCCTTCCCTCCTTTCTAATAAAAATTAATTTTTAGTCAGTAGGGAGGACCACAATGGAGATACACTAATCTCAAAAATTGTATATATCAACAACACATATAAAAAGAACGTATAGGAGTACCCATAAAGGATTCCAAGATGCAACATCTCATCCACTATTATCCAGATGGTTCCTCTTGTACTATATATGATTATGAGATATCCCACGCCTCAATATATTTGAAAGAAACCATGTATAACTAGTCAACCACAAGTATCTGAGAGAACATTTCTTCTCGGTATGTCATGATGTTTCTCATTGATGTTGAGTCTTACTAAGACTATGACTCTCGATATAAAAAACAATCCATTGTCACAAGATATTTTTTGAGGTACACTTTTTCTCGGAGAACTCTGTCCTCAATATATGAAGTTTTCTAAGACCCTTGAAAATAAGTCCCACTAATTGGGTCCCTTCCCTAATATAGCATAATGGGACCTACACAAAGTATACTGCTCATGTCAAACCATGAAAGAATTAATCAATTCTTGATACGAAAATAGTGGATCATTCAATTTGGCCTCCCTGGGGGACATCTTGGCCCTACTAAACTATCATCATATATTGGGGGTGGGTTCCCATGTAAATATTGGTCACACACATGCCTCAAACCCCATATAAGGCACTAAGAGGAGAAGTGAGGACTGACTGGCCATGCTTGTGTCATCCATGCTCTTGCCCGAAAAGTCACTATGAAAACTGGTCTGAGCCAACTCACTTTGAAACATGGTCCCTTCATAATGACAATGATGGAATCCTGCACTGAACCATTACAGAGAATCCCAAGCTTATGGTCTCAATATCTACTATCACTCTCTATAATGGTATAACGATCCTGGATCAATCACTTATAGGAAAACAAATTGAATGAGACTCTCCCCTTCTAGTCAAAATAAAATCCCCAATAATATATCTTAAAAGGAACACCTTATTGACAGTGTCCCAAATCCACAAACATCTTGTAAAATGGCCATATGTTTGAATGTTATGGGAATTTTTGTGAAAAATGGTCAGTTGGGTCAGGGTCTGGTATGATTCGACCTACACGAGGGGGATGATGTGGTCCACTCGGGATATTGTGGGCACTGCATCCAATCTTAAGACATTGGTGAGAATTGCCTCTGAGGTCCAGAAATACCACAAATTCTAGCTTCGTGTCATAGCCCACCTTCAAACAGACCCATCTCATCTCCCATAGAAGATGTTGTGAGTTTCTTCCGCCTCCACAACCGGTGCGCTGGTGGGTTCCTCAGTTGACCAGAAGACTCTCTCTGATGGTTCATTTTCTAATTTGAGGGCACTAATAAAATCCAGTTTCCCTTTCCTCCAGTCTCATCACCGTAAATCTACATTACAAATAACTTCACCAGAAAACGCTCGAATGGTGGTATCTCTCGTGTCTATTTGATTCATCTATCTTCATCACTATGATACCTCTCTAGGTTGTTTTGAGGCTCAATGTTTGATTTAGGATCTTTTTGAAAAGAAACATGCTTGCAAATATAATCCACTTGTTATTTCAGAATAATCATGATGAACATGATCCAGATACGAAACATGAAAGTGATAACTGAAAAAACAAACCTCAACCATTTTTCATTATGACATTGATATTATCCCATTAAAATGATAAATAAAATGAACTTAAGAATGAAGAATTCTCCCAAATTAAAACCCAAATACCAAACCCTCCCACAGAAATAGTGAAATCTTAAGTCAGCCTATTTGTGGGTTGATCCTCTTTCATCACTTAAATTCAATAACGGTGAAAGGAATGATTTAAATAAGAACACCTCACTCATGTTTGGATCACTTATACGCGTAGATTGATATTGTTTCATCAGGTCAACTCTTTTTATGCCATAATTTTTCCATTATTCATCACTTGATAGAATCTGAAACTCTAATCCTTCATCACCAATTAGGGTGCCTCCTCCTCATTGCCTTATGGAATCACCTGGGTTATGAAGATACCCATGGATTTCAGAGGAGGGTAGTTTAAAAAGAAAACTATAATACTTCAACACATAATGTCCAAATAATATATTAATTAAATATTTTAATGATGTTCATATTCAAAAATAACAAAAAATATTCATTGACCAACATTACTTAATATTAGGCCCTACCCAAGGAAAAATCCCCCCTTACAATCTCAACAGTGGTCTTATATTTTCAATCTGAGTGATAGTTATTGATTTATAAAGACATAAAAAATAAAATAATTTTTTAGTTTTTTTATTTACAGTTATTCTATTTTTTTCACACAAGAAACACACACCGACTAATGTTAACCTTCACCTATGGTAAACCCAACATCCCAGACACAATGGTTCCATAAAATTTCTTATCGGGGAACCCTTTTAAATGATATTCTGAATTTTCAATAAAACCACTCACGCGTGATATTTAAAAAATTAATATATTTTGATGGATCATTCTAGGATCTTAAGGCCTCAAAATTGATCACCCTTTCAACACATGGTCTCATAATGTATTCAATAATTTTCTTAAAGTAAAAATGAGATTTTCAAAGTCATTAAATTACCCCCACCATAAGACTTTAAATCCTTGAATGGCCAAACAAGGTTTAGTCAAACTGAAGGCAAGATCACCAAGTAGGAACTTGAGCTTCTGACTCCCATGTGATCTTCTAAAGATCTCTGTGCTACCTTTATGACACACACCAAATGAAAATATCATACATGAAGGATATTAAATATTTATTTGGTACCCATCCCATGAAACTCTATTGTCAATGTCCAGCTCATCCTAGATTATGATGTGCAATACATTATACAGTATTCTCCTTAGCTGGGACATGTAGAAGATGTTGTCTACCTAGTCCCAATGTGGGGTAGATCCAAGAAGTACACTACCTCACCCACTCAACACATTACCTGAAAAAAGGATTATTAACCTCAGAGATAGCTTTCCTCCCTATATAGAAAATCCATAACCCTCATCGTGGGGAGACATTAAGGAAGATATGGTCTCTTTTCTTGACTCCAAATGTCTCCACCATATCCCATCACAAAACATGGGTCTGCCCTGTGCATTATTCATCCACCCCTAGATGACATGCATGTTCTATTAAAATGCATCCTATAATACCCTCCACTATTGTGATATTTTGATTTCATAACCCTCTGAAACAATTTTTGATGAATCTATATGGAGTCTAAAAATATTATAGTCATAGTGTAATCCCAATTTATTTAAAAAAAATCTATTCCTTGGTTGTTAAAAACTGGTTTGACTCAGTGAGTCGGGAAAAGATCACCCTAATGGTAATGTGTCTCTTGAAGTATGTGGTAAACCTATCCTGAAGTCAATTGATATTCCTTCCCACTTCCTTCCTTGTACCCTAATAAACATAATTATCAACCCTTTTAATGCCAAGGGGTCTACAAAGGTGAGTCAACAACCACAAATATTGATTCAAACAATCTTTCAGCTACTTATCTTAACACTTTAGCACAACTTCGACATATTACATCATACTTGGTGTCCTCCATGACACCCACATGAATATTTTGAAGCATCACTCCACCATAGGCATCCAATATTATACACATGCATCCCCTAAATAGAAATAAGTGCTCTCCACCTTTCAAATGTTCATCAGGTGTATTCACTGTGTAGAACGGATCCTGTGAAGACTCAATGTCGGTACCAACGAGCTGTGCCTCCATAAATAATTAAAAGTAGATAGGTAAAAACCAATTAATAGAGACAGCACACTACATATCCGTCATTGGAGGAAAAACATAACAACGCAAACAACTCTGATCCCTAGTTCAGTAATTGCTAATTGGATTCTTGTTGGGAGCATTTTCTTCCACATTTATCATTTGAGAAGTATAGATGGAATCTATGTTATAGTCCTGGAAGAACTTGAGTCTTCCCCATTATCTCAAACCATGTTACATCTATGAGAAGGATTTATTAATAGTATTGTGACCAAATTTCATGATGAATCTCCCACCTATTATGTAGTATCACCGCATCATCAACATGAAGACCTCCATTGCTAACTCATAGATTATGGGATGCATAGTTCTACTTGTCAACCTCGATCTCAACCATCAATGGATTCACTTAAACTCTTGTAACGACCCAAAATTTTGAATAAATATTATTTCCTAATTTTATGTGTTATTTTATTTTATTTTTATACTCAACAAAAATGTTTCATTTGATAACATGAGTATATTTAAAATGAGACTGTTGGGTTTTGACTATTATTTGACCATTGGTCAATATGACCACTGGAAACTAAATGTTTTGATTACTGTCTCTAAATACAAGAAATCTTGGTTAATTAATATAGAAAGAAGATTCGATGGCCTCACCCAGTAGTCTTGGACCGATCGAAGCCCATCTAACAGAACTTGGGAAGGAGGTAGCACCACTGGGCTTTTCTTTGGACCAAACCCAAGCTGAACTTTATCATGTGAAGCTAGAACAGGATCGCCTTCGCTAGAAGTTCAAACTGATAGAAATTATGACTCGTGCAATGTTGGTCGAGCCTCCCTCGGATTCTCTCACCTTAGCACACCTTACACTTAGGTCCTATGCTGGTGTGATAAGGGGCTATGTAAGGAGACCGTAATTGCCTTGTGTAATACTTTGTTTTAAATAAAAATTGGGATTTCTTCTTATGATGAAGTTTATGAATTTTCAAATGTCCGGATAAATATATTATGCATATTTTTGATTGATTTTTGAGAAATTATATAATAAAAATGTTTATATAAACCTTAAATAAATAAAAATGTGTAATGATTTTCAAAAAATGTTCATCTACAATTATTTTCACTACGAAATTTCGAGTCTAATAAGATAAACTTGATTTTTGATGAATAGTAAATTATGAATAGTGATTTTACGCTTAGGATTAGTAATGTGACCAAATTTATTAGTAATCTCACTTAAAGAAAGTATTAATATAATCTAGGCACCTTGATTAAGTAATGTGATTCAATAAAATGGTTAAATAACGGTTTCATAAATTATTATTCAAGTATTAGTTTTTTCGGGTGAATAGTGTTTTTTATGTAAAAATTTAATTAAAAATATTTAGAAAATTATTTTTTTAAATGGATTTCATTTTTGAACTCAGAGCACCGATATTATGCTATGGTAATTTTTGGGGTTTTTTTCTAAAAAAATGAATTTTCGGTGAATAGTGTTTTTATTTAAAAATTAAATTAAAAATATTTAGAAGATTATTTTTATAAAATGGAGTTCATATTTGTAATCAGAGCGTTGATATTTAGTTAAGGTAAAATTTTGGGATTATTCTGAGAAAGTTGAATTTTCGATGAATAATGAAAATACAGTTTTTAAGTTACGGGTGTCTAATGACATCATTAAATGATGTATTAAGTATGTAATCAATATGGTAGACTTATGAATAGTAAGATAAGGTATGAGGTGTCCCAAGTGGCCAACACCATGGGCAAATACCATGGTCAAGCCCATGGTTTTTTCAAAACCACTAATGAGGTGTCCCTTGGCCATTAATGCCTTGTCCCCTCACTTTCCCTATAAATACCAAGCCATCCTCTCATCCATTCAACTCGCCACTCTCCTCCAACGATGTTCTGGTCTCATTACATCCCAAGGATTCCTCCCATGGTGCCCCCAAGCCCTCAAGGTCCTAACCTTTGAGTTTTAAGAGTTATGTTTTAAGGTAAGGGATCTGACCCCTCTCTTTCTTTTCATGTGATCTCTTTTATGTCATTCCTTTTATGCTCCATGTTCTAATGCTGGTGGATGTTCTTTTATACTCCTCTTACTGCCCTTTTTATGTTCATATAATGAGATATCCCCTCTTACTCTCATTATTTCTTTTTATGAAGTTTTAAGTGGCGCCGTTAAGCTGCCGAAATTTTTGTAACAGATTCTTTCTCCCTTCTCATTTTGCAAGATCTATTTTCATGTAAAGTATTTCAAGTTCCTTTTTATCATGTTGGGGTATGATCTCTAGATTTATCATACTTATCGTTTATGATAATATGATGATAGACCCCATTTTATCTCTTGAATTCAGCATTTTGAAGTTTTAAGTGGTGCCGTTAGGCTGCCGAATTTTTTAGGGATTCTTTCACCCTTCTCTTTTTCAAAGTTCTACTTTCAAGTCAAGTCTTTCAAGTTCCTTTATATTATGTTGGGGTATGATATCTATATCTATCATACTGGACTGTTATGTTCATATGATGAGAGACCCTATTTGACCTTGTCAATTCATGTTTTTTTTTGAAGTTTTAAGTGGCGCTGTTAGGCTGCCAAATTTTTGAGGGATTCTTTCACCCATCTCTTTTTCAATGTTCTATTTTCATGTCAATTATTTCAAGTTCCTTTCTATTATGTTGGTATATTATATCTATATCTATCATACAGTAATCTTATGTTCATATGATGAGAGACCCTATTTGAACTTGTCAATTCATTTTTGTTGACGTTTAAGTGAAGCCGTTAGGCTGCCGAATTCTCACAAGAGAAATCTTATTTTTCTTTCTTCATTTCATATGGTATATTTTCAAATTTCATTACCATGTTCTTAAATCCCATATATTTAGTCCCTCTACTATTTTATGGGTCATTTATGAATGTTTGACCCATGTCCCCTCTCTTTTAATGTTATCTAAAACCCCGAAACGTAGCCGTTATGCTGCAGGATTTTCGTCTCAAAATGCCTCTCTCTTTTCTCAAAATTATTTTATGTTATAAAGTGAATACTCAAAGATATTATTTCTACAAGAGTATTCACATATATATCAAAATTTTCTATTTTAAATTCTGGTATTTACATACATTAAACCTGCTTTCCCTTTTCGTGGGTTTAATGTGACATAAAGATCATGTCTTTAAAAGCGGTTTTTAAAACGTTATGATGATGAAATGAAACTCATTTCTTTTATGCTATATGGGTTGTTTATGAAATGATTGATGATGATATACATGGATCACATTATAATAAAGGCAAATTTAAAGGTGCACCCTAATAGTGCTCCAATGCATTGGGTAATGATGTAACCACTAGAGATTACAATTTATGGGTGTGCCCTGAGAGCGCCCCATTGCATTGGGTAATGATGTAACCACTAGAGATTACAATTTTAATGATATCTTGGTGAATAACCTTGGTATAGTTTTTTAATGACACCTTGGGGATGGACCTTGGTGATATGTTCATGATTGTCTATATTAAATGATGTAGCCACATCTTAAAGTTATGAAAACTGTTATTTTTATTATGATATGCCTCATGATTTCTTTCTCATGCCTTAAAGTTATTTTCATGTCCTTATTGAAGTATCTCAAGTTCACATGTAAAATGTTCATCTTGTTTCCCATACTGGGCCTTTTTCTCACCCTTTCTTTTAATGTATGTCCCTAGGTTATGTGGTGCAGTAATGAACCTAGGATGAACATAAGGAGAAGCCTTTCAACTGTTTAAGAAGAATGTTTTATGTTGTTTTCATGTATTATGTTCCTAGTTTCCAAGACACTAAACCTTAAAGATCCTCAGTTTTGTGTAATGTAATGAAAGTTTATGTTATAAAAAGGAGGGATGCTATAGTTGGTATCAAAGGATGGTTTAGTTCTTTGTGGAAATTAGGATATGAAAACTCTAGGAAGAACCCTATAGAAAAGTTAAAAAAATAGGAAATCTTCCTGGTATTTTGGTGAGTATTGAGTAAGGGGTTGCCAAGAAAATACATCCCTTTCTGGGTACGAGCAGGTAAAGGTGGCTCTGGCACAGATGTACATAGGGGTAAAACCCGAAAACACAGCTTTGAGCTAGACTCAAACGGGAACTGGTACACGACAATGGGCCCTTGCTGCACTCTTGGTTACGACACTCCCGGGGGATATGCTTTGGTAAATTCATAAGCTTAGTATGAACCATTGTTAAAGGAACAAAGATAAAATAAAATAAAGAATTACATAAGAATATATGATCATGGATAACCTAGATGGGAACCTAGGGGATAACAAGTTAGGGTATACATTTCTTATACATGTTATCCTTATATTCTTTCAGTTCCTTTTCATGATTATTGGCTATGTACTTAATCCCCTAATTATGCTTTATCTTCTTAGTTAATGGTGGGAAATGGAAGAACATGTCCAAACAACCAATGTGATAGGAAATGCGACGATTGTCATATTAATATGACAGGGATGATTAGGGGATTAAAATATGATTATTATTTTGGAAGATGTTCACTATTTTGGGGACCCTATAAGATCGAGGTAAATAGATTACTACGATATTTTCATTGAAGAGTAGGGTTGACTTATATTTTGAAGAATCAATGAATTTAAGGTGGAATTATAGTAATTTAGGTTACTTATGGAAATTATTAACCTATCTTGGGGTAAATATGGTAAGGTTAGTTAATTATTTTATAAGATGTTAGGATTGGATGATGTTGTTTGGAGATGAATGATAAATTTTACCTTGTAAGACTATATTATCAAAACCTTCTTGTGTTTGGGTTTCAATCTTAGTTTGGTTTATTTTGAAGATTTTTAAGGACAGTTATTTATGGAATGGACTATGATGAACATTGGGTAGTACCATGGAATGTTGAAGATTTAAAAGTAGTTTCCATTCCTATGGGATTATTTCTTTTTGAAGAGTTGTTTTACCTTACCCTTTCTGTTTTTGGGATAATGTTTAAAGATAGAAGAAATAGATAGTTAATATTTTTTGGATTATGAAGATGATTCTTGTGTTTTGATGAGACCAAGTAGTTTTGAATGCTCATAGTTTGGAGAAAAGATTAGTTTTGGGTAGAAACATATTAAAGGATGAAACTCTACATGAAGATATGTATATTTTCTTATGTTTTTGTTTAATGTTGTAAATGAATTCATAAAAATTATGAAAAGGAACGTGAAACAAAAACGTTGTTGGTTTACGTTTCGTACTTGGTAATCAAAGACCGTTTACACACATCATATGTTTGGGATTTTCTTATGGTTAACGTTCTCCTAATCATGTTCTCTATCACTCTCCCCCATAAATTGACCCTTTGTTTTTCTTCCATGTCCATGTTTTCCTCCATGGAATCCTAGTATGGGTTAACTCGGGTGACCTTTGTACTTCCCTTTCTTTCTTTTAATGTAATAGTTTTACTGACTCCTTTTCGGATGTGGGACTTTCAATGAAATTTCAAAACCCAATTTTAAAAATTGCGAGGATGCAATTTCTTAAGTGGGGAAGATTGTAACAACCCAAAATTTTGAATAAATCTTATTTCCTAATTTTATGTGTTATTTTATTTTATTTTTATACTCAACAAAAATGTTTCATTTTATAACATGAGTATAATTAAAATGAGACTGTTGGGTTTTGAATATCATTTGACCATTGGTCAATATGACATCTAGAAACTAAATGTTTTGATTACTGTCTCTAAATACAAGCAATCTTGGTTAATTAATATAGAATGAAGATTCGATGGCCTCACCAAGTAGTCTTGGACCGATCGAAGCCCATCTAACAGAACTTGGGAAGGAGGTAGCACCATTGGGCTTTGCTCTGGACCAAACCCAAGCTGAACTTCATCGTGTGAATTTAGAACGGGATAGCCATCGCGAGAAGTTCAAACTGATAGAAATTACGACTCGTGCGATGTTGGCCGAGCCTCCCTCAGATTCTCTCACCTTAGCACACCTTACACTTAGATCCTACGCTGGTGTGATAAGGGGCTATGTAAGGAGACCGTAATTGCCTTGTGTAATCCTTTGTTTTAAATAAAAATTTGGATTTCTTCTTATGATGAAGTTTATTAATTTTAAAATGTCCGGATAAATATAGAATGCATATATTTGATTAATTTTAGAGAAAGGATTTTTTAAAAATGTTTATGTAAACCTTAAATAAATAAAAATGTGCAATGATTTTCAAAAAATGGTCTTCTACAATTATGTTCACTACGAAATTTCGAGTCTAACAAGATCAACTTGATTTTTGATGAATAGTAAATTATGAATAGTGATTTTACGCTTAGGATTAGTAATGTGACCAAATGGATTAGTAATCTTACTTAAAGAAAGTATTAATATAATCTAGGCACCTTGATTAAGTAATGTGATTCAATAAAATGGTTAAATAACGGTTTCATAAATTATTATTCAAATATTAGTTTTTTCAGATGAATAGTGTTTTTTAATTAAAAATTTAATTAAAAATATTTAGAAAATTATTTTTATAAAACGGATTTCATTTTTGAACTCAGAGCACCGATATTATACTATGGTAATTTTTGGGGTTTTTTCTGAAAAAATGAATTTTCGGTGAATAGTGTTTTTATTTAAAAATTAAATTAAAAATATGTATAAAATTATATTTATAAAATGGAGTTCATATTTGTAATCAGATCTTTGTTTTTGGTTAAGGTGAAATTTGGGGATTCTTCTGAGAAAGTTGAATTTTCGATGAATAGTGAAAATACAGTTTTTAAGTTACGGGTGTCTAATGACATAATTAAATGATGTATTAAGTATGTAATCAATATGGTCGACTTATGAATAGTAAGAGAAGGTATGAGGTGTCCCAAGTGGCCAATACCATGGGAAAATACCATGGGAAAGCCCATGGTTTTGCCAAAACCACTAATGAGGTGTCCCTTGGCCATTAATGCCTTGTCCCATCACTTTCCCTATAAATACCAAGCCATCCTCTCATCCATTCAACTCCCCACTATCCTCCAACGAATTTATGGAATCATTACCTACCAAGGAGTCCTCCAATGGTTCCCCCAATCCCTCAAGGTCCCAACCTTTGAGTTTTAAGAGTTATGTTTTAAGGTAAGGGATCTGACCCCTCTATTTCTTTTCAAGTGATCTCTTTTATGTCATTCCATTTATGCTCCATGTTGTTATGTTGGAGGATGTTATTTTATACTTCTCTTACTGCCCTTTTTGTGTTAATATAATGAGATATCCCTTCTTACTCTCATTATTTCGTTTTATTAAGTTTTATGTGGCGCCATTAGGCTGCCGAAATTTTTGTAACAGATTCTTTCTCCATTCTCATTTTGCAAGATCTGTTTTCATGTAAAGTATTTCAAGTTACTTTTTATCATGTTGGGGTATGATCTCTAGATTTATCATACTGATCTTTTATGATCATATGATGAGAGACCCCATTCTATCTCTTGAATTTAGCATTTTGATGTTTTAAGTGGCGCTGTTAGGCTGCCGAATTTTTGAGGGATTCTTTCACCCTTCTCTTTTTCAAAGTTCTACTTTCATGTCAAGTCTTTCAAGTTCCTTTATATTATGCCGGGGTATGATCTCTATATCTATCATACTGGACTCTTATGTTCATATGATGAGAGACCCTATTTGACCTTGTCAATTCATGTTTTTTTTTTGAAGTTTTAAGTGGCGCCGTTAGGCTGCCAAAATTTTGAGGGATTCTTTCACCCGTCTCTTTTTCAAAGTTATACATTCATGTCAAGTATTTCAAGTTCCTTTCTATTATTTTGGTGTATTATCTCTATATCTATCATACTTTACTCTTATTTTCATATGATGAGAGACCCTATTTGAACTTGTAAATTCATTTTTGTTGAAGATTAAGTGACGCCGTTAGGCTGCCGAATTCTCACAAGAGAAATCTTATTTTTGTCTTCCTTTAATATTCTTCATTTCATATGGTATATTTTAAAATTTCATTACCATGTTCTTAAATCCCTTATATTTTGTCCCTCTACTATTTTATGGGTCATTTATGAATGTTTGACCCATTTCCCCTTTCTTTCAATGTTATCTAAAACCCCGAAATGTAGCCGTTATGCTGCAGGATTTTCGTCTCAAAATGCCTCTCTCTTTTCTCAAAATTATTTTATGTTATTAAGTGAATACTCAAAGATCTTATTTCTACAGGGGTATTCACATATATATCTAAATGTTCTATTTTATATTCTGGGATTTACATACATGAAACCAGCTTTCCCTTTTTGTGGGTTTAAAGTGACATAAAGATCATGTCTTTAAAAGCAGTTTTTAAAACGTTATAATGATGAAATGAAACCCATTTCTTTTATGCTATATGGGTTGTTAATGAAATTATTGATGATGATATACGTGGCTCACATTATAATAATGGCAAATTTAAGGGTGCGCCCTGATAGCGATCTAATGCTTTGGGTAATGATTTAACCACTAGAGATTACAATTTAAGGGTGCACCCTGATAACACCCCATTGCATTGGGTAATGATGTAACCACTAGAGATTACAATTTTCACGATATCATGGTGAATAACCTTGGTAATTTTTTTTAATGACACCTTGGAGATGGACCATGGTGATATGTTCATGATTGTCTATATTAAATGATGTAGCCACATCTTAATGTTATGAAAAATGTTATTTTTATTATGATATGCCTCATGATTTCTTTATCATGACTTAAAGTTATTTTCATGACCTTATTGAAGTATCTCATGTTCACATGTAAAATGATCATCTTGTTACCCTTACTGGGCCTTTTGCTCACCCTTTCTTTTGATGTATGTCCCCAGGTTATGAGATGTAGTAATGAACCTTGGATGATCTTAAGGAGAAGCCTTTCAAGTGTTTAAGAAGAATGTTTTATGTTGTTTTCATGTATTATGTTCCTAGTTTCCCAGACACTAAACCTTAAAGATCCTCAGTTTTGTGTAATGTAATGAAAGTTTATGTTATAAAAAGGCGGGATGCTATTGTTGGTATCAAAGGATGGTTTAGTTATTTGTGGAAATTAGGATATGATAACTCTAGGAAGAACCCTATATAAAGGTTAAAAAAATAGGTAATCTTCCTGGTATTTTGGTCAGTATTGAGTAAGGGGTTTCCAAGCAAATACATCCATGTCTGGATATGAGCATGTATAGGTTGCTCTGGCACAGATGTACATAGGTGTAAAACCCGAAAACACCGCTTTGAGCTAGACTCGAACGGGGACTGGTACATGACAACGGGCCTTGCTGCAATCTTGGTTACGACACTCCCGGGGGATATGATTTGGTAAATCCATAAGCATAGTATGAACCATTGTTAAAGGAACAAATATAAAATAAAATAAAGTTTCACATAAGAATATATGATCATGGATAACCTAGATGGGAACCTAGGGGATCACAAGTTAGGGTATACTTTTCTTCTACAAGTTATCCTTATATGCTTTCAGTTCCTTTTCATGATTATTGGCTAAGTACATAAGCCCCTAATTATGCTTTCTCTTCTTAGTTAATGGTGGTAAATGGAAGAACATTTCTAAACAACCAATGTGATAGGAAATGTGACGATTGTCGTATTAATATGACATGGATGATTAGGGGATTAAAATATGATTATTATTTTGGAAGATGTTCACTATTTTGGGGACCCTACATGATCGAGGTAAATAGATTACTATGGTATTTTCATTGAAGAGTAGGGTTGACTTATATATTGAAGAATCGATGAATTTAAGGTGGAAATATAGTAATTTAGGTACCTTATGGAAATTATTAACCTATCTTCGGGTAAATATGTTCAGGTTAGTTACTTTTTTTATAAGATGTTAGGAGTGATTGATGTTGTTTGGAGATGAATGATAAAGTTTACCTTGGAAGACTATGTTATCAAATCCTTCTAGTATTTGGGTTTCAATCTTAGTTTGGTTTATTTTGAGGATTTTTAAGGACAGTTATTTATGGAATGGACTATGATGAACTTTGGGTAGTACCATGGAACTTTGAAAATTTTAAAGTAGATTCCATTCCTATGGGATTATTTCTTTTTGAAGAGTTGTTTTACCTTACCCTTTCTGTTTTTGGGATAATGTTTAAAGATAGAAGAAATAGATAGTTAAACTTTTGTTGATTATAAAGATGATTCTTGTGTTTTGATGAGACCAAGTAGTTTTGAATGCTCATAGTTTGGAGAAAAGATTAGTTTTGGGTAGAAACTTATTAAAGGATGAAACTCTACATGTAGATAGGTATATTTTCTTATGTTTTTGTTTTATGTTGTAAATGAATTCCTAAAAATTATGAAAAGGAATGTAAAACAAAAACGTTGTTGGTTTACGTTTCCTACTTGGTAATCAAAGACCGTTTACACAAATCATAAGTTTGGGATTTTCTTATGGTTAACGTTCTCCTAATCATGTTCTCTATCACTCTCCCCCAGAAATTGACCCTTTGTTTTTCTTCCATGTCCATGTTTTCCTCCATGGAATCCTAGTATGGGTTAACTCGGGTGACCTTTGTACTTCCCTTTCTTTCTTTTAAAGTAATAGTTTTACTGACTCCTTTTCCGATGTGGTACTTTCAATGAAATTTAAAAACCCAATTTTAAAAATTGCGAGGACGCAATTTCTTAAGGGGGGAAGATTGTAACGACCCAAAATTTTGAATAAATCTTATTTCCTAATTTTATGTGTTATTTTATTTTATTTTTATACTCAACAAAAATGTTTCATTTGATAACATGAGTATAATTAAAATGAGACTGTTGGGTTTTGACTATTATTTGACCATTGGTCAATATGACTGCTGGAAACTAAATGTTTTGATTACTGTCTCTAAATACAAGCAGTCTTGGTTAATTAATATATAAAGAATATTTGATGGCCTCACCCAGTAGTCTTAGACCAATCGAAGCCCATCTAACAGAACTTGGGAAAGAGGTACCACCACTGGGCTTTGCTCTGGACCAAACCCAAGCAGAACTTCATCGTGTGAAGCTAGAACAGGATCGCCTTCGCGAGAAGTTCAAACTGATAGAAATTACGACTCGTGCGATGTTGGCCGAGCCTCCCTCGGATTCTCTCACCTTAGCACACCTTACACTTAGGTCATATGCTGGTGTGATAAGGGGCTATGTAAGGATACCGTAATTGCCTTGTGTAATCCTTTGTTTTAAATAAAAATAGGGATTTCATCTTATGATGAAGTTTATGAATTTTCAAATGTCCGGATAAATATAGTATGTATATTTTTGATGAATATTAGAGAAAAGATATTTTAAAAATGTTAATGTAAACCTTAAATAAATAAAAATGTGTAATGATTTTCAAAAAATGGTCTTCTACAATTATGTTCACTACGAAATTTCGAGTCTAATAAGATCAACATGATTTTTGATCAATAGTAAATTATGAATTGTGATTTTACGCTTAGGATTAGTAATGAGACCAAATGGATTAGTAATCTCAATTAAAGAAAGTATTAATATAATCTAGGCACCTTGTTTATGTAATGTGATTCAATAAAATGGTTAAATAACGGTTTCATAAATTATTATTCAAGTATTAGTTTTTTCGGGTGAATAGTGTTTTTAATTAAAAATTTAATTAAAAATATTTAGAAAATTATTTTTATAAAATGGATTTCATTTTTGAACTCAGAGCACCGATATTATACAATGGTAATTTTTGGGGTTTTTTTTGAAAAAATGAATTTTCGGTGAATAGTGTTTTTATTTAAAAATAAAAATAAAAATATTTAGAAAGTTATTTTTATAAAATGGAGTTCATATTTTTAATCAGAGCTTTGATATTTGGTTAAGGTGAAATTTTGGGATTATTCTGAAAAAGTTGAATTTTCGATGAATAGTAAAAATACAGTTTTTAAGTTACGGGTGTCTAATTAAATCATTAAATGATGTATTAAGTATGTAATCAATATGGTCGACTTATGAATAGAAAGATAAGGTATGAGGTGTCCTATGTGGCCAATATCAAGGGCAAATACCATGGGCAAGCCCATGGTTTGGCCAAAACCACTAATGAGGTGTCCCTTGGCCATTAATGCCTTGTCCCCTCACTTTCCCTATAAATTACAAGCCATCCTCTCATCCATTCAACTCCCCACTCTCACCCAAAGAAGTTCTGGTCTCATTACCTCCCACGGAGTCCTCCCACTGTGCCCCAAAGCCCTCAAGGTCCCAACCTTTGAGTTTTAAGAGTTATGTTTTAAGGTAAGGGATCCGACCCCTCTCTTTCTTTTCAAGTGATCTCTTTTATGTCATTCCTTTTATGCTCCATGTTCTTATGTTTGAGGATGTTCTTTTATACTCCTCTTACTTCCCTTTTTATGTTCATATAATGAGAGATCCCCTCTTACTCTCACTATTTCGTTTTATGAAATTTTAAGTGGCGTCGTTAAGCTGCCGAACTTTTTGTAAGAGATTCTTTCTCCTTTCTCATTTTCCAAGATCTATTTTCATGTAAAGTGTTTCATGTTCCTTTTTATCATGTTGGGGTATGATCTCTAGATTTATCATAATTATCTTTTATGATCATATGATGAGAGACCCCATTTTATCTCTTGAATTCATCATTTTGAAGTTTTAAGTGGCGCCGTTAGGCTGCGGAATTTTTGAGGGATTCTTTCACCCTTCTCTTTTTCAAAGTTATACTTTCATGTCAAGTCTTTCAAGTTCCTTTATATTATGTTGGGTTATGATATCTATATCTATCATACTGGACTCTTATGTTCATATGATGAGAGACCCTATTTGAACTTCTCAATTCATGTTATTTTTTTGAAGTTTTCAGTGGCGTCGTTAGGCTGCCAAATTTTTGAGGGATTCTTTCACCCGTCTCTTTTTCAAAGTTCAACTTTCATGTCATGGCTTTCAAGTTCCTTTCTATTATGTTGGTGTATTATCTCTATAACTATCATACTAGACTCTTATGTTCATATGATGAGAGACCCTATTTGAACTTGTCAATTCATTTTTGATGAAGTTTAAGTGACGCCATTAGGCTGCCGAATTCTCACAAGAGAAATCTTATTTTTGTCTTCTTTTAATATTCTTCATTTCATATGGTATATTTTCAAATTTCATTACCATGTTCTTAAATCCCTAATAATTTTTCCCCCTACTATTTTATGGGTCATTTATGAATGTTTGACCCATGTCCCCTCTCTTTCAATGTTATCTAAAACCCTGAAACGTAGCCGTTATGCTGTAGGATTTTCGTCCCAAAATGCCTCTCTCCTTCCTCAAAATTATTTTATGTTATTAAGTGAAAACTCAAAGATCATATTTCTACAGGGGTATTCACATATATATCAAAATGTTATATTTTAAATTCTGGGATTTAAATACATGAAACCCGCTTTCCCTTTTCGTGGGTTTAAAGTGACGTAAAGATCATGTCTTTAAATGCAGTTTTTAAGAAGTTATGATGATGAAATGAAACCAATTTATTTTATGCTATATGGCTTTTTTATGAAATGATTGATGATGATATACGTGGCTCACATTATAATAAAGGCAAATTTAAGGGTGCGCCCTGATAGCGCTCTAATGCACTGGGTAATGATGTAACCATTAGAGATTACAATTTAAGGGTGTGCCCTAATAGCACCCCATTGCATTGGGTAATGATGTAACCACTAGAGATTAAAATTTTCACGATATCTTGGTGAATAACCTTGGTAATTTTTTTTAATGACACCTTGGGGATGGACCTTGGTGATATGTTCATGATTGTCTAAATTAAATGATGTAGCCACATCTTAATGTTATGAAAAATGTTATTTTTATTATGATATGCCTCATGATTTCTTTCTAATGCCTTAAAGTTCTTGTCATTTCATTATTGAAGTATCTCAAGTTCACATGTAAAATGTTCATCTTTTTTCCCTTACTGGGCCTTTTGCTCACCCTTTCTTTTGATGTATGTCCCCAGGTTATGAGATGCAGTAATGAACCTAGGATGAACTTAAGGATAAGCCTTTCAAGTGTTTAAGAAGAATGTTTTATGTTGTTTTCATGTATTATGTTCCTAGTTTCCAAGACACTAAACCTTAAAGATCCTCAGTTTTGTAATGTAATGAAAGTTTATGTTATAAAAAGGCGGGATGCTATAACTTTAATATTTGAGATTCCACATCCTGGTAAAAGGGACCTTCCGAAACCATAAATTACACTTCATGATCTTCTCTTAATGCGGGTGCTCTCAAAGTGTGTCCAAGTCCATTATTAAGTGTATTTCACGCTACTCATCAGATGCTGATTACACTTAGTTGTCATCAACGAAGATCACATGGGGATGCCCAGGGTGAAACAATGGGTATTAATAATACCAACCATTTCAAGTCCCTTATCTTCACCACAATCTCATGAACCTTTATGAATCTGTTGCATATAATGATGTAAATATCGGTTCCACCTAAGGGTGTAGACCAAAAAAAAATGTCTATATCACAAAAATGTGGTAAACCAATAAAATATTCAATGAAAACATCCTTATACTCTTAAAACACTAAAAAACATGAGGACTCATAACATACACGGCATCGAGGTTTAGACTAGCCAACTGAATAGAAATCAGATGTACCCTCCTCTTTCTGAGTCCATCAAGAGTTGCATGGACTTCCCCCTATTGATGGAGTTAAATATGGTTATATCATTATAGAAGAAAGACTCCATTTTCCTAAAAAAAATAATGCATGAAATGTGAATTAATCCATATCAAGAATGATATGTTAGGGCCTTTATTCTAATAACAATATAACCCAACAGAAACTATCACCTCCAACAGTCAAGCCACATTGTAAAAACTATTGTGTCGCCATTGTGACACTTCTAGTAGAAGTATCTAATCGTGAGGCTCAATTCAGCGGTTTTAACCAAAAACTCAAGGTATAAAACAAGAAAAGTGGAAAGAAAATAAATCACTAGTTCATGTGTCAATAAATACCGTAGTTATGGTAGATAGACATATATCTTACTCTGAATCTTTCCCGGGGTCTTCGGGTCATAAAAATAAATAGCCTACAACTAGATCCTACCCTATCCTCTAGATTCTGGAGCCTTGTATGAACCACATGGAGGAGCTGGTGGTAACTTGTCAAAATATAATCCACCTCCTACTACTTCCCTAGATATCCTTCCAAGTCTACTTCCTAAATTATCTATGTCTTCTTACCTATACCTCTTCCTTTGTGGTTCATCAACCACCAATATTACTACAACGTGAAATGTTAGACAATATCGTATGAGATTATTCCATTAAATACAAGAATAGTAGTGCATGTCCTTATCTGGACAAACATGTCCCTATAACATATTACGAATCCTCTTGTTCGGTGGCCTATAATGCACACTTTCTACTGAGAGGTCCTCAGGACCTAGCATCCATGGAAATTGTTGCATTTGATTCCTGTGACATATGTTCAAATCCAATACCTCACCATCTAATGTCAAAAGAGACATCAATGTCATAGTATATAAAATTACATCCACTAGAATTACTTGAGGTGAGTTTTCTAAGTAATCATCCGGATAAACTATCACCTGCTGACCATCTAGAAGAAAAAAATGCTATGTGACTAGCTCCCATCAGGAGGGCCACATCGAGCATCAGTTCAGACTCTCGAAATTTCTTTTTAAAACTCTCTGGCTGGATTCGTGAATAAATTCTATGGAAAAAAATATGTTACAGGGTTAAATGTTTATACCTGGTGAGATGACTCAAGAAGGACATAAAAACCCAACCATTTTCTTTATAATGCATGTACCATTATATTTTCCAACAACTAATTTTTTCATGTACCGAGTCGGAAAATAGTTATTTAGAGTCCTAGGGTATGGATATGTCGACCGCCACACCAACACTAGAGTTTATGTCCTAAATGATGAACTAGAAACACAAACAATGATTCCCCTAATCAAACTCATAGAATCCCAGTTCTAATACGGAACCAAAAACCCTCTGATACAACTCTATCACAACATTTACCTTGATTCCATTGTCAGAACTACCCCATGCACGCCTCCAATAGGGCCGGGTCGGGTGACTAGCACTGAGTAGGCATATCCCACAACTGGGATGAATTTCCCTAATAACCTATACAGAAAATTGATTCCATGACATAGAGGTTGGAATGTAAAAACACTAAGTAATAAAAATGCATGTATACCACTACAACAAAACAAATGAGTATGAAAAAAGTAATGAATTAATGTAAAACCAGTCAAGAATACAAGCAACTAAAATAAAGACAACTAAACAGTCATAAAAACAAAAAAAAAATACTAAAAATACTATAGACTACTTTAGGAAACACCTTGTCCTGTTGATCTTACAAGGAACCGTATGGTCCTGGTCCTAGTTCTTCTCCTCTAATGACTCCACCAAAGCATCAATCATCAATAAAATTCATGACATATGTGGGAAGAGCCCATGTAGTGGTGATTAAAACAATACTCAATAGGGGTCCTAGAACAAAAATGTAAAATACCCCAAAGGAAACAACACTAAGAAGACAAAATAATCTCAATAAAGTCATATGTAAACAACACATATAACATGAAAATTCTAGTATACTAATAAAGGATTCACATAATCAATGTCTCATCCACTACCAGCCATAGGGTTCCGCCCGTAACATGCTCTATTCTAGGAGATCTCACTCCAAATGATATCTTAAATAAAGCACATAGAACAAGTCTTCCAAAAATATATGAGTGAACATATGGTCTATATACATCATGATGTTTTCGTGATATGTCTGGTCTCACTGAGACAATGAATCTCGATATCACAAACAATCTTTAGTCACAGGATTCGGATCAAGGAAGACTTTTTCTGGGAGAACATGATCCTCTAGCTATGAATTTATAGGATAAACATATAATGAGATCCCACTAATTAAAGCCCATACCAAATAAAACACTTTAATAACATCCCAAATTACCATAGTCATGTTATCCTATGATGTAATAAATTATATCCTGATACATAGATAGGGTATTTTGCACCTAGGTCTCATTTTAGGACACCCTATCCCTACTGTATTTATCATCATATATAGGGGATGTGAAACCATGTAAACATTAGTCTCACCCATAACTAAATCCCTATGTATTGTACCATAATGTGATGTTCAGACTGGAAAGGCCTCTCGAAACAATCCATGCCCCATCACAAGGAGTCACTGAGAAAACCGGGTTGATCCAACTAAAATAGAAACATTATCCCATTCTCTATGATAGGGACTCATTCTAGCGTCTAACCATTATAGAGAAGTCCAAGGGTATTTTCTTAATCTATACTATCACCCTTTATGATTGTATCAGGAACCTATATCAACATATAATAAGAAAGGAACAAATAATTCCACCATCCCCAAATGATCTAACAAACACCCCACTAATCAATCTCAAGAGGACTGTATCCTTATGGGTTTCCCAATTCCGTAAACGGCTCGTCCAATGGACATACAATTTTAATGTTACTAGAATTTTAGTGAAAGGGGGCTGATTGGGTCTGAGATTGGTTCAACCTGGTTTGGCTAACCAGAACCGGGTTCGCTGACCCGACCTGTAGAGAAGAGCCGGCCCACCTACAATGCCCGACCTGCTGGACCATCCTGGTGTGGTCCACCTGAGACGCAGTGTATGCTACATATAGCGATTCTTTCTTTCTATACATTAATATTACATCATTTTAATGATAAATAACATAATAGTAATACACATAGTGGATCCAATGGGTTAGTGTCTTGGGAAAACTAGGACCATACATAACAATCAAGCATAAAAATTCATTTAATTTCTTCTTCTCTAGATTCTTATTGGAACTTGACCTCTCTTTCATACATGTAGTCAACTAAGAATATATATTAGAATGGGTGAGCTCAAAGCCCAGTAAGATGGTAGATAACAATATATCATGGGGTGAACATAATCATAACATAAGTAAATGAACATGAACATGAGAGGAATCATTAATAAAATACGTGAATTGTGTAAATGAATAAAAATGAATCATCATGTCTTAGTGGTTTACTACCACACATACCTGTGAAAAAATATGTCATCTTTTTCAAAAATCATTTCACATTATGTCATGAGATTCATCACTTTACCCAATTCATTGGAGCGCTGTATAATTTCATGCACACCTGTCACATCATAACATTATCATTTATCATGCATGGCACAAAAAATGAATATCCAAAATGAACATGACTATCCAATGAAAATTAACGTGTTTCATCACATAATAACACATTGCTAATCATTGGTTTCCCAAATGGAAAAGGGAATAACATACATTATACTAGAACCATCAACCTTGAATGAGAAGTAAAAGGTGTGTTCTTAATAGAAGAGTTCTTTAGGAAAACAATTTGTATGACATAAACAATAGGGAAAAACATTTATATCCCATAGAATGAATTTAAATGATGATAAAATAATTTTTAAGGAGTAACCATATCAAAAAATTAGTGAAATAAGGTGAACCTGAAAGATGAATGTTAGTTTTGATAATTTCTCCTTACCAAGTATTCAAATTATTTCTTCAATTTAATGTTAAGTATAACAACATTAGATTCATTAATTAAAATTAAAGAACTTATTTACATGAATATAGTTCAATAATGTGTAATTAAGTTATTGATGTGCCTCTGGATGAGTTATAGAGTTTAAAAACATTGTTTGGTAATGTTTGTATTTCTCGTTTTTCATGAGCGGTTAACATGTATTCTAAAATTGAAGTACAAGTAGAACATGGTAAACATCTTGAACAAATAGTATATATTATAAATTATCTTCCCTAAGTTTTAATTATTATATAATTTATTATATTATTTACCATATGGATGAATCATTATATAAGAATTAAATGATGATTGTTTGGGTTAATTTGGGTGGTTTTTTGACCACACCTAACTTGTTTTGATTAATCACCTATTAATATGTACATATGTTTGATGCATAAAATTAAATAGGAAATAATAAATCTATCGTATTATAGTTCAACCATAAAAATGGTTTCGTGATGAGATCTGAATGTAGAAATGGAAAAAGAAAATATTTCTTTCTTGAAGGAGATAGATTAATACCTCACAAACAACGTTTTAATTTATAAAATAAATGGAATGGGGAAAATGGTTTGGATGGTATAATATCACATTACTATCATAAAAATATAATATATGTACAATAATATAGTTAACATACCATTTGGATATAGATAGTTGGGGAGAGAATAAGAAAAGAACATGAAATAGAAAAGAAATTAAAGGAAAGAGGAAGAGAAATTACCTCTTGAATCATCCTATAGAGATCCTCCTTAAGGGACCTAGGCATGGCCTTTTGAGTATACCAGAATCTCCAAAACGTGGGGGAGGGGCTAGAAAAAATTAATTGGATTAGATTATGTAAGGCTTAAATCTTTAGAGGTGTGATAAAATGAGGGTGTGAAGGCTAGTATTTATAGTAGAGGGGACATGGGTTTGCTCAAAATAAAATTCATTAGTTTATTATTTCCCCACAAGACAAGGAATGGGATGCCTTCCATTACCAAGAATAGTATTTTTATCATTTTATATTGAACCTAGGGGTCTTACATAAGTAATAAATCATACATGACTCTATATTTAGCTTATTTAACTTATTTTGTAAGTTATGGTAATTCACTATTCATTAAAAATTCAAGTATTTCAGAAAAATCCAAAAAAATAACCCCGATAATTTTTCGATTTATAGAATCCCAAATAATGTCTAGTTATCAAATATAAATTTATATATATTATAAAATTTAATATTTAATTAATATCATAATTTACTTGAAATAAAATTGTTTTTAAAACTAAAACTTATTTTATAATTCTTTAAAAAATTACATAAGGCCATATAAAATTAGGGTAAATATACAAGAAATTGATTTGTTAATTTAACAACACATTTTAATAAAATTATTTTTCTTTTAAATTAAATAATTTATTAAAATTAATTATTCATGACTTAAAAAATACCAATACTTTTACTATGATCAAATTGTTTATTATAAGATACCTTAATTGTATTTAATTATTCAAGGGTAAGGTTACTGGTATTTTGGATGATTTACTGTACATAAGGGTCATATTACTATTCATAGGGGTACGTTACTATTCAGCAATAATTGTTTTTATTTTATTAAACACCAAAAATCATCATGAACACAATTGTGTAGGTTGGTTTTTTGAAATTCAAAAAAAAAGATGTGGAAAAATTATATTTAATAGTCGCATAATATTTTGTATGATTATATGTATTTGTAATTCATAATGTGATTATACTAAAAGGAATAATTATAAGAAGGTAATTCCTTTGAAAAACCTTTGGGTAATTAAATTTTTCCCCCTTATGAAATTTCACTCTTTAAATATCATTTTACATAAATAGGTGACAGTACTTCTCCTTTATTGCCTCTTCTGGTTCCCAACCATCTTCTTCAAACATTTGGGTTATCTACAACCCTTTGACAAGGTGGGTTGTCTTTTTGCGTAGAACCTTATCTCTCCTATCAATAATATCTACTGGGTACTCTTTATTGGAGAGATCATATTCTAGCTATACCCCCTCTGATTTCAGTACAAGTGAGGGTCCTGTATTTACTTCCTTAGGAGTGTTATGTGAAACACATCAGGAACATGAGCCATATTCAGTGGAAGTGAAAGTTGATATGCTATTACTCTACTACACTCAAGGATCTCAGTGGGGTCAATGTACCTGGGGCGTAACCTCCCTTTCTTTCCAAATTGCATGACTCTCTTCCTTGGTGATATTAGAAGGAAGACATTATCCCCAACGTTGAACTCCAAGTCGCTTCGACGGTTGTCAGCAATGCTCTTTTGCCAACTCGGAGCATCATTGACATGTTTCTAGATCACTTGAACTTTTTATGACATCTCTGCATAAGACCGGGTCCAAGTAGCTTTCTTTCTCCAAAATCACCCCAACAAGTAGAAGTTCTACATCACTTCTCATACATAGCTTCATATGGAGCAATATGAATACTCGAGTGGAAGCTATTGTTGTATGAGAACTCAACTAATGGGAGAATATGATCCCTTTCCCCTTCCAATTCTAGATAGTATGCTCTTAGAATATTTTCAAGTGTCTGGATAATCTTTTATGATTAGCTATCAATTTGGGGGTGATAGGACGTGCTGAAATTTAATTCATTACTCAAAGAATGTTGAAGGCTCCTCCATAGTTTAGACGTGAACCTTGCATCATGATCAGAGAAAAATTAAAGGGAAACACCTTGCAGTCTCACCAATTCCTTCAAATATATCATTGCAAGTTGTTCAAGCGAGAGATATTCCCAAATTGTGATAAATTGGACAGTCTTGCTGAGTCAGTCAACAATAACCCATATCATAATATTTCCCTTCGACGTCTTTGGGAGACCCGTGACAATGTTTGTAGTAATAATCTCTCATTTCTACATGGGTATTGCCAATGGCTACATCATCCCTTTGATCCTTTGTCACTCTGCATTAACTTTCTGTCATAGCAAACACCTTGAGATATATTCTGCTATCTATTTCATCATGTTATCCCCCCAGAAGGGTTCTCGGAGATCAAGGTACATCATGGTATTCTGAGGATGGATATATAATGTTGATATTTGTGCATTGTCCAATATATCTTTATTTATCCTGGGAGATGAAGGCACAGAAAGCTGTGTTCCATACCGAATCACACTATCATTGTCGATATGGTACTCTTGCAGCTTCCCTTTTATTACTGCATTCACCCTCTTTTGAATCTCCACATCATCCCTTTGTTCTTCCATAGTCATATCTTGGATGGACGTATTCTCAATAATTTAGTAAAGGTTGGATGTATCCCCTACCATTATGATTACTAAATCAATTCTTGGCATATCCATGAAGATATAGTCTTTCTTAATATGAAACATGGATTGAGTAGCAGGTTATTTTCTTCTTAGAGAATCAGCTACCTTGTTCACCATTCCTAGGATGATAATGAAAAGATAAATAGTAATCCTTTATTATCTCTATCCATCTCCTTTGATGCATGTTTATATCCTTTTATGTTAATATATATTTTAGGCTCTTCTGGTCGATGTATATTTCACACTTCTCAATATAAAGCTAGTTTCACTAGATTTTTATGGAAAAAATCACATCTACAAGGTCTATATCATGTGCCGGGTAGTTATTCTCATGTATCATCAATAGGGGTGAGGCATAGGCTATGAAATTTTATTTTTTCATGAGTAAACAACCCAATCCTTTCTTTAAAGCATCACTATATATCACAAAACTTTATCCACATTTCGGTAGTCTGAGTACAAGAGTTGTGATCATCCTTTTCTTTAGTTCCTTGATGCATCCCTCACATTCTTCCATCCAAACATACATTACCCCTTTTCCTATTAACATAGTTTTTAGACATGACAATTGTTAGAAATTTCTCACCAAACATTGGTAATACCCAGATAATCCAAGAAAACTGTGGACTTCTGTGACACAAGAGATCTTAGGCCATTACTCAATTTCATTTGTTTTAAAGGGTCCAAGAAATTTCCTCACTTTTGATCACATGTCCCAAGAAAGTGACTTGATTATTCAAAAAGTCACCCTTGATGAACATTGCATACATCTTCTCGTTTTTCAATGTTGACAATAGAAGTCTTAGTTGGTCTTTATGTTCCTCTTTAATCATAGAGTAGATGAGAATATCATCAATAAAAACTACCCAAAATTTGTGAAGGTAATGTCTAAAGACTCAATTCATCAAATTCATGAATATTGTCTAGGTATAAGTAAGTTTGAAGGGCATCACCAGAAACTCATTCACCCATACCTTTAACGATAGGTAGTCTTATGATATACTCTTTATACACCATTAGCTAATGACATACATAATGGAGATCCACCATTGAGTAGTATTGAGTTCCTCTTAACTAATAAAAAAAATTCAATCCTTTTAATATGAAAGGTGTAATTTATAGTTATCTTTTGAGTTCCTGATAATCGATACACAACCAGATTTTTTCTTCTTTCTTCTTCACAAAGAGCATTGGAGAACCCCATGGTGATGCACTAGGGAGCATGAAACCTTCTTCCATATTCTCTTACAGCTTCTTCTGTAAATCTTATAGTGCGATAGGATCCATACTATAGGGACACATTGAGATAGGAGTAGCTCTAGGTATGAAATCAATTGATAATTCTACATCAGTATCCAAGGGAATTGTGTTTAACTCTTCATGATATACATCACTGTATCCCCTCATGATGGTAATTTCTTAAAGGTTGGAACATTCTTTTGACTCAACCATTTGGGCGAGGTATGCTTCTTCATAGGGAATCATCACCCACACCATGGAAGGATTCTTTAAAGGAGATTAATGATCTTCCTTACATTTTTAGGGGAGCATGGGATTGTTTGGAATATGAATGACTATTTCCTTTTCCTGACTGTTGATATGTTCTCTATATTATGTGAGCCAAGACATTCCCATTATAGCATCGAATTCCACCAGGGGAAGTATTACAAAATTCACTGGAAGAATATTCCCACATGTTCTGATAAGAGATGAGTCAAACACTTGGGTTGTAATTATTACACCACTCTATGTTTTTACAGTTATCTCCACTTCAAGGTTTTGGGGATTCTATATTTCATGAAAACTATAAATATAAAAAGGAATTCGTAGATTCATAATCAAATAACACTTTTTCAATTATTGAGTGAATAGGAAGTGTACCATGTACAAATTCATTATCATGATCCACTTTCGCAGTAGTTATGGAATAAGCCTTCCTTGTTCCTTTGGCTTTGTTGACTTCTGACATTGATTACCCTCGAGAACTCAAGTTTTAGTGCACTAGCATGAAAAGTGCCCTATCTCCCTACATGTAACGACACAAAGTTTTTCAATGGAAATTCCTTTCTTATAAATATGTAAAAAAAATCACATTAAAACACAACATAATGAAATACAAAGAGATATGTGACCTCTAAACATTTGTTTGTCACTTCGGTATTGGGAATTTTTAGAATCTAACATGCACGGTTGTGTTCAAAAAGATTTTTTGGAGTCTAATAAAACTAATAATTTTTGGTGAATAGTAACATACCATTATGAATAGTAACACACCCTTATGAATAGTAATATGACCCTTATGAATAGTAAATCATCCAACATAATAGTATCCTTACCCATGAATAATTAAAAAAATTAGACATCTTAGAGAGTGATAATTTGACCACAGTAAATGTTTTGGTATTTTTTAAGTCATGAAAAATTAATTAGAATTATTTAATTAATTTAAAAGAAAAATTATTTTCATAAAATGTATTCATTAATTATCAAAACAATTTCTTATAGTTTTTATATAATTTTATAGTACCCTACATAATTTTTGAAATCACTATAAAATCAATTATAATTTTAAAAACTGTTTTTTAAGTAAATTATGATTTTAATTAAATATTAAATTAAAAATATTTAGAATTTTTTTTAAAATGGACTTCATTTTGGATTCTAAACATCAAAAAATATTAGGGGTAATTTTTTGGTATATTTCTGAGATACATGAATTTTTTGATGAATAGTGAAATACCGTATTTTACAAAAATAAGATAAATAAGCTAATTATAGAGTCATGTGTGATGTTATGCTAATGTAAGCACACATGGTTCGGGATTGCATGATAAAATTACTTTTCTTGGTCATTCAAGACTCACTATTCATCGTCATGGGTAATATTAATAAAAGAATGAATTTTATATTAAAGAAAACCCCTCTCCCCTCCACTATAATAACCACCATTCACACCCTAATTTACTCACACCTCTTAAGCTCTAATCCTTCTCTAAAATCTTCCCAAGCATCCTCCCTAGCCCCTCTTCCACGTTCAATAGCTTCTGGTCTCATACAATGACCATGCATAACTTTTTATTAAGGAGGATCTCAAGAGGAATATTTAGGAGGTAATTTCTCTCCCTCTTCTCCTTTAATTTCCTTTCAAGTTAAAGTTCATTTCTTGATCTCTCCACATATATCTTATTCCCATTGTTATTGTAACTCCAGTATTATACATCTATAAGAATTTTTTGTTGGTAATGGGATATTAGATCATCCAACCCCCTTTCCCTCTTCCTTTTCTTTTAATAAAGAGAATGTTGTTCGTGAGGTGTTAATTTATCACCTTCAAGAATGGCATGATTTCTTCTTACATTTTTTGATATTCTAACACCATGAAGATCATTTTTTCATAATTGAATTTACTTTTATAGTATATATATGTTTTTAATTTGTTTTTATGTCAAACAAAATGTTTTCCAAAATAACTCTTCTTTTAAGAATACCCCTTTTTTACCTCTCTCTCAAAGCGGATGGTTCTTGTAACATGTTTGTTATTCCCTCTTTATTTTGGGTACCCAATGTTTATGAATGTGTTTTTATGATATTTTATCAATACCTTCCCATGGGTCAATTATGTTTACTTTTGATATATATTCCATGTGTCAAGAATGATAATGATAATGTTATGATGTGACGGGTGCACTCGGAATTATATAGCGCAACATGAAAGTTTGAATGTGACGGGTGCGCCTGAAATTTTACAGTGCACCAATGCATTGGGTAATGTGATGAATCTCATGAGTAAATGTTAAATGATGTTTCAACAAGATTCTATTTCGGTTCACAAGTATGTGTGGTATTTAACCACTCAGACGGGATGCTTCATTTTTTATGCATTTCCACATTTCAAGACCTTTATTTATGCATCCTCAAATGTTTATGATCGTTTTCAAATGTTATTAGTATGTTCACCCCTTTCTATATTATTCTTATATATCATCTTTCTGGGATACTAGATCACCCCTTTTTATGTACATTCTCAGGTGGCTACATGTACTAAAGAGAGGAAAAGCGCAAATAAGAAGCTAGAGAATAAGAAATTTAATAAATGTTTATGCTTGATGTTGTCATTGTTATATATGGTCCTAGTTTTCCCACGAAAATAATCTTTTGGATCCTCTATGTGTAATACTATTAACTTTCTTATCAATAAAATGATGTAATAGTAAGGTAAGAAAAGGCAGGGTCGCTATAGTTGGTATCAGAGGAAAGGTTTTGTTAATTTGGGAATTAGGATTAGTGAACCCTAGAGAAAACCTCTACCATGAGACTAAGTACAAATATTCACACAAGAATATTTACATAGGTATCCCATATGTTATGTTTTTAGAATAATTTTTTCAACTAAATATGTTATTTATTCATGAGTTGTTGACGTTTGTCTTGTTCTAACATTTTTGATTTTATAAAATGGTGGGAACCAGGAGAAATCAGGACAACAACTCATGTGAGGGCCAATGCAATGATTTCCCGAATGACATCCCAAATGATTTGGGAATTGGAGTTCAGAACTTCGTTGTGATTATTACCCAACTCTCTCAGATTATGAACAATAACCATAACAATGGGGATCATTATCCTTCACCAATGAGGGAGAAACTGGCTATCGAATTATTTATGGAGCAATGACCACCGACGTTTAGTGGATCCTCTGATCCACTAGTTGTGGAATAGTGGGTCAACTCCATGGAGAAGTTATTTTTTGTCCTTCACTATTCTGAGATGGAGAAGGTGAAATTAGCCATTTATTGTCTAGGTGGAGAATACGATCAATGGTGGTCTTTGATTAAGAACACCAAGAAAAGGGAGGAAATTGAAGAGATGGAATGGGAAGACATTAAGATAATGTTTCTTAACAAGTATGTCCCAAGGATTCTTCACATGAAGATGGAGAGAGAATTCTTAGAGCTCCTGAAAAAAGAAAGGGAATATTTCACTACCTATGAAGTGAATTTCCCAAGGCTTTCAAGGTATGCTTCGGGTTTTTTTATCAAAATTGATAGATTCGTTAGTGGATTAAAACCACACCATAAAATGGCTCTTGCAATTTCAGACATTGGGAGTTCTGAAGAAGTTGTTCGATGTGCCCTCAAAGTGGAAATGAAAAATGGAGTTTCAAGTTGGAAGATCTAATGAAAAAAGTGGGAAGCAAAGGCCTTGACCCACATGCCAAAAATGTAGTAAGATTCACCTTGGGAACTGCCTTAGAGGGATGGGGAAATGATTCAAGTGTGGGAAAGAAGGAAACCATAATAAAGAGTGTCGAAAAGGAAAAAAAAAACGAAGGAGAATGTAGATGATGTAACGAGAGAACCACTCATGGTTCAATGCTTCAACTGCTGGGAGATAGGGCACTATGAAAACCAGTGCACTAAACCTTGAGTTCTCGAGGGTAATCAGCATCAGTAGACACCAAAGACAAAGGAAAAAGGGAAATCTTATGCGATCACTACTGCGGTGGTGGAGCATGATAATGAAGTCATACAAGGTATACTTTCTATTAAATAAATAATTGAAAATGTCTTATTTGATTCTGGTTCTACGCATTCCTTTAAATCTTGAATGTTTTCTAGAACTATAGAATCAAATCCCAGAAACTTTTAAGTAGATATATCTATAAATACACAAAGTTTTGCAATCATTTCAACCCAAGTGTTTGACTCCTCTTCATGTGGCATGGGTTGGAATACTATTCTAGAAAATCACGTAATACTTCCTTTGGAGGAATTTGACACTATAATGGGAATGGATTGGCTCTTGTTATATAGAGCACATATCAACTATCGGGAAAAGGAAATAACATTTCATATTCCTAACCATCCCATGATCCTCTACAAATGCAATGAAGATCGTGAATCTCCTAGGAAAAATCCTTAAATGGTGTGCCTGTTGATTCTCTATGAAGAAGCAATCATCTACCAAATGGTTTTGTTGAAAAAAAGTGACATCCTTGAAGAAATTCCCATCGTGGGGGAATAAAGTGATGTATTTCTTGAAGAGTTACCCGGAATTCCCCTAGATCGTGAGGTTGAGTTCTTAATTGAACTCATTCTCGTGGCTACTCCTATCTTGAATTTCCATATCGTATGGCTCCTATCGAATTGGAGGAGTCAAATAAGAAACTGCAAGAGAATCTGGGAAAAGGGTTTATATGCCCTATTGAATCACCTTGGGGTGTGCCAGTGCTCTATTTGAAGAAGAAGGATGGAACAATGCGGTTTTGTATCGATTATCAGGAATTCCACCAGATCACCATAAATAACAAGTATCCTCTCCCTATGATTGATGAATTTTTCGATCGGTTAATAGGAGCTCAATAATTCTCAATGGTGGATCTTCGTTCTAGATATCATCAAGTAAAGGTGAAGAAATACGATATTCATAAGACTTCCTTACGAACAACGTATGTGAACTATGATTTTTTGGTAATGCCCTTCGGACTTACTAATGCCCCTTCAATCATCACGAATTTGATGAATAGAGTATTTAGACATTACCTTGACAAATTTGTGGTAGCGTTTATTGATTATATTCTCATATACTCCATGAGAAAGGAGGAACATGAAGATCATCTAAGACTTGAGTTGGCGACATTGAGAAAGTAAAATCTGTATCCCAAGTTCAACAGGTGTGACTTCTGGATGAAGGAAGTCAAGTTCATGAGACATGTGATCACTAGTGAGAGAATTTCTGTGGATCCTTCAAAAACATAGGCGATTGAGGAATGGTCTAGTCCCTCTAGAATCACAAGAAATCCATAGTTTTCTTGGATTATATGGGTTCTATAAACATTTTGTGAGAATATTCTCACAATTTTCATGCCCGCTAACTAAGTTTACAAGGAAAGGTGTAATGTATATCTGGACGGAAGAATGTGAGGGAAGTTTCAAGGAGCTAAATAAAAGGATGATCGCTGCACTTGTACTCACACTTTTGAAAAGTGGTGAATGTTTTTTGATATAAAGTGATGCTTCAAAGAATGTCTTGTGTTGTGAACTCATGTAAAATGACAATGTGATATCCTACAACTGAAGACAGTTTAAGATACATGAGAAAAACTACCTGACACATGATCTAGAGATGGAGGTTGTGATATGTTCCTTCAAAATATAGAGGCACTACCTTTATGGTGAGAAGTGTGACATATTCACTGACCATAAGATCCGAAAGTATTTATTCACACAAAAGGAGCTCAACATGCGTCAAAGGAGATGGTTAGATATATTCAAGGATTACAATTTCTCTATGCACTATCATCAATGTTGCGGATTGAGAAATACCCTATCATCTTGGATATGCAGCGAATGGATTTGGAAATAATAATGGAAGGGGATACATCCTGACTTTCCTAAATGATTGTGCAACCATCCATCCATGAGAGGATTAAGGATGCATAAAGGGATGATGTGGAGATACAAAAGAGGATGAATTCAGTAAAAGAAGGGATTCAGTAAGAGTTACATATAAATGATGATGGTGTGATTCGGTTTGGAATGAGGCTTTGTGTCCCTTCATCACCCGGGATAAAGAAGTAGCTATTGGAAAATGTACATAGCTCAAAATTCTCTATCTATATTAGGAGTACCAAAATGTTCTGTGATCTTCGAGTACACTTCTGGAGGGATAAAATGATGAAGGAGATTGCGGAATATATATCATGGTTCTTGGTATGTCAGCAACTTAAATCTGAGCGATAAAAGTGAAAAGGTATGATGCAGCCATTCCCTATACTGAAATGGAAATGGGAAAATGATACTATATACTTTTTCATGGGTCTCCCGAAGACATTGAAAGGAAATAATGTGATATGGGTTTTTGTTGATCGACTAACCAAGACCTCCTTTTTTATCACTATTCAGGAAGATCTATCACTTGAACAACCTACAAAGATATATGTAAAGGAAGTAGGGAGACTAAACGGTGTTCCACTCTCAATTGTCTTTGACCGTGATCCAAGGTTCACATCTATATTATGGAGGATCCTTCAACATGCTTTGAGTACTGAATTAAATTTCAGCATCACCTACCACCCCAGACTAATGGCAAATCATAAAGTATTATTCAAACACTTGAAGATATTCTAAGAGCCTGCTCTCAAGAATTCAAAGGTGGATGGGATCAACATATCCCATTGGTTGAGTTCTTATACAACAATAGCGTCCACTCGAGTATTCAGATGGATCCATATAAATCCTTGTAAGTAAATCAATGTAGAACTCCACCTTTTTGTGATGAAGTTGGAGAAATAATGCTACATGGACCTGATCTTGTGCAAGAGATGACAGAGAAGGTTCAAGTCATCTAGAAACACATCAAAGCTACTCAGAGTCGTAAAAAGATCTATGATAACAACCATCAAAGGGACTTGGAGTTCGATGTTGGAGATAAAGCCTTCCAATGAATATATCCATGGAAGGGAGTCATGTGACTTGGGAAGAAAGGGAATCTAAGCCCTTGTTATATTATCCCCTTTGAGATCCTTGACTGCGTAGGAGTCGTGGCCTATCATCTGGAACTTCCACCGAATATGGCTCAAGTTCATGATGTGTTTCATTTATCTCTACTGAGTAAGTACATACCATACCCCTCACATGTACTAAACTCAGAGATGGGCATCTGGAAGGTGATCTTTCCTATGAGCAGAATTTAGTAAAAATTCTGGATCGAAGAGATAAGGTTCTACACAACAAGACAACCCATCATGTCAAAGTGTTTTGTAGAAACCATATGTTTGAGGAAGAAACTTGGGAACTAGAAGAAGAAATGAAGAAAAAGTACCCTCACCTGTTTGTGTAAATTGAAATTTCGAAGATGACATTTTTAAGGGGGTAATAATGTAATGACCCAATTTTTTTCATTGTAAATTCCCTTTTTATAATTATGTTAAAAAATCATACGAAAACACAACATAATGAACTTAAAATAGGTACGTTCCCTCTAAACATAAGTTTGACACTTCTGTATTGGGAATTTTGAGGATCTGACATGCACGATTGTGTTCAAGATGATTTTTTGGAGTCTAATAAAACAAAAATAATTTTTGGTGAATAGTAACCTACCCATATGAATAGTATCATACACTTATGAAAAGTAATATAACCCTTATGAATAGTAAATCATCCAACATAGAGTAACCATACCCATGAATAATTAAATAAAATTTAGACATCTTAGAATGTGACAATTTTACCTTACTAAACGTTTTGGTATTTTGTAAGTCATAAATAATTAATTATAATTAATTAATTAATTTAAAAGAATAAAGAATTTTTATAAAACGTGCTTATTAATTATCAAATAAATTTCTTATAGTGTTTAGATAATTTTATAAGACCCTACGTAATTTTTGAAAGCACAAAAAGATCAGTTTTAATTTGAAAAATTGTTCTTTAAATATAATTTTATTGTAATTAAATATTAATTTAAAAATATTTATAAAACTATTTTTGAAAAATGGACTTCATTTTTTTATTCTACACACTGATAAATGGTAGGCATATATTTTTGGGATTTTTATGAGATGCTTGATTTTTTTTTTGAATAGTGAAATACCGTAATTTACAAAAATAAGCTAAATAAGATAATTATAGAGTCATGTGTGATGTTATGATAATGTTAGCCCACTTGGTTCGGGATTAAATGATAAAATTACTATTCTTGGTCATTTAAGTCTGACTATTACTTGTCTTAGGGGAAATTAATAAACTAATGAATTTTAGATTAAGGAAACCCCTCTCCCCTCCACAATAAAAAACACCATAAAACCCCTCATTTCCTCACACCTCTCAAGCTCCATGCCTTCTTTAAACTCTACCCAAACATCCTCCCTAACCCCAATCCCACGTTTAGGAGCTTCTGGTCTCATCAAAAGACCCATCCAAGCTTCTTTAAGGTGGATCTCAAGAGGATGATTTAAGAGGTAATTTCTCTCCCTCTTCTACTTTAATTTCCTTTCAAGTTCATGTTCATTTCTTGATCTCTCCATATCTATCATCTTCAAAATGGTATTTTAACTACATTATTATACATTTAGTGGGATATTATGATGCTAATGGGATATTATATCATCCAAATCACTTTCCCTCCTCCGTTTATTTTATTATAGAGAACGTTGTTCGTGAGGTGTTAATTTATGACATTCAAGAACGACATGCTTTAATCTTCCATTTTTGCCATAAAATATGGTCATAAAAACATTTTTAGGGTTTATACAGAATTTTTTATATGCATTAATTCCTATTTAATTTTTTGGAAATAACTTAAGGACACATTAATATGTGATAAATTAAAACAAGTTTGTTGTGATCGAAAAACCGCACAAATTAATTCAAATATTCATCATTTAATTCTTATCTAATGATACATCCACATGGATCTAATATAATTCATTTTAAGATCATTAAAACTCTTGTAATATCATTAATAACATGAAATATATGTTCTATATTTTTACCCATGTTTTACCCAAACGACAATTTAAGAATACAATTGAACCACTCAAGAAAACCATAAAAACAAACATTCCCAAAAAATGTTTTAAACTATATAAATCATCAAAAGGCACATAGATTAACTTAATGAACCCAAAATTAACCATTTTAATGTAATAATGGTTATGATTTTCTAGTTAATGAATATAATTTCATTATACAATACATTAAAGATAAGGAAGCATTCAGATACAATGTAAGTGGAAATTCTCGAACCCAATTTTAATTCTTCGGGTGCTCCCTATTTCACTAAATTTTTTGATATGTTTACTCCTTAAAAATCAGTTTTTCATCATTGTATTTACATGTATAGCATATAAATATTTGTCAATGGTTTTTATGTCAAACAAAATGTTTATCCAAAAGAACTCTTCTTTTAAGAACACACCTTTTTTACTTCTCTCTCAAAGTGGATGGTTCTTGTAACATGTATGTTATTAACTCTTTCTTTTTTGAACCCAATGTTTATGAATGTGTTATTATTAGATTTAACCAATTCCTTCCTATGGGATAGTTATTTTTACGTTTGATATATATTCCATGTGGAAAGTATTATAATGATATTGTCATTATGTGATGGGTGCACCCGAAATTATATAGCGCAACATGAATATTGGAATGTGACCGGTGTTCCTATAATTAATCAGTACTCCAATGAATTTTTTAAAGTGATTGATATCATGAGTAAATGTTATATGATGTTTGAACAATATTCTATCTTGGTTCACAACTATCTGTGGTATTTAACCACTAAGACATGATGTTTCATTTTTTATGCATTTCCACATTTCAAGTCTTATATTTATGCATCCTTTCATGTTCATGATCGTTTTCCCATTTAATATTTTTCTCAGCCCATTATATATTGTTCTTATCTATCCTTTAACTGGGATTCTAGCTCACCACTTTTGATGTATATCCTCAGGTGGCTACATGTACTAAGGAGAGTTCAAGTGCCAATATGAAGCTAGAGAAGAAGAAATTAAATAAATGTTTATGATCTGTGTTGTAATTGTTATGTATGGTCCTAGTTTTCCCATGACACTAAACCTTTGGATCCTCTATGTGTAATACCATTATGTTGTTTATCTTTAAAATGATTTAATTGAAATTTAAGAAAATACAGGGTCGCTATACTAGAGTTGTAGCATTGAACCATGGCTGGTTCTCCCCTTTCATTGGCTATATTCTCCTTCCATTCTATTTCCATTCGACACTCTTGAGAATGGTGTCCTAATTTCCCACACTTGAAGCACTTACCTACACCTTTTTTCCAGTTCCTATGGTGCAACTTCCCACATTTTTGGCATGTGGGTCGTTGAGTTTTCATCCAACATTTTTCATTAGATATTCCATCATGAAAATCCATCATTTGTTTCTTATCACCATATCCATGGGACAATTCTACAAACTCCCTCTCCACAATGAGATCACATTAAACAACTTCATCATAACTACCGATGTCTTGATTTTCAAGATCCATTCAAAGGAATGATTTTAATCCACTAAATAATCTATCAATATTTCTATCATTGTGGATAAGAAAACCAGAAGCATACATTAGAAGAATTATGATATTCTCTTCATAGGTTGTGAAAGATTCTCCATCCATTTTCATGAGCTCTATGAAATATCTCTCCATATTAGTGTGGAGAGTTCTTGGGAAATACATGTTAAAAAACATTATCTCAACGTCTTCACATTCTATCTTGTCAATTTACCCCCATGTCTTCGTTTTCTTAATCAAAGGTGGCATATCCATCTAGATGATAAACAATATGTGTCACCATATTTTTCATAGAATAGTGAAGAATATAAATGATATTCTCTGTGGAGATGACACACTATTTCGCAACTAGTGGATTGAATGATCCACTAAACGTGGGTCGTTAGAGCCGCATAAAACATTCGATAAGTGGTTACTCCCTCTTTGGTGAAAGAGGATGTAACACCCAAAAATTTTATAAAAAATATTCATTTTAATTTTATTGATGTCTTGTTTTTTACGCTACAACAAAGGAGTCTTGCACAACATGAAACCCTAGCTTGGATTCATTACATGCAATCGCGACCTTCCTCGATAGCGTGTGCCATTCGCAATACCGAATTTCACTAAACAATGATATGCTATTAAAATATTATTAAAACTAGCCGTTATGAATAGTAATAATTACTTTTTGAAAATTTCATCATTCAAAATGGACTTCATTTTTGGATTCGGAATATCGAAATTAGTCTAGGGTGAAATTTTGGTATTTTTCTGAAAACTGTCAATTTTTGATGAATAATGAAAACACTGGGTTACTATTTAAAAACAGACTTGTTATTTAAATAATTATTTATTCTATTTAAATTTATTTTTGCACAAAATTGACACATAATACCTATATAAGTTCAATGTAATTCATTAGAGTCATTTTATTATAATGTTAGTTATATAAAAATTTTGTTGAACATTTGAACGTCTTTTAGCCACCTCCTAGGAGAATTTTCAAATTCACATAGAACATAATTTTATTGTTTATATGAGTGGAATTTCAAAATTCCAAGAGACACAGTTGATGTTAGTAAGTAAAATGTGGTTCAATGAGATGAAAATAATTTTTTGTGAATAGTATCTTTTTACTTTTTTTAACACTGTTAAAAGTAAATAGGGTAATTAAGTGTAAAAATGATATTATTATTACCCTAACACATATCCCAATTGATACCAAAATAAACGTAATTTTAGACTTTTTATGAATTAAAATAATTTTATATGTTAATATGACATGTTGGTATAGATTTAATTAACTTTGTTCGAACTAATCATTCTGTTATGATTTTCACAAAAATCAATTACCAAATAGTGTCAAAATTGACGTAAAAGAAAACAAGAAGACGCGGTAAAAGAAACAACTTAAGGTTCATTTGGCATGGTATAGTAATTTTATTAACATTATAGTGTAATAAAACAAGAAGACACGGTAAAAGAAAAATTATTTAACTTAAAGTTAAATCTAAATGATAAGGTTAAAATAGAAATCTAAACTTGTATAAATTGTATTGGATGATATAATTTAGACCCATCCCCACCTTAGCTTCTAAATAACTCAATTTGAAGCTATTAAAAAACTAATATGACTTTATAATAAAATAATATTTTTAGTTATTCCAAAGGTGCCCCTCTCCCCCCTTGTAAAAGGTAACCTCCTCCCTCTCATCCACACACCACTCTGAGCATTCAATCTCTGCAAAAACCTACCAAATTCACTTTTTCACTTCCCTAGAAACATACTAGTGGTTCTGGTCTTCTTCAAAGACCAATTTTGGTTCCCTAAGAGGAGATCTCAAAGAGCCGCTTCAATGAAGAGGTAATATCTGTTACAGATTCTTTCAACTTTATTTCTTCTTCCAATTAATCTTCTTTAGTTGTTTCATTATGAATTAATAACACCATTATCACTCATATACTGATATGATATTATAAGTATGAAACAACCCTATTTCACCATCTATCCATCCTACGGAAAACGAAATCACCGCACGTGCGTACGTATGGAATACTGTCTCCACGCCGTGGTTTAATTTATTTTACACCACAACCTTACTTGGATTGGTATAATTGTGTAAATAATAAATATATATGATTATTTTAAAGTGATATTGATTCTCAAATAGTATACATACACTCCAATACAATTCCACGATCATGAGAATGATATCATCGCTCGTGCGTACGTACGGACTACCGTCTCCACGATGCGATGAGATTCATTCTCCATGTCAACCATTCATGAATGATAATAAAGTATATATAATAAGTAATCATGAAATAAAAGAAATAATAATGATACTGGATTTATGTGTATATATATATATTTCATCTAATTAATTTCATTCAATTCAATAAGGAAAAGAAAACAGCGTTCATGCATACGTACGACCTACCGTCTCCATGAACGATTTATTTCATTTCATTTAATCAATCTATCATATATGTATATACTGAAATATATATTATATGTAAATCATGTTTTACATTTTGGAATTAAGTAAATCAGGGTATAAGTAATAATGTCAAGAACAACAAGTCCAAACACGTACGATAAATAAAACAATTTAACCCAAAACGTTGATTTAACATGGATCTTACAAAAGAACAGGTAATATAAAGTCATAAGTGAACCATATATGAAATCATAACGATGAATATGATTCTTTAATATGTCAATGTCATTATTTAAATAATTATAAAGGAGGTTTGGAAACATACGAAGCATATCAGACCTAAGGTAAGGGATGATTTTGCAATATCATTCTTATCCGAGATTGTTAATCGTTATTATTTACTGGGGTTATTGTTATCATCCATGCCCATGTTTTCTAACAATTTATTCATGTATGTTTCAAGTCTTTTTTACCCATTTTTTACTTTTACTACATGGTATGTATGTAATATTTCTACTACGATGTACTTTTTGACTTTTCCGGCAAATGTACACGAAAAATGTTTTTTTAAATTATACGGCATGAAAGTATTTTTACGGTTATATAATTCCTTATTTTCATGAAGCTTCCTCCAAAAGATTTCATGACTGTTTTCAACAAAATCATTTTCTTTTAAAATTGAATGACATTTTGTGATAAGAAAAATATTTTCAAGATGAAGGGATATTTTCCTCAAGAATTCATTTCAAGTGCTTTATCAAAACCATTTTCCAAATAAGATGACATTATTTCATATGTGTATGTATCTAGTATAACGTCTCTATGATTAACATGGTTTAATTATTCTTATTATAAAATGATATCCATTTCTTTTATATGGATTATGTGATGATGGAATGATGTTTATAAAACCCATTTTATTCTTTGGGTTAAGATGAATGATTTATGTTTATGTTGTGCACAAGTAAGAATGATTTCATTATGAGATGGGTGGGACCTATATCTCCCTCCAATGCATTGGGTAATGATTTAAATCTCATGACATAGACATGGCTGCATTGGTATGTTAATCCAGTTCAGTGTTACAGGACTGAATCAAGGAGTGAAATCGATTCAGAAAGGGACTTTTTCCACTAAGATGGTCTTGGAAGTAATGTCTTGGCTACTATGGAAATCATAACATGTGTTGAATGGTTTCCACAATTACATGTTTTATTCCCAATATATTATATCATATTTAATGATCTATTATGATATATGCCTTACATACTTCCACGATTTATGTCCTTGCTCAAGATTTTGATGAATAAATTTCATGTTCAAGTTTTTGCTTCCAAATGTTTATGAATTGTTTTATGTTATCTATGTTTTCCCTTTCTGAGCATTTGAGCTCACCCTTTTTATGTTTTTTTTCCCAAGGAAATATAGAAAGGTTTTAGGTAAGGAAACAATAAGAGGAAGATTGTTATGGGAGTTGTTGAAGATATTTCAACATTATTAGAAGTTTATATTCCGAGCTTCCAAAGACACTATACTATTACAGTCCTTGTGTGTCTGTTTTTATTGTGTATTAAGTATTCCGCAAATGTAATGTAATGTCCATGTACATCAAGCTTCGGGCCTCTATAGTTGGTATTAGAGAAATTGTTTAGTCAACCTTTGGAAACTAGGATGCAAAAACATTAGTGAGATCCCAAGAGATATTTCTAAAGTATGTCTAGGGATGTCCCTAAGGATAAGTACACATATAGGATATGTTTCTAGAAATATGGTAACGATCATCGAATTTAACCTAAGATGTTATATATTGAAGGTACTCCCCCTTTATTATGTTTATTTCCCTAGAATGATTTTTTCCACTCACACTATTCTTTTTGGGTTCTAGACGATGGCTGGAACCCGAAGGAACCGTGTTGATCAATGTAATGGACAATGCAAAGATTGTCCTCCTAAACAAAAAATGTTATGGGAGATGGATTGACAAATCTTATTTCTATACTTACACAAGCTATGAATCATTATAGACTTCCAAATGAGAAGATAAAGGAACAATATTCTATTGAGTCCTTCATGAGGCAACGTCCACCTTTTTTCAGTGGGTCTTCCGATCCACTTGTTGATGAAAAATGGATCAGTACCACTGAAAAGATATTTTTAGTTCTTTAATGTTATGACCATGATAAAGTCATCTTAGCTATATATCATTTGGAAGGTGAAGCTGATCAATGGTGGAATCTTATCAAGAATACGAGCCCAAGAGATGAATTTGAGTCCATAGAATGGTACGAGTTCATGAACTTATTTTTCAATAACTACTTCCCTCGTATTCTTCGAACAAATATGGAGAAGGAGTTTCTTGAACTAATGAAAAATGATGATGAATCTGTTGGTATATACGATGCGAATTTTACAAGGCTTGCATGGTATGCATCGGGCTTCATCATCCAAACTGAAAGTAATGTTGATCGATTCTTCATTGGCTTAAAAGCAAATCTTCGACGGGAATTAGCTATAAGAGACTTCAGTAGCAATGAAGAAATTGTGCGTTGTGCTATCAAGGTAGAAATGGAAGTAGGTGTTACATATCCATCTCATGGTTTTGACAACAAATGAAATATGGAGTTCAAGGATAAATCTCATAATAATGGTGAAAAGAAGACGAATGTTTCCTTATGCTCAAAGTGTGGAAAGAAGTATGGTGGATATTGTCTTAAAGGGTCTAGAAAATGATTTAAGTGTGGAAAAGAAGGTCATCGAGAAGCTGAGTGTCGAATTAATGGAAAAAGGGTTGCCGATGGTGTGAATAAAGAAAAGACTGCAGAGAATGCACCAACAACACTTCAATGCTTCAAGTGAAATGAAATGGTGCATTATGCTAATCAATGCCCTAATCCAAGGGTTAATGATGATCGACATGAGCAACTACATAAGGCAAAGGACAAAGGGAAGTCACATGCGATCACTATTGGTGATGTTGAATATGACAACGATGTGGTGGAATGATTAAGTGTTTATGTAATGAGATTCCAAAATAATGTTGTACATATTATCATGGAATATTGAAATATTAATGTATTGCTCTATTGTGGTTTTGAATAATTTTATTGTACCGGTAACCATGGAATGTGATTGAGATATTTTTGGAAAGAATATGATATGAACGTAATGAAGGGATAAGGAGAAAATAAAATGTTTGACAGTATTCATGAGCTCATGACTGGTATAAGGGAATAGATATATCATGGTTTGAGTATATAGAATTTTGGGTTTTTGGTATATGGAAGGAGTTAAATTTTTACAGCACTCATGTTTTCAATAAGATTCAATGGGTATTTATTTTTTAAGAGAATACATGATTAAGGCCTTAGAATATTTTTAATGTGACAAACAAGACATATCTTATGATATATGGGGATCAACGATGGTATTAACATGCTTGTTTTATGAAATCTCTGGTAATCATTTTCACTATATTATGAGAGTGGACTGCAGTATTCTGGATAATCCTAAAGATTGGAACAGATGGAATGACCCATCATTCTGTCACATGATCTGCTAACACATCATGAATAAGAAATTCAACTTCATTTCTTTAAGGGATGAAGTGGAAATTGTTCAATTCATGAACAACAGTGAAATTGTACCAAAATCATGTAAGTATTTCTTTTAATTCATCATCTTTAGGAAAATGACCTTGAAAACCTAAAATGATTTCCTAGTTCCCTTATATTTGATGAATCAGATGGTACCTTAGATCATCACAAATCTTTGGCTTTGTGATTGTTGTCTTTTTCATAGCCATGTTCTCTACCACTCTTCATCAGAACATGATGGTTAGGTTTCTCTTCTATATCCATATTTTCACCTATGTTATTTTATGTGGAAACCCAGTTATTAGTTAATTTGGGTAACCGTTATGTTTCATACTTTAGTTTATAAACATTTGTTTTGGTATTCCTTTTTACGATGTGGGTTTCTATTAAAGAGACTTTCGAGTAGTAAACCATTTATAACCCCGACGAATTTCGAGGGCGTAATTCTTTTTAAGGGGGTAGAATGTAACATCCCGAGTTTTTATGAAAATATTCTTTTTAATTTTATTGATGTCTTGTGTTGTACGCTACAAAAAAAGGAGTCTTGCACAACACTCAACCCTAACTTTGCTGCATTACACGCAATCGCGACCTTCCTCGATAGCGTATGTTGTACGCGATTTCGAGTTTCACTAAACAACGATATGCTATTAAAATATTATTAAAACTAGCCATTATGAATAGTAATAACAACTTTGTGAAAATTTCATCTTTCAAAATTGACTTCATTTTTGGATTCGGAATATCGAAATTAGCCTAGGGTGAAATTTTGGTATTTTTCTGAAAACATTCAATTTTTGATGAATAGTGAAAACACTAGGTTACTATTTAAAAACTGACTTTGTATTTAAATAATTATTTGTTCTATTTGAATTTATTTTAGGTCAAAATTGACACATAATACCTATATAAGGTCAATGTAATTCATTAGATTCATTTTATAAAAAAATTTAGATATAAAAATATTTTATTGAACTTTTAACCGTCTTTTACCCACCTCTTAGGAGAATTTACAAATTCACATAAAACATAATTTTACCGATTCTGTGAGTGGAATTTCAAAACTCCGAGAGAAGCGGTTGATGTCAGTAAGTAAAATGTGGTTCAATGAGATGAAAATATTTTTTGGTGAATAGTAACTTTATACTTTTTTTACCACGGTTAAAAGTCAATAGGGTAATTAAGGGTAAAAATGATATTATTATTACCCTAACACATGTCTTAATTCTATTGGATAAGTTTTATTCGACCAAAAACAACCTTAGGAATAAATATTACCATTGAGGCCCACATGGATTAGATTAGGACATTTATTATTAATTTATTTAGAGAAGGGTTAAAATAGTTAATATCAAATTTTAATAAGTAAATAATTTTTAATATAGGGTTAAACATAAGATAAATTCGACTATAAATATTCGTTTGAAATAAAAAATGATTTCCTACATAATGGTATTTTATTTGTAATTTTTAGACATTAAATAAGTTAATTTATTTATGACACAATGATGATGTAGTAATTATATTATTATTGAAATATTGACATAATTGATACCTAAATAAATGTCATTTGAGACTTTTTATGAATTCCAAATAAAATATATGTTAATATGACATGTTATTATTGATATAATTAACTTTTTTCAAACTAATATTTCTATTATGATTTTCACAAAAATCAATTACCAAATAGTGTCAAAATTGACATAAAATAGTTTTTAAAACAAATATTATATTATTAATTGTTATTTTATTCCTAAAAATCTAACGATCCTCCAAATGACTTAAATAAGGTTATATATTAATAATAAACAACTTGGGGTTCTTTTGGCATTTTATAGTAAGTTCATTAACCTTATAGTGTATGAAAACATGAATACCCGATAAAAGAAAAATTATTTAACTTAAAGTTAAATCTAAAAGATAAGGTTATAATAGAAACCTAAACTTGTCTAAATTCAATTTGATGAGATGATTTAGACCCATACCCACCTTAGCTTCTAAATTACTCAATTTGGAGCTATTGAATACTGAATATTAATTTATAATAAAATAATATTTTTAGTTATTCCAAAGGTGCCCCTCTCCTCCCTTATAAAAGGGAACCTCCTCCCTCTCTTCCACACACCACATTGAGCCATTAATATCGGACAACCCCTGCCAAATTCTCTTCTACACTTCCCTAGAAACATTCTAGAGGTCATGGTCTTCTTCAAAGACCATGTTTGGTGCCCTAAGCGGAGATCTCAAAGAGGCGCTTCAAAGAAGAGGTAATATCCGTTACCGATTATTTAAACTTTATTTCTTCTTCCACTTCTTCTTATTTAGTTGTTTCATTATGAAGTAATAAAATCAGTATCACTCATATACTGATATGTTGTTATAAGTATAAAACAGCCCTATTTCACCATCTATCCATCCTACAAAAAATGAAATCACCGCACGTGCGTATGTACGGAATACCGTCTCCACGCCATGGTGTAATCTATTTTCCACCACCACCTTACATGGATGGGTATAATGGTGTAAATAATAACTATATATAATTATTGTAAAGTGATATTGATTTTCAAACCGTATACATACACTCCAATAAAATTCCATGATCATGAGAATGATATCATCACTCGTGCGTACGTACGGACTACCGTCTCCACGACGCGGTGAGATTCATTATCCATGTTAACCATTAATGAATAATTATAAAGTATATATATTAAGTAATCATGAAATATATGACATAATAATGATATTGGATTTATGTGTGTATATATATGTATGTCATATAGTTAATTTCATTCAATTCAATAAGGAAACGAAAACATAGTTCATGCGTACGTACGGCCTACCGTCTCCATGGACGGTGTATTTCATTTCATTTAATCGATCTATAATATGTGTATATACTCAAATATATATTATATGTAAGTCATTTTTTACATTCTGGAATTAAGTAAATCAGAATATAAGTAATAATATCATGAACTTCAAGTCCAAACAAGTACGATAAATAAAACGATTTAACCCAAAACGTTGCATTAACATAGAACTTAAAAAAAAACGGGTAATATAAAGGCATAAGTGAACAATATATGATTTCATAATGATGAATATGATTCTGTAACAAGTAAATGACATTATTTAAATCATTATACAGGAGTTTCGTAAACGTATGAAGCATATCGGACCTACGGTAAGGGATGATTTTGCAATCTCATTATTATCTGAGATTGTTATTCATTATTATTTACTGGGGTTATTGTTATCATCCATTCCCATGTCTTCTAACAATTTTTTCATGTATGTTTAAAGTCCTTTTTACCAATTTTTGACTTTTACTACATGGTATGTATAGAATATTTCTATTACGATGTACTTTTTGACTTTTCTGCAAAAGTACGCGAAAAATGTTTTTTTAACTTATACGGCATGAAAGGATTTTTACGGTTATATAATTCCTTATTTGCATGATGCTTCCTCCAAAATATTTCATTACTATTTTCAACAAAATCCTTTTCATTTAAAATTGAGTAGCATTTTGTGAAAAGAAAATGATTTTCAAGATGAAAGGATATTTTCATCATGAATTCCTTTCATGTCCTTTATCAAAACCATCTTCCATCTAAGATGACATTATTTCATATATGTATGTTTCAAGTATAATGTCTCTATTATTTATATGGATTCACATTTCTTATTATGAAATGATATCAATTTCTTTTTTATGGATTATGTGATGATGGAATGATGTTTATGAAACCCATTTTATTCTATGGGTTATGATGAATGATTTATGTTTATGTTGTGGCACATGTATGAATGATTTCATTATGAGATGGGTGGGACCTATATCTCCCTCCAATGCATTGGGTAATGATATCTTTCTCATGATATAAACATGGCTGGAATGATATGTTAATCTGGTTCAGTGTTACATGATTGAAACGAGGAGTGTACTCGATTCAGAAATGGACTTTGTCTACTAAGATGGTCTTGGTAGTAATGCCTTGGCTACCATAGAAATCATAACATGTTCTGAATAGTTTCCACAATTACATGTTTTATTCCCATTATATTTTATCATGGTTGATGTTCTATTATGATATATGCCTTACGTACTTCCACAATTTATGTCTTTCCTAAATATTTTGATGTTTAAATTTCATGTTCATGTTTTTTCTTCCAATGGTTTATGGATTTTTTTATGTTATCTATGTTTGCCCTTACTGAGCATTTGAGCTCACCCATTTTATGTTTTATTTTCGACAGGAAATAAATAAAGGTTTTAGGTAAGGAAACAAGAAGGGGAAGATCATTATGGGAGTTGTTAAAGATATTTCAACATGATTAGAAGTTTATATTCTGAGTTTCCAAAGACACTAAACTATTATGGTCCTTGTGTGTCTGTTTTTGTTTCGTATTAAGTATTCCGCAAAAGTAATGTAAGATCCATGTACATCAAGCTTCGGGCCTCTACAGAGGATGTTCTCCATTATTATGGTTATTGTTCATAACATGATACAATAAGCTAATCATCACCATGCAGTTCTAAACTCCACCTCCCAAATCATTGGATATCTCATTTGGGCAATCCTTGCATTGGCCCTCGCAAGAGTTGTTAACCTGATTTCTCTTTGTTCCCACCATATTCTAAAATAAAAAAGGATATAAAAAAACATAAGTCACCAAGTAATGAATAAATAAAATATTAATTTTCACAATTTATACTAAAATAATGACATATGGGATCCCTATATAATGCTTCTTCAATGCATATTTGTACTTAGTCTCGTAATAGAGGTTTTCTCTAGGGTTTACTAATCATAATCCCCATATTGACTAAACCTTGCCTCTGATACCAACTATAGAGACCCATCCTATTAATAAACTAATATTACATCATTTTAATGATAAATAACATAATATTATTACACATAGAGGATCCACTGGTTTAGTGTCTTGAGATAACTAGGACCATACATAACAGTCAAACATACACATTCATTTAAAACCTTCTTCTCTAGATTATTATTGGAGCTTGATCTATTTTTAGTACATGTATTCACTTGATTATATTCATAAAAAAGGGTGAGATCAAAGCCCAAAAATATGATAGATAAGGACAATATAGCATGGGGTGAACATAATAATATCATAGGAAAATGAACATGAACATGAGAGGAATCATTAATAAAATACTTGAAATGTGGCAGTGCATAAAAATGAAATATCATGTAATTGTGGTAAAATGCCACACATACATGTGAAAAAATCATGAATCTTGTTCACAAATCATTTCACATTAACTCGTGATATTTGTTACATTACCCAATTCATTGGAGCACTGTATAATTATAGTTGCCCCTATCATATTGAAGCATTCATATTGCACTATAAAATTCTGGGTATACCCGTCACATCATAACATTATCGCTTATCATGCATTCCACAAAGAGCATATATGGAAAATGATCATGGATACCCCATGAAATTTAATGGGTTTCATCTCATAATAACTCATTCATAAACATTATTATTCCCAAAGGAAGAGGGAATAAGATACATGTTTCAAGAATCGTCAACCTTGAATGAGAAGTTAAAGGTTTTCTCTTAAACGAAGTGTTCTTTTGGAAAACATTTGGTTTGACATAAACACCTATGAAACAATTTCATATCCTAGAGAATTAAATTTAATAATGAAAAATAGTTTTTAAGGAGTAACCATATCAAAAAATGAGTGAAAGAGGGAGAACCAAAAAGATGAGTGTTAGGTTCGAGAATTTCTCCTTACCTTGTATCTGAAAGCTTTGTTCAGATTAATTTCCAATATAAAAACATTATATTAATTAATTAACATATAAAGAACCTTTTTACTTGAATATAATTCATTATTATTTATTAAGTTATTTAATGTTCCTTTGGATGAGTTATAGAGTTTAAAAACTTTGTTCGTTATTGTTTGTTTTTATGGTTTTTCTTGAGCGGTTAACTTGTATTCGTAAATTGATGCTCGGGTAGAAAATGGGTAAACATCAAAAAATGATATTACATATTATTAATTATCATCCAGGAATTTAAATGATCTTATAATTTATTATATTATATTCCATGTGGATGAATCATTAGATAATAATAAAATGACGACTGTTTTGGTTAATTTTGGCGGTTTTTAGACCATAAAGAGCTTGTTTTGATTAATCATTTAGTAATATGTACATAAGTTAGTTACATGACATTATATAGGACATAATAAAGATAACATATTCTAGTTAAACCATAAAAATGTTTTCATGACCATATTTTAATATAGAAATGGAAAAAGAAAATATGTCGTTCTTGAATGTGATAGATTAGCACCTCAAAAACAAATGTTTCTTTTATAAAATAAAAGGAAGGATGAAAGGGGGTTGGATGGTATAATATCCTATTAGTATCATAAAATTAATTTATATTAATGATACATGAGTTTCCATACAACTTGGATAATGATAGGTGGGGAGAGAATAAGAAACAAACATGAAATCGAAATGAAATTAAATGAAAGAGGAAGAGAAATTATCTCTTGAATCCTCCTCTTGAGATCCCCATTAAGAGACTTAGGCGTGGTCTATTTATGAGACAAGAAGATATTGGACGTGGGGAAGGGGCTATGATATATTTTTGGGTAGTTTTTAGGCAATTCATAATGCTCTAGATGTGTGAGGAAATGAGGGCGTGAAGGTGGTGTTTATAGTGGAGGGGAGAGGTGTTTTCTAAAAACAATTCCTTAGTTTATTGTTTCCCCAATTGACAATGAATAGTGAGTATTCTATGACCACGAATAGAAATTTTATCATGTGATCCCAAACCAACTGGGCTTACATCAATAGGACATCATACATGACTATGTAATTTTTTTGTTTAGCTATTTTTTTAAAATATGGTGTTTCACTATTCCTAAAAAAATAATGTATTTCAGAAAAATCCAAAAAAAATCACCCAAACCATTTTTTGACATGTATAATCCAAAAATGAAGTCCATTTCTCAAAACTAAATTTCTGAATATGATGAATTTAATATTTTATTATAATCCCAATTTTCATGAAAAAAATAGTTTAAAAAATTAAAACTGATATAATAAATCTATAAAACAATTACATAAGGTCATATAAAATTATCATAAATCTATAAGAAATATATATGTTAATTTATGAAAACATTTTACAAAAATTATTATTTTTTAAATAATTAAATAAATAAAATTAATTATTTATAACTTTCAAAAATACAAATACTTTTACTTTATTCAATGTGTCACTTATAGGATACCTTAATATTTTAAATTATTCAAGGGTAAGGCAACTATTATTTTGGACTATATACTATTCATAAGGGTCAGATTACTATTCATAAGGTTATGATACTATTCATCAAAAATTATTCTTGTTTTATTAAACTCCAAAAAACAACTTGAACAAAACCGTGTATGTTGGAATTTTAAAATTCAAAACATAGATGTGGATAAATTATGTTTAATGGTCACATAATATTTATTATAATAAAATTTTATTATGATTACTAATTTGATTATACTATAATGAATAATTATAAGAAGATAATTCCACATATAAAACTTTTGGTCATTACACTGCGACGTCCTTCCATGTACACTATGGCTCTCCACCTACCACCTACTGGCAGCCCCTACTCACTACATGCATCCCATATCACCATCCACGGAATGTGGGGCAAGTTTCATCTATCATATTCACCTTCGTGCCTATGGGTTCTTCAATGGGCCACATAACTTGCTCTGGTTGTTTGTTTTCTGATCTAGGGGTACCATTGCATCCCTCGGTCGCCACCTCCACAACCGTGGGTTCGAAATCACATTATATCCCACATCACTCGAAAAATATTTATTGGTGGAATATCATGTTTCTCTTTGGTATGTCTATCCCCATCGTTGTTGCACTTCTTTAGGTTGTCACAAGGCTAGATCATTGATTTGGGATCATTGCACCATGAAACGTGTGCACAATGATCATATCCACATTATTCTATGAACAATAGAAAAAACATAATTGGTGGCAGAAATATGATAGAGAAAACCACAGAACAAGCCTATATTTTATTCGTTAGGACCTTGATCCGCTACCATTAGGAGGATCAAGAAATCAAACATATGCAGACCAATTTCCACGTATTTTAATCCACAATTCGAAACCTCCCATAAGAATTGATCGAAATGAGGGTCAACCTATTTGTTGTACAATCTGCATCCATCATTTAAATTCATGAGTGGTGAAATTAAAGATTTAAATAATAACACCTACCAAAATATTGAATCACTTGCATATGTAGATTGATGTTATGTCATCCCGTCGATCTGTTTCCACCTAATTTTATCGATTCATCATTGGTTGATCGAATCCCGACCTCTGATCCATCATCAAATGTGAGAGAACCTCCTTCTCTATTCCAAAGGTAAAAACCATGGTTATGAAGTCAAATTTAGATTTTTTATGAGTCTTTTTTAAAAAATAAAATCCCATTTCTTCAACACTTAATGTGAAAATAAAATATTTTTATTAGATATTTTAATGACATTCACGTCCAAAAACTATGTTTCACCCTTGGACCGTGACTATCGAGAGTAGGTTATAACTAATCATAAACACCCCATTAAGAACTCAACAATGGTCTCTTATTTTCAATCCATGTAACTAATCATTAATTATATGGATTTCAAAAGTTAAAATTATTTTATTTAAGTGTCTTATCTACAGTTATTCCTTTTTAAGGTTTTCTCACTGGAGACTTGCACCGACTAATTTTAAGTCACAACTAAGTTAAAAATTCCAACCCAAATGTAATGGTTCACCTTGATTTCTGATCTGGCCACCAATTTAATAGTTATTTTAATTTTTCCTAAAAACTGATCACATGTGCTATTTAAAAACATAATAGTTTTCAACGGATCATTTTGGGCACTCTGGGCCTCAAAATTTCATATAATATCTGCACCTCATCATGCTATTTTCCCAAGTTATTTTTAAAAATTGAAATGGGAAAACATGAGTCGTTGCATTCTACCCAAATTAAGGATTTACATCCTCAAAAATAGATTCATGTTGTACTCGAGCATAATGATAAATAACCGAGCCAAAATCTGAGCCTCCGGCTCCCATGTGATATTCTTTATATCTCTATGATACATCTGGACATGCACAAATGGATCTGATCAGCAAAAATTGTTCCTCAATCTTCAAGGTTACTCAACCCTAGTCACTCAAATGTTGATGTCATGCTCATCCTAGATTATAATGTCCAAAGAGTTATGAACGTTTCTCCGCATCTGTGGCATGTGGAAGACGTTGTGTACCTGGTCCCGCTGTAGGCTAGAGACAAATAGTACACTATATTAACAATTCAATGAATTACACAAAAGGGGGAAAATTAACCTTGAAGATAGCTTTATGCCCCAGTAAAAATCTATGCAACCTTAGTGGTGGTGTGACCCAAAGGACGACATGGTCTTTTTCCTCAAAAAACAATGGTCCACATCATCTTCTAGCACATAACATTGGTCAACCCTATGAATTTTTCATCTGTTCCTAGATGACCTCCACATTCTCTAAAAAACACTTGCAACCCCTACCACAACTAGGATGTAATGCGAGCATAATTATCCGAAACAATCTTGGGAGATACTCCTTGGAATCGAACTATCTCATACTCATAGAGGAATCACATGTCCTCTAATAAACATTGTTCCTGGGTAGTTAAGAAGTAGGATGACCCGGTGAGTCATCAAACAATCACCTTGATGGTACCGTGTCTCTTTTATGTACATGGTAAACCCATCATGAAGTCTATTTATGTTCCCTCTCACTTCCTTCCACGTATCCCATGAAACATATGGAGAAACCCTTACTAAGAAAAGGATATTGAAATGATGAGTTGACAACCCACAAAAATAATTCAAACAAGATTTTATCTTTTTATCTCAATTGGTAATCCCAACATGAACCTGTTCTTCCTTTCCCGATGTTTTCCTTTGATACCAACATGCATATTTCATTGCATCATTCTAATCTATGTGCCCACTGTAACAAATGTGTGTCTCCTAAAAAGAAGGAAATCCTCACCACGATCTGAATGTCAATCAATGTTATTCCCTATAAATAATTGAGCATCTAAAGACTCAATGTTAGTATCACCATGATGTTATTCACTGACTCATTTATGATTGGATGGGTAATAACCGACGGTTGAATATAAGTTGTTATATCTCTATCTATGAAAGATAACAGCAATGATCCTAACCTCTCTGATTCCTTATTCAGAAAATTTTAAATGGATTCAATCTAATAGCCTATGCTTCCATTTTCCTCTCCACAGGTGTATAGGCAAACAATAAGTCATAGTCCAAGAGGAACTCTAGACACCCCCTATATCTCAATCCCTAGTCCTTATAAGATAAGACATACATGAGAATCTTGTGATTGAAGTAAATGATGAATCACCCACCCACTAAGTAGTATCATGAAATCTTCAATGCGAAGACCACCACTGCAAACTCATGATTATGGGTTGCGATGTCCTTCTCATCAAACTATGTCTGATCATTTATGGGGTTCAATAAACCTATAGTCTCTATCATGATCTCTCCTAGGAAAATGGACCTTCCATATACATAACAAACACATCAGGAGCTTCTCTTAAAGATGGTTATTTCAATGTGTGTCCAAGACCATTCTTGTCTCTCAAACGTGGTCCTCCTTAAATGTTGAGTACACTATGATTTCATCAATTATTATCACTTGTGGATTCCTAGGGTGAATTAGTAGGTCATACTAGGACCTAACTCTGCAAGTCCCACATCTTCATCCTCAGCTCATGAAGATATTCTAGTGTCATCCTATATACAGACATAAATATCTGTCCCACCTCGTGGTGCAGATCAATGTAGATGTCTAACTATATAGCGAACGGTAAAATAGAACATATTTAGGAAATACATCCTTATATTTTTTCACCACAAAGAAACTTGAGGACTCATAAAATTCACTACACAAAGGGTTGGACGTTCCAACTGAATGGAAATCAGATGCAGTCTCCTTTGTTTGAGTTCATAAGTATCTAAAAGGACTTCAAACTTTCCAATAAAGTGAAATAATGTTCTTATTAGCATAAATGATCATCACCCTTTTCCTAAAACTATTATCCTTAGCATGAATTGTAAATTATTTTACACAAAGAATGACATTTTAAGGCCTTGACACCACTACCAAGAGATCCCAACCGAAACTCTTTTCTCCAAGAGTAAGGTCTTATTATCCACACTCGTGTGTGGTCCTCAGTTTTACTCCTATAATTGTATTTAAATGTGATAATCAAGTCATTGGTCTCAAATAAAACTTATAAGCATCAATAAGAATGTGGTATGAAAGAAAATAACAAGTACATGTGTCTAGAAATACTGCAGCAAAGATAGAAAGAGATAGATCGTACCTTGAATCATTTCTAATGTACATGGGTCATAATCCTCAATACCCTACAACTATCTTATCCCCTATCATCAATCTCAAGGATCCTGGTATTAAACACCTAGAGGTGGTGGTGGTCACACGTCAAAAACTCACCCACCTCCTACTACTTCCCTACCTCTCCTGCCATGTCCACCACCCGACAGATCTGTCTTCTCTTTCCATTGAATCTTCTTCATTGGTTCCTCAACAACCGCTCTGAATGCATCATGAATGGTGGGACAATATCACGTGAGATGCACTATTTTAGAACAATCATTGCAAATATTTATCTTCTATAAACTAGAACATACTTGGAATATTTTAAACAACCTCTAGTTCTACATCTTATGTTGCACACTTGCTATTAGGTGGTCTTCTTGACCCTGTATCCCAGGAAATCACTTCCTTAGAATCCCAATGAAACACATTTGATCCCTATGAATCATTATCTATCAAAAAAAGAGATAAACATAACTCAGTATGGAATGATACATTGACATAAACTACTAGTTGTGGGAATTATAACTAATCATCATGAGAAACTGTCACATGCTGACCATCATGAAGAAAGACATCTCCCTGACTGGATCTTATTAGGGAGACCTCATCGAACATTAAGCCATGCTCTATATCCAACTAATGAAACCTTTGAGGATGGTGTCCTAAACAAATCCTAATAAAAAAATTATCATGGCTAATAGAGTATACATTGTTAGTTAACTCTATAATGACATGAAAAATACAACCCATTATTATATGATTCATGCACATTAATATTTTCCTAAAACTAGTGTTTTTAGGGAATGAGTTAGAAAGTAACTGTCTAGTGACTTGGTCTTTTGATATGCCAGCCGCCACACCAACAATGGAGTCTTTTTCTTAAAATCTGAATTCAAAACACCTAACACTATTTCACAAAACCAAACTCATATACTCCTGGTACCAATGGGGAACAAAACCCCCTCTAATACCACTCTGTCACAACCCGTCTCCCGGGGCATGTCCCATGACTACCCCAAGCCCACCTCAAATAGGACAAGGGATAGTGACTTGCATTGAGTAGGCATAACCAAAAAGGGAGGCATTTTCTCGGGAACATGTACATGTATACAAGAATCTAATCCACAATTCATGGAAAGTGAAAACACAAAGTAAAAAAGGATTCGGGAATATAACTAAAACCCAAAAATAGAGTAGAATAGAATGTAAACTAGTAAAGTAGAACTGGGCTAGAATATAGGCCAACTAAATGAAAGACAACTACAATGTCTGACCTGCAAACAAGGGTAACGATGCTCCTATGGAAAGATTAGGGAAACACCTTAGCTCATTTGATCTCTCAAGGTAGTGTCTATTTATTGTCCTAGTCCTACTCTACCTATAACTTCACCAAAGCACCATTCATTTACACATGACATGACACATGTGGGGAAATCCCATGTAGGGGTGATTAAAACAATACCTACAATGGGACCCAAAAACACAATGTAAAACTGCCCAAAAGAAACACTACTAAGATGATACAATCAGATCAAAAAAGGTATATTGAAACAATACATATTACAAGTACATCGAGGTATTCTCAAAAAGGATTCCAAGACCCAATGAATCACGCACCACTAGCAACATGGTTCCCCTCATTGTATACTCGATTTCAGGAGATCCCACTCATAAAAATATTTTAAAGAAATCACATTGAATAAGACTAAAAAATTATATAACAGAACATCTAGTATCGATATTCCTGATGTTTTTTAGAGGCGTGTTTTCTCCCAGATGCAAGGAATCTCGATATCAATACCAGAATGTAGTTATTGGATTCTTCTTGAGGAATGATTTTTTTCGGGAGAACTCACTCATCGATCTATAAATTTATTGGAAAACCTTTCCAAGAGGTCCCACTATTTTGGTCCTTGGCCAAAGAGAATTCACTAATAACTACCTAAAGTACATTGTTCAAGAAACACCACAAAGGAAAGAATCAGATCATGGTACATAGATAGAGGGTCCTACCCAAACTACTCACTAGGGGAGATCATGGACCTACATGAATTGTCATCCTAGATATGGGATGGTTTCGCGTGTAAATATTAGTCAAACCCATGCCTCAAACCCTATCTAAGTTACAACAAAGAGAAGTGAGGACCGACTAGGCCTCATTGTGTGATCCATTTTCCAACAAGCAGAGTCAATGTGAAAATTCTTTAGAGCCAAATCACGTCATACTATGTTCCATTCTCTATGACTGGGACATGACCTTAAATCGATCATTCATAGAGAATCACAAGGGTATGGTATCAATTTATACATTCACACTATATGATAGAATCATGATCCTATATCAATCCCTCAATAAAGGGACAAAGAGAATGAAACTAGCCCCTACTAGTCAAAATTAATCATTATTAAGGCATTTCAATAGGACCTCTATTCTAGAGGGTCCAAACAACAAAAATGGATTGTTAAACAAATTTTCTTTGTAATGTTATATGAATTTTAGTGAAAAGATGTCAGTTGGGTCAGGGTCCAGTCTGACCCTTTCAGACTCACCCAACCCATCAGGTTTTTATGGACCATTGTGTCCATCCTAATACTTTTTAAAACCTATCTTGCCTATCCCATTAGAGTGTGCCGGTGTGGTCCAACCGAGACATGGTGGTCGATACGGCCTATAGTCGCATGATGCAGACTGCATTTCATGTCTCTCGCAGATCACTGCTGGCCTCCTGCTGCTAGGACCTGCTCACCACCCATAGTAGATTCTACAAGTTTCTTCCACTACCACAGGCATGCACTGCCTCCTGCAGGCATCTTCGATCACAGTCTAATGTTGGCCATCACCATCACTATCATCATCACACTAGAGGGTTCTTTTGCAGTATATTGGACTTGCTCTGTTGGTCTGTTTTCCAATCTAGTGGTATTGTTGTAGTCCCTAGGATTCCGCATACACTATCGTGGGATCAAATCCATGATAGGAACCACTTTACTAACAAATGATAGAATAAATGTTTCTTGTGTGTCTTTTTGATCCGTCTGTCGCCATCACAATCGCACTATCTAGAGTTCGTCATAGGACGGATCTTTGATTTGGAATCATCACACCATGAAACATGTGGGTTACGATCAAACTCACATTATTCTTTGAAGAACTTGAATAATGTGATTGTGGGAAGAAAAAAAAAAGGAAAATGAGGGATGATCCTTGCCTTTTTTATGGCCATGGTCTTCTATTGTTTGAAGGATCAATAAAAAAATTTAGAAGAACAATTATTCCCAAATTACAATCTACAAGTCGAACCATCCCACAAGATGGATCAAACTTCTGGTCAAACTATTAGTGGTTGATCCACATTCATCATTAAAATTCAAAAACGGGGAAATTTAATATTTAAATAACAACCCTTACATCATGTTTGGATCACATAAAAACGTAGACTGATGGTGTGTCATCACGCTGATCCTTGTTCTGTGGGCATTCATCGATTAATCTTCTCCTGATCAAATCCCGATCTCTAATCCATCATCCCCAATGATAGAGCCTCCACCAAAATGCCTTTGGGAAACTCCAGGATAATGAAGATATCCCAATATTTCTGATGAGGTTTATTAAAAAAATAATATTATACTATGTCAACAAATAACATCCAAATAAAATATTTTTACATAATTTTTTAATAACATTGATGTCCAAGAACAGACATTCAACCTCAAATTGTATCGGTCAAGATATCACCCTACCTAAGGAAAACTCACCATTATGAACTCATCATTGGTCTCACATTTTCAATATGAGTAACTATTCCTGATTTACCAGGATTTGAAAAAAAAATATTATTTAATTGTATTATTTATGGTTATGCAATTTTTAGGATTTCTCCTAGGATACCCACACCGATTAAATATTAGTCATTCCTTTGATAAACCCACAATCCGAAACATAACAATTATCTATGGTTTCAGATTTAAGCACCTTTTTAAGAGTTATATATATTTTTTGGTAAAACCGTAAATGTTTGCTATTTAAAAACTTAATATTTATGATGGATCTTTCTGGGCATTATGGGACTCAAAATCAAATTCCATCTCAATGACTGGTCACGTAAATTTTCCAATAATTTTCAAGAAATATAACAAAGAAATTTTGAGTTATTATAGGATAAATATTTATAAGGGGCACAAATTAGTCTTCCTATAGATCTAATTCATCATATTTCCATTTATGGCTACAAAAATGAGCAAGAGTATAACATTAAATTTAGTGTTATTATTATATACAAACAAAGAGTACATAGTTTTCACTCATGATGGTAAAAAAGAAATTAAAATACACCATATCTATTTTCACTACATGAATTCATTTTAATAAAGTAATGTTATAAAATAATAATGAATTATGATAAAAATATGAAAATTAAAATATCCATGATATTTTCATTGATGATAGATGTCATATACTCCATGATATAATATAATAAATATTTTTAATCAAGAGGGTGATGTCACATATTACTTGGTAGCCATGAAAAACAAAAATGGGAAGGCCAATGAATATATCTAGTAATCACCAGAAGCCTGATGTTATCATGTGACAACTAACTAGATGATAATTATCTAGTCAACTCTAGTAAAAGTGGGATTCAAAAAAAATTATTTCCATATACCCACCATGAGAATAAATTTTTTTACCATATCTTTTATATAGATTTATACATGAAGAATTAATTCTATGTTATATCTATACATTATTTTCCACCAGTTAACTTGTTAATTTCCAAATATTATTTCTCATGTCTAAAGTTATAGCAGTTTTTAGATACAAGAAGAAGAACAAGATAATATGATATAAATGATATCTATATATCAAATAGTCTATATTAACTATACTAATGGGAGATAATTGATTTCTCACTATCAAGTTTTAGGCCCCCAAATCTGTTAATACTTAATTTAATGATGCTCTTACTTGGTGATATAATTAATAAGAGATAATATAAACTCAAACACCAATAGAAACACCATATGTTTTTCTATTTCATGGGAAGATTATTTCTAGGAAAAAAAGTATATTTCTCCTGAATTCATATTGACAACATTATGTGTCATAAGATCATGTAATTTTATAAAATATAATACGATTATTTTTATGTTATAGTGAGGTTTCTTGTTTTGGGTGATATAGCGGTGGTATTTAATTTAATAAATGGTCATGATATATATTTTTATTTCTATAAAAGATGAGATATCTCAGACCTTGTATAATAGAAAGGTAGTACCTTTGTTAAATCCATATCCAGAGTAGTAGAATGCATAAAATTCAAAAAAAAATTGTTTAAAAAATAATAACACTGATTGACTATATAATAAGAAACATCATGATTTAGGAAAATTGAGATATATTATAAAAATATTATTATTTAATTATGATGATTATAACATAGAAATTCAATCAAAAGGAATGAATTTCTATTAAGTTTTTAATTTGTTATTTCTATAGAAATTATAATTAATGTATATTAGTTTTATTATATTTTATTATATATAATAAGAATCATTTTGAAATAATAATATCAGAATTCAAATGTGCTGAAATTTTATGGATTTTTAAATGATTGATTTTTTGGTGAATAGTGGAAAATATCAATTTTTCAAATATTGTTATTTGTTTTAATTAAATAAATAAATTTAAAAGTGCAATCATACTTTTTATTTTCTATTCATGAGAAATATGATCCATTTATGTAAAATAATATTATTAAATTCTTTGGAATCTCTAATATTGATTATTTTTATAAGAGTTAAATTATAGTCATAAAACACAATTGTAAAAATATTTTCCATAATCCATTATACGAATTAATATTTAAATTAATTATTCCACTTGATGAAATTTAATCTTAAAATTTATAATCCATATTTTAAACAATGTGTTTAAAATTTGGTAATTATTCCCCATTAATTTCACATCCTTTCGATTAGGAATCGTTGTTGATATGTATCCATTTATTATGGGTAAAATAGGAAAAACATAATTAATCAATGGGATAAGACATAAAAAATACCCTAACAGTTTTTATTACTCTATTTTAAGATTGGGGTATAACCATAATAATTATTGATTTTATGTTAAGGAATTTGTTTCCATTTTTCATTGATATTTAGTCAAATATTATTTTATGTAATTTGAAAAAAATATCACATTCATTTATTTTATATAATATTATATTTTATCATAGGTAAAAAATATGTTATGGTCAATTATAAATTTTCACATTTAAATATAATATATAATTTGTATATATTAATTTATTTTATATTATTAATTGTTATATAGTTAATTTAAATGCTTACAGAATTCTAACACAATGTTTTTAAAGTAGTACAAAAAAATAATAAATAAATATTAAAACATTTAAATAAATAACATTCACATAAATTTTGGATTTCCAATAACATTTTGTGAAAATATAATTTATATTTTTTATAAATAGGTAATAATAAAAATATAATACATTATTCATATATTTGATGTTAAATATAATGAATTTTTCAAAAAAGACATTAATGATATTTTATGTTTACTATTTTAATATGTTATTTTAAAATAATAATAAAATATGGATATGTTAAAAGGCTTGGAATATGGTGTAAAATATTATACATTGACCATTTTTTTCAAATTTTACATTATTTTTAAATTTATATCCATTAATGATAAAAAAATGTGATATAAGAGTTGATGATCAAATGGCTTAGTATGCAGTTAAACGAAAGAGAAAATGATTAAAATGATAATTTTTTTAAAAAAATCCAATTTTCATACTTACTTTAGATGATATATAATATTTGACTTTTAAATAATCCAATTTGGTACCATATGTACATGAAATGGACTATAGAATATAGTAATGTTTTCAAAAATTATAAGAGTCCCCCTCCCCTAAATTATAAAACGGTACCTTGCCTCTCCCACTATTAAAATAATTTTTTTACATAACTCAAGAAAAGAATACCAAATTATATTTTCAATGTTAGTATCCATTATATATAGGTATTTTAATTCTTTAAATTCAATTACCAGGTTTCATAGAAAGGTAACTGAATATGGTTTACAAACGATGATGTAATCAAGTTCCATAAAACTTTTCTATTTATTTCATCATCTACCTCTTATAAATATGATGTATTAATCATAAAATAATAACCTAAGTATCCTAAATTTACATCAATTTTATTATTATTATATAACCATCATTATCCACCCATACTCTTTGAAATATTTTCAAGGAAAGTATCGCCCACCTACACATCTCGACTATCGTATCTACATTACAATATGATTCATTCTCCATCAAAAAATTTATGGATTGTTATAATAATGTATTTAGTTTTTATATATTTTATTTATGGAATTATTATAATTTATTAATTTTTTATCCTATCTACCATCCTAAATTTCCCTAAATTGAAAAATGATACTTTTACTCGTTCATATGTGTGGACTACAACCTCCACAATGTGATGTCATTAATTTTTACATACACGATTTACATGGAAAATAATATAGATATATTAACTAAATATATTTTGATTTAATTCAGTTATCATTATTATACTAACTCTAATTATTATTAAAAATTAATTTTTTAATCTATTGATGAGTGGAAAAAACACTAACACATTCATAAAGACCACCATCTCCACTAACTTATACTGTCCATTTTTTCATCACCGATTTTTCAAATGATTATAAATATGTATATAATTAATAAATATGATACTTATGCTATGATTAATTCTATAAATATGATGGAACCATTTCCATGGTTAAAATAATGAATCCTTGAAACAAAAACATGCATGATAAACATACTAATTTGAACCATAATATTCATTATAATGAATAATGTATTAATAAAAGTATAATTGGAAATTAAACAGTAATGATTCAAAGTGTGTTATTTATCAATTTTTTTATGATATATCTATAATAAATAAAAATATATTATATAGGTTATTTTAATTCATAATGACCAAGAAAAACCATGAGGTAAGGGGTTTTTATTTCAAAGTCAATTAACTGGGATTGTTTATGATTTAATTTAAATTAAATAAATTATATAATAAAAATATATTAAAAATCATTAATGAATATTATCAACTTTTTATTTCATAAATTTTATTTTATTGAACATTTTTCTATATTTATTAAAAAATAATGTTACAAAAAAGTTTTTTTAATAGATAACCACATTTTACCTCTTTCAGATGGAAATATTTTTTATTTCGGATCCATGATTTCTAAAATGTTTTTTTGAATTTCATTAAATAATCATCAGACTCTTTAAATTTATTTTTACATATTTTAATATTTTTCTTAAATGTTGTGAAAATTATCTTCATTTCAATTTTTGAACTAGATACATTTTTCTGTAGCTGATAACTTAATCATTATATTAACATTTCATGCATAATAGAATTTCAAAACATCATCGCAAATCATTTTTTTAAACCATCATTAAAAGATTAAATTAATTAATAGAAAACATTTCCGTTAATATTTTGGAAATATTTACATTTTAAAAAATTCATTTCAAAATGGAAATGAAATTTTCTTCATGAAATATTCATGTGAAAAATTAAAATATTTTGTCACCTATAATAAAATCCATTGATGTTAATTATTCATTACTATGAAAATAATTAATGATACCATAGTTTTTATCTCTCTATATTGTTAACGGTTATGTGGAAGAAATTTAAATGATACCCATTTATATTAAATGTCCAATTCTATAGTTAAATGATGAGTATTTTATGATCGTGTGACATTCTTATGAATATATTATATTGATGTGACAGTGGGGTACGTTATAGCCATCTAATGCATTGGGTAATGAAATATTGAAATCTTATGATATTATTATGATATGTGTAGATATTATCAAAAATATATTAGATAAAATTTTGAGGTATGAGTATGATTGGTTTTAGATATGTCTACATGGTAATGAATAACAATTATTATGGAATTGTTTACTCAGATTTTGATTCATGGTTAATATTTCCATATAGTGTTATTCACAAGATTATGTTAATATTTGATTTAATATAAATATGGTCATAAAATTATTATTTACTATTATTATGACCCCTCAGGTTAATGTTTTGACTCTTTAATGATGATTACTTCCTTGACACCCTTATAAATCATGTTTTCGATAAGTCTTGATTTTCGATTTAATGATACAACATTCATGGGAATAAAGATATCAGGTTCACAATAAGAACATGGTAGTTTAATAATAAACTTATCATAATATTATGTTCAAAAATTATCTATCTTATATATTTCCCATTATTTCAATTATGGAGGACCTGATCTCACACTTACTAATGTTTCCCTTTACCATAGTTATGGAGAATGCTTGTAATTTTTTTTTCTAATAAAGGTACTAGAAACAATGAAAATAGACGGATATGATTTGGATTTGTATTAAATGGATTTTAAGTAACCATGTTCCAAAAAACAATAAATCTCTATGGTTTTTGGACATATATTATTGTGTCCATTAATGAATATACTTCTAAAATGATGAAATATATATATCTATGTTAATATTTTATTACTATAGTTGTTATTAGATCATGGTTTAATAATTTTTTAAATCTAAGATGTGAAAAAATTAGTGGTTACCCCATAAATAATCAAAATTATAATAAAAAATATTATGTAATGAATGATAAAGAAGTGTGTTTTTGCATGAAACTAAATGTCTTACAAGATACATTAATGTTTATTTCATTATAGAACATATGAACATAGAGTTAAAAATATTAATGGAGAATACTACTTAGTAACATTATTATCACCGGTTCACAATTAGTGGGCCTAATAAATACCACCTATATAGACAATATCGAAAAATATGATTGGTTTATTAAAAAATTATTTATAAACCATTATGAAGGATTCAAATAGATAATGGCTATGTTTTACATATGGTAAACCAATAATCTCAATCAGTGAAATGAATGTGTTACAATTTAGATATCTTATAAATGAATTTTATGATTTCACAATGTGATTAATGTTTCTCACAATATATATTTTCATTTTTAGAAGAGGTATATGACGAGAGGAAATCATGTAATAATTGAATGATATGGACTGAAGACTAATTGTAATCATTAAAAGTAAAATAAATAAATTTTATGTATAATGATATTCCTCGTAGTTAATCTTAATCAGTTGTCTCAGTATTTGAAGAACAATATAAACATGGGTGATTGTTCATACATACCAGTTTAGTGAAAAATTTACTCCCATGAAGACCATGTAGAGAAGATGGTTTAGATTCATATATATCACTAATGTCATAAAGAATCACCCAAATAAATGTCTCAATAGAAATAGAATGTGATTTATGTCTAGAAATTAAGGGCATAAATAAAATAATTATCAAGGAAAAATTTATCACTCAATTAAGGGAAATACATTACACCACAAAGTATAATTTATTTTTTAATGGGTTATGTGTTGAAAATATAGGAATTATCTAATCTAATTCCCTAATCTATGTGTTATATCATAGACTATGGAATGAATTATTATATATAATATTTTAAAGTGGACTTCTTTATGAGATTGTGTGTTAGGATTCGAGATTTATGGTTTATAAGTGCTTAATCAAAGAGATTATGGTAATATGAATAAAAAATATATGATAAGTTTCATTTTAGTGTTTTCATTAATTGTTAGAAGGCATATCTTGAAAGGTAACAATAACCTAGAAAATTAATTTAGTTAAAATTTTATATTTTTTAGAAAACACATAACTGAGGGGTATATAATCATTAAAATGTTCATGATGATGATAAAATAATGTTTAGAAGGTATAAATATTTTATTGATATTTACAATGCAAATTTGATAGTTTTATACCTGAAAAATGATGAGTGATTTAATTGAAAATTAATTTTTGATAATTTTTATTCAATTTGTAGATAAATAAAATATAATTCATTGTATGTGGGTAAACTTGATATATAAGGAAGAAATAAATTTCGGAAAGAAATATGTATTTCTTGAGGATTTATATTCATTTAGGGTTTTTTCACTTTTTAAGATAATATATGATAATGTTATTCACATGTTTAGTATTTCATATTATGAAGAACATCATGTTTCCTGGTGATAAATTTAAATTATTATTTTTTAGAAAAAATATATGTCAAAATAATTTCCATTTCGGGTATGAATTTGATAATATACATTTTTTGTGTAGTATTAGGGAAAATTTATAATGTATGGGTTTTTGTTGAACTTTGGTTTTTATTGTTGAGATTTTACATAATAATTTATTATATTAATCGATATTTGATAAATTATTCTAACTATTTGGTTTTGGAAAATATTTCATCATAGAAGTAATAATTTTTTATTTTTATAGGTCAAATATTCATTAAAATATAATTTTAGTTCTGTAGGTAAGATAAATTCATCTTGAATATTCATTTCGTGTAATAGGAAGATACATTTATATTGATTGATCATAACTAAATGATGAAATTGCCTTTATGAAATTGAATGATATAATCTAAGTTCATTCCCTTGTAGTATCTATAGGTGTAATAAAATAATCACTTGTTATTTGGAAATGTATCTTGTACTTAAAATTTAATTATTTTACAATCATTTTTCCGAAAATGATGGTCTTTTCCACCCTCAATAATTTATTATTTTGTTTTCATTATCATTCTCATGAACATGTAATAGTCCAATATCTATAATTCATTAGATTATATTTTTCTCCTTCATTTATATATTTTAACATCCGAAATAATGTCAACCTATCTTTGAACCTGATTATATGTCATTTATGTACCCTTCAGGTTTCCCAAATCCCATTTCCATTTGAAGGTTTATTATCCCTATATATGATGCTAGTTTTATACAATGATTTTAAATATTGAACATTTTAGGACAAATATTAACTTATTATGGTGAAATTTATTAAATGGGTGAGAATATAACATTATAAAAATATTTTTTAAATTAATAATAATCTTTATTGATTTCATCACACATAACATTAATCAATATGTGAATATATATATATATTATAAAAATATTATTATTTCAATGTGACTATTATAACCTAATAATTGAATTTGTGGGTATTAATATTATTAAACACCTTATGATATAAATTTATAATTTCCCTACTCAATACGATGTTATTTATTAGTTCTTAATAAATAATCACCCAATTTTTAGTGAATCCATTTTATGATTCACAAAATCATTTAATTGAAAATTAATAATATAGAATCATGTGTATGAAAATTATAATTAAATAATATCATATTATATATTTTTATTTTATAAAATTGAAGTAATTTATTAAAACAACTTACAAAAAAATTTGTGGTTAATTTTTAATATTTTTTTAGAAATGGTTTATTTTAGTAGAAAATTTAAATATAAAGACTTCTCAAATATAGTCGGTCCTTTTCATTAATAAATTATTTAAAAATTACCATCTTATTATATGTTTTTTTATTAATGTGAGATGTGATCTATTTGATTTATAAAAATATAATTAATTCTATTTAAATAAGTAATATTCGTGATATTGATATATGGTCTATGATTTAATTAAAAAAATATTTCTCAAAAATTTGTTTATTCCATTATGATTAATAAATTTATATTAAAAGTAAGTTTCCCTCTTCCTAAAATTTATTCCTGAAGGGAATAAATTTATTAAATCATGTTTTTAAATTTAGGTTAAATAATCCCCCTTTAGTTTTGGTCATTTTGAATAGTAAATGCTATAAATATTTTTCACCTCGATAAGGGTGAAGTGGGAAAATGGTGTTAAGAATACGGAATGTAACATTAAAATTAAACTGAAATATTCAATTATTCTAATTAATTTTTTGCGTATTGACATACTAATAAAATTTTCATGTTTTTAGGAATTTTGAGATATTTGTTTTGATAATGGGTTATATATTACTTTATTTAATAAAAAATACACAATATAACTATATTTTCTTTAAAAAAGTTATTTTCTTTGCCATGGGGATAAAAAGATGTTATGGATGGTTATAATTAATTTTACATAATATAGATACAATTATTTTTATGGTATTAGTTTATTATTAATTTTTTATGATTGTATAACCACATTAAATTTTTATGGAAAGTTGACATAGTAAAGGTAAAGGCTGTAGAAGATATTAATATATAACTTTAAAAACATTAAAATGATTTTTTTCTAATAATGGTGTTCCATGAATTTAATTGGTAATTATAATGTATAATTTATGTGTAAAGGGCTTATATATAAAATATATTGATGTCTTTGAGTAAATAAATTTATATAAAATGAGCACTCCATAAAATCAAATTACTGATATTTTATGTTAATAATATATGATTAAATGATGAAAAAATTATATATAATCATAAATAGAAAAATAAGGTGGTATATTTATCCAAATTTTATCCATTGACCATTTGTTATATTTTTTACATTATTTGATAATTTATAAATTTTAATGGATGAAAATTATGTTTCCATGGCTAGTGACAAAAATTGTTACTATGAGGATAAAATGAAGATATAAGGGTAAAATGAAACAAAAAGAATATATTTCTCCCATTTGATGCATTTATTTTGATCACATGTTATCTTTAATTTTTTATTAATCCTTTGAGTAACTATTTTTTCCTGAATTTAAATTTGTAATATTTTAATGTTTTAAAAAATTACAAGAATTAAACATCCCTGCCCTATAAAAGGACACCCCTACTCTATTTCTTTCATATTGAGATACATAGCTCATCCTATACAATTAAAATTGGAATATCATGTTCCCTATACAAATTTAGTGGTTTTTTCTTCTTAAAAGTCAACTACAATGGTTATTGAGATGGAAGATAATGGAGGTCTACCAAAGAAGATGTAATCATTCAAGATGAACACTTTCAATTTATTTCTTCTTCTACAAGATCAAAAACCATTGTTTTCATTATTAAAGAATAAATTAAGTGTTCTAAATAAACATAAATATTATTATTAATTTTTACACTCCATTATCTACACTATATTATAAAAAAAGTGATCTGGAGATGTTATTAGTGGGTATGTGTGGACTACCACCTCCATAAGACGATATGATTCATTAACCATAATTATAATTCATGGATTTTTATTATGATGGAATTAATGTTTATAAAATTTATGTGACCCTTAATTATAATTAATAAATTATAAAACAGTATCAATATTTTTACCCTTACAATAATTGCAAAATGATAAATCCAAAAATGCATACGTGTGTACTACCACATCCACAATGCTATGTGATTAATTTTTCATTTACCTATTTACATAAATAGTAATAAGTATATATTATAAGAGTATATATAAAATATATGATATAATTATTATTTTTAATTGTGGAACTCTTATTTACCTTGAAATAATTCTTACTGACGTTTTTTATAAACCTCACTCTTATAATTACAGAAAACCATCTATATGATGTGATGCATTTAATTTTTTTATCATTTATTTATAAAATTTATTATAAAAGTTTTAATTGTGACTAAATATGGAATTTATTTCATTATAATGAAATTCTTTACATTTTAACCATGATCACAGAGTATGCACAAGAACCATAAAACCAAACCACGAATGGAAGAGGTATCAGTTTCCACCTGGCTATTCAATATAATGTATAGTATTTTTATAAAAATGATAATTATAAGTTATAATTTAATAATACATGGTATTTCATATGTGAATATAGTTCAATAATGTATTTATAATAAATAATAATTTTTTATAGAATAGGATTGAATATATAAAGTAGGACTAGACCCGAGGGATACGATTTATGTTTAAATCCCATTTTAATTAGAAAATATATACATTAATTTTCATTTCTGAACCTATGTGATCATTTTCAACTAACAATTTAAATTTTATTCCACTTAATTTATTTATGAATTGTTTTATACTATCATTGTTTCTCATTCGTAGAAAAAATGGTAGAATACTATATTTTTAATGTCGAAAATATTTCTCCACTTTTGGATATAAATACATATTTTATTGTCGATGATTTATAAAATATGTTTACTATTTATTTAATAATTTTTTTGTATGATATTTACATATCTTTTAATTTTTTTTTAAATGTCATCTTTTCTTATTCCAAATAAGATACGTTTTACTGAAGGAGAGAAAAAAATAAATTTTTCATTGAGTATGTCAAGAATAGAATTTATCACCATCAAGATACCCCAGGGATTTTAAATTTCCATTACATTTTTTCATTGTTATATTCAGTGATATTTTTTCATTATTATATCTGAAATAAATGGATTTTATATAAGGGATATTAAAATGAAATTTTATCTTTCTGAAAAAGAATCTAGTTATCAATTAATGTTGTTTGGCATCACCAATAACATATTTTGATGTTAATTATGCTTTTATTGGGATATTATGTAATGATAAATTCCATATTCATTTTGGATAGAAAAAGTTGATGATAAATAACATTTTACCAAACCATTATTTTTTATTTATGTTATTATATTATGATATGATAAATTATTTTTGATCTTGTGTGTCACGGCCCATCCCACAAGGCCCAGAAGTGACAACCTGATACCGGGATTCCATAGGCCAGGGGTTGGTGACTAGGACCACATGTATTTTCCTAAACAATGTATTCATTTCCATAGAGATCTGTACACACTCAAAAAGGGAAATTGGAGTACAAAATGAACAAAATTAATGTATGAACACTTGTGTAAAGTATAACTATAGATCGAAAACAGTGGGCTAGAATACAATCCATAGATTCTGAAAGAAATTAAAGATGTGTCTCATCTGCCCAGGATCTATACCTTGTGGTTAGTATCTGTAAGTCTGAAGTCGAATAAGAGGATCTCGCCTACTCCCATCGCTACATTCTCCACCAAGCCATAAAACTCTATAGTCTTCCTCAGAGTGTTAATAGTCTAAACCAGACACACATGTGAAGGTGGAGCCTGTGCATGGGTGAGTATAAAAACTCAGTTGGGGACCCTGAGACCCTCAAAGGTCTCTAAAATATAAACAAAATAATGAATCACAAGCATGATCTAAATCATGATGAAAAAATAAAAAGAGGGAGCTCACTCAAGAGACATAACATTGGGGATTTTGGGATTGAAATAAATAGTCATAAAGCCAGATCATCCTATCTGTACTAACTCTACTATTGACCAGTATAGGTCACTATATTCTTACCCTATTGGTTTCTAGATGTTGACCAGTATTGGTCGCTGGTGCTGACCTGTATTGGTCGCTTGAATCTGACCATGTTGGTCCCTACTGTGGACCTGTATTGGTCACTGGTACAGAGTTAGGGAATAATAGTCGTACATCTATATCATCTCACTCTGGAGTTTCTGATGTTGACCTGTATTGGTTACCTTTCTTCTTAATGTCACAGCCAGCCACATGATTTCTACACGAAGCTCATCTGATCTCTAGAAGAATCTGACCATCAAGCCGTCAATCATATTTAAACTAGTATTAATTCTAGAAAAACACATACTAAAGGGACTGTCCTACCATGGGGTTTCCAATGTGACAATTGGTACGTCGATCAGACACATGGTCTGTGAGATATGGTCACTTTTGTGAAATGTTTTCGGTTGGATACCAGTATGATCCAAACCATATTTCATTTAAAACTCCATTAAAACTCAAATAATTTATCTACAACATACCACCATGTCAGAAGTGTCCTTATTCCATAGGCGACGTGCCAATCAGATCCCTCATTCTATAAGTTAGACCACTTTCCGGGAAACGGTGGTGATCGCACCACGTTTTGGCCCAGCTCGGTCGGGCAAGCCCAAATAAGCCAAAGGGAACGTTTCTTGATCGGGGTCCCAATGACACTAATGGAGTGTACAATGGAAAATAAGTTTGTTAGATACACTAATTTCTTTATTCAGGGGCTGATTGGTTCTGAGCTTGGACCTACTCGGTCAGCCCGGCTCAACGCAATGGGTCTCGGGGTTTACATGACCCCACCTCTGTCCGGATCTTTATGGGTCTACCCAGTTCACTCGGTCTGGCCTATTGGGGTCGAACCGATTGGTTCCTGTGTCCAGACTACATTTGGCTTGTCCGACTGGGTGGGGCTTCCCCAACCCATATAGGCACGCTGGGCCGTGAGTCTGGCCCATTCGTAGGCCCACATCCAACCCAGTTGGTATAATAGCGGTCCATCTCTAATAGGCCCTTCGGACACAGGGCCATTTCATCCTGCTAGTGGGGCATTACCCTATTGTGTGAAATGGTCATCAAGGGGGTTGACTAGTCTTCTACTGAATCAGCAATTCGTTGGGCCGCACTACCCCTTCCTGGAGCGGCGTGCTAGCCGGGGCTGCTTCTGCCAGCGGTGCCTGCGGGCGCCGCCCTGCTCTCGCATGGTTAGCTCAGCCGACCGCTTCTGGCACCCCGTGGAAGGCAACGACATGCCACCTTCATATCACCCATGGCCAGTTTCTGCGGCCTCCTTCATCGACCACCGCCTGTAGTCGTCATGGCATGTTGGCAGTTCATTCTGCATGCTACAGGATGTGCTCTGGTGGTCCCTTCTAAGAACCATCTACACCTACGAGCCACTTGGGTCACCTCCTCTACTATATGACCCATATATATGCCTTCCCATCACATTTACTGCCCTTCCACATTAAATACAAGAACACCAAGATTGTATGATGGTTTGGGCCTTGTTCGTATTAGCCCACGCCCTCCACGTTAAATTTTAACATGGGGTGTTAGCATCAACCTGATTATTTAGAAATAACTTTAAACATGAAACCCTGTATCAACCCACCATGATTATAGAACCGTCCATGGATCAACCCATTGGTTGTTTGATCTAGGTTCTTTTTATAAAGCAATAATGGTGATTGATGAATTTTATAAAATAAAAAATGAAAACATCTACCTGGATGAGATATTCGCCGATGATGATCTACATAACATACTTCATCGTTTTCATTGGTACATGATTCTGTGGAGCTTGACACTGCTCCTTGAATCCAGTCTCGGTCTCCAGCTAGATGTTCCCATAAGACATCTACATAGTTTTCTCACTTGATGAACCCATGCCAAAACCCACCTTGAGCTCTATTTAAATAGAAAAGGTAAATGTGAGTAACATATTGAGGAATTAATGATGTCCATTAATTTAATTAATGATCCTCTTTTAATTCAAAATGGTGGAGTTACACAGTTGATTAATCAAGCCATTAAATGGATTAAAAAGTCAATGGTCCCACCACAACTGCTCATATTTTGGAGAAAAAAAATAAGAAAATAACAATTACAAGTTTTTTATTATTCATTTAAAATTAAAAAAAAACTATTTTCCCCGAACCTACTTCGGTTGAAGTGATCCTTCCCTTAAGTGAATCAAGACACTGCAGATTCAACGGCGCACTCAGATATTTATTTCGAGCACCAATTCAAATGATAGAAAACTCCACCTGTGCAGTACTAAACGTACAAAAAAATGTTTATAAATTCATTCCGGGAACACTGGGCCTCATAATCAAGCACTATCAATTTTCACAAACACTTAAAAACACCAATAATTTTAAAAAAGTTTCATGGAATTTTTGGTTCTTTAAATTCTCCACACCTTAGCGATTTACGTTCCAAAAATCAAAACAATGCTATAAAAAGAAAGAGGGGTACTGGGCATGTATATGATTCCTTCTCTCCCATGTGCTATCCTAGGGATTTCCATTCTTACACAAAATGCGCACTGGAATTATCAACCGCCCAAGAATGATCCTCTTTTTTCGATCCTCTATCTCCACAGTGTAATCTGCAATAGTCACCCTATAATCAATTTACATCTCTCCATTCTATATGACTTGATATGAGTCATGCACATATCTCCTTAGATGGGATATAGGGAAGACATTGTGCAACCTCTCCAACTATAGTGGTAGTTCCATTAATTATTGCACCATGTTAATCCTCAAATGTATCTAGAATTTTATGATAAACATCTGTGAGAGTGTGCCACCTTGGCCAAATCTTAGTAGTCCCCATCAAGGGGAGACTCACATTAATACATGGCCCCCATCCTGGAACACCAGTGGTCCCTATCGCCTATCATCATAGGACTTCTGGCAGATCTCTGTAGTCTTCATACACTCTCGGATGACCTACACCTTCTTAGTGGTATCTTGTACAATTTCCGGGCCAACGAGTGCTAGTTATCCTAGATCCGTCTAGTATAAGGGTGATCTGCATGGTCTTTCGTCCAATGCCTCAAATGGGTCATACCAATGGTCAAGTGATATCAGTTGTTGTACGTAAACTACACTAAGGTTAGGTGGTCTTCCCAACTGTGACCAAAGTCTAGGACACATGCACAATGACTTTCCTCCATGGTTCGGATGGTCTGGTCAATCTAACCATCACTATTCAGGTGAAAAGATGTGTTCTAGAGAATTTGAGTCCTGAAAGCATCCCGAAATCCATTCCACAACCGGGATGTGTAGCATGCATCATTATATGAGACTATTGTTAAAATTAATCCCTTGAAGTGGCACATTCTTTAAAACGTAGATGTTTCCCATTATATCAATTGAACCCTTCTCTCGAATAGGAATTAAGCGGGCCAACATGGTGAGTCAGTCAATTATCAACCAAATGGTATCGTAACCTCTAGACGTGCATGATAACCATGTCATGAAGATCATCGATATCACTTCCCACTTCCACTCTGGTGTCTTGAGGGGTTGGGCCAAACCTGATGGTACCTAGTGCACGGCCTTCACATGATGGCATGTGTGGTGTCTATAAACAATCTCCTCTACAAATTTCATCATCCATGGTCACCAGTACTAATATAATAGGTCTTGAAACATTATCATCACAACTGGATGTGCTACCAAGTGAGATGTATGGAACTCCCATAGCACCACCTCTCATAGAACCACTGGTACAACTATATGTCCTAGGAAAAGTATACTTTGATCCTCACCTTGAGAATATACATTAGGTTCAAGGCCTAAGGAACACTTTGCATGTGTAGTCTCACAGTTGGTGTCCCTAAGATTCACCTCCCTGACTCACTGAAGGAGTATAGGGGAAACTACCATCAACTGGAGGTAGAATGTCTCATTTTTGTCCATGTAGGATATTAGAAGGTAGGCTGACTTATAAGAATCCTCATTCAATTGATGCGAACATGATCTCTAGATAATTTCATCTGCCACTACTTTTCATTTCCTAGTAGTATATACTATCTCAATTTCATTGTCTTAGAGGACCTATTTCTAACATCATTGTCTCATATTCAGATTTTCATGCGTCGATATACATGGGACTTTCATGGTCTGTGTAAACAATGAACTCCTCACCCATCAAGTATTGTCTTCACATCTTTAGTGAGAATAAAACTACTACTAACTCTATGTCGTGATTCAAAAAATTCTACTTAGAATTCCTTAGATGTCATGACCCATAAGCAAACACTGCATCACCATACATCAAGAACCAACTAAGTTTGGTCCCTAATCCATCAAAGTAAACCACGTAGTCCATGCCCTATTCCAGAAAACTCTGTATGGGAGAGCTGGTCAAGCTCTTCCTCAGTTTTTGAATGATCTGATAGCATGTCTCAGACCACAGGAGGGGTTTCCCCTTATTTTTCAAAAAATACATAAGTGTTTCTACTGTGGAGAAATTGGGTAAGAACCTTAGATATTACCCTGCTAATCCAAGGAATATCCTCACCCCAGTAACACTCCAAGGTGGCTTCCAAGCATGTACTGCCTCGATCTTCACAGGATCTACTGCAACTCTTGGCTTTGAGATGACGTGTCCCAAGAATTGGACCTTCTATATCTAGAACTCACACATTCAGAGCTTCCCATATAACCGGTGCTCCTAGAGTATGTCCAAAACAATCCTCCAGTGTACATCATTCCCTTCCTTGGATGCTAAGTACACCAAGATATCATCAAGGAAGACCACTACAAACTGGTCTAAGAATGTCTGGAAGATCCTGTTCATTAGACCCATGAACACTGCAGGGGAGTACGTCACAATGAATGAATTCACTTGGTATTCGTAATGACTATACCGATATCAGAAGGCTATCTTTTGGATATCCTCATCCCATACATGATGCTTATGATATCACGATCTATTTTCTACATTTATGATCTACTTCACTCATTTCAAATGGTAAAACAAATATTTAATCCTCAGCAGAGGATACATTTTCATCATGGTCACCAAGTTTATGCACCATAAGACCACACATAGCCTCAAATATCCTTCTTCCATGTTGGAAAACAACACCGGGGATGCCCATTTTGAAACACATGGCCTTACGAATCACCTCATTTGTAAGTCATCCAATTGTACACTCAACTCTCGGAGCTCCACAAGGGCCATCTGATATACAGGGGTTGATATTAGTGTTGATCTTTGGTACAAGTCAATGCAGAAGTATGCCTCTCCACGAAGTGGTTGTCTAGGTAAATATTCTAGAAATACATCCGCATACTTGTTCACCACCACTGGGATCTATGGACTCACCTCATCCGCCATTTGGAATGACATGTAAGCTAGCTGATATGTAATCGAATGCACCCTCCTCAGCACAAGTCCATCTAGTGTTTCTGTATTTTCTTTCCCACCAACAAAGGAAAATTGGCATCAATCTCTATGTTTATATCGCACAGTACATCTCAAGTAGATAATCTGTGCGTGAACTACTGATAGTCAGTCCATTAATAGAATTACGTCATAGGGAATCAATTCCTCTACGAGAAGATCCCATCTGAAATTCACTCTTCTAAGAGTATGATCTCACTATTGGCCCTAGTGTGTGATAGATGAATCTCCTCTCGTAGGAGTATAAAAATGAAAAAGAGAAGCTAAAATTTCAGTTGGAATCATAGAGTCCTGAACTAAGTCTATGACAAGGAATGAATGGCTAGCACATATGTAAATAATCATTGATGCTATAGTAGAGAAGATATAGATCATACCTCGTATCATATCAGGGACCATACGATTGTGACCCCTTATGCATGTAGCTTGGATTTTCCCCATCGACATGCTCCCTGAGCTCATGGTGGACCCCACGGGGATTTGGTGGTAGTACCTGGTGTCCCTTACCACCTCCTACTTCACATATTTCCCCCCTTCCTCATCTACCTCCTGGTTGATGCTCATTATCCTACCACAACTGCTACCTCAGTAGCCCCTACACGATTTTCCAATCGTCTGGTTGAGAAGTTAGATATTCACAAGCTCTGTGGCCCAACCACCAACATGAAAAACAAATTCTACCTTGTTGGTGGATCACTCATCCTCTCGAGTCTCACACCTCTATCATTGTATCCCCATGACGCCCTTCAAATGGTCTAGCCCGTATGGCCTTCTGCGTCATTTGTAAACTATGAGTAGTAGGTGACTCTGCAACCTATCATCTCGTAGGGACTCTCAGTATCGGTTCTTGCCCTATAAGTAATATCTCTATCATTAAATCTCAGTATAGCACTATATCCTATTTCAGGATGCTGAGAAAAAATTTGGAAGCTCTGATCTCTTATTGGAGACCCTGGTCAATGGTCTGGGCCCTGCTGTAAGGGTCTCATACCATGTCGTTGGATTATTGAGAGAGATTAGTAAATCTCACTGAGTATAGAGCTGCAATATGGCTTACCTACTACAGATGTAGTAACTCGTGAATATGCACAGAGTGTAGTGTTGATGGAATGAACTCTTCCCTGAAAAGGCTCTCAATGTCCATATAGGTGAGGCAAGTCTCCTCAGGTACCTTGAGCGTCGAGCTCCACCATCGTCCTACTGAGCCCTGAAGAAGTCTAGCAGCCATGTTATACATCTTCTTAGATGATTTATCTACGATGATAAAGACCTCCAAAACACCTCAAGATAGTCCTCTGCTTCACGGGGGTCTGTTTTTCCTCGAAACATCAGAGCCTTCAGTCTCGGGAACTCATGCAATACGCTCAGCCGGTGTGCATGATCTACCGGTAGCATTTACTGCTGAATGGGTACCGATGCTACTGCTACACCACCCAATGGTGGCATCACTCTGAGTGGTCCATGTACCAATGCCTCGTTTCTTGGTGGGCCATTGTCATAATCTCTGACAAGTAACCTAGATGGTTGTCTTCCTGGAGGCATCCTGTAAAAATAGATGTGCCATGGTAATTATGTTATACCTGGTGAGATGACTCAAGAATGATCAAGAAAACATCTCAAAGCACTATAAACTGGTTTTTTAATGTATCGAGATGGAAAACAGAACTCAGGGTCCTGGTGTATGGATATGTCGGCCACCACACCAACACTTGACTCCCTATACTGAAAACTAAACACATGACTCGTTAAAAAATTTCCACATTAATATTATACTCTTAGTAATTCTGGTATAACCGACCACACTTTTATACCACTATGTTACGACCAATACCACGGGGCCCAAACATGACTACCCCATGTCTTCCTTTAATAGCATAGGCATTGGTGACTAGCACCTGAAGGATTTTCCCAAATAGGGAAGGGATTACCATAAAGATCATCACACCCACAAAAAGGGAAACTAGAGTAAACAACCAAAAAAAGTAATGTATTACCACAAGAGAAAAGTACAACTATAAAGTAAAATTGTAAACCGAAAATAGTGGGCCAGAATACATGCCCTAGAAACTGAAATGAAAGTAACCAGCTATCGCATCAGCCCGGCAGCTATACTAGGTGGGTTGTAGATGTATGTTTGATGTTGAATAAGAGGATTTTGACTGCTCCCATCACACCAAACTCTACAATGTCATGAACCTTCAAAGTCTGCCTCAAAAAAAAACCAGTAGTATGAACTAGAAACACACGTGTGGGAAGAGCCTGTGCAGGGTTGAGTATATCAACATAGTAGGGGACACTAAGACCCCTCAAGGTCTCTCACTAATTCAAAAATAAAAACATAACAAAAAATACCTCAAAGGTAATATCACAGGAATGATCTAAATGACGAAGCACAATGAAAATGATAAATCTAAATCTAACGGTATAACTTCAAGTTTACTGGTATATGGATGAATTTTCGTAAAGAAAGATAATCTTATCTGTAGTAACTCTACTACTGAAATTTATGGGTCACTGTATGCTGACCCGTTTTGGTCAGATGATGTTGACCCGTATTGGTCGCTGGTGGTGACCCATATTGGTTGCTAGATGTTTTCCCATATTGGTTACTAGTACTGACCCATATTGGTCACTGGTGCTATCCCATATTGGTCACTAGTACATCGTTAGTGATGATTAGTCATACAACTAGATCATCCCTCTCTGTAGTTTCTGATGGTGGCCCGTATTGGGTTCTCTTCTTCATCATGTCAAAACCAACCACTGGAATCCTGCAAAAAGCTTTCATAATCTCTAGAATACTCATCTCCTCATGCCATCAGTCATATATCAACTAATAAGAAGTCCCGCAAAAATCATACCCAAGGGACCGACCAACTATAAGAGTCCAAATGTGATAGACGAAACATCGATCAGACGCTCCATCTGTGATATATGAGAACTTTTGTAAAAAGGACCGTATTAGATTCATGACTGATATAACCTAGGTCGCATGTCAATCTCCGTCAAAAATCACATAGATTATCTCCATAGAATAAATTTATCACAAGGGTACTTATGCCATAGATTAAGTGAAGATTGAAAGACCGACCTGTTAGATAAACTCCTTTCTGTGAAACGGGGGTGATCGCACCTTGGTCTAGCCTGGCTCACTTAGGGACATAGGAATATTCTAAAGGGACCTCTTACCAAAAAGCTTCCCAACACCTCTTATGGTGTGTAAAACAGACACACAGATTGTCAATTATGAGTGTTTCATTATTCGGGGGTAGGATTGGTCTCGGCCTGGTCTGACTCTGTCATGCCATCCCAATGTAACAGTTCCCGTGCTCTACCTACCCCCACCCAGGTCCAATCCGTTATGTGTCAGTACAATTAACATTCTTAAGCCCATTGGGGGTGGCCCAGCTGGTTCACAGTCTCATGTTGTGGTTGTCCCTGCCCGCCATGTGGGGCTCGACCAACCCGTGCTGGCCCACTGGGCCGCCGGTCGAACCTGATCTACATGATGGAGGGCCATATCCAGCTATCCCATTAGACATGGGACCATTTCATCTGTCCGTTGGGGAACTTCCCCACAACGTTCAATGGTCTGCCAGGTTGTCGATTGGTCTCCAGCAGATGCAGGACGGCGCCGCCCCCTACTGCCGCCGCTAGCACCTGCAGGCACCACACTTCTCACATGCAGTTCACATAGGCCGGTCTTCTCTAGACATCGCATTGTGTGAAAGCACAACACCTTCCCACAACCTGTATCCAGTTTCCATGGGACTCATTTGGTCACCATCGGCCGTCTCCAACGTGTTGACCATGTGGTTTTTTCCTCGGGCCACCTGACCTACTCCAGCGGTTTGTTCTTGGTGTCGTCCATGCCTACGATCCTCTCAAGTCCCCACTGCCACCACGTGACCCCTATCACTTCCTTGTTGTCACATTGGATGTATGCACACATGAAGCACAAGAACAAAAAAATATGAAGAGGGTCCGGGCATTTTTCATATTGGCTCGCACCATCCAAGTTTGGGTTTTAATAAGGGGTGTTATCAACAAACAAATAATTTAGAAATAACTCACAACTTATAACAGCACATCATTCTTCCATGTTTAATGAACAATCTGCAGGTCAACCCATTGGGGTGTTGATCTATGTTCTTCGTATAAATCAAGAATGATAATGGAGGAATTTTGAAATATCAAATATAAAAACCACTACATAGATGAGGCTTCTATTAATGATGATCGACTAAAAATACTTCGTCATTGTTGTCGAATCGGGATTCGGTGGCGCTTTTCACCGCTCGATGAATCAGTTCTCATCCTCCATGTGGATGTTTTCGCAAGACTTTGCCGGAGCTTCCTTGCTTGATGAAGTCGTCCTAAAACCCCACCTAGAGATCTATTTAAAAAGAATGGGGAAAGGTGAGTAACATATTGAGGAATTAATATGGTTCATTAAATGAATTAATGAACCTCCTTTAATTCATAACGGTGGAGTTACATAGTTGATGAGTGAATCCCTAAGATGGCATGACATGTTACTGGTCCCGCCACCAGTACTCATCCATCGGAGAAAATGAATCTAAAAGAACAATTACATTTTATATTATTATTCATTCAAAAGTTGAAAAATTATCTCTTTCTCATGACCTACAACGGTTGAAGTGAATCTTCACTTAAGTGAATCCAAGTCTTGCAGATTCCATGGTTCCTTCATATTTTTAATCTCATCATCAGTTCATAATATTGAAAACAAATTCCTTGTGTTTAATGAACATACCTAAGAATATCATAAATTAATTCTAGGCACACCAGGCCTCGGAATAATGCGCCATCAATTTTCACAGACTTGTAAAAATCCTAAATAATTTAAAAAATAGATACATTGAATTTTTAGGACATTACATTGTAGAATCTATATAGTGGGTTATGATTATGTGATGGTTGGTTCTGTTACATCCCTCTATTGAATTCAGTAATGTGATATCAATATAGAATTAAATAGTGATGGTAATAATCATATAAAATATTTTATGTATCATTGATCACATTTTTATTAATTACTATGATTTCTTTCTAATAAAGATAAAATTATTTTCATATACATGACTGTTAATATATTTGTACATATGTTTATGTTTGAGTATGATTGATTTATAAATTTTCCCATGTTACTATATATCACGATGATTGTGATATATTTCTTCACATTATTAGTACTTCCTATTGTAATTATGCCACATGTCTATGTCAGGAATCTTGATTGATCATTAAAATTTTTAAACCCATATTAATCATGGTTCAGGATATGGCATGATTTTTGTGCATATGATCGAGCATTATTTATTCTGAATAATTTATATTTGTAGAAAGTAAATTTTTGTTAGATGATAACGTTATAATTATTTTATGCTCAAAAATTGTCATTGATAGTTATCTTCCATGTTTTACATTACTGAGCATATGAGATCGACATTCATACGATTTTATTTTCCTCATTTTGGATGAATATTTTAATGTATGTTATTTATAAGAGGGGTCATATATGTGAACAAAATAGTGGGACACTATTTATGTTTTTTGAACTAATTTTTAATGTATCCATGATTCCATGTAAAATATTCCAAAAATGATTTTATGAAAACATTATATTGAGTAATAATGAATTTTAATCTCAAATGATGAACATTTATTAATGTGTATCTTATGTAATAATATATTGTAATTCCATATATCTAAAAATAATAAAAATTAAATAAATGATTGTGCAACAAATTTTGAATCCTAAATTATGATATATCATGATGAAAATATATTAAATTACGTATACAATATTCATAATAGATTTTCTTCACAATCACAGCTGTACTGCCATTCAACCCAACACCTGACTCGATCTGTGGCCTAGACTAAAGGGCTTTCCCAATCCCCACAGGATGGAAACTAGTTCCTAGGTATCAAAAATATTATTTGGTAACTACATCATCCATATATATAAACATGAAAAAACACCTTAAATTAACATCACAAGAACTGATAAACATAACCAACCACGTTATACTGATTTTACAATTCAAGGATTAAAAAATAACCTCAAACCAAAATTACAACAATTCTTTTGAAACAAAAAAATATCCCAAAACGTCCACAAAACATGATGGAATGCACACTCAATCTACAACCACCAGCACAATCAGGAAGTGGACCAGTAGCAACCAAATCAACCATCACCACTATGACATATCGTTCATTTACCTTGGACATACCAAAAAATGTCTTCATATACCTAATAGAGTATGAAATGTGTGATCCAAATCCTAATGAAATTCTGTACAAAAAATTGATTCCTTGAAATGGAAATATTAGGAAAATAAACATTCACATTTACATAAATTAGTTAAAAAATTTCTATGAAAATAATTTCAAGAAAACTATCATAATAAACACTTTTTTAAAATAAAAAATTTACATGTAAACATGGAATAAAAATATACACAATGTTTATTGGATGTAGGTTGAGGGAAGCACATTACATAACCATTATGTCATGGGACATCACCAGGAGAAAATTCATAATGGTGGTTAGCAAGATTGGGACACTATGAACAACATACCGCAGTGATATAAATCTACCAACTCAACTACCAATAGTGTTCCCTTTCATGATCTATCAAAAGAGATCTCATCCTAAAGAACAAGATATCTCCATTACATAATCTAATACCAACATTGTTACCATGCACGAGAGAAAAAAGGGGATTTCATCCAAATATTCTAGATGTCTCTGAACATATCACATGTTTAGTTAGTGTTTTTATAGATAATCATGAAAGATGAATCTAGGACCAAGCCACTACTGAATCAACTAGGATACTATTTCTAGATTTCCCAACCTGATAATTAAGATTCCTATTATTCTAAAATTACATTACACATATCACAAAAAGTGTCATATTAAAATACAAATTCATAGAATCATAATCACAAAATAAAAGTACAAAATTAAAATTTCCACAATCATCCACTGATAAAAAACCACAAGGAGACCTTCCTTTTCCATAAAAACCAACTTTCCATTTCATATGCACACCATACCCATTTTGAAATACATTTCACACCACATGAAAAATTTATTAAACCCATTTGTTATTGCAATAAAAAAGAATACATCTAAAACTTAACTATTTACCTAAGAAAATCCCCTTTCAAATTTTTACTCACACCAAAACCATTACATAACATACTTCCCATAACATTCACAATTCTAGGAAACATTAAAGGTGTACAAAAAATAATCCAACATGAAACAAAATCAATTTCTATATAAAATTCACCATTTAACATATTTTCATCATTAAATCTATTTGAAAACGCATTTTTCACCTTCCACACAAGGTGTAACACAAATTTATAAAACAACACAACAAATAATAGTAGGAACATAGCCCAATTTTCTTTTGAAAACATATTTTAATATCATATTCATCACATAAACTTTCTAAAACATATTTCACAGAACAAAAAAATAATTCATAAAACACATTCCATCAATATGAAAAAGAATGAAAAACTCATTTCATAAATAAAATTCATGGAACCACATACCATACAATTTTGAACATATGGAATCCAATGAAAACCAACAACCACACGACAAGAAAACTCTATAAATAAATAATAGAGAAATAAACATTAATATTTAACCCCACATCACAAGATCAAGACCTATTAAATTCAATAATCACATTGGAAAATAATAACTCAATAATGAGGGAATATGAAACCATGAAAGAGGGAGAGATCAAGGGGAAATGACACAGGTTAAATTTTTTTTGAATAACAGGGGTAAAAATATCCAATGGTTGAGGATCAAGAGGTCCAAAAAAGCATAGAAGAAGATCTCATGGATGAAAATCCTGAATGTTGAATATGGGAGGTAAATTATTGTTTAAATATATGTGGGAAAAATGGTAATTTAAAACTTTTTAATGACCTAGATAAATCACATGGTTTTCCCACATTGTAGTCAAAAGAATGCAAAAATCAAGAATCCCTCACCATCTAAGAGGAACAAGCCACATTATATTCCCACATGGTTTTCTAAACAATAAACCAACAAGTTAACACTATCAAAAATTGAACATGGTCGCACACATATCGTAGTGAGGATGTGTGGTTTCCCCTAACTGAGCTCCAACATGTTCTACCTACTATTGATCCCTAAATAATCATTTCTAAAAAAAATCTCAAGGGGAGACCCATGGATAAATATCAGACTGAAAATAAATAACAAATTACCTTAAAATAAACTCACAAATGTTAAAAATATACCCTCTATGAAAAATTAATGTCCTAAGAATGACAATCCAAATATATATCAGAAAAAATATATGATACACTTCCTCAACATAATAATTCTACCCCCATGTCTCATAAAAATAATTTCTCTGATGCTGATGAAATCCAACCAATAGAATGGGATTTCCATTATACGAATTTTCTTTTAAATACACAATCTATAGTGGCCTCTCAAATACGGTAAAATCATTCTACAATTCAAACTCTTCTCAATTCAACACTTGAGAAATTTGTGGCTTGTGCCATTTCATCTGTTATAAATTTTACACATCAAGAATTAACATCAATCAAGAATGAAAATATAACATTTATTCCACCTTAAAAAATGTTCCGTAATTACAAAAGGATTGACATGCCACATATTTATTTTCACTTGAATTCTATAACGATAATGACCCAGCAGATGTTCAACTTTTAGAAACACCAAGTAACCCATAGTATACTCCAAACATCAGGCCCTATGATTTGAAAAATACTAGTGATGGCTTCATGATGTAAAAAAATACTACAAAATCAACTTAAATATATCCGGAATTTCTTGCACAAGGATTGATTTCAACTAAGAGGTATCACCAGTAACAAATGGGTCTTTGTGACAGCACATACACCCCACCTTAACATGGTAATCAGGTCCTGGCCCGATAGGTTCCACCAGTTCCCTCGAAGACACATGGTTCCCACCACGGGGCCCACTCATGTGACCAAATGGGTCATCTTACAAATGACAGCCCCTAGAGGCCACCCATCCTAATCACTAATTCAGGCCAAGAATGCATAACTATGGAGTTCTAATCAGACATGGTTTCGAAAATGAAGGAGAAACAAATTGACATGAGTCATATCATTTATTAATTTAAACCTTTATCATTCGGGGGGGCTACAATCAACCCCCCCCCCCCCCCCCCCCCCCGCCTTTAATGCACATCATCTTAATTTTTATCCCTATAACTCAACCTAGGAAGGCAATGCATGTAAGGTTGGGTTCGTCCTTTAGACCAAATGCAACAATTTTTTGTCATAGTGACAGCACAACCACCACAACATATCATGGCGGTTGGGTCATGGCCCACCCAGATCCACCAATAACCCCACAAACATGTGGTCCCCATCACGAGGCCCACCCATGTGCTAGAACAAGTATTCTGACTAATGATAGTCTCCATAGGTCAATACATAACATTCTAGTGTGCTTTGTCCTTAATCACACACACCCTGGGAAACTTCCCAGAAGGTCAGTCATCCTAATCACTACTCCAGGCCAAACACACATAACAATGGAGTTCTAATCTGATAGGCTTCAGAAATAGACGGTTCAACATGTTGACTTCAGTCATATCATTTTGTAATTTAACCCTTTATCATTCCGGGGTGTTACAAAACCCACCACTTCCCAAAAAATAACTGACCAGTATGTCCATCCATATTGTTCGTCCAATATGATCCATCCCAATCAATGATTGGTATCAATTTTTATTTATAAATTTATCTAGACACATGTGGTTATACCAGGATCCCCAAAAATCCATCACACATGCCCACATCATGTCTTCCAATATTTAAATTTCCCTCTTTAAAATATGATCCATTTAAGGATGGTATGTCGTGATAAAATAGAACTATGACCCCATCACCGACTTAATTCCATACCAAAAACTCAAGGTAAAATGGATTTCCAACCAGATATAATTTCTAACCCCACACAACAATGAATCAAAACCTCATGTTTATACAAGTGACCCAACTCATCCTCCTTGGCAACATCCCTAATTGGATGAAATTTGCGGATTTAGTCATTTAATCAGTCACTACCCTAAAATAATTACTTCTCTTAGATGTATGTGGTAAACCCACAATAAAATCCGTGGAAATATAATCTCATATCTATGTAGGAATAGGTAGTGGATAGAGAAATCAAGTCAGCCATTGATGATATGATTAAATCTTATGGCATGTGTAAGATTGCTACAATAATTAAACAGTGTAGCACCTAAAATTGGCCACCATATCATTTGACACACATCATAGTATATCCTGGTAGCATCAAGGTGAATGGACCCCTGAGATCAGTGGCTATCATGAATTAGCACTATCCAAAATTACAACGGCACCACAAAGTAGCCTCTAAAGCATAGGTCTACCCGGGAGTAAACATACATCCCCAAAAAACCTCCCAACCATTAGAAAAGTTCATAAAACACTAGAATAAACTATCCTTAGTATTTTTCTAGAGAATCAATTCCACATGTTAAGGTGTTGGCTTTACAATTTCCAAGAACACACCTCCCCTATGATCCTTGGTCTCGGTATACATCTGGGCTGAAAGACCAATAAATGGTCACTCATGCCATGACATTTTTTAATATACCACCAGAACATTTCGTCTCATGGAATTTTTAACCAAATTTCTTTTACATGGGTTATTGACTATATCAAAATCAAAACCCTAAATATTTTCAACCAAAAAATGCATCCACTATTTGATATCTTTATGATGGAATATTTTGGCTAAACTCATAATATGATAATAAACCACAAAATTCTACCCAAATAGATAATGACTCATTGTCTTCAAGGCATGTATCATATATGCTAGATCATTTTCATTTTTGGGTAATTATTTTCATGTGTTTGGAACTAGAAGGAACTAGATGCCCCCACATGGTCATATTGCATTATCACACACCCACCACCAATACCTGAAACATTATAATAGTGAACATATATATATCTAGATTCAAATAAAGAAATTACAGGGTTTGTAGTTAACCATTTCAAAAGCTCCCCAAAGTATTAATAACACAATAAAGTCTATTCAATATTTACCCCTTTTAGTTTGGTGTAGTCATGGAAGAATCAAGTTGAGAAAAATCTCAAATACATAGTTTGTAATACATTCCCATTCCAAACAATATTTTTATTTCAAACATATTCTTCAAATTTTCCCTTGAAATCACTTCACTTATCTTCAAATGGTCTAATAAAACAACTTGTTCTAAGATTACATAGCCCTGAAATGATAACTCTTTAATATAGAAGGTATACTTATAAATCATAGAATAGATACGATAATCATATAGGGTTCTTACAACAATTTTCTAATGCACGTCATGCACCTCATCGATCCTGTAATTGACTAGCTTTTCATCCCTGAATACCATGATAATGTAATCGAGATTCTGATAGAACACCATGTTCAAGAGTAACATAAAGACTGCTAGAGAATTTATTAACAAAAAACGCGTAACCAAATAATAAAAATTTCCATAACTACTTCAAGAGGATATTTTGCGAACATATGCCTCTCCAAATTAGACTTTATGATTCGCTGAAAAAATTTAAATCTTGGAAAACCACATTTACCCATTATGTTATTTGAAAAGAGATTAAATATTGGGAAAAGGGTAATTTTTATTAATCGTTACCATGTTTAACTTCTGGTAAACAATTCACAGATAGAGAGATACATCGGTCTTTTTCACAAACAGAATTGTGGATGCCCAAGGTGATATTCTAAGGTTATTTAATCCTATGGATTACTAATAATCAAGATGAAACATTAATTCCATCATCTTAGGGGGGGCATATAGTATGAGGGAATATATATTGATTTTGTTCCTAGTGACAAATTGATATTGAACTCCAAATCCCACTAAATATGAAACCCATAGAAATTCAATGGAAAAACCTCTGGGAAATTATCCACCAAAAAACATAATCCACCTATAAGTGAAAAATCAACATTATCTAATATGATCAATGATATCTAAAAAAGGTTTCCCAATTCTGGATGTGTACATCCTACACATCCTTACCATGGATCCCATTCACCTTCGAAATCCTGGATAGTTCCATCATGAAAAAAAACGTACCCATTACTGATAGAAAAATACATGCTCATAAGAACAATCCATCGAGAACAAACTAAGGATCACATTAAATATGTCCATATCTAAAATAATAAAATCGGATTCTTTCTCAACCCCAAATATGGAATGTGAGAAAGAGAGACACCTGAAAATGTGTATTTGGTTCCACTTTAGTTAAATCCATTGCATTGAGTTGTGCATCGAAGAATGAACCTGAGAAAAACCACTTCAATATAGAAAATACATGAACTGATTCTTCCTAGAATATGATCTTTCACCACCACAGAGACCACTAAACTAAGAGAAAAAATATATTGGATGGTTCTAGATGATCTTAAATTCATATAAAAGACATAGATCATGCACCACACAGTTACGAGTGAAAAACTATGCAAATTCAATACAATTTTTTCATACATATACATCCTTGAAAATGTATGGGGATATATGAACATATACAGAATGTTCACTTCCTTCCCACACTGAAGGCACAAAACTAATCCATAATTGGATGCATTAAATGATGACAACTTGGATGGATGGACCGAATATCCATCTCCCTTCTTCCCCGATTTATTCAGATTCATTTTCATATTAAATGAACTACCACATCCCACTACTGATGCAAAAACTGAGAAATATAAATTTACTCTATGATCAATCACTACAATCATGGAATGATCAAACACCACATAAAATGTCATTATATATAACAAGATTTATAGGGATAAAATCTATGGTTGGAACCACATCACATACATCTATGCCTTCAACTACTCATTGTAAACGATTTAGGGGTCATAATGAACTATCTTAGAAAAGTAGTTTTCATACTCTATTATAGTCTACACCTCATCAATAAGATAAAAAAACTCATGGGACCTAGTGAAATAAAAAATTTCATTATTATTATACTCTTTCATGAAAGGCGCTGAAATCATTAAAATTGTCCACTCGTTCATTCCAGCTTACACCTCTGAGCCCATCCACAGCCAACTGGGACCATTAAATATAAACCATGAACATTTAATCATAAAAATATCTAGAGTTTCATGAAACTTAAACATTATTTCTTTATTCCCAAGACAAACCTCTAATTAGAGAGGTTTTTTGTAACCTTGGAAAGAAGGGGGACTTTTCATGAGGAACATTTGATCCGTTTCCTTTCCAATACCCAATTAAACTTCTATTACCTGAGCAGGTTCAGAGTGTAATACTTGAAATAAATCAAGGACATCATGAATCACTGATTCCACAAATAAATTATTAATTGTTGTGGTATAAATCTCTCGAAACACTTCCCATGATTTCACAAGATGTCTCTTTAGAGGAATCTATCTACAAAATCAATAACCACAAGGAAACCCATTAATACAGCAATTCTGAGAATTTATGTCAATAAAAAAATCTTAAACACTTCCATAAATTAGAAAATAACAAAATTAATTACAATAACAATCCATAGAAACTAATCCACCCCTAAACAATGTCTATATAATGATTTCTGCCTATACATCTCACCCATGGCAGAAGTCAAAATAAATCCCAATATCCCATCATGACTTGAGTCCTGTAATGAGTTCTGTTTTCCATAATCAAATCTCAAAAAATGATTCTCAAACTCTAAAAATTATATTTCAAGTGTGTCATGTCTCTTTACCCAAATAACCTTACCCCAAAAATCTTGACCATCTCTTAAACAATATTTCCATGAACCAAGATGATGTGCTATACTACTGACAACAAACTCAATTTGTGGAATGGGCCAAAGAGAATTACTGATCCCGAAGGACTGGAAACTCGCTCCTGGTTATCACCAATTTTTTTGGGACTAGTTTCACCAATTTATATTAAAATTATTAATCATAATAATAATAACCTTAATAACTGATCTACACAACCAAATGAGATAAAAATATTTTCAAATTCAATTTTTACAACTTTAACCAAAAACCATATGTAATACAATGGAATGGGAACAAAAAAATATCCAAGAAACCTTAATGAAAAATTATTTATTCACCCACAATTAACCACCACAAACATCCTCCAGAAATGGAACACTGGTAACCAAACCCACCATCACCACCACGACACAGCTTTCCATTTATAAGGTCATACATAATAAATTCTCTATACACCCAAAGGTGTATACAGGGTGTTTGTAAATCCGAATAGGATTCTAAATCAAAGAAAATATTACCGGATATAATATTAAAAGACAAATAAACATGAACAATTCCATTCTAATATTTGAAATATTTATAAGAAAACTTTTTATATAAAACATTCTCATGAAACACTTTTTATGAAAAATAAAATTCACAAGTAAGTTATCTGGAAAAAAATTGTACACAAGGTCTACAATATATCTGAAACTAGAACCACATCACATAATAATTCTATGAGAAGATATAACCATGGAAATATATAAAAAGGTAGATAGTATGAGTGGGGCACAATGAACATCATTCCATATTGATAAAAATCATCCAACTCAACTTCCAATAAATGTTCTTGTGCACCAGACACTACAGGGGATCCAATCCCAATTATTTATTGGTCACCAAATCATAATAAAATACTAATATAATTCTCATTAATGTTCCAATATAGGGGATCCCTTTCAAAAATTATAGTGGTTTCTTATGATATCACATGATTAGTAATTTTTAATAATCAATCCATATAGATGAATATAGGCCTAAACAACATCAGATTCAACTACAATACTTGTTCTAGATTTCACACCTAGTTAGTAAGGATTTCCTTTGGGCTCATATTCCATTCAAGAAATCACATAAATCATCACTTTCATATTTACATTCCATGAATCATTTGCAACCATGTAAATTACAACTATTACATTATCACATTTATCTAACAATCATAATCTATATAAAACCCACCATTATCCATAAAAACCCAACTTTCTATTTTAAAAGAACACCAAAACCGTTTTGAAATACAATTCTGACCACATTCACAATTTATGAAACCCATTTTGAAAAAAAAAGCTGATTCAAAATATGAAATAAAAAAATTTCCATGTGTAAATTCACTTTCAAATTCATACTCACTCTAATACCATTACATTATATGATTTAAATGACATTAAAAATTCAGATAACCAATAATGGGGAATAAAAAATAATCCAACATTAAATAAAACCTATTTTTCTATAAAATTACACTTTTTAAGAATTTACACCATTAAAGATATTAAAAAAATTGATGCCTCCACAAAAGGTATAAAACACATTTATGAAACACCACAGAAATGAACACTAGAAACATAATAACGTTTCATTTGAAAACATAGTCTCATCACATTAATATCTTAAAATTGTTCCAAAACCTACTTGTCAACACAAAATTAATTCATAAAACACATTTCAACAACTAATAATTTTTTATAAACAAATCTAATAGTATAAAATCGTGGAACCTCATATCTCACAGTTAGTACATATATGAAATTCATTGTGTAATCACAATTGTCCCTCCTCACATCCATATATAGTAATGATCTAGAAAAAACATCAATATTTCACCCCCCACAACAATATAAAACCCACTTTATGTCAAGAAACCTATTGTAAAATAATAACATAAGAATGGGGGAAGAAAAACCCTTTATAGAGGGAGAAATCATAGGAAATGACTAACTTGGTGATTCAATAAAGATCCTATGTCAAAACCACTCCAAGGGTGAGGCTCAAGAGGTGGATTACATATTCCTATAATCTCCCATGGATACAAATCATAAATGGAGTGGATTAGATAGGAATTAGGTTTAAAATAAAATATGGATCATATGGAATTGCCCACATTATAATGATATTGAAAATATTAACGGTCATCCCAAATTGTTTACCAATGCGTGCACCTAATTTTAGTAACTCACTATCTAGGAGGAATAAGCCGCATGGGTATCCAATGAATTTTCCAACCATATGGTCTCCACTATCCTAAATGGATCACTTTTCCACAAGTTTACTTGGGAGTGGGAACACAAATTTTTTCTAACTATTCACCAACAACGGGCCACCTGATGTCGAGCCCTACACCACAATATTTCACAAAAATCTCAAGGGGAATACCCAATGATAAATAGTAGAATGAAAATAAAAAAATTATTTCCTTGAACTAAAATCACCGATGTGATTGTTTTACATTATTTTGACTAAACCAAATTACCTTACTGGCCATCATGTGTCGATAGATATTGATCATTGTCTATGAGTATAACTACTTTCTATCGAGATAAGGGATTAACGAATCAAATATGATGTGTATTATGAGTCATTACAATTGTAGATAATTAGAATTAAGATATTTTTTATAAGGCCACAGCCTTAAACCTTACTTAATCTTGAGTTATTACAAGATTACACATTGAGGATCTTTTCAGGTTTAGAGTTTTAGAGAATTAGATCATGAAACTTTCATTACATTCCAAATTTAAACAAAGTGGTTACATAAAATACAGTATTCATTCTTCCCATCAATGGAAACATATTTAAAATATAACACGGATTCTTTCTTGACACATCCTTGACACTATCATCACATCATGTACCTTTCCCTTGACCTGTGAAAAACATTTCAAAAACATGGGATGAGCATAAAAAGCTCAGTAAGTGTTATAAAAATATGTAAAATAAAACATGAGTTCATATATACATAAGAATGAAATCATACTTTACCCATAAAACAAAGGCACTTTAACATACCTCATCAAACGATGAATAAATCATAGAAATAATAAGACATAAAGGTAACATGAGGCATTCATGACATTCTTACGTAGGGAGTAACCCTCTAGGTTACGTTTGGAATACCCATCACAGTATATTCCCCAAATCTCTTCGGAGAAACCTTAACGTTTCACTCCTTTGCGTTACCCAATGCATTGGAGAGCTATATCGGGCTCACCCGCCCTTAGTTTATCACGGAACCACCCGTCTTCATAATAATTCCCAATAACCATAACATAATCATATCACATAAAACACGCATAAAGGAAACATAACATTTCAACATTTCAATCACAAGATATCAATACAACACAAAAAACATTGTGAAAACCATTTTCAATACCAGAATAAAAGAAAAGTAAAACATGGTATATATTTTTCTTTTAAAAAGAAGGTATGGATTGTAGAGGAAGCTGAAACTCAAATAACAGTCACGATGGCGGAGAAGTCGTTGTCACCGCATACGTACGGCAAAAACATTCCCTTTTGTCGTTTAGAAAACACTTCGTATAAAAAAAGATTCATTTGGAATAAACGTAAAAGCCAAAGGGGTTTATACACCGTATAAAAGAAAGTTGTGTATAAAATAAAATATTCCTCAATGAAAGGAGATTGAGACGAAGTCCCATACCACCTTGAAGCTTAAAATTTTAAACCATTAATATCCATATAAATAAATCTTTAAACCATTTTGAAAACATGGATATTAATAAGAACAAGTAATTAAAACATTTAAAACGATATTTTTGTTAAAGGGTTTTTACCAAAATTAGAGACACTTGAATACAATAATTGAGGAATAACATTTAATCAGAAGTTTATAATATCATGAGAATAAATGGATTCATGATATAATACTCCAAAGGACAATATATACACCATATAAGAGTGAATTGGTGCTTAACAACAATGAACCCCTAATAGAAATGTCAAACGTGATGAAATCCCTTATAAAGAAGGTATCCTTAAATTAAGGACAAATCAATCTCAAAAATATGTGTGACAAATATAAATACACCCAATATAAGTGGATATTAAGTGCAAAACAATAAAAGGTAATTCACACATATTCAATGGATGACATATTCAATGACTACATGTTGAACCCAAACAAATCGAAATTGGGTTAAAAAGTTTCCTTGACAGCCTAACGACATCACATCAAAATGAGTTGATGAGAGATAAAAAGTGTATCTCATCACTTGGACATAAAATTTACATCAATAAGGATATCTGAGAACATATTCCAACATAACAATATGTAAATTAAAATACCCAACAAAATATGTCTTTTAAAAAAGAGGAGGGTGAAATGTTCCCTTACCGACTTGGGTATCTTTCAAAACATACACCCCATGAAAGAAGGACAATAGATCATTGATGTAAATACTCATAAACAATAGTATATTACACAAAGAGTAGAATAATGGGCAGTACATACACCACTCAATGGAATTTGTGGCAAATGTAGCATAAATCTCACGGGAATAATAGTGAGATGAAAAATCCCTTACAAAAACTCGGCAGCCTAACGACGCCACATAAAACTTCCGAATAAAGATTTATGAGATCAAATAGGGTATCTCATCACATTAAAACAAAATGTAAAGCAAGAGGAATATGAAAGAACATCCCCCATAATAACAAATATGAGCTTAAATGAAGTGACATAAGGTAGAGTACTTAAAAAGAAAGAGAGAGGTTAGATCTATTACGAAAGTTCGGCAGCCTAATGGCGCCACTCAAATCTTCCAAAATGAATTGATGAGATAGAATAGGGTCTCTCATCACATGAACATAAAAATTAAAGTAGGAGTAGTATAAAATAACATCCCAATCATAAGTAAGATGAGCTTAAAAGAAATGACATAAAAGAATGTACTTATAAAGAAAGAGAGTTGTAGGATCCCTTACCTCAGGTCCGACATGACTCGATCTTTCTTTAACGTCCTGAATAATAAACTTGAGTTAATTTCTACATTCTTATGAACCTTCTTAATGTTCATTATTCCTTTTATATCACTTATTTCAATGTTATAAACATTATGTAATCATTTAAGTTAATAATATTTGTTTTGCCGATATTTGGTTCTTAAGTCGAAAGTGGACTCCTTACAATTACATGTTGTTCATGTGGACAAATGTTTATTATCTCCAGAATTGTATTAATGATTTAGATATCATATATGTCATATATTTACAGTACATGCATGCATTTATAACATTACATAATCATTTACAGGTAAGAAATGAAATGCACCGTTCATGGAGACGGTAAGCTGTACGTATGCATGAACGCTACTTTCATTTCTATTTCATATTTTATAGAATGGAATAATAATGATATAAAGGTATATTATAATTCCAATATAATATCATATATAATATCATAGTTCCATCATTTATACATCCCACATATGGTATTTAACGAATCAAATCACTTTGAGGGGGCGGTAGTCCGCACTTCCTTAAATGAAGATATCGCGTTTACCCATAATGGAAACCATAAAGGTATGCCCAAAATTAAAAAACACAGAAGCTTAATTAAAACATAAACATATTATATATCATATATAAAAATAGTGACATCATAATGGCCACCTTTGAAGGTGTTAAATGTGTATTGAACAATCATCGTTTCGGGAGGCAGAATTTCGCCATCCACGGAAACCGTATGTTCTTTAACCATTTGATGTAGTTGTGTGAGAATGTAGCTCGAATAAATCTTATAACAACATCCTAGTATACTTAAGATACTGGTGTTGTTACAAAAGAAGTAAATAAAAAGTGTTTAGGGGGGTTGGAAAAGCAAAATAAAACAAATTAACATGAGATAATGAATTACCTTTAAAAGTGTAACTCCTTTTGATTTGAGCCTAAAGGCTTCCTTTGAAAGGATTATTCCCAAAGGGAATCCTATAGGATGAGTAGAGGGATGTGGAGAGAGTAAATGGGCCGGGTTTGGCCGTGTCAGAGGCTTGAGAAGTGTGTGAAATGAGGTAGAGGTGGGGTCCTTTTATAAGAGGAGGGGAGGGGTACTTTTGGAAAGTAAGAAATATTACTTTATTTGAAAATGTGTTTCTGTTTTAAAAGGTCCCACATTGATATTATTCGTGGATAAGGTGATAAGGGTTCGAAATACACCCATACAATACGTTTTGGACATGTTTAGCTCATAGAGTTTACATTATCTTCTCATTTTATTTAAATCGTCAGATAATGATGTCATCTCTACATCATTATGATGTCATAAATAATTTAATTTATATAATGTCTAAAAATTATAGAAAAATTAATATGATGTAGGAAATCTTTTTATATTTCCAATTACTACTTATAATAAAAATTCTGACTTGTATAACTATACTTAAAAATTGTTTTAGTAAAACATATCATGTTTGTGTCATTTTTACTTTTACATTAAATAAAAAGTTATTTATGTCATTTCCCAACCAAAGTGGCTCCATGGGGTCCCCAAGATGACCCATGGCTTGTCTTGGTCGGCCATTACACATCCAATGAGGTTAGGACATGTGTCAAGTTCATTTAATATTATTAAAACATTATTTTTACCTTAAACTACCCTAATTACCTCTAATCGCAATAAAAAACTTAATAAGTTACTATTCACCAAAAAATTATTTTTATCCCATTGAACCACATTTTACTTCTTAATGAAAACTATGTATGTCGGATTGTCAAAATTCAAAACACAAAGATGGCAAAATTTCATTTAAACGGAAAAATCAGTTTTTATATGTACCTCTTAGTGGTGTCACTATTAATCAAAAATTGATGTCTTTCAGAAAAATCACAAATATTCACCCTAAGCTATATTTGATATTCCGAATTCAAAAATGAAGTCTATTTTAAAAAATTAAAAACATATAAGTCACATTAATTAATTTAATAAATAATTCCCGCTGTCAGAGCAAATAGCGTGTTTTTATGAAACAATAAGTATCAAAAGATTGACACTGGTTTAAGTCTGATTTCAAAGTGAAATTAATTCCAACGACCACTATTGGATTTAATGGTAAAAATATATTCTAATTTCACTTTAAAACCAATTCAAAAGATTATCTAATCATTAAAATAAATTAGATTAAAAAGAGGTTTTGAATTAAAATACAACATTTTACACTATTCATTAAAAAATGAACTTTATCGGAAAGATTTCAAAAATTAACACCAAGTAAATTTTGATGTCCCGATTCTTAATAATAGTTTTATTTGGTCCAAAAGAATGTTTACGAGTGAACAAAACTATATTTAATGATGGTTCGCCATCAAAAGGCGATAAGTGATCCTTTAGTGAAAACTAGGGCATATACGCCTAAAATTGAATTATTTCCGTATTTTAAGCCTCTGTCTTTTATTGGATAAATGTAAAAACATTTAAAAAACATATATAATCATATTTTAGTTATTTCTATCCATTCCCTCCAACACAACGGCTACATGTTAACTACCATTTAAAATAATATTATTTTATTATTAGAGTGCAACGTAAGATTCCCAAGAAACTCGTTGTTGCGTGTTGGGTACGCCATCGAGCATAGAGTCCCCTTTAAAGTCATATTAATATTTTATTCACAAATATGGATAAATATGAAAATGTCATATTCTTTATTTACCTAGGGTGTTATATTTTTTGCACTATGTTGATGTATGGGATACATCCCTACATTAATAATCACATAATGTAATAAGTTCATTACTAATGATTTTTTAAACTATATGTTTTGAATTTATTTAATCATGGTATTAACACGTCTTAAATATATATGATAAGAAAAATGATATTTTATTATTTAATAATATTTGTATTCAAGCGTGTAAATGATTTTCCCTATCATATTGTAATGTTAATGTCATTTTATCATTCAGCTTGTAGAGCTTAGATGTTAATAGAATGTGAGGAAATATTTATGAATTATTTTTCACATTCACAACATCATATATGATGGATATATACTAATTTAAATTTTATACTTTATATAATGGATTATGTTTAGTTTTTTAAAATTAAAACTGTATATTTGAGGAAATATAATATAGTATTCCTGAGGTGTACTTGATAGTGTGATTTTGAGCACTTGTCTCCCTCTCTCTACAGATGGAGTTTCTAGGGAATGTGATAAGATAATAGATTACCTAGATCCAATTATTCATCCTAGATTGATGAAATATTTATCCTAGGATTTTTGGGCCATCAATAGAGTCAAATTTAATTACGATATATCCTATAAGTTGATTATTGATGCATCATTATGAATATGTGGTGCATATTTAAAATCTATAGGTATCAGGAATTAGTTACCTTGAGCATTTATCATTGGAAACAAGTGAAACATGCTTCCATATTCATAAAAAATTATAAATCATTTCAATTTTATGTGTGTGATTATTCCAAAGACTCAGAGATCATCGTTTGGTTACCAAGTTGAAATTATAATGGAGATAATTAAAAAATATCAATCATATCTTCAAATTTCAATTTTATTAGGTTTTGAGGTTTTTGATGTGAACCCTATTCCAACACATTATGCTTCATCTTGAAAACATAGTAAATTAAGAATGAATAATATAAGAAATATGTGTTCATAGAAACTAATCTATCAACGTATAAAATAATAATTAAAATATGGCATTTAAAAAATTTGAGACATAAGTAGTATTTCTTAAATAAATTATTACATTTCTATAATCTAATGATAAATTATAGGCCTGATCATAAAATAATTTATTATTTTAGTCTAATAGTTTGGATAAAAACAAGATATACAATGGATTTCATTAATAGGAGGTCTCTTAATTGATGATTAGTTGATATTATTCTTTGATAATTACCCAAATTATAGCTATACTCTAATGAGAAACTAAAAATTGAGAATACATGAAACTAAAAAATCAAAAAAAATATGGTTAATTCAATTTGAAACAGTCAACAGTATATAGTAGTAATATAGTACTCAGTTTTACTTGAGAATACTATGTTCATTAAAATCCTAAAAAGAAATTGGATTTGAACATGAGAACACTAATAGATTATGTACTAGCATATATAACACAATTATTTATTATTTATCTAACATATAATTTACCATGTTCATCAGTGTAAAATTATTTTTCGTTTGCATAATTTGATTTCTGAAAGTTAGAAGATCAATGATTACATAACACATGACACAAAATCTTGAAGAACAATAATTTCTAGTCAAAATAACAAAATTGTCTCTCCCAATTATCATATCATTATAAGAAGTTGATGAAGATGCCTAATATCCTATCCATAATCATTTTCATATTAATATGTTAACAATATTAAAAGAAAACCTTGAAAATATTTTTCTAGTTTTGCCACTATAATTTTTGTTGAATATCATGACACTATTTATTTATTTAAGATAAAGGAACCCAAAATAGAAATGGTAGTTGTTTATTACCTATTACCTCACAACTATAATAGAAATATGTATTTTATGGACATATATAATTGGATATTATACATGAACACTCACATTTAGAATATCCCCATCATCAATTCCATCTCTAATAATTATGTAATATTGCTTAAATGTTTAGGATTTAGTGTCATTTCTAGGAAAAGATGATGTAAGGATAATTTCTTCTAAATATAACCTATATGAATAATTAATGAAATCTAAATAGTATTCTGTGATTAGTTAAATAAACATCAATTCTTTATGTATACCATATACATGTAAAAGGTGGACATTCTTAAAAATAAAATCTATAACCAAATTTCCTTTTCTGGATGTACATAAGAAATATAAATTAATTAAATAGAGATATTTCATCTATAAAATCATCCTTATATTTAATTCATGTTGTAAAAATATATAAATAAGTCAAATTTCACTATTTATTATAATCATGTTCTCTAAAAAAAGATAATTTCTCCAAAACATATTAATGTGAAAATTTATTCCCATTCTAATTCATGGAATGTGTAGTTAAATTTTTGAATTTGAGTATAGATATATTTATATGAAAATATCGAATGACACGATATGAGAACACCACCATGAGTAGTTAAGAAACACGTATAGTACATATTGAACCCTCCACCTAGTTGATGTAACATAAAAAATTTGAATTATCATTTACCATTTCTTTTTATCTGGGAAATTTACTTCCTAGGTGTTTATGCTTATGTGTGTTATCCCATTATTTTTTAAGTTTATCATCATTGTGTCATTATTTGAAAAATAATGGATAAAATTGTGATAATATCATACAATCCTAATGAAAAACATTATTTTACCCATGTTTGAGGGAAATTTAAAGGACCACACATTATCTAACTTCTTTAAGATCCGCTAATATTTTTTCTGGAGAAATGGATTTCCTATGGGATTGATATCCTGAATCTGGAATGATTATTTCCATAACATTAAATAAATCATATTTTCCTATAATGGTTCAAAAAATTATCAATATATATTACATTCATGTTTATCCTTGGTCTTTGAATAATGTGTGATTCATTCAGAGGGAAAATTATCATAGTGTCTAAAAAAGGATAAAAGATATATTACATTAAACTATAAACATTTTGAATGCAAATTACAAGCCAATACCCCATAACAAATATTCAAAATGGAAATAATAGTTCTAAAGTCCCTATTTTCATAAACTTTTATCCTTAATCAAAGATGAAAATGTCCTAATCATATATTGATTTTGGAAAGACCATTTTTCCTATTTAGGTTATTGAATGGGTTTTCAATTATAGGTAATGGGTAGTGATTCTTGGACACCACATTATTTATCTATTTATATTCTATTATAAGATATAAATTTTTTTCAACCATATTCATAAAATAATAGTGAACCCTAAGAAAAATATTACCATTAAAATTAAATTCCTCAAGCTCTCCTAAATGTGTTATTAATTAGATAAACTCATATAGTAACATTAAATATAGAGGAACTGATATTGGTTTAAATAAAAATAAAATAATACCATATTTACTTTTATATCTCATTTTGGAAGAAATCCTAAATTGTTTTTAGGAAATAAGCTAGGTAAAGAACAGTTACATGGAAAAACGTTATGGTTCATGAAAAAAGCTTTATAATGATTCCATACATTTTATTATATATTAACTCATAATGTAACATCCCAGGTAAATAATAAATAAAACATTTTCATATTTATTCATATTTATTAATTAAATATTAATTTTACCTTAAAGGGATTGCTATGTTCAATAGCGTACCTGATACGCAACAAAGAGTTTCTTTGAAAACTTACATTGCACACTAGTAATAAAATAATATTATTTTAAATGGTAGTTAAAACATAACTTTTGTATTGGAGGGAATGGATAGAAATAACTAAAATATGATTATATATGTTTTTTAAATGTTTTTACATTTATTCAATAAAAGATAAAGGCTTAAAATGCGGAAAGAATTCAATTTTAGGGATTTATACCCAAATTTTCACTAAATGTTCACTTATCAGCTTTTGATGGAGAACCTTAATTAAATATAGTTTTGGTCACTATTATAAATTCTATTGGACCAAATATAACTCTTTTTTAGAATTGGGACATCAAAGTTTACTTTGTGTAAATTTTTGGTATTTTTCTGATAAAGTTCATTTTTTAATGAATAGTGTAAAATGTTGTATTTTAATTCAAAACCTCTTTTTAATCTAATTTATTTATATTAATAGATTATCTTTTGAATTGTTTTTAAAGTTTAATTAGAATATATTTTTACCATGTAATTCAATGATGGTCATTGGGATTAATTTCACTTTGTAATTAGGCATAAACAAGTGCCAAATGTTTTATAAATATTGTTTCTAAAAACCCCAATATTTGTTTTGACAACGAGAATTATTTTTAAATCAATTATTGCAATTTCTGTGTTTGGAATTTGGTAAAATGGATGACATATTTGGAATCATAAGGTCTAAATTATGTAATCAAGACTCTTTTGTTTTTAGACATTATGAATAGCAATGACGATAATTATCATTAATTATCTTGATTAATGAGTAATCGGGTAGTTAAGGATAATAAAATAATATCGTAATAATAAAAAATGACCACAACACGTGTCCTAAGGATACTTGTTGTCTCGTGGCCGACCATGGGATGTCTTTTGCCAAACTTGGTGGCCCCATGGAATCAATTTTGTGAGAAAGTGACTTTTTATCTTTTTATTTTAACGAATGTTAAATGTAACAAATAATGCATCACCTAAGTATAATATTTTTAATTTTGTCTACAAAAATGATCTTTTAGACTATAAATATTCATTGGAAAGATAAAAATATTTCCTACATCAAATTTTTTTTTTAATTTTTAGACATTAAATAAATTAAATTATTTATGACATCATGATGATGCAGTGATTACCACATTAATAAATGATTTAAATAAAATGAAATGATAATGTAATCTCTATGAAATACACATGTCCAAAACCTATTTTATGGTTGTATTTCGAACCATTATCACCTTACCCTCTAATTATATCAATGTGGGACCTTTTCAATCCAAAACTCATTTTAAAATAAAGTAACATTTCTTTACTTTCCAAGAGTGCCCCTCCTCTCCTCTTATAAAAGGCCCCAAACCCTACCTCCTTACCCACACTTCCAAAGCCTTTGGCTCGGCCAAACACTACCCATTTTGTCTCTCCACATCCCTCTCTTTCTCCTTGAAGCCTCACTTTGGGAAGAGGTTTTCCCAAGGAAGACTTTGAGCTCAAATCTAAGAGAGTTACCCGATTTTAAGGTGATGTCTTCACTTGTGTTATTTTGTTTTATTTTTCTTCTCCAACCCCCTAAAATCTTTTTATTCATTTCTTTTGTAACAAATCTAGTATCTTCAAAATACTAGGACTTTTTTATAAGAATAGTTCGAGCTACACTTTCACACATCTACATATAATGGTTAAAGAACATACTCTTTCCGTGGATGGAAAATTTCGGCCTCCCGAAACGATAATTGTTCAACATTATTTTAACACCTTCAAAGGTGGCCATTAAGATGACACTACATTTATATATGATATATAATATGGTTATTTTTTCCTTAAGCATTTTTATTTTTCATTTTGAGAATACCTTTATGTTTTCCATTATTGGTAAACACGATATCTTTATTTAAAGAAGTGCGGACTACCGCACCCTCAAAGTGATGTGATTCGTTAATGCCATATGAGGGACGTGTAAAGGATGGATTTAAAGTTATTATATATGATGTTATACTGGAATTATAATATACCTCTATATAATTATTATTTCTTCTAATTAATGTATGAGATAGAAATGAAAGTAGCGTTCATGCGTACGTACGGCTTACCGTCTCTAGGAACGGTGCATTTCATTTCTTATCCCCAAATGTAATGTACTATTATAAGTACATATTTATACTGGATATATATAATGTATGTTACATATAAATTATGAATATAATTCTGGAATTAAAATATACATACCTCTCATTTAGTTTTAATTCCATTAATATGACAATGAAATGAAAGTAGCGTTCATGCGTACGTACGACTTACCGTCACCATGAACGATGCATTTCATTTCTTACCTGTAAATGATTATGTAATATTATAAATACATGTATATTCTGGATATATATGATATATATGATATCCAAATCATGAATGTCATTCTGGATATAATGAAACTTTGACCACACGAACAACATGTAATTGTAAGAAGTTCACTTTTGACTCAAGTACCAAATATCGACAAACAACCTTTATCAACATAAATTATTTCATAATGTTTATGACATGGAAATAAGTGATATAAAAGGAATAATGAACTTGAAAAAGTTTCTTAAGCAAATAGAAATTAACTCAAGTTTATTTTTCAGGACGTTAAAGAACGATCGAGTCAAGTTGGACCCGAGTTTACGGAACTTCTTAACCCGATTTCCGTTTTTGGGTTAATCTCCTACTTTCAAATTATGTAATGATATTATTATGTCATATATTGTATTTGTACATTCATTATGTTTACTTATAGTGAATACACACAATAGATCTATTTTATTGAAAAAATGATCTTTGTAAGGGACTTCGTCTCAATCTCCTTTCAATGAGGCATATTTCGTTTTATACACAACTTTCTTTTATATGGTGTATAAACCCATTTGAATTTTACTTTTATACAAAAGGAATCTTTTTCTACGAAGCGTTTTACAAAACAAAAAAAGGAATGTTTCTTTTAACGTACGTGGTGACAACGACCTTTTCCGCCGCCGCGAGTATTATTTGGTCATTGGCTTCCTCAACAAGTCGTACTGTTTTTATAATGAAATAAATATCATATACACTTTTTTGTGTTTTGGTATTGAAAATGTTTTTTATAATGGATTTGTTATGTCAATATGTTTATGTGATATATTGTGATCAATGTGTGGAAATGTTTTATTTCCATTATATTTATTTATGATTTTATATTGGTATTCGGACATTTGACGGGTGGTTACGTGATAAACCATATGACATGTGGTGCAGTGAATACCAGGATGGGTGGTTACATTATAACCTCCAATGCATTGGGTATGGAAGTCGACCGTATGGCTATTCCATTATGTATGTATGGGAGTTGGTCGTATGGCAATTCCATTATGTGATGTGTGTTGATGTCAACTGTATGGTTATTCCACATAGGAATGTTTATGTCCCAAGTTACCTTTATATGTTATGTGATCATTTTATGGGTTTTATGTTAATCTTTTGGTTACAAAATGGTAAGTAATGATCTTTTATTCAGTGAAGAGTTTTTACTACTTCATAAAGGAGAAAAGTATTACTTTGATAAAGTATACATGGTTTACTTGTTGTTTTGATAAACTAACAGTTTTCATTCTTTGTGTATCCCTTACTGAGCATTTTATGCTCACCTCAAGATTTCTTGAAATGTTTTTCACAGGACTTAATGTGGAATAGGGTCATGGATGGGATCAAGGGAAAGTCATGCTATATAATACATGGAAAAAGACATGTTTCTTTTGAAGAGTTTTTTTTTCTATGGAATCATAGTAGAAGTGTCTACATTGTAATCTTTTGATATGTAACCGTTATGTCCTAATTTTCTAAAACTCTAAACCTGAAAAGATCCTCAATGTGAATTATTCGTTTAATTCAATATTAAGTAATGTTTAAGACCGGGGCCTTATAGTTGGTATCATAGGTCGGTTTAGACAACTTTAAGAGTTAGAAAATTTTTAAATCATAATATAATTTACGGTATGACTGAAATGATATAGCATTTAAAGATTACCATGTTGCTTCGCCTAAGATATTTCTGTGTTCAGAATGGTTTTCCATAGAGGAAACAAAGAAGCTATATTGGTTTGACATCAGGAGGAAGACAACCTTCCAAATCAGCAACCTAAGATTGTCGGAATCGGAACTGAACAGTTTGTTGCAGTGATGGCATAATTGACTCAGGCTATAAATGGTGGTGGTATCCCTGCACGAGATCTACCAGATAAACCATAGAGGAACATGTTAGTAGTGGAACATTTCATGAGGCAACATCCCCCATCATTCAGAGGATCATCTGACCCCGTGCAAGATGAACGGTGGATTAAAGCACTGTAGAAGATTATTGATGTCATGGGTTGTTTAGAACAACAAAAGGTTAGTCTTGCTATTTACCGTTTTGAAGGTGAAGCTGAGCAGTAGTGGTCGATGGTGAAAAATATCAGGGATAGTGATGAGATTAAGGATCTTCACTGGGACGAATTCAAAGGAGTGTTTCTTGAGAAATATTTTCCTAAGGTGGTTCATCTTTAGGATGGAAAAACAGTTCCTAGAATTGAGGCAAGAGGATGATTCAGTGGCTGCTTATGAAGCAAAGTTCACTCAATTGGAAAGGTATGCTCCAAACTTCATACGAGATCTTCATAGTAAAATAAAACGTTTTTACTCAGGGTTGAACCCAAAGTATCGAAGGGATTTAGCTTCTCGTGAGTTCAAAAGTTATGAAAAACTTGTTCGATGTGTGGAGAAGGTGGAAATGGAGTTTGCTGATGATCAGGTATTCTATGGAAAACAACAGAATAAGAGGTCCAGTTGGTAGGAAAAGGGGAAGAATTCGTCAAGAAAGCAACGAGGTAAGAAAACCAAATATCCATCCTGTGAGAAGTGTGGTAAAATGCATCCTGGAGAATGTTTATCCAAGTCTGGTAAGTGCTTTCAGTGTGGTATGTCTGGTCATATTGCTCGTAACTGTAAAGAAGATGATCAACCACGCAATGAAAAGCCAACGGTAAGATGTTTTATGTGTAATGAAATGGGTCATTATTCAAACGAGTTTCCAACGAAGAACTCAACTGAGGGAAAGAAGCCTGACTACAAGAAGAAAGGGGTGGTGAAATCCTTTGCAAAACTTCAGAATATGTTGGGCCATCGAATGAAGTGGTATCAGGTACACTGTTTGTTTGTTCAGATTATGCCAATGTGTTTTATGATTTAGGGTATATACATTCTTTAATTTCTGAGAAGTTTTCTAGTAAATTGGAAATTCCATCTCAAGATATGAATCCTGAACATATGGTAAAAACACCCGGAGGGAATGTTGAGTCAAAAAATAATTATAAGAACCTTCCAATCCTTGTGTGTGGAAAGAATATACCAGAAAAACTTATTGTTTTTCCTCTAGTAGTGTTTGATGTTATTTTGGGCATGGACTGGCTTTCTGTTTATCATGCTAAGATTTACTGCAGAGCTAAAATGGTTTCTTTTTAGAAAGATTTTCAGTTTGTGTACATGAATGAACCATTGCTTTTGATAACATATCAGGAAGTTGAGAAACTAGTAAAAGATGGAAATGAATGTTACCTTGCACATATTGTTGAAAATAAAGGAACTGTTCAGATTAATGATGTGCCAGTGGTAAATGAATATCTTGATGTTTTTCCTGATGAGTTTTCTAGTATTATTCATGATCAGGAAGTTGAATTTACTGTTGACTTAGTTATTGATTATAAGCCAATTTCAAAACCCCCTTATCGAATGGCTCAAGTTGAACTTTTAGAGTTAAAGAAGCAATTGCAGGAGTTATTAGATAAAGGTTTCATTCGACCTAGCACATCACCATGGGGTGATCTTTTCTTGTTTGGTAAAAATAAAGATGGATCAATGAGACATTTCATTGATTATAGAGCCTTGAATAATATTAATGTTAAGAACAAGTATCCTTTGCCTCATACTGATGATTTTTTTGATCAGCTCCAGGGAGCTCAGTATTTTTCGAAGACTGACTTGAGGTCGGGGTACCATCAGTTGAATGTAAAATAAACAGACGTTTCGAAGACTGCATTCCGTACTAGATATGGCCATTATGAATTTGTAGTTATTCCTTTTGGGTTAACCAATGCACCTGCTATATTCATGGACCTTATGAATAATTTTTTCCATGAGTTCATGGATAAGTTTGTGGTTGTTTTCATCGATGATATTTTGGTGTTTTCTAAAATTAAAGAGGAGCATGAATGTCATTTATGGTTTATCTTGCAAACCTTAAAAGAAAAGAAACCATATGCGAAATTCAGAAAGTGTGAGTTTTGGTTACAAAAAATTTCTTTCCTGGGTCACATTGTTTCAAAAGATGGCATAACTGTTGATCCTGGTAAAACAAAAGTTGTTGGAGAATAGCCAAGACCCACAAATGTAACCGAGATCCATAGTTTTCTTGGTTTGGAAGGTTACTACCGAAGGTTTGTTGAAAATTTTTCACGGTTATCTAGTCCAGTGACTAAGCTAACTCGGAAGGGTGTTGGGTTCATCTGGACAAAATAATGTGATGATGGTTTTGAGGAGTTGAAAATAAGATTTGTGAATGCTCCAGTTTTGGAACTTACTTCCAGGAATGGTGTGTTTGTTATATACAGTGATTATTCATTGACAGGACTTGGATGTGTCCTTATGCAGAATGGTCAGGTAATTTCATATTCTTAACGTCAGTTGAAAACTCATGAGTTAATTTCCCTACACATGATTTGGAATTAACTACTGTTGTGTTTGCTTTAAAAATTTTGAGGCATCATTTTATGGATTAAAGTGTGAAATACATACTAATCACAAAAGATTAAAGTATATATTCCCTCATAATGAATTGAACATAAGATAGAGGAGATGGCTGGAATTAATCAAGGATTATGATTGTACAATTCACTACCATCCGGGAAAAGCAAATAAAGTGGCCGATGCTTTGAGTCGAAAAAGTAATGCTTCATTAACCATTCTACGTTTGGAACGAGATCCTTTGGTTTTTGATTTTATGAATTTGGCATAGAAGTTATTGGTGCAGGAAGTTCTTCTGTTTTGTTTCAGGTATCAATGAGATCATCCCTATCAAAAAGAATCAAGCAAGCACAGATGCAAGACAATGAGTTGCAGAAAAAGGTAGAGCTAGTTCAGAATGGTAAGTTGCCTGAATTCAAAATTGATAATTATTGTGTTTTGAGATTTGGGAAGAGATTTTGTGTGCCTTGTGATTCATAGATTAAGATAGAGTTGTTATGTGATTCTCATAGTTCTCCATTTTTAGTTCATCCTAGCAGCACTAAGATGTACAAAGATCTGTGGGAGTATTACTGGTGGGATGGAATGAAAAGAGATATTGCCGATTTTACTGTGAAGTTTTTTACATGTCAGCAGGTTAATGTAGAGCAGAAGTTACCGAAAGCGATGCTTCAGCCTTTACTAGTGCTAGAGTGGAAATGAGAGAATATATCCATGGACTTCGTTGTGGGATTACCAAGGACATCTTGATGTAATAATGCAATCTGGGTTATTATTGATCGCTTGACTATATCTACTCATTTCCTTGTTATTCGAGATACTTTTTCACTAGATCTACTTTCCCATTTGTATCTTAAAGAGATAGTCAGGTTACATGGAGTTCCTCTCTCCATTGTGTCTGATCGTGATCCCAGGTTTACTTCTAACTTTTGGAAAGGCCTTCAAAAGTCGTTGGGTACTGAATTAAATTTTAGTACAGCTTTTCATCCTCAATCAGATGGGCACTCAGAACGAACAATTCAGACCTTGGAGGATATGCTATGAGCTTGTTCGATGGATTATCAGGGAAGTTGGGACCAACAACATTCTTTGGTTGAGTATTTTTATAATAACAGTTTCCATTCCAGTATACTGATGGAACCATTTGAGGCATTATTTGGGATGTGGTGTCGAACTCCAGCATTTTGGGATGAAGTGGGTGAAAGGAAGCTGATGGGATAAGAATTGGTAGAAGAGATGGTAGAAAAAGATCAGTTGATTCAGAAACACATGAGAATAGCTCAGAGTAGACAGAAAAGTTATGCGCATAACCGGAGGAAGGATTTATCTTTTGAGGTAGGTGATCATGTTTTTCTCAAGGTTTTTCCATGGAAAAGTGTGATGCGATTTGGTAAGAAAGGAAAGTTGTGTCCAAGGTTCATTGGACCATATGAAATTCTAGAGAAAGTTGGATCAGTTGCATAGCGAGTGGCTTTTCCTATGAGATTATCTTAGGTACACATTGTTTTTCATGTTTCGATGTTGAGGAAGTATATGCCAGATCCATCTCATGTTTTGAGTCAAGATGTAGTTCAGCTGGAGGAGAACCTATCTTTTGAAGAACAACCAGTCCAGATTCTTGACCGAAGAGAGCATGTGTTGCGAAATAAAGTAATTCACCAGGTAAACGTTTTGTGGAAAAACCGTATGGTTGAAGAGTCAATGTGGGAATCTGAAAATGCTATGAGGGATAAATACCCCCACTTATTTTGATAAGTGAATAAAATCGCGAGGACGCAATTCCCAAAAGGGGTGATGGATGTAACATCCCAAGTAAATAATGAATAAAAAAATTTCATATTTATTAATATTTATGAATTAAATATTAATTTTACCTTAATGGGGTTTCTATGTTCGATAGCATACCCGATATGCAACAAAGAGTTTCTTTGAAAACTTACGTTGCACACTAGTAATAAAATAATATTATTTTTAATGGTTGTTAACACATAGTTATTGTATTGGCGGTAATGGATAGAAATAACTAAAATATGATTATATATGTTTTTTAAATTTTTTTAAATTTATCAAATAAATGATAAATGCTTAAAATACGGAAAGAATTCAATTTTTGGCATTTATACCCTAATTTTTACTAAAGGCTCACTTATCGCCTTTTGATGGAGAACCTTTATTAAATATAGTTTTGGTCACTCTTATACATTAAATTGGACCAAATATAACTCTTTTTCAGAATCGGGACATCAAAATTTACTTTGTGTAAATTTTTGGTATTTTTCCGATAAAGGTCATTTTTAATGAATAGTGTAAAATGATGTATTTTAATTCAAAACATCTTTTTAATCTAATTTATTTATAAGATTAGATAATCTTTTTAATTGGTTTTAAAGTGTAATTAGAATATATTTTTACCATTTAATTCAATGATGGTCATTGGGATTAATTTCACTTTGGAATTAGGCATAAACAAGTGCCAAACTTTTCATAAATATTGTTTCTAAAAAACCCGCTATTTGTATTGACAACGAGAATTATTTTTAAATAAATTATTGCAACTTATGTTCTTGTAATTTGGTAAAATGGATGAAATATTTGGAATCATAAGGTCCAAATTATGTAATCATGAATCTTTTGTTAATAGACATTATGAATAGTAACGACGGTAACTATCTTTAATTATCTTGATTAATGGGTAATCAGGTAGTTAAGGATAATAAAATAATATCATAATAATAAAAAATGACCACAACATGTGTCCTAAGGCTACTGGTTGTCTCTTTTCCGACCATGGGATGCCTTGTGTCAAACTTGGGGGCCCCATGGAATCACTTTTGTGAGAAAGTGACTTTTTATCTTTTAATTTTTAAAGAATGTTAAATGTAACAAGGAATGTGTCACCTAAGTATAATATTTCTTATTTTGTATACATAAATGATCTTTTGGGCTATTAATATTCATTGGAAAGCTAAAAATATTTCCTACATCATTTTATTTTTTTTAATAATTTTTAGACTTTAAATAAATCAAATTATTTATGACATCATGATGATGCATCGATTACCTCATTAATAAAGGATTTAAATAAAATGAAATGATAATGTAACCTCTAGGACCTACACATGTCCAAAACCTGTTGGATGTGTGGAATTCGAACCCTTATAACCTTACCCTTGAATTATATCAATGTGGGACCTTTTTAATCCGAAAATCATTTTAAAATAAAGTAACATTTCTTTACATTCCAACAGTGCCCCTCCTCTCCTCTTATAAAAGGCCCCCACCCCAACGTTCTTAACCACACTTCCAAAGCCTTTCGCTTGGCCAATCCCTGCCCATTTTGTCTCTCCACATCCCTCTCTTACTCCTTGAAGCCTCACATTGAGCAGAAGTCTTCCCAAGAAGCCTTTGAGCTCAAATCTAAGAGAGTTACCCGATTTTAAGGTGATGTCTTCACTTGTGTTATTTTGTTTTATTTTGCTTCTCCAACCCTCTAAACTCTTTTTATTCATTTCTTTTGTAACAACTATAGTATCTTAAATATAATAGGATTTTTTTATAATAATATTTCAAGCTACACTTACACACATCTACATCTAATGGTTAAAGAACATACTGTTTCTATGGATGGAGAATTTCTGCCTCACGAAACGATGATCGTTCAACATTCTTTTAACACCTTCAAAGGTGGCCATTAAGATGACAATATATTTATATATATGATATATAATATGTTTATGTTTTCCTTAAAATTATTTATTTTTCATTTTGAGCATACCTTTATGGTATCCAATATGGGTAAACGCGATATCTTCATTTAAGGAAGTGCGGACTACCACCCCCATAAAGTGATGTGATTCATTAATGCCATATGTCGGACGTGTAAAGGATGGATTTAAAGTTATTATATATGATGTTATACTAGAATTATAATATTCCTCTATATCATTATTATTTCTTTCCATTAATGTATGATATAGAAATGAAAGTAGCATTAATGCGTACGTACAGCTTACCGTCTCCATGAACGGTGCATTTCATTTATTATCCCCAAATGTAATGTACTATTATAAGTACATATTTATAATGGATATATATAATTTATGTTACATATAAATGATTAATATAATTCTATAATTAAAATATACATACCTCTCATTTAGTTTAAATTCCATTAATATGACAATGAAATGAAAGTAGCGTTCATGCGTACGTACGGCTTACCGTCTCCATGAACTGTGCATTTCATTTCTTACCTCTAAATGATTAAGTAATATTATAAATACATGAATATGCTGGATATATATGATATATATGATATCCAAATCAGGAATTTCATTCTGGATATAATGAACCTTTGACCACACGAACAACATGTAATTTTAAGAAGTTCACTTTTGACTCAAGTAGCAAATATAGACAAATGACCGTTATAAACTTAAATGATTAAATAATGTTTATAACATGGAAATAAGTGATATATAAGGAATAATGAACTTGAAAAATGTTCTTAATCAAATAGAAATTAACTCAAGTTTATTATTCAGGACGTTACAGAACGATCGAGTCAAGTCGGACCCGAGGTAAGGGAACCTCTTTACCCGATTTCCGTTCATTGGGTTAATCACCTACTTTAAAATTATGTCATGATATTATTATCTCATATCTTGTATTTGTACATTCATTATGATTACTTATAGTTAATACACGTAATAGATCTATTTAATTGAAAAAATGATATTTGTAAGGGACTTCATCTCAATCTCCTTTCATTAAGGCATATTTCTTTTTATACAAAACTTTTTTTTATACGGTGTATAAAACCCTTTGACTTTGACATTTATACAAAAGAACTCTTTTTCTACGAAGCGTTTTACAAAACGAAAAAAAAAGAATGTTTCTTTTAACGTACATGGTGACAACGACCTTTTCCGCCGCCGCGAGTATTATTTGGTCATTGGCTTCCTCAACAAGCTGTAATGTTTTTAAAATGAGAAAAATACAATATACTATTTTATGTATTTTGGTATTGAAAATGGTTTTTTATAATGGATTTGTTATTTTAATATATTTATGTGATATATTGTGATCAAATTGTGGAAATTATTTCTTTCCAATATTTTTTTTATGATTTCATATTGGTACTTGGACATTTGACGGGTGGTTACGTGATAAACCATATGATTGGTAGTCCCGTGAATACCAGGACGGGTGGTTACGTTATAACATCCAATGCATTGGGTATGGAAGTCAGCTGTATGGATATTCCATTATTTATGTATGGAAGTTGGCCCTATGGCTATTCCATTAAGTGATGTGTGTGGAAGTCGGCAATATGGTTATTCCACTTAAGTATGTTTATGTCCCAAGTTACCTTTATATGTTATGTGACCATTTTATGGGTTTTATGGTAATATTTTGGTTACAAAAGGGCAAGTAATGATCTTTTATTCAGTGAAGAGTTTTTACTACTTCATAAACGTGAAAAGTATTGCTTTGATAAATTATACATGATTTAATTGTTGTTTTTATAAACTAACAGTTTTTATTCTTTGTGTATCCCTTACTGAGCTTTTTATGCTCACCCCAAGTTTTCTTGAAATGTTTTTCAAATTACTTAATGTGGAATAGGGTCAAGGATGGGATCAAGGGAAAGTCATGCTATATAAAACATGGAACTAGACATGTTTCTTTTTAAGAGTTTTTTTATTCTATGGAAACATAGTATAAGTGTCTACTTTGTAATCTTTTGAGATATAACAGTTATGTCCTAATTCTCTAAAACTCTAAACCTGAAAATATCCTCAATGTGAATTATTCGTTTAATTCAATATTAAGAAATGTTTATGGTCTGGGCCTTATACATAATCACACATAATTTAGATATAATTTTCCATAATTTATCACGCACACTCCATGGTGAGTATACCAATTTCTAGTATAGGATAAAGAAGACACTCTTCCATCATATAAATTTATAAATGATCAATTTTTTTTAAAAATATCCTATTTGAAATATCACAATGAATGATATTATATTAGAAACCATTTTACCCATCTGATTCCAGAAAAAATTAAACTACCAAAGTACAATATGCGATCCTATATGTTTATTATATCCATTTTCCAATATGGAAATAAATAAGAAAAAAACAGACTATGTTTACATATTATGTCCAAGAGTATATTCTAATTTCTCAAAAATAAATGAATGTGAAACACATATTTTAAATAAGGTTCAATCTAAATCATAACATAGAATAGGCTGCCAATAACTTAACAAGGAACTTATCTAGTACCTACTAATTATTTTTCAATTAGAAACACTATACTTAAACACTATATCTAAACTATTGGAGGTACTCCTTTTATAGATATGTTGAAATTAGATTAATGGATAGTGATATAATATCATCGTCCTAAATTTAATCTGTTAAAATATGTTAAATAAACTTTTGAAAAAATTGTAATAGTCAGATTGTTTCATACTTGTATTAGATTTGGTCATATCCCAACACCTTTTAACACATTAATTTCAAAGAATCTATAGATATGATTATAATAAATACAAGATTAAAGTACATTTAAATGATGTTATAACACGGATTAATATGACATGTAAACCCATATACATGAAACCAGATATTAGGATTTTTAAGGTACTCATTAATGTAACACAACTATAATGGAATCCATATAGGGAGCCACCAAATCTAATATATCCTTATCATTTCTTCTAGCCGCTACATAATCTATCACCTATAGTTTGGTTGTGTAATGAGATTTTCAATCTGTATCTTCTCCTAGATCATGATCAATGTGTAGAAAATTAGATTCATACATTATATAAGGTAAATTTACTAGAGAACCTCACTTGAGTATGTAGTAGATTCATTAATCCTATTTCAATATAATGCAACTTTAAATCCTAATAATAGAAAATTTATGGTGAAATATATATTATTTATGTGAATTATGCGATGTATTCCATGATAAAATAAAATATTTAATTTTAACTTTAAAATGATTTGAATTTACCATTATGATCTTTTGGATATAATTACCTGAAAACTGATTTGTAAATTTTATTCCATGTAAAGTCGTTATCTTTTATGGCCACAAGCATAATATCCCAACAAGGGAAATAAATCCCTTAGAACATGATGGAAACCAATTTCACCTATTTTTTCTATGACGTCTATATACTCAAAGATATGTTATGCATATAGACAACCAACACGTAAACCATTTTAGGAGATACATCACCTTTAAAGGTATGAGGATTATGAAATTAAAAATTCTTCATGATATATGAAGTTGTGGTCATTCAACAAGGATCTCATGGACCTATATTTTAGACTATCTAATAAACCATTTGCAAATCCTGGGGATTAACTACACTTTGATCTAGCATTTAATTCTCCAGCACCAATTCCATCATGTAATATTGTGACCATATATAAAAAATAATCTAGAGTAACCTATTTAATTACATAAAATATTCATTCATAATTGGTTTACAAAAAAATGAAAACTACTTTATAAAATTCAGGTAAAACAATTTCAACATTCTCTCATTAAATTTATTTAAACAATACACATTATATTTAATATATTATATATAACTATTTTAAATTGTTTTAATTATCATCTAAATTAGATTAATCAAAAATATTTATAACCTACTCTATAAATATTATTTTTAAATATAATTGAACCCATTTTAATAAATAATTTAAATATAAATTTTAAAAGAAAAAAATATAAAAAAAGATGTATGAAATTTTCATTTTCAAATGAATTAATTAATAATTCATATTAACCTAGCAATCATAAGTAAATATATTTTATGAAATTATTTATTACTGATTATCCAATTAATATGATTCATCCATTGGTTCCAATAGTAAAATAAACAATCAAATAAACGAAACAATTTTATATGGCCTAATAACCAACATTCCCCTACAGATCTACACTCTTCATGATCTATGTGACTTGAGAATATGGTTCAGTTTCATGGATGAAATAGAAATAGACACAAAAAAACCCTTGGAGATTCATTATTCTACTATCATTATGATATGGTGACATATTTATAGGTCCCATCATATGTTTTAACAGACCTATATCCTATATACTCACAAGTCACAAACCAAATTAAATATAGTTTTCACTAATACCATTTTTTATTGGGAACTAACAATCTAAACGGTATAAGACCAGGTCACCAAAACACCTTAGAAACACCTATTAATAATTTAATTATAAAACAAACACCAAGGGTTTCATAAGAATAACGCGGGTGATAGTTTTCAAAATATTAATTTAGAATAAATATATATATTTCAATACATAATTTTGGAATGAATTATATTGATTTAGATTAAACCATTTTCATAATTAGATAGAATTAGAGACCATTAAATAATAAAATATCCATCAATAAATGAAAACATATGTACTTCCATTACAATACAACAATGTTACAATATCAAAATTATTCACCTTTAAAATTTGAAAACTGCACAAAATAAGGTCATATACATAATATGTAAGAAAAATCCCACATACGGAACAAAAAAATATGTATAGAAAGTGATATGTTGATTATTGAGTCGAATAGATATCCATAATTTACCCACCAAGTATTTCTATAAAATAATCACAAAATTTTGAACTCCACATTATCTATATAACATGATCATATTTCTAGGTTCTATATCTTTAATTGGACCATTTATAAAAGAGTCGATATGCACAACATTTGAGATATGTGTATCATGTTAGTGTTATATACCATGTATGTGTTCACCACACCATCTCAACAAGTATAAATTATTCTAATTTTTATCTTTTAGAAATTAAATTATATTGAATTAATTTATAAGAAAATCCAAAAAATATTATCATACATCAAACTAAAATATAAGTTATAATATGAAACTACCATAATTGGGAGAATCTATTCAGGTTTAATTTATTTTATCCTAACCTTGGAATCTAATATGAATAATTTCTTACATTCAATGTGAAAGATCCATACCATGGGAAATTGAATTCTGTATAATAAATTATATGAAACATTAGATCCCTTTAAATAAAAAATGGGGGATGTGTATAATAATATTCGGGCTCTATGATCCAATATGAATCCAATTTACTATTTATTAAAAATAAGTTTACTGGATAATATTTAATATTACTACCATGTAAACATTCAAATATACTCCCCATCCATAAATTAATAATAAAAATTTATGTAAAAATTTCAACATAATCATATAAGTAATTAAATATGTGATTACCCTAATATGTAATTAATCATGATTTGAAATAATAGTTAAAATAATGATGGGTAATAGAAACCTATAACTATTAAACCAACATCACATGAAATCATTTATAAATTTTAAATGAATAAAATTATGAAAAAACCAATCTAGACAACAAAACAAATACGAAGTCAATGATACATATTAATATTTCTACAAAAAAAAATTTGGTAAAATAATTCTTACATATATAGAAATAATTTATGGAATTTTTAATTAATAGAATTTTTTAAAAAACAATTACCTCAGTCACATATCCCTTTGAGACCAACCCTTTCTTAGTTTTAGGGCAAAAGGGTTGCATCTATTAAAATTATTACATATAATTTTTTTAAGGTCTAATAGGTTTTTGTAAAAAGCTATTATAAATTGGAGATTATAGTGTACTAAAAAAATTAATATCTTTTAGAAACTTATGTTAAACATACACATTATCATGAAAATATGGAAACTATATGATTTAATGGATTTATGAAGGCCTATTTTTAATATGAAAAATCTATTGGAGTAACATTGAGATGAATTAAATTAAACATAATAGAGATATAATTGTCAAATAATTTTCCATATATGTATACCATTAATAAATTAGATCCTAAAAAAGGCCTCAATTGAATTTTCTCAAGATGAGGGAAAGGTGAATGAGAGGAAGTATGTGTTGGGATTATTGGTAAATGAGGTCCAAATCATATGATTATATAAAATAAAGGATAATATTTTTTTAATGAAATTAATAAATTGAAATCAATTTTAAAAAAATATTTTTGCCATCTGGGTACCAGTATGGGACACCGAGTACTCAGTAAAGCTGGAAGACTTTCTAAAACCCACAAGAGCCTCTAGGTACCTGATAAAATCTCACATACTATCCAATTAGATCTTGAACCATGATCCCATCCTCATCATTCTTCCCTACACATTTTGATTCAACAAACCCTTTTTAAAATCATATATCCATGAAAATTCATCATAAAAACCAAATATAAATTAGAAAACTAATCCATAATAGAATAGATTTTTATTATTTCCCCACCATCATGGATCATACCATATGAAATAATTACCTAGTATATCAATGAATTTTTTTTGGATATTGATTCATCATTTCAAATTTACAGGCCCATGTAAATTTTTATATCATTATATGAAGAAATAAAATTTAATAGATTATTCAAATTTCCTCAAAACGATTTTATAACTATATTGATTATTCAAATAGGTTAGTCTATAAAGGATTCATCCAATTGAATACAAATTTCATCATATCAAATAACATGTGTATGGTCACATATATACCTATTCACTTGAGAAACCAAAAATATATTAGGTTTTTACATAGTTTTAGAGGGAATTCAAGTTGATAAACAATTTTTGTGACACTTTTAAATATTATATAAGTTCCAATTATACATGGAATTTCATTCCACTTATTATCCACCAAATGATGAAAATATATCATAAAATCCTAAATAAAAGAATATAACCCATTTTTATATTCTAAAGGTTACATATGCCTTAAACATATGATTTTTGGATAATTTTATGTATAACAATTAATATACCAATCGATTTAACATATATAGTCATCTGATGAACAATTTAATCCTTAATCGTGAATGATTTCTGGGATTTTAGTCCAACAATTTGAATAATTAAAAGGCTAAATAAAAACTTCCTCAAAAGAATCCATCTCAATTAAGGTTTTGTCGCTACGCTAATTTGATAATTCCACTAATGATAGGTGATATACCTATAATATATAAAAATATAGAATACATGCATGTCATATATCCACTATAATTTGGATTCGTCAATTAGATTATGAATAGGTTTGATGATGAGAATTAATACTCATCTATTGAGCCCTATGATTGGGTATGTGCCACTGAGACTGGAAGAATCAATGGTATAGTAGTTTTATGAATTTAATTTTTTAATTCAACCTCTAAAACATGTTATGTTAATCGATTCAGCCTACTATATCTATCAATTAACCTCATGTGTTTTGGTAATAATAGAGATAAGAGTGTAATGTAATTATAGTGTCCTATAACAATACATACTACTCTCCATATTGGTAACATCCCACAAATGGATTTTTTTAACATATTTATATTATCAATAAAAGTGGATTAGGAAAAAATTAGGCATACACCATGGTATTAAATCCTTTGATTGATCCAAGTTCTCCCCTATGTAAATCCCAAAATTCTATATCCCTTCATGATACCCCCCAAATGTCTCATTCTCTTACCTATAACTGATAGAATTATTATACATATAACTCTAATATAGATACATCCTCTACAACCTGATACAACTCATATAATTCTCGTACACCCAAAACCAACTTATATATTTAGCTTCCTTCTATCTCGAACTGAAATACATATTTCCTTCTTCAATGATTAATGCAATGTATAGGGCTCTTTGTATCATCCTCCATGATCATGATGAGTCCCACATTCCCATGTACACTTCATGTACTTAAAATTTCCAAAGATTGAGTCACTCAATCCAGCTTAATAATTCTAATCACATTTATTTGATTTGAAAACATAGTGAAACCATTTCTTGATCTTGAATTATTCCATCCTCTAATTAAATATTGTCATATAGTACTTTATTTAAGGTGGTGAACAAAAAATTCATCAAGTTTTATATTATAGTAGGAAGAAAACATGAACATCTAATTTCTAATCTTTTATTTAAACCTTGGAAATTATTAGTTATCACATTAATAATTTTTGTTATAATATTCAATACCATACTTCATGATCAAAATCATTTTATAGGGAATAAGGTTTGGCCATCTCAGTGAATTATGACTTCATGGGTGCATGATTTCAAGAAATACTTTTATTTCTCAACCAATTGTCTTCCTCTCATGAATAGTTTTAGAATCTCAATATTCTATATGTATTCAAATATATTCATCATCATGAACAACAAAATCGGTTCAGTTTTCTCTATTTTTATGTGTATAATGGATATACGAACACATCTACAACCTTATGTACTACAGTCATATAAGGGTAATTGGGGTTTCAATCTCTATAGTTATGTGTATCACACACAACCAATTGTATTGAAAAAATAGTATTCAAAAAACTATAATGATTTTGTTTTTCTCAAATTAGGTCTACTTTACAAGATTAGTTATCCAAGATGAACCTTGAGTTTTATTTTCACATGTTTAATACCCACAATGATTTTCCTTTTCCTCATGCAAGAACAATCATTAATGATTTTCTTCTAGAAACAAATTTTCAAAATTAATAAATTTCTAATGAAAACTAAAGACATTATTGATAGATAGAATGCAATATAATATTAGAATATCAGAATTTTTATTCCTTGAAAAATACATCTCTTATATTCTTTATTGATGTAGATACCCGATTATAATGCTTTGTCAATAGTAATATTAGAATCTCTAAATAGGATGGAAATTATAATATTTCCTTGAATGTGGTTTTACTAATTATATGATGATAATAATGCCTATGTCACCGCATTTAATATAGGATTATCATCATGGTGATAATCTCAAATGAATGTGGAATTAGTCACTTCCTCATTTTATTCATGAATTTTCATAGGCATTATCAGTCTTCGAAAGCTCAATTTTTCATTAAGTGGTTAGTCATTATTCTTTAAATAACCACATGCATGTATAATAAAAATTTCAGGAAAATAATAGAATCATATTTTTGTCAAGATATAGATTATAGATAATTATAATCAATACCATGTCCATGGAAGGATAATAATTCATATCTCTAATAAACCATAGCTATTTATTGGGAAGGAGGCAGAAGACAATGGCATATTCTGATCAAGTAGCTATTTGGGACCGGTTTAGACAAATATGATCTTCCTATAGAATTTATGTGAATATTGAATTGTTTTTATACCACACTATATCACATTTGACATGGTCTTGGTTGAGGAAAGCTATGTAATACATATTTTGTATCCAACCACTTGAGTTTATTGAGATGTTTGACAATGCACCACTTGTACACTAACCACGTTTCATTGATCCACACCACATAATGTTGTATAAAATCCTTATGAGTACCCATGCACACATCATTCATCTCATATTGTCAATCGAAAAATTTCATCTACCTATATTTGAAGGCAATCACCCAAGAAAATCAAGCACTATGTATTTGTAACCATAGACTCCTACCACCTTGGGCTAGTCAGGTAGACTTCCTCCCACACAGTTGAAGGCTATGGTCCCAAAAGTTCCATTGAGTTATTCCATGGATTAAAATATACGTAGAAAAATTTTATGTTTTTACTACAATTCCAAACAACACTCAAGTATAATTCAGGTAAATAAATTTTACGTGTCCTCCATTAAATTCTTCTTCTTCTCCAAACATTGTTCAAAACAAATTTCATTGTTATTGAAACATACAATTGAATATAAGATCAGTTAAAAAATCATGACAATTATATATAGAATTTTCTAATAATGACATTCAATATCATTATACGAACCCCTAAAATTTTATACACATCACCACTTCATCTTCCACCCACCATACACATGTTGACATGTATTGAAAAATTTAAAACACTATTCCAAATATATCCCCCTTTTATTTTTTTCAGTATATGTTCATGTATTTAGAATTCAATAAGTGTTCTCAAAAACATTCTCCCATTTATTACCAATCTAATGCAAATTGTACGTAAAGGATTTTCATATATATTATTTAGAAAATGATCTCCTATCTTAAATGTGTATTTCTACAACCCTTATTAGAGATCTATAATACAAAATGGTACTCATAGAAAATATCCTTTATTTCATAATATATATGTCCACATTGGGTAAACAAGTGTTTAATAAAATAGAGATATAATTATGGATTCATTTGTTATCTAAAAAAAATTCACTTGAAATCAAGCTTAGGAGATCTCAATATGTAATTAAGGGGATTCTAATAATAATATATTTCATTGAAATATAATATCCAACACACTAATAAATAACAAATTACTATGTTCTGGTGAAAAGATATAACACTCGATTATTAGATCAAAAAAACTCCCCGTTTTTTATTATTATCATTTAAATCCGAGTAGGGATAAGGGGGTGATTATCATGACTTATATTTTAATGTTATAAATATATTCCTAAGTTACACATTATTTAGGTAGTGAATATATAAAAAATTAATCTCATCAATTATACCCATAATTTAATTAATCAATGTTAATAAATTCCCTACATGTTTGTAATAATTCATATATATAAATAAATAATAAGAAGGAAAATTCATGTTCATTTGTATAAATATTCTATAAAATTACTACCACTCAACTTAGAACACTATTTTTTGTAAATCTCATCCAGTATCATAGAATCATTATGTACAATTCCATTTTCCTACTCAATAATTATATCCATATTCATTATTTCTTTTATATTTGAAATGTTTTTCACATTCTAATAATTTATTATCAAATTTCTATTGATGTGGCCAAAAACTAAGCATTAATTCATTAAATTCACTATATTCTCATAATATTTTAATAGGTAACAATGATATCTCTAATTAAGACCCTTAACATTAAAAAATATGTAATATATCTTGGTAGTATGTTCATGTATTCTTTGACCGTGTTCCTTTCTACAAGATTTTTCCATAAAATAATTATATGTATTAATTTACATTATGAATTATTATCTATGATTGATTTTTTTAATCTATTCTCTCTATGAATATATTATCTCATACATTCAACATGACATACCTTATATTCCTTACTAATGCTCATAACATATATGTTCTACTAGTAATATAAGGATTTGTTCACATATCGTTCCCATCACAAAAAAAACTAAACATCAATCATCCACCTAGATGTGATTTTTTTTAGAAAATTGTTGTCCATATAAGTTTTATAATTGAACGTTATTTTTCTTAAAGGATACTGAATTTCATGAAAAATAGATTTCACCCATTGATGTTAGAAAGGATATATCCCTACTATCCTTGGTCTTTCTAGGTTTAGATTTATGTTTTCCACTATTAAAATTATTAGACATAGTAAAAAATTCAAAAATCCTCTAATGTTTTATTTTTCACCAATAAATATAAGGCTTATAATTTTTTAAATACTTGAATTTTTATGAAAAAAAGTGCATTCTATATAACTGTAAATCTTGAACCACCAAAAACAACCAATAAATTTGTCTGACAATTTTATTCTAGTGTATTTTTAAGAAATTATTATATATTGTAACTTTTTATTTTTAAGTTGATACACCACTATTTTGGAAATATAATGGGGTCAGATCCTTATACAAATTTTCACATCCACCATAGAGTTTTTTGGGATGATCAATATTTTTCACCATTCATAAAATCCTAATTTCTAGTTTAAAAAATATAACATCACTTGAAAATGAACTAGTTTCTAATTTTGATTATATATTATTTGATAAATTGTTCTTGAAGTAATATTCATGTTTTTTTATGGAAAATTTCATTATCATTATAGATTCTTGACCTTCAATGAAAACAAATGTCACAAAATCAATTTTTCTAGTAATTTGGGATGTTCTGGCTATGGTGATTCCATATTTATTGATCTCTCCTCCAGCACTAAAAACATAATAATGAATGGGTTATTCTCCTCCACAACTATTTATCCATTTCCCCCATTACTCCTTTAACATATTCATTTCTCTTCAATCCTTTTTCATAGTTCTAGAATATCACTTTCAATATACATAACCTCATTTTCATTATCCCTTAATTAAGCATCATTTTCAACCATATCAATTTTATTTAATTTTTGATGTACATGGAAAACATCCAACAAAACTATATAAAAAACAAATTTCTCAAAGTAATAACATCAAAATAATTAATTAATAATATTAATGGATTTCTCCTTTGTTTCCTTATGTCTATATAAGGGATTCATATTTTATAATTATTTTAAAGTAAATCCACTTATTCATAAATTTCTTCTTCTAGTTTGACTTTATAAAAAATAATTCCATATATTACGCCAACTATAATATTTATAACTTCATTTTGAACATTATTCAAATATTAATTGAATTAAAAATGAATTTCACCAAGTGATACATAATTATCTCAGCTAAAGTGGGTTCTATAATAGTAAACATATTCAAGAGAATAAATATAGTGATTTTTTTATACATCAATATTGTATCAATTTATATTCATATTAATAAAAATACCCAAACACTTTCCTTAAGGAAATAATATTTTAGTATCTATAGTGATTAAGAACATAATCATCATACAAAGTGAATGATCTTAAATATGTCTAATAAAGATGTTCCACATTAGAAAATTTTAGAATCCGACCCTTCTAAAACCAATATTCAATATCTGGGGAACAAAAACCAAAAAACGGTTAAACTCATATCCTCAGTTTTGGAAAACAAGGAAGATACAAAATAATAACATAAGATTAGGGTATGTGAGCATGATCATGGAATTTAAAATACATACCCAGAATATAATTAAAATTATCATGATTCATGGAACAAATATTGGCAGTTCATAAGAAATAAATCATTAGGGAATAAAAAAACTTAATTCATGAGAGGATTACATTTGAATAAGACATGAAATTTGTTGCATACAAAAAATAAAAGAAGAATATACACCAACTAGGTTCGAAAACCACTCTCCCCAGTGACCACATTTTATTCATTGTGTAATGATTTCACTCCACAACCCATCATAGTAGTAAATTTTTACTACCATGTACTTTATATAAGAAAAATTACCTTAATGAATTAGGTTCACTCCATTATCCAACCCTACCGTACATAGATGTGTTCATTCCCTACCCCGTTATTATCAATTTATTATGATATAAATCATCACCCAATACATTTTAGGGAGATATAGGTCCTACTCATATCATAAAAAAATAATACATATGTGTTAAAAATATGATAAAAATATAATCATATCATGACCCATGATATAAAATGTGTTTCATAATTATTTCATCATATCATGATCTCTCGAAAAGTGAATGGATTCAAAATAATTTAATTATTTAATCATGGACTAACCCCTAAATATAAATGGTTTTCATTAGAATCATATAATGATATAATATATGGAAGATAAATGGGTTTCATTAAAATCATTTCATCAATACATAAATAATTCAATGAAAAAAACATGAATATTATGATGGGATCATATCCCATGTAAGGTGTATGTAACACCAAATACTGTCATCTATGATGGAAAAGAATTTTGAAATATCATTTAAAAAATTTCATAATGAAAATAATATTTATTTGAAATTTATATCTTAAACTATAAACCATTTTTTAAATAATTTTTTTTCAAATATGACTTCAAAACTTATAATAGAAGACTTAAAAACATCTAAAACTTTTAATGATAATAAAATCATTTATAACTTGGAAAAACTATTAAAATCATAAATAATTTTCAAAATCCATTTATTGGAAAATAATCATTAAAAATCATTTAAAACAATTCTTGAAGAAACTATACAATCCATGTGAAATGAATTTAAAAAAATAATAAAATAATTTTTGGGAAGAAAATTGGGTTTGCATATGAATATATAAATAAATATGATCTTTCAGAAAATAATATTCTCATTTTTTATAATTAAAAATGATTAAAATATGGTACAATAACATTAAAATATAATGAATTAAGACTTTATATGAAAATACATGAGTTTCTTATTATATGGATAATAATATTTCATCATTGAAATAATAATCATGAGAAATCTTAGTAAATGAATATATTGTTTCATAAAAACATACAACATTGTAAACGTTAATATGTATTACCAGCTATAGAATAAAATTCAAAAAAAATCATGAAAATGGATATATTAATTACATAACATTCCATATGGTTAGTATGTAACCCACATTTAATAATATATGTTCATGACATACCTTTTTTCTGATATAATGGAAATTGAGAAAAAATATATCTTCAATTAATTCCCCTTTCAACTGTATACCCCATTAAAGGGAGATCATCATATTTATATTTTAATATGAATTATATTAAGTAGAAGCAATATAAAATACTACCATGGGAATTATATACACCATATAAATGAAAAAATGGTGAATATGGAATGTGTCTCACAGAAGTAAAAGGAGAGACCAAAATATCTTACATTAAGACATGACATATATTATACTCATTCAAACCTCATCAATAATAAATTTAATTTTTAAATATATATTAATAAAACATATTTATATATATAAAATATTATATAATTTTATTATGATGTTTTAAAACCTTTTTATTAATAGTTATATTCTAAAGTAATTTTTCGTGAAAAAACAGCATTGTTTTTCATGTATATTTTAAAATGTTATTTTGAAGTCCACACACATTGATCATGGTTTAATAATATCCAAAATTTAAACCATGATATAAATATTTTATATTATCAATATATACTTATTTAAAATAATCCATAAAATCTATTAAGTGGAAATGAAATTGATCTTTCCTGGAGATGGTAGGTTGCACATACAAATTAATGTAGTTTTAATTTTCTTCATATTGAATGGATATAGAGTAAATTATATATATATATATATTATCAACAAATAATAATTTTTATGTAAAATATATCACATATTTTTATTAAACTCATCCTTAATTCCATCTTGATAAATGGTGAACAAATTATATGGCTTCACGAGGTGGTACTCTACTGAAAACATAAGTTATGTTGTTGAATTCCTCAAAAATGGATAGTATTAATGTATTATGATATAATAATTCTATAATAACAATAAAATATTATAAATCACATGCATATATATATAATAAATAAATCATTCTTAGTAGTCTTGAAAGTGATTAATTAGAAAATTAATGCACATAGATTCGGAGGTGGTAGTACATCGTACAAATGAACGAGGATTTTATCACCCATTTTATGGAAGTGGAGAAGGATTTAGGTCATTAAATTAACATTAAAAGTATCATTATATTTAATAAAAATATTTTAATATATCATCACGAATGAAAAATAATTGAAGGGGTGGGAGGAGAAATAAAAAAAATCTCCTTAATGAATGTGGCCTCTTCTTTGGGTATCCTACATAGGTTTGTACCAAATTCCATTTTACGATGTCTTTATGAAAAATTTAAGGCTTGTAGTATGAGTGTAAGGAAGAGGGAATGTTATTTGGTCTTTTATTGGTTGATCCAAATTCTTATATAGGTTTTAAGATGATAGGGGAGTGAGTGCCCTCTTATAGATGAGGAGTAGTAGTTGTTTTGTTAATACACAAAATTATTCACTATTGAGATATCAATTATACATTAATTTGATCCAAAATTTGTAATTAATAGGTTTTATGTAAAATATAGCCATGAAACACCTCTAACATAGAGTAAAATATATGTCTTGATCATTTTATTCCTTTACATTTATGCTTCATTATTTTTACAATTTTCGTCTTTCTCATTTTTGTAAAAATTATTCCTAACCTAGGCATTTTATATATTATGATTAAAATAAAATTAAAATTACTATATAATTTGTACAATATTTTCCAAAATATTAAATCCAAATAAAAAAGTAATAATTTAATATGTGTTGAATTTTTTTAACACAAGTGCATGTAACGTGAATAAATTCTGTTTTATCTATAAATGTGCTTATATAGTTTTTACTATTTAGACATCAATATAGTAATTATAAACAAATAATAGTTTGATGAATGGAAAGTAGTGGATATTTATTATCATTTAAAAATCCCATGGAATAATATCTTATTTTTATTAATTTTAAAACATTTTATAAAATATAATTTATCATAAAATACAATCATTATCATTATTCACATTGTTTATATAAATTGAAATTAAAAATTTGAAGATAATAATGGGATTAGAATAATTTTTTTCACACTTGTGTAATATGATTTATTGAAATTCAATAATAATTTAATGTAATAATGTATTCATTGTTTTCTATTTGTAAATTTTTATTATTTATTTATTTTATTTATTTCTTATATAAATATTTATATTGTTGGTATTTCTAAAGAATTTAATGTAATAATTTCATCACAAAAATTATTAAAATGAATTTTTATTATAAAAAATAATTAATCATTGAAATTCAATTTATAACTGAACATATGTTGTGGTTCCCTATCTGAATGCTTTTTAAATGTTAAATGCATGAAAGGTTCCATTTTTTTCTTTTTTATTACATATATTATTGTATAGGTAAACCATGTTAAACAATCAAAAATAACTATTAAAATAAATAATAATGTTTAGGGGGTCAACCTATTAACATAAAATGGATTTGTAGAAGTTTTCAGTTCATTGTAACCATTATTTTATTTGTTTAACCCCATGGTAAATAAAATTTCCATCATATTTGAAAAAGTAATTTTTACTATTTTACTATTAATTTAGGAAGACATTAATTGGAAAATATTAGAAATTAATAATAATGTACTTTCCATACTTGAAACCCATTTTTCGGAATTCAATTCACATATTGAAAAAAAAATTAAAAATAAACCCATAGTCATGATCTAAAAAAGTGGGTTTAAATGGAAAATGATTAAATAATAGTTTGATTTTATTACCAATTTGAATATAAACATGATTAAAATTTTATAAATTAGATTAAAAGTTGTAGATCAGAAAAAATAATTCATTAAAAATTTATTAGTTTATATTATTTATGTAAAAAATACATTTTCCTATTAAAAATCAGTATTTTTCTCTGTTCATTAAAAATGAAACAATTAAGAAAAATAAAAAAAATTCACCCTATAATAATTTTAAATATTAAAAATAAAAAATGAATTTTATTTTAACAAATTATTTTTATAATAGAGTGAAAAAATTGTATTAGTAATGTACATAAAAATAATAAATCATTCTTTCATTAAATTTTATTGTAGAAACATATAAAAACCTTTGTAAAAAATAGTACACATTTATCACTATCATTTCATGATAAAAAAATTATAATTAATCTTTAAATATTTTTTTTATTCATATCTATATGTATATCTGATAGTTTATAATGGTCACATTGAAAATATAATATTAATAATATATCATTATTTAGATGAAACTTGATGTCGTGTGTAACAAAATCTAACCAATAATCGTTTCTGCTAGAATAATAATTTGGTGTTTCGTGTAATGTATGATAATAGAGAAATTAAATTAATTGAAAAAAATAATAATTTATTGGGTATCCTCATTGTCCTCTTCCCCATTAGAATGAATTTCACCATCAAAATTTGTCTACGTCCCCAAAAAGGTTACATTTGAAAATTATATCATTGTAACCTATATCACTAAATGGTTAATATATCATCCTCTAATGAAAGTGAATGTGATGTAAAAAAACTTTTTTCAGCAATAACACCTACTAGGTTTTAATATATGAGAACATATATGTAAATTGAAAACATAGACATAGAAGAAAAAACAAACATCCAAATACCGAGGGAGATAAATAGAGATCTTGTCATTGAGAGAATTATTGAGTATAAAGTCACATACAAAAGAGGTATGGAAAGCATCAATATTATAATAATAAAAAATTATAATTTTGAAAAAATTTATAACCGGATCCATTTGTTAATCATGATTAATTTTCACATGATGATATTTAATTTCTTATAATATGAAAATTTTCTTCCATTTGTTTTTCAAGGATTCATAACCTCTTCAACTCATTCAAAATGATATAATTGTGAATTTTTTATTCTAAAATAACTAATAAATAATAAGAACCTCAAATGGACTGATTGTTCGTTCATTCAATATAATTATATCATAAGAACAAAATGGTTTTCACCTATTACCCAATATGGATAAATCATCATATGGTGATGTAATATATTAAAATCTAAATCCTCATGAAAATTTCATCTTACAAAAATTCATTAATGGATAGCCTTATAATTTTTCAAAAATATTAAAATAAAAAACATTTAAAATATGGAAACCAAATTTATCAAATTCCACATAATATTATTCAACCATATATAGAAAAATGGATAATTATTGTTACATACAATACATGTGGATACCTTAATCATATATTCTTTTATAACCTAGTAATGACCCGAATTACCCTTAAAATCTCAATTAATTCATTCATTATTCCTCATTACTTGAATAAATGAATATATTATTGCACGTATTCTATAACTTATGTATCCTTTTACACATAATATTAAATTATTTAAAACAAAAAATAAAAATTAAGGATCATAAATTCTCGTGTATTTCGAGTATTATGTACATAAAATAGAAAACATGAAACCATAATGAAATATATATTATTTTAAATATCTAATGGGAATATAAATTTATTGATCTATAAAATTTTCATATGGTAACAGGGGGAATGAATGATTAAAGGTATGAGATAAATATCATAGTAAGGGGAAAAACATTATAATTAAGCACATCACATGTGTTAGAAGGCATAACATGATGACATAAAATCGAATAAACATATTAAAATAGAACATACATAACATGGGAAGATATAAATATTTTATAATAGTGTTGTTGATGTAACATCCCAAGTAAATAAATAATAATAAATTATAATTTTTATAAATATTTTTGAATTAAATATTAATTTTACATTAAAGGGGATGCTATGTTCGATAGTGTACCCAACACGCAATAGTGGGTTTCTTAGAAATCTTATGTTTCACACAAATAATATATTATTATTATTTTAAATTTTAGTTAATTCCTAGCCATTGTATCAGAATGAATTAATAGAAAAAAATACAATACTATTATACATGTTTGTGATTTTTTTACATTTATCAAATAAAATTTAAAGGTTGAAAATTTGATTGAATCTAAACATAAATACTCCAATATTCATTAAAATGTCGATTTACCGCCTTTTGGGGGAGAACCATCATTAAATCATGTTTTGGTCATTTTTATATGTTCATTTTTAAAGATTAAAATTCTTACTTAGATTCGGGACATTTTAATTTACTTTGGGAAAATTTTGTGTATTTTTTTGATAAAGTACATTTTCTAATGAATAGTTAAAATTAATGTATTTTAATTCAAAATTGCCTTTAAATAAAATTTATTTATATGGTTATATTTACTTTTTAATTGGTTATAATGTGTAATTAGAATATATTTTTACTAATTAGTCCAATGTTAGACGTTGGAATTAATTTCACTATGAAATTGGACACAAACAGGTGCCAATCATTTGATAGTTATTATTTCCTAAAAACAGGCTTTTGTTTTGACAGTGGGAATTAATTTTAAATTAATTAATAAAACATAAGTGTACTGAATTCAGAAAAATGGGTTCCATATTTTGAATCACTAGGTCCAAATTTTGTTAAAATGTAACATTTATTTTTAGACATTTTAAACATTTACTTCAGTAAATATTTTATTTATCATGATTAAAAGGTAATTATAATAAATAATGGTAAAATATAATAATGTAATAATTTTAAATTACCCTAACATGTGTCCTAATCCAATTTTCTGATACATATCAGTCCACGGTCAACTTTGGGTTGAATTTGGGACACCATGGAGCCAAATGGGAGTAATAATGACACTTTATATTAATAAATTTAAGGACAAAATGACATAAACAAATATCATTTAGTAAATCTATTTTTATATGGTGCTATATAAGTTATATTTTCGTCTATTAATATTAATAAGAACCCTAAAATAATTTCTTACATCATGGTATATATTTTATAATTATTAGACATCAAATAAATTAAATTATTTATAACACAATAATTATGCAGTATTTACCTCATTAATAATTGTTTAAACAAAAAAGATTAAAATTATTATAAAAATATCCAAAACCTATCCAATTCTTATTGGATGATTTTATTTAGACCATGAGTTATCTTAATTTCTAATTTTAAAATTTTTTGACCTTTTAAAACTGAAGATGAGTTTATAATAAAATGATTTTTTCAAACATTCCTAAAGAGCCCCTCCTCTTCCATATAAAATCCCTCACTTCTAACGCATTCCTCACACTTCTCTATACTTTGGTACATAAAAACTCTACTCTAATAAGATCCTAAGATCCATCTCTTCATCTTAACATCTTTACCTTAGGATAAAAGTAGTTCAAGAAAACCTTTTGGTTCAAACCAAAGGGAGCTACCAAATTTAAAGGTAACGTCTTCTCTTAAGTTCTTTTGTTTTATTTTACATTTCCAACCCCCTAAATGATTTTTATTCCATTATTTTATAACAGCACCAGTACCCTCAGTATAATATTTTGTTTTTATGAGATCTATTAGAACTACACTTAGACACACCTCAATTTAATGGGGGAAGAACATATTGTTTCAGTAAATGGAAAACTAACACCTCTCGAAGCGATGATTGTTCAATTATTTTATACCTCCTCTCATAGTGGACATTATGATGGTAAATTATTTATATATGATATATATTATGATTATATTTTCTTATTGCCTCTTTATTTTTCATTTATATCATAGCTTTATGGTTTCCAGAGTAGGAAAACATGATAATTTTATTTGTGGAAGTGCAGACTACTGCCCAGTAAAAGTGATATGTATCATTAATGAAATATGTGAGATGTATAAAGAATATATTTAATGGTTATATATATTTTATTATACTGGAATTATAATATAACTTGGAATTATTATGTTTTAAATCCATTAAAATACGAAATAGAAATGAAAGTAGTGTTCATGCGTATATACGACTTACCATCTCCATGAACGATGCATTTCATTTATTATCTCCAAATGTTATGTAATATTATAAATACATATAAATAATGGATATATATAATTTATATTATATCTAAATAATTAATATCACTCTTGTGATAATGGATTATTAATGACATGGACAACTTGTAATTTAATGGTGTTCATTTTTATACAAGTAACAAATATCAACGAAACAACCGTTAAAAAATTAAATGATTACATAATGATTATAACATGGTAATAAGTGATATAAATGAAATAATAAACATGTAAATGTTTCTCAAGCAAGTTGAAATTAACATTAGTTTATTATTCAAGAGAATACAGAATGATCGGGTCAGGTGAGACACTAGGTAAGGGACTTCATCTCAATCCCATTTCATTGAGGAATATTTTGTTTTATTCTCAACTATATTTTTTACGGTGTATAAATAACTTTTACTTTTCATTTAATTCAAATGGAATCTTATCTTATGACTAGTTTTACTAAATGAAAAAATGATTCTTTTTAACGTACGTGGTGACACTGACCTTTTCCACCGCCGTCAGAATTATTTGATCTTTGGCTTCTTTAACAAGAAAAAATGTTTTTAAAAGGAAAATAAATACCATATACTCTATTTTGTATTTTGGTATTGAATATGGTTTTGATAATGTATTTTTAATATCAATATATTTAAATGATATATTGGTATTAGAATGTGTAAATGTTATGTTTCCTTTATGTTTATTTTATGTGTTATGAATAAGTTATGGTTATTGGGCATTATTTACATATACGAGTGGTTCCGTGATAATCCTAGTGCATGTGAGCTCGAGATAGCTCTCCAATTCATTGGTTAACATGATGGAGGTAAATGTGAATGTTTCTATTATGAGAATAAGGGAATATACTATGATGGGTATTCCAAATGTAACTACCTACATAGTTGTGATAGGTATAATGTAAGTATGATATGGATTCTAGAAGTTACCTTAATTATTTATGTTTCAATGTGTTTTTCATAAATATTATGGTTTCATGAGGTATGTTAAAGAGTTTATTTTATCTATGTAATGATGAACTAATGTTTTCATTCATTGTTTTATAACCCTTACTGATCTATTTATGCTCATGCTATGTTTCTAAATGCTTTTTAAATGAATTAATGATGAATATGGTCAAGGATGGGTTCAAGGAAAAGTCACAATGTCTAAAACATGGAACTAGACATGAATCGTTTTTTCAATAGTTTTTATTTTATGGAAAAAAAATAGAAACTGAGTAGAAATGTCTACTTTTTATTCTTTTGGGATGTAATAGTTATGTTCTAATTCACTTAAACTCTAAACCTAAAAAGATATGCAATGTGAATTATTCATTTAATTCAATATTATTTAATGTTTTAAGGTTGGGTCCTTATAGTTGTTATCAAATGTTGTTTTAGCAAACATTAGGAGTAAGGGTATTGTTAAATTAATATTCATGTACTAATTTATGTTAATAATGAAATTATATAGCATCTACATATAACCATGTTGTTTTTCCTAAGATATTTCTTTTTTTAGAATGGTTTTCGTCAGAGGAAACATGGTAGCTATATTGGGATGACATCAGGAGGAAGACATCCTTCCAAATCAGCAACCAACAATGTTCGGAATCAAAAATGAACATTTTGTTGTAGTGATGGATCAATTTACTCAGGCGATAAATTGTGGTGGTATCTATGCATGAGATCAGCCAGATCAACCACAGATGAACAATTCCATAGTAGAGCACTTCATGAGGCCACATCCCCCATCATTCAGAGGATCATCTGTCCTTGTTCAAGTATAAGGGATGATTAATGCACTGGATAAATTTTTTGATGTCATGGGGTGTTTAAGACACAAAAGGTTAGTATTTCTGTTTACATTTTTGAAGTTTAAGATGATTAGTAGTGGTCGATGATGAAAAATATCTTGGATAGAGAGGAGATAAATGCTCTTGATTGGGATGAATTCAAAGGTATATTCCTTGAGAAATATTTTCCACAGGTGGTTCGACTTAGGAAGGACAAACAATTCCTCGAATTGAGGAAATTGGATGACTCAATGGCATCTTATGAATCAAAATTCACTCAACTCACAAGGTATACTCTGAATTTCATATTAGATATTGATAGTAAAACCAACTATTTTTACTCAGGATAAAATAAAAAGTACATGGGATTTATAATCTCATGAGTTCAAAAGTTATGAAAAACCTGTTTGTTGTGCAAAGAATGTGGAAGTGGAGTTTCCCGATGATCAGGTGTTTTTTTAAAACAATAGAATAAGAGGTCGAGGAGGAAGATGGAAGAGAAGAACTCTTCAAAAAAATTTGATGGTAAGAAACATAGGTTTACAGTTTTTGAAAATTGTGGTCAAAAGCATGTGGGGGAATGTCTTCTAAATTGTGGTAAGTGCTACTGATGAGGTAAAATGGGACATAAGGCTCATAATTTCACTGAAAATGATCAAGGTAATGGTAAGAATAAATTTGATTTACAAATAGTAAAATGTTTCACGTGAAATGAAATGGGTCATTATGCAAATGACTGTCAAATGAAGAACTCAACTGAGGGAAAGTAGCAAGGCTACATGAAGAAAGGGGTGGTAAAATCATTTTTTCACTACTTCAGTTGATTTTGTGCCATCGAATGAAGTAGTATCAGGTACACTGTATGTTTATTCAGATTATGCCAATGTATTGTTTGGTTTTGGGTTAACACATTTGCTCATTTCTGAGAAATTTTCAAGTAAATATGGAATTCCATCTCAGGATATGTATACAGAACATTTTGTAAAAACAACCAGAGGATATTTTGGGACCAATAGAAATTATAAGAACCTTCATGTCCTTGTGCGAATGAATAATCTACATAAAATCTTATTATTTTTCCTCAAGTATAGTTTGATGTTATTTTGGGAATGAATGTGCTTTCTATTTATCATGCTATGATTGACTGTAGAGCTAAAGAGGATTATTTTCAAAAAGATTTTCTGTTTGTGTATAAGAATGAACCCTTACATTTGATAACATATTAGTAAGCGGAGAAAATAGTAAAATATGGAAATGAATGTTACCTCAAACATATTTATGAATGTAAAGGATGTGTTGAGATTAATGATGTTCCAGTGGAAAATGAGTACCTTGATGATTTTTTTGATGAGTTTCTTGATAGTATACCTGGTCGGGATGTTGAATTTACTGTTGAAGTAGTGCATGTTGTTAAACCAATTTCAAAACCCCCATATTGAATGTCACAAATTGAGCTTTAAGAGTTAATGATGCAATTGCATGAGTTATTAGATAAAGGTTTCATTTAACCCAGCACATCACCATGGGGTGCTCCTAACTTATTTGTTAAAACAAAATATGGTTCAATGATACTTTTCATTGATTATAGAGCATTGAATAACAATACTGTTAATAAAAAGTATCATTTTCCACATATCGATGATTTTTTTGATCTGCTCTTGGGAGCTCAGTATTTTTTGAAGATTGAATTGAGGTTGGGGTACCATCAGTAGAAAGTCAAAGAAGAATACATTCCTAAGACCATGTTTCAAACTATATATGGCCGTTATGAATTTGTAGCTATGACTTTTTGGTTAACCAAAGCACCTGCGATATTCATGGATCTTATGAATAGAATTTTCTGTGAGTTCTTGGATAAGTTTGTGGTTTTGTTCATTAATTATATTTTGGTTTTTTATAAAAAAAAGATGAGGATGAAAGTCATTTAAGGGTTGTCTTGTCAAACTTAAATGAAATGAAACTGTATTGGAAATTCAGCTTGTGTGAGTTTTGGTTACAACAAATTTCATTCCTGGGTCACATTGTTTCACAAAATGGCATATCTATTGATCCTGCTAAAACAAGAATTGTTGAAGAATGCCCAAAACACACAAATATAACCATGATTCATAGTTTTCTTGGTTTTGAAGGTTATTACTGATGGTTTGTTAAAAAAAATTTAAGGTTATCTAGTCCAATGACAAGGTTAACTTGAAAATGTGATATGATCATCTGGGCAAAATAATGCGATGATTGTTTTCTTGAATTGAAAAGAAGATTGGTGAATGATCTAGTTTTTGAAATTTCTTATAGAAAGGGTCAGTTTGTTATCTACAGTGATTCTTTGTTGAAAGGGCTTGGTTGTGTCCTTATGCAGAATGATCAGGTAATTGCTTATGATTCACGTTAGTTGAAACCTAATGAGTTAAATTACCATACACATGACTTGGAATTAGCTGTTGTTGTTTATTCATTAAAAATTCTGGAGGCATAATTTATATGGATTGAAATGTGAAATATATACTATCCAAAAATGATTGAAGTATATATTCACTGAAAAATAATTGAACATGAGAAAGAGGAGATGATTGGAATTAATCAAGGATTATGATTTCATGATCCATTACCATCCCGAAAAGAAAAATAAAGTGGCAGATTCTTCGAGTCGAAAATGTAATTCTTCACTAAACATGCTACGTTTGGAACATGATCCTTTGGTCTTTAATTTGATAAACATTGAATAATATTTTTTTGTGTAAGAAATTCTCCTGTTTTGTTTCAGGTATCTATGGAATCATCTTTGTCAGACAGAATTAAGAGAGCATAGAAAAATGACAGTGAGTTTCAAAAATAGGTAGAGTTGGTTTATAAGGGTAAGCTTCCTGAATTTAACATTGATAATGATTAAGTTTTGAGGTATTGGAAAAGATTATGCATGCATTTTGATTCATAATTAAAGAATGTGTAGTTATGTGAAGCTCTTATTTCCCCATTTTCAGTTCATCTTGGTAGTACTATGATGAACAATGATCATCGGGAGTATTACTAGTGGTATGGAATGAGAAGAGATATTGCTGATTTTACTGTGAAATGATTGACTTGTCAGCATGTTAAAGCAGAGTGGAAGATTGAAAAAGGGATGCTTCTGTCATTACTAGTTCTAGCATGTAAATCTGAAAATATTTCCATGGACTTCATAGTGAGATTACTAAAGACATCTATAGGTAACAATGCAATCTGGGTTATTATTGATTGACTGACTAAATATGATCATTTTCATACTATTCAAGATACATTGTCTCTAGATTAAAATTCAAGGTTGTATGTTAAAGAGATCTTCCATTTTCTTGGTGTTCCCCTCACCATTGTACGTGATCGTGATCCCAGAATTACTTCTAACTTTTGGAAAGGCCTTCAGAAATGATTGCGTATTGAATTAAATATTATTATTGCATTTCATCCTCAATCAGTGGAGAAGTCAGAACGAATGATTCAGGCCTCGGAGGATATTATACGAGCTTGTTTATTGGATTATCAGGGATTTTGGGACTAATATATATCATTGGATGAATTTTCATATAATACCAATTTACATTCTTATATACAGATGCCTCCATTTGAGGAATTATATGGAAAGCGTTGTTGAACTACAGATTTTTGGGATGAAGTAGTTGAAATAAAGGTAATGGAACCATAATTGGTAGAAGAGATGATAGAAATAGTTCAGTTGATTTAGAAGAATATTATAATAGCTCAAAGCAGGAAGAAAAGTTATGTGGATAACTGAAGGAAATATCTATCTTTCGAGGTAGGTGATCATGTTTTTCTCAAAATTTCTCCCTGGAAAAGTGTGATGTGTTCTGATAAGAAGGGAAGGTTGAATCCAAGGTTCATTAGACCATATGATATCTTAGGGAATGTCGTGGAAGTTGCATATAGAGTGGTTTTACCACTGTTTATCTCAGGTACACAATTTTTTCAGGTTTCAATGTTAAGAAAGTATATGCCAGCTCCATCTCATATTTTAAGCCCAGAGGTAGTTCAGTTGGAAGAAAATATCTCTTATAAGGATCAACCAGTCAAGATTCATGACCATAGAGAGCAATTGTTTTAGATAAATGTAGTTTTTCAGGTAAAGGTTTTCTGGAAAAAACCATATGGTTGAGGAGGCAACATGATAATCAAGAAAATGTTATGAGGGATAAATACCCCCACATATTTGATATGTAAATAAAAATTGTGAGGATGAAATACGTTAAAGGGGGAAGGATGTAACATTCCATGTAAATAATGAATAATACATTTGAATTTTTATTAATATTTTTGAATTAAATATTAATTTTTCTTTAAAGGTGATGCTATATTCGATAGCATACCCAATTCGCAACAACAGGTTTCTTTGAAATCTTACGTTGCACACTAATAATATAATATTATTATCTAAAATGGTAGTTAATTCCTAGCCATTGTATCATCAAGAATGAATAAAACTAACTTAAATATAATTATACATGTTTTTAAAATGTTTTCACATTTATCTAATAAATGTTAGAGGCATAAAGTTATATTGAATCTAAGCATATATACTCAAATATTCATCAAAAGGTCGATTTAAATCATTTTGATGGAGGACCATCATTAAATCTTGTTTTTCTCATTTTTATATGTTCTTTTTGACAAAATAAAATTCTTCCTTAGATTCATGAGATTAAAATTTACTTTGGGAAAATTTTGGGAATTTTTCTGATAAAGTTAATTTTTAATGAATAGTGGAAAATACTTTATTTTAGTTCAAAAGTGCCTTTCATTATAATTTATTTACATGGTTATATTATCATTTTAATTGGTTATAAAGTGTAATTTTAATATGTTTAAATATAATATTAAAATAATATTAAATTACACTTACATGTTACCTAATCTAATTGCTTTACACATATTCGACCATGGGAATCTGTGGGTCAAATTTGGGGCCCCATAGAGCCACAGGAGAGTAATAATGACACTTTATATTAATTAATTCAAAGTAAAGACAAAAAAGACGTAAAAAAATATCTTTTAATAAATAAATTATTATTTGTGGTTATATAAGATATCTTTTTACTCTAAATATTCATTCGAATGATCCAAAGAGTTCCTAAAACATTGTGTTTTTTTTGTAATTTTTGGACATCAAATATATTAAATTATTTATTTCACAATAATGATGGAGTATTTAACTCACTAAAAATGATTTAAAAAAATCTGATTATAAATATTAAAACAATATCTAAAACTAGTTCAATTCATATTGGATGATTTTATTTTGACCATGAGTCATCTTAACATTACATTTAATGTTTATTTTACAATTTGAAACCGAATATGAGTTTATAAAAAGATAATTGTTCCACACATTCCTGAAGAGCCCCTCCTATCCCTTCCAAAATGCCCCCACATCTAACTCATTCATCACACTTATCAAACCTTTATCTCGTACAACCACTATTCCAATAATCTCTCATGATCCCTCTCTTCATCTTAGAGTCCTTACCTTAGGCATACATCACTTCAATAAACCATTTCGGTTCAAACCGAAGGGAGTTACCCGATTTAAGGGTACCATCTTCTCTTTAGAACATTTGTTTTACATTACTTCTCCAACCACCAAAACTATTTTTATTTGTTTATTTTATAACTACACCAGTTTTATCAATATTCTATTATGTTGTTATTAGAAGTATTCGAACTACACTTACACACACCTCCATTTAATTGGTGAAGAACATACTGTTTCTTTGAATGGAAAACTAACACCTCACGAAGCGTTGATAGTTCAATTATCTCCTACCACCTCTCAGGGTGGACATTTAGATGCAAGTGTATTTATATATGGTATATAGTATGTTTATATTTTATTTATTCTTATGTATTTTTCATTTATACCATACCTTTTTGGATTCCATAGTGGGTAAATACGATAATTTCATTTGAGAAAGTGAGAAATACCACCCCCTCAATGTCATATTACTCATTAATGCCATAAGTGGGACGTATAAAGGCTATAGTAAATGGTATTTTATATGATATTTTACTGGAATTATAATATACCTCTGAATCATTAGGTTTTAATTCCATTAAATTACAAAATAGTAATTAAAGTAGTGTTCATGTGTACGTACGGCTTACAGTCTCCATGAATGGTGCATTTCATTTATTATCTCTAAATGTTATGTAATTTTATAAATACAAATATATACTGGATATATATTATTTATATTATATCTAAATCGTCAATATATTTCTAGAGATAATAGATTATTTACGACATTGACAACTTATAATTATACGATCATTGTTTTTACTCATGTACCAAACATCGACGAAACAATCGTTAATAACATAAATGATTACATAATGATTAAAACATTTTAATAAGTGGTATAAATGAAATAATAAAACTAAAAATTATTCTTAAAATATTGTAAATTAAATTTAGTTTATTATTGAAGAGATTAGTGAACTATCGGGTCATGTCAGACATGATGTAAGGGGCTTCATCTCAATCCCCTTTCATCGAGGAATATTTTGTTCTAATCGCATCATTCTTTCATACAGTGTATAAATAACACTGAATTTTCATTTCATACTAAGGGAATATTTTATTATGAGGAATTTTACAAAATGACAAAAAAAAGATTGTTTCTTTTGAACGTAATCGGTGATAATGAAATTTTCTACTACCACGAGTATTATTTGATCTTTGGATTCCTTAACAAGAAGAAATGATTTTAAAAGAAAAATTAATTCCATTTAATCATTTATGTATTATGGTATTGAATATGTTTTTGATAATGTATTAGTTATGTCAATATATTTATAGGATATATTTGATAAGAATGTGGAAATGTTATCATTCCTTCATGTTTATTTTATGTGTTATGAATATGTTATGGTTCTTGGGAATTGTTTACGTATACAGGCGGTTCCGTGATAAGCCTATGGAAGATGAGCCTGAGATAGTTCTCCTAATGAATTGGGTAATGTGACAGAGGTAAATGTGAATTTTTATCCTAAGAGATTTAGGGAATATATTGTGATGGTTATTCCAACTGTAACTTCTTACATAGTTATCATAGCTATAATGTAAGAATGATATAGATACCAGAAGTTATCTTTATGATTTATGTTTCTATGTGTTTTCCGTAAATATTATGGTTTCAAGAGGTATGTTAAAGATCTTATGTTATGTTTGTAATGATGAACTAATGTTTTCATTCTTTGTTTTATAACCATTACTGAGCTTTTTGTGCTCATCCCATGTTTTGAAATGTTTGTCACTGGAATTAAAGATGAATATGGTCAATGATGGGATCATGGAAAATTAATGATGTCTAAAACATGGAACTTGGAATGACTCTTTTTTTTCTAGAGTATAAATAATGTGAAACAAATGGAAACTGAGTAAAAGTATCTATTTTGTAATCTGTTGATATATAATAGATCTATCTTAATTCACTAAAATGATAAACCTCAAAATATCCTCAATGTGAATTATTCAATTCATTCAATATTATGTAATGTTTTATGGCCAGGTCCTTATAGTTGAAGAAACATAAAATAGGACATAATAATTAGTCAATGTTCATTTCATATATAGAAGCACAATTCAAGGATAACGGCCAAGACCATTTCAGATGATGTATCATGGGGATAAAATTTATCAAATTAATTAGTGATATATCTGGGATCAACCACCATATAATTCTCATTAATATAGGTTAAATATATGTAATCTTATATATGGAATCAAATATAAATATATGGGTTACCCAGAGAAATAATTGGGTATGATAATAATTTTAGAAGGAATATGAAAAGAGAATATCACACTGTCATCCATAATGAATTGATTTAAATAATACATAGAAATTTACAATAGAAAATAGGCATATATCATGTTAAATTTTGTGAGAGTGAAGATACAACATGTAAAAAATAGTGTTTAGTCAACTTATAAATAAATAAGATTATTTTGGATTAATATAAGGTTTTTATGAATATTTAAAATGGAAATGGAATATTTTTTTTATTAAACAATAAATGAACCTATATATTTTTTCATGATAAAATTAGTGAGTATATAAAAAAAAATCCATAAATAATTTATGGACTGAACATGAACATGTGTAAAAAATTGGGAACTTCCCATTGATCGGGATTGCTTATCAGGACGAAATGAGAAGGGAGTCTTATAATAACATGTATTTCCATTTGAAAGTTTTAATAATTTTTCTTGGATAATATAATTGCAACATAAATACGTAAAATAATATTATTACATAAGAATCATTAATAATTTCATTTGGTTAATGTGATAGAAATCCTATCTCGAAGGAAAAAATTGAGGTTCATAATGAATCCCTAGACTTATGTAAGAATTGTTCTGCACATGATCATAATGTCATGTATAATCTAATTAAATCCATTAAATAATTAATTTAGAAGCATTATTATATTTATTTTATTTATTATATTTTTATTATTTTAATTTATGGCCTTCTTGATATGTGATAAGATAAAATTTCATCATTCGGGAGTGTTATCTTCATTCGTTTCCCGGATCGATTTACTTGTATACAGGTACAAAAAAAATTTTAAATGGAAATTTTATTACAAAATAGAATTTATAGGTTATTAATCTACATATATATGATTAATTTATTAAATAATTCATCATTATATTTTGGATGAGGATAAATAATTTGATAAGACATTAGTGATAATCGTTTAGATTATTACGGTGGTTTTCGATTATCCCAAACACGTATTACATTTTAAAATATTATTATTTATATAAAATGGTTATAAAACATTAAATATGATATAAAGAATATTTTTTAATATTTTTTAAATATAAAAATAGTTTTATATGTATTTTTGAAGGGGAAATGGATATTGAGTACATTGTTATTATTGAATGTGACAAATAAACATATCATAAATGATGTTTTCATTTTTAGTAGAAAAGGACATGGGAACGAAATGCTGGTGGATTATTTCTTTATAATAATAATATTATATTATATATTTGGTAATTGAGTTATCATACTATTTTTATTATGTGATGATAAGAGACAATAATAAAAGAAAAAACTAGAAAAGAATTTAAAGGAAGATAAAATATGATTTTTCTTCATGAATTTATCCTCCTTGAGATCCATATTAATTAACATTTTCTGGAAATTTTTTGACACCAACATAATTGGGATGTGATTTAGGGCTCAAAATTATTATTGGGAATAAATTTCACATGTCTCGAAGCTGTATATGTATGAGTATTAGAATTGGTTAGTTGTGGTATTTATAGGGGTGCAGAGGGGTGTTTTCACCATATTTTATTCAATAGTTTATTATTTTCTTCAAGAAATGAAATAACAAGGATTATTGAAAATAAATACAGTATTTAGTGAATATTATTTCGAATCAATGGCAACTTACATCTTTCATGAATCATGCTTGACTGAAAAATTCATTTATTTACTAATACTGTAAATTATTGTATTTAACTATTCACCAAAAAAATAAATCATTTTAGGAAAATACCAAAAATCAAACATAATCATTGTAAAATTATTATAATTCAATAATTTACTCCATTTTGTGAAAATAATTTCCAAAATATGATATATGTATTTTTTTTAATTAAAATAATCATCTATTTAAATACCATATTTTGAATTATAATTGATTTCCTAACACTTCAAAAAAATAATTAATGACTCATACAATTATCATATAATAATATAAAAAAATTATCTTATGATTACATTTTATGAAAAAATATATTCTTTTATAATATTTTATTAATTATAAAATTGTAAATAATCAATTATGCTTTGTAAAAATATTACCCCTTAATTATTAATTTCGAAAAAATTTATTTACTTCCATAATGTTATAATTATTGAATAATTGTATTTATATTATTAAAAAAATTTGTTTATACATTCATAGGTTATATTAATATTCTATTTTTTGGTTTACTATTCATATGGGACGCATTACTATTCTAATTGTCATGTTATTATTCTTTTGGTATAGCATCCATAACTTATGTAAATACTTTTTATTTTATTAATTATAAATTTAAAATGTTTGTAATTTATTGTCTTTTTTATGATTATTTAATTTATACAATATAACATAATTATAAGAAAGAAAATTTCAATGATAAAATATTAAATTATTACATTCTTCACCACTTTTCTAAAATTTCCGTTAAAATTTCATCTTACAAACTATGGTGAAAACATGTTTGGGTAGTTCTCCTTCATTAATTCTTCTAGTTCCCTTTTGGATTATTCTTACTTGTTGTTATTATATTTTATTTAGACTATGTGATTTGTCTTGTTTCATATATTTATATCCCTATGGTCCAAGAACATAACTATCTACTCCTCGTTAGTGATACCATTTTCTAGTGATGCAACTTCTAAATTTTGTATAAGTGATAGATCTGGTATGTAATTCCTCAATAGAAGTACAGAGAATATATCTTGTAATTGAGACATAGTTGGGGGATGTTCCAGTCGATATTCCATAGCTGAAACATGATCATCAATCCAAAATTAGATGATATTCCCCTGACTAATCATTAATTGTTTTTCCAAATATCATGACAATCTTCCATGTAGATATGAATGAATACGTTGTCTACAACTTTAAACTCTAGGTATCATTTAATATTATAATAATAAATAATATATCATATTTTGGATGCCCTAATATACTAGTAAATGGTTTAAAACTTTTCTACCCTATATTTGAGCATTTCTATTCTTAGGATCTTACATTCCATAAATTCATTATAGAATTATGGTGTTATATAAATTTTACTATAAAATTGATTCATATGGATCCATTAGGATTTTCTGTTTGAAACTATTGGTGTGGAATTAGTTGATATGTGGTGTATTTTGGTCCCATCCTCTTCTGAGGTTTCTAGAATATTATCTCAACATTTCTTCCAATCTATGAAGTTTCAACTCATATTGGGAATTAGTTTGAAGATGATATATAGTTTTGAAGATCAAATCAGGTCACATAGAATGATTAGGACATTTCTAGAATGTGGAGTTAAATCTTAGTCCTAATGATATTTAATTAATAGTGGTATACCATTAAACCTTACCAATTATATGATGTATATTAGTGCATGTTGATCTTGTGAGAGGTACTCTCAAATTGTGATAAATTGAGTTTCCATTGTAATATGATCCATAATAACACATATATATTTCTTTCCTTTTCACAAAATTAGATGTCTAGTGAAAACATCCACGGTGATGTTCTCTCATTTCCATGTTTGTATGTGTAATATTCCCATCATCCATTAGAGTATTTTTATTCACCATTCAAGAGGTGACATACTAGAAATATTAATGTATATATTGTGATCTCCATATTCATATTTTTTCTCCAATAGTTCTATCATATATCTTGATACAAATTTATGCTCAATTGTTGAATAGATATTACTGAGCTATGTGCATCATTAAAAATTTATTTCTTTATTTCATTATTAGATGGTACACATAGTTGTGACCCAATTCCCATGGATCCTTCCTCATCTATTTTGAACTCTAAGGATTTCCCATTTCTGATATCTTCCACCTTTATCCAAATTTGATTGTCATTTCATTGTGAAAACATTATTTTCCCCACGAGGGATGGTTGGATATTCATTTGAGAAATTATTGATGATGATCCTTACATATTGGTTCCATTGTCGAACCTTTGAAGGTCTATTGAAATTGGATCATTCTCAATTCTCACAATTGGTAATGATTCATGATCCACTCTACTTAGAGAATACACCACATTAATTTTCTTACTAAAATCATAGTGGATTGATTAATAATAATCTTTGATGAGATCCAAGAATATCCATTGGTTCATATTAGTATCCATCATTTTGAATATTTTTTGACTCTCCAATGATCAGTATATAACTCTAATGTCTCACAAAATATATAATTCCAACACATTATCAATTTGAATAACACATCTTCAATCTCGACATCATGAATGAGATATTTTTTCTCATAAATTTTCAATGTCTTTGAGGTGTAATCTATCACAATATCATTTTTCATCATCAAAAATCTTAATAACTTTTTAAATAATTTTCATACACCATAAAAAGTTTGACATTATTTAGAAGTGTGAGAATTATTTCCTTAACAAGAATCTTTTTTCAACTCTTTAAATAAGTCTCCACATTTAAAAGTCCAAAAAAAAATTCCCTTCATGTCAACTTAATTAGTGGGTTTTCAAATCTTCATAAGTTCTTCACAAATTTCTTGTAATACCTAGATAAACCAAAGAGAATATGGATCTCCATTATATATATTGGTAAGGGCCATTCATCAATTGCCTCATTATTTTTAAGGCCCCATATATTCCATTTCATGCGATAACATCCCCATGAATGATACATCCACTATCCAAAACACACATTTGTTGTACATTGAATATAGTTGATCCCTTATCAATGTTATTAGAAAATTATTCAAATGCTCTCTATGTTACTCCTTGATTTTGGAGTTTATCAGAATATCAATAAAGATGACTAAAAAACTCATTTAAATTTCTATATAGATTATTAATTATGTTCATGAATTTTATAGGATCATTATTAATGTTTAAGGTAATAAATTTTAATTAATATTTTCCATTCTTTGTTTGAATCGAATTCATGGGAATATATACCCTCATCACCTTTATTTGGTCCTATCTCGACTGATGTTCCACTATAAATATATTATTGTCCCCACAAATCTGATCAAATAATTCATCTATTCAATGTAGGAGATACATGTTCTTTATCATAATTTTGTGAGCTTGCGATAATTAATGTATAGGTGCATTGATCGATCCTTCTTTTTAACAAATAGGAATGGAACCCCCCATAGTGAATCACTCGGGTGTATAAAACCCTTGTCCAGACTCTCTTATAACTGATTCTTTAGTAATTGTTGTTTGATTATAATAATTCTATTATGTGTATTTTATATTGGTAGATATATTGGTATAAGTTCAATTGACAACTCAACCTCCCAATTATAAGGGAAACCAGAAATTTATTCGGGGAATACATCTATGTAATCCATTACAATGGGAATGTATTTGTGGATGATTATCTACATTGTCTCAATCATTTGAGCTAGATATTCATGATCATAAGGAAAAAATATACACAATTAAGAATTTTACATAAAAAGATATTTATCCTCCTCCTTAAACTTGTACAAAATTGGATGATTCCTTGGGATGTGATGAGTGGTCTCACGTTATTGAATATTGATGTTTTCATTGTGTAAATAAAGATAATACATGCCCAAAAACAACATTTAACTCCACCAAAGGATGTAAGACATTATTCAAGGGGAGGTTTGATCCATAAAACTTAACCATAGGGGAGTTATATACATTGGATGAAATAATTTACCTATTTTTTCTCAGAAATAAATCAACCCTATATTTTTAAGTGGTGTTTCAATATTTCTAATAAAACAGAAATATTTGAACGAATTCATAAAACTAGAATCAAATAGTAAGATCTCTATTCTAAAATAAATAACTAGTGTACCTTTCACTACATCCTTATCAGCATCTACCTGAATAGTATTGATTTAATATTCCCATCCTTTCTTCCATGGAGTTTTTTCTTGTTGGTACAATACAAAAAAACATTGGCCTAAGGAAATTCTTTTCATAATTCACCCGTTCCTTGTAGTGGTAACACTTCAATATAGGCTTAGTAATGATATGGAACTTCCCTTACTCTTCTTCATTAATGGGAGTATTCATAACCCATTAACTGTTTTTTTCACAAGCCCCATTCTTCAAAATATGAAGCATTTATTTTTTCAATTTAGACTAATCCTAGGATACTTATCCAAAAATATTGACACATGGGATGTGGGTTTTTATTTCTATTATTGGAATTATTATTTCATCCTACCATACTAAACTAAATATTTCACTTTTTTCCATAGCCCACGATACAACTTAGAGTCTCCAATATCTATTTTGTCCTTAAGGGAACAACTAAAATTAACAACATAGCTTTCAAAGTATGAAATCATCAATGATTTTTATACTCAAGGATTTAGTATTATATGAAAGTGAATAATATTGATTTTAGTGTTCTTGAAAGAGTCAAAGTATTATCATGCAATCCTTGTGATGTTTTCCCAATACACTCAAATATTCTCATCTTCCATTTTCATCAGTACAAGGACCTCCACTTCCATCATACGAAGGAGGGTTCATGGTAAATATTAATGGAAAAATATTTTCTTGAAGTCATCACATTTTATAGAATTAATTTCATCCTTGGAATTTGTGTTCTTGATTAATTTCATCAACAGGTCATCTTCCCCATCAAAACGATATACTTCCAACACAACATTCTCTTCATCAGAGTGCATTAGGAAATAAAATATCTTCTCAATGGGGTTAATCCATTGTTTGGAAATTATGTGTTCATAAGATACTATAAACATATGTGGTCATTTTCATAATAAGGATTAGACAACAAAAATTCGCTCTTAATAGAATTTTTATGTTTAACATGATTCATTTTAGTATTCATAAATTTGTCTAGTAGAGAATGTATTATCATGATGTTTTGAGCATTCGTTAACATTATATTTCTAATATCATTATGGTAATCAACACATTACCAATAACATTGATATTTTTCATTAGTTCATATATCTCCTTCCATTATATAATAAAATTACAGATCAATTTGTGGGATTGAATACTTAAAAAAAATAAAAGGAATCATTACACATATAAGAAAAACACGTAATGGAAAATTATATAATAACTTGTGATACCCAATGATTAAATATAGGTTATCCATCGTGATTGAATTATACATTGGGTATTCACTAAAGTGATATAGTCTTAATCTACACAAATAACTAGACCTTTATCTTATACCATTCTTAACTGAAATATCCTTTTATAAATGTTATGAAATGATTTTAAAAATAAAATTAAAACCCATGATCTTAAATTAAAGTTTCTTTACATGATTTGATATGTAAAACAGAAAACATGAAACCCAAATAAAATAATATTATATTTAAAATACATAATGAGATCCAAAATTCCATTTATCTCAATCATATTCATTAGATAACTTTTGGAATACATGAAGAAATGGGTTATATAAATGTCTGAGAAAGAGAATAAATATATAAATATAACATAACACATGGGTTATAAGGCATAACATAATGAAATCAAAAGTCATAAACATATATAATAAGAACATTAACAATTATGATAATGAAATAAGGGAATAATAGTAATGTTTTAGAAACATAAAACATGACATAATAATGGGTAATGTATAATTAATCAAAGAGTAGAACACTCAAGGTTTACTACCAACATAGTTGGACATATAGCACGAGTCGAGGTTAAACACCAAAACCATTCAACATGACATCACATGATACTAAAAACTAACCAATTAATTGAAGTAATATATTGTTTCACCCATCATAACATGTTCTTGATTATGTCTTCCATATAAATAGTCAAACATATGGAATAAAAAATAATCATAAGGGTTTCCCTTGGAAATAATTGGGTATCATAGGCATTTCAAAAGGAATTTAAAAAGGGAATTTCACAGTGGTGTCCAAGATTGAATATATTAAAATTATAAATGGGAATTTATGATGGAAAATTGTTATATATCTAGATATGATATGTTAAATATAAGTGAAAAATTTTCAACAGAGTGTGTAACAAACTATAGAAATATTTTATTTTGTTGTTGTTTAAGGGAATAATTTCATGATTCTATAAAAATTGAAGTGAATTAACTGTTTGTATAAAAAAATGAACCTAGAAAGTTATTTGTTTATATTTGTGATTTTAAAAACAAAATTCTTGCTCAAAATAGTTTATGGAGTGAAATTAAAATGGGTAAGAATTCTAGAAGATCATTTTTATCAGGCATTCTTATCAGGAATAAATGAAAACAGAACTCTATAAAAACATGTATTTCTAAATAAAATGAAGAATAATTGATCTACTTAAATATAATTGGAACATTCATACCATATTTATAGGGATTAAATTAGATTAATTAATAATTAAATAATGTCAAATATATGGAAATCATTACCCGATGTAAAAAATAGATTTCCAAAAAAAGACCCATAACCTTATGTACAAAAGTTATCTGCATTTGATATCAATTTCATTCATAATAATATTAATTCAAATAATTAATTAATTCATAACCATTATTAGGTATATTTTATTTATTATATTTTAATAGTGTTCATTTATGTAATTTTTGGTATGTTAGAAGATATAATTTCATAGTTTGGGAGTGCTTGTTTCCATGGGTTTCATGATAAAGTTATTTGTATACTTGTATTAATAAAATGTAAAATTATAGTGGATTTCTATAATTTAAGATATATGTTATTAAATAAATATATAATATTAAATGGTTAAATAATAAATTTTTATATGCAGTGATAATGAGTCATTAGATAATACATAAGTGATAATTGTGTAGATTATTTTGGTAGTTTTTCAATTACATGAAACTAGTTTGTTTATTAATTCATATTTTGTATTTAAAATGATTCAATGACATTAAATATTGTATAATAAATATATAATAATTAATTTTAAACATAAAAATTATATTATGAGATTTATTCCGAGGATGAATTTAAAATGAAAACGTTTTCTTCCGTGAATGTGATAAATTAACAAATCACAAATGATGTTTTCATTTTTAGTATAAAGGAATAAGAGAGTGAAATTATGATGTATTAATACATTAGTATAATATATTTCCAGTATATATAAGGTAATGGATTTATAATTCCATATGTATAAGTTTTGGTGATGAGATAATAATAAAATTATTAAATTTGGAATAAAATTAAATTAAATATAAAGGGCATTTTACATCTTGAATTCATATTCATTGAGAAGATAATTATGGAAAACGTTTTGGGTATACTTCTGAGACAAATATCATTTAGAAGTGGGAGGTGGAATTGAGAAATGTATGGAGAAAAACATAGGAATGTATCGTAGTGTATATGTTTGAGGAGAAGTGACAGTGAGGGGTGGTATTTATAGGAGAGGAGATGGGTGTTTTCTAATTATTTTATTAAATTGTTTTTTTTCTAATGACAAGAAATATCAATGATTCTTGTGAATAAATATATCAATTATTACAGTTTATTTCAAAAAATTGGTCACATACATATTCCTTGACTCGAAAATTAATTTATTTAATTACATTGTAAATTATCTTATTTCACTACCCACCAAAAATTCAACAGGTTTAGTGAAATCCCAAAATATCACTCAAACAATTTTTTCATGCGTTGAATTCTAAAAAATGTCTTTATTTGATAAAAATAATTTCCCAAAAATGAGAAATTTATTTTTTAATTTAAATCATCATTTACTTGAAAATACCAATTTTAAAATTGTATATAATTTTATAACCCATAGAAAAATAAATTAAGGTCTCGTAAAAGTACATTATAATCATAAGAAAAAAAATTTATTTCTTCATGAATTTTTAGGTAAATTAATTTTATTTAAAAAAATGCATTGATTATAAAATTTAAAATAAACACATATGTTTTATAAAAATATCTACATTTAATTAATATTTTCCAAAAAAACATATTTACTTATACTATGATATAATTAAATAATATATTCATTAATATGACGCCTATGTTTTATTTAAATTTAATATGTGATTTTAATAATCTATTTCATGGTTTACTATTCACAAGGGTCGCATTTCAATTCCAAATTTTATATTACTATTTCATTGTAATGGGTAGCATAACTATTAGAAATACCACTTATTTCATTCAATTTTCATTTAAAAAATTTTTATAGTATTTTCTGTGTGATATATAGCTTATTTATAATATATAAAAAAATTATACGATGGTAATTTTCATAGATCATGTTTCGTGTTGTTACATATTCCATAGCTCCATCAATGCTCTAAAATCGATAAAATAAAACATTAACCACTTTTTAAATATATCGTTTATAAATTCTAGAATCGTCAATACTATCGAATTTACATTATCCATATGAATAAAATCTTTACAAAAAATAAGCACAATTTTTAGAACATCTGGAAACAATTATTGGTTACCTTCCCGTAATATAAATATCACCATTCCATTAAATCCATTTTTCTATTACATAAGTACCATTTATCAAATTCTTGAAAATCCATTGTCAAAAAGTAATGTGGAAAAGAAATTGATTTCTAATGATTCCAATAACAAAAAGGCCACAAAAAAATATAAGTCATTTATTCCCAATATATATATAAATAAATTGTCCATGATTCATCATATTACACTCACACGAATTTGTTAACGGATCGACTCATATTCTGCTAAATCGGTGCTTCGAGCCTGTGTGTTATTAATCCTTAAGCATGCCTCCCCGTATGCCAGAGGCTTCTGACAATCAGCGAGGGACTGGCATGTGATAGTGGGGATGAAATTCCGTCATATCAATGTAGAAAACAACAAAAATATCTATTCATCATACAAAACAGAATGTAAAGAGAGTGATGAAGAAAAAAACATCTGAAATAGAACATGATGCAATAATAAATGATTTTCAATAAAATCACTAATAGGTATGTCATAGTATAAAACATTGGACACCCATTGAGACCACTAAGTAGATACAGTAGTACAAAAGAAACTTCATTTAAATTTTTAGGGATAATCCACAAACTCAAATCCAGACCACATATCTGGTCTCGACAACCCATCGAAATTCACAATCACAATTATTAGAACCACTCAAGATGATCAACTTAATCATACAACACTATGCCTCAAACCTATATACCATTTAACATGATCTCAGCATGAAAATTATGCATAAGGTCGAAACATATTCTATGTTTCACATGAAGGGGTGAGAGAAAATATCAGTTGGCCACCCCCAAAAAAACATGTATCTGTGAAAATAAAAGATTATGAAAAAGAAATATTCTCAGCCTAGTGAAAACAAAATAATTAATTGAATGTAATAATAAAAATGAATCCAAAGTTTAACCAAGGTTCTGTAATCTATGTGAAATTGGAATGTTCAACCATTAATTTTCTTAAATATATATGTATTGATGTATTGTTATATTCATATGCATATAATTATTGTTATAAATATTTTTGGGACTGTCCATAAATAACATAGATCCACATAAATAGTTTTATTGTATGTCTATAATCCCAGTCAACCAGACGTCCTATGAAAAGGAAATTCATCTAGATGTTGTTCATCCAATGTTGTGTACCATTATGTTGATATTTGGGACTATAATCCCCATAAACATATACCTACTTCAACCAACACCAGAAAAGTAGCTGAGAAAGATATGACAACACTGGAGGATTCTCCTCAAAAAAAGGTTCATCTGTACTAGCCTCCTATCACTGAAACAAGGATGTCGTATATTGTGTGTCAATCCTATAAAGATCAAAACAATCATGGTCATGTTTTAATAATCAGTTGTCAAATCAAAAAGTAATGGATCAATGGAACTTTTCTAAGGAATCCTTATACAAATTTTAAACAAAAACCTGATGTATCCAAGGAATCCACACAGAAAGTCTACACCACAAATGACTAGATCCAAGGAACTTGTCCAAGGCATCCACATCGAGTTCTATTAGAATCCCAATGGAATAATTTTCAGGGCACTCGTTTGTGTACTATGAGAATATCAATAACACATGTCCTACATGATCCTAAGAAATACATATCCATGGGGAAGAAAGGCCTATTTAATCCCAAAAAATAATGACCCAAGGTTAGTGCTCAACCCAAGGTGTCCACCAATATGTTCAAGATCATAAGATACATGTCCATGGAATCTATACAACCATTCGAGAAATCATACCATTCATTCATTACATATGATTATACCCTCTCATGTAAAACATTTCATCGTAATACATTGTTATACCAACCCAATCATTATAGTCCAATGAGAGAATAATAATCATCATCACATATAATTAGCCAAAGAGTCCATAATATTAATTCTTACATCGGTGAATCCATGTATCGATCAAGGCATACGAGAAACTACATAAGGCTTAACAGCCGGATATCAAGAAACACCGCTAGTCATCCCCAAATATATATATATATATATCACTAGATATATATATATATATTCAGGCTCAATAACCAATTACCAGGAAATTTTTCAAGGTGCTAGAAATATATCAGAAATGACATGGATGACAAACCAGATCCCAAGAGAGCCTAATTGGGTGTCACTATACGCAATAAATATGCCTCATGTTAGGCTCGTCTTCCAAAAAAATTGAAGAACCTCCGGTAAACATTTTTTCATCAGAAAAACCATATACGATAAAAAGTAACAAATGAGGGTTATCTGAATGCTCAACCAAACACTCCATCCACATCCCAATAAGCATATCTGTTCCACACTTGTTTTAGGTGAAACAGGAACAACATATCCACCCAAACATAATGTAAGAACTCAGGGTGAATCATGAAATGGTACCTACTAGGTCCCTCAAATAAAGAAATGAGATGCATCATACTCAGGATCCTCAAGGGTAGTCCCATTAGAGAAGGAATCCTACTCATGATCCATGAAATTAATGGAAATGTATTAATCCAACTCAAGATCCTATAATAGTAATATACAGAGAAATCCTATAATGTGGATACAATAACGGTAAGAAATAGAGGCATACTACAAAAGGTACCCTCTAAACGATCAGCAAGACCGAGTCATCCTACAACATGGATCTTTGAAATGATACATAAGTACTTGTATCCTATAACAGACTCACTTTATCTGTAAATAAGAATAGGCATCTATCATGGATCCTTAGAATCATAAGGACTCATGGACTCATAGTCTAGAAGGAAATGTCTCATAAGGGAATATTACACAAATTAATATGTCATTCGATACATGTCACAACAAATCTCAAACCATGCTCTAAAATAGGTTTGTTTGAACACCCATCCTACCATTCATGTCGATCCTCTACTTTAGAGGGTGAATGAAAATGATAAATGGAGGAAGAAACTATAAAGTTAGGTATAATCCCAAAAAACCTAGTTTTATTCCACATAATGTTCTACAGGTTTCACCATCATGATCTATACAAAAAACCACTAAAAATGGACTACTTTTAGGTCATATTCTGACTCAAGGTCTTTAAACCATTAAAACCACTCATAGGGTTACAAGAGGATAATTCATGGCGTGTAACATTGGTACACTACGTGTACTCCCAGCAGGCCACATGGGTGTGTACTATCACCGACTTGGGCATGAAAATCCATTGGTACACAACATGTAACATAAGTACACATTGTGTACCCCACATAGGGTTGATGACCATCCCTCTCCACTGTATTGGCCATCTACTTGGCCAAGCCATGAACTTCTACCTGGGGTGTCACACTACATGGGGTTTGGTTGTGTACCCCACATGGCCTCATACCCCTACACATGTAGACATGCCCGGATAACTAGCTACATGGATGAGTAACAGTACATTGAGTGTTTATCCCATTTAAGTGTCTAATCCAAAAAACATCATCTTCTCTAAATAGGAACAACACACAACATATAACCTCATACTACACACTATGTAAAATGGTTTCCCCAAATTAGAAACCATTATATTTTCTAAAACCCCATATTTCATCTACAAAACCCCAAATCTGACCACTAAGATCCTCATACAGGAATTAATATACAATATATTTAGAAAATAAATAATTTTTGGGTATCAATTGTGAATTCATAAATGGGCTATGTTTGGGCAGAAACAACCAAATCTTGGGTCGATTTAGAGGTTAATTGATGTTAAACGTCAAACTAGTGTGTCGAGGGCTCCATAATGGTACCTCTATTCCTTTCCTTATCTCCTTTTCTCCCTCCCCACTTTTCTTCCTCAGTCAAGTTGCATAAGAGGAGTATCATAGGAGACAGATGCAAGAAGGACGAGGAAATAAAATAATTGTGAATGTAAAAGGAAGAATAGAAAATTAAAATGAATAAAAGGGGGATGAGGTCGTCCCCTGAACCCAACTAGAGTTTAAACCTCTCATAGGATAAAAACCACATTCTCTGATCTACTTGAAAGATATAATACGATTCCAATGATCATTTCAAAATATGAAACATAACCGAATTTCATGAAAAATATAATATTTAATGTTGTAAATATTATTTATTAATTGTTCCAAAAAATTCACAACGCATGGATTTCTACAAAACACCTTTTATATGGTAAACAACGCATTTTGGGGATATAGGAGCGGTCAATAAAATTATCCAAGATCAAGTGATAGGAGAGAAAGAACATTTTACACATTTAGATGGATCCGAAAGAAGAAATTATGTTTTCTTCTCAAAAATTTCATCCGAAAAACATGGGTTCTTTCAAACCCCCTCCATACATATTTTCATCCAATAGAAGCCTAGTGGAAAGATCAGAATCCATGCTATCAGCCTATGCATCTCTGAAACCATGCTTTACGATCTATCCAAAAACTAGAATCATAGTTTCATCAACATTCTCCTACTTAGAATACATTTAACTATGACGGATCTGGTACTCCCCATCATAGGAATACCCTTATCGCCGTCTAAAATCCAAACTCTAATAACAACAACTCACGAAAATAGTTATGTTCAAATAAAAAATAGGTTCACCACAATCAAATGACCAATGGTGCACTCCCCACCATATGTATTTCCTAACACCACTCCTTGATTAAAACCTCTACAAGTTTCATCCTCCACCATTGATGAACATTTGGAAAGAAAAATGGATCATAGTGTAATGATGACATATTTTCATCATACTCAATATGAATAAGGATAGTGAATGATCATTTTTAAAAGGAGTGCACTATCAATCCACCAAAGAATATAAAACTATCCTCAACCCTTACTCACATTCATTCAAACCCTGAGCATTATTTAGGCATGGGTCAAAAAACCCATTATACCCCAAAATTTCCCAATGTCACCTCAACCACGGAGGAACATTCCATCAAAACATCTGGTATCCAAGCTCAATACTAGTCTTGATAAATAGGTCTTAGGCTCAAAACTATCCACCCACCAATTTAAATTTAAATGATACCATGTGAAACCAACATGTACCTTTATCAACCATCTCACACTCCATTGAGCCATTCCTTAAATTTCTAAGCTAACCATGCTACACCGCACGTCAGTTTCATAAATATAGAAGTCCCCATGGAACTCATATCCCAAATTCAGCTCATAAAATATATCCTAATTTATTCCACGACCGCCCACCACATGGAATATTTCCAGTAATGAGTGTATACATGTGTTATGACTATTTTAGCTACCATATAAGAACACCAGTCGACTAAGACAAGATCCCAAATAGACATTCATGTCAAATCCAGTCCCCGAGAACAAGCACCCATGGTGCTTCATCAAAATATGAAGGAATCCAAATTCCTATTAAAATAATATTGATCACTTATCATGCATCTATATCGAAACTACCATAAAACAATGTTCACTACTTAATGGGAATCATAAAACATGGTAAATATATCTTAAAATGATTTCAATAGAATGAAATAAACTTCGAGATACGAGAGTCGTAGTCTAAAAAAGGGTTAGTAGGTCTCCCAAATAGCCCTATTGAGAAATACTCGCATATAGGTCACAATGACTAACAAAATCACCCAAAATATGAAAAACTCTAATAGAAGGTAACGATCACCCCGACCAATGAGGGTGAAAATTGAAAACATGGCCTACAAGGGCCCTCATCCCCTCTAAGAATCCTTAGAATGAATTGATTCATAGAGGTCACTTATAACACCGAAGTGAAACTCAACTGACACTCAACGTGCATCCATACAAAACAATACCCATAGACTTCTATCATTACCAAAAAGATATCTTACCTATCATCATCGTACTAAGTGATCTGACTAGATAAACACATACCATAGAAACAACACTCTACAGGGAGTTCAATGAAAGGGAATCATGTAACACATTGTCCTATATGGCCAACACACCTCATGTACATGACGACTGAGTCATCATTATCACAACAAAATAACTCAATATAGATCCACATATCCTTACTTTAATGTGAAATAAAAATCATTAAGTAGGCCCGAAGGCCATATTTTCCACTAAAATCACACACTAACATGCCTATATGATTTGAATATTATGTGCCAAATATGATGAATGAGAATCCGTTTTCCCCTATTTTACAAGATTCCAAATACATGTCTATCCTCTTACCATGGGGAAAGTTCCAGAGATCCATAATAAAAAATAACATCCTCAAAATGTGTGTGCATTTCTTAGGGATAAAATCATATGCAACTATAATATATCCAAAAATAACAACAATACCATAATCCTGGAAACTGAGACAATGTACTGAAAAAGCATTATAAACCAACTAGTACGATATCAATCATAGGTTCCAGCAATTTCCTAATAATCATATCTACCATTTCCTAAAAAGTAATGACCAATAATAGAAAAATCCACTTATTCTAGTTTGAAATGTCCCAACATAAAATCTACTAAACATATTCTTCATGCCAAGGTGTTTTTATGCCTCAATCATTCCACCCCATCATCCATAAGCTACCGACTTGTAGTGATGGACAATGATGTTATTGTGGGAAGATTTTTCCCTCATATGAGAGTAGAAAACATCAAAAATAGCTATGAATCATACCTAGGGGAATGTAAACAGAGTGATGAATCAGTAAAAATTTGAAATTTAACATACTAAAATAATAAATAAAATGGTGTAAAAGGTGAATTAGCTATGTCATACAATAAAACTCTAGTCACTCAATAGGTTGACCATGCTAATAAAAAAATTAAAAAGAAATTGGAAGTAAATGTTTAGGGATTTATTGATAACTCTGAGCCAAACCAAAGACCAAGTCTCTTTACCCTGTCAAACTTCACCAACCTGATCAGTATAACCACTCGAGTAGCTAAAATTGATCACACAACATTGGGCCTCATCCATATCCTTCCAAAAACTCATGCTTAACCGGAAAAGCAAACATAAGGTCTAGACATACACTTGCTGTGCACGTTCAGTGGTGAGAATGAATCTAAGTAGGTTAACCAAACATGAAACATATATATTTTATGGTAAAAGTATTTGATAAAGAATCATGATCAACCTAAAATAAATAAAACCAAAATGGAATGTAAAACCATCATGAGACCACAGTAAAACCTATGGTATGTAACCTCTGTCAACTAGTCATGTGCTACCATGGATGGAAATAAAAATATGCATATACATGTAGAGTCTCATGCCTATAAATTTATTGATAAATATTAATATTTATTGGTATGTGATTCAATAACATGAATCCACATCTGTAGTATAAATTTGGTTCCTTAATATCTCTTAATCAGACATCATATGCAAGGGTACTGAGCTAAACATATTTCCACTAAAGTCACGTACCATTAATTTGATTAATTTTTATATAATCCCATTAGGTATATAGCTTCTTCAACTAACTCTATAAAATTATTTGATCAAGAAAATTCAATATAGGAGGATACCAATTCAACCTCGGTTCACCCGTACTCTCCACTAATCAATGATACTAGAGTATCGTATAAAGATGGTGAATCATGAAAATATCAAAACCACCTTGTCCATGCCATAATAATCAAGTGTCATAATATGAAGGGATGGATCCAAGGAACCTGTCCAATGAATCCTAGTAAAATTTGTAGACCATGATGGGATGGATCCAAAGTACTCATCTAAGGAATCCACATCGAATCCCATGGGAATCCCTATGAATACTCATTATAGAAACAGGTTGGGGTCCTTTGGGCATGTCAACATCTCATGTCCTATGTGAGCCCATGCATGAAGGATCCACGTCATAGAAAGACCCATGTAATCCCACTAAATAATGACCTAATAGGAATACTCAACCCATGGCATCCACTATCATGCTCCAGATATATGGGTAGCAGTCCATCACAACTATAAAACCATTCATGAAATCATACCATTTAATTATTAACCATGATTATACAAACTCCTGAAAACCATTTCATCGTAATACCTGGGTATATACACCCCTTCAGTATAGGATTAAGAGATTGTAATTATACTCATCACATATCAATATCCAATGATTTTATCTAATGAATTACTATGTCAGGTAATCCATGTATCACTAAAGGAGTACAAGAAACCATGTAAGGCTCGACAACAAGATACTCAAATTCACCGCTTGTCATCCATAAAAATATATATATCATAATATAAAAAAATAATCAGTATCAATAGAAAAAATGATTTTAATACCTCTAAGGACCAATAAAATATCATAAATAACATGGATTAAAATTCATATCCCAAGAGAGTACGCCCAGACATCCCAATAAAAAATAATGATGCCTCACATCTGGCTCATCATCCACCAACTAGGAAGAACCTCTAGTAAAACTTTATATATTAATAAAAATAGAATATATATATATATATATAAAGTCAGGGGATCCCAAAACAATATCCCAACACTCTATCCACATTTACATGGGCATATCAATTTAGAAAAGGTTCTTGGTGACATCGTAAAACAGTCTATACCCATACCCAACATACCACCTCTTGGTCTATCATGCAATAGAAACCCACTGGGTCCCTCAAACCAAGCCATGAGAGGTATCATAATTGGGATCCTCAGGAGTAAAACCATATGATATTCCCTCTTACTCGGGATCCATAGAATTAACCGTAAAGGAGGAATCCAATTCGGTATCCTCCTACATTAAGAAACTATGGCATCCCACATTGTTGATCCTCTAATGGAAAGAAATTGAGGTATCCTAGAATATATATTCTAAAAATGATCATAATGACTTAGGTATCCTTCAACGGGGATCCTAAAATTGATACACGAGTACATGGATCATACAAGTGACTCCATAGATTATTTAATAAGAATTTGCATCCCTCATGGGATTCATAGGAGGATCTGTTATCACTATTTCATAGGATAGAAGGTTTCAACTCACAACGGGAACATCTTCAATTGCATCAGTCCTGGAAGATAGCTCATAGCTCAAATCAAATCAAGAACATAAATAGGTCAGTCCAAAAACACATCATATCATTCACACCAAGTCCCTACCTTAGATGAAAATTGACAATGACAACTAGATTAAGAACCCATCCAATTATAAAAAAAATCACTAAAACACCCACTAATAATCATCAGAATAATCCACAAGATTCACCATCGTGATTTATGTAGAAAACCACTCATAATGGGAAAATCATGGATCTAGTTCCGACTCTGGCACCAGAATCCATTAAAAACCTTCAAATGGTTATAAAGAGACAATACACGGCGTGTAACCTCGGTACACAACACGTACACCCAGTGCACCACATGTGCATGTACTCTCACTATCCAGGCCATGTAAATCACTAGGTACATGAAATAGAACCCTAGAACATGGTGTGTACCCTACAAGGGGTACATTAATGTGTGCCTCAACTAGATTGGTCATCTACTTGGACATTACATGTGCATCTACATGGTGTTTCTCCCTACATGGGGGTCTAGTCGTGTCTGCCACTGGACCATGTACCCCTAAACAGGTAAACATTCCTGTATACCTAGCTACACAGCTGAGTTACAATACACCACATGCTTACCCCGTATATGAAATTTACTCCTTAGAACATAATAATCCTATAACAGGAAGAACACACACTGTGTCACCTCAGACAACAAAACGTGCAAGTAGGATTCATCAAGAAGGAAACCCTCAGATTGCCAAAAGAAGCTTTTTCACCCCCAGATCCAGAGATCGAGACAATAGGGTCATCATAAAAGCATAAAATGAGTTATATTTTGAAAAATTAAATTCTACAAGGATCTATGTTGAAAACCAATGTTGTCCTACCTTTAGGCGGAAACCACCCAATCCTTGGTAGATTTTACGGTCCACGAATGACGTATGTCAAACTTGCACGTCAAGGGCTCCTCAACAGTGCATATCTTCCTTTCCCCCTCTCTCATTCTCCCTCAGTTAAAGGAAATAAGAGGAGCATCACATGAGGTGTGTTTGAGAATGAAAATGAAGGAAAAGAAAAGAGAACGTAAAAGAGAGAAAAGAAAGAGAAAATGAAGAAAAAGGGGCCCAAGAATGACCCATCACTCAACTCGAGTTTGTGACACAACAACACAAAATTTACCATTCCATAAAAAATGGTGGAGACAAAATCTCAATTTTATTCCCCATTCAATAGTCACAACCAGACAAGACTATAGAAATAATTTAATAATTTCTTTAATAAATATTACATATTAATTATTCTTATAAAATTTGAATGGATTGGGTTTTTACCAAACTCATAACCTAGGGTGAAAATTATATTCCATGACCAATAGAGTGGTTTGAAAAATTATATGAGATCAAATAATATGGTAAAAATACAATTTTCTCACTTTAAATGCATCTAAAAGAAAAAATTTAAATTTCTACTCAAAACTATAGTCCGTAAAAAACAGGTTATTACATCTTTTTTATTCCATAACACTTATTCCATTCAAATTTCTTTTTTAGTCTCCTTATTATCATAAATGTAACCATTACTCATAAAACCTTTTTATTCTCTTCCCAATCCTTACCTTTAGGAAATATATTTTAATAACTCCACTATATATTTCATTTGAATCATTAAATTATCAATGATCCTATAGGGATTCCATCATTATCAACCATTTCATTAAATAATATTTCCTTATATCCTTTACAATTACAGGATTTTCCCCTTATATTAAATAACCAAAACATATTCTTGTCCCTCGTAGAATTGACCATGAGTATTTCATTGGAAATTAGTTACATATAAGAAATATATATTCATACATACATGGTATATAATACATGAAATCTCTAGAATATATATATTTCTTTTCTTTAGAAAACCTGATATTTGGTTATGGTTCATGTTGTTAATAATTTTTTGTGATATATTATTATTAATAACCACAATGTCCTTCAGAATAGTAATTATCCAATTGGGTTGATCATCTCAAAATTTAATTTCATCGTGAATTTTATACCAGTTTTTTTTGGTAACCAATTTATCCTAAAACCAAAAAAACATATTGGGTGAAAATATAATCATAATGGGAAACAAAATAATCATGATAATCAATTAATAGGTGTCTAAAAAATTACACCATATTTTTAATCGATCACACCATTGGTTTATCTTTGGTTATTCAATGTAATAATTTATTTTTATCCTTCCTAATGGTTCATAATTAGTCTATAACTTACTTAATAATATACCGAAGGAGATTCAATCATGGTGTGTCTGAAGGCCCATTTTTGTTCCCCATGGGATGATCGAGTTAAGCTCAATTTTTCTTATTATAGATATTACCTGTATGTACCTCTATTTATAAGTCACATCAACTTATAGTATCCTAATATTGAATTAAATTCTTATAAACCACTGACTCTAACCTTTACCATATTTCCATGAAATCCTCATATAATATTACTAATACATTGAGTTATCATTGGATAAATATCTAGATATATCCTAGGAAATATCCCTAGGGATCTCAATTGTAATGTCCCTCTTCCAAAAGCCACCGAGAGGCACCTTGCACCCGGTTGGTCACATATACTCAAGCGCATTTCCCCGAATGCAAGAGACTGAAGACTGGAAGTGAGGGCAATGGGTGTGATAGTGGGGAAACTATGCCCTCCTTGGCAGAGTAACACAACAGTAGAAAAACAAAGGCCCAAGCGGAAGTGGTAATAATCCATACAAAAGTAAATAGTATAAGACTGGAATAGTAAACTGGAGCACACACACACATATATATAAATGATTCATGAAACAAATGTATAGGAAATCACCCTAACAAATCAAAATTTTGTAAAAAACCTTACTAATCTAAGTGTAAAATATGATCCACATCATCGCAGTCTATAGCTTGGTCTAATGCTCTCCAGTTCCCCAACAAATCAAGTACCTAAAGTAGAAGGGTTATTTCCTTTAGCTATACCTGCAACAATATAATATATTTGGGAACAAATGCATGGACCAAACATGGTGTGAGACTAAATCCCAGTAGGCAACCACCATGAGATATGTGCCAAATAGTTAGTTAATATATGGCAGGTAAAAGTACAAAATGCAGTAAATAGGGAAGTACTCAAAAGTAAACAATCTGGAATTTCAATATCAAGCAACATCTAATCTTGAAGATAAACACAAATAGGTAACCCTTTGGTAAGTACCCACATCCTATCCACTCTGGTTCTACATAGAAAAACATTCAAGTAGCTGAACAGAATGTTACCCTCTAGGAAGTACTCACAGCCTATCCCCTCTGGTCCTACCTTACAAGTATAGGAAACTCTCTGGGAAGTACATGTAGTTTAACCCCTTTGGTTTAGCAATAGCATAGACTCATTTTGGAATCACTCACCATAAATTCCCCATGTAGTGTCGTATTGGTAACTAATGGTTCTCTAGGGAAGCACTTACGTCACATTCCCTCTATGGCCCATGTGGAGGAACTGCAGACACATTGAGGAATCACTCAACATCAATTCACCATGTGGCCTCACATCATAATTAAAATAGACACTCTGGAAAATCCCTTATGTCCATCCTCTCTATGGTCTATAAACTAGGTTCGCATAGCCTCGTGTATGTGAAGCTAGTATAGAAGCGTGTATCAGCCAAAGTAAACCTAAAGAACTACTTGGCTAGAAGTTTATATCATATCAACATGATAGAACAATAATCAAACCATCCTACAAACTGGTCATGAAAAGTAAACAGAATCCTAATAAGAAAACTAGACCCAATGGTCAAAACCGGAAAACATGCATGAGAAAACACTTCCAATGAACATCAATTAACCCTATTCACATCCAAAAACCTCTAATCATGCATAAATGAAAAGCCCAAACATATTAGGGAAAAAACGGTAAACGTGCACTACCCTGTTCATGGGTATTGGGAAAATTTACACATATAACTCAAATACATTCATCAGAAAGGCACAAACCACCTACCTCAGTGGTGGTAGGTCGCTATATAGTAACCTTGAGGATTGAATATCCTTAGAATTCTCAAGATCTAGAAAAAATTCTAAAACATTCAATAGAGGATAACATGAGATAGAGGAGGAATCATGAAATGATGATTCAGAAGAAAAGTGAGCTTACCGAGGAGATCCTAACGCAATCGACAACGGTCGAATCTGCGCTCAGATTCTCGGTCAGGGGAACGGGGTATAATCATGTCCATACCAGATCTCTCGGCTAAATGAGACAGAGAAGAAGATGTTTGTGGCCATTAGACATTACCCTGATTCATTTAATGAAAAAAAAGAAATTACATGGCATATAATTTTGACGTACATGGCATGTACTCACCATATTTTTACTCTGCTATTGGAGGCCTCCAAGTCTCCCCCACACAGTCGTGTGTGTGTCCATTACACGGTCAGCACACTGCCTCCTATAGAAATGGAGTACACAACATGTACTCATAAAGTACAATGCGTGTACTTAAAATTTTTTTAATAAATAACACTTTTTCTAAAAAATGAATTGAAAAGGATAAAATTCCTGAAAATAAGATCCGAGTTCTTACAAACATCCCCCCTTAAAGAAAATTAACATCGAATTTCCATAGCAAGGTGTTATAGAAGATGCATCCTACAACAAATCATACCACTATGCTCATACATCAGCCTCATTCTCCCGAGTCTCATCCTGTACTCGTCCATGATTCCATAGAAGTTTTACCAGATGGAAATACCATCCATAGAGAACTTTCATACTACGATCCACAATCTGGATAGGATGATCCTCGAATGATGCATCCACATCGAGCTAAACCACCTCAGGTTGAAAGACAAGAGATGGATCTGAAAGTAATGTCGAATTTGAGAAACTCGAAAAACATCAGGGATTTCCTGGTACCTATGATGTAACTGTAACCAATAGGAAACCGATCAAACTCTCTTCAACACCTCAAATGGCCTGACATACCTCAGTGAATGTATACCTTGTCTCCTGATCCACTTGTGTCCCAAACTCAGTGTGACATGCAGGAAAACCCGATCCTCAACCTCGAGCTCCAGAGGTCATCTCCGCTGACCAGCATAAGCCTTCTGTTGAGACTGTGCAATATCCATCCTCTTAAGAATCAGTTGTATCTACATTGTAGTATCTTGAACAAGACAAAGTCCCAGCAAAGCTGGCTCTCCTACCATCAGCCAACATAAGGGTGATCAGAATGTCCTACCGTACAATTCCTTATAAGGTTCCATCTAAATTGTTTCTTGAAAACTATTATTGTAGTTAAACTCCAAAAGAGGTATGTGTTTCTCGTAGGAACATCCAAAATCCAGAATACATGCTCGGAACATGTCCTCAAGAACCTAAATCATACGGTCAGACTGGCCATCTATCTGGGGGTGGTCAGCTGTACTCAAATGTACATGTGTACCCTATTCCTTCTTAGGACCCTGCCAGACCCGAGAAGTAAAACAAGCATCCCTATCTGAAACAATAAAGTGTGGAACTCCATGAAGACATACACATTCTCAGATGCACTACTGTGCCAACTCATCAACAATGAAGATCGCCTTGATCAACAAGAAGTGAGAAACGATCATGAGTCTGTCAACAACAACCCAAACTGCATCATTCCCCTGAGGTGACTTCGGGAGAACGGTCACAAAATTCATCGTGACATCATTCCACTTCAACACGACCTATGACATGGTTAGAGAATACATAACGTGTACATATAGTACACGGTGTGTAGTTAAGAAAAATAGTTTCATCCCAAACCAAAGAACACATGGCGTGTAGTAAAAAAACAGCATGTATTCTGGGTTTTTCTGGATAGTAAGCCTCAGAAACTACTCTGGAACCTAGAAAAACACTAAAAATGACATTAAAGTGACAATTTCCTATTCGTGAGAGCCCATACTCCCCGTGAATAAAATCATAGAATCATATACATGTTATAAACAAGGTATCAAGTAAATGATCAACCATATTTCCGTCTATGAGGGCCCATAACACCTTAAGAACCAATTTTTGGCATTCATTAAAAAAATATCACACAAACAATACCCTATTAAAATAGCAGGCCTTTATCAAGACATTTATTACAACAAAATGCATATTCTACACAAGAAATTGATAATGCACCCTAAATGGCATGGGAAGAATGCATGACATGTGATTTATATCAAGTTTCTATATGATGCATGAGATGACATACTCTCATATTATCGGGTTGTGGCCGAAATAGAACCCCAATAACATCAATAGTAATAGCAAGAAACATTTCAGTTTCCCAATGGTGGAAAGCAAATAAACCTTAAACATTAAAAACTATAAAAATTGCAATAGATGAGGTAGATTGGTTTTTCCCTGAACACGGGCTAGCTACTCCCAGGCACAAATTTTTACCAAGTACCTATTCCATCCTATCGTTGACCATAGGCTCTAAATAGTATGTTAAGAGAAAAAATTTCCTCTGATACCACATTGTAACGTCTCGGTTCCAGAAGCCACCTAGTGGAGCCTGGTATTTGGTAGGTCACATGGCCTAATGTGAATTTCCCCGAATGCTAGAGGATGCCGACGAGTAGCGAGGGCCTAGGGTGTGATAGTTGGGAAAGTATGCCCTCATTTTTAGAGTAACACAGTGGAAGAAAAAAAAAGTCAATAGCAGAAGCAATAATAATCCATACAAAAGTAAAAAGCAGAAGACTGGAATAGTAAACTCGATCACACACACACACACATATATATATATATAAATGATGCATGATACATATATTTAGTAAAGTAGCCAAACTAATCACAATTCTAGAACACAACATTACTAAACCAAGTGCCAATGAAAAACTGTAATCAACTCTACAGCATCGCAAGCTATATCTTGGTCCCATGATTTCCAGCTCCACAACAAATCAAATACCTGATATAGAAGGGCACTTTCCATTGCCTATACCTGCTACAATATAAAATGTTTGGGAAAAAAAGAATGGACCAAACAGGGTGTGAGACTAAATCCCAATAGGAAACCACCATGAAAATTGTTCCTAATAGTCAGTGAATATATTGTAGGTAATATATAGAATGTAGTAAACATGGAAGTAATCAATAGTAACCAAGCTACAATATCAATATCATGAAACAACTAATCAGGAAGATAAACACAAATAGGTAACCCACTTAGAAGTACCCTCAACCAATCCCCTCTGGACCTACAAAGAAACACAAGAATGAAGATAAACACAAAGGTAACCCTATGGTAAGTACACATATCCTATCCCCTCTGGTTCTACCTAACAAGTACATGCAACCCTTTGGGCAGTACACTTAGTCTAACCCCTCCGGTTCAGCTTAAGCATAGACTCTATGAGGAAGCACTCACCGTCAATTCCACCTGTAGTCGCGTATTTGTAAATAAAGGTGCTCTAGGGAATCACATATATCACATTCCCTATGTGGAAGACTACGAAGAACTACAAAAACTCCGAGGAATCACTTAACGCAAATTCCCTCTATGGTCTTGCATCATAAGTAAAACAGACACTCTAGAAAAGATCTTATGTTTATCCTCTATGTGGTATATACACCAGGTTCGCACAACCCTATGTACATCAAGCTAGTACAGTAGTGTATATCAGGAAAAGTAAACCTCCAAAACTACTTGGCTGGTAGTATGTAGCATATTAGCATGTCAGAACAACAATCACACCATCCTACATACTGGGCATGGAAAGTAAATAGTATCCTAACATGAAAACTAGACCCAACGGTCAAAAAAATCAAACATACATGGGAAAACACTTCCAAATCACAAAAAATAACCCTATTCACATTCAATAACCTCTACTCAAGCATACAAGTAAAGCCAGAAAACACTAGGGATAAAAAGTTAAATGTGTAATGAACCGTTCATGGGTATTAAGAAACTTTTCACATATAACTCAAATACATTCAACAGAAACTTACAAACCACCTACCTCAATGTTGGGATATCGCTATTCGTGAACCACAAGGCTTGAATCACCTTAAAACGCCAAAGATCTAAAAAAATATAAAAATTTCAATAGAGGAAAACATGAGAAAGACGAGGAATCATGAAAAGAATCTCAAACAGAAGAGAGAGATTACCGAGGTGACCCCAATGTAATTGATGAAAATCGAATTAGTGTTTAGATTCTTGGTTGGAGGCTCAGACGAAGATTTCGGCCATATGGGAACTCTCATCCAAACAAGACCTAGAAAGAGACGTTCATGGCAATTGAATGTGACCCCGATGCATTTAATGAAAAAAAAACAGGGTGTGTACTTTTTAAGTACACGTCGTGTACTCTCTGTTTCCATACTACACTTTAGGAATCTTCCATGTCACCCCAACATGGCCATGTGTGGGGCCATTACAGAGCTAGCACCTGGCCTCCTACAGCAACATAATTCACGGCATATACTCATAATGTATATGGCGTGTACTTTATAAATTTCCAGAAATTCATATTTTTCTCAAAATAGGACCAAAAAAGAAAAACATATCTGAAATGAAGATTCGGGATCTTACATCAATAAAAATTTTCATCCTTGTTTTTAATTGTTATATTAAACATTCCACTAATACTAAATATTGATACCTTGTATTTTCAATTAAAGAGATTACATATTATTACATGAATATTTAATACATTACACATAAACATGACTGAGGAATGTATTAGTTTGGTGTAATTTGATACATAAATCATAGGGGAATCAAATAATATGATATATGAGAGCATAAAATTGGTATAATTCATGGAATTTATGGAATAAACATAAGCACAGATGTTGCTAAACCTTGGTGTAGGAAAAAACCACCATCACTAATGGAAACTATTTTCTCATATTTGAATCATTTCACATCCAAAACCATCATATTAGTCATGTTTCACTATAATGAAAATATTAGAGGAAATTGAACTTTACAAAAATATGTTCACTACCCATTCCAACCCTCCCTTTCTAAACCGTCTTTTTTTCTTATTCTCATCTTGTCTTTCTGAACCATGTTCACTCCTAATTTCTCTTATCTCTATCTCTTGTGATATTTATCATTACATAATTCAATAGAGTGAGATATAAGTTCCACTGCTCTCATAATAAAAATCATAAATATGTATCCCGTAATATCATAAAAAATTTATATATCATAATTCGTTAAATGATATGGGTTTCATAAACATTTCAATATATCATGAGCCATGGAAAAGAGAAGTGTATTATAATCATTTCATTACTTTATCATAAGAAAACCCATGAAATGATGAAGGTTTCCTAAGAAACATATCATTGTGTATAACATAAAAGATAAATGGGTTTCAAAAATATCATTCCACCAAAACACAAACCATTATGAAAAATAATTTGAATGGATCCTTTGTATCATATCCCGAGTAAATTATAGGTAAAAATAACAAATGTCATCATAGAAAGAAAATAATTTGGTGATTTATTTTAAAATTTATCTTGAGGAAAATAATCGTTAATTGATAATAAGGTCATAAAAAATAAATCATTTTTGTATTGCTTTTAATATTCATTATAACTCTTAATGGATTATTATAAATTTCTTTACAAAATTTATGGAAGAAATTTTATTTTTCCAATAATTTTTTTTGAAACACATATCATTTTCCTGATCCTATTCGATGATAATGATATTTAAAAATAATTTTGATATAGTTCTTGATAATTTTTTTGTAAAAAAATGAAAATTGTGTTTTCAAAACATTTTTCATAATATTATGAGTAAGAAATGGTTATGAAATAAAATCTTGTTTTTGACAAAAAATACAAACAAAAGAGATATTTCCAAAAAAATATTTTATCTAGTTTATTTTAAGTAAAAAATGTATTAAATGGTATTATTACATTTACATATATGTAATAATATTAGTATAAGAAAACAAATTATTTTATTGATATATATTGGACATAATATTCCTTCATTGGAAACATAATTATGAGTAATCCAGATATGTTATGACAATATAACATAAAACCCATACCAATTTATTAAATTTTAATCACATGTGCAAAGGAAAAAATAAAATTAAATGAAACATAAAATAAAAAATAATGAAATATATTCGTGATATATGATGTACATGTGGTGTTATATACACCTCATTTAAGATGATAGCTTCATAACAAATCTTTTGTCCCCAAATGTGATAATTGAGATAATAATCCATTATTGGAATGTTAACATTTAAACCATAGACCCCATGAAAGAGATATCCTAATATGTATTTTAATATCACAATTATATTATGTATATTCATAATAATATTAATATATTAGAATTATACACAATAGATAAAATATATTGGATGTGAATTGGGAATTTGTCTCATATAAGTAAAGAGTGAAACAAAAATCCCATACGTTAAGATTTTTCTTCTAATGTACGTATTTGAAACACTTTTATAAAAGATATGATTTTATAATACATATATATATAACCCATAACAATAAATATCATACCATATTGTTTATTTTTATGACCTTTTGTTACATGTTTATTAAAGATTGCATGTTATACCCACTCTTTGTGAAGTAACAACTTTATTTGCCACATATGTTTTAACTTGTTATTTCATAGTCCTATTACATTTATCACGGTTTAATCATATAAAAAATTTAAAACATTATATAAATATCATATATAATCATTTTAACTGTATTTATATTAATCCATTAAATTTATTGATAAGAAAAAAAAATACAACCTTTATAGTGACGATATACCATACAAACACATGAATATTGTATTCATTTTATTTTTTAATTAATAGAATATACAATAATATATATATCTATATATATTATTATTGTAGAATAGTTTTTATGAAACAGATGTCACATATAATTATCAAATCCATCCTCAATACCTTCCATCTAATGAATGAATGATATACATCACTTCGCGAGATAGTAGCCCTCCATACAGAAGAGTGACATTATCGTAACCGTCCAAAATAGAGACTATAATGGTATGAATGACACAATAACTCAAAATTATTAAAAAAATAAAAAATAAAAAGAAAATATCAATTTATTTCAATCCTTGATTGGTGGAAATGAAAAAATGAATCAAATTAGTTCGTGAGGTGGTGGTCCATTGTACTCATGAACGATTATTTCATCACCCCTTTAATAGTAACGTAGATGGTTTATGTCCTTAAATTAACATAACAACAAATAATTATATTAAAAATAGTATATTTACTATATCACAATATAATATTAATATTTTATGTAGTTGGAGTGGGATATAATAAATTTCTCATTGATGAACATTACATCTTCTTTGAGTACCCCCCTTAAAATTTCACCAAAGGACATCAGAGGTTTTATAAATGACCAAAATAAATATTCTTGGGTGAGTATAAGGATGTTTGGATGTGATTTTGTTAGGCTTTTGTCAATCCATATGTCTTGATGGGGTGATAAATTTAGGAGAATGAGTACCCTTTTGTAATTGTTGTGGTGTGTCATTCTTTGAAATACCCAAAATCATTTAGTCTTGGAAGGTCAATCATAAATGAAGATGAAATTTTTTGGTAATTAATCGATTTCCCTAATTACCTAGTACATATATATTACTAACAGACAATAAAATATAGTTTTAGTTATTTTTTGTACACAAGATCAATGTTTCCTTATTTTTACCATTTTGGTTTTTATCAATATGGTAACTCGTCTTTTTAACCAAGGTGATTCATTTTTTCTTGATTAAAATAAAATGATATTTAATATATAATTTGGTCCCAAATATCCCATAAAATGAACTCTTATATTCAAATAAAAAATCATATGTGGGTTTAAAATTATTTTTACACAAGCACAAGTGACAGGAAAGAAAATTGTTTAACCTCATGTTAAATAAATTTTTAGACTATCGATGATAAATAATTTTCATTTTCTTTAATTAACTTTTTTTAATAAATAATTTGACTATTTTATACATTATAAATTATTCTAATTACAAATATAGAATCAAATTTTAAAATTTCATTTATATTAGTGGGAAAATTTTAAATATATCCCACAAATATGACGAGAAGTCTTGTTCGTAATGTGAAATTCTCCCAATGTTCATAATGTTTTTAAAACCAATATCCAAATGAAATTGTTACCAATAACATATATTTTATTATTTGATGAATTATTAAATATGTTATTCTCAATAAAAAATTTAAAATATAATTTAACATTGCAAGTAATTTAGGTGAATATAATGATATCAATTAATCTTATTTATTTTTCACTATTCATCAAAAAATACATCTTTTTAGAAAAAAATATAAGATAAGATTTAACTTATGAATCAAGAATTAAATTGGATTTTATAATGTTAGTTATTTAATGGTTTGAGAGTTTTACTTTATTGAATATATCCAAATGAAATAAAAATATTTATTTTTTAAAAAGTGGGTTTTTTGAAACTTATAACTAATATTATATAAATTTAATACCATTTTATCAAGATGTTTAATATATATAATACCATTATAAATATTATTTAAATAATATTTATTACATTTCATATCTCTAGGAGTAGTGGACATTTTATAATGGTCACATTTAAATATCAATATTAATAATATATCTAGTTTTTTATAAAAATCTGTGTTTTATGAAATTCATGAAAACATAGTGTTTTGTGTACTATATGTGTAAATTGGTGTTACATATAGAATAGGATATTAATGAAACTATAATAATTTGGAAAAAATCAAATTATCATAAGGAAATACATTTATTTCATATTTATAATTTATAGTATTTTTGGTAGATGTATCCCTCTATTCACAATAAGATCAATCTTTGCCTTCATTGCCATTATTTTCATCATTTTATTATGAGAATTTGAAAACATATCTATATTTTTATTACCAAGAGTAGAATAATTTTTTCCCATATGATATGGATTAATCTTTTCTTGAAACATTTACTTTAAAAATACACACATAGATATTTACATGGATCCATTTCACTAGTACAACATATAGTGACCTAGGACTGGTTGGGTTCCATATAGAGTGGTTTATTCAGTGGTACAGTAAATTAATGAATTATTTTCTTGTAAATATTTCCTCATAGACTATAATAGGATCTTGATAAACTCTATGGTATCTCTAAATATAATCTTTTATATAGTATTAATAATAGATATTAAACAAAAAGTTATTTACTTGGTTTGGTAAAAAATTACATAATCTATCCCAAGTTTATTAACCTCCCCCCACATGTATTCCCCACTATATTATTTTTTCAAATTACATCATTTAAATTTGAAGTTCATTATACACATAACTAGTCACTCCGCCATTGGGTCATACATAAACCCCCAATCAATCCATCTTTTCGTCATTTGTCGGTTAACCACAACCCTCGTAACCATATTCTATTACCAGCTTCAATGGAGAGACATCTTCTTCAACAATCTATATCTAAAAAACATCCTATTATCTAGGCGCCAACTGAGAGACTTTTCTTACACCCATAACATTATAAGACAATTATATTTCTTCCAAATACATCAAAATTTTGACTTAATGTTTCCAAGTATTTATCAACTACATTAAGTTATTATGATTTTACACTATGATTTTTTTTAATAAAACTAGATCATATACACTTCATGAACCTTCAACAACCACATATTGTGTTTATCAATCTTTTTCAATAAATATTATCTTATTTATTTGATCAATTTCCATGGTAAAAAAACTAAATCATGAATTATTCCTTCATAAATTGTATTCACAACCAAACATAATTTGTTAAATTTGGGCATAAAAAATACCTAGGTATTAATTTATTATATAATATCACATTAACAACCTAATGTAAATTTTTTCACAAAAAAGGGAGCTTCTTATTTATTGTTATATAATTTAATATAATACTTTTAACTTTTTAAATTAAGTATCTTTATACCTTATAGCGAATCTGGTCTAATTATCTCAATGGAATATTAAATCATAATTGGATGTTTGGATGTACAACATGTTTTCCCACCACACTATCATCCTTTGTAAAATAAATCATGTTTCTCAATGTTTTAATGTTTTTTATATTTTTTTATCCTTTAGAAAAATTTTAATGGTCATAGTTTTCATTTTTCATTATGTTCCATGGATATGTGAAAATATTCCACGTTATTATCTATAATAATCACTTATGTGTATATGGTATCTAAACCTATATGTGTAAGAGTATCACACCAACCCAAATACTGCAGCGTAATAGTACCACAAATGATAATAGGGGTTTCTTCTTTATGAAATCACATGTTCTTCATGGATCCAATTAATCATGATGAAAATTGATTGTTCTTTTAAAAATTTAAGTTCCCACCATGTTTCCCCACTTCCTCATAAAATCAAATGATTCATAGATTCTCTTCATAAAATAAAAGAACACGGTGTCACTATTTCTATAGAAAAATATTCAATACTCAATCATCTTTGAAGATTATTATTTATATAATATGATCACTGCCTATATTATACTATTTGTCAACAATGAATATTTATTGTTATGTTTTATCAATACATATATTATAAATCATGAATATCCTTATCTTCATTTTTTGAATAAATTAGAATTTAAAAATTAAATAATGAGAAAAACTATGGTGTCACATAATTCACGATGATATTCTCCTTAAGGTTATAATCTCATGTGAGTGAAATAAAAAACCTTTAACCAATTTATACATACCTAACAGATTCATAATTATCCTCCTTTAACAAAAATTTACATTTGGATGTTTCTCATACTTATTCATATAACCTCATGTATATAAGATGAATATTAAATTATTGTAAATGTATTGTATTCTTCTTAATTTATCTATCATAAAAAGTTCTCATTTTTTGAATGATCCTAGAAGCCTTTACATGATGTACCCTAATGAACTGTTTCTCTTGATAAGGCTGTTGGTTGAAGATGAAGTCACATGGTGATCAGATGGCTCTTGTATATTGTATTAAATGGATGTGATATGTCAAAAACATTTGTGTAATGGGTGAATAGTTCTCCCACTATGCTATCCCACATAATTATTTCTATTGATTTGATAGTTATCTATATTCTATCTCGTTTCACTAGCCACTCGATATTGTAATGGGATTTATCACCTGCAATACTCAAACAATGGCCACCTGACATTTTGATGTCTTTCACAATATCATAACTCACCCTTTTTCATTACCATGGATTCATCTCCAACCAACATATCAACTAACCATGTTCACATATTACAAGATCTATTCAATGTTCTAATCAAATTCATAAAACCTTGGTATATGTAAGTTTACTACCACCCATTTTGTTGAAACCTAGGGTCCTATAAGATATGTTAATATAGTCCTTGGCTAGACAAGGTTTATTAATGTTCTTATGTATAATGACCATTAAAAAATTCATAGAAAAAATTTAACTATAGGATATAATTCCAAACCATCTTCATGTATTCTTCATGTAAAAAATTCATGAAATTATTTCAATCTAAATTATTCTCCATGAACTATTGTAATCAATGTGTCATCCTTCTTAAAAAATATCATTGATGTTATGATCATTGAAATAATCACCACAATTTAATTGAAAATTTCTCAATCATGAAATAAAATACCATTATATGAATCCATAATAATTCTCCAGGAATCACCACTTCATCTTCAACTCTCCAAACACATATTGACATATCAGTAAAAACATATGATAGACTAGTCACAACAACATCTTTTACTAAGAACATAATGGTTATTGAAATCATCTATAGAATATATATTTAAACATAATATTTATATTAGAGAAAACACTACGTAGTATACTATGAATCCACATGATTTTATTAACATATAAATTTCAACATTCACCAATTGAATAGTATACAATGATATGTTGTAAGTGATATTCCTTAGTCAAGTAATTATATGATTACATAAACTATATCATTAAATATGAGTTTTCAAAAATACTTATTATAATGTATATATTAAAATTATTCCATTTATATAGTGATAAAATATCTATATTGATTTATTTTATATCAGTTTGGTGATTTATTTTTACATACTTAATTTTTCAGTATTTGTAAACAAACAATATAATATCATTTTCTTGAAGTTAGTTGACTAGAATTTTTTATTGTATATCATAGTAAATTTACATGATTTCAATATGTAAAATACATTTTCATAAATATTATTTATTTAATATACAAAAAATAATATAAATTTACATAAGAATTATTCCATAGTCCTATAATGAGGATGAGGAATCTGGAAACCAGTCATAAAATATATATGTATCAACAAGTGTCTTTCAAATGATGATACAATTTTTTTATGAAATCTAGGAATACTTGACCTGATTCATAATTGATAATGTCATGTTGATGTGGTATAAATTTTCACCACTTGGATCCATAATCATAAAAAATGGAATTCAATAATTGGTGACATAAACATCCCCTCATCAATGACATTATATACCCATTTTATTTTAAATTTAAAACTAAGATGATAGAAAATATCATTTCATTATTCATTTATATATTATATATTTAAATAATATCTTTAAAGATATTCGACAAATTGACACTTCTTAATAATCAAACATTTCATTGATATGAATAATTTAATACTTTTTTTGTTCATTCATTACCATCAATAAGACACCAAAAAGATTTTCCCTATAACCATTTATTTCTTGAATTGTATATTTAAATAATAAGTCATGGGCTATATAGTTTGGTTCAAAATTTTATATGCATCTTGAACCATAATACAATGCTAAATTTTTCATAATTCTATCATGATCTTGGAAAAAAATGGATGAATCACAACATACACAAAAAACCCATTAATTAAATTATGTAATTTCATAATTGGTATTATAGTCAATAATTTTTTCAGTGATGAAAAATATATTCAACACTGATCAGATCTTACATACATAACTCCTTTAATTCATAAGGTTGTTATCAGAGATTAAATCAGTAATAAATAATGTAAATAATAATTATAATATCCCAAAATCCGCAAATTCAATATTTCAAACTAATTACATATCATTTAATTAAAATTCATAAACACCACTGATATTCTATGGTGATATGTTGCATGTCCATTGATCATGATATGGATACGATAATCTTGTTGATCTCTGAACATTTTCCAATATTAATTTAATTGATTTAATACTCATGTAATTTTTTAAATGAATTTAAAATTACAAAATTTTCTACATCATTTTACACATTAATTATATATATATATATATTACATATTTTTATAATTATCGTATGTCACATGTGTTAATTTAGGTGAACATGTGTTATTATTGTTTTTATAGTAATTTTTTTATTATGTAAATATATATTTATTCATCATTAATGATTATTTTTATTTTATAACCATATTTAATTATTTAATGGGAATAATAATTTTTATAATTAATTTTAAAACATATATATATAACTATAATTTTTATTTTCCATAAAATTTTGTTCCCTGACATAGCATGAGGAAGTTTATTTTTACCTTTATATAATCCATCTATGTTTTATTTATATCCTTATGTGAGTTTTATAGTCCTTTCATTACCATTTTCAATTATAATTTTAGCCTTTACATATACTTTAAAAAATATTATGTACCCTTCATAACTATTTTCCAACCCATACATTGTGTTTAGGTTTTTTTCCTTAACATTACATAATATTTGAAGTACCGTTACATAGCCAATGTAATTTGTTTTTCACAATTATGAGACACAAGATTTTCTCTATTTAACATTAAGGGAAATATATACAAACCGTACACAATCTTGAGGTTATTATTGTTTCCCAGACATATAATTTATAACGTGATGTTTACCTTTACATAGTCAGAAAACATAACTATAATATGCATATATATACTTATAGTCACCAATAAATAATGTATATATGTTGAAGATTCCCCATACCTAGCAATAATAATTCTAATATTACAATCTATCAAATAATTTCTTCCAAAAACATGGTATTTATAAAATGTATCTTACCTTTTAAAAAAATTACATTTATAGAATATTACCTTTATGTATTCTTTAAAAAATATGAGGCAACCTTACAAAACATGTTTAATTACATAGCTTACCATATATTATTTATATATGTAAGTTTTAATACCCTTGTGATCTAGTAATATACCCTTATGTAACCATTATAATATCTGTTTTACGCTTGTGCATACAGATTATAATGAAGAATGGGACATCCATGGACAAATTTCCCTCAGGTGGTAACTCTATAATCCTGGTACCAATATAGGGAATGAAGCCTAAGGAATAATTATTTAATTGTTTTAAAAAAATAATGGTTATGGTAATATGGTTTCAATTAAATTTATAATATTTAGATTTCATATATGAATTATGGAATATGACACAAACACATACGTAGAAGGTTTCAGGGATTTCTGTTGAAGAGTATAAGTCGTTTGGGTTCTGTCTATAATTAATGGAAAACAATGTAGTTGAAAAATAATAAGAAATACATTTAAAAATATGTCATTTCATTAAGAGTGAATTAAATAATCACTTCCAGTTCCTCAGACCGTTTCATTTTCGACATCATTTCTAACAGGATTGAAGATCACCACTCTACACATTCATTTTTCATCAACCTCTTCCAGAAGACGAGTTGGGTTTATTATTTTGTAAAATATATTATAATTCATATTTCACACATGTCTATAAATATAAATTGAAATGTTTTATCTTGTTATTATCGTCTTATCAATGTTAAATCACAGAGTATTGGTCTATCTTATGTAATATAATGTGTTTTATTTTAGCCCATAAATGGATGAATAATTGGTTGGGTTTATCCATAATGAATCGTGATTATTTTTCTAAACCACTAATTTTAAAATATGTAAACTATAAAATAATATACTAGGCTAAGTAGATACCCATAAAAGAAAAATTATTCCATTGTTTTAGTGAGTACTATTCATCTCGCTATATTGGAGTGCATTGATGAGTGTAGTAGTTTCATTCTAAACAGAAATAACATTATCAAACTTCTGTTCATGTTCATTATTTTTATTTTCCAGCTTATCTATTTGAATTCCATAATCAAATTAATTAATTATTTTGATTTAATAAATAAAACTATAATAATTATGTAATATATTTTAAAATATATTAAAGTACTCTTCACCCAAACACATTCCAATATTTACATCAATAACATTGTACAACAAATTATAATTTATATTAAATAGAATAAATCCCATTTTCCTTAAATGTTTCAAATGTGAATTGTATATTTCAGCCATACACATCCATGGTCATTGAATATACTTTGATATTATCCATGAAGACTATATTGGGAGAGAATAAAAATTGGTATAATGTCATATTCAGTAATTATATAATCATAGTTAAATCATTTATCATGAAAAATGAATTAATAATTAGAAAAAATAAACAATACAACTCTAAGAATCATTATTTTGAATTTCTTATAACTTACTCATTTAAAATTAAAACGTGGTCATTATCCAACTATTTAACACTACCTTTAACCATTATAATGATTAAATTTATAATTAATTTTAGGTAAGGGTTAATTATTATTGATCATCACATCATTTTTCATTCAAGAGACTATATATATATCAACTTCTATATATTTATTCATAAAATTAATCAAAACCCCCTAGGAGAGTGTTCCACTGAAAAAGAAAAAAATAAATATCCCCTATTTTATTTTTAAATTCCCTCATCAATGATATATCCATTCAATACAAATGAATTAAAATTGATTCAATTCCAAAAAAACAATAAAAAATTCTTCATCATAATATTTAAGCCAACCTAGGAAGCATTCCCGAAAAACATTAGGATACTGATATCCTAAATAGTTAAAAACATTCCATTCCTTAACAATAACTTCTTTAATAATTACAATATCCAAATAAACAGTAATGACATACAAAATAATCTATATAGGATGTAATTGACTACAATGAGACATCCAATTTACAAAAAAAATATATTATGTACTAGCCTAAGATGATAATTACAATGTTATGCGTTATAAATTTATATAGAGAATAATGGAGGTTAAATATTCAATTACAAAGATTAAATCAACAGATTATTTATCAAGTAGCACTAGCTATATGGGATTCCAAAACGAATAAAAATAAATGGTATAATACAGACACCTCCTCATTCAGTATATCCTCTTTACAAGAGGTGCATTAAGACTTATAAATGTTAATGATTCTTACACATTTAGTTTAATAAGAGATAATAGTTAATCATAATCAAATGAATATAAATAACCTTTATCAAATAATAAATAAGAAATATTAAAATGAATAATATTATTATAAATTAAAATAGATTGTCCCAAATCAGTTGTGGAATAATATTTCCCCATATGAATACTCGTATTTAACCATTGATCAAACCAAATTGTAATTATTAATAAATAGATATGTTTATGTTATCTAAATATTAAGAAATACCATATTGTCATTATAAACCTAGTATAATAAAAAAAATTTAAATAACCCATGTTGATGGTTTGAAAGACTAAACGTTTCACACATGAGTAAGATACAATCATTGCACAACACTTTATGAAACACTAGTTTTTGTAGAATCACTACAGATCATCATACTAAACAAATGAATAAAACATGATTTCATTAATAGAATAAAATGGATTATTATTAGATGTCTCACCAAACTAATGATAAAATATATTTATTTTTAGTATAATAATTTATGGAATACCACTAACACATATTCTATACAGAAATCCACCTTGAATTATCACATATCACCATAACATCCAACCAAAGAAATTACTAGCATATAAATTTTTTCTTCTTATGAGGCTGCATTCACATTATCCTCTCATAGATCCTATATCAAAAATGGAAATAATTAGTTCCCACTATATATTAGGTATACATATTAAAGACTATCCCATGAGTTTTCAATGTCCCCTTTAACACTCTTTAACTATTTTGTGACATTGACTCCTAATCCTTAATCTCATATTGAAATTAGTGAAATAAGTCTGTAAATTTAGAAATTTATCCAATGAAAAGGGTTTAAATATTCTAAATATCCATTATCTCTTGATCCTTAACCTAATATAATGTTACATGATTTAATTACACAAATAAAAAATTGTGAACATTATTCAATACATGGTTTTGGTATTTATAATCCCTTTTAATTGCATCACATTTATAGAGTGATTCTCATTTTAGTTTGATGGTTGAAAATATATCCTGATATTTCACTAGAGTTTTTTTACTCTTCGTAATGTGTTTGATGTGTTCAATACTATCCTAATCCTTTATAGGATATACATCATCATGGAATGTTATAGTATAATGAACATGAAAGGCCACATAATATCATAATCAAAAAACTCCCATCAAATAGCTCTTTGAAAAGAATATTAAATGAATTTAGATTTAGCTTCTAAAACCAAATGATTTACCATTTGAAAGATATTATTACATGATCATATTCCTCTTCCCACATGAGAAATCATGATTTTTGTGTAGAAACTAGTAAAATGATGCATAGAAGAACATAACAATTTTTTTCAACAAATAGAGAAAAAAATATCAATCTATACTATAAAATGTTTTTCTAACTCATCACCATACCCCCACTTCTATTAACTTATAGAATGATAGTAGAATCAATTTTTTATTTTAAAACTATCATACATTAATTTTAATTATAATCATAATTATTCCAACCAATAAGACTCATGTAAATAAGTAAAAATATTATAACATATGTTTTTTAAAATATTTATGCTAATCTAAATAAATAATTTAAACATAATCATGTTAATAATTGATATCAATAAAGATTAATAACTTTTACATAGCATAAAGATTCAATTATAAATTTAAATTAAACTTATCATTACAAAAAAATATATTAGGTATCAATATAAATTTGTTACTGATTTTAATGTTAATATAAATCAATAAATGGTTAGAATGATAAAATTTATAATCAATCCACATAAATGTTGAGAAATAAGAATAATATACTTCTCATACCTACATATTAACGGATATAAATGATAAATAATAATAAATTATATTTTTTAGACTCACAGAGGAAATAAAAATCAATATTAGACCACCGACGATAATTAATTCATCCACTATTATTAATATGGCTATGATCATTTTATGGGATAATTCATGTCAGACACCATGTGATAGTATAATCTATTTTAATTTTTTATTTATATCAATGATGAAAAATTTAAATATCTATATGATTTGGCATTGTTTTTTTAATTATTTTTCATGTTTATGGTTTGGGGAACGTGGTATGGGATAACCTATTTGGGTACTATTACATGGGGGAATTTATTTTTCAGGATTAACATCCATTCATTGACCAGAAATGGTAGAACCTAGATTTTAAAACCCACAATTGACCCTATACGTATTACCCTTAATTGGAATTTATCTAGAGCATAGTTGGTTCCAAGTTATGGGTAATAATGAGGCCAAACAATGAATTTATAGATTTTGTAACTTGTCATTAATTCATAGTCGGGGAATGGTTTCTTAAATACTACGACCTAATAATGTGATATACATAAAAGCATTGAAATACATTTTTTCAGCCTTACCCATGGATATTAAAATATTTAATTCCTCTTCCCTATCATTAACCCCATAATTAGAACATGCCACATGTGTTTCACATCCCCCCATTAAATTATAATCATATACAACTCTATTAAGAGTAAATCTATCAAATTAAGATCCTCAATTCTCTTTATTGCTCCTTCTATCATCTTATCTTATATTTACCCTTAGTATTCATCATCACTAGATAAACCAAGAGGATTTGAGGGATATATTTGATGTTTCATAGGTATAATTCATGGGGTTTTTATTTAGTATAGTTTCCTTGTGAATTATTGAGGATTTTTATGAAACCTCAATCATAAGAAATAATTTCCTACATGATCATTGAGGAAATAAGTTTTAATAATTCATGTGTTTCCATAAATTCTTGTCAAATTATGTGTTTAGTTATTTTTAATTCATTTTTAATAAATTAATATTTTTGTTATTTTTCAAATGAGTTTTATATTTCTACCAATGGGGTATTTATCTCCATATTATAGTTTTTCGTAGAACCTAATTTGGTACTATAAATAACTTGTGTTAACATTTTATTAAATTAATTTTTTGTTAAATTTTGATGTTTTAAAATGATTGGACACACTTTGGTTCATGAATTGAGTTAGGAAATGGTGATATGGACATTGGATGTTTTAATTGGAATATTTTGAGTTGATTATGTGAGATCCTAGTTTTTCACTCAGGTGTAAATAATTTTAAATTTTTTCTAAATCATTATTTGGAACATAATTTGGATTCTTAATGAGTTCATAATGGTATGTGGGGTTAAGGGCTTGTTCGGAGGTTGGAAACTCATCTGGTATGAAAATACATTTACCATAAAATTATAATACACTGTTTTAGGCATGTTAATCTAACTATCCTTATTACATGGTTCTAGAAATTAGTGTGATAAGGGTAAAAATTTTTCTATAACCATTAACCCACTGCTGCATGGTAAATATAAGAATAGAAAACAATTTGAAGTGGTGATATCATGGTTGGAACATGGTTTCCCTAACCATATAGAATAACTATGTGGGTTCCCCGCTTTTCAAGAGAAAACATATGATTAGGGACAATTTGGCCAAATGTACTGCCAAACTGTTCCATAATTTTTTTATATTATGATATTTTATTTAAATGATTTTTTTTAAAACCATTATTTTTCATTAATCAAGTATAAAAACACTTTAATATCAATATTTTAATCTCTCTTGATGCTATATTCTAAGAATTTATCATGTTATTCCATATGAAAATATAATTTAGGCATTGTTAGTCTTGTTATATCCAAGACAGTATGATCTTAATTTCATTGTATGCCTTTTTGTTTGTATTTATATCAAATACACAATTTTGATATAGTTTAATTGACCATATTTTCATGTAATTGATATTTTCTATAAATATTTTCCAATCCATTCCAAAATAGAGGTTGAAACTAGAGTAGGAGAGTCGTTTTGACATGAGTTATGTAGTGTATAACTCGTCCCTCAAGGATCATCATTTTATATAATTTTTTGTGTGTGCACTGACTTAATTGGGAATTGATTATTTAATTAATGTTCCTTGATTATAGTCATTAGAAGAATATTCTAAGTCTCTCACTAAAAATTAAATCCCTCATTTTTGGTTTTGACCTCAATGAAGACCACCCTATGTAGGTTTATTTCTATAATTGGGATTTTAGTAGTATGGTATGATCATCTAATCAATCATTATGGTGTGTAGATTAAACCTGTTACTTGTAATACCATTAATTATATAAATTATAAATAGAAAAATTGGTTGTTACAATGTTTTCTTCCACTTTACCCATCGAAGTTATGTTCATATACATTATAGTCCAATCAAAAATGGATGTATTAGAAAGTGTATTATAAATATGACCTTTCATAATGAAATATAAATGACTAAATTAATTTCATATATTTATCACACCTTTACATGTATATGTAATGAAGTGATGTGATGTTAATGAATTAAATATAACTTATATTAATTTATAATTGGATGGAGACTAGTTATCTAGTCACAATAATGAAAAGAAACGATTAAACCAAATGAACATATTAATTATCATGAATAATTACATGGTCTTCCTTACTAAATAATTAAATTACAAGGTAAATAATTTTTTATGGAAATTAACATTTCTATAGGTACATCCAGACATGTGATAGCCCATTGATTCTCGAGGTAACTCCTTAATTCGACCTATAAAATATTTTGATCCAAGGATGTTTTTTCCTAGCATGATACCCACCATGGAACCTAATCCATTACTATCAGTGTATTACTTGTATAGAAATGTCGGATACCTCCACTATTATTATAGGATTCCCCATGTACTCTCATTAGATCTAAAATGACTTCTATAATCATGATGCCCCCGGATATAGCATTGAGAATAGTCACATCTTATCTTTTTTTAACATTGGATGTTTTCCTAGGACTCAGAAAAAATTACTCTACAATGTAATTCCATGTATTAAACTTTTTTGATTGCACTATTACCCCTATAGCCATCATATAGTTATTACCTAAGTTCGATCAACCCATCAAATCATTGTATCCTTAGTTATTACCTTGGAACCACTTAATTATTATTATCATCAAGGGTGCCTTATTATAACATGGATACATTATTATTATAATCACGTCAGGATGTTAGTGCTGATTATGGATATTTTGGATTAAATATATAAACTTGAAAATAATTAATTATTGAACTGGTTACATGTTCATTCACCAGCTGAGGGCCGATAAAGTTACATTAGTATTCACATTACAGTAATGATATACTTTTGTATATGAAATATTTCCAACTATTTTAGTTTAAATTAAATTAAATAGGTGATATAAACATAATTGGTGGTGGAAAAAATAGATTTATATCACACCATATCCACACATCAATCACCACCCAAGATGATTAAATTTTTGTAGGTGTTGAAAAAAATAAGCATACTACTTCAGGAACTTGATTGATTCATTTTTTATGATGGAGCTCATAGTATATGATTGAGATATATCTTGCGATAACATGATTGTTTTTTTATTCATATTTTAACTTTAGTATATCATATATTATCTACTTCTTGTATCCCTATTATCACGATTTCGAGATGCGTGAAATATATCATCTTAATATTTTTTATATTTATATTACTTTAACACAATGTATAATTATTTAGTCTTCTTCTATTATGAAATATGTTAGTTAAAACTTCCTCTAACACCAATTATATTATTTACCCATGTGATACACTATGGTAATGATGGAATAGTCTGTCCATAGACACACCCTAGATCTTTACTGGTTGTCGGAGGCCTCTAGATTTCAAGGAGATGCTCTTGGGGCCAACTAACCAACTAGGCCCAGAGCACCTCTAAGTGGAATCTAGGTATGGGACATTATGATGTGGTATCAGAGGCCTACCATTCTTTCTTTACAATTTGGAGACAATAGTCAGGCAACTATGAACACTGATGAACTTCTTTATATATTACTCTTCAGTGTAACTAACCATTGTTTGTGGGTAAAATCCTAGTTTATTGAACTATAATTATTGATTCAGTTTTTCTAATTACCATAGGTATCGTTTAACCATTAGGTTACACACATGTTATGTTTTGTATATTAATGTTATTTTGGTTTATAAATTCATTATATCTTTGGATCAATGATATAAGAGAAAGGATTATTATTACATGAATCATTCTAGGAACCTATAATTCAAATTCCATACATAATTCCATGACTTTTAGGTTCATTTCAATAATTTTATTTTCATGATATTCCACAAATTCATTATTGATCATTGTTTATAAATTAATCTTTTTCTACTCTTCGGATATTATTGATTGGTTACCTATTTAAATTCATGGGGTATAAGGTACCTCAAGGGTTTGAATAAGTTGTTTACCATGTCATTCCATCTTATATAACCCTGTTACATTCTAATATTTCATTTAGACTAAGTTTATTAGAAATTAAATACATATCGATTTCCATGATTTAGTGCATGGGATCTAATTCACTAGAAAATGTGATCCATTTAAAATGGATCATGTTATATGAATATCCTAGAGTTGAAATAGTAAATTTAAACACATACATAAAAAAATAAATTTTTTCCAGTAAATGAAAAGGAATGGTGATTTTGACCCTTCATCTATAATAACTCCTTTAATTTATACATGATAAGTTACCAATATATGGACTTTTATGTGGGTTTTTGGAGTAGTATATCATAGGTAGTGATCCATTTCCTTTAATTCTTCTTCTAATAGATTTTCTATTGATACTAATCAATTCATGTTCAGAGTCGTCCTAAATGAATTTTTAAGCCAATGTTTCTATAGAATCTTCGTGTTGTGCACCAAAAGGGTGGGGACGACCATGCTTTTAATGTGTTTGGGTCTTGAGCTGATAGTCTTATGGCCAATAGATCCACTAGGGGAACCATATTCAATACCATATATGGGAGATGACAGTCAACTTTGTTATACTTTTCTATATCTGATACAGTAAATGCTAGTTTATCCATTACCTTTACCTATAATTGAAGATCCACTTGTTAGTTCCAACATTAATATACGTCAAAAATCCTAGGGGATTACATGAAATACGCTACTACGTATTGTTTGGAGTTTATAATTTATTTCAATGAGAATATAATAATTACACTATAGTATATGATCATGCTTGATACACATATCCTCTATGAATTTTCCAAGTGCTGGGGTGATGTAATTACTCATTATGGTCACCATAAAATAATGGTATGGGATGACTTATATACTATTTTATATGACTATATATTTCTTGAGATGACTATAAGTATCGGATCCCAAGGGTTCGTGCATCTCGAGAAGGGTATTATGTCTGTTATGGAGTATTCAATACATTCAATGTGTTACAACAATTTTAACCATTTCTAACCGATGGTGATGTTTCAAAAGCTAGAAACATTGTGGATGTGTCTCATAAATGACTTATTTTAATGTTATATTTCATTTAATTTCTATTAATGCTTTGATTAAGGGGTTTCTCGAGCTTTTATGGTGGACTGGGTGAGTTTTCGTGAATTGGGCCAAACCGTGAGCCCAAATCCAGATTTAAAAATAAATTTTTTTTCTTTTATAATTTTTTCATATTTAAATATTTTTACCCATTTTAATTCCTAAATGGTCTCCATTTACATATTAAGACCACCATTTTAGTTTAGAGATTTTATAAATCCATAACCAAGGTGTATTTGGGTTTTTATTTAAGGGATTGGGCCTGCCCGAAATCCCAATTCTAGTTTTTAAAATTAAATTTGATTAATGAATTACTTATTCAATTTTAAGGATTATTCGGTGATTTAAATCCTGAAACAAGACCATTTAACCCATACGCGCTCCCAATATCTCTCTCACCACTTTGGATCTCTTCTGCACCACGATGTAGTACTGGTCTGCTTAGGCTTTCGAAAATCGGTCAGATTTGAGGAGGTATGTTCATTCCATCATAACTCTGTCAATTTTTACTCCTTTTCCACCATTCATGTTCCTAAATGAACTCATCGTCCTTATTAAAACTTCAATTTAAGTTTTTATGGTTTTAAATTTGATATACTGTTGAATTAGGGGAGATTGTTCAAGATCACTCAAGTAAGTGAGTCTCTTCTATTCCTCTTTCAAATTTCATAGGGCTTCATTCTATTTGATTAGGATTTCTTCCCTTTTCATTGAAGTCCAAATGACCAGCAGTTAGGGATTCGAACATTGGGTTTATCTTTGGATTTTCTTAGTCCAATATTTTGGTTTTAGGATTGTTCTATGTCTCTCTTGGTGCGGTGGTGGTGCGACTTGATTTTTGCCCGTTGATTCAATGATTTTCATTGCTTTGGTAGGTGATTCCTTTTGGTATGCAATATTTGTGATATAGATGCTTTGATTATGGTATTTACATGTATATTTAATTTTAATGCTTCTTACAAAATTGGTCTTCAGGGAAATTATAAAGGAAATGAAATTTTAATGAGAATTTTATGTGAAATTTGGGGGTTTTCATACAAATATTTTGTTGGTTCTTTATGTGATGACCTAAAATTATTTAGTTGATTTTATTAAACTATATTAGGGCTAAAAAATGCTTTAAATGTTCAAATCCTTTGTTTTTTGTTGAAAAATTTGTTTTGGGTGACGTTTGTTAAGCAAATGGGTTTTGAGTACCAATTTGGTGTTGATTTGGGTGTTTTACACAGGTATTCTATGCGATGCTTATTGGAATTGTTTTATAAATCATGAAATGAGTTTAAATAAATGTTTAGGGTGTGTTGGAATCTTTTTTGAAATATATGAGTTTGAATATGGTGTTCAAGTGGGGTTTTCAAAGAGTTTTGGGTGCAAAACAAAGAATGATTTGGAGAAGTTGTTTTATTGAAACTAAAAGTGTTTTGTTGTGTCTTTTAAATGGTATAAAACGTGTGTATCAACTATACAGATTTTATGTGACCATTAGTACTATTTTATATGAAAATGGATATATTTATCATTATGAAATTTTTTGAGCACAGAGCAGGATGCCCGGGTACCTAGGTGGGGTGGATGTGTACTAGTCCGGCCAGTGGAGCGGGTGAGTTTCGTCCCTATTTCAAAAATTATTTGGATAAAGAAAACTCTAAATATACTATGTGGATTATGATTGGGAACCAATAGGTTATGGGTATGTTTCCTACTAGTGGCTTGTGCACGAGAAAGGATTTTACTATGGTTACTTTACATCGAGGTATGAGGTACATGGGGCCCAAGACTATCTAGTGCCTATGGTAGTTCCCGATTTTGTTTCTCATTGTGTTTGTGGTATTTTCCCATGTATTGGGTTGTTTTCGGAAGTACTTTAAAGTAGATAACATGTCTATTTAAATATGTGAACATTCTGAAATCTTTAGCTTGAAAACTGTTTCCAATTGAATATTGCATTTCTTGGATTTTATCACTGCTTTTCATTGCGTATTAAAATTGCATTCTTTTTCACATTGTATTTCATGATCATTGGAATCATTGGGTGGTATCTTATTGGGCTTAGTATCAATCCCTTCAAACAAATCTTGGGTGTAAGTAGACTTGGTTATGTTTGACTCTGGTAAATGGAAGGCTAAGGGTAATGGTGGTTCGGGTTGTTAGTCCTCATCCTTGGGGCATATTTGTAGAGATGGCTTGTGGGTGATGACCCCTTGTCATGTGGAGTCCATAGGGCTGTTTTGTTGTTGTTTAATTGTGTCTATGAACCTTTGTATTTCATTTGAACTTATGTATTCAGTTATGGATTTCGATATAAACCTGGTTGGTATGAATTTTTCAGATTCATTTTATCATATAATTTTGGTGTTTTATATATACATATTCGGGTAATGAATTTCCCAAACCATGATAAATGATACCTAGGCACTTGTGATATCCCATGGGGATAGGGAATTCCCTTCGGGACTTGTCACAGGCTGGGTTTAGTGTTGGTTTTGGCAGCGACCAGATTCAGTTCGTGATTAAATGGTATCATAAGAGGTTCAGGTTAAATCATTGGGTCATGGTATTTGGGGAAGAGTCCGAATAGTCTGGAGTTTGGATTTTTGGGACTTGGAATTCTAGTTATGGGTAGTGTTTCTGATCACCAACATACATGATGGGATTCAAGATTTCAAGAAAGTTCATTATTTAACTTATTCCTTTGGTTTTCTTGGTTCGATGACGATTAGGGGAAATGAAAAGAGAGTTAGGTTAATGGTCTTAGTGAGCTCACAGGGCCTAGAAATCCATGTCGAGACAAGGATATTCCCTATAAAACTCTTTTTTAAAGTGAATTCATTGGAATATGGCTGCCAAACATATGTCCATGTCACCCACTGAAACTAGATTCCTCTCATATTGTTTTGTACTATAGTTTTGAAAACATTGCACTTTGGTTTTAAGAAGCATAAAGTTTTTGTTAAATAATTTTCAAATAAATAGGGAATGGCATTAGTTATGAAATGGTGGAATTGAATTTTAATAATTGTTTTTAAATGGAAAATGGTGTTCTTACACCTCTACTGAATGCAGGAACTATATTAAAGTAGGTTTTGAAATGTGTTTCCAATAGAGTTTTCTAAATAATCAAAGGGTGTTTTAATAGGATGGGATGTTTTCAAGTTGATGTGAATATCTTGAAATTTAGTTGTTTTCTAAATATATCTGTCTTTATTAAATGTTTTGTAAGGTTTGAATTGGGATTTTGATCATGTGGTTAGCAGTTTTTAAAAAAAGGATGTGTTGGTTGACTGTTTTGTTTTTGAAAAGTGCAATTTGCTTTTATTTTAACCTTTTGTATTTCCATGAGTGACCACATGCTTTGGGATAAATGGTATTATGGATAGTTAATTGAATGGACGGATGAGTTATGGGATGGATATGAGGAGGGTGCCCATTATGGCACAGAAAAATGCATGTGTAAGGCACATGGGGTACCATTGGTGGATACACCAACCGCTGAATCATTTATTTTCAAAAAAGATGATTTTAAATGAGAAACATGATGTATTTATTACTTATTTGGGATGGTGTGTATTAGGTTTTTTTATTAAATGATGATTTTATGGGATGTTTTGAGTCCAAGAACCCCTCCAATTTGTATTTTGTTTTGGGTTTGTGTTTGGTCGGTAAGATGTGTTGAAGGGCCAGTTAGTGGTATTTTCTGAGAAATGTTTTGGGATGTTTTTATGGTGTTTCCATTCATGTGTTTGGATCTGGTTTATGGTATATCTTGACCAATGGACCATCTAGGTTGGGTCCTTCGGTTTAATCGTTTGATATAGTACGCCCTATTAAGGGTTAGTGCACAACTTAACTGATGCTCATATTGTTTCTACATTAAAAGACCCTCCAATTGATAAATATAAGGTATATTTTCATTAGATTTTTATATTGAGTATACACCCTTTTATTTATTGGTTTTTTATCCTCTTTTAGTGGGAGAGTGATCATAAAAGGTTGAAAGATACCTTAGCCTCTTATATTTTCGGATTTGCCGAATTTGGAAGTGGAATGTGGTTATTTGCATGGATGAGTATCTTGATGGTGTCTAAGAGGTCCTCTCGGTCCATCGTAGTCTCATCGAATAAGGAGTTCACAATAAATTAACAGTGTGGGAAATCTATTCATTATAGGATATTGTGGCCACTTTCTGTAAATGTGTGTTGTTTGGGGATGTTGTATAAGGCCCCACTCCATGAATTGTTTATATCAGTCGTAATTGTCATGTTCAGTGAAGCCATATGATTTCGTGCATTTGATTGACTTTAAAGGTGAAAGTCATGCAGTCTTATGAGAGTATATTTATGATTGGAGAATTTCTCATTTGGAAAAACTTCAAAATCTTCCATTTTAGAGGATGATGATTATCGGTGGTATTTACTAGTATAGTTTATCACTCGACGAAAGAAGGTGTGATGCATGTTCATTATCTAAGCCCTTGTTTCAGTGAAATGTCGAGTTAGGGTAAAGTGAGTGTGGAATGAGTTATGTCTTGGAAATCATATCGGGGATTTCAGTATAGTTTTTTGTGGCACTGAAAATATAATTCACGTTTAGGGGGTTTCCAATGTCTGTCTACGAGGTCAGTGATGCTTCAATAATTTGAGATCCAGCCATAGGTCTTGGAGAGAAGATTACTCATATTCAAGGGAAATCCCAGAGTCATTTAATCACTATTACAATGTCTTATCGTCATTATGAAATATATGATGAGTTTAAAACTCTATTGTCATCATCTTTCTTCCATTGTTCCCATTCGGTGGAAATAGGTTGAGGGCCTTGTATCCATGTCATCACCTAATGCCATTCCCTCCCCCTTTGGTTTTCATCGAGTCATTAGAGAATAGGTGGAAATTTGGATAGACGTGATGAGTACATAGTTTGTGAATGATTAAAAGTGACCATGTTTCAGTTATACATGTGAAAAGAATGATCTGCACCGTTAGTGAAAAATTTCCAAAACTGTGTGGACTGACCCTACGCCCTTCCCAAATCATTAAAAAAATTGGGTCTTTCTGTGTCGGCCAATAATGGGCAGTTAAGATGGTTGGTTCTTATATTGGGGAAACCCACTATGATTCTAATGTATGTTCCTTCATAAACTGTGAATTGGATTCTACCTTTTGAACTAGGAAGTTCGTTCAAGCCTCCTTTTTTAGTGTATTTATTTTGACTTGGAAAATAATATAGGTTGCCTCTTATGGTAGAGTGACTGTTTGTGTCCCCCATACCAATAGCTCAGATTTATCCATGGTCTTGGCTTGGGGATAGGTAGTCTCATTCGGAACATTATATATACTGACATATTCCCTAACTAATCATTGGGATTAGATAGCTCCCAATAGTTTAGTTAATGTAAGGTAAGTGGATCCTTGTTCGAAGTTGTTGTTCATTTGGGTGAATTTCTTGAGTCTTGTTCGGATGGTATTTGAGGAGTTTTATTTTGGGATAATGTATGAATGTGATTGATCATTTCAGGAATGTGGTGTATGTTTGGGTTGTGAGATTAATAATTCCTTAATTGATCACTAGAGGTGTTTTGGCCGTTGGGGGCGATGTATGGCAAATAAGTACATCTTGGTTTATCGATTGGGTTTTGTTTTTGTATCATGATTTGTCATAGATTTTTGGTGATATAATGTTTTCATGGTGTATATAATTGTCACATAAATGAATTATTTTTTTGTTATATTTCATTTGATTTCCAGTTATGCTTTGTTTTTTATATTTCTCAAGCTTTTATGGTGGAATGAGTGAGGTTTCGTGAATTCTGCCAAACTTTGAGCCTAATTTCAGATTTGGAAATAAATTTTAATTCCTTTATAATATTTTTATTATTCAATATTTTGAAACCATTACAATTCCTAAATGGTCTCCCTAGTCATATTAAAACCATCATTGTACTTTGGAGCCTTTATAAATCCTTAACCAAAGTGTATATGAGTTTTTATTTAATGTATTGGGCCTTCCCGAAAGCCCTATTCCAGTTTGAAAAATTAAATTTGATTAATTAATAACATATTAAATGTTAATGAGTTTTCGGTGATTTTAAGCCTCAGAAACTCCCATTGAACCCAGATGCATGCCGGACCCCCTCTGCCCTCTTTGGAGCTCATCTTCATCGCGATTTAGTGTTGAACGTCTTACGATATCGAAAATCGGGAAGATTTGAGGAGGTAAGTTCATTCCATCATAAGTCTCTCAATTCGTATTCATTTTCCTCCATTCCAGTTCCTAAATGACCTCTTCAACATTCTTCGAACCTCCATTGAAGTTTTTACTGTATTAAATTTGATCTAGTGGTCTATTAGGGGCGATTCTTCATGATTCATCAAGAAAGTGAGTCTCTTCCATTCCTCTTTCAAATTTCTTAGGTTTTCATTCTATTTTCTTTGGGTTTCTACCCATTTCCATGAAGTACCAAATGACCAGGAGTTTGGGATACTAACCTAAGGTTTATCCTTTTGTTTTCTTGGTCCAGTTTTTTTGGTTTTAGGTTTGTTCTATGTCCCTCTTTCTGCGATGGTGGTGCGACTGGATTTTCGCACGTGGATTCAAGGGGTTTCCTTAATTTTTAGGTGATTCTTTTTTATATGAAATCATTATTATCTAGATGATGTGTTTATTATATTTTCATTTATATTTAATTCTAATGATGATTCCAAAATTGGTTTCAGTGGAAATTATAGAGCTAATGAATTTATAATGCCAATTTTTTGTGAGATTTGGGGGTTTTTCATATATATGATTTGATGGTTCCTTAAGGGATTACCTATAATTATTTAGTTTCTTTTATTAAACTATATTAGGGCTAAAAAATGTTTTAAATGTTATTATCATTTTTTTATTGCTGCAAAATTGGTTTTGGGTGATGTTTGTTATGAAAATGAGTTTTGAATACCAATTTGGTGTTGAATTTGGTTTTTTACATTGGTATTCTATACGAAGATTATTGGAATTGTACTATAAATCATGTAATGAGTTTAAATAATTTTTTTGGGTGTGTTGGATTCTGTTTTGATAAAAATAAGCTTTAATAGGGTGTTCAAGTGGGGCTTTCAAAGAGTTTTGGGTGAAAAACAGTGAAAGATTTGGAGAAGATGTTTTATTGAAACTCAAAGGGTTTTATTGTGTATTTTAAATGGTATAAAATGTGTGCAGCTATTGTATTGATTGTATTTGACCATTAGTATTGTTTTATAGGATAATGGTTATATGTATCATTGTGAAATTTTTTGAGCAGAGAGGGGGATGCCCGGGTACATCGGTGGGGCAGATGTGTACTAGTATGTCTAGAGGACCTGATGGGTTTGGTCCATGTTTCACTTAGAATTTGGATTAAGACAACACTAAATAAACTATGTGGATGATGATTGGGGACCACTAGGTTATGTGTATGTTCCCTACTAGTGGCGCGTGCATGAGAACATATTTTACTATGGTTACTTTACACCGAGGTATGAGGTATATGGGGCCCGAGACTATCTAGTGCCTACGGGTATTCCCGATTCTGTTGCTCATTGTGTTTGAGGTATTTTCCCATGTATTGGGTTGTTTTTGGAAGTAATTTACATTATATAAAATGTCTATTTAAATATGAGTACATCCTGAAAACTATACCTTGAAAACTGTTTTCAATTGAAAGTTGCATTTCTAGGATTTTATCAGTGCTTTTCATTGAGTATTAAAACTTCATTCTTTTTCACATTGTATTGGATTATATTTAGAATCATTGGGTGGTATCATATTTGGATTAGTCTCACACCCTACATACACCTCATGGGTGTAATTAGAATTGGTTATGTTTGACTCGGGTAAAGGAAAGGCTAAGGGTGATGGTGGTTCAGGGTGTTAGTCAACATCCTTGGCGCAGAGTTGTGGATACGGATTGGGGGAGATCACCCCTTGTAATATAGAGTCCATGAGGCTATTTTTTTCTGTTTCATTGTGTCTTTGAACCGTATCTATTACATTTGAACTTATGAATGCAGTTCTGGATTTCTGTATAAACCTTGTTTGAATGATCTTTTCATATTCATTTTATCAAATATTTTTGGTGTTTTATGTATAAATATTCAGGTAAATTGTTCCCAAACCAAGATAAATGATACATGGGAACTTGTGCCAGCCCATGGTGACAGGGAACGCCCTTCGGGCCTTGTCACTGGCTGGGTTTAGTGTAGTTTTTGGTGGTGACCAGATTTAGTTCGTGACATGATGATATCCCGTATGTCTTATATTCTTGGGTTATGTATGTCAAATACCTACCTTTTATAAAATATTTAATGAAAATGTTATCACAAAACACATCCTGAGGGACGATGGTGGTACCTGGAATAGATAATCCATGTTTTGGTAGTCTAGTAGTCCGTTTGGTTGCAAAAAGCGATCCCAAGTGGTTTTCTTTGAGGTAGGGAACAATATAGTACATGTATTAGTAGCTCAATGGCGTGTGATAAGTGTGGACGATAGGGGAATTTGAAGCAGGAGTTTTACATATCCACAATACAAGGAGGGTATTTTATCCATATAGGTAATATTTTGAGGTTTTTTAATGATTTTAATCAGCTTCTATGGGAAGACGTTTCTCACCAACTCAACCTTCAGGGGGAAGGTTCCTTTTCCCCACATCAGGTAGGATGTTGTAGGTGCACTATAAGGACTTGCTAAAGTAGAGGTTGTGTTTTTGGTAGATGGACACCAAACAACAACAAGTACATGAAGAGTGGTCTTTATCATGGTTTTAAATCTATTTTTATGGTTTATGGATCAAGTTAGTTCCATACACTATGACGATACCTGAGGGTCAAGCTATTAGACTCTTTACTATACCGAGTACTATTTTAATAGACTGAACTATACTATATGATTTATTTTATATAGGATCCACAAATACATTCATATCATTATATATCATGGAATTTCCTGGACAAAAAATATAGTATTATTGTGGTGTAATAACACTGACAAACCATTGGGATTATGGTACGATGTAATATTCTAATGTAGGGACAATCCCATTGAGGTAAGAAGTTAAAATTTCTCAAGGGGCCTCTTTGTATTCGAGATAACATGATTTAATGTCATTACTAGGATAGATTGGTTAGTTCTGTATTACACATTTGTATACTTCAATTGTTATAGGATATTGTTAATATCATTAGAGGTAAGATGTTATCTACACATGGGTTAGTGGGATGTACATGCTATTATACCGATCCCAGGGCATCTAGGTATAGTTGAAGTGACTACTCACATTTCAAATCTCTTTGTAGAGGATCAATGTTTACATCAGGTGATATTTCCTCAGACAGTGGATCATTTAGAGGATTTCTTCCAAATTTTTTAATATCATACCTCATAAGTGGGTGGTAGTGTTTAATATTGATGACATTCTATCAGAATCATGATTTTCTGTTCCTCTATATTGGTTGGAACCTACCATGATCCATGACCTCAATAGATAGTTAAAGGATCTAGAGGCAGTGGTTTCATATATACTAGTACATCGTCTTGGTGTTTGACCATGATTTTCCCCATGAAGGTGGATGAGACCCTTCCTCTAGTCATGGTATAAAAATGGTTGAACCAACCTATGGTCAATAACATATATCCATTATCTCAAATAGATGATATCATTGTCCCACTCTGAGGAGATATGGTGGTTTTTAATGATCACTTAATATTTTGATATCATCCAGTGCATGTTTCTCCATTGGTCATACCTTGTAAAACATCATGTTGCATCCATGGTCTGTGTATGGGAATCATCAAGCCATTTATTCTCACAATCATACCTATAATTTTCATGTATCTAATGTATATGTTCTTCCACCCCTATATATATTATTACTCCATGTTATTTTTGGATGAAATCTTGGTGTATTCTCACACTCGCAGTACCCAGGATAAGAACATTGAGACGATTATGTGTACAAATTTAAAGATTTATATTTATTTCAGGATTCATAAGTTCCAAATATTTATCAGAAATGTTCTATTCATGGAAAGTTTTATCTCAGAATAAGTTGTATGTGTTGACCCAAAAAAGGTAAGAGTTGTGGTCTACTAGTGTAAATCAAGGATTATGTTTGATATAAAGTGTTTCTGGGAGATAGATTGATTTTAAAATCAATTCACACCAGAAATATCGTTTTATTATTCACCACTTATGGTTTTATAAATATGGTATTCAGTTTTTTTTGTCAAAAAAGTAATAGAAACCAAATTAGGAGATGGAAGAAAGGCTTCTGTCGACACACATTCTAATTCTGTCAGAGAATGGTGGAGGATTTAAATTGTTATGTGATGTATCAGGAATCAGTTTTGGAGTAGTGATGACGTAGGAGTAAAATTTAATTATGTACGAATATTATTGCTTGAGACCTCGTGATATAAATTACTCTATTCATGACTTTGATCTACATCAATTTGTCCATGACTTATGATGTTGGAGACACTATTAGATGAGTGAGAACATTAGGGTATATATGGACCACAAGAGCCTCATGTCAATCTTTACAAAACATTACATGAATCTCAGATTGTCATGTTGGGTAAAATAACATCTTTATCTCAGTTTTGATCTTTCTTATTCACCTGGAAAAAGGAAATTTTGTTGTGGATGCATAGAGTTTAAAAAATCTGGCACACGTTGTATGACAAGAAAATGATAAATGAAAATTGGTCATACTCTTTTCATGGAATAATATGGTGTTTTATGATTTTTATGAGTAGTCTTAAATATTTATCATCATAGTAATCTATTCTCACCATAATAAGTCAATGATAAAGAAATTTTGAAATAATGATGTGTTTATTATCTATGATAGTATTTTAAGAGATGACTCACCTACATATTGGTAAATGGGATGAGATGACATCCTTTGTATCCATAGATAAGTCTGGGTCCCTATAGATTTGAGAGAGTAATAGATTTGTGAGTCACAAGCCTCTCAATGGGTACTTCATATAGGAAACTCCAAAATGTATTGAGATATGTGACATTGATATTTCATTCCGAGGATAAAATGTTAGATAGTATGATTTATCAATAGGTGTTCCACCGACACGTCGGTGATGGCAGGGAACTAGAGACCTAAAGGCCTATTACAATATCTTTTTGTCCAAGAATGGAACACATAGGATGTTTGAATGGAATTGTTAGTTGGATTACTTAGATCTCGAAGAAGTAAAAACATTTTAAGGGTTTTCATTGAATGGAAAATTAATGTATCCCGCTTCATTATTATTTATTAGACTATCTCATTTTATGAGATGTGAAGATTATATTTCTATGAGACCGTCTGACTACACTAGGTCCCTCATATATTCATTTTGTATAAGGAGTCATTCATTACATCATAGTTCTTGTTGGGGTTGCAAAAGGTTGTTGGTACATAGGTGCTTATGAGCACATCCTTTCACCCATTGGCTGGTGGAATATAAAAATGGATAATATAGGTTCTAGAGACAAGATATACTCATTTTTAATTTCTTTACATGGTTCATTGAAGAATCATATCCCTCTCATCGAGATCTCCTATAATAATAACATTTAAGAGATTATTTGGAGGGATCCATTTGAGGCCATGTATGATATGTCATTCTGTTCAAACGTATACTGTCTATTTATAGGAGAGTTAAGCTTCATGTGTCCCTATATTATACAGGTTACTTCAGAGAAGTTTCATCAGATCAGGATGTCTATGTCTAAAAATCATCCATGATTGAAATTGTATGTTGATCGTCATCAATGGCCACTAGAGCATGAGGTCGGGGATTTTGTATTCATGTGTGTATCACCAAGGATTGGTTATAGATCGATACATAGTAATAGTAAGTTGTTGCAACATAATATATGGTTGTTTGTGATTTGAGGGATATATGGTCCAATATCATTTCAATTGATTCTACCACAGAGTAACCATGCCATGTAGGAAATCTAAAACATTTCAAATATTTTCCATTATCATGTCGATATGTATCATACATTTTTTTCTCAAGGAATTTGAGTTAGGTTTTGATTATTAATTTTTAGAGTATCATATACCCATCAATCACTTGGGCATGGTGGCTCCCCAAAGATGTTTTGTTCCAATGATATGTGTGATATAGCACTGTGGCCTATTATATGATGAGACATGGGAGTAGGAGGAATACCTACATGCCCAATGGTGAGAGTTGTTATAGGAAAATTTTTTTTCCATCATTGGAAGATGAAATCCAAGATCGGTTACATTATGGGAGGAATACTATATGAAATAATTTTTTCACATAGGTGTGGATCCATTAAAATATAGTATAAATCATTATTTTAGAGATAATTTGGACGCCCAATGAGTTTATAAAGGATTCATCGATGTATGTTATTTTTTAAGATATCATAACATTATTTAGTTGGAATATTCCATTTCCATGTTGTTAGTAGAGACAATTTGAGTCTGGACTTGTGGAATCTATTAATCATGTAGTGATAGATTGTGGTATGATACATGGCACACAATTTTCCCGTACTATACGCCAAGGGCCGCACCCCCATGATAAAAAGTTCACACAAGTTGTATAGGGGACATTCATGGTTGGTGCATGGTTTAGCTAACCATAATGACAAATTATTTGGGTTCCCCTTCCTCTAGAATAATGTGTATGGTTTTTCCATGGTTTGGCCAACCATGTAACACATATATTTGGGTTGTTTTATGGAATTTCTGTTATTTTTTTATGAAACTTATTCTCTTTTTAATCCGTATAAGATAACCACCTCTATTTTCTAAAAATTGGGATCCCATTAGCCTATATTTTAGGAATTTATGTTGTTCAACTATCTAGAGTCTGATCAATGAAATATTTATCTTGTTGGATCTGTGCATGTTTGTTCTTAATTTATTTTTATCAATTTTCCATTGTTATTTATATTGAAAATTCTATTTATATGAAAACTCATATGACTATTTTTTAGATAATTGATATATTCTACGAATATCATCTAATCATGGCCATATGAGAGGATGATACAGCCTGAGAATAGTTATACGAGTTCTAAGTATGTGGTATAACTCATCCATCATGATTATTCATTTTCCACATTGTCATGTGGGCATTGTGATTTCATTGGACGGGGCCTGTTTAATTAAATTCATTTACATAAAGTCATTGGAACAGTATATTAATACTCCCATTAATTATGAAATCCATTATTTTAGGTTGTGGTTGAAATGATTACCACCCCATTTAAGTTTATTCCTAAAATTGGCCTTTTACTTGTTGGACATGTCTATCTACTCCACATTTAGTGTGTGTGGATTGACACCATTAATGTTAATCCCTTTAATTAGATGAGTCATGAATTGTTAAATGTCTAAGACCATATATTATTCTACCTGACCATTAAAAGTTAATTTCTAAAACAAGATAAATCAAACTCAAATAGTTAAACTGGAATGTTTATTATATCTATGAATTTGAATAATAAAATGTAATTGAAGAAATAGGATGCACCGATATAGAACTATTTTCATTGATTATGGTATGAAGCAGAGTGAACATAATTAATTGAATTTAAATTATCTAAATTGATAAATTCATTAATGTGATGTTATCCATGTTAATACAATGAAATGCATGGCTAGATTAAAAAAACGAATTAATTTTCATGAATAATTACACGTTCATAATTATTAAATTATTTAACTTATAGGTTCCAAATTTTTTATGGACCTTTGAATTACTATAGTGGGGTCCAAACACCATTTTTTTATTCTATTTTGAGGGAATTTTTTGATCACTTTTAGAATTGATTCTTAATCAAGGATGTGAGTTTCAATGGGTGATACCCACCTTGGAACCCAAAAATTTCTATTAATTGAATATCTATATCACACCATATGATCCCTTGATTATTATTATATGATTCCATTGACATACTAATTTATTCCAATGTGACTTCTACATACAAGAGGAACCTTGGATACACCATTGGGCATCATCACTACTTATCTCATTATACCTTGGATGATTTTATTATACTCTATCAGAATTGAACTATTGTATAATTCATTATATGATTCCCATTAGATTGCACTCTTACCCATATAGCTAGGATACAACTATTTCCTGATATGGCTTATCCCATGAGGTCACGGAACCCTGGATTATTACCTTGGAACCTCTCCATTATTAATATCATCATGGATGCCTTGTTAAATCAGGGATAATTTACCATTATCATAATGTTAGGTATTCTGTGCTAGTTATGCCTCATGGCAGTTACATGTATAAACTATATAATTATTTATAAATAATCTGGTTACATGTATAAAAACCTTGTGATGGACGAAGCATGAATTTTGGTATCTATATTACTATATTGATATACTTTTATATGTGCATTTTTACAAACTCTTTCAGTTTATATTACACAAACAAGATTTTATGGATGTCATTGGTGGTGGCCTAATAAGATTTATCTAACAATATTACCATGTCACTTTTGAATCTTGGGAAAATTATATGTATGTAGGTGTTGATATAGGGAAACATAATTTTTAAAACACTTGATTTCATTACTTCTTAGGAGGGAGCGGGTAGCAGTCGAAGGAGTTAGAGATTGAGATTATTTTATTGTTTTTTCATTTCTTTTTCTACAATGGTATAGAATTTATTTCCTACTACTTATATACAATTTTTATAGATTTCAATATATGTGAAATATATCATCATCAGTGTTTTTATATTTATATCATTTTCACCAATTGTATTTTAATTTAATTTATTTATGTTATTCCCCATTTTTTGTACTTTTACTGTTATTACCTATTAAATGATGTATTTATTTTCCTACACTATATTAAAAATGAAACAATCTCTCCTAGTCTCACACTAGGCCCTCACTGCTAGTCGCATCTCTTTAGATTTTAGGGATTTGTATTTGAGGCCATGTGTCCATGCATGCATGGGACACCTGTGAGTAAAATCCGGGTCTGAGACGTCACATATTATTGTGAATAGTCTCCTAATTTATTTTGTTAATTTATTTTAATGATGTTTTATAAAATATAATTAATTGTCTGGCTTTCGAAGGATAATTTGAAAAGGAAACTTTAATAGCTATAAATGTAGGATCATTTTGATCACTATTCAATGAAAAAGCAATTGTAAAATGTATTCTATTTCTGAATGGTTTGTGTGTGTATGTGTTCAATAATATCATGAATTCATTATTTATATGTTAACCTTAGTGGTTTGTTTTTTATTTTTTAGTATTGATTATGGAATAGGGGGAATGGGTTTCCTTGTATTGTGAAATAGATCACCTATGAAATGTGATGATTCTTGTGAGGGTGTCAGAGGTGAGAAGAGATGTAGTATAATTTTTTATTTGATTTATGGTATTTTTCAACTCTTTCCGATTAACAGTCATTGTGATTCTATGAATATTTTAGATGGATTAATGATGGGAACAATATTTTCTAAATGATATGGACCAGATCCCCCATTAGTGCTAAATAATACTAGGCCAGGGGGAGTTCCATTAGTGATTCCAAATGAGTGGATTCTGTCGGTTATAGAGATTGGAAGGCATTAATAGGCATATTGATGGTTAAAATGATTATTTTTAGGGTAACCACAGGGGTTTTTTATGAATTAAACATGTTTTATTTATGATAAATATTAAACAATAACCTTTATTAATGTTACCTTTTTTGGTTTGAATATATGGATCTATGTACCCCCTTTACATATAGTCCACCCTTTGTGACATATTTTCTTGTTGGGTTTTCAATATTGTTCTTGTATTGTTATTTCACTGTTAGTTTTTTCAATTTTCATGAATATATAATTTTCAGAACAATGACATCAAATGTTTCTTTCAGAATTATTTTTTGATAAAAGGGGGAGAACGCCCAATAAATGGTTTACTAATTTATTTTTTTAATTAATATTAAATGAAAAGGAATATTTAAAATGGTAATGTTTATGATGGTTGATGTTATATTTTACTGTGAGAAAATAAATTTTCATATATTCTTTTATAATAAAAAATAATTTTTATTCTAAAGAAAATTGTCTTCAATCTGTGGTTCTTACATAATAGTTTTAGAAACACTCACCCCATACATAGTACATTCATTGTATGTATATCTTATTTATTTTATTCGGGTGTATTATCATGGTTTTATTCCCAAGGGGTAGATTACGCTAATAATTATCTTTGGGAAAGTAGGGTGACCAATGGTCACATGAATATTATGGAAGTGGTTTGGTTGGAATTTTATTTTTTTCCTTAAATTATATATATGGATTTCCCATTAGACCATGTCCTATTCAGCCTATATAATATATATATTTTTCCTTCATTATATTTGAGTTATTTTTTTGTTTCATATTTTCATATATTATAGTAAGTAACATATAGATCCCATTTCAAATGGATATGTTGCTATGATAATGACTATAACATGGATTTAAAAAAATTTACCATTCGAGAAACAAAATTATGTATCCTTTAATATCAAATATATTTTATATATATTCTACATTTCTTTTTATATTGATAATTTTTATGTTTATAATTATAGTTACGTTAGTTATCAGTATACTGATGTAATTTATAGATGTGGTTTTATCGAAAATTTTTATTCAGTTTTTCCCTTAATAATGATTTTGAAATATCATTAGTCTTTTTTGAGGGATACAATAATAATATGTGTTGTTTAATTTTTAGTGTATTTATATAGTTGTTGTAAAAAACATAGTTTTATTTACTGACTATTTGATTTATTTTTGGTATGTTAGTTTTGGTTGGAATTATTGATGAATGATTTGACTTCTATATTAACTGTTTAACGAGCAATAGTTTGAATGAGAATGTTATTTGATTTAAAAGTTTAATTTTATTTATGAATTAATTTTAATATCAAATTTCATATAAATTATTATTTTTAGGATTTTAATGAATTTTATTAAAAATAGAATTTTGAATATATTTTATAATTTTAAAAAATAATTATTTGGTTTCAAATTATTTATTAGGAAGTGATTTGGTATAATTGTGAGGTTTATTAATGGTTATTTTTTTGGGTACCTTGGGGCATAAAAGGGGTTATTTGGATAATTTATAAAAATATTAAATCTTAAATGTTGGGTTTTTTTTAATGAAAGTCAATTTTTGATAATGGTATTTTTGTAATGTGTTTAATTTGGTGAATGGATTTTTTTTGTACCCATGTTATAAGTCCACTTGTTTTTAATGTGATGAGTAGTTATGATTAGGTTTCATGTTAATATTTAAACAAAACCTAGAATGGTCTTAATATTTGTTTTTTATTCAATTTATTACATTGTTTAGTTCATCTAGTTAGTGGATCCACCCAAACTCAACTTAAATTGGTTGAGTCAAGACTCCATACACACTTGGGATTCTTGTATTAGTGAAATACTCCTCAATTTGGGTATTAGGATCTAATGGGGATTTAATTTTTATTAGGGAATCAATAATAAATACATATATTTGTATTCATCGATACATCATTGTTAACATAAGGTGGTTTCTTGTTTGGTAGATTTATTTTGAGGTTTTTATAGAGGATTTAATGCTATCAACATTTTGGTTGGTGATAGAATATATATATATTTATATTACATATATATTTTTTTAATGGTGTCATATTTTTTGTTCATATGAAAGACAAAACTCTAATGTTCATTTCTCTTGGGGATTAGGTTTTTATCCTTAACTACATTGATTTTGATATCATTATCTTCTTTGGTGGAGAATGGGTGTCCTTTGGGATGGTTCTTAGGTGAGTAATATAGATGTTTCCATTGGCATGTTGATTAGTTGGTAGTTATAGCCATGCTTGGATCATCGTGGGATAGTGTTATGAGATTTAGTTCAAAGATTACATGCTGAGTACCATGACCCAAGTCAAGAGCCTAAGTTTTTTCTTATAATGTTGTGCTTCTGATTTTTTCCGTATTATATTCAGTGGAGATTCATGATCCTATTGGAAATATATACCATTATTGTTTCATAAGTACTTTTGAATAATGCATTTTACAATCCAACCTAATTTAATGGTGATTAATCATGGTTGGTTTATTGTGATGTTTCTTGAAAAATTCTATAAGATGGGTTCTCATAGTTGTTAACATGGTCTTCTGGGATTTCTTATTCCTGTAACACCATTTAATTAATTTATAAAATCATAGGAGGCTTATGTTTGTTTTGATATATTTTTATTAAACTTTTATTACAATGTAGAGACTCTCTTGGATACATATTATAGTTTTATGGTTCTGTGTTTTTTGGTTTGGAAGAATTGTACGTGAATTAATGTTTTATCCCTTATTTTATCTTGATATATTTCACCTCAAAATAAACCTTATTCTATAGGGTTTTTTTATGAGAATATTATAGTCTCATTATTTGACTTATAAGTCTATTTTGGGTGTATAATGTGGCATGGTGGGGTGTTTCACACAACTCATGTAACAATAGAATTTATTGATATTTATTATATTAATAAATTATAGGGAAATTAAATTATTATATGTATTTACTTTTAATAATAAATTTCTAGAAAAATATCATTGAACTTTATTTGGAGAGTATGATTTGTAAAATCTATATGTATACCGTTTCATTGGAAAGTTATTAGTTTAATTAAAGTGTGCACTGTTTAACCAAACTAGGTGGTTCAAATATTATAAGATTGAATGAAAAAATATCATTACCATTTAAATTATGATATTTAGTTCAATTTTCGTGCATGGTTAAAATTAGTCATGTATGAAAACTATTTTAAGATAGTTTTTTCTGACAATTGACTTCCATATGGCTGGTGCACAGTTAGTAAAACAATTTGTTATGCACAAATTCATTAATTTATAATTTTTTACAGCTTACAATTTTATTTAAAAATTCATATATCCATTTATATATCTCACTAAATCTCATTTTATTCATCATATGAACACATGGAAAGTGGGTTTCCAAATACCTAACTTAAATTTCCATGCATCTCCATATCCATTTTAAGTTGATATCTCTCGGAAAACACCTCATTTATCCTAATTTCACATTCTTTCTTCCCATATTACCTTTTGGTTTTATTTCTCCCTCTAAAATGTTTCATATGGGTTTTGGTTTCATAATTTGAATTTGATATAATTTCTCTTTTTAGTATCTTCCATCATTGGTGAATAAATCTAGCATGAATTCCATTAAATGAGGTTGGTGTTTTAATTTTTTATCTTAAAATGGCATGGAGTATTGTTATTATTGATTTTTAGTTATTTACATGGTTGATTAAAATTATATGTAAGTTGTTAAATTAGTTTAAGTTTTATTGAGGCCATAGCTTTCCCCCAAGATTTTACTCATTATTACACATGTTAACTGAAATTACTAGATTTTATTTAACGAAATGTGACTCTTGAAAATTCATTGAACCATTTTATAGTAATAATTTATTGAAAAAATGTGTTTCATAATTCTTGATATTTATAATTAAAAAGTATAATTTATTATTTTAAATTTTTTCAATAATTATTTAGTAAATTGTTTTAATATATGTTTTCAAAATTAATTACAATTGGTTGGATTTCAGTGGATTTTTTGAAATGAAATTTCTAATAAAAATAAATGGATTTTCATTTTGAGTACATCATAATTACGGAACGTTTGGAACAATTTAATGGATTATAAATGTTGTGATCACACATGTGGCCCTCTTGATTCCATATTCAATTTGTTTCCCCATGGGAGATATTAATTATTTTTCTATAATTGATTTTGGCAACAGAGGCATGAATATTCGTATATTCTGCTATAGATAAATTGTGAATGGTTTTATTCCCTATATATCGTGGTAGGTGATATGATATTTACAACTTTTTATTTTTGATGTATGTGATTTATCACCGCCTATTGACAGATATGCAAAGATATCCAAGAAATCTTAGTGTGGGTGAGATAGAGTTACATCCTAAAACTAATCAGATTTACTGGATACCCTCTAGGGATTAATGTAAATAAGTCATTTGTGGTTTCCATTATTAATATTAGTTGGGGGTTTATAGTTGGTTTTACATATTGGAATTCATCAATATACTAGTATATGTTCCTAAAACGTGTACGTCTCAGAATTCCTATTGATATTTTTAAATATTTCCTATAGTAGCATGATAATTCATCCAAATTAATGTCCCTTATCTATGTTACCTTATTCTATTAGCACGAATGTCACTATGTCATCCCCTTTGTAACAATTATTATTTTAGGACACAGAGTCATGGGGTTTTCCTTTGTTATTCTATAATTTTTATTATTTTTTCAAGAATCATTTAAATATTTTTTGATGGGTGTTTATTTTGAAATGTAACATTAACTGATTATTTAAAATGTATATTTTGTAAAAAAAAATGGGTTGACTCTTAATAAATTACTTCCATTAGGTCTATTTTAATTCAAGAGATTATGTAAAGGAAGATTATAAATGAAAATTTATGTGAATTTTGATTTTATATATTATATATGAAAAAAGAATTTTCATATATTATTTTATTCAATAATAAATGAATTTTTCATCTTTAAGGAAATTAAATCGACTATGTCATGCTTACCTACTAGTTTTAGTTTCAATCACACTATGTATACACTATTCAGTTTATATAGCTATTGTTGACTTATTTTCATGTTCCTTAACATTGAACTATTCTTATCGAGTTTTTTGGGATTATTTTTCTATTGGGATTAAGTATTGAGTTAGGGCCATAGAGATATATTTATATAACTTATGTTATGATTTTTTATATTTTATCCTTGGATTATTATGTATTCGAACATTGATAAGGGATATTTTATATTTGATTATTTAATTATTTATTATTTTCATCAATGTATATTTATGATATTTGTTGTCCGTATTTGTTTATTTTATATATTCTCTCATTATTTCTTATACAAACGCTGATTTTTTGAGTTTTTATGTTTATATTAATAGAGAAATATATAACGATGAATATATTCAGAGATCCATGAAAAGGATGACTGGCCATGGTGATTAGGACTGTCCTTGGGTATGTTATAGAATGATTCCGGTCACTTTTTACTCGATAACCTATAGCTGGTGCACAGAACATACTAATTACTATTGGCGATATCATTTAGAAATTCAAAGTTTCAAAATTATCTTTTCCTCAATGAGAATAGATTAAATTTGGTAAAGTATTTTCTATATATTAATTAAATTTTATGTGGATAGGTCTCTACAATAACTAAAAAAATTTAAATCACCCAAGGCTAGATTATATGGTTTGGGTCATATTATATATATATAATTTATGGTCATTCCAAATTTATTTAATAATTACAATGAGAGAGTCAAGCTATAAATTTTGAATTACCTATCTAAAATAATACAATTTATTTTGATTAATTTCTTTAATGGTTATAGAAAAAGATAAATAAAACTCCATTAATCCCATTAAATAATATGCACATGCATTGTCGTACACCCATGGTTCCAGAACACCGTTATAGACCACTAAAACATGAAATCTAGAAAAATTAAGACAATGGACTTATTAAAAAATTTAACCAATCCGTAAGAAATAAAAATAAGTTTATAATAATTTACATCTTCTCAGTTTATTCAAATTTTAATCACACATGGACAAATTTAGAATTCATTTTAAATGATATTTGAAAAAATGTTGATCTACACACTCAACATATTACTATTTCCAATGCCTTGGGGAATTTTTCCCATGGTTCATATATGAATGTTTATACACCCAATATAGTTTAGAAACATGTAGGGTTTGTGTATTATATACTCATATATAGGTAACCACCACAAACCTACTTGCATGCCAAAAACTAATTTTTTTGTATAAATGAAAGCCTCGAGGTGTTTGTCAAAAAATAATTAGAAATTATAAATTGAACACATAAACCCCATTTATATGTAATTATAAGTAACTCCAAACAGTAGGATTTTCCATAAATATTTACATAATTCCAGCCAATTGTTGGAATATAATATAAATGATTATATTAAATTTAAAAAAATACCCATAATAAGTTAAAAGAAATCATGTATATTTAATTTATGTAAATACTACAACCCAGAATGATGAAAAAAGCTTATTGTTATAAAAAATTCATTTAATTACATTCCCTTTCCAATCCATCAACTACTCCATCAACAGGAGGTCAAACCAAAAACATTTTATTATTCCATAGACTTTACTCATAAATAATAAATTAAAAAATAAAAAATAATTCACAATCTCAATTTAATCACACAATTCACCATTCACATATTATACTAACATATATTTTAGCATAAAATAAAAAGGTATTAAAATCATCCATAGAGAGAAAGATTATATAACAAATACACTAATTGTATACATCATCAATAGTAAATTTTATAAAATACATATTTGGTGAGAAATGAAACCTGAAATAAAAATATTAATACATTAATTGAGACATGCGAATATGAATTAAGACTTATGTACTTCAATATCATAATTATCACCTCTATAAAAATTTATGAGAGATTATTAATTGGAAAATACATATTACAATTAAATTCACTATGAATAATATCACTGAAAGATATGAACATTATCAACAAGAGGTAAATAATATGGAATCTACAAAAATTAGTGTAAATATATTCGTTAATGTCGAAGGTGGTTAGTCTTACTACACTATAAATTCTGTCCCATATAACAATAGGGATCATTATGGATAAATTTTTGGAAATAATAAATATGGGATTCTAATATGGAAAACCAACTTAATATCTTACATTATCTATGTATAAAATCCAATTATATAAGTATGTGAAAGAAACTAAAGGATTAAAAATATTTTAGATGACCTGTATTTTCAAGAAGGGTGAATTCAAGCTAATTACAAAAACAAATATTAAAATAAAGTTGATTATATGGAAAAACTAAAATATCCTTTTTCATCAATTAATTTACATAAAAACATGGAATCAATCATATTATGAAACAATCCCTAGAAGCATTAATGTTTGATAAACATTAGGCGAGAGGTGACTATAAGAGAGATATCAACGGGTGTGATTATAAATAAATGGGGGATAATTATATATATAAATATATATATTATTAGTGGGATTTAATTTTCACAATAAAATAAAAACTTTTGTTATTTAATTATAAGAGTAAATCACTATCGGGTAATCAGAAGGAAACCTAGTGTACCTATCTAGATTGGTTGCCGTGTTATAATACATGACACACTAGTGGGTACCATAAATAGGCCCATCGAGTAACTAGTGATGTCCATCGCCATTGGTTATTCTTTATATTTCTGAATTTCTAGTTTAAGTCCCCTTTAATAATATTAAATTATTAATAATCCCCAAAAAAAATTATATAGAAAAAATAAAAATGAGATTTATCATCTAATGGTGAGGTTCACCATAGTTATCATTATTACCATCCTAGAGGAATATAAATGGATGTATAAAGAATATTTATCCCACATTAAATTAAGAGTATTATTATGAGAAATCCAAAATAATATAAAACAATGGCCATATTTTATAGTGTTCTTTAACCAAGTTTCTATGTTTCATTCCTATTATATCCATTACCTCTAAGGGTTAGAGTGATTAACGTGAATTTTTAAAAGAACCATCCCCTTTAGCAGTTACGATTGTGAATAAAATTCAATATCCATTTGGATTTAAACTCAATGGTGTAGTTTTTTTATTTAAAATAGTATGTATAATAGAAGACAATTATTGGGGAATTGTTGAAACATAATATAGTGGGAAACTCACCAGAGATTCATTGTTGAGGTGTAGCACTATAGTGGGTATATTGTAGTAGTGTACTATTAGAGTATAATTATTGTATTGCATAATAATTGGTCGATAAGACATATGACAGTATAATAATAATTTACCATATTATTATAATATCCAAAACATAATTCAATTACTTCGATTGCATCATCATAATGTAATACATAATAGATAATTCAACCCATCAAAAGGTAGAAAATAGTGTCATATAACACATAATTATATTTTCTAAAAACCATAATATTGATCTATAATGGGTCATACTTATTATGTAGTGACAATAATATAAAATATATTTCAATTATTAGAAAAAAAAATATATAATTGAATTGAAATTTCAATGAAGAAAATAATGTAATGATTTTTTTTGAATGTAATAATAAGTTGAATTTATAATAAGATAAACATGACCTTTGGAATCTAACAATAAGGAATAATACCATTTAAATAATGAATATAGTCATTATAATAACAGTTCAACCATTATATTAATAATATTCAAATAAAATAAAAAACATTTATTAGTAAATAAATTATTAATAATTAATAATAAATATCAATTAATAAATTATATGGTAACAAAAAAATCACATTAGAAAGGTTTTTTCAAATTTTCTTCCAAAAGGAAATCTTTGAAATTAAATTGTTCATTTAATTTAATAATATTATTTCTCTCATATATAAATATTTTCATCTAAAACTAAATTCAAATTTAAAATCGATTCATTATAATTGAAAAATATAAAATTTTCCATATTCTATTATGAATCTCTACTTTTGTATCAATTATAATATATAGTAATTGTATTTTAATATAATTTGGACTTCATTATCACATAAAAATTTAGTGATAAAAAATAATAGATTTCATTAACTTAAACTATTTTTATTTATTCTTTTCTTTAAATAATAAAAATATTTATCTAAAATGGTAATGTTGTTTCAAAACACAATAATATATTTTATGATGTTGAAAATAATTTTTTATGAACAAAAAAATCAAATCCAAAAAAAATATAATCAACTAGGTTCCAGTTCATAATATTTTTAATTATAATAACAAACCCTAAAAATTTTAAGACATTTGTCAAAATAATGGGATGTACTACAGTTTTCAATTTTTCTACAACATAATTTTTATGGAAAATATATGAAAATTGATTGAAAATACTCCCCCTGTAAATAACCATTCATTATCCTATTAATATCAAATAATATATGTTGTATAAGGGTTATTTTCCTCTATTTCTTAATCATAATGTTCTGGGAGGAGACTTATGTTTATAAGGGTCACTAACTCTATATACATTTCTCTCTCAAAGAAAAACTTAATAGTTTTTTTCTAGATTCTTATTGAGGTACGGTTGGCCAAAAATGTTATCAATATATCTCTTTCTAAATTATATAATATAAGGATATTAGGACGTCGTTATCAATAATTTTAAAGAACCATATAATATTAATGGATTCCGTATAATTATCTCGATTTCTCTTTCATTATTCCTTTGAAGTAATTTTTTTTCATGTTATAATGATTTTATTTTTTAATATTACTAACATGTGATTATGTTGTATATAATAAAATGAAATTTTCTCTTATTGTACAAGCCATATATGACATTAAATTTCAGTAAACAACATTTGGATCCTATGTGAATTTTTTCATCTTTGTAGTCTCTCGGGTTTTTCCATATATTATTTTTAAATTCTATATGGTATTATTATGAGACTAAGTACAGAGATGACACAACATTCTTAGGCCCAGTGTGCCCGGAACGATGTTTAGTGACTTTTTATGTTATGTGAGTCGGCACATGTGCGTGGTTATGGCAGTTTCCAAACGGATGGTCATATTAAAAATTAGAGGGCATCGTTGCATCCGGAATGATGAGCTTACCTATGAATGGATATATACTCGACCGACAATGGTTAATGGAAAACATTAATTTTTCATGTGTTTTATTAAAATATAATAAAATAAATTGTGACATTAATTTTATTTTTGTCTTGGAAACATCTGCTGCAGCACGATGACATGGAATCTATTTTTTTATAAATGTCATGTCATAATGACTCAAGAATTGAAATATTGACTCATTAATACCGCATTATATATTTAGTACCAAAAAAGATTCCTTTTTTAAAGGGATAATGTAACATCGGTCGTTGGCGGATGAATGAGAGGAAACTCTGGAGAAAACCCTCATTGAAAAATGAAGAAAGATCAAAGCTGTGAATCGTTGAGCCAACGAAGTTGTAGGATATCGACAATGACGGTAGTGCGACTCTTCATCGGAGATCGATCCCTCTATGATGTTGGGGTTTTTTACTTATTTTTTTCCCAATTTTGATTTAAACGAATAACGCGGATCAACCACAAACATGTTGATTCACGGATTTGTACGTTCTTGCTGGAGGGTTTTATTGGGATGATTTAGGGAATTGATCCTTGTTGAATTATCGTCGTTTTTTTATGTTCTGTTTAATCCTACTAACGGTAGTGGATCAACGCCGTGATGAATGAAGATGGAGGTATGTTCCTCCATTTTGTCATTGGATTTCTCCCCCTGTCTTTTCTCTTTGTGTTCTTCGCGTTCTTCATGGGGCGACGAACAATAGATCATTGCACATCTATTTTGTGATGGAACAATCCCAAATTGAAAATTCAACACTAATATGAACTTGCTGATGTGCGTAGACGATCGCGAACGATGAATCAGCTCCGATCGGAAGAGGTCGTTCTTCGAGCGTTCTTTGCACGAGAAGATCAAAACATGTATTTGGAGTCGATCAGAGGTCTGAAAACATAGTAAGAAGCTTCGTGGCATCAGGGTGACCGAAACCTGGGTGTTCCTTGGAAATCTGACTACTAAATCGACGAACAGGGCCCCACTAGAGGCACGACAGTAGAGCAACACGTTTCTGAAAATATTCAAAAAACACGGCGTGTATCTACGAAGATCACGGCCTATGGACTGGATCAGTGGTGGCTAGTGTTTCTAGGGTTAGAGAGGAATTTCATGGCATGTTATCCTGGTCACTCAGCATGTTAGACTTTCCCTGATGCACAATTTGTATTTTTGGATGTACACAGACACGATATGGACTACACGACTTAATACGACACGACATTTACTATCTACGCAGCATGGAATAGGTAGTTATGCGGGTCTCGGTGTGTATCCAAGGCATAAATGGAAACATAATGAAGTACACAGCGTGTACTCCATCACACGACCAGGAGTGGCCAGTAACACGGGTCAGCATGTGAACCGACTACAAGGGTTGGAGTATACAGGTTGAGGACCGTGTACGGGCGCAAGGCCAGTGGACTCCGAGCTGACCCCAGTCACTCGAACACGGCGTGTACACTGTATTACATGCTGTGTACTCACATATCCACAAGACCCGCCTTACAACATGGGTCATTGTACATGAGAAGTACATGGGGTCAGACAACATGGTGTGTAACTTTTCTACATGTTGTGTACTTTGTGGATAATGGCATGGTCCTCTTGTTCACCGTATCATGGAAATTTTTCTTTTGTGTTAGTTCCCATTCTTCTCATATCCCAGAAGGTCAGACATCACTTCCTTCCACATGAGTTTGATCCCTTCAGTAACACATTTTATGATAGAGTCGGCATCCCTCCGAGAGGGCCGGAGTGAGACCCTATATCCATTATTAACCCTTGGTAGAGTCCTGAATCGATGATACCAACTCTACCAGGAATTGATACTCTACCTAACGGGAGAAGCACCTACCTGGTGAATCCAGATTAGTCTTGATATCTGCCATGGCACTGACAGTGATCCTCATCTGTGTATCGTGATCATTCCGACTCAAGAGTGTGTCTCCCATAATGTGTGTATCTGTCTCTCATGATCTTCCCACTCAAGAGTGTGACTACCGTAATGAGTGTAACTACCTCTCATGAAGTTTCCCAATGAACAATAGTTCTCAGAGGGATGTCATCATTGCTACCATGCATGTGGAGTGTGTTCTCCCAGAATGAGTACTTTGTGGAAATCATTGAACTGAATCCCTAGCGGGGGTATGTGGCTATGTCACTTGACTCTAGACCCCAGGTCTCGGTTTCAATTATATATAGATTTTGATATCCTATTATATGTTTAGTGGATATATACTGTGTAGAGCTGACTTTGCCATTCCTTTGTGTACTTTCTTTGAGTTTTTTGGGGTCCTCTACTCAGTATTGTTATAGTCACCCCTTCACAGGCTTTTCCCGCACATTTTGTGTCTTGTGCATACGGGCAGCCTTTTGACAGAGTCTAGGGCAGTCTGGGACAGGGTCGAGCTTTTTGAGTTCCACATAGTCTAAGGTGTTCCTATACATATGAGTAGCAGTCCCAGTACATCCGTATATTTACAGGTTGGACATTGTAGTCTTCAGACTCTTGTTTTTTGTGGGCATGTATTCTGGCCCAGTTTACATTCAGTACTTTATTTTCCATCATAATCTGTTGGTTGGGTTTAGTTGTAAGAATGAATATTTTTTACTATGTGGTTTTTCTAACATTTCAGCTTTTCTGTGCTTTGAGATGTTTGTGTGTGCACATGTTCTTAGTCAATGCCTCCAATTTTAGCGATATGCCTACTCAGTGCTAGTCACCAGCCACTGGCCAATTGGAGGCGGGTTTAGGGAGTCACGACGTGGGACTTACTATGGAAGGTCATGATAGAGTGGAATCCGAGGAGGTCTGTTCTACCATAGTACCAAGAGTCTATGAGTTTGGATTGGGGAAACAGTGTTCAATGTTTCAATCTCCGATTTAAGGCCATGGACTCCAATATTGGTGTGGCGGCGGACGTATCCATACACCAGGACTCTGATAACCTGCTTTTTGACTCAGTACATGAAAAAACTAGTTGTAGGGAAATAAAATAATGGTACATGAATAATATAGGAATGAGTTGTGTTTTCCATATCCTTTGTGTCAACTATCCAGATATATTCATTGAACTTGGTACATATTGATTACTTATAGGATGACTCAGTGACACATAACTGGTAGGATGCAGCAGCACGATCACGAGGATAACCCCCTCAGTGAAGAGGCTTCGATATAGGGACCAGTCCCCAAGGCCTTCCCCAAAGTGGTACACCTGTTATACCACCACCAGTGGAGCAGCCTGTGGTACCCATAGTACAGAACAACGAAGAGCATATGCTGACTGCGCTCTATGAGTTCCAAAGATAGAGACCCATTAGGTTCTGAGGTGATCCCGACCCTCAGGGGGATGAGGACTAGCTTGAGGAGGTAACCATAGTTTTCCATCATGGGACGACACCAGCATACCAGATGGTGATAGTAGGAGTGAGCCTTCTTCAGGGTTCGGTGGGATGATGGTGGAGTCTGACCACACAGACTCCCGACGAGAAGACTCTTTCATGGGCAGAGTTCGAGTCACTATTTAGGGAGGAGTTTCATCCAGTTATGATGAGAGACATATGCATCCAAGAGCATCATCAGCTCTAGAAAGGCAGTTTTATGGTGGATGTCTATTCATATATGTTCACCCACCTCTCCAGGTACTCTATGGATATGGTCATGGATCATTGATTGAGAGCACAGACCATCGATCGTGTTATACGATGATATATATGAGCTAGTGTCATGCCTCTATGCAATCTGACTTATGCTGGAGTGATTGAGCAGGATTTAGTGATCGAGAACTTCTTGGCGGAGAAGAGACAGCCGAAGATAGTCAGCAGCAGGCTGACAGGTGCAGAGTCATTGGCAGTAGGGAGGCGATGTCTGACGTAGGGGTCAGGATGTGAGGGATTTCAAAGAGGGACCCATGACAAATAATCGATGGTCCATGTCTCTCATGCTGGATCTAGTTAGCCTAGGGAGAAGAGATGCTACACCTGTGACTGTAGGGGACATCTCGCTAGAGATTGTTTGACCCGTCGAGCCACTGTTAGTGAAGCGATGGATGGACCACTGAGGTAGAGGCAGAGAATGGAGCATAGAGACCCTCAAGGCGGCAGATGTGATAGAGGAGCATGGAGAACTGCATGTGGTGGAAGACGCTTCTAATTACTTCCACCACAACCCCTAGGAGGTCCGCACCAGGCTTAGAGAGCAAGGGGACAGGTAAGGGGACAACTGCATGTTGTTGAGTCGTATGACCCATGGGTTCAAGGGATGATCTGAGGTACGATCCTTGTCTTATATACCTTATATGTCGTACTTATAGACATAGGTTCTAGTAATTTCTAAATTTCCACATGTCCTATGCGAAACTTTCATATTCCAGCAGGACCATTGACTCATTCCATACGCTTGGAGACACATGCGGTGGGAGACTTGACGATCAAAAACCTTTTCAGACCGTGTGATCATAACCATGAAGGAGAGAGTTTCAGTTGGATCTTCTTGGGGGTAGGATCGATTCCTTATGACGTCATTCTCTGTATGGATTGGTTATCTTCGGTCCATGCCCATATTTACTATTCTAGGTGAAGAGTGTGGTATGTCTGCCGTGATGGAATGAGGTTTTCTTTTTTCTATGAAAAGGAGACCCTTGCAACAGATAATGGGATCAAACATATGAGGGTGCAACTGATCACTCATGAGATTGCTAGCCTTACCGTCAGAGTAGTAAATGTTGTGGGCTCTTAGTTTCCACCAGTAGTGGCAGAGTATGAGGACATCTTTCTTGAAGATGTTCTAGGATTACCTCCCCAACAAGAAATTGACTTCTTTATTGACTTATACCCCTATATGAAACCTATTTCCTCACCATCATATCAGATGGCCCCTGAAGAGATTCATGGGATGAGGGTGCAATTAAAGGATTAGTAGAGAAAGATTTCTGTATGAACTAGTGTTTCATCCTGAGTGGATTAAATCTTGTTTTCCAAGAAGTTAGATGGGAGTACGAGGTTGTGAATGGACTATCAGCTCCTAAATCCGGTAACGGTGAAGAATAAGTATCCAATTCTAAGAATTGATGTCCTCTTCAATCAGCTGACAGGGGAACAGTGGTTCTCGATGGTTTACCTTCAAATTACGTTTTCACCATTTACGAGTAAGGGATGAGGATATCATGAAGATAACTTTCATATGCCAGTACGGTCACTATGAGTACTTGGTGATGCCTTTCAGCATGATGAACGTCCCTACAGTGTTCAAGGGATGGATGAATCAGATTCTCTAGCCGTACCTGGGCCGGTTCGTGGTGGTCTTCTTTGACAACATCATTGTGTACTCAGTGTTAGAGGAGGGGAACATGAGACATCCGCAAATAGTTTTAGACATACTTTGGGAGCAATAGATTTATGAAAATCTATCAAAGTGCTAGTTCTGGATTTAGGAGGTCCACTTTTTTGGAAATTTCATCTCAGCAGATGGGGTAGAGATAGACCCATCCAAGGTGGAGGTTGTGTTAGCATGGGAGCTAACTAGTAGCGTGATAGAGGTGAGAAGCATCCTTGGGTTGGCAGTTTATTACCAGAGATTAATCCCCAATTTCTACTGAATAGCAGCACCGATGACGACCTTGACTAGGAATGGGAAACCCTTCGTTTGGACAGAGAACTACCCGTAGGCTTTCGAGCAGTTGAGATAGGTTTTGACGAGTGCCCCAATATTGAGATATCTAGAGGAGGGTGTCGAGTACATAGTTTTCAGAGACGCATTAGAGACCAGGATTGGTTGTGTCCTGATGCAAAAGTAGGCAGTGATTGCTTATGGTTCACGCCAGCATAGGCCACATGATCCTAACTATTCGACCCAAGATCTTGAGTTGGAAGTGGTATTCTTCTCATTAAAGATGTTACGACACTACCTTATGGGTGAGTGGATCATCATCTACTCTAACCACAAGAGCCACAAGTACATATTTTAATAGAAGGAACTAAATCTGAGGCAGAGGCTTTGGCTTGAGTTCCTCCAGGGCAATGATTTTGAGATCTTTTATACACCTGGGAAGGGGAACAAAGTGGTAAATGCTCTTAGTAGAAGGGTGAGCTCAAAGCTATTGATTGAGGCAACAGAGTAGTAAGCCGCCTTGCAGTTATACTTCGTGAAAATATAGGATAAAAATTACATACAATCGATGGTTGTCGCCCCTCCACTCTTACAGTGGGATAGGTATGCGCAACTAGGATATGTTGACTATGTGGCTTTATGTGCTCAATTATCCACATGACATGCTCATGATGGATATTCGCAAGGTGGAGAGCACACACTTCTTTTCAGAGGATGAGTTTTTGTACCAGTAGCATTGCAGGAGGAGGTCCTAATAAACTTCCATACACCACCCTTGGTGGTATATCCTAGAGTGGAAAAGATGTACCTGGATCTCCAATGACAGTTTTTGTGGTCAGGCATAAAAAAGGCAGTAGTAGGGTTCGTTTCTCGATGCCTTACATACCAGCAGGTGAAGGCTGAGCACCAGATTCTAGTGGTATTAGCTCACTCCTAGAGGTTACAAAGTGTAATTGGGATGGAATATTAATGGACTTCGTGATAGGCATACCACGAATGTCCAAGGGGCTTGATTCCATATGGGTTATCATCCACTGACTCACTAAGTCGGCCCATTTCCTTACTATCAGGGAACATTGTTCCATAGAATTCTTGGGACACCTCTATGTTTAGGAGATAGTTTGGCTTCATGAAATCGCATCAATGATAGTCTTAGACCAAGATTCATGCTTTACATACTGGTTGTTGAAAGGAATGCAGGAGGCCTTTGGGACTTAACTATGCTTGAGCATGACATTCCATCCATATACTGATAGTCAAACGGAGAAGACAGTTCAGGTTCTGAAGGATATGTTGTGGGCCTGTATCATGGAATTAGTTTGCAGTTGGGAGGACCACCTACCACCAGTGGACATTGTGTATAACAACAGCTTACACTCCACCATTAGTATGCCACCATTCAATTATTTGTTTGGATGACCCTTCCGGTCACCGATTTGTTGGAAAGACCCTAGGGAGTCACTGCTCATGGGGCTAGAATTGGTGCGAGCTACCACTGAGAAGGTGCAGATCATCTTGGAGTAGATGCATAATGAAAAGAGATGGAAGAAGGCTTATAATGACAGACGACGGAGACCTCTGGAGTTCAAAGATGGAGAACACGTCTTTCATCAGGTCTCAACTCGATGAGGGTTCACGAGAATTTGATGAGGCAGAAAGTTATATCTGATGTTCATCTCACCATTCCAGATACTACACATAGTTGGAAAGGTGGCGTACTGCCTAGAACTACCACCACCGTCGCATCGAGTACATCATGTCTTCCACATGTCACAGTTGAGAAGGTACGTGCATGACTCATCACACGTCATCGACTAGGATGAGCTTGACATTGAGGATGGAGCGACCTATGCTGAGTACCCGACAGAGATCGTGGATTGGCAGGAGAGGATCCTTTGTGGGCGATTGATTCCCTTGGTGCGCATATGGTGGCAACATAAGAATCTTTATGAGTGAACGTGGCAGTGTTAGGCTCAGATCTATGCCCAGTACCCCAATATTTTTGAGTTATATTGTTTTGGATTTTTGGGGACGCAAATCCCCATGGTGGGGAGAATTTAGTGTCTCTGATTTTTTAGTGTATTATTTTTAAATATTATATAGAATTAGTATGAGAATAGTAACAGAGACGACACATCATTCTGTGGCTCGGTGAGCCCAAAACGATGGTTTGAAACTATTGATGTAAAGTGAGTCGGTACATGTTTGCAGTTGTGGCTGTTTCCAAACAGATGCCCAGATTAAAAATCTCAGGGAACTGTTGCTTCCATAATGACGTCTTTACCAAAGAACATGTCTATCCTTGGCCAGAATCGGTCATGGGGAAAAGTTAATTTTTAGGATGTTTATAGTAAAATAAAATAAAAAAAATTGTGACATTTATTTTATTTTTTTGGGAGTCATCTGTTGCAGCACGGCGATGAGGATGCTGTTTTTTTTAAAAATGCCACGTTATAATGAATCAAGAATGACAAGCTTGACTCATTAATACCAATACATATTATAAGTGCCAAAAAAATTTCCCATTTTATTGGGATAATGGAACGTCGATCGTTGGTAGATGATTGAGAGGAAACTCTAGAGAAAACCCTCGACAACGATCAATGATGGATCAAAGCTATGAATCACTAGGCCAATGATGTTGAAGGATCTCGACGACGACAGTATCTTGACCCTTTGTGTAACACCCCGGGTAAATAAAGAATATGAAATATTTATATTTATCCATATTTGTGAATCAAATATTAATATTTCTTTAAAGGGGATGCTATGCTCGATGGCGTACCCAATACGCAACAACGAGTTTCTTGGGAATCTTACGTTGCACTCTAATAATAAAATAATATTATTTTAAATGGTAGTTAACATGTAGCCATTGTATTCGCAGGAATGGATATAAATAACTGAAATATGATTATATATGTTTTTAAATGTTTTTACATTTATCCAATAAAAGATAAAGGATTAAAATACGGAAAGAATTCACTTTTAGGCGTATATGCCCTAGTTTTCACTAAAGGTTCACTTATCACCTTTTGATGGAGAACTGTCATTAAATATAGTTTTTATCACTCTTATACATTCTTTTGGACCAAATAAAACTCTTCTTTAGAATCGGGACATCAAATTTTACTTTGTGTAAATTTTTGGTATTTTTCTGATAAATTTCATTTTTTTAATGAATAGTGTAAAATGTTGTATTTTATTTCAAAACCTCTTTTTAATATAATTTATTTATATGATTAGATTATCTTTTGAATTGATTTTAAAGTGAAATTAGAAAATATTTTTACCATTAAATCCAATAGTGGTCATTGGAATTAATTTCACTTTGAAATCGGACTTAAACTAGTGTCAATCTTTTGATACTTATTGTTTCATAAAAACATGCTATTTGCTCTGACAGCGGGAATTAATTATTAAATTAATTAATGCAACTTATATGTTGTGAATATTGTAAAATGGACTTCATTTTTGAATTCGTAATATCAAATATAGCTTAGGGTGAATTTTTTGTAATTTTCTGAAAAACGTCAATTTTTTGGTGAATAGTAACTTATTAAGTTCTTAATCGCGATTAGTGGTAATCAGTGTAGTTTAAGGTAAGAATAATGTTGTAATAATATGATATGAGCTTGACACATGTCCTGCCCTTATTGGTTGTGTCATGGCCGACCATGAAAATCCATGGGTAAACATGGGGACCCCATGGAGCCACTTTGGTTGGGAAATGACATAAATAACATTTTAATTAATGTAAAAGTAAAAATGACACAAACATCATATGTTTTACGAAAACAATTTTTAAATGGGGTTATAAAGATCATATTTTTTATTATAAATAGTCATTGGAAAGCTAAAAAGATTCCCTAAATCATAGTATCTTTTTATAATTTTTAGACTTTAAATAAATTAAATTATTTATGACATCATGATGATGTAGTGATGACCTCATTATTTAACGATTTAAATAAAATGGAAAGATAATATAATATCTAAAAACTACACATGTCCAAAACCTATTTTTTGGGTATATTTAGAAGCCTTATCATCTTATATTCGAAATATATCAATGTGGGACCTTAGAAATTCGAAACACGTTTGAAAATAAAATAATAGTTTCATGATTTCCAAAAGTGCCCCTCCTCTCCTCTTATAAAAGGCCCCACCTCTACCTCATTTCACACACTCCTCAAGCCTTTGTATCGGCCAAAACCTGCCCATTTACTCTCTCCACATCCCTATCCTCATCCTAGAGGGTTCCCTTTGGGCATAATCCTTTCAAAGGAAGCCTTTAGGCTCAAATCAAAATGAGTTACACTTTTCAAGGTAATTCATTCTCTCATGTTCATTTGTTTTATTTTGCTTCTCCAACCCCCTAAACTCTTTTTATTTACTTCTTTTGTAACAACACCAGAATATTCAACATACTAGGATGTTGTTATATGATTTATTCGAACTACACTCTCACACAAGTACATCAAATGGTTAAAGAACATATGGTTTCCGTGGATGGCGAAATTCTGCCTCCCGAAATGATGATTGTTCAATACTCATCTAACACCTTCAAAGGTGGCCATTTAGATGTCACTATATTTATATATGATATATAATATGTTTATGTTTTCTTTAAGCTTCTGTATTTTTCATTTTCGGCATACCTTTATGGTTTCCATTATGGGTAAACACGATATCTTCATTTAAGGAAGTGCGGACTACCGCCCCCTCAAAGTGTTTTGATTCGTTAATGCCATATGTGGGACGTGTAAAGGATGTATTTAAAGTTATTATATATGATGTTATACTGGAATTATAATATACATCTATATCATTATTATTTCTTTCCATTAAAGTATGAAATAGAAATGAAAGTAGCGTTCATGCGTACGTACGGCTTACCGTCTCCATGAACGGTGCATTTCATTTCTTATCCCCAAATGTAATGTACTATTTAAATTACATGTTTATAATGGATATATATAATGAATGATATATCTAAATGATGAATATAATTCTGGAATTAAAATATACATACCTCTCATTTAGTTTTAATTACATTAATAAGACAATGAAATGAAAGTAGCGTTCATGCGTACGTACGACATACTGTCTCCATGAACGGTGCATTTCATTTCTTACCTCTAAATGATTATGTAATATTATAAAAACATTTATATTCTGGATATATATATTATATATGATATCCAAATCAGGAATTTCATTCTGGATATAAAGAACCTTTGACCACACGAGCAACATGTAATTGTAAGAAGTCCACTTTCGACTTAAGAACCAAATATCGACAAAACAAACATTATTAACTTAAATAGTTACCTAATGTTTATAACATGGAAATAAGTGATATAAAAGGAATAATGAACTTTAAAAAGGTTCTTAATCAAGTATAAATTAACTCAAGTTTATTATTCAGGACGTTAAAAAACGATCGAGTCAAGTCGGACCCAAGGTAAGGGACTTCGTATCAATCTCCTTTCATTGAGGCATATTTCGTTTTATACACAACTTTCTTTTATAAGGTGTATAAACCCCTTTGACATTTACTTTTATACAAAAGGAATCTTTTTCTACGAAGCATTTTACAAAAAGACAAAAAGGAATGTTTCTTTTAACGTACGCGGCGACAAAGACCTTTTCTGCCACCGCGAGTATTATTTGTTCTTTGGATTCCTCAACAAGCCGTAATTTTTTTAGAATAAAATAAATACCATATTATCTTTTATGTATTTTGGTATTGAAAATGGTTTTGATAAAGGATTCTATTATGTCAATATATTTATGATATATTGTGATTGAAATGTGGAAATGTTATCATTCCTTTATATTGGTTTTATGTTTTATGATTTTATTTTGGTACTTGGATATTTTAACTGGTGGTTAAGTTATAAACCATATGACGGGTGGTGCTGTGAATACCAGGACGGGTGGTTACATTATAACCTCCAATGCATTGGGTATGGAAGTCGGTCATATGGCTATTCCATTAAGTATGTATGGAAATTGGCCATATGGCTATTCCATTAAGTGATATGTGTGGGAGTCGACCGCATGGTTATTCCACTTAAGTATGTTAATGTCCTATGTTACCTTTATATATGTTATGTGTTCTTTATATGGGTTTTATGTTAATACTTTGGTTACAAAAGGTATGTAATGATATTTTATTCTGTGAAGAGTTTTTACTACTTCTTAAAGATGAAATGTATTACCTTGATAAAGTATACATGGTTTATATTTTGTTTTGATAAACTAACAGTTTTTATTCTTTGTGTATCCCTTACTGAGTTTTTATGCTCATCCAAAGTTTTTGAAATGTTTTTCACAGGACATAGCGTGGAATAGGGTCATGGATGGGATCAAGGGAAAGTCATGCTACCTAAAACATGAGAATAGACATGTTTATTTTAAGAGTTTTTTTTGGAAATTTATTAGAAGAGACTACTTTTTAATCTTTTGAGATGTAATTGTTAGGTCCTAATTTCTAAAACTCTAAACCTGAAAAGATCCTCAATGTGAATTATTCATTTAATTCAATTTTAAGTAATGTTTAAGGCCGGGGCCTTATAGTTGGTATCAAAGGTCGGTTTAGATAACTTTAGAGGTTAGGGTATTCTTTAAGCATAAGTGACATTACCATAATGGTTAGGATTTCAGACAGAGTCCTAGTTTTAGATAAAGTGAATGAGTAAGAATATCATAGTGTTTATCCTCCTCATTAGTACATGATGGTTTTGTTGTTATACTCACACTGACCCATTTTGGTTTTAGTAAATGGCTTGATCTTGTAGGCATCAAGGTAATGGTGGATGTGAAGGAAACTGTGACAGTTTTCTGAGCGAGCAACTGAATGATATGGGAGCTGTAATGAGAACTCTTGTGTTTATCCTCAACCAACTATCTGGAGTTATGATTGACCACCTAAACCTTGGTGATTTCTATAAGGCATCATATATGTGAGAAACAAATCCATATGGAACTACAGGTAATAATCATAAAGGTAAGTGTGTTCAAAAACCTATGTGTCAAAGATGTGGAAAGAAACACCAAGGAAAATGTTTTAAAGGGACAGAAATATACTATAGATGTGGAAATGAAGGTAATAAAGCAAGAACCTACAGTGGAAAAAGGAAGCATCCAGTTGACTCGAGGAAAGGGAAAGATGTTCTTTCTAAGGGATCAATTGAATGTTTTAAATGTGGTGTGCATGGTCATTATGCAAACACATGTCCCATTAAGATGTTTCGTGAATGGGATCACCATGATCATACAAATACGCGTTTACCAATACCTAATGCCATTCCGATTGAGGATGAAGAAACTGACACTGACCAATCAAAGGTATGTATTATTTCATGACTATTGTTTTCCTATTTTGGAATCTTAGGATATGATTCATGATTTTGTTTGTAGGAAAGAGTTATTTCGGAATAAGTTGGAAAAGAATTATTAATGGATCATTAAGAATGTTGAATGAGTAAGATGTCAACATTTAAGGGTTTCAAGAGTTATGGTGAAATTCTTAAGAGTATTAAGGCTCTTTTGATGATGGGGTTACATTAGAAGACTTTTTATATTATGTGTAACCCTGATGTTTAATATAGGAAAATTTTATTCATGGAATAGTTATTTTTTCTTTTGTGGACATAGTTATAAAGAACCATTTGGGTTTATATGATCCTTACTTTTGAGGTAATTATGGGTTACTATATGTTATGATTGAAGTGAAAGGCATGAGATAAAATTGAGGTTAAATTATATTATGGTTATTTTTGATGATTTTATCCCTTTTGGGGAATGATTTAAGAATTATATAGTCTTGGAAGAAGGACAACACGCAGACCGTGTGACAACTCGTCGTGTCCGACAATGCTGCGGGAATCGAACCCACAACCAAAGTGTGACTGGTATTTATCGCCTACCACTGGACTACGTGAAGTCCCTGGTTAGTTTGACTGATTCTTTTTAGTTATATGATTTTATTAATTAAGAGTAAGTTGATTTTAGGTTATTTATGAAAATGATTAACCTATCATGGAGGATATGTGATTAGGATAATTACTTTTCAATGCGATACTTTAAGAGCAACTGATTTTGATTGGAGATAAATGTTACGATTTAACTTGGAAGACTATGTGACTAAATCCTTCAAATGCTTGGGTTTAAATCATTGATTGGTTTACATTGAGGAATTTTATGGACAAATTGTTTATCGGATTGTCCTCATTGAACTTTGGGTTTTGTTGGACAAATTTTGGAGATTAAGAATAGATTTTCTTTCTAATGGGTTATCCTTTTCTGGGTTATCTGATCTTGTACTAATCTTTTGGGTTTTGGTTTTGGTTAAAGTCTACATACATGGGAAGTATATAGTTATCTTTTTTGGGTTAGGTAATTATCTAGACGTTGATTATAGTACTCTTGATTTGAACAAGTCTTCCTAAATACTCGCCTTTTGGAGAAAATATGAGTTTGTGTAAAGAATATAATAAAAGTTGAGTGTTAACATGATAAGTGATTATGTTTCCTTAAGAATAAAATCTTCAATAAAAATTAACTTAAAACAAAAATATTTTCTATTAACTTTTCCTACTGGGGAACCCAACACCGTTTAACCCATCACAAGTTTGTGATTTTCTTATTGTTAACTTTCTCCTAAACATGTTTTCTATCACACTCCATCAGAACATGACCCTATGTTTTCTCCTCCATGTCCATGTATTCCTACATGGAATCCTAGTATGGGTTAACTCGGGTGACCTTTGTACTTATCTTTCTTTATTTTAAAGTGATTGTTTTACCGACTCTTGTTCCGATGTGGGACTTTCAAGGATGTTTCCATGCTCAATTTTAAAAATTTCGAGGACGCAATTCCCAAAAGGGGGGAAGGATGTAACACCCCAGGTAAATAAAGAATATGACACCATTATATTTATCCATATTTGTGAATCAAATATTAATATTACTTTAAAGGGGATGCTATGCTCGATGGCGTACCCAATACGCAACAACGAGTTTCTTGGGAATCATACGTTGCACTCTAATAATAAAATAATATTATTTTAAATGGTAGTTAACATGTAGCCGTTGTATTGGCGAGAATGGATATAAATAACTAAAATATTATTATATATGTTTTTAAATGTTTTTACATTTATCCAATAAAAGATAAAGGATTAAAATACAGAAAGAATTAAATTTTAGGCGTATATGCCCTAGTTTTCACTAAAGGTTCACTTATCGCCTTTTGATGGAGAACTGTCATTAAATATAGTTTTGATCACTTTTATGCATTCTTTTGGACCAAATAAAACTCTTCTTTAGAATAGGGACATCAAATTTTACTTTGTGTAAATTTTTGGTATTTTTCCGATAAAGTACATTTTTCAATGAATAGTGTAAAATGTTGTATTTTAATTCAAAACCTCTTTTTAATCTAATTTATTTATATGATTAGATTATCTTTTGAATTGGTTTTAAAGTGAAATTAGAATATATTTTTACGATTAAATCCAATAGTGGTCGTTGGAATTAATTTCACTTTGAAATCGGACATAAACTAGTGTCAATCTTTTGATACTTATTAATTCATAAAAACACATTATTTGCTCTGACAGTGGGAATTAATTATTAAATTAATTAATGCAACTTATATGTTGTGAATTTTGTAAAATGGACTTCATTTTTGAATTCTGAATATCAAATATAGCTTAGGGTGAATTTTTGGTAATTTTCTGAAAAACGTCAATTTTTTATGAATAGTGAAACCACTAAGTGGTACTTATAAAAAAATGATTTTCCATTTAAATGAAATTTTGCCATAATTGTGTTTTGAATTTCAAAAATCCGACATACATGGTTGTCATTAAGAAGTAAAATGTGGTTCAATGGGATTAAAATAATTTTTTGGTGAATAGTAACTTATTAAGTTCTTAATCGCGATTAGTGGTAATTAGTGTAGTTTAAGGTACGGATAATGTTTTAATAATATGATATGAGCTTGACACATGTCCTACCCTTATTGGTTGTGTCATGGCCGATGAAGACAAGCCATGGGTCATCTTGGAGACCCCATGGAGCCACTTTGGTTGGGAAATGATATAAATAACTTTTTATTTAATGTAAAAGTAAAAATGACACAAACATTATATGTTTTACTAAAACAATTTTTACATGGGGTTATAAACATAATATTTTTGATTATAAATAGTCATTGGAAATATAAAAAGATTTACTACATCATAGTATTTTTTTTATAATTTTTAGACTTTAAATAAATTAAATTATTTATGACATTATGATGATGCAATGATGACCTCATTATTTAACGATTTAAATAAAATGGAAAGATAATGTAATATCCAAATCATACATATGTCCAAAACCTGTTTGTTGGGTATATTTCGAAGCCTTATCATCTTATCTTCAAAATATATCAATGTGGGACCTTAGAAATTCGAAACACTTTTGAAAATAAAATAATAGTTTCATGATTTCCAAAAGTGCCCATCCTCTCCTCTTATAAAAGGCCCCCAACTCTACCTCATTTCACACACTCCTCAAGCCTTTGGCTCTGCCAAACCCTGCCATTTTACTCTCTCCACATCCCTACCCTCATCCTAGATGGTTACCTAGGGGAATAATCCTTTCAAAGGAAGCCTTTAGGCTCAAATCAAAAGGAGTTACACTTTTAAAGGTAATTCATTCTCTCATGTTAATTTGTTTTATTTTTCTTCTCCAACCCCCTAAACTCTTTTTATTTACTTCTTTTGTAACAACAACAGTATCTTTAATATACTAGGATGTTGTTATAATATTTATTTTAACTACACACTCACACAAGTACATCAAATGGTTAACGAACATACGGTTTCCGTGGATGGTGAAATTCTGCCTCCCGAAACAATGATTGTTCAATACTCATCTAACACCTTCAAAGGTGGCCATTAAGATGTCACTATATTTATATATGATATATAATATATTTATGTTTTCTTTAAGCTTCTGTATTTTTCATTTTTGGAATACTGTTATGGTTTCCAATATTGGTAAACACGATATCTTTATTTAAGGAAGTGCAGACTGCCGCCCCCTCAAAGTGATGTGATTCATTAATGCCATATGTGGGATATGTAAAGGATGGATTTAAAGTTATTATATATTATGTTATACTGGAATTATAATATACCTCTATATAATTATTATTTCTTTCCATTAAAGTATGAAATAGAAATGAAAGTAGTGTTCATGCGTACGTACGGATTACCGTCTCCATGAACGGTGCATTTCATTTCTTATCCCCAAATGTAATGTACTATTAAAAGTACATGTATATAATGGATATATATAATGAATGATATATCTAAATGATTAATATAATTTTGGAATTAAAATATACATACCTCTCATTTAGTTTTAATTCCATTAATATGACAAAGAAATTAAAGTAGCGTTCATGCGTACGTACGGCTTGCCGTCTCCATGAACGGTGCATTTCATTTCTTACCTCTAAATGATTATGTAATATTATAAATACCTGTATATGCAGGATATTATAATATATATGATATCCAAATCAGGAATGTCATTCTAGATATAAAGAACCTTTGACCACACGAACAACATGTAATTGTAAGAAGTCCACTTTTGACTTAAGAATCAAATATCGACAAAACAAACATTATTAACTTAAATGGTTACATAATGTTTATAACATGGAAATAAGTGATATAAAAGGAATAATGAACTTTAAAAAGGTTCTTAATCAAGTAGAAATTAACTCAAGTTTATTATTCAGGACGTTAAAGAACGATCGAGTCAATTTGGACCCAAGGTTAGGGACTTCGTCTCAATCTCCTTTCATTGAGGCATATATCGTTTTATACAAAAATTTATTTTATACGGTGTATAAACCCCTTTGAATTTAACTTTTATACAAAAGGAATATTTTTCTATGAAGCGTTTTACAAAACGACAAAAAGGAATGTTTCTTTTAACGTACGTGGAGACAAAGACCTTTTCCACCACCGTGAGTATTATTTGGTCTTTGGCTTCCTCAACAAGCCGTAATGTTTTTAGAATAAAATAAATACCATATACTCTTATATGTATTTTGGTATTGAAAATGAATCTGATAAAGGATTCTATTATGTCAATATATTTATGATATATTGTGATTGAAATGCAGAAATGTTATCATTACTTTATATTGGTTTTATGTTTTATGATTTTATTTTGGTACTTGGACATTTTAACAGGTGGTTACGTTATAAACCATATTACGGGTGGTGCCGTGAATACCAGGACGGGTGGTTACGTTATAATCTCCAATGCATTGGGTATGGAATTCGGCCGTATGGCTATTCCATTATGTATGTATGGAAATTGGCCGTATGGCTATTCCATTAAGTGATATGTGTGGGAGTCGACCGTATGGTTATTCCACATAAGTATGTCTATGTCCCAAGTTACCTTTATATATGTTATGTGTTCTTTATATGAGTTTGATGGTAATACTTTGGTTACAAAAGGTAAGTAATGATATCTTATTCAGTGAAGAGTTTTTAATACTTCATAATGATGAAAAGTATTACCTTGATAAATTATACATGGTTTACTTTTTGTTTTTATAAACTAACAGTTTTTATTCTTTGTGTATCCCTTACTGAGTTTTTATGCTCATCCTATGTTTTTGAAATGTTTTTCACAGGACTTAGCGTGGAATAGGGTCAAGGATGGGATCAAGGGAAAGTCATGCTACCTAAAACATGAAATTAGACATGTTTCTTTTAAGAGTTTTTATTTTATGGAAATTTAGTAGAAGATACTACTTTGTAATCTTTTGAGATGTAATAGTTAGGTCCTAATTCTATAGAACTCTAATCCTGAAATGATCCTCAATGTGAATTATTAATTTAATTCAATTTTAAGTAAGGTTTAAGGCTGGGGCCTTATACATTGTCAGTGATTGATTCCTTCATGAGGTAGGTGTTTGTTATTTAATTTTTCCCCCGCTATTGATTTAAACGAAGAACATAGATCAACCATGAAGAAGTTGACCTCCAGATTTGTATATTCATGCATGATGGTTTTATTCAGATGATTCAGGGAATTAATCCATGTTGAATTGTTGTTGCTTGTTTATTCTATGTTAAATCCTAAAAACGGGAGCAGATCAGTACCGTGACGAACGATGGTGGAGTTTCATTCCGCGATTTGATTATTGGATCTCTTCCCATTTCTTTTCATCAGGAGTTCTTCGTATTCTTCATGGGGAAATGAACAAAAGATCATTGAGCTTCCGTTTTGAGAGTAAACTATCCCATAATAAATATTCAACACCAAAATGACCTTGGAAAGGAGTTACAACGTTAGCGGACGACGAATCTTCTCGGATCGGAAGAGGCCTTTCATCAAGAGTTCTTCACGCGGGAAGATCAAAACATGTCTTCAGAGCTGATAGAAGGTCCGAAAACACCAGAAGAAGCTTCGTAGAACAAGGGTGACCAAAACACGGAAGTTATATGGTGATCAGATGACTAGATTGATGGATGGGGCACCACCGGGGTCACAAAGGTGGAGGATCGTATTTCTGGAAATTTACAGAATACACGGCATGTATCTCCAAAGAACATGTCATGTGGACCGGCTCAATGGCATCTTGGGTTTCAAGGGATATAGAAGAATCACATGGCGTGTTACCCTAGTCCCACAGTGTGTTGGTCTTTCCCCAATGCTCGGTGGGTATTTTTGAAAGTACATGGACATGGGATGGACTACACGACTTCAGACAACAGGGTGTGTACTCTATACACATCATAGAAGAGGCGACTACACGATTATCAGCGTGAATCTAGGGGATTCACAGACACGTGATGAAGTACAGGGTGTGTACTCCATCACATGACCAAGCGAGGCCAGTAACACGAGTCACCCCATGCACCGATTACACCGGTTGGTAAACACTGGTTGAGGAACGTGTATGCGTGCACAGCTAGCATACATGGATCCGACCCCAATCTTTTGGACACAACATGTACACCATACTACATGTCGTGTACTCACTTTTCCACACGACCAGCCTTACAACATAGGCCATTGTACACGGGCAGTACCCGGGGTCAGACAACATGGTGTGTAACATTTCTACATGCGGTGTATTTTTTGGATAATGGCATGGTCCACATTATCACCATATCTTGGACATTTTTCATTTGGGATAGTTCCCCTTCATTATCATTTACCTAAATTTCATGCATTATTTCCTTTTACAGGAGTATGATCTCTTTAGCAAGACTTTTTGTGATAGATTCAGCATCCCTATAAGAGGTACGGAGTGAGAACCTCTATCAATTCGTGACCCTTGGTGGAGTAAGGAATCGACGAGTCCAACTCTACCAGGACTTGATCCTCTACCTAGCTGGTGAATCCCCTAGCTGGTGAATCTGGATGAGTCTTAGTATCCTCTATGGCCTTGACAGTTATCCTCATCTGTGTATCATGATCTTTCCCACTCAAGAGTGTGTCTCCCATAATGAGTGTATCTATCCCTCGTGATCTTCCCACTCAATAGTGTGTCTCCCGTAATTAGTGTAACTACCTTTCATGAAGTTTACCAATGCACAATACATCTCAAATGGAAGTCATCAGAGCTACCATGCTTGCGGAGTGTGTTCTCCCAGAACGAGTACATTGTGGAAATCATCAAACTGAATCCCTAATGGGGGTATGCGGTTTTGTGATATTACTCTAGATCGTAGGTATAGGTTTCAATTGTATCTATATTTTGATATCCTATTATATGTTTAGTCGACATATACTGTGCAGAGCTGACTGTGCCTTTCTTTTATGTACTTTCATTGTGTTTTTTGGGGTCCTCTACTGAGTATTCTTATACTCACCCCTGCATGGTCTTTACCCGCACATGTCGTGTTTTGTGCATATGATATGCCTTTTGACAGTGTCTAGGGAGGATCGGGATAGGATCGAGATTTCTGAGTTCCTCACGGGCCGAGGTGTTCCTACAGCTATGAGATGCAGTCCTAGTACCTCCTTGTTTTTACTGGTTGGAAATTGCAGTTTCAGACTATTGTTTTTGGTGGACTAGTATTCTGGCCTAGTTTACATTTAGTACATTACTTTCCATTGTAATATGTTGGTTGCGTTTAGTCATATGCATGCATCTTTGTTCCTAAGTGCGTTTCTTAACATTTTAGCTTTTGTGGGCTTTGAGATGTGTGTGTGTGTACATGTTCTTAGGGAATGCCTCCCATTTTTGCGATATGCCTACTCAGTGCTAGTCACCAGCCCCTGGCCTATTGGAGGCTGTCTTGGGGAGTCACGGAATGGGCCCCAGTAGGACGAGTCTTGAAAATCATTACAATGGCTTCCCACCATTACCTGCATTGAAAACAATTTTAACATCCAATAATTCCTAATATATTGATCTGTATTCACTAAGATAGATATGTAATTTAACATATTTGGGAATAGTTTATATTTTTTATACTCATCCCTTATGTATAGAAAAGTCTTCAGAGAATGGTATTTAAGTGGATCCATTGTAAACATCATGATGGGTATTATTATTTAAACACTTATATAATGAGTTTACATGAATCATTATGTGATGGGTGGGACCAAGAATTCTATATCACCTTAATGAATTATATGTCTCCTTAAACAAACTAATTTCAGGTATTTTTTGTATGTTTTCAAAAATATATATGATTTATTGGTATAAGTCCATAATAGAATAATTGTGATGTCTTAAGATATACATTGATTGTATGATTAACCTTTGAAACACTACTCATTGCATAATTTTGAAATGATTTATTTTTATTTGTTCAACAATTTAATCCATTTATTATTTATTATATGGATATATTTTTCTCATATAGAATCAATTTAATTTTTTATTTCTTTAATATTATTTATTATTTGATATATCCAAGTTATTTTTAATTTATTCTACCCCTTACTATGTGTTTAATCTCACCCCTTTATTAGAATTTCATTTTCCATATGAAACCAACAAAATAAATATGAATAATATAAAAATTTCATTAGAATAATAATAATGCCTCGTTCAAATTTAAAATTAATTTTATGATCCTAATTGTAATTTATGTATCATGGTTTTATCTAGTGTCATATGACTGTTAAAATGTTAGATATTGTGAAATGTGGCCTCTTTTATGTTGTACCAATGTAATAGAATAACCAACATATCTAGTATACTGGCGATGGGTTATTTAATGGCAACTATATTGTTACTAGAAATAAATACTATATGGATCTATAGATATTTGGTTAACTATATTTACCCACTAGTGGTCCCGAGATCACTGTTTATTAGACCATTTAGTGGAATAAGACAATTTTCTACTTACTGTGTGTTGTTGTATGTGTATCTTGTTTATGATTATACCCAAAAATAATTGAAAGAGAAATTAATTTAGAACACATTCAAGGGGTAATATTTAATTAGGAAACACTAAAAACACAACTTTCCCATTTGGTGAAATCACACCATAATCCCATTAGCTAAAAGGCCTAATGCACACCCATAATTTTAAAATAAATAGGACCCCAAAACACTTGCACCACCAAACCTACATGCCATTCCTATACCTTTCTATCAAAATTTAATATTTTTACTCACTGTACCCAATGCCTGGTATTTTTTAAACCTTGTCCAATATCCCATTTCTCTAATTGTGCTTCATCGTACCACCATTCATACCTCACCCCTTATCAAGATTCACAACCTGAGTGTGGCCCATGTCACAACACATCTGGTCACTTATATTTATACCCTACCACATCATGTGCTATTATACATAACAGTTGCTCTCAATAACCAAAAAAAATTTAATTTTAGAGGTAATGACATGGGATTGGGGGTTAAATAATAGTAATATTTATTAATTATTAAACTAATATAATATATTATTAAATATATTGTTACTAGTAAATAAAAATTTATTTATTATTAATAATATTTTTTTAATAATTTTGAATTTATTTAATATAGTAACTAATAATAATAACAATATAAATTATAAAATTATAATTATTAATAATATAATTATCATTAAATAATATTTTAATTATGAATTCTAATGTAATTCTTACAATATAAGATTTCATAAATTATAAATAATGTAATAAATTAATTAATATTATTTATATTAATATTATTAGTTAATATAAATTATATTAAGTATAAATAATAAAATAATTATTATAATTGAAAATTTAATCAATATTTATTAAAAGTTATTTCATTCTTATTAATAAAGAATTATCACTTAGAAAAAAAATAATGAAAGATATAACTTTTTCAACTCTTTAAAGGATGGGAGAGAGTCCAAATTGAAAAATTATTCAATGTCTTTTAATGATAACCCACATATAAAAGTGATGTCACTAGTGAATTGGGTTAATATTTTTGAAATATAAAATTCTTTGTAATACTAAATAAAACAATTTCCAAACACTGTTAATGTTTTTAGAAAAATATGAAAAGTAAAAAAATTAACATTACCATGAAAAAAAAATAATCATGTTGTGAGTTGTATTATCATGTTTCGTAATTCCGGAAAAAGTATTCCTTTATCTATGATAAAAAAAGAATATCTCATAGTTTTATTTTTTAGCAATAATTAAGGTAAATTTAATAATCCTTTATATATACATATACATATATATATATATCATTTTCAATTATCTTTTATAACATATATCACACAAATACACACACACACACACATATAATATTATATATTATAATATTTCGATTTATTTTATTAAAAATAATTAAATATAATATTAACTTATTAAATGTTAAATTTATATAATTGTATATAAATTTTAAAATATGCTATAATTTTATGAAAATAAAAATAACAATTTATGTTTAAAATATATATTTCATTATTCATGTATATATAATTTACTTATATAGTTTTATAGACAAATATTTAGATATATATTATAAAATATAATATCAAATTATATTAGAAATTATTTATAAAATTATTTTAATTAATTATTTTTAGTGTGTGGTTGTATTATTCTATTCAATTAAAAAATATAATTTATTTTTATATTTAAAATATGTAAACATTAATATTTTATAAAATATATTTAATTTATCAATATATTGTGTATTTTAGAATAAAAATTTTATAATATATTATATATAAATATGGATTATTTTTAAATATATATATATATAATTAATGTAATTATAACTATATAGTAATAAAATTTCCTTAATAATATTTCATATGAAAATAATTTATATAAATGTAAATAAAATATATAATATTATATCTCAATGTATCTATATATATATACCAATGTAGATATATACATTCACACAAACACACACACACAGATAGAGAGAGAGATATATATATATATCAAGTAGTGTCAAAATAGGATGACCTCCCTGAATCGAGTGGTTATCCAACCATTCCTCATCTCAAGCATCTTGGTTTGATTCTGAACAGACTGTCATGAAATTAACTTTGTTATTATTTTTTGTAAACCTTTTCCTATTATAAAAAATCATTGATTAAGGGAATTTATATTTTTTCAATGAGAAAATTTTATAGCTAATTTTCTCAAAATATGTGTCTTTATAAACTATTTTTACAAAGAAAAAAAGGATAACTTAATGTTATTTTATTTAATGTTCGAAATATTATCTTTATTCAACATTTCAGAAGTTACATACGATCTCTTAAATTAATATCATTGTTCTCTATTTTTTATTTGTGAATAAAATTCAAAAATCGATGATATATTATCAAAATTAGTTTTTGGCATACATTATACATTTCTTTATGATTATTCACATTAAAACAAAATAACCAATTGTTTTACATGCAAATATTGGTAAAAAAGCATGTTGATAGGAAACCCTAGGATGGGGAATTGGGAAATTGGAAATTATCATCATCTTTTATTGTATTTACATTGGATTATATGGTTAAATTTTATTTCCTTCTTGCATACAGTGAAAAGACTGTTTCTTAGAAGGTTCCTATAGAATAGATTATATGTGTTCACTCCAAATACATGGATTTGGGGATGAAATGGAACAATATTAATATATCATAGTCTTTTTATTAATCTAGTGATCCAAATGATTGTATAATTTTCAATAAATGATTGACATCTCAAGTAGAGTAAGATATGATGTTGTTTTGGAATGATTGGATCTAAAAAAGAATTTAATTTTGGTTCAACATGTTATTTCATCCGAGGAAGGACCTATAATAAGGATAATTTACTTCTTTGGGTATCCTCTATATTGGGGTTCTCATTCTAAAAATGTATTTCACTCAAACATTTTTTCTTCATCATTATTTCCCCATTCGAACGACATTCTATAAGATACCTAGGGACATGGTTCATTCTTGTTGAATCTAGATACACTTAATGTTCATTACTTGAATTATAATCCTATGTTTTTTAATGTCAATATTTAGAATGTTTAATTTTCGATTCTGATTCCTATAGTCAATTTGGTATTCTAGAGGATAATAATTCTCTATAATCATATAACATGAGTGAGTGATTGAATTATCATGTATATAGATATCAAATAACTAGTATTTAGTCAATTTTTTTTGTTTTCTTGTGGATATTGATAATATTGATACTATCATATAGAAGGTAATTATTTCTAGACATAATAAAATTATAATTTTTTTAATTAAATGTAAAAAATAACATCTATATTTTATACAAAAAAATATTTTAGAAATGTAACCAGTAATTTTCATTGATTTTTTATTGTGCTAATAATTATTCAAATGTTTCCCATGATAGTTACTACATTAGAAAAACATTGTGTATAGAAATATTATTAGTGGTTTATCGACACAAAATCCCTATGGATTATTCTATGTATACTCAATGGAAAATAAAAATATAATTTAGGATAGAGATAGGTAAATAATCTAGCGTGACACATGTCATGTCACTGTGTTTTATTGAATTAATTATTTAATATTATTTTTTATTCAATCATAGTTTCTATAGTGTCAATAATTTTTAGCCTAAAATTTTAAAAATATTATATGTTTAAATAGGGAACATGAATAGCTCAAAAAAATTCAATCTGTGAATTTACCATTTTTGTTATAATTATCATGCACATTACCATTTGGAATGGTTGGATCATGGATAGTATCTGATGTGATCTACTTGAACATTCCATCTATGTGATTTTATATTGGTTGGTATAGGCTATGCAGATGTTTCATAATTTTTTATACCATGTCAGTAAACTATTCATTATTCCCTAGAATTTCTAATTTGATATTATTACTAAATTATTTAATTATTTTTTTCAGTCTCCCTTTCTCAACACTAACCCCATACATCTCATGCACTCCTATCCCATTATGGATTCCTCTCTCACATGATCTCCCCTTTAATTGTCATAAGAGATTCCATCCTCCATCCTCTCCCCTCTTTTATTTTATTTCCCACATGCATCATGTAGATCCCCTACCCTAGATGAACCAAATCACAAGATATCCCACTTTACAAATTCCCCTTTTCATCAAGCATGTAATCCCCTCTGGACCATCATTCATGGCGATTAATTCATGAGATCCTCCTTATTATTGGTTGGATCTCCCTAGAATGAACTCCTATCACTCATTTTCCTTGTTTTATTATATTTTACCCCTTAAAATCATTGTACTATGTTTTTTCAAACACTTTTCTTCTCAGCATGGGTTGATTTTCGTATTTTATAGATTTCTGAGATTCATAGGTAAATTATTATGATTATTGTATCCATTTACAAGGAATGAAACACATTCCATACCTTCCTCCATCAATTATAGGTTGGATTTCCCCATTTCATCAATTAAATTTTAATCAATTGATAGATTAGTGTTTCAAATTCCATTCATAATTTTCTAATTATTGTATTGTATGCATTTTGTTTTTTATCAAGGATTAATTTTTATTAATTAACTGTTTCCTTGGTATGCGATAGGTTACCATAATGTTAGGATTGGATTTAAATTTGTTTAATGTAACTATTAATGACATGTTTCAGAGAAAATGAATGAATCAAATTTTAAAATTATAGTTAATTTTTAAAAAAATATTATAGTTTTAAAAATGTTTTCTGAAAAGTGCTACTTATCCTTTCATGTGGAACTTTAATGGTCATTAAATTTTAATTGTTTCAACTATATATTTGAATTAATGTGTGAAGATTCAATTTTATACCAATTTGGAGATGGGATAAATCAAGGGGTATGTGTTTATTTTATTTAAACCAATTTGTTTCTTGATTTAAATTGATTGGGCGGTGACATAAATCATTACTTTTATATTGTAAATTAATTTAATTTTAGCTAATAAATTTTATTTTATTTTATAAAAATGAGTTCATTTTAAATTTTATTCTAATGTGATTTTTAGGGTTATGTAAAAAAAATTAATAAATTTTCAAATTATATTATGTTGAGGCTAATTATTCTGGTATTTTTAGAATTTTTTTTCAAAGGGATATTTGCACGATTAAGCCGTTTTAAGAATTATTTTAAGACATTAGTTTCTTCCCATAATGATGATAATGACATTTTTTCAATGTAAACACTTGGTGGGGTGTTTGTATTATGTTTTTGGGTAATGTTTAAGAATGGATATGTTTCAGTTTTAATTTATTTAATGTATCTGAGGTGGGGTATGTGGTATTTTTTAATTCTTTGAACTTCTTCTGAAATTACTAATTGATAACCTCAAGATGAATTTTCATGGGATTCCACGTAATATAGTTAATAGAATATATGAGAACAAGATATTTTGTTTATATGTATCTATGAATGTGAATTCATTCTATTTATACCTTAACAAATTCACTTATAGGGTAGGTGTTCATGAGATATAACCATTTTATTAGCATGTGGGTGTATATGAGATCATATAATTTTCACTGATAATCAGTTTTATTTGGATATCTAGGATTTGGATAGGTTCAATATAGTCTTCTTAGGTTTATTTTCATCAGCTCATGTCTTTGTTACTAAATAAAATGGATGATTCACATGCTATTATGTCCATTTTATAAAACTTTTAGATATTTCATTATGTGTTTTTTTATATTCCTTTAGTTTTTTTGGATTCGAAAATACATGGTCTGTTTATCTATTCTTCATTATTAATGATTATCGGTTTTTTTTTATGTTCTATTTGAGTGTTTTTTTTACTTTCATGAAATTTTATTAATTTTTTGTAAAGTGTATTTTTAAAATGGAATATCGTGTATATTTAGTTATATTTTTTTAGAAAGGTTTTGAAACTAAATTTGGTTCCTAAAATAGAATTTTCAAGTTGCCTTGGGAAAATGTACAAATGTTGGGTTTATATTATTTTCATATGATTTCAAATAAATCTATCTAGAGTATTGGTTATTAATTAAAAAATTTATCAATAGTTATTTACATTGAAAAAATGTTTCTACTGATGAATGTGTGTGTAATATTTTTTTTTTATTTTTATAATGTATGTGAAAATCTATTTATTCAATTTTTATATTTCAAAATATATAGATATTTGCTTATAATTAATGGTAAAAAATTTGGAATGGTGGGTGGTGGATGACTAAGATATTATATAGTAACACTTATAATATAATATTGGTTTTAGGTTTTTGATTAATAAATTTTCATATCATTGATGCACTAGTGAACCCGGGTGATTCAGGTTAAGTATTCAATTAATTTCATATAGCCTATTATACTTATTACCTAATTTGGTAGTATGTAATTTTAATTTTATGTAATTATATGTGAGTAACCCTTAATATATTTTAAATTGTATAATTATAAATTTACAACATCCAATGGGGAAATTGTAGTGATATTTTTTGGTGGCAGAGGAAGAAGAATATGGAAATAGATTTACATATTTAAATATAAAACGGAGGGAGACTAGATTTAACCACTGGGATTGTTTGTCTATATTTATTTAACCCTCTACATTTTATTTGTAATATATATCTATTATTTGGAAGGGTAATGTATGTTTTCTATTTTTTTATATATCATTTGTTACAATGATTATTTAGAATAATCATTCCTACATTGCTAATGTCATTCCTAGGATCACGTTATCGAAAAAAGGCTATCTAGAATGAAAAACAACAATGTGGCGGGAAAATTTGGTTGTCTATTAGATATAAATATCTCACTAGTTCACAATAAATCACATCAGATAAGTATGCTCAATTATTAATAGAAACCTATAGTTTTTAGAGTGTCACTATTGTTTTTAGGGTATATTATGATATGGTCAACGTGGAAATCGCCATTGGGACTCCTGAGTTTGTTTATGAGTTAGTGCTTGATCACCACCTTTGTGACTTTGCCTAGGATACTTTGAGTAGTTGGGTTTTGAAATTTGAATTTTATAACTTTTTAGACTATTAAAGAGGATGTTTTGGTCCTTCGAAGAATTTATCATTTGTATCGAGGTGTATTTGAATTTTTCAGATTGAAATGAATAATGTATTTGAGTAGTAAGGATTAATTTCAAGGACTAACAGTCATTATGGTGACCAGACTCTCAATTCATGAAATGTTTTAGTGGTTTATGCATGATTGTTGAATTGTCCTTCAGACAATAATCCATGTCATCAATGACTATCAATTCCATTTACCTCTACATTTAGGATTCACTTATATGATTACTAGTAATGAGAATAAATTAAGGGATTACTTTTGATATGATTAATGTATCTAATTATTTAAAACTGACATTTTTCATTGAATAGTAGTTTTTGATATAAATTAAAAAAAATTAAGAGAGGCCAGAAGGAATATTTTTTTAAATTGGTTTCTTTTGGTTTTTTAAATATAAATAATATAGCATTTTAAAATATATGTTTTAATCCATTTTTAGTTTAGGGTTAAAAAATATTCATACCATTTATATGTAACGTTGGCTAAAATACATATTTTTTGAAATAAAATAGAAGAGGTGAAGTGATATTAAATCCCTAGTTTTTTATTAAAATTTAAATTCAATTGATTATCATGTAAATGAATGTTTCCAACACTTATTTCTACATTGTTATCTTTGAATGAATGAATATATTTTTTATATGTTATTATAGTAATATTATTTATCTATTTATTGAATTTGACTAGTTGGTTTTATAGAGGGGAAATTAATGGGTTGTATTAATATTCCATACGATTTGGATCATGCATCCTAGTAAACTAATGGAAATTTTTCTAAAATATTGCTTGTAGGGATAAACATAAGTTGATCAAATTAATCTATTTTGAATGGTTCTTATTGTTGATGGAATGATATAGAATCATTATTTAAATGTATGGAAAATATCTTCATTGATATATACCCCTTCTGGAGATTCCTAGATTTTGTGTTTTTCTATTAGAGGTGTTCAGGTATTCTGAGGTGTGTGTCTCATGTTTTATTTTCATTTATGAGATGTAAATAATTTTGTTTCTATAATAGAGTATGGTGTGGTAAGAGGCTTTGAGGTATTTATAATCTATTTCTTCAGGATTAGTTATGTTTTTTGGTCATTCCATTGCTTAAAACAATGGTAATATTTAATTTATTTTTGAGTTCTATTTTTTCCCTTTCCTATATGGGTTATTTTTCTCCCAAACTTTGTTTTTTTAATTATATATCATTTCCCAATTTTATGAAGAACATTTTTTATAGACCATTTGAAAACTACGGGATGAATTCTCTAATTTCATAGATCTAGCCATATAGTCATCACACTATTTTCCATACTATGTGGTCTGCCAATGAGTGTTTCTCTTGGAGCCTAGTAAGGTGTATATGATTAGTAAATGATTTTTAATAATGCAACCAAACCATGAATAATATCTTGGGTGGATAGAATTATATAATGAACCTTTTTGTAACACTTTGAGATGTTATAGAATATATTTTTCCAACACTACGGGAAAAAGTGGTATTACCGACGAGTTATTTGCGACAAGAATATGTCCAGTTTCAAATAACCCCCGCAATCGGGGTATTTGCGACGGAGCATAATCCCCGTCACAAATAAAGAGTTATTTGCGACAAGATATTCTCACCCATCGCAAATGGTTTGGCGCGAATGCGCACCAAATCGCGCGAAAGATATTTGCGACGAGATCCCCTTCCCGTCGCAAATAACTGGCGGCGGTAACATGTTATTTGAGACAGGAAGGGGTTCTCGTCGCTAATAACCTGGCGGCAGGGGTTATTTGCAACGGGCTCCGTCGCAAATAATCCCTTTTATTGCCGCCCATAATAAATGCGACCGAGGTTATTTGTGATGGTCCTGTCGCAAATAATACCAATTGCGACGGGAATACCGTCACAATAAACCCCATCCCAAATAATCTAACCTATAAATACGGCCACCCTTGACATGTTTTCTGAATCTGAACTATTTTTTACTAGTTTATATGTGTTGAGTGAATTTTGTTTTGCAAGTCGATTTCAAGGAGGTTGTAGGGATGATCCTACAAGTACAACAAATCGAAATCTCGAAAACCAGTTTAAGGTTTTATTTGAGTTTTAATTTAATATTTATTTAATGTTTTTATTTTATATTTGTACATTAGTTTTTATTATTTCTTATTAGATATAATTATGTTGTATTAAGGTATTAAATTTTATTTATTAGATTTAATTTTTAGTAATTAACAATAGTTAATAATTAAGTGACTATAATTAGTAATAAATAACTTTAATTTTAATTAATGATAGTGATTAGTAATTAATTAATGTAATTAGTAGGTAATGAATGTAATTAGTAGTTAAAGAATGTAATTAGTAGTTAATGAATATAATTTGTAGTTAATGAATATAATTTGTAATAATTGGAATAATTCAAAAAAAATTAATAATTAGAAAAAAAAACAATAATTAGTGATAAGTAACATTAATTAGTAATAATTAGTAATAATTAATAATAATTAACAATAATTACCATTAATTACCAATAATTAGTAATAATTAACAATAATTACCAATAATTAGTAATAATAGGTAAAAATTAGTAAAAATTAGTAATAATTATCAATAATTACCAATATTTACTAATATTTACCAATAATTGCAAATAATTGTCAATATTTTCCAATAATTACCAATATTTACCAATAACTGCCAATAATTGTCAATATTTACCAAAAATTTGTAATAATTACCAATAATTAGGAATAATTACCAATAATTAGGAATAATTACCAATAATTAGGAATTATTACCAATAATTAGGAATAAATACCAATAATTAGGAATAATTACCAATAATTAATAATAATTGCTAATAACTACCAATAATTACCAATAATTAGGAATAATTACCAATAATTACCAATAATTATCAATAATTACCAATAATTAGGAATAATTTCCAATAATTAGGATTAATTACCAATAATTTGGAATAATTAGTAAAAATTAATAATAATTACCAATAATTACCAATAATTAGTAATAATTACCAATAATTAGGAATAATTAGAAATAATTATCAATAATTACCAATAATTACCAATAATTAGTAATAATTACCAATAATTACCAATAATTAGGTATAAATATCAATAATTTGGAATAATTACCAATAATTACCAATAATTCGTAATAATTACAAAAAATTACCAATAATTAGTAATAATTAACAATAATTACCAATAATTCATAATAATTACCAATAATTACCAATATTTACCAATATTTACCAATAATTACCAATAATTGTCAATATTTACCAATAATAAGAATAATTAACAATAATTAGGAATAATTAGTAATAATTAGGGATAATTACCAATAATTAGAAATAATTACCAATAATTAGGAATAATTACCATTAATTAGGAATAATTACCAATAATTAGGAATAATTACCAATAATTAGGAATAATTACCAATAATTAGGAATAATTACCAATAATTAGAAATAATTATGAATAATTAAAAATAATTACAAATAATTACCAATAATTTGGAATAATTACCAATAATTAGGAATAATTAGTAATAATTAATAATAATTACCAATAATTACCAATAATTAGTAATAATTACCAATAATTACCAATAATTAAGAAAAATTAACAATAATTAGGAATAATTACCAATAATTCCCAATAATTAGTAATAATTACCAATAATTACGAATAATTAGTAATAATTAACAATAATCACCAATAATTAGTAATAATTACTAATAATTACCAATATTTACCAATATTTACCAATAATTACCAATAATTGTCAATATTTACCAATAATTAGGAATAATTACCAATCATTTGGAATAATTAGTTACAATTAGGAATAATTACCAATGGTTATGAATAATTACTAATAATTAGGAATAATTACCAATAATTAGGAATAATTACCAATAATTAGGAATAATTACCAATAATTAGAAATAATTAACAATAATTCGGAATAATTACCAATAATTAGTAATAATTACCAATAATTAGTAGTAATTAGCACTAATTACCAATAATTACCAATAATTATTAAAAATTAACAATAATTACCAATAATTAGTAATAATTAACAATAATTAGTGATAATTAACAATAATTAGTAATAAATAGTTATAATTACCAATATTTACAAATATTTACCAATAATGTCCAATAGTCGCCAATAATTAGGAATAATTACAAATAATTAGGAATAATTACCAATAATTAAGAATAATTACCAATAATTAGAAATAATTACCAATAATTAGGAATATTTACCAATAATTAGGAATAATTACCAATAATTAGGAATAATTACTAATAATTTGTAATAATTAGTAATAATTAAGAATAATTACCAATAATTAGGAATAATTAGTAATAATTTGAAAATTTGAAAAAACTAGCGTGATCATTATCTTTATCAATTTTCATTTCAAGTCTGTATTGGTTTTAAGAAAACTTATGTCTCCACTTGTAATATTTTCATTCTTTTTCAAAATTATCAACCTACTCACCAATAGAGTGGTGAAAGTGAATGCAAATATTACATGTGGAGACAGAATGTTAAACACACAGATGAAAGGTGAATTGTAACATAATATAGGAAATTATATTATTTTAATATTAATAATATAAAAAAAATAATGTAATAATGTTATTATAATATAAGTAATATTTATGAAAAAATAATAATATTATTTTTAAAATATTAAAATATTTATAAAATATTAAAATTATCAATATTTGTAACAGGTTTTTCTTTATTATTAACATGTTCAATTATTAAAGGGTCAATTTTTAGGTCTATCCCAATAAAAAGTTTGCGTCATTCGTGTCTGATGTAAACTCTATAATTATCCTTGCTTGATTGTTTTTTCTAATAAATTATTCAAAACCAATAATGATTTTATAATTTATAGAAAAATATGGAACAACAAGGTCTTCAACAGTCATTATTAGATGATCACATATGGATAAATCAACATAGAAATCCAAATGGTTCTGGTTTAAATCTAGTATATATAGAGGGTGTGGAAGCTTTTTCAGCATTTGCGGCATCAAATCCAAAATTTGTTTCAGAAGGCACAATAAAATTTCCTTGTAAAAAATGTCCACTGAGAACATTTCACACATTTGACAAAGTTGGGGGACATCTCTTGAGATTTGGTTTTCAACCGGATTATGATTTTTGGTATCTACATGATGAACGCAGTTCTATAGAAGGTGATACTAACTTGATTCCAGATCCATCCCGGTTTCAAAATTTAGTACATGATGTTGCAGGTCCATCTATTCAACATACAGATACTCAAGATGATATTGATTCAACTCCTGAGTTGGCACACTATGAATTTTATGAGTTTTTGAGGATTGCTGAGGATGCGTTATATCCTGGTTGCAAGATAAGCAAATTAGAAGCAGTTTCAAAATTGATGGCTACCAAATCAGAAATGGAATGTCAAACACATGTTTTGATCAAATATTTTCTTTGGTTAAAACAATGTTACCCGAAGGAAATGTTTTTCCTGCAAATTACTATGAGAGTAAGAGGTTGGTTCGGAATTTAGGACATAGTTGTCAGAAGATTCATGCATGTTCAAATGATTGCATTTTATATTCTGGGGAAAATGAGTCGTTTGATAGCTGTCCCACTTGTGGGAAATCGGGGTATAATAAAGCCCAACATGGGAAGTCTGGCTTGATTCCTTTAAAACAGTTGATATATTTTCTTCTTACATCTAGACTTCAGCATTTATTAATGTCTAAGAATACAACGACAATGATGTCATGGCACAAAATGAATATTTCAAACGGTAAAAGCTTGAATCATCCAGCCGATGGTGATTCAAGGAAACATTTTGATAGAGTGCATTCATCCTTTGCTTTAGAAGCCAGAAATGTGAGACTGGGTCTTTCCACTGATGGTTTCTGTCCATTCAGATCTTATGGTACTCAGTATTCATGTTGGCCTGTCTTTTTAACTCCGTACAATTTACCTCCATGGATGTTGATGAAGGAATCCTATATCATTTTGACCTTACTAATCCCAGGACATCCAAAGAAGAATATTGATGATTATTTGAAATCATTGATTGATGAATTAAATATAATGTGGAGTACTGGTGTCAGTATTTATGATGTTGCTGCAAAACAGAATTTCATACTAAGAGCAGCATTGATGTGGAAAATCAGTGACTTCTTGACTTATGGCATGTTATCTGGAAATAAGTACACATGGGACGAAATCACGTCCTTACACTATGGGAGAGAACAAGGAATATATGCTCATCCATGGAAAAGGAAAAGTTAAAAGGGATAGAACTACAAAAATGCTATCAGGTGCGGAGTTAAAATAATTTGTATATTCATTACCTGCAATCACATTTTGACCGACAATAAACCTATAGAAAATTTCTGGTTTTGGAAAAGAACACAATTGGCTAAAACGTAGCATATTTTGGGATTTTCCATATTGGTTAGATTTGCTGGTCCGCCACATGTTGGATGTCATGCATATTGAGAAGAACTGTTTTGATAATTTTTTTCATACATTTTTTGATACACCGGGACAGAGAAAAGATAATGTAAATACACGATTAGATATTGCTCAAATTTTCAGGCGTCCATAACTCGAACTGTTTGAGAATGTCAGAACAGAAAGGTTAATGAAACCAAAATCAGATTATACATTGTCCAAAGAAAGACTCTTATTATTTTGACAATGGATTGCATATTTGAGACTTCTTGATGGATGTGCTCCCAATTTGGGTAGATTTGTAAATAATGGTCATATTACCATATTAAAAAGTCATGATTGTCATTTTATAATGGAAACACTTATACCCATTGGATTAAGAGGTCTGTTGAATTCTGTGATATGGGATTCCATAACAGACGTATCATATTTTTTCGGGACATTTGTGCGGCGACAACAGATTACGATGCTCTATGCAAACTTGAAGAAGATGTTTTTGTAATTATATGTAAACTGGAAAAAATATTCCCGCCGTATTTCTTCGACTCAATGGAACATTTGATATTACATTGTCTATATGAAGAAAAATGTGGAGGTCTGATACAGTTTCGATGGATGTACCCTTTCGAAAGATGCATGCAGAAATTGAAAAAAAGTACATAATAAAGCATCTGTTGAAGGATCTATTGATGAAGCTTATTTGCAGGAGGAGATATCTTTTTTCTTCTCCCACTATTTTGAATCTGAGTATGTTTCAAAACAAAATAGAATGAGATGAAACGAGGGGAATATTGATAAAATAGATAATCAATTATCTGTTTTTAACCATTCAGTGCTTGGTTTTGGTGGAGTTCATGAATGATTGCTTTTAGATGATGAACATCACAGAGCTCATACGTATGTTTTACTCAACTGTGAAGAGATGAAATCATTTGTACTGTAAGTGCTTCTATTACTTATACTAATATTTATGTTACAATAAATAACTTTGTTTTTTATAGACTGTATGATAATCATATCAAGAAGCAACTTCCACAAATTACAGCAGCTGCTCTCGAAGAACGAAGAAAAAAAATTTCTCAGTGGTTTCAAATACTGGTAACATAAATTTTTCATACTTTAACATCTCCTTCAATTTATAGTTTAATATATTGATAATTATTTCAAAAAAATTTAGGTGTCTCGAAATGATAGTAAAATTGACAAATGAATTTGTATACTGAGTAACCCACCATCGAAAATGGTGAAATCTTATAATGAATATGTGGTGAATGGTTTTCTATTTCATACACATGCATATGGGGAATCAAAAAATACAATGAACAGTGGAGTTTGCTTGAGAGGATCTCATCATAGAGAAAATGAAGTTGACTTTTATGGCATACTTGATGAAATCATTGAACTCTATTATGTAGGACACCATTACATAACGATGTTCAAATGTCTGTGGTTGGATACTGATAGAGGCGTGTGGGTTCATCTGACTCATGGAATCATCGATATTAAATCTAAAAGTGTTCTTGTAGTAAATGATCCATTCTTACTGGCTCAATAGGCACATAAAGTTTATTATGCAATGTAATATGCTACATCAAGAGACTTGACTGATTGGGGGAGCATAATAAAAATGGAAATTCGAGACAATCAGTTTAATCAAAGTGAATGTGCTTTCACTGAAGTGCATGGAATTGATGTTTTTCAAGAGAGTACTCCAAATCAATCTTTGTTACAAAGAGACGTGAGTATCGATGATGACACCCCTCAATGAAGAGTCAGTGATGATGATGATGATTGTAATGACGTCACAAATGAATTTGAAATGGTAAGAGATGAAGCAACTGGAACTCAAATAGATATCAATGATATTGAGGAGGAATATGAAGATGACATTGAAAGATATGAAGATGATGATGAAGATGAACATTGATACAATTCAATGGTAGTTATATATAATCATAACTAATATATATTTATATATAATTATAATTTTCAATTATTTGCTAACAAAATTCGTTTTCTGTTTCAGATGGAAGATGACACATTTCGTGAGTTGGCGGATGCTGACCTATCTTTCGATGCGGAGGAGTTGTTGGCACATGACCCTCAGCCTGAAGGCGCTTCAGGGAGTATGCAGAGGGGGCACGGTCTTGCATGAATGATGATTCATGACCCCATCCCCGAGCGACGTCCACATCATGGGTTCGATCCATGCACACAGAGGTGTGATAACCAATGCATTTTACTAAGATTTCATTAAACTATATAAATAATTAATGTTTGATTATTGTTTTTACAGTTTTCCGCATATAGCAGTTGGACAGGGCAACACTATTTTGCGCAATTATTTTTCTCAGCCATGGACGACATGGGAGCATATTCCTGTTGATGTGAAGCAGGCCATGTTCGGTTATTGGGTGGTATGTACATAAATAAATAATTTTTATTTTGAAATTTATTTCATTTATAACATGATATTTTGAATTATTTGTAGGGTTTATGGTATCTTATCGAGGATACCGTGAGTGATTCCATCCATGAGGCATGGGAGGTGGCCATGCGTGATCGCTTTCATCAGTTTTTGCACAATTTAAGAAGAGCTACCATGAAGAATGCAGGAGTGTCAGATTTTGACGAGTCATATAGAGCACACCAACCAGAGTACATTTCATCCCACATATGGGATGGATTATGTGCACACTGGTTGAGTGGTGGCTTTCAGAGGAGATCATTGGTGGGGAAGCAGAATCGGGGGAGATAGGAGGTGACTCATTGAGCTAGGAGTCGTACATTAAGTACTCATAGACATCATTTGGTACGTACATTTTTATAAATATTTTATATAACTTTAAATATAAAAAATTTATTTTATATTCTTATAGGTTGTCGAGCACCTTGATATTACGGAGTACGACATATATCGGGGGATGTACCGTGATCCAACTACTGGGGAGCTCAGAGGTGATCGCCAGCATCACATCATGGTTAGAATTATTTGTTTTAATGTTTTAAAATTAACTGCATATAATATATTCACAATTTTAATTTTAAATTGCAACTACAAGAGTCATATGAGACTGCAACGTCACAAACCCGGCCCGAGGGTTAGGACAAGGCATCAGATCAGACTAGTGACCATAAGTTTGATGAGGCGACATGGATGCAGGCGACCTAATATGCCTTCGAGAAGGGCCGGGTAGTTGGTATCGTCTCTCGACTGACTCCCGGAGATTATTATGGCAGCGCTACGATGTCGACGTCCAGCTCGAGAGGAGCTCGTGCATCTTCATCCTCTACACAGTATGAGGATTGGTTGCGATCTCAGACTGAGTAGATAGAGAGTCTCCAAAAAGAGCAAGAGGAGATGTGTCGACAGCAGCAGCAGCATGAGGAGGAGCGCCAATGAAAGCAGCATGTGTATGAGGAGAAGATGAGTCGGTGGGAGCAGCAACAACAAGAGCAGATGGAGTACATGCGTCGACACACTCATGCCTTAGGGATAGAGTTTCCTCCACTAGCAGATCCCCCCTCCCCCTCCTCCTTCAGATTAGTTATTGTTTAGATGTTATAAAGTTAGTAAATTTAAAATATGACATTTTTTCTATTCAGAGTTTAAGTCTCTCACATACTGGTGTCAATATTGTACCATTTAATTTCTATTTATTTTTAATACTTTATTATTTATTATTGGTATTTATTTTAATGTTTTTTTATTTTATTAATAATAATATTACTCTTAGTATTTTATTATTTTTTTATATTTCCTTTTTCAAATATTGATAAATTTCATATTTTTATTTTCTAATTATTTTAATAATATTATATTCATTAGTTTTAATACATAAAAGTTTACAAAAATTTTAATTAAAATTATAAAATTTTAATTATTTATAATAATATGAATTCGGTATATTATTATTTTTATATAATATTATATTATTTATATTACAATATTAATATGATTAGTAATATTATTCATATTTTATAATATTAATTTTTGTATATATATATATAATTTTTTTAATATTTTAATTTAATTATAATTTTTTAAAAATTTGAATGATTTTTTGTTATAATATTTGAATGAATTATAATTGTATTGTTACTATTATAATATTAAATAAATTTTTTTATTAATAAATAATTTTTTTAAAATTTTTTATACACAATTGCGACTGGATAATCATCCCGTCGTAATAGGTAATTGCGACGGGACAGTATCCCGTCGTAATTAATTTTTTTTAATTTTTTCAAATTGCATACTGTGACAGAAATATTTTCCCATCATAATAGGAAATTGTGATAGGCCTTTTGCAATTACTTATTTCATTTTTTGAAAGGAAAATTTAACTCTTTCGTGACGGTATTTGTGGCCCGTCGCAAAAGTGTTATTTAAAGTTTTTAATATATATATTGATTAGTATTTGCGACGGGACATATTACCAATGCAAATAATATTTTAAGCGACGGACCCGTCACAAATAGTGTTAGTTGCGACGCCATTTACCGCAACAGGTTATTTGCGATGGACCCCCATCACAAATAGGATTTTGCGACGGTATCATGTCGCAACTGACCTGTCGCAAATGGGCTTATGTCCAGTAGTGAAAATAAATTTTATTTTATTGATCTTATGTGTTACATGAAACACTGAGTTTTAATGAACCATAACACAGTATACCATCCTAACCTAAAAATTAATTATTTGATCCTAAACTTAAATAACTAAATAAATAAAAACTTATGGTGTATAATTTTATAAAATAAATTTAGTAGTTATAAATTTATTATACATAATAATAGATGTCATTAAAATGTTTTGAAATTTCTTCTTTGAAAACATGATTTTATTCACATAATTTTTTTTCTAAAATAAATAAATTAATAAATATTGATGATGAATTTAGTTAAATTAAAATATTATATATTTAGTAAAAGTTTTTATCATTCATCTAAATATTTTTTCTAGACATGGGGTAGTATCATATCATTTTATATTCAAAAAATGATTTTTTTTTCTAAAAACATGTTGTATTGCAATATAGAACAAATTTTATAATTAATTATTTCTTATTCAAAAAATAAATTTGAATAAAATAAATTATTATTTTAAATAAAAATATCCAATTTATAATACAATTATTTTTTACATTTTTATAGAATATTTATTTTATTGATGAATAATAAAAAAATTATTTTTATAAAAAATAATCTTATAATTTTATGAATTTCCAAATTCCCATTTTTTAAATATCATAAAAAGTTAAATAAGTTTAATTATTTTCGTATTAATTCAATGTATATCATTATAATAGAAGTTATATTTATTATACATACAAACAAGTTTAATACATAATAAAATATTTTCTTTGGAATGACTATTTTCATCGAATTTATGAGTATGATTTTAAATTAAATGAAACAAATTATTTGAATTTAAGGACATAAAATAGATTTTATGTATTTAATCAGAAAAAATAATATTATATTTAATGTATAACATAATCTTTAGTGAGATTTAATTGTAAAATTGTAATAATTATTTAATTTTGTTATATTAAAAATTGGGTTTTGCAGGTTTTATGTACATGTGTTAAAATGAACATTATCAACACATTTTTGTTGTTATTTGATTATTTTGATTCCATATTTATAACTAATTGGGATTTAATATATAATAAGAACCAATTTTTTATCTAAAAAGACAAATTTCCAACGAAAAAAAAAGTTACTACGATGAATACAAAAATGGTTAATGTTTGTAAACATTGATTTAAGGGAAATAAAAATAATAAAACATTTTTTGAATTTTTTTATCCTAAATATTTATCAAATATTAAATTATTTATAAATAGTGTAGTATCATGTTATGATATTGAGATCCTATTATTAAATAGTTTTTTGAATTTAAAAAATGTCACTCCTCAAATATTAAAGGGAACCACTTATCCTCTTTTACTAGAAATCTCAAAAAAAATGGTTGGAAAATATCTACCAAAATCCATTATATAATTCCTTTTGTAGATTCATGATTCTATTCTTAAATTTAAAACCACTTAGAAAGTATTTTAGGTTAAAACCTAATGATTTTTTCTGAAGAAAAGGTATCATTCTAAACTAAGAATATTTGTTTTATTTCTTATTATGTCTCAATCAAATATTATGAATCTACAATGAAATAATAACCCAATTATATTTCATATTATGGTTTTTTGTTATGTTATTGTTCTTTCTAATACCAATTTTCTCTTCCTTCTATTTGAAAATGAAATCATCCATCAAATGTACAATGGTGTACCACCTCCTGAACTGATGCAATACATTTTCCTTCACTCTCAATCGCATATGGATATAATGAACTGTTATATATATACATTAAATTTATTAAATAATAAAAATTATTTTATTATAATATCACATCTATTTTCTTCCCTTTCAATCCATTAAAAATCAATAACGTCGTTTATATGTACTTGTGGACTACTACCTCCATGAACTATTGCAAGATGTTTTTCATTTTATATTAACTTGGATTATAATAAGGATATATTTAATAAATATATATTATATATAATATAAAAATGATTATTGATAGGTTAATTAATATTTATAATTTTTTTTGTTTCACGCATCCAAAATGTAAAAGTGATTCACTTGCATATTCAGCATAACTTCTCTATGAAAATTGTAATTATTTATTCAATGTTTAACTTTTATGGATGAAACATATTTTTTCTATAATTTATATTTATATTGTATTATGATAATGATAATATATATATATATTGTGGAACCATAATCATTGTTTATGGACCAATGAAAACATTAAAAATGAAGAAATTATCAACTTGGTCAATTATTCTAATAAAAAACTATTAATTAATAGGATGTAATGTGTTATAATTAAAACATATAAGGAATGAAATATATATTAATATTTGCATAATATTTTTATAATAAATAAATATTTATTAGAAAGGATTATTGAACAAGTAAAATTAAGTTGGACATAATGTAATTGATTTTCATCTAACTTTTATTTTAGTTGGGCACATATTTTAGTCAAAAATTGTTTATCTTTTATTTATCACATACCACATATTACTACATTTTATTGTTTCTATAATAAACATTAATATTTATTTATGTAATTTTCTCACACTAATTCCCCCAATATCATCAAGGATTTAACGAATATAGTCCTTAGAGTTTTTCCTAACCAGTTTTTGGTAGTGATTGTAGATGATATATTCGTATATATAAAAATAAACATAGAGCATGAAGGTTCCATGATAATTTTTTGGAAGACCCTATTGAAGTATAAGTTGAACAATAAATTAAACATGTATTTATTTTTGAAACAAAATGATTAATATTTGGGGCATATAATTTTAAGATAGAGTATATATATGGATCCATCAAAAAATAATGTTATTAGAAGTTGGCCTCAACTAACCATTATGGAAGATATCGAAATAATTATATATTTGGTTGGATAATTTTGATGGTTTATGAGAATTTAAGTCATTTATATAATTCACTCAACCCATTATCTTGGAAGAGAACAAAGCTCCATTCGGGAAATAAATGTGATTAAAATTTCAAGGAATGAAATAGATGGGTTTCCAGTGCAGCTATGATTACATTAAAATACAATGTTGATGGATTTTTAATCTCTAGTGAAGCATATAATAGGATAAAAAGATGTATTATATAGAATAATTCCATGGTTACAAATGTTGAATTATTGAAACCTAAGGATAATGAGTATATTATACCAACCCATTATTTAGAGTTAGCTGGTGTAATATTTTTCATTTATTATATTGATGAATTAACTTTGTCAAGAAATTCATGATATATATATTGATCATAAATATTAAAAGTATATTTTCACAAATAATGAGATGAACATGTTCCAGATAATATTGTTTGAGTGGATTAACTACTATGAATTCTCAAAAAAAATTCAACATAGGAATGTAAATAAGGTGGATGTAGATTTTATCCGAATATATTATGATATATTATCCCTGTTTATTTCACAAAAAGTTAAAATATATTTTCATTTTCATGTGATGGATCTAAAAAACATAATTTTCAGTGACAAATTTTATATTACTCAAATAAGTTTTTAGTCATATATCTATGAGATGAATAAAGAGGTGAAACAGGAATATATAGAACTATATAATAAGTTGAGAAATGTTGGTTATTTTAAATATGAATATGATGGAATGAAAAGGTTTGGGAACTATATATGTCTTATATTCAAACCAAATTTCATTAATGTGTTACTAGATGAGCATCATTATTATTCATTCACTGGTAATCTTGGATGTATAAAGATACACATGAATTTAATTGAAGGATTTTTTTGGGCCAACATAAAGATATATATTATAGATTATGTATCCTTGTTTAATCAATATTATAATGATAAAAATGATAGTAAAAATTCTAAGTGGATGTTACATCTATTACCCATACAAGAATGGATGTGGGAAAACATCACCATGTTTTTTATTGTCAGACTCCCCAAAATTCTTAAAGCCCATAATGCAACATTGGTTGTTTTAAATCTCTTTGTGTTGTCATAAAAAAATAATTACATTAGAGAAAACATGTCAATAGTTCATATTTATTTGAAATACATTAAGGATTAATTAATGTTTCACAGAGTAAAACAATCTATTGAATTTTATCAGGATCCTAAGGTCACCTTGATGTTCTAGTGAATTTATTAGAAACCTATAGATAATGAGTGATGTTTTAGCATAGATTGTCATCCTAGGATAGTTGATCTGTATTAGAGAAGCATTGAAACCCTATTTTATATTTTGAGTTATTTTTTTAAATGACTTCAAAGGTGGTTTGGACTAACATCATCCCCTTGTTATATTTTGTTACAATAGTAAAATTCACAGGAGCATTCTGATAGATCTTTTTAGAGCCTTATATATATTTAAGAGTATAACACAAATTTAATTTGATATAGTTGGGGAAAAAATATACTGGTACCTATGATATATATAGAAATGTTATATACTTTAAGAGAAATTAAATATCATACAAAGAACCTCATTGAGGGTATAAATGTTATGCAAAAAATCAATAACCTGATAAAACATTTTATGTTAGTTGAATTTGTTTTCTAATAATTTCTATGGGGAATAAGGTTATGTTATTTAGAATGAAATAAAATTTTATCCCTATGTATATTTTACCTTTTATGATTCTTGATGATGTATGAAAAATTATTTATCACTTTCCACTTACACTGATCCTATCATATGTACAAGAAATTTTTCATGTATCTCTACAGAGAAAATACAGACATAACCCTTCTCATGTACAAAACATGGAGTTTTAATAATTTGTATAAATATATCTCTAGTGATTAATATGATGTGTGTATTATTAATTGTAGAGTGGATGTTTTATGAATCATGGCCACTCAACTTTCATTGTTTAGTGGAAAAACCACGAATTTGGAGAAGAAGGTGACCTGATGATATAATGATAAAAAATTATCATTAGTTTTTTTCATATAAGAGTAATATGTTTTTTTTGGTGAAATTAATTTTGAGTGGGATTGAAATTAACACCATAAGATTTTAAGAAAAAAATTTCAAATAAATTAAATTTCATTGACAATTTTCATTATACATGACACTTAGATTTAATAAATTGTATTATATTATAGCCTTATATTCTAATAGTTAAATTATTGGGTTAGATTTTGAATTATTAATTTATTAAAAACATATGATGTAAAATTGATAAAAATAAATTCATTTCTTATCAATTTATTATAAAAAAAAATTAAAAACATTGGTGAGTAAAAGAAATGTTTTCATGAATAAAACTGTATTTCAGAAATGGTATATTATCACAATAAATTAAACAAATCAATATTTTTGTAATATTTTAATTAAAATGATAAATTATATATTTAATAAAAAAATTTAACATTCATATAATATTTTTTAGCAATGGGATAATAATAAATCTTGTCTTATTCAATAAAATTCATAATTTTTTTAAAAAAATTTGTCTCATTCAATAGATAAATCAGAAATTTCATATTTGTCATTTTGTGAAAATTATTTTGAAAAAAATGAACATAATTTTTTAAATCAAAATTTAATATTTTATTACAGTTTATTTATGATAGTTGTTGGAATAGATTAGGTTTTTATGAATAGTTAAAGTTGATATTTTTTATTGAAATATATTTATTTTCATCTAATGATTTTAAAATTTTAACATTGTTTTTAAAATGGTTTAAACACTAAAATTAATAAAATTATAATAGTTTTAATACATTTTCAGTAAATATAATATATTTTATGTTGAGTTTATATATATAACATCTTGTAATTATGAAAACATTTTCATTAGAAAAATCACCTTCCATCCCTTTTGAATGTTTAATTTATATATTATTATACCAATATTTTAACTGAATAAGTGAAAAATTATTCAGTATTTTAAATAATAATAAATTATTTTATTAATAAGGTTAAGTTATTTTTTTGGCATTAATGATTTTTTAAAAACTATAAAAATTCGTTCTCATGGATTAGGTTCAACCAGGGTATTCACGTTTCATGTGCATGTGTTAAAATTAATTTTAAAATAAGATATTTTTATATTATAAATTATATTTAATATTCATTATTTTTTAATCCAATTGTCTAATAATTACAATTTTCTTCAAGGATAACAGATAAATTAACTATTTCAAAAAACTACATACTCTACTTAAAATTAATAACTTAAAAGTGAGTAACCATATATCTAAAAGGAATAGCCTGATTTTTTTTCTGGTTTTATAATCCTCATATTCCCTCCACCCCCTCATTTATCATTTTTATAAGGAAAATTGAATTATATCGTCTTACAATTATTGAATTGTTTTCGGTATTTACAAAAATACAACTAATTCTATATTATAAAAGGACACCTCCTCTCTTATTTTCACCCCACATAAATTATTGTGTATCAACCAAGACCATTCCAAATCATGCCATTATTTCGAATATAATGTCATAGAGGCCTTGGTTTGATAATAATACCCTCTTAATAAGGTCTTTCCTACAAACCAGAGGTACTTTTCTATAGAATATGTATTGATCTTAACTGAGAATTATCTTATTTCATCATCCACCTCTTTAAAAAATATTCTAAAATTCTAGAATAATTAAGAAAAAATATATTAAATATAGTAATATTTTATTTTTTTGGGTAATTTAAAATATCCATATCAGCTTCTGTCAAATTATAAATAACGTTCAATCGTGTGTATGACGTACTACTCCCACATAAACAAAACTAATTATGTTACCATCAATTCCTTTCATGAATGGATATAATTATGGATTTAATTAATATATAAGATATTGATGAAAAAATTATACCTATTAAATTATAATATCATCCCATACTGTTACAAAACATTTTTTTGAAACAATAATGCCTCTAATGTGTTTGTGTGGAGTACATCCTAAACAAAGGGAAGTGATTTATTTTTCAAATATTTTTTTTCATGAATGGGAATAAATAAATATTTAATTAATATAAGTGATATATATTATATAAAAATTATTCCACAAATTTAAATTATAATTTACCATTCTACCCATCCATTTTGGAAAAAATGAATATTGTGTTCATTCATATGTAGGGAATACCATCTTCTGAAATGGGGTAAATCATTTTTCTAAATCTAAAATTGATAAATAGCTATATATATATATATATATTATTAAAAAAATTTATCTCATTGTTAAAATTATATATATGTTGTATACATAATCAATATATAAGGACGAAAACTACTAAACAAAAATAGATATGGGAAACAATGAAATTATCACACATAACTCTAATTTAAACAAAGAACTGTTTATAAAAGATTGTTAAAATATTTAAAGTAAATCATATAAAGTATGATATATATATATATTTGGATAAGTAAAATATTTATAAAAAATATATTTTTATTATAATAGAGGTTTTAACTGTATGAATGTATATGTCGATGATTTAAGGGACTTTTGTTTCAGATTTATTTCAAGGGGACACATCTCATATACACGAATTCATTCTTTATACCAGTGAATGTAATTACCATTAATTTATTTTTTGATTATTCTCATGTGAATTATTATTTTTCAATATCAACAACATTTTATTTCATTCTTGGGATCTATAGATTCAAAAGTAAAAAAATTTGTAAGGACATTGTTACACTATTTTTTTTTATCAAGATCATTTATTATCACTACAAAAAATATGGAATTAATCAGTGCTTGAAAATGACATTAATAACACTACAAAAGAGATTTTAATCAAGAAGAAGATAAAAAGGTTTTCCCTTTTATCAGTTCTCAGAAAATCACTCATAATGGCCCTTTTTATCAGTGCTAAAAAAGTGATTATAAAAGTCCAAAAATTTAGAAAAGTTAAAAAAGAATTTCTAATGTGGGGGAGCTTTTAACAGCACTTTCCCCCACCTTTTATCTGTGTTAGGCGGATCCCCCTCTATCTCATTTCATGCTTCACTTGCCCGTGCAACCCAATCCCACTTGACATTGCACCCCTGCTTACACCAGAACATGAACCCGATACCACCCCCTTATGCACCTGCACCTTTACCACAAATCCATTTAGTTTTCTCCATTTAATGATATATCTATATATTTATAGTTATCATTATTCATATGTTAATATTAATTTATTTATTTTTATTAATACACATTTATTCATTAAAATATTAATATATATATATATATATATAAATTTATCTGTTTATTAATATATGTTCAAATTTATTTATATATATATTTTTATTTATAATTTTTTATCTATATAATTATTTGTATAATATTAAATATTTATAATATTAAATTAAATAAATCTATAAAATATGTTTTTTATTTCAATATATGAATAAATAAATACATACAAATATATATTACACAGGCACACACAAACACACACACACCCACACATTTACAAATAAAGATATATATATGTGTACCTGAAAATGCTTGGATTGTTAAGAAGAACATAACATTAAATCCATAAATCTGTATCAACTCCACCACTAGTCAAATCAAATAATATGAAAAAAAATCTATATGATATGTTGTATAAGTTTTGAGGACATCTAGATCCAAAGTTATAGAAGTTGTAATGTCAAAAAAATTGGGCTATCAAGAATAAAACCTATTTTTTGAGGCCTTATAGGATTTTTTTCATTAAAAAATGTGACATATGGATTCCTTTGATCACTAGCATGTAAAGATCATCACAGGATTTGATCTTCTATGATTTTGAACTCAAATGGACACCCAGATCAAAAGTTATGGTCGTTTGAAAGTGGAGTTACATTTTCAACTTATTTAATATATTTTATTAATTTTTTAAATTTTCAGTCGTCAAATTTTAATAAAATGATTATAAGTTGATGATAATTAATAAATTATTAATTAATATTTTTTAAAAATATATTAAATCCACTTTCACTAAATTTCATCTATATTAAATGTAATAGTTTATTTACACTTATCTAAAACATATTTAAAAAATATATATTATATTTATATCTATAAAAATATAATTATATAACAATATATTATTATTCATGATTTTTATAAATATACACTATATTGGATCATGAAAAATCTCTGATAAACCCCCCTTATCAGCGCTCTAAAAAATGTTCTGCTAAAACTGTCCCCCTTTAACAACGCTTTTCAAGCGTTTATAAAGGAACCCCCTTTATCAGAGCATTTTTTAGTGCCGATAAAAGTTTTTACTGAGGATACCCAATTTAGTGGTAGTGTATTATGCTTATAATGAAATGATTTTATTATTTATCTCATATAAAACACAGGTACATTTTTATACTATGATTATTTAATTATATTAAATCATTACCCTAGATTTTTATCTTAATAAGTAATCAATATTTCGAAATAATTTTTTCAATTAAATCAATACATTAATTCTCTACTTAGTTGAAAAAAATGTATCTTATGTTTTCATTTTTAAATAAATAAATAAATAATGTTTTTACTATTATATATAATTTTTATCAAGTCATTTTTATCCATATTTTTCTTTTAAGGAAGATGTTTATATAGAATATTTGTTTTATCTTTTGAAAGAGGAAATTATTTACATTATTATTTAAATACTACATGAAATGTTTGGAATTTACTTCCTTTTTGAATGATCAACTATATGAAGATTACTTTATGTATTTGTAAAGTAGTTTTAAAAAGAAATTTTTTTATTTATTATCACAGAAATTGTTATATTTTAAATATGTTATTTCAAAATAGTTAATATATTTTTATGAAGATTTTTTATTGAAATTTTAATAGTATTTTTATACATTAAGGAAAATAACCCCGATCTTACTATTCACTTTCAATGAATATGATCAAATGATAGCATCCTTCTACTTTCTCTATATGGTTTATTGTTATGATGAAAAATTCATAGGAACCCCATTTCATTACAATGGGATATTCAATGATTAAATTATTATGAAACTCATGAACTTTTCATAATTTATGATATAATGGGAAATTTGTTGGATCATATATAATATAATTTCATTATTTAATGTTTCGGTAGAAAAACATATTTATTAATAAATAATTTTATAATGTCTAATGCTCTATGTTTTCAATGGGTAAACATTAGATAATCCAAAGCTCAAAAAAGGATGCATGGTAGGTTATCCCAAGGCCAAAAGAGGGGATATAGTATTTTATCCCAATCTTCAAGATGCTATAAATGTTGTACTCTAAAGAATATTATTTTATGAATGTGTTGGCGGGTAACCATGAGATAAAAATTTATATGGATTAGTGCATTCCAAAAAAATGTGTTATATGAAAATTTTATGTTTCATGGATTATTTTCATTGGAACCATATTGATTCATCTTATATGAACTACTATGATTTATTTCATGACTCAAAATTCTGATCTATGATATGAATGGTTTGGTATAAAAATGATTTTATCACATTCACATACTCTTATTTCCATGTTATATTGATATCACCATTATTTTACCTTAGTAAGAACATAATCTTAACCTTTGTTATGTTCACTTTTCCAAGGTAATAAAGAATAGTATTATGTATAATAATTTTAAAAATGACAACTTGAAATAATGAAAATATTATTAGATGATGTAGTTTAATTATGAACATGTGGTCAATGTATCCATGTTTACAAACATACAAGAGCTACATGTTTTGGGAATGGATTTTTTTTATTATCTTCTAAATATCCATCTAATTGTATATAATTTCTATGTATGAGTGTGTGAGGTGTTACACTATTCCCTTTAATAAATTTAACCCATAAATTGGTTCTCTAACTCTCATGCTCAATATCACCCCATTATCGCTTGAACAAACCCTACATGAATTCCCTTCATGAACCAACTCCATCCTACATACTCTTATCCTCGATGTTTCTCCACCCATTTCATAGTCTAATACTCTCATGTGAGTATTTATAACCCTTTTACACCTTCTAGTTCTTTATGATTATCTTCAATTATATGAATTGTGATTATGAAAACCCTCAGTTTTTATTATGGATTTATTTTTGTATATTTCATTCATTCTATGGTTTCTTATAAGAATGTGAGTCTGCATGAACTAGATTGAGATGTGTTTGGGTCTTAAGCATTAATGAAATGATGGATTATTTTATTTGAGGATGGTTATCATATTGAAAAACATTTAATTTGAAAACGTAGATTTCATGAGGGTATTCAAATGTTTCGTAATTATTATAAAATGTATAAATTATATTTAAAATGGTTTGGGTTCTTGTAAATATTATCTTATTCATTTTCTATATTCCTTCCAAATCCATAAATGTGGGTTTTTTTTATTTAGAAAATTTTCACAACTATTTTGAAATTTAAAATATCCTCAATGAATAATTATGTCTTAAAATTATTTTTAGTTCGTAAAAAGTAAATTCCTAATAGTGTTCTGGTATTTTGATTGATTTTAATAAAGGGCCTAATATTATGGTTTGGTATCCTCAGAAACAATGATGAGGATTCCTCTATCTATGTTTTTATATTTGTCTAATATATATATATAGATATATATATATGGGGTTAATCATTGATTATATTTTCTTGTATATCATGGAATATGTGAATTAGGATACATGATGGTTATATATAAATCTAGGTGTATATTTTGTAAGTATGATGTGTGTTTTTGGAACTTGAGATATTATTCAAAATGTGGGTTTTTAAAAGAAGTGTGTATCCTTATAATATGATGAGTCTTGAATGGAACATTTATATTTTTTAATAAAATAAAATCCTCTATTACTGGATGCCCTAGGTATTGCAACTATGGTGGATGTGGTAAATTACAGATATGTAATGTGTCCTCGCTAAATGAGATTGTGCATTGTCTGTTTATCATGGAAACCGAAAAGGGTGATTATGGTTCAAAGAGAGTGTAGGGGTGATAATTTGGATTGGTTGGTTTTATGAAAAGTATATGATATATATTTATATGATATCTTGATTAAACAATCCTTTATATTTAAATAATATGGTTACATGGGTCATTATGAGTGATATATAGGTAATAATGTTGCAATATTTTTACAATATGCTTTGTCTAGTGGACCTATGATATTATTGTTTCTATTGTGGTGTATTCCCCTCAATCATATAAAGAGGGAGCAACCAAAATTTCGGTTGACTTGATTATAGTAAACTAATAATAATGTATAATTATTGTGAGAATCTTTATTGATATATCCAATATCATCTACAATATTTGCATACATCCCAAGACACTTATTTTTATGTATTCTTTATTAATCAAATCTTGTACTACAAATTTTTCAATATTTTAGCAATATGCTTTTTCCAGTGGCCTTATGATATTCTTGTTTCTTCTGTGGTATATTCCCCCAAATTAAATAATGTGGTCATGACCAACATTTGGGTTGAATTGATTATAGTGAACCAACACTAGTGTTGAATTATTGTGAGAATGTTTATTAATATATCCTATATCATCTAGACTATTTCATTAGATTCCAAGACACCAATTTTTATGTATCCATTATTAATAGATTAGTGTACAAATTTTATTGAATGATTACACATTTATTACATTTTAATAGAAATATTTTTTACGACATGTTTCTTCAAAGGAATTGTTGATTGGAATATCCATTACAATTTTCGATATATATTAAAAATTAAATAATAAATGGTTTTCTAAAAATTCAATAATATAATTTTTTTTAATGAAAATAGATCCCAATTTTTAGATGATTATATTTACAAACATACATTATATCGATTTATCTTTAATGTTAATGTGTAAGGAGTAGATTTTATTTTAGCATCCCTACTAAAATGAAGTCTACTCAAAACTGTATATTAGTTTTCATTTTTAGGTATAATCTTGTATATTCCCTTCTATAGAGAATACCCATTATTAATATTTTTGGGAGAGTACTATTGTAACATGGATGAAGGTGTATTTGTAGTTTGTTTTTATTACATCCAATTTTATCACATTATATGTTTAAGATTTTAATGATTTATATAATTAGATTGGTAGTGAAATTATAAGGCTGATAATAGGATTTGGTTGGCATATTTACCTTATAGGATATTCATTCAAAATTGGTGGGGGTGTTGGAGGTCATTGTTTTTTACTAATTTTCAAGTAAAATATTAAGTTTTTGTTTTTGTTTAATTTTCATTGACTTTGTTAGATTACATAAGAATGGGTCATGTACAAATTTTATATACATTCTTCCATATAGTTAATTAATTTTTATAGGAAAAACCATTCCCATGTTTTTTAGAATGACTAGAAAATAGTTAGTTGTTATTTCATACTTAGAATTCTATATAGTTCTTATTTTTGATTGGTTTCCTTATCCGGAAAATGGTTACAAGGGTTGGTTTTTAATAAATACTATCAAATAAACTCATTTCATTTCCCAATAGGAAATATGTCACTTTATAACATTATCAATTTTTTGCTCTTTTGGTAGTTTATAGTAAAATTTTCATAAATTAGGTGGAAAGTCATGAGGATGTTATTTTTCACCACCTACTAGGATAAGCACATGAAATTTCTGGGTGTTATGGATATTTGTGTCTCAATATCTAAACTCATTAGCTGAATTTTTTTCATATTATTCTCATTACTACAGATTTCTTTATTTTGTAATAATTTTGTGTTATTTTGAGAATATGCACTCCTTAAAGTGTATATGATGAGGGTTTTATAGGGTTAATTGTTAATATGAATAGTCTAAAAAACCTTGTGTAGATCATGAGGATTCCTCTATTAACCTCAAGTGATATTCACATGGTTAGTGAAATTTTTTCTAAATCATGTGGAAAAGATGTTTTTATCACTTTCTTAATCTAGTTTTTTGAAATTTTATTCGTTATGTAACTGGTTGTTTCCTTTCATTCTATTTATTATATTAATAAGAATTTTTTATGTTTTTCTTAATTATAGATTGATTTTTTGTTTATCAATATTGTATTTTTAAAATAAAATATTTTTCTGTTTGAAAATTAAATGGATACAGTTCTAGATTAAAATATGTTATATGAAATTTGTATATTAAATTTAATTGTAATTTTAAAAATGAATATTTTATGAAAAAAGTGTGTCTCAAATCAGTTCAATTATTTTAAAGCTTTTATTGGTAAGGTTTTACCTTCATTTTAATTTTAACATTGGTATTACTTATAGACATGCACAGATGCGTATTTATATGTGTGGAAAGTGTATTCTTTTTCTAGTGTTGCCATACTTATATGTAGGTAATGATGTGTATATATATGGATATATATAATACCCTAGGTATATTTCTATCTTGATATGTTTTATGTTTATTTTTAAAAGTGTAATAAAAAATTTAATTTCAACACTAGGTGATTGAGTAATTGTTTGATTTTTCCTTATATGTTTATTTGTTTCACTATGGTTATGATATATTGTATTTTGTTTGAATTTATTTAATTACATGAACAAATATAATCCCATTACAATAATATTTGATGTAAAAAATGCATAATGAGTGAATCAGCTCTCAAAACTTTAAAATGTTTAGGGCGGAGGGATCACACACAATAAAATAATGTAAGATTTGCATTATGAATAATCTTATATGAAAGAAAATATGCTACCATATAACCTTCAGGCCATGTAAGGACCACATTCACATGGTCACTACAGAGAATATTATTACTTTAGATGATATTTATAATATTCCATGTGATATATTAATTCTTAAGAAGGATTTTAAACATAATTAATGAATCCATATCCACAAAATACTGATTACTATTTCTCAATGTTTTTGTAATCAAACATTTCGATGAGATGCATGCCTCAGGGTTTGTATCAATTCTTTAATATAAGATATATTGTTTTAGTGGTAGGGATTATTATAAAGGATTATTTTATCTTTTATTATTAGTAGGGTTCATTAGGGTTAGTGTTTAGAGGGGTGGTCCCATATTTTTCAACCATTACATCACACTATAACCTGTGTTTATATAGTAGATGAATGTTTGTTTGTGGAATTATAAACTAGGTCTTGTCTTCCTAATATAATTGGGATTTCTTATTAATAAACTTTTGGGTAAAAATAATTGAGTTTCTATTATTGTATTGTGTTTAAGGTTTATAGTTGGAATATTATTTTGTGAATTTTTTGGTGCTGTTGATTTTTATTAGTAACATTGTGTTAATTTTCTTATTTTATATTCCATTATACCTTCCTAGGTTCTCAATCCAAATAATCTATATTGGTTGAATTTTTTAATTTGGTAATTTTTGCTTTAATTATTCATGACACTGATTTCCAATTTCATTTAAATTCATTTTCTTTAAATTAATATTGTAATTATCTACCCAAATAATATGTATTTTGAGATATTCTAAAATTTATGTAATGGAGTGATGGTATTTATTGTTAATTTTCTTATTCACCTTGTGTTTGGATCTCATTTGTACTTGTGGGATTGTTTTGTATTAGGAAATTAGTGTTTGGAAAGTGTCATAAAATGACGGGGATACCACCGTAGGATTGGATAGAGTTAATCTATTCCTATAGCCTTTATCTAAATCTTTCATGTAATTATGAATTATAATTGATGGGTCATTTATTGTTCCCATGCCAACAAACGCCCATGAGATTCATCAGTTCATTCTATGTTAGTGGTGGTAGTTATCTTTGTTTTGATGTTTTGTTTTGAGATATGATTCATTTTATTTGGTGGATAATAATAACTATTGGAACTTCTTCCCTTTATTGTATCATTATGATCTAAATGATTTTGGATTTATGGTGGAAGCAATTTATAATTAACCTGAACCAAGTAGCCCAAATGTGGTGCCTACACTTCTAAAATGGCATCTTTTTAATGTGATATCATCCCAAATAACTGAATAACAACGTAGTCATGGTAATATAGATAAATTCATTAATATTTTATTATAAATTAGTAGAATAATTAAATCCTATTTTTTCCATAATGACATTTTTTCCTCTAGTATATCCATGTATATCATACATAGTATACTTTGTAAGTTACTGAAAAAGGAAAAATATAATCGTGAACCCAAATTCTCAATTTTTGTTACATAAAGAATAAAATAAAATCAATTAATAAATAAAAATAATTATGGGGGGTTATTAACTAAAAACACATTCCATTAAAGAAATATCTTGACCATGAAAAAAGTAATAAACAAGATTGCATGTTAAATAACTGAACACACATACCAATAAATCAATAAACTAAGAATAAAAAGCATCTAAAGATAATACAATTGTAAAATAAATATAAGGTAATAAGGATAAATTAATTTTTAATGAATAAAATATAATTATAAATATAATGATCTCTCGTATCCAAATACCATTACTGTCAAGATTTTATGCAATGATAGTTTAACTCCATAAACACATGTGAAAAAGGTTTAAAAAAACTATTTATATCTTGATGATATTGATGAATAGGGGTTAGGTATAATTTTTCCTCATTTATATTTTTATACCCATGACAATATTTATATATCAAATGATTTTTACAATTCATTAATATTTTTACTTAACAAGAAAAATAACATTATTGAGTAATGAATAACAATTTATCAATCTTTCCTATGTTAAAAAAATAATATTATATTTATAAACTATATTTATACCATATTTTAAGATTAATAAATAATCATATCCATGATATAAATAACATGTATAAGAAAATTATTTCATATTATGAAGGATAAAATTAATTATTCTTTCAACTTATGTAAAAGTAATCCAAGAAGAACGTGATATTGTAAGAAGATAGTTACCACATTGGGAACATTTAAATTTTAAACAATTGAAATAATAAACATGAATTGAAACATTAATATTCCTGAAAAAATATGTATTAATGTTAAATATATCGATTGGGTAGCATATACAACAAAAAAAGTAAATAGGTTTATATTAATAAATATTTCTCAATGGAATGGAAATTTAGATAAAATGTAATAAAATTATCATAACATTGAAGTGGGAAATAATAAATGAGTCTATTATGTGTGTAAAATTTAAATGAATATAAAATAAGATTAAATAGAATAGAATATAAATAAGATTATTACACACTTAATTTGAGAAGATCGAACATAGAAAAAATTAATATAACAAAAATAAAACAAATTGAGTTATGAGATAATTTACCATAAGTTATTTATCTCATAAAATCCCCTTGGATGAAATAATTTAAAATTAAAAATAAATATGAAGAATTAATAAAGATTTATGATATTTTTTGTTAACGATTATGTATACATACCATAAAAAATGTTTTCTGAAAAACATTAAAATATACCTTGATGAAATAATATTTAGCTCAATCCCCATACCACATGATTCGTTATAGTGACCCCTGCATTTTATATATAGATATTTAATATTTTTATATGAGCACCCAGTACAATAAAAAAACACAAGACAAATAACTATAACTATTTAGTGTCATTGGATAATATTTATGCAACATTTTAATATTTTTAATATTCTTCAACGCCTGACATAATGATCATCCCATATAGTACTCCTCAAAAACATATGATGCCCTAGGACAATTTTCATTGTTGAGAGAAATGAATTATAAGATTGGGTGATTATAGAACTCAATAAGGTTAATAATGTGAGATATCAATGATCACATTGTCATTTTTTTTGGAATCATGTTTTGAGAATACATGCATAACATAAGAAAAAATTTTCATTCATAAAAAATATAATTTTTTTGAATCATTTAAAAAATATTTGTAGTTTATATGACCTAAATCACTAAGAAATCAACGATCATGATCCATGATAAAAAAAATTATAAGACATAAAAAAATTTCATACACATAAATATATTTAACAATTTCCCTTTTAATCAATGGTCACCTAAAAAGAAATCATAGTTGAATTGGTTCACTCCCAAAACCATTATTGTATTCATTGTTCACTCCCAAATCAATTATATTAAACAATTTCTTTTATTGAATCAAGTTTTCTCGCCATTTTAGTCTCGTATATCTCAAGATATATAAATATTAACCCAATAAACTGGTGGGATACATAAGTCACACCATATTTGGTTATAGGTTAACAATAGTTTGTTAATTTAACATTACCACTATCACATATTGAAAACCATAAATATGTGTTCAAAAAGATTAAAACAAATATTAAAATTTTAACCCATGAAAAGAAATTTATTTATAAACCATTACATTATAAAATAATTAATATAAATGAAATATTTTTCATTATTATTTATTCATTTTATCAAATCATATCCTGTGAAAAAAAAATTGGTTTAATAAAACTTTTAACATTATATATCCCATGTAATAAAAAAGAAATATCATAAAAACAATTTCATCATAATCATAAACCATACATTGAAATTATAAGAATATTATCCAATGATCATATCCATAGAAAAGCATTGATAGATTCATGAGATATCATATAAGATGGAAAATGATTTTGAAAGATAACTTGTTATACGTCATGAGGAAAAAACGTTATATTAAAAATAAAATTTTTAATTAAAAATAAACAAACTATTTTGGAAAATCATTTCATTTAAAATAATTTCTTAAAGAAATAATGTAAAATTTGAAAATAATTTAAATTTTTTAGGAAAATACATTTTATTATTTCAAAATATTTTTTAAAAAATATAAAATTTTATTTTAGAATTTCCATTAAAACATCAAAAAAATCTATAAAGAAAGTACATCAACTAGCATATGAAATTATTTTCATTTTTCTAATGTTAAACAAAATATTACATTCCCATTTTCGTGTAAAATTTAAACCAACCCTATTTGAAAAAAAAAACTAGAATAATACATTCAAAAAAATTAAAAATGTAAAAATTCGTGAAAATTTAATTAATAAATATTTTGTAAATTTTTTTAAAAAAAATTTAAGTTATTTTTTAAAAATAGTTTTTTTTATAAAAATGAATTTTTAACTAAAGATGAGATATTACATCGATTTTTTGTATTAAAAAATAAGTATTTTGAACATAAATAGAGGAAAATTATTGAGAAAAATTTATTCTTATGTTATAAAAAGAGGATATGTATTTTAATGAGTTTCATTAGATATGTATAATAATATTTTATTATTATAAGCATAGACATAAACAATCCTGATAAATGAGGTGATTGAATCAGAGAACCATTAGGAGTTTGGTGAAATTAAATTTTAATCCCCCAGAATGAATAAAAATAAATGAATCTTAAAATATAATTCAAATAAATAAATTCCTGAAATTAAACTTTAAAGAGTTTTTATATACACCACATAAAATAATATAGGCGAATAACCTAGAATATGTCTCACATTGGGAAAATTGGGACAAAGATCCCCAACAACTTCGTTTGATTTTGAATCATAACCCATGTGAATGAGAGATTAAAAATTAGATATGTAAATCCCAGTAATTTTTTGATTATGCATCATTAAATACCTTCATTGTATATATATATAATTCATAAATACACTTTTTTAAAAAATTTCATCTATCTCAAAGAAAATAAAAGTGAATTAAATATCCTAACTTACGTCACTACTTCTATCATCTATGTTAAATCCTCATGTATCAAAAATATAATATTAATATAATTACTTTATAAATATTATTTATATGTATCATACCATATATAAATTCATTAACATATTATTAACTATTTATTAACAATTCCATGTTAACATAACAATTCAGGCAATAACTAAATTATTTTTTATGTATGTTTTGATTTTTATATTTTAATTCCTGTTACATTGATCATGGATCCATAATATCTAGAATGTTCAAAAATTTATAAATATTATATTTTTTCATTATATGTGTTTTTCTATAAATTCAAAATATTAATATATAGAAAAATAGATATAACATTCATGGAAATGTTATGCCATATGTATGCATTAATGTTATTTCCATTTCCTCAATGGAATGAAATAATGAAATATCAATAATAAATTTCTATTACAGAATAGTATTTAAGTCATATATATCATATATATTTAATTAAAATCATCCTTTTCTACCATATAAATCCTGATCTAATCATTTCGCTTCTTGAGGATTATTATGTTTTACATACGATTGATGTTATCATATTCCCACGAAATGGAGATATGATTTCATAACTGATACAATAATTCGATAATTATAATAATATAATACCTATAATCTATAAATTTTTAGTCCATAATTATACGAATTTCTAATATTTGGTGATGTAAAATGATTAACATCAGTTTATGAGTGGTAGTCCACTATACATATGAACAAGGATTTCATATCCCATTTGATGGTGGATGATATTTTTATGTTATTATTATAAATTAAAAACATAAAAGTATTTTTGAGATAATTAAGATATTATTTCATCATGTTTTAATAATAATTTAGGATGTTTGAAGAATAAATAAAATAAAATAGTTTGTTAGCAGTGTTAACTATTCATTGGACAACTTCTGTAGGTTTCCACCAAAAGGATTCATAGGATGAATTTATAAAAATATAGAGATTTTAATAATTTGATGATCGAATATACTATCTCATTTTTGTAGTAATTTTGTAAACCAATTTGGTTTGGAAGTGTGACTAAGAGAGGATAAGGTCAGGTCAGTTATAAGAGAGGTGAGTGGGACATTTGTAAATTTTAATAAGAAAAATATATACCCATTTTATCAAATTCAAAAAGGATAAAAATATATAATCCATTATATATGAAGATAGCGTCTCAATATATGGACATAAAATGTGTGCAGGGATGGTTTTGGGTCAATTTTAACAGTTCTGTTTTTAGTTTAACAACTCATTAATGCCATTTTGTTTTAACCGCTGTAATTAATTTTTACTATTTTCTTGTTCAATATAGTCAATAACTTTTTTAACATTATTATATTATAGAAATTATTATTATTTAAATTATAAAATTCATATTTATAAATTCATTTTATATAAATGGATGATTTTAAATTTAATACTAATTCCATAGACACGGTGAGAAAGCCGGTTTTCAAAGTGAAAATTGTTCAAAATTGGGAAATAATTTTACATAAAAATTGAATAAGAAAATTATTCCAATAACATAAATTGGGTTAATTTGTATTTAATTGATGTAGGTTTTCTTTGAACCCCATCCTAAAAAAGAATCATTTTTAATTATTTAAATGAAATGAAAATTCTCAAAAAATCAAATATTTTTCACTATTCATAAAAAATAATAATATTTACAAAAAAATAAAATGAACACAAATTATAGAAATTTTTATAGTAATAATTAAAAAAATTATTTTTTTAATAAATTCCAAATGTGAAAAAATTATTTTACAATTTGTTTTAAAAAGAAGTCAAAAGTTCCTTTAAAAAGTAGTTTTAATTATAGAGTTTGATATATTCTAATATTTTATCTAGAAAACACATAAGATTAATTATAATTTTTTTTATATATAAAAAAATATTTCATTAAATTCATTCAAATAATGTAATTTTTTAATTTATTGTGGTAAAACATGTTTTTTTACAAAATATAATTTTTTTTGAAACTGATTTTCTTTATTTTTTAAAAGATTTTATTTTTATTTTTAGTTATTTTTTCAACAAATAATTTATGTTAAATAAATTTATAAACCATATTTTATTTTTTAATTTATCCAGTCATATTCATACCCCCAACTAATTTATTAGTTTGCTATTTTCTAATTATATTATAAAAGTATAACACATTTCGTTTAGAATTACTATATACTTTAATGCACGATACGATTATTATTTCATGTAATAGAATAAAATATTGAAGATTATAGTAATGAAAAATATAAAAGAAAATGATTTTTAAAAAAATATTACACAAAATCTCAGGGTATTTCATTCTACCCATTTAAAATGATGTTTTTTCGTAAAAAAATGTCTTTTTGATACCATCAATTGAGGACACTTCTACCTCCTTACAACCCTTGGTTTCCAAAAAGATTCCAATGGATTTTCTATTTAACATAAAAAATTATCCATTTATATAATTTTGTCACATAGGACATTATCTATTCATTCTATAATCTTTACTTGTTGTTCCTCGTAAGAAATTTCATACTCTATCAGAACAAGAATTTAGTTTAGTATATGTGATTGATCAGGTAAATACATCCGGATGAGAGACAAATGAAATTCATATTAAAAATTTTAGAGGTCCATTAAAATCACTGATCTGTAGGTTAAAGACCTAATATGATCCAAACATTTAAATGAAATGATATTACTAAGGCTTATCATTCCGTTATAATGTATGATAAATTTCATCATTTTTTGTGCATTGATTGATTTCTACATCAACTCTTACTCACAAATGTGAAGATGGGTTTTTATGTCAGAATATCTAATATATAACATGATCCATAATAAAATATTAATTCATTCCTTATATTTGTAGTTATAACCAAAAAATTAGAACTGGTAATCCAATATGGATAAGTTATCATATGATTAAGTAATACATTAATCTCTAATACCTCATCCAATGTCTAACGAGAACCATTACATCAATGGATACCCATATGACCCATCCAAAAGACTAAAATCTATAACATTAGAATGATGTTGAAGAAATTTACAAAATTAACTTAACATTAATCACCCAAAAAATATGAAACATGTATTAGTTATTAAATACCAAACATCTGACTACCTTCATCATGTTTTTCTTGAAACACTCTAACAACATGAATTACAAAAGAAATTTTAAAAAAACATTCTTTTCCATACCAGGAAAAAAACATACATTATTCGATATATTCCATAAATCCACGAATGATTTAATATACATCCAATATAGCATAAATAAAACATTTAAAAAGTCATTATCCAACTCCAAGGTAATTAGTAATATCCAATTAAATTTCTCAGTTTAAATCACTTATTCATCCAATAAAATATATTTTTGTCAACAACAAGAAGATATTAACTCTTATCTTAAATTAATCATATGCTTTATATAAAGTTTCACCTTTCGGTTAAATTAATTTTTAATTCATTGGTGTAATTCATAACACATCATTGAAATATATGAAACTATATCATCTTTCCTCCATGGTCTCAAATACCCAAACTCTTAGGTAACACCATCATTATCTTCTTTGTTTGGTTTAAGAGTTAGTTAAGGTATAAATTATTAGTCATGTTCCATGATAACTAATTAATAATATTCAAAATATCAATCACACTAGTAATCATGCATTTGGATTCTCAAAAACATATTTTTTATCACATTAACAATTAAAACAGTCTCTTATAGTCCATTCCATTGACTAAAATATGAGAAAAACAATGTTCTAAAAAAAATAATCATAGTAGAAAATGACATAATCATAAAAAAAAACTTTTAGGATTTTTAAATAATGAAACAATATTTCTAATATATAACACCTTATTTTTATCTTAGTATATTCATATTAATCATCTGTTTAAATCTTTTCTGATTGTTTGTAATGAGATTGTAAATGTCCAAATAATATCCCATTGGAGTGTCAATCTAGGTGGACAAAAAGGTAGGCTTTCATGCACAAGGTGGGGATCGAGTCTAGATCAATGATCCTTTTTCATAGTTATTACCCATATATAGATATGTACCTCATCAAAATATTCATATAATATATAAATAGGGATTTTATTTCATGGAAACCACTCTCTCATTCCATTACCAAAATTCCAGTTAATTTTATTATACTTTAACTGATCCAAATAAATATCCATATACATGTCAATATACATATCACTAAATATTCATCATAAATTATTCCATAAGATAAATAATTAAATTATCTAAAGAAAACAATAAAAATAATTCCTTTCAACACATGTATATAACATCTTTAAATGAATATTAGGTACGTTACACAAACACATGCTTTGGGTCTGTAATAGTTTAGTGTCTTTGCATACTAGGTCACAAATCATCTAATTTGGTGAAAGATCTTCAACATTTCCTATAATGATCTTCCACTATAGTACAATTCACCATCATACTCTTCTTAAAACATTTCTTGATAACCTAAAGAGTGGTAACAAAAGATTTTGAGATCCAAGATGCTCTATAATGGTATGAATGTAAGATATTAATGATCACGTAAATCATTAGGAAATGAGAATAGTATAATAATATATGATAAATATTTAATTAATATGAATGATAAAAATCTTGAGTTATGTAATAATGATTCAATCTTTATAAGACATGGATCATAAAGGATTTAAATAACAATAGTTATTAGAAAATAATATTATCATAAAACATTGAATTATTTAATACACAAATGAATAAAAAATCATTTCTATACTAATCAGGTATCACTACCAATGTAATAATACTATAATTGGTTTACTCCCCAAACCATCACAGTAGTCCGGGATTACTAACTAGACCATAATAGCTGACAAAGTCCCTTAATTATCCTAGATCTCCCACTTTCTATTCATGTTTATCTCCGAAGATATAAATCATTACCAAGTGCATTGAAGAGATATATATGACCCACATATATTTGGTCATACCATAACTATCATTCTTTTATATAATATAACCACCATTACAATAATTAAATTATATATATTTGTTCCAAAAGATCATAAAACTTGAATTATATCCAATCCAATTAAAATAAATACATTCTTAAATATTTAATCAGTATATAACATATTGAAAATATAGGCTTTAAAATGTTTTCATCATTTCAAAAAAATTGTAAAACATGTAATTATAATCAATTTTCATGATCATATTTTCATTTAATTACTCATCGATGGGAAATAAGTATTTTAAAATTAATGTCATCATAAACATAATTCATCCAATATTAATAATGGTATCCCTCAATCAAATTCCCTATAAAACATAAGTTACATCAAATGATGTCATATAGAATTAAAAATAATTTCTAATGATCACATGCACAAATTATTTAGTAAAATAAAATTCCTTTGATAATCACCTTTTGAACCTAAATTTTTTACAAAAAAAATTTTATTCAAATATACATTAAAACCTATACAAGAATCATTAAAATTAATTTTAAACAAGTCATGAAAATAATATAAATTCATCATTGAATTTCTTTAAAACATAAATCTTTTTAAAATTAATTTTCCTTCAATATAACATTGAATAATATAATATAATCATTGAATAAAAAAATGTAAATGATGGTGGTAAATTCCACTCTTGTTGGACATGTTAAAACAAATAATTCCTTTCACATTATCGATAAAATCCAAACATGAATTATCTGAAAAAAGACAAGAATAATATATAAAAAAATATATAAAAAAGATAAATGTGGGAAAAAATTTCATAAATAAATTGATGGGATACTTTTAAAGAAAAAAAGGAATCATTTTTTGAAATCATGATTTTGGTTGAGAAGAACATTTCGAAAAAAGAGTTGAATAATATCGACATCTCATTAAAACAAATTTGAATCCGGATTACGTGAATATAAGAAAATGAATGGAAAAAATGTGTTCTTACTATAAAAAACATATTTTTGGCAATTGCATAAATATCATGAGATATGGATCTTAATATTTCATCATCATAACCATAGACCTGTACAGTTCTGAAAAACTAGGAGATTATATCATATAACCAAAACATTTTTGGTAATTTTGAATCATATTACCCATGATAAAAAATCATTAAATTAAATATAAAATATCATGAGAATAAATAAATTCATGATATTAAATTTTAAAGGGTATTAATTTACTCCTCATTAAATAATATAGGTTCATTACATGATATATGTAATAATGAATGAAAATTGAGACACAATCTCCAAACCGCTTTGGTAACTTGTAAACTATAGACCCCATGAAAGATAGATCATACTATTTAAATGTAAATAACTATATTTTTCATGATAATAATCATAAAATACATTCATGGATAGTATATAAACCACAAAAGTTAAATAAGTGCTGAATAAGACATGTGTCTAACATAATATATTAATAAGATGGAAATCCATACCTTAAGCCCCAACATACATCATTAATGTCATTCCTAATGTATATTATTTGATTTTAAATATTTTATATAATTATATATATATATATATCATAACATATATTATTTGTCTATTGCATTTTATTGTATGTTTTTAGTAAAAATTCCATGTTAAAGTCATGTTTGAAGATTAACATTATTACTTTTTATTTAAGTTTTGATTTTTTATCATTGTGTTTCATACATTTATCATAGTAAAATGGTCTCTATATTTTTTAATTTCATATTATTATCATATGTTCTAATTAAATGTTATTTTATAGTATTCTATTAGATTTAGAAAAATAAATTTAAATTCAACTATCATAGAGATTGGAGGTCTTACTTACACATTAAACATGTTCAATTTTCATGATGTATTGAAAGAAATAAATTTAAATATAATATTACAAATAAATAATAATTTTTATGTCATATTTATCAAATGTATCCAATAAGCCCATCAGTATTAAATTCTATGTAAAGTGAGAGTGAATGATAGAATATCATGAGGCAGTAGTCTATCGTATAGAAGAGTAACATTATTGTATTCCCATACAATAAAAAAATATAAACTTATATGTGATGTAATAAGTCAATATATATAATTATGTCATATATACAATATATAAAAATTATGTTCTTTATTATATATAGTTGTGAGAGGTGGGGGTGGAAAATTAATAACAACATTTCACGAGGAGGTAATTGGTCATACAGACAAATAATGATTTCATATCACAGGGTATTGAAGATGATATGTGTTCAGGTCAAGAACATACCATTAAAAATCATTTAATATGTAATAGAATTTGGTTATTATATTAAATTATTTTAAAATAATTTAATTTAATGGAGGAAGAAATAATTTCAATCCCTCGGTTATGGGTGTCACCTCTTCCTCAAACATGTTCTTTTTGTTTTCAAAAAAAATTCATAGGATGGATTTAATAAAAAAAATATAGGTCTATAAGAGGGAACTAATTTTTTTTAGTGATTGTAAAAACAATTGGGTTTGGTAATGTAAAGAGGAGAATAGAGGAGGTGGCCATTTATAATTTTGGTGACTGACAAACTTTATATTTTTTAAATGATGTTTGTGTACCATTATTTTTACATTCCATGAGTCTAAAAAATAAACTATTATCAATCATAGAATAGATAAGGTTTAAATATTTCCATAAAATAGGTATTTGATATTTATTTTTTCATTTTAACTCTTATTATAACGACTCATACATTACATACATTGTTAATACTTCAAAATTGAAGCACACTTATTACAACATATGACAAAACCACAAAGGACCGTATAGGTATAGTGTCTTTAGAAACTGGGAAACATAAACAACTGGTTCATAAATCTTCTACAGTGTCTCCCATTTATTTCATCATATCTAGGGTCCCTTTTAGCATATTCTACTTAATATCCATCTTCCTGACCTGGGGAAATGAAAACATAAAAGGGTGAGCTCAAATGCTCCGGAAGGGCAAATAAAGGAAATAAAAATCATATCATATCTTTTTGAAAATCATAACCTGCAAAAGAGATCATAATATCTTAACATGGAATAGATCATAGAAGTGAAAATGAGATCCCCATAATCATAACATAAAACTTGAAACTTTGTGGCATGCACACATAATCATGGAAAATCATTTCCTGTTAGTCATGACTCATTGCCAAGACTATCATAGTGGACAAAGTCCCTTTCTGAATCGAGTAACCCTCGTTTTAGTCCTGTTTCACTGAACCGGTATAACCTACCGTTCCAGCCCTGTCTATCTCATGAGATATAAAATCTTTACCCAATGCATTGGAGGGAGATATAGGTCCCACCCATCTTATAATGAATCCTTTCTTATGTGTGCCACATAATCATAAACCATACATCATAGCGTAACCCATGTAATAAAAATGGGATTCTTAAACAACATGACATCATAAAACAATTCATATAAGATAAAGGATTTCATAAAAATGTTTCATTCACAACATAATCAAATCCATGTAATAATAGGGATAAAACAGAACCCTTTTATTATCTTACATGGAAAATAATTTCGATAAAATACTTGAACTCCATTCTTGAGGAAAATATCCTTTCTACTTCAAAAATATTTTTCCTTTCATAACATGTCATACGACTTTAAAATAAAAGAAGTTGATTAAAAATAAACTTGACAACTTTTAATGGAAGCTTCTTGGAAATAATGTTTTAAAAATCCATTCATGTTGTATAAGTTAAAAAACATTCTTCTCGTACTTTTGTCGGAAAAGTCAAAAAAGTACCTCGTACAAAAAACGACAAAAGATTCCTTTCATATCTTTTACTAAAAATTCACCGATGGGTAAAATTGGTTTTAAAAAATTGTAGGTGGATGGAAATAATATTACATATTGAGGAAACATGGATGTGGATGATAAAATACACACCAGTAAATACCAAAGTACAAACAATCTCGGATAAAAATGAGATTGTGATATTTCCCTTACCGTAGGTCCAATTTGCTTTGTATGTGTCCGAAGCTCCTGTATAATGGTTTAAATAATGTTATTGACTTATTCTAGAATCATAAATATTGATATGATATCATATATGGTCATATTCTTAGCTTCTTGATAGTTATATTTCATTGTTACTTGTTACTCGAGTCTCTATTGCCTTTTGTTCTTATGCATGTTTTGCCAAATACATTCTTATTCTTATTTTAAGGTTATATATACCTTATATACAGAATGGTATTAGTGTAACATATATCATATTTATTCATTCAATTCATTTATATAATTACTATGTAATGATGATCATGTAGAACGAGTCACATCACATCGTGGAGACGGTATTCCGTACGTACGCACGAGTGATGATATCGTTCCTATGATCGTGGAATTGTTTTGGAGTGTATATATGTTATTTCAGTATCAATATTACTTTATAATAATCATAAATAGTTACTCATTACACCATTATACCCATCCTTGTAAAGTGATGGTGGAAAATAGATTACACCACGGCGTGGAGACGGTATTTCGTACGTACGCACGCGCGATGATTTCATTTTTCCGTAGGATGGATAGAAGGTGAATTAGGGTTGTTTCATAATTATAATAACATATCAGTATGTAAGTAATACTTATGTTATTACTTTATCATGAAACAACTAAAGAAGAATAAGTTGAAGAAGAAAGAAATTGAATAGATCGGTAATGGATATTACCTCTTCTTTGGAACGCTTCTTTGAATCCTTCACTTAGGGAACTAATATTGGTCTTTGAAGAAGACCAGGACCTCTAGGATTATTCTAGTGAAGTGGATAGGAGAAAATGTCAGGGTTTGGCCGAGCTTGAGTGCTCAATTTGGTGTGAGGAGGAGGGGGGGGGGGAGGTTCCCTTTTATAAGGGAGGAGAGGGGCACCTTAGGAATATCACAAAATATTATTTTATATTAAAGTCAAAATCGGTTTATAATGGTTCCAAAGGGTCTTATTTCGAAGCTAAAGTGGGGATGGGTCGAAATCCTATCAACCAATAGGATTTAGACAAGTTTAGGGTATTATTTTAACCTTATCAATTAGATTTAACTCTATGTTAAATAATTTACCTTTTACCATGTCTTTTGTTTTCTTTCACTATATGGTTAATACACTTACTATAACATGCCAAACGAACCCCAAATTGTTTATTATTAATATATATATCCTTATCTAAGACATTTTGCCGAACGTTGGATTTTTAGGAATAAAATAACAATTAATAATATAATATTTGATTTAAAAACTATTTTGTGTCAATTTTCACACTATTTGATATATGATTTTTGTGAAAGTCATAACAGAATTATATGTTCGAAAAAAGTTTATTAAATCAACACTAATATATCATAGTAACCTAGAAAATTAGTGGAATTCATAAAAAGTCTCAAATTACATTTATTTTGGTGTTTATAACATCAATTATGTCAATATTTCATTAATAAGATAATTACTGCATCATCATTGTGTTATAAATAAAATAAATTATATAATGTCTAAAAATTACAAATAAAATACCATTATGTAGGAAATCTTTTTGTCTTTCTAATGAATATTTATATTCGAATTTATCTTATGTATAACCCCATATTAAAAATGATTGACTTATTAAACATTGATTTTAACTATTTTAACCCTTCTTTAAATAAATTAATAATAAATGTCCTAATCTAATCCATGTGGGCCTAAATGGTCATATTTTATTCATAAGGTTGTTTTTGGTCGAATTACACTTATCCAATAGAATTAGGACATGTGTTAGGGTAATAGTAATGTCATATTTACCCTTAGTTACCCTATTTACTATTAACCGCGGTAAAAAAATAAAAAGTTACTATTCACCAAAAAATTATTTTTATCTCATTGAACCACATTTTACTTACTGATATCAACCGTGTCTGTCGGATTTTCGAAATTCCATTCACAGAAGCGGTAAAATTAAGTTTTATGCAAAATTCAGTTTTTAACCTACCACTTAGTGGTTTCACTATTAATCAAAAATTGAAAGTTTTCAGAAAAATACCAAAATTTCACCCTAGGCTAATTTTGATATTCTGAGTCCAAAAATGAAGTCCATTTTGAAAAATAAAATTTATAAAATTTTAAAAAGTGGTTATTACTATTCATAACGGCTACTTTTAATAGCATATTGTTGTTTAGTGAAACTCGGTATTGCGTACGACGCAAGCTATTGAGGAAGGTCGCGATTGCGTGTAAAGTAAGCCAAGAAAGTGTGTAGTGAAAGATTCCTTTGATGATATATAAAAACTCATAAAAATATCAGGTGTTACATTCTACCCCCCTTAAAAAGAATTTTGCCCTCGAAATTCGTCACTTTGTAACAAACAGATGAGGATACTTCTCCCTCATCATATCCTCAAGCTCCCATGTAGCTTCTTCTAATTGGTGGTTCCTCCATAAAACTTTCACCAAGCGAGTGGTCTTGTTTCGTAGGAATTTTTCGCTACGATCCAGAATCTCTATCGGCTGTTCTTCATAAGAAAGATCTTGCTCCAGTGGTACAACTTCTTAACTGAGTACATGTGAAGGATCTGGTATGTACTTTCTCCGGAGAGATACATGGAACACATCGTGAAATTGAGAGAGATTTGGTGGAAGCGCCAATCGGTAAGCTACCTTTCCAACACGATCCAGTATTTCGAAAGGACCGATATATCTAGGGCTCAACTTCCCCTTCTTTCCAAATCTCATAACCCTCTTCCAGGGAGATATTCGTAAGAACACTTTATCGCCCACTTCAAACTCTAGGTCTTTTCTTCGGTTGTCGTCATAACTTTTCTGTCGACTCTGAGCTGCTCTTATGTGTTGTTGAATAGATCTGACCTTTTCTGCCATTTCATCAATGAGATCAGGTCCTAATAGCTTTCTTTCCCCAACTTCATCCCAGCAAGTTGGAGTCCTGCATTTCATTCCATAGAGAGCTTTATAAGGAGCCATCTGAATACTGGAGTGAAAGCTATTATAATAAGAAAATTACACCAAAGGTAGGTGATGATCCCAACCTCCATTGGAATCCATAGAGCAATCTCTCAACATATCTTCTAGGGTTTGAATTGTTCTTTCAGACTGACCGTCTGTCTGGGGATGATAAGCAGTGATGAAACTCAACTCTGTATCCAGAGTATGCTGAAGAATTCGCCAGAACTTCGAGGTAAATCTCGGATCCCGATCAGATATAATAGAAAGTGGTACCCCATGCAATCTTACCACTTCCTTTACATATATCCTGGAAAGCTGATCTAGAGAGAAATCCTCTCTAATAGGAATGAAGTGTGCAGACTTTGTAAGACGATCATCTATGACCCATATATCATTATTGCCTTTGGATGTTTTAGGAAGTCTTGTGACAAAGTCCATAGTGATGTTTTCCCATTTCCATTCGGGTATGGGTAATGGTTGTAACATCCACTTAGACTTCTGTCTCTCAGCTTTAACTTGTTGACAAACCAAGCATCGAGAGACATATTCAGCAACATCTCTTTTCATGCCATCCCACTAGATGTACTCTTTCAGGTCCCTATACATCTTCGTGCTTCCAGGATGAATAGAGAATGAAGAACTATGAGCCTCATCCAGCAGCTCCTTCTTTAATTCGGGGATGGAAGGAACACAAATCCGATTCCTAAACTTTATTATCCCATCACAATCAAGGTTCAATTCAGGAACATTTCTCACCTTCTTTTGTAACTCGACATCTTCTTTTTGTGCCTCTTTAATCTTCACATGTATAGATGGTTGAACATTCATTTGAGAAAGATAAGATTTTTCCCCTTACATTATAATTCCATGATCCATCCATTGTAAATCCATAAATATTGGATCTTTTGTGATCCTCATCATGGATAAACTAGCAAGGTCTTGTCGACTTAATGCATCTGCCACCTTGTTTGCTTTCCCAGGGTGGTAATGGATTGAGCAGTCATAATCCTTAATCAGCTCCAACCATCTTTTTTGGCGCATATTCAGCTCCTTTTGTGTGAAAATATACTTTAAACTTTTTTGATCAGTATAAATATCACACGTTTCACCATAAAGGTAATGCCTCCAAATCTTCAATGCAAAGATTACCACAGCCAACTCCAAATCATGTGTTGGGTAATTTTGCTCATGGATTTTCAACTGTCGTGAGGCATAAGCTATCACTATATCATTTTTCATAAGAACACACCCCAATCCCATCTTGGATGCATCACTGTAGATCACAAACCTTTCTCCACTACAAGGAAGTGTGAGCACAGGTGCACTGGATAACCTTCTTTTCAACTCCTTGAAATTCTCTTCACATTCCTCTGTCCAAAGAAACTTAACTCATTTCCGAGTCAACTTGGTGAGTGGATTAGATAATAGTGAAAAATCTTTTACAAAACTTCGATAATATCCAGCCAATCCAAGAAAACATCGGATCTCAATTACTGTTGTTGGTCTCAACCATCTTTCGATAACCTCTGTTTTTGATGGATCCACAGATATCCCCTCTTTTGAGATTATGTGACCTAAAAATGCAACTTTTTGAAGCCAAAATTCACACTTGGTAAATTTGGCATAAAGCTTCTCCTTTCTCAGGGTCTTCAATATAATTCTCAAGAGATCTTCATGCTCTTCCTTGCTCTTTGAATAGACAAGAATATCGTCTATAAAAACTACCACAAATTGATCAAGATAGTCTCTAAAGACTCTATTCATTAGATCCATGAAAATATCAGGGGCATTAGTAAGACCAAATGGCATCATTATAAATTCATAGTGTCCATACCTTGTACGGAAAGCCGTCTTTGGTATATCCTCCCTTTTGACCCTTAATTGATGATACCCTGAACAAAGATCAATCTTGGAAAATTATTGAGCTCCGCGTAGTTGGTCAAATAAGTCATCAATGTGTGGGAGAGGATATTTGTTCTTGATAGTGATCTTGTTAAGTTCTCGATAATCAATGCAGAGTCTCATTGATCCATCTGTCTTCTTAACAAATAGAACAGGTTCTCCCCAAGGTGACGCACTAGGGCGTATGAATCCCTTATCAAGATTCTCTTGGAGTTGCTTCTTCAATTCCTGCAACTCAATTGGGGCCATTCTATAAGGTGTCTTTGAAATAGGCAAAGCACCCGGTACGAGTTCTATTGAAAACTCAACTTCACGAATTGGTGGAAGACCCAGTAATTCCTCTGGAAAGACATCATCAAAATCCCGTACAATGGGAATTTTCTTAATCGTGAGTTTCTCACCAACCATTTGAGATAAATAACCTTCATTTAGTGGAAAGAAAACCCATAAGCTGGAAGAAATTTCCACTGGAAGATTATGTTCATCCTTGCATTGATATACGATCGTATATTGATCTAGAATATGAAATGTGACTTCCCTTCTTTGGCAATTGATATGAGCTCCATGTAGAGAAAGCCAATCCATGCCAAGAATCACATCAAATTCCACTAAAGGAAGGATCATAAGATTTGCAGGAAGCACTTTCCCACAAACTTCGATCGGAGAAGAATTATAAACTTTTGATGCGACTGTTGTGCCATTAGGTGTTGTCACAGCTAACTCAATATCTAATTGTTGAGGTAGTACGGTGACACCCTTAGAAAATTCTTTAGAAATAAAAGAGTGGGTGGATCCAGAATCAAATAAAACATTTGCTACTTTAGAGTGGATGGTAAGTGTACCTTTCACCACTTCGTTATCATACTCCACATCGCTGATAGAAATTGCATGTGACTTTCCTTTGTCTTTAGACTTAAGATTTTGTTGACGTCGACCATCATCATCAACCCTTGGATTTGGGCATTGATTGGCATAACGCCCCATCTCCTTTCACTTGAAACATTGAAGTGTAGTAGGTTCATTCTGTGTATCCCTTCCTTTGTTTGCGTCATTAGACATCTTCTTCCCATTATCACGGCATTCAAATGCCCAATGTCCTTCCTTTCCACATTTAAAACATTTACTTGTCCCTTTAAGACAACTCCCTCCATGTTTCATTCCACACTTTGAGCATAAGGAAAAGCTCGTCATCTTTTCTGTGTGCTCTTTAGATTTTTCTTTGAATTCCATCTTCCTCTTCTTATCAAACCCATGTGACTGATGGGTTATTCCAATCTCCATCTCGACTTTGAGAGCACATCAAACGATTTCCTCATAGTTATTGAAGTCCCTTATGGCTAACGCCCTTTGAAGACTTGGTTTTAAGCCACTAAAGAATCGATCGATCTTACTCTCAGGTTGGATAATAATACCAGAAGCGTACCTTGCAAGTCTTGTAAAACTTGCTTCATAGGTACCAACAGATTCATCATCCCTTTGCTTCAGTTCAAGAAAATCTTTCTCCATCTTTGTTTGGAGAATACGATGGATGTACTTATTGTAAAATAATTTCTTGAACTCATCCCATTCCATAGACTCAATTTCATCCCTTTGCCTCATATTCTTAATAAGATTCCACCATTGATCAGCATATCCTTCCAAACGATACACTGCGAGGATGACTTTATCATGGTCAGAACATTGAAGAACTGAAAATATCACTTTAATAGTACTTATCCATTGTTCAGCAACTAATGGATCAGTAGACCCACTGAAAGAAGGTGGACACTGCCTCATGAAGGATTCAACAGAATGTTGCTCTTTCCTTTGCTCGTTTGGAAGTCCTGCATGATTCATAGCTTAAGAATGTTGTGTGAGCATGGGTACAAGATTTTTCATTCCAGCTCCCATATCGTTGGGTTGCTCAGGGGGACAATCATTACATTGCCCATCGCATTCCGTATTAACACGGTTCCTTCGGGTTCCAGCCATTGACTAAAACCAAGAAGAATAGTGTGAGCAACAATAATTATAATAGGAAAACCACATAATCAAAAATAAAATTTCACACATAAGGTCTTATCCTAGGGTATTCATGGCCATTTCTAAAACACTAAGATTGTGTTCTATGCTTAGACTTATCCTTAGGGTTCTTACTAAGGCATTCACATCCTAGTTTCCAAAGGTTGACTATACCTTTCCTCTGATACCAACTATAGCGGTCTGGAATTACTTCCAGTGGACTATAATTGATACCTATCAGGGCACTCCATGGGCGGCTACACCCCCTGGGCGTGACACACCACCATCCCCAGTGGCAGCCATTTCCTCATGAAGCCCTTGGGCGGAGAGCCATGCTTCGTCCAACGCTCACATGTCAGAGTTCCCAAGGATCGGATACATTCCTACCTCCTTTTCCTCTGATACCAACTATAACGACCCATACATTACATACATTTTTAATACTTCAAAATTGAAGCACCCTTATTACAACATATGACAAAACCACAAAGGACCGTATAGGTATAGTGTCTTTAGAAACTGGGAAACATAAACAACTGGTTCATAAATCTTCTACAATGTCTCCCACTTATTTTATCATATCTAGGGTCCCTTTTAGCATATTCTACTTAATATCCATCTTCTTGACCTGGGGAAATGAAAACATAAAAGGGTGAGCTCAAATGCTCAGCAAGGGGAAATAAAGGAAATAAAAGTCATATCACATCTTTTTGAAAATCATAACCTGCAAAAGAGATCATAATATCTTAACATGGAATAAATCATAGAAGTGAAAATGAGATCCCCATAATCATAACATAAAACTTGAAACTTTGTGGCATGCACACATAATCATGGAAAATCATTTCTTGTTAGTCATGACACATTGCCCAGACTATCTTAGTGGACAAAGTCTCTTTCTGAATCGAGTAACCCTCGTTTCAGTCCTGTTTCACTAAACCGGTATAACCTATCGTTCCAGCCCTGTCTATCTCATGAGATATAAAATCATTACCCAATGCATTGGAGGGAGATATAGGTCCCACCCATCTTATAATGAATCCTTTCTTATGTGTGCCACATAATCATAAACCATACATCATAGCGTAACCCATGTAATAAAAATGGGATTCTTAAACAACATGACATCATAAAATAATTCATATAAGATAAAGGAATTCATAAAAATGTTTCCATCACAACATAATCAAATCCATGTAATAATAGTGATAAAAACAGAACCCTTTTATTATCTTAGATAGATAAAAATTTTGATAAAATACTTGAACTCCATTCTTGAGGAAAATATTCTTTCTACTTCAAATACATTTTTCCTTTCATAACATGTCATACGACTTTAAAATAAAATAATTTGATTAAAAATAAACTTGAAAACTTGTAATGGAAGCTTCTTGGAAATAATGTTTTAAAAATCCATTCATGCCGTATAAGTTAAAAAAACATTCTTCTCGTACTTTTGTCGGAAAAGTCAAAAAAGAACCTCGTACAAAAAAACGACAAAAGATTCCTTTCATATCATTTACTAAAAACTCACTGAAGGGTAAAATTGGATTTAAACAATTGTAGGTGGATGAAAATAATATTATATATTGAGGAAACATGGATGTGGATGATAAAATACTCCCCAGTAAATACCAAAGTACAAACAATCTCGGATAAAAATGAGATTGTGATATTTCCCTTACTTTAGGTCCAATTTGCTTTGTACGTGTCCGAAGATCCTTTATAATGGTTTAAATAATGTTATTGACTTATTCCAGAATCATAAATATTGATATGATATCATATATGGTCATATTCTTAGCTTCTTGATAGTAATATTTCATTGTTACTTGTTACTCGGGTCTTTATTGCCTTTTGTTCTTATGCATGTTTTGCCGAATACATTCTTATTCTTATTTTAAGGTTATATATACCTTATATCCAGAATGGTATTAGTGTAACATATATCATATTTATTCATTAAATTCATTTATATAATTACTATGTAATGATGATCATGTAGAACGAGTCACATCACATCGTGGAGACGGTATTCTGTACGTACTCACGAGTGATGATATCGTTCCTATGATCGTGGAATTGTATTAGAGTGTATATATATTATTTCAGTATCAATATTACTTTATAATAATCATAAATAGTTACTCATTACACCATTATACCCATCCTTGTAAAGTGATGGAGGAAAATAGATTACACCACGGCGTGGAGACGGTATTCCGTATGTACGCACGCGCGGTGATTTCATTTTTCCGTAGGATGGATAGAAGGTGAATTGTAAAGACCCATAAAATTCAAGGGAAATTTTTTCTTAATTTTTTTTAGAATTTTACAAGAGCGCGGTTTCAGATGGCACCTGATTACGAGGCCCGCAGTGCCCGGAATTAATTTCTGAAGTTTGGCTCGGGTACGTTCAGTGAACGAACGAGCGGGAATTCCTAACTTTTGATCCGGTGCTCGGAATTGAAATCCGAGGGCACCGATGAACTCGCAACGCCGATATTCGCTTAAAGAGACCTTTTCGGGAGTTGTGTTTTTTGCGAGTTGAAAGTTAGCTTTGGGGTTTTCAGTAGAGTTAAATAAAATTTGTGTAAGACAAATTTTATTTTAACTTATTAAAAACCTACCAAAGGAGGTTGGAAGTGGGACCCACACCCACTTAACCTCCCTTGGGAGGATTAAGTGTGGTGGGGCCCACACGAACCCCTAGACTTTTCAAATTCCCTTAACCCCCTCTTAATTGACTTAAGTTACTTAATTAATTTTGGGGGTTAAACTCTTTTGAATTTCAAACTTTTGAAATTCTTTTATTTTTTGTAATAATAAAATAAGATGTTATCTTATTTTATTATGGGTTGTTTGTTTGTCCCCTTGAGAGCTTTTTGAGAGCTTCCTCTTTATCTTCAAGCTCTGACGAAGAACGAAGAACGCTCAAACTCCGACGAAGAACGACGCCTCTCTTCTTCGTCCTCGGTGTCAACAAGAGGGAACGCCGCTTCCTCTTCGGACCTTCTTCGTCGGCATACGAAGTTTCGACAACGACTCTTCCTCCGACGTCAAAGGAATCGACACCGATATTCCACGACTCCATCAACGTGCGACTATCGAGGTAGGGGTTCTTGAGTTCGTTGTTTCCTTTTTTTTGACTTTCCTCAAGACTAGACGTAGAACGCTGAAGTTCCGACGAAGAACGCCGCTCCGCTCTTCTTCGTCTTCGGTGTCAACGAGAGAGAACACCGCACCTTCCTCGGACAACCTTCGTCGGCGTACAAGGATTCGCCAACGACGTGCCTCATAGGACGTATCTCTTCGTCAACGGAATTGACGAGCGACTACCGCGACGCCCGATCTCCGCGACGTCGACTTCCGCGGACATAGTCAAATCCTCGAACTTATACCCGAGGTAGGGGATGTTGATTTAATATTTAATTATCTCATTCTTGCTCGTGGTTCGTATGACTAACGTGGGGATGTTGTTTATTTAAAGTTTCGTTATTAATTTAACGTGAGGGGTCCGGACCGTACGAACACGGCCGAACCCCCCTCCATCGTTTATGTTTATTCATGTGGGTGGAAGCAAGTGGCGTGGTGCCGTCGCACCACGCGGATGATCGTACAAATAATTTACGCGGCGCCGTCGCGCTACGCCAAGGAAAAATCTTCAAGAACGCGATGCCGTCGCGCCGCATTGAAAGGATTCATGGCACGGCGAATGGGGCGCGGTGTCGTCGCACCGCGCCGGACGACGAACACCGCGGCCGGTTCCGGGCCGCGGCGGGACGAGAAGACCGCGGCCGGTTCCGGGCCGCGGCGGATGAGAAGGCCGGCGGCCGGGCCGCCGGCGTCGGAAGTCGAAGGCGGGACCGGAATTTCCGGTCCCGTTGGTAAAAACCGGCCGGCCAGCTGGCCGGCCGGATGTCATAAAACCGGGGGAATAAATCCCCCTGCCGGTTCAACAAAACCCCCCTCTTAATGAGGGGGGGGGGGCGGTTCTTGAGGGAAGGGGGCAGCCGCCCCCTTGGTTCGGCGCCAGCAGGCCCCCCCACGTGAGGGGGGGCGGTTTTAAAAGAACCGGCGCGGCACAAAGGTCGCGCCACTTTGAAGAACCGTGGGGCTTAGCCCCCGCGTGCGCAGCCCGTGCGGCGCCAGACGCCGCCGCCGAGGCCCGCCGCCGCGCCGCCGCGCCGGCCTCCGCGCCGCCCAGGGGGGGGGGTCGGGCCGGGTCGGGTCGGACCCGGACCCCCCCGTTTCGAACCAGATTTGGTTTTTGGCTCATAACATGAGCCTCGGACCTCCGATCGACGAACCGTCAGCGGCAACGCGATCCTTGGATCGAGACGGTCGTTTCGGTATATCGCACTCAAGGTTTCGGGTTACTTTGAGTTCGGCCGGGTTGGTTCGTTCACGAAACCAACCGGGCCTTTGGAGCGGAAACGCTCATATCTTGAGCTACGGACGTCCGATTGACGTGCCGTCAGTCGCGTAGTGTTCCTCTTAGTGAGACGGATCTTTTGGCATACTCCGCCCGAGGTTTGGACGCATGTGGAGTACAGTCGGGTTGGTTTTGCCTTAAAAACCAACCGGGCCACGGAGACGAAAAAGCCAATAACTCACAGACCGGGCGTCCGATTGACGCGCCATCTGTTTCGATGACTTCCTCTTGATGAGACGGAACTTTTGACATACTCCGCCCGAGTTTTGGATGCAGTCGGAGTATGGCCGGGTTGGATTGTACTCGAAATCCAACCGGGCCCCTGGAACGGGAAAGCTAATATCTTTCAGACAGGACGTCCGCTTGACGGACCGTCAGCGGCATTGGTGGTTACGTTGAGTAACGGTCCCTTTGAGTTTACCCTATGGGAGTTCGGGGTACAGTTGAGATACGGCCGGGATTGGTTTCACTCTCGAAGCCAACCGGGCCCCTGGGACGAAAAGGCTAATAACTCACAGACCGGGCGTCCGATCGACGCGCCGTCTGTTGCGTTGAGACCCCTGTGACGAGACGGTCCTTTGAGACACTTCTTCGCGGGACTTTGAGATACTTGGAGTATCGACCTGTAGCTCGTGGAGCGGACCCTCCCAGTGACGAGCGTGCGAAGTACGGAGACCGTGTAGCTGGCTGAGACCTGATGACTGCTTGACCGACTCGACTTGGAGTGAGTCGACTAGCCCAGTGGACGGAGCACTACTTTCTGAGGTGCATACCCATGGCGGATGGAGCACTACCTGTGTGACAGTGCAGACCCGCGGTGCTCGTCCGGAGAGTACCTCAGCAGGCTACTAGGGGGTGTGCACTACGTGTTTGGGTGACATACCTCGGCGGGAAGCACTATTGTGTTTCGGTGGCTGGCCCGCAGTACTCGACAGGAGGAGTACTTCAGCAGTCTTAGGTTAGTGAGTAGTACCTCGGAGTCGTGACAGGACCACTGTACACTCTAGAGACGGAGCTCTTCAGCAGTTACGGTTTCGATAATGAAAATCCTGGTTTGAGCTGAGACTTTTGACCTTGTGTTTACCTCATGATTGAGATGGGTCACCTGCTAACTTTGGTATATGTATGGGCATATACCCGGGTAGTGGTTATCCGTCGTTTTCACAATCCTTATGTTTCCTCATGCTTGAGATGGGTTACTTGATAACTTAGGTATATGTATGGGCATATACCTAAGTAGAGTTTATCTGTTGTGATCTTCTTGTGGTTATCCTTGTTGGTTTTAGTGAGACCTTGAGGGTCTCGGGGTCCCTACTGAGTATCGTTATACTCACCCCTGCACGGGCTATGCCCGCACCTCGTTGTGTTGGTTGCAGACGACGGCCAGTACTGACAGAGGCCGAGTGTTCGAGGACTGGACGATACCTGGAGGTGGACTATACGACGAGGCGGTACCCAGAGGCAGACCACTGGGCGGGACATACTCGGAGCAGACGGCGGGACCCGAGCAGCAGAGGAGCTATCTGTACCCACCCTTCAGGTGGGATTTCCAGTGGACATCTCGGAGTAGCGACTTTTACTTTTCAGTTGCTGTTTTTCCCTTTTCGAGTTGTACTTTACTTTCAGTTTGGGTTTGTATTCTGGCCCATTTACTTTTCTGCACTTTCAGTCGTACTCTGCTTGTTTAGTGTTTACTTTCCCCTTGTTTACTCTGTGGTGTGTGTTTACTTTTCAAAGGCAATGCCTTCCCTTTTTACCGGGATTTACGCCTTGGTGCTAGTCGCCAGCCCCTGGCCTATGGAAGGCGGGCTTGGGGTAGTCACGGCACGGACCCCGAGGGCGGGTCGTGACAAATTGGTATCAGAGGTGGTCGGTTCTACCGCAGACTCTGATCTTTATTTCTGTGAAGCAATAGTGTTAAGGGTACCGAGTGTGGTTTTCAGTTCAGGGAGTCCAGTGTTGGTGCGGGCGGCCGACGTATCCATACACCAGGACCCTGACAACTGATTTCCGACATTGTGCACGAAAACACTGATTGCGTGTGTGTTTTCAAAGGTTTTTCCCCTTAAAACAGCTCAAACCAGGTCAGCTCACCAGGTATAATCGTTTGATCATGTTACGTTGTTTCTTTCAGGATGTCTTTTCTCAGACGACCAGCTAGAGCCTGGAGGGATGAGCGTGCTGACAGTCTGTCGAGCGACGAGGATTCGGTACAGGGCCCTCTTGCAGTTGAGGCACCAGCGGAGGCACCAGCGGTACTACCATACATTGGGCCACCGATGCCACCAGCCCCAGCAGTAGGCGATACACGACGCTTGAGCGCGCTGCACGAGTTCCAGCGCCAGAGGCCACCCAGGTTCCGGGGAGAGACGGACCCGCAGGCGGCTGAGGTTTGGCTGGAGGCTGTGGTGAGAGTCTTCAGGCTAGTGGGGACGCCGGCAGACTTCATGGTGATCTTTGCTACCAGCCTCCTTCAGGCAGCAACAGGTAGGTGGTGGAGCCACTTGTTTCAGTTTTGCGATGAGATGAACTTCGCATGGGAAGACTTCGAGACCTTCTTCAGGGTGGAGTTTGTGCCAGTATCTCTACACCCCGAGCGTGTACAGGAGATTCTGCCTTTGCCGCGTGTTTTTCGATCAGAAGCCGAGTCATCTGTGGGCAGTAGACAGATGATGCAGAGGTCCAGGAGGACCAGACCAGCAGTTGGGCGATCTCGGGTTTTAGGACCGGTGGTGCGGGGCACCCGAGGTGGGGTCAGAGCCAGGCGTGCCAGAAACGGACAATGTTACTCCTGTGGCGGAAAGGGTCACCTGGCACGTGACTGTCCGACTCCTCGATCCGCAGGCTTGGAGGGAGCCACCGAGGTTGAGGCAGCGACAAATGCTGGAGCTCTGGGAGCAGGTGGACAGGGGAGGAACTAGTGGATACGTCTTTTGTACTTCTAGTTCCATGTTGATGTTGCTTTTGTGTAGCGTCTTGTAATATGAGCTGCAATAATAAAAGACACATCCTTTGTGATGTTTTCATTCCTTTCCTCTTTTGTGATGTTACTAAGAGGTTCCAGTTGACTATTGACTTGACCCTCACTTGTGAGACATCTACTGGAGGAGACCCAGTTACCACACACTGATGCCGACAGTGTGACTCATCCCTTGGAGGCGAGAGTAACGGTTGGATCTCTTAGTAGTAGCGTCGAGGCCTTAAGACGTCATCCTTGGTATGGATTAGTATCATCCATGTTAGGATTGACTGTTTTAGGCAAAGAATGTGGTTCATCCAGGGGATGAGACCAGGTTTCTCTTATCGGCAAAGAAGAAATCTCGCAGCTCTTATGGGACCAGAGATGGTCCGGGCCACGTCAGAGGAGGTCCATGTCATCCAGGAGCGGATGAGGACAGCACAGAGCCGGCAGAAGTCATACGCTGACAGGAGGCAGAGGCCACCAGAGTTCGAGGATGGTGACCACGTCTTCTTGCGGGTCTCACCTCGACGTGGTATTCGGAGATTTGGCCGAGGCGACAAGTTATCTCCGCGCTTCATCGGACCCTTCCAGGTTCTCAGCAGGATTGGCGAGGTGGCTTATCGCCTGGCTCTACTAACTCAGTTGCACCGGGTGCACGACGTCTTCCACGTATCCCAGCTGAGGAGATACGTGCACGACCCGACGCACATCTTTGACCATGGGGAGCTTGACGTTGACAATGGGGCGACTTTTACGGAGGTCCCGGTGGAGATAGAGGATCGACAGGAGCGGGTCCTACATGAGCGATCGATTCCTCTTGTGCGCAACAGATGGCGGCACGAGAATCTCCAGGAGAGAACATGGGAGCGGGAGGCTCAGATGCGTGCTCAGTACCCTCTTTGTTTCCCTAGTTTTTGATGTATCTATACGGGGACGTAAAGTCCTGAGGTGGGAATAATGTAAAGACCTGTAAAATTCAAGGGAAATTTTTTCTTAATTTTCTTTAGAATTTTACAAGAGCGCGGTTTCAGACGGCACCTGATTCCGAGGCCCGGAGTGCCCGGAATTAATTTCCGAAGTTTGGCTCGGGTACGTTCAGTGAACGAACGAGCGGGAATTCCTAACATTTGATCCGGTGCTCGGAATTGAAATCCGAGGACACCGATGAACTCGCAGCGCCGATATTCGCTTAAAGAGACCTTTTCGGGAGTTGCGTTTGTTGCGAGTTGAAAGTTAGCTTTGGGGTTTTCAGTAGAGTTAAATAAAATTTGTGTAAGACAAACTTTATTTTAACTTATTAAAAACCTACCAAAGGAGGTTGGAAGTGGGACCCACACCCACTTAACCTCCCTTGGGAGGATTAAGTGTGGTGGGGCCCACACGAACCCCTAGACTTTTCAAATTCCCTTAACCCCCTCTTAATTGACTTAAGTTACTTAATTAATTTTGGGGGTTAAACTCTTTTGAATTTCAAACTTTTGAAATTCTTTTATGTTTTGTAATAATAAAATAAGATGTTGTCTTATTTTATTATGGGTTGTTTGTTTGTCCCCTTGAGAACTTTTTGAGAGCTTCCTCTTCATCTTCAAGCTCTGACGAAGAACGAAGAACGCTCAAACTCCGACGAAGAACGACGCCTCTCTTCTTCGTCCTCGGTGTCAACAAGAGGGAACGATGCTTCCTCTTCGGACCTTCTTCGTCGGCATACGAAGTTTCGACAACGACTCTTCCTCCGACGTCAAAGGAATCGACACCGATATTCCACGACTCCGTCAACGTGCGACTATCGAGGTAGGGGTTCTTGAGTTCGTTGTTTCCTTTTTTTTTGACTTTCCTCAAGACTTGACGTAGAACGCTCAAGTTCCGACGAAGAACACCGCTCCGCTCTTCTTCGTCTTCGGTGTCAACGAGAGAGAACACCACACCTTCCTCGGACAACCTTCGTCGGCGTACAAGGATTCGCCAACGACGTGCCTCATCGGACGTATCTCTTCGTCAACAGAATTGACGAACGACTACCGCGACGCCCGATCTCCGCGACGTCGACTTCCGCGGACATAGTCAAATCCTCGAACTTATACCCGAGGTAGGGGATGTTGATTTAATATTTAATTATCTCATTCTTGCTCGTGGTTCGTATGACTAACGTGAGGATGTTGTTTATTTAAAGTTGCCTTATTAATTTAACGTGAGGAGGCCGGACCGTACGAACACGGCCGAACCCCCCTCCATCGTTTATGTTTATTCATGCGGGTGGAAGCAAGTGGCGTGGTGCCGTCGCACCACGCGGATGATCGTACAAATAATTTACGCGGCGCCGTCGCGCTACGCCAAGGAAAAATCTTCAAGAACGCGACGCTGTCGCGCCGCGTTGAAAGGATTCATGGCACGGCGAAATGGGCGCGGTGCCGTCGCACCGCGCCGGACGACGAACACCGCGGCCGGTTCCGGGCCGCGGCGGGACGAGAAGACCGCGGCCGGTTCCGGGCCGCGGCGGATGAGAAGGCCGGCGGCCGGGCCGCCGGCGTCGGAAGTCGGAGGCGGGACCGGAATTTCCGGTCCCGTTGGTAAAAACCGGCCGGCCAGCTGGCCGGCCGGATGTCATAAAACTGGGGGAATAAATCCCCCGGCCGGTTCAACAAAACCCCCCTCTTAATGAGGGGGGGGGGGGGGGGGGGGTTCTTGAGGGAAGGGGGCAGCCGCCCACTTGGTTCGGCGCCAGCAGGCCCCCCCACGTGAGGGGGGGGCGGTTTTAAAAGAACCGGCGCGGCACAAAGGCCGCGCCACTTTGAAGAACCGCGGGGCTTAGCCCCCGCGTGCGCAGCCCGTGCGGCGCCAGACACCGCCGCCGCGGCCCGCCGCCGCTCCGCCCAGGGGGGGGGGGGGGTCAGGCCGGGTCGGCCCGGACCCGGACCCCCCCGTTTCGAACCAGATTTGGTTTTTGGCTCATAACTTGAGCCTCGGACCTCCGATCGACGAACCGTCAGCGGCAACGCGATCCTTGGATCGAGACGGTCGTTTCGGTATATCGCACTCAAGGTTTCGGGTTACTTTGAGTTCGGCCGGGTTGGTTCGTTCACGAAACCAACCGGGCCTTCGGAGCGGAAACGCTCATATCTTGAGCTACGGACGTCCGATTGACGTGCCGTCAGTCGCGTAGTGTTCCTCTTAGTGAGACGGATCTTTTGGCATACTCCGCCCGAGGTTTGGACGCAGGTGGAGTACGGTCGGGTTGGTTTTGCCTTAAAAACCAACCGGGCCCCGGAGACGAAAAAGCCAATAACTCACAGACCGGGCGTCCGATTGACGCGCCGTCTGTTTCGTTGACTTCCTCTTGATGAGACGGAACTTTTGACATACTCCGCCCGAGTTTTGGATGCAGTAGGAGTATGGCCGGGTTGGATTGTACTCGAAATCCAACCGAGCCCCTGGAACGGGAAAGCTAATATCTTTCAGACAGGACGTCCGCTTGACGGACCGTCAGCGGCGTTGGTGGTTACGTTGAGTAACGGTCCCTTTGAGTTTACCCTATGGGAGTTCGGGGTACAGTTGAGATACGGCCGGGATTGGTTTCACTCTCGAAGCCAACCGGGCCCCTGGGACGAAAAGGCTAATAACTCACAGACCGGGCGTCTGATCGACGCGCCGTCTGTTGCGTTGAGACCCCTGTGATGAGACGGTCCTTTGAGACACTTCTTCGCAGGACTTTGAGATACTTGGAGTATCGACCTGTAGCTCGTGGAGCGGACCCTCCCAGTGACGAGCGTGCGAAGTACGGAGACCGTGTAGCTGGCTGAGACCTGATGACTGCTTGACCGACTCGACTTGGAGTGAGTCGACTAGCCCAGTGGACGGAGAACTACTTTCTGAGGTGCAGACCCATGGCGGACGGAGCACTACCTGTGTGACAGTGCAGACCCGCGGTGCTCGTTCGGAGAGTACCTCAGCAGGCTACTAGGGGGTGTGCACTACGTGTTTGGGTGACATACCTCGGCGGGAAGCACTACTGTGTTTGGGTGGCTGGCCCGCAGTACTCGACAGGAGGAGTACTTCAGCAGTCTTAGGTTAGTGAGCAGTACCTCGGAGTCGTGACAGGACCACTGTACACTCTAGAGACGGAGCTCTTCAGCAGTTACGGTTTCGATAATGAAAATCCTGGTTTGAGCTGAGACTTTTGACCTTGTGTTTACCTCATGATTGAGATGGGTCACCTGCTAACGTTGGTATATGTATGGGCATATACCTGGGTTGTGGTTATCCGTCGTTTTCACAATCCTTGTGTTTCCTCATGCTTGAGATGGGTTACTTGATAACTTAGGTATATGTATGGGCATATACCTAAGTAGAGTTTATCTGTTGTGATCTTCTTGTGGTTATCCTTGTTGGTTTTAGTGAGACCTTGAGGGTCTCGGGGTCCCTACTGAGTATCGTTATACTCACCCCTGCACGGGCTATGCCCGCACCTCGTTGTGTTGGTTGCAGACGACGACCAGTACTGACAGAGGCCGAGTGTTCGAGGACTGGACGGTACCTGGAGGTGGACTATACGACGAGGCGGTACCCAGAGGCAGACCACTGGGCGGGACATACTCGGAGCAGACGGCGGGACCCGAGCAGCAGAGGAGCTATCTGTACCCACCCTTCAGGTGGGATTTCCAGTGGACAGCTCGGAGTAGTGGCTTTTACTTTTCAGTTGCTGTTTTTCCCTTTTCGAGTTGTACTTTACTTTTAGTTTGGGTTTGTATTCTGGCCCATTTACTTTTCTGCACTTTCAGTCATACTCTGCTTGTTTAGTGTTTACTTTCCGCTTGTTTACTCTGTGGTGTGTGTTTACTTTTCAAAGGCAATGCCTTCCCTTTTTACCGGGATTTACGCCTTGGTGCTAGTCGCCAGCCCCTGGCCTATGGAAGGCGGGCTTGGGGTAGTCACGGCACGGACCCCGAGGGCGGGTCGTGACATGAATTAGGGTTGTTTCATAATTATAATGACATATCAGTATGTAAGTAATACTTATGTTATTACTTTATCATGAAACAACTAAAGAAGAAGAAGTTGAAGAAGAGAGAAATTGAAAAGATCGGTAATGGATATTACCTCTTCTTTGGAACTCTTCATTGAATCCTTCACTTAGGGAACTAATATTGGTCTTTGAAGAAGACCAGGACCTCTAGGATTATTCTAGGGAAGTGGAGAGAAGAAAATGTCAGGGGTTGTCTGAGCTTGAGTGCTCAATTTGGTCTGAGGAGGAGGGGGAGGAGGTGCACTTTTATAAGGGAGGAGAGGGGCACCTTAGGAATATCTCAAAATATTATTTTATATTAAAGTCAAAATCAGATTATAATGGTTCCAAAGGGTCTTATTTAGAAGCTAAAGTGGGGATGGGTCGATATACTATCAACCAATAGTATTTAGACAAGTTTAGGGTATTATTTTAACCTTATCAATTAGATTTAACTCTAAGTTAAATAATTTAACTTTTACCATGTCTTTTGTTTTCATTCACTATATGGTTAATACACTTAATATAACATGCCAACAGAACCCCAAATTGTTTATTATTAATATATATATCCTTATCTAAGTCATTTGGAAGAACCTTGGATTTTTAGGAATAAAATAACAATTATTAATATAATATTTGATTTAAAAACTATTTTGTGTCAATTTTGACACTATTTGATATATGATTTTTGTGAAAGTCATAACAGAATTATATGTTCGAAACAAGATGATTAAATCAACACTAATATATCATAGTAACCTAGAAAATTAGTGTAATTCATAAAAAGTGTCAAATTACATTTATTTTGGTTTTTATAACATCAATTATGTCAATATTTCATTAATAAGATAATTACTGCATCATCATTGTGTCATAAATAAATTAAATTATTTAATGTTTAAAAATTACAAATAAAATACCATTATGTAGTAAATCATTTTAGATTTGTAATGAATATTTATAGTCGAATTTATCTTATGTATAACCCCATATTAAAAATTATTTACTTATTAAACTTTGATTTTAACTATTTTAACCCTTCTTTAAATAAATTAATAATAAATGTCCTAATCTAATCCAAGTGGGCCTAAATGGTCATATTTTATTCATAAGGTTGTTTTTGGTCGAATTAAACTTATCCAATGGAATTAGGACATGTGTTAGGGTAATAGTAATATCATATTTACCCTTAGTTACCCTATTTACTATTAACGGCGGTAAAAAAATAAAAAGTTACTATTCACCAAAAAATTATTTTTATCTCATTGAACCACATTTTACTTACTGATATCAACCGTGTCTGTTTGATTTTCGAAATTCCATTCACAGAAGTGGTAAAATTAAGGTTTATGCAAAATTCAGTTTTTAACCTACCACTTAGTGGTTTCACTATTCATCAAAAATTGAAAGTTTTCAGAAAAATACCAAAATTTCACTCTATGCTAATTTCGATATTCTGAGTCCAAAAATGAAGTCCATTTTGAAAAATAAAATTTATAAAATTTAAAAAAGTGGTTATTACTATTCATAACGGCTAATTTTAATAGCATATTGTTGTTTAGTGAAACTCGGTATTGCGTACGACGCAAGCTATCGAGGAAGGTCGCGATTGCGTGTAAAGTAAGCCAAGCAAGTGTGTAGTGAAAGATTCCTTTGATGATATATAAAAACTCATAAAAATCTCGGGTGTTACACTTATGTTTTTCAATTAACCCTTAGAAAAGTTCATTTTTACATAACTATTGGAATGAATTTTTACTATTATTACTATTAATTATATCCATAAAAATAATTTTAAATTATTAGATAATATTATTTATTATAATGTTAAATATAGAATTAATTTGATAAATTTTTATTAACATAAGATGTAAATTTAAATTTAAATTTAATAGATCATATATGATGAGAAAGTGGTTTTTTCGAAGATAATCATGTTTAAAAGTAAAAAATGTTATTATATAAAATTTTTTCCAATTACATAAATTGGATTAGATGATATATAATTGATGTAATTTCAGTTTTAAGTTATGTTTTAACCAGAAAATATTCTTATAAATTCTAAAAATGAAAAAAAAACTCATTCAGAACAAGTACATTCATTATTCATTAAAAAAAATTATTTTCTATGAAAATAAAAAAAATTACCCTCGGATAAATATGATATTATAACAAAAAATTGAATTTTATTTTTTTTCAAAAAATTTCTAAATTGGAAAATATTAATTTTAAATACTTATGAAAAATGAAACAAAACTATTTTATAGAAAAAAATATTTTCTTGACATAATATTAGATTTATTCATATCTATTATCTTTAAAATATTAAAGATTAAGTGTTAAATTTTTTATAATATATATAATATATAAATATCATTAAAATATTTCCCAAAGTGATATTTTTAATTTAATGGGTTAAATAGAATTTGTTTGTATACAAATATTTGTTTCCTAATAGTATATCAGTTATTATTAAATAGTATTTATTTTCATTTATAAATAATTGGTCACTAAATAATTCAGTTTATATACACCTATAAACCATTTAATTGTTTAATTTATTAAATTTTATTCACACCCTCCATTCCAATGTATAATGGAGAACTATCATTTTAAATAATATTATTTTAATACTATGTGACATTTAATTAAAATTCATTTCATTAGGTAATTCATTATTAACTCAGTTCTTAATGTCACTCAAGATAAATTCTATGAATCATGGAATTGAAATTAATAAAAATATGATATTTATTAAAAGATAATATTTGAAAAATTCTCACGGTGTTACATACCTTTTGGTTGAATTCATGTTTTATCCTATATCATTATTTTAAAAATGTCATCAACTTAATACAGAACTATATTAAAATTTATAATATCACATATGAATATTTTATAGCATCTTATCATCTATTAGTTGTTAATATTATATTTTTACTTCTCATTTTTTTGTTAACTACCTTATATTTTCATTCATGTTTTAAAATTAAGGTTCTGATTCTGGAGAATATTATATAGTTCAATCAAATATAAAATTTTATTCATATAATTTTGTTCATTAGATTATTTTTTGTACAACTATAGAATTTTTAACCTAGATAATAGATCACATCGAATCATGGAGATCGTAGGTCATATGCACACATGAGTGATTCTATCATTTCCATAATGGGGGAAAGGCTATAGAAGTAGGTGATGTATTAATTTTTTTGAATAAATATCATCTTCTATATATCACATATTTTCAATAAATTTATCCTTATTACATTCTATATAAAATGAAAGTGAAAATGAATTACATTGCTTTGTGAGACGACATATCTCTATACACACAACCGACATTATCATATTTAAAATAGAATATATATTAAGATGTTATATGTGATATTATAATTCCAGGACTATAATTATGTCCTAAATATTATATATTTTCATCATATCCATAAATATATCCAAGCATCATAAATATTTGGGAAAAAAATTACATCGGTTTGTGAGATGATAGTTTATTGTCCACACAATTAATGATTTGATGTCCCATTTCATAATAGAGGAGATGAATATGGGGTTTTACGTTAATTTAAAAACAAATATCTATATTTGGGATTTAATTGTCTTATCATATTTAAAATGTAAATTCAAAATTTATTCGGATAAAATAATTATGAAAATGAGACAGATTTGTTAAGTCATTTACCTTTTCTCAGTGAAATCTCGATTGGATCTCATATTAAGTACCAGAGCGATTCTCTTTTATAAATACCCAAAACACTAGAATATGAATATGGATTTTAGGGAAATTTTTTTTCTAGTGTTTGGAGAAAAATGAATTTAGATGTGTGGATAACATATGTGAGAGAGTGCCCTAATATAATGAATGAGGAGCAAGATACATGTAAATTTCCAAAACTCTTCAATAATGAATGTCACTCTCCAGTAATGTTCTTTAAGAATTATAATTAAATTATTTTATTTATCGTCTAATCTATACAAACCTACATTATAAAATACCCATGATTCAAACTTGTTTTTCCATTTCTTATTGGTTTCTATGCTTTAAACATCTATATTTTTACTAGGTTACTAGTAATTTAACTTTGATAATTTATCATTAAAGAAGAGAAATAAATTAGACTAATTACATTATTTTATCCCAATGAATCTAGATGAAAATTAAGTAAATTAAATAAATATAAGATGCATGTGAGAAATTAATTTTAACACGACTTCATGTATCATGGGAAGAAAACTTATTTTAACTATAAACCTAGAAAAATGGTTTCACCCTTTATGTGTAAATATAATCACTATAAAATAATAATTGGTCCATTAATGGACCATATATTATATTTTAATACATATAAGATAAAATTTTTGTTATATTTTATATTAGGGAATTTTTAATCATTTAATAAAACGTTATTTTTTATAAAATAACATTAATGTCAATTTTGACACAATGAATTTACTTTGACTTCAAAAATATCTAGATAATGATTTAATTTGAAAAAAAAATATTTTCAAACCTTTATATCTTAATATAAATGTCCAAAAAATTATACTAACACAGTACCCCTTTCAAATTATATAAAATTCTATATTTTACTGTCATTTATTATTTTTTATAATAATTAATTTATTATCATGTCATTGTTGTGTAAGAGTTTAATGAAATTTTATAATTATTATTTAGTTTAAATAAAAAAATCTCTTTAAGGACTGTCAATACTCATTGAAAACATTCATTTATCCCTCCTGAGATATATAATTTAAATTTATAAGAAATAATTTCACATTTTTCCTTTATAAATAATTAAAATATTATATAGGTGGCCTTCATGGAAAACTGGCCCAGAAAATAATAAAAATAACTATTTAGGTTGTAAATGTTTAAATAAATATAGGGAATAGTAATTATACATGTTTTATTTATTTTTAACCCCTGCCTTTTTATTTTATCCCCACGGTAAACTCATTTTAACCTTAAACATGGTAATTAATTTGTTTTTGTTTTTAGTATTTATTAAGAACCATAGTTTAGTCGAACCTATTTTGTAATATTAATTATTTTGATTTTAATTAATAAATCATTTCCCTCAAATTCCATTCACATTTTATGGAATATTTAATTATAAATTAATCTTTGAGAAATAGTGAAAAAATGTTTAATAACGTAAAAATTAGTATATATATATATTGATTTAATATCAAATTTCACCATTAAATTGATTACAATGAAAATAATTAAAACAAATTTATATAATTATGGAAACATTAAAATTGTTAGATTAAAAGAAAATTTTAAATAAAAACTTGTTTTTAAAATTCTCTTTGAAAAATTAGTATTTTCTAAATTTTATTAAAAAATTTCATTTTATGCTAATTTTGAAATTATTATTTCAAAAACGCAGTTCAAGTATTAATTTTTTTGATTACATTTTGAAAATTAATTTTAAATTGGGTGTTAAAAGTCAAATGAAACATCCTTTTAGAATAACATAGTTTTTATAAAACATTTTCTTTTCAATCAAATGATTCTAATTTTATTTCTAATCCATAATTTACTATTAAATTTATTTTATACATGTTTTAACAACATAATTTTTATAATTTATCAACTTTTAAACATACCATAAAATTTTACATCTATGGTGTAACAATATTCTATATTATGTTTCATTTAGTCTCCATGTATAATTTACCATTACTAATTGAAGTGATTTAAAATAAAAAAAAATTCTTTTTTAGATGTTTAATTGTACTGTTGTGTGTCACATTTTTCAAAAAAAAAAGTTCTAAATTTTTTATTTTTTCTTGTTACATTATCCACAATTTCACTAAATTAAATCATCGCATCTTGAACACTAACTCAATAATGAAGATTATGATATTTAAAAAATCATTTCTTGAAAAATCAAAATGTAAATTTTTTAAATCAATCATCATATGAAATAATATAATCTGTATTAATAAGTTTATATATAATTACATATAACAGGGATTTCATGAAGGCGAACATCTTGGTAAACTCAAAACATGCATTTAGAAATAAAATATAATTTTTATATAATGTATAAACTTTTTAGGAGACAAAACACCATAGATTTATCAAATATGAATAAAAAATTTATTTCAATATTCATTTCCTACTTTTGAAGATTTAATATTCCATCTTGACCTAGAACTCAAAATAAAATATGTAGTTGAATATTGTAATTTTATCCTTTAAAAAATTTCAACTACAATCACATATTTTAGACCAAATGGTGAGTATGGAATATAATTTTTTATTCCTGATATAGTAAAATAAAATTATAACTAGTCACTTAATTTATAAAAATTAAATAATTGTAATATACATAACTTAATGATTATACTCACCCTAATGGTTACCAATACAATTAAAATAATGTCCATAAAATGAATGGGAATTATTCATCAAATAAGTTATTACTAAAAACCATTAATACCCCAAGGGTTGTTTTACATCAATGTCTCTCTAGATAATCTTATTAAATAGTGACTTCTATCATTTAAAACATTATAATAACTACGAATTATATAAAAATATTATTAACAGTATATAGATCATCCCAAGAAACTTTATTTTTATTCCAATCCACAATTGTATATTATTGTTTTCCATAGGTTATATTATTTAATTTATCATAATTGTTCATTGTAAAATTTTGATGTGACCAAATAATAAATCCAATAGTGTCATTCAATGTGCGTAGTGAGGCATGTTATCATATACTAGGTGAATATCATGTCAAATAAAAATGAACACTTTAAATGTTTTTAACACATAAAAAATCGGTTATAGAATCACATCTACATGAAATAACTAGATAGGGTTGTATTATTATTAAAACTGCCTAATGTCTTCCTCAAAAAAATATTAGGATGTGCCTCCATACGTATCATCAAATAATTTAATAGGGTTATTTTCTCAATTCTATATTTTCTAAAACAGCTTCAAAATGTTTCTATAAAAAATGAACTAATACAAATTGTAGATACCCTGACCCTAAAAACCGAAATTTGATTCCTATATTTCTACTTTGTTATAACATACAAAAGATCACATCATTATGTACTGAATAGATTAATTTTCACGGTAAATTAAAAAAACGTGATTCCTGTATTATATTTGAATAAACTAATAATAACATAATTCTTTATTCCATAATAACAATATTCCCTCTATAATATCATTGAATATCATTCACAGTATACATCCTAGATTCTAAGAAAAGAATACATAATTAGTGTGAGATAAAATATTTAGTGATAATAATGTTGACGTGAAAATATGATAGATAAATAAATAATAGTCAATATTTCTAGGTATGTAACTAATAACACATGCAATTTAATTAAAAAATAGCATGAAATAAGTCATAATTAATATATTAAGGTAAAAAAACGGACACATAATCTATTTAATTAATTAACAGAAATAGAAATGTATCCAAATATAATAAAAGTGGGAAAATATCATGGATTATGAAAATAAATATATTACGAATGAAAAGATTACTAAATATGGGGAATCATGGTCTATAAAATAATGATACTTTTTGCATAAAGGCCTTATTCCATACAGATTAACTAATGGGTTGGTATCCACCTAGATCCTATAAAAATAATGTTCACCAATCGATTAATCTCATTTGAATATTGATGAATCATGGGGATACTTATAACCCATACCCTTCCATATATTCAAATCCGAAAAATACCACATATATTTTATTATCTATTTAATTTATGAACAATATATATTATCCAATATATCTGTATTGATTAAATAATAATAAGAGATCAATAATTCCCCCTTTAATCAAATTGAAATCTAGGTAAACACCATATGAAGATATGGTAAATTGTTTATGAAATTATAATATACATGATACAAATAATATTGATTCAAAAAATATGTTTCCTTATGATGGATAAATGGTATGATTCATTCAAAGGAAGTACATGTAATCACAAAATAATGTCAAAATTTTACAAAATGATCTTACCACTCTTGTAATGTTAAATTGTATCCCATTGAAATAACGGACAATAATTTAAATGTTTTCAACATGAATAACAAGTTATTCAAGTTAAAAAATCAATGTTTCAGTATTTAAATCTCATAAAATTGAATATTTCTATATTATCAAATATGTATCAGTAGAATGAAAATTTTGAATAGATGACTTAAAATGATCATATCATTTAATATATAACAACCAGTGGATCGACTCTGTCTCTCAAACGTAAATCCATTTAAAATAATTTTATCTAAAACAAAATATAATGAAAATTTAGTATACATATATTCTAAAAAAAATAATGAAAACAATTATGTAATATGAACCAATGAAATTAAATTGAGTGAAGCAATTATTTTCAATATGGTAATTTTCTATTCAAAACCACTTAGGTGAAAAGATAAAAGTTAAACTAAATATACCCTAAAATATTATGTATTTAGGATATTACATGTTAAATAGGTAGTATATATATCATAAAAACATTAATTATGTAACATTAAAACATTCCTCAATAAAATTAAATTATGATGAAGTATCGTACAACATTATTTCGTTTGGTTGAATAGAAATAACATACTGTATAGTTTTTTAAATAAGTTATAATGCTTTTCCAATACCATATTAATATTTATAATATCATATATGAACCTTTTATGACATATTATAACATGTTTGTTAATAATACATCATTATTATTATAGTTTCAGGTGTTATCTCTATTTTTATCATTCCTATTTTAACGTGAATGTTTGTGTTCTTTGTAATATTATATATTTAAATTATATGATAAATTATATTAATTCTATAATTATCAATTTGATTATATATAATTTTTATTTCATTACAAAAATTTGAACATGGATAATTTTTTACACCGCTTCATGGAGATGGTAACCGTACGTACGCGTGAAATACATTATCATTTCATTAAAGGGTTTATGTGTAAAGAAGAAGTAGGTATACTAATTTTCCAAAATTATTTTCCTATCATTTGAAAAACATATATTCTTTAAATTTACCCTTATTTCCATTCATCTAAATCATAAATGAAAACCAAATTGCTTCGCTTCGCGAGTCGTTATTCCACTATAAACATTGTTGATTTTTACTTATATTTAATGGAATGGAAATATAGAAGGTATAAGTGATATTATAGTTACATAAGAATACTTATATTACCAATATTATATATATAATGTATAGAAATTATTAAACCCATCCTTGAGTGGTGTTGATAGAAAATGAGTTATATTTGTTCATGAGCTAGTATTCTACCAAACACATGATTGACAATATCATTTCCCATTACATAAATGTGTATATGGATATAGGTAAATACATTTATATAATAATATCTAATTATATTTGAGATACTTGTGGTGTTATATTGGGTGTTTTAAACAAACCGACCCTATTGTCTTGGAGTTGGTGGTTACATTACTATATCGGTATAAGATACAAGGATTCACATTCTGAATGACCTGATAGATTTTTAGACTTTTATAAATAGATACATAATTGATTCCAATATTATATTTGAAAATAAAAATTATAATATTAGTTTTTAAAGATTATAATTATTCTCTCTATCATTTCCATTCATATCATTGAAAATACATATCTTGGATTCTAAGAAAATGAAATAGAATAATGGAGAGATCAAATTAGCAGTTAGAGTTTTGTAAAGAGGAAGCTATCATGAGTAAATGAATAGTAGTAAAGAAGACATAATATAATATGATACGTTAAATATATGAAAAAAAAATCATTCAATAAGTAACATGACTATCCCAATTAGAAAAAGAATAATCAATATGGTAATGTCGATTATGATAAAAAAATTCCATTCAATTAACCTGATTATCATGAATTAATAATGATTATTCAATATAGAAATTTAAATAACTAACTACACATTACGTTTAAATAACATCACTATCATGAAAATTTATGGAATAATCTATAGGAAATAAGACCTATACCTACGGTCCAAAATTGTGGGTATAGCCCCCAAAACCGTAGGTATATGATATAACCACGCTTTTGGTAACTGTGGGGCTAAGAGGTGTCCCAATAGGGGTCTGAGCCTATACCCATAGTTTGGTATAACCAAGGGTATAGTGGTGTCACAGTTTGGCAACCCACTGTACATTGTGGCACACACTTCCCCCATGGTTTTCAAGCCGTAAGGATTTATTACGAAAAAACGGAGATGGTGTGATTCGAACACGAGACGCCCTACAAGAATTTTTCCCTCTCTGACCTACCAAGCCAACCACATGTTCGATATAAATTTATATATTTATATAAATATATTAATATAGTCGCTTATTTAAAACTGAGGAAGCCATGAATCGAACATGAGACCGGATGGAGGAGAATACATCCCCTAACAAATTGAGCTATGAAAATTTTGTGAATAAATTGATACAATTATTTACTTATATTAATTATAACTCATTTATTTGAAAAAAACTCACCGAGAGTCGAACAAGGGACCGTCTTCAAAAACACGGACTCCACGACCATCCAAACTATGGATATTAGTTGTATTTAAATGTGTATCTTTGTAATTATATTAATCCAAACCGTGTTCCCGCCAAATAATTTATTTGTCCCGCGTAATTGTTTTTTCTACGGGAAACCTCTACAAATGGTTTGACCAAGCCATGGTTATAGGTCTTCAGGATAAAACCCGCCATGCCCACGGTTTTAAAAAACCGTGGGTATATGTCTTCTGAAAGAACCCTATACCCACGGTTTGACCAAAACCATGGGTATACATCTTGTAAAAAACACATATACCCATGGTTTATCCAAACCGAGGGTATTCCTCAATAAAAAATATCTATCCCCATAGTTTTTGGAAAAATTTGGGTATAGATGACATATACCCACAGTTTTGGAAAATCGTGTGTATAGGTCCACCTATTATCCTTATACGTATGGTTTTCTAAAACCGTTGCTATAGGAGTACCCTATACCCACAGTTTCATGAAAAACTTTGGGTATAAGCCCATTTCCCCATAGCGATAATAAACATTCAAATGAATATAACTAAAAACGCATTTCATTTAATAAGAAACTGATAATTAAATGAATCTAGTGATAATATTATTTTGAAATAAACATGGATAGTTTTAAATAAATTATTTATGAAGAAATGATTTATCATTAGGAATTATGATCTCATGTATCATGATACGACTACTTTAAAGGCAATTAATTGTACTGTTTGAAACTATAGGTAAATAATAATTTATTGAAATATTCCTAATTCACATCATGAGACTACTTATTCATCAACAAGATATATAATATTTGGACCCAACCATCACTACATTTACAAATAACACCCCTTATATCGAATAATTTTTTTTATTCATCAATAATTCACCTTATCATCAAATATCTGTATGGAGTAAAGAATAAAAATTTATGAATATTTTCCCAAATAAAAATAAAATAATAAATATAGAAAACCATATCTAAAAACAATATATTATTGAATTAATATAAATATTAATGATAAATAATCTACATATTTAAGTCTAATTTTAGTTCAAATGATCACATAAACTTGAATATGTCTAGGGTAACTTAATAACCACAAAAATGATTTTAGAATGTGAATTTCAATACCTTCATTGGAAAAAATCATCATAAAACAAACATAAAATGAATATTTATAGTATAAATGCAACATATCCCAAGAAAATTATATGAAAAAAATTGTCACTGATAAATATAAATTCTATAAAATGTTCATTAGCAATATTCTTGAGGAAAATATATTTTTTACACTACAAATATTTTTAAATCAAATTTTTCATATAATATTTTGAAAATAATATTCATCTAAAAAAATTAATCTTATAAAGGATGATTTAAAATATTTATTGGTCATTACCTTATAAAATTCAATATATGTTGTAAATGTTAAAACACGTATTCCTTTAAAATTTTTGTTAAATGTTGAATGGTCATTAATTTGGGAAAAATAATAAACAATCCAATGAAACAATTCTAAAAAAAATAAAACAGAGGTTATCAATTCTTTAATAAATTAATTCTACAATTTGGAAAAACATTTTTGATTTGTTTTTATAAGACAAGGTTTTGGAAGAAAAAAAATTTCGACTGAAGAGATAAATAAAGTAGGCTTTAATTGAAAATATTTTATTAATAATATTAAGTATCAAAGAGAAGATAGATGCTATTATTAAATGAAAAATTCATGATTAACAAAAGGATAATAAAATTAATGGCGTTTATTATCCAATGATCAAATAAGTTTTTTATGTTGAAATTCAATCTTTAATAATTCTGATTAAAATTTTACTGTGAAATAAACCCTTACATTGATCAAAAGATTTAGGTGATATTTAACCAATGAATTTATTACCTGTATTAAATTTAAATAAAAATAGAAAATTATAAATAAAAAATAATATATATTTAATTGATTTTACACATAATCATAGAATAATAAATATAATTATGACGTAATAAATACTAGTGAAAAGATATTGAGTTATGAAATTATTTACCAGTTAGTGACTTTTAATTAAATTACACATGGCTGAAATAATTAAAAGTGGCACATAAAATTAAATGAATTAATAATTAATCATTATATTACATTTCAAAGGATTAGTATATACACTAGATAAAAAAACTATGCATAGTATTTCAATATGACTCAATAAATTGTAATCAAGGCGAAGTCCCTTACCCAACATTTCATTTTTGTTAAAAATTATTTAAAATCATGTATAATGTATTTAAGGATGATTTTAATTTATAAAAATTCTATATTCATATTTATAATGTCTTATGATATACCCTTATAACATTTTACTATCCATTGGTTAATAGTATTTCGTTATTTTAATTTCTCCGGATGTTAATTTCATTATTTTATCATCTACGTTCTGCCATGATTGATCAAGCTCAGTCTCGTGTTATGTTGTTACATCATATATAATAGTACATAAATTTAGTAAATAATTTTTTTATTTGAAGCCATTTTGTAAAAATTATTTAAATATGAACCTGGAGAATGAAAAGCATCACTTCATGAAAATGGTATGTCAAACATTCACATGAGCGACATTATCTATTTCTTAATATTGGAAAGGGAAGGAAAGTGGGAGATATATTACTTATAGAGAATCCATATAATTTCATACATATCATATATATAATTGATATATATCCTTAATACATTTCATAAAAATATTTTGTGAAAAATGATTCACATCCTTTCGTGATGAAGTAGTCTGGTGTACATAAGAGAATCCATATCATATACGAAAAATATTTGATCGGAAGATCGTATATGGGATATTTATATTTTAATAATTATAATAATATAATAATTGTTTTATAAATTTTTTTAAGTCGTCAATATATTCATCCTTTATCGACGGTGATAAAAATGTGCGTACATTGCTCAATGAAGTGGCAATCTATTATATGAACGATTGAGAGTTTCATATCCAATTTGGTGGAAGAGGTAATAAATTCCATTAATATAAAAAATCTCTGTAAATTTCATATACTAGTTATTTTAAATTTTTATGTTTTATAAATGCTTGATGATGGTCGATGAAGAAATAATATATAAAACACTCATTTAAGAATGTTACCTATTCTTCTTAAAAAATAATTATCCTTTCACAAATAGTTTTAATTTGATGTATTTATGATGTCACAACCCATCCTCGGGACCTGTTCTGTGACTACCCCAAGCTCGCCTTCCCTAGGCCAGGGGCTGTCTACTTACACCAAAGGCGTAAACCCTGATAAAAGTGAAGGCATTGCCTTTATGTAAAAAAACAAACACCACAGAGTATGCAAGAATAAGTAACACTAAGTAAACCGAGTACAAAAGTAAGTTCTGGAAAGTAAATGGGTCAGTATACAAACCCAATTGAAATTAAAGTACAACTTAAAAAAGAGTACAACAGCAGAAAGGTAAAGCAGCAACACTGAGTCGTCCTCTGGAAATCCCATCTGAAGAGTGGGTAAAGGTAGTCTCCTCCGCTCCTCGGCTCTAGTCGTCCACTCTGTGTACTTCTTGTCCAGTGATCCACCTCTAGGTACTATCCACCTCAACGAGCTCTAACCTCGGTCGGTGTTGTTTTTCTTCTGCATACAACACAACGTAGTACGAGCATAGCCCGTGTAGGGGTGAGTATATGGTAATCAGTATGGACCCCGAGACCCCCGAATGTCTCCCAGAATCCACGAAGGATAAACCTCAATGGAAAGATACAATCACGATGTAACAACCAACTCTACTTAGGTATATTACCATACATATACCTAAGTCATCAAATTCCAACTCATCTCCAGCATGCAATCCCAAGTACAATCTAGTCCACACATGATAGTACAACCCAATCCACACAAAAAAGAACAACCCAAACCACATAGGAAAGAAAGTTAATCATATCGAAGATGATGATTGAAATTAAAGACTCAGCTCACATAGGTATACTTCTTCGTAAGAAGATATATATGATCAGATGTAGCCACTGACTCATCTAAGGTGTTAGACCCACATAGGATACAAGACCAACTAAGTTGTTGGACCCACAAAGGTTACAAGACCAGCTACTCTGCCGGACCCACATAGGATATAGGTATATAGTCAAATACTGCCAGACCCACTTAGGTTACAGGAACAGTAGTCAAGTACTTCCAGACCCATATATGATACAAGAACAGTATTCATCGTTGTCGAACCCCCGGAGGATTCCTGTACGGTCGTCGTCGCTGCCAAACCCATGGAGGATTCCAGTACAATCGTCATCGTCGTCGCAGCCATGTCTAGGGTTCCAGCACACAACAAGCTCGATTCTAGGAGGGTCCGCTCCACGATCCAAGGGGTTCGATACATCAACTAACACGATGTATGGAGTTGATGTATCCCAAAGTTTTGTCTCGTCAATATGAACTCAATGCGATAGAAGGCACGTATATCAGATGCTCGGTCTGAGAGTTATTGTCTTTTTCTTCCGAGGGGCCCGGTTGGTTTTGAAGCTAAAATCAACCCCACCGTACTCCAACTCATCCAAACCTCGAGTAGATTAAGTCAAAAGATCCATCTCACTATGAGGAATCCAACAATGTTGATGGCACATCAATCGGACGTCCGGAGCTCAAGTTATAAGCGTACCTGCTCTGAGGGCCCGGTTGGTTTCGTGTTCGAACCAACCCATCTATACCCAAAGTTCTCCAAATCCTTGAGTGTAATATACCTAAATGACCGTCCCGATCAAAGGATTGCTACACATTTTATGGTGCGTCGAGAAGAGGTCCATATCCCAAGTCATGGGAATTTGAACTAATCTGTCTGGAAATAGGGGGTTTGGGCCCGGGCCGACCCCACCCTATACCCCCCTTAGGTCGGCCCGAACTGGGTCGACCCGACTCGGGTCTCGGTCCAACCCATTTGGGCATGGCCCAGCCTAGTTGGCGCGGCCCAGCCTAGAGGAACGGCCCCGCCCAGCGGCGCGACCCGACCCAGTACGGTCAGTCAGGCCCGATGCGGGAGGTCCAACCAGGCGTGGCCAGTTCGGCACAACACGATCGGTCCGGCTCGGTGCGGGCACCCGCGCACTGAGCGGAAGCGGAAGGGGGAGCCTCCCCCATGTTTTTGCGAAACGGTGGACCCCTGTGGGGTCCTCCCTAGCTGGCCGCCAGGGGTTACAAACCCCCGTCCTTCCCGAACCTGGCCGGTCGGTGGGCCACCAGAGGACCCCCCCCCCCCTCCCCGCCTCCCCCCCCTCGTAGTCCCACATTCTGAAGCACCGGTGGCTGGCAGATCCAGCTTCCCCCCACTGCACCGCCGCTGCCCTGGGCCGTGGCGGAGAGGATAAGAGACGGAACGTCGATCTCTCCTTGCGATGACAACGTTCTTCATCGAGGTCTTGACGTTCTTCGCATTCTCCAACGAAGAAGATGACGATCCTCAAGACCTTGAGTATTCTCTCACAATCTCCTCACATAACTAAACTACCTAAAATAAAATAAGGGATTTTTTATTTTATTAACACATGCCATGCATTTTCAAAACATCAACAACTCAACTAAAAATTAAATTCATTGAATAGCTTTAACCAACCAATTTAATATGTTAGTTGACATGAAATAAAGAGGGGGAGTGGGTGAGTTACATAACAAAATGGGGGTTTCCAAAAAAAAGAGGGGGTTAGGGGAATTGAAAGGGTGGGGCTCATGTGGGCCCCACCTCACTAAATCCTATCAAGAGGAGTTAGAATATTCCCTCACGTGGAAATTAAACCACATAGGAAAATATAGTTGTGACACATCTTTATACACATAACACATAAACCTCATTTTTAAACAACTCTTCATGAGAAAATGCAACTCCATAAAAGGTCATCTAAAGAAAAAAATGGCTACGTGGTTTCATCATTTCCCTCAAATTTCGATTCTAAGCACCGGTTCAAAGGTAATAAAAAACCACTCGTTCATTCATTGAACGTACCCGAGCTAAGCTTTGGAAATTGATTCCAGGCATACTGGTCCTCAGAATCAGGTGTCGTCACAAACTGCGTACTCATAAAATCTCAACGAATTTATGAATAAAATTTACCTTGAAATTTGCGGGTCATTACATTACTCCCACCTCAGGTATTTACATCCCCATGATGATACATCACAAACTAGGGGAACAATTGAGGGTACTGATCATGCATCTGAGCCTCCCGCTTCCAAGTACTCTCCAAGATGTTCCTGTGTTGCCACCTGATGTGCACTAGAGGAATCGGCCACCCACCTAGGACCCACTCGTGTCGATCCTCTATCTCCACCGTGACCTCTGCAAATGTCGCCACATCATCAATGTCCAGCTCCCCATGGATGATGATATTATTCGTGTCATGCTCCTATCTCCTCAGCTGAGATAATTGGAAGATGCCGTGCACTTGGTGCAACTGAGGTGGTAGAGCCAGGCGATAAGACACCTCACCTATCCTGCTGAGAACCTGGAATGGTCCGATGAAGCGCGGAGATAACTTGTCACCCTGGCCAAATCTTCGTAATCCATGCCGAGGTGAGACCTGTAACAAAACGTGGTCACCATCCTCGAACTCTAGTGGTCTCCGCCTCCTGTTGGCATAAGACTTCTGTCAGCTCTGAGCTGTCTTCATCCTCTTCTGGATGACCTAGAACTTCTCTGTCGTAGCCTGGACCATCTCTGGTCCAACAATAGCTAACTCCCCTGGCTCTATCCAGCATAGAGGTGACCTGAAAGGTCGGCCATACAATGCCTCGCATGGTGCCATCTCGAGGGTGGAGTGTTAGTTATTGTTGTATGCAAACTCCACCAAGGGTAGGTGATCCTTCTAGCTGCGACCAAAGTCGAGGACACATGGACGGAGAATGTCCTCAAGAGTCTGAATGGTCCTCTCCGTCTGACCATCCATCTGAGGGTGAAAGGTGGTGATCAGGTGTAGATTCCTCCCTAATGCCTCCTGCAACCCCTTACAAAGCTGGGAAGTAAAGCGAGCTTATCGATCGGAGATGATAGACGATGGCACACCATGAACACATACAAACTCTTGAACATAGAGGCATCCCAAGCACTCCACTAAGCCATGCACTCTTGTAGGAAAGAAGTGATCCAACTTTGTGAGTCGGTCTACAATCACCCAAATGGAGTCGTGTCCTCTGGAAGTACGTGGAATCCCAGTCCCGAAATCCATATATATGCCATCCCACATCCACTACAGGACCTCAAAGGGTTGTACCATGCCTACTTGTACCTGGTTGTCAACATTCACCTACTGACAGGTGAGGCATCGTGAAACGAACTCTTATACAACCTTCTTCTTACCCGGCCACCAGTGCTGTCATCTGAGTTCCCGGTACATCTTCGCCACTCCTGGATGTAACGCTAAAGGGAAAGTGTGAAACTCTCTCAACACCTCCTCTTGTAATGCAGCTGGTACCATGGTACGTCATCTGAAAAGGACGACGTGCTCCCCCTATAGAGAATCCATCAGGTGCATGTCATGTGGATATCTATGCACGTTGCGCCTCACAGTCAACATCCCTACGCTATGCCTCTCTAACCCACTGAAGAAGTGGAGGAGTGACTGTGAGTGACTGAAGAAAGACTGCTCTATCTCTATCCACGAAGGATATCTTTAAAGAAGCTAGATGCTCTTTCACCTCTCCAAGTAGTTGAATGCCCGTCCTCCTGCTGAGAGAATCAGCTACTACGTTCTCCTTCCCAGGAATATAGAAAATCTCAAAGTCATAGTCCTAAAGGAACTCGAGCCATCATCGTTGTCTCAGGTTCAGGTCCTTCTCTGAGAATATTTACCAGAGACTCTGGTGGTTAGAATAGACTGTAAAGAGCTTGCCCATCAGATAGTGTCGCCACATCTTCAAGGAGAAGACCACTACTGCTATCTCCAGGTCATGGGTAGCGTAGTTCTGCTCATGCTGCCTCAACTATCATGATACATTGGCGATCACTTCTCGCTCTTGCATATGGACAAACCCGAGTCCGGTCCCTGATGCAGCGCCGTAGACTACATACCCTACTCCCTCCTCTGGTAGCCTCAAGATGGGTGCAGAGGTCAATCTCTGTCCCGGCTCTTGGAAGCTCTGCTGACATCTATCTGACCACACGAAGGGTCTCCCCTTCTTTGTCAATGCTGAAGGTGCTGCTGCAACCCTAATGAAGTCTGACATAAATCTATGGTAGTACCCAACCAATCTTAGGAAACTTCGCACCTCTGTCATGCTCCTGGGTGGCTCCCAAGCTAGCACTTCCTCGATCTTCACAGGATCCACCGAAACTCCGTCCTCAGAGATGACGTGTACCAATAAGTGGACCTCACGTATCCAGAACTGATACTTCGAGAGCTTACCATAAATCTAGTGCTCTCGGAGTGATTCCTGTACAACCAGCAAGTGGTAGGCGTGCTCCTCCTCAGTAGTCGAGTATATAAATATGTCGTCGATGAAGACATTGAATAATCGATCGAGATAAGTCTTGAAGATCCTGTTCATGAGGCTCATGAACACTACTGGAGTGTTGGTTATGCCGAAAGGCATAACCAAGAACTCATAGTGGCTATACCGGCATCTGAAGGCCATCTTCTGCACATCCTCATCTCCAACTATGAGTTGCTGATAGCCTAACCTGAGGTCTAACTTCGAGACCCATCGTGCTCCCTTGAGCTGATCAAAGAGGTCGTCAATACTCAGTAGCAGATACTTGTTCCTTACAGTCACCGGGTTCAGGCAACAATAATCGACACACAGTCGCTAGCTCCCATCCACCTTCTTGCCAAAAAAATTGGGCAAGCCCACGGTGAAACACTAGGTCGAATGAATCACTTTCCTTGGAAGTCCTCCAGATATACCCATAGCTCTCGAAGATCGGCGGGAGCCATCCGATATGCTGGAGTAGATATCGGGGTTGTCCCGGGGTACAAGTCAATATAGAAGTCTACCTCTCTCTGAGGAGGTAGTCCTGGAATATCGTTAGGAAAAACATCCGCATAATGATCCACCACTATAGGAAAACTCGGACTCCACATGTCAACTGATCCTAGGATGACTCTAGCAAACTGATGAGTGATCGACTGTCCTATCCTCTGCGAGAGTCCATCCTATGCTACAAAGGCTCCCTTCTCTCCAGTGAAGGTGAACCTGCTCCCATCGGTGCGAACACACAGCACCTTGTGCCTAATACAGTCGATCTGAACATAGACTATAGATAACCAATCCATGCCCAAGATGACATCATAAGGCCTCAATGTCACAACAAGAAGATCTCATCCAAAGATCTTGCCTCCTAGAGTAATCTCACATTGCCGGCACCAGTGCGTAATCGTCAAGTCTACTCCCATAAGAGTCTCTAGTCGTACGGATCGACCCAACGGCTTCGTCAAAATCTCCGAGTTTCGAACAAGGTTATCATCAATGAATGAATGACTCGATCTTGTGTCTATAAGAACTACAGAAAGGGTGGAGTAGACACAGATAGTACCTCAATTCATCTCTGGTGCACCGTGGTCATAGGCCTCTGTTGCCTGAAGCGGAGCCTACCTCTGTCCGCCAGCTCCCTTTGGTCGGGGTGGACCTCCTGGTGGTGGTCGTGGTAAAGCCTCAAAGGGTCTCCCACCACCTGATGCTCTTCCATCTCCTCTGCCTCGTCCTCCTGCTCCCTGCGGACCGCCACAGTCGAACCTCTGCCTCTGCCTGGGTGGTCCCTCAACTGTCTGCTGCTCCTCTTCATGGCGGGTCGGGCAGTCACGAGCCATGTGGCCCTGCACAGCGCATGCATAGCACTGTCTTCTCCCCGTAAGACTGGATTTGCAACGTGTTCCCCGCACCTCTGAGCCAGTGTCCTATGGTCGTCCACCTAATGTTCTTGTCCGCTTGGACCCCTGTGACATCCGTCGATTGCCAGCTGCAGAAGACTTAGCTACATGCCGCCCTGTGGTAGGTCTCGCTACTGGTGTAGGATTAGCAAGAAATATATCTACAAGAAGGGCTCGCTCCAGTACTCCTGCATGCATCAGAATTCTAAGAGAGATCATCGATGCCCTAATCTCATGCCTCAGTCCCAACTCGAAGGTCCAGGCCTGGAAGAATGGGTCTCGCACCATATCTATCGAATAGCACGATAGATTGGTCGTGCACCTGGAGCATCAGGGTCCACCATCTACCTACTTCCGCGTACAGTAGACTTGCTGAAAGGATCACCATGAGGTCTACTGGTGTCCCCACTAACCTGAAAACTCATACAACAGCCTCCAGCCAATCCTTGGCTACCTGAGGGTCCATCTCCCCGTGTAACCTGGTCGGTCTCTGATGTTGAAACTTGTGTAGTGCACTAAGGCTACGTTCACTCTCAACAGCTGGGGCTGGCGACATCAGTGGCTCGGTGGTTAGAGGTACCACCTGTCCCTCCGCTGTAATAGGGCCCTACACCGAGGCCTCATCTCTTGGTGGGTTGTCGTATCGCACAATGCTCGGAACCCTAGCTGGCTGCCGGTGTGGGGCTATCCTGAAAAGAGACAGGTGTGACACAGCCAATACAGTATTCCTGGTGAGATGACACAAAGTAATCACAACGAAAACTTTGAAACAGACATGCAATAAATGTTTTCGTGCACTGAGTCGGAAATCAGAAGTCAGGGTCCTAGTGTAGGGATATGTCGGACGCCACACCAACACCCTTGAACTGAAAACCACACTCAATACCCTTAACACTATTGCTTCACATAAGAGAATGATCAGAGTCCCGACTTCTGTGGTAGAACAGAACTCCTCTGATACCAATTTGTCATGACCCATCCTTAGGACCCATGCTGTGAATACCCCAAGCACGCAATCCATAGGCCCGGGGATGGCGACTAGCTCTAAAGGTGTAAACCCCGATAAACGTGAAGGTATTACATTTATGTACGAAAACAAACACCATAGATTATGCAAGCAGATGTAATCACTAAGTAAAATGAGTACAAAATTAAGTGCTGGAAAGTAAATGGGTCAGTATACAAACCCAACTAATAGTAAAGTAAAATTGAAAAGAGGGTACATAAGCCGAATGGTAAATATGCAACACAGAGCTGTCCTCTGGAAATCCCACCTAAAGGGTGGGAACAGGTAGTCTCCTCCACTCCTCGGCTCCAGCCGTCTGCTCCATGTATATCTCATCCAGTGATCCACCTCTAGGTACCGTCCATCTCCACGAGCTCCTACCTTGGTCAGCGCTGTCCGTCATCTACTTCCAACACAATTTATTGCAGGGATATCCCATGCAGGGGTGAGTATACGCACCTCATTAGGGAACCCGAGACCCCCGGTGGTCTTCCAGAATCCATGAAGGGTATACCAAAAAGGAATGATACAATCATGAAGTAACAACAAACACTACTTTGGTATATGCCCATACATATACCTATGTCATCAAATTCCAATTTGACTCCAGCACACAAGCCCGTGTACAATCTAGTCCACACAGTATAGTACAACCCAATCCAGACAAGAAATCACGACCTAATCCATACATGAAAGCAAGTCAATCATATCGAAGATGATGATTGAAAGTCAAGACTTAGCTCACATAGGTATACTTCTTCACAAGACGATAGAGATGATCAAATGTAGCCACTGAATCATCTAAGTCGTCAGACCCAAATAGGATACAAGACCAACTATGTTGTCAGAACCACAAGGGATCCAAGACTAGCTACTCTGCTGGACCCACATTGGTACATGTACAGATTCAAATACTGGCGGACCCACTTAGGATACAAGAACAGTAGTCAAGTACATTCGGACCCACATGGGATAAATGAACATTATTTATTGCCGTCAACCCATGGAAGATTAATGTACGTCCATCATTGCTGCCGAACCCACAGAGGATTCAGTACAATTGCCATCGTCGTCGCAGCCAGCTCTAGGGTTTCCACACACAACATGATCGATCAGGGAGGGTCCGCTGCACGAGGAAAGGGGGTTAGATACATAAATTGACACGAGCTACGGAGTTTATGTATCCCAAAGTTCCATCTCATAAATTGGAACTCAACACGATAGACAACGCGTCAATCGGACACCCGGTCTGAGAGTTATTGGCTTTTTCATCCGAGAGGCCCGATTGGTTTTTAAGCTAAAACCAACCCGTCCATACTCCAACTATGTCCAAACCTCAAGAATAGTAATCCAAAAGAACCTTATCATTAAGAGGAATCCAACAATGTCAATGGAACGTCAAACGGATTTCTGGAGCTCAAGTTATAAGCATTTCTACTCCAAGGGCCCGGTTGGTTTCCTGTTCGAACAAACCCGGCCATACCCAATGTTTTACGAATCCTTGAGTGTAATATACCGAAATGACCATCTCAATCCAAGTACATCTACACAACTGATGGTGTGTCTATCAGAGGTATGTATCCCATGGTATGGGCGTTTGAACGGATCTGTCCGGAAATAGGGGGTTTGGGCTTGGTCCGACCCGGCCTAATACACCCCCTGGGTCGGCCCGAACTGGGTCGACCCAACCCAAGTATGGGTCCAGCCCATTTTTACATGGTCCGTCCTGGTTGGCGAGGCCTGGCCCAGCGGCGCGGCCCGGCCCGGCGCTGGCGGTCCGGCCCGGCACCGCAAGTCTGGCTCGGCGCGGGTGCACGTGCGCTGAGCGGAAACGAAAGAGGGGAGTCTCTTCTATGTTTTCACTAATCAGCGGACCCCTGTGGGGTCCTCCCTAGCTGGTCGTATGGGGTTTCAAACCCCCGAACATCATGAACTAGACCGAGAGCTTTGGACTGCCGGTGAGCTGTCGCGCCCCCCTTGTCCCACCATCTGAAGCGCTGGCGGCTGGTGGATCTGGCCACCCTCTACTGCACCGCCATGGCCCTAGGCCATGGCCTTTGTCGGACCTACGCGTCCGGCCCCGGCCGCGGCCCTTCATGGTGCTCGGGTGTGGCACGATGGCATCGCGACCCTCTGGCGTGACCAGACTCCGGCCGTGGCCGCTTTCGGCCTCAATGGCGGGGCGCGATGGTGCCTCGCACTTTCACCGCAGTTTTCTTCATTCATACGCGGTGTGATGGCACCGCGCCGCCTCCTCTCCAATCCATAACGAAGTACAACAACAAAGGGGAGGAGGGGTTGCCGTGTTTTTTCAGTCCGACCTCCTCCCGTTAATGCAATAACAAGCGTCTAATTATTTAATGATTACTGCAAAATTAATCATGAACGTTAAACAGTCCCCTACCTTGAAGAAGTTGTCTATTGATGATCGTTGTGGGAAACAGTGTCACGAGGTGAAGCTCTGTATAGGATGACGGAGAACATCCCAGGAGGATCGGCGTCTCCCTTAAATTGTTGCGTAAAGAAGATCTAAAGAGGGCACGTCTTCATTCTTCTGGAAAGGCGTCACACACCAGCTACATAGAGGAGAAGAGATGGAACATTGATCTCTCCTTGCGGTGACGATGATCTTCATCGAGGCCTTGATGTTCTTCATGTTCTCCATCAAAGAAGATGATGATCCTCAAGACCTTGAGTATTATCTCCCAATCTCCTCACACAACTAAACAACCCCAAATAAAATAAGGCCTTCCTTATTTTATAAACACATTCCATGCTTTTTCAAAACTTCAAAAACACACACTCAAAATTAAATTCATTAAATATCTTTAATCAACCAATTTAATATGAGAGTTGACATGTAATAAAGAGGGGGAGTGGGTGAGTTACATAACAAAAGGGGGTTGCCAAAATTAAGAGGGGGTTAGGGGGATTGAAGGGGTGGGGCTCATGTTGTCCCCACCTCACTAAATCCTATCAAGAGGAGTTAGAATATTCCCTCACATTGAAATTAAACCATATAGGAAAAATAATTTTGTGACACAATATTATTCATGTAACACTTAAACCACATTTTTAAATAACTCTTCCCGGCCAAACTCAACTCCGGAAAAGGTAATCTTAAACAAAAATTGGCGTTGCGGTTTCATCGGTGGCCTTAGATTTAAATTCCAAGGAACTGTTCAAAAGTTAGAAAAACCCGCTCATTCCTTCACTGAACGTACCCGAGATAATCTTTGGAAATTGATTCCTGGCACAAAGTTCCTCAAGATCAGGTGCCGTCATTAACTGCATGCTCGTAAAATCCAAAAACATTTAATAAAAAAAATTTCCTTGAAATTTACGGGTCTTTAAATATGATCAAAATAAGGGATATACTATTTATTGGGGGGTATATGTATGGTATTTTGGAATTTAAATTCTAAATAAGAAGGATTATTATGAGTTAATATGGTATTAATGTGAGTGGAATTTTATATGTTGTGGAGAGGTCACACGTGGAACATTTTGAAAATAATCAAATAGACCAATGTTTTTATCGTAAAAAAGACTCCATAATTGGTATTTATAGACCCTTATAGGTAATAAAGTTTAAATAAGTAGAAACAATGGGTTATACACATGGTTTCTGTTCATTGTATCCATTATAATTTGTAATCTAACCTCTACTAAATTAGTTTTTACCTAAACCGTAATTATTGTTTTCACTCCTTTTAGTATTCATAATGGTGAATAATTTTTCTAAAATTATTTAATAATATAAATTATTTATATTAATTATATTTAATAAATTTTTTCAAATTCAATTTAGATAATTTTTAAAATATAATATGAAATTATACCCACATATGTAATGAAAATGCGTGTTTTCGATAAGAAACTTCTCATATTTATAAAGGGTTTTTATAACCAAATTCAATATGAAAGTGATTAAAATAACCTAAATTAATTATATAATAATATATTTTAAATAATATTAATGTTTAAAAAATATATAATATAATTTAACATTGTAAATTATATGAATGAAATGTAGTTTTCAATAAAAATCAGTATTTTCCCCAATTCATTGAAAATTGTAACTTTTTTGAAAAATTTCAAAACTTCACTCAATGATAATTTTGAAATAATGAATTAAATAATAAATTTAAATTTAAATTACAAATTTTCGACAAATTTAAAAATTATTTTTTTATTTTGTGTGGAAAACATGACTAAATCAATTTTATAGAATTTCAGTTTTTCAAAATTCATTTATTTTTTTAAAATGACTCATGTATTATTTCTAAAAAATAGATAATAATAATTTTCATAATTTGTTTATTTATATTAATACCCAACAATTTAATGTCTAATTTATAATAGTATGTTATATTATAATTCATTTTGTCTCGGGGTTCTATGTTCCACAAGATATCAAAGATATTATTTTAATGAAATATGTAGAATGGGTTGTTTAAGATTAGTGTTTCATTTATCATATGAAATAAAACTAAATTTTCCTATATTAAAATAATTTGGATTATTATTCTTACCACCATAAAAAAATATAATCCATTTAATTAAACACTGTCTAAAAAATATAGATTTTGGAATGGGAAAATACCATTGTTGAAACTCACTCATCGTAAAAGTGTTAATAAAACATCCTCTTAATAAGAGAGAAAGGTATATAAGAAGGTCAACAGAAATAGCATAAAACTAGGTTACATTGTTGGATTGCATTATTGGAATTTTATTATATAAAAATAAATGAAATATATAAATAATTATAGAAAGTGATAGGAGACATTGATAAAAATAAATTGAATTATCAATGGAATGATAAGGACCTCAAACCCTTAAATCCCAGGTGATTTAATTACCCTTTTATCTATTGAATACTTATGTAATATGATAAATGTTTTATGTAAGGATCCTTTAGTTCATCTTTATGAATTATATTACTATCTATATAAAACACTAAAAATAAAAACATGATATATTTCTATTTTGTCATCACAATTACTTCAATTGATTGTTCCTCGATCACATACCAATATATCAATTACTATGAAAAATGAATATCCAAAAATAGTATTCTGATGAACTAAAATTCAATTTTAACATATCACAATACCAAAATATAATGAAAATACTTTCCTTATTTGTCTAACAAATCTAGAAATCCAATATGGTTAGTAAAAGTTGATTAAAATAACATATTAATCTCTAAACATCATTAATAACCACATTAGTTGATAATTATTAGTTTTTGTGATGGTATATTGAGACCATTCCCCAAAAATCAAGATCCCTTTATAAGTAAAAATAAATAATAAACATACACCTGTATGAATGTAAAATGTTCAGATTGATCCCTCCTCATAATGTGAAGAATCTCACAAGGCACTTGATCACCCTAATGAAATTCAGAGCTACTAACACCTTTACAGGAAAGACCATATGCTAGTGCATTTGATTCTTTGAACTCATGAGTAAATTTTTTTTTCTTTGAATAAAGAAGATCCAATCATTTAATCCATATGTTAGTCATCTTACAAGAGAGATGAAGAGAACCTATCCTGAGAGCTAACACCAAGTGTGTGGAATCGAATTCCATCGCTAATTTATTCCACCCTCTTCAATCATCCTAGACTACCACGTCTATGGCACCACACATCTATGCTTCGAGAGCAGATGCAAAACCACATGAGCCATAAAGAAATCCAATAACACATCCTTGATGATCTCTATTGACCGCACCAAAAACTAAACCACCCGTATTACCACACGAACATCCATCTGAATTAACATTGATCCAGCCATGAAAAGGTGCCGACCAAAACACGTAAATTTTTCCCAGAAGTAAAGAAAAATTTCCCTCAACATTCACCTTATTTAAAATAAATAAATCATAGAATGAATTCCTATAGAATTTTCATTTCGGAATGGCATCCTCATGAATTGCAGTGAGAATTCCAAGGATAACCGCACCTACAGAAAAATCTTACTTCTCATAGATGAATTATTTCCAAGAGTTAAAAATATGATAGATCAATTCCTCCACAACAATTTGAAAAAGAGATAATATCTGTGATGATAGATTAAGTTTATGCCAACTCTTTATAAATGTAGCCATTAAATTCATCTGCAACTAATGCACTTCAAAAATACTGGAGACCACCGCCCACATAGCTGAAGCAGTAGCACAGCTAAAGAAAAGGTGATCTATGTCTTCCATGTGTTGGTGAAACATGACACACCAAGAACAGAAGGGAGATCCTGCATGTTTGAAGATGATCCTCCATTGGATGCCTCTTGTGCGCTACTCTCCAAGAAAAGGTGGCCCAAGATGGTTTTCAGAATCCCCTATACAAATAACCCATCCACTGACAACAAGAAGAATTTCCAACAAAATGTTTATAGAAACCATTATATGAAAGGATCCCAATGAAATATGGCTCCCATGCCGAGAAATATCCCCTATAAGAGAAGAATTACTTCTTGACAATATAAATAACCTTATTCGGAAGACCGTACATGCAACTAAGCTGATCTTTAATTGACATATCAATATCCATATTAGCATTATCATCTGGAACCATGTCTTCTAAGAATATACCCGTCCAATTACATTTAGAAAAGGAAGGGAAGATTCCTTTGAAACCAACCAATGAGAATCTACATCAATTCTGAGAAAACAGTTCCTGAAATAAGGCCGAACATAGGAATTAAGATAATTAAGATTTCTCGATTTGAGTCTATGAAAAAATACTCATCTAGGAAAAGAGCGATCTTCAGATTTCATGTTGACAAGTCTCCATATAAATCCTACCTGTAGAGAATCATTAAAACAACCCAGATTTTTGAAAGCCAAACGGCCATCATCATAAGGATTGAACACATATTTCTAAGGGACCGTTGTAAGCCACTATTCAGTGATAGTTCCACTACAAATGATGTTCTCGATAGAGACATTGATGCTATTGATTAAAGAAATCAGCAATTTATAAACCATGAATGAATATATTAATTTAGAGATAATGATAGGATTCATAAGGAATACTCTACCATCCATGGATAAATATTTACCCTTCCAGGAAGAATGTTCTCTTCGAATCAGTCCAACAATGCTGGAAAAATAACAAGCCTTCAGTCTCCCCAAAAATTAAGTCACTCCCATGTAATTGAAGGGTAGGGTCCTTCTCAAATACCTAGCTCTCTGATGATTTCATTCTTTCTATTGGATGAAAAATTTCTTTCAAATTAAACAAATGATTTGTTCCAACTAACCACCAATCCTGAAACCATCGCATAATGAAAAAGATCTTCATTTTTGTTCATGAAATTTCCTCTATTGCCTCTAGTGAAGAGGATAATGTCATCAGCCTAAAGAAGATGTGATGGATCAAACAACCCCCTTCCATCATGAGTGGTTTTCAACTTTCCATTACAAGCCATGATAGATAGGAACCTTCTGAGATAATCCTTAGAAATAGAAAAAATGATTGCTGATAAATGGTCACCTTTCATAACACCTCTTGAACACTCAAAGTATCCCTCAGGGGATCCATTGATAAGAACTGAAATCTGATCTGAGCTCAAAATAGATTTTATCCAATTAATAAAAACATTATTAATGCCATACATGATAAGAATATAGAATATTATGCCCCATTAAATTGTATTAAAAGCCTTCTTGATGTCCAATTTGAGGGAAATGTTACCACCTCTGATGGGATTTTTGAGGAGATTCACACATTCCAAGGCAGTTATAAGACAATATTGGATCGATCTTCCCTTGATAAAGAAAAAATAACTGGCAGAAAAAATCTTGAAAGCAATGTGTGATAGCCTACAAGCAAGAATTTTTCAAATGATTTTGTGAACCATGTTGACAAAGGCAACTGGCCTGACTAAATGAATTTTGTTTGCATTTTCAACTTTCGGAATAAGGACAAGGAATTTGGAATTAAGCCCACTGGGAAAAATCCCACCTTTGAAAATGTGTATAACCAACCTACATTTATTATTAGTTATTTATCAAATAATTTAACATAAAAATGAAATATTAACCGTAACATTATTTAGGCAAGTGTAATGTGGTAAAAACTCGTCTCCCTTCAGTTAAATGTTACAATCCCCCAACTTCATCAAAATGAATTGGTTTTTCACCCAATGTGATTGTTTTGTATTTTCAAAAACCATATTAATATAAATATTGTAACATTGAAAATGTTAAATTACATTCCATTTCCTTAAAATCAATGATACGATAAACTATAAAAGATAAAAAAACCATTAAATGTATTCCCTCAATACTAAGGGCTATCTTAGTAAAATAACACTACTCTATACTATAACATATAATAATACTGTGGGTTATATTGACATAAATGTTTTCAAAAAATATCATCAATCATTTTATATTATTAAAATAAATTTTTAAATTAGGGATATTTATGACCATCATATTATAATAAACCATAAAATCATAAAACAACGATGTTATCCAAAACTCTATAGTTGACAAAGTAATATATGATTTTAAAATATTACCCAATCCATATATGTTTCTTTATTCTTATAAACAATAAATCATTGTAAAAATATATATTTATAAATTAATTATTTAATACCCATACATAACAAATTTAAATGTTTTTTAACATAGTATTTTCCCTATTATTGGTGATAACCATTATAGGAGGGCATTAATTTCAATAATTCCCAAGTTCCCCCTTTTAATACAATGCACTATATATGGATCTCTTTGATGAGGTTTATGTATTACCATTATACACCATATTTTTTCAGTAATTCATTATTTACGCTCTTCTTTCCACACATAAAACATTTTTCTTATCTTTGATTCACATAAGTTTGTTTCTATTTCCACATTTAAAACATGATGAATATCATCCCATAATTCCTCCTTGGTCTCTACCAATTGAGCCCTTAGTGATCACAATCATTATATTATTTATTGAGGCTCATAATTTTTTAAGGAATATGGGTTTAATCGTATTTTTGGATAATTTGTTATTAATAGTCATGATATATTAATCTGATCATCATCCAATTTTTTGGTAATATATAGTAAATTTTCATTCATAATTAATGTTATCATGATGCCTTTGTGATCATATCATTGAATAAATCCAAAAAAAAAGTCTGAGAAAAGATTATCATACAGGAAAAACCATATAATTATTTATTCAATGTCAAAATCACAACACCTTATTTTAAATATAAACTACATTAATTTTAACCTACTAAATTCATTCTTATCAACTATTTTTTGTTATCATAATGGTTTTTATAAATTTTATCAATTGTATATTTCATAAGAGTGTCAAAATGGCTGAAAAAATGGTATGATATAGTTTACCATATAACATTTGAGTCATGCATGATGCACCTTTTTTAGAATTTTTATCCCCAAGGTAAATATTAATTAGAACCAACTCAACTTGTACTATCCATATAGAGTTTTGTTTATTGAAAACCACATAATCAATACCAAAAAAAACTTTAGGATGTTCTTTTATACAAATCATTTATGGAATCATTGTGTTATGTTTCCTAATCTATGCTTTTAATAATAAACATCCCATGGTTTCCACTGAATATTCTATTACAGAAAATGTAATTACCCATACCCTAATATATTATTTTAGTTTTTACATTACTACATTTGAATAATGGAATCAAATCCTGAAGGACGACATATTGTTTGACCTGATAAGCCAGATACAGTCTTAATTCCCATAACATATTTGACTACAAAAATAACTTTTTTAAAGAATATCATTATTTCATCTTGAATTACCTTTCATATCACTCATAATACATGTCTTGGATTCCTATTAATGGAATCAAAATAAGGGTTATATCTTGTTCTCACTCAGAGTTTCATAATTTAGGAACTCTCAAGAGTAATTGAGGAATAATAAACACGACATAATCAACATGTAATGAAAAATATCTAAAAACACATTCCATTTAATCGGTAACATGGATTTCTTAATTAGATCAAAAAAATTCAATATCTAATCCAATATAAATGAATGTAGATTCCTTTAAAATATCGTTACTATTATGAAAACTCATGTTTTAAAAAATATAGAATGGTAAATAATTAAAAATGTATTCTATTTAAATAACATGAAAATCATTAATAGATAAGGATTAATAAATATGAAAATGTAAATAAATGAAATCACCTTTAATTTTAATTACTTGATTATTGTGAATTGATAAGGCATAATCAGAATGGAATGGAAAATAACTAAAAACACAAGCTACTTAATAAATATTTGATAATTAAATTAAGCTAAAGATAATATCATTCTGAAAAAATAATGGATAATATTAATTCAATTCTTAATGAAAGAAATTATTTATCATTGGATGTTAGGATCTCAAACATGATGGTACACAAACCATTAATACCCTTCAAAATATAGTTTACAACTATGGTTAAAACACCATTTAATGATATCATAATGATTCTCCTCATGATAATTCGGGTGCATCGAGGGGCTATATAATTTCAATAAACATCCATAATTTCATGTCCAAATAATTCCGCATACATAAAATAATATACATAATTCAAGAACAATTTTCCTTATCAAGAAATATTTTTATTGAGTAATTGATAAAAAATTATGAATTTTTCAATATATTATCAAATGATATAAAATATAGAACATCGTAATTATATCAGTGCAATATACACCAAGTGGTGTATAACAAAAATAAAGTGTTGTTGTATTTTATGAATAGAAATACTGTAAAAAAGACTATAAAATTTATTGAAAAAAATAATAGATTTTATGATGATTTTATGTAATCTAAAATATCCAAAAAATATTTTTTAATTAACTATTTTTGAAAATAATCATTATAAAAATATACAAGTCTTATTTAAATATTTTATGCTCATTATAAAAAAAATTGCATTTTTTCATACATGTTAAATCAATGATTCCTTTCACATTTTGGAAAAAACATAATTGGGCATTTTTTGGTAAAAACACATGAAATTTTATTTCAAGATATTTTGAAAAATTTGAAACATTGTCGAGAATTTTTTAATAATTAATATGTAAATTTTTAAAAACATTTTTTAATCCCTTATTAGAACACATGGTTTTGGAATAAAAATTATTTGTAATAGAATAGATTAATGATGTGAAATTTAATTGAAATCATTCTATCAATGATTTTATGTGTTAATTAGTTGAAAATGGAACTATTACATGAAAAAATATTAACTAAAATATTATTATAAAATTACTTTTGTTTATCATCCAATTATCAAGTTATTTCATGCAATTATAATTCATGCCTAAACAACCCTGATTAAAATGTTATTATGATATAAAACCTTATAAAGAACATAATATTGAAGTGAGAATTAACCAAATAATTAGTTATGTGCATCAAATGTAAATCTAAATAAAAATTGGGGAAATAAAACCTATTATTTTAAAATTTAACTACACACATAATCATAGAATATCAAAAATGACGAAGAATTAATATACACCAATTTAAAAAAATGTGTTATGTAATTTTTTACCACTTGGAAAATATTTATTTAAACACATATAGAAAAAATAATTCATATTGAACTATAAAATGAATTAAGTTATTGTGTACTAGTGATATTTAATATCATATTGGAATTATATACACCATATAAAATAAATTGGTTGTATAAATTTTCAATATGCCTCATTTAAGGGTAATTGGGATGAAGTCCCTTACCCTATCATTACTTTTGGTTGAGAATTATTTAACCTAATGTATGATGGTTTTATGAATATTTTAATTTATAAAAGAACCAATTAAATATTTATAATACTTTATATAACCCCCTTAAAACTTTTTACTACTATTTTTATAATAATATTGAATTATATATTTTGTTTCAGGTGCTAATTTACATGTTTTCATAGGAGTGTATTCACATTAGTGTTCCAATTATAGAACATATAATGTTTTACATCACATATAGAATTATATTAATGGTATAAAAGAAATATTTAATCACTAGGTAATTTTTTTAGTATTTATCTATATTTTAACATGTAGAATGCGTGACATCACTTCATGTATACTATAAGTCGTATGTATGGATGAGCGATATTATCATTCTATTTGCGGGTGAAAGGGTAAGGAATTGTGGGACATATTAATTTCCTATAATATATATATATTCATATATATAACATATATTAACTAAATTTACCCTTATTATCTTCAATTTAATGCATAATTGAAAAATCAATTGCATCGCTTCACGAGGCGGTAGACTCTTGTACACATGAGAATCTTAATCGTATTTTATATGGAATGAAATATAAGACGGTATATGTGATATTAAAATTTACTAATTATAATTATATATTTAACAGTTTATACATATTTTTAATCCATAATTATATATGTCCTCTAAATGTGGTGATAGATAACAAATGACATTGGATCACTAGCTGGTAGATCGTGGTGCAGTTGATCTACTATTTTGTTTCTCATTTTATGGAAAAATATTGATATTGATCAAGAACGTAATATAATACCATATAAATATTTTTATCATATTAATGATTTTATATGGAAATTTATTATTTTAATTTTATAATTGATTGTGAAAATATAAATAAAAATAATAGTTTAACAACATAGCCCCTTTTTCAGAATACGTCATTTTCATTGCACAAAAATCCTTCTCTGGTTCGCTATCAAATCCAAATATGGGCTCTTGGATTTTTTAATGGAGTTAGGATTTATATTTGAATCTATTTTTATATCTGAATGAATTTTTATATGAGATTATGTTAGTAGAGGTTGTGGCCTCTTATAAGTGGGGGAGAGGATAGACATTTAATTTTGGAAAAGATTCAATTTAGACCATGTTTTTATAATGGAAATAGATTATAATAGATATCATGGTTGACCATTGTATATTTTAATGTATAAATAAGAAAATTAGATTGGATTTGGATATTTTATAAAATAATTTTAGAACTTATCTTTATAATTTAACTCCACAATATATCTGTTTTTATCTTAACCATTGTACCCTTCTTTTACTTATTTTATTATTAACAATGGATAAAAATTAATTTAAATTTATTAAATTATATAAATTATTAATATTAAAAATATGCAACCAATTATTCCAAATTTAGGTCATATATGTTCTATAATCTAATTAAAAATTATACCCACGGATGAGATGAAAAAAGGGTTTCCATAGAGAAAAAAGGAGGTCTTCATATTAAAATTAAATATAAAATTGATTACAATTAAAAAAAATGTTAATTTTTTTTTAAAAAATTTGTAATTTTTCATTTAAACTAATATAAACTATAATTTTCCATTTCAAATTATTTATACTAAAAGGCAGTTTTCAAAAAAACAAATATTTTCCTTATTCCTCAAAAAATAATGATATTTAGAAACATTCAAAACAAATCACCCTATGATAATTCATATATGACGATTCTAAGAATTGAGATAATTTTTTATAATATTTTTTAAAACAATTTGTTATAATAAAATTTAAATTATGTTCATAATGAGAGATTAAAATGTTTTTTAGAAAAATATAGGTTTTTAGAAGAAAAAAAATTCTTTTAAATGATTTAATTTTATTTAAATTCAAAATATGACCACAATTATAGAAACTATTTATTAGTATTCATAACTACCAATTTAATTTTTATATTATTCATTTATACTATATTTTGGTTTATTTTGGCTCAAGGTTACATGTTCAACAAGCTATCGATGAGATTAAAGTTAATGGAATTAATTTTTTGTGATTTGTAACCATAGTTTTGTGTGTGTAATTTTATATCAAATAAAATGTAATTTTTTTAAATAAGTAGTTTTTATAGATGTATTTTAACATATTTCAAGGTTATAAATTAATACATTGATATAAATATCGTTTTTTAGATGATGTCCTTCCTTAAGAGAAGCCATCTTCAGATATCTTCTTTAGGACCATAGATTTGGAATTTTGGTAAGAATAACATCAATATAATTTTGATAATGATTTAGGGAGAGATTTTGGATGGATTTTTTTGATTAAAACATTCTTGAGTGGTTTCAATAATTGATCAGAGGTTGTTCCCTTCTTTAAAGAAGCATGAGTTTCGTTCTTATAAATACAAAAATCTATTATGTAATGGAAACTCGCTATCACCCAAAGTGCCTCAAAAATAAATAATTAAAGTATTTGAGGTATAAATGATAAATAAACACCCTCCACATAAAATAACTTGTTTTAGTCTTGTATTTTTTCTATGTTTTCTTACTTGTGCCATTCTATTCTTCAAACAGAAACTTTAATTTTTTACACTGGTAATATATCATTTGAGACTACAACTAAGTAAGACTAATTGGATTATTTTAACAAAATAATTATATATCTAAAATTTAATTCATAAAATAAAAATCAAATTTTTTAGTGAATTGATTTTAACCTAAGAACACGTAATAGGTAAAAAAACCTTCTTTAACCTTAACAATAATCCCAATGTTTTTATTTTTTCGAGACGACATAGTCATAATAAAATAATAATTGTATAGTATTGGAAAATAGTATAAATTTTTAAAATATAATAATATCTTGTAATAATATATTTTATAGTAATTTAAAAAAATGTAATAAAATTTTATTTTTTATAAAATAACACTATTTTCAATTTTGACACAATTAATTTATTTTCACTATTGAAATAACAAGGAAAAGATTTTATTCGAATATATTACTTCCACTACTATATAAAATGATATATTTATATAAACATATAATATAATATAATAATTAATTGAATTTATATTAAATTTAATATAGTAGTTTCATTTATTTTATTTTTTTATTAAGTAAATAATTATGGTGTTGGTGTTAGTTAAACATTTAAGATGATTTTATATTTACTAAAAAATTTACATAAATAAACATCATCAAAATTATTTAACTAAGGTCTAAATGAAAATATATATTAATTGAAAACATTCTTCTTTACCTTTGTGAACACCTAATCTTTATGAAAATTCAAGAGGGTTGAAATTTTCAATTTTCATTACATATTTTTTTAAAATTTCAATATTCTAGGAGCGTTATAACGACCCATACTTTACAGACATTGTTAATATTTCGAAATTGAAGCACACTTATTACAACATATGACAAAACCAAAAAGGACCGTATAGGTATAGCGTCTTTAGAAACTGGGAAACATAAACAACTGGTTCATAAATCTTCTACAGTGTCTCCCATTTATTTCATCATATCTAGGGTCCCTTTTAGCATATTCTACTTAATATCCATCTTCCTGGCCTGGGGAAAAGAAAACATAAAAGGGTGAGCTCAAATGCTCAGCAAGGGCAAATAAAGGAAATAAAAATCATATCATATCTTTATGAAAATCAAAACCTGCAAAAGAGATCATAATATCTTAACATGGAATAAATCATAGAAGTGAAAATGAGATCCCCATAATCATAACATAAAACTTGAAACTTTGTGGCATGCACACATAATCATGGAAAATCATTTCTTGTTAGTCATGACTCATTGCCAAGACTATCTTAGTGGACAAAGTCCCTTTCTGAACCGAGTTCATTCCTCATTTCAGTCCTGTATCACTGAACCGAAATAACCTTCCGTTCCAGCCATGTCTATCTCATGAGATATAAAATCATTACCCAATGCATTGGAGGGAGATATAGGTCCCACCCATCTTATAATGATCCTTTCTTATGTGTGCCACATAATCATAAAACATACATCATCGCATAACACATATAACAAAAATGGGATTCTTGAAACATCATGACATCATAAATCAATTCATATATGATAAAGGAATTCATAAACATAATTCCATCACAACATAGTCAAACCAATGTAAAAATATGGATAGAAACAGAACCCTTTATTATCTTAGATGGAAAATAATTTTGATAAAACACTTGAATTGAATTCTTGAGGAAAATATCCTTTCTTCTTCAAAAACATTTTTCCTTTCATAACATGTCATAAAACATTAAAATAAAAGAAGTTGATTAAAAATAAACTTGAAAACTTGTAAAGGAAGCTTCTTTGAAGTAATGTTTTAAAAATCCATTCATGCCGTATAAGTTAAAAAAACATTCTTCGTACTTTTGTCGGAAAAGTCAAAAAGTACCTCGTACGGAAATACGACAAAAGATTCCTTTCATATTCTTTACTAAAAACTCACCTAAGGCTAAAATTGGATTTAAACTATTTCAAGTGGATGGAAACAATATTACATATTGAGGGAACATGGATGTGGATGATAAAATACACCCCAGTAAATACTTACGAATAAACAATCTCGGATAAAAATGAGATTGTGGTATTTTCCTTACCTTAGGTCCAATTTGCTTTGTTCGTGTCCGAAGCTCCTGTATAATGGTTTAAATAATGTTATTGACTTATTCCAGAATCATACATATTGAGATGATATCATATATGGTCATATTATTAACTTCTTGTTAGTAATATTTCATTGTTACTTGTTACTCGGGTCTTTATAACTTTTTGTTCTTATGCGTGTTTTGTTGAAAAAATTCTTATTCTTATCTTTAGGTTATAGATAATTAATTTCCAGAATGGTATTAGTGTAGTATATACCATATTAATTCATTCAATTCATTTATATAATCATTATGAAATGAAGATCATGTAGAACGAATCGCATCACATCGTGGAGACGGTATTCCGTACGTACGCACGAGTGATGATATCCTTCCTATGATCATGGAATTGTATTGGAGTATATATATATATTATTTCAGTATCAATATTACTTAATAATAATCATATATAGTTACTCATTACACCATTATACCCATCCTTGTAAGGTGATGGTGGAAAATAGATTACACCACGGCGTGGAGACGGTATTCCGTACGTACGCACGCGCGATGATTTCATTTTTCCGTAGGATGGATAGAAGGTGAATTAGGGTTGTTTCATATTTATAATAACATATCAGTATGTAAGTAATACTGATGTTGTTACTTTATCATGAAACAACTAAAGAAGAAGAAGTTGAAGAAGAAAGAAATTGAAAAGATCGGTAATGGATATTACCTCTTCTTTGGAACGCCTCTTTGAATCCTCCACTTAAGGAACTAAGATTGGTCTTTGGAGAAGACCAGGACTTCTAGGATTATTCTAGGGAAGTGGAGAGGAGAAACTGGCAGGGGTTGGCCGAGCTTGAGTGCTCAAATTGGTGTGAGGAGGAGGGGGAGGAGGTGCCCTTTTATAAGGGAGGAGAGGGGCACCTTAGGAATATCTCAAAATATTATTTTATATTAAAGTCAAAATCGGTTTATAATGGTTCCAAAGGGTCTTATTTCGAATATAAGGTGGGGATGGGTCGAAATCCTATCAACCAATAGGATTTAGACAAGTTTAGGGAATTATTTTACCCTTATCAATTAGATTTAACTCTAAGTTAAATAATTTAACTTTTACCGTGTCTTTTTGTTTTCTTTCACTATAAGGTTAATACACTTACTATAACATGCCAAACGAACCCCAAATTGTTTATTATTAATATATATATCCTTATCTAAGTCATTTGGCCGAACCTTAGATTTTTAGGAATAAAATAACAATTAGTAATATAATATTTGATTTAAAACTATTTTTTGTCAATTTTGACACTATTTGATATATGATTTTTGTGAAAGTCATAACAGAATTATATGTTCGAACCAAGTTGATTAAATCAACACTAATATATCATAGTAACCTAGAAAATTAGTGGAATTCATAAAAAGTCTCAAATTACATTTAGTTTTGTGTTTATAACATCAATTATGTCAATATTTCATTAATAAGATAATTACTGCATCATCTTTGTGTCATAAATAAATTAAATTATTTGATGTCTAAAAATTACAAATAAAATATCATCATGTAGGAAATCCTTTTAGCTTTCTAATGAATATTTACAATAGAATTTATCTTATGTATAACCCCATATTAAAAATGATTTACTTATTAAACTTTGATTTTAACTATTTTAACCCTTCTTTAAATAAATTAATAATAAATGTCCTAATCTAATCCAAGTGGGCCTAAATGGTCATATTTTATTCCTAAGTTTGTTTTTGGTCGAATTAAACTTGTCCAATAGAATTAGGACATGTGTCAGGGTAATATTAATATCATATTTACCCTTAGTTACCCTATTTACTATTAACCGCGGTAAAAATAGTAAAAAGTTACTATTTACCAAAAAATTATTTTCATCTCATTGAACCACATTTTAGTCCTTGATATTAACCGTGTCTCTCGGATTTTCGAAATTCCATTCACAGAAGCGGTAAAATTAAGTTTTATGCAAAATTCAATTTTTTAACCTACCACTTAGTGGTTTCACTATTCATCAAAAATTGAATGTTTTCAGAAAAATACCAAAATTTCACCCCAGGCTAATTTCGATATTCTGAGTCCAAAAATGAAGTCCATTTTGAAAAATAAAAATTATAAAATTTCAAAAAGTGGTTATTACTATTCATAACGGTTAGTTTTAATAGCATATTGTTGTTTAGTGAAACTCGGTATTGCGTACGACGCAAGCTATCGAGGAAGGTCGCGATTGCGTGTAAAGCAAGCCAAGCAAGTGTTGTGTAGAAAAAGATTCCTTTGATGGTTTATATTACATAAAAGTCTCGGGTGTTACATTCTACCCCCCTTAAAAAGAATTTCTCCCTCGAAATTCGTCACTTTGTAACAAACAAATGAGGATACTTCTCCCTCATCATATCCTCAAGCTCCCATGTAGCTTCTTCAAGTTGGTGGTTCCTCCATAAAACTTTCACCAAGCGAGTGGTCTTGTTTCGTAGGACTTTTTCGCTACGATCCAGAATCTCTATCGGCTGTTCTTCATAAGAAATATCTTTCTCCAGCGGTACAACTTCTGAGCTGAGTACATGTGAAGGATCTGGTATGTACTTTCTCAGGAGAGATACGTGGAACACATCGTGAACTTGAGAGAGATTCGGTGGAAGCGCCAATCGGTAAGCTACCTTCCCAACACGATCCAGTATTTCAAAAGGACCGATATATCTAGGGCTCAACTTCCCCTTCTTTCCAAATCTCATAACCCTCTTCCAGGGAGATATTCGTAAGAACACTTTATCACCCACTTCAAACTCTAGGTCTTTTCTTCGGTTGTCGTCATAACTTTTCTGTCGACTCTGAGCTGCTCTTATGTGTTGTTGAATAGATATGACCTTTTCTGCCATTTCATCAATGAGATCAGGTCCTAATAGCTTTCTTTCCCCAACTTCATCCCAGCAAGTTGGAGTCCTGCATTTCCTTCCATAGAGAGCTTTATAAGGATCCATCTGAATACTGGAGTGAAAGCTATTATAATAAGAAAATTACACCAAAGGTAGGTGATGATCCCAACCTCCATTGGAATCCATAGAGCAATCTCTCAACATATCTTCTAGGGTTTGAATTGTTCTTTCAGACTGACCGTCTGTCTGGGGATGATAAGCAGTGATGAAACTCAACTCTGTATCCAGAGTATGCTGAAGAATTCGCCAGAACTTCGAGGTAAATCTCGGATCCCGATCAGATATAATAGAAAGTGGTACTCCATGCAATCTTACCACTTCCTTTACATATATCATGGAAAGCTGATCTAGAGAGAAATCCTCTCTAATAGCAATGAAGTGTGCAGACTTTGTAAGACGATCAACTATGACCCAAATAGCATTATTGCCTTTGGATGTTTTAGGAAGTCCGGTGACAAAGTCCATAGTGATGTTTTCCCATTTCCATTCGGGTATGGGTAATGGTTGTAACATCCCCTTAGACTTCTGTCTCTCAGCTTTAACTTGTTGACAAACCAAGCATCGAGAGACATATTCAGCAACATCTCTTTTCATGCCATCCCACCAGAAGTACTCTTTCAGGTCCCTATACATCTTCGTGCTTCCAGGATGAATAGAGAATGAAGAACTATGAGCCTCATCCAGCAGCTCCTTCTTTAATTCAGGGATGGGAGGAACTCAAACCTGATTCCTGAACTTTATTATCCCATCACAATCAAGGTTGAATTCAGGAACATTTATCACCTTCTTTTGTAACACGACATCTTCTTTCTGCGCCTCTTTAATCGTCACATGTATAGATGGTTGAACATTCATTTGAGAAAGACAAGATTTTTCCCCTTCCATTATAATTCCAAGATCCATCCTTTGTAAATCCATAAATATTGGATCTTTTGTGATCCTCATCATGGATAAACTAGCATGGTCTTGTCGACTTAATGCATCTTCCACCTTGTTTGCATTCCCAGGGTGGTAATGGATTGAGCAGTCATAATCCTTAATCAGCTCCAACCATCTTCTTTGACGCATATTCAGCTCCTTTTGTGTGAAAATATACTTTAAACTTTTATGATCAGTATAAATATCACACCTTTCACCATAAAGGTAATGCCTCCAAATCTTTAATGCAAAGATTACCGCAGCCAACTCCAAATCATGTGTTGGGTAATTTTGCTCATGGATTTTCAACTGTCGTGAGGCATAATCTATCACCATATCATTTTGCATAAGAACACACCCCAATCCCTTCTTGGATGCATCACTTTAGATCACAAACCTTTCTCCACTACAAGGCAGTGTGAGCACAGGTGCACTGGATAACCTTCTTTTCAACTCCTTGAAATTCTCTTCAAATTCCTCTGTCCAGACAAACTTAACTCCTTTCCGAGTCAACTTGGTGAGTGGATTAGATAATCGTGAAAAATCTTTTACAAAACATCGATAATATCCAGCCAAACCAAGAAAAATTCGGATCTCAGTTACTGTTGTTGGTCTTGACCATCTTTCGATAACCTCTGTTTTTGCTGGATCCACAGATATCCCCTCTTTTGAGATTATATGACCCAAAAATGCAACTTTTTGAAGCCAAAATTCACACTTGGTAAATTTGGCATAAAGCTTCTCCTTTCTCAGGGTCTTCAATATAATTCTCAAGTGATCTTCATGCTCTTCCTTGCTCTTTGAATAGACAAGAATATCGTCTATAAAGACTACCACAAATTGATCAAGATAGTCTCTAAAGACTCTATTCATTAGATCCATGAAGATAGCAGGGGCATTAGTAAGACCAAATGGCATCACTATAAATTCATAGTGTCCATACCTTGTACGGAAAGCCGTCTTTGGTATATCCTCCCTTTTGACCCTTAATTGATGATACCCTGAACGAAGATCAATCTTGGAAAAGTATTGAGCTCCGCGTAGTTGGTCAAATAAGTCATCAATGCGTGGGAGAGGATATTTGTTCTTGATAGTGGTCTTGTTAAGTTCTCGATAATCAATGCAGAGTCTCATTGATCCATCTTTCTTCTTAACAAATAGAATAGGTGCTCCCCAAGGTGACCCACTAGGGCGTATGAATCCCTTATCAAGATTCTCTTGGAGTTGCTTCTTCAATTCCTGTAACTCAATTGGGGCCATTCTATAAGGTGTCTTTGAAATAGGCAAAGCACCCGGTACGAGTTCTATTGAAAACTCAACTTCACGGTTTGGTGGAAGACCCGGTAATTCCTCCGGAAAGACATCATCAAACTCCCGTACAATGGGCATATTCTTAATCGTGAGTTTCTCACCAACCATTTGAGATAAATAACCTTCATTTAGTGGAATCAATACCCATAAGATGGAAGAAATTTCCACTGGAAGGTTATGTTCATCTTTGCATTGATAGACGATCGTAGATTGATCTGGAATATGAAATGTGACTTCCCTTCTTTGGAAATCGATATGAGCTCCATGTAGAGAAAGCCAATCCATGCCAAGAATCACATCAAATTCCACTAAAGGAAGGATCAGAAGATTTGCAGGAAGCACTTTCCCACAAACTTCGATCGGAGAAGAATTATAGACTTTTGATGCGATTGATGTGACATTAGGTGTTGTCACAGCTAACTCAACATCTAATTGTTGAGGTAATACGGTGATACCCTTAGAAAAGTCTTCAGAAATAAAAGAGTGGGTGGATCCAGAATCAAATAAAACATTTGCTACTTTAGAGTGGACGGTAAGTGTACCTTTCACCACATCGTTATCGTACTCCACATCGCTGATAGAAATTGCATGTGACTTTCCTTTGTCTTTCGCCTTAAGATTTTGTTGATGTCGACCATCATCATCAACCCTTGGATTTGGGCATTGATTGGCATAATGTCCCATCTCCTTGCACTTGAAACATTGAAGTGTAGTAGGTTCATTCTTTGTATCCCTTCCTTTGTTTGCGTCATTAGACATCTTCTTCCCATTATCACGGCATTCAAATGCCCGATGACCTTCCTTTCCACATTTAAAACATTTACTTGTCCCTTTAAGACAACTCCCTCCATGTTTCTTTCCACACTTTGAGCATAAGGGAAAGTTCATCTTCTTTTCAGTGTGCTCTTTAGAGTTTCCTTTGAATTCCATCTTCCTCTTCTTATCAAACCCATGTGACTGATGGGTTACTCCAATCTCCATCTCGACTTTGAGAGCACATCGAACGATTACCTCGTAGCTATTGAAGTCGCTTATGGCTAACTCCCTTCGAAGACATGGTTTTAAGCCACTAAAGAATCGATCGATCTTACTCTCAGGTTGGATAATAATACCAGAAGCGTACCTTGCAAGTCTGGTAAAATTTGCTTCATAGGTACCAACAGATTCATCATCCCTTTGCTTCAGTTCAAGAAACTCTTTCTCCATCTTTGTTCGGAGAATACGAGGGAAGTACTTATTGAAAAATAAGTTCTTGAACTCGTCCCATTCCATAGACTCAATTTCATCCCCTTGCCTCATATTCTTAACAAGATTCCACCATTGATCAGCATCTCCTTCCAAACGATACACTGCTAGGATGACTTTATCATGTTCAGAAAATTGAAGATCTGAAAATATCTTTTCAGTAGTACTAATCCATTGTTCAGCAACTAATGGATCAGTAGACCCGTTGAAAGAAGGTGGATGCTGCCTCATGAAGGATTCAACAGAATGTTGCTCCCTCCTTTTCTCATTTGGAAATCCAGCATGATTCATAGCTTGAGAAAGTTGTGTGAGCATGGCTACAAGATTTTGCATTCCAGCTCCCATATCGTTTGGTTGCTCAGGGGGACAATCATTGCACTGCCCATCGCATTCCGTATTAACACGGTTCCTTCGGGTTCCAGCCATTGACTAAAACCAAGAAAAATAATGTGAGCAACACTAATTATAATAGGAAACTACATGATTCAAGAATAAAATTTTCATGCTTAAGGTCTTATCCTAGGTTATTCATGGCCAACACTAAGATTGTGTTCTATGCTTAGACTTATCCTTAGGGTTCTTACTAAGGCTTTCACATCCTAGTTTCCAAAAGTTGACTATACCTTTCCTCTGATACCAACTATAACGACCCATACTTTACATACATTGTTAATATTTCGAAATTGAAGCACATTTATTACAACATATGACAAAACCACAAAGGACCGTATAGGTATAGCGTCTTTAGAAACTGGGAAACATAAACAACTGGTTCATAAATCTTCTACAGTGTCTCCCATTTATTTCATCATATCTAGGGTCCCTTTTACCATATTCTACTTAATATCCATCTTCTTGGCCTGGGGAAAAGAAAACATAAAAGGGTGAGCTCAAATGCTCAGCAAGGGCAAATAAAGGAAATAAAAATCATATCATATCTTTATGAAAATCAAAACCTGCAAAAGAGATCATAATATCTTAACATGGAATAAATCATAGAAGTGAAAATGAGATCCCCATAATCATAACATAAAACTTGAAACTTTGTGGCATGCACACATAATCATGGAAAATCATTTCTTGTTAGTCATGACTCATTGCCAAGACTATCTTAGTGGACAAAGTCCCTTTCTGAACCGAGTTCATTCCTCATTTCAGTCCTGTATCACTGAACCGAAATAACCTTCCGTTCCAGCCATGTCTATCTCATGAGATATAAAATCATTACCCAATGCATTGGAGGGAGATATAGGTCCCACCCATCTTATAATGATCCTTTCTTATGTGTGCCACATAATCATAAAACATACATCATCGCATAACACATATAACAAAAATGGGATTCTTGAAACATCATGACATCATAAATCAATTCATATATGATAAAGGAATTCATAAACATAATTCCATCACAACATAGTCAAACCAATGTAAAAATATGGATAGAAACAGAACCCTTTATTATCTTAGATGGAAAATAATTTTGATAAAACACTTGAATTGAATTCTTGAGGAATATATCCTTTCTTCTTCATAAACATTTTTCCTTTCATAACATGTCATAAAACTTTAAAATAAAAGAAGTTGATTAAAAATAAACTTGAAAACTTGTAAAGGAAGATTCTTTGAAGTAATGTTTTAAAAATCCATTCATGCCGTATAAGTTAAAAAAAACATTCTTCGTACTTTTGTCGGAAAAGTCAAAAAGTACCTCGTACGGAAATACGACAAAAGATTCCTTTCATATTCTTTACTAAAAACTCACCTAAGGCTAAAATTGGATTTAAACTATTTCAAGTGGATGGAAACAATATTACATATTGAGGGAACATGGATGTGGATGATAAAATACACCCCAGTAAATACTTACGAATAAACAATCTCGGATAAAAATGAGATTGTGGTATTTTCCTTACCTTAGGTCCAATTTGCTTTGTTCGTGTCCGAAGCTCCTGTATAATGGTTTAAATAATGTTATTTACTTATTCCAGAATCATACATATTGATATGATATCATATATGGTCATATTATTAACTTCTTGTTAGTAATATTTCATTGTTACTTGTTACTCGGGTCTTTATAACTTTTTGTTCTTATGCGTGTTTTGTTGAATAAATTCTTATTCTTATCTTTAGGTTATAGATAATTAATTTCCAGAATGGTATTAGTGTAGTATATACCATATTCATTCATTCAATTAATTTATATAATCATTATGAAATGAAGATCATGTAGAACAAATCGCATCACATCGTGGAGACGGTATTCCGTACGTACGCACGAGTGATGATATCGTTCCTATGATCGTGGAATTGTATTGGAGTATATATATATATTATTTAAGTATCAATATTACTTAATAATAATCATATATAGTTACTCATTACACCATTATACCCATCCTTGTAAGGTGATGGTGGAAAATAGATTACACCACGGCGTGGAGACGGTATTCCGTACGTACGCACGCGCGGTGATTTCATTTTTCCGTATGATGGATAGAAGGTGAATTAGGGTTGTTTCATATTTATAATAACATATCAGTATGTAAGTAATACTGATGTTGTTACTTTATCATGAAACAACTAAAGAAGAAGAAGTTGAAGAAGAAATAAATTGAAAAGATCGGTAATGGATATTACCTCTTCTTTGGAACGCCTCTTTGAATCCTCCACTTAAGGAACTAAGATTGGTCTTTGGAGAAGACCAGGACCTCTAGGATTATTCTAGGGAAGTGGATAGGAGAAAATGGCAGGGGTTGGCCGAGCTTGAGTGCTCAAATTGGTGTGAGGAGGAGGGGGAGGAGGTGCCCTTTTATAAGGGAGGAGAGGGGCACCTTAGGAATATCTCAAAATATTATTTTATATTAAAGTCAAAATCGGTTTATAATGGTTCCAAAGGGTCTTATTTCGAATATATGGTGGGGATGGGTCGAAATCCTATCAACCAATAGGATTTAGACAAGTTTAGGGAATTATTTTACCCTTATCAATTAGATTTACCTCTAAGATAAATAATTTAACTTTTACCGTGTCTTTTTGTTTTCTTTCACTATAAGGTTAATACACTTACTATAACATGCCAAACGAACCCCAAATTGTTTATTATTAATATATATATCCTTATCTAAGTCATTTGGCCGAACCTTAGATTTTTAGGAATAAAATAACAATTAGTAATATAATATTTGATTTAAAAACTATTTTTTGTCAATTTTGACACTATTTGATATATGATTTTTGTGAAAGTCATAACAGAATTATATGTTCGAACCAAGTTAATTAAATCAACACTAATATATCATAGTAACCTATAAAATTAGTGGAATTCATAAAAAGTCTCAAATTACATTTATTTTTGTGTTTATAACATCAATTATGTCAATATTTCATTAATAAGATAATTACTGCATCATCTTTGTGTCATAAATAAATTAAATTATTTGATGTCTAAAAATTACAAATAAAATATCATCATGTAGGAAATCTTTTTAGCTTTCTAATGAATATTTACAATCGAATTTATCTTATGTATAACCCCATATTAAAAATGAGTTACTTATTAAACTTTGATTTTAACTATTTTAACCCTTCTTTAAATAAATTAATAATAAATGTCCTAATCTAATCCAAGTGGGCCTAAATGGTCATATTTTATTCCTAAGTTTGTTTTTGGTCGAATTACACTTGTCCAATAGAATTAGGACATGTGTCAGGGTAATATTAATATCATATTTACCCTTAGTTACCCTATTTACTATTAACCGTGGCAAAAATAGTAAAAAGTTACTATTCACCAAAAAATTATTTTCATCTCATTGAACCACATTTTAGTCCTTGATATTAACCGTGTCTCTCGGATTTTCGAAATTCCATTCACAGAAGCGGTAAAATTAAGTTTTATGCAAAATTCAGTTTTTTAACCTACCACTTAGTGGTTTCACAATTCATCAAAAATTGAAAGTTTTCAGAAAAATACCAAAATTTCACCCTAGGCTAATTTCGATATTCTGAGTCCAAAAATGAAGTCCATTTTGAAAAATAAAAATTATAAAATTTCAAAAAGTGGTTATTACTATTCATAACGGCTAGTTTTAATAGCATATTGTTGTTTAGTGAAACTCGGTATTGCGTACGACGCAAGCTATCGAGGAAGGTCGCGATTGCGTGTAAAGCAAGCCAAGCAAGTGTTGTGTAGAAAAAGATTCCTTTGATGGTTTATATAACATAAAAGTCTCGGGTGTTACAAGCGTTTCCCAAAAAGTGAATAAAATCTATAATAAATTGTCAATTGTCTAAATATAGGAATAAAATTTCAATTATAAATATTTTTTGACATTATGAAACTTTCTCATTTTAGTTTAACCCCAAATTAAACTCATTTTAACCAAATCTATGTTTGGAAAATTTTATTTTTCACACTATTCATTGAATATATAAATTATATTAACATATTTATATAATATTAATTATTATAATTCCAAATATGGATTATAATTTATTTAATTCTATTCACAAGAGTGGAGTATATTATTTTTAAATTAAATGAGCATAGGAGACAAAAATGGGTTTCCAAAGAGAAAATCCCTATATTTATAGAATGTTTTAATGTGAAATTTCAATAATAAATTAGTTCTAATTACATAAATATTATGCATAATCATATAATTTAACTAATACTACTTAAAAATAATTTAATTACTAGAGAAATTTTAAATTATTTAATGAAAATAGTTGTTTTCTAAAAAATCTAGTTTTGTTAACTACTCATAGAAAAATTCATATATTGAATGATATTATCAAAAAGTTAGTATAATTTATCTTTGACACGATTTATTAAAAGTTCTTGTTCATTTTTTAAAATAAATGTTCTAAAATATTTAAAAATAATAAAAAATTATGTGTGGAATGTGCAACCAAACTACCTTTTAGAAAAATAAATTTTTCTATAAACACTTTTTTCCTTTAAAATGATACTTATTTTATTTTTATTCAATAGATAACCCACGAATTAATTTTATACTGGTTTAAACTATATATTTTTAATAATTTATTTATTATTATTAAAACATTTCAATTTATCAACTATGTTATTATAGTATAATATATTACATTTCATTTGGAATAGAGGTTATGTATACCATAACCTATTTAAGGGATTAAATTTAACAAAATAAAAATTTTAAGTCATTTATGATAATTTATTATGTCACATGTCCTATTGAACATGACGATATTATTTTTTAAATTTTTGGTTTGACAAAGGTGTCAAGGTAGGGTGAATTAACACACCCCAACCAAACACTACACTATTATTTTATTTAATTTTAGGTTATATTTATTTTATTTTCTATCCTAGTGATTTTTAAAATAAATTATGGTTTTTGAAAAATTCAATCATGTCTATATTTTAGAGTTCTTGATTTTCCAAACCAACCATTAGCACCCATACATATCACATAATTATATTCCATCTTATTGGATGAATATTTATTATGTAATATAATAATTCGAACCAGAATCGAATAAGTCATGTATCTTTAAAAAAATTACAGATACAAAACTAGTTCATAAAGTAATCAAATCATCTCCCACAATGAAATTCATAAATAGAACCTTTCATAGACTTATCATGCATAATACCATTATTCAACAAATAGGGAAAGGAGACATTAGAAAAGGTGACCTTATATACACTATATGGGTAAACAAGGGAGTCATAAATGATCACATATACATAACACAAGAAAAACGTAAAGAAAAAATGATAATAATATTTTAAAACCATTTGATACATATAAATTGTCCTAATATTAAAACATGTAATAAATCATGGAACTTTATAAGACATGAATCAAAAAAGAAACAAATAACATGATTCTTGAGATAATAACATCATATTAAGCCATATGGTTTTCGTATATAGGTGATCATATAGTTTCACTTCATTTTTAGTCATGTATTACTGTAAAGTCTATCATAGTATATTGTGTTCACTCCCAATTCAATCATAGTAGGCAAGTTTTATTACCAATACAATGATATGGGATAGAGTCCATTACTAATCTAGGTTCACTGCACATTATAGTCCTTTTTATCTTTTATAATTTCCATATTTACATAATAAATTGGAGGGATGTATAATTTTTTCCCCACACATCTGAAAATTTAAACATTCCGAATGTATGACATCATATCATACAACGTTAATCATATTTCCCATGAAAATGAAATGCAATTTATAAAAATTTTAGCATAGAATACCCCATAGAAAAGTAATGTGTTAATAAATATATTTTCATCATAATCATAATCCTCATATAGATAGAATAAGGATTTAATCATTGAATTATATCCCTAATAAATATAATTTAATATCAAATTATTTCATCCAAAATGTGAAATGGTTTTTAAGGATCACTTCGAACATTTTATAAGTAAAATAAAATTTTCAATTTGAAATAACTTGGTCAAAATATTATAATTTCTAAAATATTAATGAAAAAATTTTCTCTAAAAATAACCATGGAAATATATATATTAATATTCAAATCAAATTTTAGTCATAATAGTGGGAAATTATTTTCAAATCGTATACATTAAGACTTATATAACTTTTACATTTATGGTAAAAATTCAACAATATCAATTTGAGAAAATGAAAATATACATTTTAAAAAAAATCATTAAATTATATAAATATATGAGTCTAAAAAATAATTTTATAATATTAATAAATCATAAAAATTGTTTTATGAAACATTTAAAACTAAGAAAAATGATTTTTGACAAATGAAAAAAATAAAGTAGTTATTCCTTAAAATATTATATTGGTATCTTGAGTACATAATGGAAGGTTGATAAAAGTTTTCATTTTCATTCAAAAAATTCATATAGGATTTTAAAACACATTTTATTCATTATAAATATAACATAATAAATTGACAATGGAACTTAATCATAAATAATCATAATATGTAATGAGATTATGACATAAAATAGTTTCCTTAGATCCAATATCATTCATATGTGTTCGAACTCCATTAATAATAAATATATTTTTTTATAAATATAATAACGAACCATAATAATATGTAAAATACCATATGTGATTTAATTATATCCTTTTATCAATTATTTATTAAAAAATTTCTTTATTAAAATCACTATTTCTGGTGATAACTACTTCTTTTGAGTTATGTTTTTGTACAAAATTTTTGTTCCTCACACATTGATCATGATAAAATCATAATATATTTTCAATAATGAAATAAATTATATATATTATATATATAACAATATTTATCAGTAAAAATAGTGGTAGAAAAATGAATTACACCATTCATTGAGACGAGAGACCTTATATGTGCATTAACATTGTTCTTAATTTTCATTGGATAATAATAAAAATTAAATAATAATTTTACATCCATTAATAATTATTATATCATATAAATAATATATATTCCCAAATACTAACTTTATTACTATTTATATAAATAGTAAATTAAAAATAAACCATTTCACTCCATGTAGGTCATAGTTCACATGTACGGACGAGCAATATTTTTATTTTCCAATGAATTTGAATTTAGGATGCCAGAAAAGATATCAAAATTATATAATCATAAACATTTCATAAATATCATATAATTAAAATTTAAACCCATCAAAATATCCATCCATAAAATATAGTGTTGAAAAATGTATTTTGTCAATATACTGATATGGAATGTCGTACGTTGACATGGGTGACACTTTCTCTTCAAATTTGATGAAATAGTTAGTGGATGATTGTGTCTTAATAATAATAATATTTAAGAATATTCTGTATTTTTATGATATTATTTTATATAAATATAATATATTTTTTGAATATAAAAATAACTAAATAAATTAATCAGTTAAGGTGATTACCTATTCACTGATATAATAACATTTGACCTAAGGGTTGGTCTATTTGTGAGACCAAACCCTCAATAATGTGTCTATGGAAGTTTAGATGTGTATTGTTTAGGGATTGGTAAGGATACAATGCTAATATTATTTTAATTAATTGAAATTGGTGGTGTCCTTTCATAAGGTTGGGAGATGAAAAACATGGAATTTTTTAGAAGATTAATACATAATAACATAATTCACAGGTAAATTCATTAAAAAGGATACTTTAGTAAAATAAAAATTGTATTGGATATAAATAAATCAGTCCAGTGAAATTTTTATATTATTTTGTTTCATTTTAAAACATATATTTTTTAGCCCCCATGGTAGAAATATTTTACCTTAATTTCAGAAACAACTATTTATTTTTAAAGGGTTATTAATGTTACTATAAATGTAAAAGAGACTCATAAATAGACCACGGTGGATATTTTCCACCATATTCCATTATATTTTCATAAAATAAAATTATATTTATTTTAAATCATTAAATAAAATAGTATTTATTATAAATTAAAATTAACATCAATTGTGGAAGTATTAATTTAATTTGACATTTAAGACACCATGGGAATGATTCAATTCTAATATAATATTTTTAAAAATCCATAATATGTTATATTTATCTAAAATTCATTGTATCATAGAAATCATATTAAATTGTTTTACTTTTCATATTTTGGAATAATATGTTGTATTATTCTATTAATTGAATAAATAATTTGTCGGTGTTGCACAAGAATTTTATATAACAATTATATTAAAAAATTATATATAATTTAATAAGATAAGATTAAAAAATTAATATTTTTAATAAGAGTTTGGAATAAAAATAATCCTCCTTTTATCCTTGTGATAAAATATTTAAAACTATTAATGTCAAAAGGGTGACATTTTTAATTTATTCTTTTCCACAATTAATATAAAGGATTAAATATGGATCTAAGTGACTTTTTATAATAGAATAAGATTGAAATGGTATAAATCCATCCAAACAATAGAACTAATCCAACTTTTATATAATTGTTAAAATCCTTATCACAATGTTATAGACGTATTTTAATGATATTACATGTAACACCCTAATATTTTGAGACATATTTTATTAATTTCCTTTAATATTTTTTATAGTTTTATTTTATAACAACACTGAATATAAATTATTTTAATATGGAATAACTATGTTAGTCTTTCATTTTATTATACACAAATTTAAATATCTCATTATTGAAAACACCTAGATAATATTTCACTATATGAATTACTGCCTTAGCTTGTGTTATATGTAACACTGACTTTCGACAAAACAAAATTTAATTATTCTAATTACTTAAAAAACATATTTATCATATAGCCATTATTCATAATAATATGAATAGTAATGATGAAATTTTAATTATTGTATAAAATTTATTTATAGAAATAAACCATATTAATAATAAATCATATATTTTTTAAGGTCATTGTATATTTGGAAATACAAATTTCTCAAAAAAACTTATTTTTATCTCTGTTAGTGAAAATATATAAAAAATTGACACTTTTAGAAAACTAATTTTATAGAATAAAATTCATTATTTTATTCTTATTATAATAATTATATTAAGTTTATTTTCTAATATATTTATTAAAAAATCATTTTTGGATGAATAGATAATAATATTGAATTTTAAATCAAAAATTATTTTTATTTAATTTAACAATATTTTTAAATTTTATTTCGTTTTAGTTTTAAGGCTTAGTTAACAAATGGAACACAAATTAGTCCTATTTTTCTCATTATAACCAATTTAACAGTGAAATTGAATATAAAAATACTCATTAGGACACCTTGGAAATAGTAAACACAATGCATCAAATATATATAGCTTAATACAAGATGTAACAATGTACAACAGAGACAAGAAAACCCCATATATAATCAATAGAGACACCACACTATTAGGCAGTCATAAACAACTTCTATCCATATTATTAATCTAGATGAATCACGTATTCTAGGAGAACCCACTCCTTGAACCATGTTATCATCGGATAAACTCGATGAAGAGGTCTAACTCATATGGTCCCCACATAAAGAGAATGCACTGGTCTGTGAAACATTTGACACAACCAGAAGATTTCAGGCCTAGAAGAGCTGGGGGAATCCACAATACCAATTTGAATCAACCCACTACTTTGGGTATCATGTAAAAATGATTTCATAAAACCTACTAATGAGGCCCGCTAAATAGAGGATCAATGTACTACTCTAGGACTTCACACTACTTCCACAAACCCCACTTGGGATGATAGAGGATCACACTAAAATCTCACAGTGGGACACCAAAATTCTATTTGAGACTCGACCACTAAAGGGGATTAAAATATAGTAATTCAGATGTAAATCTTCTTTATAAACTCTAGGAAAGGACCAATGGAAGACTGTAACATCCCAGGTAAATAAAGAATAATAAATTTTCATATTTATTAATATTTACAAATTAAATATTAATTTTACATTAAAAGGGTTTCCATATTCGATAGCATTCCCAATACTCAACAAAGAGTTTCTTTGAAATCTTACATTGCACACTAGTAATAAAATAATATTATTTTGAATGGTAGTTAACACGTAGCCGTTGTATTGGCAGGAATGAATATAAACAACTAAAATATGATTATATATGTTTGTTAAATGGTTTTACATTTATCCAATAAAAGATAAAGGCTTAAAATACGAAAAGAATTCTATTTTAGCCATATATACTCTAACATTCACAAAAGGTCGACTTATCACCTTTTGATGGTGAACCGTCTACAAATATATTTTTGGTCATTCTTATACATTCTATTGGAACAAATAAAATTCTTCTTTAGAATATGGACATCAAAATTTACTTTGTCTAAATTTTTGGTATTTTTCTGATAAAGTTCAATTTTTTTATGAATAGTGAAAAATGTTGTATTTTAATTCAAAACCTCTTTTTTATCTAATTTATTTATATGACTATATTATCATTTGAATTGGTTTTAATGTGAAATTAGAATATATTTTTACCATTTAATAAAATAGTGGTCATTGAATTAATTTCACTTTGAAATTGGACTTTAACTAGTGTCAATCTTTTGATACTTATTGTTTCATACAAACATGTTATTTGTTTTGACAATGGGAATTAATTAATTATTTAATTAATGAAACATATATGTTTTTAATTTTGTAAAATAGATATCATTTTTAAATTCGGAATATCAAATATATCATAGGGTGATGTTTTGGTATTTTTCTGAACAACATCAATTTTTGATGAACAGTGAAACCACTAAGTGGTACTTAAAAAATAGATTTTTCATTTAAATGAAATATTACCACCTCTGTGTTTTGAATTTCAAAAATTTGACATACATGGTTGTCATTATGAAGTAAAATGTGGTTTAATGGGATTAAAATAACATTTTGGTGAATATTAAATTTTAGGTTTTTAATCACGATTAGAGGTAATTAGTGAAGTTTAAGGTAAAAATAATGTTTTAATAATATGATATGACCTAGAAACAAGTCCTACCCTTATTGGATATGTCATTTCCGACTAATACAATCCATTGGTAAACTTGAGGATCCCATGGAGCCACTTTGGTAGGAAAATGACATTAATAACTTTTTATTTAATGTTAAAATAAAAATGTCACAAACATGAGTTGTTTTACTAAATCAATTTTTAAATGGGGTTATACAAGTCATATTTTTGACTATAAATATTAATTATAAATCTAAATAAATTTCCTACATCATAATATTTTTTTAATTTTTAGACATCAAATTAATTAAATTATTTATGACACCATGATGATGCATCGATAACCTCATTATTTAACGATTTAAATAAAATAAAAAGATCATGTAAAATCTATGACATAAACCTATCAAAAACCTATTGGATGGGTGGATTAAGAACCCTTATCACCTTATCCTATAAATTTATAATTTTGGGACCTTTTTTATCCAATAAACCATTTTATAATAAAGTAACATTTTATAACATTCCAAGAGTGCCCCTCCTCTCGTCTTATAAAAGGCCCACACCTCTACCTCTATACCCACACCTCTCAAGCCTTTGGTTCGGCCACGCTCTGCCCATTTTGTTTCTCCACATAACTCTATTACTCCTAGAAGCCTCAATTTGGGCAGAAGTCTTCCCAAGGAAGCCTTTGAGCTCAAATCAAAAAAGAGTTACCCGTTTTAAAGGTAGTGTTTTCTCTTGTGTTCTAATGTTTTATTTTGCATCTCCAACCACATAAACTATTTTTAATCATTTATTTTGTAACAAAATTAGTATATTATATATACTAGTATGTTTTTATAAGAATAATTCGAGCTACACTTACACACACCTTCATCTAATGGTTAAAGAGCATACTATTTCCGTGGACGGCGAATTTCTGCCTCACGAAACGATGATTGTTTAATATTCTTCTAACACCTTCAAAGGTGGAAATTAATATGTAACTATATTTATATATGATATATAATATGTTTATTTCTTCCTTAATCTTATGTATATTTCATTTTTGGCACACCTTTATTTATTCCATTATGGGTATACATGATATCTTCATTTTAGGAAGTGCGGACTACTGCCCCCTCAAAGTGATATGATTCGTTAATGCCATATGTGGGATGTATAAAGGATGGATTTAAAGTTATTATATATAATTTATGTTAAATATAAATGATGAATATAATTCTGTAATTAAAATATACACACCTCTCATTTAGTTTAATTCCATTAATATGACATAGAAATGAAACTAGCGTTCATGCGTACGTACGGCTTACCGTATCCATGAACGGTGCATTTCATTTCATACCTCTAAATGATTATGTAATATTATAAATACATGTATTTGATTGATATATATGATATATATGATATCCAAATAATTAATATCATTCTGTATATAATGAACCTTTGACCACACGAACAACATGTAATTGTAAGAAGTCCACTTTCGACTTAAGAACAAATATCGACAAAACAAACATTATTAACTTAAATGATTACATAATGTTTATAACATGGTAATAAGTGATATAAAAGTAATAATGAACTTGAAAATGGTTCTTAAGCAAGTATAATTAACTCATGTTTATTATTCAGGACGTTAAAGAACGATCGAGTCTAGTCGGACCCGAGGTAAGGGAACATCTTAACCCAATTTCAGTTCTTTGGGTCAATCTCCTACTTTCAAATTATGTCATGATATTATTATGTCCTATCTTGTATTTTTAAATTTTTTATGTGTACTTATATTGAATACACATAATAGATCTATTTTATCTAAAAAATTATATTTGTAAGGGACTTCATCTCAATCTCCTTCTATTGAGGCATATTTCATTTTATACACAACTTTCTTTTATATGGTGTATAAACCCCTTTGAATTTTACTTTTATTTGATCTTTGGATTCTTCAACAAGCCGTAATGTTTTTTTAAATTAAATAAATACCATATACTGTTTTATGTATTTTTGTATAGAAAAGGGTTTTTTATAATGGATTTGTTATCTAAATAAAATTAAGTGATATATTGTGATCAATGTGTGGAAATGTTTTCCTTCCATTATATTTGTTTTATGTCTTATGATTTTATAATGTTACTTAGACATTTGACGGGTGGTTACGTGATAAACTATATTACGGGTGGTGTCGTGAATACCAGGACGGGTGGTTACGTTATAACCTCCAATGCATTGGGTATGGAAGCCAGTCGTATGACTATTCCATTAAGTGATATGTGTGGATGTCTACCGTATGGTTAGTCCATTTACGTATGTTTATGTCCCAAGATACCTTTATATGTTATGTGATCTTTATATGGGTTTTATGGTAATATATTGGTTACAAAAGGGTATGTAATGATCTTTTATTCTGTGAAGCGTTTTTACTTCTTCATAAAGGTGAAAAGTATTACTTTGATAAAGTATACATGTTTTACTTGTTGTTTTGATAAACTAACAGTTTTTATTCATTGTGTATTCCTTACTGAGCTTTTTATGCTGACCCCAAGTTTTTTTGAAATGTTTTTCACAGGTCTTAATGTGGAATAGGGTCAAGGATGAGATCATGGGAAAGTCATTCTATATAAAACATGGAACTAGACATGTTATTTTAAGAGTTATTATTCTATAGAAACTTTGTAGAAGTGTCTAATTTCTAATCTTTTGAGATGTATAGTTATGTCCTAATTATCTAAAACCCTTAACCTGAAAAGATCCTCAATGTGAATTAATCATTTAATTCAATTTTAAGTATGTTTTCAGGCTGGTGCCTTATAGTTGGTATCAGAGGTCGGTTTAGAAAACTTTAGGAGTTAAAATTATATTAAATTATTATCCAAAAATATTTCTTTATGGTCAAATTGAAATGATATAGCATTTGAAGATTACCATGTTGCTTCTCCTAAAATATCATTGTGTTATGAATGGTTTTTCATAAAGGAAATAGAACAGCTTTTATGGGAAGGCATACAATGGGAAATGACCTTTCAAATTAGTATCCTGAGATTGTCAGAATCAGAACTAAACAGTTTGTTGTAGTGATGGCTCAGTTGACTCGGGAGTTGAAAAAAAGATTGGTGAATGCTCCAGTTTTGGCACTTCCATATAGGAATTGGTAGTTTTTTATCTACAGTGATACTTAATTGAAAGGACTTGGTTGTGTACTAATGAAGAATGATCAGTTAATTGCTTATTTTTCACTTCAGTTGAAAACTCATGAGGTAAATTACCCTACACATTATTTGGAATTAGCTGCTACAGTTTTCGCTTTAAAATTTTGGAGGCATCATTTTTATGGAGTAAAGTGTGAAATATATACCTGTCACAAAAGTTTAATGTATATATTCACTTAGAAATAATTGAACATGAGGCAGAGGAGATGGCTAGAATTAATCAAGAATGATGATTGTACAATTCATTACCATCCGGGAAAAGAAAATAAAGTGGTTGATTCTTTGAGTCGAAAAAGTAATGATTCATTAACAATGTTGCATTTGGAACGTGATCCTTTGGTTAAGGATTTGATGAACATTGTCATAGAAGTTTTTAGTGTAAGAAGTTCTTCTGTTTGGTTTCAGGTATCAGTGAAATCGTCCCTATCAGACAGAATTAAGAAATCAGTGAAGAAAGATAGTGGGTTGCAGAAAAAGGTAGAGATGGTTCAGAAGTGTAAGTTGCCTGAATATAACACTGGTAATGATTGTGTTTTGAGGTTTGGGAAGAGATTATGTGTTGCCTAGTGATTCAATGTTGAATAATGAGTTGTTATGTGAGGCTCATAGTTCCCCGTTTTCAGTTCATCCTGGCAGTACTAAGATGTACATAGATCTGCGGGAGTATTACTGGTGGGATGGAATAAAAAGAGATATTACTGATTTTACTATGAAGTGTTTGACTTGTTAGCAGGTTAAAGCAGGGAGACAATTACCGAAAGGAATTCTTCATCCATTACCAATTCCAGAGTGGAAATGGGAAAATATATCCATGGACTTTGTTTTGGGATTACCGAGGACATATCGAGGTAATAATGCAATCTGGGTTATTGTAGATCGATTGACTCAATATGCTCATTTCCTTATTATTCGAGATACATTCTCTCTCGATCGTCTTTCTCGATTATATCATAAAGAGATTTTCAGGTTTCATGGATTTCCCTTCTCCATTGTATCTGATCATGATCCTAGGTTTACTTCTAACTTTTGGAAAGGACTTCAGAAGTCATTGGGTGCTGAATTAAATTTTAGTACAGCTTTTCATCCGCAATCATATGGGCAGTCAGAACGAAGAATTCATACCTTGGAGGATATGCTACGAGTTTTCTCTATGGATTATCAGGGATGTTGGGACCACCATCTTTCTTTGGTTGAATTTTTATATAATAATAGTTTTCATTCCAATATACTGATGGATCTGTATGCGGCATTATATGGGTAGCGGTGTCGAACTCCAGCTTTTTGTGATGAAGTAGGTGAACAGAAGCTGATGGGACCAAAATTGGTAGAAGAGATGGCAGAAAAAGTTCAGTTGATTCAGAAACACATGAGAACAGCTCAGAGCAGACAGAAAAGTTATGCGGATAATCGGAGGAAGGATCTATCTTTCGAGGTAGGTGACAATTTTTTCTCAATGTTACACCATGGAAAAGTGTGATGTGATTTGGTATGAAAGGAAAGATGAGTCCACGGTTCATTGGACCATATGAAATTCTGGAGAGAGTTGGATAAATTGTATACAGAGTGGAATTACCTCCGATTTCATCTTAGGTACACAAAGTTTTTCATGTTTCGATGTTGAAATTGATATTCCAGATCCATCTCATGTTTTGAGCCCAGAGGTAGTTTAGTTGGAAGAGAATCTCTCTTATGAAGAACAACTAGTCCAGATTCTTGACCGAAGAGAGCTACTGTTGAAAAATAAGGTAATTCACCCGGTATAGGTTTTGTGGAAAACCCATATGGTTGAAGAGGCAACGTGGGAATCTAAAAATGCTATGAGGGATAAATACCCCCACTTATTTTGAAAAGTGAATAAAATTGTGAGGACGCAATTACCAAAAGGGGGGAAGGATGTAACATCCCAAGTAAATAAAGAATAATACATTTTCATATTTATTAATATTAACGAATTAAATATAAATTTTACTTTAAAGTGGTTTCTATGTTCGATAGCGTACCCGATACGCAACAAAAAGTTTCTTTGAAATCTTACGTTGCACACTAGTAATAAAATAAGATTATTTTGAATTGTAGTTAACACGTAGCCGTTGTATGGGCAGGAATGAATAGAAACAACTAAAATGTTATTATATATGTTTTTTAAATGGTTTTACATTTATCCAAATAATGATAAAGGCTTAAAATATGAAAAGAATTCAATTTTAGGAATATATACTCTAACATTCACAAAAGGTCGAATTATAGCCTTTTGATGGAAAACCCTCTATAAATATAGTTTTGGTCACTATTATACATTATATTGGACCAAATAAAATTCTTCTTTAGAATCGGGACATCAAAATTTACTTTGTGTAAATTTTTGGAATTTTTCCGATAAGGTACATTTTTTAATGAATAGTGAAAAATGTTGTATCTTGATTCAAAAACTCTTTTTAATATAATATATTTATATGATTATATTATCTTTTGAATTGTTTTTAAAGTGAAATTAGAATATATTTCTACCATTTAATCCAATAGTGGTCGTTGGAATTAATTTCACTTTGAAATTGGACTTAAACTAGTGTCAATCTTTTGATACTTGTTGTTTCATAAAAACACGCTATTTGTTTTGACAATAGAAATTAATTATTAAATTAATTAATTCAACTTATATGTTTTGAATTCTGTAAAATATAATTCATTTTGGAATTCGGAATATCAAATACAACTTAGGGTGAAGTTTTGGTTTTTTTTTTCAAAAACTTCAATTTTTGATGAATAGTGATACCACTAAGTGGTACCTAAAAAACTGATTTTCTATTTAAATGAAATATTACCACCTCTGTGTTTTGAATTTAAAAAATCTGACATACATGGTTGTCATTAAGAAGTAAAATTTGGTTCAATGGGTTTAAAATAATTTTTTGGTGAATAGTAACTTTTCAGTTTTTAATTGCGATTAGAGGTAATTAGTGTTGTTTAAGGTAAAAATTATGTTTTAATAATATGAAATGACCTAGACACATGTCCTACCCTTATTGGATGTGTCATTTCCGACCAATAAAATCTATGGGTCAACTTGGGGATCCCAATGAGCCACTTTTCTAGGAAAATTACATTAATAACTTTTTTTAAAAAGTTAAAATAAAAATGTCACAAACATGAGTTGTTTTACTAAAACACTTTTTAAATGGGGTTCTACAAGTCATATTTTTGACTAAAAATATTAATTAGAAAGCTAAAAATATTTCCTACATCATGATATATTTTTTGATTTTTATACATTAAATAAATTAAATTATTTATGACACCATGATGATGGAGTGATTGCCTCATTATTTAACGATTTAAATAAAATGAATGAATAATGAAAAATCTAAGTCCTACACTTGTCAAAAACCTATTAGATGGGTGTATTTAGAACCCTTGTCACCTTATACTCTAAATTTATAATTTTGGTACCTTTTTTATCTGAAAACCCTTTTATAATAAAGTATCATTTTATAACATTCCAAGAGTTCCCATCATCTCCTCTTATAAAAGGCCACAACTCTACCTCTTTACCCACACCTCTCAAACCTTTGGTTCGGATAAGATCTGACCATTTTATCTCTCCACATACCTCTCTTTCTCCTAGAAGCCTCCCATTCGGCAGAAGTCATCCCAAGGAAGCTTTTTAGCTCAAATCAAAATGAGTTACCCGTTTTAAAGGTTGTGTTTTCCCTTGTGTTCTTATGTTTTATTTTTCTTCTCAAACCCCCTAAACTCTTTTTATTCATTTATTTTGTAACAAATCTAGTATCTTAAATATACTAGGATGTTGTTATAAGATTAATTGGAGCTACACTTACACACACCTTCATATAATGGTTAAAGAGCATACTTTTTCCGTGGATGGTGAATTTCTGCCTCATGAAACGATGATTGTTCAATATTCTTCTAACACCTTCAAAGGTGCCCATTAAGATGTCACTATATTTATATATGATATATAATATGTTTATTCCTTCTTTAATCTTCTGTATTATTCATTTATGGCACACCTTTATGGCTTCCATTATGGGTATACGCGATATCTTCATTTTAGGATGTGCGGACTACTGCCCCCTCAAAGTGATTTGATTCGCTAACGCCATATGTGGGACGTATAAAAGATGGATTTAAAGGTATTATATATGATTTATGTTACATATAAATGATGAATATAATTCTGGAATTAAAATATACATACCTATCATTTAGTTTTAATTCCATTAATATGACATAGAAATGAAAGTAGTGTTCATGCGTACGTACGGCTTACAGTCTCCATGAACGGTGCATTTCATTTCTTATCTCTAAATGATTATGTAATATTATAAATACATGTATATTATGGATATATATGATATATATGATATCCAAATAATGAATATCATTCTGTATATAATGAACCTTTGACCACACAAACAACAAGTAATTGTAAGAAGTGCACTTTCGACTTAAGAACCAAATATCGACAAAACAAAAATTATTAACTTAAATGATTACATAATGTTTATAACATGGTAATAAGTGATATAAAAGTAATAATGAACTTGAAAAATGTTCTTAACCAAGTATAAATTAACTCTAGTTTATTATTCAGGACGTTAAAGAACAATCGAGTCAAGTCTGACCCGAGGTAAGGGCACTTCTTATACCAATTTCTGTTCTTTGAGTCAATCTCCTACTTTCAAATTATGTCATGATATTATTATTTCCTAACATGTATTTGTAAATTTTTATGTGTAATTATAGTGAGTACACATAATAAATCTATTTTATTTGAAAAATTATCTTTGTAAGGGACTTCGTCTCAATATTCATTCATTGAGGCATATTTCCTTTTATACACAACTTTCATTTATACGGTGTATAAAACCCTTTGAATTTTACTTTAATAAAAAAGGAATATTTTTCTACGAAGCATTTTACTAAATGAAAAAAGGAATGTTTCTTTTAATGTATGCGGTTACAATGACATTTTCCACAGCCACGGGTATTATTTGGTCTTTCGCTTCCTCAACAAGCCGTAATTATTTTTTTAAAATTAAATAAATACCATATACTGTTTTATGTATTTTGGTATTGAAAAGGGTTTTTTATAATGGATTTGTTATGTCAATATATTTAAGTGATATATTGTGATCAAAGTGTAGAAATTTTTTCTTTCTATTATATTTGATTTATGTCTTATGATTTTATAATGGTACTTGGACATTTGACGGGTGGTTACGTGATAAACTATATGGCGGGTGGTGCCGTGAATACCAGGACGGATGGTTACATTATAACCTCCAGTGCATTGGGTATGGAAGTTTGTCGTATGTCTATTCAATTATGTGATATGTGTGGAACTCGACTGTATGGTTATTCCATTTAAGTATGTTTATGTCCCAAGTGACCTTTATATGTTATGGGATCTTAATATGGGTTAAATGGTAATCTTTTGGATACAAAAGGGTAAGTAATGATCTTTTATTTAGGGAATAGTTTTTACTTCTTCATAAAGGTGAAATGTATTACTTTGATAAAGTATACATGGATTACTTGTTGTTTTGATAAACTAACAGTTTTCATTCATTATTTATCCCTTACTAATCTTTTTATTCTCACCCCAAGTTTTTTTGAAATGTTTTTTCACAGGGATTAATGTGGAATAGGGTCAAGGATGGGATCAAGGGAAATTCATGCTATATAAAACATGGAAGTAGACATGTATTTTTAAGAGTTTTTATTCTATGGAAACTTAGTAGAAGTGTCTACATTGTAATCTTTTGAGATGTAATAGTTATGTCCTAATTCTGTAAAACTCTAAACCTAAAATGATCCTCAATGTGAATTATTTATTTAATTCAATATTAAGTAATGTTTAAGGATGGGGCCTTATAAAGACACAAAACCAATAATGGTAAAAATAAGGAAAATAAAGAGACTCAAAAACACTTATTGGGATTACATTGTCTGTCCCAGGGGGTACATGGTGTTTCCATATATCCATAGACTTCCCCATGGGTAAATCATCACATGGCATGTTTTATCCATATAAACAAAATATCAAATTAGTATGAGGTGTGTAGAGACACTAGGTTCCCAACCTATTTTCCACACCATTTCTGTGTACTCCATTCCATTCCCATGTCAATGCACACTGTGTTCCATCAGACCCTGTGTTGTTACCCATGTCCATGTACTCTATGAAGTACATGTAGAGTTTTAAACTAATTGTCACATGCCTTGTGACATGGCTGAAACGTTAAGGGATCATCATCTCCTTCATGAAACCCTAGATGAAGCTGAAGGGGCCCCAAACATCATGTTTTATAATGTAATCAAAAATATTACTCCGGATTTTATAGATCCTGATTTATTACTCAGTTCGTCCATTCTTGTCACAACTGGATCAATCTGCATTTGAAACCACTCTATAGATTTTAGATATACAACGACCTTGCCTTGTCATAGGTAGCACACAAAATCTGACCCCAAAACACATCAGGAACTCACCTTTGACATCCATTTTCACTACGCTACTAGGGGAATGGTGTAGAACCCCAGATCGAATAGTATTCTTCCATGATCTATCCACCATCACTGTTATTCCTCAATGTGTAATCCCCATCATGTATCTTACCAACTATTTCAGTCTGTTTTACTGAAGAACAATTGTACAATGATCCATAATAGGGTATCTATTGAACTATTGGCCAAGCATTTTCCATTTTTGATCAGATAAAGACAAACTAGGTTGAAATCCATAAACTAAAATAGTGAGGACTGAACATCAGTTGTTTTTTATTTCTCATCGATTCATTATCATATAAGAATACATGAATAGGGAAATCAATGAACAAAAATATAACAGTTTTATCTAATTAAATCTACCGACAATGTGAAGATAAATTCTTGTCTGTTGAATTGACTCACATTCATCATGGATTGAAAAAATCATAGAATTAAGAAAAAAACAAAATACCATAATTAGAGTTTGAATCGATCATTCATGACAACATTATTATTGTCATCATTGATGAGATCCTTGAACTCTATTCAGGTGATGATCCACGATCTGATCCAGATTTGGTTTCATCCACCATTAACACTCAACTACAATGGAATCTAGGTCTCAAGGGTTTGGGGGAAATACCTGAATCAAAATATATAGCCCTATACTAATATAGGAGGAAGTTAATATGTCAATGAAAAATAAAATATGTCCCATTTTATTATTATTTTTTAATTTCTCAACCCTAGAATGTTTTTACAAATGACCCATGCCGACCAATGCTAGGTTGCACCAATTGTAAAGAAATTATTCTAGATTCAAAACTGACATCATATTTCTAATCCATCCACCCATTTAAGAGATACTCCATTTTTTTTGGAAAATTGGGTGTGATTGCCGTTTAATGTTTTAATAATTTTCAAAAAAATTTTCCAAGAACACTGGGTCATAGAATGGCATTCTTTCTTAGCGCCAGATCTCAAAAATAATCCATATATTATATAAAAATTGTACATTAATAATATCATATGTTACACATGATAAAAACTATTCAGAAATGAAATTATTTATAATGTAACAATAAATGAAAAATTTAATAATAAATAGATGATGTTTTATTTTATTTCCGTTTTTTCGTTAACCATTTAGAAGTATAATTTCATTATTTGTAAAGAATATAATAATTTTTTTTATTAAATATCATTACATGCAATTTATGTACTATAAGTTCAATATGAATTGAATGAACCAATAAAAAATGATTAATATGAATATATCATTTTAAAAATACCTACTTTGTCATATTTCCCAACCAAATTCTTAAGAAAAATTATCATGTAATTGGTATTAAACGTATTATTTTAAAAAATTATATTATTTTTCAATTAATTGTATAAATTCTATTCCTGTATTATATAGGAATTTAAGACAACTAATCAATTATTAAATATTTTACAAATTTTATATGATGAAAAAATAAATTAATATTTGTAAATAAACATTTATAATTAGAATTATCAATTTTTTACCCCTTCGAAAAGAAATTTACAGATCTAAATGTTATGGGAGTGAAATTTTGTATTTATTCTTTTGATAATTTAATATAAACGTCATACTAAATGAAATATGGAACCGAGGGACCGTATATTTGAAAATTTGAAGGAAATGGCCAAATAGTACAGATAAAATATGTTTACTGAATGTTTTAGATAATTTTTAACACCTTACCGCAATGATTTGTCATTATTTTCCTAGTTTTACCCTTAACCAGGTGACAAAAAAATTCTATATTTAATATTAATATAGAAAAAATAATAAAAGGGGGCATATTAACCAAATTTGAACCACCTGATTTATTTTTTGGAATAATTTATAACAATTTAGATTCTATATAGAGAATAAAATTATATTAAAATATGCATGAAAAATATGACCTAAATTATGTTTAATTCATTCTTAAGAACAAAATCAAAATTACTCATATCCCATTACTATCAAAAATATGAGGAGAATTTAAAATAAATTACAGAATAAAAAATTCAGAAATTAAATTTAAATCATTCACCAATAGTATTTAATTTAATATATTATGATAAAAAATACATGTATCGCATAAAAACTATTTCATGGAAACTAAACTCGGTTATTATCAATTAAATTTAGTTTTCATTTATTATTAATTGATACCCAATGAGTTAGTTTTATACATATGTAAAATATAATCCTTTCATAACTTAGTTAGAAAAAATAATAGCCTTCAATCCAACAACTAGGAGTAAACTGTCACATTAAATTATATTATTTTAATATTATATCATAGATTATTAAAACATGGAGTTTCACCTAATGAAATATTTCAAGGAAAAAACAATTCAGATCTCCAACATAAAATCATGATGTGTTAAACATTTGGAAACCATGCGAAGAATTCTATAATGATATTAATCTAACAAAATGGCTGACCCATAGTATTTGAAACTATTGGCCAACCTGTGTGAGGTGCTCTAAGAGTAAAATAGAGGGCATACATTTAACTAAAAATATTTTCAAACTCTTCACAGTATCCAAGAAGGATATACTTTTAAAAATATGCATTTACCCTTAATTTATTTTACCCTTAAAGGGGACTTACCGCCTTCTCACTCAAACTCACAATCTGAAGCACTAAACACGATATCCCAGTTTTAGCACATATAATTTTTTTTATAAAATACAATTGAAAAAATACCCAATATTTAATACATTCCAATTTTCTTTACTGGTCATGGTGTTGGAGGATTAGAAAAACCATAAATATATTTCAAATAATAAAACATAGAAATTTATTTAATTCCTTCTTACCTAACTTATTATTGTCTCTTACCTTACCCTTAGTACAAGTAGTTGAATGAAGATAAACATAAAGAAGGTATGACATAAAATTCCATTAAAAGGATAGATAAGAAAATGAAACAATGTAACCTGGGTTGAGTATAATCAATATCATCATAACATAAGCACAATATCATAATCATGAGAGGAAACAATTAGAAATAAAATGAAATGTGGAAATGAATAACAATGAGACATTTTGTTTTAGTGGTCAACTATGACACATAGTTGTGACCAATTCTATCATCATGTTCATGAATAATTTCCCTTTATCCAATGATATTCATCACTTTACCCAATGCATTGGAGAGTAGTATAATATTAGGTGCACCTGTCACATCAAAACATTCATATTTTCAAACAAGCCACAGAAAAAATATGTCAAACATAAACATAAAATAACCCATGTGAAGGAAATGGTTTTACTTCATAAATAATAATTTCATAAACATTTGGCTCCAAAAAAATAGGGGATAACATTCTTGACATATAACAATCAATGATGAGTGATGTAGAAACAATCCTCAATAATTAAAATGTGGGTGTTTATTTATAAGATGAATTATTTTGGATGAACAATGGGATTTTCATAAACTCAATTAAGAAACATATATATCCCAGAATAAGTAATATTAGGATGTTTAAATTATTCTCCAGGAATATCATTACTGAAAATTGGTTGAATGTGGAAAAACCCAATGTATAAGAGTTGGTTTAGAGAATTTCCACAGACCTTACATCCAAACGGTTTATTAACATTAATGTATTGTATAACCACATTAAATTCATTAAAGAACCATTTAGGAACCATTTATACATTAATAATATTAGTTATGGGTTTTTATGTTTATTTATGGGATTTTGGATGTGTTATAGAGTACAAATTAATTATTTGGGAACATTCATTTTTTTAGTTTTCATTAATGGTTCACTATTATTCCTGAGTAGAAGTTCATTTAAATCATGATTAAACATCCATACTTGTAATTAAAAATAATGATGATGTTACAGAACATGAAACTATCTTATAAATATTTATTATATACCATGATAGTGATTAATTAGATAAGAATTTGATGATGATCGTTGGGGTTAATTTGAGTGGGTTTTCGACCACAACAAACTTGTTCTATTTAATCACATAGTAATGAGTACATAAGATAGTTCCAGAAAATTAAATAGTATATTATATATATAACAAAATATTTTTCAACCATAAAAATGGTTTCATGACTAGATCTTAAGGTGATAAATGAAAATGAAAACATTTCGTTCTTGAAGATGATAAATTAACACCTCACAAACAACATTTTCCTTTCTAAAATAAAAAGAATATGAGTAGGGGATTAGATGATATATATTCCCATTAGTATCTTAAATTAATTATATTTAACATACTATAGTTACCAGACCATGCATATGAAGATATGTGGGGAAATATTAAGAAAATAACATGAAATTGAATGGAAATTAATGGGGGAGAGATAGAGGAATCACCCATTGAATCATTCTCTTGAGATCCACCTTAAGGAACCCAGGCATGGTACTTTTATGAGACCATGATCCCCTGGACATGAGAGAGGGGATACGTAATAACATTGGTTAGAATTTGGAAAATTCTCGAATCTTGAGAAGTGTGATGTAATGAGGGTGTGAGGGGTTGTATTTATAGTGGAGGTGAGATGGGTTGTTGTCATATTATATTCATTAGTTTATTAATTTCCACCACGATAATAAATATGGATTATTCCATGACCAAAAATAATAAATAGTTAATGTGAGTTCATGATTTGGGTTCTTAAATCACTCATGATGTTAGGAATAGTTAATTTAAATAATAATGTTTTTATATAGTAAATTAATGTATTTTACCATTCATAAAAATTCATGTATTTCAGAAAAATCCCAGAGTTCACCCGAACCATTTTTAAATATGTAGAATAATTAAATGAACTTCATTATATAGATATAATTTTTTAAATATGATTAATTTATCTGATTAATTAATATAATAATTTATGTGAATAATAGTGATTTAAAAAATAATATTGATATTAGAACACATTCAAAAATTACATAAGGTCTTATAAAATTATCCTATAAGTTTATGAAATATAATTGTTAATTTATGAAAACATTTAGGAAAATAAATTTCTTTTAAATTAATTATTTATTAATTTTTTACTTACAAAAACATAATTCGATTACTACGGTCATATTTTCACATATAAGATGCATAAATTTCATTTAATAATCCAAGGGTGATGATAATATTATATTGAAATATTTACTACTAAAAATGTTTATATTACTATTAAATAGGGTAGGTTACTATTCATATGGGTAGGTTACTATGCAGCAAAAATTTATGTTTTTTCTATTAGAATACTTAAATATCCCTTAATGCATCCACGTATGTCAGATTTTTAATACTAAAACTATAGAAGTGGAAATTTTATGTTTAATGGATAGGTTAAATTTTCACAAAGTATTTATTAGTTCATTTAAGCATTAAATGTAATTTTTTTAAAAAATATATAATATGATGTTACAATATTCCCCCTCCCAAAGAATTGTTCCCTCACAATTCCTTCAATGTACATCTAATTCTTAGTTTATATATTTATAATTATGAAAAATATTTTCTTATAAGTACTTAATAATTAAATTTTAAAAAATAATATTTTAGTGCTAATTTTTATTTTAAATTGCATGGCTTAATCTCTAATATTTTCAAGCTCAGTGCTCTGATACTAACTGAGAAACCCAAAACCTGCTCATCCATGTTCAGAACATTTAAATGATGTGTATTTATTTAAAAAAAATAAACAAATACACAACATTTAAAAAATTATAGGAACATTTACAAGTATAGGATTTGTATTACTAGACAAACCATACATATCTTTTACATGTATAAACATAATCATTTACTTAATACCACATTCTCTATCTTTTTATTGTAACATGAATTCCCCTTAGTAAAAGTATTAACAAGATGATCTAAATTAAAAATGGGTGAGCTAAAAGACCAGTAAGAGTATTAATAATCACATGACTCAATGTAACATGGGGTGATAATAATAATTTTCATTATAACATATGCACAATATCATAATCATGGGAGGAAACATTAAGTATTGAATTGGAATGTGGCAGTGCATAAAAAATCATTTTTTTCTTAGTGGTCAACTACCACACGTATTTTTTAACAATTCTAGTATCATTTTCACAGAACATTTCACTTTAACTCATGAGATTCATCACTTCACCCAATGCATTGGAGTGAAGTACAATTTTAGGCACACCCGTGACACCATCACATTAATATTATCACTAATGCCACATAGATCATGTTTCAAACATAAACCTAAAATTAAAAGTGTAAGGGAATTAATTTGTCATAATAAATAATAAATTCATAAACATTTTTCTCACAAAATAAATAGGGGATTACATTTTTGACATAGAACAATCAATAATGAGTGAAGTAGACACAGTCTTTGAGAAGTAAAAAAAGGTTGTTAATTTACAAGAAGAGTTCTTTTGGAAGAACACATTTTTTTAATAAACTAATTTAGAAAACATTGACACCCTATAATAGGAATTATTATAATTAATAAATTATTCTTAATTCATATCCATAATTAAAATGGGTTGAATGAGGGAAACACTATAGTATACGAATTGGGTTTGTGAATTTCCCCAAAATGTTTATCTGTATAATTTTTTCAATTTAATTTCATGTATAGCCACAATAGATTTATTACATAACAATTCAAAAATCTTTTATATATTACAAATATTTATTAATGTATTATTAATTTCCATTAAGGGATTTTTGATGAGTTATATACATTGAACTCATTGTTCAATGATGTTCAATTTTATAGTTTTCAACAACTGTTCACTTGTATTCCTCAACGGATGTTCAATTAAAATGTGGATAAATTTCTAGAATTAAAATTGTATTTTATTTATGATGTTATAGAAATTTCAAGGTTCTTATAAATAACGTGTTCATATAACAATAGAATGAATTATTAGATAAGGATTTAATAATGATTGTTTTTGGTTATTTCAGGCAGTTTTTACAACAAAAAACTTGTTTTGTATAATAATATAGTAATATTAAGATATGTAATTTACATATTAATAAATATGGTATAATAAATATAAAATATTATGGTTAATCTATAAGAATGCTCTAATGACCTGGACTGAAGGCTGTAAATGAAAATGAAAACATTTCGTTCTTGAAAGTGATAAATTTACACCTCACGAACAATGTTTTCATTTCTAAAATAAAACAAATTGGAGAAGGTGGTAGTATGATACATTATAACATTATTATTATAAAATTATAGTATATTTATTATACTAGAGTTAAAATTACATGTGTATGATGATAGGTTGGGAGATATTAAGAAAAGAACATGAAATTGAAAGTAAATTAAAGAAAGATAAATAGAGTAATTACCTCTTGAATCCTCCTCTTTAGATCCTCCTAATAGAACCTTGGATTTGTCTTTTGATGACACCAAGATATCCAAGATGTAGGGTAGGGGATAGTAGAGAACATGGGAATGAATTTGGAATATTATTGATTCTTTATAGGTGTAATGTAATGAGGGTGTGTGTGGAGGTATTTATTGTGGACGGAGAGAGGTTTTCATAATATTTATTTCATTAGTTTATTATTTTCCACCAAGATAAGAAATAAAGATGATTCCTTGACAAGAAATTTTAAAGATGGAATGTGAGTTCGAGATTTGGATCTTATATCACACATGATGTTAGGAATAGTGGTTTAAATTTATAATTTATTTTTTACGATAAATTATTGTATTTTACTATTCACAAAAAATTTAAGTATTTTATCAAAATCAAAAAATTTCACCCACACTATTTTTTTACATGTAGAATACAAAAAATAACTCCATTTTATGAAAAAAAATTCTAAATATGATTAATTAAATTTTTAATTAATATCATAATTTACTTGAAAAATAGAGATTTTAAAAATAAATCTATTTTATAATGATTATAAGAATTACATAAGGTATTATAAATTTATCGTAAAACATGAATAAATTAACTTGTAAATTTATTAACATATTTTAAGAAAATAAATTTTATATTAAATTAATTTATTTTTTATTTATGACTTACAAAAACACAATTTATTTTACTACATTCATATTATCAATTATAAGATGCCAAGATTTTTATTTAGTCATTTATGGGATAGGTTAGTATTATTTTTGATTATATAATATTAATATAGGTCATATTACTATTCATAGTAGTTTTTTAATATTAATAAAGGTATGATACTATTTATAAATTTTTTTGTTCATTTAGACTCCAAAAATCACCGTGAATTCAGTCGCATATGTATGATTCTCGAAATTCAAAAAATATAAGTCGAAAATTTATAATTAATTGAAAGGTTATAAATTTAAAATAGTATTTTTTTAGTTCATTTGATAATGACATGGAATTTTGATTCCTTTTTAAAAAATATTGATATGTTACACACACTTACAGCACTGTTAATGTACCATCCCCTTTGAGTTTCCCCTCAAGTGGGCCACCCCTTCATATATCCTCCTCTCCATGATGTAACTCCTCCCATTCCATGGTGTGATCATCATAGGTATGTATTTACATCCAAAACCAAATTTTTTTTCCTCTTCCTTCTCTTTAATACCATTATACAATGTTGGATGAACCCTAGTGTTTTCTTATAGTTGTATTATTGGGGTTTTCATTGCATATTGGGTTTTTTTATCATGAAAGTCTCCATGAACTCGACTAAAATGGGTTTTGGTCTTGTGGGTCAAATAAAACAAATTATTATTCAATTTGAGTTTGTTATTTCCTTTATAATCCTTTAATTTCAACAATATGATTTCTTTGTATTTTTTCCTCTATTTTAATTGTTATATATATGTAAATGCATTGTAAAATAGTTTTGGTGATTGGAATTTTTTTCTCACTGGTCCTACATATTTTCCCTTAAGAATACAACATGGGATTATTTTTTAGAAATATTCCAATAATGTATTGGAAATATAAGAAATTTAAAAAGTTTAATGTATTTTTAAAATTATTTGTAACACATAAAATTAAAATGTGTAATATTTTTGTCCGTTCGTCGATTTTGATAATGGACTTAGAGAAACTGTTTTGTGTTTTCGGATTCCTTGAGCGAATTTCCTACCATAAGATTCTAAAATATGACAAAACACATATAAATAAACATAGACACATACACACATATATATAGTTCTTTATTTGAGAATATTTTCTCACAAATAGTGGTATATGTGCGTTGGGATAAAGGGTTATTGTTAACAAATACAAGTATATATTTTTAAGTTCAATTTGTGGTTTCAGAACAATAAATATTTAGTATAAAAGTGGAATTATAAATAAATGATATTTCCAATTAAAATGGTAATTCACATTCTTCACATTGCAATGTTTCACTAATATTAAAAATAAACATATGTTATGCCCCTTTTGTGGGAAGTGCAGTGTGTGTGCTGAAATTGTGACTTGTAATGTATTCTTTGTAATGGGTTTTTTGTGTTGTTTGTATATAATGGAAAGGGAAATTGTGGATACAATTTAAAGGGATTATAGATGTTATAATTTTTATATTTTGTTTTAGTGAAAATTATATTATTTGTATGTATATAATAGAATGATAAAATTTTATTTTATTTTTACATTACAGGAAGGCTATGGTAGTATAGAGAGAGATCCATATGAAAATTCTAGAAATGTTCATTTTTAAAATATGATTGGGTCTCAGTGATATAATTTTTCTACTTATGGGATATTCCCCTAGATTGAACAAGAGAGGGTGACACTAGTTGTAGGTGCAAATTGATTGTCTGCAACTAGTTCTATTAGATATTAATTATATTATTTTGTTTCACTATATTGTAGATAGTCTAGACATCCTCCTAAGACCACATGACCCCTATTTTATATTCATGATACATTCATATATTATCTTATCAATTTTATAAAATGATTTTAATGGTATTCATTATTATTTTAAATATTTTGATCACAAGTTTCCTCTTATAAATGGATTATTAGTAAATCCATTCCTAAATGATTTTTTTTCAAAAAAAATGGTTTTATGAATCATTAGACTAATAATTTATCTTAAAAAAATGAAACCCTTAATTTTATATATTCATATTTTAAAATTATAATTAAATGTATTTTTTAAATGGTATAGTATATGGTGCGGTTTGAATTCTGAAAAACCTACTAAGAATGAATGTTATCACTAATAGATTTTCATTTTCAGAAGTATGTATCATTTTATTTATATATAACTATGATTATTAGTGGTTTTTTTTTCTAAAATTTACTCATATATTCATAAGGTGTTATGTATGTTTGTATTTTCGTTTTATTTCAGACTATTTCATCCATTTAACACATATTATTTTACATATTTCTATGTTTAAAGGTGAAGTAATATTTTTATGTCCACATATAAAAAGTTTATGGTTAATTTTTTTTGAACTAGATAGATATTGTAGTGGTGATGGAATTTTTAGTGTGATCGATGATGTTTATTTATTTCATAATTTAACATTAGGTTGTTATTTCTATTTATATTCATTGGTGTAGACATATGAAATTCAGATTAATCATTCCAAATTTTATTTTAATTATAAAACATTAATAAATTATTTATATAGGATAAATAATTCCCACATGACTTCCCATGATTTTGATCCACAAGATTCCAACCCACGGGGATTAGGATCTCTCTTTAAGCCTTGTCACTGACCCATTTAGGCATCTAATGGAGATATGTGTTAGGATGGTTCATGATATTTTTTTCTTTTAGGATATATGTTCCTAATTATTTATAATGTTATATTTTAAATCATCTATTATTCTTGTTATCCTAGGTCGGGGACAATGTTTTGGGATTATATGAGTCCCCATGAGTTAATTTTTCTAGGTTTTATGGGTTGTAGTTTCATATTATGGTTATTACCCATGTTTCTGGATGTTATTTATGAAATTTAGACCCTTAGTGGATGATATGTGTAAGACCCTATGATTTATGCGTAAGTGGATTGGACTGATTTTGTCATGATATACATTTGATGGTGTTTATTCATTGGAAGTTTCCCATTGGACGATTCCCATGTGGTGGAGTTCTTACATTGTTTGTGTGAGGAATGGTGACATGATATAGACCTATGTTGGTTGTGTTATTTCTTGATTTTGGATACCTGTATCATTGGTTCATTGAGTTTTTTTATTCATGTAAAACCATGAGATTTTTGGATAGTTTTTGGAGTTTCCTTATATTGGACTAGTGTTTCAATCTTTCCCTTTTGGATATCTGTAATGTTTCGTGGGATTTTAACCCCCATTGTATTTCTTGTGGAAGAATGATTTATTGGGGCTTTTTCTCCTTTAGTGTGTGTGTATTGATGACTATACATGTTCAATTATGTCTAAATAATGGGATGACTCTAGTTGGCCTTGGTTTTAATAAATGCTTGTCTTATAAGATGTTTGGGTGGTTTATTTATGGACATGTTTGAGGTTGTTTGAGGATGTGACACATTGTCCTTAATGAATATTTTTAGTCACTGTTTTTGAATTTTGAGGATATACCACAATATATTATTTACTCTCACATCATTCATGGGGTGATATAGTTTTAGTGCCTTGTATTGTTCTATCATTTATCAAAATATTTATGAGGGTAAAAATGTTATGGTGGGGAGAATTGTACCAAATTATATGTCTCAGGTTATAAAAATAAATATTCATTTAATATTGATTTTTTTCATTTTGAATTTCATTATTTCAAAAATTTGTGCCCAGAAATATAAAAATTTATAGTTTAAATGGTGAACAATGTTATCCCACATTGTTGAAAAACTATTTAGTTATGATCCATTTTTATATCATGATATGATGAATTTGTGAGATTATTTCACAAAAACAAAGCTCTTGTGATTTCCTAGAAATAATAGTACATGTGCGTTTTTTGTGGGCAATGGGTGTTGAATGGGTTTTACAAGGTTTGTTAATCCTTTTTAGTAATCTATGGGTCATGCATAGTTATTATTTTTTAATATTATTCCAGTATTTAATTATAACTTCTTATGTTCGTCCTCACTCTTCTCTCAGTTCATACTTGTATCAAAACACACCCTCCTAAGATAAAAACCCCTCCCAAATAATATGATCCTCCCTATTCGAGCACACCCCTTCAGCATCCAGTCTCCCCTCAATTGGATTCCCCTTAATAAATATTTCTCCCACCACTAACTGACTTACTTCCCATGACCACATTCATTGGTCAATCCCAATTCAAACATTTTTATCCTCCCTCCTCAAAACCAATTCAGGAGGATTTCTTTATGATATATACAAAATTATCTATCATCTCATCATATTTAGAGCTCTACTTTAACAACTAATATTATTTATCACACTTTCCCCTTTTCCATTTCATAATTCTATATTAGGAAAAACGTTAAGGTTATTAGCATATAGATTTTTGTGGTTTCAATATTCCATTTTTTATAGAATCATTATAATTATTTTTGGAGCCTTCATCATTAAAATTCATGAGCTCCTTATCATCCACCATCTATTCATGGTTGGATCACCTAACATCCGTATGATAAATTTTAAAACATTGATTGTATTAGGGTATTAATTTTTTTAGTTTATTAATAATGGTATTCTATGTTTTTACTATAAATAAATCATTAAATATCATTATCACATTAGTTTCATGGAGTTTTAGGGGCTATGAAAATTTATTATTATATTTTTAATAATTTTTAAAGAACCAAGATTTAATAGATTTTGATAAAATGATTAAATTGAATTTATAAAATATAGTTAATTTCTATAAGTTTCATTGAGGATTTTTTTTTAATATTTCTACATGGATTTTCAAGAAGAACTTCATAATCCAATTATTATTCAATGGTTTTTTGTCAAAAGTTGTGTTAAAGTGTTATAAATTAAGGATTTTGATATTTTTCGGGTTAAGGAATAAATCAATGGTGTGGGGTTCACATGATTTCACCCCATTTGGTGTTTTCGTTAAATTATGGGAGTGGTTGATTAATATATATATGTTTTCTTTTAAATGAAACTGATTTTGGGAAAGTATTTCCATTTTCTATTTATGTTTTCAATAATGTAGTAGTGTGTAGAAAACTTTCATATATTCTATTTTAGAATATTGGAACAAATGTGATAATTTAAATTTTCTTAGTTGTTATTTTAAGTAAGGGTAAAACTGGTTCAACATTATGATCCTTGATTTTTAAAGGCACTTTTGGATCATTAATTTAATTACCAAATTTTTGTGAGACCATAATTTGTTCCTTCTGTGATTCCTATAAACAATTGGGGAAACAAATTTTGTGGTTATTGGAGGTGATGATGGTTTTCTATTTAATTATTTCTAATTATTGTTTGAGTATTGATTTCTGACCTCTACTAGACATGTTAGGGGATTCCTAAAAATAATGTATGTGTTACGTATGAGATAAATAACACTAATTTAATAGTATTATTCCTTGGTAATTTTTCACAATAATTCCCAACCGGATACACTAATATTCTATAAACACATGTGATATAATTATTTTTATAGCTTGAAGAATTGGGTGATCTACTAGTATCTTTAAACATGATTAGTTTGGGGACTATATCATGAACAGAGATAGGTTCAATAGTCATAACCTAGGTTTAATGACATTGGTTTATGTCTTTAATACTATATATTTGAAACAATTCCCACGAAATTATGATTTATATAGGATACACAATGGATTTTTATGTTGTGGATCAATTTCATTCACCATAGTAATTTCATTCTTTGAATATTTCCTTTATTTTGAAATTTGCATTCTTATTTTATCTGGTTTTATTTTATGAAATTTACAATTATTGTGGTTTTTTTACTTTAAAACTAGTTTTAAATAGGGTACATAGTTTCATTAAAAAAAATGAAATGGTTCATTTATTTCATAATGTGTTTTGTAAAAGGTTTTCGAATTTAATTTGGTTTGGATAATAGAATTATCAATGGATGATGTGAATGGGTAAATGATGGTTTTGGTTTATATTTTAATATTTTCAAAATCCCTTAACCCATGGTGTGGATACATATTAATAATTTATAACTATAATTGATATATTTTATAAGAAAAATAGGGTTTTTGTTGATGTGAGAAAAATTATTTTATAGCTTTTCATAATATACCCCATCACAAACTATTTATTTCTATATTTATTTCAAACTATGTCGAAATAGGTTAATAATTAATATTAATACTATAATCCCAATTATCCTGGAAAAGGTGGTTATGTTTTTTATTTTTTTATTTCATACAAGGAATAATATCTCATTGGAATCGATAGTTTATTAGTCTTTGTAAAATAGATACTTGATGTCCACATTACAATTCTAATCATAAAATACGAATATTGATATGTTTAAGAACACCATTATTTATCATTGGGTATCCTTGTATATTAATCACAAAATAGATCCCATTATCCTATTGAAAACAAAACAACATTAATATTTGTTCTAAAATGATCACTAGGGATAAGAATATATTAGATGTTATCTTGAATAAATAATCATAATAAATATGGACAGGTAAAAAATTGAAAAAATTTAACATAATCATAACTTTGAACATAATATGGTAGAAATAAATTATGATCCAATAAATCGATATAAATAATAATATAATATTACTTCTTCATCATGGATATTATAAATATTTCAGTTATTAAATAAACAAAAATAACTAATCTCATTATAGAAAAATGAATAATTCTAAACATTTGAAACAAACTTTTAGGTCATTTTATAAGATATTTTAAATCTATGGGTATAAACCCATCAATGATTACCAAAAAAATTATCTGATGGGGAATTCTGATGCATATGTGGGAATCTATAATCAAACCCCACCAAAAAATTTCTACATTTTATTTATTTCATATATAATATGGGTAAATCATAAATAAAATAAACACTCAAATTGAAAAAATAAGATAAGATAATTAAATATTTTACCAAATAAAATCTACATGATCTTTAACCATCTAGAGTAATATGGTTAATGGTAATAAAATTGTACACCATCAAGCAAACCAATCATAAAACATCCAATAAAAGAATCACGATGATATAAAAACAAAATATCCCTAGTTGATAATACTAAAAATGAAAGGTTGGTTTCATTAATGTATATAAATAACATAATAATTTCATTGAATACATTTTTTTTGGAAAATAACATTTTTTACTTTTAAAATATATTTATTTTAAGTTAAAGTTAACAAAAAACATGGAAAACAATTTTCCTTTAATACAAATTTTAAAATATATTTCGTAATATATAGATAATTGTGTGATAGTTATGGAAATAAAATATATTCATGGATTACTTGATAAAATAAAAATTCCATTAACATTTTCTACAGAATAAAATTGAGTTTTGATTGGAAAATAAATTGAATATTCCATTAAAAAAATTCCAAAATTCCAAAATGTGTAAAATTCAATTCAAAATTTAATTTAGAAATGGTTAAAAACATATTTCAAAACATGAAAAATAAATTTACATCTTTAGAAACCACATATTGAATTTCATTAATTAATTTTTCAATTAATTAATATAATCATGTTTTAATGAAATTGATGGGACATTGGGATTAAGGAATCGGTCAATTTAATCGGATTGTGTAATTGGATAATTATTGAGATATTGTGTTCATTGATAATGTAAATATTCTTATATTATGTAAAAACTTTATGGTTTAATTATTTATTTGATTAAATATTGAAAAATGGGTTAATAGGGAATTTCTCATATTATTCTGTATGATTAAACTAAGGATCAAATTGTTTTATAATTGAAGAGGTAATAAAAGATGTGAAAGAAAGATTAGAGTGATATTGATAATTAGCCTTTATTAAATTTAATATATGTGATATATGATATGTAATGGGAAATGGGATGTGGGACACTGATTGGTGCAAAAAATTCCAATGGGGTTCTAGCCATTATGTTGTAGACCCAAATTCATGTACGTGAATATTATTATATGGGAATGGGATAGAAGATGCACCTTTATTGTTAAGTAAGACCCAAAGATTTTATGAAGATATATCTAGATATTTAACAAATTATAATGTGGTTAAGTCATGTCTTGGGTTTATTTTGATGAATTTTGGATGTTTTTAGAGCTTTTATATAGTACATTATTGGCTCATGGTTTTCAAAAACTATAGTCCCTACCCCAGAAAAAATTGCAACCCTAGTCAGAAAGGTATTCCATGGTTAAAATAGTTTTTCAATCCATGTACCTATAAGTATATATTGTTTTCCCTATATAAAGAGGACCTTGATTTGGTTAAAGTATTTTAAAAAACGTGCACCCATGCCTTGAAAATCTGAATGCATGGAATTAATTACCACTATAAATTGTTTTAAAATTAACGACCCCCCCCCCCCCCCGACATTAAAAATAATTCAACCTAAATTAGACCTAATGGATTTTATACATTTTTTAGGATCCATGATGGATTTAGTATCCTTTATACTTTCATTTATTATGAATCAACGGTCTATTAATAGATTTGTAATTCTCACATTAAGATATTCACATCATGATTGGTTTCCTCTCATTATTCCAGATATTTCTCAACCATTGGAAGGTTTATTTTCATAAATTGGAATGGGTTATAGATATTTCATCATATAAATTAATAATTTTCAAATGAGATCTTGTTTTCAGATCTAGAACTCTTTCTTTTTTTTCAATTTAATATTCTTTATAAATTTGGGGATTTCTATTTTGGCCAAAGCTCATCAATGATCTTATGGTAGGTAGTATAAATTGAATAACCCATATGATTGATAATAATTATTTTTATGGGGTTTTGAATCCTAAATTTTTTTTGGAAACTATATATTTTTAGAAAACTCATATTTTTGTGGAAATGTATTTTTTATCATAGATAGAAATAATGTCACATTTTTGTAAAAACATAAAATCAATAAATTTAAAAACTAATATTTTTAAATTTGGTATTATTAATTGATCAAGTTAATGAATAACCATACTATTATTATAAAATTGATTTTATTATAAAAATATCAATGAATCCCCCCAAGGGAGACTTAAACCAAATCTATCCTGAATATCGATGAAACTATTAAATAAACACATACCTCCTTGGTAACTTTGGAATCATTATCATGATTAATAAAGTAAACCCAATTTAAAAAGAAACGTTAATTATGATAAATATTTTATAAATATAAAATTTTAAAAGTTTCAATATATACATGACATAAATTATTAAGTGGTCAATATGAAATATGTTTCACGGATGTAAAAGTGAAATAAGTAACCATTACCATAGGTTCGAATTCCATCACATGTGTTTGAAACTCTTATATAATAAATATATGTTTATTATATATAAATTAAATAACCATAATAATATATTTAATTTTATATATGATAAACTTATAGTCTATTGTAACATATTTTTAAATAATTCATTGTTAAAATCATTATTTTATGTGGTAAATTTTTTTTCATGTATGTTTTAGTTCTGTAATTTTAGTCATTTTAATTTTATCATTATTACACATATCCATAATTTTATATATTATATAAATAACATTTATATTCATTATAAGTGTATTTTTAGTAATATAATAATATAAGTGATAAAAAATGTATTACACCATTCATGGGGACATCATGTTGTACCTATATAAGATGGTTGATTCAATTTTTCTCAACAAATATAATGATGTAAATTTGAATATTAATTATTATTTATATATTAATTATTATTTAATATATTTCAATTTATTATAATAATATAAATCTTCTAAAACAACCATTTAAAAATAAAATTAAAGACACATCATACCACCATGTGATAGAGGTAGTCTACACATACACATATGCGATATTATTGGCTTCCGACAAAAATAAAGGTAAACAAATTAGATGGGATATTATAATTATAGAAGTATTATTAGATCGAAAACAAGACATATATTCCACATATTTTACCACACTGACATACATGTGATGTTTAAGATAAAAATGAAACACATCATATGGTGATGGACTTATCTATTGTACGCACAAGGGATGTTGTCATATCCCACAAAAAATAGTAAGTAATAATAAATATGTTACATAATAACTACATAGGATTAAGAATTTAAAAAATTTCAAACAAATATGTCTAATACTCTAGATACCCTATTTTTCGAACAGAAACATTACATTAAATTTTCTGGATATATAAACATTATAACGACAAACACCCAAAGACCATAATTAGTCTACAGCCATTGGAAACATGGAAACATAGACACGCGTACATAAATGTGCTAAATCATCCCCATATAGGTTTTTCATTAATAAAACCCTTATTAAACACATAATACATATTTTATATCATCATAACCTAGAGTAAAGAAAACATAAAAAGGGGTGATATTAGATGCTCAATAACGGTAAAAAAGGGATACATGTAAGCATATACTTGATCATTGTGTTATGAGAACATGACCCTGAAAATATAATAGCATACCATTCATATCAAATATCTTACTAGTTATCATGTCATACATATTAGAAATTCATTATACATGAATGATAATTTATAAATGATAATACGACATGAATGCATAAAATAGGAATAAAACGTAAAATTGTGGCATATTGATAAATGCATGATATGATTTAAATTTTAGCCAAGGAATCACTTCCAAAACAATCTTCGTAGTATAGGTTCACTACCCATACCATCTTTGTAGTCATGATTTACACCAATTGAATGCATAGTTGAAGTATTTCACTCCTCATACCATCATGGTAGTCATGGTTTACACCAATGATCATTGTAGTAGTCAAGGTACATTCCCAAGACCATAATAGTCTCTCCCATGAGATATAAATCATTACACAACGCATTAGAGAGAGATATATGTCCCAAAAATCTCATAGTAATATCATATATATATTTTCTACATGTTCATAAATAGTTAAATAATAAACCATGAAATGAAAATGGGTATTATGAAGATGTAATCATATCATAAAATGGGGAAATAGATTGGTTTCATAATAATTTAATCATAAATATAACATGTGAAAAGAATCGGGGTTCAATATCATATAACCTGGGAAAGAGAAATGGGTTTTATAAGAATCCTTCATTCCAAAAATAATCCATTAATATAATTAATGTTAATATAAACATTGAATAATTTCCCCATAATGGTATGATTAACCCAAAATAATGTTATAATAGAAGCAGAAAAAATTTAATTTTCTATTAAAAACATATCTTGCGGAAAATATCCTTACTTCATTGAAAATATTTTATTAATAACATTCAAACATTTAGAAACATTTTTCATAGAAAACATACTTTTAAAAACATAAAAAAGAAACATTGAAAAAAATAAAAATCTTTTAAAATCATTTATCATAGAAATTTATCATCATGGATCATTTGAAAAAATGAAATCATTTTAAAAAAAATATAGTTTTTTGAATACAATAAAATTTTAACTGTATGTGGAGATATAATATAATTTTACATTAAACCGTTAATTAAGTTCCGAAGATTTGAAAAATATTGGTATTGACACATTAGGATATGTTGACTGTAAATAATATTTTGAAACTCATGAATATTCTTGAGATATATATTAATCTATTTCGTCAAAGGAATTATAAACATAAATAATCTGATAATGAATCGAGACTATCATAATACATTATTATAACATGGTAAATTGGGATCAACCACTCCATGTAATAGATAGAAATTAAATGAATCATATAAACTCATGAAAAAAATTCTATTAATATTATATGATGGAAAATGTATGTATATACACCATGAATAAGAGTTTGGGTGTATAACAAAACAAGAGTCTCAAAGAAGGAAAATTAAGAAAAAACATTTTTACCAATTTGATAACATTTCAAACATAATCACCGTGAAGGAATGATTATAACATGGATATTTTGAAATAGGATTATTTAATATAATACACCATTCATAGAGACGGTATGCCATACTTATGTAGGAATGTTTTTTCATTTTAATTGTTCTACTGAAAGAAAGAAAGAAAATGACAGATATGTATATTTATATAATATAATATAGGTATAAATATAATGTTATATATATCATATAATTTCTATTAACCCATCCTCAATACAGTCCATGTATTGTTTGAACAAATCACACCATTTTGAAGGTGCATTTGTCCAAACATCCCTGAACGATGTTACGGTAATTACACGAAATGAAATGTAAAAAAATAATTGAGATTAAAATGGAATATAAAAGATTAAATAAATAAAAAAATATGATATATTACAGAAAAAAATTTATTTTCAATAATTATTACTACCATGTGTTGTGGTAATGGAGAAATGAACAATCATTATTTAGTGAGGTGATAGTTCAACATACATGTAAATTATATTTTTGATATCTATTTGACAGATTTGTTTGTAACTATGGGTCAAAAAAATAGAATAAAAACAACCTGGGATATTTAGGATATTTATTTTTTACAATAATTTAATAATGATAGTGTTGGGGAGAAAAAGGAAAATAAATAAAAGGATATTAGGAAGAGTTGTCACATCTTAATCGGGTAAATCCTTTTGGTTTGTTCCAAAAGGATTCATTGAGTTTCATTGTACCAAAGTGAAGCCTTAGTGGAGGAATTTAGGTAATTTTATATCATCTTTGATAATATTTATCATGATATAATTTTTTAGATGTATGAGAATGTGGGTAGAGGTGGTGTCCTTTCATAGTGAAGGGAAATAACATACTTGGCAATTTTTAAAACCTACTAGGTGTACCAACATCATTACCAAAACAATTCATACGAAACCAACCAAAATAAATAATTTAAGGTTAATGGATGTATAAAACCATTTAATTGGGAGTAGGACAAGTATTTAGGTTTTTTTGGTCACATATTTGACTGTTATTACTTTACTAACCTAATTTTCACTTAACTGATGTAATTAATTTAAATCACTTTCTTTAATCATTTTGGTAAAAAATAATGTTAACATTAATAGAAACTATAAAATATAATAACTAAAAATATTGAATTCATTTTTCCATTTTATAATCACATATTTGGTAGAAATTAATTTAAAAGTAATCATGATGTCGGGTCGACAATGCGGGTTTTTAAGGTAAAAATGATAAACCAAATTTGAAAATTTTGATATATTGTTTTGTTGTAAAAATGGAACTAATTTCAAATATTAGATTATTTGTAAAAATTTGGAATATATTTTTTAATATATTATCCAATTAAACTTTTATTCAAATTATATTAATATTTAACCATCTAAATAAATTATATAAAAAAGCAGTTTTGAATTAAAATGAAATATATTTCATTAGTCATCCAAAAATGAATATAGTTAGAAAAATCCAAAAAAAATCACCCTAATCTAATATCATCATTATAAATTAAAAAAATAGTTTTATTTTATCAAATTAAAATTTTTTACGCCTATAAAATTAATTTCAGTATTGATCAAAATATGATATTAAAAGCAGTTCATTAGAGAAAATGAAATTTTTTAACATTTTAGGACTGTAAAAAAACATATAATTTCATATCAACATATTTTATTTATATAAAAAAAATTAAATTTTATTTTAATATTAGTCAATTATATTCATATAACTATGTTTAATGTCTAGGTTATAATAATCTGATTTAAATAATTTTAAAAAAGAGTTGTTTTGTTGAAACATATTGTTGCATGTATCGTATGTCATCATATTGTTGCATTTAGATGACACAATTGTAGTGTTCTGTGTAATGTATATAAATAATTTCCTATCTAAAAAGAATGTTTGACTCTTTTAATTGTAATATATAAATAAAAATGTAATTTATTAAAAAAATGTTCACAAAAACATGGTGTGTAACATTATACCCCCTAAAAGGAATCCCTCCCTCAAAATTTTTCATTTGGGTAAAAAAAAGTGTATAAATATATTTAATAATATCCTCATGTTCTAATGTAGCTTCCTACAACAAGTGATTTCTCCAAAAATCTGTGACTAGGTGAGTGGTATTCATTTGGAGAACTTTCTCGGATCATTTTAGAATTTCAAAATGTTTATCCTTGTAAGAAAGACCATGCTCCAGTGGTATGACATATTATTTCATTACATCTGAAGGTTCGGGTCTCTAATTCATCCGGAGATATACATTGAACGCATCATGGTCCTGAGAGAAATTTGGAAAAACTTACAAGTGATAGAATATTTTCCTAATACGATCCTGATTATCAAAGGGAACAATATACATAGTGTATAGTTTCCCTTTCTTATGTGGTATCTCAAATTTCCTCCAGGGTTAGATTCGTAGAGACACCTTTTCACCAACATCAAATTATAGATCATACTGATGGTTATCAACATCACATTTCCAACTACAACGTGATTCTTTGATATACTGATAAATGGTTCTAACAATCATGAAAATTTATCCAGTAATCTCATGTCCCAATATATTTTCTTCTCTAGCCTCATCCCAATATGGTGGTGTTCTACATTTCTTCCCATACAAGGCTTTATACGGTTCCATATGAATGGTTGAGTGAAAGTCATTTTTGTAAAAAAAAGTCAACTAGAGAACATTTTTCATCTCAACCACAATTTATTTCTAATGAATTTGATCTAAACATATCCTATATAATCTGAACTGTTCTTTCATATTAACCATCTATTTGAGGAAGGCAAGCAGTAATCAAACTAAATTCGTTACCAAGTTCTTAATATAGACTTAACCAGAACATTGAAGTCAACCTCAATTCTTAATTTGAAAAAATAAAATGTGGTACTTCCTACAACTTTATAACTTCCTTTATATATATCTTGAAAGGATAATCCAAATAAAATTCTTATCTTATAGAAATGATATTTTCTCACATAATAAGGTGATCTACGACAACAATATAGAATTAAACCTTGTAGAGGTTTTTGGTAGTTTAATGAAAGAATCTACAGAGATGTTCTCCCATCTCCATTATCGTATGAGTAATGGATAAAAACCATTTAGACTATCTTCTTTCAACCATAACATTTTGGCATGCCAAACATCTAGAAACAAACATTGTGATATATTTCATAATTCTATCCCACTATAAGTATTCATTCAATTATCTAAACTTATTTTCACTTCCAGTATAAATAGTGAATGAAGTACTATTAGATTCCTCTAACAAAACATTCTTAAAATGTATTATGGATGGAACACATACATGGTTCCGTTACCTTATCATTCCATCATGGTCAAGGGTAAACGCAAGAACATTTATAAATTCCATTTATAGATCTTTATATTTCTTTTGTGACACCTTAATCATTACATGGATAGATGGATGAACATTTATATGAGAAATTTAACATTTTACTCACTTCCATTGTGATTTCAAGAACCATCATATATAAATATATAAAATATTGGATATTTTTTTATCCACATCACATATAAGCTTGCATTAGACTTCCAAATCAAAGCGTTGGGCACCTTGCTTTCCCATGGGTGGTAATGTATAGAGAAGTAAGAATCCATTTTCAACTCAAACAATCTTATCTAGTTCATTTTAATATCCTTCGCTGTGAATATATATATTGGAATTTTATGTTTAGTAAATATATAACACATTTCTACAAAAAGACAATACATCCATATCATTTCTGAAAAAATTACTGATGCTAACTTCAAATCATGATATCAGTATTTTTCTCATAATTGTTAAAATTTCATGAGGCATAGGCTATATAAATGTTATTATACAAAATAACACATCTCGACCCATCATTGGATGCATCACTATAGATTAAGAACCCTTTTTCACTACAGTAAAATATCTAAATAGGGGAAATAACAAAACATCTCTTCTGTTCCATCGATTTTTTCTAGATTCAACTGTCCAAATGAACATGACACTCTTATATGTTAACTTGATCAGATAATTACATAATCCAGAGAAATTCCCCACAAACCGTCAATAACATCTAACAAAACCCTGAAATCTATAGATCACAGTCACCATGGTTGGTCTAAGATAGCATTTAATACACTTCATCTGTGATGGATGTACAGTTATTCCATCTCTAAATATTATGTGTCCTAAAAACCAATTTTCATCCAAAATTTAAACTTTATAAATTATTCATATTGATTCTCCTTCCTTAGGGTACATAGTGTAATTCCCAAATAATCTTCATGATCCTCCTTGAACTGTGAATATATAATAATACAATCTATAAATACTACCACAAACATATCGAGGTAATACCTAAAGACACTATTCATCAAATCCATGGTAGTATTAGGGGAATTAATATGACTATAAGGAATCACTGTATATTCATAGTGACCAAACCTGTTACTGAATTGATTCTTGGGTATATCATCTTTATTGACCATCAATTGATGATATCCATAACAATGGTAAATCTTGTAAATGTATTGAGTTGGACATAGTTAATCAAATATGACATCATTACAGGGAATATGATACATGTTCTTGATAAAGATCTTATTCTACTCACGATAATCAATACAGAGTGTCGTTGATCAATCTTTCTTTTTAACAGAAACAGCTAGTGCACCCAAATGTGACATAATTTTCTGAATAAATACTTTATCATCATTTTCATTGATTTTTATCATCAATTCATGAATCAAAATCAGGTACATTATATGTGGAATCATTGAAATTGTTGTGGATAGAGGATGGAGTTATATTGAGAAAACAATGTCTGGTTTTAGTGGAATACTATGCTACACTTCAAGAACCACATTCAGAAAATTCCGAACAGTAGGCATGTCATCAATGTTTATCTTCTCCCAACGAATTTGACATAAACATACCTTTTATAGGAATTAGTATCTATACAATTAAATTAATATCTAAATTATGTTCATGCATATAATCACATTGATGGATGGTCATATGAGGTTTTTGAATATCAAATGTAACATCCCATGATTTACAATTGATGTGTGGTTTATATAGATATAGACAATCTATTATTAAGATTACATCATAATCAACCAAATGAATATTTTCTAGATTTATATAAATAAAATTCCCACAAACACGAACTAGAGAGGAATCATAGACTTCATATTCAATAATCGTGTCATTAGGGGATTGCATTACAAATTCAAAAAATATTTATTTTTTCAAGAATTATAACACCGTAGGAAAATTCATTAGATATTAAACATTGGGATGATCCATAATCAAATATGAAATTATTAGTTCAATAATAGATGGTATGGGTAACTTTCATCACTTTGTTATCACAACCCTCATTAGAAATAAAGATTTCATGATATTTACCCTTGTAACTCAGTTTAAGAGATTCCTAAAGTCGATCATCATCACCATACCTTTGGTTTGGAATGTGGTTATAATAATGACCAATCTCCTTATAAATTTAGTATTGAATTAGGGGACAAACATTTTGCGAGGGGTTTTCTCCAATATTTTTTGAGGGGACTTATTTAAATCACTTTATAAATTAATTTCTAGTTGACATACCTTTACGTAATTAAAATAATAATTTGACCACTTAAAAAAATATGTATCATTCTTATTTCCAAATTTAGAACATAATGGAAATATCAGATTATTTTCATCATGGTTTTCATATTTTCCTTTAAAATCCATCTTCCAATTATTTTCAAAACCATGAGATTGGTTTGTGACTCCAACCACCATTTGACCCTTGATGGAATGACCCAAAACATCATCATAGCTACTAAAGTATCATTTAGACAACATCCTTCTGATTCATGGATTTATTACATTGAATAACCAATCAAAATTACATTCTGGTTGGACGATAATTCTGGAATTGTACCTCACAAGTCATGAAATTAGCCTCATATGTACCAATAGATTCACCATCCCATTTCATCGACTCATGGAACACATTCTCCATCATGGTAAAAATAGTTTTAGGATTTTACTTATTGAAAATATAAGTTCATGAACTCATCCCAAACCATGGATTAAATTTAATATTGTATACTCTTATACCTGATTAGAGACCACTATGGATCTTTTTCACCTTTTAACCAATAACCAGCCAGAATCATGTTCTCATGCTCTTAAAACTGTAGAACGACGAATATATTTTTTGTAGTAATGATCCACTATTCCATAACAAGTGGTTCAAAAGTCCCTCTGAAAAAAGTTGGTTGTTTCCTCATTAAAGACACAATTAAATATTCTTCCCTCTTTTCCTCATTTGGATGAAAACAATTATTCATAGATTGATAAAGACATTCATTCATATTAATGTGATTCCTTCATATTCCAGCACTTCACTGAAATGAAAATCATTTAGAAAGATATTTTTATTCGAATAAGGAACCATATAATCATGAAAACCCACATATAAGATTTCTATCATTTGACACCTTCCTTAATCTATAACATCATTAGTTTATCCATGGTTTTTATATCCAACATTTATTTAAATTCATCATAATTGCTTTTTTAGATATTGTGAATTTCTAATGAATATCCCCTAGGAGTGCCAATTTAAGTGTTTAGTAAGGGCCGTTATCATGTAGCATATTACACTGAGTTATGACCAAAACTTCTTTTCAGAGTTGTTACTATATGGTACATCCATACCAAATCCATATATACTTATATTATCAATAAATGGATGTGTTTCTTTGAAACCACTCACTCTATCCTTCTCAAAAATTCATATACATTTTCCTATAATTCTCATTATCCTTATACTTTTACATTGACAAGGTCTTAGGTTTCTCACTAAAATTTTCACATCATGGAATCCATAAGACAACTATAAATTTTAACTGATACAACTATAGTGAACATATGTTTTCCAAAACAATCATGACATATATTTTTCAAGGTACTTATACATTAAAAAATAGACTAAAAATACTTTAATTGGTAATGTACCTTTGGAAACAAGTATTCATAAACACAAGTACATAAATTAGCTAAATCATATCATTATAGGTTCTTCTTGACTAGTACCATTCATAGACACCTCTAATATAATACATATCATCATTACCTTATGAAAGGGAAAAATAAATAGGGGTGAGATCAGATACTCAAAAAGAATAATGAATAGAGACATGTATGCATAAATTGAAGCACCGAGGTTTGAGAATTTTATCATGAAAATAGAAGATCATTCCTTATATATTAATGATTATAAAAATATTAATGGAATAAAGACTGAAATTTCATTAAACATGAATCATAATTTGATAAAGGGTATATTCAATTAAAGCATAAAATTTGAATAAAACATCGAATTGTGGAAGACACATGGGAATATAATATTATTTTCGTGGTATCAAAGGCATTTCTTGAGAGACTATCATGGTAGTATAATTTCACTAACCATACCATATTTCTAGTCACGATTCACACCCATGGCCATCCTAGGTTCAGAAGTTATCACTTTACACCATCTTGGTATTCAATTTTTACTCACATGGACATCTTAGTAGTCATGGTTCATTCCCAAGATAATATGATTCTATCTCATGAGATATAAATCTTGACCCACTTCATTGGAGGGATATATAGGTCCCACCCATCTCCATGTAACATCATTCATACCAATTCCACAAGATCATAAATAGTCATATTATAAACCATGAAATGATGTTTTTGTTATAAATATGTTATCATATCCTCGCCTATGAAAAGTTATTGATTTTATAATTATTTAATAATACTAATAACCTGGGATAAATATGTGAGTTTCCAAATCAAATACCATGTCAAAGAGAAATTGTTTTCATAAAAATCATGCCATCAAAACATAATTCATTGAGAGAAATAATATTACTGGGAACATTGAATAATTTTTATTTAAAGGAATGAGTAATATGAATTGATTTTATATTAGTTGGGACAATTTTTTTGAAATGACATTAAAAATAATTCTTGAAGAAAATATTTTTTCTTTTATTTATTTTAAAAACATAAAACCATTTAAAAAATATTTCATTGAAAATATACTAGGAATAATAAATAGTATTCTTTATGTATAATTAAAAAAATTTAAATTATTTTTTCTGTTAAAATTATCTTTAATGATATTTTGAATTTTTTTTAATTTTTCCTTGAGAACATGGTTTTTTGAATACAATTTGATTTTGACAGAAAGAAGATAGATTATCAGATTTTACAAAAAAAACATTATCTTATGAAAAAGAGTGAAAAAATCAGTACTTAAAAATTAAAATATCATGAATAAATTTAGTATAATTATATTAAATATTATTCAATGAATATGGAATAAAATATTTCATCAAAGGAAGAAAAAAAGGTAAACAATCTCTAAATGGAATTAGATTATCTTAGAAATCACTTCTAACATGGTAAAATGGGATCATAGTATACATTTATGTAATGAAATTTAAATGGAGATTAAAATATCATTAAAATAAGGATATTAGATATATGACTAGAAATATAGATGTATATACAACTAGAAATAGATATTTGGTTCATAATAAATCAAAATTCTCATATAAGGGAAATTTAGATAATACATTTTTACCGATTCTGAATACTTTTAATATTAAACCCCATGAATTACGGTTCATAAAATGGATATGTTAATGCTCATTATTTTAATTATAAGATGCATACCATACAATCATCTAATGTACATATACTACATTAAAATGAAAATGTGGTGAACATAGCATGTATCACGTTGGAATAAATAGTGGGACGAAATCCCCTTTCATTTTTTTCATGAATTTATTTCTACATGTACCAGACTAATGAGTAATAAATACAATTTTATTATAAATATTAGAAATAATTATGTTCTTATAAATAAAACCATATATGGTTTAATTATGACTTTATATTACCAATTTTTCGCAATACTCTGTTATGGTTTCACATCTGGTATCATTCTCTTTGTTTTTCGCACGTTTCTTAATTAGTTTTGTCATTGGAAATTATACATATATCATGATTCAATAATTTATACAATGATATAATTATTATTTTTATATAATATTTTTTTGTTATAATAATTATATAATATTATAGTAAGAAATGGATTACACCATTTATGGATATGGTATGTCGTACAAACGCATGAATGTAGTTTTTATTTTAATATTCATATTGTGAGGAAGAAAGAAAATGACTAATATTTATATGTATAAAATATCAATACAATGTAAAAATAATTTTATATATGTCATTTAATTTCACTAAACCCATCCTTAAAACAATTTAAGTTGTCTCTAAATGAACCACTTCGCTTTTAGGGGGCGGTAGTCCACATTTCCAAATACAAAATTATCGTAATTATACCAAATGGAAAGTAAACATATCATTGAAATGAAATGAATAAATAATATTAAAAAAATAATAAAAAATATATATTAAATTCATGAATTTATATTATATCATAATGTACACCATGATTTGTGGTAATGTATAAATGAATAATCATCTTTTTGTTAGATGGTAGTTCACTGTACATGTATATAGTATATTCAATATCTATTAGATGGAGGTGTGTGTATGTTTAGCTATAAAAATTTCATAAAAAATCATAGTATATTTTTTATAATAGAGTTTTCATTAAATAATTGGGTAAATATAGTGGAGATATGGATAATAAAAATTCAAGAGAGGATCTTGAGAGAAGACGTTAACTCTTAATTGTGAATCTAATTTTTTATTGTTCAAAAAAATGTCCTTATGATTCCTTCATCTCAGGGAAAGAATTTTATGGGGAATTTAGGGAATTAGGGCGCTTATTTTTCATATTTTGGTTAGCCAAAGGGGTGTTAGAGATGTGAGTAAGTGATCAAAGGTGGTGGCCTTTTATAGGAAAGTGAAATGTCAAGCATGACATTTTATAAAACAAACTAGGTGTACAAACGTTTTTATGAATCCTAAGTCATGATAAACCAAAATAAAACAATAATATAATAATAATTGGGTAATAATGGAAAAAATGTACTTCGAACAAGTTTATATGTCATTTGGGGTCATATATTTCACATTTAGTACTTTATTAACCGAATTTTTCTCTTAAGAGATGTAATTAATTTTAATCACCTTCACTAATAAATTTTTTCAAAAATAATGATGACCTTTTTAGAAATTATAAATTATTCTAATTAATAATTTGGAATCTATTTTTATAATTTCATATCAATGAATTTGTTGTAATAAATTTCAAATTAATTTCATAATCGGGTCAACAATGAGGGTTTCAATGTAAAAATGATCAAATGTTTGCTATGTTTTTATATAAAATCCTAATGTGAAATTTGATCTAATGGATAACCATGGATTATCTGTTAAAATTATTCTCCAATAAACTTTTTTTAAATTTTTATAATATAGTTTAACCTTATAAATAAAATAAAAATAAATTAAATTTTGAATAATAATATGGAATTTTCACTATTCATCCAAAAGTGAGGTTTGTTAGTAAAATCCAAAAAATTCAGCATTAACAAATTGTGACATTACAAATTGAAAAATATTTTATATTTATTTTAATTTAATTTATTATTGTTTCCAAAATTAATTTTATTATTTTTCACATATGTATAATAAAAGTGGTTCATTCAAGAAAATTGTATTTCTAAACATAAAATGAATTTCTCAAAATTAACATCATTTATTATAAATATGTTTTATTTATCGATAATAATTATAAATAATATTGGAAATGTAGTCATTACTATTCATATAACTTGGTTTAATGTCTAATTTATAATTATATCATTTAAATAATTATTTAAAAAATATATAACCTCAATTTTTCATGTATCGTACGCCAACTCCTTGTTGAGTGGATCATACGCCAAGTTGTTGTTAGGTGTAATGTATTAAAATTTGTTTCTATGTTAATGGACTGATTTCATTAGTTTATTTCATGATATAAATGGAAATTTAATTTATTCATTAAAAAGTGTCCAAAATAACTCAGGGTGTTAAAAATACACCATTAAATCTAGCATTAAAAGGTGCTAGTGGAAAAAGAATTAAATCAGTTCACATGGTGGTAATACATTGTACACATAGTCGACATTTTCATTTATCATTTTATGGAAGTATGGATTGATTTATATAATTAAAATAACATATTATTATAAATTAACATATTTAATAGACTTGTTATTATATTATCATATTTTAATGAGGTTTAACTATTTATAAGAACAAAAAAAACCACACATTGAAAATTTCACCAATTCCTTCAATAACCACTTTAGGTTTATCTATAAATCCTTTTAAAAAAAATAAGGCCTAGAGAATTTATGGAGGGATATAAGGATGTTATATGGGAAGATATATTTCATATAATGTTTTTTAGATGTGGGATAATGGTAGAAGAGTGGGTGGCCTTTTAAAAGTGGGTAGAGGACGTACATGGAATTTTTTAAAATAGGAAGTTATACCCACATTTGACTTTAGAAAAGACATAAAAATTGGTCATTGATGGATAATAGAGTTCATAAGGTAAAAATATGTCCACAAAATAAGTTTTTTACAATTTTATGCTAATTTATGAACATTATATTCATACTTCCACCCCTAACCCCATTTTTAACATAACCACAATAATTAATTATTATTGTTTTCACTATTAATTGTTATAAAAAATATATTTCCACCAAGTTATATAATAACAATTAGTATTATTATAAAAATTAAATAAATTTTTTATAATTCAAATCATAGTAGTAGTACAATTCAATAAAAATTTAAATTACAAACGCAATGAATGATATGTTTTCCAAAAGGAAACTTTTCTAATGTATAGAATATTTAATTATTAAAATTAAATATTAACTTTCTTCCTATGATTTCAATTAGTTAAATTTTAATGTAGTTGGACATATTTTACATTGAATTTTATTAGACTTATATTTATTACTTTCCCAATAATTGAACTAAAAATAAGTTTTCAATAAAAATCAATATTTTCTGATATTATTAAAAAAAATATATCCATTCATAAAATTATAAAAAAATTAGGAATGATAAAATTAATATGTAGATTTAAAAAATTATTATTATTATTTAAACTAAATTATATAATAGTAGTAAAAATAGTATTCAAATTGTCTGTTCACTGCATGAGTAATCCACACCTGGAAAACAATAGATTCCATAAATCTTTTTTTTTTCTATTTAAAATGGTTAATATTTTATTTATAATAAATATGTAAAAATTGAATTTAGTTTATAAATGTTTAAAACATAAAATTTTATTAATTTGGTTATTAATATTTTAACTCTCATTCTTTATAGTTATGATATTGTGTTTATGTAAATATAAAAATCTTTTTGAAAAGTAGCATTTTTATTTTAAACACATCACATCGTGAATAAAAAGTTATCTAGTAGATTGAATTTGTAAAAAATATCTTAAATTGTTGTTGTTTTATATTCTCTTTTAATCTTCTGGTTTCATTTTATAGACAGAATCAAACATTCCATTCCTCTTAAAATTAAAGGGTGTTTATTTTTGTCCCTATTATAAGTTTCATCCTAGCAATATAATCTTCATCTCGGTAATCAAGGGTTTTATATTCGGAAATATATTTTTTGGAGACCGAGATCATTACAGGGGTTAATAAAGAATAATATTTATAAGAGTGAAATGGAATTATAGTGTTCATTTAGAATAACATATAACCATGATTAGATTTTCGAAAACATTGTTGAGAAATGAAAACATAAACATGTAAGAGAATAAAAACAACTAAGGATTAATAAAGAGTGATATAGAACATGGAATTAAGAATGTTGAAATTTATAAAACCATTATTTTTTGACGAGTTACAATATCATTGATTCAAGGTAAAAAATTAAAAGGAAAAATTTTTTTTGTAAGATATTTTTACTAAATTTGATGGATTAAGTTACTATTATGATAGAGAATACAAGAAAACATTCTTATTGTTTCATTATTTGATTATTATTTCATTAGTTTTATCTTTATACATTACTCCATGAATTGAATATCCAATAGTAATTTTTATGCCTAAAGCACTAAAATTAACATTTAACCTATCAATATATCAATAAATGAATTATAAGTCATTCATCAAATATATATATATATATATTATAAGACCAAACCTGTTTTGAAAATTTAACCAATAACATAAAAAGTTCATATTAACCCATTCCATAAATACTCATCCTTATGAACTGTTAAAAAATATGACCGAAAAATTTTAAATTCATAATATTTAGAAGGAAAGTCACTAAATCAAGATTATATTCATCCACTTAATATATGATTTCAATTAGTTGAATTCCTTGACCTCCATAAAATCATAATGAAAAAATAATATATTTTAAAATTAAAATATCAGGATGTTCAATATATTCCATAAATCCAAACATGAAATAACCTCTAAAAAAGATAACATAATCCAATAATAAATTTCAATATTACCAAGAAGATCCTTAAAACATATATTTATCATTATTATCGTTGCATCAGAAATATATTAAGGATTCTCTAATCTAAATAATGTGTTTTAAAAAAGATCTCCATTCCATTGAATTACTTTTTTGGTTTATTGGGGCTATTCAACATATGATTTTGAATCCTAAAATAAAATGAATTTAAGTATAATCCCAATACATTTCATGATTTTAATAATAAATATAAATGAAAAATTAATTCTATAATATATTTATTCAATAGAAATTCATTCCCTTTATTCCATCAACATTAGTTATATCATTATTATAAGCATAATTATGACCTCTTATCTTCTTCTTAGGTATATTCCCATGATGCTTATGACATTTGTTTTCATAGTACCCCTTATCCTTATAGTTAAATCATTTAACATTGGGAACATAATTATTTCCCTTTCAAAAATGATCTTGGTGGGTTTTATATCCACACTCATAGTAAACATTTATTCCCTTCATGAAAGTACCATGGTGTTACATTCCATAATTATCACATATGGGAAAATCCTTCTTTCTAATCTTAATCTATAATTATTTTTTTGGTTTTCCTTTTTAACTATTTCATTCCTTTTAATCCATAATACATGGAGAATTATTTTTATATGTTTACCACACATGATACTACCACCTTGTATAATGGGAATGTTTGGGAGACTAATTTTAATTAATGTATTGTAATTAACCCATATATGAAATAGTCAATATAAATCATTAGCATACTAATTTAGTCCATTGAGTGGCTTTTTATTAATGTAATTTTCCCTTTATACTAAGAAATTTTTTAATATTCCATCATTAGTAGACATCGGATTTGACCCAAAAACAATCTTTTTTGTCACCTATAAAATAGTTTTCTAAGAAGGGTACCATAAATTACTTCCATTCCATGATTTATATTTCATCTTTGTGGTTAGTGAATTGAATTTACGACTTCCATTGACCTGGATATCCAAAGAGATAAAAATCATCCATGAAATCCTTGTCCCATTAATTACTTCCCAATGTATGAAATACCTTCTCTAAGTAACTAATCCACTACGTAGCTACACATGGATTTATCATCCCACTAAATGTTTTATTTTATTGACACATAAATTTGTCCACCATTACTACACATCATGATAGAATTTTAGGTTTTTCTATGTTGGAATGGCTTTCACGTATAACCTATTTTAGCTGCACCAATATGGTTATAATTTCTTTGATTGTAGCTGAAACTCCAACTCCATCTTCATAATCATTACCAAGAGAAAAATCCATCATTGAGTTATTTTTATTGATATGGAAAACATTCCTTTAACTATGCACAATTTCTAAAAAATTGACTACACTTTATTATAGAATAACATTATGAATCACAATATACAATACCATTTCTAGGGAATGAATTAAAATGAACTAAAAATGGAATGAATAGTATCATATTCAAAAAAAATGGGTTTATTGGGAATTTTTTCAAATAATAAAAATATTTTCTAATACATCATAATGGTTTTTAAATAAAATCCAATTATTTGATCTATAAACTCAATATTATCACAAATTGTGAATAAAAAATTATCATCATTATGAACTAGGAAATGCTCATGTCAGCCCTGATAAGATTTTCTTAGATTTTTACCCCTATAGACATCAATTCTAGAACCAGATCCACTTGTAGTATCCATACGGGGACATATTTCAAGGAAGAACAACATAATCTCTACCATACCATCACATTATGAAATTATTCAATACAAACTCTCAATTCCTATTATAAGGTTATATTTCCTAATCTACATTTTCAAAAACTCTAATTCTCTAATTCTCTACTAATTTTTTTTACTGTCTATTAAGACACCATAACCCATAGCTAAGAGCCATTTCTTACTTTTTTACATTGGATTACAATATAATAAAAGATAATTTCCAAGGGATGAATAGTTAATTAATATTTGTATACTATATGCATGATATAAATACATATTAAAATTGATGATATAAAATAGAAAAAAAACTTTATTTGAGTATATCATTATTCAAAAAGCATATGTCATCATATGAATCACATAAAACTTCATATTATCTTGAGAATATTAATATATAATAATGTATTGAGGAAATATTCTCAGTAAAATAAATAATTTAATGAAATATATAATTAATAAATAATCAAAATCAATGTGTAAAGGTATAAAACTAAATCACTTTAGATTTAATCAATTAACTATTACAAATATTTCTGAAATAAACATAGATAAAATTAAACTTTATTAATAATCATATATGATTGAAAATTATCAGTGAATAATATAACTATCATATAATGACATGAAAATAGACAACTAAATTATTAAAAATGGAATGTAATATTATAAACTTATAAAACATAAATTAATGACACTTCAGAAGATTATTTATGTTTGTTGGTATAAAACTGTATAATTTTGCAAATTAGTTAAGGTTATGAGAACTATCAATACCGCGACGAACTATATATAATCTAGCCCCACCATTAACTTACTAATTCCAAGGCATTATCTATATAAAATAGAGTAAATATTATCAATATATACATTCATTGCTATAAGGAATTCTTTTTAGAGTGTTGGCATTTATCAACATTATCAAAATGCACTGATAAAATCTATTTGTATCATCAATTATTGTCTTGATTATAAAGGTTACCCAATATTAGAGCTTTATTGTTAGCATCGATAAAGGATAATAATTATCAGTTCTTTTCTTAATAAGGATTAAGGGTACCTTTTTTCAGTACATTTTTAGCACTATTAATGGTCCAAATTAATATAAAAAAATTAAAAAAATATAAATAAAAACACTCAATTCATCAATTAAAAAATTATTTATAGATTTGAATAAATTGAATATACATATATAGAAATTTGAAAAATTAAAAAATAATATATATTATATTTAAATATATGTATAATTAATAAATTGAAATATTTAATCAAATAAAAATTTAAATTTAGTTAATTATTAGAAATATAAAACATATTAATAATTAAATTATTATTGGTAAAAATGAATATATTTAATATACATATATATAGTTTATAAAAATTAATTAATAGTATATATTAAATGTATACATATAAAATGAATAAATTTTAAATAATTGAAAATTGAATAAATTATAAATGTATTTAAATATTAATTGATGTAAAAATTATTAAAAAATGAATAAGTATAATATATATATTAATTATAAATAATATAAAATAATATATATTAAATATAAATATATTAAAAATTAATAAAATGTTAATTACAAACATATTAATGTCTTATACATTTTTAGTGTTCCTTGATTTTTCAATTCAATATATATCTAATATATTGTGTTATATTTCATTCACGTATATATATATATATATCTATGTGTCTGTGTGTGTATTTTTATCTAATTGGTTGTGTAATTAATGCATTTTTATATAAAAATTACAACAAAAATATATTTACATAATATGTAAAAAAACACACACACATAACATTTATATAATTTCTAAAAAATTTATCATATTATTTAATTTCATTATAACATGAGACATTTAATATATTATGTTTTTAATTGTTTGATTTTATTTATTTATTTTAATTCTATTATTAGTAGGTTATTCATTTTGTTTATTTTTTTTTCGAATTTGATCATTTTTTATTATTTATTTATATTTATTTATTTACTATTTTTTTGTAATTAAAATATGTATTAATCCACTTAAATATATATGTATATATACATACATATTTTAATTATAATATAGTCTTAATTAATAAAACGTATCCCTTTATTAAATATTTTTAATGTATAATCTGTTTTAATTATTCAATCTCACTCATTTATTAAATGCATACTTCTTAAGATTATAAATCCAGTAATAATGTTACTAATATATACGCAAATACATATTTATAAGAAAATATATCTATAATTGTATATTTATTATATTTATAAATTCTAAGATTTATATAATTATTGTAAATAAGTATTTATAAATTTATAATAAATTCATTTATTTGATTATAATTATAAATCATTTATCAACATTCTTTTACCCATCATAATGAATTATCTTTTCCAATGCTATTAAAATAACTATTTATGGTTGCTAAAATAATAGGGCTGATAAATATTTCACTAATCATTAATAAAAGTTAGCTAATCAATATTCCTTTTATCAGTGATTTTCAATTTATAGCTCATAAAAGGGATCATTATGAGTTGTTTTCTAAAATCACTATTATATTTTTAATAATCTATTTTAAATAATAATGACCACAACTCAGTAAATCATAATTCTCAATCTCTCATATAACTACACTAATTCTGGAGAAACTGTACTACGTTCAATGGGATTAGTCAAGGCTCGAATCCAATATATGTTATTTTATACTTTTTTACTATCACTGTTTCATTTTTTAGATTCTCGCTTTTTAGTGTTTTTATTGTACTCAACTATGGAAAACCATACATATCATCTCATCAACTCTCAATTACAATGTGTGGTTCTATTTCATATTTTTCATTTATATAATATGGTTTCAATGAAATGCTAGGATGTTTTCATTTGGTAAGGTCAGTAGACAATTGTGTATAGGACTATATGGATAAATAATATATATTTTCTACTACACGCCACTGTAAAATAAATTCCTTTTTTATAGCATGATCTAATTGAGTTTAGTTAATCATTGAAGAGTTTATCCCATTACTAAATCATTTTATCTATATCCTTTAGCATTGAAACAAAATTATAGAGAACGAGATGTGTGTCTGTGGTTATGGGCTAACCTGAATAGGGAACAATTTGGGTATACTAGGACAAAAGTGTTACAAAATTGAATTATAATGAAACTACGGATATTTTATTGGTTATATCCGGAAGAAAATTTATTCTAGATATATTATGAAATACTTAAATATGTTTGCATATAATAATTATGTTGGATACCTGAGATACAATATAATTTCTAGGTTTTTGGTATACTTCTTTCTTGATGTATATTCTCGAGTATCATGCCTCTTATTAAGGAGTTGATTGGTAAGAATCATAAAGAATATATGAAATTTAATGTGCTTTTGTAATTTTTTTATATTTTTTCTAGAATAAATTATATATTTATATTAACATAAACATAAATAATAACTAAATCGTTCTTTCTTTATTTACATAGTAATGATGATTAAATTTTTAAAACTTGTAAATTGGTTGAGTGTATTTTATAACCCCTTTATCGATTATATTTTTTTATTTTTTGATATTTATATTTAAAATTAATCATCAAATAACAAGTAAATTATATAAAATTTATGGATGATGTTATTAAAATTGAAATTAAGGAGTGAGAGGGGTAGGGGTTTACATTTATTATTGATTGAATCATTCATATTTCTAAAATATTATCATTTTTTGGAAGGGGAATATTATGTGAATATATTTATTAATATATAATATGTCACTAAAACTACCAATTTATTTACATATTATGGATCCAATGAACATCCCTTGTATTCTAGAACTTATATTGATGCTCATGTCCTAGAAGTAATTTTAGATCTACATCATGTTAGGTTGTACAATTATCAATGATGGGAACAAATTATATATATCCTTCCTCTATGATTGTATGGTAATATATCATAATAAAAAAATTTACTTTATTGAATTGATTCATTTAATTTATAATTATAAAAAAAGTATACATTAATACTATGAATAAGAAGAAAAATATACCCTTTAATGGGATGCATATTATTGGGGGATATTTGGGTGGATTAAAAATATTTCCAAAATTGAAAGGCGAGGAATCCTTGAGTATAAAAAAGTAGTTCATAATGTTGGTGGGATGATGTTCATTCCATCAAGACCATTATAGTGGAGGCATTCCAATTCCTCTTCAAATGAGGAGAATTTTTTGTGTGATTCGATCAATATGGGTTCCTAGGACACTTGAATCATTATTACCTCTTTGATGTGAAATATATCCATCATTGTGGTTAGTTGGGGAACCTCCAAGTGTTCTTCTACAGTGATATAAAAAAATAGTATATCATAATCATCTTTATGGTCATAGTACATATAAGTTTACTTTTCTTCGTGTATGATTATCATATATTTCATATGGTATTGGGATTAAAATTTATTCATAATTTTACTAACATTAATATTATTTATAAGTAAACATATGGAAAAGATTACTTAGTTTCAAAGTTATACAGTAGTGGTAGGCACTAGTGGGAATATCATCTTGAATTGAAATAAAATGGTTCCTCAAAGTATACGAGTTTCAATAAAACATGATAATATGAATGTTATGTGTTTTACATTTCTATACTATGAAATCATAACGTGTTTATATAGTCCATTTAAATATTTTTGAATCATTATTATGATGTATTTTGATTTTATTTTTCATACGAGACCCCTCTAAATTGAATTTCAATATGCAATTGTGAAAGAAGCATACAATACATAATAGAATTAAAAAGATAACTATCTTTTCATAAAAAATGACCATGGTTTTAACAAATAATGTCTAATAAATTAGGATTCATTTTAGAAAGATGGATTTACAATACAACACTCTCTATGTGTAATAGTAAACAATTGCGTGCATTTTGCAAGAATATTGATAATATCTCTAATTGAGAGACACTAATTCAATAATATACTACAAATAATTTCACATACATTATTTAATCCATCCATAGATTCTTTATTTCATTCAATATCTTCATCATCGGTTGAATTTTTATTAAAAATTGGATTGAACACCCACCCAAAAAGTTATGGGTAAGGAAAAATATACAAGATAAGGGAGTTCTAATGTAGTGATGACCATGCTGGTCTCCCCTAATCAAATTCACTCCCTCTGGTTCAATAAGATTGGAATTTGGGAAACATTTAATATAAATACCTTATTCTTCCTCTACCATGGAATCAAAATAGTCCGCCACCTTACTACCTTTTTGCCACGTGTGATCCACCTGGATGTTGCTGTTGATGAGGCTGGAATGACACCTCCAGATGATATAGGCTATCGTCCAACGAGGTGAGATATTTCCCTTCATGCAATCATGTATTACCATAGAATCTGTTTCAATCTGATTCAAAGAAATCTCATTTTGAGCACATAGTGTTAGACCTGAATACATAGCCTTTTCCCCTACTTGGATGGAGCTTCCCCTCCCATAATATGTATAAAAAACCAGCAGGACACTTTTCATGTAGTCCCTGACCACTCCACCACCAGGCATAATACCCAAAATACATTAACCATTAAGGTTAAGTTCAAAACTCGTAATAGGCAGTAACCAACGCACCCAATTGCCTCTTATACAAGGATAAGATTGCTGCATTCCCACTAAATTAACCTGCATGCCTCTCAATGCAAGAGAATTACCCCAATTTTTAATAATACTAACAATATCAATTAAAATGGATTTTTCTCCAGATAAAAAAATCACATGTTGATGAAATTCCTTTAAATATGGCCTTATTTCTAGACTTCCAGTTGCACCATCATCCAGAATTTAAAATCACTGATCATTCCACTTTTTCTGGGCCCTTGAAGATTGATCCATGAAACCATTTTTCATGGAAAGAATCACCAATATGTTAAGAAAATAACGAACCAGTGAACTCACTAAAGAAACTCGAAAATTTCATAGCCAATTCAACATAAAAAAACAAATGATCTGAACTCTCCTCATTATATACCCTACAACAATCGCATCTTGATACAATAATGATACACATCTTCCTCACATTTTCATTAGTGAGTACATCCTTATTTCTTATCCTCCATGGGAGAATGTTTATATTAGTTGGAATATTGTCACACCATATTAAATTATTCTAAGGGTCCTGATATCCCTGATGAAAAGAAATCCTACGAATGTCCTTGGTAGACATGTTCCCATAAGTACAATAAGTAAAAGTTCATTTATCAAGATTGGAATTTAAATCAAAGAGAACAAAAAACTCCCATTGGTACTTCTCCAAGAGTGTGTTATTGAATCTGGAATACCTGATATCCTCCCGAAAAGAAATCAACGTGATAGGACATCCCGGGAAGCCAATTGTCGAACCAGCCCAGTTTTGATTCAAGAAAGATATATCCCCACTTCCTATAATCCATGAAGAATGTTGTTTGATATTTGGAATCATATCATGTAGTTAAAACCATAAAAAATATCCATTATTTCTAACCTTATATGAAAACCGATCTTCATTATAAGTCATAATTTTACCTCAAAGAGTCTATTCCTCTACGACATCCCATTCTAACATTGCAAGCATGCAGTGAATGCTATCTCAGAGACATCGTACATTGATTTTCCATCACAAACAGGACTCACCAGTATAGCCCCAGAAGTCCAATGTTTCTTACCATTGTTTGCGTGTCCAAAATAATGTTTTTATGTACGTTTTCAATATAATAGAGAACCTCCTTCAGTACCTTGCATGCCGAGAATGCATGGATTGGGATGGACGATAAAACACTGTTAATTAGAGTTATTTGACCTCTGAAAAATAAGAAGTGATTATTCCAATTGAGTGAATGGATTATAATCTTGATAAAAATACTATCAAAATCTCGAATATGGATTCGTCCAGGAGTAATTGGAGATCCAAGATAAACCGTTGGAAAAGTTCCCCTTCTCATATTTATACTGCTGCACAAGGAAGAGGCATGTCTGTCTCCACATTTTTTTGAAATATATATATTACTCGATGATCTATTGATCATATTACCAATACATTAATAGTATTTATCCATTATTTTAGATAACACACCAACCTATCTCCCACTTGAATTCATAAAAATAAGTGTGTCATCTACACGCATTAGATGAGATGTAGAAAGGTGGTTCATTTTCCTTTAGTATGGCAGTAGTTCTCTCATGGATATTTTTTAATTAATAATTCAGTATAGGAGATATTGCATGAGGATGAAGATGGTCAGAGATATAGGGTCCCCTTGTCTGAGCCCACGAGAAATTTTGAAAAAACCATATGTTTTTCTCATAAATGAAACTGCCATCCAAGAAGAACTAAAACATCTAACTATAATATCTGCAGCCCGAGTGGATAGAACCATACCATTGAGCACCATATTGATAAAACCCCATTCCATGCTGTTATATGCTTTATTCATATCAAACATTAATTCAATAATGGATCCATGTGTCTTGAATTTAATATCCTTAATCATCTCTTGGCCCAATCCCACCGCTCCCGGAATATACGGTCCATTAACAAAACCATGTTGCTCAACAGATATCCACCTAGGAACATTCATGGAAAACTGGGAGTTGATAATGCTTGGTAAAATATTATAAGGGAAATTATGCATACTTTCTGGCATATAATCATGAATGGAAGATGGGTCTTTGATCTTTGGAAGCATAACCATAGTTGTTTCACCTGCCAACCTTGGAATTAAACCACCCTAGAAGAAGTCTTGAATGGACATAGTTATATCATCATTAATCAACTCCCATGACCCTCTGTAAAATATACCAGAAAGCCATCCGGGCCTAGAGCACACTCCGGTTTGAGGTTCAACATAGTATCATAAATCTCCATCCCACTAGGAATCGCTTCAAAGAAAGCATTTTCATAGTTAGACATCAAGTTAGGAATTACCTCAAAAAGTTCATCATTTCCACTAGGATAACAATCTGTCATACTCGGGTTAGGACCTTCAAGTTAATCTTTTAAAACATAAAAATCCTTATTTCCAACTACACATTTGTCATATTAATAGGATCCATCTTCATGAATAATATTAGGTTTGTCAACCCATATTCGTTCTTTAATACATGCATGAATCTATGTTGAATTTATATCCCCTTCCAGAAGACATTTCACCCTCGAACCGTCCCAAGAAATGCTCCCTTGTTTTAGAATTAATTCTTCCATCATATTTTTCTTAATATAATGATCTTCAAAGACCATATCATCCCATGCATCTTCTGACATAGTTCCAACCAACCAACCTTCTGTTTAAGATTATCCATGACTTGGTCAACGTGAGGAATGTCCTTCACCCAGGTTTGTAATTTATGTTTGAGCCGCCTAAACTTGTTATGAATAGAAACCCAAGAAAATCCCTGAATAAACTCCCTCAAAATATCATCATCATGATGATGGTAACCATCTAAACCAATCCAATGAGCATCAAATTGAAATTGCCCACGACCATCCTGACGAGGAGATAAAGAAACGACAAAGGTGAGTGGAATGAGACTCCACAATCAAGGATATAAACTTTATCATTGGAAAACTAGGAGATATCTTGCACATTTTGAAAGAACTGGTCTAGAGAACTCCAGCAATGACACCTACCTTTTAGGTTGTTACACTTTGTAAAACGATCTCAATAATAACCCAGGTCAAAATGATCCTTATCTTCCATGAATCTTTCAAAACTCTTGATGGACACACACGAAAAAACACCCATTCCATTATTCTCATCAAGGTCTAACATAATATTGAAATCCCCTCGTACAATCCATGGGTACTCCTCAGCATCAAATTCATTGAAATCCTTCCATAAAATTTCTCTCCTTTTATCATCACAACATACATATATGAATGATATGAAATGATAATCACGGCCCGTATTTACTCTCACTGTAATATATTAATCTCCATATTTAACCATATCCACTGACATATACCTTTTCTAGAAAATTCATATATGATGGTTCTCTGGATCAGCATGCATACTCGCATGCATTTTGTGTTTCTGGTAAAACTCCTTGATATTTTACTTATGATGTTTATGCAACTACACACAAATAATACGACCCTTATATTTCTTAATTTCAATGGCTAAAAATTCTGTCTTAACCTGAGCTCTTAGGACTCGAGTGTTCCAAATGTCTATTGGAATCATTGACACAATGTTGGCCTGGTTTTGACCCCATGCACTGTAACAGCCCGAGATTTTATGAAAAATATTCTTTTTTATTTCACTAATGTCTTGTGTTGTACGCTACACCAAAAGGAGCTTGCACAACACGCATCCTTGACTTGCCTTGCATTACACGCAATCGCAACCTTCCTCGATCGCGTGTGTGGTACGTAATACGGAGTTTCACGAAACAGTGATATGCTATTAAAATATTATTAAAACTAGCCGTTATGAATAGTAATAACCACTTTTTAAATTTTAGAAATTTTAACACTCAAAATGGACTTCATTTTTGGATTCGGAGTATCGAATTTAGCCTAAGGTGAAATTTTGGTACTTTTCGGATAACTTTCATATTCTGATGAATAGTGAAAATTACTAAATTATAATTAAAAACAACTTTTTTAATCGAAATAATTAATAGTGATAAATCATTAATTTGAGTGGTTTTAAAGTATATTTAGAATATATTTTTACAATTTAATACAATGTTGTTCATTGGATATAATTGCACATTTAAACCAGACATAAACAAGTGTCAATCTTTTGATAGATATTGTTTCTTAAAAACACGCTATTTGTTTTAACAGCAGGATTTAATTATAAAATTAATTAATGCAACTTCTATGTTATGAATTTGGTAAAATAGACTTCATTTTTGAATTCGGAATATGAAATATAGCTTAGGATGAAATTTTGGCATTTTTCTGAAAACCTTCATTTTTTGATGAATAGTGAAACTACTAAGTGGTAGTTAAAAAACTGAATTTTTCATAAAACTTAATTTTACCGCTTCTGTGAATGGAATTTCAAAAATCCGAGAGACACGGTTGATGTCAGTAAGTAAAATGTGGTTCAATGAGATGAACATAATTTTTGGTGAATAGTAACTTTTTACTTTTATTTACCACGGTTAAAAGTAAATAGGGTAATTAAGGGTAAGAATGATTTTAATATTACCCTAACACATGTCCTAATTCTATTGGACAAGTGTATCTCGACCAAAAACAACCTTAAGTGTAAAATATTATCATTTAGGCCCACTTGGATTAGATTAGGACATTTATTATTATTTAATTCAAAGAAGAGTTAAAAGAGTTAAAATCAAAGTTTATTCACTAAAACATTTTTAATATGGGGTTATACATAAGATAAATTCGACTATAAATATTCATTAGAAAGATAAAAATATTTCCTATATAATGATATTTTATTTATAATTTTTAGACTTTAAATAAATTAATTTATTTATGACACAACGATGATACAGTAATTACCCTTTTAAGGAAATATTAACACAATTGATGTTATAAATACTCAAATGAATGTAATTTGAGACTTTTTATGAATTCCACTAATTTTCTAGGTTACTATGATATATTAGTGTTGATTTAATCAACTTGTTTCGAACATATAATTCTGTTATGACTTTTACAAAAATCATATATCAAATAGTGTCAAAATTGACACAAAATAGTTTTTAAATCAAATATTATATTATTAATTGTTATTTTATTCCTAAAAATCTAAGGTTCGGCCAAATGACTTAGATAAGGATATATATATTAATAATAAACAATTTAGGGTTCGTTTGGCATGTTATAGTAAGTGTATTAACCATATAGTGAAAGAAAAAAAAAAGACACGGTAAAAGTTAAATTATTTAACTTAGAGTTAAATCTAATTGATAAGGTTAAAATAAGAACCTAAACTTGTCTAAATCCTATTGGTTGATAGGATTTCGACCCATCCCCACTTTAGCTTCGAAATAAGACCCTTTGGAACCATTATAAACCGATTTTTACTTTAATATAAAATAATATTTTGAGATATTCCTAAGGTGCCCCTCTCCTCCCTTATAAAAGGGCACCTCCTCCCCCTCCTCCTCACACCAATTTGAGCACTCAAGATCGGCCAACCCCTGCCAAAATCTCTTCTCCACTTCCCTATCAACATCCTAGAGGTTCTGGTCTTCCTCAAAGACCAATTTTAGATCCCTAAGAGGAGGTCTCCAAAAGGCGCTTCAAAGAAGAGGTAATTACCGTTACCAATTCTTTCATCTTTATTTCTTCTTCCACTTCTTCTTCTTAGGTTGTTTCATTATGAAGTAATAACATCAGTATCACTCATATACTGATATGTTATTATAAGTATGAAACAACCCTATTTCACCATCTATCTATCCTACGGAAAAAGAAATCATCGCGCGTGCGTACGTACGGAATACCGTCTCCACGCCGTGGTGTAATCTATTTTCCACCACCACCTTACATGGATGGGTATAATGGTGTAAAGAATAACTATACATAGTTATTAAAACATCATATTGATTCTGATATATTGTATAATCCACTCCAATTCAATTCAATATTTATGGAAATGATATCATCGCTCGTGCGTACGTACGGACTACCGTCTCCACGACGCGATGAGATTCATTCTCCATGTTAACCATTTAAGAATGATTATTAAGTATATATAAGAAATAATAATGAAATATATGACATTATAAAGCTACTGGATTTATGTATATATATATATGTATGTCATCTACTTACTTCCATTCAAGACAATAGGAAAAGGAAAACAGCGTTCATGCGTACGTACAGACTACCGTCTCCATGAACGGTGTTTTTCATTTCATTTATCTATCTATTATATATATATATATATATACTGAATATATATGATATATAAATCATATTTTATATTCTGGAAGTAAGTAAATTATGATATAAGTAATAATAATGTCAAGAACAACAAGTCAAAACACCTACGATAAAAGAAACGATTTTACCCAAAACGCTTCTTTAACATGGAATTTACAAAAGAACTGGTAATATAATGTCATAAGTGAACCATATATGATATCATAACAATGAATATGATTCTGTAATAAGTCAATGACATTATTTAAACCATTATACAGGAGCTTCGGACACGTACAAAGCAAATCGGACCTAAGGTAAGGGAAATATCACAATCTCATTTTTATCCGAGATTGTTTAATCGTAAGTATTTACTGGGGTGTATTTTATCATACACATCCATGTTTACTCAATATGTAATATTATTTCCATCCACCTAAAATTGTTTAAATCTATTTTTACCCTTCAGTGAGTTTTTAGTAATACGTATGAAAGGAATCTTTTGTCGTTTTTCGTACGAGGTACTTTTTGACTTTTCCGACAAAAGTACGAAGAATGTTTTTTTTAACTTATACGGAACGAACGGATTTCTACTGTTTTATAAAGCCTTATTTTCATGAAGCTTCCTCTAAAAGATTTCATGACTATTTTCAATAAAATCTCTTTCTTTTAAAATTGCATGATGTTTTGTGAAAAGAAATTGATTTTGAAGAAGAAAGGATATTTTCCTCAAGAATTCAATTCAAGTGTTTTATCAAAATTATTTTCCATCTAAGATAATAAAGGGTTGTGTTTCTATCCATATTTTTACATTGATTTGACTATGTTGTGATGGAATTATGTTTATGAATTCCTTTATCTTATATGAATTGATTTATGATGTCATGATGTTTCAAGAATCCCATTTTTGTTACATGTGTTATGCGATGATGTATGTTTTATGATTATGTGGCACACATAAGAAAGGATTCATTATGAGATGGGTGGGACCTATATCTCTCTCCAATGCATTGGGTAATGATTTTATATCTCATGAGATAGACATGGCTGGAACGGAAGGTTATTTCGGTTCAGTGATACATGACTGAAACGAGGAGTGAACTCGGTTCAGAAAGGGACTTTTTCCACTAAGATAGTCTTGGCAATGAGTCATGACTAACAAGAAATGATTTTCCATGATTATGTGTGCATGCCACAAAGTTTCAAGTTTTATGTTATGATTATGGGGATCTCATTTTCACTTCTATGATTTATCCCATGTTATGATATTATGAGCTCTTTTGCAGGTTAAGATTTCCAAAAGCTATGTTCCTATGTATATGATGTGATTGATATTTCTTTTGTATACCCTTACTGAGCATTTGAGCTCACCCTTTTATGTTTTCTTTTCCCCAGGATATAAAGAAAGGTTTTTAGGTAAAAAAAGGGAAGATCTTTATGGGAGATATTGAAGATCTTTCACCACGATTAGAAGATTACGTTCCGAGTTTCCAAAGACACTAAACTATTACGATCCTTGTGTGTGTGTGTTTGTTATGTACTAAGTATTCCGCAAAAGTAATGTAATGTCCATGTACGATAAGCTTCAGGTCTCTATAGTTGGTATCAGAGGAAAGGTTTAGTCAACCTTTGGAAACTAGGATGTGAGAACTTTAGTGAGATCCCTAGAGATATTTATAAGGTTTGTCTAGGGATGTCCCTAAGGATAAGTATACGTATAGGATACAGTCCTATAACTACGGTAACGATCTTAGAATTTAACCTAAGAAGTTAGATATTGAGGATACTCCCCCTTTATTATGTTGTTTTCCCTAGCATGATTTTTGCCTCTCACACTATTCTTTTTGGGTTTTAGACGATGGCTGGAACCCGAAGGAACCGTGTTAATCAATGCAATGGACAATGCAATGATTTCCCTCCTGAACAAACAAATGTTATGGGAGATAGAGTGCAAAATCTTATTGCTATACTTACACAAGTTATGAATCATTCTGGACTTCCAAATGAGCAGAGAAGGGAACAATATTCTATTGAGTCTTTCATGAGGCAACGTCCACCTTCTTTTAGTGGGTCTTCTGATCCACTTGTGGCTGAACAATGGATCAGTACTACTGAAAAGATATTTTCAGTTCTTCAATGTTCTGAACATGATAAAGTCATCTTAGCAGTATATCGTTTGGAAGGTGAATCTGATCAATGGTGGAATCTTATCAAGAATACGAGGCCAAGAGATGAAATTGAGTCCATGGAATGGGACGAGTTCAAGAACTTGTTTTTCAGTAAGTACTTCCCTCGTATTCTTCGAACAAAGATGGAGAAAGAGTTTCTTGAACTGAAGCAAAGGGACGATGAATCTGTTGGTACCTATGAAGCAAATTTTACAAGACTTGCAAGGTATGCTTCTGGAATTATCATCCAACCTGAAAGTAAAGTTGATCGATTTTTCAATGGCTTAAAACCAAGTCTTCGAAGGGCATTAGCTATAAGAGACTTCAGTAGCTATGAAGAAATTGTGCGTTGTGCTATCAAGGTAGAAATGGAAGTTGGTGTTACATATCCATCTCATGGTTTTGACAAGAAATGAAAGATGGAGTTCAAGGAGAAATCTCAGAATAATGGTGAAAAGAAGATGAATGTTTCCTTATGCACAAAGTGTGGAAAGAAGCATGGTGGAGATTGTCTTAAAGGGACTAGAAAATGTTTTAAGTGTGGAAAAGAAGGTCATCGAGCAGCTGAGTGTCGAAGTAATGGAAAAAGGGTTTCTAATGATGTGAATAAAGCAAACACTGCAGAGAACACACCGCCAACACTTCAATGCTTCAAGTGCAAGGAAATGGGGCATTATGCTAATAATTGCCCTAATCCAAGGGTTAGTGATGATCAACATGAGCAACCACTGAAGGCAAAGGACAAAGGGAAATCACATGTGATCACTATTGGCAATGTTGAATATGACAACGATGTGGTGGAATGATTAAGTGTTTATGTAATGGGATTCCAAAATAATGTTGTATCATTGAGTATTGAAATAATTATTGATGTGGTATTCAAAGTGATTGAGATATTTTTTGGAAATAAGATGATATGCGCATAATGAAGACGAGAAAATGAAATGTTTAATAGTATTCATGAGCTCATGATTGATATAAGGACTAAGTGATATCATGGTTTGAGTATATAGAATTTTGAGGATTTTGGTATGTGGAAGGTGTTAACTTTTAACTATATTCATGTTTTCACTAAGGTTCAATGAGTATTCAAGAGAGTACATGATTAAGGCCTTTGAATGTCTGTAATGTGACCAACAAGACATATCTTATGATATATGGGGATCAACAATGGTATTAAATCTCTGGTAATCGTTTTCACTATGTTATGAGAGTGGACTGCAGTATTATGGATAAGCCTAAAGATTGAAATGGATTATGTTGGAAATAAGTTAGTATTGTTTAAGGATAGAAGTTTTTTCGATATTATTGATGGGATGTTATAGTTTTAGAAAAAGGACAACCTGCCGGACGGGCAACAGCCCATCGCTTCGGACAAGGCTGTGGGAATCGAACCCACAACCGAAGTGCGACTGGCCTTTATCGCCTACCACTGGCCTACAGGAAGTCCCTATTTAGTAGAAACTAGTGTTATTATATTAAGCAGTATGATATATGAAGTATAAGCCCATTTTAGGAACCATATATGATTAATCCCATTATAGATTGACTTATGTATATAAATTTTGCTAACCTTTTGAGACAGATGGAATGACCCGTCATTCTATCACATGATCTGCTAACACTTCACGAATAACAAATTCAACTTCATTTATTTAATAGATGAAGTGGAAATTGTTAAAGGCACGAACAACAGTGAGATTGTACCAAAATAAAGTAAGTATTTATTCTAATTCAAATTCTTTAACTTTAGGGAAATGATCTTGAAAACCAAAAATGTTGTCCTAGTTCTCTTATACCTGATGAATCAGATGGTACCTTAGATCGTCACAAATTTATGGATTTGTGATTACTGGATTTTCCATAGCCATGTTCTCTACCACTCTCCATCAGAACATGATGGTTAGATTTCTCTTCCATATCCATATTTTCACCTATGTGGAAACCCAGTGATTAGTTTATTTGGGTAATCGTTACATTTCATACTTTAGTTTTTAAAGCCATGTTTTGGTATTCCTTTTTACGATGTGGGTTTCTATTAAAGAAACTTTCGAATAGTAAACCATTTATAACCCCGACGAATTTCGAGGGCGAAATTCATTTTAAGGGGGGTAGAATGTAACAGCCCGAGATTTTATGAAAAATAATCTTTTTTATTTCACTAATGTCTTGTGTTGTACGCTACACCAAAAGGAGCTTGCACAACACACATCCTTGACTTGCCTTGCATTACACGCAATCGCAACCTTCCTCGATAGCGTGTGTGGTACGTAATACGGAGTTTCACGAAACAGTGATATGCTATTAAAATATTATTAAAACTAGCCGTTATGAATAGTAATAACCACTTTTTAAATTTTAGAAATTTTAACTCTCAAAATGGACTTCATTTTTGGATTCGGAGTATCGAATTTAGCCTAAGGTAAAATTTTGGTACTTTTCGGATAACTTTCATATTCTGATGAATAGTGAAAATTACTAAATTATAATTAAAAACAACTTTTTTAATCGAAATAATTAATAGTGATAAATCATTAATTTGAGTGGTTTTAAAGTATATTTAGAATATATTTTTACAATTTAATACAATGTTGGTCATTGGATATAATTGCACATTTAAACCAGACATAAACAAGTGTCAATCTTTTGATAGATATTGTTTCTTAAAAACACGCTATTTGTTTTAACAGCGGGATTTAATTATAAAATTAATTAATGCAACTTCTATGTTATGAATTTGGTAAAATAGACTTCATTTTTGAATTCGGAATATGAAATATAGCTTAGGATGAAATTTTGGCATTTTTCTGAAAACCTTCATTTTTTGATGAATAGTGAAACTACTAAGTGGTAGTTAAAAAACTGAATTTTTCATAAAACTTAATTTTACCGCTTCTGTGAATGGAATTTCAAAAATCCGAGAGACACGGTTGATGTCAGTAAGTAAAATGTGGTTCAATGAGATGAAAATAATTTTTGGTGAATAGTAACTTTTTACTTTTATTTACCACGGTTAAAAGTAAATAGGGTAATTAAGGGGAAGAATGATTTTAATATTACCCTAACACATGTCCTAATTCTATTGGACAAGTGTATCTCGACAAAAAACAACCTTAAGTGTAAAATATTATCATTTAGGCCCACTTGGATTAGATTAGGACATTTATTATTATTTAATTCAAAGAAGAGTTAAAAGAGTTAAAATCAATGTTTATTCACTAAAACATTTTTAATATGGGGTTATACATAAGATAAATTCTACTATAAATATTCATTAGAAAGATAAAAAGATTTCCTATATAATGATATTTTATTTATAATTTTTAGACTTTAAATAAATTAATTTATTTATGACACAACGATGATGCAGTAATTACCCTTTTAAGGAAATATTAACATAATTGATGTTATAAATACTCAAATGAATGTAATTTGAGACTTTTTATGAATTCCACTAATTTTATAGGTTACTATGATATATTAGTGTTGATGTAAACAACTTGGTTAGAACATATAATTCTGTTATGACTTTCACAAAAATCATATATCAAATAGTGTCAAAATTGACACAAAATAGTTTTTAAATCAAATATTATATTATTAATTGTTATTTTATTCCTAAAAATCTAAGGTTCGGCCAAATGACTTAGATAAGGATATATATATTAATAATAAACAATTTAGGGTTCGTTTGGCATGTTATAGTAAGTGTATTAACCATATAGTGAAAGAAAACAAAAAGACACGGTAAAAGATAAATTATTTAACTTAGAGTTAAATCTAATTGATAAGGTTAAAATAAGAACCTAAACTTGTCTAAATCCTATTGGTTGATAGGATTTCGACCCATCCCCACTTTAGCTTCGAAATAAGACCCTTTGGAACCATTAGAAACCGATTTTTACTTTAATATAAAATAATATTTTGAGATATTCCTAAGGTGCCCCTCTCCTCCCTTATAAAAGGGCACCTCCTCCCCCTCCTCCTCACACCAATTTGAGCACTCAAGCTCGGCCAACCCCTGCCAAAATCTTTTCTCCACTTCCCTATCAACATCCTAGAGGTTCTGGTATTCCTCAAAGACCAATTTTAGTTCCCTAAGAGGAGGTCTCCAAAAGGCGCTTCAAAGAAGAGGTAATTACCGTTACCAATTCTTTCATCTTTATTTCTTCTTCCACTTCTTCTTCTTAGGTTGTTTCATTATGAAGTAATAACATCAGTATCACTCATATACTGATATGTTATTATAAGTATGAAACAACCCTATTTCACCATCTATCTATCCTACGGAAAAAGAAATCATCGCGCGTGCGTACGTACGGAATACCGTCTCCACGCCGTGGTGTAATCTATTTTTCACCACCACCTTACATGGATGGGTATAATGGTTTAAAGAATAACAATACATAGTTATTAAAACATCATATTGATTCTGATATATTGTATAATCCACTCCAATTCAATTCAATATTTATGGAAATGATATCATCGCTCGTGCGTACGTACGGACTACCGTCTCCACGACGCGATGAGATTCATTCTCCATGTTAACCATTTAAGAATGATTATAAAGTATATATAAGAAATAATAATGAAATATATGACATTATAAAGCTACTGGATTTATGTATATATATATATGTTTGTCATCTACTTACTTCCATTCAAGACAATAGGAAAAGGAAAACAGCGTTCATGCGTACGTACGGACTACCGTCTCCATGAACGGTGTTTTTCATTTCATTTATCTATCTATTATATATATATATATATACTGAATATATATGATATATAAATCATATTTTATATTCTGGAAGTAAGTAAATTATGATATAAGTAATAATAATGTCAATAACAACAAGTCAAAACACCTACGATAAAAGAAACGATTTTACCCAAAACGCTTCTTTAACATGGAATTTACAAAAGAACGGGTAATATAATGTCATAAGTGAACCATATATGATATCATAACAATGAATATGATTCTGTAATAAGTCAATGACATTATTTAAACCATTATACAGGAGCTTCGGACACGTACAAAGCAAATCGGACCTAAGGTAAGGGAAATATCACAATCTCATTTTTATCCGAGATTGTTTAATCGTAAGTATTTACTGGGGTGTATTTTATCATCCACATCCATGTTTACTCAATATGTAATATTATTTCCATCCACCTAAAATTGTTTAAATCTATTTTTACCCTTCAGTGAGTTTTTAGTAATACGTATGAAAGGAATCATTTGTCGTTTTTCGTACGAGGTACTTTTTGACTTTTCCGACAAAAGTACGAAGAATGTTTTTTTTAACTTATACGGCACGAACGGATTTCTACTGTTTTATAAAGCCTTATTTTCATGAAGCTTCCTCTAAAAGATTTCATGACTATTTTCAATAAAATCTCTTTCTTGTAAAATTGCATGATGTTTTGTGAAAAGAAATTGATTTTGAAGAAGAAAGGATATTTTCCTCAAGAATTCAATTCAAGTGTTTTATCAAAATTATTTTCCATCTAAGATAATAAAGGGTTATGTTTCTATCCATATTTTTACATTGATTTGACTATGTTGTGATGGAATTATGTTTATGAATTCCTTTATCTTATATGAATTGATTTATGATGTCATGATGTTTCAAGAATCCCATTTTTGTTACATGTGTTATGCGATGATGTATGTTTTATGATTATGTGGCACACATAAGAAAGGATTCATTATAAGATGGGTGGGACCTATATCTCTCTCCAATGCATTGGGTAATGATTTTATATCTCATGAGATAGACATGGCTGGAACGGAAGGTTATTTCGGTTCAGTGATACAGGACTGAAACGAGGAGTGAACTCGGTTCAGAAAGGGACTTTGTCCACTAAGATAGTCTTGGCAATGAGTCATGACTAACAAGAAATGATTTTCCATGATTATGTGTGCATGCCACAAAGTTTCAAGTTTTATGTTATGATTATGGGGATCTCATTTTCACTTCTATGATTTATCCCATGTTATGATATTATGAGCTCTTTTGCAGGTTAAGATTTCCAAAAGCTATGTTCCTATGTATATGATGTGATTGATATTTCTTTTGTTTACCCTTACTGAGCATTTGAGCTCACCCTTTTATGTTTTCTTTTCCCCAGGATATAAAGAAAGGTTTTTAGGTAAAAAAAAGGGAAGATCTTTATGGGAGATATTGAAGATCATTCACCACGATTAGAAGATTACGTTCCGAGTTTCCAAAGACACTAAACTATTACGATCCTTGTGTGTGTGTTTTTGTTATGTACTAAGTATTCCGCAAAAGTAATGTAATGTCCATGTACGATAAGCTTCAGGTCTCTACATGCACCTTGGTCATATTATGATTAGAGGATAAGAACTCCTGTATGGATCAATGTTTCACACTAGTGCATAATCCATTGTTTTTAGGTGAAAAGAATTTATGGGAGATACCAAATAACTGCATCTCCTCACAGCCCTTCCATTCATCTTAATCTATAGGGATCGAATACCACTATTCGTGTGTATTTTGATATCAATCTCATTTTTCATGTGATCAAAAGACTCCTTTAGAGATGAACCTTCTTCAATAATCTCATCTGTAAAAGTAGTTGTGATATTCATGATATCCTACATGGATGTAATGGCCATTAAACCCGTCAAGGATAAAATGTAGTTAGACTTTTTCCAATATATTTTGATAGACTGAATGGTTAGGTGATTACAAATAAAGGAAATAGGTGGTGATATAAAAAAATAATTCCAAGTACATTGCACCGAGGCTGAGCAAGAAGAACCAACCAGTATTATTGGTAAATTCGATGTACATTGAACTGAGGCTGAGTAAGAGGAACCACCCAGCGTGATTGGTAAATTAGGCCCCACATATTCATTTCTGATGACCGGATCAAGATTTTCACCCAAATATGAAAAAACCTTCTCTAAATCATTTCGAGAACTATCTAGACTAGGTACATCCTCTGGGTCATTGTAATAGTGACCAAGGTACCCTCGTTGACTCTTCTGATTTTTTTCACCGAATAACCTTGAAGGGAATAGGAATCACATAATAATGGCATCACAGGATATAAAATATCTTGACTCCAAGAAGTCCACCCCTCGACTCTTAAAAAAATCTATCCCAGAAGAGGCATTGACTAGTCAAGCTCTACCCAAATCTACACCACTAAAGTAACAACACAACTATGATGATTGAAATCGGAACAAAATAAGCACCCCGAGAGAGTCTCATATGGCTTTGAGAAGGGCGCTATTGTGAAATGGTAGTGGTATACATGGAATAGAAATCCACAACACTCCATGAGGACTTTCCTTCCCTTTATGCACATCCAAGGACCACCGAGTCAAATTGAATCTCTATTGACCCATAATAGTCAGAGCCTTAAACCACGCATGAATAAAATTTCACTCAGATGAAAAATTCAGGGAAAATGAAGTCTTATGAATAGATGATACCTGAACCATGTCATAAAGACCCTAAGAATCAATGAACATCTTGAAAATGGAGATAGGAGGCTTCACCGGACCAAATCGCTCAATAAAAGTGCATATAAGGCATTAAATAGATTCAATATAGGTATCTGATAGAATCTCCACCGTCAAAACAGAATCATCCATTCAAATCAATTTTATAGTTTGTTGGGACACTGAAAAAACAAAACTTCGTGAGCCTTAATGAGAAAGAAGGGCATCCTTGAAGGACACTAATGCACGTCATCCCTCCTATGTATGAACTGTCAAGGGCAATTGAAATGCTTTAAGGGGATCCGAGGGACCATGATCAAAGGTCGATGATGTCAGAATTCAAGGATCTGATGGCACATAGGGTGTGATCTCTTGAAAACTCATTCAGTATCATGATGAAGTTTTCACTCCATCATTCAAACTATCCTTCCTCCCATCATTTTGGTTCAAATATTCCTGACTAAAATGCCACTCGTTCTGGTTGTATTCACTAATCTCCATTAAAGTTGATGACATGGATTTGAATATAGTATCTCCAAACACATTCTAAAACTCTTTCATATACTCATCCTACTCATTTACTACTTCGTGAGAATAATGAAATGGACAATGAAAAATTATTAGAAACATATTCAATGAATTTTTTTGGTCTCTTGATTTGAATTTTATAATACATCTCACTCATTTACTTCTAAAAAAATTATCAAAAATTAATTTTATCCGCAGTGTTTTCCAATTGGAACATATTATAACTCCATAGATATGAATACTTGCAAAATAATCCTTCAATGTTGAGTTTCCTCATAAAAATACTCTGGCTGAACATTATTTTGTTAAAAATAACATGTAAAACACACCTTTTGATTATATTTACATTAACCCTTGATATTTTTAAAAGGGTTCCAATCTGAATCTTAAAGGTATTAATCTCAAAATGATAAGATCTATTCATCTTGGTTTCCAGCTTCATATTCAAGCTATTTTTTCTTGGAATCTTGAAGAAATAACTAGTTTTCAATCTCTCTCATCTACCTCACACCAATACCATCATAATCTTGTATCTCTAAGAAGCCCTAATAAATAATGAAAATTTTATAGGGAGTGGAAAATAATAAAATTTTGGTGATTTGATTTAATTTGGATGTGAATATTCATTCCATAAATTTTATAATATAATATGTTAGAGGTAATAATTATAATTTAATTTATGTTATTTTTGAACCATAGTGAAAACTCGACATTAATATCTCAAACAATTATTATTTCATTTTGTCTTTTAATACCCATAATCCATTTCTTCTAGGTCATTTGAACCACTTTGAGTAGTATTGAACCAAAAATAATCACTAGTACATGGTATGGGATTTATTTTGGTTAGTGTAGTTCAAGAAACACAAGTGTATATCCCAAACAAAATGGGATATAAATTTCAAACAACAAAAATATCATAATAACTGTTTTTGTGGGTTTTCGTCAATGAAATTTGGTACCAAAGTTATGGTAGGAAGGCTAGTTTGAAAGGGGGAGTCCAATACATCATCAATAGATGGCAGACAATCAAAATCAGATGTTGGATTTAATAAAGGTAGGGAACATTATTTTTACTGCAGTATTGAATTATTATATATATTATCAAGAAAGTAACCATTTTCTTGCAAGATGCATGAAATTGTGGACTTTTATAAATGAAGTGTATTATATTGTTTTTATTCATGAAAAAATGAATGTTTAACTATTAATTCCTAATATATCATCTAAACAATATGATGTTATGAATCCCACGTAAAAACAATTTATCATAATGAAATTGTGGCATTAAAAGTGGATTAAAAACATGTTGATGAAAAATCAACAATGACACAAAATCACTATTTTGAATAAAATTATCAAGGCATGAATTCAGGGTACAAAATTTGAGGTTGGTTGTAATCAACACGGCCAACCTACTTACCCCAACAAGTCAATGTTCATTAGTTATCATGGGGTCACAATGAGGATGAATGTGCCAATTAATGTTGACTCGTGGAGAAGAATCCAACATCTAAAAATGGAATCCCATTAAAATGATATTACAATAATCTTATATTATACATTATCTATTTTGATGAAAATTTATATAATAAAATGTTGCTTCAATATTCATTATTTCTTACAATAATCATTTAATTTATAATATTTTCATTTGAAATGTTTATTAATGGATGATTCAAAACCACATTGTGAGTTCTAGACTCTTCTGATAAAGTTACTTCTAAGGTATGTTGACAGTATTATAAAGCCCCACCACCACATAGTTATGATCACATTATAAAACATGAAACGTGGAATTCTTTCATCAATATTATCAATGAGAAATCATATCAAGGGAATTGAAGTTGATAATATATTAGTTGAAATTATTAATTTTATCCAACCTAAATAGAAAATTTTAATTTATGAAGAAAATAATTTGTGTTGAAAATAGATAACATTCATCAAAATGAAAAAACCCCTATCGTAATGGAATGATGTGGTATGACTGATTAAAGAATATGATTGTACGTATTTTAAATAAACAACAGATTTTTAATTATGTGATTTCATAAAACATATGTCTCTCAGTTAATATGTATATTGTTCAATCAAAATCTGAAGCCTATTCTATCCCATAACAAGTGCTATAATATAAAGATTTGGTAAATAAATAAGGTAAATTAGTTGATGAAAACAAGAATGTGAAAGTATGAAATAATTGTAATGAACTTTTTATTTATTACAATATTACATAAAAATACCTATTTAAGTTCTTATTTATATATATGTTTTAGAAATAACATGAAACAAAAAATATATTGTAGAAAACCTACATTCATTAGCATTGATGCAGCCTTAACAATATGTTATCATTAGAGGATTAGATTTTTGAGTCTCTGTTCGAAGATATTTGGAGAATAGAAACCCATATTAAAATACATATAATATGGTGATATAATTATAGACACAAATAGGCTAAATATGAGATATTATTTTTTAGTCTGGTATAGCAGACCAATGTATAATAAATGATTAAAGTGAACCAGTGGTGGAGAACAAATCCATACATAAAGATAATTATACCACTAGAATCGAGGGTAGACATTCCCCAAACGACATACCATACCCAAGGTAATCAATTTTTTCATTACACTTTCTCTTATTTTTTAATCAAAAAAATTATGATAAATTTATAGTACTAAAATTCGGTAGGGTAATGTTGAATGTTATTTTCATATTTCAACTCCCACATATCAGTGTCTTATAATGGATACAATGTATAATATCTTAAGAGATCGGCTACCTAAACAAGACCTCCGTAAAAATCACATCATAGTGTGTATTGAGGTAGCTTAGGAGCCAACTGCTATGTTTCATGTTCAACTTAATGGTCCCAATATTACAATGATTGAAGCTGTATTTAGGGAAATTCATATAAAAGATTTATAATATTATGAAAATCTATGGGGGAAAGCATTAAATTTATTTCATATGATAAACATTTAACAGTTTAGGATAAATGGTCTAATGTGTGGAAATATATTACATATGGCTAAACCGGTGGAGAAAGGGAAGTTTGAATCAATAAAATCTAGTGAGTAGACCATGGAAATAAAATTCTCTACCGAGATTACCTTCTCCCCGCCAGTAACAAATAAACATTTATTATCATTAAAACAACATGAATAGACCAAATTTATCCACAATAATATTAGATTCATTATATATGAAAAATAAATATATTTATATTCCTTCAAATACGTTATTGGTCTCCAGACTCTAACATATATTCGCATGCATTAATGGATGGTTACCTCAATTATGAATACATATATAAGGAGTATTTTTATAATGCGTCTATAAAAATTGTGAGCTAATATGTTTATTAAAGATAATAAATATTCTTATTTTTTATAATAATTTATATCACAACTATATAAATGGAAAATCATGTAATTATCTATTTGGATTCATTAATCCCTGTATCATTTCCATGTCAGAAATAACATTGAATGTGGAAGTAATTCAAGAGAAAATAGATTACTGAATTGATAGATTTAATAAATAAGTATCACAATATTGGATATTTTATATACATAGAATGAAAAGGTAAAACACTATAATATTATGGAATAAAATATATTTGTAAGTTTTTCATTACTTAATTATTTTTGTTTTATTATGATGCACTATATACTAAAATTAGTTATTAGAGACACCCCAAATATATATTTTATGGGTCAAAGACATTGATATGCCACCAACCGACAACAAATTATGTTTACTTTGAATATATAATACACTAAAATAAACATTTTATAGATAAAAAAGAATTATATGTTTATTTTGTTTTGTTTTAGGGAAATAATTTCAATAATAATGAGGTCTCTCAATATATACTTGATCAGTGAATATAGTCATTTTCTAAATGAATAATGCCATTGGATTACTAAAAATGGAATTATATTAAGGTATATATAGAAATATTTAACTATCATAACATTTCTAAATAATTTACATATTTTTTTTCATTGTTTGTAAAATGTCTGAAAGATGAAAATGACAAAAAATATAGATATCATTTTTAGATCTTTATACAAGAAATCATAAAAAATGCAAAGGTTAAAATCCCTAAAATTGTAATTTCAGAACGAAAATTTAGCTTCATTCAATATAATTCATACACATTTTTTCTATATTTTATTAGTACATTCAATATTACAGACAACAATGTCACTGAAATGAAGAAGAAATCATTTTGTTTTGTGAGGGGATGGAATCAAACTATTTGATGGAATGCATTTCGACAACATATTTATTTGATTGACTACTATGTTTCTGATATAGTATGAGTTATGAGATTCGATAAATATTTGGGGTTTCATTAATTAGTTTCAAAATGATTACATATTAATATTGATCTCTTTTTCAAGGATAAGAATAATGATTTATGTCAATAGGTTTAGAAGCATTGACCAAAAAACTATAACTTTTTTTGTAAATAAAATAGGTGGAGGTAGAGGCTGAGTAAAATGAGAAGAAAGAGGTAGATTCTGAGTTGGAGACCAATGTGGGGGAGGAGGCAAAGCTGAAGACAGAGCTCGAAGAGTTTTAAAAGTACTATATGGTAAACCTATTTATTTATAATGATTTAGAATAAGGATCATACCGTAATTTTTTTCATAAAAATTATATAAAAATATACACAACACTTCTATCATAATATAATAAACATTTAAAATATTTTTAACTGATTTATTGATAAAATGTTTTTCACCACATTTTTAAGTGATTTTATAGAGTGTAGTAATCCAGCTGTAAGATCATTATTTCTTAGAAGATTTAATATCACCACTAATGTTATCGAAACCAACATTTGTAAAACTCCAAATAATTTAATTTTTATATAAATTAAATTATATTTTTAAAAAATAGGTGTTTAACACACCACTGAAGTTAGTAGGTTTATGAAATTACTATTTTAGGAAACTCGTATTGATATATCATAGTTATTGAGGAGGACTGGTGTCAAATTGTCTTTTATCCATTATAACATGCTCATATTATCGTTATAAATTAGGAAAATGAATCAAAATTTATTTTTGATGTGTATGAATCCTTATCATGTCAAATCCACACAAGATTCCACCTTTATGGCTCAATGTGCGTGTTTCCAATTTAAAATGACATTTTAGTAAAACAACATATTTGGTGTGATAAAAAATTGAGAAAACACATTATTATATTCTAGGTACATTATGAAAATCATCCATCAGTCATTTGAGCCATTTAGGATTCAGTCTTACCTCAATCGGACCCACGGTGTGATTGATATGACTCATTGTGCATCTTTTAATTCAATAATGGCATTAATTTTGTGAAAATATAATGGATATATTCAAAAAAGAGAAAATTCATTTGGATTTTTTTTGGGACATTAGGAAAATGATCCATAGGATGTTTGTGGAATTTAGGACTCAATCACACATCAATCTGTCACATGGTGTAACCATTGTGACACTGTGTGTCTGTTATCAATTTTAAAATTAAAATTTTATTATAAAAAGGTGTCACTTAATGAAAACTGAGATAACATGCTCCTATTTTTCTGATAATTTGAGAAAGAATTATTAATTAATTTGTGAATTTTATGAATCTATATGTAGTCAAACCTACAAATGATACCACATGTAGGGATCAATGTTTGTGTTTCCTGTTTAAAATGAAAATATTGTAAAAATCAAAAGATTCATACCCAAAAACAATGAAATTAATTCTGATTATTTTGATACATTAGTAAAATAAAAAATGAGTCATTTTGGATGTGTATTAATAATTTTCACCTCAATATGACTTGTGGTGTGACTGATATATCAACATGTGCATCTTTTGAATCTAAATTACATTAATTTTAGTGAAAAAAAACAACTAAATTACTAAAAAAAAGAAAATGAGTTTGTATTGTTTTGGTATGCTACAAGATATATCCATATTTCATATGTGACATGTATTAATCAATTTCTAAAAAATTTGATTCATTGTGTGATCATTATGACTCCATTTAACTATCATCATTTTAAAATTGACATTTAAATACAAAAAAGTGTCACTCATAGAAAAGTAATAAAATATTCTCAAATTGCATGATAATTTATTAAAAAGATTTATATTTAATTTTTAATTTGTATGAATTTATTTCATGCAATTTATACATACAATTCCACATTTATGGATCAATATTCTTTAAAATGTCATTTTAGTAAACACAAAAAGTGTCATACTTAAAACTGAGGAATAAAATCATTACTATTTTTATTCATTCAGACAAAAATCCATGTGTCATTTGGGATGTGTCTGAATCAGATGAACTTCAATATAACACATGGTGTGGCTATTATGAATCCATATTCCCCTTTTTATTCAAAATTTACATTAATTTTAGAAAAAATACTAACTTATATAGTGAAAACTGAGAAAACAAAATCATATTATTTTGGTATGTTCACAAAATGATATATATGTCATTTCAGGTGTGAAAGTATCATCCACACCCCAATTCGATGCATGGTGTTACCGGTATAACCCCATGTGTGTATTTTTATTCAAAATTATTAATATTTTTAATAAGAAAACAACAAACATACTCAAAACAGAGAAAACAATTCCATATTGTTTTGGTACAATAGGAAAATGATCCATAAGTCATTTTTGATGGGAAAGAACCAATCACATCTCAATTTGAATCCCAGTGCGACCAATATGACTAAAAGTACAGTTTTTTGGTCAAAATGTACATTAATTTTTTTAATGAATCTGACATAATATACAATATATTTTTCTTGTATATGTGTTATAAATTTATTTCATTTAAATTAAAATCTTTTATCTTATTTATTGTAATTTTTTTTTGTTTCTGGTGCTGCATTGTGTTGTCACATCACACTTCACCTATTTATTGTGATGTGGTGTGTTGTAGCCTCATAATGTTGTTTCCATCATTATTTGTGCTACTAAATTCACTAATAATGATATAATTTGTCATTTCCTTTTAATTTTATGATAATGGTTAGCTTTATCAGTGCATCTTAATGAGACGATAATGGAGACTTTATCGGTGTTTCTAATAGTGTTGTTAAAGTGAATATTTATCAATGATTATAAGAAAAAAAATAAAGGGTAGATTTATCAGTTCAAGTACAATCAGAGAGAAATCCTACATTTGTCTATGATTTTAAAGAACCTACAAATGAGCCATTTTCAACACTTCAAAAAACAATGACAAATTATGTCTTTTAACATTTATTTTAAAACTATTACAAAAAGAATGATTTATTAAGGATTTTGTTTGTTCAAATAAATCCACCTTTTATTAAATTTTTTATAGAACTGATAAAATCCATGACCATTTAACCATGATGAGTTATTAAATGCTTCTCTAGCACTGAGAATGTTTGATTCTAGAAAATTTTATGGATTTTTTATTAGTCTTTTTTATTTAATAATATAATTTTTTAAATTATAATACCTAACCTTGTTAGGCAAAAAAATTCATAAAAAATTTAGATTAATATGGTAAATTGTAATAAAATATTACATCCTTAATTATATGTATTAGAAATAATATTATGAACTGACATGAGTTTCCCTCAAACTCAACACCCGACCAAATCCATCACAAAACCGAGTAGCATTCCTGATCCCCATGGGTTGGCGACAAGAACGCATGAATCAAACAAAAAAATTAGGAAATGATTTTTCCAAAAATAAACAACAACATGGAAAAGATATATATACAACGAAAGAAACATCATAATAATAACAAATATATATTCTATAACTATAGGAAAATAGTGGAAATAGAACAACTATAACATTGAAAAATATCCAGAACACTTGTCCAACTACAAAAGACAACAAACAATGGGTACTCTAAATTATGGAATGGATAACCCCAACCATCTCACCACTAGATACCCAACTAACTGACACAAACAAAACTGACACACTTTATTACATTTACTTTCCCTACTTTGGATGTCACAAATTGTCTACGCACCATCGAATAGGTGCACATGGTGCGAGATAACATGCTCAGTAGGATCCCCCGTGTTGTTCCATAATGGGTCCCTATATAAAAAATCATGTACCCTCATTTTAAAATAAAACCTAGCATGATAATCAGTAAATTAGTTTTATAATGAATATGGTAAACACTTCCCTCTTCCAATGTCCAAAATCAAAGTATGAATTTCGATTTCAAATAATATTTTCCATATAATTTTTCATAAGCATAAACAATCATGTAGAGACTAACTCAAAAATCCATGAAAAAAATAGAATCAAGGTTATAATAACCCTAAGGAATATAACATGCCCCTATTTTAGACTACTTGTACCACAATAACTAAGATCACAAATCTGCTCCTAGAATAGAGGCCTAGGAAGTAGAAGAATACACAATAAGTAAACCCACTAAATTCTCCATATTGGTCCCCAAGATTAATAGGCCCAAAAAATAGAGGAAATCCCCCAGGCAAACCTGTTTGATAATCTCAATACAATTGATGATGACCTAAAGCTAATCCTTCAACCTAGGAACCCAATAATACTGGTGAGATCAATTTTAAAAACCAATTTGAATGATTTGAAAACCATTCAACACCATTTCAAAATCCATTTATCAAAAACAAGGGAAAACCATTTCACTTTTAAAACCATTTTTCAACACACACATACAATCATTCTGATTTAATAAATATGTTTATAATCAAAAAGAAGATGGATAATTATCATAGGAAATGGGAGGAACCAACAACCTCAAATCGCGGGTCACACAAGCCTGCAATATAATCCACCAACAATGAAACCCACAATCGTCAACGATGGCCCTGGAATAAAATCCACACATCTCAGGATTGAATCTAATCTAAACAGAAGAAGACGATGAAAATGGAGAAACCCACATACCTCGAATAAAAATTCTCTATGCACCAGAACAGAAAAAAGAAAAGGCATATTGAATGAGATATCACAATTGATCTAGATGAAACATGAATAAATACCCAACATATATCAACTAATCTAGTACCGAAAATCTTGATAACAATTACAATCCACTGCAAAGAAGAACTAGAAAAAATCATACCTAGAGAGATGCACCACATATGTAACAAATATGAAAAGTCAGTCGGAGCGATCCAGAAGTTGGGCACCTCTAAACATTACCTAGGATGTTTCTAGGGTTTATTGAAATTGATTATTGAAATAATGGACCAAGTAAAAAATTAAAATGCATGACATAAACTGGGAATGGGTTGGGTCATGACATGTATCTCGACTACATGACATGTAGTATCCACTGCATAATATATGCCAAAAAAACCCATGTCCACGAGTTAAAAATCCAATTTTTCGACCCTATACATTGTGTACCGGATTTACGCGGCATGTAGCTACTCACAGTGTGATCTCCCCATTCCCAATATATATCTATCAACCAATACACGACGTGTACCTCCATTAAATGGAATGTAATATTAGTACATAGTGTGTATCTACTCTTCACCAATCATGAAATCCAAAAAATTCATACCTATAGACCTTGAAACAAAAAGTGCACTATGAAAAAGTGAAGACTTACCCGAGCAGGGTAACAAGAGGTTACAAACTCCCCACCACAAATACTTCTTATCCATAGGAAGTCATATATAAGATGTAACTCGTGGAAGAAGACAAGTCCACTGGCCCCTCATCATCAACTCACTTTCCTAAGTCCAATGAGAGAATTATCCTTGTTTCATATAACTCTAACCAACATAATTGACATCCCATTCAAGACCATCACTTGAGAGTCAACGATCTCATCTGGTGTCTCCAAAATTGAATCATCTGGATTTAACTAAATTTACACCAAACTCATAACATGATCATGATCAAGGTGATACTTCCTAAGCTGATATATTTTGAAGACATAATGAATGTTTATCAACAGAGCTGACACTACTAACTGGTAAGCAACATATCTGAGTTGTTCAATGATCTTAATGGTACCAACATATCTTAGAGGCAACTTTTTTATTTTATATGTGGTATGTGACATAAACCTAGAAAAAATTTCATGATATCCTAGTCACATAGTGAACACTCCAACGGTGGTTATCGATGATCTGCATAAGATTTATGTCGACTCTGCGTTGTATCCAAATGTCATTGGACATCCAGAATCATCATTGATGTATCCTAAATAATACATGGACCAAACAGAGCTACTTCTCCCACATATTCCCAAAAAAAGGTGATCTTCCTGGGAGACCATACAATACATCACACTGATCCATTATTATCAATGACTGATAACTATTATTAAAAAACTCATCCAATCTTGGAGGGAAATCCCATGATCCATTGAAATAAAGGGTGTAGTTGTGATTCATATCGTCAAAGTTCTAAATTACATGCTCCATCTGACCGTCTGACTGTGTGTAGTATGTCCTGATCATATTGATCTGAGTTCACATTATTATTGAATACTTCTGTAGAACATCGATGTAAACATAGGATACATGTTTGAAACAACATAATAAGGACTCCCATGTAACCTCCGAATATCCTACACGTACAACATACCCATATCAGCATCTTTTGTGGTGTCATTTCTTGGAATGAAATGAGTAGACATTTTCAAACAATCAACAACTACCCAGATTTAATTTTTAACTCCGAGTGTACGTGGAAACCCAAAGAAAAATCCATGGACACCTCATCCCATTTCCAGACCAGCACTAAAAGTGGATAAAGCATAACAAAAGGTTTCATTTACTATACCATTATCCATTGGTAGGTGTAAAAGTAGAAAACATACTTTGTAATGTCATGCATCATTCCTGTGCACTAAAATCTTATTCTCAAGTCATAAGACATCTTAATAGCACTAGGATGAATGAGACTTGAAGTGTTATGAAAATCCTACAATATTAAACTTCTCACATGTGTTGGGATGACAACAAACATCCCGAAGTGATGTATTCTACATGAAGAATGTGAGCAACGAGAAACTCTCCGCCCACCATAAAGTCATTATTAAGTCTTCTTAAATTCACATTCCAACTATTTCCTTTGAAATATAGACTCTAGGAGAGATGATATTAACTGAAAAATAGAAATTACCATACGTGAAACATACTCCTAAGTATCTAAGTAAAATTAAGTGAAAATAATAATAATATTCCACTCTTACTTCAATTCCAGAACAACCTATGGTGGTACTTTCAAGATACGAGTTCTCCAAACAACATTCCCTTTCACTGAGGTATTGGAGATGTTGAATTCAATCATATGGTGGTAGTATGTCCATAATCATTTTATGATAATCAATTATTTCTTAGAAAATATAATACTTAGAGACTTATGATCATAGAAGATAATGATCTTCTACCCAAAGAGATATTGCCAATAACATTTATGTGCATGTATAACTGCATGGAGCTCTAAATCATGAGTGTTGTTGTTCACCTCATTCAGATGGAGCTGAAGAGACCCATAAAATACCACATGAACTACCAACATCATCAGACATCCCAAATTAGGAGCTCATGCATTATAAACACCATGTACCCCTTATTGGGGTTAGATAAGATCTGCATAGGAGGTGATGTTTGAAGTCATATTAAATAATCAAAATAAGTCTAGAACTCCACATCACACGTGAATTTCACTAAATTTTAGGAATTATTAGTCAAGGAAAATGATATATTATATAAATCCTCAATTAACCACTACTAGTACCTAACAATACAGTGGAATCATTGAATTTTAATAAAATTATTTAGTTCCTTCCATGAAAAAACTACCATTACCCTTTATGGATCAATAGATATGTCATTCTTTGAATTTTGGTGACCCGAAAACTTCACTTTTCAAATCAAGAAGCTAAATTTCTAATTTTTTCTATACAAGCGGTGAAATCAAAAAATTTAAAAAACCCAAATCAGATGTTTCTTGTGCTCATGCATAGATTTTGAATAAACTATAATATCATCTATAATCACTACAAAAAGATTCAATATACCTGTAGAATATCTGATTCATGAAATCCAAAAAAACTATAGGAGGGTTATTCAGAGAAAAAGGCATCAAAAGATATTCATAATGGCCATACATACTCATAAAGGTCATATTCGATATATTAGAATCTCAATATCTAATCTTATGATAACCCGACTGACGATCCATCTTCGATAACCACATTGCCCCTTCAACTGATCAATGAAATCATCCACATGAGGCAAAGGATATTTTTCCTTAACTATTACCTAGATAAACTTATGATAGAACACACATTTACAAAGTGTAGAATATGATTTCTTGGAAAATAGAATAGGGTCTTCCAATGGTTAAATGATAGGGAAAATGAATGCTTTTTCCAACATGTCATCCTACACAATGGTGTTCTTTTTAATATCATCTAATTACATATGATAAGATGATATCTATATTAGTTTCATACGTGGAATCAGGTAAATAATAAAATCTACCTCAATATATAGTTGAGGATAAGAAATATTATATAAGAAAACGTGAGTAAACCCTTGAAAACCAATAGGAAGGTAATCAATATAAGAAACCTCATTGGGATCAAACACAACAGCAACTAAAAGACTCATGAGCTCTTTGTAGAAAGGTCATTCATAACCATACCGTAGGTCCCACAATCCCTAAAACAGGCAAGTTCTCATGTCAGTAAAAAGACATAAAACTCACTTAAAATAATAATAAATTGTGTCCCTAAGAGTGGAAATCCAATACATAATGATGATACCATAAAACAAATCCAAATAATAAAATGGGAAAATACCAGAACCATTTCACATCGATAATAGTTAATGAATAAAAAGATCCTTGAAAACCCGTCTCATTCTAAATTCCATGAGGGGTATCAAACTAAATTTTAAAGGGAATGTTTTCTGTTGGTTGTTTATAAGAATCAATAAATTGAGAAGACATGAATGAGGGAGAGGCACCAGTATCAAACAATACATATTCTACTAACGATGCAATAAGTTTGGTACCTCCCATTATTGTAAGACCGTTATAAAATTCTGTTATACACACATATAATGCATGAAAATGATTCACTCTCATGGCATATTGCTAGATAAATATAGTATTTTTAGCATCTAACTATACCACTATAGCCTTTGGAGCCAACTCACCCCGACCATAACAAGGCTAACTCATAGCCTGACTGAAATGACATAGATGATCAACACATCCTCAACAATTACACATCTTCATGGGAATATGATAATAACATCCGGTATATCCTCCCCTTCCACAATGATAACATGTCAGAGGAGCGTTACCAGCTCCACCTGATGGTGTAGGGGAGGCTCACTATTGATACCCACTCCCCCACTTATGTGATGATCATGCCACTTCCTATTCCTTCAATGCACTCACTGAAGATATCACCAGATGAAAGAGAAGAGGTGGATAATTAACCTTTTCTTACCATATTCATCTCTATCATCTTAGATCTATCCAATGTCTCCATATAGGTAGAATTATTTAACCTGAACTCTAGTGATCTAATATCCAGACGCAGACCCTACAGGTATTTTGGAGTCTTATGCTGGTCATTATTAACCACATTTGGCACAAAATGAACAATCTCAACAAAAAATATGTTTTATAGTGACACTGAACAATATCCTTACTACATCAACAAGAAATCTCGAGACTTTTCATGTATTAGAGACTCTAGAAAAAAATTTCTTGAATAACAGGGTTTGGAAACCCTTCAAATCTAAGACCTCATGTCTATCTTCTTAGAACATAGAATCCAACAAATGCTTTCCAAAATCTTCATGTTTGAATTTTTTACACTTCAAAATGTTATTATTATGTGTCTTCAGGGACATTAAAATTTGATCGATCATATCCAGTCATTCATCCACTTCTTTAGATTCATTCATTCCAATAAAATATAATGGATTCTCATGAAAGAAATATTGTTATCAATCAATCTCTCCTCTACCTATTGGTTTCACCTCAACCACTACATTATTAACTCATGGAGCATCTAGATAAAATACATGAACATATCATATGATCATATCATTGAGTTTTTTTATCTATAGGGGGTTCCCATGAGGATCATCATCTGCACCATCATGACGAACCTGAGGAAGTAATCTCAAAGGAATAATTTTGCACACCGAAACTTCATAATGATTAGACAATAGTAAAAATCTTAGTATAAACAAGAAAAACTATTAGAAAAAAATGATGTTTTTAAAAAAACCAATAATAGGGACACACATACCTATATACCATGTCATCTTGAGTTTCGTTGTGACAAGGGTTGGCTGGGCAATTATCGCAACAAACAACTCATGTCCAGAAAATATTATCCTCGTTAAAAATGATGCCTCAATAAATAAAATCGTGTGGAAAGTCAATATCTAATACCAAATAGTAACATATTGACCTAGGTTTCCCTCAACCCCAAAACCTGACCGAGTCTGTCACATACACAATGGGCATTCCTGATCCCCATGGGCTGACGATAAGCACCTAGTCATCGAACAACAAAACTGAGGGAATGATTTCATCCAATCCAAAATAAGACGTGGAATATATATATATATATATATATATATATATATTGAATGAATGAAACAAATAAGACTGAAAAATATAAATACCTTAACTTTTGGGAACATAGCAGAAACATGTCATCATCTACTATAGAAAAATCCAATAGACATGTCCAACTATATAGGACATCAACCAAAGACTACTCCATACAATGGTGTGGAAAACCCCCACCATATCACCACCAGCTAACCAACCAACTGACACAATCCTCACAACCTCACTGTGGCACAATGACTTTACCTAAAATGGAATTCAAACAATGGTCTATGCACAATAGAAGAGGTACATAGGGTGTGATCTAACATGCTAAATAGGATCCCACCTAGGTGTTCCACAACATGTATCTATGTAACAAATCTATTATAGTCATTTTAAAATAAAACATGGCAAGAGAAGTACTTAATTATTTTTATAGAAAACATGGTAAACATTTCCCTTTTCCATGGTTCTAAATAAAAGAAGGTTTATTTGTTTCATAGAATATTTTCAATATCATTTTTATCAACCATAATCATGCATCTCAAGGATAACTCATAAATCCAAGAAATAAATAAAAGCATAGGTATCACAATACCAATGAATACTATAGGAAAAGGACATATTGTAAGCCATGTTCTCAATTTAAAAAACCAATTTCAATGCTTTGAAAACCATTAAAAACATTTCACAATCCATTTATAAAAAAACATGGAAACCCATTTCTCTTTATAAACAATTTTTATGTAGACAGAAATAGTATTGTCAATTTAATAAATCAATTCATAATGAATAAAAAGTAGGTTTCTTATCATAGGCTAGAGGTGAAACCACCTACCTCAAAGCTCAGGCTACACATGTCTATAACGAAATCCACCAACAATGAAACACATCACAATCGGTGAAAGAACTAGTATCAAATCCAAATATTTTAGGATTGATCCAAATCTAAACACAAGAGTTCGATAGAAGAGGGAAAACCCAAATAACTCAAATAAGAATTCATGTCGTAGCATAACCAACAAAGGAAAAGGCCTCAGGAATGAGAGATCATAATTGATACAGAAGAAACCTATAAGAAACATCCAACATAGATCCATGAATCTGGTACATCGAATATTGGGTGCTATCATGATCAACCAGAATGAAAAACTGTAAAGAATGCTTACTCGAAGAGACGCACTATAGACGAAAAGTTTATTCAAATTCATACATATCAATCCTGAAAAGGGGTGCCACATAAAATCACCTAAGAAGAGTCCAGGGTCGAGAGAAATAGATTCTAGAAAAAATATACCGAGAAAAAATATTGAATGCATGATATAAACCTAGACGCGGGATGGGTAACAACGTGTAGCTTAGGTACCTGATGTGTCGACCATCCAAAAAAAGTTACGATGAAAACCCATCACCTCATCTATAAAAATATGATATTTAAACCCTAGATGTTATGTACATGTTCACTACATGGTCTCCACCTTTTCAACTTATACCAAGCCACCAGTACACAACGTGTACCTTCAGTAAACATTATGTACCTGCCCCTCCCATGATGAAAATACTGATAACCACTCCTATGTACTTTGAACCATAAAGGGAACATAGAAACATTGAAAACATACAATATCAATGAAATGGGATATTAAAAAATTGAATAATTATGATATCAATACAACAAATAACTAGTAGGCAATAAGATAAAAAATGTGTAATGTCATCAATTATTAGAAATACCATAATGATGTCATTAAAAACAACATTGAGGAAAATAACAATTTGGATTTGAAAATGTATTTTTTACATGATGTTCACAAAATATTTTGAGAATTTATTTCATTGAAAATAAAATTTTATAATAATAAATTATTTGGTTAAAAATTAATTCCTCATTATATCTGCAAATTTTGTTTATATTTTACATGTTAAACCAACAATTCCATCAATATTTCCACTAAAAGGAATAAAACTATTTCTCTGAAAATAAAATGATGACCCTTTTCTATTATTTTTAAATTTATAAATGTGTTCAAATATATTTAATAAATTATTTATATAATTTTTATATCGTTTTTGAGAAAATTCTCTGTATACATAGTTATCAGTGAAAAGGATTTTCCATAGAATTGATACATAAATTTTAATTTCATAAAAAACATTTTCTAAAAATAATAAACTAGAAATGGTAAAAAGGAGTACAATTAATTGATAACATTATTGAATAAATATATAGAGAGATAAAATATATTTATTTATAGAAATAAAATATCAAATATTTTTTTAAGGAATAATTAAACAAAAAAAATTCTTAATAATGATGTTATTGTGAAACAAACCCTTACTAGTTTGGTATCTTTGAAATCTTAATACCCATGATAGAAATAACATCAAATAAAATTATAAATACAACGAAAATAAATATTTTCATCATATATCATATCAAATATGGTGTGTTAAACACATCATAAAGAAATAAATGGTGAATATCACATATGACTCATAGATAGAAATCTGAGATAATAAACCCTTACCTCATGCTCAACTTCCTACATATATTTTTGAACCAACTTAATAATAAGTATATTTTTATCATAAATATATTATTTATCCATTAAAATATATCTAACACCATATATGATTTAATTATAGTGATTTATCACCTATTTATTCATAATTATTTGTCAATATCATTGTTTTTGGTGATGAGGGATTCTTTTTTGAGGTATGTTTTTAATCATTACATTTCTTCCTTTTATGTTTATGAAGGGTAAATCAACAATTGAGTGATATAAATGGTATAAATTTCATATATATTTATTTTATTTGTTTTTTATAGAAATATTTTAATTTTAATGGAATAAAATATATTACACCAGTCATAGTGACGGTTCGTCATACGTATGCATGAACAATGTTTCCATTAGTCTCGATGGATGGAAAAAAAGGAAAATAATATTTATTCATATTTTTATAATCATTTTAAATTCATATATATATATATATATATTCTTTTAATCAAATACATCATTATTACTATCTATTTAATAATAAAATAAATAATATTTCACATCACTATGTGGATGCGGTAATCCAATAATATGCAAGAGAAATGTTAAAGTATAACAATGTTTTGAAAGGTTAGAAGTTATATATGATATTATACTTCAATAGTAATATCTATTTAATTAGTATCAGATATATTCATTAATTTTATCATGAATATTTATAATGTAAATTGTAAGCAAAAAATTAATCACATCGCTTTTTGAGGAGGTAGTCCTCCATTCACATGAGAAACATTATCATATCCTCCCCACAATATAGAAATAAAAAGGTATATTTGTTATCATAAAAACAAAAATATAAATTTCTTTTAAATATAATATGAATATTTTATGTAAATAATTATATCTAGACATGAATGGTGGTTATAGAAAATGAATTACATCGGTCAACATGAGGGTAGTCCACCATAAAAACGATTGATGCTTTCATTTCCCATTCTATGGAAGTGAATAAGGATATAGTGTATTAAATTAAAATAATAAAATATCTAAATATAAGAAATTGTTTTATTATGTTATTATATTAGAAGTTTTTTTGTAGGTAGATGAAAAAATAATGATAACATGCATGATTATGAATTTTACATCCTCATAGAAGAACCTATTCAAATTTATACATAAATCCATCATATGAAGATATATTAAAACATATAATACCTCTAGGATATGTGTATTTAGGTAATTATGGTATTTTTAATGTTTAGGTAAATCATATTGGTTTTTATATTTGATGTTTGGAGGATAGGGCTCCCTTTTATTAATGGGGAGAGGGTAATCCTTGAATATTTAAAAATATGATGTGATACACAAACTATTATCCAGATAGAGGGATAAAAATTTTAATTTATTTATTATTATAGGTTATAAAATCAAAATATATCCATATAATGGTTTTAGAATAATTTTTTAATCATTTTTTACCCTTAAATTCTTTGTATACCATGTGTAAATACATTTTTACCTTAACTATTTTAATTAATTTTTGTTATTTTAATTATTATTCGTGGTAAAAAAATAATTTGAAGTTATTATATAATAAAAATGATGATTCTTCTTAATATGATATTTTTTTTAAAAAGTAGATAATGAAGAGATTTCAGTTTAAAATTAATCTATAAACCTGAAGAAGGTGTGCTTTTCCAATGAAAATATTATCATAAGAAGAGAATGTATTAATTTCAAATTTCAAAATGAAATTTAATACATTGACCTGAATTAGTTAAAATATAATATTATTGAACTTTTTTACTTTAAAAATAATTATAATTATAATTTAACTTTTAATTTAATTTAGTAAGAATTTCATCTTTCAATAAAAATTATTATTTTTCACTATTCATGAAAATTATTATCTTTTAATAAAAACAAAAAAAACCACCCAAAGAAAATTTGGATATATATAATTAAAAAATAAATTTTATTTTTTGAATATATTTTATAAATTTTTTAATGTAATTTTAAATTATCTTCCCAAATCACAACTAATCTGGCTTTTAGAAAGATACCATTTTACATAAAACATTTATTTCTCTTTTATATGGGTAATATTTTATTTCTAATCAATTGATAAGTATTGAATTTATATTATACATGTGTAAAAAATATTATTATTATAATTTATATATAACTATACATTCTCTCCATCTTAATGACTCTGTTTTAAGGTTCATGTTTAATTTTTTTTTTAAATTTATATAGTGTCATGTTTTATTTAAACTCGATGTTTTGTGAATTAATTGAAATCAAAGAGGTTGTATTTTATAAAAATATCATAATTTCTAGGGATGTTTTATTATATTATTTTTTGTAATTTATTCTAGCAAACATAATGTTCCTATTTGAAAATATTAAGGTTTTAAATTAATGTTAAGGCTTGTAGCAATGAAAGTGATTGTTTTTTGAGTGATATTGTGATCACACCTATTGTATTACCTTGATTCTAGGTCATTGGTTTATCTCCTCCCTACTCATGAAATTGTTTATTGACATGTGGAATTGAGGATAGTAGTTGATTTTATTTGTTTCATCCAGTGGTTCATATTTCATTCTTTTAGAGGAAATTTGTTATCATCTATTGAATTTTCAGGGCGTCTCCCACTATATGATTTACGTTAATCAATTAGTCGTTTAATTCATTCCACTGAATAAGGGTTGTGATATTTTTTTCTAAATTAATTAATGTAATTTCGAGGTTTATTTGAATCCTTTAATATATTCGGGATGAAGATTGTGGTTGACTAGATGGTCTGTTTCATTGAATCTATTTTCTATAATATAATTTAATTTTTTATGTCTTATTGTTCATAGAAACCTAATACACATAAAAGTAATATTGATTTATTATTATATTCTTTACTACTATTTTTACTCTAATTATTGGGAGAAATCATTCCCAAGTGTGGTCTCATGATACCGAGGCACTAGATTCAAATTATTAGGGATAAAAAATTTCGTCAAACTCTATGGCATACTGGTTTGGACATCAGTCATATGGATAAAGTATGATTATTTTATATATATGGGGATTGATTTATGTGGGTGTTTTTTAAGGAATCTCAATGTAAATGTGGGTACAATAACCCTAACATGGGTATTAGGAAAGGGAACGAATTTATATTTAAATTGAAGGTTAAAATTGAATCTAGGGGCTTATATGATTTTGTGGTCAGCGAGTTTATGGTTTTTATCATCGTGGATTTTATGTTTTAAAACATTTTTATTTTGAGCTAGTATTCTATGATTGTAATTATTCTTTTGTATATTTTCAAGGTGAGTGTTTAATAACTATTAAGTCTAGATGATATACTAATGACATGAATTTCCATGAGACATATTATCATAGGGATTTAGAATATAATGTGAATGAGTATGAGGATATTTGTCATAGGACTGTTGATCATTGTTTTTCTGAGAATGAAATGTTAGTTGTTATTATGGATGAATAAGAATCTTATAAATAAAGTGGTTTTGAAAATATTGTCTTAAGTTTAATGAAAATTGAGATACTAAAGTTCAAATAATGGAATCTTATAGAGTTATTAAAATGTGGTCAATATTGATGTTTATTGGATTTTAACCTTTGGAATTGCCTTCTTTAGTGGTTCATACTGATAGAAGTAAGGTTGACTCTTCATTATAAGGAATCAATCCCCATTTTGTTGTGTTTTATTGAATCATTATTTCCTTATCTTATATGAATGACCTAATTATAGAAATTCTGGATGAGTTTGTCATGACTATGGATAGACCAAGGTATTTTTATGTGGCTAATTTGAAACAGGTCTATGCATGTTGGAAGAATCTATTTTTTCTGAAGATAAAATTATTGTAAATTTTTCTTTATGTATTAATAGAAAATGGGGATAGCTGTCAGATATAGGTAAATAATATATTTTTAAAATATATAGGAAATATTATAATAATGATTTTTATCAAGGTAGAAATAAATATAGTTAGGGATCATCAAATTTCAATTTGGATTTTGAGGAATGAAATGCACATGATTATTATTCTTGACTTCCCTTTCCCTATTTTCTGCTATTCTCATAATTTTTGGTGTTTTGACTTTATTTATTTTTTCTCTCTTCTTCAGTTCACTTTTTTATACTTTATTTCACATTTGGAAATTTGTTATGTTTTTATATTCAATCCCTTCCCCCCCCCTCATCACATTATTTATTATTTTTTAAAATAAATAAGACATCCACAATTTATTATAACATATCTTTGAGCATCTATCCTTTAATATAATTGTGTATAAATATACATATTTCTATGTATCTATGTAATTTTTTTTATATTTATATATATAATATCAAAATTTTCAACAATCACCCTAATAAACATCATATATATATATATATCTTTATTTTATATATGTATATATATATATATATATTAATCTAGATATATTGGTGTGTTTGTATGCATCAATGTATTTGAGTTTGAATGAATTATTTCATTGTATTAATTTAATATGGATATTTAAAATTATAATATATTTATAGTTTTTATATACTCTTTTTATATGTATAAATATTATATGTATACTATATATATATTTTAATTATAAACATTTTATGCATACATTATTTTATATTATATAATAATTTATATGTGTCCGTTATATATTACATGTCTATTTATATTATTTTATATTTACATTTTGATATATATTATTCATATGTATACTTTGAAAAACTTATATACATATATGTTATAATTTATACAGGTATTTAATATGAATTTTTTTATTGATCCTATGTATATATGTGTTATTATATATATGTGTGTGTGTGACTATGTGTAGAAATTAGTGATTTAATAAATGAGTTTAATTTTTTAATAATTTTATTTAGTTAGATATAGCTTCCACACCATTTCACACATATTTCAACATTAGGTTAAGCATAATTAACAATGTAATAAAAACTAAGGGACATAAAGTATAATGTCATTAAAAGGTTTGGTACATAATTAAAAAGCATGAAACAAAAAAAAATCGATTTAATCTCGTTATAGAGATCACGACATCCTTTTACCTCTTTCATATCCATAAGATAACAAGGGGAATACATGATTATAAGGGATGATATAAAAAGACATGTAAGGGAATATATATTTGAATAAAGAATAATAGTTTGTTCAGACTGAAAAAAATTATGAATTTAAAAGGCATGGAACATGATTAATAATTTTCAAGTATAAAATTTAGAACATGGGGTCATATAATCATTGAAACAATGATATGTGTAAGAATCATATTGAAGAACATAAACATGTGTTTATTCTAACTGTCTAGACTGTATCACATGGTAGAAAATGTCATATAAAAGAATTAGGTTTACTCTGTATATCCAAATGATGTCTCATGAGATTAAACAATACAAAATTCATTTGTGAACCCTCTAGGTGAACTCATCATAACATTCCCATTCATATTTTCACCACACGAATAATCCAACATAAAGGATGAACATATGTTTTTACGATGTAATGAAATGGATATCATAACCATGTCATATGGAATAAAAAATGAGAATATCATAATATTTTCCATTAAAGAATGGATTAAAATACAAAATGAATGTTCATAAGGTAAAAATAAGACTATATAATGTTAAATGGTTTCCAACAAAAAACAAAAAAATAAAAAAATATTTATGAAACATTAGAAATGATCCACATTATTATGGTATAAGGTAAATAATTAATGATTCCAAAAAGTACGATGAAATAATTTTTGTATAAAACATTAAATTAACTGATATAAATTTTCATTGTGAAATTTTTAATTTATAAAAATATTAGTGGATTTAAAAAATAACCATATTTACATGAAAATAATTATGAATTTGGGAAGTTCACATTAATCAGGACTTTTTATTAGGAAGAATTGATACTCGAACATTATAAAACATATATTTACATATCAAATAAATTAGATTTCTACTAGGTTAATATTTTTTTAACATTCACGTATAATTTATTTGGGTTACATAATAATAACTAAGAATTTAATTGGTGTGAAGGGTGAGAAAACGTAACCCAAAGTAAAAAACGGTGGTTCGGAAAGAATCACTTACCTAATACACGAATGTGTTATGCACTTGTAAATAATTTCCATGATAATTAAAATAATATCATTAAAAAATTAATTAAGAACATTTATATATTTATTTGATTTATTATAATTGTTTATATTCTCTTATATTCATTATAGAAAGTGATAGAGTTTAATTTTGTCATTCCATGTGTGTTTTCTTCCATTCATTTCATGATCTGGTAACTTGTATAAAATTATTAAAGTTCATATAATTAAAATAAAACACCTATAATTGAAATTATATGTTATTCATGATCATATATAAGTTTAAATGGTCTTATATAAGATTTTGTTATTTGTTATGATGAAGATTCTTTAGATAACACGTTAATTATAAATATTTAATTTATTTTTGTGGTTCTTATGACCTTTAGAAACATGGTTCTTTGTAATTAATATAATGTTTATATATTGGTTCAAGAACAATAGAACCTCCCTGAAAAATTTGGTTTTGGTATTTTATTTAGATAAGGAGATCTTGTTCATGGGGATATTATTGGGAAGTTTATTGGGAATAATTTGTACAGTCTTCCATGATTGGAATCTATGAGGAGAAGATGTGGGTAGGGGTGTTATTTATAGTGGGATGAGTGGGGTAATTTTAATTATTATAATAATTAATTTATTATTGTGTCTCAACAATATTAATTATTCTGATCCTTGTCAGTAAATACATTAAATAATTAAGGAGGGTCTGAGATTATGGTTTTTACCTCATCCATAGACTATCCATGACTAAAAAATTCATGTATTTAGTATATATCATTAATTACATTATTTCATTATTCAACAAAAAGACATATATTTTAGAAAAATACATAAAAAGAACCCTAACCACATTTAGATGCATATAATTAAAAAATAGTCTTCATTATGTTAAAATAATTTTGTAAATATAGGTGAAAATAATTTCAAATTAAAATCAACAATTATTCGGAAATTACTGATTTTAATATTATAATATATTTTATGACACTTTAAATAGTCAATTAATGTATCAAAAAATTATCTTATATTCATAAGAAAACAAAATATTAGATTATATTTTATTTTATTTAAATATACCTTCCTTTAAATCATAGTATTAATTAAAAATTTACAATTAAACATTTTTGTTTCATAAAAATTCTAATACTTAATTTATCATTTTAAAACATTTATTGACTTATTCCATTATATAAATGTATTATATTTTCATTCATATGAAACCTATGTTTTATTTATAATTTTATGGGTTAGATTAATATTATATTGGATGATTTACTATTCTTAATGGTCATATTACTATTGCAATGATCTATTCACCATTCCATTTATATACATTTCTTCATTTCTATAATTACTACTTATTTCATTTTTAAATTATTAAGATAATGTTTTTATTAGGATCTCTATGTGATATAGATGTTTTATACTATATATCATAATTATATGAAGGAAAATTTCATTGATAAAATTTTATGTTGTTACATGAAATATGATTATCCACAGAAACAATATTACTAATATTAATTAAAATTGATATATATTAATTTAATAATTAAATATTATTAGGATGATGTGAAATATCTAATTAGGATTGAAATTAAAATTACAAATTAACCATTTAAATATAATATTCTTCATTTAGATTGATATTATTTACAGAATTTTTTTCCAGATGAATTGTAAATACAATTAATCTATTAAATAATTTATCAGAGTTATAAATATTAATAAATTCATTGGGAAGGCCAAAATATAACTATTCACTATGAAAATAATATGGTTTATGGATCATTTGATATCAATAAGAATATATTCAACAAAATTGATTGTATCAGTAAAATGTCAAAAATGGTTGAAGATTTAATTTATGATCATCCAAAACACAATTCATAAGATCACTATTTATGAAATGTTTTCATTAAAACATTTTTATATCAATTAATATCACTATGAAAATTACTGAAAAATTATATGATTTCAATGATAAAAATTGATTGAGTGAAATAAATTTTAATAAGTGGTGTTTTATCTTTATAATATGATACAATATATTCATAGGATTTATTTAATAGAATATAAATATTGAAGAATAATATGTTCCATGTGTATGAGATGTAAGAATTTAATGAATGAATTTCTGACTATAGCTCAATTAAAATTCTCTTAAGTGAAATATGCCTTGATAAAAGGGAAATAAAATCAATTCCTTTGAATTTTGTATATTGTGATCCAATTTTTTAATGATTTGGATGATTTTATGTAAGTGTAAATACTTTTAGATAGTTAATTTAGCACAAATATTATATAATTTAAAATGGTAAACATCAAAACCCAATAGATGCAACTCATTTGATGAAAATGTATCACATGTAACATTAATTTCCAAATGATACCTAAAACTTTCTTCTTATATAAAATTTATAAATTATTTTTATATGTTAATTGTAACTCATAGTGTATTTATAGTGGATTTTTAATCTTATAACATACCATAATTATTATACATTAATATAATGTATATTTTGTTTCCACTACTTATTTCAGTTATGAATCATCCGAGTAATCATATTAATGTATATTTGGATTCATTGATTAAATATCTAAAAATTTTGGGTGATAGAGGTGTTATAATGTATAATATTTATAATGATTATTTCACAATGGGATCTATTCTTATGGTATAAAAAATTACATTGTGTCCTATAGTAATTTTTTATGGTAAATATGTTAAATAATGAATGTATATCAAATATATTAACAATGAAAAAATCATTTAGGTTGAATTATTGTATGAATATATTATTTCATATAATTAATAAACATTTACCATGAATGTATAAATATTCATCAATATCAATAAAAATTGTATAATAATCTAGAAGTGGGTGTTTTACATTCTAAATTAATAGCTGATAAAGTTGTTTAGATAGAAGAAGGTATTTTTTGAAAAAAATTAAAAATTTCTTTGGAAAAATATGTTAGATAAGTGTTCTATGTATTTTATGTATTTTTTATTGGAAGATTGTGAATATATAACATTGTATTTATATCATATATACAATAAATATATATTTGTAAAATTATTTTTCATTTTACTAAATAGTCTAATAAATATGAAATATGGATTTAGGACTTGGTTAAACATGATTATCATGAGGATAAGGAATGACAGTGAACCATTTATAGGGAAATCCTCAACCTCACATCCTCTAGAAGCTCATAATCATTCCATAAAAGAAAATTTTCTATCCTGTTTTGGTTCTAGAGGGAATTCATTAAATATAAATAATACTATAATGATGAATAAATTATATATAAAGGTACTAAAGTTACATGAAGGTATAATTTTGATGAATTATTTATTGTAAATGACTCAAAATTATTTATTTTTGAAAAAAAATGATAAAAAAATAAAAAAATAGTAAAATATTTTGAGTTATTTATTTTATAATGTAATAATCTAATTTTTTTTGAATGAAATGGAAGAAATAAATTTGTCTTATATTTTTAATAATTGAGAATCATTACCTATATCATTCATTGATATTATATATTGGTTGATAGATTCCATTCTATGATTAGTTTAACATTATCAACTTATAAATTACATATATATATTTATAAATTAATAATTCAAACATATATTAAAATTTATTTTCATAAATATAATTCAAACAAGAGGTTTCATTGTGAATTAGTATTTTTTTATGAATTCATTAATTTATATACAAAGTACATATATCATTTAATTAAAAATATTATTTTAAAATATTATTTCTCCTATCATGTAAAGCTCTCATGAATCTTATTTTGATATTTTTTCATAATACCCAAAAAAAGGTTAATATAAATCATACTTACATGTTTCGTGTGACATTATGAACATTTATCTATGTTATTCAACTCAAAGGTACATTGTAAGAAAATTTAAACCAATAGGGGGTGAATGGATATTATCAAATACAAAAAATCTATAATTTATATGTTTAATAGATTATATTTTGTTTATGAGACCATATTTTAGATTTAAAAATTAAAATATAAATTAATTTACAAAAATTAATGATTTTTAAAACAAAAAAAGTCATAAGTATTTTTTTAAAATTATTTTACATGTTAGACAAAGATACATGGCAATTATAGTATAATTTAGAGTACACATGTTGCTCATTTGGTGGAATTGATCTATGTACTGGGAATCAAATATACAAATTATATTTTTGTAAATATGTAATAATTTTTCATTGTAGATTAAAATATGGGAGTTATCTTATACAATATTTCATGTGCGAATGACTCATGGAAATAGGTTGATAAAATAATTGTAGTTTTAGTTGATTAATTCAAATTTTAAAAATTTAAATACTAAAAATGAGAGAATTAAAAAACCATTATAATGACATCACATTCACTATTAGTATTTTATACATTAGATCCTATAAATAAAAAATAGTAAATTATTATGTTTTTAAATCAATAAACATTTGTAATGATTTTAATATTCATTCGAGAATAATATTTTCATTTGTATATGACATTCATTTAATGGATGACCCAATGATGATAGTTTCTTATATTTCATAAGGGATAATGTAGATGATATTAAGGTCATTAATATAATGTGAAATCACTTAAAATACAGATAAAATCAATATCTGGGAATTTTTTTTTGTTTTTTTTAAAAATATTATGATTTTTATCTATATGTTATATGTTAAATTTGACATTTAGCAATTTTAAATTATTTAACAAATCTATATTGTAGAAGATAAATTATGATCCTCCTATCATTTTCCATCTATGGAACCACAAAACAGTTATCCCAAAGGTATGTAGTAATTGAAGGATGAGAAATAATAAAAGGATGAGAAACTAGAATAAAAATTTCATACTAAAAAAGAATATGTTGATTATCACATGATGGTTTTAAATAATATCATTTATTACTTCTTTCATTCTGGGTTTTCATCATTTAAATGGTGTATTCTAAGATTATGGTGTTATATCTCGATGCCAATAATGTCAGATTAATGATGATTAGGTTGGAGGAGTCTTCTTTCATTCCTATTTTTGGATCCAGTGTGGTCGTTCAGTGATGATGATGGTGGTCTTCATTTTCTGGCGATGGTCTTTTTGGTCATTTGCTTTTGATGATGGAAATTTTACGATGATGGAGGTGATTGGTTGATGGGGATATAGATGTGGTCAACAATTTGAGTCATTGTATTATACATCGATGAAGGAATTTCGACGTCGCTCTCTCATGGATCAAGGTGCCAGTGGTGCTGGGTTCAACATGCTTTCAAATATTAATTTCTGGATTTTGTGGATGTATGGTTTGAATTTTTCATTTTTACTTTTTTATTTTGGTCCTCTCATATTATATTTATTGGTATATTTTATATCTGTAATTTTTTCTACCAAATAAACCAAAATGTTAATTTTTATAAAATAAAATAATATTTATTGAAGGAAATGGATGTTTGGTTCGCGGGAAAAATTTATCGAAAATTGTAATGATTATTTTAACATAATATTTTAAAAACTGATTAATTTAATGTCAATACTCACCCACCTTTAATATATATATTAATCCTAAATTTTTAATTTAATGATTTTTAAAATTCTTACCTCGATGTGGACAAATATAAGGTACATTGAAAATAATTATACTTTAAATGTAATTTAATATATTATGTATTTATCAAAATAAAGATTACATTATAAACTAAACCATATACCAGAAAATATACCTCATATAGAAAAACCACCATATCCCTTCTATAAATGGATAACAATGTATGTATCACATTATTAAGAACTATTATATAAATTATATTTTTAGTAATTCAATTTTTCACATTAAATACTAATTTAATTTTTTTATATGTCAATAAAAATATTAATCAATCAGATTTTACATCTTATGTAAGATCCCGTTTTATGAACCGGGTGAAAATTATGAATGTTTTTGAATTAATTTTTCTGTATATCAACGGATCGTTTCTTTTAAACCGAGTTCCGGAAGATTATTTTGAGTGTTGGATCACCTAAAGATGTCATTCTTTCGATCATTGATAGAAGTTTTGAGGTTAAGGGGATGTCACATGGGTGGCGCATGGTTTATCTAACCGTGTGTCCAAACCATGTGTAGTTTATTTTGGAGGTAGTATCTTACGTACGGGCGACGCACGGTTCGTCAAACAGTGCGAACTAACTGTTCAAGCACATAAACGAGATCACTAAAGTGTGGATCTCGCTTGTTTTTTCATTTAGATGGATCATTTTTCATTTTAAGCAGCCATAACTCGGGATTTTTCTTCTCCTTAGGTTGGAGAAGGTTATCCTATAATATTGGAGGTGATCCGAAGGCTTATCTTTTCCAATCGAATCCGGTTTCATGAGGTAGGTAGATCTTCTTCTTTGTTAATTTTTGATTTCGTAGTTCTGCTTAGACATACATCTCTTCTTCTCAATGTTTCATGGATCTATTCCCGTTATGGGTAAATTTATGTTTGTTGATGACAATTATGATGATTTTTGGACTTTTACTTGCTAGTTGAAGTGATCTGAGATAGGTTCATGAAGAATCAACCTGTTTCTCTTGAGGGTTCTTCGTTCGTTGTGGTTTCCATCATCACCTGAGTTTGGGTCCCAAATCATTAACACATTATTTAAGAATTATAGACTCTTTAAATAACTTTATAATGTGAATTTAACTGATTTTTATATGTCAATGAATTACACTTTTGATGTTATTAAATAATTCCACCCATATGAGATAAATGTGAACTTGAAAATTATTTGATTTTAAGCATGGGTTTCTATTTTAGTTAAAGTGAAATTATTAAATAATTGAATGATTGGAATGGGAATATTGAGTATAAGGATAATTAATATTATAATTAATTATCATGTCATGAGTTGGAATGAGTTTGTGGCCTTTAGTGATTATAAGGAATATTGAATATTGACATCTTCGAGAGATGATTTGGAAACTCATAATATTTATTAGAGGGATTAATTATTACCTTTAAAATGGTAAATGGATAACTAATAGATGATTGGTTAAAGATATGAGGTTTGATTAATTATTTATTGAATTAATTAATTTCCATGGATTAAATTAAGGTTGTGAATTGATTGTTTGTAATGATTGTTGGCCAAGGGTGCCTTTTTATGCGTGTTATCTTTCCTTGCCATAAGTTTTTTTGGGTGGAGTTATTTAGAGTTTTGATTTGTTTGGTGAGATGGTCACTAATTTATTTTGGTTTTGTTCATCATGTTTTGAGATAATTATGTTGAGCTTGTAGATTGTTAAAGTCATGGTCGAACTATTGTTTGAATGGACGGGTTCAGAATGGTTAAAGAATTTGGATAATGAAGTGATGAGTTAATTAACCAGTTGGTCTTCTAAAAATAATTAATTGTTAATTAATGTTTAATTAATGAGATGTTGAATGGTTAATTAAGTGTTGACTTATCTGAAGAGCGATTTTTGGTGTGAATTAATTGTCTAATTAATTAACGGATTGGTTTTGTGGTGATAGAAATGGTATTCTAGACCAATGATACATATATATGTATGTTTGATGAAAGGGTTGTGATACACGGACTGATTCTCTAAATACTCAAATGGTGTCAGAAATGATGTTCTACACCAAAGATAGATGTACTTGTATGATTAATAATTTGGTTGTGAGATAGGTACTGATGCTCCAAATACATAGGGGTGCTAGACATGGCGTTCTCCACCTAGCTTGCAAGCAAATATTCTTTTATGGGATAGGGACTGATTCTCCAAATACCAATGGGTTGTGAGACATGGACTGATTCTCTGAATACTCACGTGGAATCTAGACATGATGTTTTACACCCATTAATTAACATTGGACAGTGGGTCCAATTTTTAATGCATGAAATGAGTTATTGGTTAATGAAGGTTGTTGTGACATGAAGATTTGTGAAATGATTATGAGAAAGGGTTCAGACATATTATTGAATTGGATAAACCACTATTAGTGGACGGACCTAAGAGTGAATCACTATATTAGTGGATGGGCTTAGACATAATATATGAAATATTTAATTGAATAACTTATGACACGTTATCCAAGCCAAAGCACAAGCTTGGATTTAGTCATTACATTGATTAAGTAGATGATATTCAGAGACATATTTGGTGAGTGACTTATACAGGGGATATCGGGCGTAGGCCAAGTCTTAAGAATTTCATAATAATATTGGAGTAATTGATAAATGGAAAATGATTATGTAGTGATTGTTGAGTATGCATGGCAATTGATTAGTGTAGGTTTAGACACCATGTGAGGGCTAAAGCAGGTACTTGATTATATAGTTACTTTGTATTGCTTACATTATTTTATGCATTCCTTCAGATGTTTCAAATTACTTATTAAATATCTAGATTTGGGGTATACATCGGTGGTCCCATCCTACTGAGATTTATATCTCACACCCTACTCGGGCCACCATTGCACTGGGTAGTGAGTAGATTCTATTTGGTTGGAGGACTATGTTGTTTGCATTTCTTTGGGAGTTAGGAGTAGAGGACTGCGCATAGGCTTGAGAGGATCTAGGATATCTCCCTTGGGGCTTTGAGTCATTATTTATTTATTTTTTCATTGGAATGTAAACCATGTTGTTTTTTCACTGTTTCCTACTTTTGTATCCTTTCCATGTCATGCATGCATTTGTTGTATAATTTGGCGTTGGCCACATTTATAAAATTAGTATTATTTTTGGTCGGATATTTATCATTTATGAGTTACTCCTTCGGCTATTTTATGTTATCCACTTTTATATACCGTTGTGAAACTATGACAAGAGGGTATAGTCTACCCACTGACTATCCGTAGACCCTCGCTACTAGTCGGTAGCCACTGGCTTATGGGGAGACGTGCTTGAGGTCATGTAGTGACCGTTCTGGTATCCTATTCAGGGGTGACCTGGGTCGGGACGTTATAAATTGGTATCAGAGGGAAGTTTTCTTTCTTTTTATTTGTCTTACTATTTTGGGTTCGGTAGACAAGAGACTAGGAATGTGTCGGCACTTGGGTTGATAGCCCTGCTTGGGACTGATCACCTCATGCAAGAGAAATGACCATGTGTCCAGTGATGGGGATTGATGTTATTACTATTATAGATTATAGTTGATATGATTTCACCCTGAGTTACTAGTGTATTTTCCACTGTTTTTTGATTTTGAGAATTTTGAAAAGAATATCTTTCTTGTCCTGATATGGAATGTATGTTTCATACATGCATAATCTTAGGCACATAGAGATTCACATCTCATTCATATAACATTCCTTGTAGTTGAATTAGTAGGATTCCTGCTAATTAGGATTGTGTTACTTGGGTGCAATGCCATGTTTGTACTGCTTTAGCATGCCTCTCTATATAGCATGTTATAGTGATAGATTTAACATGCTCGAGTGATTATATTCCATATTGCCTTGGTTATTAGCTTGTTTTTCTATTCTGACATGATTCCGTGATATACAATGTTGTTGTGTTACTTATTATTCTAACTTGTTAGATAAGCATTGATATGTGAATGGGGTTATAAAGATAAAATTTTAAGTAAATGTTGATTGTGTTAAATGGGACCCAAAATCCAGCGATAAGGTGTATGGGAGCCTTATCGATCGGTAGGTGGTCACTAGTATAATTTGGACAGTTAGGATGATCATGTTGATTATTTAATTGACATTGGTATCGATTAATGAGAACGAATCTTCAATCCATGGGTTGTATATCTGCTTCATGAATTGGGAAATGATGACACATATTTATTGTGTTCAATTTATGTCGTGTGAAATGCTTATAAATTTGAAAGATGCTTAGTGTAGATCAAATATCAAATGGATAGCTTTTAAAATGCAACTGGACCCAAGTAGGCTAGTTGGGGAGTGTTTTTATGAAATAACCTATTTGGGAGTTTAAAATATTAATACCAATGCCTTTTCTATTGGGTTGCTTTATAGAGAACCTAGGTTTGTTAAAATGGGATCCTCGTAGGTCTCCTTATCTTTTAAATATTTTTTTTATAAATTGCATGAAAATTATGGGCTGTCAACTAACGAAAATGTTTTCAAAAGGGAGTTTTATGAAACATTCATATTTTTCTGTGGGGATTTTTAAAATTGTATTCTGATGTTTTGATTAAATCATTTGATGATTAAAGATTAAAAGTGAATAAATATAATATCCATGGAAATGGAACATATTGTGGGGTCCACTATTTAAACTCTCATGTAAAGGGTAGTTTAGACTTCTCTTGAGTATCCATGGAACAAAAGCATGATTAATTTCTAGACATTCTTCTCCTTAGGAATGGCCTTATGATCTGATTTTGAGACTAGTGACATTTTTGGTGTGACCCTGTTTAGGGTTATCACTTTTTCATCATAAGGGGCTATCATGCGGTCAGTGGCTCCATCAGAACATAAATGCCTTGATAGAATTATGGCTTTTATCATGATTTGGAGTTTTTGGGTGTCGTTGTCCAAGGTATGACTTCTAGTTTCCTATGAAATCTTGTTCGAATGGGTGGTGATGTGATTCTTGACCTTGTTGTGGGCTTGAGCATCAAGTAATGCTCTTTGTCAGCTGGTTATACATGCCATGAGCATGGTAGTCTTCTTTGTTGGTTTTTTGACCCTTTCTTCTTAGTAATGGATGACAGGTTAGGGTGTCGTCCATGAAAATGGTTGTATGACGCAAAATGACTCCATATTTATTCTTTTATCTTATTAAGAACGATCTCAGGTCAACTCCATGTTGAGTAAAATGAGCATTAAAGAATCAATTTCATTTCAATACATGAATGTTTTTTAAATGACCAGGGTGTTTTAACATGCAGATCTTGTTGTTAATCTAGAGGGCCAGTGAGCGACTGATCTTTTCTTGCGACGTCATGAGAAATCCTAAGATGGGTATTGCCACATTGATCACGATGAATGTGTTTGTAGTTGATGCCAAGCTTTTAGAACAGAGTTGTCTGGTAATGGTTTGACTGATCTTCCTCATGACCTTGGTTTTCTGTTAGTGTGGTCTTATGGACAAGACATGCATGTCCCCTATCATGACCTCAACATGGAGACACTAAGATAGTGTTGATCAAATTCTGCGCTACAGTTTAAATGTTATTGGGCATGGGTGGTAGTTATTATCTGGGTAGTAAGCGGGATGCATTTATTCTTTGGGATACTTCTGGTTTTATGTTTAGGCATTTTTGTTTTTAAAATATTCTTATGATGGCTTGTGTAGAGACCCGAATCTTGACGTACATGGACATTACATTACTTTTGCAGAATACTTAATGCATATGAAAAATAGACACACAAGGACCGTAATAGTTTAGTGTCTTTGGAAACTCGGAATATAATCTTCTAATCGTGGTAAAATATCTTCAACATCTCTAATAAAGATCTTCTTTTTTTAAACCTAAATCCTTTCTTTTATGTCCTGGGGAAAAGAAAAAATAAAAGGGTGATCTCAAATGCTCAGTAAGGGTAAACAAAAGAAATATCAATTACGTCATATTCATAAGAACATATCTTTTGGAAATCTTAACCTGCAAAAGTGATCATAATTTCATAACATGGGATAAATCATAGTAGTGAAATGTAATCCCAATAATCATAACTTAATACATCAAACTTTGTGGCATACACCCATAATCATAGAGAATAATTTCCTGTTAGTCAAGACTCATTTCCAAGACTATCTTAGTGGACAAAGTTCCTTTCTGAACCGAGTTCACTCCTCGTTTCAATCCTGTTTCACTGAACTGGTATAACCTACCATTCCATACATGTCTATCTCATGAGATATAAAATCTTTACCCAATGCATTTGAGGGATATATAGGTCCCACTCATCTCATAATGATACCATTCTTATGTGTGCCACAAAATCATAAACCATACATCACAGCATAACCCATGTAATAAAAATGGGAATCATAAACATCATGCCCTCATATCATAATCCATAAAAGTTTGATATCATTTCATCATAAGAAAATTTAAACCATTTAAATCATAGAGAAATATTACTTGAAACATACACATATGAAATAATTTCATCTTTGATGGAAAATAGTTTTGGAAAAACACTTGAAATGAATTCTTGAGGAAAATATCCTTTCTACTTTAAAAACATTTTTCCATTCTTAACATGTCATAAATTTTAATCTAAAAGAAGTTGATTAAAAATAAACATGAAAACTTGTAAAATAAGCTTCTTGGAAATAGTTTTTTAAAAATCCATTCATGCCGTATAAGTTAAAAAAACATTCTTCTCATACTTTTTTCGGAAAACTCAAAAAGTACCTCGTACGAAAAACGACAAAAGATTCCGTTCATATCTTTTACTAGAAACTCACCGAAGGGCAGAATTGGATTTAAAAAATTGTAGGTGGATGGAAAAAACATTACATATTTAGGAAACATGGATGTGGATGATAAAATACACCCCAGTAAATACCAATGTATAAACAATCTCTGATAAAAATTGAGATTGTGAGATTTTCCCTTACCTTAAGTCTAATTTGCTTCGTAAGTGTCCAAACCTCCTGTATAATGATTTAAATAATGTCATTAACTTATTAAAGAATCATATTCATTGTTATGATATCATATATGGTTCACTTATGACTTTATATTACCCGTTCTTTTGTAAATTCCATGTTAAAGAAGCGTTTTCGGTAAAATCGTTTCATTTATCGTAGGTGTTTGGACTTGTTGTTCTTGACATTATTATTACTTATATCATAATTTACTTACTTCCAGAATATAAAACATGATTTATATATCATATATATTCAGTATATATATATATATAATAGATAGATAAATGAAATGTAACACACCGTTCATGGAGACGGTAGTCCGTACGTACGCATGAACGTGGTTTTCCTTTCCTTATTGTCTTGAATGAAAGTAAGTAGATGACATACATATATAAAAGAATCCAGTAGCATTATAATGTCATATAGTTCATTATTATTGCTTATATATACTTTATAATCATTCTTAAATGGATAACATGGAGAATGAATCTCATCGCGTCGTGGAGATGGTAGTCCGTACGTACGCACGAGCGATGATATCATTCTCATGATCGTGAAATTGTGATGAAGTGTATGTATACTATTTAAGTATCAATATCACTTTATAATAATCATATATAGTTGCTCATTACACCATTATACTAATCCAATTAAGGTGGTGACGAAAAATATATTACAACATGGTGTGGAGACGGTATTCCGTATGTACGCACGCGCGGTGATTTCCTTTTTCCGTAGGATGGATAGAAGGTTAATTAGAGTTGTTTTATATTTATAATAACATATCAGTATACAAGAAATACTTATGTTATTACTTTATCATGAAAAAACTAAATAAGAAGAAGTTGAAGAAGAAAGAAATTGAAAAAGATCGGTAATGGATATTACCTCTTTTTGACGCGCCTTTTCCTAACCTCCACTTAAAGAACTAAGGATGGTCTTTGAAGAAGACCAGGACCTCTAGGATGATACTAGGGAAGTGGAGAAGCGATTTTGTCAGGGGTTTCCAGAGCATGAATGCTAAAATTGGTGTGAGGAGGAGAGGGAGGAGGTTCCCTTTTATAAGGGAGGAGAGGGGCACCTTTGGAATAACTAAAAATATTATTTTATTATAAAGTCAAATTCGGTTTTTAATAGCTCCAAATTGAGTTATTTCAAATCTAAGGTGGGTATGGGTATAAATGCTTTCATCCAATAGAATTTGGACAAGTTTAGTTTACTATTTTAACCTTATCATTTAGTTTTAACTTTAAGTTAGATAATTTTACTTTTACTGTGTCTTTTTGTGTTCTTAAACTATAAGGTTAATAAACATACTATATCAAGTCAAAAGAACCCCAAGTTGTTTATTATTAATATATCTATCCATATCAAAGTCATTTGACCGAAACTTATATTTTTAGGAATTAAATAACAATTAATAATATAATATTTGTTTTAAAAACTAATTTATGCCAATTTTGACACTATTTGGTACATGATTTTTATGAAATTTATAACAGAATGATAAGTTCTAACCAAGTTACCTATATCAACAATAACATGCCATATTAACCTAGAAAATTAATGTAAGTCATAAAAAGTCTCAAATTTAATTTATATAGGAATTTATAACATCAGTTATGTCAATATTTCATTAATAAGACAATTACTACATCATCTTTGTGTCATAATAAATGATAATTATTTAATCCCTAAAAATTCTAAATAAATTCCTATGATGTATATAATTTTATTATATTTCTGGAGACAATTCATGTTCGAAGTTTCATTAAGTTTATCACTAACTTAAAATTATTATACTTATAAGATTTAAGAAAGTCACATGTTGTCACATTCTTTGGTTTTAATAATAATTAAATTATTTTCAGGGACAAAAGTCCATAAAATGAATCTAATCCGACCCTTAGGTTATATGGGTCTACTTTTAGCCATCCAATAGGATTTTTCCAAGTGTTATGGTAATTTTATAATTTTATATTTACCCTTAATTACCCGATTTACCTTTAACTGTAGTAAATAAAATTTACCGTAGTTACTATTCAGAATGCCCAAAAATAAAAAGTATCTTATTTAAATAATTTGGACCCACTGATTCCAAATATGGAATCCATTTTTACAAATTCAATACACAAAATATGCAGAAATTAAATTAAAATTAATCTCGTTGTCAAATGAAAACGAGTTTTTCTTTAAAACATTGCAAAAGATTGATTTGTTTTAACCTACGAATTCAAGGTAAAATCAATGCTAATGACATACAATATATTAAATGGTAAAAATATATTCTATTTATACTTTAAAACCATTAAATATTATAACTTACCCACATAAGATATTACGATGAAAAAAAGTTGTGTTTAATTAAAATATAGCGTGTTTTTACTATTAATTAAAATATGAATGCTATCGGAAAAATATCAAAACATTATATAATGTAATTTTTTATATACTGATTCAAAAGAAGAATTTTATTTTGTCAAATTTAATATATAAACATGTCATAATCTAGATTTTATGTGGGTGCACCATCAAAAGGCTACAAAACTGCATTTTTTTAAAAAAATAATTATTTGACCCGAAAAATTTATTTTGTTCTTATACCATGTTCTAGAAAATGTGTAAGATGAATAATAATGTTATAAAATTCATAATTTAGTTAACACTATTCATAACGGCTAGTTCATGACAATATTATAATAATATATCATTGTTTATTAAAACCCGGTATTGCGTACTACACATGTTATCGAGGAAGGTCGCGATTGTGTGTAATGCAAGCCAAGTTAGGGTTGTGTGTTGTGAAAGAATCCTTCATTGTTTCATATAGCAGAATCCAACCATATTTCATTTATACATTGAATATATATATATATATATACTCAATGTTGCGTAGAATAACTATTATCAAAATTGTGTGGAAAACGATTCAAGAATAGTGTTGCGTATACTGCAAGCTAATATGGTGTTGCGTATAGCGCAAGGTAATCTTGGTGTAGAATAAGTCATTAATGAAATTAAATGAATATTTTTCATAAAATATCGGGGTGTTACATTCTACCCCCCTTAAAATGAATTTCACCCTCAAAATTCGTTGGGGTTATAAATGGTTTACTACTCGAAAGTTTGTTTAATAGAAAACCACATCGTAAAAAGGAATAGAAAAATATTGCTTTAAAAACTAAAGTATGGAATGTAACGGTTACCAAAATTAACTCATCACTGGGTTTCCACGTAGGATATCATAGGTGAAAATATGGATATGGAAGAAAAATCTAACCATCAATTTCTAATGGAGAGTGGTAGAGAACATGGCTATGAAAAAGCCAACAATTGCAAAGCCATAAATTTGTGAGGATCTAGGGTACCATCTGATTCATCAGATATAAGAGCACTAGGACACCATTCTTGGTTTTCAAAATCATTTCCCTAATGTTGAAGAATTTTAATTAGAATAAATACTTACTTTATTTTGGTACAATCTCACTGTTGTTCGTACTTTGAACAATTTCCACATCATCTCTTAAAGAAATGAAGTTGAATTTGTTATTCATGAAGTGTTAATTGATCATGTGATAGAATGATGGGTCATTCTATCTGTTTCAAACAAAAAGGTTAGAAAAAGTTATCAAATATACATAAGTCCATCTATGGTGAGGTTAATCGTATATGATTCCAATAATGAACCTATACTTCATATATCATACCGCATAATAAAACTAGTTTCTACTAAACATGGACTTACTGTAGGCCAGTGGTAGGTGATAAAGGCCAGTCGCACTTCGGTTGTGGGTTTGATTCCCACAGCCTTGTCTGACGCGATGGGTTGTCGCCCGTCCTGCAAGTTGTACTTTTTCTAAAGCTATATTACTATAAAATCCCATCAATAATATCAAAAAAATATCTTTCCTAACTTATGTCCAACATAATCCATTCAAATCTTTAGGCTTTTTTAAAATACATTCGTCCAAGCTCATAGTATAAAGAAAATGATTACTTTAAATGTCATCAACCAACCATCATTTATCCCCCATTATCTTGTTGGTCACATTCCAATCATGTGAATACCGTAATCATGTATTCTCTTGAAAAATGAATACCCATTAAACCTTAGTGAAAACTTGAATGCTGTCAAAAGTTAACTCTTTCCACATACCAAAATACAAAAATTATATATAGTCAAACCATGACATAACCTTCTCATTATATCAGTCATGAGCACATGAATACTATCAAACATTTAATTTTATCCTTATCACTTCATTATGCGCATATCATCTACTTTCCAAAAATACTTGTACCATTCATCACATACTTTCAAAACATAAGGAAAAACAACAGTGTAACAATCCTTATATGTCTCATTATTCCATAGTACCATGAGATTACTTATACAACATTACACTTGATAAACATGTAATCATTCCACTACATTCTTAAACCATTGACCGAGCTTCAACAATTCTTTCATCTCACATATCATTTGTAGTCTCATCATCATCATCAACATAAATACTACCCATACGACCATACTGATTCTCTTCATGTGACTTTCCCTTAGGGCATTGGTTTGCATAATTCCCGTACATTCCACATTTAAAACATTTAACCATTATTGATGTCATAGCAATACCATTATCCTCATCCCTGGTGTTAACTGAACCTTTTCCTTTGCACTTGCTGGCTTTGTGTCCTTCTTCTCCACACCCAAATCATCTTCCAGTTCCTTTGAAACATTCTCCTTGATGCCTCTTCCCACATTATTTACATAGTGGAAATTGAACTTTCTTTCCTCTATGATCGTCATGAAACACCAACTTTCTCTTATTATCCGAGTTAGGAAACATACCAAATTTTACTTTATTGATCATATTATGAGATTGCTGATTCGGCATAATAATGATGATTGGACCACCAAATCCCATTTCATTTGGTTTATCCTGAAGAATAGCATTCCATTGTACATTATATCCTCCATTATCGTGAATCATCTTGTTTCCAGCCATTTTCTATAACCTAGAAAGAATAGTGTGAGAGGAAAAAATCATAATAAAGGGGGAGTAACTTCAATATCTAACATATTTGGTTTAATCTAATATCATTACCATAGTTCTAGGACTATATAATATACGTATACATATCCTTAGGGACATCCCTAGACATACCTTAGAAATATTTCTAGGGATCTCACTAACGTTTTCGCATCCTAGTTTCTAAAGGTTGACTAAAATTTTCCTCTGATACCAACTGTAGAGACCCGAATCTTGACATACATGGACATTACATTACTTTTGAGGAATACTTAATACATAAGAAAAATAGACACACAAGGACCGTAATAGTTTAGTGTCTTTGGAAACTCATAATATAATCTTCTAATCGTGGTGAAAAATCTTCAACATCTCCCATAAAGATATTATTTTTTTATCCTAAATCCTTTCTTTTATGTACTGGGGAAAAGAAAAAATAAAAGGGTGAGCTCAAATTCTCAGTAAGGGTAAACAAAAGAAATATCAATTACAACATATTCATAAGAACATATCTTCTGGAAATCTTAACCTGCAAAAGAGATCATAATTTCATAACATGGGAAAAATCATAGTAGTGAAATGTAATCCCAATAATCATAACATAAAACATGAAACTTTGTGAAATACACACATAATCATAGAGAATCATTTATTGTTTGTCAAGACTCATTGCCAAGACTATCTTAGTAGACAAAGTCCCTTTCTGAACCGAGTTCACTCCATGTTTCAATCTTGTTTCACTGAACCGGAATAACCTACCGTTCTAGCCATGTCTATCTCATGAGATATAAATTCTTTACGAAATGAATTAGAGGGAGATATAGGTCCCACCCATCTCATTATGATACTATTCTTATGTGTGACACAAAATCATTAACCATATATCATATCATAACCCATGTAATAAAAATGGGAATCTTAAACATCATGCCATCATAACATAATCCATAAATGTTTGATATAATTTCATCATAAGAAAATTTAAACCATTTAAATCATAGAGACATATTACTTGAAACATACACATATGAAATAATTTCATCTTAGATGGAAAATATTTTTGGAAAAACACTTGAAATGAATTCTTGATGAAAACATCCTTTCTACTTTAAAAACATATTTCCATTCTTAACATGTCATAAATTTTAATCTAAAAGAAGTTGATTAAAAATAGACTTGAAAACATGTAAATTAAGCTTCTTGGAAATAATTTTTTAAAAATCCATTCATGCCGTGTAAGTTAAAATACATTCTTCTCATACTTTTTTCGGAAAAGTCAAAAAGTACCTCGTATGTAAAACGACAAAATATTCCATTAATATATTTTACTAATAACTCACCGAAGGGTAAAATTGGATTTAAAAAATTGTAGGTGGATGGAAATAACATTAAATATTGAGTAAACATGGATGTGGATGATAAAATACACCCCATTAAATACCAAAGTATAAAAAATCTCAGATAAAAATTGAGATTGTGAGATATTCCCTTACCTTAAGTCCAATTTTCTTCGTAACTGTCCGAACCTCCTGTATAATTATTTAAATAAAGTCATTAACTTATTTCAGAATCATATTCATTGTTATGATATCATATATGGTTCACTTATTACTTTATATTACCCGTTCTTTTGTAAATTCTATGTTAAAGAAGCGTTTGGGTAAAATCGTTTCATTTATCGTAGTTGTTTGGACTTGTTGTTCTTGACATTATTATTACTTATATCATGATTTACATACTTCCAGAATATAAAAAATGATTTATATATCATATATATTCAGTATATATATATAATAGATAGATAAATGAAATGAAACACACCGTTCATGGAGGCGGTAGTCCGTACGTACGCATGAATGTTGTTTTCCTTTCCTTATTGTCTTGAATGGAAGTAAGTAGATGAAATACTTATATACATAAATCCAGTAGATTTATAATATCATATATTTAATTATTATTTCTTATATATACATTATAATCATTCTTAAATGGTTAACATGGAGAATGAATCTCATCGTGTCGTGGAGACGGTAGTTCGTACGTACGCACGAGTGATGATATCGTTCTCATGATCGTGAACTTGTGTTGAAGTGTATGTATACTATTTCAGTATCAATATCACTTTATAATAATCATATATAGTTACTCATTACACCATTATACCCATCCAATTAAGGTGGTGGTGGAAAATAGATTACACCACGGCGTGGAGACGGTATTCCGTACGTACGCACGCATGGTGATTTCCTTTTTCCGTAGGATGGATAGAAGGATAATTAGAGTTGTTTCATATTTATAATAACATATCAGTATATATGAAATAATGATGTTATTACTTTATCATGAAAAAAATAAATAAGAAGAAGTTGAAGAAGAATGAAATTGAAAAAGATCGGTAATGGATATTACCTCTTTTTGACACGCCTTTTCTTACCCTCCACTTAATGAGCTAAAGATGGTCTTTGAAGAAGACCCGGACCTCTAGGATGATACTAGGGAAGTGGAGAAGATATTTTTTCAGGGGTTTCCCGAGCTTGAATGCTCAAATTGGTGTGAGGAGGAGAGGGAGGAGGTGCCCATTTATAAGAAAAGAGAGGGGCACCTTTGGAATAACTAAATATATTATTTTCTTATAAAGTCAAATTCGGTTTTTAATAGCTCCAAATTGAGTTATTTCAAATCTAAGGTGGGTATGGGTCGAAATACTATCATCCAATAGAATTTGGACAAGTTTATATTACTATTTTAACCTTATCATTTAGTTTTAACTTTAAGTTAGATAATTTTACTTTTACCGTGTCTTTTTGTGTTCTTACACTATAAGGTTAATAAACATACTATATCAATCCAAAAGAACCCCAAGTTGTTTATTATTAATATATCTATACTTATATAAGTCATTTGGCCGAACCTTGTATTTTTAGGAATTAAATAACAATTAATAATATAATATTTGTTTTAAAAACTAATTTATGTCAATTTTGACACTATTTGGTACATGATTTTTTTGAAATTTATAACAGAATGATAAGTTCTAAACAAGTTACCTATATCAACAATAACATGTCATAGTAACCTATAAAATTAATTTAAGTCATAAAAAGTCTCAAATTACATTTATTTGGGCATTTATAACATCAATTATGTCAATATTTCATTAATAGGACAATTATTGAATCATCTTTGTGTCATAATAAATAATAATTATATAATCCCTAAAAATTATAAATAAATTCCTATGATGTAGATAATTGTATTATCTTTCTGGAGACCATTCATTTTCTATGTTTCATTAAGTTTATCACTAACTTAAAATTATTATACTTATAAGATTTATGAAAGTGACATGTTGTCACATTCTTTGGTTTTAATAATAATTAAATTATTTTCATTGACAGAAGTCCATAAAATGAATCTAATCGGACCCTTAGGGTATATGGGTCTACTTTTATCCATACAATAGGATTTTTCCAAGTCTTAGGGTAATTTTATAATTTTATATTTACCCTTAATTACTCGATTTACCATTAACTATAGTAAATAAAATTTATCGTAGTTACTATTCACAATGCCCAAAAATAAAAAGTAGATTATTAACATAATTTGTACCCACTGATTCCAAATATGGAATCCATTTTTCCAAATTTAATACACAAAATATGTAGAAATTAAATTACAATTATTCCCATTCTCGAAAGAAAGTGGGTTTTTCTTTAAAACATTGCAAAAGATTGAATTATTTTAACATACGAATTCAATGTAAAATCAATGCTAATGAGAAACATTTTATTAAGTGGTAAAAATATATTATATTTATACTTTAAAAACATTCAATATTATAATTTAACCACATAAGATATTACGATGAAAAAAAGTTCTTTTTAATTAAAATATAGCGTGTTTTTACTATTCATTAAAATATGAATGTTATCGGAAAAATATCAAAACATTATCTAATGTAAATTTTTATATCCTGATTCAATTGAAGAATTTTATTTTGTCAAATTGATCATATAAACATGTCAAACACTCGATTTAATGTGGGTGCGCCATAAAAAGGTGACAAAACTTCATTTTTTTTAAAAAAACTTATTTTACCTGAATAATTTATTTTCTTCTTATAACATGTTCTAGAAAATGTGTAATATGAATAATAATGTTATAAAATTGAAATTTTAGTTAATACTATTCATAATGGCTAGTTCATGACAATATTATAATAATATATCATTGTTTATCAAAACCCGATATTGCGTACAACACACGCTATTGAGGAAGGTTGCGATTGCGTGTAATGCAAGCCAAGTCAGGGTTGGGTATTATGAAAGAATCCTTCATTGTTTCGTATAACAGAGTCCAACCATATTTCATTTATACATTGAATATATATATATATATATATATTCAATGTTGCGTAGAATAACTATTATCAAAATTGTGTGTAAAACGATCCAAGAATAGTGTTTCATATACTGCAAGATAATACAGTTTTGCGTATAGTGCAAGGTAATATTGGTGTAGAATAAGACATTAATGAAAATAAAAGAATATTTTTAATAAATTTTGGGGTGTTACAGCTTGACCTGGAAATTTTTTACCAGATGTTGGGTAAGGAATTCATTATACTGGTAGATGATTTTGGAATAGTTTTAAAGGAATGTCGTCAGGTAATGGGTGAAAGTGGATTTTGGGTCCACGATGTCTTTGACTGAAGCATGTGATACATGTTCTGTTGACTGATCAGGGTTCAACCTTTTTCATTGACAGGGTCCTTCTAATGACCTATGATATAAGATCAGTTTTGATTTTTGAGCTTTAGAGTAATCTTTGGATCATGTTAAAAAGTATTATCCATTAGGTTTGAGTAGGGTTAAAGGTGTGTTTGGAATTATGAACGCAACACGTCACTTCTAATGAGATTTAATGACCATGGTAGGTCAATTGTTTTAGTAGTGGGTTCTGATGGCTTCTTGGGGATGATATGTTTTTAGGGTGGGTATAATGTAAGATCCCACGTTTTGAACCGGGATAAAATTACGAATTTATCTGAATTTGATTTTTGTTTTATCAATGGGTCATTCTTTTTAAGACGAGCTCCGAAATTTTATTCCGAATGTTGAATCACCTAAAGATGTTGTTTTTTGAACATTGATAGAAGTTTTGAAGTTTTGGGTATGTCGCACGGTTGGCGCATGGTATGTCAAACCGTGGGGACAAACCTTACATAGTTGGTCTTGGAGGCAATAGCTTCAGCACTGGCGGTGCACGGTTTGTCTAACCGTGCGAGAAGGGTGGGCGAAGTAGTAGATAACACACAGTTATCACACGGTTTGTCAAACCGTGTGAACTAACCTTGCAGGCACTTAAACTAGATCCTTAAAGGGTGGATATCACTCATTTTTTCTTTTATATGGCTCATTTTTCTTCCTATGTGGACATAACATGGGATTTTGCTTCTCTAGAGGTCTAAAAAGGTTCTCCCATCATTCTCGAGGCGATATCAAGGCTTCTCTTGGCGAATTAAAGCCTGTTTCGTGAGGTTAGTAGATGTTATTCTTCGTTATTTTTTGGTTTCTTAGATCTGTAAAGATTTACATCTCATTTTCTCACGGTATCTTATATATACACCCTTTATGGGTAAATCTATGTGTGTGGATGACAAGTATGATGAGTTTTGTTATTTTTTCTTGCTAGGAGAAGTTATCTAAGGTGGGTTTTTGAAGAAACAACCTTATTCTCTTGAGGTTTCTTCATTCGTTGTGGTTTCCTTCAATACCCGTGGTAGGATCCCAAATTGTTAAATCTTTATTTAAGAATTTAGATTCATTAAATAAATTGAGAATATGAATTTCCTTGATTTTGATATGTCTATGAATGACACTTTTGATGTTATTAAATAATGCCACCCACAGGTAATAAATGTGGACTTGAACATGTGTTGATTAAAAGCATGTGTTTATATTTTAGTTAAAGTTATATGATTAAACAGTTGATTGATTGGAATGGGGAGATTGACTATAAGAATAATTAATTGTATAATTGATTATCAAGTAATGAGTTGGAATGAGTTTGTGTCCTTTACTGATAATTGGGAATACTGAATATTTGACATGTTCGGGACATGATTTGGAAACTGGTAATAAATAATGGATGGATTAATTATTACATGTTAAATGGTAATTGGATAACTAATTGATGATTGGTTAAAGAGACAAGGTTTGGTTAATTAATTGTTGAATTAAATAATTTTCATGAAAAAAATTATGATTTTGAATTGATTGTTTGTTATAATTATTGGCCAAAGGTTCCTTTTTATGCATGTTATCATTGCATGCCTTATGTTGTCTTGGATGGAGTTATTTATAGTTTTGATAATTTGTGTGAGATGGTCACAAAATTATCATGGATTTGTTCAGCATGTTTGGAGATGATTATGGTGAGATTTTAGATTGTTAATGTCCTGGAAAAACCATTGTTTGAATGTAAGGGTTCAGACTTGTTAAAGGATTTGGATAATGAAGTGTAGAGTTAATTATTTAGATCTTTGGCTAAGAATAATTAATTGTTAATTAATAATTAATTAATGAGATTTTGAATTGTTAATTATATTTTGACTTATTTTAAGAGAGAAGTGTGTTGTTGATTAATTGTTGAATTAATTAAGAGATTGATTTTGAGTTGTTAGACATGCAATTCTACACCAATGATAAATATATATGTATGATTGATGAAACGGTTGTGAGACATGGACTGATTCTCCAAATACTCACAGGGTGTTATACATGATTTTCTACACCACTGATAGATGTATTTGAATGATTGAAAAATGGGTTGTGAGCCAGAGACTGGTACTCCAAATACTCACGTGGTTCTAGACATAGCATTCTACAGCCATCTTGGAAGCAAATATTCTTTTATAGGACAAGGAATGATGCTCCAAATACCCACGGGTTGTGAGACATGGAATGATTCTCCGAACACTCACGAGGTTTCTAGACATGACGTTCTACACCAATTAATTAACATTGGACTGTGGGTCCAATTGTTCATGCATAAAATGAGTTAATGGTTAATTAAGGTTGTTGTGACATGATGATTTGTGAATTTATTATGAGAAAGGGTTTAAACTTATTATTGAAATGGGTGAACCAAATTTAGTGGATAGACCTAGAATTGAATCACTATTTTAGTGGATGGGCTTAGACATAATATATGAAAGATTAAAATGAATAACTTATGCCGCTTTATCCAATCCAAAGAACTAGCTTGGATTCAGTTTTTACCTTGATTACTTAAATGGTGTTCATAGACATCAATGGTGAGTGACTTATATGGGGAATGTCCAGCGTAGGCCGAATATCAAGACTTTCATAATAAGATTTCAGTAATTTATAAATGGAAAATTATTATGTAATGATTGTTGAGTATTCATGAAAAATGAATAGTGTAGTTTTAGACACCGGCTGAGGGCTGAAGCAGGTACTTGAGTATAAAATTACTTTGTAATGCTTACTTTATTTTATGCATGCCTTCACATGTTTTAAATTATTTATTAATTGTCTGGGTTTGAGGTATATGCCGATTGTCCCGGCATACTGAGATTTATATCTCTCACCCTACTCAGGCCACCATTGCACATGGTACCCATGTAGATTCTATTTGGTTGAAGTACTATGTTATTTGCATTTACTTGGTAGTTTGGAGTAGAGGATCGAGCAGAGGCTCGGGACAGTCGAGGAGATCTCCCTTGGGGATTTGAGTATTTATTTATTTATTTTTGCATTAGAATGTAATGCATGTCTTTTTGTTCACTATTAATACTTTTTTATCATTAGCATGTCATGCGTGCATCTGTTGTATAATTTAGTGTTTGCCAATTTTATAAAATGGGTATTATTTGTGTTTCGTTGTTTGTCATTTATGAGTTACTACTTCTGCAATTGTTTTTTATCCATACTGATATACCGCTGTGCAAATCTGACAAAGGGTATAGTCTCCCCATTGAATATCCTTAGACTCTCGCTGCTAGTCGACAGCATCTAGCGTACATGGAGACACGCTTGAGGTCATGTGGTGACCGGTCCGGCCACCGGTTCTGTGGTGACCGGGGTTTGGATGATACCTCTCTCTCTATCAAATTTCATGTGTAATGGAAGTTAGCTCTTGTAAATTAAAAAATTAAACTAATAGATAAATCATTAGTAAATATATGAAACATGAGTGAAAATAATCTATCTAAAATTTATTTTATTCAATATATTATATCATTAAAAAAACATTTTAGTTTCCCTATATCATCTCGTGTTTTCATGAGAAGTGTCAATTACTGCATGTGAAGGGGACCTAAATATGGGGGATATTAAGTATCCCATATTGTAATTTCATGTTTTATGGTCTGGTTTTGGCGTCTCAAAAAGAGAATAGTTTGGGAAAGGACAACCAAATATGAATTGTAATTATGAAGACAAAAAAGTGAGTTATTAAGGTTGTAACCAATTTTGAAAAGGTAAAGAATAAATATGAATTTTTTTTGGAATTTTTATTGATAATACAGAAGAAAATAAAAATTATAAATTATAAAATTAAATTATTTTTTCACCCCTTCCATCAAGGGTTAAATTATTCAAATTCCATACCCAATTACGGTATTTTGGTTTTTTTCATTAGTTTATTGTATTTTTGAAAACAATAATTATTGATAATTTAATTTATTTAAATATTTTAAGGTAAAACTAATTATGATTTAGATTTATCAAAAGCCACTCAGTACAATTACATATGATTTATGATGTAAAACACTCAAGGTGGTACCTGACCAGATAATAACTACCGACATATCATCTGAATGTTGTGATTTATGTATCTCATAGGAAAAAAGATAATATACATGTTCCAATAAATTACGAGCATATAAAATTTTATAAACATGTTATTAGAACACTCATGGAATGTTTATTTAATTTTATAAATTCAATCTTCAATAACAGTAAATTCAATTTAAATATTATTTCATATTAAATATCATATATTAGGAAAAAAAATATAATGACGCACCTAAAAATGTGTATTTTTTTATCCATGGATATAGGTACCCATATACCCAAATTTTCTAAAAAATAGTTCCATGAGTTATTGTAATCAATGAGTTTAATAAACTGTGGGAATATGGTCAAATAAATATCTAATTTATCCATCCCTTCTTTCCAAACGCATATTTACCCCTTCTCCATAAATACTAGTTACCAATTTTCTTATTATTAAAAAATATTTCCTTCCATTTCCAATCCATAATTAATTTAGAGACTCAAGCTCCACACACTATTCATTATCTAAACATCTCCCCAATTTTTTTGGATTTTAATCTAATGAAAATATTAAATTTATACACCCCATGTTTAATTTATTATTTTATTCATTATTAAATAATTATTCTATCATGTCAATGAGAGATTTTATAACATTCATGTATGATTTTTTTTAATTTTAGATGTTCGAAAGGGATCATTGTATAATCAATATGGTAAAAAGTTCATGTTAAGTTATTTTGTAGCATAGTTCCCTTTTGCGTGGTCAGTACATTGTTTATTAAAATATATAGGGATTAAGTTATAACTATGGGTAGTACTTTTTATCCATTGGAAATCAACTAGTTTACAAATTTTTTACTAATCTATGTTCCTTAACTATTCTATTATCTATGGTTTTGAAAAAAATAAATTTTTTCATATTTTTTAATTTAATCCCTTAATTGTTCTCATATCGTGCCACTCCTTCACGGTCAAGATCCCACAAATATTTCATCCTTTATATACCTTAAATATACCCCTATCCCTCTCATATTACTAACATGGCCTCCCTCTCAATGATTTTAGAAACCAAGTGTTTATAATTGATATTTATTTCTTGAAATAAATTTTAATAATTTTGTATGCTGATATATTACGAACTTACAAAAAATTGGGAAACCAATAATAATTTGTTCATTAATGATAATCATTTTAGTATTCATCAATTAAACCCATTAAAATTTCAGATATCAGATGGGGATAAAATTTAATAATAAAAAATTTTCTAAAATATGTTTCACCTAAATTTTCATGAATTATTTCTCTTAAGAAGAACACCATATTAATGAATCAAAATAGTATAAAACCCATCAAAATTATATAAAATTAAAATATATATCCTTTTGTAAAATAAGATATAATATTGGGTGATGTAATATATTCATATTTATACGTGGTAATTCTATCAATAGAATAGTAATGTCACCATTGAGATCGTATCAAAACCATTGGGAATTATAACCTGGATGTTGGGAATAGAAACTAGACAATTGGAATACTATTTTGACATAAAAATAATATAATTTATTATAGATAATATTATTCAATGGTAAATTAATAAAATATAAATATTATAATTTCATATATATAAATATGAAAAGTAGAAACATAAACAAAATGCGAGATCATTTTTAATAAACAATATTTTATGTTATTCAGTAATAAATTACAAAAGTTATATTATTTATTAAATTATAAAAAGATGGAAAATTATTCTTATAAATTTAATATCATTTTTTAAATCATCAGGATGAAATTGTCCAAAAGATATTTCATGTTACTTTTCTAATAAACATTCATTTTAAGGTGAATAGTTAAAATATAGGTTTTTCCAAAACCCGTGTATCCGTAATTATGTTATCATAGTGTAATAAGGGTAAAATCTATTGTTGAAATAATTGATGAACCAAAAATATTTATATTTAAAAAATATTTATTATAATATTATAAATTTTTTCTCAAATCATATAATTACTTTTCAATGTTTGGTGTTAAAATTATACCTTAAAAACAATTTTATTATTTTCACACATTCATTCATAATAAAATGTTAAATTATAATTATTAATTGTTTTAATGTTCTAAAACCATTTTATTTTTTTATATTATTAATTTTTTTAACAATATAACAATTACAATGTTTACCATTCTTATTGTATTTTTTTATATTTTATTCTTAAAATACCCCTCTTCTCTAGAATAAATAACCCACCTCTCTCACCTTTACAAACCCCATCGCCCATGCTTACCAAACACCAATATCTTTCTAAATAATCTATATAAATATTTATCATAATTATAAACATGATTTATTAATCCAACTCCCTTATTCTAGGAACCATGGCGAATTTAATAGAAGAAACACTAAGAAAAGGGTGACCTTTTATAGACTCTTTTCTCATTTTACACCAATCTTCTCTTTTTTCCCAATTGTATGAAAACAAATACTTATGAAATTTATTTATATGTATGTTAACAATAGATTAATTATTTTGACGTAATATAAAAATTAGTTTTTTGATGTATTTATATTTTTACCACATTTTCTCCTCCTTTGGACAACATTCTCGATAACAGTCACTTAACCGCCAATGAATATATTTTCATCTCATTTTATATCACCAAAATTATGATGTTCATAATAAATTATTTATAATACATAAATTTATTCATATATTTATTTTATTCTTTCTGTATTAACAGTAATTTTGTATAAATGGCCTTGATAGAAAAAAAAATTGAAATAAAACTGTATATTTTTATGCAAAACATGATATAAAAAATGATTAATCCTTAACATAACAATATTATGAAATATAAGAAAATTATTTAACTTAAAATGGTGTCATTATTGACTTAATTCACTTCTATTTCACTATTCTAAAAATTGTATATTTGTTGTTAATGTGGTGTAAAAGAATCAAAATAAAGTGAAATTAATGGTATAAGTATTCTCAAACATAAATCCATTTATTTGGGTCATCCATATTTATCATCATTTATATTATTTATATTAAAATAATATTAATTTAACATGAATTCACTATTTTTTACATTTCATTATCGTGATATACATATTTTACTTCGTGCAACAATAACTTTTTATCCAAATATAATGATTTTTCAAATACACATCCTTGACTCATCATTAGTTTTTTCGTCTATGACCAATAATTATTATATTTTCTCTAAATATTTCTCCCTTATTCATTAGTGAATCCCCAAGGTTTATTAAAAATAATTCTTCATGAAATCATTATAAAACCAATCCTTTTAATGGGTTATTTCATGATTATGATTGTTATACATTCTTTGTGGAATCCAACTTTGTAGGAATTTATTTTGTGATTGGTGGGAGTATAATTTTACATCCTTCAAATTAATAGGTTAATAATATTTATCCAGTGATATAATTTTCATTATTTATAAAAATGATGTTTTTTCAATGATGATGTTGTGATATATCTACATATGGTTTTAGTGAACATGATACTCCATTTGGTCACAATAATGTGTTGTATTTGACCATTATGTCATGATGACTCAATTATATATATTTTTCATGTTCCATTACATTATAAATTATTCCCTCGCTAGTTTTTTTCCTAGTATTATTCGTATTATATGATTATATTGAAAACGATCACTCATGTTCCATTGATTCTTGCCCCGTGTTCCTCCCCTAATAGTGATTTTATCTCACCATTTATTTAATTTATATACATAGGTCACAAAATCTACTAATGATATCATGAGATATTTATAAGAAAAATGAATATGAATTTAACTAATGATTATGTTTTATTATTTAAAATTGATTTATGATCCCAAATTTCCCAAGAAACTAAAACATTTGATCCAAGACTGTATCACTATTATGTTTTTTTATATTTAAAATGATTTAGTAGTCCTATTAAAACAATTAAGGATACAATAGTTGATATTTCTGTGAATTTAATTATTTTGGTAAACATTAATAGAAAAAGAATGTGAAAACCACATTCATAAGTATGTGTATTGGTTAACATCGTATATAAATAATTTTAGAGGAAAGGTAAAAAATGGATCTCATAAAATACGAATTGAGACATGATTTTGAAATATAAATATCTTTTTATATTTTATATTAATTTCTTTATAAAGCATTATATACTTTTTAAAATGGTGTGAACACAGAGAAACTAAAATATAATGTGTTGGGATGGATAATTCAATAATTGATGAAATGAAATCCCAAATTCCATAAGAGGTAGAGTTAAAAATATCATTGAAATTATATCCATGTAGTCTCAGGATATGTATAATGTCACGATTCATGTGGATCATCATCCATAACACAGTAAAGAGTTACTCGATATTGATTCCTTTATCCAGAAACAACCACCATCATTTATTTGATCATATGAACCAACTGTCACATAATGGTGGGTTAACTAAATGGATAGTATAATTTTGGTTCTCCACTATTATGACATAGAGAATGTCGAATCTATCAGTTTATTGGTTAGGTATATAGGTTGATCTAAGTTGGGAATTTATAATGAATATTAACAGAAAGGGTAAAATTGAATAAATATACTGTGAAGTCTTTCTGATGTTTTTCATTAAAATTTATTTTTCCAAGAACACTTCAATCAATGATGGATATATATTTTGTAGTGATATAGAAAAACAAGGGAGAATGATTCATGAATGATGAGGAAAATTTTAGAAGGCTTGAACAAAATTCATCATTATTAATTATCAACAATTATATCAAAATAAATAGATTCTATGGTCCTTGATAACCACAACTCCAAATTGAACAATCTATTTACGACATTGGGTGTTATGAAAAATTATTTTTATGTGATAAAAAATTATGGATATTTCTTGGAGAATAGACGCATTGTGAGGAATATAGGAAGATATAAAATTGATTTACAATAATTTGAGTCATATTAAAAAGGAGGAATGATGATCAAACCCCCCACATGTCAAATATGTGGGATGATGCATCATGGTAATTTAATAAATTAGAGGGGAAAATGATTCATGTGTAGGAGAAAAGTACACCAAGAATATGAATTTTGAAGATAGATGAAAACTATGACCAAAGTGATGGAGGGAATGTATCCACCACCTAATAAAACTCCCATTGTTCAATTATTCAACTAAATGGATAAATGGGATTATGCATGCTTGATCACTAAAAAATATGTCTTTGGGGGTAATAAGAGTTAGAAAACCCCAAACACAATGGAAAAATGGAATGATTATTACATCACTACAACCAAAGTAGTGCAAAAAAAGGAATTTATACATCGTATTATACGTATTCACTAAGGAATTGAAATATTTTAATTTTATTGTATTTATATACATTCTTTTATATCATGGATGTGTTCTACAACTATTTAATTAAATAAACAATACAATGAAGTAGATATATAGATATATATATATATATACAAACACCAACTGGTTTGATCGTTGAACCGCGAATGTTGTACACTTATCTTGTTAGTGTTTAGTGAATCTTTGAATCCCTCTAATGGTGGGATTTGATGCTATATTGGGAATGTATTACCTTCTATTATATAGGGAACACATCAACAATATTGATATTGAAATGTTATTCTCTATTTAAATTCATCCCATGCATCTATATAAATTAAATAATTATCATAAATATCTTCTTAGAAATCACTCAAATGTGTGGGTGATGATACCCTATAGAGTACCATGCCTTACCTAAATGTTTGGTTCAATGAATGTATCAGGTTTTAGAAAATTCACATTATGATACAAAACAATAATTTATTTACCAAAGAGTTTCAATTAATTACACTAGATTTTGTGGAAGATTTATCAGTATTTAACATCTCTGGAGACACTACAATATCAATATACACCTATAGTATGTCCTCTAAAGACTTGGAGGAGTGAAAAAAGAAAGTGTAAAAGAAATTGGGAAATGTTTTTGTATTCTTTTGTTAATTTCCTTGGTGTTCAGTACTGTTATTTGTAAATAAAAATTAAGGATAAAGGTGTAAATAGATTTATTAATAGGATATAAACATGATCATTTTAAAGATAATGTACCACTTTAAAAGGATTGATTACTTATTTGACAAACTACAATGAGCCCAGTACTTCTCAATGGGTGATCATCGTTCTGGATATCATAAACTTAAGGTATAGAAAGAAGATATTCATAATAATCCTTTCCATAAATGGTATGGATGTTATGGTTTCATATTTATGACTTTATGAGGTACTAATATCACAATAATGTATAAAAATATGATTAAAATAGTATTTCGAGACTACCCTTACAATATTTTTTATTCATTATCAATTATACTCTAATTTAGTCAATGATAAAGGATGAACATGACGTGAATATAGGGATTGTGTGGGTAACACTATGGATATATAAAATATACTCTAATTTCACAAAGAGTGTGTTTTGGATAGAAAAGTATCATTCTTAGGGAATTTGGTCACTTTTTAATGAAATTTCTATGGGCCCTTCGAAGATAATGACAGTTGAGGATTGATCCTGTGCAACATTATTAATGGGAATCCATAGTTTCCATGTAATAATTAGGCACTAATGAAGGTTTTTTAAAACAAATATCATTATTTTCTATCTCAAAAAGTAATTTATGATGGAATAGAGTAATATATGTATGGATAGTATAATGAAAGTAAAGACTAAATGATCTAAAAATGTGGTTAATCTATACCCCTATACAGTACCATTAAAGGGTGATGAATTTTTGATATACAATGATTATTTAATAAACGTATTGGGTTTTTTACTCACTCAAATTGATATAATTTTATCATATACCTTATTATATTTTAAGAAAAACTAGAAGAAATATCTGAAGTATGATATTGATTTAGCAGTTCTGATCCTCATTTTGATGATTTTTTTGACAGAACCTTAATGGATTGAAATGTGTAATATAAACTCGCCAAAAATGTATAAAATATACATTCACATTGATGGTTATCAAAATTCATTAAATATTATTGTTAGAGAAAATAAAAGATTATGATTTCTCAATTAATTATCGTAAATGAATGGAAAATAATATAGGTGAAGATCGTAGATAAAATAAACCTACTACTCTATCCATGATGTGGATTGATAATGTCCACATATTTATTGATATGAAAAGAATGACTTTTGGAATCATATTTGTAGGGAAAAAATCCTACATTTTCCTAACGATTTCCTAACCATATATCTAAGAGATGATAAAATAAGAATAAAAGGATAATAACAATCTTTTAAAAATGGATAACGATGTAGTAAAAGGACAGATTCATCTCTTCTACATAAATTTATATAGTATAGTTATATTTTGAAGAAGCATTTAAATGAAATTTTTAACTGAAATAAATAAGTAGCTATTGGATAATTCACATATACCATCTATCACAATATATCTTGGAAGCACCATAATGTACTGGGATCTCTAATAGAACTTCTTGAGGGATAACCTATTGAATGCAATCTGTTAGTACACCTTAATGTGGTTTTAATGTTATAATTTTAATGTATTGTGAAATAAAGTATAAGATGGTTATGCAACCATCTCTTAATCTATTTTAAAAATGGGAGAACATCACGATGATCATTTTTATTAGTCTCCTAATGAAATACAATGAAAACAATGAGATTTCAGTTGTGGATGACTGACTCAGAAAAACATCCAACTTCAACACTATTATTGAATATTTATAACATGAAAAAAATACTATATGATACATGTAATACAATAAGTTATTATAAATTTAGAGCCAGATAAATCATCTCAGATCATGATATGATGTTCAATTCTAAATTTTTGATAATACCACATCGTGTACTAAAAACATAATTTATTTTCATCATGGACTATCACCCAAAAATTTATGGACATCCTAAAATACTATTTATACAAAAAATAAAAATTGATATCCTTATTAATATACTTTAATGAATGATGGAACCAACATCTAACATTAGATTAGTTCTCAAACAATAATATTTTCTACTCAAGTATTTAAATCACTCAATATGATGATTTTTATGGGATGTGTTGTAGAACCAATAATTGATGGGATGATGTTAATGAAATAAATCAACTTGTACTTGATATTGTTTAATAGATGGAATATACGGTTAAATACATCCAAAATCATATATATGATTATTAGAGTTTGAAGAATGGATGTGCATACAAACATCGATGGGACATTGATATTGTAGTTGGGAAAAAATATTACCTTTGAATATGACCACAGAAGAGATTCATATTGTTTTTAAAGAAAGGGAAGCTTATCCTACGGATTTTTTCCCCTTTGATTTCATTGATCACAAAAGATAAATGGCCTATTATATTGGAATTACACTAAATATGATTCATGTTCAGGATGTGTTCCATGTATCTCTCTTAAGGAATTACATTCCAGATCCCGTAAAAGTGTTAATTAAATATGTGGTACTACTTTAGAATATCATATCATATGAGTATTGTCTTAATTTATCATGGGCCATAGATATAATGTCATATGAATCTAGACAACTCAACTTGTAAATGTGTTGTTGTCAAACCATACTAATGAAGAGGTGATGTTGGGAAGAGAGATAACATTGATAAAGAAGTTCCCTCACTTATTATCAAACAAGAATACTGTTTTAAATTTCATTGAAAATATTTTTGAAGTAAAGAAGAATTTATTTACAATGATATTATAAAAGATATTTGTTTCTTATAATAAATATGTTTTAAATTTTATAATACAATATTATGTACGTAGAACACATAGATAAACCAACAACTCATTAATACATTATGGATAATCGCTACATTATTCCTTAATTATTCCTATTAAAATTAAAAATATTAAAAGGGGATAAATAGAATAAATTATAAAATCTATAATGATAATATTTTTTATCCTAGTCTTTTAGAAACATAACTATGATCAGCAATAATATATAAGTGAAATAATATATTAGTAAACAAGTCAACATTAAAGAATATGAAAATATTGAACCATGGGAGTAAATGTTTAGAATATATAATGAATCAATGTTTTAGTATTTATTGGAGTTAATATATAAATTGTAATAGTAATGTGGTGGTTATAAGAAATGATTGTCCTTTAGGAATGGTAACCTGATCATTGGAATAAAAATTTGACTTAAAAATAAAAACATGTAATATAAGAAATATATATATATATATTGAGTAATTAAAGTAAATATATATATTATTATTCAAATAAAATTGAATATGAAGATTAAAAACTCATACAACATAGAAGAACATTTTTAATAAACTTTATTTTATGGAATTTTTGAAAAAAATATTTATTTTTATATCAAAACAACAAAACAAACTATTCAATAATTTTATTTTTTTAAAATGAATGAAATTTTCTAAATTATTACATAATAATTTTTAAAATTTATTTTTTGACAATTATGTAAAATAAATCAATTTTCATGTGAATAGTAAAGTATCGTTTTTGTATATCTAGTGTATCATGAATTACATAATTCATAAAGTAATAACGAACTAATTTTTTTTTGAAATTATGCCACAAACCAAACTTATTTTATATGTTTAATGAGTCATTAAAATATAGTAAACATTTTTTCAACCGATAAAATTACATTCCAATGTATAAAGTCAAAAGTATTCAATAAAAAATTATTTCCTCATTTCTAAACTTTTTTATAAATTAAGATATTAAATTTTTATTATAAATGGTATTAACATCATAAAATATAAATATTATAATTTTTTTTTTGTGTCAAAAATATCATCATTATAAGGGTTACCATTGATAATTTATTTTATTTAATATAATACTCTCAAAATATGCTTCTCTTGAAGTATAAATGACCCCACTCCCGAACAATTGAAAACGAATCCTCTATCACACACCAGAACCAAAAATATACACTAATCTTCTCTCATAAGGAATTTTGAAATATTGGTAGATGACAGAATAATCCTACCCATTAATCAATGTTGTTTTGTGTCATACAAGAGAAGAATCACTTAGAGAAAAATATGTTTTTTAGCAACACTTCTCTCATTTCCCCCTAACATCTATATTACCAATTTATTTAAAAATTTTATTATATTTACTATGATTCATTTTATTGTTAAATTAATTAATTTAACTTAATTTATATTTATTATTTTGAAATATATTTATTGTATACATTTTTTATCATCCTTTGGACACATTTATGATAATTATCGATTAACAATAAATGAGGATTCGTCTATATTATTTATTATAACCATCATTTTGACTGGTTAAAATAAATTATTTTGAATATATATATTTATAAATATATTAATTTTATGATTATGGAATAATAATTACTTATCTATAGATGTCCAGTAGAAAAAAATAATGGAATCGAAATAAAAGAGGATATTTTTTGGAGGACATGATATCAAAATGCATCACCATTAACAATTGAAATTTTAAAAGTGTAATAAAATTATTCTAATTGATAAAAATATATGAAATATATTATAATCTTCTTCTGGTTATATATTTCAATATTCATATATTTGTTATTTAAGAGTAAACCAGACAAGATAAACAAGGATTTATGGTGTGAGGATTAACAAACCCAAACCATTTCTTTTGGGGTATTCATACTCTATTAATAATATTTAAATATCTATTCACTATAATTAATTTTTTTAGATACATGCATATCTTTCCCCTTTATAATGTTATGTTAGGCCAAAATCAATGATTTTACAAAAATAATTTTATTTCCAAAACATATCATTTACTCAACTTGTGTTGTTTCTCAATTTCTCTCGAATAATGATTTTTATGAAAAATATATTTTAACTTATTAAATTAGGAACTCCAATATTTATGGGTGAAATTTTTCAATATGAAATCATTATAGAACCCATTAATTTAAATGGGTTATTAAATGAAAACAATTTTTATAGTGTATTCATTAGATTCATGATTATGAATGTTTCTTATGTGCCCGCTAGGCCCAGAATTATATATACCTTTTATTAATTAGGAAATGTTATATATATCATTAGTTAATGTTTATTATTGATAAACATGATTCTAGATTTGTTCAAAATTATGATTTTATTATTTATTCACAAATTGATTATGTTATCATGATTTTTTCTTTGTTTACAACTATGTGTGGTATTTGACCACTATTATATGATGTTTCATTTTTATTCATATGGATAAATCATTTGATATATGAAATGTTTTCCTCATGATTATGATGATGATATATTTTTTATAATTTCACAATATTGATTATGGTTACCCATCTTTTATTTATTAATTCCCCTCATTTCTCCCCATATTGAAATTTTACACCACTCCATTCTTTTATGTACATCCTCTAGTGCCTATTGGTACTAAGTATATTGTTTTATATTTATAATAGTAACATATATTAATTTAAATAATATATTAGTTTTTCATGTATAATTGATGTATAATCTTGATTTTCATTAGACACAAACCCTCGAGATATTAGATTGTGTCACTATTATGTTGTTTATCCTTACTATGATGTTATAGTCATGTAAGAAAAAGTAGGGTTGTTATAAAGATCTCCCCTTATGTGGCATCCTCCCATATCCCTTTCTCATCCATCACAAATTATCCTCCTAGTATAAATCCATATTCAAATGTGAAACACCCCTCACGACACCTAACTTTCCAAAGTGATTTCTACTCCACTCATTGCGATTATAGGTCAAATAAAATATATATATGTGTTTCTCCTCCATTATCCACTTTTCAAAAAATTTCACATTCTCTAATATTTATTATTGGTTTTTATAAACACTTAGTCTTGGGTTTAACCCTGTTTCTCTAGTTTCTTTGTTTTTTGGGGTTTGTGGGGGTCTCGTATTACCCTATCGAGTGGAAACCATTGTAGGATGCAAGTTATATCTCACCAGGACTCGGTTATATTTAATTTTATGTAGTTTTCACTTTGTTTTTTTATATTTAATAACCCTTTATTTTTTAATATTTTAAATGTTTTATTTATTTTAATTATCCCCATGTGTTAATGTAAAATTGATTTCCATAAATTCCTCAAGATGCTTCACATTTGGAATAATACTTTTACTAGACATTTAATGCAGAACATGAACTTTCATGTATTCTAAAAGTGATGAAATAATTAGTTTAAATAAATTGAATAATTTTTGAATTATTTAAACCTATTTTGTTCATGAAATAATTTATACCATTTCGTTTTATTTATTTTATTAAATATGTGAAAATTGAATTGAATTTTCTAAATGGGTTTTAAAATGGATTAGTTTATAATTTTGTAGATAAAATTTGAAATAATATTTTAAAGATATTTTTATATTCCATGGATCATAAAATTATTTTGAAAAATGTTTTAAAAAAATTATTTTATAAAATATGTCTTTATATATATATATATTTATTTATTTATTTGTGTGTGTGTGTGTGTATTGTTCTCTATGTGTGCGTACATATGGTGGTTTTACTGATATAAACAGGTACACATACAATTATATATATATATATATATCTGTGTGTATGTATATAAATTCACCTCAAGAATATGTGAATTTTTGCAATGAGATAAATCAGTATGTATAAATGTTTATGTTTATATGAGTATAATTGTAAGAAGGTAGTTTTCAAATTTGGTTAATGTACTTGAGATGAATATTTGACACCATTAATTTATTTTTCTATGGTGTTAATGTGTGAATGCTCCCCTCAAACCTATTTTTTAATTTCCACTAACTGTGGCCCTAAAGGTGAGCTAGTATTTTATATTGTCTGATGTTAATATGGTTAGGATTTTTTCTATAGATAAAGATATATGTGTGGTTGGGTCACCTGATATCCTATTTTATTCTTATATTTCTCACTATTTGATAATATTTCTTATCAGTGGTTTTTCTCATTGTTTGTTTAATGACCCTTTGTTTTGTATGGTCATGGGAACCAGGGTATCTAACATGGGGTCTATTCATATGTTATGGTAGATAGATATACGTTATTATAATCCCCTCTATTTTGTGACTTAGGTAGCTGGGGTGTGCATTTTTTATGAGGTTGGATGTGGACAAGTCAAATTGTGTGTGATTAGGTACAAGATACACCAGTAGGTTGGTCCATAGTTAATAAGATCATAGACTATCTCAAATTAGGGATTAAGGTAGTGCCCATTAGACCTATTACATTATTGATATGTTTATATTGGTTTATTTTCCCTAGTTTATTTATATTATCATGTGTCCATTATATGTGTGATACATCGGTCAATACACAATTACACCTTGTATTTTTTTCATATGATGATTTAGTTCCCTATTATTTTTCCATTTATTTGTATTATGTTAGTGGGTTTTACTATAGAGTTGTGGTATATTTTTAAAAATAAATATTTTACCTTGAATAGGTATTCTCTAAAAAATTCATTAAATGAATTATTTAAATTAAATTAAATTAAATGAAACTATATAATTGATATTTGAAAATTTCTGCGTTTATATATTTAAAAATAAAAACATGTATTAAATAGTGTAGTGTAAAATGTCATTAAATGGATATCTCTTTTAATTTTTATATTTAGGGAGTACTTTACCATTTTCATTATAACTGATTATTCCCTCATTACTTTTTTATTATAACTTATTATTACCTCATGATTTATTGATGGTGATATGATTATTTTTCTAAATTTTTATTCAGATACATATTACCTTATTTATATTGGAAATTATTTTAAATTATTTTTTGTCTCTTTATTTTGTTTAATATTTCAAATTAGTCTTCCACATATTTATATAAATAGAGAATAAGAATAAAATCTAGTAGCTGATGAATATACATATATAGGTTCTCTTTATATGAATTTTATTTCTAGGGTGGGAGATTTTGTTGTGAGGTAAGAAAATATTTATGAACTATTATAATATTTTATATCTGTTTCCTACATATATATTGGAATTGATGTTCGATATATAGATGGGTTATGTTGGGATTTCATTATATCTTCTATTGTGATTTTTCAATCATTCAAGGGTGAAATCATTACAATGTCCTATTTTATAATGCATGGGAACTCATACCATCCCATATAAATTAGGAACACCCATAAACCCAATCACATGAAATATGGACTTTCGATGGATGGACATATTATATTTTTTTGTGATACAATGATCAATGACTCATCCCAATTTATAGATGTTTGGTTTTTTCAAAAAAAATATTCCTAGTAGATATAAATTATATATATGATTAAATTATGTTTATTATACCTACTTGTGGATAGTGAGGATATATAATTTTTCTCCCCAACCATAAATTTTTTTGGATGAATTCATTCACCAAAAATTTCAATATGTCTTTTCATATCATTCTTTAATTAGAATCTTTCTAACTAAAACATGATTATCCAGGTAATAAATGATAACTAATATCAATACATAGTAAAAATACATTATATGTAATTAATCATTAAATATGTGATTACTTTTACCCATTTAAAGAAAATATATTATGTGTTCATAACCAATATAGAGAGAAAAACATTAATCGTCAAACAATATAAAACAACAATAATTTTATAAAGATGAATATAATTCCATACATCATATGTGAGAATAATCTAATTTTAGTAATTTTAAATTCTATTTTCACTACTAATATAAAAATGGGATTTTGAATAATTCAATATGGGAATAACATGATTATAATCCATCTAGGGAATGAAACTAGATGGTTTCAATAGAAAATATACAATGATGTGATCAATATTAGTCTATGTATCTACATGGAAGGAATGTATATCTCCAAAACAAATTGAGAGAATACACTTAAAAATTAAGGTTTTAATATAACCAAATAATATGAAATAATTTCAATTTAATTTTTATCACCAAATTAAAAATGTTGAGTAAAAAAATTTAATTGCTAGGGAAACATCTGAATCAATGTAAGCTATAATAAAAAATTATTTTGATAGTAAATCATATGAAATAAAAATAAAATAAATTATAGAACATTCTAGGGATGATAAATCAATAAAATCCCATAAAATAATAATATGGTGTAAATCATATAACATGTCTGAATAAATAATTATTGAGACTAAGAAAAAAACATGTGGCTTGAGTAATACGTAATTATATACTCCTTGAATGATGGGTCATATAATTGAACTTCGTATACTATAATTAAAATATACTTCACTATATACAATCTTCAATTAGTATTATATGAACCCAAAATATATAGATTAGGTGCATAATACCCAATATATATTGAATAGAAGAATTTGGGGTGAAACCCTTACCTTGTTTCCCAATATAGTTAATCACACTATCAAATCCTATCAAACAAACAAAAGTAATTTAATATTATACATCATAAAATTAATCATAAATATTTCCATTTTATAATACATATTATAAAATTTTATAATTAGCACACTAATTAGTGATTTTATATTATAACCAATGGTTTTTAATAACTTTAACTATTTGACACTTGATTATGAATAATGATATCATTAGACATCATTTTGATCCTTGGTAATTATTTATAAATAATTTAATATTATGTAATATATAACATATATTCATTTACAAATATCTAATTTAATTTCATAATTTTTTTTTGTTTTTTTAATGTGAAAATAAAATTGATAACAGCTTATTTAGTAATTTTTTGGGGTCAAAGGCGATTTATATGATAATAAATTATAAACTGTATATAAATTTTCAATTTCTATAAAATTATACATATTAATAAATATCATATAACAATATATTTGTTTAGTTTCTCATATTAATACATTTTGAAAATTTAATGCATTATTCATGTAGGTTTTTAAATCAACCCAAACATCAACATGCATTAAATTGATGGGTAAGTATCGTTAAAGAGGTTATTTTTAAATATAATTTCATTATAACTTAACAAAAAAAAGATAATTAATATATATTAATTTGAAATTTATTTTATTATTTTTGGATAAATAATTGAAAATTTTAATAGAAAAAGAATCTTTATTGAGACGATAGTCTGTATACATGATTGATTGAAGTTTCATTAATTTTACAAGGGGTGGATATGAATAAATATGGGTTTTACCATTAATATAAAAAACCTCAAAATAATTAGGATATTTAATCCATAATCTCAATATAGTGAAAATATATTTATAAGAATAAGGTTGAGAGAAATAAATATAAGGTATATAGTACAAAAATTGGAGACATGATCTTTACAAGGAGGTCTTTTAATAATTGAAGTGTTTATGATAGCAATGATTGAGAAAGAGATTATATTCTCGAAAAGGGTTCTAATTAAAGTAAAATGGTTGTTTTGTTAGGATTATTTCTATGTTTAATTCTATCATTCATTAAGATCTTGAAAATTACTTGGGATTCCTCTAGCCTATTTTTAGATTCTATTTTTCATTGTTTTGATTACTTTTTTTATATAGGGCTGAGTATTGGTGAAAATGAAAATTTTGGAAGGAAGCTGTAATTTTTATGGTTGGTGCACAATTTCCCCAAAATCTGCACCCCATCCTATCAAAATGTTTGACCCCAAATATCTGTGTATTACATAGCTATTTACTAGTTTGGTCAAACATGTTCCATATTAGGGGAAACTATGCACACACCCAGGAAGTGGAAAATGGTTAAGACACACGGTTTGTAAAATCATGTTCCCCAACCTTGAAAAGCATATGGGTGTTTTTGATTAAACTAAAATTTAAATTCTAAGATACATAAACTCTCATATAAACCCAAAATTGACTTCCATTATCCCCTAATGTTCTCCTTAAATTTTGAAGGAATCAAAATGAAATATGAGAGCTTCTAGCCTCTGTAATTTTTGATTCATTCCCTAGATCAAAGATATGCACCTCTCATTGTTGGTGAATATATTTTTTATTTGAATCCCATATCATTCCCATTCTTATCCCAATCATGAAGGTATGTGTTCATGTATTCACAATGGATCTAAATCATCATTTTATTAAATCTAATACATTTAAATAATGATTCCAAAAATATATTTATATCTTGTTATTCAATGCGAATATTTATTCCACCCATGTTGGGGATATTCGCTACAGAGCATTCTTCACTGATTTCAATTTAGGTGGTATGTTTTTCAAATCCAAATGTCTTGATTGCAATCACCTTTATGTAATTATATAACACAATCAATTTTTTTCAATTGAGTTTCCCAAATTGAATTATTTAATTTTTTGAATTGATTAATTAATGGATTCTGAAATTGGGAATACTAAATTAGCTGAATTGGAATGATTAATTGTCAAATTATTTAAGGTAGAAAATATGTAACAAAAAATTATTTATTTTATTAATTAATTATTAATTTAATTTATATAATTGATATTATTGATTAATTTTTGAGCTATTTAATAAAATTTATGAGATTAATTAATTATTGAAATATTTATTGAACGTCATGTTATTAAATATTTTTTGAATTAATTAATGAAATTGATGTGACTAATTAATTATTAAATAAGTTATTTGAAATTAAGGGATTAATTAATTGTTGAGTTAATTATTGAATTTATGAAATTAATTAACTTTTGATTTATTTTATTGAATTTATATATTAATTAATCATAAAATTAATTAATTGGATATTCTATTATATGTGAAATTCTGGAATGTGATGGATGGTTAATTTTGATTAAACATTCTTGATTTGAAGATGTGATATATTTGAATATGTGATATTTTTGTGTGGTACATGGCAAGATGTGTAAAATGATTGTCGTGACAAATTGATATTCATGTGTCGGAGATATCCTTCTATATCAAAATCCAATAGTGATAAATTAATATGCATGAGTGGCACTTTGTATGCTACATCAAAATCCCCTATGATCCTTGACATTTCCATCTTGACCCAAACATTTTTCATTGGACCCTGCTTCCTATTTTCTGTTTTATAAAATGAAATGAAATTGATAATGAAATAACATTTGATATAATGACTTGGGGGATGAATATATGGTATATTTTTGACTCTAGCACATGTCGAAGAAGGTATAGAGAGTTTGGGTATCCTTAAGAAGATGATTGTTTATGTGGTTAACCAAAGAGTAATCGAATAATTGTAAACAATTTACATTATTTCATTTATTTATTATTTTTTACAAATATATACATTTTTATTTACCGTATGCTGTTTTTGATATCGTTGGTCTTTGCCTATTGAGTTTTACTCACATCCTACTCAGATTTCTGAGTTTTTACCTGAATAGAAATCATGTTTGTAGGATAAGAAAAGGGTAAATTCCCAATGTTAGATGGACAATTTGGGATATAGCATGTTTGAGGGAATCAATAATGGTGTTATAACTCGCCTGATAGTTATTAAAATCTCTATTTATTTTGGTTTTTTCATTTTGACACTAGATAGGTATTGACATGACATATCTACTCATTAGTATTTGAAATTATATTTCTTGTTATGGTCATCATGTGATTCGAAATTTGGTGGATATTAGTTATATTGTGGGTATTATCATTTATTTCTACTATTGTTCTACTTTGATAATGTGGTTATAGTATCCACATCATTGATATTGAACCACACTAGTAGTCTCCATCCTCTGGTGCATGTGAAGACTTGTTTGAGGTCACGTAGTATACCCGTATGGGGCGCTGCTGTCTGGCACCCAGATTTAGAATTTACAAACTGATATCGATAGATTATTCTTGTCTTTTTGTCATAATATTTGGGGAAAGGTAAATATGAGATTAAAGAGATCTGGATATTATTTACGAGAACATTCTTGGGAGTATCTAACTAATTTACAGTGCAAATCCCAAGTACCCTGGGTGTGATTGTTTTTATTAGTGTTTTCTATTATAGTTTAATGTAATTTTAGCATGGGTGATTCACTTGTTGTGCGATGTGGATTTTTTTCTGAGATTCATTGATATTTCACTCAGGTCTCAGAATGGAATTATAAATGAGTATGTGTTCATCATTCTAGGAAATCAGTATTTTTTAATGACATTCATTATTTTAGGAAAACATGTGAAATATGTTTTTTGGTATGTTGTAAAACATTAAATATTTTTCCTTGGTTTTCTGTTTTAAATGAAAATGGATATTAACATAAAAATGAAATGTAGATGATGAAAATTAAGGAAAAATTAGTTTATATAGATAAAATTTATTAATTTTATTACCATTTATTAACAATGACCAAAATTTATGATGGTTTATTGTATTGATTGTTACTATATTTTGAAATTATGGTGGGGCTGGGCAGAATAACATGCAATGTTTTTTTGAATCTATATAGCTATAAAAATGTTATGTTAAGCGTCCTAGTATTGGTGTTTGTAATTTTATAGGTATTTCTCTAAAAATGTTTTTTTAGAGGATGCAGGGAGGATATTTTTAGAGATTCTCCACTAGAAGTAGTACCCGAGGCACCAACGGTGCTATGTTATGAAGTAGGATAGATGTTATTTGATAAATTATCATATGTGATGCTTCATATGGAGAGATACCAAGAGCAGGTGGTGAAGATTATATCTAACCTTAAACTGGTGTTCTAATTGAATCGCCCTCCATCGTTTATTAAAGAGGGTGGATCTGAGGTAGTTGGGTTTGAGATTCATTCTATTAAGATTGTACATGACCACTTAAAGACTCCTTCTAGAATGAGTTTCGAACGAGGTGCATTAAAAGTTACATGGTCTAGAGAATCAATGCTGGGATATCCTAATTCATGATGGATATATGTAGATAATGAAATGGAAGAGAATTTTGGAGATGTTCTCAGAGCAGTTTTACCATAGGATTCTCAGACCTGAGAGATGAACAGAGTACATGCGGTTGACTCTGGGGAGTATGTCTGTGATGGACTATGCTGGATGATTTATGAATTTTTAGTGCTTTACTCTAGATTTGTTATGATATGTGAATACTATGGTGAAATTGTTATAGTATATGATTAATAATTGTGATTGATTATTGGGTGAATTTCTTCAGGATGATGGCATTTTTTAAGGTTGTAAACCAGGCTATTATATTTGAGAAAAACTAGATCGTAACTTCAAGTAAAAGATTGTTGTTTTCTTCTAAATGATCAAGATGAATTAATTATTAGGGTAGGAATAATAATTATGACAATATTCCATGTATTAGTGGAATGAAATGTGTTCAGAATGAGGTTACAGTTACACATGTCCTTATTCAAGTAATCTGTCACTAATGTGGTAGGTCCAGAAACTTCTTGAGATAGTACCCCGAACCCCTGGTGGAGTGATGGTCTTGAGGAAATATGGGCCATCTGTATAGGTTTTTCATTTTCCAATAATGAAGGGAAAGGATAGAGCTATTTGGAATTATCAGTGTATGGGAAGAGTATCTTCCTCACCATATTATTTTAGATGTTGATGTTCTACTGGCCATGGAGGTCGATGTAGTGGATGAGGTGCCTCTAAGAAGGAGAGCCCGCAGTATAAGAGTGTTCCACCTCAGAAGAATCATACCAAATAACATCGAATAGGCCTAAAATGGTTTCATGTAGTTCATCCAACAAATATGGATATAAATGTTAGACCATTGATAGTCAGAGATACATATATTGATGCTTTTATTTATTTTTGTACTGTATTTGACATCTGTCTCTCTCATTACATTTTTTTTTTCAGACCATGTGAACGGTTTGAGCCTGACAGTGGAGTTTGTGAGTATAATTGTGATGATATATACCCCAATGGGAGTATGTTTGATAGTCCTCTATTTTTTAATTGTTCCCCTCTGGTAGTTGGGGAGTATGGTTTCCTATGTAAAAATTACAATCTGGAAATATTAGGATTTGATATTGTTTTTAGTATGGACGTGGTAGCAGGATACTGATCACACATATATTATCACCAAAATATGGTGAATTTTACTACTCTTAAGTGGGACAATTATATATATTCTTGATAAAGGGTTTTCAAGGAGGTCCATGTAGGGACTATTCATTAGAAATTAGGGGATGTCCCCACCTAGGATTCTATTTTATTGATGGAATACTAAGGTGTGATTTATGTTGGATTTCTACGCATATTCAATAAGTTTTTGGATGTGTTTACTAAAAAATTATTAGGGATTCCCCCAGATATTGACATGGAATTTACAATTGAGCTCATGTACATGGATGTTCTAGTTTCCATTCCACTCTACATAATGTAATTTATGTAGACTAAAGAGCTCAAGACACTGCTAGATGTGTTAATGGAAAAAGGTTTATCCATCTGATAACATCTCCTCTGTGTTCTCCAGTTTGTTTCTCAAAGAAGGGTGACAAGATACTTCACTTGTGTTTTGATTACAGGATGTTGAACCAAAGGATAGTGAAGAACTTGTATCATATTCCATGATTTGATGATCTTTTTTAATAGTTGAGTAATTCTTGTTTCCTTTCTATGAATGTCTTGAGACTATTTTATTATCATTTTGGAGTTTGAATATCTGATATATTGAGGATAAAATTTATAGGTAGGTATTTCCTTTACCAGTTCCTCATAATTTCATTTACATTGATGATTGAACCGTATGTGTTTTTGGAAATGATGAATTGAATCTTCCATCAGAACCTAGATAATCTTTTGGATGAAACTTTTTTGTACAACAAGACTCATGATAATTTATCCCATCACTTTAACACCATCCTATGTACACAGATAGAGAATTGGTCATATGACATTCTACTTAAGTGTCATATTTGGATTTTCTAGGTACACATCTTAGGTGACATAATCTCTAAGGAATGTTTCTTGGTAAATATAGATATTGTTCATGTTGTTGTAGCTTGGGAGTATCCCAATAGTGTATTTTATATGTATAGCTTTCTTAGGATGGATGTATATTATCAGAGGTACATTCATGACTTTTTCGATTTATTAGCACCTCTCATAGGCTTTGACAAGAATGGGAATATTTTTTAATGGTCTATAGAATGTGATAATGCTTTTGATGAGCTAAATGGTAGTTGAAAACAACATTGATATTAATCCTACATGATCCAGGTGAAATGTTTATTGTGTTTTGTATTTATGTTAGTAGTATTATTGTAGTAGTGTTGATGTTGGGACACTGATATGTATTATACAGGTCTCAGTATTTGAGGCTATAAGAAAAAAACTATTCTATGCATGATCTCATGTTTGTAATTGTGTTTTACAGATTCATTTGTTGATGGAACTATATTTTTCTTGAAAATTTTACTTTTTACAATGATCATAAGAGCTTCAAAAATATCATTTCAAAATGAGAATTAAATCTCCAACAGTGTAGATGTGCTGAGTATTTTCATTAATTTGATTCTGATCTATAGTATAACCTAGGGAAGGGAAACAATGTTGATGATGATTTAAGTAGGAAAAAAAATACATGGGTGGCTCATGAGTCATGTGATTAGTGGTAGATAGTGACCTTGTTGTGAGAGATAGATGTTGTTGTTTAGAAGATTCAAGACTATACTCCTCTTATATCAGTTTCAGTGGAGTCTACACATTTGAAATGGAATTTGAGGATAAAAAATGTTTTTCCTTGAGGAAAGTCCTTATAGGTAGGGAGACACCTTCATATGAGACAATTGATGAGGATGAGATCATATATGTTAGGAATCATGTTGTTGTGCATACCACTATGTATGAGGAGTTGATGTGGAAATTTTAGGCCTTTAGTTGGGATGTACATCATGGTGTGAGTAATATATATCATGACTTACATAGATGGTTTAGGTGGTCTGTCATGAAAAGTTAAATTGTATGTTTTATGACACGATGCTAAACTTGTTAGTAGCTGAAGGCCAAGAATCCCCAACCTAGAGGTTTACTATAGTCATTTATTATTGCAAAACGTATGTTGGAAGATGTTACCAATGACTTTGTGATGCTTCCCAAATGGTCACCTCATAAGAATTATGTTATTGGAGTGGTTTTGGACTAAGTGAAGAAATTGGCACTACTCATTATTATATGGATGGTTTTCTAAGTTTGAAATTTTTTAAAAATTTACATTGGAGAGATTTTGAATCTGCACAGGGTTCCATGGTATGCTATTTTAGATCATGACTCGCATTTTACTTCTCTTTTCTAGAAGGTATTGAAAAAGGAACTTGGTACATTGGTTTTTTCAGAATGTATTTTCACCAACATATTGATGGTATGTGGGTGTGTATGATATAGGTATATGAGGATATTAATCGAGCTTGTTTCCTTGTCTTTGGTGGGTCTTGGGAAAAGAACATTCCTTTAGTATAGTTATCCTATAACAATAGTTTTTTGGAAACTATATTTATGATACCATATGAGGATATTTATGGTAGTCCATGTAGATCACCTCTTGTTGGATAGAGGTAGGTGAGTCAGAGTTGTTGGGAGACATCCTTGTGTAGTAGACATCAGAGTAGGTTCAGCAGATTTGAAACCATATGACATTGAATCTGAGTAGATAGAATTCAAATAATCATAGATTTTGATGGACTCTTGAGATTTTATAGGGTGGCCATTTATTCCTTTGGGTGTATCATAGATTGGGCTGTCATATGATATAGAGATAGGGCAGAATAAAGCCCAGGATTATTGGACCATTTGATATTATGGAGTGAATCGGGATGTTGTCATACTGATTGGGTTTCCCAACGATATTAAATGTTATCCACGATGTTTTACATGTTTCAAAAAATCAGAAATATCACCCTGACAATTCTTATTTGACTGATTTGGATGATGCTGAGCTCAAGGCTGATGTGTCCTTTGAGGGGAATTGAACACATCTGTCTAATCGTAGTGAGAATGTATTGTGAGCAAATACTATATCGTTAGATCAGGTATTGTGGATCCATATGCATGTGTAGAAGAAATCATGGAAATGAATGGCTGATGTGCAGGCTGAGTAGGCCAATATATTTCACTCTGAATCTTATATATTCTTCGGAGTACAACACAAGGATGATATGTTCTAAGGTTGGTAGATTATATGATTCTACCCTTTTCTGGAAATTTCTCAGGCTTCATTACATGTATTAATTTTTCATTTTTGAGTAATTTCTTTTGTATCTTAATCTCTGTTTTGGCGAAAATATTGAATTTTGGAAGGAAGATGGAAGTGAATGGCTGTCACATCATTTTCCCAAACCATCTTCCATATACAAGTAAACTGGGTGAATCCAAATAGGGGAGAATCATGCAAATTATGTTCATTTTTTAAAACCATCCACCCTATAATGAGAAGTTATGACCCCCCCCTGCAGAAGAGACACATGGTTAATGAATACACATTGGAAAACCATGATGCCCTTCCTAAGAAATTGTGTATATGTTTTTAGTTATCATAGTAATTAGAATATAAAAAACTAAAACCACTATATTAAACCATTATCGACCACATTCATCCCCTAATGTTTCCCCTCGATTTTGGGGGGTTCCAAATAATTTCATGTGGACTCCATCCTCCAATCATTTATATTCAATTCCAGTATTAAATATTTTCTCCTCTCCCAATATGTAATTCTAAACCTTGTTAGTTTCGCATCTTTTTCTCATTCATCTTCAAACCATTAAGGTATTTTTTCACCTTTTAATGATGGATCTTAATCATGGTTTTATTAGATAGAATCCATTTAAATCATAGATCTACTAATTAATTCAGGATATCATTCTTTTTCATGAGTAGTTTTATTTTTCTCAAATTGGGGACATCTATTGGAAACTATTAATCATCGATTTTGAGGTACGTGGTTTTGTATTCAAATCCAAATGTGTTCACTTCAAGTATGTGTATGTAATTCTTGAATATATATCTATTTTTTGAAAATGGAGTTTCCAAATTCTATATTTTAAAATTTGGTGAATTAAATAATTAAGGGATTATGAAATTGGGGTTATTAAATTTATTTAATTGGAATAATTATATGCTGAATTAGTTTTTTTGATATTGAAATTCTGGTTTTGGATTAATTAATTTTATTATTATTAAATTTTTATTATTGTTATAATAAAATTGTAACCACCCATGTATTTTTAGAATAATAACTTTTCATATCTATTAATATTTATAAATTATATATTAATTATACATAAAAGTTGATTCTTTTCTAATGGTGTGCCTAACACACCACAACAGGTTTCTCAAAAATCTTACATTGCAAACAAAACTGAGTTATACCAAAAAATAATACATTATTAATATTATTATTTTAAAAGGTAGTTGATGCCTAACCATTGTGAAGAAAAGATTTTATTGAAATATCTAAATTATACTTACCCATTTTTGTTAAATTAATTTACATTCATCAAGTAAATTTTAGATGAATAAATGACTATAATTCCTATTTTAGCAAAAAAAACTCAAATATTTTAAAAATGTAGTTTTACCACACTTTGATGGAGAAACATTTTTAAATATACTTTTTTTACTTTTATATGTTCCTTTTCATAAAATAAACATATTATTTGTAATAGGGATTTCAAAAATGACCTTGGTTGAAATTTTGGTATTTCTCTGATTAAATTCATAAATTAAATGAATGGTGAAAACTAATGAATTTTAATTAAAAACCGAATTTTCATCTAATTTATATACTAGTTAGCTTACCATTTTAAATGATTTTAAAGTGTTATTAAAATGTGATTTTTTTAATCAACTATTGGACATTATAAATAAGTTCACATTGAAATTTGATATAAACACATGTCAATATTTTGATTGTTTTTACATTAAAAATGACATGTCTTCTCGTTTTGACAATAGAAATTAATTTTAAATTAATCACTTAAATATTAATGTTCTAAATTCAGAAAAATAGTTTCAATATTTTGAATAAGAACTCCCAAATCATCTCAATATAACCCTTTTATTTTGTGACATTATGTTTGTTAACTTTGGTAATAATTTTTATTTTTCATTAAAAAAAGGTAAATCTTTTAAATAATGCTACAAATAATAATATAAAAATATAAAACTACCATAACACGTATACTAATCCTGTTGGAGGATATATTTTCGTCCAGGATAACCAGTGGAAAGGAAGTTTGACCTTATAGAGCCACATGGGTGTGATTATAAAACATAGTATTTTTAAATTAATGTAATGTAAAATATATTATAAACATATATCTTCTTAATAATATTGTTTTTATAGTATTTAATATAAGTGATATGTTAGAATTTAAATAGAATTTAAATAATGATGATGTTGTGGTTTCCTAATTAATGATGGAATAAAATAAATGATATAATAAATATTAAAATTAATATTATTTTACATAATTTATGTCATACACAATTTTACTAGGTTAATATTACATTTCAGAATACTATTAAATTATTTGGATTGATGTTTTCTCTAATTTTAGATTATATTTAAATTCAATAAATTGAATAGTGTAAAAATTTGAATAATTGGTATTTTGTAAAAAGAAAAAATAAATTAAAATATTGAAAATTCTGAAGCGTAATTTAAAATTAAAAAGTGATTATTATAAGGTCTAATAGTTAATTTATAGTAAAATTATTGTAAATATATTGAATATATGTTAAATTTAATGTCTCTTAATATATAAAATTTTGTTAACACTATATAAATTAAAAGAGAATAATTAACGGTAATACAAAATAATTAGGGTTAAAATAAAATTAAAACATGATGAAAATATATTTTATAAGAGTATTTTAAATAATCCTAATATAATGTTATACATATATAATTTTGGAATCATTTTGTTTAAAATATCTTTTTATCTTAATTGAATAGTTTCATATATTCTAAAGGTGACCCTTTAATCTCCTATAAAATGGTACGCTCTCTTCTCTAATACTCCTCCATCCAAATCCATTTATATGGGGATAGATCATCCCAACACTTTTCCTATCATCAATAACCACATTCTTGAGGACTTATTTCAGGAATAACACCCTTCTTTGGGGCTTTACGATGTTCTTAAAGGGTGATCGACTGAAAAAGAGGTATCATTTTGTCTAAGTATTTCAATTTTACGCCATCTTCCACTTCCTTAATGTATCCAGCAACCACGATGAAATAAAAACTAAATTATATCAATATACATATTTTTTATTATATTAATTTATTAATTAAATCCATCTCTACTTCCATCATATGTTAATGGAATTAATTATTCGTGTGTACATGTGAATTATCACATCACCGAACCGATTTAGTTCATTTTCCATTATAGTCAATCAAAATAATTTATAATGATGGAATTATTTTTAATATTTTATATTAATGACATAATAATAATTTTAAAAGAATAATATTTCAATATGTTTTCACCTTCCAGGCACAAAAAAACAATAAGGGTGTTCGTGTGTTTGTGTAAACTATCACCTCCCCACACTGATGTGAATTGTATTCATTTACCACATCAATTTTATAGTCAATATAAGTTCATCTAAATTATTTTTACAATTTTAATGATATTACTATAATTATGGATAGTTATAATAAAAATTTCTTTGTTCAATAACAATCAATAATAAAATGAAACCGTTAATCATGTGTACGTACCACCTACCATATCCATGAATATAATGTTATTGATTTTTCGTAACATTAATTAATGACTATATTTAAAAATTATTATTAATTTTAAAAATTTATTATTATTCTATGAAAACTATTCAATATGTTATATACATATGACTATATGGACTAGTAATATCAAAACCATGTTCATTTTCGAATCAGTTACAGAATATCGATGTGAAATATATTATGAACATAAAGAATTATGTAATTTTTATAACATGGTAAAAAGTGTTTCAAAAAGAATAATATAAAAGAAAAATGTTCTAATGAAATTATAAATTAACCAATTTTTATTATTCAGTAATCTAATTATTGTATGTGAAAAGATAGAATCATGGTACGAGACTTCACTATAATATCCTTTCATTTTGTCATAATTTGGCATCCTACACCTCTTTCTTTTATGTCGTGTATAATAAATCCATTTGAATTATAATTTAATTAAAAGGTTTTTAAAAGGAATATTTTTTAATAATCATTCTATTAATCAACTGAAATGAATGTTTTTAACATAAGAAGTGATAATGACCTTTCCGTAGTAGTGACAATTATTAATGTTTTTGGATTCCTATAAAAGTCGTAATGTTTTTTAAAGGAAAAGTAAATACCATATTCCATTTTTTATTGTTTTTGGTAATGAAATTAATTTTTAGAATAGATTGATTATTTCAATAATTTGAAATTTTATCATATGATTTCAATGTGGAAAGGTTATTTTTCTTTAATGAATGGTTTTTGTGTTATGATATTGTCATAGTTAGAGGGAATTGATTATGTATATGGGTTTATCTATGATAAATGAAGGGTCGGTGAGCCCATGATAGCTCTCAACTACATTGAGTAATGACACATAGTTAAATAATATGGTTTATCTTAAATGATTTAGGGAATATACTGTGATGTGTATTCCAAATGTAACATGAAGGTTACTCCGTATGTAGCTCTTAAAGATACAATGTATCTATGATATGGATTCGACAAGTAACCATTATGATTTATGATTCCTATGATGTTTTAATGATTCTAATGAATTCATGCATTTACAAATATTCATTGATTAATGTTTAGTTTAATATTGTATCTGTTACTATGTTCTTATGCTCATCGCATGTTATTAAATTTTTTCACATGGTATGAGGATGAGTAATAGGATATAAGAAATCAAGAATATTTTTATCAAGATAAGAAATCATGATTTATTTATAAAAGGGTTTACATTAGTGTAAAAAATAGATAAATGTTCTTATAGTATCCTCTTTTTAGATTATGGGATGATTTGTGTTAATAATTACATGATTCAATAAAACTCTAAACCAAAAAATATCCTCAGTTTGAATTTCTTACTTAAATCAAGATTCTGAAATGTATATGGTTGGGGCCTTATTGGTGGTATAGAGGTCAATTTTGACAAAATTAAGGGTTAATATCTTTTTAACAAGATATCTATTAATTATTTTTACCTTATTGTCTAATTGAAATAGAATTTCAAGATTACCATGTTGCTTGGCTGATGATATGTCTGTTCAGAATGGTTTTCTATAGAATAAATAGGGAATTTGTGCTTGATGATATCCATAGAAGAGTAACCTTTCAAATGAGAAACCTGTGATAGTTAGATTCAAAACTGTATAGTTTGCTCCAATGATTACATAATTGACCCAAGCTATATATTGAAGTGTTATACATTGAGAGGCCAACCATAGAGAAATATGTCTCTTATTGGAGAATTTCATGAGGCAATATCGTCCATCATTGAAAGGATAAACTAACATTGTTCTGGTTGAAGAATGGATTAAAGTCTTCAATAATATTTTCAATATCATGGGTTGTTTAGAAAGTAAAAAGGTTATTCTTTATAATTACCATTTTGAAGGTGAATTTGATTAGTGGCCGTCAATGGTGATGAATGGTCGGGATTTTAAAGTGATTAATGCTATTGATTCAGATTAATTCAATGATATTTTTCCTGAGATATATTTTCTAATGGATATTTGACTTAGGATGTGAAATCAAATCATGGAATTGATGGAGGAGAATGACTCAGTGGAAACTTATGAAGAAAAATTCACTCGACTAGAATGGTATGCTCCAAATTTAATATAGGATCTTTGTAGAAAAATAATTTTTTTGGTCACTTTTAATTCCTATGTATCAAATTGTATTGGCTTATCATGAGTTCAAAAGTTATAAAAAACTTGTTTGATGTTTGGAGATGGTGTAAATGGAGTATTCCAATGAGTATGTGTTCTTTGGAAACAAGTTGAATAAGAAGGTTGAGATGGCAGACCAAAGGGAAGACTTCATCAAAAAGACTAATAGTTATAAATTTATCATTACTATTTTTAAAAATTGTGTTAAAAACACAATGGCGAATGCCTTCTGAATTCATGTAAATTCATTAAAATTGGTAAACTGGGGCATAAGGCTCAAAACTAAACTAGAAAAATAGCGATAAAAAAAATTATGATATAAAGTCAGAAAAATATATTATATTTAACTAGATATTTCACTATGAGAATGAGTTTCTGTTGGAGAATTTTAATAATGGGAAGTAGCCATATTATAAGCTGAAATGTGTGGTGAAAACCATTAGATCTACATTAATAGATGATGGGCCATAAAATTCTGTGGTATTAGGTGCATTTTTTTATTATTTATCTTATGTAAATATGTAGTTTGATTCCGGGAATACCCATTCTTTTGTTTCATAGAAATATTATGGTCAATTTAGAATTATATATTAATTAATGAATCTAGAACTTATGATAAAAACACATGGGAGAAATTTTGAGACCAAAAGAAATTAAAAAAATCTTATTGTCCTTCTATAAGGAAAGAATCTACCTCTAAAACATATTTTTTTACCTCTGGTAGAGTTTGACAATATTATCGACATTTATTAGATTTCTATTTAACTTCCTATGTTTGACTATAGATTTAAAGATGTTTTTATTCAGAAATAATTTCATTTTGTGTACACGAATTAACCATTACCATTAATAACATATCATGATATTGAGAAACTAGTAAAAGAATGAAATTAAGGTTACCTTGCTCTTATTTTTAAAAACAAAAGAACTATTTAGTTTAATGAAGTTCTAGTGGTAAATGAGTATCATGATGTTTTTCTTAATGAATTTTTAGGTATTATACCAGATCAATTAGTTGAATTTACTATTGACTTAGTTTTTAATTCCAACCAAATTTTAAAACCACTTATCGAATAGCTCAAATTTTGCATTTATAATTAAATAAAAAATTTCAAGAGTTATTAGATCAAAGTTTCATTCAACCTAGAACATCCACATGGGGTTCTCCTATCTGGTTTGATAAAAAGAAATATGGTTCAATTAATGTTTTCATTTATTATAGAGAATTAAATAAAATTCGTGTCATGAACAAGTATCATTTTACTCATATCGATGATTTTTTTGATAAGGTCCATGGATCTTAGTATTTTTTGAAGGATGAATTTTGTTCTGGGTAGCATTAATTTAAATTAAAGGTAGTGGACATTCCAACGACCATATTTCGTGCTAGATATGGCCATTATGAGTCTGTAGTTATGCCATTGGGGTAATGTAATGCACCTTCTTGTGTACATGGATCTTATGAATGGAATATTCAATGTGTTATTGGATAAGTATTGAATGTGTTTTTTGATGATATTTTGGAATATTTAAAAGTTAAAGAGGGGCATAAATTTCATTTAGGTATTTTTTAAAATACATATAGGAAAAGAACTTTTAGGGGAAAATCATGATGTTTGTGTTTTGGTTACAAGAAATTTTATTCCTTGTCCACATTATTTCTAAATATGTAATAACTATTGATCCTAGAAAACCAAAATTTATTGATGAATGGCCAAGAACAACGAATATAACCAATATAAATATATGTCATGGTCAATTATGATATTATTAGTGGCTTGTGGATAATTTTGTACGGTTATCTATCCAATAGACTAATATAACATGAATAGGTTTTATGTTCATCTGGAAAATAGAATGTGATGAATGTTTTCAATATTTGAAAGGAATTATGGTAAATTCACTAGTTTTCGCACTACCTTCCAGAAGTAGTGAATTTATTATCTAGAGATCTGCTTCATTGAATTAAATTGGATGTTATGTAATGCATAATGATCATGTAATTTATTATGCTTCATTGTAGTAGAAAATACATGAGTTAAACTACACTACACATGATTTGTAATTAGTTACTATTGTTATTGCATTAATGTTTTTTCAGGATCATCTATATGGATTAAAATGCGAAATATATAGTGAAAATTAAAGTTTGAAGTATATATTTACTAATAAGTAATTGAATATGAGGCAGAGAATATGGTTATAAATAATCAAGGATTTTGATTTCTGGATTCACCACTATCCTGGAAATGAAAACAATGTGGCTGATTATTTGAGTCAGAAAAATTAATGCTACAATAACCGTGTTACATCTAGAAAATGAACCTTTGAAAAATGATTTGATGAAATTTTAAATGGGAGTTATTGGTGTGTGAAATTTCTCTACTTTGATTCTGGTTTTAGTGAAATCTTCTCCATTAGACATAATTATGAATGCGTAGAAAGAATATAGTGAGTTTTATAAAATGACATAGTTGGTTTAAAAGGGTAATTTACCTAAATATGGCATTGATAAAGAGTGTTTTTTTGGATTGTAAAGAGATTATGTGTCCCTTATGATTCACATTGTCAGAAATAGTATGTATGTGAAGAAAATAATTCTCTATTTTTAGTTAATCTTGGTCGTACAATGACGCACTAAGATGATCAAGAGTTTTACTAGTCAGATGGAATGAAAAGATATATTGCTGAATTTATTGTGATGTGTTTGACATTTCAACAGGATTTAGTAGAGAGGAAGTTATCAAAGGTATACTTCATCCTTTTACAGTACTAAAGTGGAATCCAAAAATATTTCCATGGATATCGTAGTGGGATTAATAAAGACATATTGAGGTAACAATGTCATATGGGTTATTGTTGATATATTGATTAAATGTTATCATTTTATTCCTATTCAGGATGCATTGTCTCCAGATAAACATCTATATTGTAAATTATTGATATTTTCAGGTTACATGGCGTTCCCTTCTCCATTGTATCTTATCGTGATCCCAGGTTCACTTATAACATTTGGAATGTCTATCTGATGTCATTGGGAACTTGATTATATTTTATTACGTCTTTCCATCCCTAATAAGAATGTAGTCATAATGAGTAATTAAGGCCATGGTGGATATGATGTGTTCTTGTTCAATAAATTATCAAGGATGTTGTGATTAATATATTTCTTTGGTTGATTTTTTTTGAGAGTATTTTTCATTCCACTATACAGGTGTCACCATTTGAGGCATTATCGGGAAAATAGTGTCAATCTCCATCCTTTTTGGATGAAGTAGGTGAAGGAAAGTTGATGGGACATAATTGGTAGAAGAGATGGCATAAAATGTTTAGTTGATTTAGAAACACATTAGGAAAACTCAGAACCGGGAGAAATGTTTGACAGATAACCAGTGGAAGGATATTCCATTAGAGGTCGGTGATCAGGCCTTTATCAAAGTTTCACTATGGAAAACTGTGATGTGTTTTCCTATGAACGGAATGTTGAGTCCACGGTTCATCGGACCCAATGAATTCTTGGAGAAAGATGGACCAGTTCCCTATAGGTTTGATTTACCTCCATGATTATCTATGGTACATGAATTTTTTAATTTTTCAATGTTGATAATGTATTTGTTAGATGCATATCATGTTTGGAATCCCAAAGTAGTTCAGTTGGAAGATAATCTTTCTTATGAGGAATAACACATTGTGATTAATAACCATAGATGCAAAGTGTTGTGGAAGAAGGTGATTGCTTTGGTTAAGGTTAAAACCATATGGTTGAAGATGAAACATTAAAATTTGATATTTCTATGAGTTATAAATAACCCCCCACTTAATTTATACGTAAATAAAATTGTGGGGATGCAATTTCTAAAATGGTGCAATGATATAACATTCCATGTATTTATATAAAAATACTTGTTCATGTCTATTAATGTTTATAAATTAGATTTTAATTTTAATAAAAAGTAGATTCTTTTTCTGATAGAGTACACAAAATGCAACAATGGTTTTCTCTGAAATCTTATGTTGCAGGCAAAACTTAGTTATAACGAAAAATAATACATTATTAATATTATTATATTAAATGGTAGTTAACACCTTGCCATTATATTTTGTGGGAATGAAAAGAACCAACTAAATTATTATTACATATGTTTATTAAATGTTTTATTAATTCATCAGATATGTTTTAGAGGTTTAAAATGAAAATAATTCCAATTTTAATCATAAAATACTCTAATATTTCTTAAAGTTAGTTTTACAACCTTTTAAGGGTGAATAATTTTTATATTTAATTTTTCCAATTTTATATATCTTATTTGAAAAAATAAACTTCTTCCATGGAATAGAGAAATTAAAATTTACCTAGGAAGAAATTTTTTAACTTCTCAGATGAAATTCATATTCTAATAAATAGTGAAAAATAATGCATTTCAATCCAAACCATCATTTTCAACAAATTTATTAATTTAGGTAGGTTATCCTTTAAATTTATGTTAAACTGTAATTGAGTTATGTTTTTATTATCAAATATAGTATTGGTCATTAGATGTCATTTCACATTGAAATTTGATATACACTCATGCCAATGTTTTTAAGGTTTTTTTAATAACTCATTTTATGGTGTTGATAAAAAATTATTAAAAAATTAATTACATCAACTTCTATGTTTTGAATTTGGAAAAAAAATTCCAGATTGGGAATCATATAGTCCAAATAATGTAACACAGTCCCATTTAGTTTTGGACATGATGAATAAAAGCATTGGTAATTATATTTTTTTTTACCACAGTTACGGGGTAAATTAAGTAAATATGGTTAATGAATATCATAATAATGTAAAAATACCAAAACATATTTTATAATCATATTTTATGACATCTGAGTGACCAAAAGAACCTCTGGGGTAAAAATTTCTTCTTTGGAACCACTTGGGTGGCATTTCGACACTTGTAACTTTTAAATTAATGCAAAGTAAAATATGTTATAAACATGTATATTCTTTCTAAAAAATATAATAAAGTTTTATATAAGTGATATCATTAATGATAAATAGTAATAAATAATATTAATATATTTAAAACATAAAGTAATTTAATTTTTAATTTTTAGAGATTAAATAATTATATTCAATTACAACATTCTAATGATGTAGTGATTGCCTTATTAATGAAGAATCAAATAAAAGATATTATAAATATTAAACTAATTATTGTATCACATAATTTTTATCATCCATGATTTTTCTAGTGGAATATGACATGTTAAAAGACTATTAATGTTTTTGGTTTGAAGTTAAGTCTCAGTTTAGATTTTATATAAACTCAAAAAATTTAATAGTGTAAAAATTGACATAATGCATGTTTAAAAAAAGTAATTTATTATATTAATAGAAAATCCTAAAAATATATTTAAATTATAAATAATAATTATTATTTCTAAATGTTCATTAAGTTTCCCATTATAAGATTTTGAACCCATATATTTACAATATTAATTCTGTTAATATATAAAATTTTATTATAATAACTAAAATTAAAACAGTATAATTAAAGGGAAAAAAAGTTAAGGATTAAAATAAAATTACTAATTTACTTTAAATTATTTGATGAGACTATTTATAACTATACTCATTTTATCTTTGGCATATATCATGTTGGATTCATCTGGAATAAAATATTAATTTATATTAATTTAATATTTGAAGAGTTTCCATGGGTTCCCCTCCCCTCTACTGTAAAAAGGTACCCTCTATTTTCTGATACGGATTCTTCCATAGAATTTTTTTTCGCCCAATACATTCCCAAAACCATTACTATATTCCCTACCCACGTTATTGAGACCATAGTTTGGTATAATAACATTATTTGTGGGGTTAAGATGTTCTTCAGGGGTGATCAACTAAAGAAGAGGTATCACCTTGTCAAAGTATTTCAATTTTATTTCTTTTTACACATCCATCAAGTCTCCTCCTAACATGAATAAATAAAAACATCAGTTTACTCAAGATACTGATCTATTATTTAGTTAATATCATCACCGAAATAAATATATAATCCAATAAAATGTGAAAGGAATTAATAATTTATGCATACATGTTAATTATCACCTCTACGAACCGATTTTGTTTGCTTCACATTACAGTCTATCAGCATGGGTTATAATGATGGAATTAATATTCATTTGTGATATTCATGAAATTATTATCATTTAAAAAAATATTTTAATTATCTTATTACCTACCATGTACATAAAAATAATTATTTTGTTTATGCGTGCGTGTGAACTATCACCTCCGCAAAGTGATATGAATCTTTTTTATTCACCACATCCCTTGTATGGTATATATATGTATATTTAAAATATTATTACGATTTTAATAATATTATGATGATTATTTAAATATTATACAATAATTACATTATTTCCATAAAAATAAATGAAAAATGAAAATGTGAAAAAAATTAAGCATGACCAATCATCTCTATGAATATAACATTGTTCATTTTCCATAACCATAAATAATGGGTTTATTTAAAAAGTATGGTTAATATGTAAAAGTGTTGATTATTTCTATAGTAATATTATAGATATAATGGACTAATGACCACATGTATTGTAACATCAAAACCATGTTCATTTTCGACTTAAGTACCGAATATCGACAAAACATCTATTATGAACTAAAATAATTATGTAATATTTATAACATGGAAGTAAGTGATATAAAAGGAATAACAAAATTAATAAATATTATCAAGAAAGTATAAATTAATGTATTATTATTATTAATGAATATATCTATTTTACTTGATGAGTTAGACTCATTGTAAGGGACTTTGCCACGATCTCCTTACATTGATGCATTATTTGACATTATACACCAATTTAATTTTTATGGTTTATCATTAACCCCTTTGAAATTTAAATTTATTAAAATGTTTTCAAATGGAATATTATCTATAAAGAGTTTTAATAAATGAAAAAGGAATTATTTTTAATGTATTCCACGACAATGAACATTCTGCAACCGTGATCATTATTTGGTATTTAGGTCCCTCTACATGTTGTAATGTTTTTAAAAAGAAATGTAAATACCATATTCTATTTTTTCAATATTTTTTCATTAAATATGGTTTTGATAATGGATATATTATATCTATATATTTAAATTATATCTTCTAATTTAAATGTGTAAATATTATTTTTCCTTTATTCATGGTTTATGTGTAAGGATTATGTTATGGTTCTATGGAATTGTGTATGTATATGGGTTGTTCAGTGATAATATGAGGGTGGGTGATCCCATGATAGCTCTCCAATGCATTGGGTAATGATATGGATTTAAATAATAGTGTTTCTCCTACTATATTTTGTGAGTATAGTTTTATGGGTATTCCAAATATAACCATGAAGGTTACTCCCTATGTATTTGTGAAAGCTACAATGTTTGTATGATAAGGAATCCATGAGATACCTTTATGATTTATGATTTCTGTCAAATTTATGTGATTCTTATAAATGGATGGATTTATAAATATTCATGGACAAACATTTTCTTACCTTATTTTATCCCATACTATGTTTTTGGTCTCACCCTATGTTTTTAAAATTACTTCATAGGTTATAAGGATGAGTATGTGATAGGAAGAATTCAAGAATATTTTTATCAATACAAGAAATCATGTTTTACTTATAAAATGGTTTACTTTGGTGAAAAATGGATATTGTTTAGATAGTATCTTCTTGTATGATTATGGGATGATCTGTACTAATAATGTCTTAATTCATTAAAACTCTAACTCAAAAAAGATCATAATATTGAATTCTTAAATTAAATCCAGATTATGTAACATATAAGGCTAGGTCATTGTAAAAAATATAAATAGATTTAATTAATTATTGAATAAATAAATAGAATTGATGTGAAAAATTAATTGTTTAGTTAATTACTGGAATTAACATGATTAATTAATTAGTTAATTAATTAATGGAATTAATATTATTAATTAATTATTCATTTAATTAGTGGAATTGATGTCATTACTTAATTTTCCAATTAATTAATGGAATGGATGAGATTAATTAATTGTTTGAATTACATAAGAGAAATAATATTATTAATTAATTATTGAAATAATTAATGGAATTTATGTGATTAATTAATAGGTAAATTAATAAATGGGACATTTTTCTACCACAAAAATTGGGAAATGAGGTTTGGGGTTGATTTTTATTAACCATCATATTTGGAATTTTGAGATATATGTGATATTGTTATATTCGTTTTTGGTAAAATTCATTCTTTATAAAAATAATAGAGTGATAAATTGATATCTATATGTAGTACATGTTCTGCTACATAAAAATCTAATAATGATAAATTTATATTCATGAGGGTGACATTGTATGTTGCATCAAAATCCCACAAGGTCCTAGGTTGGGTCTCCTAGACCAAATGTGTTGGCATTGGACCATGGTTCCAATTTTACTTATTTTAAATTTAACGAAATTGAATAATGAAATACAATTTAATAAAATGACATGTGATTTGAATATGTGCTGCAGTTCAGACTCTTCCTTATGCTGAAGTAGGTTTTGGAAGTTTCAGTGTCCTCCAAAACTAGAGGGTTTTTTGTATCAATGTAATTTGTGGTTGAATAAATAAATTTTTTTAACATTATTGATTTTATTTATTATTTCTATAGCTTAATACACTTTTTTTGATTGGATAATGTTTTATATGTCATTGGTTGTGGTCTACTAAGGTGTACTCACATCCGCCTCGGGATAACAAATTTGTACCTGAAGAGACATAATGTTTCCAACATAGGAAAATGGTAAAGTCCCTATATTAGATGGTTTTGTTTGTATGGATCATTGATAATGGTAACCGCCAAACTTTCGAGACTCTCTTGGGAGTTGATAGTGGCTTTCTTTATTTTGGATTTTATATTTTTTACAATACACACATATTGGCATGATATATATAAAGCTTAGTTTTGGATAATGTATTTCCTTTTACAGTACTCTTATGATTATGGTTTGTTTGGATATCTGTTATATCATTGGTTATTTTAATTTATTTCTAGTTTTTTTTTCTTTTATATAGGGGGTATAGTATTTCCATGATCGATGTTGACCCTGCCTATTAATCGGAAGCCTCTCGTATATGTGGATGTGTTCCTAAGGTCATGTATCAGACCAGATCGAAGCACCAGTGTGTGTCACATGGGAAATAAAGGAACACATTGTATTTGTTTAAGAAATATATTTTTATAAGTGAATGTAAGAGAACTTTTTGAAACACTATTACAATTCTTAGAAATTACATGTCATTTTCAATGTCCTCTGGTTTGAAAATGATAAAATATAAGGTAGAAATATATTGGTTAAATAAAACTCAACCATCTAATTAATTATATTGTTTGTTCAAGTTATTTGACATTAAAGTGAGGATAAACATAATTTATATATTTTATTAATCCAATTATAATTAATTTCTTAACCTTAATAACATTTTTTACTGAAATAAATTAAATTTCTCCCGACTACCTTATTTGAGTCTTATGATTTTAGTTTATAATGTCATTAATTCAAAAGAGAATCTATATGTGTGAAAGATAATTTCAAAATAAAAACACATCATCATGTAAACACTTTTTTAATATAAATTTATTATGATATTAAAAATATATATATGATAAAATTATTTGTGATGTTGATTTTAAATCAATAAATTAATTTACTATTATGTAAAATAAATTGATGGGGAATCAATGTCAAGAAAAAATATAAACTTTCCTTTAAAATACTTTATTTAATTTTAAGAATAAAATTTTTTTTATTATAAAATAATGTTTCACTATAGTATAAAATGTTTTGTCATTTTATTTTAATTTAAAAACAATATTTAAAAATGAATAATGACATTCATTTCTCTCATACTTCTTAGATTAATATTTTATTGTCTCCTTTTTTATTCTTATATAGTATTAAAATCATGAAAATCATAATTTTCATAAATACCACATTTTCTTACTAAAAATTAAATATTTTTATTGAACAGTCACAATTCATACTTTTTAAATTGTGATATAATTAATTTGATAGTGGCTTATATTTTATTAATTTTAAATATAAAAATTCAATTTTTTTCATTTTTTTATTAATATAATTATATATAATAAAAAAGATATATTTTTGGAAGTCCATTTTTCATATATTAACTTTTTTATTATAATTTCATATTATTTACCATCTAGATTGGTTTTTTTTCAAATTAAAAAGATCATAAAAAATGTATCATTAATCATGTGTTTCAAAAAATTGAAAATCATATCACATTATAGGGAACTTTTAATCAAATACTTTTATAATCAATTAAGGAAGGTATATTTTATTTTAGGTAAACTAATAAAATTTAATTCATACTACAAGTAGGCCTTATTTAAATTTTAAATTTATTTCATGAAGTGGTTACTCCAATTCATTCCCATTAATTAAAGGACTAATATTTATTTACCAAAATTTCATAATTGTATTTTGTGTAAATATATCAAGGATTCATATTAGTTTTTTTTTCAAAAATGAAATTAAACAATTTGACTTATTTAGTGTTAATCATATATTATGATATCATGGTGTGATAGTATAATCCCATAAAATTAAATTCAACCATTTATTTTTAATCATCACTTATGAAAAATATTATTCAATGAAATAAAATATATATACATATATATATATATATATATATGTGACGATATATTTTTGAAATAATATTTTTAACTTAATATCATTGGTATATATTGGAATCACATTTGTTCCATCATGTTAAATAAAATATTGGTTTCTTTATTTCATCCTATTAATAATATAACAATATTATAGTTTATTTAATACCTTTTTATGGGGGCTCCCTCCAATATTTTTGAAGTTTAGGATATTGATTTAACATTCATTTATTTTCATAGTCACCAGAGTTCCAATAAAATTTGTTATTTCCAATATTTAATTATCCTTGGTTTTTAACTATTTTCACGTTGTCGGTTAGAATGTTTGATAGCAGTGTTGGAATAATTATATGTCTTATCAAAAACATCATTTTCCTACTAAGATATTCATTAGAAAAACACCCTCATTATCCATGACATGCAACATTAAATTTATTCCATCCGGATATATCCATTAATAAAACAAAAAAATTTAACTTTGGTGAATATAATTTTAAGATAATTATCATAAATACCCATTGGATAATTTAAACTCATGATATCTAAGTTTTTCACCTTATCATGTTAGAATATGGTTATCATTGATAAATTTATATAATACATCCTTAAACCTATATCAATTACAATTAAACTAATATAATTATATATTAAACCTAGTTTAGTTTGAGTTTTAATGACACCTAATTATTTACCATATCCTTAAAATAACGATATATAATTTCTAATTTTTTTAAAAAAAATTAATTTTAACCAATAAATAATTGAAATCAATGCTCTCAAAATTAAATTTATACTTCATAAAATAATGTTATCTTTCATACAATCAGACACCCAAGTATATATACACTTTAATCAAATGCATTCGGTACCATATAATTCCAAAAAAAAATAATATCTATTATATTAATCTATAATGGGAGTATATATTATTATAAATTAATTATAAATCATATGTTTATCAATAATAATAAAACATAAATTTTTAAAATTAAACCAATATTAATTATCTTAACATGATTTTTATATGAATCTTTTGAGTTACGCATACCTCAATCATGTGATCCAAAAAATGTACCCCAAAAACCATTTTCATTAATACACTTTTAAGGTTATTAATATAATTTATTATATGTTTCTATTTGTTTGATGTAAAATTGATAAAAAAATCATTAAATGTTTCACATATTTCTCATAAATTTTAAAATTTTCTACAATTACATCAATAAATGGATATCAGTAATGAGAACATACATGGGCATCATAATTATTACAATATGAATCCTTCCACAATAGGTAATTATAAAAAATCACATTTTCTATCATAAATGAAAAATAATAATGACTCAAACCTTTTATGTAAGATCCATTATTAGGTTATATGACATAGTGGTTCTAGGAACATACCATTCATTACATCATTTTCATGATCTTAATTGAAAAAAATTATAAAATTAATGTGGTTATGATAATATCATAAATATGAATTTGAATGCACCCATAAGAATATTATATCCCATATGACACATCCATTTTACCATATTATACTTTCAGATGACCCTATGACCATCCTTATTCAATGAATTGTTATACATGTTCATTCATTTATTACGTTTAATAACCAAAACATTTTTAATCTCTCATGATGGTTCCTAATAATAAGTTTATTAACAAAATATTATAAACTAAGTGTGTTTATAATGGTATGTTGTTGGTCAACATTATTTTCAACGAAGTCGCACTTGAGTTAATACCTAACACACTATCATTAATGTAATTATCACTAGGTACATAATTTAAAAAACTACATCCAATTACAAGTATCGATATAGATATATAATTTCTAAAAAAAATATTCAAATGATATTCAAATAAATTATGGATTTCATCAAAAATATGGACATACTACTAGGATGTTCAATAATTTTCTATTTCCATATTACCAAACTAAAGGATAATTATTACCAAAATGTTAAATCAGTTCTTTTCCCAAAGGGTCATATATACCATAGAAATTAGAATGAACATTTTCTTGTCAATGTATAAATTCTCTTCAATAAACATACTTATCTCTAATGTAATCTGAACCTTTAATTTTACACAAACTATGATTTCATAGACTAGCAATCCAATATCTAGTTCTTTAAAGAAACACATTACATAAATACTCTAATACCAACTCTGAATGTCTCGATATAATCATCCTTAATAAAAAAATAGATATTGGTATTTGATCTATTACATTCATTTGATATATTTAGGTACATGTATATAGTGATTTACAATACATCATGATGATGTAATGAATAGTTTTGGAAAATAAATCCAATTTTATAGAAATTGTTCAAAGACACATTACATTTCATCAAGATAGAAGTCAAGACATATTGATAAATTGGGATGGCATAAACCAAATAACCAATCCAATTTTGTCCCATGAGACCTATTTTTGAATCAATGGGTTATATAATATTGCATATCTTGTGTTACTTTTTTAAATCAATTGAATTTAACATAAGAGTAAAAAATATTTTTCATAAGACGACCTATGAACGCTCTTGTGGAAGAAATCATGGTTATCCATATAATGAATGATACTTATTGTCGCTACATCATAAAATTTCCTTATATGTAAATAATCATAAAAAATATAAATTATTTTCCTCATGTCAATAATGGGATTACATGGTCATAACTCATATAAATAATTAATATGGATAGTCAAACAATACACAATCAACATTCCAATAATCATATATATTAGAAGTATAATACACAGAATTCCAATAAGTTTCCCCATGAAAAAATAATTCCATAATTTCTATTTGACCATAATCTAATTTTTGTTATTTAAAATGTAATGTTAATTAAATGTAGAACTATTAATATAATAATAAATCAAAACATGAATAAATTTATCATAACCCATATGTAAATAAATGTATATAGTTTCAGAATAATATTTCCTGAGAAGTGAGAAGATTTTTTATAGTGTTTATGTTTTATGAAAGTATATCCTTAGAAAAAAAAAAGGAAAAATGAAACATAATAAAATTTAAGGGTATAAAGTATCCAAAATATATAAAGTATGTTCAAATAATAATTATATCATCATAAATAAAACATAAATTATAAAAGAACCTCACTTCGTGGGAACCAAATGTATCAATAGCTACATGAAAATGGAAACAATATCTTGATAGTCATTACCATGAAATTAAAGGTATTAAATTATTCAAAAAGTTTATTATAGTAAAACAATAGAACACCATACAAATAGAACATGGTGTATGAGATTTAAGATCTCTGAAAGAATCAGTATTGAGAACATGAAAAAATTTACACCTTGAGTACCACTTTAATACGTTCCCCTAGAAATGATGGGATTATATTTTAATTTCAAATAACATGATTAAAATATAATTCAAGATGTCACAACCTGTCCTCGGGGCCCATGCCGTGAGTACCCCAATTCCGCCTTCCATAGGCCAGGGGCTGGCGACTAGCACCAAAGGAGTAAATCACGATAAATAAGAAGGTGTTTCCTTTATAAAGCAAACAAACACCACAGAGCTCGCAAGATGAAGTAAAATCTATGTAAACTGAGTGAAAATGTAAGTGCAGGAAAGTAAATGGGCCAGAATACAAACCCAACTGAAAGTAAATTACAACTGAAATGAAAGTAAAACAACTGGAAAGTAAAGCAGTGAGTCCAAGCCATCCTCTGAAATCCCACCTGAAGGGTGGGTATAGATAGTCTCCTCGGCTCCTCGGCTCTAGTCGTCTGCTCCGAGAACGTCCTGTCTAGTGATCCACCTCCAGGTACCATCCAGATCCACAAGCTCCCACCTCAATCATTGATGTCCATCGTCTGTATCCAACACAACGTAGTGCAGGAATATATCGTGAAGGGGTGATTATACGCTACACAGTAGGGACCCCGAGACCCCGGAAGGTCTCCCAGAATCAACAAAGGATAAACCACAATGGAAATATACAATCACAAAGTAACAACCAACTCTACTTAGGTATATGCTCATACATACACCTAAGTCACCAAATTCCAGCTTGGCTCCAGCACATGAGCCCAAGAACATTGTAGTACACACAGGATAGTACAACCCAATCCACACAGGAATGCACAACGCATTCCACATAAGAAAGTACAACCCAATCCACGTAGGAAAGAAAGTCAATAATATCGAAGATGATGATTGAAAGTCAAGACTAATCTCTCATAGTTATACTTCTTTGTAAGACAGAAGAGATGATTAGATGTAGCAACTGATTCATCTATGTTGTCGGACCCACATAGGATACAAGACCAGCTGAGTTGTCAGACCCAGAAAGGATACAAGACCAGCTACTCTACCAGACCCACATAGGATACATGTACAGAGTCAAATACTGCCAGACCCACATAGGATACAAGAAGAGTAGTCAAGTACTACTGGACCCATATATGATACAAGAAGAATAGTCATCGATGTTGATCCCACAGAGGATTCAAGTACGGTCGTCATCGCTGTCGAACCGACGAAGGATTTCAGTACAGTCGTCATCGTCATCATAGTTGCAGCCAGCTCTAGGGTTCTCGCACACAGCATGCTCAATTCCAGGAGGGTCCACTCCCCGAGCCAAGGGGGTCGATACATCAACAGACACATAGTCCAGATTTTAGGTATCCCAAAATTTCATCTCATAAAAAAAACACAATGCGACAGATGACGCGTCAATCTGACACTGGATCTGAGAGATATTGGCTATTTCGTCCCAAGGGCCCAGTTGGTTTTTAAGTCAAAACCTACTTGACCATACTCCAACTGTGTCCAAACCTCGAGTGTAGGGATGGATACATCAACTGTCATGAAGACCGGTGATGATGTATCTGAATGTTTCATCCCACGTCCTAGGGGAAAAACTAGCAAAACATGCCCAAGTCACCGAGATCATGATGACCCAGCCATTTTCCAAAAGTACACGGCGTGTAGATAAGTGATACACACTGTGTCATCTGTCACCGGGTACTGCAAGTGTGATACCGCCCGTGTCGTAAGGCTGTTCATGTAAAAAGAAATTATAAGGCGTGTGGTTTGGTTACACGTTGTGTCTTATATCCACGGGTACTGTCCGTGTACCATGGCCCGTGTCGATGGGTTGTTCGTGTAAAAAGTAAATTCATGGCGTGTGGTATAGTTACACGTCGTGTCTAGAATTCTATGGTCAGCTCCGTGTATACTGTCCATGCCTGTCCATGTGGTGGAGTACATGCTCGCGTACTCCACCCCGTGTCCATGTAATCCCATAATACACATCGAGTCATGTCGAAGCCACTTCTGCCATGGTAAAGGAAGTACACGCCGTGCCACATGGCTGTGTAGTTCTGCCCATGTCCTTCTATCTCCCGGATTACATGCCATGTCTTAGATGTCTCCTCTATCAAATTGTGTGGACAGTACACGCCATGTGACCGGTGTCACATGTCGTGTGTCACTTCTTCTGATGTATGTTACTTTTTCCGCTGAATGTTTGTACTACACAGCGTGTGCTTTTAAAGGACACACCATGTATTCTGGAATTTTCCAGAAACTATGCCTCTGGCCAGTACGCCTCTCGAGGCATCTGTCCTTTATTCTGATGATCCGTTTTCTACAAAACTCATGTTCCTAGGTGTTCCCAATGTCCTGAGTCCATTTCCGATGTTTTCGGGCCTCCGATCGGCTCTGAAAACAAGCCGTGATTCACCGCTCACGAACGGTAGGAGGACACCATACAACAAGAATGGCGGAGGAATCAGACCGTGTTAGTTTGGTCTGGTTCCCTCTGCATTAGTTTGATAGCAAAAGGTTTTAGAGTGAAACATCAACATGGAAGGAAAACCAAAATCTCTCAATACAAAACACACCCCTACCTTGAAGAAGAAATCGCGGAAGCTTGCGTCGCGGAAGGCAGCATCAAGAGGGTGGTTTTGATGACGGCGTTGGAGAGCGTCAAAGAATAGGATGACATCTCGCACCAGTTGGAGAGAAGGGAAAGATCAACACGCCGTCTCTCATGGGTGCTCCGATGTTCTTTGCATTCTTCAATGAGGAAGATGAAGTTCTTAGGAGTATAAAACACTCCCTCTCTCAACAAAAAGAAGCAACGAATAAAATAAGGGTTTTCCATTATTTTATAACTTTTTCCAACTTTTTAAAATTCAAAAACATAAACTCAATTAATTAATTATCCTTGAAATTTCTAAATTAATGGTGAGTATAATTGACATGAATTAATGTGGAAAAAGGTAGCCATAACAATTAATGCATGGGAGGTTTATGGGGGTTATAGAATTTGAAAAGGTGGGGGCTTGTGTGGGCCCCACCTCAATATTATCCTACCAAGAGGAGTTAGGATTAAGTGGGTCCTACCCCAACTTCCTCTCATGGATGTTAAACCCCAAAGTAATGAAATATAAATAAATTTGTAAAAAATTATATTTTTATTCCTCATATTTTTAACATATCCTCCCAAGAAAACGCACCTTCGGAAAAGGTCTTCCTAAGAAACTCCTGGTGCTGCGATTTCATCGGTGCCCTCAGATTTTGATTCCGAGAAACGGTTCAAATGTTAGGAAAACCTGCTCATTCATTTACTGAACGTACCTGTGATAAACTTCGGAAAATGATTCCGGGCACACTGGGCCTTGGAATCAGGAGCTGTCAGAAACATTGTACTCATAAAATTTCAAAGAAATTAAGAAAAAAAATTCATTGAAATTTATGGGTCTTTATATTACTCCCACCTCAGGTATTTACATCCCTGTAAAGATACTTCACAAACTAGGGGAATAAATGAGGGTACTGAGCACGCATTTGAGCCTCCCGCTCCCAAGTTCTCTCCTAGAGTATCCTGTGCTACCATCTGATGCGCACTAGAGGTTTAAACCATCCACGTAGGACCCTCTCCTGTCGATCCTCGATCTCCACCGGGACCTCATCAAAATTCTCCCCATCATCGATGTCTATCTCCCCTTGGTCGATGATATGTGCCAGGTCATACACGTATCTCCTCACCTATGATATGTGGAAGACGTTGGACACCTGGTGCAACTGAGGTGGTCGATCAAGGGGATAATCCTCCTCGCCTATCCTGCTGAGAACCTGGAATGGTCCGACGAATCATGGAGATAACTTGCCGCTCCGGCCAAATCTCCGTAATCCACGTCGAGGTGACAGTCGTAAAAAAACATGGTCGCCATCCTCAAACTCCAGTGGTCTCTGCCTCCTATCAGCATAAGACTTTGTTCGGCTCTAGGCTGTCCTCATCCGCTCCTGGATGAGCTGGACCATTTCTATCATGGCCCGGACCATCTCTGGTCCCATAAGTTCTGCCTCCCCAGGGTCTGTCTAGGCAAGGGGTGATCTGCAAGGTTGGTCGTACACTGCCTCGTATGGTGCCATCCCAATGGTGGAGTGGTAGCTATTTTTGTACGCAAACTACACCAAAGGTAGGTGATCCTCCCAGTTGCGACCAATGTCGGGGACACATGCACAGAGCATGTCCTCGAGGGTCTGAATGGTCCTCTCCGTTTGACCATCCGTCTGAGGGTGAAAGGCAGTGCTTAGGAATTGCTGTGTCCCGAATGCCTCTGGAAACCCCTTCCAATGTTAGGACGTAAGGAGAGAATCTCGATCGGAGATAGTAGATGATGGCACAGCATGATGTCATATGATCTTTTGAATGTAGAGGAATCTCAATCTCTCCACTAAGCCCTGCTCTCTGATGGGTAAGGAGTGGGCCAACTTGGTCAGTCAGTCGACAATCACCCAAATGGAGTCGTGACCTCTGGAAGTACATGGAAGTCCAGTCATGAAATCCTGATAAATAACGTCCCACTTCCACTCTGGGACCTCCAAGGGTTGTACTATGCTTGATGGTACTAGGTGCTCTGCCTTCACATGCTGTTAGGTGAGGTATTGAGAAATGAACTCTTTCACAGCCTTCTTCATCCCCAGCCACCAGTGATATCGTCTGAGATTCTAGTACATCTTCGCAACCCCTTTCTGTACAGCCAAAAGGGAAGTGTGAAACTCTCTCAACACCTCCTCCTGTAAAGCAGTTGGTACTATGGTACGTCCTTTGAAAAGGACGACGTTCTCTCCTACTATAGAGAAACCATCATGTGCCTGTCCTGTGGAAATCTATGCACGTCGCATCTCACAATCAACGTCCCCAGGCTATGCCTCTCTGACCCACTGAAGAATTGGAGGTGTGATTATGAGGACTGAAGAAAGGCTACCCCATCTCTATCCATGAATGATATCTTTAAAGAGTCTAGATGCTCTGTCGCCTCTCCAAGTAGCTGAATTCCCGTTCTCCTGATAAGAGCATCGGCTACTATTTTCCCCTTTCCAGGAGTTTAGACTATCTCAAAGTCATAGTCGTAGAGGAACTCGAGCCATCTTCATTGAATCAGGTTCAGTTCCTTCTTCGAAAATATGTACCTTAGACTATGGTGGTCATAATAGACTGTAAATCACTCGCCAATCAGATAGTGTCGCCACATCTTCGAGGCAAAGACCACTACTGCTAACTCCGTGTCACAAGTAGCGTAGTTTTTCTCGTGCTGCCTCAACAGTCATGATCCATAGGCGATCACTACCCGCTCCTACATCAGGACACACCTGAGTCCGCCCCATGATGCATCGCAGTAGTCTACGTACCCTACTCCCTCCTCCGGTAGCCTCAAGATGGGTGCGCTGGTCAATCTATGTCTCATCTCTTGGAAGCTCTGCTGACATCTATCTGACCACACAAAGGGTCTCCTATTCTTCTTCAAATTTTAAAGTGGTGCTGCAACTCTGGAAATTCCAGTAAAAACCTCTGATAGTACCAAGCTAGACCCACAAAACTTCGTACCTCCGTCACGCTCCTAGGTGGATCCCAAACTAGCACTGCCTCGATGTTCGCAGGATCCACCACAACTCCCGCCTCAGAGATGATGTGTCCCAATAAGTGGACCTCACGTATCCAAAACATCCACTTCTAGAGATTACCATAAATATGGTTCTATCAGAGTGTGTCCAGCACTACCGGCAAGTGGTAGGTGTGCTCCTCCTCAGTAGTCGAGTATATCAATATGTCATTGATGAAGACCACGACAAATTGATCGAGGAATGGCTGGATGATCTTTTTCATGAGACTCATGAACACTAATGAAGCATTGGTTATGCCGAATGGCATAACAAAGAACTCATAGTGGCCATACCAACATCTGAAGGCCGTCTTCTGCACATCCTCATCTCGAACACTAAGCTGATGATAGCTTGACCTGAGGTCTAACTTTGAGAACCATTATTCTCCCTTGAGCTGAACGAAGAGGTCGTCAATCCTTGGTATCAGATACTTGTTGTTCACAGTCACCTAGTTTAGGCAATGGTAATCGATACATAGTCGCAAGCTCCCATCCACCTTCTTGGCAAACAAAATCGGGGAAGCCTAGGCTGAAACACTGGGTCGAATAAATCCATTTCCCTACAAGTCCTCCAGTTTTACCTGTTTCTCCCAAAGCTCAGTAGGATCCATCCTATATGCTGGAGTAAATATCGGGGATGTCCTGGTATATAGGTCAATATAATAGTGTACCTCTCTACGAGGAGATAGTCTTGGAACGTCATCAGGAAAAACGTATGCATACTGATCCAGTACTACAAGAAAACTCAGACTCCACACGTCCACTGGTCCTAGGATGAGGCTAGCAAACTTATGTGTGATCGACTGTGATCTCCTCTGCGTGAGTCCATCCTACGCTACAAGGGCTCCCTTCTCGCAGTTGAAGGTGAACCTTCTCCCATCGGTGCTAACACAACGCATCTTGAACCTAATACAGTCAAACTGAGCATGGACTGTAGATAAGCAATCAATTCCCAAGATGGCATCGTAAGGCCTCGACGCCGCTACAAGAAGAATCCAGCCGAAGTTCTCGCCTCTTAGAGTAATCTCACACTACCGGCACCAGTGCGTAATCGTTGAGTCTGCTCCGGTAGGAGTCTATAGCTGTAAATATGGACCCAACGACTCCATCGGAATCTCCGAGCTCCGAACAAGGGCATCATCAATGAAATAACGATTCTCTCTTGTTTATATAATAACCACAGCAAGGGTGGAGTGGACACAGATAGTACCTCGAATCATCTCTGGTGCGCCATGGACGTAGGCATCAGCTACCTGAATCTAAGCCTGCCTCTGCCCACCAGCTCCCTATGGTTGGGGTGGACCTCCTGGTGGTGGTGGTGGTAGAGCCTCAAAGCGTCGCCCACCACCTGCTACTCGACCAACTCCTCTGCCTCGTCCACCTGCTCCCGGCGGACCGCCACGGTCGAACCTCTGCCTATGACTGGGTGGTACCTCAACCGTCTGCTGCTCCACTATATGGCAGGTCAGGCAGTCACGAGCCATGTGGCCTTTCCCACCTCATGCATTACATTGTCTGCTCCTCAGAAGGCTGGCTCTGCGCCGTGTGGCCCGCACCTCTGAGCGAGTATCTTGAGGTTGTCTGCCTGATGGTCTATTACGCTTGGGCCCCTGTAACATCTTTCGACTGCCAGCTGCAGAAGACTAAGCTACATGCCACCCTATGTTAGGTCTCGCTGCTAGTTTAGTCAAAGGAATAAATCTCTCTATGAGAAGGCCTCTCCCCAGTACTCTTACCTGCGTCAGAATGGTGAGGGAGATCATCGATGCCCTGATCTCATGACTCAGTCCCTGCTCAATGGTCTGACCCCGGAAGAATGGGTCATGTACCATGTATGTGGAATAGCGTGAGAGATCAGAATATCTCACAGAGTACAGAGCTACCGTCATGATGCCATGCCACAGCCTTAGTAGCTCCTGAATGTGCACCGCACGGAGGGTGGTTGGTACAAACTCCGAGTGGAAAAGGATCTTTATGTCCGACCAATGAAGACATGCCACATCGTGCACCTGGAGCATCAGACTCCACCATCTACCCACACCCACATGCAAGAAACTCGCTGCATGGATCACCATGAGGTACACTGGTGTCCTTACTAAGATGAAAACTCGAACAACATCCTCCATCCAATCCTCGGCTGCCTGAGGGTCCATCTCCCTGCGGAACATGGGTGGTCTCTTACACTAAAACTTGTGCAGTTCACTAAGGGAATGTGCACTATCAGCGGCTGGGGCTGGTGGCATCGGTGGCCCGACGGGTAGAGGTACCGCCAGTGCCTCCGCTGTAAATGGACCCTTCACCAAGGCCTTGTCGCTCGGTGGGATGTCGTCTCGCACAAAGCTCGGGACCCTAGCTGGCTCCAGTTGTGGGGCCATCCTGGAAAGAAACAGGTGCGCCACGGTCCATACAGTATACTAGGTGAGCTGACACAATGTAATCACAATGAAAAATTTGAAACACACATGTAACCAATGTTTTTGTGTTCTGAGTCGGAAATCAGAATTCATGGTCCATGTGTATGGATACATCAGTCTCCGCACCAACACTGGACTCCCTGGACTGATAACAACCCTCAATACCCTTAACATTATTGCTTCACATAGAAGAAAGATCAGAGTCATGAGTTCTGTGGTAGAACCGATCTCCTATGATGCCAATTTGTCATGACCTGTCCTCGGGGCCCGTGCCGTGACTACCCCAAGTCCACCTTCCATAGGCTAGGGGCTGGCGACTAGCACCAAAGGAATAAATACTGATAAAAGGGAAGGCATTGCCTTTATAAAGTAAACAAACACCATAGAGTACCCTACTGTTGTAAACTCTATTTAAACTGAGTACAAAAGAAAGTGCTGGAAAGTAAATGGGCCAGAATACAAACCCAACTGAAAGTAAAGTACAACTAAAATGAAAGTACAACAACTAGAAATTAATGAAGTGAGTTTGAGCCGTCCTCTGGAAATCCCACTTGAAGGGTGGGTGCAGATAGTCTCCTCTACTCCTCGGCTCCAGCCGTCCTCTCTAAGAACATCTCGTCTAGTGATCCACCTCCAAGTACCATCCAGCTCCACGAGCTCCCACCTCAATCATGGTTGTCTTTCGTCTTCATCCAGCAAAATGTAGTGCGGGCATAACCCGTGCAGGGATAAGTATATGCTACTCAGTAGGGACCCCGAGACCCCCTATGGTCTCCCAGAATCTACCAAGGATAAACCACAGAGGAAAGATAAATTCACGAAGTAACAACCAACTCTACATAGGTATATACCCATACATATACCTATGTCACCAAATTCCAGCTCAGCTCCGCACACGAGCCCAAGTAAAATCTAGTCCAAACAGGATAGTAAAACCCAATCCACATAGGAAAGCACAACCCAATCCACACAGGAAAGCACAAACCAATACACAAAGTAAAGCAAGTCAATCATGTCGAAGATAATGATTGAAAGTCAAGACTTAGCTTACATAGGTATAATTTTCGTAAGACGATAGAGACGATCATATGTAGCCACTCATTCATCTAAGTTGTCGGACCCACATAGGATACAAGACAAGCTAAGCTGTCAGACCCACAAAGGATACACGACCATCTTCTCTTCCGGATCAACATAGGATACAAGTACATAGTCAAATAATGTCTGACCCACATAGGATACAAGAACAGTAGTCAAGTACTTCTAGACCCACATAGGATACAATAACAATAGTCATCACCATCGAACCCATGATGGATTCCAGTACGGTCTTCATCGCTACCGAACCCACATAGGATTTTAGTATGGTCATCATCGACATCGCAGTCACAACCAGCTCTAGGGTTCCCGCACACAACATGCTCAATTCCGGGAGGGTCCGCTCCATGAACCAAGGGAGTTGATACATCAAATGACACGTAGTCCAGAGTTTATGTATCCCAATGTTCTTTCTCGTCAATAGGAACTCAACGTGATAGACGGTGCGTCATTCAGATGCTCGGTCTGAGAGTTATTGGCTTATTCGTCCCAGGGGCCCGGTTGGTGTTTAAGTCAAAACCAACCCGATTGTACTCCAACTGCATCCAAACCTCGAGCGGAGGGATGGACACATCAACCATCACGAAGACCAGTGATGATGTATCCCAACGTTCTGTCCCATGTCCTAGGGGAAAAAAAGCAAAACGTGCACATGTCATAGAGATCAAGATGACTAAGCCATTTTCCAATAGTACACGACGTGTAGATATGCGATAAACTCCGTGTCTTCTGTCTCCAGGTACTGACCGTGTGATACGGCCCATATCGCAGGGCTGGACGTGTAAAAAGAATGTACATGGTGTGTCCTATGGTTACTCTCCATGTCTTAAGTCCACGGGTACTGTCTGTGTACCACAACCCGTGTCGATGGGCTATTCATGTAAAAAGTAAATACACGGCGTCTAGTATAGTTACATGCTATGTCCAGACTTCTGGGGTCGGCTCCATGTATACTGGCCATGCCTGGTCGTGTCATGGAGTACATGCTCATGTACTCTACCCCCTGTCCGTGTATTCCCAGAATACACGCCGAGTCATACCGAAGCTGCTTCTGTCATGGTAAAGGAAGTATACGCCGTGCCTCTTGGCCATGTAGTTCTGCCCGTGCCTGTGTATCTCCCTGATTACCTGCCATGTCATCGAAGTATCCACTATCAAACTGTGTGGACAGTACACGCCATGTGACTGGTGTCACATGTTGTGTGTCATATCTTCTGATGTCCATTACTTCTGCTACTGAACGTTTGTACTACACGGCGTGTGCTTTTAAAAGAACACGCCGTGTATTCTTGAATTTTCCCGAAACAATGCCTTTGTCCAACACACCTCCTGAGCCATCCATACTTTATTATGATGATCTATTTGCTAAAAAACTACCGTTACTAGGTCTTCTCGATGTCCTGAGGCCGTTGCCGATTATTTCGGGCCTCCGATCGGCTATGAAATCTTGCCTTGATTCACCGCTCAAGAACGGTTGGAGGACAACGTACAACAAGAATGGAGGAGGAATCCGACCATCTTAGTTTGGTCTAGTTCCCTCCGCATTAGTTTGATAGCAATAGGTTTTATAGAGAAACATCAACATGGATAGAAAACCAAAATCTCTCAATACAAGACACACCCCTAACTCGAAGAAGAATTTGCGGAAGCTTGCTTCGCAGAAAACGACGTCACGAGGGTGGTTTCGATGATGGCATTGGCAACCATCAAAGAAGGGGATGACATCTCACACCGTCTGTAGAGAAGGGAAATATCGGCACGTCGTCTCTCCTTGGTGCTCTGTTGTTCATCGTGTTCATCAATGAGGAAGATGATGTTCTTCGGAATATAGAACTCTCCCTCTCTCAACACAACGAAGCATCAGAAAATAAAAGTTTTGCCTTATTTTATTACTTTTTCCCACAAATTAAAATTCAAAAAACCTAAACTCACTTAATTAATTAGCCTTGATTTTTCTAAATTAATGGTGATTTTAGTTGACATGAATTAATGTGGAAAAAGGTAGCCACAACAATTAATTAATGAAACGTTTAGGGGGGTTAGATAATTTGAAAGGTGGGGTCTCGTGTGGGCCCCACCTCACTAATATCCTGCAAAGAGGAGTTAGGATTAAGTGGGTCCCACCCCAAATTTCTCTCATGGATGTTAAACCACAAAGTAAAGAAATAAAAATAATTTTGTAAAACTATTATATTTTTATTCTTCACATTTTTATCATCTCCTCCTGAGCAAACACAGCTTCGGAAAAGGTGTTCCTAAGAAACTACCGGCATAGTGATTTCATCAGTGCCCTCGGATTTAGATTCTAAGCACTGGTTCAAAAGTTAGGAAATCCCGCTCGTTCGTTCACTAAACGTACCTGAACTATGCTTTGGAAAAAGATTCCTGGCTCACCGGGCCTCAGAATCAAGTGCCGTCAGAAACTGCGTACTCGTAAAATCCCACAGAAAATAAGAAAAAAATTTCTTCGAAATTTATGGGTCCTCACACAAGATATTATATTTTTTTGAGTAATTATAAACAAAAAAAATGAAATTTGGTTCAGAATACTATATATGTCTCCAAGAGAGGAATTTGATACGAACCCCATAAGATGTTTCCCTTTTTAGTTGATCTCAATGTAACCTCATTTAAAAAAAATAACTTAATATTATATTTCATAACCTTAACCATATATATTACACTTTTATTACTCTTACTATAGTTCATTATCATGATTACATAAATTTTTTATATCATATTCTTACCATAGGGTTTTAATAACTCTAATTATTTTGTGCATGTCTAATAACATTGATAACATTTACAAAAATTTTATACCAAGTTAATTATAGATGTATAATTTAATATTATATATTATATAACATATAATGATTAAAAATATTCCAATTTCATTCTATATGTATTTCAGCTATCTTATGGGAAGACTTAATTGATAACACTATGTTTCTGAAATTTTTGTTGTCAATGATTATTTTCCAATATTAATTTATATAAAATATATAAATATTAAATAACCATAAAAATATCCACATATTATTATTATCCCATATTAATATTTGTATTAATTTCCTCATATAAATCCATGATTGAATTGTTAAGCATCATACATCTTAGTGGTTAAACCGATCAAAACATGAACACTCTTTGTTGAAATTTGGGAGTATGGTTAAGAAAGTGTTTATTTTTCGAATATAACAATATAAATGATTTGAAATTATATTAAGTTTTCATAATTATTATGGGGACTTATATTTTATCATGTTTATATAAATAATTGAAAATTCTAATTAAAATGAAAATTTTATTCTTCGTCGCGGAGGTAGACTGTACATATTTATGATTGACATTTAATTATTCTTTATAGTGGAAGGAAACGAATAATTATGGTTTTCACAATTAATATAAAAAATTATTATAAAAATTATTATAAATATGTCATTTAATTATGGTGATAATCAATTTAGAATAGTAATATTAAGATGAAAACATAAAAGGGAGATAATACAAACATAGCAGACTTGAAATCCACATGAATGTCTTCTTGAAATTAAAGGTATTAATCTAACTATTAGTTACAATGGGAATTTTCAAATTATTGAGTTTTATAAGTATATTAAAATTTGATAGTTTCTAAAAGTAATTTTACAGTGATGGTTATCTATGGGGGGGGTCAAACTTCTTTATTTTTAAGAAAATCTATTTGAAATTTCTGGAACACACTAACATATTTATGAAATTAAATGTCGTATTTATTGTACCAAGGATGAAAAATAGAAACAATTTTTGTTGAAACATTTATATATAAATTTAAATATCAAACATTCATTTCATTCCATGTTTTCAAATTATTTATTACATTTACAAAAGGTCAAAAACAATGTACCATTTTATTTTTACAGTGATAATATTTTTGTTCTCCATTTTAATAAATATTAAATCATGAAATTAAAATTTAATTAATTAAATAATTTTAAATTAAATTATCAATTTATATTTCTATACTTAGTAATGGATACGTTTAAAATAAAAACACATAATGTTCAAAAATATTTATTTAAAAAATATCTTTATTAATAATTTATGACTATATATATAATAATATTATCAGGGTTACAATTTTTTATAAAATAAATTGATTTATCATGAATTGGAGAAATGTTATGAAGCATTCAAGGTAATCTAAAAAAACCCTCGCCTATTTATTAATTGAGTTTCTGAGAATTATCAATACATTTTTTAAATAAATATAATATTTTACTTATTTGTATAAAATGTTTTATATATGTTTCTATATAAAAAACCTATTTCAAAATTCATAATATTTTTAATTAATTTAATTTTTTGTTATATTAAGTGTTTAAATCCTCTCAGTGATTCTTACATTATGATAAAATCATAGAAATTATAATTTTTTCAAATCCACCATTTTTAATTAAAAATTAAACCATTTAGAAAATCCTCAAAATGCATTCTAAGAATATTTTAATATTAGGAATTCCATATTGAAGATAATTTTGGTATTTTAAAAAATTAAAATTTATTACTTACATTTTTCATAATATCAAAAATAATAATTATATTGAATTTTTTTAGAAAATGAAATTTACAAATATTGACTAATATTATTCTTGCCATGTATAATTTACAATTTAAATTAGTGTTAACAAATTCTATGAATTGAACATAATTTATCATTTTAAATATTTTTCTAGAAATATAAAGTATTATCCTAGAAAAAGAAAATATGAAGACACATTATTTAAAAATGAATTATTTTATTAGTCATTTTATATAAATTTAGTGAATTTCATTTATATTAAATATGTAACTTTTTTTTCATTATACAGATATTTCATAAATTGATAACTCGTATTCATTATCAGTGATTTAATGGCTTGTTTTTGAAGATGTATTTAATTATTTATATTTTTTCTAAAAAATTGGTGTTTTGTTTAAGTTCATAATTTCAAGTGCAGAATGATATCCAATAGTAACATATTTTGTAATAATCGTATATTAATATCATATCATGTTATATCCTAGGTAAAGACAATGGATTTTTTGTATGATCATGTTCATACGTGACCTTGTTTGTTCCTCCCATTATGTTAGGGGTTGTCGATTAGAAATTACGACCAAAGGTGTTATTAGAGTGGAAACAATAACCTAATATTTGATTACAACCTAATAAAATAACAAAACCTCTTCAATCATAAATAATCAATGAACAAAAAATATATGAAATATACCCATTACATCAAATGTAATTTGAATTCATATAATCATACAAATTAACTATCATGATGGCATGAAAAAACATTTCACACTTTATCTTAATAAAATATATATGAAAAAAATGAAGTAAATAAAATAGTGAGGTTATTTGAAATCGTAATTCCTCATCACAATTGGTCTTTAAATACTAAGAGACATATCCTACATGATCAGGTGACATGTGATTTCTTCCCAACCATAAATAGTGAACACAAAAATCATTTCAGTTATGAAAATTTTGTGGCCACTTGAGTAGGGTGTTAGTACAAATTAGTAGGACACTGTTAATAGGTTCTCACAAAAAACCAACATATACATTGTAAATATATTATATATGTTCACATAAATGATTACAAAAAACCATGGATGTGTAAATATAATACTACTACTGAATCCTAAAACTCTGACATCACTCTTAGGATCAACTATATCAACTTTATCTATTGATGAAACATCTATAACAATAATGTGTAGGCATGTCAATCGTTTTGGTCTCAACATCTATATTACTGTTGGGGTTGGAACCATAACATAAAAAGTAATCATATATATAAAAATTGGCATAATTTGAAAAAATAATCAATAATCTATCTAAAGTATTACTTCATGTCCGGATAATATAATTATAATGTCCTTGGAATTCATTGTATTTTTTTTGTTTAAAATTATATGGAATTATTTTGAGTCCCACCGCTTTTAAGGAACTTGATTCTGAGGCCCAATGACCCTAGAATTGAATTTTTAACATTTTTATGTTTATCTATGAAAACATGCATGTGGGTTTTTCAATGTTTTAAACTAGTTCTCGGATAAAATATTCACTGGAACCATTGAATTCAGAACATCAGGATTCACCTAGAATGGGCCTAACTTCGACAAGAAAGGGTTGACCCGGAAATTTTATTTTTGGACATTAAAAAAAATAACATTAATGATTATTTTTTAAACCATTGGGTGCTTGCATGGAGGAACTATTGTGTGGTGAAAAAGAGGAGATGACTTCCACTAAATAAAGTTCATTAATGGATCATTAATGTGCAGCATAATGACAAATTAAATGAAGTATAACAGATTCATTGGTTCATAAATAAATCAGTATAATGACGCGACAACTCAGCAAAACAGAAAATCTACAATGTGTATTATTTTAATGGGTTAACTTGTTGGAGAAAGGGGGATCATTTGGTGGAATTTCTCTGATGATGATATGGTGAGAAATCTCTCCAATGATGAATGACGAACACTGGTGAGTCCCTAGAGACTTTAGCAAACCTCGAAGAACAGAACATAAAAATGAAGAACGCCAATAGAAATTGAACCCCTATGGATATAACACTTCAATGACGAACACCTTGGTGATAGAGGTTTTGTTGCTTTATGTTTCCATGTTCTTCATTAAAAATTGACAAATGCATATCAACCCATGAACAGGTTGATCCGTGGATCACTCGTTCTTGTGGGAGGTTTATTTTTCGGGATTTTTCTATCGAGATTGATTAAATTATGTTACAACCACAATCGAAAACCACCCCATGTTTAAAACTCTTAAATAGAGGGTGAAAAATCACAAGAATAAGGCTTGATCCCCTATGACCTATGCTTTATTGGGTTTTTATCATGGTCACATCCTCAAAATATTTTCAAGGAAGATCTAAGACCCTCACATGGACGATGTAATCCCCCAGAGGCCATATGTGTTAGTTGAATGAAGAAAGGATGTCCAGAGAAGACCTAGTAGCAGGCCCCGCAAGCAGTGGCCTACAACAGTAGCTACTGGTAGGGGACAATGCATCACAACAGCACCCTTGATGAATCGTCATTGCCGGCTCTAGCCATGACAGTTCTGCAGGAGGGGTCGACATCCATGTTGGAGGCTGGCAGTGGGCCGAGGCGACCTCACAACTGCATTGATGCCTCACAAACATGGAACCGCACAACATATCATGCTTCAAGGAAACAGTAAACTGAGAATGGTGGAGTTTCTGTCCCCATGGATGACTCGTGGGGAAGGGGTAGGATGTGTCTACCAGCCTCGTCCTAGCCAAGTAAGATCCAGTCCACCTATGAAGAACTGGGCCAGGCAGGCCCTGCCCTAATGGGCAGGAGCCACTACCCGATATGCCTACAGCCCAATAGGCCAGATTAGGTAGGACACTGGATAGATTGGACTAAGACGTACCCAATACAACCAGCCATATATGGAAACACTCCAATATCATTAAAACCGAGCATCTGATTGATGAGTCATTTCTGATGTAACAACCCTTGAGACAAGGTAGTTCCATAGGCATACTATATGTAGACCATCATGGAAGTTTAAATATGACAAATTACTTGAGGATAGGCTCTCCTGAGATAATTTCATTATGTGAGGAACACTTACAATAGGCGGAGACATGAAGACTTTGTGAAAGAGACCCTATGTGGATCAGCTATGATGGCCTTGTGGAAAGAGGATATGTGTGACTTAGTAGTCCCATGGTTGGGAAAGGCTATATGTGACCCACCAAACCCATGGTACTCGAAAGGAGGAGTACCTTAGTATGCCCAAGGTGGGAAGCTGCTTTGCATGACTCGTTATGCCCATGGTGGGGTTCGACTCTCTGTGACTCAGCTTACCCACAATACTCATCATTGATGATTTCCTCGTAAGCTCTATGGTGTTGCGGAGGTGACTCTATGTGACCATTTACACCCATTGTAATCATTGAGAAGGAGTTCTACAATAGTCCAAGGTGTTTTATTATATGATTGATCGTTCTACTTTCCATACTCCAGATTATTTATGGTGTGATATTTTTTTCATTGTGGTTTTATTTATGGATTTACTTGTAGTCTTTCATTGATTGAATGGGGTCCCTACTTAGTATATTGTTACTCACCACAACATGATCTTCGCTCTCACATGTTGTGTTTAGTGCGTACGACCACCACCACGAAAGGGTACATGGTGGCCCAGGACCCAGTGGTGCCCAATGAAACCATGTAGGCGTTGAATACTTCTACGGATTCTAGTAGCTACTCTAGACATACCCATTAGGTGGGGTTTTCAGTGTATAGATTTCAAATATTCCTTTTACTTTTTTTTTGTTAGTTCATCTTTTTTTTGTCTTTAATCTCATTTGATATACAGTTCGTACATTTACATAGTGGATGTTTACTGTCATGCATTTTTACATTTCAAGATTTGGGACATGGTTGTGTGTGTTTTTATACATGTATGTATGAAAATGCTCCCACATGCAGGTTGACGCCTTTGGTTCTGGTCGCTAACCATTTTCCTTCAAGATGTGTGCTCGGGGGATATCATGGAATGATCCCCGGGGGATGGGTCAGGAAAATGTGGTATCATAGGTGGTATGTTCTACCAAAAAGATTAGTGATCTATTATTTTGTTTTTGGGAAATAGTGTTAAATATTTCATGTTCAAATTTCATCTTTTGGGAGTCCAGTGTTGGTGTAGAGGCTGATGTAACCATACAACCGAACCTTGAATTCTTAGTTTTTTGCTCTATACATAAAAACACTAGTTGAATGCATCATACATGAATTGAGTGTTTTCTCATGATCTTCTTTAATTCATGTCATATCACCTTTTATAATCTATTAATAGTGCTACATCCTGATCTATTTCATGATGCCTCCATATATATGGCCAATTAGGATTCTAATTTGTGACTGTAGGGCCAAACCACTTACCATTGAGGGATCCATTCAGTGACCATTTCTCAAGATGAATCTCCCAGGTGGTGCACCAGCATTACCACCAACCATTGATCTGCAGCTACTACTGGAGTTACTAGAAGAGGATGCACACGGGGTCAACACCTTGCATGATTTTAAGAGATAGAGGTGTCCCATGATCAGGTTATAGATAGCTCCTAATGTCATTGAAGACTGGGTGAAGGAGGTGATGTGGTCAACTGCTTTAAGGGGACTCCACTCGACCAGATATTGATGTTAGTTATGAGGCCTCTTCAAGGATCGATATTGAGTTGGTGGTAACTGAAGATTCAGATTCCTGATGAGATTACCCTCTCTTGGGATGGCTTCAAGCTTCTGTATCAGGAGGATTTATTCCATACAACCCTGTGCTTAGTGCAGATACAAGATATCCTACACCTAAAATAGGGCAGCATGTCAGGGGTTGAGAACTCTGGGTGGTTTACAGTCTTCACTCGCTACTACATAAATATGGTGTGGGAAAATTTATTTCGGGTAGGGACCATTGAGATGGGACTCAAATATGAGATGATGGAATTCATGGTGTATCTCCACATCCCCAACAAGTTTGAGGTGCTAGAGAAATCCCTTATTATATAGAGATTTCTAGATGAGAAGGCATCAATATCCCAAACAACTAGAAGACATCATGAAGAAGATTATTCAGTAGTGAGCAGAAGGTATTAGCCATAGGGACCCAAGCAGGTCCGATCATTCATGGGATAACCCCAAGACTTGAGGTTGTTAGTGCGGGGCTCCTAGAGTAGAGAATGTCAGCCGGAAACCAGGTTGTGCTTCACGTGGACTGTTCAGGGACACATGGATCGTGACTGCAAGACATTCCACACATATAATCATCAGATGGATGAGGGACCACCAAGGAATAGGTAGAGGTTCTATGACTACGTCCACTGGGTAGTGAACGTGGCATGGGAACAGGTCGAGCAGGAGGTGGTGTATGATGGTTCGATGTGCTACCACCACCACCCACGGGTTGGGAACCAGGGGCATAAAGAGCCAGTTTATAGGTGTGGGGGAAGCTTCTGGCGATGGAGGGCTACGACCACAGTTCTCCATAGCTGATTAAAATTTTGATATGGGTCTTCTCCACCTTACCTGTAGTTTATACAGATAGAGGTTCTTCTCAATCATTGCTTTCCATAGACCTCGTTCTAGGAACATAGATTTTGGTGGAGTTTTTGGGTTGTTCCTTACGATTAGAGACTCATACTGGAGAGGATTCAATGATTATACATTAGTGGTGGTAGTGTGATATTACTCTTGGAGGGTAATTATTTGTCTTGAATCTCATAGTAGCCGCTTCGAGGCCTTATGATGTGATCTTGTCTATGTACTGATTATCTATATTCCATACTCAGATCGACTGTATTAGGACAAAATTGTGGTTTGTTCGTGAGGATGGGACTGGGATATCCTTCACTGAGAAGAATATAACTTTTTAAGCACATTACAGACTTTCATAGAGGAGGGTGCAGCCGATCACTCACCAATTGGCTAGCCTCACCCTCGGTGCGGTATACGAGAGGAGTCCATGATTTCATGTAGTGGTGGATGTATTTGAGAATACCATTACAAGGGATGTTTTGGGACATCATACTCACATGGAAGGATATTTCTTCATCGGACTATACCAAGAGATGGCACCGGTATCCACATCATAAAATCAGATGACTCCCATGGAGATTCAGGAAGTGAGGGTATAGTAGGGGGACATGTAATAGAAGGTATTCGTGAGGCTGAGAATTTCACCGTGGGCATCCCCAGTGCTTGTTTCCATGAATGTAGATGGGATCTAAAGGCTATGTGTGGAATTACAGTGCTTATGATAGGTGATTATAAAGAAAACGTATCCACTGCAAAGGATTTATGTCCTCTTTGATCAGCTGAAGGAGAGAGGTTGTTATCGAAGATAGACATCAGATGAAGCTATCATTGGCATTAGGTACAGGATTAGAACGTATTGAAGACAGCATTTTAATGCCAGCAAGAACACTACAAATTTTTTTATGGTTTTCGGCATGACCATTTCCCCAATAGTGTTCGTGGGACGCCTTAATAGGATCTTCTAGCCTTTCCTGAATTGCTTCTTTTTAGTCCTCATTGATGAAAACTTTTATACTTGACATTATAAGAGGATCATGATACACACCTATAGATAGATCAAGATACACTCTGAGATCTCCATCTTTACATGAATCTCTCAAAGATCTAGTTCTGAATTGGGGTGGTCCACTTTTAGGACACGTCAAATAAAAGGCTAGAGTTATAGTGGATCCGATAATGATAGTGGAAGTTCTTTCCTTATAGACACCCTGAAGCGTGACTGAGGTGCATAGATTCTTGGGGTTGGATTGATACTACCATAGGTTCATGCTCCATGTTTCTAGAGTATCACCACCTTTATCTTCCATGAAACATATAAGAAATACCTTCATTTGGATGGAGAGGTTCCATCCTAGTTTCCAAGAGGTGATGGGAAAACTAACGAGTGGCTCTATCATGAGACTACCAAAAGAGGGTGTTGGGATTATAGTCTTAGACTGGGTTGTTACATGACATAGGAGGGATCTGTTTTCCCTTATAGATCACTACAGTTGAGGTAGCTAGAATAAAACTACACGATCCATGACCTGGAGTATGCAGAATTTATGTTTTCATTTTAGATGTGGAAGCACTACATGATGGGTGAACAATTTACCATCTACACTGACCACAAGATTATCATGTATATCTTCTCATATAAAGACCTAAACAAGTGTTAACAATAATGGTTGGAGTTCCTCCAGGACTATTACACCGAGAAATTCTATACTCTTGTGAAGGGAATCATGGTGGAGGGTGCGCTCAGCCAGATGATCGGTTTGCTACTGCTGGGTGAGTTGACATATTGCTTAGTTGTGATGCAGATATCATTTGTGGATGGAGATGGAGAATCTTACATTCAGTCAATGACTATGAATCCCCCAATGTTATAGTGATTTACAGAGGCACAACTCATGGATGTTGACTAGGAGGCCCAACATGCTTATTTATTCATAGGACATGCTCTTAATAAATTTTTGATAGGTGGGGAGAACAACATGCTTTTCAGAGGATGCACCATAGTACGATTGATCTTCTAGGAGGAGGTGTTGATAGAGTTTCATAGTCAGTTTTGGTTGTACATCGTATTGAATTGAAGGTGTAATGGGACCTCTGGCGTCAGTTTAAGTGGATAGGGAAAAAGAATGTGGTGGTAGAGTTTGTATAGCAATGCCTCACTTGCTAGAAAATGAAGGCTGAACATCATGTTACAACATACATGGCCCAAACACTTGAGGTACCTGAGTATAAATGGGATGGTATCTCGATAGAAGTCATGATAGGGTTACAACAAACATCCATGGGCCACAATTTTATCGGGGTGATAGTTAACTGAATCACCATATCAGCTCAATTTCTACCCATCCAAGAGTTGGGATCGGTATAGAGCATGTGATGCCCTTATTTCTATGAGATAGTGATGCTTTACACAGTGCCTTCAATGATCATCCCAGACCATGATGAACACTTTAAATCTAGGTTGTGGAAGGAATTACATGAGTTATTTGGCACTCGGATGTAACAGAGAATATCATTTCACCCTCAAAAATATTTTCAATGGAAGCGCATCATGAAAAACATTGAGGATGTGCTTCGTTCTTCTGTTCTTGATTTTGGTCATAGTTGGGAAAACCACCTCTCACTGGTGAAGTATTCATACAAAAAATTCTATCACTCCTCCATTGGAATAGAACCATTTGATGCCTTGTACGAGTGTTTTTGTATGTCACCTCTATGCTGGATAGACCCAGGGGATTCTACACTCATGGGTCCAATGTTAGTATGGGATACCACTGAGAGGGTTCTGATCATCCAGGAGCAGATCAGGACTACATAGAGAATAAAAAAGGTTTATGAGGACAGGATACGTAGACCATTGGTGTTAGTGGAGGGAGAGCATGTTTTCCATTGGGTCTCACCCCAATGAAGATTTTAGAGATTTGGATGGGCAGCATGTTATCTCAAATGTTCATCAGAAATTTCTAGATTCTGAGCAGAGTTAGCAAGGTGGTGTACTGCCTAGCTATCCCACTAACATATGCACTGGGTGTATGATGTTTTACCCACTTTTCATCTATTGAAGTACATGCATAATCTATCGGAAGTCATAGACTGGGGTGAGCTACACAATGAGGTTATGGAAACATTTACAGAGTTAACAGTGGAGATAGAGGATCGATAGGAGTGGGTCATTCATGGAAAGTCGATTCCTCTAGTGCGCAATTGGTGGCAGCACAAGAATCTCTATGAGTGCATTTGGATAGGGATTCTCATATTCTTTCTCAGTACCATGATTTTTTTGTTTAACCTTGTTTTGTATTACAATGACATAAATCCAAAAAAGAGTAGAGTAATATTATTTCCTAGATATTCCATGTAATTTTTTTAATTAAATAGAATAATTTTGAGATCAGATACTGTAAATTCACTTGATTCCATGGCTCGGTGAGCCTAGAATCGAAATTTGAACTTTTTTAATATAATTTTAATTAAATGTGTGAGTGATTTTTTCTATAATTTTAACCAGTTCATGGAAAAAATATATAGCATCACCATTGAATTTATAACATTGGTAGTTGCAATCAATAGACCGAACATGGATCTGAAAGGGTTGACTAGAAAAGTTACTTTTTGTACTTTTCTTGAAAACAATAAAATAATGTAAAAGCTTATTTAATTTTATTTTCCCAAAAGTTGAGTGGTGGCATGACAAAACTAAAGTTGAGTGAAAAATTGGTGACGATTCATATTAAAAGAAGCTCATTAATTACTATTAAATGTGAAACATAACGATGAATTAAATGAAGAGTAACGATGCTACTACCCGGTTCAAAAAAATTACGTGACATATTTTCATTTAATGGGTTCAAGAATTGGAGAAATAAGGATCAATTATTGGAATTACAATAATGATCCTACGATGAGGATTATATCCAATGATGAATGATAAATATAGATGAATCACTAGTAACATCGATGCACCATGAAGAACGGAACCAGAAAGTGGTGAACGCCAATTGAACATGAACCCCTGTCGACCGAAAATTTTAGAGATGAAGAACATCGAGTTGGGGGTTCGTATCAAATTACATTTCCCTATTCTTCATTCTATAATGATGAACATGGATAAAACCATTAACATATTGATATGCAGATCACTCGTTCTTGCAAGATGTATCAGGATTGATTAAATTGGGTTAGAACCACAATCCCAAACCTCCCCATTTTAATAATATAATGTAGAGAGAATGAGATGACACAACCATGGCCCAAGACACTCTTCCTTGTGCATTTTTTTGTGTACATTGTGACCTCCTCTTTTGAATGGAAGCACGAAGACTCTGAGTCCATCATAGGGAAGATGGAAGCCCTCGGAAGCCATAGTCGCAAGAAGCACTAAGAACCAACCATTGGAGTGGACCCAGTGATCCATGGATGAACCTGCTGATGGATTCCCTCGAAAACAGTTACGAGACGGTGGCGGCATGCCACGATAGAGTGCCCTGACGATGTGCCGGAAGAAGTGCTCAATCCCCCTCGGGCTGCGATGTTGCAGCAGGAGTCGTTGGTCTCTCTGCCGGCAGTCACGACTTGCAAATGCGACAACCCAGTAGCATCAGTGCACCACATATGTGGAACCACACCATATCTCATGTGGATAGGCCACTGTCAACACCCATCGGTAGAGGAGGTGGAGCCACATACAACCCATGCGGCAGGGGGTGGACTGAGCTTCCACCTGCATCCCATTCAGGGCACATACCCACCCCATAAAGTTGGGCCACATCTAGGATGAGTTGGATGGGCCGGGTCGGATAGGACTCAGACCCATCCAAGAACCATTTAATGAAATGCCAATATCATTAAAATCGAAAGAGTGATTGACGAACCATTTTCGGCATTCAATCCTATGTAATGAGGTTATTCTTTTAGCGTACATTATGGAGATTTCATCGACGTTGAAATATGAATAATGGAATGAGAATTAGTTCTTTTGAAATCAAGAGCAGTATATTCTAAAACCCTATGGTTGGATGAGACCTGAAAACTACTTACAATCGACCCTATTTGGATCAAATACAATGGACCAGTGGTACGATGCTCTATGTGACTTGGAAAACCAATGGTGGGTAGTGGCTCTGTGTGACCCCACAGACCCACGGTACTTGATAGGAGGAGTACCTCAATATAGAAAAGGTAGTAAGATTCCCTCTATGACCTAACATTAACATTGTGGGGAGAGGCTTTATGTGACCTAGAAAACCCATGGCACATATTAGGGATGAGTGCCATAGAAAATCTATGGTTAGTGGGAAGTGGCTATGTTTTACCATGCATGCACACTATACACTTTGAGGTGAGGTTATCCAATATCCAAAGGTGTTCAATGATATAACCAATTGTCCTACATTCCATACTCTATATTATACCTTGTTTGAGCTATCCTTATTTGTTGATTTAATTGTGGATTTTTCCCTCCATTTTGGATTGGGGTGTCTAATGAGTATATCATTACTGACCCCTGCATGGGCTTCACCCACATGAGTTTTGTCTACCGTAGAAAACGACTGCCTTGACAATGTAATTGGTATCCTAGGACCCAATGGAGGCCAGTGAAACCTTGTAGGTGGGGTGTACTTTTATGGATTCTAGAAAATACTCTATACTTACCAATCAGCTGGGGTTTTCATTGGATATGTTTCAATGTTTCATTGTACAATCCTTCTTTAAGATCAGTTTTTGTCAGTTTTTATTCTATACCAATTTTCCGACAATTTTTTTATTTTTCTAAATTTTTTTAATGTCACGCATGTTTAACATTCTATCATTGGGGAATGGTTGTGCGTGCATTCATATAGTTACTCAAGAAAATTCATCCCACTTTCTTTTTTATGCCTTTGGCACTATTCACCAACCCATGGCCTTCAGAAGGCAGGATTTAGGGATGTCACAGCAAGGGCCCTGAGGGAAGGATCATGACAATAATATAATCAATATTATGTTGAATAAAACCAATATAGTAAACACTATGTAAATCTTTATAAATAAATTATCAAAACCATATCTGAGAAACATAACATTATAATATTAATTTTATAATAACATGAATTAATTTCCCATGGAATTCCTCATATAAATCCATTGAATCGTTTACATGAGTACATAGTAATTCTATCTGGGTAGCACAGTCGAATCCTCATATACCTTTTAGGTATTAAATATTTATTAATAGAGTATTTACCCTGTGGAATAATTCTAATTTATTCATAAGAAAATATGTATAATTATTCGTCTTATACCATCTTGTATAGTGAATGTCGTAGGTGTTGGTTGTCCTCCCAAACACATCTCACATAAACTTGTATAAACACTTAAGTGCATTCTTATCCTTGCCACTAAGACCATATTATTCTCTTTTTGATGATCATAGTTCTAATGTGACACCTAAAATTAGAACCATAAATGTCCATAAATACCCCTGTATAGATGCAATGTCATATCGGTGCATCAATCATGTTCAACTAGTTCACACCATAGCCCTGACACCCAACATGGTCTTTACAATCCCAATCTCATCACTATGGTATACACCCATCACCCTACAGCATATTATCGTTCAAAATTCTCAAGACAACTATCACATAATTATTATAGATTTTGGAATACTCATATCTGGGTCCTATAAGGGATATGTCCTCTGGTCTATCCCTTTTCCCAATAAACCTAGTAATTCCCCATGCACTCAACCATTCCAAAAGTCATACCCATGGAATAAAATCAAACAAACTCACATATTATCTAGAGATGATGTCTCTTTCCATCCTCATTACCAATATCTAAAAGTATTTAAGGTTTATCATGGATTAATAAAGGCCTACTCCCTCAATCATTTTCTTTCAATCATACACCTCTACCTATAGGTCACTAATGGAGCCTATCAGTAGGACTTCTATATATCATTAATTTAATTTAATTTAATTTTCACGGCTTAGGGACCATATATCTAAATGAATTTACTTATAATCAATCCCTCATTCGTTATCAACCAAAGAAATAATCCATTTTTAAAGGGACCATTACAGCCCTTAACACTTCTGTTCCCCAATACGAATACTATTTTAAATGAACAATTCATTTATAGAATTATAGTAACCCTTGGTTGCGAGACCACATATCCAATGTTCCATTTTTAAATCAAAGACTATGTGGTATTTTCAAGGGACCACTGGCCTCATTCATGACACACACCTTTTAAAGTGACTAGAAAACTCTCATCTATGATTTCCCAAGTCCAACAAGCCATACAAACCCATATATAAAGTGACAATATTTCTAATAAGATAATTTTATTAATTTATCATTAATTATGATAATTTGTAATAATTAATGACATTAAAATTAAATATTCATAATTTTAAAAAATCACACTCGGTGACCTCATAGAACTATAAAGTAAAACTAATAAATCACATATTTTCAGTGTCGTAATCCCAACACAATTCTATAAAGATAATTCAAAAAGAAAACAAATAAAATATTATAGTAAAATTAATTCAGGAAAATACCATAAGAAAATCCATTGACTGATAAAATATCACTAAAATGGTGTATCATAGTTTACGATTATCTTCTCAAGAAATTCTCTAGCCTATATGAGAAATAACCCACAGAATGTCTAATGATTTTGTATTATATTTGGAAAATAATCATCACTAAACACCTAATCCTAAAACCCAAATTTACAATGAGAATAAATGGAATAAAATAATGAATAATATAGATATGATATATCATCATAATCAATAAATAACACAGTCAAAATGTCCCTTAAATGAAATGTCTTTCATGATAAAATTTGTGATATATCTTCCCTAATTCCACTACAAATGAGATAAAAGTGTTGAGTGTGATATGTCGAAGGATGATGGAAATTTTCTTTGATTTCCCCAAATTCAATTATATTTTCCATGTTTCTCAAATTGACCACATGACATTCCATTACCTTCCCTCCATGATGATATTTTATAGCCTCTCTATGGATTATAACTCTATCCCTTCTCAGGATTGGATTCCTCTCTGTGTTGTTTTAAAAGGGGGATCTTGTTCTGTGAGGGATTCCCCTTCCCTTCTCTCATTCTATTCCCTTTACAGAAATATTTCCTACGTTTCTCCAAACACATGTTTCACTATTGGATCATGGGTTACCTCCCTACATTTTTTTCTGTTTGGCCAACATTCCCATTTTAGGATATGGATTTTGTGGCTCGACTTATAACTTCAGGTCACCATTTCATGAAGAAATATTATTTTGTTTTATCCTCATCGTAATCGTTGTATATTTGGTGATGATTGTTTTATAAATTTCAATTTTTATTGCTATGGTGCTTCAATAAAAATACTTACGAATGTCAAAAAATTATTTTGAGGCCCTTTTATTGGTTCTCTATACTCTAACCCCATGATCCTTCTTTCCTCTCTTTGTCAGACAGGTGCGGTGTAATTCAAAGGGGTTTTTTTGATTTGAGGTTTACGTGATCGATGGTTTTCCCTGAACATAATTTATCTTCTACTCTCATTCATTGATTCTTATTGGAGGTGTTCCTTTTGGTGTGTGTGTTAAAATTGGTAAGGTGATATTTTTATATTGATTTCGAGGTTCATGAGTCTGAAGTCACCAGATGAAGGTCTTGGCTAGGTTTACATGTTGTTTATGTCTGGTGTACTTTTATCTCTTCTAAGGATTCAGGGTTCTTTACTCCCCAGTAGTATCGGATGGTGCGTTGGTTCTCCAAGATGATTTTGGTTGTGTAGTTTGAGTAGAAATAGTGATCTCAGAGGCCCAACCAATGTAGTATTCCCCCTTTTCTTATGTTTTTCATAGGGGTTTGTTTTGGTTCTCCATGAGATTAATTTTGGTATGGTTCAGTCTAGTTTGATGGTGTCTTTGTAAGATTATCTAATTTCTAGTGAGCAAGTTTTAGGATTGTGGTGTTGGTTTATTGATGATGGTGATTGCATGTCAGGTTTCAGTCACTAGATTAGTGTTTAAATCGACGATGGGCTAGTTCTCTTGGGTTTTCAATTTTCAAATTTACAATTTTTGAAATTTGAATTTTAAAATTATAATGTTTAAATTGTTTATTTCTATTAGGTGGTTTGATTTATGTTGTGTGGAGAATTTTTGTTGATTTTGTTGTGGAATGCTGGTATATTTTTGGGATGGTGTAGGGTTCTCACTTAATCATTAAAATAGTATTTTTTAAAATAAATATATTGAGTTTTGAAATTTGAATTTAGACATAACATGTGCCAATAATGTTGTTTTATATGTCTCAATACATCCCTATCACAATGTCTAAAAATGGGATTTAATAAACATGATCCAACTAAAAAATTTAGCATTAAAATTATTATAAGTTTAGTATAGTTAATATACAACCATGTGTAAAAATGTTATCTAGTAACTACGTCAAATCCTTACTACAATGATGTCCCACATGGTTTCCTCTTACCAAGAACCAACCATATGATAGAGTAAAACTAGTATATATCTTTAAAAATTGAATTAAATATCCCTAGACTAGCCCTTGAACAAGAGACACCTCCAATTACTCTTTCCAAATCATAAAACATATCCACATGAGGATATATGTTCTATAATTCCAATCTGATACTAAATTCTCAAATTGACCCCTATTCCCAAAATTCCAAAAATTTAAAATTCTTCAAAATTTTCAGCATGAAAGGAAAAAATTTATTGAAATATCCCCCCAATATAACTTCTAATTCGTGTAAATAATTGTAGTATGTTATCCAAAATCATTAATTTAGCTACTTCATCAATTCAAAGTCATTTGAATTTAATATATCCTCAATCCCATGATGAGATTCAACTAAGAAACACTAATCACATGGTGTACAATATACCAAAAACATAATTCATCATTCATCATGATCACCGAAACAATGATACAATGCTTTCTCATGTCTATATATCCAAATATTTGATGGTTTCATCTATTTATTTTTCAATCGGTAAAAGGTACCCACCAATATTAGTGGAAATATAATATGGATGATTCTCAATCCAGGGTGCCCCAACCATTCAAATCGCACACCTGAATATATTTCCAATATTCCAGTGACATTATTGGTGTTTTATCCAAATCATCACACTATATTACCCCATTAAATAATTTTTAAACCCTCTATAGAATACCATCAGTGAAAATACTCTATATCACCCACCAATATGATCTCTCACTGCATGCCTGATTATAATGCTTAAATCCTCGTAGGAAAAAAATATCATTCAGTACTCATGATCATGTTTTATCCCAAATTCACGTGTAATTACTTTTTTGGATCCCAACCATCCAACTATATTTAATACTCCTACACTATGTGCTAGTTATCAATCGAACAAAAAATCATTTCACTACCAAACAATGTTGATCCCAATACTAACACATAGACTCCATCCAATGAAATATATTAATTTTAAATATAAAATTAACTGAGGAATGAAATAACATTTGATCCAACCATTCACTAGAATTATAAATACACTTTTCGTACCTAATGATTGGTTTCATCACAACCAAAAAAACACCCACATTGGTCTATACAAACATGAATAATAAGACAGTCCTGACATTAGGGATGTCCTTAATGTTACTCTAATAAATCATACAGTCTAAACACCATGATCCATGATATATCAAAATATACATGTAACTAATAAAAATGGATATCCTAGAAATTTACAAGAAATAGCCTGACACGTCAACTAACAACCATTAATAATCCAAAAGAAGTGTTACCCTTGTAAAACTCATAAATTTATCTATAATGATGGGAACACGATTATACAAACTATGGAGATTTCCATTCCATGTGGAATTAAATATATATCTCTTTAGAAAAAACTAAATAGGTTAAAATATTTCATCATTGAAATACCGTTCAATCCACTCTCATCTCATCAATGAATATAATACTATAGGGCCAACCCCTAGATCATCCATGTTATTTCACCTAATCCATTTCTATGATAATTATTCACAGTAAAGGAAATCTCTCATTTCCATTAAATCACCAGTAAGAAATACCTCAAAATTTTCAGGGAAAAAATAATTGTTACTCTTTTATGTAGAAACTAATATATCCAAAACATAAACACCACATTTCATAGTAACTGAATGCCACCTTGACCTTATCCAAAACTAATGGTTGTATGTTCTCATACTATGTGATCCTAAAATGTGACTCACAATTACATCATTAATATTCCATTAATGAAACCACAAAAGAAACATCTTTAGTTATTATGAAATTAAATTACTTAGGAAAAAATCAATGCAAACCTCATACCACTACACAGTTTTTCTTTTTGGATGGCGATCACTAAACCCCATTGTCTATATAAAGAACCCTCATTTATGTGATCACTGATTTTAAACACAAGTACCATACAACATACAAGACATGTATTTGTACCTCATGTATCCTATCATCCCACACATAAACCACACACTATGATTGTAGAGACCTGAAGCCTGACGTACATTGACATTACATTACATTTGCGGAATACTTAGTACATAACAAAAACACACACACAAGTATCGTAATAGTTTAGTGTCTTTGGAAACTCGAAATATAATCTTCTAATCTTGGTGAAAGATCTTCAACATCTCCCATAAAGATCTTTTTTTACCTAAAACCTTTCTTTATATCCTGGGGAAAAGAAAACATAAAAGGTTGAGCTCAAATGCTCAGTAAGGGTAAACAAAAGAAATATCAATCACATCATATACATAAGCACATAACTTTTGGAAATCTTAACCTGCAGAAGAGATCATAATTTCATAACATGGGGTATATCATGGCAGTGAAATGTAATCACAATAATCATAACTTAAAACATGATACTTTTTGGCATTCACACATAATCATAGAGAATCATTTCTTGTTAGTCAAGACTCATTTCCAAGACTATCTTAGTGGACAAAGTCCCTTTCTGAACCGAGTCACCCTCGTTTCAGTCCTGTTTCACTGAACTAGTATAACCTACCATTCCAGCCATGTCTATCTCATGAGATATAAAATCATTACCCAATGCATTGGAGGGAGATATATGTCCCACCCATCTCATAATGATACCATTCTTATATGTGCTACAAAATCATAAATCATACATCATTGCATAACCCATGTAATACAAATGGAAATCATAAACATCATGACATCATAAAACAATTCATATAAGATATAGGAATTCATAAAAATAATTCCATCACCACATAATCAAATCAGTGTAATAATAGGGATAAAAACATAACCCTTTATTATCTTATATGGAAAATAATTTTGATAAAACACGTGAACTTCATTCTTGAGGAAAATATCTTTTCTACTTCAAAAACACTTTTCCTTTCTTAACATGTCATACAATTTTAAACTAAAAGAAGTTGATTAAAAATAAACTTGAAAACATGTGAAGGATTCTTCTTGGAAATAATGTTTTAAAAATCCATTCATGCCGTATAAGTTAAAAAAACATTCTTTGTACTTCTGTTGGAAAAGTCAAAAAGTACCTCGTATGAAAAACGACAAAAGTTTCCTTTCATGTCTTTTACTAAAACCTCACCGAAGTGTAAAATTGGATATAAACTATTGTATAAGGATATAAATATTACATATTGAGGAAACATGGATGTGGATGATAAAATACACCCCAGTAAATACTAAAGTATATATAATCTCGGATAAAAATGAGATTGTGATATTTCCCTTACCCTAGGTCCGATTTGCTTCGTAAGTGTCCGAACCTCCTGTATAATGATTTAAATAATGTCATTGACTTATTATAGAATCACATTCATTGTTATTATATCATATATGGTTTACTTATGACTTTATATTACCCGTTCTTTTGTAAATTAATGTTAAAGTAGTGTTTTGGGTAAAATCGTCTCATTTGTCGTTCGTGTTTTAACTTGTAATTATTCATATATTACTTAGATCATTATTTCTTAATTATATAATATAAAACATGATTTATATATAATATATATTCAGAATATACATATATATAATGGATCGATAAATGGAAAGAAATACACCGTTCATGGAGACGGTAGGTCGTACGTACGCATGAACGTTGTTTTCGTTTCCTTATTGAGTTGAATGGAATTAAGTAGATGACATACATAAATCCAGTAGCTTTATAATGTCATATATTTCATTATTATTGCTTATATATACTTTATAATCATTCTTAATTGGTTAACATGGAGAATGAATCCCATCGCGTCGTGGAGACGGTAGTCCGTACGTACGCAAGAGCGATGATATCATTTCCATAATTATTGAATTGAATTGGAGTGAATGATACAATATATCAGAATCATTATTATGTTTTAATAAATATTTATAGTTATTCTATACACCATAATACCCATCCATGTAAGGTGTTGGTGGAAAAAACAGATTCCACCACGGCGTGGAGACGGTATTCCATACGTAAGCACGCGCGGTGATTTCTTTTTCCGTAGGATGGATAGATAGTGAAATAGGGTTGTTTCATACTTATAATAAAATATCAGTATATGATTGATACTGATGTTATTACTTCATAATGAAACAACTAAAGAAGAAGAAGTGGAAGAAGAAATAAAGATGAAAGAATCGGTAACGAACATTACCTCTTCTTTGAAGTGCTTCTTTGAGACCTTCTTTTAGGGCACTAAAATAGGTCTTTGAGGAAGACCAGAACCTCTAGGATGTTACCAAGGAAGTTGAGAGGAGAATTGGGAATGGTTTTTCTGAGCATGAAGGCTCAAATTTGTGTGAGTAAGAGAGGGAGGAGGCGCCCTTTTATAAGGGAGGAGAGGGGTACCTTTGGAATAACTAAAAATATTATTTTATTATATAGTCAAGTTCGCTTTTAAATAGCTCCAAATTGATTTATTTCAAGGATAAGGTGGGGATGGGTCGAAATCCTCTCATCCAATATAATTTAGAAAAGATTAGATTCCTATTTTAACCTTATCATTTAGATTTAACATTAAGTTAAAAAATTTTAGTTTTACGGTGTCTTCTTGTGTTCTTACACTATAAGGTTAATAAACATACTATAAGAATACAAACGAACCCCAAATTGTTTATTATTAATATATATAACCTTATCTGAGTCATTTTTCGGAACCATAGATTTTTAGGAATAAAATAAAAATTAATAATATAATATTTGTTTTAAAAACAATTTTATGTCAATTTTGACACTATTTAGTAATTGATTTTTGTGAAAATCATAAAAAAATGATAAATTAGAAAAAAGTTATTTAAATCAACACTAACATGTCATATTAACCACGAAAATTAGTGGAATTCATAAAAAGACTCATATTATATTTATTTGGGTATGTATAACATCAATTATGTCAATATTTTATTAATAAGATAATTACTGCATCATCGTTGTGTCATAAATAAATTACATTATATAATGTCTAAAAATTACAAATAAAATACAATTATGTGGGAAACCGTTTTATCTTTCTAATGAATATTCATAGTCGAATTTATCTTATTTATAACCCCATATTAAAAATGTTTTAGTAAATAAACTTTGATTTTAACTCTTTTAACCCTTCCTTAAATAAATTTATAATAAATGTCCTAATCTGATCCATGTGGGCCTAAATGGTCATATTTTATTCCTAAGTTTGTTTTTGTTCGAATTACACTTGTCCAATAGAATTAGGACATGTGTTAGGGTAATAATAATATCATTTTTACCCTTAATTACCCTATTTACTTTTAACCGTGGTAAAAAAAAGTAAAAAGTTACTATTCACCAAAAAATTATTTTAATCTTATTGAACCACATTTTACTTACTGACATCAACTGTGTGTCTCGGATTTTTAAAATTCCACTCACAGAAGCGGTAAAATTAAGTTTTATGAAAAATTCAGTTTTTTTTAACTACCACTTGGTGGTTTCACTATTCATCAAAAATTGAAAGTTTTCAGAAAAATACCAAAAATTAGGCCTAAGCTATATTTGATATTATGAACTCAAAAATGATTTATATTTTACCATATTCAAAACATATCAGTTGCATTAATTAATTTAAAAATTAATTCTCGTCGTCAAAACAAAAGGCGTGTTTTTAAGAGATAATAACTATCAAAAGATTGACATTTGTTTATAACTGGTTTAAATGTGAAATTACATCCAATGAAAAAAATTGTATTAAATTGTAAAAATATATTTTAAATATACTTTAAAACCACTAAAATTAATAATTTATCACTATTAATTATTTCTATTTAAAAAGTTGTTTTTAATTAAAATTTAGTAATTTTCACTATTCATCAAAATATGAAAGTTATCCGAAAATCATCAAAATTTCACCCTAAGATAATTTCGATATTACGAATCCAAAAATGAATTCCATTTTGAAAAATAAAATTACATAATTTCAAAAAGTGGTTATTACTATTCATAACGGCTAGTTTTAATATTTTAATAGCATATTGTTGTTTAGTGAAACTCGTTATTGCGTACTACACACGCTATCGAGGAAGGTCGAGATTGCGTATAATGCAAGGAAAATCAAGGATGCATGTTGTGCAAGGTCCTTTTGGTGTAGCGTACAACACAAGACATTAGTGATATTAAAAAGAATATTTTTCATAAAATCTTGGGGTGTTACATTCTACCCCCCTTAAAATGAATTTCACCCTCGAAATTCGTCGGGGTTATAAATGGTTTACTATTTGAAAGTTTCTTTTATAGAAACCCACATCATAAAAAGGAATAACAAAACCAATCTTTAAAAACGAAAGTATGAAATGTAACGGTTACCCAAATAAACTAATCACTAGGTTTCCACCTAGGTGAAAATATGGATATGGAAGAGAAATCTAACCATTATGTTCTGATGGAGAGTGGTAGAGATCATGGCTATGGAAAAGCTAGAAATCACAATGCCATAAATTTGTGACGATCTAAGGTATCATCTGATTCATCAGATATAAGATCACTAAGACAACATTTTTGGTTTTCAAGATCATTTCCCTAAAGTTGATGAAATTGGAATTAGAAGAAATACTTTCGTGATTTTGGTATAGTCTCACCGTTTGTCGTTCTTTGGACAATTTCCACTTCATCTCTTAAAGAAATGAAGTTGAATTTTTCATTCGTGATGTGTTAGAAGATCATGTGATAGAATGATGGGTCATTCCATCTCTTTCAAACAAAAGGTTAGCAAACATTATAAGTCAATCTTATGGTTAATCGTATATGGTTCCAAAAATGAACTTATACTTCATATATCATACCGCTTAATAAAATAAAACTAGTTTCTACTAATAAGGGACTTCCTGTAGTCCAGTGGTAGGCGATAAAGGCCAGTCGCACTTCGGTTGTGGGTTCGATTCCCACAGCCTTGTCTGACACGATGGGTTGTCGCCCGTCCTGCAGGTTGTCCTTTTTCTAAAACTACATTACTATAACATCCCATCAATAATATCAAAAAAAATTCTATCCATAATCCATTCCAATCTTTAGGCATATCTAAAATACTTCGGTCCACTCTCATAGCATAGTGAAAACGATTACCAGAGATTTACTACCATCGTTGATCCCCATATATCATAAGATATGTTTTGTTGGTCACATTCCAAACATTCAGTGTCCTTAATCATGTATTCTCTTGAATAACCATTGAAACGTAGTGAAAACATGAATGCAGTTAAAAGTTAACACCTTCCACATACTAAAATCCTCAAAATTCTATATACTCAAACCATGATATCACATAGTCCTTATATCAATCATGAGCTCATGAATACTGTTAAACATTTCATTTTCTCGTTTTCCCTTAATTATGTGCATATCATCTTATTTCCAAAAATATCTGAATAACCTTTCATGGATAATGGTAACATTAATCATACACTTTCAAAACTCAAGGAAAGACAACAGTGTAACAATCCTTAGTTTTCTCTTTATTCCATAGTACCATGAGATTATTTATACAACATTACACATGATAAACATATAATCATTCCACTAAATTCTTAAACAATTGACTGAGCTTCAACAATTCTTTCATCTCATATATCATTTGTAGTCTCTTCATCATCATCCACATAAATACTACCCATACGACCATACTGATTCTCTTCATGAGACTTTCCCTTAGGGCATTAGTTTGCATAATGCCCGTACATTCCACATTTAAAACATTTAACCATTGTTGATGTCGTAGCAATACCATTATCCTCATCCCTGGTGTTAATTGAACCTTTTAATTTGCACTTACTGGCTTTGTGTCCTTCTTTTCCACACCCAAAGCATCTTCCAGTTCCTTTGAAACATTCTCCTTGATGCCTCTTCCCACATGATTTACATAGAGGAAATTGAACTTTCTTTCCTCTATGATCATCATGAAACTCCATCTTTCTCTTATTAGCCGAGTCAGGAAACTTACCAAATTTTACTTTATTGATCATATTATGAGATTGCTGATTCGGCATAATAATGTTGTTTGGACTTCCAAATCTCATTTCATTTGGTTGATCATGAAGAATATCATTCCATTGTCCATCATATCCTCCATTATCGTGAATCATCTTGTTTCCAGAAATTTTCTAAAACCCAAAAACAATAGTGTGAGAGGAAAAAAATCATGCTAGAGAAAACAACACAATAAAGGGTAAGTACCTTCAATATCTAACATCTTAGGTTAAATTCTATGATAGTTACCGTAGTTCTAGGACTGTACCCTGTACGTATACTTATCCTTAGGGACATCCCTAGACATACCTTAGAAATATCTCTAGGGATCTCACTAACGTTTTCGCATCCTAGTTTCCAAAGGTTGACTAATCCTTTCCTCTGATACCAACTGTAGAGACCTGAAGCCTGACGTACATTGACATTACATTACATTTGCGGAATACTTAGTACATAACAAAAACACACACACAAGGATCGTAATAGTTTAGTGTCTTTGGAAACTCAGAATATAATCTTCTAATCCTAGTGAAAGATCTTCAACATCTCCCATAAAGATCTTCTTTTTTTACCTAAAACCATTCTTTATATCCTAGGGAAAAGAAAACATAAAAGGGTGAGCTCAAATGCTCAGTAAGTGTAAACAAAATAAATATCAATCACATCATATACATAAGCACATAACTTTTGGAAATCTTAACCTGCAAAAGAGATCATAATTTCATAACATCATGGCAGTGAAATTTAATCAAAATAATCAAAACATAAAACATGAAACTTTGTGGCATTCACACATAATCATAGAGAATCATTTCTTGTTAGTCAACACTCATTGCCAAGTCTATCTTAGTGAACAATGTCCCTTTCTAAACCGAGTCACCCTCGTTTCTGTCCTGTTTCACTGAACCAGTATAACCTACCGTTCCATCCATGTCTATCTCATGAGATATAAAATATTTACCCAATGCATTGGAGGGAGATATAGGTCCCACCCATCTCATAATGATACCATTCTTATGTGTGCCATAAAATCATAAATCATACATCATTGCATAACCCATGTAATACAAATGGAAATCTTAAACATCGTGACATCATAAAACAATTCATATAAGATATAGGAATTCATAAAAATAATTCCATCACAACATAATCAAATCAATGTAATAAAATGGATAAAAACAGAACCCTTTTTTATCTTAGATGGAAAATAATTTTGATAAAACACTTGAACTTCATTCTTGAGGAAAATATCTTTTCTACTTCAAAAACACTTTTCCTTCCTTAACATGTCATAAAATTTTAAACTAAAATAAGTTGATTAAAAATAAACTTGAAAACTTGTAAAGGAAGCTTCTTGGAAATAATGTTTTAAAAATCCATTCATGCCGTATAAGTTAAAAAAAACATTCTTTGTACTTTTGTCGGAAAAGTCAAAAACTACCTCGTATGAAAAATGACAAAAGATTCCTTTCATGTCTTTTACTAAAAACTCACCGAAGGGTAAAATTGGATATAAACTATTGTATAAGGATATAAATATTACATATTGAGGAAACATGGTTGTGGATGATAAAATACACCCCAGTAAATACTAAAGTACGTACAATCTCGGATAAAAATGAGATTGTGATATTTCCCTTACCTTAGGTCCGATTTGCTTCGTAAGTGTCCGAACCTCCTGTATAATGATTTAAATAATGTCATTGACTTATTAGAGAATCATATTCATTGTTATTATATCATATATGGTTCACTTATTACTTTATATTACCCGTTCTTTTGTTAATTCATGTTAAAGTAGTGTTTTGTGTAAAATCGTCTCATTTGTCGTTCGTGTTTTAACTTGTAATTATTCATATGATTACTTAGATCATTATTAATTAATTATAGAATATAAAACATTATTTATATATAATATATATTCTGAATATACATATATATAATGGATCAATAAATGGAAAGAAATACACCGTTCATGGAGACGGTAGGCCGTACGTACGCATGAACGCTGTTTTCATTTTCTTATTGAGTTGAATGGAATTAAGTAGATGAAATACATAAATCCAGTAGCTTTATAATGTCACATATTTCATTATTATTTCTTATATATACTTTATAATCATTCTTAAATGGTTAACATGGAGAATGAATCTCATCGCGTCGTGGAGACGGTAGTCCGTACGTACGCACGAGTGATGATATCATTTCCATAATTATTGAATTTAATTGGATTGGATGATACAATATATTAGAATCATTATTATGTTATAATAAATATTTTTTTTATTCTTTACACCATTATACCCATCCATGTAAAGTGTTGGTGGAAAAACAGATTACACCACGGCGTGGAGATGGTATTCCGTACGTATGCACGCGCTATGATTTCTTTTTCCGTAGGATGGATAGATGGTGAAATAGGGTTGTTTCATACTTATAATAACATATCATTATATGAGTGATACTTATGATATTACTTCATAATGATACAAATAAAGAAAAAGAAGTGGAAAAAGAAATAAAGATGAAATAATCGGTAACGGACATTACCTCTTCTTTGAAGTGCTTCTTTGAGACCTTCTTTTAGGGCACTAAAATTGGTCTTTGAGGAAGACCAGAACATCTAGGATGTTTCTAGGGATGGGTAGAAATACTCTCATCCAATATAATTTAGGCAAGTTTAGGTTCCTATTTTAACCTTATCATTTAGATTTAACATTAAGATAAATAATTTTACTTTTACCGTGTCTTCTTGTGATCTTACACTATAAGGTTAATAAACTTACTATAAAGAGCCAAAAGAACCCCAAATTGTTTATTATTAATATATATAACCTTATATAAGTCATTTGGCCGAACCTTAGATTTTTAGGAATAAAATAACTATTTATAATATAATATTTGTTTTAAAAACTATTTTATGTCAATTTTGACACTATTTAGTAATTGAATTTTGTGAATATCATAACAGAATGATAAATTATAAAAAAGTTAATTAAATCAATAAAAACATGTCATATTAACCTAGAAAATTAGTGTAATTCATAAAAAGTCTCAAATTATATTTATTTGGGTATTTATATCATCAATTATGTCAATATTTTATTAATAAGATAATTACTGCATCATCGTTGTGTCATTAATAAGTTAAATTATTTAATGTCTAAAAATTAAAAATAAAATACAATTATGTAGGAAAGCTTTTTATCTTTGTAATGAATATTTATATTCGAATTTATCTTATGTATAACTCCATATTAAATTTTTTTTAGTAAATAAACATTGATTTTAACTCTTTTAACCGTTCTTTAAATAAATTAATAATAAATGTCCTAATCTAATCCATCTGGGCCTAAATGGTCATATTTTATTCCTAAGTTTGTTTTTGGTCGAATAACACTTTTCCAATAGAATTATTACATGTGTTAGGGTAATAATAATATCATTTTTACCCTTAATTACCCTATTTACATTTAACCGTGGGAAAAAAGAAAAAAGTTACTATTCACCAAAAAATTATTTTCATCTCATTGAACCATATTTTACTTACTGACATCAACCGTGTCTCTTGGATTTTTGAAATTACACTCATAGAAGCTGTAAAATTATGTTTTATGAAAAATTGAGTTTTTTTTAACTACCACTTAGTGGTTTCACTATTCATCAAAAATTGAATGTTTTCAGAAAAACACCAAAAATTAGGCCTAAGATATATTTGATATTATGAACTCAAAAATGATTTCTATTTTACCAAATTCAAAACATATCAGTTGCATTAATTAATTTAAAAATTAATTCCCGTCGTCAAAACAAAAGGCGTGTTTTTAAGAGATAATAACTATCAAAAGATTGACACTTGTTTATAACTGGTTTAAATGTGAAATTACATCCAATGACCAACATTGTATTAAATTGTAAAAATATATTCTAAATATACTTTAAAACCACTCAAATTAATAATTTATCACTATTAATTATTTCAATTGAAAAAGTTGTTTTTAATTAAAATTTAGTAATTTTCACTATTCATCAAAATATGAAAGTTATCCGAAAATCACCAAAATTTCACCCTAAGCTAATTTCGATATTACGAATCCAAAAATGAATTCAATTTTGAAAAATAAAATTACAAAATTTCAAAAAGTGGTTATTACTATTCATAATGGCTAGTTTTAATATTTTAATAGCATATTGTTGTTTAGTGAAACACGTTATTGCGTACTACACACGCTATCGAGGAAGGTCGTGATTGCGTGTAATGCAAGGAAAATCAAGGATGCGTGTTGTGAAAGCTCTTTTTGGTGTAGCGTACAACACAAAACATTAGTGAAATTAAAAAGAATATTTTTCATAAAATCTCGGGGTGTTACAATGATCCTATCCATGTTAATATAATATTTGTTGAAAAATATACATGAAATGTTTCCCCATAATTCTGACATCTCACTCATGTCGTGGATAATTGATTAATCACCCATAAAAATGAATATTATTAACATACCAATAGTCTATATGATTCCATAATTTTACATGGAATGTGTATCTTGAAATAAAAATTTTAGTAATCTAGCAATCCTTCGATTTTGTGAGGGCCTTAATAAAAAATCACCATAGTTCTTTTACTAGGGAATTCCAAGGAATCTCATTGTCTATAAATCATTCCTAGTTGCAACTAACATGCATTTAAATCAAATGTGAGGTGCTATTTGTTATCGGATAAAACATACAATAGAGATACCTTTGTACATCATAGACTTATAAACCATAATTTTATTGTCACCAGAGTCCCATTGCACATGTAAAAGGTACCAAGCCCTCTTATCTAGACCATATATCAAGCTTCACCAATTCAATCACTCGTGGAAATTTTCCATTATCCTATCTCTAATATCACTTGGTTAGTCATATTCACAAGAACCCCTCTATGGTGGAACTCGTGAAAATAAATCATTACATACAAATTCATATACTACTCTAGGTATTAAATCCTCCATGGTCATCTATATACAGTATTACCCCCATGAGGACCACAAATTCGTATTTATATAAGGGAATCACTGTAAAATTATTTTTTTCCAGTGAAATCATAAAATTATATTTCATTAATATATATCTCTTCTGAATCTATATGAAAAATCACTATAATATTTATTTCTAACACATGTAACCAATTCTATTTTTATTTCCCGAACTAGTATAATAATTACATTCAAGGGTTTAATCACTAAGGATTTCAAAGCCTATATTGATATGTTAAAGGTCACTATACAACCTTTATATAGAAGAGTTGAATAGTCTCTAGAAAGGAGTCCCCTTACATAATATATATTGTGCCTATATTTATAGATAATATATTATTTCATACTTTACTAGAAATCCATAAAAATGTTATATAGGAAAACTCATTATCACTTGATTTTAGTGCATTTAAAAGTGGAACCCTCTATCTTCTGTGAAATTAATCACACATTTAAAGAAGTATGTCATGTTAGTCCTATATTCAATGAATTAATCACATATATAGAATTATTCTAATGAAATAAGATTCAAAACATAACAAATAATAAATATAAAAACATGTTCATAAAACATGGTGAAATCATATTACTATAAATGTGCATACCAAAATTAGAAATCTTATATCCCTGGTAACATGGAAATGCCATCATGAAAAGTTAGCATGAAACACCCGTATGATATATATAAGAATATCTGAAAAAATCTTCTTTCACATGACTACATTTTCCTAAAATATTTGTAAAAAATAAAATATTTGCACAATTTGTAACTTAACCTGAATGGAGACCACATGTCATTTTATAATTCACGATACCAATACGAGCTCAATATTGACTCTTAAAATATTAGAGGATGCCAAATATAAGTGAGGGTATAAGGTTACAAGTTAGAGGGTATATAACCTTATATTATATTAAACACGTTGTAAACAACCAAAGCTATTAATTCACCCATAATTAGAGTACAGGGATGTGATACAACATAACATGCTATATCAAATATAATTTGAATGAGTACAACTATATAGACTTTTGACCATACCATAAAAAATAAACAGATCACCCAATAATCCTATCACATATAAAGGTTAAATAAATTGATTTTTTTGATACACTACAACCATCACTATGACTCGTCCCATCTGTTCTCCAAATCTTATCTAAGTTATCCCACTCGATTTAGTGACATCATACCTCTACCCCATCATAACCTACCAATATGAGGTCTTCTAAGGTAACCAAGTGAAACTTACACCCAAGAATAGTTTTATTACGACTCAATATAGAACCACTAATGTGTCCCCTTGATAATCTAGTAAATACAGTGTCTTCACATAACATATATATAACTAAATGAATAAAAAACTATGAATGTATAAATAAATAACTATAATTGAATCCTTATTTCCTAACATGAAACCCAATATTGGCTATATTGTACTTGAAAAATTCCAAATCATGTAAAAGAATATGAAAATTCAATTCCAATAATACAATAAATAATTAGTATTTAGTAGTTGGTTTAAGCACTAGTATTCATGATTTCATTCAATGAAATTCAATAAACATATAAGATGATTCTTGAGTAACCTCCCAGGTAATACATAATCTATATACGGAATGATACCACACCTAGGAGTGACATATAATATTTCAATGGGGGAATATAATCCACCCTTATGACCTCATCAAGTTGATGAACCCCTACCTCATAAATAAGCACAAAATGTGATTCCTATATAAATGATGTGGTAATTTTCGTAGACCTATATTTCGATGCCTATATGAACACCTATGCATTCCAATGGGCATAACATCGAAACCAAAGAGAATTTTAAAATTAATAATCCGTAGAAAACCATTAAATCTCATGTATCATCACATGTGAATTTTATATAGATATTATAACCAAATCCTAGGAGGTCTAGTAAGAATTACATCTAGAACCATAAACTAAATCCCATGTGAAACCATAAGAAATTATTAACAAGACTCAATTATAGTGAACACCATTAATAATATCTCACATGATGAATTTATTGTGGAATTACAATCTTTATAAATTAGTCTCACAAAAAAATTCATCCAACCTAGACTACAACCTATACTCATTATTATGTCCACATCCAGATATTATCATCAATTTAGGTTCTAAGGTGAACCTAAAATAGAGAACATTTGACGATCGAAACAACCCATATTTTGATTAATATCATAATAAGAAAGCCTCCAAGATCCACTAACTCACACTATCACATGGATACCATAAATTAGATCCTCATTCTCAATTGTAACTCTATGATATTTAAAAATCAATCTTTGTTAGAATATACATTATGCAACACTGATCCCAAATGAACCATAATTATATACATATTACTATTATAACCTATCCATTTAATTAGAGGGTATGAATAGTATCATCTAATTTATAAAATATATATAAATTTACATCAATATACTATGATATTTCTTAATTATAGGAAAATAAGCACACAATTTTTTATAGGAATTTTATTCTTCAGGAAATATATTTTCATAAAAAATTATTTTTCAAAGAAAAATATATATTTAAATTTTAGTAATTTTTGTAATTTCATTTGATAAAAGAACAAAATTTTTTAAATAATCATATCAATATAAACATAGTCATAATTTTATATTATTTTCTAAAATGGTTTATTATTCAATAAATAGTGAACATTGTTGTTTTTTCAAATACTACTATTTATTTTCATAAAATAAATTAATTTAAATAATCATTTATATTTTTAATGGTTCCATAAAATAAAATATTAACTATATTATTTAATATAACTCAATTTATTTATTTATACCCCACAATTTTAGCTATTTTTTTAGAATTTTTGTTTTATGCTAAAAAATGTGGTTTTCTACAAACTACCTTGACTATATAATTTTTATCAATTTTTTAAATTTAAATTACCCAAATAATGTTAATATTTAAATTACAATTATTTATTATAAGACAATTTATATGAATTTATATTCATATAAAACTGATTTATAGTCATAGTGTTAATATAAGATAATCTAGTGGTAAAAATTATGTTTCTTGAAAACATATTTTTCAATGGTATTTAATGGTTTAATTTTAAATTTTCTTCTTCCACATATGTGATTTATAGTTTTTAAAAATGAATTAATAATTTAATATTAATAAAAAAATTTAATTATAAATTTATCTAATTTTTTCATAATAAATAGAAAAAATAGAACAAAAATTAGTTATCATGGTGAAAAAATGGTGAAATTGAGTAATCTTATATATAAATGAAAATCAATGTTTAAAAAATGTTTAATATTGAATAGTTTAATTTTTTAATGACCATATAACCCCTAAACTCCATTATATTTCATTTATATAAACTTGGATTGGGAGTGACTTCCCATTGTTGAATAGTTTGGGTATTTACAAAAATTCAACTCTATATCACATTTAAAAGGTTACCTCTTATTCTAAATTTTACACAACTAAATATACTTATGATTCATCCAATGCCTTCCCAAATACAATATTTAATTCCCTCCCTTATATTAGAGGTATTTTCTTTATCAAAAATCCACTCTAAGAAGGATGTAGTTAAAATTTTAAAGTGGTTGTCTGAGGAAAAGTTATAATTTCAAACCTAGTGGTATTGTTTTGTTTCTTCTTCCACATCTATAAAAACAGATTAAACAATCTTTATATAATATAAATATTTTCTCCCATATTATGAGATATTATTATACTACATTAATAAATTATATTATTCTATTCTTCTATTAAATGGGAAATGAAATCATTTTTTGTTTATAAATTCGACTACCACCTCAAGAACCGATTTATTTATTATTCCATTATCAAAAATCATTGATGTTTATAAAGATATATTTCATTTATATAAAATATATTAATTAAATTTTTATCATTTTCTAAATTGAATATATCCTATAGTTTCTTTCATTTACATTCATTGAAAAATGATAATGTCGTTCATGTGTTAGGAAGACTACAACTACACAAATAGATGTGATTCGTTTTCCATCACTGTATCTTCTGTAAGGTATATGTAAGTTTAAATAAAAGAAATATTATAATATTAATTATATAATGATAATTCTAGGAAGATAAAATCAAACAATCATTATTTTAATCATGATCAATTAAAAATTTAAATGTTATTCATTTATACGTACGAACTATCATCTCATTGATTGTAACAACAGTTATTTTTCATAACCATATTTAATGGTAAGTTATAAAAGATAAATTTTTTAATAAAAAGGGTATTTATTTAAATTTTTTTATTATATATATTATGGAACTATAACACATTTTACCAAGGTCAACATACTAATGTGGTTTTCAAATTGTGAATTGACCATCCTAAAAACAACAAACACGGAAATAACTAATTATGTAATTAAATATGTAATTAAAATAAATAAAAGAAAAATGTTTTTGTATTGAGTAATAGATATATAAAATATAATTATGAAAAAAAATTATATATATAGGTTTATAATATACGAGATAAAGGACATACAAAGCAGGTATGGACTCTAGGTATGGGTCATTATTCCAAAACATCATTCATTGAGACACATTGTTATCTATAGAACAAAATTTCATTGGAAATATCTATATAATAAATATTTAATATTTAAAATCAAATATTATTAGTAATAAATTTTTTTAACATTATCATTAGGAATTATCACATTCACTTTGTTTTCCAAAATACATTTCATAAATTTTAACATTCTTTGTCTTAATTTCCATTCATTGAGGAATATTTTAGTATTTTAAAACAATTTAATTTATTTTGTGTATATTATATAAAATTTAAATTTAATAACATGTATCCTTGGTACATAATAGATCTTTCTATTTCACTATCAATTATTTCAATCTAGGATATTTTACATGAATATTAACAAGTGGTATAGAGTTTCATTACTCAATTTCTGTTGATTGTGATATATTACATGTACACAACCTTTTATATTCTTTGATTATGAGTGTAATGATGATATTATTATATTTCCACATGTTTAATTATTATTTAAATTTGACACCCATAAATAATTAATTGATCTATCCCCACATCAGAGTTTGGATTTGGTAAGATATTTCATCTTAATTTCCCCTCCATTAAGACATATTTATTGTTATGAACCTATTTATTTTTAATATGGGTAAATACGTCCAATATAAATGTTTTTTCTTGAATATAATTATATTCATCTAATATATTTGTCCATTTGAATCTATTTTTTCATGGTGTTTTGAATCAAAAGCTTCCAAATCATTTTGGGTTTAGGCCTCATTCTAATTTATATAGGTATTGTTTATTCTTAATTTTCTATTAAATCTATTTTTTTGATAATTATGTAATAAAAAATTTCATATTCTTATACACCATTAATTATAGATATTTTCATGTTATAGTATCATTTTCCTCTCATTGGTTATTAATATGATTTTGAAATGCTTTTTAATAAATAGAAAGTTTATTCCTATTTTTGATTAAAATTTATATTACATCCATATCAATATTTTCGATAAAATGATTTAAATTATATTTTATTATTTTACAATGACTTATAGGAGAAATTTTTACACATTTTTGAATATTTACAAAAAAAACAAAATTTGATCTTTCGATTGTTTTACAAAAAACATACTTTTTGAATTATAATAATAGTATAAATGAAATGTTTTCTTTTAACTTATAAATAATGAATGAAAATTCTTACCATAAATAGTAATAAATACATGATTTTTAATTTAAAACATTCCATTTTCATTTTCAATGAAAAAAATTTCTTTAGTAATTTTCAGATTTTTTAGTTTTTAAAGATTTCATTTCAACGTGAAAATGGAATTTTTCTTTAGCATATTCCATGTAAACATTTAATGAGATAATCATAAATAATAACATCATTTGATTTTATATATTTATTAAAAAATTTACATATATGTATATTGTATATATGCATATCCCATTATACCTTTATTTTATAGGGTAATATATTACATAATTACGTTTATCTAAATCCTTCTCTATGAAATAAATTATGATTATGATTTAAGAAATGATAATAAATATCAGCATCTCTATATTTGTAATTATATATTTTATTCCATACTAAATAATTCAATATTTTGCATGACATAATCAAGAATTGATAATGATTGGTGCACCCATTTATTGCTCGGATGTTTTATGTAAGGATTTAGTCCCATGAGGAATTATGTATTGATTAAATAGTAATCATATTCCACTATTGTACGTTTTCCTCAATGTGATGTTGCCATAGTAGTTACCTTGTACTTATTCATATGTCATGTTTTTGGTTACTACCACAATCTCTATGTTTCCATTATCTTATCGTACAACATTCTTTATGTAATACAACCATTTTATTACTCAGTATCATTCACTTTAAAGAAAAAATATATTACCTTTGACTATTTATTTATATTTCATTATCATTTTTATTCACTAACTACGACATTTTCCACTCCCATTTATTTAACGTATTCCATAGGTTATATTTTAGTGTTTTAGTTGAACGAATATATTTAGGAATTCACTGAGGATAAAAAATAAAGATGTTAAGGTTAACATTTTTTTTATTTTATATAGACGTACTCTTCTGAATACACTTGGACACAGAATATTTAGGGTTGTACATATTGAATAATTATGTTTAAAACTGATATAATAATTTTTTTGAATAGAATTTTTATATTTTGTTGGTTTTATAGAATGTTCTAGATATTTTTTGGGATAATTTATAGAAGAATATAGTGAGAACCATTGTGAAAAGTATAAAGATAAAAATAATTAATAAAAAACATCCTATAATTATGGTGATGTATAGAGTTAGTGGGATATAAGGAATTACCATCATGTTTGGACACTAAAGGTGGATGTGGATCTAAAAAATTTAACCTATGGGTAAAAAAACTAAATTGGATCATTGGGCTTGACTCTATCATCACTAGGTTCAAGACAATGGGCATCACTGCACACATTTTTTGGAAACTCCTTGAGGTTATGATTTTGATATTAAAAACCCATTTATAAACAATTATAAAGTACTCAAACCAATTTTTATTTCATAAAAACAAATTGAAAAAATTACCATGTATATATTATACTAAAACCCATATATTTATAATTTTTGATAAAGTTTTCTTTATTGATATACTCATTCTTATTTGATAATTTACTATTTTTACTGTTAATTCATTATCATCATGTGTATTTTATTATTTGTAATTAATTTTTGGAAAAAATAGAGATAATGACAACAAATAATGTGATGGTGAATATACTAAATTAACTAATGAAAATATAAAACTAATAGGATTATAATTCAGAAATCATTTGATTATTCCAAATAAGATATCTCCAATTATAGTTAACAAATATAACATAATTGAATTTCCAAAAATATCAAAGTATATAAGGATTGTTTCTCCATGAAGATAAAGTGCTAAATATGATAAAAAAACAAGATTAAATTGTTGACATGTAATGAAAATGTGGTATGATGCAAAATATCAAAAATCTGTAAAACAATGGGAATATACTTTAATCGGTGATAATAATTTAATAAATAAACTAATGTCCAAATAAAATGATGATACCAGTTAAAATGATATAATGAAATAATGTTCAACCTAGGGTAGCACTAACAGTTCAATGTCATGAATATGTGAAAATTGTAATTATCTATTTTAATGACCTAATACAATGATAAATTTATAATTAACTATGTTATTAAAATAACTAGAGTTTAATTATTTATTTTTTTTGTTTTGGAACCTATGAATTATTTTAAAGTATATTTTTTCTCGTTATAAAAATTATGAATCTTCTAATGATTTTTATGAGTTTTTTTATTTATGGGTTTGTAATAATATGTTAAACAGTTCTAGTAAACTATAATGTTTTTTAGTGGTATGGTGATATTTTTATAACAAAAAATGATTGTGTAAAAATATAATCTTTAATATGTTACTAATGTTGAAGTAAGTTTAGTTAATTAATATTATTTTATTTTTTAGAGAAGAATGAGTTGGAAGAAATCCTTATAGGTTAAAATTTTATTATTACTCTAATTTTATCTTTTAAGATTTTCATACATTTTTATAAACATTATTGGATTAATGAATGTTATAAATGTTATTATCTCATTTTTTTCAATAATTTTATTAAATGGACATATCCCATGTCGGGCGACAACCTATCACAACCTGAAATTCCATGGGGCCTAATCCCAAAATCGTAGGATGATTCGGGACAGATACCTAAAAATATACAATATTTTGTATTAGTTTGTATGATATTATTTACATAAGTTATTTTATTGATAAATATTATTCTGTTTTGGGGAAAAAAAATTTAGGATAAAATCATTTTAAATTTTTAAATTTTTTTGCAATTAATTATATTTTGGGAAATGATTCTTTTGGGTGAGTTATATGTAACCCTTAGTCCAAAAATATTATTGTACAACATAGATTGGTTTGAACTAACAAAATTATTATGTATCTTCATGACATTCAACATGTAGGATTAATTATTTATTGATTTATTTAATCTAAACATTGGATATACTGATTACTGTGATGGTATTGGACGTTATCTCACATTATGATAACCATTTCAATATAATCTATATTTTAAAAATATCCCTCATCTTTAGAAAAATAATCATAAAATAAAAACAAAATTCATTACATATAAATTGATAATATCTTCCCCTTATAAAAATTTGTAATCTTATCTCTTAAATATATATTCCTTCCAACTCCTTATTTTCACTTCAAAACAATTTTATCCTTATATAGTAACATAGTATTCGGTTATTTTTTATGTCATTTTTCTTCACATTCCCTCTTTTAAGGGAATATTTTATTAACCCTTTTTATTATTTGGGAGGTAACATAATTTTTAATAATGTAAAACCCCTATGATGAGATCCAAATTTCGAATTTTTAGAATTAAATTTATTTAATCGTGGATTAATGTAACAATATTGGTTTTTTTTACAAAAATAAAACTATCTTCTATATAATATATTGCATGAAACATAACTCCTAAAATGTGATTATTTAAATATGGTCATTATAAACTTGCCATCAGATAGTTGTTTATAAATAGATTTAACCACTTTATTAACTCTATATAAATGTTTTATTCAATATAAATATATTAATAAAATATTAAGAAATATAAAATCAATTTTATCAAAAAGCATTTTATTATTCAAAAAAATTATTTCTTTAAAATGAATTTGTGAGAAAATTTTATAACCAATTTTAAGGAATATTAGAGAATTTATTTGATAAAATGAATTTTTTTTGAAATCATCAGTTTTAAATTTACATAGTTGCAATAAGGGGTTTTTATGAAATGGATGATTTTATAATGAATAATGAATATTTTTTATTTTTCAAATATTACCATTTCATTTCATTAAAAAAATTAAAATAAATCCTAATTTTTATATTTTAATTGGAATTAATATTACATATGAACTATTTTATCTGTAATAATATAATTAATTTCATCTACATATATAATTTTAATTTTTTTATGAGTTGATTTTTATTCCTAAAAGATGATTTTTTTCAAACTATTTTTATGTGCATAATGTTAATCCATTTTAGTTAATTAAATTAAACCCCATTATATAGTTTTTTTAAAAGAAATTAATATATAATAAATCTTGTATACGAATTCAAATTCATTTAATGATGAGTTGTAGTAATAGAGTAAATATATGATCAACTATTTCTTAAAAAATGAATTTCTTGAAATATTAATTTTCAACACGTTATTCATGTTTAAAGATAAAATGAATTTGCCCAAATTTCAATTTTAATATGATAAATAATATAAATATTTTTATTCATAATAATTAATATTATATAATATTACAAACTCATTTATTTCAAAATCAATTATGGATATAGTAAAAATATTATTTATAGTGGTCAAAAACAAAAATGATACAAATGACTAGCCAAAGAGGTAAATGGAATATCATGTTTAAATATAATATAATTATCTCTTTTGGAGGGGGTTTTCGACCATATCAACCATCCACTCCATTAATAAAAAATTGTTATATTTTTAATATAACTGTTATCATGAGTTTCTTTCCATTATTCAATATTTTGGGTATTTAAAAATATGCTGGCCTCTCTCACTTTTAAAGGGGAATATATTACACTCTATATTACATACATAAATTTCCTTTTGGTTTATTTTTTCCCTTTAAAATTACCTTCCCTTTTCCCTTCCCATTTTTTTATAGGCCATGGATTTACTAGAAAGTTAATCTCAAAATGCATGAGATATAATCATAAAGAGGTTTTCTGAGGAAGTGGTAGCATTCCTAAACACACATTTTACAATTTTTTTTGTAACCTTTATAAAATAATATTAAATCATGATGATATAATAAAAACAACATATCACATATCATTATATGTTTTATTTTCATTCAACAACATATATCCATCAATACTATTACAAAAAGGGAACCACAACCAACATTTATATGTTAAGAGCACTAATACTTCGTGAATATATATAATTAATTATCCATAATAACCTATTACAACAGTTTTAAAGATTTATATAATTTATTTAGGCTACAATAATGTATTCATTATCATTTATAAATTTTAATATATAATATATTTACTTACCTTACGATCAATTTAAAAATTATGATGTTGTTCGTGCATACAAAAGAATGATACATCGTGAAGGGATGTGGTTATTTTTCCATTATTGAATCACCTAGATAGAGTAAATAAGTGTATTTAAATATATAATATGATATTTATTATATAATTATCATTATTTATAGGCAAAATATCACTAAACATCATTCTATTATCATATTTGAAAATGGAAATGTTACTCATACATACATGAAGCCTATGCCTCCGTGATTGTAAAATAGATCATTTTTAAAACCATATTTCTAAGTTGGTTTTAAAAAAAATAATTAATTTATATAAAATAATTATTAGATTATTATTTTTCTAGTTTTCATGGAATAATGAAACCATATACCTTAGTTGAAACATCGTTGTCGTTTTAAAATTATGAATTAAACATCCTCAAACCACCTGACATAGAAATAACGTATTAATTTATTAAATATATCATTTAAATAAATGAATAAAATTGATTAATAATAAATTAATAATTATGGAAGTGTTTCTTAAATAAAAACAATTAATATACATTTTTTCATGCATGATATAAAAGACATACATAATAAGTTTGGACTTATGTTAACAATTTTCATCTCAAAATATCTTTTTTTGATCCACTTGTTCTTTTATGAACCTAATTTCATTAAAATGTGATTATACAAAATAATGGATATTTAACATCATTTATTATTCAGATTCAGATAGTTTTATCTTCATCTCCAATCATTATCTCTTTCAATTTAAATTTATTTAGACGTTTCTTAAACTGTATGGGACTTCGTCTCAATTTCCTTTAATAGAGAGATCTTTTAATATGATGCACAATAATATTTATAAAGTGTATATAGTATAAATTTTACTTTTAATATCATGATTAATTAATATTTAATAGATGTTTATGTTAAATCTTGAATTTTATCCTCCATGGGGATTTGAATTTATGGATAACCTTTGGTAATGAATTCGATAACTCATTTTATTTTCATCAGGTTATATTAATAATTTTTTTAGAAATATTATATAAATTGGATTGAAATGTACTTTTATAATATTTTTTGTTTTTTGAATTTTTTTTTGATTTTCATCTTACAGAAAAAATAAATTAATTGATTAATCCCTAATTCTAAGGATTGATACTTATAAGATATTTCATCTCAATTTCCACTCTATTGAGACATAATTTTGTATTATGAACATTTGTTAAGGTTCATCAAGTATAAATTCTATATTTTACATCATGAAACTATTTATATTCATTTAATTTATTGTTTCAATTAATTTTATTTCATTCAAGGGTATTACGATTTAAAGGCTTCCAATGTGGTAAGTGTTTGTGCTTCAATATAATTTTTATTAGAATTTATTTTTACTAAATTTACATTAAAGTGATATCTTTTATCTTTATATAATAAACCACTTCAATTTTATTTTCCTTTGATCATTAATTAAATTTTATGGTAATAGTACCATTTTTGTCAATTTGGTTCTTAATATTATTGTGAAAATTTTATTAAGGAAAGCTGACATTATTTCTCTTTTATGTATAAAATGTTTTTTTCTAATATAATGTAAAGACCCGTAAAATTCAATGGAATTTTTTTATTAATTTTATTTTGGATTTTACAAGAACGCAGTTTCTGAATGCACTTGATTCTGAGGCCCGGTGTGCCCAAATATTCTATCCGAAGTTTAGCTCAGGTACGTTCAGTGAACAAATGAGTAGGAATTTCTAACTTTTGTACCGTTACTCGGAATAGAATTCTGAGGGCACCAATGGATTCGCAGCTCCAATAATTTCATAGGAACTCATTTTCTAGAGTTGCGTTTTCACAATAGAAGTTGATAAAAATTGTGGAAGTTAAAATAAAAATTTAACTACAATTTTTATTTTCTCTATGTGGATTTAAGCTTTGGATGGATGTTGGGTAACTACCCAACTTCCCATGGGAGGTTATGAGGGTGGTGGGGCCCACAAAAACCCCACCCCTTCACATTCCTTAACTCCCTCAACTCACAATTTAATATGATAACTTAAGTATTAATAACTTATGTTATTAATGAAGAGTGAGTTTTATGTGTGTGTTTGAAATTCAAACTAATTTCTAGTAAATAAATTAAGTGTGGGTTATTTTATTTTTGGGTTAGATTTTTGTGGTGGAGTATTTGGGAGAAAAGGGCTAAGGACATGAGGAACTTCTTCGTCTTCGACGAAGAATGCGAAGAACACATCGGTCTCCGATGAAGAACATCGAGTTCTTGAAAACCGATTACGCGATGTCATGTACTGCAACGCCGTCAACGTCTTCTTTCACGACATCTCTTCCTGCGACGAATCCTCGTTCGAAGAACCTCCGTACTAGCTACGCTCAAGGTAGGGGTTTATTTATTTATTTTTTTCGTGAATACTACCTTGTTGTTCTTTGAGAATATACGACCAATTGCTATCGATTAACGAGAGTGGGCCAGACCGCACAAACACGGCTGACCCGCCTCCATTATTGATGTTGTTTCTAATGTGGTTGGAATTGATTGGCGTGGTGTCGTTGCACAGCGCGGAATTGTGCGGCATGAATTGCAGGACGCCGTCACACCGCACCGTGAAATCGAACAAGGACCTGACGTCGTCGCTTCGCAATGGAGAAACCCGAAGACACCGCGGCCGGAGTGGGGCCACGGGGGACGGGCGCGGTGCCATTGCGCCGCCCCGAAATAGTCATAGTCGTGGCCGGTTCCATGCCACAGTGGACCAGGGAGACCGGCGGCTGGTTCCGGGCCACCGGTGTCGGAGTAGGGGGGACCGGCCATTGCAGGTCCTGTGGTGGCAGAAAGCGGACGACCGGTGAGGGCCGGCCGGACAATGGGAAAGTCGGGGGTTCAAACCCCCGACTGTACAGCTAAGTCGCCCCCATTATGGGGTGGCGTGGTTACAAACAAGGGGGGAAGGCACCGCCCACTCTAGACGGTTTGACCGTTTGTCCGAGCACCTGATGAGGGTGTTGTGCCCAGGCTGGGTCGGGCCGGGCCGAGCCCATGCGGGCCGGACCCGGTTCGGGTTGACCCTGGGGGTATCGGGCCGGGTCGGACCGGGCCTGAACCCCATAATACCGAATCTCTTCCGGTCGGACACCCCTAACATGTGTTACGGGCCTCCAATCGACGCACTGTCATTTGCGATGCGATCCTTGGATCGAGGCGGTCATTTCAGTATATCGCACTCAAGGTTTCAGAATACTTTGGGTTCGGCCGAGTTGGTTCGTACACAAAACCAACAGGGCCCTCGGAGCGGAAACGCTCATATCATGAGCTCCGAACGTCTGATTGACGTTCCGTAGACTTTGATTGATTCCTCTACGTGAGAAGAATATTTTGGATTACTCCTCCAGAGGTTTGGATGAAGGTGGTGTACGTTCGGGTTGCTTTTTCCTTAAAACCCAATAGGGCCCCTGAGACGAAAAAGCAAATAACTCTCAGAACGGGTGTCTGATTGACACGTCGTCTACGACATTGAGTTCCTATTGATGATATGGAACATTTGGATACATAATCTATGGACTATGTGTCAGTTGATGTATCATCCTCTCGGCTCAAGGAGCGGACCCTCCCGAACGAGCTTGCTGTGTGAGGGAACCCTAGAGCTGGCTGCGTTTGCAACTGTAACGATGACGACGACTGTACAGAGATCCTCAGTGGATTCGACGGCGATGACTACAGCACTAAGAGATTCTACATGGATCAGTGCTACCGATCCTGTGTGGGTCTGATCTTGTGTGGGTTAGCGCTTAGCGGTTCTGTGTGAGCCAGCACCTACAGATCCTATGTGGGTCCGATCCTGTGTCGTTCTTTGTGGGGTTTAGTTATCTGTCGATCCTTTGTGGGTCAGATCCTATGTGGGTCACTGCGGTGGTTTGTTACCTATCGATCATGTGTGGCTCAGATTCTTTGTGGGTCCAACGACTTAGATGAATCAGTGGAAATATCTGATCATCTCTATCATCATACAAAGAAGTATTCTTGTGTGAGCTGAATCCTATTTTTCTTTCCATTGTGGATTGTGTTTTGCTATCCTGTGTGGATTTATGCTTTCCTTTACTATGTGGATATACATTTTTCTTTCCTGTGTGGACTGGGTTGTACTGGGGCTCGGATGTTGGAGCCGAACGTGAATTGAAGACTTAGGTATCTGTATGGGCATATACCTAAGTAGTATCGGATGTTAATTCGTGATTGTATCTTTCCTTTGTGGATTATCCTTTTTGGATATTGGGAGACCATTGAGAGTCTCGGGGTCCCTACTGAGTAGCTTATACTCACCCCTGCACGGGTTACGCCCGCACTACGTTGTCTTGGTTGCATATGATGGACAACGCTGATCGTGGTTGAGACATGCAGAGCAGGACATTACTTGGAGGTGGACCACTGGGCAGGACATACTCAGAGTGGTTGGCTGGACCCGAGGAGCAGATGAGGCAATCTGTACCCACCCTATAGGTGGTATTTCTAGTGGACATCTCGATGATGAGACATCACTTTTTAGTTATTGTTTCCCCTTCCAGTTGTACTTTACTTTCTGTTTGGGTTTGTATACTTGCCCACTTACTTTTCCACACTTATTGTTGTACTTAGTTTTTATTTAGTTTGTACTCATACTGCTTGCTTTATCTGTTGTCTTTGTTTACGTAACAATGGCAAGGCCTTCCCTTTTTACTGATATTTACGCCTTGATGCTAGTTGCCAGCCCCTGGCCTATGGAAGGCGGGCTTGGGGTACTCACGGCATGGGCCCCGAGGACGGGTCGTGACATATAAATTTTTTTCCCAAACAATTTATTATAGATTATTTATTTATTCTCCTATGATTTACAAATAAATTTGTACCCACATTTTTTGGTTAATGGTTTAAAATAATTGATTCTATCAATTTATGAAAAATGTTCTTTTTTACTATTTACAAAAGTGTGAAATAAATGTTTTATTTTTACATATACAATATTAATAAATGTTATTATCATTAAGTCCACTTAATTAATTAATTAATAATTTAAATTTTTTTCTCATTCTGTTCAAACAAAATTTTCTACATTAATTTAGATATTATAAATTTTTATATATGTGATTTCAATGTGAAAAGGTTGTTTTCCCATTCAATATTCCACAAGATATTTTAATGATGTTTTCTAAAACTATGATTTCATATGATGTTATCTATTGATTAAAATAATACATATCCATTTTCAATATAAAGCTAACTCGTTATACCTTGTATTGATGGGGAAAAACATTACTTATTTTCAACTATAAAAGTCATTTGTTTTGAAAAATATTTTTACTATCATGTGAGACAAGATTATAGAACTCATTTTCATTACATGGGTAACTCTTATGAATATTCCACATAATTACATTCCATTTTTTCATACATATTCATGAATAGTTTATATTGGGTGTTCCAATATATTTTTATATTTCATTAGGTAAAACATTAGTCTCGTGAGGAATCGTGTATAGATTGGTGATAAAAATATAACACACTATTGGACTTCATCCACCAAGTGATGTTGTATTGTTAGTTATAATAAACATGTGTTATGACTTTTTTATTACTTCCAAATTTCCTAGAATAGAGTGATTTTATTGTAAAATGATATTAATTTTATTTTCCCATATTATTACTTATGTTATTATTATTTTATGATGAAATATCTTACCTTTGACTCACATTTTCGGTTTTTTATAATATTCATTCAATCAATTGGAAGTTTAGGTCACCAATTATTTTTAATGACAAGGTTATTCAATACTGTTTTTGGATCTCAAAGAGATTTTGTAGATTTCCTAATTGAATAAAAAATGATTTTATAGTTTAGTTTATTATGTTTTATGTAACAAGTATTATTAAAATACTAGACATCATGATATTTGGGTTTATACTTATACTATATTTATGATTAAAAATAATGTAATAATATGTTTATAAGGATTGGTTCATTATTGTTGGTATCATAGAATAGTCCCGATATTTTATGGTATTTGGACTAGAATAATTTTTTGAAAACCATATGGATATATATAATGATAAGTCTAATTATAGAAAAAATATATTTAAATTTGGTTGAAGTATATATGCGGTAAGATCTATAAAAATACTTCTATGTCATTATAATAAATGTAGATATGGATCTGGGATATTTTTTTCATGGTGTATTAACCATGAAAATGGCACAATGTGCCTGACATGATAATCACTATGAGCGTTAAAATGGTCCATACTATACACCTAGATTGATACTCTTAGGGGATATGTTTTGGAAAGTCACAGACAATTTTTGAGCCAATATAATGGAATTGAATATATAGTTATTTTAGAAAACCTATTATTAAATATTAACATGGATTACCTTGATTTAAAATTACACACTCATAATTTACGATATACATATCCTATATATTTTATTCTTTCTGGTGTATATGTTTTCTATTTTTAGGTTTATACATATTCATCATGATTAATTTATTCTTTTTATTTAATGGTGGGGAAACAATAAATCCTGAAAATAAACAATGTTATTGGAAATGTTATTATTTCTCAAATGAGATACCTATACTAATCGTAACTGATGTTATATATATTATGATCATTCCAACTTAAAAATATTGAATTAGGATTAAAAAAGGAATATATTTCAACTTCCAAACACATTAAATAATAGAGGGATTGTGTCACAATATGTTTATGTGTTAAAGATGATAAATAAAAAAAGATAATATTTTCTTTGTGCCAAAAATATGGGAAGAGGTAAAATGCATAATTCATTAAAGAAAGTAAATGATTAATTATTTGCATAAAATTATTGGACAAAGAAGATAAGTTCTAATTAAAAATTAAGATTCTAGATAACAAGACTCAATAAATTCGATTTTGACCTAAAACACCATTAATAGTTTATCATCGAGTATTTGGGGAAGTGAATCATTTTCTGAGTCAATACCATAATTATTGAATTAATTACTATGGGAATTTTTTATAAAAAGCATTAATGTATATTAATTTATGTTTTTAGACATTGGAACGCCTGAATAATGTTTTTTATGTATTTTTCTTCTACTTTTAAGAATCATTGATCATCTAATGATTAATTTGAAGAAGTTTTTCAATATGGATTTAAAAAGAATATGATTAATGGTATTAATGACCTGGAACTATGATTTAAGGTTAACAATATGTTTTATTATAAAAAAATGATTTAAGAATATATAATCTTAAATATGTGATTGATTATAATGTAGTTATAGTCAACTAAAATTACATGATTCTGTGGACAAGAATTAGCTCGATAGGAAAAAAATATTGGTTAATTTTTTCTGGACTAATTTTATTTTAAAATATGTTCATCATATTCATGAGAAAATAACAGCATCAATTTTAATTATGAATATGATTATCACAACTAATTTCCATTAATTTCATGAAATCAAAAACTCACAAGTCAGATGGTAATTTTCCGCATCTTGTAATGTCACATGGCTTGAACACACAAGTAAGGGGTGACAAGGGTGCTGATATTCACACTTTACTTCATGACATATTGTTTCATATGATTATTTTCACTTAAATTATTTTGTGGGTAATTGTTAATTTGGTTTTGGAAATCATATTTTAGAGAAATTTTTTTTCGAATTTAAAGTAATTTGAAGACATTAATGATATTTTGTGAAATTATTCATTTTGATAAGGTATACGCAACCCTTAGGCATAATATGTGATATAATGTGAAATATAATTTGATATAACATAAATAAATTTTTTGATGTTGGTTTTATTTATGATATAGGGATAATTATTTTGGGAATGATTTAATTTGGACTTTGTCTTCGGAGATCAATATGATTCTTTTAGCTGTTATGTTACCTTATAGTGTCCTATTTATATTTAGATAATTTTTAAACAAAATATAAATATATTTTTTATCCTTTTCTAATATATGATCTATTAGATGTCTATTTTAGTTTCCAAAAAATGAAAAATTCATCTTGAATAATAAATATTTGTAGAAATATATGAGATTGTTGGGAAAATGATTAAAGTATGAAATTATTAATGCTAATTATGTATATGTCCTTATGTTCTTAAACTATATTGTAAATGGTTCCCCAACTTTAAGAAAATGAACTAAATTTTTTTTATTCATTTTCAATAAATATATTTTATCATTTAATAAAACATTTAATAACACTTTCTCCTACATTAAACCTTTATAAAAATCCATGTTTTTCATTACTATAATGTTATACATATATGGAAAATAATTAAAATTCTATATGATCTTCCTTCAGACCTATCATTTTTTAAGAGAATGATTTATTAAAACTTTTTATTATGTGGGTGTTCAAAATAAATGTTAAAATGTTAACTCCTTTATTACTGAGAGCAATTTAAAATTTATGGGATGAAATTTATTAAAAGAGGAATAATATTAAACGATGAGAAACTTTTAATGGAAAAGAATTTTCAATATGATATATGACATGAATATTTGATTTTAAATAATACATGATTATTTAAATATGATTGGTATATCCTAGATGTCATTTTTTCTGTAATAAATAAAATAAACTAATTTATTAAATATATATAACTTTTATACTCAAACTTATTCTATTAAAATTTTCTTGGGATACTAGAAACCCATAATTAATAAAATAATTTTATTCACAAAAACATTTATTCATGATGTATTTATTAAAAAAAATTATATGTTTAATATTTAAGATGTTTATATAATTTATTAGAAGAAATGAACATAATTTCTGAAATAACTAAATAAATATTTAATTAAGGTTATAGTTTCAGATTTTTCTAAACTGGTTAATTTTTTATTAAATAGTGAAATGTACATTTTCTTTCAAATACAATGATTTCTTTTAAATAAGGTTTAAAATTTCCATTATATTTTATATTTGTTATTTATGTGGAATATGAACCATTTTAGGTTTGGAATAACCTAATTACATTATTTTTAATTTTCAATTTTCATAATTTAGGTATATTTTTATTTTTTAATCATAAAAACATGGTATTCTATAAACTATTTTATGTGCATAATGTTTGTAAAAATTTATTAATAAATATAACCCCTAGTAAGTAAAAAATTAAATTATATTAATTTATTATAAACCTATTTTTATTAATTTAAAATATTATTTTTATAAAAACTAGTCATATAATTAATATAAGAACATATATTACTTAAAAATGAAATTTATGAAAACAGTGTAACCAATAGGTTTAAAGGGATTAATTTTTAATTGGGCTATAAACATTATATGATATTATTTTCAAAAAATGCATCGAATATTTTGAAATATAATAATTAATATTATGTAATAATTAAGCTTTGTTTTTGGACAAAATTAATATTTATAATATTAAAACAACTTGGAAACATGGTGGACAACTAAAATGCAAAAAGTTGGTTCAAAAGATAAATTTAATGACAGGTTGTAAACATGTTTAATATAAAACGATGGCATGTTTATAGACCATATATCCCCTAAAATAAATTATTTATATGTTTTATAGAAAATATTCATTGAAGGGATTTCTCATTATTGAATGGATTTGTTTATTTGAAAAATATTCACTATATCTATCATATGAAAAAGAACATCATCTCATATCCTTTACAGACATCAAAAGCCTTCTGTATCAAAATGTACCTTTAAGAAATTCTACAGTTAATTCTATACTATTTTATTGGGGATTTATTTCCTTATAAATCTAATCATGGATATATTTAGGAATAATCCTAAAGAGATGGTCTAAGGAAAGCGTACCATTCATAACCATGTTTTTTTACATTTTATACCACCTTTGTAAAATAATATTAAATGGTAATTATATAAAATAAATTATTTCCCATATACATATGATTTATTATTTTTATCTAATAACCTATATTCATCTTCTATTCCACAAAATTGGAGACGAAACCATCATTCATGTGTATAATGTACTACAACCTCATGAACCTGTGTAATTTGTTTTCCAACATCACCTCAAATGGTAAACATCTATGATGAATTTAACAAATATATAAGATCATTATTATGTATTTATCAATCTATGAAATTAATATATAAAATAATAATATTTATGATATAGTTATCATTATGTAATGATAAAATAATACTTTAATTCTTTCCATCATGATTATTGAAAATGGGAATGTTACTCATGTGTACATATGACCTTCCATCTCTATGATTGTAACATACTTCATTGTTCACAACCATATTTCATGGGTTTTTTAAATTTATGATTTATATATAAATAATATAGTTACATCATGATTATTAATATGTAAATGATGTAATAGTGAACCGTTTTACTGTTATCCTCACAATAATTTTATTTTGGAATTGTGAACTACACATCCTCAAAACACCCAACATTCACATAAATAATTGAATTATTAAATATTTCATTAATATAAACAATGAAAATATTGTAAATAATAGTAATTTAAGATAGAAATTTTAAATTATTAAAATCATTATATATATAAGTTTATCATATATGAGATAAATGACATACAAGAGAAGTCAGGACATGAGGTCAGTGTTTTCTTCTCAAAACTACTTCGAGACACATGTTCTTTTATGAAAATTATTGATTATAAAATTTATATAAATTTAAAATTTAGTATTTAACATCATTAATTATTATTATTCATTGCAGTATACCTTAAATTTCATGGTCATTCTCTTTCATGTGATTTATATTAATATGTTACTAAAATTGTAAGGTACATCATTTCGATTTCCTTTCACTAAGATATAATTTTATTCTATGCACCAAATTTCTTATATATAGTGTATATAAATATAATTTAAAATTATATATTTTTTATCATTAATAATTAAAAAAAATTATTTTTTATTTTTTATTTAATCAAAGGGGATTTGAATTGAATATTAACTTGTTGAAAGGAATTTAATAACTCAACTTCATTTTTGGGTTATATTAGTTCTTAATTTTCCTTGATATCATAATATTTTGTTTGTAAGGGCTTCAGAATATTTTATTTTTTATTTCCACTTTTTTAATGTTGATTTAATTTTATTTCATATTCAATTAATTTATTAATCCATACATAAATCATATGGTATATGTACTAGATTTTATCTCAATTTGAACTCATTTATATATATTTTTTTAATTATGTAACTATTTATATTCATATTTTGTGTATATTTACCCTTCGAAAAATTATATCCTGAAAATTTTATATTCCTGGTATTTAAATTTCCAATTTAAATGATCTCTTTCATGGGGATATGATATAAAAGATTCCAAATTATTAACTATTTATGCATCAGTATTATTTTAATTGGGATTATTATGAAAATATTTACACCGAAAGAAATTTTTTGATCATCATATAATAAAAAACCATCATTTTATTATCCTATTTTAAATGATTAAATTTTAATATAATATATCAAATTTTCTCTACTTAGTTATTCAAATGATTGAGAAAATTCATTAAAACAAATCTTACTTTATTTATCTTTTTGGTCAAAAATGTTTTCTCTAACATTTGTATATATTTTTATGAAATGTTCTAAAGGCTATTTTTTATATAATAATATTATATTTTTTGTACCTTTTTTATGTAGTTTGTAGTTTTTTAAATGGGCTAAAAGTAATATTATTGTCATTATCCCAAAAATTTACTTATTTTCTTTTTACGAAAGTATGAATGGAGTTTTTTATTTTAACATATATAACATGAATATTATATTATAATATCATGACCTCTTAATAAGTAGGGTATCCCATTTCTATTTTTTAATTTCTCTTTTCAAATAAAATTCTTTATGTAATATTTTAGATTTATTTTGATGATCAATACATTACTTGGAAGTTAAAATTTACTCTCCATCATGAAAAACTACATTTAGTATCTAAAAAACATATTTTTCAATGTTAAAAATCATTAATGTTATATGTTTTGTCTAAATTATGTGTATATATATATATATATCGTTTATATATACCTATCATATTCTCACATCTACAGATGGGGTGACACAAAACTTTTGTTAATTTATCAAATGAATCCCTTAAGAAATATTTTTTGAGTTTGATTTGGTTCATGCTTAATAACTCATTTTATATCGATGATTAATTCTTATATTTAAACATTATGATTTCTATAATTTTACAAGAACGCATAATCATAAAAATTTTATGATTGATTCACCTATATATCACGTTAATGAATTAAGAAAAACATTTTCCTCAAAAGGTGTCAGTATGGATTTGGGAATGAACCTAATCCTCAATGGGACTTTTTACACCATGCGATATTTTTTTGGAAGATATCCTTGACTTATGAAGATTTTTTTGTTTTTTTTAGTTTCACAACCATTATTCTTAAAATATCTTATTATACCATGTTCTTTATGTTATGAACTAATGTTATTATTTATGTGCCTTTCATTTAATGACATCATGTATTTCATTTGAATCACATGTTACGTTCCCTTATCCGGTTTATTCCATTACTAGTAATTTTCACTCACCCATTTTATTAATGTTTTCCCTAGGTTAACACATGAAGTTTGAAGAGATTAATGTTTTTATTATCTACCTATAGATAATAAAATTAATTATGTTATGTTTTAGTTTCATTTGTTGTTTTATTTACCAACACTTCCAAAGACACCATTCTTCATAATCATTGTGTTTTTACTTGAGGGATGTTCTTGTTTAAAGATAATTTCATAATATGTTTTAAAATTTTTGTCACATTATTGATCTTATCTATTAGTTCTACACCCATCACATAAATAGACTACTGTCTCTTCCATTACATTGAATAAATAATATTCTAACAAATTATGTATGAACACCATTATTGCTTTCTAGTAAGGTAAATTGACTTATGAATATCCCATTTTTGAATAACCCTAGATCATTCATCATGAACGAAACAGAACAACAATAATAACAAAATTTTACCCACCAAAGAAATCACATATTATTAGGGGAGGAAATATCACCCCAAAATCATTTCATTTATCCTGATATCTTTAAGGCATCTTAATGTTCTATAAATACCTACTTGGGAAATCCATTCCTGACTATCATAAACCTCATAAAAAAATTCTCTATGATCAACTATCCATGGTCAAAACATCATGTATTCTATTTATTTATTTTAATTTACACACCTTAAGGTATATAAATCCCAAGGAGTATATTTATAATACTACCCTTATACATAAAATATTGAGGCATCAATAGAGTGTTCATGTTCCTATCAAAGTGCTTGATACTTATGTCTATACCAGATATTTATTTTTTTACAAATAATTCATTTAAATAAACATTAAATCACTCTGAATGTAATGAAAAAATATAACATGGTGCATATTGAAACAATAAACCATTTGGTATTCTCAATACATCCCACATACCATTTAAAGTGTCATAACATCTATTTTATATGATTTACTAAATCCAGCATTGCATCTTTGACCACACCTTTCCTTCTCTCAATCCAACACATTTAAAAAAATATTTTAGAATTTTTTTTGTATTATATTCATTTTATATTAATTTAACTATTTAATAAAAAAATGCGTATGTAAAATATATTCCACCTGATGACCTCATGTCCTAGAAATATAGACCATCTACTAACAAAAATTCCACGATGTACCCCAAACACCAATTTTTCAATAATCCCTGACATCAAAAATTAATTCAACAATCATATTACTTTAATTTATAAAAATACTTTTTAAAATCCACTGTGTTATATAAATTTACTAGGACAACATAATAGATCACGATGTAATCCACTATGGTCATCCTCTAACCAATATGATAAAAATAGTAGCCATATCCGAATATTTTCAATATGATTCATGGTAAATCAACAATAAAAACTAATTCAAATTCATGAAATCAGAATGTCAAGATGTAGGAAAAATGAAAGAGGTATATGTAATGAATCAAAAAAAATCATTGTTCTAAATAAAATCCATCAAAAAACCCCTGTATGAAGGGGGTAAGTGAAGAACACGAGGGTGTATCATCTTCGTTTCGGATATTTTTGTAGGAAAATAATGTTTGTGGAGTTATAAAATACCAATATACCATTTTTTTAATTTACCCATATATAATGATATTTTATATGTTGCCTGGTTTGGTTTCATGATTCTGTAATCCATGATCCAATGATGTGGTTCGAACTCTCTCAATATACCCATTTCAAATGGCCTTTCTGAATAATGTTCTAAATTATGTTCCTATCACGAGAATGAGTACTAAAAGTTGCTTTATATTTTTCATAATTTTCGAAAACCATATTCCATGTTCCATTTAAAATTTCAAATATCCCTCCCAACTTCCTCTTTATTAAGAAGAGTAATAGTTTCCAATAATATTAAATTACAAACCCATGACAGCAAGGGATGAAAATAAATTTTAAGTGCTTACAAAAAGTTATAGGAATGATTTTACATGTAAATTAAAATAATTTTAAATCATAAGAATGAATAATAAAACCAAAATATGATGCATTAATATTATAATACAACTTAAATATGTATGTAAAAAATTCAATATAAGTGTGAAAATCGAAACAATTCTACAAGTTCTCAAAAGAAAATATGACTCAAGGTTGCTAATGTGGTATCTCCACATGAACTACCCTGGCCATGTCCAATATCTAGAACCCCATGTCATTACCATGATATCAAAAATAATTTCAATAGAAATAAATTACATCCTTTTCCCCACTTCAAACTATATGAGATCAAAAAATTCCGCAATGTCTCCAATAATGGGGTGAGTATAAAATCAGTATGAATTACCTTAATCATTCTTATCACACTTTACTATGTGGGTAACATGTATAAATATATATATACACATTTGAAAAAAATGGATGTACCTTATAAAATTCTATAAAAGATAAAATGAATGAAAACCATAAATATCTCGTTTCCATGTTTTCATATTTTGAATAACAATTCTCCTATTAACACACACACACACAAACACACACAGATATATATATATATGTATGTATCCCAACATATAATAAAACATAAAATCATTCTTGGTGTTACCATTGAATGTGGTACTCCTAATACAATCATGTCCATCTTTTACTCTAGAACTTCCGACATTAGTATTCCACTTAATCACATGCTAAAAAATTAGGTCAATATTGATGTGAAAACCATTCAAAGTAAAAAATTTAAATTATATATATTTTTATCAAGTATTTATCTTGATTATAAAACCATTCCATAATTTCTAAATCCACGTTTTAAAATTGTAATCAAAATAGGATTTTTTTCAAAAGCTATCAATTTTTATCATTTTCACAACCCAAATAAGTGGGTTCACATTAATATAATCAAAACACGATTCAATATAAAATCTAATAAACCATATTATGAAAAACCATTCTTTCAATTTCTCGAAAATGTGTTTACGAGTGAAAATCCACCTACCTTAACTGGATTTTTTAGAACAATGTATCTAATAAAAACACGGGATCTCAAATCTTCTATTAATTTCATTTTGATTCCCATAATGAACCACTAAAAAATACATTGGAATCATAATTTGGATAAAAAATATCACCAAAAAACCTATGCTAACCCCATAAGTTCGGAGGATAATATAATTTTCCAAAAATAATTGACATCCCTCTTAGTTCATTGTGTAGAAATGATGAAAAAGAAAACATACCATGGTGATGTGAATTGAACCACACCACAGTCATAAAATACTAAGGAAGGTCCCATATATCAATGTTATTATGTCCTTTGGCCTAGATGTCCTCTGGAATCAATCGATCATCATGTGTCCAAGTCCAATTAAGAATGTGTAAAGCTATGGTGTAGTCCACACACGATGCCACAACAAAACCCAAGATGGAAGGGACACTTAAACATGATATATAGCTAATATCCCCTATGTGTATCAGCAATCTTTGACATGCTATTAGATCCAAAAAATTATACACTATAGTATTATCTCCATATCGAAAATATGATTCAATCGAAAAATTCACTAGAAAATTCTTCTCATGACTCCATGCCACATTTAGGTCTCTATATCGTAGATATGAAAAATATGGAATATGGAAAAAATCAATAGATCGTAGACCTTCAACTATACAATGCAGAGCTAAAAGTCCTAGGTTATTTCCCTATCTCCCAAGAATAAATTTTCCAAAAAATGGATGATTCCCTCCCAATACCACTTTCAACCCACCAAAAACAACTTAAACATAATCTATGGACTCTACTAATTTTCCAATAATACCAAATCTAACACCCCCACCAATGAAGCCTAGATTTGGTTCCTTACATTATTAAATTTACTTGATTAAAAAGTATAAAATACTAAAGGACAAATTAGTTTAGTAGTTTATCCAAACCATGATACATATATGATACCAATATTTATTTATAAAAGAAAACAATCGTAATATTTATCAATGATAAATAAGTGTATCTTTGAAAAACATTCCAATAATTCATATTCATATCCTTGGGAAAGGAAAAAAATAAGGGAGATCTCATATTCTTATTATTGGTAGTTATAATATCATTAATAATGAATAAAATATCCTAAAAAACATATCACGGTATATAACTGAGGAAATAGTCGTTATAAATATCTCAGAATGGCATAAAAAATATGCAATTTTAGATAACTGAAACACATACCATTTTATAAATAAAATGATAATTAAATTCCTCCACATATATATATATATGGAAAATTATCATTGATAATAATAACATAAATCGAATGAAAGTAAAATCATAATTACTGGATGTAATGTTTCTATGTTACATGATACATTTACTGTCATAATATTTTATGAAGATAGTTTAAATTACTCTCATTTGGCCAATTGATTCATCTCAAGAGACTATTTATACATTGATGGGCTTTCATTAACTAGTCCCCAACCTGTATATATCATTTTAAAAGAATAATTCATATATTGAAAGAATCATAAACAATTTTTCTTATCAAATATCTATAATGGATAAAAGATATAAATATATCAATAATTCCCCTATTAATAAAATAATAGTCAATGTGAACAATGAATGTAAATAAGGTATAGTGTTTAGGAAGTAATTATATAAATTGAATGATAATATCTATGTTTAAGATAAATAAAATGTACAATACAAATTATCAAAACGAAGTGATTATTTTAATAGAATGTTAACAATTATAAGAGAAAGTGATGTGGTAAATATAACCATTACCACTCTAATTTTTTCAATTCAAACTCCATAAAGGAGATAGTTCAATGTGAAACATAAAATCCAATAAATTATTATTTTATAATGATATTAAATAGAAAATTGGATGTATATACACGATATTAAATTGAATTGGTGAATAATAAAAAATAAATCAAAATTGAATTTAAATTGAGACGAAATCCTTAACATTATGTTTCTTCTTCGGTAAACATACTTAAAGCAAAAGTAAAAGGATTTTGAAAATTTTAAATAAAAATAGATGTAAAATAGTTATATTTATAATTTCATATATTTTTTTCTTATAATATCATATTAACTATTTGTTAACAATCCTTTGTTATTAAAATTATTTTAGGGGTTAATTGCCTAGTTTTTCGAGTATGTTTTGATTATTTATTTTTTTTCATCTTATGTTGATCATTATTAAATCATAAATTTTTAAAATTTCATATATATTCATTATATATATATTAATAATAATCCATAATATTTTTAGATTGGAAATAAAATTCACAATTCATGGAGACGGTACTCAGTACATACGCATAAATGTTGTTTTCATTTTCATTTCATATTTAATGAATAGTAAGTAAATAGTATATATGTATATTATAAATCTTATATATTAAATTCATAAAATATATTACATATTTTTACTAAAATCAACCTTCATACATTCTGTGTATATCATTAATGAATCACATCGCATTGAGGATGTGGCACTACACACTTCCACAAATGATGTTATAATATTCTCAACAAATTGAAACCCTAAAAAAGTGATATATAAGAACTAGATAATCATAAATATCCCATGTATCATATATTAGCTGAATATTTATCATTATTACTTCTTTTAAATATGGTAATGGAGAATGAAAAACATCAATTCATGAGGTGGTAGTATATCGTACTCACGAAAGATGATTTCGTATCTCATTTGATGGATGCGAGAGAGAGTTTAGATATAACTCATAGAATAAGAAATGTGCGAATATTTAAGATAATTAGATTTTTATATAAGAGTGACATAAAAAAAATTGATGGTTTGTATAAGTAAATGAAACGAATGTGATTATTGAAGAAAATTACATCTTATTGGGTAACTCCTTTTGGTTTATACCAAAATTATTCCTTTTAATTCATAATTTTGAAATTGTGGATTTTAGGATAAGGGTAGGTATATCCAGATATTATTTGGGTAGGTTTTGGACGATTGAAATGTCTTGAGAGGTGAGAATATGTCGTATGTTTGAGTGTCTTTTTATAATGGAGGAGTAGGGACATTATTGTAAATAGAATAAGTAAACCATTATTCAGAGGTATCCCATATATAATGTGACTCCAATAATAATGAAATTATAGTAAATTATGTATATATATGTAATATTCAAATAAAATATTTTTTTGAAAATGTTTCAGTGTCAATTTGTCCTAAACGTTTTAATTTTAGTCACAATTTATGATTTTTTAAGTAGGATGAGGGACGATCCACTTTTATTAGAAAATGAATGATGAAATACTCTTTTGAAAAATGGTGTAAAAGGTAAATATTTACAATCACCATGAAAAATTCCCAAAAAAATATAACTAAATGAAAATGAATGGCCCCAACTGATCAAAATATTTTAAATTTCTTAATAACCAAGTGAAAAAGATTTATTTTCCCCAAAATTAATGATGAAAAAAGGAATTTTACCCAGAGACTATATCACCCCCCCTGCGATGAAGATTCACCATGATGTCATCACAACAAGGAAAAACACACCTTCCACACATATCAAGTGTGGAGAAGGAAAAGAAGATAGATTTCATCACATCTATCTCTCATAAAAGATTCCCACCCGATAATGCATGTTAAAAAATAATAGGAAGTCAAGTTGATGAAACAAAACCCCAATATAATCCCATGTTAAGATTAATTTAAACACAAATTAACCTGTATCATTGTAATTAATAGCTAGTAATGATTTATTTAACCTTAATCAGGGTAATTAGTTTCAATAACATTAACAAATATATTATTTTGAAAAATTATTTTACCTTAATACATATTGTAAAGTATTTAAATTAAAAATATTTAATACAATTTTTAATATTATAATAAATTAATTTGTACAAATTTATTTAGATTTAATCTCATAAATGGGATAATAAAGTATTGATTTATTGTAAAAGATGTAACACCCCAAGCTTCCACTGTACATTTCCCTTTGAATAATTCCATAGCTTTCATTATACGCAACTTCGAGATTCAAACACACTATGACCAATAAAACTAGCCATTATGAATAGTAATACCCAAATTTTGAAGATTTATAAATTTTATATTTCAAAATGGACTAAATTTTTTGGATTTGGAATATTGAACGTAGCATATGGTGAATTTTCTATATTTTTTCTGAATACATTCAATTTTTGAAGAATAGTGAAAAACACTCGGTTATTATTTAAAACTGAATTTTTATATAAAATATTATTTATTTTATTTCAATTTATTTTAGGTAAAAATAGATACATAATACCTATATATGTTCAATGTAATAAATTGGAGTCATTTTATAATAATTTTAGATATATAAAATTTTATTGAAATTTTTACCATTTTTTACCCAACTCCTATGAACATTTCCAAATTTATATAAAACATAATTTTACATATTATGAGAGTTGATTTTTAAAAATCTGAGAGATATGGTTGATATCAGTAAGTAAAATTTGGTACAATTGAAAATAATTTTTGGTGAGTAGTATCTTTTTACTTTTATTTACCACTGTTAAAAGTAAATAAGGTAATTAAGGGTTAAAATGATATTCTTATTACCCAAACACGTGTCCTAATTATACTCTATAAGTATAATGTGACAAAAAAATTTTGGAATAAAATATAAACATCTTTTTCCACTTAGATTAGATTAGGACATTTATTATTATTTTATTTAAAGAAGAGTTAAAAGAGTTAAAATTAAAAGTTTAGTAAGTAAACAATTTTAAATATAAGGTTACACACAATATACATTTAACTATAAAAATTTATTAGAAAGATAAGAATATTTCCTATATAACGGTATATTATTTATAATTTTTAGGAATTATATAATTAAATATATTTATAATACAATGATGATGTAGTAATTAACATTTTAATGAATGATTAAAATAATTTATATTATTAATATCAAAATAAATCAATTTTGATAATTTTAATTAATTCCACTAATTTTATAGGTTAATATGACATGTTAGGGTTGATTAAATCTATTTAGTTCAAAGTGATAATGTTTTTAGGACTTTAAAAAATAAATTATTAAATAATTTCAAAATTGACCAAAATGAGTTTTGAAAATAAATACAATATTATTGTTTGATATAATAATCCTAAAAATATAAGTATCGGCCAAAAAACTTATATAATTTTAGGTGTATAATTTTTAGACATCTTTGGATCTCATGTATGTTTATATTAATTTTATTAACCATATAATATAAAAATTCCAAGAGACATGGTAAATGACAAACTATTTAACTAAGAGTTAAATCTAAATGATATGGTTAATATAGTGACCCAAAACTGTCTAAAACCTATTAGCTGAATTTTTTAAAACACATACCTACCTTATCCTTTAACTAAATCATTTTTTATCCAATAGAAACTGAAAATTATTTTATTATAAAATAATATTTCAATCATTTCCTGATGTGCCCCTCACCCCTCTTATAAAAGGGAACTTAACCTTCTATCATATTCACATATTCATAGCCATTTGACATTGGAAAACCCTGAATAAATATACTCCCATACATCCTAACTTCATATTAGAGGTATTACATTAGTCATAAAGACAACCTAAAGAGCGCTTTTGATCAAATCAAAAGGAATAACCCAAAGAAGAGGTAAATATTTCATCATACATTTCAAGTTCTTTTCTTCTTCCACTCCATATTTATTTGTTGTTTCAATTCTAAAATAATAACCCTATAATATTCTATATACTGTGATGTTATTATAAAAATGGTACAACCATATTCATTATTTTATCCATCTTATAAATGAAAATTTCACTATACGTGCGTACATACAGATTACCGTCTCCACATCATGGTGCAGTTTGATATTCAAACACTGCATCATTATGGATGGATACAATAGTGAGTACAAATGATTTAAATAATAAATATAACATGAAAATGATTCTGTATATATGATGTACCATCCTATTATATAGAATTTTAATATCAAATGAATGATATTGTCACTCGTGCGTACGTATGGATTACTGTCTCCACGAACACGATGAGATCAATTCCCTATCGTATCAATTCAAAAAAATCATTTGAGGATGAAAAATAATTCTTAAAAATGTAATGTCATTCTTAATATGAATAAGATACAACCTTTCCATAACTGACATTACATACTTAACAAATCATATAAAGGAAAACAAATAAGTTGACACCCTAAACGAGGATACTACTGAAATATCATTAACAAAGAAAAATTAGAAGATCATATATGATATCATATTTATGTATATAGTTCTTTTATAATTTAATAACAATTATGTAACTACTATAAATGAAGTTAATGTACCCTTGACCATGTAAATGTAAAATTTAAGGGTTAATTTCACAATCTGTTTATTATCCAATGTTGTGTTTACGTAAGTTTATTCTGGGACCTCTTTATCATCCAAATACATGTTTCATAAAATTGTATTCCAAAACATTTCAATGTTTACTAGACTATGGGTTAATGTCATTTATACACTTGTATTAATTTTTATATAACTTTTTGAATGTAATCATTCTTTTGTTTTTCCAAACAAGGTACCATATGACCTTTTCGAGAAAAAAAAATTAATGTAAGAAGGTCTTTTTAACTAATAAAATGGGTGTGGCTAATTTATACCGTTATATCATCATCAAATCATACCTTATAAGATTATAAGAATATTTTAAAAATAAATGTTTTCTTTTATAATTATATGACATTTAAATTATTTCAAAAGAGAAAGATATATTTCTCCAAAATAATGTCTTGATTTCATCTATGTCAACTTGCAATCATGGATTTTAAGCATTATTGAAGTTTATTTATAATGATACAAAACATCCGTATTTTATTGAATGTTTTGTGATATGTTTGACTATGTATGGTTTATTTTCATACCATTCATGTTTTATGGAGAATGTATTTACATTTTGTCTTCTAGTATTAATACAGATGATCATGTTATGTTTGAACCTTTTAATATGAGGAATGCATTGGACTTAGTATGTGATAGGTGGAGCATGCTATAGCTCCTCGATGCATCGATAGTTATCTTGAGACAAACTATTGTATTGGAACAAGGCCTTGAAAAAATCTTATTTATAGTTTGGGAACACGGCATTGATTATGTGGTTATAAAGTCTGGCATTATGCATTCCACCATTATGACAGTGGATATTGATATTGCATGTGATTATTCGACTATTAGAATATCCTTGTGAATAAGTAAATGGAATTATTTGATTTTATCATTGCCATATAATGCTGAATTTCATGTTTAAAAGGCTTTTGTTTTAGTCATATACATTTCCTTAAATGTTTATGATTATTTATGAATGTTTCTTCTATATTGTTATCCTTAGTAAGCATCTGATCTCACCCCTTTATATGTTTTATTTTTCCTAGGATGCGAAAAAAAATATTATGACTGACCTGCAGGGATAGTCTTTTGGATATGAGTGTGGACTATGGAGACTATTTTGTTTTAGTTTTTATTCTTATAATGTACTGTAAAACATATTAATATATCTAGAATTTCAAAGACTACTAAACTAATTGATCTTTTGAGACTGGATCGTTAGTGATCTTGCTAATGTTATGTAATAATGCACTGAATCAAGGTATCTAGGGTCGGGGCGTTACAGTTGGTATCATAGGAATTTTTTTATAAACCATGGATGCTTGATTTAGAAAAACACTAATTGGAGCACATTATCCTAAGATAGACTTTCAGGATTATGATAGAATAACTTCCATGTATTTTGGTATTGTAGAATATTTGTGAATTTTCTAAAGAAATACTTCCATGTCTAGATATAAGAAAGAGAAGGCAGCTCTGGCATAGATTTAACAAGGGGAAAAACCCAAAAACACTGCTTTAAGCTCGACTCGAATAGGATACGGTGCACGATAATGGGCCTTTCTGTACTCTTGGTTATGACACTCTTGGGTGATATGCTTAGGATTATTCTTATTTTCGTTAAAACCCAATAATAAGGGTTTATGAGTATATATTTATCAATGAAAACATTTTTTCTGATTATGGATTATATCGATAAACTGGTCAATTTATGTTAACTGTTTTTCATCTTTGGAATTATTAATGGAGAATCAAAGACTAATCTACTGTATGCCATTATTTTGAATTAGCTCTTTGTTGAAGGAATGGAAATTGTAACAATGCACAAAATCCATGTAGGGATTTACTTCATACTACTGATAATATTAGTAGAACAATGAAGCAACTGGTGCTGATCATCTTATCACCATACTAAGATAACTCACTCAGTTTATGAATAATAATCTTACCTGTATAGAGCACCCTAACCCACAACGTGGAGGATCAATGTTTAACCACTTCATGAGGCAACCAACATAAACATAAAATGGGAGTACAATTACATTAGTAGTTGAGAAATGTATAAATTCATTAGATAAAATATTTCATGCTTTGGGGAGTAGCAAAAGGGAAAAAGATGTCATGGCAGTTTTTCGCCTCGCAGGAGATGAATATTAGTGGTGGCCATTCATTAAAAACACAATGAAAGATGATTATGTATAAAATATGGAATGCAGGGAGTTTAAAAAGTTTTCTTATAAAAATAATTTCCTCGTGACCAACGGGCGGATATGGAAAGACATTCTATGAGTCTGTAGAAAAAAGAGGATGATAATGTCGCAAAGTATGAGGCTAAATTTACAAGGATAACAAGGCATGTAGCTGATTGTATTCTTAACCCATGGAGTAAGACTGCTAAATTATTTAATGGGTTAAAACCATTTATCTGGTGATAATTAGTCTCACAATCCTTCTTGTCAGACGAATATATTGTCTCATGTGCAATAAAGACAGAAAATGAATTCTCTATGTCTTACAACATTAAAGAAATGAAAGAGAAGAAGAGATCTGTTGAGCACTCTGGAAATGGAAATAAGGTGAAGAAGGGAAAAATTTAATATCCATCCAGTATTAAATGTGACAAGAAACACCATGGTACATGAATGTAGGGAATGGGAGTCCGTTACAAGGGTGGTGAAAAAGGACACCCATCTCATGATTGCAAGGGTAAGAAAGAGGATATAAATGTTTTATGATAAAATTGTAGATAAATGAGGCATTAGGAAAATTAATGTCCTAAGTACTAAGGAAACTTACCTCAGAAAAGTCAAAGGGATCAAGGCCAAGATTATTCTATCACTACTACTAAGGATGAAGCTCCAAAAGACATGGTGGAAGGTAATTTAATGGTTTCTTCAAGTTTAGAAATTTCTTTATTTAATTCTGGATCAATACATTGTTTCATATCTCCCCACTTTGCTATGAAATTAGATATTTTCAATTTGACTTAACAAGGGAGTTGTCAGTCAAAACATCAAAGGGAATTATCATTACAACAATGTTTTCTAAATCAGTTCCCATTAGTGAATATAAGTTTCCATTATCTGCTGATCTCATCATCATACCCTTGATTGAATTTAATATAATCCATTATATAGATTGGCTTTCAGACCATGATGTGAAATTTTATTTTAAGAAGAAGGAGGTTACAATTATCAATAATTATATGGATTTCCTTATCTTTTGAGAAAAAATGTCACCACCTAATTGTTTTATAGATCCTCCCCCAGTAGCTCAACTAAATTTAATTATTGGTGATGAAAAGAATGAAATAACTGTGGGTGAAGAAAGGAATATTCAAATAGAGGATGCACCTATTGTGAAATAATATGTGGATGTGTTTCCAAAAGATATACCTAGACATACTCCAGAATGAGAAATTGAATTTTCCATTTATTTAATTCTAGGTTCAAGACCCATATCGAATACCCCTTATAGAATGTTCACTGTTGAATTAGTGAAACTGAAGAAAAAACTTGAAGATTTGATTAATATAGGATTTATTCACCCTCGTGTTTTTCCACGGGGAGCCCCTGTTTTTTTAAGAACCAAGATGGATATATGAGGCTTTGTGTTGACTACAGAGAGATAAATGCTATTATAATAAAGAACAAGTATCCCCTACCTCAAATTGATGATTTATTCGACCAACATCATGGAGATCAATAATTTACAAATATTGACCTTAGATTTTAATATCATCAGTTGTGTGTGAAAATCAAAAACATTCCAAAACTGGCATTTCAAACCGGGTAAGGGAATTACGAGTTTACAGTAATGCCTTTTGGATTGACTAATGCACCGGCTATCTTCATAGATCCAATGAATAGTGTTTTCAAGGAATATCTTGATTACTTTTTAGTGGTTTTTATTAATGATATGTTGTTATACACCAAATTCTATGAAGATCATGAAAATTAATTACGTGTTATTCTAGAGACTCTTATACAAAATGAATTATATGGTAAATTTAACAAGTGTGAATTCGGGCATCCGGAGATTTTATTTTTTCTTCCATATTGTCTATAAGGATGGAATCTCTATTGATCCTTCAAAGTCCAAGGTAATCCCAGAATGGCCAGTACCGACAAGTATAACTGAGGTACAAAGTTTTATTGGTTTATTAGGTTATTATAGACGTTTTTTCCAGATGTTTTCCTAGTTGGATAAACCATTAACAATGATAACACGTAAATGGGTTAAATATGTTTTAAAAAATAGTGTGAAAATTGTTTTTAAGAATGGAAGAGAAGATTCATCTATGATCCTATCTTGACTCTACCATTAAGGAATGATGGGTTTGTTATTTATAATGATGTTTCATAGAATGTACATGGTTCTGTCATTATGAATAATTATAGAGTTATTTCCTATGCATCAAGACAGCTATACATTCCTTAGGAAACTATCAAACTCATGATCTTGAGTTAGTAGCTGTAATCTTTTCTTTGAAGATATTATGACATTATATCTATGTTGAGAAATGTGACCTATATACCGATCACAAGAGTTTGAAGTATATTTTCTCAAAGATAGAACTCAACATGAGGCAATGGAGATGGCTTGAACTATTCATGGATTATGATTGCGCAATACACTACCGCCCGGGGAAGGAAAACAAGGTAGAAGATTCTTTGAGCAGAAAGGATAATGGAGTTTTAAATAAGATGACAGTTTAAAAAGGACCTATTTTTATAGATCTAGTTGAAATGTATATAGGAATAATCATGGAAGGTGAAACATCAATACATTTTCAAATGCATTACAAAACAACTTTACATTAATGGATAAAATGTTCTCAGAATGATGATGAGTAGTTTCAAAATAAAATTATTTCTATGAACGATGGCTGATTTTGTGACTTCATATATGAAGATGGAATTTTGAATTTTCGGAAGAGATTTGTGTTCCTAACATTCCTGATATAAAACAGGGAATTGTTGGATGATGCACATAGCTCCAATTTATCTATAAACCATGGTAGCACTAAGATGTATAGAGACATAAAGGAACATTTTTGGTTTGAGAACATTAAGATTAAGATTGCTGATTTTGTGTTACGATGTATGGTTTGTCAATAAGTGAATGCTGGAAGGAAACAACCTAGAGGAGTCATGCAACCTTTTTCTATACCTGAGTGGAAATGGGATAATATTACGATGAAATTTAGCATGGGGATACCAAAGAAAATTATAAGGAATGAGTCAATATGGTTCATTGTTGATTGTCTTACCAAGTCAATAAATTTTCATACAATAATAAAAGATTTACCACTTGAACGTTTTAGAATGAATATATATTAATAATGTTTTAAGACTCAATGGTGTACCCCTATTGATTGTTTCTGATCATGATCCCCATTTTACATCAAGATTATTGAAAAGTCTTCAGAAGGGCCTAGATACCGAACTTCATTTGAGCACTGGCTTCCACCCTCAAATGATGGAAATTCAGAACAAATTATTCATACCTTCTAATACATGTTGAGATCATGCTCACATGACTTTCATGGTATGTGTCATCAATATTTACCACTGGTATAATTGTTTTATAACAATAGCTTCTATTGAAGTATTCAGATGGCACTATATGAAGAGTTACATTGGAAGCGATGTCACACACCAAATTTTTGGGATGATGTTGGTGAAAGGAAACTTTTAGGCCTATAACTTGTTGAGGAAATGATGGAAATGGTGATGGTTATCCAAACCCACATCAAAATGACACAGTGTAGGCAAAGAGATATGCCGATAAGAAAAGGAAGGATTTGGAATTTTAGGTAGGTGATCATGTTTTATTGAATGTATCACTATGGAAGGGAGTTATACAATTTGGTAATAAGGGTATACTAAGTCCCAGGTACATCGACCTTTCGAAATTCTGGAAGAAATTATGGTTGTAGCTTACGAGTTATAAATTCCTCCATGTCTCTCTAAAGGTCACGATGTGTTCCACATATCACTGTTAGTAAATTACATGCATGACCCAATGCATGTACTCACCTATGAGGAAAATTTATTAGAAACTAATCTGTCTTATTGTGAAGAGCCTGTCAAAATTGCTGATACCAGAGGACAAGTGATGAGAAACTGGACTACTCGTCTGGTAAAAGTTATATCGAGAAACCATAAGATAGAAGAGGAATCATGGTAACCCAAGGAAATTATGATAAAGAACTACCCGAATCATTTTATGCAGTAATATTTTAGAAATTTTGATGAAAAATTATTTTAATGAGGGAAGAATGTAACACACCATGCTTCCACGATGTGTTTCCATTTGAATAATGCAATAGCTTGCATTGTGTGTAACTTGGAGATTATAACACACCGCAACCAATCAAACTTGTTGTTATGAATATTAATACCCACTTTTTGATTCATTTTAAATTTTACCTTTCAAAATGGACTTCATTTTTGGATTCTGAATATCAAAATTTTCTTAGTGTGAATTATAGAAATTTTTCTAAAAACTTTCATTTTTTGATTAATAGGGAAAAACTCTGAGTTATTATTTAAAAACAAATTATTATTTAAATTATTATTTATTTTATATAAATTTATTTTAGGTCAAAATAGGTAAATAATAACTATATAAGTTCAATTTAAATCATTTGAGTCATTTTATAATGAGTTTAGATATATAATATTTTATCGAACTTTTTTCCGTCTTTTACCCACCTCATAGAAGCATTTCCAAATTTTCATAAAACATAATTTTACTGATTCATAGAGTTGAATTTCAAAAATCTCTGAGACACGTTTGATATCAGTAGGTGAAATTTTGTTCAATAAGATGAAAATTATTTTTGGTGAATATTAACTTTTAACTTTTATTTACCATCGTTTAATGTATATAGGGTAATTAAGGGAAAAAATGATATTATTATTACCATAAAAAGGGTCCTAATTCTATTGGATAAGTATAATTCGACTATAAATCACCTTAGGAATAAAATATGAACTTCTTTGGTTCAGATGGATTAGATTTGGAAATTTATTATAATTATATTTAAAGAAGAGTTAAAAGAGATAAAATTCAAAGTTTAATAACTATACCAATTATAATATAATGATAAACACTATATAAATTCAATTATAAAAATTAATTAGGAATATAATACGATTTCCTACATAATTGTATTTTATTTAAAAAAAATTAGACTTTAAATAATTAAATTTATTTATGACACAATGATGATGCTGTAATTACCATATTAATGAATGATTAAAATAATTGATATTATAAATATCCAAACAAATATAATTTGAGATTTTTAATGAATTACAATAATTTTCTAGGTTAATATTACATGTTAGGGTTGATTATATTTATTTAGAGGGTTGTCATAATGTTGTATGGACATTAACAAAAATGAATTATTAAATTATGTCAAAATATACATAAATGAGTTTTTTAAGAAAATACAACATTATTGGTTGATATAATAATCATAAAGATCTAGGGATCATCCAAAAGACTTATATAGTGATAGGGGTAACTATAATTCACCACTTTAAGTTCACTAGACAGTTTATATTAATTTTATTAACAAAATAATATAAAAATACAATGAGACATGGTAAATGTCATACTATTTAACTAAGAGTAAAATCTAAAAGATAAGGTTATTATAGTGACAAAAACATATATAAAACCTATTTATTGAGATTTTTTCAACCCATCCCCACATTAGACTAAAAATAATTCATTTTTGATCCATTAAAACCCGAATATGATTTTATTATAAAATAATATTTCAATCTTTTCCTAAGATGCCCCTCACCCCTCTTATAAAAGGGAACTTCCCATTCTCTAAAATGTACCACATCAAAGCCATTTGGCTCATCCAACCCCTGCCCAGATATCATCCCAAATGTCCTCCCTTCGTCTTAGAGGAGTTAAATAAGTAATAAATCCATCCTAAGAAGACCTTTTTCTCAAATCAAACGGAATAACTAAAAGAAGAGGTAAATAATTCATCACATATTTCATGTTCTTTTCTTCTTCCACTTACCCTTTTTTGTTGTTTCCATTATAAAATGATAAATCCAGTATCTTCTATATACATTGATGTTATTATGAAAATTTTAGAACCATATTCATTATTCTTTCCATCCTACAAATGACATAGTCACTATACATGCGTACGTACATATTACCATCTCCACATCGTGATGTGGTTTGTTATTCAAACACTGCATCATTTGTATGGGAATAATAATGAGTATAAATGTTTAAATAGTAAATATAACATGATAATGATACATAATATATGATATAACATCCAATTATATATGATAATAATATCAAAATAATGATATTTTCGCTCATGCGTACATTCAGATTACCGTCTCCATTAACGCGAGAAGATTCATTCCCTATCGTATCCATTCAAGAATAATTTTTATTTGATTAATAAAAATAATATTTAATGACATAATATAATTATTAATATGAATAAGATACATTTTATTAATAATAAACATTACTAACATAACAAATCATATAATGGAAAACGAATTTGTTAACACCCGAAATGATGATACTACTGAAATATAATTAACAATGCAATATTATAAGATCATATATGATTTCATATTTATGTATATAGTTGTTGTATAATTTGATAAAAATAATTTAACTATTATACAAGAAGTTAACATACCCTCAACCATGGAAAAGCACATATTAAGGGCAAATTTCACAATCTATTAATTATCCGTGGTTGTTTTTATGTAATTATCTAGTGGGACCTCTTTATCATCAACATACATTTTTCTTAAAATTTCATTCCAAAACATTTTCACTATTTACTATACTATGGTTTAAATTCATTTATGTCATTTTTTTAATTTTTATAAAATTGTTTCAATGGAATAATTTCATCATTTTCCAAACAATGTAGCTAATGACATTTTAGGCAAAAGTAATGTAAGAATGTTTTTTTAACTTATACGGCAGGTGCGGCTATTTTTTTACCATTATAACATCTTTTTATATTCCTTTACAAGTTTATTATAATATTTTTAAATATAAATGTTCTCTTTTATAATTATTTTAATTTTTACTAATTTCATAATAGAAATAGATACTTTACTAAAACAATATTTTGATTTCATCAATGTCAACATCCATTAATGGATTTGAAGGTTAATGGATTTTTATTTATTATGATATAAAACATCCATATTGTATTTAAGGTTTTCTGATATGTTTGACTATAGATGTGTTATTTTTACACCATTCATGGTTTATAGAGAAATTATTGACATTTCATATGCAAGATTTAATACGGATGTTTATGTTATGTTTGAACCTTTTCATATGAAAAATGCATTGGACATAGTAAGTGATGGGTGGAGCCCACTATAGTACATTGATGCATTGGTAGATCTAATAAATCAAACTACTGTCTTGTCATTATGCCTTGAAAAAATATTATTTGTAGTTTTGGAATAAACACTTGAATATGTGGTTATGAAGTCTGGCATTAAGCATTCCATCATTATGAAAGTTTTTATTGATATTGAATGCGATTATTTGACTAGTATAATATTCATGTGAATACGTAAATGGAATAATTTGATTTTATCTGTTCCATATTAGGATTAATTTAAAGTTTAAATGGTTGTTGTTTTAGTATTATGCATTTCCTAAAATGTTTATACTTATTTATGAATGTTTCTTCTATATTGTAATCCATACCGAGCATCTGAGATCACCACTTTCTATGTTTTATTTTTCCTTAGATGCAACGAAGTTTATTAAGACAGACCTGCAGGGATAGTCCATGGGATATGAGTGTGGCCTACAGAGACTATGTTGTTGGGGTTTTTTATTTTATAATGAAATTTCAAACTTATGAATGTATCTAGTATTTCCACGGTTACTAAACTAATCAGTCTTTCGAGACTTGATTTTTTTATGATCATGCCAATTTTATGTAATAAATAACTGACACTGGGTATCTAGGGTGGGGGGATTACAAAAGATTTCTAGATGATTGAATTTTTTTTATCGAATTTCAATTTGAAATTATGTCCAATAAAATAAATATGATTTATTGATTTATTATTTTACTAATTAAACAGTAAACCCAATTTAAAATATAATTTTTCACTAAATTATTTACATGGAAAGTGGTTTTCAATTAAAATCTATTATTTTTAACTATTCATCAAAAAATAAAACATCTTGAAATAATAAAAAAATTAATCCTAATATATTTTTTATGTTTCAATTTGAATGATATTTTATATTATTTAAAATTAATTATTAAATTAAAATTAAAATTTAGATTTAAAATTGATGTACCATTAAAAAAGATGTAAAACTGCATTTATAAAAAAAATCGTATTTGTTAAATTAGGTTTTTTCTTCTCTTATTATTATAAAATATTTTCAATATATTTAAAAATTATAATATTGAATATAAAAATATCATTCACTAATAGCCCTTAATTTATTTTATTTGGATAAAAATATTTTGTATGCATAAAAATATTTTTTATAAATGATTCCCTTTTTATTTAACTATTTATTATATTAATTTATAATTATTTTATATCCATTGAATTCTAAAATATATTTTTATAATAGAGAATATATTCTTCCAAATATCCAACAGAACATCCATGATATATGTTATTATATTAAATAATAATATTTTAATAATATAATATTTGGTCTATAAAACACAACCTTTCATGAAACACAAATATTTGAAAAATGTCATTATTGCGAGTAACAAATTTTAACATTTTTGTTCCATGTAGAGAATGATATGAACTATGTTGTATGTAAATTCTCAATGTTGTGTGTATCATAAGATTAACATGGTGATTCGTATAATGCGTGCTAGAAAAAAAATTATCTTAAAAGGAAAGTATTGTAATGTCTATGGGTGTTACACCAACATACTCTAATAGATTATTATTGAACACACTTCAAACATAAAAACTATACAACATTATTTTTTAAAAGGTGTTGTGTTTTAAAAATAAAATGAATCATCTCAACATATAAACCCATGTGATCTTCCACATGAGCAGTTCCATTCTATATAAAAATTATGATCATGAAATTAGTTATCAATCAATATGAATATAATAGGATTATGTAAAATTTTAAAATTACCCCCAAGAAGAAATAAATACCCATTCTTTTAAAAAAATGATCATTTTTTCCATCTACATAAATCATTAAACTCCAAATGAATAGTTCAATCCATGTGTAATGTCTCACTAAAACGGAATGACATATAACACTCATCAAATAAACCCTTGAAGAATATATGATAATAAAACTAGATGTATTTTAGATCACTTTTGTACCAAGACTTGATGTTAACATAATGTTCATAAAAAAAAGTCTAGATATGTGTTTTTAATATATTGATTTGAAAATTCTATATTATTATCAGCTTGCTACCAACCCAACATACTAGTAGACCAACCAAGACAGATACCATTTGTAACATCCCGCTGCTCTCCCATTTTCTTGGGAAAAGGAGGAGGTCATACCAACCTTAGGTGACATCCAATGGGTAAAAATGATATGAATAAATCTAAATGGATTAGTAAAAATATTATTTACCATTTCACCATTAGGATATAAAAACATGAAACTAGGTATGTAAATTATAAATCCACAATATGAGGCATAAATATAATATGACAATACAAATATATATCCAATGGAATGATAATATTATAATCATAATGGAAATAATTGTAAACAATACCAAAATAAAACACTACTCAATGAGTCCAATGTCATATCATCCCATGTATGACCCTAACCATTATCATGCCCCAAACCCTCCTATCATTCCATTGTAATCAAGATTCATTGCTAGATAAAAAAGATAACATCCATTTCAATGATTCTCCGTATATGTCATTTTCAAATGAGCCAATGTTTCTAATCATGGGGTGATTATGAAATGAGTAGAAATTCCCCCAAAGAGTCCATAATACGCACAATTTGGAAAAGAATGTACTATCACAATTTATATAAAAAAATTGGGAATAATTGTTTCTATAAATACAATACTACTAAAATGTAATAAAACAATATAAAATATTATTGTTATCCATTAATGTTTGGAATAACCTTTCCCGTATTCACACACACATAGACATTCCCCACCACACACACAAGAATATAATCAATATTGTTGTTATCATTTACAGTTCTACTCCGCAATCATGACTTAACCAACCATGATGATGGAACTTGTGACCTTATACATCTACTTAAATGCATGCCAACCCAATTATGGAAGCATATTTAACAAAAAAATTCCAATAAACCACTCATACGTTAAAATTATTTCATATAATATTAATCAGGACAATAAAACTATTCTACAACTTTAAATCCATCATTTAATATTTATAATACTCAATGGGTTTTTTCAAAAGCCATAAATCTTACCCAACATAAATTAATAAAGAAAATTTTATATTTAAACAAATCACAATTTTTTTTTATGAAATCAATTAAAAATATTTTTGAAAAATGAAGCCTTAAAGATTTATAAGAAGTAAAGAACAGATAGAACCCATATATGTTAAATTTAATTGATCGGAATAATTAATATAATTAAAAACAGGTTACCTCTTACATTCCATTCTTTTATATTTCATTCCAAGAATAAAGTATACAATTATCTATTAGAATTTCCATGTGAACATCAATGTATACTAGAAAATTTCTTGGGTAACCCATTATATTGAGAGGAGAATAGATGTTGTAAAAAAATTAACAATCTCCAGGAGAAATTTTCTAAACTATATGGATATAAAACTCTGAGACACATCCTCATAATAAAAAATATTGAAATGTAGAAAAAAATGTACATGAAATTGTGAATGATATGACACCATAGTCATCAAAAACTATGACATAGCCCGTAATTCTATGTCATAATGATCTATAACCGAGCTTGACTCTAAACTCCATAGTATAGTGTATGATTTTTCCAATTTATCTAGGGTAAGTCTACAAAAAAATACCACACACCACATTGAAGCTAATCCTAATATGGTAGATACTCTAATATAGGATTCATGATTCTTCTCCCCTCTATTATACTAAAAATTATAAATTAATGTTTCTCCAAAATGTCCTATATTTCAGCCCTATATCCACGATGCAACAAAAACAAAATTTTCAGAACCATGCAAAATCACTTCCAATGACGCCATGCTACCTTAAGGAATCCAAGATGTATATATTCCCAATTTGGAAAAGGAACCAAATTTTTTTTACACTACAGCCAGGCCACACCATAACACAAATCTCCATGTCAAACATCGCATCCCACACTCCATGTCATAAACATTCACAAAATTGGCGATCATATCCTAAACCACCATCGATCCATTAAAAACTCTTGAATTATAGCATAATCATTATACAAACTCAAAAAAAATATTAAAAGGATAATGTACATCAATATAGGAGTTATAATAGAATCCCATATTAGTTTTTCTATATGGTTTCTCTTAACTATGTGACAATTGTGTAATATATTAAAACCATTTATGAAATTCCACAATTAGGTTTGAAGCTTCCAAGAGTCACATGAGAACTCAAGATACCTCTGAGTCTATGATCGATAACATATATAAACATCTCCAAAAGATCCAACATCTGGAATTTAAAATCCAAAACAAAAATTTCAAAACAAAACCAATTTTAAAATATATAATATGAAAATACACTTATTACTATTTCTCATAAAAATATATTTGTTTTTACATGTTCAACTTAGACTATAAGAGCATAACATAATAATGGTTATCTAGGTATCCCCATTAAAAATTCTATTTAAAAATCCTTCCACATTCATGTAGGTGTAGGTAATGGTTTCTACAACACAACAATTCATTGATATTCAATTTTTATCCATTCACAAAACAAATATTTTTAAACTTATTCTTTAATTTCATACTATATATACTACCAAAAAATGCTGATATATTGGTTTATCCTTCTAATTCCAAAATTTACTACCCAATTAGAGTAATTAAAACTCTTTCTATGTTCATTACTTAAGGATATTGCAACAAATACTCTCTTTTTTAATTAAATAGGCATGTACAATGTGATACTCCACCCATTAGTGGTATCCCAATTGAAAAATATTTATCACATCCCACAATATTTTGGGCTATCTAAATATGACTCTTTCACTCTTTCTTTATATTTTTGGACATTATTAATACATATATGATAAGAATTATTATCTTTTTCATTTAATTAAAACATAAATATCATTAAAATACCAATGATATTCTATAGATATTTGTCTTTCATTATATATTGAGATTAATTCTTCTTACACAAATATTCAATTACTATATTTTCTCCTAAATGTGTATATAAATTTAGGAAATAAATGTTTTTAGGATAATCAACATAACTACATTGTCCCAATTTGTGATTTTTTATTTTGAAAATATACTTTAAATTATTATTATTGTTGTAGAAAAGAATATTGTCACCAAATATATATTTCTGAAAAATATTTATTTAATAAACCGTAGTTACTAACATTATATAATATGTCAGATATTTCCTCTCAAATTGTTTAAACTACATAAGTCCATATTACAAAATTGGAACTCCATTGAAATAATATATCCAAACATGCTTATAAAGCATCACAATACACATCAAATCCACAAAATTACTCTAGAAGGATATGAATGTGAATTAATGAAAATATTTTATCTATTTTCTATCTTTTTTTGGATGTTTTTATCACATTCAATAAATCTGTTATAATTTAAATCTATTATTAATGAATCCACATTTGGAAATTATGTAGTAAATTATTGGTAATATCTAGATTTTATATAAATGATATGGATCTAAAATAAATTCATGGGAATCTCCCAATAACTCGCAACACTTAATATGATAGTTTCCACAATAATTTTATTATCTATAATAAAATGGAAAATAACCACCTATATTTTATGAAAAATTAATATTTCAAAAAAAATTAATAAATATTATATCTATAAAAATTTTCCCAAAAAAATTATTTCCTTTAATAGTGTAGTAGTATTTGTGAGTAAATCACTACATATTTAATAAATTACACCAAAATTTTATAAAAATATTTATGTTTTATTTTGTTAATTAATTCCATAAACACTACCTTTGTACTGGTTACACTGAATTGTATGTCCAAAAACTCATGATTTTAAAAATTAATTTTCAAATATATACTTAATGTATCTTCTCCTTTATCATTAATTTTTTAGATATAAAGAAAATTTCAATTTTTTAAACCATTAAAATCTATTTAGATAATAAAATAAATCATCCTTTTGGTGTACATGATCTTTCTTCATTGTTTTCAAGTAATTATGTTTTTGGTTTTCATTATTAAAACCCAATATACTATCATCGATTTTAGAAAATTAAACAAAAGCATCATAAGATGAAATATTGGATTGAATGAATCATTTCTACTCAAAATTTTATAACTGGTTCCTAAATACCCATTTCTATTTTAATTTTATATAATAAGAATTGGCAAAAATAAAATTAATTTTTAGATAAGGGCCAATGGAAAATTTCACATATATTTTTTCGATGTTATTAAATACTTATAAAAAACATATATAATGTCATAAATTATATGTAATATATTTTAATAGACCCCTGAGTCTAAGGCTCCATAACTAAACTCATAAAATTAAATTAAATGAATCCAATGTATTAAATGATTATACCACTCACAATTTTGATAAAATCCCATTATCAATTCAATGAAGTAACAATACCATCAGGTGAAACAAATAAATATTATCTTTGATTATAGTGTTCATTTTAATATTTATAAATTCTTAATTAGTAATTTCTTGTAATAAATTCGATTATTTAATACCTTAGATTATAAAATCATATGATACTTCCACATCTTCTTTCATAATGGTACAATGTGCATATTTGAATCATTATTCACTCTATTCAACTAATTTTTTATCAAATATAAATGAATACTGAATCATCTCTATGAATAATAACAAGTTACCTATTAACCATATATATATAAATTAATTTAATGTTATTATATTATGTAATTTAAATAATATCATAAAAGAAATCAATGTAATTCCTCAAACTGCTGATAGATCTAACTCAAAATTAGATTTCTTATTAATGTTTACTCATACATTGAGTCAGACCTAATATTTTTGAGGGATAACCACATTCTCATTGTTCCTTGTCCCTGATTTAAAAAATTTATATATTTTTATCTATTACCATTAAATCATGATGGATTCACCTTTAATATTTATTTAATAGATAACTCATTATAATTTTTTAAATGATCAATATTTTCACATTGATTACAATTTTTTCTCAAATAGGGAAGGGAGAAAATATATGTTCCCTCATTCATCACATTAATATCAAATAAGTAAAATTACTCCATGAGAATTGCTCAGGGACAACATTGTATTTTCCTTACATAAATCCTTCTACATCCTCTAACAAATAGTGATATAATTATTCACTTTACCTATCAATGGATGTAAATTTATAACGCAATTAATTTCTTATATCTCCATATTGGTGACAACAAATATAAATATAACATCTACATAAGTAGTTAATTTCAACAATATAATCCTTAGTAATATCTATAATCTAAAAAATATTTTAAATAACAATTATTTTATGTGCATATGGTTCCCTATAATTGGTGAATAACTCGCAATTTTTATTAACATAGATTCAAAATAAATTATCTTCAAATTTCAATTTTTTGAATTTTTAAATTCTGAAGCCTTTTTTAGTTGTTATTCTTTAGAGAAATGTTCAGGATCTAATATTTTTAGAATTACATGAAATAAATATACTTATGCTTCCACGTTATATGTCACGAACCCCTCTGCACAAAGTGTACCCCTCCTGGGTCAGTAATGTAAGAAGGGAGATAATGACCCCCGAGTCCTGCCTTCAGTAGGCCTCGGGTTGGAAACTACCACCGAGGGTATAGAAAACATAGAAATGGGATGCATTACTCTCTAAGAGAACACATGCAGAAGACATATATAATATAGAAACCAACCAACTCCAACTCAGAACTAAAATATAAAATAAAACCCAAGTGCACATATGTAATGTCATGCAAAAGTAATACAACTGGATGGGGAAAACCGCAAGTACCCAAAATAAACTAAAAACAGAAGCAACCACAAGCCTGAATAGCTCCTACATCCTCCAGCTAGTAGTAACCAGCCTAATCTCCAACCAGCTACATGTGACCTGAAAAGTAGTTCATATATACATAGGGTGAGTATAACAATATACTCAGTAGGATCCTCCCCAAATCCTCTCGTGAAAAAGTAAATGAAGCATGCTAAAGCACAATGAACAACAAGTGAAACTAACTCATCACATAAATGGGTATACTAAGTTCCCAGACTCACCATGGATACTCTCACCAAGTAACGCATAAATGAATATATCATATAATAAAAATTATCAAGTGTACCCTGCTACTACTTCCCCAATGGTTTTCCTCATTTCTCCAATGTCGAACGTCCTAAACCTCTCTCTACAAAAAGGCTTGCCCACATACACATGGGAAAAGAACCACAACATGCACCTCGTGCAACAAAACCACCACATCAAAGTATGAAAAGTAAGGAGGTACATTCTGGGAGCCACCTTAGATCGCATAATGTTTATTATACATCGGGTTTTATACCTCAAGCCATTACAGCCCGTACGTCGAGTAGAGATCCCCAATACATCATAGCCTATACATGTTACACCTATAGATGTCCATAGAAAACTATATCTAGAATATATGTGTGTGATAAAAAAAAATCCATTACATCCCTATACACACATATATGGGGAAAACCAACCAATGTGCATGCTATCACATGTAACTACCAAGAGGAGAGTGTGTGGCACAAGGGGTTAGTCAGCCATTCATCCTACCACCATAAATATGGGGAAAACACCCCCCAGGGCTTAGAATCCACAGGGTGTCAGTTACCCTCACTGACAGGGTGGATTAGAGTATAGAAACACAAATAGTACAGAATATGATATATCTGAAAACTACACTATGGACATAACCTTGTCTTAGACACAACTACAATTAACATCTCTCAATCTTCGGGATACTACCTCTAAGACTAGGTATCCTATAAGCACACAACCATTTAAGGAGATTTAATACATTATTTCAAAACCCTTTTTATCAGTTTCATTGTGTGTTAATTAATTCATTAACCATTAGTCAACCAATACAAATTCCACATTACTGTTCATTAGCATCACACCCATGGTACACTATCCCATTAAATTTACAACCTAATAATTATTTTATTGCAACTCCAACCCCATGGGTTAACATCATTTATTCAATTATTCATTATCAAATCATATTACCATATTCCCAGGCATTTTAGTAAAAAATTCTATGCTACTAAACACAAGGGGGATCAACACAGTGGTTAGATATACTACTCGTCGAGTCTTATCTGCCTATAATAAGAGTGTAGACCCATCCTCTCTTGAGAAGATAAACATGAAAATCACGTGGCATACCCCATGCTTCTTTTCCTCTCTCGAAAGAAGGGTACGTAAGACCAGCTGCCATGGGAAATGGGGAAAAGTAAAGTAGATAATCAAACAATAAGAATTAGCAAGCATCCAACAGTCACATCCATCTCATTCCATCATCCCTGGTGTCCTCCCTGACACCCACATGTGTAAACTGATGGATCTTTCTACTATAGGCATCATCTGTTGCCACAACCAAATGGCCTCCCTACCCCCAAATATATCAACAGCCATCCAGACTCACATCACTACAAAAAAAAGGAAAAAACATCATGTCAAATGGGATCATTTCACTTAAATAAACAAGAGGGTAACTCATGAACCATACAAAAAATTATCTTTTAACAGCCACCAGTTCATTAATCTATCATGGATTAAACGATTTATAATTTTTTGTATCTGAAATTTGGGGAACCTAACCAGAAAGCTATCACAAATAATTAAACATTCGTACTGCACCAATTTTATTAATATCAAATTACAACACGATCCAGATTCATTTAAATGCATCTTTATCTTTATCCAAAAAATATCAATTAATTCCAGTGTATATTCTTTAAAAATTTTCATCAAGAACGAAAAGCTAAGCGAAGAAAGCATGGATATCACACTATCAAACAAATTAGGAGAAAAATTATACGACCGATATCAATTTATTTATCGAGTTCAAATATCTATTATGTAAATTCCATTGTGGTCTAGTGGGATAAAAAATTCATACAAAACAGTAGCATGTAAAATAAAAAAGAAACAATGAATCCCCTATCTCAAACAGTTCTTGACATTCTTTATCCACCTAACGGGTTACAGTTCTCCTCTCACGTCAACTACATCCACCCAAGGATTCCATGGTACGATCGTACCATCCAAAACCCACAAAAACCCCATTAGAATCATGGAGATTACATGATATAATATGGACATTAGAAATAATAGAATTTGAACTCCAAAAGAACAATGATAAAACATATATTATATTGAAGATTGACCAATACAGCTCGGTTGCATCAAAATATAGCGAAACCAATCCTAGGAGGAATGTTTGATTATGGAAATCCTATGTAATAGAATTAATGGTTTTAGTATCTCATAGACAAGAAGAAAGAGGAATAATTAGTGAGGAAGACATCTCGTCCCTTTAGAATATACAACGGAGTGACATTTTATGTTACACATATTTTCCATTAAAAGAAAATTGCATTAAACCACACAGTTTGACCATGTAAAAAAATCACAATCCTTAGGAATAATTAATATCAGACTTATGGCCATTGAATCATCCTTAGTGCCTTTAAAATATGGCTTTAAATGAATTTTAAATAAATGAAATACACTACAGGGGTGAAAAAGTAGGAAGCTGGAAACACTGTTCACCAACTCAAAATTTGGAAAAGGAAAAACCCAGTTCATGAAACTCACCTTTAAACATTGTTCATGAAACTCATCATTATACATTATTTATGAATCTCACCGTTAGACTCTGTTTAGGAAGCTCAATGTTAGACAGTGTTCATGAAGCTCACCGTTAGACACTTTTCATGAAGTTCACCATTAGAAATTGTTCATGAAGATCACCGTTAGACACTGTTCATGATGCTCACCATTAAACACTATTCATGAAGCTCACCTTTAGTCACTTTTCATTATGCTCACCTTTAGACATTGTTCATGAAGCTCACCATTATACACTCTTCATGAACTCAAAATTTTGAAAAGGAATGAAAAGGTCACCGTTAGAAGGTTGTCGTTCAGGAAACACAATTCACAGAACTCAAAATTTGGAAAAGGAAATAAAAGGTCACCGTTAGAAGGTCACCATTATGGAAACACTGTTGACAGATCTCAAAATTTGGAAAATGAAAGAAAACGTCACCGTTATAGAATAACTATTCCTAGAACTCAAAATTTGGGAATGGAAGGAAAATGTCACCATTAGAAGGTCACCATTATAGAAACATTTTTCATAGTACTGAAAATTTGGCAAAGGAAATAGTGGTTACCGTTAGAGATTACTGACAGAGGTTACAGATAGTGGTTATCGTTAGAGGCTGTTGTTAGAGATCACAGATATAACTGTTCACCGATGGAACATTTCAAAGAATCATAAATTTGGAAATGTAAAGGGAGATTACCATTAGAGGTTACTAATAGAACTGTTCACCGATTGAACTGTTCCCAGACTTAGAAAATAGACAAAGTGTTAGGGATTTCACCTTTACCTCTCAGAACACCTCAAACACCATATTTTCACAAGGGAATGGACCTAAGAGGTCCTGGGCCTTACATTATATAACCACCCACCACAAAATTTGAGTTGGTCCATCCAAAAACATTTGAAGTAAACTCCAATTTTGAGGAAAAATACATTCATAAAATACAATAATATCTTCTTCATTTTCTAAAGCAATATTATTCCATATCTAATAAGACTACACTTTTGAATGATGTATGACTCTCCTTTAAAAAATAAAATCAACTATAAATTTATGTAATAATATATTAGTTATTTTCTATATCTATTTCTCAAAATGAAGGGAATATGCATTAAATATCACACCACATCCTTTTGTATATTTTTGTGAACCAAAAGTCAAAATATGTCATGGAATAGGGAATGAAGATTCATATGTTTTTAAAAATATATTGGATTTTTTTTATCTTTTGCTATAATAAATAATTATTGATATGGATATCATATGGTTGTAATTTTAAGTGGCATAACATAAAACATAATTTTTTAAATATAAACCAATTAATTTCCAGAGAAAAATGAAGAGATGAAACTATTGAAACTCATGAAATTTTTCATTCAAATATATCAGAGTCTTTGGATTCCAAATAATCTACATGTATTTACATGTAATTTATTTATTATTTTTTGAATGGTGTATATATGAATTCTATAAAATATCAAATAATGATTCCTATACTCTCTATCTACCTTTATATTTTACCTCAGGTTATAATAAACCATAATAAAGAGGATATCCTTTGAATGCATTGGTAGATTCATCCAACCCCTAGATACCCTAGAAAGAAGGATATCATATAACAATTCCCAATGATGAGTATCAACCTCACATTTAAAATCATGGATATATTCATATGTATAGAGAAATGATTCATCATTAATAATTTCATTTCTTCAATCCAATTAAATAGATATATATAATGGTTTTAATGTTTTTTATGCAGGAATATGTTTCATTCTATGTAAATCCATTAGTAATATCATGGAATATTATAAAGAGTTATGTTATTATTTGTAAATATTTTGGAATAATGTGTTTTAATGTTCATATCCCCACCCATGATCACCTTTATTAATCCAAACAAATTCATAGATCAAGGTTTTAGGATAATTAAATGTTCATGTTGGTTTATATATATTTCTCATAAGATAAGTTCATATAAGTTATATGATCCTTCCTCCCATTATAAGGGTCAAATTTTATTCAATATCACATAGATATATTATTTATCTAAATTATGAAAAATAAAAATGATGATTACCATTTTATTGTTGTGTCTCCTAGAAAATAGGAATGAAGGATAAATTTGTTTCAAAAAAATTTCCTTATTTTCTAGTAAAATGGGCGTAGAACTTATAATAATTATAATATCATGGAATATTATTATTGTAAAATCAATATAATAGTTTGGGAAAAATAATATTTTATAATACAATGAATCTATGGTATTATCATTTAATAAAATGATATTTTTATATAAACAGAATGACATAGTCAAATAAAAGAATTCTATAATCTCCATAGTATGGTATCTATATTTTAAACCAAATACATCAGTTATAGGTATCCAAAAAATGTCATTATTTTTATGAAATATTATTTAATAAGACATATATCACATATCTATGTAAACTATGAAATAATATTTCCAAAACATACATCGTAAATGAAGTATGGGATTGGTGGTGAAATATTAAATTGTAAAATTAAAGGCCACATACGAATGAAAAAAATAATATATAAGAGTAAATCTATAGACTCACTATAACCAACACCATGTGATTTTCTATAAAAATAATGTTTGTGGTAAATATAATTAAAAATAAAACTTATATTGGATAAAATATTCAAAAAAATCACCAGTACGGGCTTGGGGGGGGGGGGGGGAAGAAAGACATATGTGGATTAAATGAGATGACTCAACAATAATAAACATACTTATTAAATAATTTTACAATAATAGTCATTAAATATCATTGTAAATCATTCTATAAAAACATAAATGTTTTTTTCATTAGAAATTAGAATCAAAACCAACATATTTTTGAATAAATCTTCACCATCTCACATAAATATTTATGAAATAGGATACCATTTCACACATACCATAAAAGATACAATTATTCATTACCTAGGGAATAGTAAGAAAATGGGTTTCTTATATGATCAATATAGGTAATGATATGAGATGAAAATTAATGATCTTATGTAATAATAAGATGAACAAGTGGGTATGATAACCTGATTATTGTGCATCATTATAACATAAAAAATCATACCTAATCAAAAATATCTTAAATCATGAATCAAGATTAATTTTAAATGAATTTATAATATTTAAAATTCATAAAAAACATATGGATAACATTTAAACGTGGAAATTTATTTTAATTGAAAACAGTTTATTTTTTAAATGCCCAATATAAATACCATCATCAAATAGTGAAAATATTTTTGTAGTGGATTGGGTTTACTCCCCATTATCAGAAATTTTGACACATGAGATATATCATTTATCACAATGCATTATGGGGTTAAATATATTTAATCCCAACTATCACTTTTTTCATTACTCTAAATTCACTAGAATATAATGATTTATAAAGTTTTATCTGATGCATTAGAGTGATATAAAATTTCATCCCACCCAATAAATAATGAAAAACCATATATATTTTTCAAAATTGAAAATGAAACCATTCATGATCCAATCATATATTTAATAATGATGGTAATGAAAATAAATTTTATAATACTTCTATAAGGCAGGATCATAATCCATCAATATAAATAATGCGGATTATATAATTATAGAATATTCTAAATGAATAATTTGTAACATTAATAAAAATATATATATATATATTATATAATCATTTAAAAATATTATTTTGAAAATAATTTTTTTTTGTTTCTCATTCTTAACATTATTCAAAAATTCAATAATTTATAAAAAAATTAATTTTATAAAATTAATTATATCATGATTAAAATATCATTTTATGTATTGTGAAATATTGAAAAAGAATTTTAATAATGAAATCCAATGAAAAAGTTCAGTAGAAATATATCATTTCAGAAATGATAAAAAAAATGTCATTTTAAACATTTGTAATTATTGAACATTTTACTAGAAGAAAAGTAATATTTTGATTATAAAAATTATATCAATAAAAGTGTAAGAACAACAAATGAAAATTAAGGAGAATTATTCATGATCATAAAATATTAAATATGGTTATCTCAACATATAAGAAACATTTATATTTAATTGAGATCTAAAATGGGTGAAATGTAATGATGAAATGAAAAACTATAATTTACTATACAAGATGAAAATAAATCTGGATTTAGTGATAGATAATTTTCAATACTAATAGATATTTAATCTTAATGAATCTAAATTCCAAAGAGATAATGAAAACAAATAATGGATTTTGTAACTTTTGAATAAAAATTTATTGAAAGAAAGAACCAAATATGTATATGAAATTCCATGTTTTTTTAGTGTTACATAATTTTTTTCCATGTGATGAATATACACCACAAAAATTAAAATATATTTTGAATATGAAGTATATCTCAATAAATTAATATTGGAATCTGAAATTGTTACATTCAACCCCAATGTCCACAATCGTTTTTTTAATGTTCAATATAATAATGATATTAATAGTATTAACATATTTAAGTACGTCATTAATATATTTAAAATTAATATTCATGTATTATTATATCTTTTATACAATTTTTCATTTTGGGTTATTTTCATCCTCATTTGATGGTTATTTTGAGTTTTCATTGTTATTTTTTTCTATTGTATGTTTTGAACCTCATCAATTGATAGCACATTCATAATTACTAGATTATTCATGGTAATGAAATGAAATAAATATAAAAATTTATTTAGTCTAACATTTATTTTATTGGATGTATGTGTATCATTTACATGGATGGAATATATCATGAGCATGTTCCATAAAAATTTATTGATAATAACAAGTTTATTTATATAATCATTTATTTTCATTACCATTACTAAAAAACAATAACAATATAAATTAAAGATTAATATTATATAATTCCTTTATTAATAAATATATGTTATTCATGATTGAAAAAATGATTCTCGTATAGAGTAATTAATGTAGGGTGTTGTAATAACGAAAACTAGAACATGGTTTACCAATAAATAAAATAAGAGGTTTGGGTTATATAATAGTAATATCATTTTAATAAAATAAAACTGATGTTTATAGATAATAATTATATTGTATAATGGTATTCATAATGAGTTGAGATGTGTGTGTAATTGAAATAATTATATAAGAACATAGATACTTTGTTTGATGATTTATGTCCTCAAAATAAGTTCCATTATAATGAATCATTTTTCACTAATGTTTTTATCTCAGATGATTTGGAAAACATCATGAGGGGGAATTAGAATTAGTGAATTATTACCATTTTAATAGTTATACCTTATTTACATACTCAATTATTCAATTAAAGGATTTATCACTCCTTATATCATTTGATATTTATTGTTGTAATGATAAATATGAAAACTAAAAAAAGAAAACAAGGGTTGGTTAATGAGGTTTGCCTCCACGAAAGATGACTATGACCCTAATATTCAGTGGGTTTTATCCCAAATATAAATCGGTTCCCTTTTTATATTATATAAATCAATATAATAGTTATATCATTTAATCCATATTTTGGGCACCAACTAGGTAAAATGTAAGAACCAACTTACAACGTATTTAAATAAATGATTTGGTCTGTTCCTCGTTGGAGATTCTCAAAAGAAGACTATATGTTTCATATTTGATAGGTTGAGTTTCATCACTTTTATAAATGTGTAGAAATATGTAGGGCTTCCTCAATCAATAAAAAAAATTTCTATCTAACACATAAAATATTAATGTACTTACTCTTATCTTTTTTGGTCTTTACTATAAAGACATATTGTCTGGCAGGGATCCTAAAAATCATTCTTCAACATGAATAGTGATAAATATATTATAGGTAGATTTATTATTTTCTTTCTATATAATCATTAATATTTATGGATAAACACTTTAATTTCCATGTTGGTCTTATCTTATTTTCTTTCACCAGACAATTATTCGAAATAATCATAATGTTTGTTCAATTATTTCTCTCTTTGAAACATTAGATCAAAAAATATATTACTAATGGATTATTTTCTTCTATTTGGATATATTTGTTTCGTATAGTGAACATAGTATCATGTAACATAGTACTATATTCTAAGTCTCTACCTATTATTCCATGTTTCATATTGGAATATCATTCCATATTTGAATATGGAAATCTCCCTTGATATGAGGAAATATGATCATTCTCTCAACTACAACTCAAATCAATAATCAACGATTTAATTTAAATTGTTATTAAAATATAAGAGACAAAGGTTTTATTCAACTTAAAATAATCAAAAAAATCATCTGAATAATAATTTTCTCCATGTTTTCAAGGATTTAAATAGTGGATCGGTCAATCAATGATTCATTCCCCTGACATTTCTCTCTATAATGCACTATGATCTAGTAATTTCTTCATGGTGAAGAAACATTATAAACTATATAGTTGATTTATAATTTTTTAAATTCATGGTTTAATTTTTGGAATTCAATATAAGGCCACTAAAAAATATATTACATATGTATTACACCTTATTATATAAAGATACATTAAAAATAATTTAAAGCCACACCAGAACCATAATGTTTTAGTTTCATTGAATACTATGATTAATAAAAATAATTTATAAATAATATCTTTATCATATCCCACGTAATTTTTCACAAGAATAAACCTTCATTAGTGTATTATACAAAAAACATTACATAATATTTTGGTGAAAATGAAACATTAAAATAGTGAGATCATTTTCTCATTAATGGTATGAAATAGAGATATTAATGATTTTTTAATAATAACATTATTATAAGTGTGTGAAACCATGTTATTAACATTTTAAAATCATACCCATTCAGTCATATATCATAAAAACTGGTTATGGAATATAGGATGGTAGTTTATAAGTCATTATTCATAATGTAATTGACAATAATGATACATTAGAGATAAACAGTTGTATAAGATCATGTCATAAAAGGGTGGTATAATGTATGGAATAGTCATAATAATATAAATAATATGACAATGATACCCACTAATACATTCCACACATGTAATTTTTTGTATAATAACACATATACATACATGTTCTTTGGGGAAAAATCTTATATACCCTCTTTTAGGATTGGTATAACCTATGATGTACCCACTTTTAGGCTTTGGATAACCTCTTTTGAACCCAAATTGGTGAATTTTATAACCATCTATGTACCCTATAATATCATATAAGAATTTTCATTACCAAAAAATATAGAGGGATACAATAGACCGAAACATCAAGTAATCATTATCCATTTAGATGTAAGTCATAATATTCTATAATAATTAATCATTCTATCATAACATGACCCAAGGAAAATAAAATAGGTTTCATGATTATTTCGTCATTGTAAACATAAAACATCCGAAGGATAAATTATTCTATTATAGTGGATTAATATCCCCTATGAATTATATTTAACAGAAATGGATGTTTTCATTAATGACAAATACCTTTTAAATATCATTGAACCATTTCCTAGAAAAAAAATATAATTTTTCTTTTTAAAATATAATATTTAAAATATAAAATATTACAAAAAAATTGTTTAATTTTTTATACATAATATAATCATGAAATATTGAAAAGGAATATTAATACCATTTACTAGTTCTGAAGTGGAAAATTATGTCTCTATTGTGTATATTATTAAACTATTACATCACATTTTCGTTAAAATATAAAAATTATCTCATTCAGAAAATGAAAATAATATTCAATTTAATCCTTTTTTACATAAGTAAAATGATTAAAAATTCATTTAAATAGTTATATAATATTTGTAAAAAATATTTAATTCATTTTATGTTAAAAAATTAATTTGGAATAAAAACCTCACAATTTCATCGTAAAACAAATATTAATTCTATGAAAAATTATTTATAAATATTTATTAATTAAGAATAAAAAAATTAAAAGAAAAAAATTAAACTTCCATAAATGAAAATAATATTTGAAAAAAATAAAACATTAGATAGAGAAAACATATAATTTCATCAGTATAAATTTATGCATAAACAATACAAATAAAAATGAGATTGTAACTTAAAGAACATACCTCAACTATGTCTTTTAGTGTATGAAAATATAAATATTTTATATTAAATTTAAATTTTATATATCTATATACAAGAACCATAGTCACAACGATAATTCCATGTTTTTCTGACATAATTTTTTTCGAACCCATTTATTAATAATTATTTATTAAAAACCTCATTTCCATGTGTTAACTGTTTCTTTTATATCAAATATTTAGTATGGGGGATTTGGTACTTTTACATTGACCATGGTTCCATTCTCTAAATTATTTTAATCACAATATAAATACAATAGATATTCATTTTATACATATTATAATAATCCATAAATGATATAGATAATAAAATTTTAACATTGTTTATGGAGACTATAGTCTGTATGTGCTCATGAACATTGTTTTGATTTAATGATGAAAATATTAAAAGAAAGATAACTAATAAATTATCATTAAAAAATTACTAAACAAATAATATATATATAATAAATTATGTTAAGCATCTATGCATGATTTTGGTTGAAAATGTATCATATCTCCACATGGAGGTAGTAGTCAACAAGTACACCCTAATGATACATTAATTTAATATTTCATAAAAAATATTTTAAAAAATATATTAAATAAACATAATTAAGTGACTGAATATTTTATTTTTTAATTATATTATATTAGAACATTAACATTAATATTTTAGGAGGTAAAATAAGAAATAAAATGAAAGAGATCGGTTAAGATTATTACCAACTCTTTGAGAAACATCTTTATGAAATCTTATCATGGACACTGGAGAATGTATTTTAAGGATAATATAAACTCCATAACATGAATAATGATTTTAAAAAGTGGTTTTTTATATTTTTATTTGATATTTGTAGTTTTTGGTTTTGTGAAGAGAAGAGGATATGTGGGGTCCATTTATCGGGAATGAATGGACATAATTTAAATTGTTTAAATGATTTATATATAATAAATTATTTTTCATGTGAATGTGGAACAAATGGGAAAATATTTCTATGATAAAAAATTATAAGTGTGAAATATCTTATACTAATAAAATATAGATATATTATTTTTATCATTTTAAACCTTATCATTTGGTTTAAACACTTTATTCACTAATTTTGATGATAACTTTGTTAATAACATTTTCATTACTCATGTGTTATAAATTAACTTATAAAGAATATATTTTTCTCACGCAAGGATAAGGGATGAAATTTTAGAACAAATATAACTCTCATCTTCTAATTTAAATATTATTATTATTATTATTAAATCATTTCAAAATAAATTAATTAACATAAAATAATTGTAACGTCATGTAGATAACTATTCACATATTTATACATAACATCATTAAAGGAAATTAATGTGAATATAAATTCATGAATAATAAACTCGAAATTATTATTAACAATAAAATTCTATTTAAACCATATTTCATCCAAAAAATATTACTATAGAGGGTTTTAATATCATTTACAATCATTTTCCTACTACTTTCATAGTCACTATGTCCGCATTGTGTACACATTTATGTTTAATATAATGTCTCAAAAAAATTATAAATAAATTACCATTATAAAAATAAATTACCTTGTATCAAATTAAAATAATAGATTATTTCAAAAAATATTTTTTTCCAAATGATAACATATATGAGAAATTAAAATCATGAGAGTTATATTTTGGAATTTTTCTTTTCATAAAATACTATTAATGCCATTATCCATGAAAATGGAACCAAGAATACATATCATGGAATATTGGATTAGTATGGATAAAGTAAACTCATACAATATAAATATGTAATTTGTTATCGATATTTATTCATCCTTGTTAAATTATTTTTAAGCATGATTACCAGATTTACCCATATTGAGGTGATAAATATTCTCAACATTAACTATAAATAATTAAAAATAATAATTTTGAACTCTTTAAAAAATATTTAAAAATTGATTCAAAATATTGAATAAATTTTTTAATAATAATTTCATATATTTTAAAAAATTATAAATTTAAATAATCCTGAACATAATAATGAAATCCATTTTTATAAAATTTTGTTTTTAAAGAAAAAACCAGATTTATTATTATCTCATTATATTAAACACAATTAGATTAATGATAAAACATTTTACTGAATATATAATATATAAATTTAATTAAAACCATTAATCAATCATGATTAGTTAAATCTATTATGATAAAACCCCATTTTTTTGAATAATATAGTTTTTTGAAGAAAAAACAACATCGGTTTAAAGTGAAATTCTTTTGAAAATTAATAAAAAAAATAGTTCATTATATATGTCTGTACATAATGGATTTTTTTATAATTTATCTAATCATATTGATATCCATAAATCCAATTTATAGGTTATCACATTCAAATTAAATAAAAATATTCCAATATTAAAATGTTTTTTGTTTAAACTCAATGTCACAAGTAAATAACGAAATTAAATACTTTGAGTTATTTTGAAGTATTTTGGATTAAAATTTCAGGGTGTTACACTATACCTCCCTTATAATATATTTAACCCTTGATATTACATGTCTTTGATATATACAATTATTTATATCTCTATTTAATCATATCCTCAGTATCCCACATAGATTCATTGAATGGATTCTTTCTTTTTATAACATTATTCAGGTGAGTATTCTTATTCTATGACATATTATATGTATATTTCTATTGGATATTCTTAATTGGAAATATAATTTTCCAATAATATTTCAATTGTGATTAGAAAATGTGAATGATCGGTCATGTACTTCATTATGAGGGATACTAGGAACACATCATAATCTAGATAGATAATTGGGGTAATTGCCAATAAAAAATCAAAGTTAACTACTTGATATAGAATCTTAAAGGGTTAAATATACCTGGTGATCATGTTTCATATCATTATGAATCTCATAAACTTTTCTATGGAGAAATTAATTGGAATATATAATCACTAACATAGAATGTCTGATGTCATTAGTAGTTTCCAGTATAACACTCCAATCAACTCTAAGGTATCCTAATGTGTTGTTGAATATATCTAAATATCTCTTACATTTACTCATTTATCTTAGGTCATAATAGTTTTCTCTTTCCAAATTCAACCAAACATGTGATAGTTGAGAAATTATTTTCATTGAAATCAATATAAGCATCCATCTGAATGATCATGTAAAAGCAGTTAATGTAATAAAAATGGACTAATATAAGGTTTTAGTCACAACCACATTGAAATATATTGAGTTATATTTCAATATATCCTACAAGGTTTGAATGGTTATATAACACCAATCATCATCATGAGTATGATAGGTGCTGAAATGAAACACTATTTATAGAGAATACTGAGGACTTATCTATAGAATTTCAAATAACCTCAAACCTCAATCAGGTACTTTATTATTAAGTACTCTAGGACAATTGAAAACTAATTTAGTGTATATTATAGAGAAATGATCAAGTCTTGAATATTCATTGATCATAATAAAAATTGATAATTACATAACATGATCAACTGTATCCAAAATAGCTTTGAGGCCTTTAAATTTGTTGGGGAGTCTAATTGATATCTACACATTGATGTTTTTAAATTACAATTCTGGTAAGGGAAATAACTGTATCATCACCTTATACTTCTATCTCTTGGACATAACATGAAAATCTACCAATAACCATGAAACATAATCTACAATATCTCAATTCAAAATTTTCAACCATAAATGCGTTTTTTTCATCTATATTAATCATTAGACTTATTGGATGAGCTGATAACGATGATATATGGGCTTCAAATAGTAGTTACATGATCATATCATGTATTTATGAATCACATATTCAATTATTGAACCCTATAATTCTATTAGAATCACTTTATAACAGAAGAAAATTTCTATCATTTGGAATCCCTATATCTTCCTTATATTCCACATTAATATCCATAATAGTTGATTGTAGAATTTACATTTATGAAAGATATTATTTTTCTCAGTCATTCAATATTTCAATTTACTTTCTCAATAAATAAATAAATATTTTAAATTTTGTTACCCTTATCTTTGATAATATAGAAATTTTATTTTCAAATTGAAGTAGTATCCACCTTGTTTTCTTCGTTATGGAGGTAATTTATTGATTATTCCTAGTCTACAATCAGATATAACCATATTCTTTGGTCTCTACTAAACTCTTTCAATATAAACATATACATTAAACATTTATGATAAACACATGTCACACCAATATTAATAAATATTTTTCATATGTATAATTAATTAAAATATTAACACATCTAACTACTTGTCATGAGTCAGGTAATTATTCTCATTAACATTCAATTAGATTGAAACAAAATATATTACCATATCATACTGATTGAGGGTGTATACTAGACCAATTAATGATTTATGAATGAATATCATAAAAACATATCATATATATTATAGTGTGAGATTATTTTCAAGATCCACCATTCTCATTTGTTACATGAAATTTTCCTCACATTCAATTTTATAAAGCAACATTACTCCATTTCTGATTCACATGGAGACTATTGTGGAGTCATGAAAAATTCTCTTCATGGAGTGAATTTTATCCATATAAACCATTAAAACTAATGATCCTTATCACAATATATAGTCTATGGAAATGTCAAATAACAATTTAATTTTTAAGACTATATAATATAAATCCTCAGGATATTATATGACATAAAAATTTAACATTTTGTTGATAAAAATTAAAATTGGAATAAAATTCATGATGATTTACCATCCGTCATGTCTGCAGTAAATTTTTTATCTAATATTCATACTCTTACTTAATATCAATATATATGTAAATATCATCAATAAATATTTCCACAAACTAATTAACATAATATCTAAAAACACAATTCATTATATTCCTAATGTAACATTTAGAGTTGGTAAGAAAAAATGGAATCATAATAAATGAATAGGGTCCATACCTTATAATGGTAGAGAACATGTGTAAATATTCACTTTTAAACTTAATTGGTATTATCTAGTTTAAAAATAAATCATTGAAAAATAGTTTTCTCATTATAATTGATTGAAAAATTCTTCAATATAGTGTAGGGGATACTTATTTCTTATATTAATCCTGTTATGATCCTGATAATAAATTCATAGTCCCATTTCTCTAACTTCCATTTTAATAAAATAATATGATAAACCCATGGGTATGAACATGGATAAATGATTCCTTTTTTATGATTTTCTTATAGTAATTTACTTTATTTTCTCATCTCTATTAGTTCCTCTCAAAATAGAGTTTTTAAAATATGTTTAGCATCTGGTCGGATTTATATTCAAAACATAACATCATTATATTGAGGAATAGTAAGAAACTATTTTGATAATACATTAATTTCATCACACAGATTATGAATATATTCGATGGTGAGTCTCTCACTAATAATATAACATAAATAACCCTATTGAAAAATAATTAAAATCCATATAATTTATTTAATTCCCATTTGATGTGGGTATTCATCCTCTTATAGATATATTATTCGAGGTTTTTTATTTATATTAAATTTGAATTCCATTACATAGCTATTTATCTGATAATTATATAGAGTAATAAAATCATTTTCCAAAATATTAAAAAAATAATACAAAGGGAAAATATAGAGATTATCATAAATCACATTCCCACAAAAATTAATTTTATCTGAACCAAAGACTCCATATGTGATCATCCAACCATTAAGAGTTTTCACTGTTAATTCAAAATATAATAATTGAGGTTGTAAATGATACACTATAAAAAATAGAAATTAATGGATGATTATATCCATATATAGATAAGATATTAGATTTTCATTAATGGTTTTCCTTCTTAGACTGTTACGTTTCAATTTTTGGTTGTTGGAGGGATTTGGAGGAGGCTTGGATCGAGTTTGGAGAAGACTAGTTTTTAAATGTTTGTATTAGGGGGATTACATGTCTTGAAACCAGATTTCCATATGTCAAAGTCGGTTTTGTGGGTTTTCATTGGGGATTAATTATGAGTAAAATCATTAAACAATATGAATAATTGTTTCATGATGTGTATCATTTTGGGGTTAGGAAAATAAAATAAATATGTGACGTGTTTTTTGGAGAAAACCAAACAACGGGTGTTACTCAATGTGAAAGAATATTACACCTATTTTAATACCTTGTTCCTGTGTAGTTTTAAAAATTATTTTCCACTAGAACATTAATTATTTCATTCATTCTTCCTTTTTCCCCTCATTTTGGGAAAACCCATTATGCCATGAGGTTTCCAGCAGTATCCTATTCACAACTCATCGATCTGTTGATCCTGGTGGATGTTGTTTGGAGACACTTGCTTGATTGGCGGTGAGTTTTCTTCATTTCTTGGAAATTTTCATCCAATATTCTCATGGGGAATATCTAAAATGGTGTTTTTTGGTTTCATGGTATGTTCAGAATTTTTTATAGTTCCTTGATGTATAGGTTGACCTAGAGTTTTCATGGTGAGGTTATCGTTCTTGATTGTTCTTCTTCTCCCTATAGTGCACAACAATTAGAATGCTTCCTTAAGGTAGGATTTCCCTTCATTTCTTTTTAATGTGCATCATATGGGAGGGTTTGTACTTATGTTTTTCAATGTATTATGGTTTTTCCATCTTAAATTAGAGAAAAAAAATGTTAAATGAAACTAAATGGGGAATGGGGAATGATCTGCATATTTTTACAGCTTCGATATTGTTTCTGTTATTGTGATCAAATGAGCTAAATTACACTATATTATATTATTGTTGTTGGTGGATCTTTTTCCTTGGATACATATATGGTTGTTGTTTCTGTGTTTTATTTTTTTGGTTCCACACTAAAAAAAAAATTTATTTACCATGTATACTTTTATAATGAATTTTTTTCCCCGGGCTTTTGGCTTTTGTGGTAATTTCCTAAATAAAAGTGTGGAATGTGATAAGTGTCCTTGTGAACATGTAAAATATCAGGATGTGAATTGTTGTTTTTTAATGTTCTTACATGTGGGGGAAGCGTATTCCACATATCTGTAAGGTTAAGATTCATTGGGTGTGGTATGATTATGCAGTAGGTCTGCATAATAGTTGGTGTTTTCATTTTTTTTTGGTATGGTTGTGACTTGGGGGGTTTGTTTTTGCTAGTAATGTGGTTTGGAATAGATGAATTTGAAGAAGGACGGTAGTTTTTTTAATGTGTAATTCACTCATTGTTTCTCCACTTGTACCATATAGAAATCAGTATTCTATATCAAGAGTTTGTCGTACAATATTTCATTAATGCCTAATTGACTCATTATATAAGGTTTCATAATCTTATGAAATGATTTCGACTATATTTCTTGTTGATTCTTGATCATAATAATTCTTCATGTAGGGATGGAATGAAAAATTAATTGTTTAATAAGGCTTGTAATAGTTTGGACTGGTTTGGCTAATGGATTGGAAGTTTCTAACTAAATTGTTTAGGAATGTGAAATGGGTTTTGTGGCTAGATGTTCTGGGTTGTGCATTTTGAGATGGAATAAAAAGTGATAGTGTAGTAAGATGGTTTGTCATTTTTGAACCCCTAGGTTGTGATGGATGTATTTGATACCAGACAAATATTTTTATATTTTTTGAGATTTCTATATGAGCCCCACCCATGTTGAGAACCATTTTTGAAACACCTGCATCGTCAGGTGGGAGGTTTATTCCTATCATCTGGTGGGGAGTACAGATGTATTGGTACCCATTATTATCCACTCTCAATTATTTGGTGAGGTATGTATGACACAATATCTGATGGATAGAGGTCTATTGGTGACTTATATGGTGGTTTTGATAACCCATGTGTCTTTGGGTGATATGTGATGGCTAGGTGGTTTCTACTTTCCTATGTGTCTTCGGGATGAGATGGTGACATATTTTTCATGTTTCATCGGGATGATATGGGATGTTTTTAAGGCACAAGTGTGTGTGGAGGGTTGTTTTGTGAGGTCCATGTGTGTGCGTGAGGAATGTGATGTGGTATAATCTTGGGAGGGGAGTTCCAGGATGTACAATGTTTGGAGATAGGGGTATACTAGTGGGAATGTAGTGAAGGGTACCCTATAAAATATTTGACTTATATTCCATTACATGAATGGAATTATTTTGTGATAGTGCCTTAGTGGGGTTGAGAAGGTTAGTATACATGTTATGTTATTTTTTGGGGCTACAGTTTTCTCACAGGACCATCAGTATGATTCCATCACATGTGAACGAGAGACTTTGGATTTCATAATGAGTATACTTGTATGATCAACCAACATATTTAATATATGTTTCAGGTTTCTAGGATGATTTCATGGAAGGTTATGGGAGTTAATAGCTTCAACATTTCGAAAAATATTATGTTGAAAACTCGGTTTTTTCTGTTGTGTATTTACATTAGATACATTATTTTTATTAGTTGTACTTTTTCATGCATGTGGGGTGGTTATTTTCTTTCTCTTTTATATTATTCCTTGGTTTTATTGTTGATAATTTATTTTATCTCATTATATCTTTTTTATATCGAGTAATTCCTCACATATTGTGATATTTGTTCACCCTTGGTGCTAGTGGCCCACCCGAGGACTACTTGCAGCGAGAATCAGGTGGGTCATTATATCTCACCCCTCATGTTGGTATCATAGGAGGGGGGTGTTGTTATTGTTATATAGTGTATGTTATGTGTTCCTTTCTTCACATTATTATCAAAAGCTTAATAGGAAATAGTTATCCAATGATATTTAATTTTTTCAATAGGATTAAGTGGTTTGTGACATTGAACATAATCTTCAATCATAAGTTTCAGGCTTTTAAAAAAAAAAATTCAAAACAACTTTCATTTTAAAAACTGGATTATGTGTGGTTCTTTTGGGGGATATTTTTCTCTTCTTGCATTATTAACTAACTTCTTCACATCAAATCATTATTTATTTTACCATTGACCTTAAATTCCACACATAACTTATTTACTAATCACATTAAGAAAATTCTCTCCCTTTTTCATTCAACACGTCTAACATAATTGAAGATGCATCTTCTTTCCAGTATGTTTTTTATTTTTAGAAATTATCATTAATTAAATCATTATTTTCTCATAAAAGTCATTATGTTGATTCGTATTACTAATCAAAATTTCTAATTTAGTACCACATAAAATGATTTCTTTGTAGAAACTAAATTAACTTATGGATAACTCCATTTAAGGAATTACTTTTTGTCCACTGAAAAATATATATATATTGATTTTGGGTTCATTTAAAATACAAAAACATACCATCCATGACTATTATAACATTTCTCATAGGTTCTAATGGTTTATCACACTTATAATTTATTTTAATTAAATAATTCTATATTTTCTTATGAAAAATATTTGAAATGTACTTTTGGAAATTATCCTTCCAAAATCATCCATATCACTAAAATGAATTTATTCATGTTTCATTATGTTCTTGATGATTATCAGCTATGATCTACATCACCATCGATATTTTAAAAACCAAATTACTATTTCATGTTCAAGATTCTTGACAAAAGAAAAAATATTTTCAATTGTATAGATAAATTTTTCATCATATCCTGGTTATAAAGAGACATGAAATATATATATTTTTCCTCATAAAGGATAAACAAAGAATATTATTCCATCAATTTCTAATTTTGACGCTCTAAATGAATCACTGCATAAGGTATATTCATATGAAAAAAATGAGATTCTTTATTCTATAGCCCATTTGATTTGGATTCTCATTATATAACCATTGATTTTTCCAATAATTCAATATTTACATGGTTCCTTCAGGTTAAAACTATTGAGTAAAACCAAAAAGCCTTTTGTGGTGATAAATATTTATATTGAGAAACCATATGATATTGAAAAATCATATACACGTTGTCTAAATAATGACACCATATTTTCAATTAACTACACTATAGTTTTATCCTAGGCCACCCATGATCATAATATATTCAAATACAATAAAATGATTCTTAGGGGAAAAGTGAATTAACCCACACATATCCCATGGGTGTGTCTAGCCAATAATTTTGAATTAAGTCTAATCAACATGCACCATTAAGGGTTTATTAAATACCCAATCCGCATCGTTCATTATGTTTACCGTTCAATACATCTATTCCATATTTCTATCTACATATAATAAAAAAATACTGATTTATATTCTAAGAATACCAAAATCCATTATATACCATATAATAGGGTATAATTCAATAAATAATATTATCCTAACCATTATCACTAAAATTATATCATACTAGTTTCCAAAAATTACTATGCCTTTCTATGATACAATCTATGGTGGACAAAACATTTCATACATAAATCTTATATATTATTAGATGAATATTCCAAACATATAATTTGGATCCATTCTAGAACCATAAATGATAAATTTTATTGGAATAGTATATTCATAGAATACTATTACATAAAATAACTAAATCATCTCTGACCAAGTTCCTAAAAAATATAAGCATTATTAAACATATCCCACAGAGTTTCACTAGTGTTTTTTAATCCTAATCCCTAAAATAACTAAACTTTCTTGTGGATTCCAACTATGAAACCATTCTCATTATTACACATTAATTCAATATTTATTACATAAATGTGCCTATAATACACCTTAGAAGATGGATACAGACATATTATTTGGAAACTAGGTATATTTCATTTCAAGTGAAAAAAAGGAATACATCATCTTTATTGGAATCCACATTAATGAGTTCCTAATATTCCATTGTACTTAAGAAATCATTGGATACGCTTGGGAAAAACATTATAAAGGTGTGATAAATAAATACCAAAATGGGAATAAACATTTTATAACCAGAAGAATGTAATACATGTTAGACACTTGGAATTTCAATGGGAGATAAGAGGGTTAGAATAATAATCATGAAGAATGACGCATGATATAACATGACAACCAAAATGGAACTTTGTGAAAGGTGGAAACTACATCATTCAAAACATCATAAACATATGTCATGGATAACTTATAATACATCAGGATATAAAAATTCCCATTAATGAATATAGATTATTCCCCATAACAAAATTATCTCTCATGAGACTGAGAGGTACTCAATGAATTGTATTTCAATTTAATTCTGGGAGCACTAGTCACAGTTATTTAATTATCATGATTAAGTGTTCCACATAGATAATAAACCATGGAATGTTTTATCATAAAATTTTATTCACTGGTCATCGAGTGTGGAATAGATACATGTAATAAACCAATAAATATTTATATGTTCATAATGTTGAACACCCATGATAGTAAATATGTTCAGTAATTCACAACATTTTTTCTGGAAAATTATGTTGGAATTCTTGTAGCATAATGGTGTCACATAAAAAATCATGAAATTAGATGATTAGGGATACATTGGTAACTAATAAATTGGATACAAAATGGATAGTAATAGGGACATGGAAAGACATATCTCTATAATAAGAACTGGAAATAGAAGGCAAAACATAATAAAGAAACTCCAAAAAACAGTAGAAGGGAATGATCCCTTACCTTGAGAGTGTGACTCCGAATTCGAATGGTGGATTCATGAGTGATTTGGGGATCCTTTTTAGGAATATAGGATGGGGAGGTCATACTAACGAAGTGATGATATGAGTTTTAATGGATATATATATAATATTACATGGGTTTTTATAGTAAATTCTTAGGGATTTGTTTTATAATTTCTCAAATATAGGTTTTGGAATCTACGTAATAAAACTACCAAGTCTGTAAAACAATCCCATGTTTTTACCACGGGGTTTTAAAAAGGGGTAATTTTATTTATTTTATAATGATATGGGTGGAAAATACTAAAATAAAACCCTTGTTGATGTATAAGTGAGTCATACTCTTAAAGAAATGTTTTTAAAACCCTTCAAAAGCTTGATGGTTTTGGAGGATTCATAATGTATTTATAATATTAATAGAATAAACATAAAATAAAATAATTATAAAGATAAAAGTAACAGTTGTTTTATATTGATGAATTAAAATATTTATGACATCACATTGGGGTCATTACAATGTCATAATACACACTATATATTTATATAATATTAAACTTTTACTAAAAAAATTTCCTTCCTTATAAAAATATGAAAAATTTACATTTGGATAATTATGATGTTCTCATTATAAAAAAAATAAAGATTTTATGAAATAAAATTTTAAAATATATTAAATTTTACTTCTAAAATAAGAATCCATATTTATTTAGAAATGATGTGTTTTTATAAAAACTTTCTAAAACTTATAAAAATTACAAATGACTTTATAATAAATATATGATAATTTATATATAATATAAATTATTGAATGAAAATAATTTATTAAATTATAATTTATTTTTAAAATCCATTAATTCATTAAAATATATGTATAAATTGAAATTGATTATTAATTAAAAAAACTAATTCCATTTTATTGTATAAAAATAGAATTTATTTATAAAGAAATAATTAGAAGAAAATATGAACAATATTATACTAATAATAAAATATACATATTCATTTTATTATGGTCCTGATACATATAGATTTAATACACCAAAAATTTTCCAAATGGTAAATTTTGTGATGTGAGACATTAATGGGGTGGTTTAGCATACATGGTTTGAGACATGATCTCTATGAGCTTGAATGTGTCCCATAAACAGTTTCTCCCATGAAAAGGTTATTAGATATCATCTTGGAATTAGAAAAGTGAATATACCACTGATTCTATCTCCGCCAGAATCTCTAATAAATGGTCTTCACATGGCATGATCCTACAAGCTTGTGCAATCATTTACTTTTTTTGGCTAAATTTGATTTTATTAAAACTATATATTTATGTTAATCATGTGATCCATGTTCAAAGGATATATTATCATTGGAAAGGTTTCTTAACAGTCATTTAAATATGATAGGATATAATAAAACCAATGAATTAGATCTATTTTCTATATATATAATATAAAAAACACATTTCATTAAATATACAAGTAGATTTTATTTAAAAAATGTTTGGTCCATTACATGGTTCCTCCTAAAATCTAAACAGTTTTTTCCAAACATTTGTTAATAATTTGAACAACACTCAAATTCCATGGAAGAGTTATATGATTTTTCTATACAGTTTAAAAAACCATTACCATATGTGTGCCTAAAATCGAAAAATTATCATCCAAAACACTACTAATTAAAATAAACTCAATAATAAATACTAATCCCTGAGTAAAAAGATATTATGATGTTGTCATTATCTATTCCATATAATTTTTTACACCAAAAAATATACTAGTGGTTAATGATATGAAGTTATAAATGAAATAATTTAGAAATGGGGTCACTTTAGAAATAAAATTCCCTTAATATCTAGGATTGACTGAAACTCGTATCAAAATAATTATACAAAAACAAAAGCCACACACAATAGTTCCTATAATAAGGGAACAGTTCTATGACTCAAGGATTGATTCACCCCATTAGTTTAAGGGTGACACTATAATGGTGAAATATATTTATCCAGCATTAGAAGATAAAATACCCCATCTAAGGAGGCCAATAAAAACTTGTCATTCCATAGCCACATTGAAATAATTATTAAATTCTCTAAAATATAAATAATATAAATAACCAAAAATTATAATAATAAAATCAATCTACATAACTACATAGATCAGGGTATCCATTAGGGAGATAAAATAAGAAGAGGAAAGAATCAATAAAACATATAATGATATTCTATGTTAACTAAAAATATTTATACTATGATTCTCGAATTCACATTAGTTCTAGGGAATACTCATGAAAAAATATCCATCATAGTTCTATGGTTCATCTATTAAAATACCATGTATTTTCTAACCAGATGTCACTATATACATTAAATTGTCATCCCAAATCTCGAACTTTATATAAATTTTTTTTTCTCATACATATAGATATATCATTACAAAAGAAGATCTAGTGATTATAGTAATTATAAGATTCTATCCCAATTTATATTCTACTACTATAACTAGTTAACTCGTTCCCCCAATAGTATTCTATATAGTTGAATCCTCATATGAATTCTGACCTAGGTGAGGACCAAAAAATATATCGAATGTTATGTTAATAATTATAGGTCAGTGATTAAAAATAATAAAGTTTCAATGACACCATTCCATCAGGAGTCAAGGTATGGTCAGTAACCTAAAAGTAAAAATTCCCGACCATAGGAGACAGTAACTCAATAAAATTTTCATGAATCATTGATTCATCATTTAAAGAATACTAGATAATGAAAATGAATAATGTATGATTCTGGAACATTCAATACATTTATGATATTTGATATATCAATACATTAATAGTGAAGATAAACTATAAATAAATATTACTCAAAATTTATTTATAGTAACCACAAAATTTATACCTATAACAAACTAAATAATTCATTGGATAAATGAAATACCCAAAAGGGAAAATTATAATAACCACTCAAATAAATAACGTCTAGAAAATCATATTATTTTCGTTGTATGATTTTTTAAAACAATGAAATGCACCAAAAACAGTAGATTTATTTCTCAAATTATTGATTGTAATAATTTTACACTCCAAAAAATAAAACTAATTTCTACTAAATTTTTGAAGAATATTTTTTGAATTGTAAATATAAGTTTTAAAAATACAAGTAATTAAACATATATTATTTAAAATTTTATAAAATTAAATATTTTTAATAATTACCATTATTATCATAATAAACAAACACTACTTGTAAGGTGTTTTCATATTTTCAAATCTCACATTGAAAACATTTTTAAAGTAATATTAATATATTAATTCTAATAATTTATTTTTAAATATTTATAAATTGAAACACTCCACGTAATTTTTTTAGAATTTCACCCGTCATTTATTTACTCATATTTTAAAATATAAAACATTTAACTAAAATAAATAATTTTTAGTGAACCATTTTACAATAATAAAAAATATACATAAAAACTAATAAATTTTTTAAAAACATAAATAATTAAAATAATGAAATAAATAATAACAAAATATTTCACAAACTCTCTTTAAATTATCTAACATTATAAAAATCGTAAATAAATTTGATCCAATTGAAAATAGGTTCGATAAAATAGATATTGGTCGGTAGATATGGATGGTTTGAACAAAATTTGTTTAGTAAGAACTACTAACATTGAAAAATTGGCTAAAAGATTCTTAGAAACATGCTAATATATTTTACATAGTTTTCCAGAATGTATAATTTAACCATGGAACCCATGTTATTCTACAATTATTTTTCCAAAAAAAAAATCACAAACAATAAAAAATCCATATATTCTTAATAAAACATTAAATTAACCAATTTAATTAAAAAATTTCATGAATAAATAAAAAACTAACTTAAAATATATAATTCATCACCTGGCCATCTTTTGTTAATCAATGCTTATAATTAGAATATAATAGGTAGACTCTCCTAGAACCTAGCTCTTGAGTTTTGAAATTAATATCTCAAATATAAAATCACACCCTAAATAACATGGTTTTTTTGGAACCATTACCCCATGAACCATTGAGAGATACCCCAGATCATGGTCCTCAAGGCAGTCAATTAAAAATCCCCATGGGAGTTCTATATTCCCATGGGTTAATCAATGGTATCAAGGAATAATTAAATTCACAAGAGGTAATTATTTTACCCTATAAATGATAATAAGCCTTCAAATTCTTATTACAATCCAAAAATGACAACTCCATACGTCAGAGATCCCAAAATATAAAAATTAAATAAGTAGCAGCAAATAAGGAATAATCATAAACCACAACTCATAAATAGGAAACATGATCCTAAAAAATAAAACAAATATTAGATCATATAAATAATGTGTAATGATATATAAAAAATATAGGATGATAACCTAAATCATAGTCTTTTTAGGTAATGACCCTACCCCCAATTTACATCCATTAAATGTATACCCTTTCAATATAATTTTATAAATATATCTATAAAGGTAATATTTACATTATATTTGAAAAGATTTAGGTAAAACTGTAATTTTAATTAATTTTAATTAAAAAAATACATTACCTCTTTTAAAATAATCAAGTAATTATACATTTAAAAGAAGGTCAACAATATAATTAAAGGCAATTATTTTTTAACCCATTCTCTTCAAGGTAATCCCATTTTAAAAGTAATAAAAATTATCCAAAATTTTAAAAACCCCTTCTTGAAAGATTCTAAAAAAACAATATGGATAACTTAATTTTTTTAAATAAGTCAAAATTCACAATCTAGTAATAAAAATAGAGCTCAAAAAATATAATTAACACCTCAAAAAAGAATCACATTGAAAACACACCATATAAATGTATATTTAAAAATAATTAGGTCACTCAAATGAATAAAAACAAAGGAATAAATAAAATAAGTAGAAACATTGTTAAAATATAGAGAAATTAATTTAAAAATATCATGATAGTGGTCCCATAGAATATAATGTTATTAAATCCTTGGATAATCATAACATTTCTATGATTGATCAAATTATATCCATCTATGTTATGACATCAATAGAGATAATATCCAATTCCTTGTTAAACTCGTATACCCCATAATGTGTTACCTTATCACTGTCATAGAATTTTCTTTATTGTGCTGTAATCAAATATTTGAGACTATTTAATGGATTACTAGAAGAAACATTTCCTTCTGTTCTGTACATAAGATCCCAAGTTCCCACGATTTACCAAATTATAATGATTACATAAATCATAATTGAACAACATAAAATAGAAATTACATATAAAAATACCCCGCACCTCATGTCCAATAAAACCATTCCTAAAAAACCTATTCTCATCAAAACAAAACACATTTAGTCTAACCATAAAATGAATAATAATAATTATGGGAAAATCGAAATTCTATCATAGTAGCTCTAAAATATGAAACATGGACATTATTAAATTATATACTCACCATTATGACTAATGAAAAATACTTTTAAATCAATGGATTAGTAAAAATAGATCGGTTATTGAATTAAAAGAAAGTAAAAATCATTATTCCAATTTAAATCTTGAAAAAAATAAATAACAATGTTTTCAATTTTTAAAAATAACATTTGACCATAAAAATCCATTTAATTTTTCATGAATATATCTTATTTTCATTATATCACTGAAAAAAATTATATTCAATAATAAAGGATAAAATTATAATCATAACAATCTGTTGGAAAACAGAAAATCTCCTGAATATTGTTCAATATTAAATCATCATTTGACCATTATTTAAAAAGTGTCAGAAATATTTCATAAAACCGAAAGTCATTTTTAGTACTTTTAAAATAAAACAATTTTCAATGTAAACAATTTCATAAATATTATTTATATTCCATTAGAATTTATCCATTACATTCTACATTTTAAGCACATTTATAACAAAGTCACATAAGCAGATAATTTTCATACCTTTTTAGAGTAACTTAAACCTAATAATAATTATCACTTTACTCATTGCATTGGAGTGTTATATCTTCCTCACCCATCATTTGAGCTATATTAGTGTCTCTAATCATTTAAATAAAATTTACAAGAACTATATTAGGTGTGAAATATATAAATTTAACTTTAATAAAATTATTATTTTATATTGGTTATCAATCATATACGAAACAGAAATTGTTTTTATAATATAAAGATGAAAAAAAAAGTATTCCATTATATTAAAAAATCAATTTTATAAATGAAAATATAATAATAATATAAGGGAAATATTTTCTCCAAAACTAACATGGATAAGTGTAATCATACTCTTAATAATTAATTTGGTATATTATTGATGAAAAAATATTTTAATGTCTATAAGAAAAAAATCATTATATTTATAATTTTTTTAGAACATCAAAATGAATCATATCTAAACATTTAAGATTAATATTTTTAAACAATTAAAAGAAATTAAATATTTAGTGAAAATTAATTAATTTTTTTTAATAAATATGAACATTATTAGAATTTTTTTATGAACATGGACATGGGGTTAAAATAATTAAAAACTTTAAAACATTGTAAATAATGTTCTAATGAATATTAGCATACCTTAAGTGTAGTATCAATTCATAAATTATCTACCTCATGAATAAAACATTTATATTATCTTCATACATACATTAAAACTCATTTTAATTTTTAATTATTAATTTTTAAATTTTTATATCATTTATTACACTGACTTTTTTTGTTACCAATATGGTTATGTTTATGTTGGACATTTTATGGTCATTTGTTTTAGAACCATAACGAAATTTTACGTTTACCACGGTCAAATGGTTTACAGTTCCTATATAATAAAAATATTAATTATGTTATATATATCATATTTATATATTATATAAACATTTAAAACCAACCATGTGTGATTTTTTTGAAAAAAACATTGTTCTTTCAACAATATGGTAGTACAAATGTACGCATGAACACTCTTAAAATGTTTAAAATCGTTAAAAATAATAAAGAATATAATATTTTAAAATCATATAATATTAAATATTTTATAACATTATATTTATTTATTAGATCCTTCCTTATGACCATCCTTGTAAAGTGAAATGAAAAATTAAATCACATCGCTTAGTGGAAGAGGTATTCCATATGTGGACATGTGTGATGTTATCCATAAAAAATGGATGCATTGCGAAAGTAGGTGACTTATATATTAAATTTTGAATTATTTTTAGTCATTAATATCATTTATATTCATTTTTTATATCATTTTAACAATAAATATGATCTAGGGACAACATCCTAAATAGATCACTTCAGGGAGGCAGTAGTATCCACGTACACAATAGTGATGTTTTGATTTCCCATAAGATGGAAAAAAAGATGAAAAGGGGTTATACTATAATAATAGTAATAATATAATATTTTTATTTTATTATTTATAAATGGTTTAGGAATATTATAAAGAGTTTTTTTAGAAGCAAACATTGAATTTGATGGTTAGGACATATACCTTCTCCTAGGGTATCTCCCTTTTTTCTTGCACATTAATCTTTATAGAATTGATATTTTGAGAAGGCCATGATATATAATAAGGAAAGATTTTTTCAATTTATTTTAGAATATATTAGAAAACATATATTTGTAAACTGGAATGAGGAAAGGTGGATAGAATGTTCTGTTATATTATTTTGGGGACTGGCACAGAAGTAATTTCTCTAAACTTTAAAGTATTATGAAGTCTAAAACATAGGAAGGTCACTAAAAACAGTAAAATTTTTAATATAAGGTTATATAGTTCGAAATAGTTTTATAACATATGAATTATTATTAAGGTATGTCTCCCTGTCACTTATTTTTTATCTTCATATGGAAAATTTATTGTTCACCATTGTGATACGGATTTACAATGATTACAATTCATATCGACTAAAAATGGAATTGACTAGATTAATTAATTTAACCTTATTGATTAAATATATGGAATCCATATTTTAGGATTCAATTTCTATAATTGTTATATATTTATTTTAATGTAATTTTAAAAAATACAAAGATTAATTTTTTTTTTGAAATTACTTTTTTAGGAATAAAAATTAATTTTAAGCAAATAAAATGTAATTGTGATTCTAATGGATTTATTTAGATCATATTTAATAAAATGAGACTAATTTTTATTTAAAATAAAATACTAAATAGTATATTACTTTCATATTATATGATTTCAGCATTAAAAAACAATAATGTTTCGCAAAAATTATTTTCTCACTATTCACTCGGATATCAATCTTTTCAAAAACAACCCAATAAATAAACCAAATTTGTATTTTATATGTTTATTAAAAAAATAATTCCTTATATAAATATAATTTAATAAAAACTATAAATTTTCCATCTAAATGAAACCATGTAATTCGTGGGAATGTTAATTAAATAAAACTATTGCTTTCTTGATGAAAACTAGTACAATGTTTTTTGTAAGACTTTAATGAATATAAATCTCTAAGATGAATAGATAAAAATTGATATAATGTCTTATTTCTAGAGTTAACTAGGTTTTATCATTCTTCTCCCCTTAAAAAAGTTTGTACTCTGAAATTTATTCATTACTTAAACAAGTATGGGTAATTTTTTCCCATATCATTTCCTAATTCCAATAATTCTTTCTCAGTCATGTGATTACACCTTAAAACCATAACTGGATAATTGAATTTATTTTGAAGTTCCTACTGTTTCTGATCCTAAATCTGTAATTTATGTTCTACATAGGAATGGTCTCCTTATAATTATACCACCTTTGGGCTCAAAACATGGGATGAATTGTTATGTAATTCATTAGAAAATAAACACGAAACAGAATTTGTAATTGAGGTAGACATGGTGGTTTTGTTACTTGAAAATAAATAGATACAGAATTTTTTATAATTTCATATAGATAAATGAATAATGGGATCTAGTTTTCTTTAAAAATATGCATAAAACCTTTCCCTGGAGATATTTTAAGAATTACATGATCACCTACCCCAAAAAAGGCCTCTATTATTATTATTCATTTATATATTTGTATTATTTGTGATATCCCCATTTGTTATTGAATTATACTTACCGCCTCTACCATTTATCTACTAATTATAGTCCCAAAACATCTTTTCCCCAATTTTATCCAAACATGTTGGAGTTTTTCAATGTTTTCAATATAGTGCCTCAAATTGAGTCATCTATATACCTGAATGAGAACTAATATTAAATGAAATTTGAAAAAATATTAATGTTGACCCTAACATCCATGATAATTTAATGAACATGATCATGGAATATCTTTTATATTCATAATCTTATGATCGTATTTTCCATCAATTTATCGATGTAAAACTCTTTTGAAAATTAATTTCTTACCCAATGAATTTTGAAGTCATTTCATAATAAATTACAAAAATCCTGGGATCATGATTTAATATAATAGATAGAGTACCTAAATGTAACATAAATATAAACTTTAGATATTGTGTTAAAAATAGATTGAAACTTGTATTATCTCATTTTGGTGGAAAAATTATACATTTAACCAAAACATAAAAAATAACAAAAATGAAATTATTACCATTATATTTATTTGTTAATTCTACCAATGAATCAATGGATATATTCCCTTGTTTCCATTCAGACATTAGAAATTGTTGAAATGACCTCTTTTGTTATTTCCTCCTAGGTTTAACATGCTGAAATATAAAAAATTCATTGTAAAATCATATATATCATTCATCATTCCAACACAACAAAAGTCATATTTATGTTCCCTATAAACATTTATACATCCTGGATGAATGGAAAATAGTAAATTATTAGATTTATATAACATTTCCCACTTGTTCAAGGAATCACATTGCATCCACATTCTATTCCCAAATCTAATAACACATTTTGAACTACCTTATACTTAAAAAATATAACTTATTTGAATAGTGTTACTTTTTATTTTTATCCTTGATATTCTATTAAATATTTCATTATACTATATAACAAGCAATACTACACTAATATTTTATTAAAAAATAAAAGGGGTTTCTACGAAAAACTTCTAGTACAAGATTTAGATAATTATTAACTATAGAATTATTTTCTAAAAATACATTTCTAATGATGGATTATCATTTTGACTCAAGGCACCAAATACATATTTTTCCTTACCTAGCTGATTGTGAATTTTGAAATCATAATAATTAATTGATTTTATGAATTTTATTTAACACATGTTCTAGGATTTTTTAATAAATATAAAATTCATCCTTTTATGATCAATATATATTTTACATTTCACCCCTTATAAATGATGCCTCAATTTTTTTAAATTAATTATCCATTATATAGTTCAAATTATTTTTTTGGATAATTAGACTCATCTAGTTTCAAATGTTTACATGAATATGGAGAAACTTTATCATTCAACATCAATACACAGTCATGCGACTTCAAATAAGCATTAACGTAAGTATGAAATTCACCATTTTATATTGGAAAGGCTTAAACCAGAGCATTAACAAGACTTATTTTCAATTTCATAATTCATTCATCATGTTCCTTTATCCAAGTTTATTTGAATCCTTTTTTAGTTAACAAAGATATTGGGATAGATAACCAATTAATTCTCACAATAAACCATTAGTGGTATCCATATAATCATCGAAAAATCCAAATCATATAATCATTTATAGGCCTTGGATATCCATCAAACACATTATTTTTGGAAAGATAAATAATTTTTTCACCATTAAAAACAAGTTACACTTGATAATACATCAATTACCAGATAAATTTAAATTCATAGAATATTTTATATAACTTATTTTATTTTTTATTCTGAAAAACAATACTTAAGAGTTTCTCCTCATCTTTATAGATTTTATAGTTAAAAATCATTGATAAACATTGCTAAATTATTTTCCAAATTATCAATCAACTCCCAATTCTTCATATCGATAAAAAAATGGGTTTTCTCATTTACCCAAATGGAATTACCATAATAATATAATGAAAATAATTATTGTGTTACGTTTTTTTCATAATCTCTTACTCCTTCAAATTCACTTGGTGATACCTCAACCTAATAACAATATTAAAAAAAATAGGTACACTGGATATTATCAAACAAGTACTTAATATTAAAATTGGAAAATTTTTATTAATAGTTTGTTTTTTATGATCCTTATAATTATTTAAAAATATATTATAACCATCCTTATTTTTGAAAAAATGGAATAGGCGCACCACAAGGAGAAGTTCTAGGATGGATAAAGCCCATATCGAGAAACTAATTTAAGTTTATTTATTATAATAGAAACATATCTGAAGTTATTTGATAAAGAAGTTTTTAAATTGGAATAGTATCTTGAACTAACTCAAATATACCTCAATTTCCTGATATGGAATAAAACCATGTGAATCATCAAAAATACATATATAAATTCTTTTACTACTATTACATCACTAATTCGGTAGTTCTTTAATTTCTAATAATATGTGAATTATAAAATTCTCTTATATGTTTTATTTGATTCAAGTCTTCTTAATCTGTTATATAAGGATTGAAATAATTCCTATAAAAGAATTTAAACTTACTACGATGGATTAATATTACTTCTATAGTTTTTCAGTCTTTCTTGGAAAATTAAACTGGAATCCAATCCGTAACAAGAATAATGTCTAACTCTAAAGAGAGAAAGAAAACAAAGATTTCATAAAAAACCATATCAAATATGATAACATTACTATTTTTATAAATTCATGTTCTTATTTTACTAACCAATAGATTTTTTATGAAGAGATTTGAATTAATTTATTTGGAAGATATTTCAATTTTACATGAAAATTTTATTGATATAAAACAATTTTTGGATCCTAGATGAAATGATATGTTATAATTGTCTAGATAAACGATTAATTTACCTATCACTACATCATTTGAGGTTCCCACATATTCCTTAATAGTACAAAAATTATTTGTTTTGCATTTATTTTTAGGATCTGGATGACACTTACTATGAATGTCTGACTTTATACATGATTTATAATAAAATCACAATTCCTTGTAAAAAAATAATTCCACATCATTTTTTTAATTATTGGCCTATCTATTTCCATTTACCATTTATTTATAGACACCAAACTAGTGTTCATCCATTCAAAATTAGTAATGCTCCCATGATCGGAGAAGATATTAGCTAAAATTATTCATTCAAAACAAATCATTAGAGGGTAATTTAATTTTATTAATTATTTGTTTCATTAATGAATTATTCCACATTAATTTCCTACTAGATAATTTCTTATATTTATTGTAGTAAAAATTCCCCCAAATACCTGAATTTATCATCACATCACCCAATTTTATCATAGTATCTAAACTCATGAATAATCAGATCCCTTCCAAAAATATGCTTTATTCCTAAGTAAGTTCAATTAATTCATCTATCCTTTTCCAAAATTAAATTCAATACATTCCTATATAATATAGTAAAAAATATTCTATAGGTGGAAACATAGTCATTGATCTTCTTCAATTCCAAGGATTTACATTGTATTATTAATTTAATTACATTCGAAAAATTCATTTCATGTTATGGATGATTAAATTTGATTCATTCAAGGGAATCAATTTAATTAGTTTCCATAGTGTTTTTTAAAAAAAATACCCTCATTAATCTGCTTTATCTTTATAATGTTACATATAAAGTGTTTTTCATGATATAATTAACATCATATAAATTAAAATATATTTTCCTGATAATTAATTCATCCTTGATATTTTACCATATATAAAGATCCACCATAGTCTAGAAGTTTCCATTTCATGAAATGTTGAATTATATATGTGTTTATATATAATGAATTTGGTCACACTATTTCATGTCTGTAACTAATAATAGTTTTCATTAACTAAGCCAAAACATACAGTAACTAATATATTTCAACCATTAAATGATTCAAATTCTGATGGTTATTATCTAAAATATGTCTTCATACAACAACTTCTATGTTCCCTCTATGTAAAAAAATTCTAAATATACATGGATGAGATGAATCAGCAAGTAAATATAAAAAATTATATTTTCAATATGATATTACCATAGATTCGTTTCTAAGAAATTTTATGTCAACATTGTGTTATCCTATATTGTTATGAAAACATTATCATGGGTACTAACTACAAAAATGCATACCATAATAATCTAATAAATCCATGATTTATAAAAAGGGTTTTATATTCTTAAAATAAAGGATCTTTATAGTTTATAGTTTTAAATAATAATATGAATAGTTATATAACAATGTGAAAATTACAATATAGTATCCATTTTTACCAAAAAAATAAGGTCTTTATAAAGTCACACATACATTGTTTAAGGTAAATAAAAATATAAAACTATAACCTTATTTCATTTTATACTCTTCTTTATGCAGTATTAAAAAATAATTTTAAGATATTAGATGAAGAACAAAATCTCATTAAGTAAACAAAAGAAAATAAATTTATTAGTGGATTTTCAAAGATAAAAAAATTCCTAAGTATGTTTTCAATTTTCACAATGAGCATTTGACCTCAAATATATATTTAGTTTTTAAAAAAACAAAAACATTACTTAATATATTACATAAAACATCTCAAATTAAATCCTAACGGAATAATCAAAATCAAAAGGGATTTTATGGAAGAAACGAAAGCTCCATAATACATTTCCATGGGAAATTTTTTTTCCACATTAATGTATAAAATGTTTATAATTGTTCCTTAAATAATAATCTTTTTTCATCATATTTGAAATCAAAAACAATTCCGTAAATTAAATTTTCAATCATATCTTATAGTAACATTGGTAAACTCTCCGAAAATTATCTCTTAAAAGAACCCCTACAAAGTAATCACTTAAACAGATAAATCCTATATGTCATAGGAGTAATGTATATGTACTAAACTTCTTCACTTGGCCAATGCATTAGAGAGCTATATCAAGATCACCTATCATCATAACTATTTATATAACACCCATTATTTACTATATAATTAAAATAATACATATAACTTACACTTTAATTAAAAAACTCAATTGAATTGTCATTCAAGATCATATGAAATAACACATTCACTTATATAATAAATATGAGAGAAAGATTATTTTTGTTATATTGGAATCATTTTCAAAAAAAATATAGAACATAATATAAAGAGAAATATAAATTTGACTCAATATTTTGATAATTTCCCATAGATCATATCAAATTATAAATTTATTTGAAACTCGAATCTTACTAACCTCAATACCATAGTATAGCCGATGTTTTGGGTACATCTCATAGAGAAAAATGAGCACAATAATGAAAACTTTTAACTAATAGTTAGGTCTCTCCAATTTCTTATTGGTTTTTTTAAAATAATGTTGAAATTAAAATTATTTATTTTATATAGATAAATACAATATAGGGGAAATAGTTTCCTTGGATGGTTTTTCTAAGTAAATAATTCAAAATCACCTAAAATACAATTATATAAAAAATCATCACAACCAAACAACTTCATCAATATAAAAAATTGTCATTCCCAGTTAAACAAGAATAGAATTATCATTCATAATGATTAGATGAATCAAAAAAATTAATGTAAATTATATTTAGACAACCAAAACAGAGGAGTATTTACATTCAATGGTCATGAATAAATCATCTCAATCATGATGGGGTTCATTCATTTCTGATGGCATATAGTCATTGGATAAATGATGAATAAAAAATATATGAAAACCAATCATGATACATTTGAATGAAAAACTATTTATGGGAAAAACCAAATCAATTAATTATTGTACTCACCAACATTAACTAAATTTTTACTCCCCGATGGATTTTTGAAAATAATCATCAAGTGATCTCCAACAATGATTAAACCCAAATCCATAGGAAATTTATTATGAAAGAAAGAAAGAAAATATAATGATGAAATGTGAAAATATTGGAATGAAACTATAGATAACTGAATGATTACATCAAAGATATTAATGAAATACATAAAAAAACATATATATGAAGAAATATATGTTAGATCCTTATGACATATTCGTTATAGTCGATCCTATCCAACTAGAAAGGAATAACTAAATAAGATGGATGGAATACTAATTTATAATCCTGAATGGCATCAATTGGATTCCCTTGGGCCAAATATGTGTAAAATAGTAATTTTAGGTGGTCGATGATAAAAATTCTCATTGGAATATGTGATGAAATCATCATTTTATTGATTTTCTCCAGAAATTTTATTTCATGTAATGAGCTACACAATATTTAATGTACATGAATTTTCTTTTCATTTATTGTTTACATGATGTTTATTATCATTATCTAATGTTGGGACCTCTGTTTCATCCCGATTCTTCTCTTTTTTTCCTCTAGAACCTCTATTTAATTATTTGGCACTAATCATTGACCTCATATTATTTTTGACTTTCTGTTATCGCATGCTACTATATCGGTCCTCAACAAAAAGTGGATTTTATTCCATAATAAACCATTTTCCACCAAATGATCCAAATTCCAGTCCTTCACAGAAAATAAATATTAAGGATTCAACTCTTATTAAATCAATTTATATCCAATTGAAACTCATATAAAGCCCTCCAAAATATAGATGAAAAATAGGGGTGTCAAATTCCCCAACACTCTATCTTTTCTCATCCTCAGGAAAAACATAGAAATACAAACTCTAAGGTTTCATTAATCAATAAGGTAATTTTAAATGCATAATTCTATTAAAAATGTTATAACAAATGATTTAGAAACCACAAATACTACACAATAATGAATCAAAAAAATCATCCTTCATTTATTATGCACAATTAAAGATATTATTTCAATTAAAAAAACAAAATCATATTTTTCATCAACATCATTTCCATTTAAATTTTACTTATCCATTAATTGTTTCACTCATCACTTAAGGTTACAACGTAATGGAGTCATTCTCCAATCGCAATTCCATGATCCTAACCATAGGAGTTAATTATATCAATTTCCTCCACTGTGTAAATATTAATATCACAATTAATCATGAAGGCTTAAAAATAATGAAAAAATGACTCTTTGGTTGGGGTACAGTAGAAAAAAAGTTAAAAATCAATTAAATATCAAGGATAAGGCTAAACATTACTGTAAATTTCGTGATATTTGAAATAAAATCATAATGAAATTATCCTCACCAAAATAATTTCATCTCAAAACCCCCCAAAATGATGTAGTGAATAATCATAGACAATGTTTTCATACTGAAAAATAACCCCTCTTTTTTTCATTTATTATTTTTTATTTTGGAAATTCATTATTAGAATAATCCTCATATCCACCACCTAATCACATATGGTAAAAATCAGTGGCCCATAAATAATGATTTTTTATAATCCAAATCTACAATTACATTAATTTTCATTTTCATAATCTCTGATAGGAGAAGTATCACATCCACCATTTAACTACATATGATTCCAATATAATCATTTTTGACAATGGTTATTTTTTTGTTCCCTATAAACTAACTTATTTAGTTTTTTTCCCTTTTTCGTTTTAATAATAATAAATATATACATTTTAATTTGTTGAATATAAATTTTAACCTTAATGAAAATCCCAAAGATAAACCCCATAGTATCCTCTAATGAAAAATATTCCATGTCCACAATGGAAAACTTCTCCCCACCATTAATTTTATTAAATATACTGAATAATACAAAGAGATTAATAGAAAAGGAAATAATTTATTGTAATGTGGAACAATCACAACAAGGTAATCCATGGATTCTATGAGATAAGAAGGATTAATGTGCATGTGGTTATTAGGATATAATTTATCATCAATAAAATTAATCAAATGTATCAAAAGTTAATTTGATCATTCATGGATTCAAAAAGGAATTAATGTTTTTTCTTGTCAATTTTCACACCCCAAGTTCCACTCATGAAATTTTCTCATAATTTTTTTAAATAATTGGTCTAGAATCCACTCTGAATTGGGAACATAATATTTTTAAATCGGTTCATGGAGTGAACATGGAATATTACATTAATAGAATCAGGTTTTTAAGAATAAACATCATTAAAATAAATCATATCAAAAATCATTTTTTGGAAATTCAAAATTTATGTAATCATGTGAATATAAAAACATTCATTTGTATTGTTTTCATTTATGGTCATTATATTAAAAAATTTCCAAAATTTAAATATACTTCTCCCCAGTTCTAATGTATCCGAGGTTAGTGATTACAAGATCAGTATACTCAACAATGTTTTTTGGATAATCTAATTCAATTAATTTCATGAAAAAATTAAATTATCTTTATTACAAAAATTTAATTAAAAATGGGTTTAAAAATAAAAAATAAAAAAATTTACATTCCTTCCATTTATGATTTCAAATGGGTCTCTTGGGTTCATTCAGATCAAGTTCACGGTGTGAAATGTGTTTACATGAGGTATATTGGTCACTCATTATGAATCATTCATGTGTACAACACTTCAATTGCTTTCTATTTATTCATTATAAAGTCCTGGAATATAATTATATTCAATTAATGAATAGTCTTGTTATAATATATAATATTTGGACCAAAAGATAAAAATAAAAACCACAGATATGTTTAGTTAAACTAATAAAAATAAATCAAATTCCTATAAATGAATTTTTAAAATCTCGGTTGTGTTTTGGTATATACTATTTTTAATGATCATTTAGCTCATAAATTACCTTAATTACCTAATTAAAACAAGGTACAGAGTTATCAAACATATATTTTTTCACTTATGAATCTCTTTTTTTCATCTGGGATTATTTTTCACATCCAATAACATTTGTTAATTTAGATTGGTGGTGGTTTGAAATTTGAGGACATATGGAATGAAAAAATTATGAAATCCAATTATTAAAAAATATTAGTGCACTATCTCAAATAATTATACTTACTTATTTAAATTTTCCTAGATATATCAAATTTATTCTTTAATGGGATCCTATATTCTCCTCTTCATCTTGAATATTCATGATGGGGTACCATTCATATTTAGTCTAAAAAATAATTATGAGGATGATGAATGGTTTCTCATTATATCATCATTTTTTTCTTATTCCTTTATAAATTCACTAGATTATAGTAAATTTACATACTTCTAATATTCATTTTCCACTTCTTCTTCCTCATATTCTATATATTTTATTTCATTGACTTCTTTCTTTATATCCTCATAAACCATACAATCAATAAATTCAATCATATTTATTTCCACTTCATTTTTTATATGAAAAAGGTATTGTCTTTATTTTGTTTGATCTTTTAGTATACATAGAATATATGAAACAGGTTCTAATTTTTAATCTAAATACATACGTTCGTCTATTTCTTGATTTTCATTATGCTCTGGGTAATGTGATTTTGTCCCTTGATTTGTCAGCCTTTTTTGTTTCTACAGTACTGACATTCTCCACCTCCTTATCATGATAATCCTTAAACCAAAAAAATACCTACCTCAGATTTTAAAAGTAATTTTATTAATAGGGTATTTAAATTTTAAATAACAAGAGAAATTTGTCTAATAAGATGTCACATTCCACTAAGATGGTTCTCAACAATGTCCACCCTTTCATTTATCACATCAAAGTCCGAATAAAGAAAATGCAGTTATTCTTTCTTATAGATGATTCCCTTGTGTTTTTGGAAATTAAAAGATTTCATGAGTGTACTTCTTAACCAAAAATTTCTTTGGTATACATTATTTTCACGAGATCCTCTGTTTTAAAAATAGTATGTGTCGTCTAAATGTGGGAGTTGGAATTTTACATAATCATGAGAGTACAAATTATTCTGGATATCATCATATTGTTTCCATCTATTTTAATTCTGTGATAACCATATAGTTGGATAATCTAGATATTCAATTTATTTTAATTCTGTAGTGGAATAAGAGTGATCTTAAATGTAATTCATTCTTCCCCACTCTATATACTACATGGATTAAAATAATAATTATAACTAAAAAATGAATCTAAAACACAAAAACATTATCTAAAATAAGTAAAAACAAATGAGAGAAATAAAATATTTAACCTAATAAATCATTCTCAATCCATCTTGAAATCTATGTGACTCACCGAAAACACGCCCAAATTTGATTCACCTAAATATGTCATTAATTTACCCATGCTTGAATGAAATTATAATTTTTTTTGAAACCTAAACCATACCAACTAAAAAGGAATATTAAGAAATACATGTATGAATGATCAAATACAGATTGGGGAATAAAGTTATGAAAACTCTTAATGATATTAAATTTAACTCCATTTATTAATTATTTTAATCAGACTAATTATTAAATTAAAAAATCTAATAGTGAATCAAAATAGAGGGAACCTATTTCAAGGGATTTTTTTTCTTCATAAAATAATTCAACATCACATGAAAAAACAAATTTAACAAATAGTTTTGAAACCAAAAATAATAATTCATATAATAAATAGAAATTCCCAATAAAAAAACACTAGAATCTAAATTAATTATAATTACCCTTCTAATTATTATAAACTTTTACATGATTTATTTCATAAACTCGCACCTAAGAAAACTCTAAGGATCAATAGTTATAGTGTCATGGGAAATTAAGAACATTCAATAACAACATGAAACATGAAATAAAACGTATTTATTTAAAACATCATTGACATGACCACAACGTTCCTTCATACTTAGCATTGCATGGGATACCGTAAGGATATAGAAAGTAAAGGGTGAGCTATAAATCCAAGTAATGGAGAAAATAAGGCACTAGATGAAGAATAAAATATATTTTAGGATATAGCCACATCAATGGATCACAAGTGAAACCAGAATATAAATGCATGATATAGCACCATTATCAAATCATAGAAATATGGGAATAACATACAACATGATACTAGCTTAATCCAAGGCTCATCACATAAGGATTAGCAAGAGTAAACCATCGTTGCACATGAATTATAATGATTAAAATCACATCGCACATGGATTATCATGATTAAACCCTAATGTCACAATGGTGTATCATGATACTAAGCATTTCCCAATGCATTGGAGTGCTATCAGGGTGCACCCATGATAAACATTTAATTTCATGCATATGATTTCCATATAGATCATATAACATGCAATCATTAAACATTATAAGATATTATAAAATTAATGAAGGTGTAATAAATACATGTATGTACCATTAAATACGTATATGTGCATAAAGATGAATACACGTGGTAGTGAAATGTGTATGGTATTCACTACACGATGATTTTATCATGGAAAATCATAGTGCAATTTTGGCAGCATAATATCATCGTATGGAAATTCAAAAGATGGGTTGATGTGTGAAAAAGGGATCCATCATCCATTATACATGAATCATTCCGTAAAGGGATCATGTATCATAATATTCCAACATATTAAATGGAATTTAGATGCATGAAGTGGTAGAAATACTTAAATGGGAATAAGAAGTGAGAAATACCTTACGGAATTTCGGCATGGTATTTTGTGTAAACGGATGTAATTAATGAAAGATAAAGAGGTCTCCGATAATTCAAAAATATGGATGGAAGTAAGGGGTTCTTTCAAATATACTCCAAAATTATAATTGAATGTAAAATGGGATTACAAATTAAAATAATCTAGGATAAGAATGAGAAAGGAATGAATCCCTTGACAAAATTCATCATTTTATGGGTGCACATAAAGGTTCATAAATGTAAAAAACTATAGTAAAAGGGGTTATCATAATTTATAAATCAAATTCAAATTATGTAGTATATTTAATATCATATCCCAATATAGGAATAAAAGTGATTAAATGATATAACATGAAAATAATGCTTGATAAAATATGATGGTGGAAGATCCCTTTTGTGGATGTGTGACCCCAAAGGCTTGGGAGAGGCTTCTTCGGAGTATGTTGGAACCTTGGGAGGACTCTAGGGAGTATGGGGAAAAGGGTGGTCGATATCCAAATTGATTTATTAGAGAGGAATGAGATATTTTGTGAGTTTATATAAGAAATGAGAGGGAATTCCTTATTATTTAGGTTTTGGATACTACACATTAAAATATTCAAAACCACAAACCATATAGTGGTATTTTACCATAGATTCTACCAATGGGGAGTGAAATAAAATATTTTATATGTCCAAGTATGAATATATTAAAATATTAGGCTTTATTTTGTTGAGTTGATTCACACTCTCAAGGAAATTATTTTAAATTGTAAAAAAATTTAAATGATTAGAGGGCGCACTATATGTTTATAAAATTAATAAGAAAACCATAAATAACATTATTTTAAATTTAATACATATATTTTCCAAATATACATTGTATAGTTTTTTTTACACCACAATAAAGTCATTATGATGTCATAAAACACATTATATATTTCTATGGTATTTATTTTTACCCAAAAATTTGATTGTCTCTGTAAATAATGAAAAATTCACCATTAAATAATTTTTATATCCAGATTAAAAAATATATATTCATTTTATCTCAATAATTTTATAAATATGTTAATTTAGAATTTCATATAAAATCAAGAACTAATTCAAAATTTATAGATTTTGACCAAAATAGTTTTCAAGCCATAATAAAAATTACATTTGAATTAATAAATGTTATATACTCATCTATTAATGATAAAATAAAATAGATAATACTATTTTATTATAATATTAGTTATTTCAAAAATTAAAAAATTCCTTAAAGAAAAATCTTAAAAAATACACTTTTTGTTTTATCGAATAAAAACTATAACTCTTATCATACTGATTACCTATTCATTTATAGATATGAAACATATATAATAATAATTTATAAGTATTTTTTTATAATATTATTAATCGAAACAATTTATTTATATAATATTGTATATATTTCTCAAAATTACAATTTGTAGTAAAGAAATCAATTTATCAAATTCATCATTTTTTATGAAATTCTATTCTTATAAAGGAATAGATAGAATAATAATTTTATTTATAAATATAGATTACACAATAAGTAACTAATAACATATTACATATTACCTTATAAGAAACGAATGATTCCTAAGGGTAATGTGTGTTATGGTGATAGACTCTTGGGGCAGCTCTGATAACATCACCAGGGTGGTAATCTCTATTAACTTGAACTTCTCTCGTAGGTGATTCTGTTACAGCTTAACGTTCTAAAGTTCATCTTGGGCTACGTCAAGAGTAATGTTCGGTGACACTACCTCCTTTATTGGCTCTAAAAATTGTGCTTCATACGATCCGAGTGTACTGGATGAGGCCATCATCTTCAATGTTTCTGTTAAAGGATTAAAAAACATATATTTATATCTGTTGTGTGATCATTTTTCAATGGAAATTTTAACAATGGTAATGATACATAACAGTAATTTAAACCCAAAAATAAAAAATGAATTTTTTATATTTATTATATATTAAATGAAAGGGAAGTTTATTCATCAATTTTCAGGTCATTACGACATTCCCCCATTTAAAAATTTCTCCCTCAAAATTTTCATTTCCAATTCTAAAATAGATGAGGGTAACTCTGCCTTACTACTTCCACAATTCCCACATTGCTTCTTCAATCTTATAGTTTCTCCAAAACAGTTAGATAATGAAATTTTCCTATTTCATGGATCTATTTCTATGTGATCTAATATTTTTACAAACTTCTCTATATTTGATATGTCATTCTATAATTGTACCACCTTTGAACTGAGTACAAGAGATGAGTTAGTTATGTAGTTCCTCAAGAGTGATACATTGAATATGTCATGTACTTGAGACAGGTTAGGTGCAAGTACTTGTAGATAGGCCACTACTCCAATGTGATCAAGGATTTCAGAAGTTATGATATACCTTAGACTAATATTTACTTTATTCCCAAATATAATAACTATCTTCAAATATGATATTAAGAGGAATACCATGTCTCCAACATTAAAATCAATGTCACGTAGACAAATGTCAGCATAGATCTTTTCTCGACTCTAAGCAAAATTTACGTGATGCTAGATTGTCTTAACCTTCTCCACAATTTATTATACACTTTATGTTCCTAAATGTTTTCAATCTACAACATTATCCCAAAATTATAGTGTTATGTACCTTTTCCAATTAAGGGATTCAAAATGAGCCATTTGGATGCTTTAGTGGAATATTTTTTTGTAAGAGAACTCAACCAGAGGAAGCTTTTGATCTCATATTCCTTTGAATTCCATTGAGGATGCTCTAAAAATGTCTCAAGTGTTTTTATATTTCCCATATATTTTCTATCATTTTGGGGGTGATAATCTGTATGAAAGTTCATATCATTATTTAGCGCTTCAGGGGGAATCTTCCAGAACATAGAGGTGAATCTTGGATCTCGATCAGAAATAATCGATAGTTGTAATCCATGTAGAATTACCACTTCATTGATATATATCCATGCCAGTAGATCAAATTATGAATCCTATCAAATAGAATTGTATGTGTAGTCTTCATAAAAAAATACAAAACAACCTATATAGTATTGTATTCTTTCGATGTCTTTGGAAATCTGGTGACAATTCCTTGGTGATGTTCTTGTAGTTACATATTAGTATGGGTAATGGTTGTATCATCCCCTTATAATTATACCCCTCAACCTTTACTTTTTTTTCATACCAGGAACACTAATGTATACTCAAAAATTTCATTCATCATGTTATCCCACCAATAATTATCTTTGAGATCCCAACACATCTTTGTGTTTCCTCAGTGAATTTTGAAATTCGAACTAGGTGAATCATCCAAAATTTCATTATTTGGCTCTATATTAGATGTAACACATAATATTTATCCAAATCCTATAATTAATTCTTCATTAACATTAATCACTGATGATTTTCCTTTTTTAATAGTTTCCACTATCTTCTAAATTTCCATATCATCATTTTGAGCATCTTTTAACACATCCAAAAGAGATGGTTTAACAATAATTTGTTAAAGTATTGATGATTTTACATTCATTATTATTCCCATTTACATATTCATAAAATATATGAAGATTATATTATTTTCAATTCTCATGAAATATATAATTTTTGGGTCTTTTCTACTTAGAGAATTTTCTACCTTGTTTGCCTTTATAGGGATGAAATTGTTTGAGTAGTCTTAAATCGTGATGAGCCCTTACAATATTCATTGGTAAATATTTAACTATTTCAATGTAAATATATACTTTTGCATTTTGTGATCTATATATATTTCATAATTCTCCCTAAAGTGATAATTCCATCACATTTTTAACATAAAGATCACTATCACCCACTCTAAATCATGTGTGCGATAGTTTTTATTATGAATTTTCAACTAACATGGGGCATAAGCAATGACATTGTCATTTTTCTACAACATCCATCAATGGGAGACTTAAAATAATTTCAAGAATAACATTCCCATAATCATAAACATCTGATACAGCACTTATTTATATTTTACTTAATGATTTAATATCATTTCATGTAGGGACTCAATTTTCTTAGAAAACATAAATGATATAATAATAGGACATGAATTGAAATACATTACGAAATACACTACATTGATGTAGTGGTTATAGTTAATTAGTACATCGTTATCCATATTAGTAGAATATTTTTTGTTCTCCCTTTATCATGGTGATTATTGATGCATATCATTATTCTTAGAACATGTAATAGAGCATCGTCTTGGATAATGCCGGGCATCTGAACATTTATAGCATAGAAATATTTTTTTATTTAGATGGAACATTGTTTACATTCATCACATTATCCATTTTGGAATGAAAATTGGATATTATTTTCCCTTCATTTCCATATATAAAACATCTCCTTGTCCCTTTGTGACATTTTCGTGGGTGCCTCATTCCACATTTGTTGCCCGAGTGAAATTGGAACATATTTCTCATATTAGTTTTATTAGATTAAATTTCATGCCATGTTATATTCATATTATTTTATTCCATGGGAATTAAACAATGTTACAATTTCTAATCATGATTTTTGTTATCAGGTTTGGTATAATAATAATATGTCCTTCTTGAGAACCCATTTGATTTGGGAATCTCAATGGTGCATTCATTACATTTCCCATTACATCAGTTGTTAGTCATATTCCACATATTACTGACCATTGGATAGAATAAAAGGAAAATTATGGATGAGTATCTTAAACATTTTAACATATAAAGTGGAATCCAATCACATTAAAAGGATAAAATATAAATTACATTTATATCATTACATATAAATGTTTATGATTCAATCTATGTTATCAATGATCTATCTCCTAACATATATTTTTATTGAATGTTTTTCCCTTAATAATTATTATAACTATGAATAAGAATTTATAGAATCATATACCCCATGAGTGTCAAACTAAGAGTGTAGAAAGGCTCATTATCATGTACCAATTCCAATTCATGTATAGCTCAATGTGGTGTTTTCATGTTTTAACCTAGGATAAATATGTGCATATCCACCTTTACTTGATCTTATCCAGGTATGGATGTATTATCTAGATAAAACACGTACACTATACCCACCACAATTGAGGGTTGTTTTCATAGTACTTACTCTTATCCCTAAGGTATTCATTAGGATTTCCTAATCATAATCCCAAAAATAAATAAACCTATCCATTGATACCATATATTACAAAACTACTCATTATTATAAACTTAATCATGGTTATTTACATAAGCATTCACTTAGGACAGATTTGAGGATTGAGAATTCTAGTGTCTTGGGAAATTATGAATATTTCATAACAACATAAAACATGAAATAAAACATCTTTATTGAAAACTTATTTGACCTAACAAAAAAATTCTTTCATACATAGCATTGCATGGGATAACCTAAGGACATACATAAGAAAAGGGTGATATATAAATCCTAGTAAGGTAGTAAACAAGGGATAACAAGAATAATACAATACATGTTATAAAATATGCATACAAATGGACCACAAGAGAAAAATGACCTGAATGAAATGATATAAAAAGATTATCAAAACATGTAAATGTGGAATCGACGTAAAACATGATATTATTAGGAGACAAGGATAATCACACATGGATCAGTATGAGTAAACCCTCATTTCAAATGAATTATCATTTGTAAACCCTCATTGCACTTGAATTATCGCGATTAAACCCTCATTGCACATAGATTATCATGAGTAAATCACCATTTCACATGAATTGGCATGATTAACACTCATTGCACATGGTGTATAATGAAACAGAACATTACCCAATGAATTTGAGAACTATCATAGCACACCCTTCATAAACATTTCATATCATGCATATGTGTTCCATATAGATCATATAAAAAAGAATCATTCCACATCATAAGTTATTACATGATTAAGGAATTTGGAATACATACATGTAAGTTAAATTCAATAAGTATGTGTTCATGATTTGGTATACCCTTGATAGTGTAATGGGTATAGTATTCACTATATGATGATTTGGGCTTGGAAAATCAGAGTGTAATTTCGGCAGCATAACGTCATCATTTAGAAATGAATAAGTTGGGTTTATGAGAGAAAAGGGTTCCCTCAAAATTTGAATATGAAATAGACAGTAAGGAAATAATAAAAGATAATATCCAAATATATGAAATTAATTTAGATGCAAAATATAGGATATATACTTAAATGGAAATAAGAAGTGGTAAATCCCTTATGGAATTTTTTCATGGTAACAGGTGTAGGTGGAAGGCATCAATGAGAGATAAAGTGGTATCTCAAAATTCAAAAATAAGGAGGGATGTATGGGGAGGTGAGAAATCATAAGCCAAAATTTTTAATTGATTGAAATATTTTATCACAAAATAAGGAAACTTGTATAACAATGAGAAAGAAAGTAATCCCGTTCAAAAATCTGGCATAGTAACGGGTGCACATAAGTGTTCATAAGAGGAATAAATGATAGTGAAATAGGATATAATGATTATACATAAAATTGGAAAATATTTGGATATTTAATAACATATCACAATCATTAGAAAAAAAATATGTTAATACACATAACATGGAAGGAATACTTGATAAAAGAGGAGGGTGGAAGATCCCTTACATGGATGTGTGATCCCCAATCATGGGGATAGGATTATTGGAAAATTGAGGCTCACTTGGGAGGACACTAGGGATTATGGGATAGAGTTTGATCGAGCTCTAAATGGTTTTAGTGATGAGGAATCTGATAATGGATCAGATTAAATAGTAAATTAGAGGTTATTCATTGTTATTTAGGTTTTGGACACTACACATTACCATATTCAAAACCACAAAACATAAAATGGTTTTTCCCATGGTTTCAGACAGTCAGGAGAGGAAAAAAATATTTTATAAGGATACGGTGAGAAAATATTAAAATATTAGGATATATCATGTGGAGGTGAGTCCCACTCTCAAGAAAATCATTTTAAAATGATTATTTTTTTAAGTTTAGAGGGTCAACTAAGGCATTAAAAAATTAATAAAACAAATATAAAGTCACATTATTTTAATGGTATGACATATATTGGACTAATAACCCTATAATATTATTTTATTAAGTCACTATTAGTTCATAATTATGTCATAAATAACATTATAAGTTTATATGATATTCCATTTTTACCCAAATATTCGATTATCTTAGAAAATTTTGAAATATTTACCGTTGGATAATTTCAAATTCATGATTCCAAGAGTAAAATTAATTTAAATTTTTTTTTAAATATTTGAATTTTCTCTTTTAAAATAAAAACAAAATTTTATTAAAAATTCAATGGTTTTGACAAAAACAATTTTTTAACATTAATTAAAAATACATTTGTATTCATAAAAATTAGATACCCATTTGTAATTCATAATAATATTTTATTAACGTATATATTATTTCAAGAACTAATTAATTACAAGAAATAAATTATTTAAAAATACAGTTTCTATTTTATTGTATAACAATTTCAACATTTATCAAACTGATTACCTAATCATTTACTGATTATGAACTAATTTAATCAACATTTATAATAAATTTTTTATAATATTAATAATAAAAATGTTAATTTAATTAAATAATATATATATATTTTAAATGTACAATATTTACCCAAATTGTTTTTATCAAATTCATCATTTTTTTAATAAAGACTATTCATAAATATAATTGATTGAATATGAATTTTATTTATAAAAATGGATTACAGAATAAGTAATTAATACCATATTTCAAAACAAATTACAACACTCATATAATACCTAAGGGTAAGTTTTGTGATGGTGAAAGACTCTTGGGGCGGCTCGGATTACATCACATGGGTGGTTATATCTCTTAACATAAACTTCTCTCTTAAGAAATTTAATTCAAGAAATATATATTGAAGAAAATATTGGGATTGGTAATTAAATAATCCTAGTGATTCTAAATTCTTTATGAGGTCTGAAAAATGTTCTTCATGTGGTATGAGTCTACTAGATGAGGTCATCCTCTCCATTGTCTTTATCGAAAAGGTTTTATAAGAAAACATATATTTATATCAGTCGTGTGATCACTGTGAAATGAATATATTATCAACAGTAATGATACTTAATAGTCATTTAAGCCCAAAAATATTAAAATTAAAAGTGTTTTATAAATCCATAAGTCATTAAAATGAAATAGAAATTTATTCATAAATGATTGTGTTGTTATATTCATCATGTAAAGATGAATCAAAATATCTACAGTTCATTGTGTTTATATTTCCAAATTAAAAAGACAAATATCATTCAATGGTGAAGAATAAATCAACTCAATACTATTGGTGTTCATTGATTACTTATTATATATAGTCAAAGGATAGATGATGGATAAACTAGATACACAAGAACAATATGATACATTTCAATACAATAATAATTTTGTGTGAATGGAAAAAAATAATGATAAAATGAAATTCCTTAAAACAAATTATGCTTTCCCCTTTGGTATTCAAACCTATTCCTCTAATAAATTCTATCTATAAAATCATTACCAAGATCCTCACCAATATACATTCTTCTCTAAGTAACAAAACTATTTCTTGGAATCAATTTGGATTTATCAAAGGTAGATCCATCAAATATTGCATTTGCCTAACCTCAGAATGCACTAACTCCAATAAAAAAGTCTCTAGAGGGGGTAATACTTCCATAAAGCTCAACATTAGGAAGGTTTTTGATACCATTTATTGGTCTTTCATTTTCAATGTTCTTTATGATTTTGTCTTCAATGATATCTTGATTAGTACGATACGCTATCTCTTCAAATTAGCCTCAATCTCTATTCTTGTCAATGGCTCACCCAAGGGTTACTTTAAATGTTCCAAGGGAGTTCTCCAAGGTGATCCACTATCTCCCATCCTCCTAGCTGTTACGGGATACTACCATAGTTGACTGCTTTCCTCTCTTGTTCACCATGGAAATTTTAAACACATTTTGGCGGCCAGAAATCTAATTGTCCCGACCCATCTTCTTTATGCCGATGACATTATCCATTTCCCCAATGGAAGTGAACAGAATATCCCAAACCTTAAAAAATCTGTATCCCATTATGAGGAGGACTCATTTCAATCTATTAGTTGGAACAAATCCTTTATCTTTTTTGGGAAATTTTTCCCCCTTTCTAGAAAAGGTCCCATCATTGAAAACGTAGGAACAAATAATGGGTTTTTTTCCTTTCACCTATCTAGGAGTTCCCATTTTTTTGGGAAGACCTAAATCTACCAATTTTAATGATGTTGTTGATCATGTAATAAAACAAATATCTTCCTAGAAAGGCAAGTCTCTATCCATGGCTAGTATAATTTTCCTTGTGAATTCGACCATCATCTCCAAATTGGTTTATTACTTCCTGAACTACAAATAGCCTCTTGGTCTTCTAAAGAGAATAAATACCTATATTTAAAAAAAATTCTGGTCTGGTAGCATCGGTGAAAGGAATCCTATTACTATTCCCTGGTCGACCTGCTACACCCCACTTGAGAAAGGTTTACATGGTATTAAGAATATCAAAATGCTTAATGATGTCTTCTAGGCTCGGCTCAATTGGTGACTGATCACTAAAAAATATGACTCCCTTGGCAACCATAGAAAGAAATTACATGTGTGGATAAAAAAGGAAATTTGAACTATGTCCAATCCTCTATATGGTTCTCTATTAAAAACATGGTTGTCCATATCATGGACAACTCCGGATGGTTAGTTAGCTTGTACTCCACCATTCGCTCTTGGATGGAAAAATGGACTAGCCACCGACTTGTCTCCACTCTCCCTACTAATTGTTCTCCTGAAATCATTAACTGTACCATTAAGTAAGTGATGAAATCTCATATTTTGGAGCTCCATGATGCTATCATATAGGTTGTTTATGGTTTTCCCTTAACTAATGATGGTGATTTGATGTTTTGGGAAACTGATCAAAATGGACTCCTTGACTCCTAAAATTATTACATTCATTGTTTCTCAAACTCTGATTCCATCTTTTCCTAGTTGAAATATTTTAAAAACCCTGGATTTATTATCAAGGATTAATCACATTTGGTGTATTGTGCACCATAAAATTATTACTGAGATGTATATACAATAATTTGGCATCCAACTCTATTCCAAATGTCTAATTTGTCACCAAAATATATAGGATATCAATCATATATTTTTATCATGTGTTACGGCCTCTGGTCTTTGGAATTTTATTACCGACATTTTTTATTGCAGATGGACCTTTTCTGACAACATACTCATCCTGCTATACCATTGTGTGGAGTTTGAATTCTCACCACAAGTCAAAAACCTCTTCTTATCTGCTGTTGCAGAGCTCATTCACATTATCTGGTATGATATAAATATCATTGTTCACAATAATTACTCGTCTAATCTCACTGTAGGTCAAACGAGAATCTTTATTGCCATCATAGATTCTTCCACGATACAGAAATATAATTGTAACAACTCGATTGGTGATTTTGTAATCCTACGTCGTCTACGGATTGATGGAATTTTCCCTAATCCAAAATTATTTCATAAGGTTTTATTGCAAGCCCCACTTCCTAGATTGATCAAGATCAATTTAGATGAGGCTTCCAATGGAAATACCGGTGATGTGGGATATGGTGCGATCTTTATAGACTCTCATTGTCCCTGCCAGGGATGTTTCTATGGCAAATGTGGCTTCACCTCATCCCTTGAAGCTGAGATGTTGGCTCTCATCCATTCCATACACTTTGTTAAAAAAATAATGGAACAACATCTGGATTGAAAGTGACTCCACAACAATTTTTAGGCAATTTGGAATGTGGTAATTCATCTTTATTGGCCTCATACTGCGAGTTGGAAGAACTAAATAAACTCAATCCAGAAGCTCAGATATATTTCCACCAATGCCTACAGTGAAGCTAATATGGTGGTAGATGCTCTTTCTAACAAGGTAATAAACCTGAACATTACTTGGACTGATGAGTTGTCGGTTGACCCACTCCCTCTTCTTGAGATAGGCTGTAATAAAATTCCTTCTTTCAGTCTTTTGAAACCATTAGTTTTCCTTTAAATAAATTCTATCTTGGTCATTGACCAGGACATTGCCTTTAAAAAAATTGAATGTTTGCATGAAAGATTTAAAATAGAAACATAAGAAAACCCATCGATTAGTGAATATTGGTTAGAACCCTATGGAAGCCTCCCAGTTTTCAATAATCTCCAACTAGAATATAGTCAATTAATGCAACTGACATAAAAATTATTTATAATCCCTCATTTCATCCATGGGAATCCCCCATGTCAAATATGTTTTAACTATCCGTTTTGGGTGTTCAAAAATAAAAACTCTCGTCAAAATATTCAGTGAAATCATATTTTTTTTGTATCTTCATAACAAATTTCATGTCCTCAAATGATTTATATGATGTTTTATTTTTTGTGATTTTCATTTTTTTAAATGTTTACATGATCTGTATCTTCATATTTCAATGATAAAACCTCTATTTCATCCTAATTTTTAACTTTTGTTCCATAGGATCTTCTTTTTCTTTCTTTGACTTTTATCATCAACCTCAGATTCTTCTTAATTTTTCTTATGACACCTCACCACTAAAAAACTATGTAGGAAGTGACTTTTTTTTGATTATTTCTACTTTTTCATACACATGATACAAACTTTTTCCCTTCATAGAATATCAATATTTGTGAAGTATCTCATATTAAAAACATTAATATCTAATGTAAACACATATAAAAACAAATCAAAATAACGATTAAAATAGATATATCAAATATTTTCTTTTAAAAAAACCTATGAAAATTTTATAGGAATACTGATAATTAATAATGAATTTGATAGTGGGAAAAATTGGTTTACATGTATATGTTAAAAAATTAATTTTTTTTCAATTTTTTAGAAAAAATAAAAATGATCTATATAATAAATGTATAAATAGATCTATATTAAAAATTTAAAAAATGTAAAATAACTATGAAAATAAAATTTAAAAATAATTTTTTTTATAATTAATAAAATTCTTGAGACATTTTTATTAAAATGAATATAGAGTAAAAATATATGAAAATGTTTTAAATATTCAAATTATGGTTTTAAAAAAATCACTAACCTTAATTCATGTCTATATTTATACATTATCTAAATCAAAAATACAATCAATTTTATTAGATTTATAATTATTTAGTAAACATTTTCATTTTCATTATTTTTTACTATTCATATTATTTCATATATTCCCATGGATTATATAATTACAAAATGGTTATGTTTGAAATTTATTTTTTAGGGATAATTGGATTATAACATCAAAAAAATCATTGAACTTACCTTTGTGAATATCAAATATATATTTACAAATATCATATATATTCAGTTTTTCTATTATTTTTACCATATAAATGATTTTCTAATTAAAAACCACAATGCTTTGTGGATTTTTTAGTCCACAAATACATAAGAGTAATGTTTTGATTTCCTATTGTATAGAAAATAAGAAGAAAAGGTGATTTAGCATAATCATAATTAGATATAATTTTATTAAAAAAATTATTTTCATTTTTTATCATCATTAAAAAAATACTTAAAGGTTGTATAAGGATAAATAAGCAGTAAATGTGATGGTTAGGACTTATACATTTTCCTTAGTTATATTTTATTGTATTACACCATCATCCTTAAATGATAAGTACTTTGATAAAATTGGGTCCTATATATGATGACTATAGATGTGGGGGATATAATTAGATACCTATTGAGTAAACAAGGGTTCTCAAAATGTGTGATTAGTGGAGGATTGGAGGATCCATTTAATAATTTAAGAGAGTGTTTCACTTGTATATTTCAAAATTTTAAATATTATAAAGTATTAATCATGACAAAAATGGGACCAAAATTATCTAATTTCAAACATAATATGATAAGGGATTAAATTCATTCATCAAATATAAATTAACATAAGATTATGTGGCCTTGTCAAGTACTTTATATCTCAATTTACATGATTTACCATTTACCATAGTGACACATTTTTACCATGGTAACTATTTATAATGACCAAAAAATGCAATTTACTGCACGAAAAAATATAAACACCTTTGTTTCAAATAAATAATCTATTTTTATAAAAAGAAAGTTTTTATATATAAAAAAATTTAATATAATTACACAAAATGCAATGAAAAACATTTTTTAAATAATTGTGTTTTTGGATATAAAATCAATATTTTACAAAAATAAATTATAATATTAATTAAGATGAATTTACATAGAGTATATATAGTAAAATGGTTAGCATTTAACTTCAAAATAATCATAAATAATTAGAGATAATTTTAAATAATTTTTTTAGTTAATAAAAATCCAATTTTTCAAAAATCAATATTTTTCCATATTCATTATTGAATTATTTATTTCATAAAAATACAAAAAAATATCTTAATTAATATTTTTATGTAGATTAAAAAAATAAATACTAATTATTATATTTATTTAATAATGTAATTAATTTTTCCTTTCAAATGAATCCATGCAATTCTTGGAAATAAATTTAGTAAAAAAGATATTACTTTCTTGTCTAAATACTTTTGTAAAATTATTTATAAAAATTTTTACAATGTAAAATAAATAATTAATAATTATAAAAAATAATATTACATTATTTTAGCAATATTACATTATTTCTAAGAATACATGGGGAGTTACAAATTGAACCATTAGAAATATCCTTTAAATCAAATCCACTGAAATAATTATTTAAATATAAATTGAAAACATCTGGACCATTCAAAAACCCAACCCAAAGACATTAAAATAAGATATTAAGAAAATTCTAGTTGCATATATCAGGTAGTATTTATATAATATAATAAATTTATTAGAACCTAAACAATCATTAATTTATAATAGATTCCTTAAAAAAGTTTCCCCTCAATTTTCTAGTATAATATTGTAATAAATTCTTCTAAAAACCAAATTCTAATTAATAGAGCCATCAACATATTTAAGATAATGCATACATTAAATAATTTTAATGGAATTATGTTTCAAACATATAAATTCAATAAATATATTCCAAATATAAATTAAACCCAAAAGATAAATGTATACATTTTATCATGGATTATTATGTAGACAGTAAACAATTATTAAGAAATATAAATTAAAGTTTTAAAACACATAACCCAATAAATTTTTTAAATATAATGATTAATTCATGGATATTCCATCCTCATTCATAATAACACGTCTCCTTCATTGAATATGTCCAAAATAACACTAATGATGATATACCCATTCCCTATACACAAAAAATAAATTACACGGTTATAAAAAACTATCAAATTAGTGTTATTCTACTACAGAACCCATGAGGGGAGATGCTGAAAAATAATGTAAAAGTAAATATAATAAAACAAAATAGAAAAACACATTGATGTTTTTACCAAGAATTATGTAAAATCCCATGAATCATATGGAGCGAGGGAGGGTATAGTTGCCTATATCTTACGTAAACTAGACTCAAATTTAATGGGAAAGTATGGGACTAAATGGGTTTCAGATATACTAAGGGAGAAATATAAATGTTAAGAATTTCACCACATGGTTAGGCCACTAGTTTGGCCAAAACCATATCCAAACTATATACCAACCACGAAACCAGTACTAGATGATGTTTGGGTATACTGCATGTTTTGGTCACATTTTTCTCTAACTATGTTAAAACTATAAAAATAAAACCCATACACAATTTATTTATTATATATTTCCTCCTAGACTCTCAATGGTTTACCAAACCATGTACACACTAAAATGTGGTAATTAAAATACCTTATAAGTGATGTTTGGATTGAGCACATGGTTTACCATGCCGTGCACCATGTGTCCACCTATAAAAAACAAAATTTGGAAAAAAATATTTTTTAACACCACAAATTTCTATAACATCAATAACTAGGATTTGATAATCACTAATGTTATATTATTGAGTGACATAGTTATCTATTATAATTTTAACAAATATAATTGGTTTTACCTACTGTGAATCACATTGGATCATAAAACTCATTTCATTATCCTCTTTATCTTACATATTCAATTACTAAATTTTAATTTTGGCTATTATATAAGGAGTCCTTAATATCAATATAGAACTGGGTATGTGTTCTATGAAAAAAACACAATATCATAGAGAGTACTAGGAAAATCATGAATAAAAATAGTAATGTATTCATTCAAATTCATAATGACTTCAATATTTAGTTTTTATCTAACCATTTGTTCTTGATACTCCTCAAGATTTCATATTATGCCAAAAATAATGGATACAATTTCAATATATATCTCATAAATAGAATTATTCGAATATAGGATCATAACATGAATTCAGATATTAATTATGGAATACCTATCACATTAAATAATACGGGGTATATGTTTTTATATATAATCTATGTATAGAATTAAATTAAATTCCACTAATGATATAACTAAAATATTTGAATAAATAAAATTCCCAAAAAATCATTAAAATAGTAATTATGTATATAGGATGGAATCATCAAACCACTAGTTTTTTATGATAATTTCATATATAATAATTGGATATTCAAAGTAATAGTTTTAGAGACATTTCAAGATATAAATTATTTAATATAAAAAGGATCTTGTAACATTTTTTTACAATCTATAATTCTTTTCATGAACCAAATATATGGATTTGGTCCTTGATGCCTTATAAAAAGTAATACTGTAATTAACATATAATAACAAATATAATAAACAATCATATGATAAGGAAAAAAATAATAAGATATTCTAAATTATGACACCTTTATGTTAACTTTTGACATTTTTGGGTAATCCCATATTACTATTTTTTCAATATAAATTACAATTAGTTTTACCCCGTTATTTTTTATAACTAAACCTCCAACATAATTAAACTCAACATTGATACAAATATAGATCAGTAGACCATAACATACATAATTATTACATATTTTAACATAATATTCTATAATTCTATCATAACCAAAGTAATGTGAAAATAGAAAGTCCATCATTGTTGGATCTCAGTAAGGGTTAAATTAAGAGATATTAATAAAATATAATTAGTCTTCCTAACATAAGAAACTAATTCCAAAAAAAACATAGATCCTAAATCATGTGAAAATAATAATGATATTTTAAAACATTACAATAGAATGTTTCATAAAAAAATTCAATATAAAAATATTGAACATATAGAATTATAGAAAATTATTTCTTTTTTTTGGGCTCACTTCCACTACCATCATTTTATAGTGATAAAATTTCCATTTTGGTTTGGGATTAATCCTTAATACCATAATTTCCATCTTAATGAATTTAAGGAATTTTCCAATTCCTTAGAATGCTATATAATCTATTGAAATATAAATCTTTACCTAATGCATTATAGGAATATATAATTATAGTCCAACACATAAAATAATGATAAAAATTAATGTGTGTTCTACATTAACATGAAAGAAATCACTTTCCACAATAGCTTAATTATTCATGGATAAATGAATTTTTAAATGAAAATATTAATAAAACAAGATGATAATCCTTCCAAATAAAGAATGTGTATAGTATCATTGTAAAAATTACCCAATGAAGCATAAGTAACATTAAAAAATATTTTTATAGAGGAAAAAGGCATTATAATTACATTACAAAAATTACAACAATAAGAAGTATTTTTTACTATGAGAATATTAAATAAATGAAATTAATTTTAAAACAATAGATTCAAAAATGTAATGATAAATTGAATAAAACTTCACTTCAATATTTATTAAAAAATTAAAATAATTCATTATAACGAATTTTTATGAATAATAGATGGAGAAGGTGACCATATAAAAAACATTAAAAAAATATTCTTTTATTTCATTTTTTAAGATAAAATAATTCAATATAAAATTAATTTAAAAATATTTATTTTTGGTATATGTATTTCCCCAATATAATATGAAAAATAAGGACACAACTTAAAAATATTATTAACTAAAAAAGAAGAGATATGGTCAACTCTACTTCAAGGTATCCATTTACTTTAATTATAAATAATAATGGTGAAATGGTAAGAATGATTTTATACACTATAAATAAACATATGAGAATAATATAAATTGAATTTATATGTCAATAATTTAAAATCACCCCTAAATAAAATTTAGTACTAAATTTGGTTTATTCAAGTATAGATTTAAAGGAAACACTTGTGAATTTCATAAAATCTAAATCAAAAGACCACAAAAGCGATAACCATTCAGGGATTGTTAAATACATTGGATGAATAGAGATTTATGATTAAAATTAATCATTGGGTTGTAAATATACCCCCCAAAAGAAACAAATGTCTTGAATATGAAGAATATTTTAATGAAGCTTAATTGATTTGGGAAACCCGTTCTTTTACACCAAACATCTTGAAATATGAATTTTACGTACAATATTATAAAGATAACCATCTTAATTATATATTCAAAAATCATATTTTTATATATTTCCTTTTTAAATATTCATTTTTAATCATTTATTTCATATATTATCATTAGTTATTATTTATTTTGATTAGCATTTTTTAGAAGTATTACTTATTTCATAAAATATTTGTAATAGTGATGTTGAACCTCTCCATTGATAACATATTAAATATTTTAATATTTTCCAAAAATAGAAGAATAATGATTGAACTATGATTTTTTTATTCTAGTGTAATTTTTTGGGAAGGTATGGGCATGCATCTTGAGAATAGAATCTGTGAAAATCATAAAATGGTTTATTTTCCATTAATAAAATGTTGATATATAATTAAAATAAATTTTTTAAATCAAACATTCAAAATCATATCCTTTATATAAACTGCACGTCAATATAATTTTTTCCTCATAATAATTCCTTGATGATTATTAAATATGAAAATTATTATTTTTGGTATAGCGTCATTTATATAGGTTGTTGAACTTTCCCTAACATGGACATGTTATACAAATGATAAGTGTAAATTTATGTATTTGTAAAATTTTAAAATAATTTTTATATAATATTAAAAAATGTAACATATCTTCTTTATCATGAAAAATGATATTTATAAATATTTCATTTTAGAAGGTTTTTGAGAGTCCTATATAATAACATAGATACTTCAACGAATTTTCTACTTCGTGAAATATATTCCCTAAAAATGAATGATTTACAGATCCTAAAAGGAACCCAAAAATAATAAATGATTAATTATACTTTAGGAGACATAATATTTTTTGTAATTAATCATCTAGTTGAAATTATTTTTTTAATTTTTTGGAGTATTGGGTATTTTATTTTATTGGAGAGTTTCATTAGATATTTATAATTTCTCATTATTCAGTGGTTACACAATTTCAATTCTAAATAAAAAGCCTCTACATATGTGAAAAATGAAAATTGATATTTAAATTTCTATATGATCATAATATTATTATATATTACTATACATATTAAAGGTGGGGATAAATTTTTTTAAATAAACATTATACATGGAAAATAGAATATCCTTTAATGTAATTTTATCTGACTAATATATAGTTCAATTATCAAATAAAATTTAAGATTCAGAATAGATCCAATTAATATAAAAATAATTTTTTGACTTATTATAAATTACACCAATAAAAATAGAATATGCATATGAGTATGATGCCTAACATTTTATTACATGGACAATAGTATAAGAACATGTGAAATCAATAAATACAATAGCTAACAATATTATGAGATACCTACAATGAATAATAAATGATTTTACTAATTAAACCATAATATTAATGTTGTTTTTAACCTTGACTAAATGTATCAAAAGATTTACACTAACTTAAATGTATGTCTTTCATTATGAGGAAATTCAATAATCTAATTAATGGAATAAGCTCTCCCTTTTTATTCCTTGGATCCTATGATATGATGATTGACATCTATCAGACTATCCCCATAAATGCCCTGATATGATGGATCATATTCCCCATCTTTCTATCCTTGGAATCCCCCAATTGTAAAAATGATTTGATGTATGATTACAGAAGACAAATTTATAAAGCAAAGAACCTAACAAGTATTTCTTATATCTACAGTAGAAGACATGAGTTTTGAATCAGATAAACTATAGACTCTTCAAATGACCTTATATTTAACGGCGAATCTCCAATGTTCATTTGACTGAGTTTGATGCAATGGATGATGATAGTTATCTCTTTGAAAAATCACAATGATGTGTAATAACTTAATATCCAACAACATGTAGCTTAACAAAATAACAGTTCTAAATATATCTCATTCAATATAAATAACAAGTCTATATTATAATTAAAAAAATAGAATATTAGGGTAGACTTCATTATCATCATTCATTATGATAACCGTTATGGTGATTTATCTACTTTTTTGGTACTGGAATCAGTCTGTTGGAAATGAATATTTGCGATAAAATAGTGATGAAAATTCTCTAAATTATGATTTCATTATGGATTAATCCAGTTTATCAACCACATAATCAATCAAATTATCATAATGAATAAAAATAATTTTATATTCATGATAAATTATAAATTTATATGTATTGTAAAAGATAATGTTTTTTGAAATGCATTATAAGATACATGGGATATCAAAATTTAGTAATCAAGTTTCAAGAAATTATGTATTATTTCATAAGCTAATGGAATAGATAAGTCAAAAGAAGATCCCATAACTATTCCAACTCCACCTTTTTGGAAAGAATAAAAAATAGAAAAATAACATGAAAACCATATAGTCCATTGTCATTTTAAGAACTACAATGATATTCTTTACAAATTAACTCCTCCTGATTTTGTAACTCATTTGAATATAATAGAATGTGTTAGAAAAATATTACTTAAATAATAATTCTCCCCTATAAGAAAACTTCTCCAATTAATAATTGTATCTCTCACATTTAATAAATATCCCCCTTTACAAACCATTCTCTCATATTATAAAACATTTTACCCATTTCATAAAACATTATACCCATTGTGATTTTTAAAAATATGTGGGAATCAATTTGATGTTTTCTTGAAAATTTAAAAAAACTAACATAACAAAGAATTATGTGCTAACTAATCATCCATGTAAAAATGAAATAATTTTTAAATAATTATAATTGGAAATCATTCTATAATAAGAAAATTCATTGAAAATTAATTCATTGTAAACAACCATTCGAATTTTTTTCCAAAAATATACATTGATAGGTAGAAATATCATTATTTCTTTATAAGATTCATCCTGAAGGCCTTCGTATTCCGGAACCCATGCATATAGCTATCCAGAATCAAAATATTTTCTTCCACATTGACATTATTATAAACATTATCATTCAAAATTTTCACATCCTCAAGGATTTTTTTATTCTGATACCTCATTATTATAAATATATCTTCACAATATCTCATCATGATTGTCATTATCTCCATACCACACATATTTACATTAATAACATTCATGTCCTCTGTCTGTTCATCCGTATTATCTATTAAATATTAATCAAACATTACTCTATCTTCTATAAACATGTATAATCCATTAAAGTAGGTTACTGATTACAAAAACAAATTTACATCTAAAAACATATAATTATGCAAACGAACATTGGAATAATGTTGGTTAGAACACTTAATCATCTAATTGCATCATCTTTTTGGATTACATTAGTTTACTTGGAAAGTATTCAACTATTCATAAACGTGATTTACTTATTCGATTAAAACTTTTATTTATTCTAATTTCTGACTTAGGATGTTCTGAATAAGTTGAAATTTTTCTTCACTATTAGGAAAGTATGGAATTTTGGATTTTAACCTATTTATGTATTGAAAAATACAATCGAAACATTATTTATAATAAATTTCCTTGGGATTCTATGAACATGATGTTTATTTATGTGGTTCTATTCTACAAGTTCCAGTATAAATTTTTTTTATCTTTTTTTAATATTTTATTGAGACTTTCTTCTCACATGTTACTTCAATAATTCTCACATTGTTATCAGTTTTCTATATTGATTTTTTTTCTTTTATTATTGATCTACTTATTCGTTATTGAAGGATGATACCTATTCCTTTTTGGATGATTCTTCTTCTTCTAGATTATATTCATATTTTTCAACCATACTAGATTTTGATGGTCAAATCGATGAAGATGAGGGTGATTCAAACGATTCTTTAACTAACTGGATTTCCTCACCATCATCCTATTTACACTCTTCCTATTCCTCGGCATATTCTTATTATATATAAATATATTCTTCTTCTACATAACATTATTATTCATCATTAACAACCTCATATTATAAATGGCCTCTCTCTCACACTATCATATCTACTTATTTATAATGTTATTATTGGGAATATCTTACTAATTTTATGATTCCCTTTCCAGAAAACATAGATTCTCATAGTTTCTCAGGATCACCTTGAATCTATTCTTCAATAGTTTTCTTTTCCTTAACCTTAAAAGTAACATAAGGGATCTTAATAGGAATAAAATAATTTTGTTCGAAAATTAATCTAGCTTCCATATTTAATTTGTTGTTATGAGATGTTGTATGCACTAGATTATCATAAGCACTTTCTAAACCATTTAACAAACTCCAAACTACTTTAACATATTTTAATTACATCTTTTTTATTTTTAGTTTTTAAATACAGTTAACTCTATAAAGTAGTAATAATATATAATTCATTATCTTCTATAGGATTAATTCAGAACATTGGACCTTCTGACTTCTCTTAGAATTACAGTCCATCATCTTCTCAAAAACATCATCATGAATATAATTTTGTATCTTTTCCATAACATGAAGAGAAGCCTCATCATTTTTATTTTTAATATTTTCATCTTCTTCTACATTCCTGTATGGTTGGTCATCGAATGTATTTCCATCAACATTTACAACAACAAAAAATTCTCGAATAAAAAACAATTCTCATTGTAGACATAGTTTTTTTAATGATAAAATTAATATTTTCCCTAACTGAATATGATTTATTTCCCAATTGAAAATATCCATACACATTAAAATCAACATGATGATTAATTACATAAGACTTATAATATTTTTCTTAGTAGAAGAGTTGTATATATTTTCGACTGTAATGGAGATAAATATTATATGATCAATCGTCATCATGTTAATAAGATAATCTAGAAATAAATCAGAAATCGTAAATGTATCCAAGTGTCAATCCCTTGGGATAAATTATACTTTAATATATAGTGAAATGAATATTTTATCTTGATCTAGATGTGTGATTTTTATATAATTCACATAAAATGAAAACAAAGATTCTGTAGCCTTATTTTTATCGTAAGTTATGAGTCTATTAGATTTGTTGTGAAATGGTAAATATGCTTCTATATCTGAATAGTCACCAAAAAAGATCACTACCCTTCTATAATAGTTTTTTTACATTTACCAAACAAGGTAATGGAAAATCATTTTTTATAATATTTATTAATAAGTCATACAAATTCATAAATCTCATGAACAACCTCATAAATTTAAATACCAAAATCAATTCCATCTTTTCTACACAAAATTACTGCCATACTTGGATATAAATATTCTGATTAAGTATAGAATAATAATTTTTAAACTACGAAACCTCAATAATACTTTCCCGAAATATAAGAAAATTGTAGAATCCCATTTGGTTTCCATCATAACTGGATCAGAGACTGGTGGTTTTGAGAAATGATAATGCATCACATTGGAAGATTTGAAGGGTGAAATAGCTCATGAGAGAAATAACAAAAGAACTAATTTGAAAAAACTAGGTGAACAAACCATATATAGATATATATATGATCCAGGAGATATTTTTCATCTTATATTGTTAATATTAAAACTCTTCTAGAAAATTAGTTGATATTTATCCAAATAGTATATTAAATTTATATTTGAACTCTCTATGTTTTAAAGGATTTTATGGGAGTGAGGAAGATTTTAATTAGGAGAAGTATTAATTTTATTAAAACAAAACAAGGGTTTTATAATGTCTAAAATTATTAACATAATTATAAAATAATATAATGATATAATGTAAAAAGTAAAATAAGAGAATGGTACCATTCATGTAGAATTTGTTCGTAATAATTAACCTGTTAATCATGGTTTTTGGAAAATAAAAATATAATATTATTTTAATAAATATAACTTATTAATAAAATTACAATAAAATTTGTATCTAATTTGGAGTCCATAAATATTATAACTATTTCTAAGTATAAAAATAAATATTTAGAATTATAATTTTTATACTTTCATAAAATTATGGAGTCGGAAAAAAAATTAAGGCAATATATTTTGGAATAACTATGGATTTTAGAAAAAATAAAAGATTTTGTAAAAACTAAATGTTTTTTAAAAATATAACATATGTAATCCCCCTATGAAATTTATAATCTTAATATAAGGTGATGGATCAATAATAAATATATATTAATGTTAAATTAATATTGATAATTCTCAACATATTAATAATGTATTCAAATTTTTCATAACTAAGTGATTTAGTAAAAATATATGCATGTTTTTATTGAATTCAGAATCATTATAAAATTTTGTCTCTAAGAGCGTGTGGTTCCAAATGAAATGGTATCTTATACAAATATTATTATAATTTCAATGATTTCTATGGAACTTTAATGAATGAAATAGAACCTATTTTATTAAAAAGTATTTTAGTTATAGTAAAACTAATACCATAGTCCGTGAGTGTGTTTTGGATCAACAACACTTGAGCTAAAAACATCCAACTACCAGTTGTTCAGTTTCATTTGTGGAAATAGACAATGAGTGTTGTTTCCTAAAATAATATTAAACTAAATAATGACCTAATAAATTCATGTTCCCTATTTACATTCCTTATTCATTCTACAACAACAAAATGATGCTTCACAAATACTTTTTAACCTGAAAACATTTTCAGAATAATAGAATAATCCTAAATCCATAATTCTCTCCAGATAATGAGGAATTCATTTAAAAATTTCTAAGGGGATTATTTTAGATTAGATTGATATCATTCACATAATCATACTAAAAAAATAAAATTCTAAGGACTAGATATTTCATAATGTAAACTTCATATCATACATATAAAAGTTTTCTTGATAAGATTTTTTCCCAACATCATCATGATCTAAAGTATTGGAGTTTCAAATATAAATAGTAATAATTTTAGTATTTTCATATCCTATAATATTAAGAAGATATTTTATATACTTATTTTGAGATATAAAATTTCCTTCACGTTAATATGAAATTTAAAAACCTAGAAAATAGGTTATCTCACCCAACACAACCATTTAAAACAAAGACACTATATGATCAAAAAAAAATCGATTAATGATTATTGTGTTTCAAAAAACATAATTTCATCAACATAAATAATTAAAATAGTAATATTTTATTAATGTATTTATAAAAACAGTTTCATCTACATCTCTATTAATAAAATGGTTTTTTCAATTATATCATGTTAATCTATCATACCAAGCTGTTAGGGAATCTTTAATTCCATGTAGAGATTTTTTTATAAACATATTATGAATGTTTTTTTTCCAAATTGATGTGGTTATTCATCCTAAAATTAATAAATAATATATCCCTTATGAGAGGAAAACTTCACATTCATTTCAAATTGTTTAAAATTAAATAATTCTTCAATGAATAGATGTATTTTAATAGTGTCAAGTCCTTCTACCGGAGTATATGTTTTTTCAAAATATAATCTATCTTTTTGACTATTTACCTTTTCAACAAGTCTACCATTATTACTAACAATTAACTCATATTCATCACATTTCCTCATGAAAGCCCCATTTTGATCAAATTATAGACGATTCAATGGGTTTTTCAACATAATATCAGAATTAATTTCTCTCAAAATCATTGATTTTATCTTCCATGGACTTAATCCAATCATCATCACCTAAAGCCTCAACAATATTATTTTTTCATATTGGGATAAGAAATCATGAAGTTAAATTTCATTTCTTATTGTATAACTAGTACTAACCATTTTATCTATATAACAAATTATACTTTTATTAGGATGAATCCTATTAAACAAAGGAAATCAATGGTTTTCAAAAGATTATTATTCAATAATAATTAGAAAATATTATATTGAAATTATATCAAAAATAATTCTTTATTTATTTCCTTATGAGATGAACTTTTTAAAAAGGTTTTATAAACATCTTTAGAAACAAAATATATAGATGTAAATTCATGTTGTTTGAAAACAAAGGGATTATTTTCATCAAACATAACATTAACTGTTTCCCGAACAGTACAAGAGTTTTTATTAAAAACTCTACAAACATTAGATGTAGTTGAATAACATAATATTATAACTTCATAATATTTGGTTGAAAATTTATATAGATTATCTATAGTATTCATAAAGAATACATTTCAACCAAAAACATGGATGGAAGAAACTTTCGGTTTTCTTACAATCCGCACTGCCTATAGACATTTATCAATGAATTGTATTATTAAAATTCAATATATAGTACTTCAATAATTTTTAACAGTGTTAGCCCAATAAATTAGCTATTGAGTATTCACTCAGCGTGGTTCTAGTTATTTCTTGAAAAAAAAATATCTTTTTTAAACTACACAATTTTACATGGGAGTCCTTGGTGCTAAAAATATTTATTCAATACATTTCATATTATAAAAAGTTTCAAAATTATATATTAAAAATTATACACTATGATAATTATGAATAGTTGTCAAGGAGAGGTTTTCCACCTTTTTTATCATTGACTGGGATGGTTCTAAAATAATCAATATTTTTTTATTTTCATGATAGCAAATAGACCAATTTATGTCTATTGTAATCATCAAATTAGACATATAGATTTTATTTTTTCCCAATACATGATATTTTTAACAAATAAGTCAATGTGATCTAGTTGTATATAATTAGAAGTTGGTACTCCACTTATAGATTTGAAACATGATTTATGTTTCTTTCTATATTGACAAAGGGTCACATAATTTTTGGTAATTAAACCTATTTTCTTGTAGATCCTTAACATGTCCACTATTAGCCATCTTAGATAAAGTTCTTAGCATATAGTTCATTGGCCTTATGTTCCATAACCATGATTTATATTCTGATGCACGATGATAATATATGTTTGGGAACTTATGGTCTTCTATGTTTAGTGTGTTAAAATTTAGATGCATATATGGTAGAAATAATAAATTTAACCTTGGAACTATGTACTGTACACTAATCATTCTGAAATTACACAAGTTATCCAAAATCAAATATTTGACTTTTGTGTATAAGGTTGTTCATATGTAAAATAACATATAATATTTTTAAAAATAATATCATTTTCACGAATAACAATGCTACCTATTCTAGTAATATCTCATTGATAATTATCATTAAATGTTACATTTCCACCTTTATACATTATTATCTTAATGAAAAATTATTTATTTTCAATCACGATCTTTGAACATCCACTATCCATATACCAAATGTTTTTGTAGTTAGTACACTATTTATTTTCCTAAAAATAAAAAATGTTAGATTTTTAATCCAAAACCATATTGAGTTTGGTATTTTTAGAAAACAATATTTTAGGTTCCCACATTTTTTCAATTTTATTATTTTGGGTAAATTTCTTGTCTTTATAGTAATAAATTATATAAAAATAAATCTATTTTTCTATTTCTATGAAACCATTTTTCTTCTCATTTCCATCACATTGTGTCATAGTACAAAAAATACATTTTTATTAATAAATTTATTCTTAAAAGATATGATTTTTATTTGTAAACCCCATCCCAGAACAATTACCATGATGTCTAATTTGTTTATACAATTTGAAATTTTTTCATTCATTTAGTAAACATTGATAATTTTTTATTCAAATAAAAGAATAATTATTTTATCTTCATAAATAATATTTATCCTCATTGGAATTAGTTTTTGAACAAATATTTCCTCATAAATCATTTTTTAGAGATAACTTTTTCAAAATATTTCATAATAGTATCTATTTTAAAAATATTTGTATTATGATATATTGATTTATATGATAATGAATTTGTTCAAATAGTTATTATTGAATCATATTTTTCACATTTTTCTTTGTAAATGTAGTTTTTTTCACAAATCATGCAATTTTCATTTTTTAATAGTTTTTAAAATCTCAAATATCATCATATCTATATAAAGCATTATCTTCTGTTAAGGAAGATTCATCCTTAGAATATGAATATTTTTTCTCATTTTCACTTTCTGGATAATTGTAATTAAATGATAAATTTTTAATCGATTCATTTATTCAAACTAAATCCACTAAAAAAATAATTACCTAGGGTATTATAGAAAAAATACACATTTTCCACTATCTAGAACATTCATTATTAGAAGTATTATTGAAAGAATCACCACCACTAGAACTCAATATATAAGAATCATTCAAAATATTATTACCTTTAAACATGTAATAATTCACCAAATTTATATCTGAGTTTCATTATTTTTTATCTTTACATTTCAAATTTAGATAATGAGGTTAGGTATGTCTAATATTCTTACTTTCATAACAAGTGAATTAAAAATATTTCTTTTCACAATTATCCTTTTGAAAATCATTATATTATTATTATAAGTATTTCTTTAATACATTATTATACCTTCTTCTTACAAGATTTGGACACTCATTCTCAGAATGTTCTGATTTACTAGAATATTATCGAGCAACAACATTCTTCTTCCTCGATGATTTTACAACCTTATCATGTGTTTGAACATTAATAGATACAGTAGACGTTTTAGCAAAATCAACACCGCCATTTTTCTTCTTAACATTATCATTATCTCTTTTGATTATTACATAATACAAAACAAGAGTTAAAATAAAAACATCAATAGTAAGATTAGTTAACTTCCTTGTATCACCTATAATTATTATTTTTTATTCCCAGACATTTGTCATTATATCAATAATGTTTTCAATAGAAATTTCATCATAATGATAATTTTCTCTATGATACTATAAACTATTTATAATAGTTTTTAACCATTTATGTATCATGGAAACTGACACTTCAGGTAGAAAGTCAATCACTAGGTAATCAGATCTAGTGGAAGCTTTTTTATTTACAACGTTTTGGATATACCAAATGTGTTAATTAAAATTTAGTAAAAATACAGATTTCATATTAACAAGATGGTAATATGACTATAGATATTTCTTTTAATAGAACAAAATAATGTATTTCTAACATTCCAGTTCAACTAATATTCCAACTTCTTTGTATTTTTAAAAGAATGAAATTTCTTATCAAAATTATAGTTATTTCAGAAAGCCTTATGAAGTCATCTAATCCAATGTTGACCATATAAATATTCATTATATCTCTCTAAAACTCATAGTCATTCCAATAAAATATATGTTCTTTTCTAAGATTTAAATTATGATGATATATAACATTCTTACATTCATTCTTAAAACAATAGAAACACTTTTATACCAATGAAAAATACTATAATAGTGTTTATAAAAATAATGTTTATATCAAAACCGAAATAACATGTAATAAATAACTAAAGTAAAAAAAATGAAAAAGTATATAAGCTGTAGAAACCACATTAAAAACAATTTATTTGATTGTAAGTGAGGCATAATTATTTATACATACAAGAGGGTGTGAATTTTAGTTTAAAAATATTAAATAAGGTAAAACATGATACCTTGTAAAGTGATATTATCAGACTCTACCATAGTTCTATATTTATACTAAATATAGGAATTAAAATATATCCAATTAATATTACACTATGTTATTATATTATAAAAAATTAGATTGATAATAGAAAATGAATAGAAATATGAGTATGATTACTAGAATTATGGTACATGAATAGTGGAATAAGAACATATAAGAAATACAATATTTAACAATATTATGAATTACAGACAATCTAAATTAACATATTATTATTTTTTTATCTTGAAGAGTAATGTCAAAAGAACTTTTATCTAAAGGTATTCTTTCTTTTATACTTATGGTAATGTTTATCATCCCTTACTAAGAAAGCCATTGATATGTTGATCAAGATAAGATATGTCAGAATATCCTTAAAATATCTTTATATGATGATTGGAATCAATATTAATATCCCTATAAGCCCTCGTTTTGATTTCATATATTCACCATCTACCTATACTTGGAATCCCTATCTCGTAATAATGATCAGATGTGTGATTAAATAAGTATAAGTTATAAAGTGGACAACCTGACAATGATTCTTAAAAACTAAAACTCTTTAATGTATTACAATGAATAGGAATGAAAATTTTACATAGATAAAACTTTATAAGACTCAGGGTAAGAATATAATCAGCTTCAACCCCTTTAAATGACATTCCATTTATAGGTGAAGTTAAAATGGTTATATTTTAAGGTCTATTATAATGGCCTCAGATAGCTATCCCTTCGACATCTCACAATGCTCTAGCATAACTGAATTTATGGCATCGTTTAGTTTATTATAGTTACAGTATTAAATTCATTACTTATGATATAAGTAACTCATCTATATTTTGGTTATAAATATTAGATATTCAGATGGAATTCCTAATCATTTTTCAATATGATAATCCTTTTGCGGATAAGTCTGATAATTTCAGTACCAAAATGAGTCTGATGTTTATAAATTTTATTCGTTTCATAAGGAGTACTAAAGTCTAACACCTAGTCTGAATAAGTATAAGTCTGATTTATCATATGAATACTCAATATTATGATCATCATGAATAATAATATGATTATATTTAAAATACATTAGTTCTTTTTCACTATATGGTAAAAGATATTTTATTCTAAAATAACATACTATTATACTTGGAATATAAAAAGTTAGTAAACACGTTTTAAGAATGTTCTTTATAATTCCAAAACTAAAGGAATAAAAAATAATGAATTAGAATTTTTGACTCAACATTTACCTGCATTTCCAACATTTAAGTTTTTTATATGTTTATTTTTTATTTTCATCATGTATTTTATTTTATTATTTTTATAGTTTACTAATGTCAATAATTATTCAACCTCATAAATTTTTTAACATAAATATTAAATTCACTCTATTTCCTAATATTTATGTGAGGATTTAAAATTTTAAATCAAAAGTTTTTTTAAAAAGAATGTAAACATAATAAATTTATCATTAAAATGAAAAACATAATATATATATATATATATATATTATTTTTATAGGAAAGGATTTTTTAATCATTAAATGTTCTTTATATATATTTTAATATCAATTTTTATTTAAATGAATTTCGACCTAGTTTTTTATACATTTACTATTTTATTAGAAAACTATTTCAAGTTGTTCCTTTTAATATTTAATAATACAAAATACTTAAAAAATAAATAATTTTAAATATTAAATGTTAAGCGTCAAATATTTTTTATCGCATCCTATTAAATTTATTTATCACGTCACTATTAAATTTTTTCAATCCAATGGAATTATAACTATTCATTTAATTAAATAAATATATAAAAACATTTTTTATGAAAATAATAATAATATGAAATGAATTTTTATTAATAAATTATTTAAATTATTGATTTTTATTCAATTCAAAAATTATTTATTCGTTCTTGATTATACTAAATCTAATTTTGTGCTAGTAATTACATGACATAAATTTACCCATCGGATAAATGAATAAAAAATTACCATATATCTGACAATAATATATCCAATAGCCCTATATCTAGTATCCATAATTTATTCAACCATATACATAATAGTTAAAATATTTTCCTATATATATAACTTCTAATTTTTTTATAAAAACTAAACAAAATCAATGTTTGTATTAGATATAAGTATATAATATGACCATATATCCACGAAAAATATATCCAATGTCTATATATAAAATGGCCATATGTCCAAATTTTTTTTCTTCTAATTATGTGATTTGATGGTATCAAATTGAAATATAGCCAGATGTTTTGTTTACTCGAATACTAATATGAATGGTTTATATGAAAAAGAAGATATTTTTTGGGAAAGTATTATCACTAGTGTTGGTCTTATGGAAAAATATTTAGATTTAGGAAGAACTGTGGGAGTGTAAGAATTAGATCTTAGGGAAATGGTCTGAACTCCTCTATGATAAAAAGGTGGTTTTACCATATGTAGATAGAATTGATAATTATGGAGAAAGTGTAGCACCATCGACTTCTATTATATTAACATTTATTCATTTATTTTGAGTCTATATATAGTTTAGGTTATGTTTATAGGGGTTCTGAGGATTTTTTAAATTTTTGGGAGTTTTTAGAAAATTTTGCATTTTGTGAATGTTTAGCAAAAATAATACACAATATCTATGAAATTATGAATGTGAATATAGCCAAAAATGGGTAGGTATATAGTTGGTTCATGTTTTGGACAAACCATGAGATTTTTCATGGGATACATTGCTACATAAAAAAGTAGAAAAATATCATTTGGTGAATTTTTTTTATAACCTTATGATCCAACTATGTGATGTGTGACCTTCAGATTGTATAATTGTATATTTGGTGTACAGTTTTTCATACAGTTTATCCTAAACACAAGGTGTATAGTTGGAACCCCTAATAATGTGGATCAAATCTGAAATAAGCATCCGGGGAACCTATAATTAATTAATCTCTTCATAACCCAAATTCCAGTTTCTCATAATGATTGAGGGATGATCACTTTTGATTTTGGACTGATTTTATTGTCAATCAAAGTTAATTAGAGGATATTATTCATTGTTAAGTCATCATTATTCATCATTCTTCTTAGATATTACCTTATTTTTTCTCTTAGAATCATATATCTAATCCATAATGTATTGATTCTTGTTCCTCCATAAAAATAATCATTTTTTATAATTGAATTTGTTGATGGAAGGTATATCTAGGTTCGGATCAATTATTTTGGTGTGTTATTGTTTGTTCTAATGAAATATTGTGAGGTCTTGGATTCTTTCTTTTCTCCACATCATTCAGAATAGAGATTCATAGTTGTAATTAAAATTTTTTGTTAAAATTGTGGTGAAACCCTTATGAGAATTTTGGTGAAAATACTAATTGGTATAGGCATTGTAAAATTGGGGGAAATTTGGTTTGATTTCGGGTAACCCCTTTGGTTTATAATTTTAAAATGTTGATTTTAAAATTACTGAATGGTTTTGATGCATGGAATTATTTTTTTGAATTTTTTTATGAAATTAATGTTTTGGAGTGGTTTACATTGATTTTTGTATACATTTATTATGTGAGTTCATTTTCCCTATATTATACCTTATGTTTGGGACATGTCCTATTGGGTCTCTTGTTATTCGTTACCTTGTGATGGTTTTTTGGACTGATGGGAGACCATTCATGAGTACAGTACAATCACATACTCATGCACATGTGCGGAAACATGGTTATGGGTATACCAAATGATAGTAAAAAAATTATCACTTTCCAAGGAAAATTATTTGTTTCCTAGATATAAACATGTTTTTCTACAGAAATTTAATTTATACAAATAATTACATGGTTTTCCCTAGTGGTATTAGTTTGGAAGTCATTGGGGAAAAGCGTACTCTATTTATACTAACCCCCCTCATGGAAAATTTTGAGCATTTATTAATTATATCTATTGATACACATGTAAATGCATGAAATCTCAGTTATATAGTGTGTATTATTGTATTATTGGAATGGAATGTAATGTAGAAGCATTGATCGGGTAGGGTGTTGATGGTTGATGTCACCTGGGTGTTTGGTGTATTGTGTTCTGTTGGATTCCACTTTACTCTTATTTTTGTTGATTGGAAGGTTTAAATTTCAAATTGAATTTTGTCCCGTGTATTTTCATGAGAACCGTGGAATTTATTTCAAACCTTTGGTTCCATTGGAATATCACCATAGTCCTAGAAACACACTCATCACATCTCAATAAAATTAATGGTGGGATGTTACAAAATACCTCTAATGTTTAACTAATAATTATGTAACATTAATGTATAAATTGGATAATAGTAAAAAAAATACCATTATACAATAACCATATGAAGAATATCAAAATATCTAATAGAAATATGTTAAACTTATACGTATATTGTGGTTATATTGTATTCAAATATATAGTGTTACATACATATCTATAATCATTTGTATTATTAAATTACTTCATTCGTAAAAAAATTATTGTATATATAATTTTTCCCTTCTTTCCAAAAAAATGATCATACCTATAATATTCAACCACAACCACATGAATGGGGTTTACATTATCATAGTTCTTTATTTACATTTAATTTTATTCTTATTTTATTTCTATTAATTATTCATTATTGTATGTTATCATAATAGATTAATTTGTATCCTAAATTAAAAAATAACATGTATCATTTTAGTTTTTTTCATGTTAAAAAAATTGCTCCTCACATTAAAGGGAAAAAATGTGGTTCATTAAATTTAGAATGTATTCAGAGTATTTATATAGATGTGGAAAATGATTAGAGTGGAGTTATATAGAGATTAATTTTTTTGATTATAAATTATAGAATGTACGGAAATCTAAATTTTCATCTATTTATTGATGAATTTTACATAAATATTAATATAAAATGATTATATTAAAAGTAAATTCTTAAAAAAATATGTTTAATTTATGTAATGTGTTTATATAAAATATAAATGATTTATATTATTATAAAATAATTTATAAATATCATAATTTTTTATAATATGAAGTTTTTCATACTAAAATATATTTTAATTGCTAAACATTAATTATTTATTATAGAATTTAACTAATACATAAATATATTATAAAGTGTTTATAATTATGTGTTTTTTACATATTGATATATGTTTATGTAAGATCAAAATTTATGAAATATTATTTAATTTGGAATTAATACCTAAGTGATTAACATATAAATGAATATTATTTTTATTATAAATTATAGTATTTTTAGTTAAAATGATTTTGAACTACTATATGTATAATACATTCATTTATGTTGGTATATACTAGGTAAACTAATTCATATAGTATTTTTCTTACATGGATCTAGATTTGTCATTAGTTTTGATATAACATTATCAATTGAATTATATTTTTTACATATTAATTGTTATAATTTTGATGAAATTGATGTCTCAATTAAGTAAAGAATCATCAGAAGAGGGGAATTAGTTCAGACTAATCACTACTAATAGAGCTTACAATATGTTAAGAAAAACAGGGGTTGAATACCTATCACTCCATGCTTAATCTTGTGGGGATTTATTATTTCGAATTATTATATGACTTTATATGATATGGTTTCAATTTCCATATTCATGTGATATATTTTGATATGTATAAACATAGTTGGATTTTGATTTGGGTAATAAATATAAGTTATGAGTTTTGTAAATAATTACACATCAATAAGAATTAATAATATTTATTTGGAGTATGGAAAAAGAGCATCTAACAATATCATTATATGTATGAATACATGTAAAAATAATTAATGCCATAATATAGTGAGATATTTTAAACAACTGTAAAATAATAAGTGTTAGGTTTCATCCAATATAAATAATTGTATACACTTCAATTATCAAAATAGGTAGGATATGAATAATTTGTGTTTCAATGGTTTATTTTATATAGGGAAACAAATATATAGGCGACCCAAAAGGCTAGGTACCTTTTTTATGTATCTGTTTGGGTAAAAAATGATTTCGAAAACCAAATGGATAGAATGAAAATGGAATAGTGTTAATTTTTTTATCTATGATTTATCTAGGAAATGAGTTATTCATCCAACAATCTATGATTCATATGTGATATGGTTAACTTGATTATCAACTAAATATTATATCGGGTCATTTCACGGTTATACCTGGACTAAATCATGATGATATTGATCTTAAAATACTAAGGGATATGTTGTAACCTAAAATGGTTCATCAATTTAATTTATGTGTGAATTTAATAATTTTACTCATTAAATGAATATGAAATCAATATTTTATCGATGTAAGGAAATAAACAAATGAATGCATCTATTACAGTTAAGAATTTACAAAAGGAATAGATCTTTCATATTGAATGAATTATGATTTTTGTTCAATGAGAGTAATATCAACATAAATAATTATATTAGTATAATTGAAAAGATAGAATAATTCATTGGGGATCTCATCAACAATGAGTTATAACAGAATCACATAATTATTAAATTGTCCATATATATAGATATTTATTCCAATAATATGTGGTTTTATTTGGAAGGATCAGATATTGAAATTGTAATGTAATAATTTTATGATGTTCTTGTTTTTTCAAGTTTCTATTTTCCCATTTAAAATTTTTTCTCTTAATAAATGAAAAAAATTATTTATATTTAATTTAAAACCTGATTCTAGGAACACTCTGTCAGAGGAGAGCCTATAACCATTTATTAATAAAAAAATGCATTAATCAATTAAAAAAATTCAGAAAAAACATCTACATATCATAGAAGTAATACTCATCACCACCTCCATTGTAAATTTTTTCCATTGCAGTAGATGATTCCTACTCTGAGAATTAATCGTACTTAAGAACCATGGAATATTTCCTTCTAAGATTCAACTAATCCAGGGCTACAAACTCATTAGTGGACTGGATAGCCCAACTTTATTTCTCAATATAACACCTATTAGACACCATCCTTTGATGATAAGTACAGTCTTTCTTCGGTCTTTGTCATGGTGGTTCAATCCTAGAATCCTCATCCCAATGAACTTTCATCCATTCACCCTAAACAAGATCAGCTTAGGAAGGCTGTACCAAGACACTATAACTTTCCTTGTCACTATCCAATATGACTCTTCACATTCACAAGATTTTCACCTCCTGATAACCCTCCACTATTCCCCATTCTATTTATACCATAATGTTAGAATTATCTATACCAAGGAAGTGTGACTGATCCATAAGGTTCTGCATAACACCTTCCCCAATTGAAGCATCCCTCTAGGAAAAGTAAAGATGAAGGATGCCACCTTCCTACCTTGGAATGTCCTCCTCTTCGTGGAATTCCTCCTCATTTTCAAGATGTAAGAATTTATTGCCAGTAGAGACTATGATGAAAATTCCTCAAGCATGATCATCCTGCCAATTAAGAAAATAGAAATCCACATCCCTTGAGAAAGAATCCACTGATCCAAAAATATGTTCAGTCACAGGCTTTGATCACAAAAAAATATAGGAAAAAGAAATTATCACGGTATCAGCAATTACAAGTCCAATGTCAAATAGTAAGAGATAAAAAACGTACTTAATCGTCAGGTCATGTGGCCTATTTTACAACCTCTTCATAATATTTCCATGCAATTTGATATCAAGGTAATTATGTCTATAATCCTCAGTGACATCATGTTCTATGAAAAACAATAGATCATGTCCTTTAGTAAGATCACACCTTGTACTCCTAGACAAATCCTTCACCAATAGCAAACCTAAACCCAGAAAATCCCAACCATCAGAACCCAAACCCAAAACCCCTAGAGCGGATCCAATCAAACCAATAGTGTGACAAATCAATTTTGTATGCCCAAAGCATGCATAGTTAAAACAAAAAAACATCCATGATTCAAATATTAAATCACGATTCCACCGAAACCTTTTCCCATCTGTGATCTGGACACAATTCGTAGGCAGCCTCACAACGTCAACCTCTACAGAAATATGTGGACATATAGAATGACAAACGACCCCCATACATCAATCAGAACAAAAATATCGACCAATCATGTTCCCTGTAGCACTAAAAATAGATGGATTTTGAAATGATAGTTCAAGACCAGGGAGAGTCACCCTGTCACCATCGATGGGGGATCACACCGCATGTGAAAATCGATGATCCATCAAAAGAAATAATATAAAATTCCATTGAAACATAGAGGTGATATAATCTAGTCATTGATCAAGTACTTCCATCTCAAACCGAATAATAATATGTCTCCTATAAATTATGTCAATTACCGTGCGCTCTTGATGATCCCATGAACATAACACAAAATGGACAAACCCAGCAGCTGATTGACGCTGATGGAAAAATAGAGCCACCAGATTTAATTAGTCAGATGTTTGGAAAGGTTGAGAGTGTATGGTAATTTCTTGTTTCACTATGTGTAGAAAATACAATAAAAGATGGTTTGGAGATCTAGCAGTGATCTTATGTCATACTGGAACACCAAAACTTCAATAGGAGGTCATATCCATTGGGTGTCCTTATACATGTTAAACTAGGGGATTTTCTTTAGAATATTACAAGAGGAGGACTCAACACATAATGGTCCAAGGTATAGTGTGTCTAAAATATTGTGACTTTTTTACAGAACATCCTAGAGGCCTTCCATGGTGGGTTCGGAGACATAGTACGATCAACGTCTCCATGGTCATGGCTGACAAAACCTGGTCATGGTGATGGCCAAAAGAGATTGCAAAACACATAGTTTTTTTGGATATATTAGGGGAGGAGTTTTTTTATCAATGTGTGATCATCATCGGATGAATGTAATGAAATTATTGATTGGTAATCACCTATTATTACCTTTTCTCACCATATCATCATTTTTTTGAACCATAATAATATAGGGTGGTATCTGAGAAACATTATACCGATAATTAGAATCTTATTTCTTGGAGTTGTGGGAATTATTATCTAGTTTTTTTGTCATGAATTTGATCATAATATGTAGGTTTCTTCCCACTTTTCTCTAGTTTTCCTATAATTGGAAGGACTATTCTTCCTTAAATGACATAAGATATGTTTTAAAATAAATATTGGATAAATTATTTATGGTTTTAATTTTTTGTTATTGATTTTGAACACCTTTTTTCAAAAGGTTTTTGAAAATACATAGGGTTCGAGACTAGAGGATCCTAGTGTTTTATCACCAATGTTCATCTTGGTAGATGGAAAAGTAACCATTCTTGAGTATTTAAACTATTATAAAATTAAAGTGAGTATGGATGTGAGTGAACATATAATGAGTAGGCCAAGTGAAATAAAAATTTAAACTTTTCCTCCATTTATGTTAAATTGTTTAGAATGTGTAAAATAAATTTGGTGTTCATATCCCTTATTTTATATTCTATTTTGAATCATGATATAAAATATTCTAATACTAGTGGTATGTGTTGGTATATTTATTGGGAATTACCATGTAATATTTAACTCTCACACCCTTTATATGTACATAAGATCATATGCTGATATTGTTCATCAAAACAAATGTAATGGAAATTATTTTATTTATATTTTGGAAAATTATGTTTCTCATTTATGTGGAATTTTTCTAGATCTCAGAGTTATTTCAGGGAGATCATGGAGTGATTCGACTCAATGTAGTAGATTCATGATGTCATTTAGGTTTTTGGTTGGTTTTCCTATTTCACATTATACTATTACTAGGTTATATTTTATTATTGGTATTTTATTTGATTTTTGTTGTTTATAATTAATACATATTATAAATATATTTTTTTTGGTTTTTATGTTATCTAATTTGGTGGTTTCAGTGTTAAGGAATAATCCAACTCCCATTGAATTTAAAATCCTTTTGGAAATGGTTATAATTTGACTTACTATTGGTTTTTTGAATATAATGATCCTTTAGTTTACTAGTTATGTGGTGAAAAACTAATGTTTTTTGACTATGGATAATTATCCATATTAATATTACATACAAACTATCATGAAGAGTTCACTGGTAATGCAGTTTTACCTGATCTAGATGTAAACTAAATAATTATTTTGATATTTTTTCAATATTTTCAATATTTTCATAAAATGAACTGAAATGATGAAATAAGAGATATAGATCATTCATTGATGTTTTCGGGAAAAAAATCCACTAATCATTCATGTGGAATCAAAACTCAAAAATATAGAAACATTCAACATCAGAATAAACCAAATATTTTATTTCCATATAACATAAAAAAAATAAAATGGTCATGTTAGTAGTCTTATAGGATATATCACGCTAATGGTTGGATTTAGATATCCATTATAAATTCCACAAAATCCTCACGTGGGAATGATTTGAAGACTTTTTAAACAAAATATTATACCAAAACACATTTAAGATTTGAATAATGATGGATTTACTTTGTCCATAGCATGAAAATATATATGTGATAGAATATACAACTTTGTTTTTGAACCTAATCAATTTTTCTATAGAAGTGGCTACTAGTGTGACCATTAATTCATGTATGATAAATTCAATATTTTCACTATAAATTCATTACACGATTTTTGATCAAATTAATTTTTATTATATATATATTCAATTAAGAGATAATTGTGGAAGAAGGTATTATTGAGGATTCTACTAAAGGATGTATATTGGTTAATACGAGTTCAAGTGAAAACACTAATGTACGAAAAAAAGATAAATATATACATCTACTTCATGTGAGACAAAGAAACTTATAAGAAAACCATTCAATCAGTATACTGATGTGATTTCTAAGAAAATACTTTTCTCCTAATTAAAATGGAAGTGGGAATTTTTACTACTCTCCTTTAGTGAAAAAATCCAATTTCACTTCCATAATATAGAATGGTAGTGATCGAATTAAGGTAATTGAATGTTTTCTTAGAGTAATTGGAATAAAAATGTTTTATAATACCAAATACATTGCCATATGTTGATCAATTTATTTTAATAATGGATAAAAAGATGTCATTAGAACATATTTTTTATTATTATAAACTATACTAGATTATAATCAAGAATATATATCATATTTTATGAATTTATTATCTATTTATTTATTTAATAGGAGTCTACTGGTCCTCAAAATTCTTTTATCATCCAATTATCACAATCTACTGGTGATAAAAATGACATTATTATTCTATGATTATGGTCTATCTATGGTCATTGTGAATATATGGTCATTCCCTATTGTATTACAATTACACCAGGAGTTTTCAGGGAATTGAAAAACATGTCACTAAAAGGTACCTAGTCTACTTCATTGTTGTATTTTTATGAAATTTTATTGAATTCTCAGAATCTAAAGGACCATTATAACATCTATAGGGTTTTTATCACCTTATAAGACTAGTTTTTATATAAAAAAATTCTTTAAACAGAACTTATGGAATCAAAATATTCAATTGTTTTATTCATAAATTTTTTGGAAAGGAATAAATATAGGCCACTAAAATATAGATTACATCATGTCTTGTAAATTTATAAATATTTTTTTAGATAAGTGTATCCTTTATTCATAACAGGTTACTATCAACACTAAATTCTTAATTTCTTACATCAAAAATTGACTATGGTAGTTCTAAAAATAATGGATGCTCCATTCATTTGGTGTGATGCATTTCATTAATACATTTTCAATCGTAAATCCAAGATAACATTATCACCCATTATTATATTTTTATAACCTGGGAATGTTACATTGTTTACTATGATGTATATAGGTTTTGAATAAAATAAATTCTTTAACTGGGTGATCATGTCAAAGATTATTTTTCCTAATTGTTTCAAATTAATGAAATAAATTATATTACTCGTGATAATAAATTTCATGTGGTGGTTTATGTTTTGATATATTTCATGATCATCTCTTGGTAGATAATTTTTTGGTCTTCACTGATACTAAAATTTTAAAATACATATTTTGACAAAGGTATTTGAACATGATACAAATATTATGGATGAAAAAATATATATTAAGATTTTTTAATTTCAGTTGGTTTGTACAACTATAAAATAAATTTTTCGGTCCTTTATTTCATGATCCAACCCAACGCAGCATGCCTGGCTAGTGGATAGTTGAGTTGAAACTATGCCAATTCCTCCTCTGTAGGCAAGGACTAGTGGCCATCATTGATATTCATACCACAAATGGGAATACTTTTCGGAAATTACTTCTATGAACACACCTATCCATATTCATATAGAAGTGTAGAGGAAAAAATCATAACACCTATAGTCAAATTCTAGAATGTAATAAACTATAGAGAATATAAGAGAGATTGATGGTTCAATACAATAAAATAGGAAAAATAAAAAAAAACTAGAAAATGTGTCCAAACATAATGAAAAGTATGAAAATAAATGATTAGATATCTTTAGATGTAGATCTCCAATCCCTAGAAACTGTACATGGTCAAATGCACCCATGTATCCATATGCACCTCTAAAATCAAATCTGACATGTATATAGTCTGAATAAGACATGATTTATATGTGTAAATATTATTTTGTGGTGAGAATAATCATACCAAGTAGGATAACATAGAATCTAGAGGGAGAGAAACCTTATACACGATAGAAGTTACCAATTCTAATCAAATAAAGACGGAAATAATACCCACCACCAAGATATATGCTCCTAAATAAACCCAATAGAGATTTAAATGGGTTTTCTATATCATAGTCCAACCCAGGACGATTATTTATCATATAGTTACAAGGGTTCATCATTTATTCCTAGAATCATGCATGTTTTTATGATGAAGTCGTGAGGAGGACCAGCACCTGACTATTCTGATACATAGTCGAGGGGGAACAATTCCAAAGTATACTAACCATTCCCTAGTATGTCAGGGGGTTCCACCTAGTGGGTAGGTTATTTGTGACCATGCATTATAAGGGTATTCTAATAAACTTATAAAAGTAAGGTTCCTTATCCCGTCATTGGGAACCACATAGAAGATAGTGGACTAGCTCCATAGTTCATCATGGACCACCACACATTAGATAGTAGAACTACACCATAGTCTATTAGACGGAACAAATAGGTAGAGAGGTGAACCATTCCTATAAAATTTAGGGGTTACCACTCAATAGATAGAGGACTGTCTTTCTAGTTCATAAGGGGGTTCCACTTTATATAAATATGACTGCTGCCCTGATCCAATAGGGGTACCACTCAGTAGATAGAGGACTCACTCCATCCTATGTATGGGGGTTAACACTCTCTAAATATGGGACCTTTTAGTTATTCCATCTGGGGGTACTACTTAGTATATAGAGGTGTAGGGGAGACCAACACCATGGTATAATTGGGGTAATTCCAATTTAAACCTCTCTCTGATGATCATGCTCAAATGCTTCCATTTTAGAGCACGTAATAAAAAATATTCATACTCGTAACATCTTGCATCATATCTCAAAAGCCAGTATGGAGGATAGAATCATTAAATATATGAAAAAACACTCATTATAGGTTACTCAAAATCAAAATTCCTTGTCAAAATGAAGGATATATAAGAGGTAGAATATTCTCAATAGGTACACGACATGTAATGGGGTCCACAAAGGGTGTGTCCCCACTTCTCTATCATTAAATTTACCCTCAAACTCATTTACCACTTCCAATGTAGTACTACATTACTAGTAAGGGTAATACATAGTGTACCTCATCCACTTGTGGCCTACCCACAATCTCTTAGTCATTCTCATGCACACGAGACATGATCCAATACACAATGAGTTTATAGAATTGTATCCTTATATGTAATCCTATTGTAAATAATGGGCCTATGGAATCAGGCCCAATGGTGTGGGGGTCCCACAAGATAAGAAATTTTTAAATCTCCCAAAAAAATCATTCCTACCACATCTTGGAGACAACAAATCATGTGTTCTTAATACTATATAGTGTGTAGTTTGGTTTTAAATAGATTTTTTGGAAATACTTATGTCATTTCAAGATATATCCTTACCACTATGTATCCCACCATTTCAGCATACTTAATCAGAAGAAATGATTCATGTCCATTTATTCCATCCAATCATATTTCTTAAATATTATTTCATGCCCTTCTATTGACACCTCTTACACCATGTGTACCTCTGACAGTCATCTGATCGATCATAGATCACATATCCATGATAATCATCATTCACTTCCTGAAAGGGATCATGATCCAACTACGAATCACCATCCCAATTATTTTCCTAACTTCGGAAAATATGGGGGTTTGATCTCTCTCAAATCCAATTCAAAAAATTCAAACCCTGGCCTTATAGTATATTGATAAAGAAAAAAAATAATGATCAGGTAAAGAACAAGAACAAAATTCATAAACATCACTGGCCTTGATTTATTGTCCAATGATTTCTAGGTGGGGAATCCAATGTTATATCCTGTCATAATAAATCTAAATAAAAATTTTAATCTATATAGGGGATCAAACGAAGGATTACAAAACTCTGGAAATTAGATCCTATTATTTAATCAGTTCTCGATTAATTCAAAAGGGTGTAAATAATACAAGTAAAATTTCCTAACTAAATTGTAATTGATAATAGGTGAAGAACACAATATCTTATGATAAACAGTGACTATTGTGTTTGATTCCCATTGATTCACCTATATCCTTTGGTCATTCATTGTATGATCTTGACTCTCCAACAAAGCTCAATGGAATCCTACTCTCAAAAAACATAGAGATAAGTGGCAAACCTTGTGGATTATCCATAACCACATATATATATAGGATATTTAGTCATATTTACTAAATTAATTAATTATATAATTCAAATAATTAATTAACATCACAAACTCACCAATGGCAGCCTCATCTGAATGTCCAGTGACAATCCAATTTAATTAAAGGTGAAGGTAAATCTAGTACTTCATATTGAACCATGGTCTCAGTTTTTTTATATGAGACTCCATTAAACGATATTATATTATTTATTAAAAAAATCACATGTGATATGATATATAATTAATATTTTTTATAAAATTAATTTCATGATATCTAGGTCACATAATTGAACATTATCATATCAGCTATATCTGAAAATATTTCATATATTATATTACTGTCTTATAAAGGAAAAATATTCAACATTATTTCATTCATAAATAATTTCATCCATAACAATAAAAAACTAATCCAAAAAGGTGGGGTTACTGAACAAATGTTAGGATCATTCATTCACAAGAGCTCTCCTACATGCACTCATGCTTCCACGAAACAGAAACAAACGGAATTTTCCATTACCATAGTATTCTCCCTCACTAATCATCAATCTCCACTAGGTACTTCATAATGTGGATCCATCCCAGATATCTAACATAACCAAGTGAATAATATTCCTATGATCATGAGAGCACCTCCTCAAATGTGAAACAAGGATAACATCATGCACCCACTCCAACTATGGGGGTAATTCTAGGATGGAAGAAATCTCAATATTCCTCTGATATATCTCAAATGGCCTAATGAACCAAGTGGAAAATATACCTCTATGACCATATCAAAACAATCAACATTCTGGGAAATTACCATTAATATTTTCCTTACCAACTCAAATACCAAGGTCCTACGATGTCAATAACATAAGATTTCTATCAGCTATGGTATATCCTTATCCACTCATAGATCACCTGGACCTTGGCCATCGTCACTTAAACAATCTTGGGAAAGGAAAGTAATGAATCTCATGTCTCCTTCTAGATTAAGGGTAACTTGTATTGTCTCCCATTGATGGGCTCAACATGTGACTTGATAAAATTTGATTCAAAGCTATTATTATAAGAAAACACTAAAAAAATAATTGATCATCCTAGATCTGGTTTTTTTCTAAAATATAAGCCCTCATTATATCCTCCACTGCAATGATACTACAATTAGTCTACTCCTCTGTATGGGGGAGACAATATGTACTCATGTTCATCTTGGTACCGAATGCCTCCTTCAATCCTCTACTCAAATATGGAATTATCCACTCTTTAGAGTTGGTTACATCCCTCTAAGGCATCCCATGAAGGAGTAGGTTATATTGTGTGTATAGATACCTCATGTTCTCAATTAAACATGAAACCCTTATAGTAAGAATGTCTGCACACTTGGTATGTTAGTAGCTATCATGGAGATGGTATCTTTGATCCTCATTATCTATAGATTCCCTATTAGAAACTACATTTATATACTATTCGGTTTCAACTCTAGGATATCAAGAGGTTTCATCAATCCTACCGGAACATGATGCTCATCCCTCACCTACTGACTTGTGGGATAGTGAGAGATTAACTATGCCATGCTCTACCTCATGCAGCCCACAAAAACAATCGCATAATATCCATGTGAATCTTCCCTACATCAGGATATATAAAAAATGATAATTGTGAAACTACATCATTGTCTCATATTTCACTTCAATCCACACCACTTTCCATCGGTACCAAAGTTTAATGTAATTCCCACCAATAGATAATCTATTTTGATAATCGTCTGATGATTTCTGGTCACAAATAACCTCATGGTCGATGATTCTCAAGTACGCATACCTAATGTGCTACAGAATCACGTGAGTCACTCATATTGACTTAAGATAATATCCCCCAACCTCCTCTACTGGAGTGAGCTCCTTATAAGTCAACTTCTTAGATTCCACCTCCACCGAAAAAGAATTCGAATTCTGAAAAAGAGAATATGATACCACATTTCCCTTTCCAAGAGTATAGATTATCTCATAGTCATTTTCCTATATGAAATCGAACCAGCAGATATATCTTTGGATATAGAATCTCTACAAAAATACATACATGACAGATTTATTGTCTGATTAAACAATAAAGGACTCTCCCAGAATTCTATGCATACACATCCTCAAATCAAAGACTACAGTTTCCAACTCTACGTCATGAGTTTTGTATTTCTATTCATGTCGTATTACCTTTATCAAGCTATAGGTAATCATTACAAAACTTCGTATAAATATAAAATCGATCCTAACTCTATAGGTACTGAAAAACATTATGTACTATAAAACCTCTACTAGTACTTCAAAAATAAGAGATATCCTCAGCATTAAATTCTTAAAGCCTCTGTTAAACTACTAATTCTATATAAATGGACACCCTTCTCACATTAGGCTATTAAAATGATATTTAATTTTATAAATGACTCTCATGAACTTATTATTGTAACCTCTATTCCATGAAAACATTTCACCTATTACATGCTCTCTAGTGCATCCCAAACAAGAACTACTTGAATCTTCATCAGCTCCACTAATAATCCATGCAAAAAAATGAAATTACCAAAAATGTGTACCCCATGGATCTAGAAAAATCAGTTTTAGAGTTTCCAAAAAAACATTTCCACAAAAAGAAATTATAATATCATACTCAATTCCACATTAGGATCCTCCTCTATCATAGAGTATATTTGATTTCCATCAATAAAATAAATAATAAATCATTTCAAATTTGGCTATACAATCTACATTATTAATTCAATAAACATAGTGGGTTCATTCTTCACACAAAATGGAATTACTGAAAACACATTGTATGAATAAGGACTTTGGAATTCATGTTTCAGAATATTAGCCTCGTGAACACTCTACTCATGGTATCATAATGAGAGATCAATCATATAGAAAAATATCGCATCATGAAACTGTTCAATGAGATCATCTATCCTTGGTAAGGGGTATTTTTTTATCATGTCCCAGTTCAGTTGATGATAATAAATAAGAAGATAGAAGATTTCAAATGAATTTTTATGAAGAAAATTGGAACTTCCTAGGTGGAAACATTGATTCTGACAAATCCCTTATCTCATAGGTACTCCAACTACACTCTCAACTCCTGGATCCCGACAGGGGATATATGATATGACATAAATGATATTAAAGTTGTCATAAGGTGGAAATTGAAGCAAAACTCAATATCATATCTTAGATATAGTCTCAGGATGTCCTCAGGGATGATGTCCATAAAATAATCCATAGATGAAGGATTCTATATACGTAATGATATTACTAGTACAAGGGATAAACTTACAAATTTATTGGTGATGGGTTGTATATTTATGCTCATATAATCTACTAACTCCACCATGAGATCTATCTCACCCTCATTGGATAATCTCATCTCATCTGTTCAAATTTATCTAACTCATCGATGGTTTTAATTAATCTTGGATCAGACCATCAACCATAATTATTGGCACAATTGGATATTATGTGGACTCATCATGATATCCAATAAGTCCCATGAGAGACTCTATCCTCTAAGAGATAGTTTTCTTTGTCGTTTGATAAATGATACGAATGAACTGTTTCATATATGAACCACACGGAAAACAAATTAGACTTAATTATCAAATGTAATAACAAGCTCTCTCAATAGAATTAAGGAAATTTAGTAATTATGCACAACTATATCTACTAGTATTTATGAAATAGTTTAATTAAAAAACATTGTACCTCTAATAATCTGATGATTTGTGGGGTTATAACCCTCCATATCGTGCAACTTTCAATGTCCCTAACCGTTAGGTCCCTTAACATATCGTGGGAGGCCTAATGGTCGTGGTACTGGATGGAGCTACAAAACTCATCCACCACCAGTATATCCTTCTCCTAGAGCCCCAGATTCTCCACTTTTAGATCATCCTCTCTAGGGGTTTCCCTAGCTTCTCCTAAGAGATCCATGACCAATGATATTCCTCTCATGTGGTGTTCCATCCTATAATTGTATACCCTCCTATGATCTTTGGTTTATGTAATCACATTCAATGTGTCCTCATTCATAACATGTACAGTATCCCCCTATCAAAGATAACATGATCCTATTCGTGGTCCCATAGTTGCATGATCATGTGCCTAATTCACATCAATCAGAGGTATCACATTCCAAGACCCTACTAACTGGTTCCTACTAGTAACTAGAGATGAATCATCCCACTAAAACATAATACCATATTTAGTTGTATAACGTCCCTTAAATAGTAGGATATCAATCATCATTTATTACTCTGACACTCTAGCATATGTGGGAGTTTATAGGTATATCACACTGTCCTAGATGCCTCTCTTGGGACCCTTCTTGAACATCTATTCCCGAAAGTAACCATCCTTAATCATGTCAAAGGAATACCACATATGATTCAGGGAACCTGAGAGATTACTCAACAACAATCATCCCACCCTATTACATCTCCATACGATTTGGAATCCAAACCGAGTGAAAGATGATGGGTAATACTGTTTATGAATAATTCACTCAACATCAGACTATGATATGGAATAAATGTCATGTTTTTGTTAGATTAGGCTATACCATTACTCATATAATCCATGGAAAATACTAGCTTCAAATGCCTCCATTTGATCCATCTAGTTCCAGAATAGTATAAAAACACAAATCAATTAATCAAGGCAATCCTCTATTGTATAGTGATCGAGCACACAATGGAACACTATCATCCTTTGGTGTAGGAACTCATAATTTTTTCTAAGAATGAATTCATCATAATCCTACTATACTGGTACATTATAACGCTCTACATAGATGGGAGTTAATAAATGGATACCTAAATGAAATACCTCATGTCACAGAACCTAAACTGATGTCTCATCACTCATCAGATTGTCATCGTGATCATGAATTGGAGACCGTTATGGATGTATTCACATATAAAACCTTAATATTTAATCAATATATACAAATATCATATGAGAATATATATATATATTTAGGGTGATGACTCATGTATTACATCCATATGACCAAAATCCTATATGATGCATTTAACAATGTTCCTTCAATCAATGTCTTTGTATGATGAGTCGATATGAATGCAGTCAGAGTCCTAGTAAATAGATACATCATATTCCATATAAAAACTATGTTCCCTATACTGAAATCCATACTCAATATACTTTTACATCATTTCCCAATGTTTGCAGCCAAACCTCGTATGGAAAAAACTCTGAACACTACCTTGAGCTCAAACCACCATTGATACCAATCTATTAGGACTTGACCCACTAGGGCTAGACCTCATGGTAGAATCCCAAGAGACAACTACCCCAAAACCACTTTCATAAGTCAGGTGTTTTTGGCAAAAAATGGAAATGAATACCTCAAATTGTTTTCCATTTCCAAATTTACCAGTACACATGCTCCCACCCATATCATTAAAAAGTTATAGAAGAAAAATAATTAATGAATATAATATCTTGAGAAAAATCCTTTCAATTAATAACCTCAAGGGATTACAGGAGAGTGTGATATTAAAATACAAAAAGGGGGAAATACACAAAAAACTTGTATTGATTTCCTAAAATGATTATAACAGAAAAAAATGATGGAACATCATGAATCTATATCTCCAATCATCAACAATTATACAATCTCAGATGCACCCAGTAATCCATATGCTCCCCAATAATCACATTCGACCTATCTATCATCTACATGAGAAATGATGCATGCAGGAAAATCATATACATGGATGATTATGTACATACCCAATAGGATTACAAAAAAATGAGGCGGAATGATAGAAAACACGATATAAGTATCAATATCATCCAAAATAAATAAGAAAATAAAACCCACAAAAAATAAATATACTCATAAAGAGACCCAAAATTTAGAGATGGTGATTCTACATTTCACATTATATCAAAGGATAATAAGTGAACTAAAATTTCCATGGGTCCATCATCAAATCCCAATATCATGTCTTTCAATCTAAATATATCTTGAGGAGAATCCACACCACATCACATTGACGTGATGTCTAGGGGGATAAATATTCAAGTTGATGAATCATTCCCTAGTTGTCAATAGAGATCCACTCAGTTAATGCTATATATGCCCTAATATGATTTGGGGATTCCACTTGTTTTATGAAGGACCTGCATCAGAGTCTGTCTGGTGGGTACCCCTGAATATATAGAGGGCATGTGCCCTAGTCCATAAGGAGTACCAATAAATAGATTGAGTACCCACACCCTAGTAATCTGGGGGTACCACTCAGTATAGAGATGAATTTAAACATATTCATTCATGGAGTTAACACTTATTCGATAGGTGACCTGCAACCTAGTTGATCTGCTGGATACCACTCGTTTGATAGAGTACATGTGCTCAGGTTTATCAAGGGGGATACTCTTAGATAGATAGAGGACTAACACCCTTGTTTATCTGGGGGTTCCAATCAACAGATATAGGACCAAAAACCTTAGACATTGTGTGGGAACCACTCTATACATAGTGGTGTATGCGGGAACCCACACACTTCTACAATCTATGAATGTCCAATTATGACCTCCCTACGATGATCCTATTTGATAAATTTTATTATCATGCACCACCTACATAATCTTTACACTCTAAAAATCTCATATAGTATCTCAATGTTTACAATGATGGATTAATTTTAATTATATTTTTAATGATACTTAGTTTAGGCTACTCGTGGGACAAAATATGATTCCAAAAGAAGGATATGCAATAGGTATTGGATTCTCAAGAGGAATGTAGAACATAAGCGGTCCACACGATGTCTGGAACCAATTATATTACTAAAAATTTCATCATCATCAAAAGTTCAATTGTCTTTGATGTAATACAATACATTTAAGGGTACTAGATGATATTTTATGATATGCTAGGGTTGTCTGGTCCTCTCCTATTAGTTCCCATGTACACTAGTGATCAGTCAATATGTGTTGTGTTCATGTTCGTGTCTTTGTCTTTATACACTCAAATACATTAAAAGATTCCAGCATTGGGTCACAAAGTGTGTGGCTATCTCACAAAACTTTTGATATTTATCTCATTTGAATACCCTTATCACCACATCCAGCTGACTGCACATCGTATGTTCTTAAGACTGCTTAGTGTGTAGTCATGTTTTTCACAAAATCCATGGATTTCATCACATTTTTTATAGATCTATATTTATTTCAATAAATTACAACATTTTATGACCAAAATCAGTTGAGACTCCCTCTTCTATTGATTCTGACCCCCTGCTATCTGAAAAACAGATTTCTGATCATCCACTCAATGTCATCAGAGCATCAAGAACCTCCTGAAGTATGCCAATCAATCATAGATCCTAGATCCTCAGTAATCATCACCCACATTCCTCAACGAATCATGATTCATCCCAAAATATCTTTATTATTATAAATCAAAGAATCACCCGGAATCAATGGGTTTTATCATGGTCGATCATACCCCATAATAGTGGAATCACGACCCCATAGGTGAATGGAGAAGAATGAAAATAATTTATGGGATAGAACCACAAAAAATTTCATTAGTTTCATTATCAAAGTTATCTCATCTAAATATTATATGTTAGTTAAACCTATGGTAGATCATCTCATATTAAATTGAAATAATGATTTATTTTGATGCAGTTGCACAGGAAAAGGGTAGGTAATTGTTTGAAATCAATGAAGATATGTTAATCTATGCGTCATTAATTAAAATTTATGTAAATACAATAAAAAATGTATTCAACATCTATTTAGATAGATCATTGAATATGAATTTAGTTTCCAATGATGAGGATAACTCATTTCATTCATATCAACTTGATTCACTATGATTTGGTTGTCATTCATCATCAGATATCAATTCTATAAGGATGTTCAGAGGTATCCTACTCACAATGATCCCTTGGTATGTTTCTAACCTTATGGATTATCCTTAAAAACATACATATATTGGATATTATTTCTTGGGTATTTAATGAATTATTTAAACAAATGAATTAATTGATTCAATCAATGTACCTTCCAATGGATACCTTATATGAATGCCCGACGTTGACCAAAATTTAGTCACACCATGCATAAATATCATACTCCAAATTAAACTATCATCTCTTAATTTTTATATGATAATCTATGAATGAGATATTACATTATTTCATAAAACTTATTCTCACATCATATAAAATATATAAAACGTTTTTATGAAATTATTCCCTGGCTTATTGGGCCACATAATTGGACACTATCTCAGTTCCAATCACTAGAAAAATTCTTAAAATATTTCAATGTATAACATGGAAAAATCTATCTCTAGAGACTATTCTATACAACATTTATATAATAAAATATCAATGACTATCATGATTAGTGGACATTTTTTTAAATTTTGTTTATAAATATGTATTACACTAAAAAGAATGTGGTTTTAATCTTATTCTCAATGGATTTAATACATAATTTGGATGAGAATGTTAAGGATTATCTAAAATTGAATCATGGTTTCCTTACTAGTATGTCAAAACATAATGGTGGGGATACCATTGATGGATTGATAAAAGATACAAACATAATGATATATTTTTGATACCATATAGTTATTTATACTTTTGTGATGGAAAAATTAATTATGACTAACACAATTATAATTTAGCTACTCCTGTAGGAATAAAAATGATGTTACTATATCTGAGAACTCAATTTTCATTTTCAGTTATAAAATGAAATGTTGTTGAAAAATTGACCAAAATATAAAAATGTCATATATTTGGGCAATGAATGAATTACTAATAATAATTTTGTCATATTTTTCTATACCTGTATATAATTTGGATTAGATCTCTAAGCATTTTTTCCTGGTTATCCCAAGAACTATTCAAAATCACGATTCACTCTCGGTGATTATAGAATAAATAAAAATGATAACACAGTTTATTTTTACTCATCAATCTAGTAATATAGATGAATTGTAAATACTATACATTCATGATGCTCTAAATATACATGGAATATATGTTTCTATTGTTCTTAATAAAGATCATGATTTTACTTATTGGTTTTAATAGTCCTTTTATCATTATTTTGGTACCCATTTTACCATGATCACAACATATCATCCTCAAATGGATGTTAGATCAAAACATATGATTAACTCGCTAGAATATAAGACCTCATATTCTATTAAGGATTTTGATGGCTCATGTGAGAAATATATTACTATAGTATCATTTTCATAAAATAAAATATAATATTCCATGATTAAAAATGTTGTATTTGAGGAATTGTACAACATTACTTGTAGATTTGCTTTTTTATATACATAGTCTATAGAAACATAATTTTTGGGACATATCCTCATTTATGAAATGTCTAATAAGATTTATATGACTTGGAAATGCACAATTTTCTCATTGTTATCAAAATAGTATGCAGATAATCATCATAAACATTATCCTTTGTCATTAGATATCATTTATTCTTAATTGTATCTATTATATTAGAAAATAATATATAGGGTATGTAAGTAAACTTTACTCTCTCATTGTTGTAGATTTTGAGATAATTAAACAAATTGGCATTGTTTCTAATAAATTAGCCTTACATCAACAATTCAGTTTGGTTCCTAATTTCATTCATGTATCTCAAATGTTGATGTAATCAAATGATCGTACTCATTTAATTATGCTAGATCAAGTAAATATTGAACCAAATCATATATTTTTTCATGCATTGATTCATAGCACATTCATATAATATAATTTCATATATGTAAAACATATTTTATTTTTTGAGTATTCTAAAATATATTGAACTTCAATAGGGGGCATTAGAATGTGATAATGGGAAGATGCATAAATGTCCAATACGATTTCCAAGTCCACCAACCCCCGTCTTATAATAAATAGAAATCCGAAGGGATGGGATATTATTCCTCCCATGGTTTGAGGAATTTTTCATGTTCTCCCATGTTTTAAATCCATTTCATGGGTTTCTTTTGGTTATTCAAGTATTGTTGATGTTTTTAGAGAGGTAAATAGAATGTGAGAATTTCTTGGCGTTCCACGAGTGGTAACACACTATGGTTGGGGGTAAATTGCATTGGGAGTCCTCTTATGAAACATAAAAACACCAAAATTCCAAAGGGTGGCCTTGGTCATTCAGTGGCCTTAGGCAAGGCATGCTGGGGTTAGTTTGTGAAACATGACTAATGGAGACCTTAATACACCAAGACATAGGCTTTGGTGGATCTAAAACATTGTTGGATATTTTAAAACATCTCAATGGCTCATCAGTATTTGTTCCAAAACATGGTGTGATTTAAGGCACCACAACCATGGATGAAACATGTGGCAAAGGTATTAGTTACAATAGTTTTTTTGGAATTACGAGTTTTGGAAATGATATTAAGGAGGGGTTATGAATATGTATGTGATATAATTGTTAAGATTTTTAGTATTATTTTATACTAATAAACGTCACTAATAACATCTAATCATCTTTGTATACTTGGTTTTTGCAAAACCCAAATAATTTTGGGTTATCTTTTGGGATGTTTTGACTTGTCCAAACAATTTGATAGTTGGTGTCTTGGGAGAACTATCTATCATTTTTTAGTGGGGAAATAAATAATGAGATGTATGGGGATTGTATATTTTTTTAACCTTTTCAATAACTATATGGATTACTTTTTCCTAAATTGTTGTATAGTAATTTCAAAAAAAAATTAAATTTTAATTTATCGAATATTTTTTTTGTTTATAATTTAGAAACATTGGATTTTGAATGGATTTTGAAAAAATGAATCGTTAATTTATTATTTTAATTTGTGGTTATGGTTTAATTTCATAAATACATTTGATTATACAATTTAAATGGAAAAATTAATTTATTTAAAATTAATGTATGTGATAACAGGGCATATTTATGATGGTTTTAGTTTATTTTAATTGGACGTATCGATTAAATGGCATGTGGTTCTAGATTGGAGGTACTATAAGGATTAGTAAAAATGAAATACATTGTGGATAAATTATTAAAAATTCAAGATTATAGGAACCATCATAGAATATATGTGTGTGTTTCAACAAGTAATGGATATTCCATGTTTAATAAATAGATAAAATTTTCTTTCTTTTATGATAAATATTTTTTAATTTAAAAATTGATTTTGATGTTCATTAATTTTTTAAATTACATTTTTAACTATAAGATAACATGTTGATACCATATTTTAATGTGTTGGGAAGTCTTTTCCAGGTAGCCTAAGTGATATGATACCTAAATCCATAAAAATTCACTTGGGTGAATATGTATACATATTTCTTCAGGACATAGTTAATAAAAAAGAATAATTTTAATACAGTGTATAATTATGAGGATAATTTCATGGAGTAGTGTCAGTATATTGTGATTCTCTTGTGGTGTTGTTAGATTCATTATACATTTGTGTTGTAGTGTCATGATATTTTTAGTAATTTTTTGGATGTCATGTTTCACTTTCTACAGATATAATGACATTTTTTGTTTTTGAAATTTCATTGGAGTATTTTTATTTACCCTTCATGCATCATATATTTTGGATTTTATTTTTTTATTTTCAAATAAAAGGTTTTTTTTTGTTTTATAATATCCTCCTACAATGATTTAGTACGCCTCAATTTTTTATTGTGATACGTTTGTGTCTAAGAGATGTCACATGAATTTATTGGCACCACGAAACAATCCAAGATAATGGTTACAGTCGGGATATTAAAACTAGGTGAAATATAATCTATACTCAAATATAAAATATTATTATGTATTTAATACTGTGAAGTTAATATTGGATTCCATTAATGCTTGATCTGGTATTAATCATTATTTGAAAATCATTATTGAAATGGTTTGAAAATGTGATTAAATTTATTAATAGTTTACTTAATTTTGTTATTCACTTAGGGATAAATATGCTTGAAAAGATATGAATAATATCTAGAGTTTTGTTGACAATATTGATGGGTAAATGAATAATAAATTAAAATAATATTGAATGGTATCATTTTTTACCTTTCCCATTAAACCCTCATGTTGGTGTCCCAATGGTACAACAAAAATTAATTATTTATAATTTTCTGAAATACATTAAGGGGTTCATAAAATTAATTTAAATTTATATGTTAGGTACCATATATAATGAAATAAATTGATCAATTTTGAATGGTCTATTATTCCAAATATAAATTTTACTAATATTGTAAATATAATATATTTTATAATAAATTTATGAATTATGAAGCTTTGGTATTTTCATCAATTTAAGTGAAGAATGTAGATATTTTGGATATATTAAATGAAAAGTAGTATTTCAATATGCATGGATCTAAATAAATCATTTGTGATATATTTCTCTAATATGATAAGTTATGTAATTTTTTAACAAACAATATTTATAAACAATGAGATATGATTTTATTAATATACATAGAGTATGAAACATAAATATAAAAAACATGTTTTAAAATGTTGATTTTAGGGTCCTATAGAAGTGTTAAAACCTCAACACAATACTATATTAACTAAGGATCAAACCCTGGTAGCCCCAATCATTGGTAGAATTTTCAGACTACGCAATGCTAAAAGGGAATCTTGTGTGGTGTAGGGAATAAACCCTTGTGAAATTCAAAGGGAAACGAAATTTGGAAAATATTATGGGAATGCATTGTGGAGGATAGACATAGTGTAATATATATGGTAGTCATCCTAGGAGTAACATTATAATTTGATGCTCAAGTGATGTAGCATGGTGCAGGATCCCCCAAAAAATATAATATTATCCACGACATAGGAGGTACATTTTTGTGTGAAGATATGAGGTGCTAGAGTGTATCCTAGGGTCCCAATAAAAGGTTATATGGGCCATAGAGTAGTGAAGGTGTAAAATTTCATGTGTTTTTCCTTCAAGACACTATGTTATTGCGATATTGTTAGGGTTCCCTCTCAACCGAATATAAAAATAGAAATATATATTATTAAAAGTAATTAGAATTTAAATGATTTTTAAAGAAGATAACGACATAACTAGTTGTATATAAGATAAAATAGTTTATTTAAATTTCACATAATATGAGTGAAATGATTCCCACATATCATTAAGGGAGTAATTTAAAATATGAAATTGTTATTTTAGAATATTATCTCGCCAAATAAAATAATAGCTATAAAATACATGAAATAATTTTTTTATTAAATGTTTTTTTAATTAAAAAACTATATTTATTACTTAATTATTTTTATATTTTCATGATTTATTAGAGTTATTAAACAACCAAATAGGATATTTTTGGTATTTTTTGACTTTGAGAAGTTCAATGTATAAGAAATAAATGATTATGTTACTCTAATTTGAAGTCAAACTAACCTCATATACAAAAATAATTTAATATGTTTTGGTAGAAGAATTTATAAATATAAAGAGTTATATTTAGTTATGATAATGATATTAAATAATGTCTTTAAAGGAAACATTATTATAAAAAATGAGATGATGATATTCAAAAGATTTCTATATATTCAACAGATTTTATTAACATCAGAGCATTTTATATTATTAAGTGAAGGAGTTTAAATCTTATTATAAAATAGTTTAACATTATAAATTATATAATTAATTATCACAATAATTATAGTAATCATTATTTATAAATGATACAAATTAAAATAGTTTATAATTGGTTTTATTATATAGTCACATAGTGATGTGGAAATAATTAAAACGAAATGTAATGATCTTCACTAAATCTTGCAATTATAGTGAATATATAAACTCATTAATTCTTTATCAAATGATATATGTTTAGAAATGATTTTATGAATAGACTTATTAGTAAACTTAAAAAAATTATCAATATAAAACATATCGTATTGTACTAAAGGGACTTACAAATTTGTTAATCATTTGTTTTATTTTTTTATATTTATGATGATAGATTCTAATTGACAAATAAAGGTATGACATAGATTTATTACCACCTAAATTCTTCCGAGGATAATTATAGTATTTGATTAAATGTTTTTTTAATAATTTGAAATTTTTCATATATATATATATAGTATATTATCATGACACAAAAAAAAATTGTTTTTTCTGATCGATAACCCACTAATAATACTACATATGGTGTTAAAAAATATGTATTTGTTATGATATGGGTACCTATTTAAAATTTAATCCACATACCTATGATTTTAATGATACATAGTATGGGAACCATTGGTAACAAACCAAAATATAAGAAATAAAATAAACTTTTGATTGAATAAATATATTATAATGCAATATACATATAGGAAACACATGCACAATAATATTTATTTTATATAGATATAATCGACTATAATTATTACATAATTAATACTATTAATCATTGATATTTAATCCAGTGAATACTGACCATTAAGAATATTATATGATATGGGATATGAAAAATTCTAATTGACACTAACTAAAAGTCAAATGTCCTCGAGTAGTTGGTTTATACTATATAAAGAATATTTGTAGATGATTTAGTGTAATATGGAAAAATTGGTCTTTTATCATAACCAATACCAAGCTAGGATTATACAATTAAAGATTTATAAAAATAATTATATGATAAATTTAATATTACCAATATCACATCCCAAACCATGTTTATCAAACTACACCAATAAGACACCACCACTGCACACCTTACCCTAAGGGTGTATGATAGTTTAATGAGGGGATATGTATATAAACACAATTAATATGTATTTATATATTTAATTTTTATAAAATAAGGATACTATTTTCTCCGATTTATTTTTTCATTAAAAATGATTTTTTAAGGTTATTGTAAAAATTTGATCTTGACAAAATGAATAAAAAATTATATTATCTTTAAATATATACTTTAGAGTAAATTTTTTAATCAATTCAATAATTATTATAATAAATAATATCTTATTAAAATATTATTAATAAATAATATTTTTTCATATAAAATGATAATATAATTTGGAGAAGTCCAATGTAATTTTTATAATGTTTATAAAGTTGTCAAAAATATTATAAACTAATATTTTTAAGTAAATATGGATTTTTGATAAAAATTAACATTCATGTATTTAGAAATTAATTTTATAAAAAATAGATTATTAAAATAATAATTGATAAGTTATCTAAATGTTATTTCCTCATTTTTTTGAGGAAGTCAATTTTTCGGGCAGTAAGTAAATATAGAAAAATCATACAAAAAATATTATGACATCGTAATAGACAAAAAGTGTTGTAATAAGTGATTTAAAATGAATAAATGACCAAATATATGTCTCTCCTATTAAATAAATTTTTTTATTTAGTTTTAGTATTTTTAAAAACAAATAACTGATCTACCAAAACGTATATTGTATTTTATGTTTTAAAATCATTTCCTTACGAACATGCTTCACATCCTCTTCAAAAATTGAATTATGTTTATATTTTCTATTCATAGACAGAATAAATATTTAAATCTTATCATATTTATAAGAAATCATGGGGAAAACCATTTGATGTTCTATTATTTTTATTATTTTATCATATTGAGTCCAAACCCTATGTTTAGAGATTAATAATGAACCCCCATCTATTTATCTATAAATACCCATCCAACCTCCCAATACACTAGAATAGAAAACTATTGACATTGAATTACCACTATATACCTTTATAAATAACTCCCATGGTGTTCACAATCACTTAATAATCTTCTCCCATTGTTTTAGAAGCACAATCTCATTGTAAGTGCTCTCCCTCTCATCTTTACAATCCAACCACCTTCTTTGTGTTTAGCTATTAAAATATAAATTTATTATGGTGTCACGTGTTTATAAATATCAATTTAATATTATATTTATTTCTAATAATGTGATATTATATTTCCCATCTCATTATAACCATAACATTTGTTTTTACTTTGCTGAAGTAATGGATACTATCCTCCTCTTTATTCAGGCACATTCATTTTATTATGACATTTGAAATCGGATTCTTTTTGTTTGAATATATTTTTATACATACATTTTACTATAATTATGATTTTCATGTAATTATATACCACTTTTCACTCCCACTAAACCCTACCAAGGATCATGATTTAAACTTATTATGCTATAAAAATTACCTAATGAGTTTCCATTCTAATCCATTTAGAGTTCCCCCCATCCCCATTTCAACTCAAGGGTATTCGGATTGATATACCTGTGCATCATTTATTGTGGAATCCACAGTATGTAAACCCAAATCCTTAATCATGTAATTAAATATGGTCAACTATTGTATTGTCTAGGTGGAACACAAATTCATGCACATGATTTTAATGTAACAGTAGGGCCTGTATTTATATTTCCTTCCATTTCATTGGATTTGTTATTATGTCATGAAATATGAACAATGGTTCATGTAATTTTATCCTAAGAACACTAAATTTTAATGTCTTGGTTTTTATCCATGACTTATGATTATGATGTCATGATTTATATTTTTTCTATATTTTCATGCTGCTTTGATGTTATTATATTATATCATTCATAGATGTTTAGTTTGATGATTCTAAGCCATTTTATGTTACCATGATATGACTCTTTACTATCATGTATTAAATTCATTATTTTATTATTTTATTATTCTTTTACTTGGAAATATAGCTCACCTCTTTCATATGTATACCCATAGGTCATCCAATGCAGTTTTAAAAATAAAATGATGTATAGGGAATGAAATATTTTTTTTGATAATATATTTTATCCATAGTCAATATTATGGTGTTTTGTAAACAATTACCCAATGACACTAGGCCATTGAATATATTTGGTTTTTATTATGTTTGTCTTTATGCAATAAATTATGAATAAAATTTCATAGAACATTTGGATATTCATACACTTATAAATTGATATCATCATTATTCTAGCATTGAGGTATGGTTAATCCTAGGATTATTAGGTATATTTTTGATCATGTCATTAGGTGAGGTTAACCCAATAAGGGAGGATTCAACTCATATGAATATTATATGATTAGTGAGATTTATTGATATAGACTTATATTGTGTATATTTATTTGTAAAAAAGGTAAATACTATGCGGTTATCTACTTAGATGATGCCATAGTGATGTGATCATATTCTTAGGAAGATGATATGTGATGTTTTCTTCCGTAGGGTAAATATTTAAAAAATAATAAATTAAATATGATCTAGCTATTTATTATCTAAATACCTCAAGTCCTATTGTCACTCAATTAAATATAAAAATGGATAATTTAATTATGTTTAAATATATGTGAATAATTTAGTAGAAATGGGTATAGAGATATATGTGTTTGATAGATATCACATCGGATCCACTAATAGATTGAGTAGAATTATTCCATTACAACAAGTCATTATTTCTATATATTTATATATTTGGGAATTATTAACTTTTTTCAGTGTTATAAAGTAATGGGGGATAAACATTACATTTATTTTAATGAGGATTATTTTTATTAAAAAATGATTCAACAAAATAAGTAGAGATTACAAAAAATGTGAGGGATTTTTAAAAAAATTATATATGATGTAACATGTGGTAAAAATAATTATATATTTTCAAAAAGAAATTTTCGATATATCTAAAATAATTTTTTGTGGTTTGACAAGTTGTTACATAAGTTGAAGGTGATCTAATTCAATAAGGAAATAGTAAAATTGTGAGATTCATAGAAGTATGAATAAAGATTTTGCCATGATGTGGTCGTTATTACCATGTCATGAAGTAGTTTTTTAAACCATGATTTAATTATGGTCACTATTCTATGCTATGGTTTATAGTGATTCATGGGTTAGTGAATAATTCATGTGATTTGTTTCTTATTCAACTATATGATACCATTCTCAATATGATTTCCATATTATTTTAATTTAAGGAATTTAAATGTAAAATATAATTCATTAGTCAATTAAAAATTAATTATAAGAGACAAATCATTAGTTGAAACCATTACAAATAATGAAAAGTTTCATTAAATAATTTCAAACATTTGCAATCCAAATATCAAGTTTTTTTTGTTACATTAGTTTTTTCATTGTGATATCATGTCTCGAGTTCCAAATATCGGTTCCCCAAGCATATTTTTTATATGACCTCAGTTCCACCTCCCTGTACACTAGAGGATACCGACTAGATTCCAGGGTCTATTTTGTAATGTCATGATACTATATGCTCTTCATCGAATCAATAAAATATAAGAAATAAAATAAACACAAAATAAATGTTAATAAATAATAATAAAGATAATATCAAAACCAATAATTGACCTTGACCCACAGGATGAATCTAATACATAAAAACAACATCAATAACAAAATTATAAATTATTAGATTTCATATCGGTTTCAATTGTCTATGGAAAACCCAAAATAAAACACATTGACAACTCCATGGCATGTCCCAACATCAAGTCATGTTTCATCATACATAATCCACCATGAATCCAAACTCATGGGTATTTACAGAAGTAATATGAATCCCACCACTCATTGATCACCTGATATATATATATATATCAGGTGGCTTAGAGCCTCACTATAATACCCCTTTTTTATTTAGAGATGAATTACATGTCCCCCAACATATTGATCACATGATATATATATATATATATATATATATTATGGGGCCCTATAGCCATATTATGGAACCCCATGGGTATTCAGAGAAGAAAACCATTACCGAGAAGTCATTGTTCACATAATTCACAAAACAAATGTACCATGGTTCCTCATCTGTAACACATTTATCAACCATGTTAATAACTCCTTATTTAAACTATTTTATAATCCCATTTTTCAACCATATTTACATTCCCATTTATCACCCATACATCAAAGATCTATTTCAATTACATACACCTGTTATTAACCTTTTTATAATTTATAAATCCTAATTTCAATTATATTGGAACACCCAATTGGTTTCCATCAAGTCTTGTTTCATAACAACAATGTGTCCAATAGATTCCCAGAAGGGTCTTATAATCACATAGAGTTAAATTCCTTATTTAAAATTTTAATTAAATTTCACACTCTGGAAACACAATAATACTATTATTTACATAGGAACATAAAAATTCTATAGGAATTATTAGTTAGACCACCAACCTAAATATATTTGAAAAATTATATCCAAATATTATCTATTAAATTGGTGTATAATGATCAAAATAAAAACATCATAGGAGATCAATGATCAAAACCATGGATCCATTTCCAATGAAAAAAGATCCTTCAAAACCCATCCCTAAGACAATTTAAACATTACAAAAATTTTCATCTATAAGAGAGGTGAAAGATGGGAGAAATATTGGAATAAAAATAAAGAATAAAATCATTTATCAAAAGGGGTCAATCCATAAATTTGACCTTTAATTCTCAAATAAAGAAATTAAAGGATCCTTGTAACCCTCTATAGAAACTAAAAAATCTAAATAAATTATATTCTGTCACGTTTGGTTGATTATGTGTATTAATTGATGGGTTCATGAATTTTTGGTAAAAGGGACAAGGGGTTTAAATTCCATTCATAATGTTTCTAGAATATGGGCTAACTGCAATCCAAATCATGCACCCATACTATCAATGGTGTTAGGACCATGTTTATAAGGATAAATTAATTCCGGTGTTGATTTTTATTGTCGGATTATTTTAATAAGAAAATTATGTTTAAGAAGAAAATAAATCCTCTCACATTTTTTTGGAGTAAATAGGACTATCCATCGTTTTCAAGAGAATATGACACTGAATGGTAGTCATGAACCACTACCCACAAGGTGTGCCCCTCTTAGTCTGTCAATGTGAGATGGAAGATAGTGACCCTTGAGTCCCGCATCATGTAGGACACAATTTGGTGACTATCTCTGAGGGTATAGTAAACACACAAATTGGAGGTATTTCCCTCTAAGAGAACACATGAAAATGAAATATATAACATAGAGAATGACCAAACACAATTAAACCTATTGTATAAAAGAAAACCAAGGTACACATATTTTATTTCATACAATTACTTATATTACTTTCTAGGAAAAATTCATTTACCAAAAAAATTAAAAACAACAACAACCTTGAAGCCTGAATAGCTCATACAACCCCATGCTATTTGAAATCATCCTGATCTACAAACTCTTCCATGTGAGCAGAAAAATAATTTATATATATAGAGAGTGTGTATAACAGTATACTCAGATGGATCATTGTTGAAGCCTCTCGTGAAAAAAAGAAAGAATGCATTCTAAAGCACAATGAAAATCAAGTGAAACTAACTTGTCAACTAAATAAGTATATTATGTTCCCTGCCTCACTATGGATACACTCACCAATTTCATAATAAAAGAGTATATAATATAGTAAATGATATAATGGCTACATTACTACCACTTCTCCACTAATCTTCCACTTTTCACCAATGTCGCAAGTCCTATGCATCTTTTTTCGAAAAGGCCTTCCCGTAGACACCTGGGAGAAACCTCACAATATCTTCCTCGTTAAACACAACCATAATGACCATGTAACCATATTAACCATGTAGTTTCTAGGATCCACAAAATCACTTATAATGTGAATCATATGTTGTTAATTATACAAAACGAAATTACAACCCATACACTAAGTAAGGATCCTCAAGCCATCAGAGCCTATACATATTACACTTATAGAAGTCCATATGAAACTATATCTAGAATATATGTATGTGAATAACCACAATAAATTACGTCCCTATATATATATATATATATATATATATATGGAAAACTATCCAATGATACTACTAACACAAGTAACTACTTATAGAATAGAGCGGTGCCAAATGGGGTAGTCAGCCATCCATCCTCCCACTGGAATATTGGGGAAACACCCCCACCCAAGTATTAGAACCCCCAGGGTGTCAGTTTTACTATTTTATAGGGTGAAGTAGCACATAGAAGCACAAAAAGTATAAAATATACTATACCTCAAAATCACACTATTGGCCTAACATAGACTTAGGCTCAAATGCAGCTAGCATATCTCAGACTCTTGGATACCACTATTAAGAATTGGTATCATATAATAAGACAACAATTTTAAGTGAATTATTAAATTACATAAATACAATTTTATGAGATTCACATTATTCTAATTAATTATTTAGTCATTAATTAACCATTAACAATTCCACAGTATATTTCATTAGCATCACACCAAAGATTCATTCCACTAGCCATAACCAAACCATGTCCAATGCTTATCTGAAATATTACATCAGCATTGGAACCCAACAAGCTCCAATTCCATGGATTAAGATAATTTTTTCAATCATTTATTAATATAATTATAATGTTCCTATATTCCTAAGCGTTTTAGAAAAACATTCTATGATACTAAACAGAAGGGGGATCAAGCTGGTGAGTATACGAACTAAATGTCATGTATTTTCCACCTACAACAAGAGCATAGAATATGAACACTAAAATCACATCGCATACTCTATACGTATTCATTCCTTTTGGAATGATGGTATGAAAGACCAACTATCCTTTTCAGTGGGAATGTAGGCATAACACAATGAAGAAGATTTTGAAGACATCCAATCATTCACATCTATGTTTTTTCATCATATATGGTGTCATCCCCAACACCATCAGGAATAAATCATTGTATCTCCCCACTCTAGGCTTCAACTGCTGCCACAAGCATTGGGCCTCTCTGTACCCACAAATAACAACAGCCATCAAGGCTCACATCACAATAGAAGAATCAAGAAACACACATCATATCAATTCAGATCTTAGCCCATAAAATTGGAATACAACCTAGAATCATAATGATTACTCAAGGATCCAAATCACAAGGAACTCCATCTTACAAGGAAAAGGGTAACTCATAACCCTACCAGACATTATGTTTTATCAAAAAACCAGTTCATGAATCCATATTGAATTAACCGATTGACCATTAGTAGGATCTAGCAATGGGAATCATAAACAGTAAGAAACCATAACTATCAAAAATTAATTAGACATATATACTAAAATAATATGATTATCATCAATATCTACAATCAAAATTGAATTTGTTTTCATGCCTCTTTAAACAGAAATTATAGCCAGAATCTTAGCTTCTAACTATTAAATAAATAAATGAAAATGGTATAGAGGAGACGTGGGGTCAATTAAAGGAACTTGCCCTCATCCATCAAACAAAACATTACAGATCATAATACGACATGCCATTCCCATAATCAGAGTCATCAGCAGTTTTCCATTCAGTGTGAGACTTACCATGATTAAGGATCTTATGAATATTAGTATTGAACTTTCCTTATGTCTTAGAAGATCTTGTAGACACAATCTGAGGTGTTTTTGAATAGTCCATCCTTGGTTGTCTCTTTGAGGGAGCATACATGCCTCTGTGTATTTGACAAATAATTTACAATTAATTCCAGTTTAATTTCATTAAAAATATATTACATGAATGACATGCTGAACAAGGAAAACATAGATATCTCTCTATCTATAAAAATAAGAGGCAATAACATCAAATTGATACCTATTTATTTATTCTATTAAAATATTAATTATGTAAATTCCATTATGATATAGTGGGATAAACAGGATAAATATATAATTTCATGTAAAAGAATATAGAATCAATGAATCCCCAACCTCAAAAGGTTTTGGATGTTCTCCTTTTGAGAATGGATCAAAGAAACTGATCACGACTGTCTTCCCTGCAATAACTGCATCCACCTAAGGATTTTTTGGAACAATCACATCAATAAAATATAGAAAAAAGTCTCATAGAACCATGTAGATAAAAAATAGTATAAAAAGTGAAATGAGAGAAGGAGGATCGAATAAATCCAATGAATGGAGGTAGATATTACCTCAGATTGAAGAAGGATTGAATAAAACCAATGAATGGAAGTATATCATACCTTGGATTGATGAATTGTCGAAGAAGTAAGAGAGGAACTGATCCAGGATGAAGAAATCCCCAAACATTTATGAGGTAGGAAACTGAATTGTTTGCAGTCGAGAGAGGAAGATCTCAATCTGTAGGGTTTGAAAAACCAAATTAGTTGGGAGTCATTAAAATACCTAGTTGTGGGGAAGTACATGACATGTACCTCCCCGCACATCATTAACAACCTTGATGCCGATATATGTAGAAAAAAATTCCCTCATCACTTTGTTTTATTTTCATAAAACCAGAATTGTACGCATCATTTCCCCGTTGGTCAGGTCATGTAACCCCCCCCCCCCTTCGTTTGAGCTTCTCACAATTAAACTCTTTTATACATCCTATGATATTTTGAGAAGAACATTTGTCTTCAAAAACATGTAAATTATGGATCGACATGGATCTGGGCCCTTAAATTAGATACCTCTAAAAACATTGTCATCTTTGAGAATCCAAAAACTGTCTATAGAGGAAACCGAAATGGGGTTATCCTAACTACCTCCCAGCGAGATACCTCACAAGGATTTCTCCACCATAAAAGCTCATCCCCATCAGTAGAACAATACAACACCTCATGACAACCACAAATAGATCCTAAATGCTCTCCTAATAGAGATACCTATCAATGAGAGAAATCTGCAAAAATCAACAAAATAAATCCATCTCATAGACATGACATGTCTACAACCACAAAACAAAAATTGTTATAAGGAAATAGATAAATGTCAAACAAGATGGTGAAATGATCACATATCTTCTACTCAGGATCACATGTACTCATCTCAACATCATTGTGATTCCACAATACACGAACCAATGGAATAGAATGCTCGTGCAACAAATTATCCTTGTGGTCCTATATCTCCATCAACCACTCCTCTAAAGTCACATCATTTTCAACATCTATATATCACTAATAGACGATGTGAGAGTAATCATGAAGATAACAGTGAAGCTATGACACATGTCAAACATCGTGTATCCAGATCACTTGTGTGGGGAGTTCTACTCGATATGCCAGAGCTCCAACAAGATCCATCACCTCGAAAGAGAAAAAACTAGGGAGATAGCATACTCCCAAGACCAAACCATTTTTCCCATGATGGGGAGTCACTTTCATAAACATGTGACCCCCAACATAAAACATTAAAGTTGTCCTTCATTGAGTAGAATATGATTTCTGATGATCATTCACTTCCTTCATACTCTTTCAAATCATCAAAATCATCATTGTTTTATTCTACACTAGATCCGGTCGAGAATTGCTGACTCTCCCACCCAAGTCCACCAGAACATAGAATGTAAAGGTCGACCATATATGGATCCAATTAGTTTCATACTAATGGTGTAGTGAAATCAATTGTTTTAAGTAAACTCTGTTAAGGGTATGTTCCTTATCCAAGAACCTCAAAAATCTGGGACATAATAACTCAACATGTATTCAATAGTTTGAATGGTCTACTCTATCTGGCCATCCATCTATGGATGAAATGTAGTGCTAAGGCATAGTTGAAAACCAAAAGCATTGTGGAGACCTCTCCACCCCCTAGTGAAAAAATGTGTATCTCAATCGGAAATGATCATCCCCGGGACTCTGTGGAGCTTCAAAACCTTCCCATATACTGCCACAAAAAAATATATTTTGAGCTCCATTCGTTAATTTCTATAATGATTGATGAATTTTTTCAAACAATCCACTACCACACATATACAATCATGGCCTCCATGAGATCTAGGAAAACCAGTAATAATGTCCATTGAGATGTAATCCCACTTCCATTTGGATGTATATAATGGCTGGAGAAAACCACTGGGGACACAATGCACATTCTTTACCTTCTGGAAGTCCAAACATCAAGACACAAACTCCACAACTACAAGGATCATCCTTAGCCACCAAAAACAGAATTCTCAGGGATCGGTACATTCTTATCGTCCCAGGTTGCACTGGTAAAGGAGACCTATGGAACCATCTGAGAACTGTCTCAAGCATCACTAACAGAACAAAAATCCTTCCCTACTACAAAACTCGATGGTGTTCCTCCTCATACAAACCATCAGGGGCCTCGCCACAAACAACTCAGTCTCTCCAAACCTCCACCTCTAGAACTCCCAATTAGGGATCTTCAAAATACTGCACCAGAGATGACTGTACAATTATATGAAGAAGACTATATTTTCCCCCAAATTCTCCCATATTTATGTGTAATGCCTAATGTTCTTCCATAACTCTCCAATAATAACTAGATTCAAACACTGGATCACTATAAGACTTCCTTATCATTGAACTAACTACAAAAATCCACATTCCAGATGTATATGATATTTCAAAGTCATATTTCTAAATGAACTCCATCCATCTATATTTCTTCAAGTTCAATTCACGTTGGGAGATAAAATACCTTGAGCTCTTCTGATTGGTGAAAACCAGAAATTGCACACCAATGGCGTAATGTCTTCGTCACTTTGGATAAAAAACCAATACCGCTAACTCAATATCATGGGTGGAATATTTACATTTATGGGGATGAAACATTTGATACCCATATGAAAAAACTGATCTATATTATATTATAGCACATTCTAACCCCAGATGTGATGTATTGTAGAAAACATCAAACTGAACACTCTCTGCTAGAAGACAAATAACTGGTGCACTTTCCAAAATCTCATTCAGAGACTCAAATGATGCCTAACACTGATCTGCCCATATGAATGCCTTCTCTTTCCTAGTCAATGCTATCAAAAGAGTCACAACCATTGGGAAATCAGTTAAGAATCTTCTGTAGTAGCATGTGAGACCATGGAAACATAGAACCTCTGTCAATTTCTTGGGGGGATTCCAAAGACTCGACCACTTATATATTTTATGGATCCATAAAAACTCCATACAAGGATACAACATTCCCTATGAAAGAGACTTCACGATCCCAAAATTCACACTTCCAAAACTTCCCCAATAACTGCTCTTGACTATGAACTTTCAAAATAGCATGTCGATACTCTTCATCATCCTCCTCAGACATGGAGTAGACAAGGATTTCATTAATTCAAACAACCATGAAATTATCTTAGAACTCAAAGAACATTAGATTCATTAATAAAATGAACAAATATGGAGCATTTGTCACACCAAATAGAATTACAATGAACTCTTAGTTCCCATGAAGATAATAGAAGAAGTCTTTGGGATATTCTCATCCATCACATGCATTTGATGATATCATGACTGCATGTTGATATTTTAGAACCAACATTAACCCATGATTTGATCAATCAAATCATCAACCCACAGAAGAGGATATCAATGTGTTACTGTCATGTTGTTTAATTAATGATAACTGATACACATCTACAAACAGTCGTGAGCCTTCTTCACAAAGTAAACCGGTGTGCACCATAGTGACACACTCTGCTGAACAGAACCACACTATAAAGACTATCGAGCTGTATATGTAGCTCCCATAACTCATAAGGGTGCATCCTATATCGAGACATAGAGATATGAGATGGGCCTAGGTGTTGCTCGATCCAAATCTTAATCACTCGTCGAGGGGGTAATGCTACAACCTCTTCTAGGAAGATATACTGGTACTCTTTGACAAACTAAGGAAATGAAAACTATTAATCCAATGAATAACATAGAATCATATCATCCATAAAGGATGATGATGATTGAACATGCCTCTGACAAATCCAAGGGTCTCGCTCACTAACAAACACCACTAACTCTCCATCAGCATCGAAGAACCCTACATTCCTCCAAAATCAATCTAAGATGTCCTTCTATGAATAAAACCAATAAATGTTGAGAATTACATTGGATGGATGTATTAGTAAACATAGGTAATCTTCTCAAGAGTGGTGCTTCACCAAATCTAGCTCACAGTATCTACATACTTCAAACAACTTAGCTTGACCTCCAACTGGGAAAGTAAAAGCTAAGAGCACAAAAATTCTATCTACCTCAAGCCCGAAAGAATGGATTAGAGAAGGTGATATGAAGGATCGAGTTTCTCTAGAATCAAACAAGTCATTCCCCCAATATAAAACATGAAAATCATAACTTGAAGAATGTCTAGCTCACATGTCCCAAGAAACGCTAATGTATGATGCTAACCGCAACCTCTTCCAAGGCCTCTATGACCTTCATTAAGTCTAATACCATGGATATGATATTCTCTTTAGTAATGAGAAGGTTCATGGGGATTTACTATTTTTAACCCATCTAAACTCTGCTAATACAATGTTGGTGCAACCTATTTCTGCTGCCTTGGCTGGAGCTTCTCAATAGAGGAACCTGGAGTGCAACACCTACTCCAAGGTGAGTGATCTGAATGGTCGGTCACTCTCTCTACTAATGACCTCGGCTTCCACAATAAAAAAAAGAACATGATCCCTTGGAATTGACCTGTGAGCCACCACCCCCAGTTAAACGAGATGTGGAGTGTGGGACCTACCCCATGCCGAATTGAAACTCTTCTTCCCTAAAAACTGGGAACCGCACACCACAACTCCACATTGTAAGGAATCAAGATGAATCCCCCCTTTTGATGATCCACTTCTGTCCAATGTCTTCTCAATGACCTACATCCATTACAACACCTCAAGACAGGTCTTCAACATAAACAAGGTGTCCTGGAGATGGATCACTGGATAAAAAGCATCCTCCAAATGCGACACCCTAGCCTCCACATATGGAAATAGGTCAAACTCATATTGTAAGAGGTTCTTAAAACAGAATAAAAAATCTCACACACTGGATATCTATAATCTAAGGGTTTATTTCCCCTGAAAACTGGAGTCCTTTGTGGTCAAAGAAATAAACTCATCTCTGAAATTGTCTTTGAAATCCTCCAACAAGATCTCGAACTCCTCGCGATCCCTGAGTAAGAATAACCACCATTGCCTCACAACCTCATGCAGCATCTTTACAATAAAAGACACCCAATGCTTTTTCTGAGCATGGATAAAACTGATGGATATCTCAACCTTCTCTAACCAGTCTCCTATGACTACACCTAAAATAGATACCTCATAATTCTATAAAATCTAGTATTGAAACTCTTGGTGTTTCTTCTTCCATGTGTCATCATCGCCAACCTCTACCCAACTATTATCTTCTGGCATAGGATGATATACATATTTTGTGAAAACATGACAGGGACATTGACTTGGAGTCATAGCTTCAAAATAGAGAATAGTTAGATCTCCTAGACCTAGAATATAGAATAATCGACATTTATTAATTAATTGTTTTCTATTATTCATATTAGGTTTACCTATCTCATGTTATACCTATTCAAACATATTCAAAAAGAAGAATGATGCATGATCCTTTCCTAGGAATCTACCCTTCAACTAGTATCACCAGTTTTTGAAGCCACTGTAAACATAATGGTTCATGCATCAAATAATAGGGGGCCATAAACACCTTTTTCTCAGACAATATCTATCATTTTAATCACATTCTAGACATAACTGACATGATTTCCCTACCAACCCATGAAACCTCACATGTGCCTGACACAAAACCCCATCATATCCCTCAACTGATCCTCTGATGCCACTTTTTCATAACCCCTACACATATGGTGTACCCCTCCTAGGCTAGGAATGTGAGAAGGGAGATTGTGACCCCAAAGTCCAGCCTACAGTAGGCCCCGAGTTGGCGACTAGCACGGAGGGCAATGTAAGAACACAAATAAGAGGAATTACCCTCTAATAGAACACATGCGAAATAGATAGTTAAGAAAAACACCAACCAACTCTAACTCATACTGAAATATAATGGAAAAACCAAGTACATATATGTAATGTAATGCAAAAACTACTATAAATGAATGTGAAAACTAAAAGTACCAAAAGAAAGTATAAACCATTGGTGACCATGAATCCCAAACAGATCCAAGAACCCAAAGATAGTAGTAACAAGAATGATCTCTAACATTCATCATGTTGCATAAAAAATAGATTATTAATATACAGGGTGTGTATAATAGTATACTCATAATGATCCTCCATAGAGACTCTTGTGAAAAATTATAGAGATCATGCTAAAGCTCAGTGAACAACAAGTGAAACTAACTCATCAACTAAACATGTATTCTATGTTCCCAACCTATCATGGATACTCTAACCAACTATCACATATAAGTGTATATAAAATAATAATTAAAATCAAGGGTACCCCTCTACCACTTCCCCACTAGTTTTCCACTTTTCCTCAACATTGTATATCCTAAGAATCTTTCCTTGAAAAGGCTTCCCACAAACAACTGGCCGAAGCACCACAATATCCACCTCTTGCAACAAAACCACTATGTCCACATAAACAAAGTAACTAGTTATTTTCTAGGATCCACCAAATCTTATATAATGTGAGTCATACATTAGACATTATATCCTATACACCGATTAAGGATACTCAAGCCATTATAGCCTATACAGGTTACACCTATAGTTGTCAATAGGAAAATATATCCAGAATATATGTATGTGAATAACCATAGTCCATTATAGCCCTCTAAACACATATATTGGGAAAAATAACCAATGTTACTATTATCTAAAGTTATTACTATGAGAAATGAGCGATGGTAAAAGGGGTAGTCATCCAACTATCCTCCCACCGGAATGTCGGGGTAAACACCCACACCCCAGGGGTCAGAACTCCTAGGGTGTCAGTTTTCTTAATTAATGGGTTGAATTTGTTAATAGAATCACAAAAATAACAGAATATACTATATCTCACAACCACACTATGGGCATATCCTAGTCTTAGGTTCAAATATATCCAACATCTCTTGGACTCCCGGTTATCACTGCTAAGACTAGGTATCCATTAAGAAGGCAACTGTTTTAAGAGAATTAATACATTAAATCATGCACTTTTTTATCAGGTTGAGTTTTTTTAAAATTTATTCATTAAACATAAATCAACCATTTACAATTCCACATTATATTTTATTATCATCACAATAATTTTTCATTCCCTCTAGGAATAACCAATCAAAGCCCCTAGCTTCTCTGAAATATTGCCTCAGCATTGCATCCTAGAAATCACTAAACCCATGGTTTAACATCATTTATTCAATAATTTATTAATTTCATTATTACATTCCCATATTCATATGCATTATATAAAAACATTTTGAGCTACTAAACACAAGGTGGATGAAACCGATGAGTTGATGAACTACCCGACAAGTATTTTCCACATATAAAATAAGTATAGACCCATCCTCCCATGACGAAAGTATCAAATAAATCATATGGTATTCCCCGCCCATATTTATCCCATTTATAAGAAGGCTATGAAAGACCAACTTCCTTGAGCAGTGGGTACATTAAATCAGATAAACAACCAACAAGATTCAGTAAACATCCATTCATTTACATCCAACTCGTTTCATCATCTATGGTTTCCTCCTTGACATCATGATACATAAATCGGTGCATCCCACCACTCTAAGCATCATCTTCTACCACAAATAATGGGCCTCCATGCCCCCATATATCACAACAGCCAACCAGACTCACATTACAACACAAGAAGTAAGAAACACAAAAGATATCAATTAGGCTCTTACCCCGTAAACAAGCCATCCAACCTAATTATATAATGACCAGTCATGGCTCCAAAGAATATGAAACTTAGCCTTAAATGCAATAGGGTTACTCAAAACCCTACCAAACATTATATTTTATCAAACAACCAATACATTAATCCATCTTGAATTAACCAATTCGTCATTAGTAGGATCCAACAATGGAAATCATAAATTAAAAGCGATAATAGCTATCAAAAATTAATTAAACATACATAATGATTCAATTTTAATATAATCAATATAAAATAATAACAACCTAATTAATTTACATTCCTCTTTATCTTTGAAAAATAATTTTTAATGAATTCTAGTTTACATTCATTAACAAATTCTGTCATGAATGACATACAAAACAAGGAAAACACAGATTCCACTATATCTATAAATACAAGAAGCTATAACATAATATCAATACCATTTTACTTATCCAATTAAAATATTTATTAAGTCAATTACATATTGATCCATTGGGATAAAACATTCTATCACTACAGTTGCGTGTAAATTAATAGAGAAGCCATGAATTACCTAGATCAAAAGGTTTCAGACATTCTTTGCTCGAGAAAAGATCAATGTAATAGATCACAATCATTTTTCCTCCAAGAGCTTCATCATACCGAGGATCTTGCAGCACAACCATATTAACAAAAACCAATATAATCTACCTTAGAACAATGTATATCAAACACAATAGCATGTAAAAGAGAAACGAATGAAAAAGGATTGATGAAAACCAATGAACAGAGGTATTTCATACCATTGATTGATGACGTATTGAAAAAAAACAATGAATAGATGTGCATCTTATCTTGGATTGAAGAATGATCGTTGAAAGAAGAATGGAACTGACCGAGGACAAAAGAATCCTCAAATGATGAAGATGGGGGGCATCTATGTCGTCTGGAGTCGAGAGATGGTTCTCTCAAGTTACAGGTTATCACAAACCTTAGTAGCTGGGTGTCGTTAAAATACCCAATAGCGGTGCAGTACACAATGTATATCTCCATGCCATTATGGGTACTACCTTGAGGCTGACATGCGATGAAAAAATTCATCTCCACACTGCTCTATTTTATTTTTCTGAAACCATAATGATACACATTTTGTCCCCTAGCTCACATCATATATCCCACTTATTTCTATATTATCCTAAAAAACTCTTCCAGACTTCCTCTGAGCATTCTATGAGAACCATGGTAATAGAAAACACACAAAGGGTCAATATACATGGATCCATACCGTTATAATATTTTATAATCTCTATTGTATTTAGATGTTTTTTTCTAGATGAAAAGGATCATCAAACTCATCTCAGGTCTAGACTGAAATAAAATATCCTAATATGGGAGATCCAAATTTTGCATGAATATTATATAAATGAGTTTATGCATTACTATTCTGGGAGTTCACATAAATTATAATTATTTATTAAAACATTTGATTTGTGATTGATGAAATAAAGGGGTGATCATATTCTAGAAATAATATTCTATATGATCGTAACGATGGTAATCGTACTGGGAATGTGACGGAAAGAAAGATGTTTATTGAGAAATAACAATACATTCCACTAAAAGTAAATAATTTTGATACTTATATTCTAGGTAATAAAATTCAGAAAAGATGTTGTGACACAAGAGGATTTTTTTGTAAGAAGAATGATGGTGAAGCTGAAGATTTCGAGTTTCATGATCCTCAAAATGAGTTTTCCATATGCATATTTTTAAAAGGCTGAAATGAAGGATCATAATAATGAAAATACATATGTTTCTAGATTCGATTCTATTAATACCAGTCCATCATATTTATTATTTCATCAAATTTATCTATGGTATACTTATTTTTTCATGAAAATTCATTAGTATTGTATTCGTATGTGAATGAAAACCTCTGATTTGTTGTCAAGTTAATTCATTATTTGGGTCAAGATCCCTCATACTAGAGTTGATAGAGATTCATCTATTTGTGGAATATAAGAAGTATAAATTTTTCAATTAAATTTTTCAACATGCTTAAGGGAGGAGATGAAGAATAATCCATTGTGTCAAAATTGTTCTCATTATAATGTGTTAGATCATAATGAAAATATAAATCAAGATCGAAATGGAGTCTGTAAATAAATTTTGAAGAATATATGAAGTTGATATAATATTTGAGAAGGATCTACAAGTGTTGAGAAGCATTCATGAAGTAAAAAAATTTCAAACAAATCAAGGAAATGTTCAAATATAGAAATTTTATTTGACAAGGAGACAATGTGAGAACTCCTCCCATACTATTTTTGGGGTGAGTATAAAAGGGGAAAAGTAAAATTTTCTATTATGAATGAAGTAATGTTAATGATTATTAGAGATAAGGTAGATCTACATAGAGAATAAGAGGTTCCAAATTAGTTTTTTCTTGAATAATTCATGTTGGACAAAATAGAAAGTATAAGAGGAATGTTTTCAACATAATCATCTTATCATAATATTCAATTGATTATTGTATTCATCCAGTTATTTTATTAGGAAGGAATATTTTATTGGTATTTTCATAATGAATAAAGAAGTTTTTTGAATTTTCTCAACTATATTATGATAGAGTTACATTTTTAGTATTGTGAAATCAGACAGGTAGAATAAGACTAGGAGAATCATACTAGAAGAATCAGACATGGAAATTTGACACTGTTTCATAACAAATTCTATAAAGTTATCACATTATTATGGGTAAGAAATTGAAGAATTATTTTGAATGAATAAATTTTTGGAAGTTGATAAAGAAGAATAATAAAATGTTTTTTTGAAAACATTGTATTTTTCATTTACACATGGTGAATAACATGTAATATTTATGTGATCCCATAGTGATACATGAGGTAAATGGAAAATAATAATCATTTTATTCAACATAAAATTACTTTTTTCTAGTGTTTTGTGTGATATTGGATTATTTTCAAACCATATAAAGGACCTAGTTATTCTTTATGAATAGTGAACCTTTTAAATAGTTGTGTTCTTCTAGATGTATGTTTTATTTTTTATCCAAAGGGAATGTTGTCATTAATATGAGGAGATAGGTTTTCATTGATCAGAAAAAGAAAAAAGAAAAAGGGATTATAGATTCACCCCTCTCCCTCTTAATGACTCAATTATCCTAATGGGGAACTTACAACTGGAATTAGAGAGTTAGTTACCCTTCATATTTTTTACCAAGGTTCTAAAGTGAAGTTGATGGATAATCTAAATTGTGAAAATAGTAATGGTAACCTATTTTTTATAGTATTAACTATAATATATCGAAATATAGAATGTTTCATTATCTTCTATATATTATATATGATGTTATTAAAGCTAAAATAGATGGTTTTTCTCTTTTTTATGATAATGTTTCTCTTTCAACTATTGATAAAAAGACTATTTATAATGATAGAAGTGCCAATAAATCATTACAATCATCACATTTTTAATGTTAACATTTAAGGTTTAATGGTGTGTCTATTGACAACGGTATATATGATAGTTGAAAAAACATATAAAAAGGAATTAAAAAAGCGAATAAAGAAAAATTAAAAATCTAGAGGTTGAGGAATGATGATTTGAAAAAGGGTGAGTATGAATCTATTAGAGTCTTAATTGCAAAGGTAAATGACATTTTCACCACTTTCATATATCTTGGTGAAATGTGATAAGATTATTTCATTTATGAAACTATCATAATAATTATTCACGAAAATTATTATGATAATGTTTATTCATTGTAAGATTGAGATCCTGGAACTTTGTCTTTGGATGATTTACATAGCACTCTCAACACTTATGAAATGATAATGGAGAAGGATATGAAAAGTATAACAAAATTTCCAAGAGAAATGTCTTTCAAGGATGAAATGAAGGAGAAGTCAAAGAAAATACATATTGAAGAAAAATATGGTGATTTTCATTCCAAAAATGAGGTATGTCAAAATATTGATGATATTTAATCCTCGGATTATTAAAATTTGTGAAGAGGAACATGTAAAAAAATGGAATCTTCTCTTGAAATGCATTGAATTTGGAGTCATTGGGAACATTGTGGCTAATTTTCCTCAGGGAAATAAAGAATATAATAGTGGAGAAAAATAATTAAGTCAAATAATATCATGGAAGAAAAAGGGCGATAAATATAAATATTTTTATAGAGGGAACAATAGAATGTTCTTAAAAGAAAAAAGAAGAATTTTCCAATCCAAATATAAAAAAAGCTGAAAATAATGACGAATCCAAAAAAATTTGTTGATTATGATGGTGTTAATACTTTTATTTCAATAGTTAATGATATAGATTTCAGAAGCATTAGTTCTGATGAAGAAGAAACTACACTTTTATTTCCATTAAAAGAAGAGTTGAATGAATTTCAGTGAATGATTAGAAGTATTTAAATTCAAAACAAGAATTTGAAAGTTGAATCTTTGTCAACAAAAATTCAACAATTTTTTCGATATTGAAAAAAATTATGTTGGTGGAGAATAAATATTTGAAGAGATCAATTAATGAATAAAATAACCATAACTAACATATGAATGTGAATCTAAAGAACAAATAAATATAGTTGATATATTCCCAATAAAAACATTAAAATAATCAAGTGAGAAATACATTTTTTTAAAAATTGATATCTGAAGTTAATAAAAGTAATCATAAGGATAAAAATATGAAGGATAAAAAAAAGTTACCATCAAGGGTTAAGAAGAAATATATGTTTTTTTAATATGTATGTTGGAAAATTTATGAAGGTAGCCAAGATTATCACAGTGGAGGATTCAGATATTATCAAAACCACTATGTATGAATATGTTTCTAAATATTCTGAATATAAAAAGTTTCTAATAATTCCGATTCTGATAATGTTTAAAAGAAACATGACTTGAAAAATACAATTATGATAATACAAAGGATGGTGTTTCAGATACGCGAGATAAGTATTTTAATGAGAAACATGGTCAACACTCCGGCCTCTATCGAAGTTTTAGATGAATATACACTTTCTATGTCTAATTTTGGAATTGGTGTGGATTCAGACCTATTTAAAATATGTGTTGGTTCAACCAACAACATTACTAATATTCCAAAAATTATAAAAATACGTGTTTAATGGGGATTTAGTCACCTCAATATAAGTAGTATGTGAGGGTTATTTTGAAGAAAACCGAGATGGTTGGAGTAAAAGTAAAAAATATGTTCCATCCCCTGGAAAATATTTTTTAAATAGTCAAAAACCTATACATCATTCCAAATATTTTTTTTTGTTATTGATGCCACCAATGTTGGTAAATAATTCTCAAAAGATAGAGAAGAAGAAATAAAAATTTATTATTAAAGATACCACTCTAAAAACTAAAATAGGATAAAAACAATGGATTATTGATACTATTTTTTATGCTCATATGAAAATAGATTTCATTTTTTAAAATAATTTGAAAGAATTTAAGTTGGAACTGTTACATTTTGCAATGACGAATCCATAAGAAGAAAAACAATTTGTTTATCCATCACTGTGAATGAAAAGTTGAAATCCATGAATGATTTGCATGTTTATGGGCTGGAAGACAACTTTAATTGTCTCCCTAATATTTTTATGAGAGGAGAAATTGTCAGAAAATATGTCTTTTTATGAATGGTGAATAAGATGGAAATATAGTTACAATAGGAGAACATACAAAAGGAAACTTGTTTCACGTTGGCACATTAAAGAACTCATGTTATTTGAGTATTGTGGAAGTGAATTAGTTGTCCAGTTAAAGGAATGTAAACATGTTTCGATGAAACATAAGATAGTTATCAAAGAAGGATATTGTCTGAGATATATCTGATTTTTAAGAAGAAGAGATTGGTGTTTCACTATTTTATCGAAGGTAATAATTAAAAAGTTCGTGCATAAGAAAGTTTAGATTTGTTCAAAACCACCATAGAACTTATTTATTTTGATATTTTTTGGACTATGAGAAAACAATCAGAAAAATGGATACATGTACTTCATCCCTTTCTTTGATGATTTTACTCACTTTAATTGTGTTATGTTTTTAAACATAATTCATATTCTTTAAAAAGTTATAATACTTTTATACGAAAATCCAAGAAATAATGTGACTATTTGAGTAAGAAGTTGGGAACTCATAATTATGGTCAGTATAAGAATGATCAATTTTGATGTTATCTATAGAATAATTGAATTTTTCATGTGTGTAGTTCCCCATAAACTCCTCAAAAAATGGTGTTAATGAAAGGTATCATAGAATCTTGGTATAAATTTTGATAATTATTTCACTTGATCATGGTCTTTCTCGTTACTATTAGAGGCAATCTAAGAGCACTACTGTACATAATAAAAATTGATGATTCTATAGGGAATGTTCTGATATAACTCTATAAGAAATGTTTCATAGAAATGTCTGATGATTGAAATACCTAATATTTTTTTGGTATTCCATTCATTATAAAGAATAATGAAGGAAATATGGGAATGTTTGGGCATAAAAGTGAAGATGGAATTTTTCTTAGATATTCTCCAGAATGAAGAGGATACAAATGTTTCAACAAATAAATAAGAAATGTTATTTATTCTTGTGATGTGAAAATTTTAAAAAAGACTAATGAAGATAAAATATTATCATGAAAATATGTAATTTGAGGAGGATAATGAAAATTTTCTTCACAATTATTATAAGGACACTGAAATTTATTATCTTACTCAAGAAGAATAATCATATATAGCTATTTCCAGTGTTGAGGAAGACAATCGCAAATTTCATCCTAGGAAAATGAATAAATATGACGCTCAATAAAATATTAGTTATGAACATCGTTAATAGAATAAAAATAATAACATTAAATGTTATTACTATAACACCACAAAATTTTATGATTTATTTTTTCTAAATTAATTTTATATTCCTGATGTTTTTCATTTCCTTCAACACTGAAAAAAATTATTTTAAATTAAAAAAATATGTTTGGATTGAATTATTTTCAAAATTAGTTAATCATTCACAACACACATCATTAATTTTAGCCAACTCTACACGGAACATCGAGTTTATCTTGTGTTACACACAATAGTGATTTTCCACATTAGATTGCATAACAGGCATGCCCGAGTATTACAGAAAAATAGTATATCATTAAAATTATTTTTTAAAATAATAATATATAACATAGAAATAAAATTATATTTTATGAATATTGTTATCTAATTTATTAGTATATACAGTTTAAAAAAATAAAAGTTGAAATCATAGGTTACCAATTAATTAGAACTGAAAATGAAAACTAATTGATTGTAAATGAAAATATTATTAATTTTATAGTAAAAAATACAGATTAACATATTAAATTAAATTAATTACAATCAGTAAGTGATATTAATGTAATATATATATGTTATGTATTCAATAAAATATTCTTTATATTAATAGAATACATTCAATTAACATTAAATATAATGAACAAAAATTTTATGCATTAAAACCTAGATTTTTTATAAAAGGGGTTTTAGAGCCTTTTAACGGTGAACCCATTTTAAATTTAATTTCCTGACCATTTATTGATTTAGTATGTCAAAATAAAATTCATCATTAAAATATAAACATAAAAATTATGTTAGGTATGATTCTTGGTATTTTTATGTACGGAATAATTTTTTTAATGAATTGATAAAAATATTAGATTTAAATTAAAAAAAATGTTATTTCATTTAATTTATTTATAATTATAATTTATATTTTAAATTGTTTTAAATGTTTTATTAGATGATAATTTTATCAATTATTCCTGTTTATTTCATTGGATCCAATTTCATTTTGAAATTGGATATAAATAGAATATATTTCATCAATTTCACTTTTAAAACCCGTAATGTCGTCCCATCAGCGAGATTAATTTTAAATTATTTTTTTCAACTTATGTGATGTCACGAACCAGGACGGATTGTCATCCGACCCGACACCCGACCCGGTCTGCGACATGGCCCGAAGGGTGTTCCCGATCCTCACAGGCTGGCAACTAGTGCCGGATATCAAAACAAACCAGTTGGGAACGGTTTGGCCCATGAAAAAGATAAGAAAACATAAACTGAACAAGCATATGAATAAAGGAAAACAAACTGAACGACGTGGCAGCAGAAAAAGGAATAAATAAACGCGACATACCTCAAGTGACCCCGTGGATCACCATGGTACGACAACCACCCACTTCCAAAAGCGATCCAAGACTGAAACCTGCAACTGAAAAGTAAAGTAGGCGTGAGCACCGAGATGCTCAGTTGGAAAGTCAAAAACAACCACGTCCTATGGCTCCACCTTTATTAAGAAATCCACAATGCCAGTTTGGAAATAAGATATAATAAAATAGTGTTTCTCCTTTTCAAAATTAAGTAACGAGTTTGCATTTTAAGGTAAATCCTTTTTCTTCCACTACATTTTCAAAATAGGTTTCAAGCATGCACTTAACATTTCAAAATGAAAAGAAACCAGTTTGGATTAAAATATGGTTTTCATAAACAAGGCATCAAGTATGAAATCACTGAAAAGAAAGTTACATTATTAGCAGCAAGACAAAAATGAGCAGCATGGGTAATCCCTATAGGTAGATAAAACAAGAGGGAACCTAAAGACCTCGTACCTCAGTGAAACGTGGCTTAGAAGACCACGACCCTCAGAAAACGTGTCTTAGAAGGCCACGACCCTCAGAAAACGTGGCTTAGAAGGCCACGGCCCTCAGAAAATTCATATGTTTAGTTAGTGTTGTCACGTCAATCCTGCTAGACAAACCGGGTCGAACCCCTGCCGTGTCATCTAGCATACTAGTCCTGGTCACCCACCTAGATACCCGGGTTTTCCCATTGTTCTCTATTTCAAATGGTGGTGAGTTTTCTTTATCAAACAATCAGTCAAGTACATTACACTTTCTTTATCTAAAATTCATTCCACCTTTCACCACCGCACTCCCTACTTAAGTGCATTCCCCTCTCTTTACATCCCACATTCACACACAAGCCTTTACACTAGGAACATATATCACAAACTGCTCATAAACACTTGCATCACATTTTATTTTTATATTTAGAGGGAATGACTAAATAGGGGTTTTCTATTTTCGGAAACCAAATCTTAAAGTGCCAAACGGGCCTTTCATAAAACATTCTTAAGATGCCAAACATGATTAATGACATAAAGGAAACACTTTTTAGAAATCAATCAGCCAAAAAGGCCAAACACCTTTGGAAATACACATTACTAATTCAGAACCACTTAAGAAATCAATTTTTCGATAAAAGGTCACTTAAGACCGATATCATTAAAAATACATTTAAATTTCCAAATCAAAGGCGTAATCATTTCTAGCAACCGTAACCTGATTTCATAGCATGTGGATATAGCGTAAATGTATAACATATTTTTAAAACAAGCAAGCAATTCTGAATCTCAAATTAAAGGCATAGGCATAGAGGACTTGCCTCAAACTTGTCGTTATCTGTCGATGGCCACTCGTACCGACACTTGGCACGCACACGCACATGCATTTATACATATATATATACACCCCTAGCTGCATTGCACATATTCCCTGCGCCATGATGGAATATGTACAATGAGGGCACATATATATATATATGTCTTACCCTATGCATGTACAAGTAGGATGTCTCGACATGCGCGGCCCAAAACCAACGAAGCAAGGTGCAACGCACTACACCTATAATTTAATAAAACCATTAAATGCTTAAACAATCCCTAAAGTGTTTCAAATTAACATGTCAGGGGTTTGCACCAACGACGCGCCGGTTACATAACTCATAAAACTCATTGAAAATATTAAAAGAAAAGCACAAAAACAATCTAACCATTTTCAAAGGCCATTTCAAATCGTAACATAAACCGGAGTCAATTTCCAAAACATGAATTCCATTGTTTAAACCATTTACGATTTACATTATAAATACGCAACAACCCGAACATATCAATTTATGCATTTCCCGTTTAAAAACCTACACCGAAGTCCATTTTCACCATAAGTGTCATTGAAAAAGAGATTCATACTGTTTGAAAAACTAAGTAACCCATTTGCACAAATTATAAAATACCTGCAGGAGGCATAACATGGTTTTACACCAAAAAGTATACGCAAATTCAAATTAATAAACTCATTCCGACCCCACGCATATATATTTCTTTCCAAAAACTATTTTCGCATCACTTTCACAATGAAATAAGTTGATTGCATAATTTATAAAACATTTCCAAGGTGCACACCAAGGATTAACACATGGACCATACCCAAATTCCCACATATAAGACACTTTATAATTAAAAACCTATTTGATTTTAATCAAATACCAACTTCGCACCTCGCGCCAAAGTAAACGAAGATGTCAAATTAATTAAACAATATAAACACAATAAGAAAAATTATTTGCATGTGAAACCACCCAATTTCAAGTGAGAAAACTATTTTTAAAACCAAAATCATAGTGAACCTTTACTTAAACCAAATCCGCACCATGAAATTCACCCAATTGAACCCCAAATCGACCAGTGGAACCAAAATTATCAAGAATCAACCCAAAGTAGTATTTCCAAACATTAAGCACAAAATAATCTATTGCAAAAACAGCATTCACACCCAACGAAAATTCTTACAACTCAAAAATCACGAAACTCCTAAATTAATATTAAACCACAAATAAGAAATTGAAGACTCCTCACCTGAAAACCATTGCGAACCCACTTCCCTTGATGGCAGTGTCTAAAACCGGCCTCGATGGAGCCCGGCAGAACCTAAAAAACAAAATTCAATAAAAATAAAAACCCCAAAAACATTAGGGTTCGGCCAAAATTCGATGGGGCAACGGGAGACTTCAAATAAACCAGGAATGGGAGGAATAGTGGGAAGAAACCAATACCTTGAAAGATCAAATCAAAATCCGGTGGACAACCGGTAGAAATCCACGCTGAAGTGGGAGCTCGGGGGGTTGCGGGTCTCGGCGAGCACGGAGGGCGAAACGGCAGCCGGAGGTGCGGCGAGCAGGCCGGACGGGAGGGAGGTGGCGCGAGCAGGCCAGACGGGAGGCGCCGGACGCGGGAGGCCGGACGGAGGGAGGCCGCGCGATCGGGAGCAAAGGGGGAGGGGGCCGCGTAGGGTTAGAAGAGAGGGACGGGGGGCTGTGCGCGACGCCCATGAAAGCAAGGAGGAAAGAAAAAAACAAGAAAGGAGAAGAAAAGAAAAAAAAAAGAAAAGAAGAAAAAGAAATAAAAGAAATAAATAAAAATGAAATAAAAATAAAAATAAATAAATAAAATGAAAAAAAATAAATAATTAAAAATGAAATAGAAATAAAAATGAATAAATAAAATGAATAAAAATAAATGAATAAAAATGAAATAGAAATAAAAATAAATAAATAAATGAATATAAATAAATAAATAAAAAAAATGGAATAGAAATAAAAATAAATAAATAAATGAAATCTGAAGATAATATTATATTATTTAGTAATTTTAGACACTACGCACGGTCACGCACAGAACCGCGCGCCATAGAATAACCCAAGTGTGTGTGTGTGTGTGTGTGTATAAATATATATATATATTAACCGGTTCAAACTGTAAATTTAAAAACTAGCCCCAAAATAATTAAAATATAGTAGCAGGCATTGGCAAGTCAAAAACGTACATTTATCAGCAATGCAAAACTCAAGTAGAGTCCATCACGCACCTCGACATGACAAATTTAATTCCAAATAAAAATTATAGAACAAGAATAAAATTAAATGTCATTGCCATAGTGCGGAGTTCGGGTGTGACAATTCTCCCCACCACAAAAACTTTCTGCCCCCAGAAAGTCACCAAGCCAAACGAGGAGACAAACTGGAGCATGAAACTAAATGTGGCCAACAAAATCACAACTCGGCGGGACTTTTCACTCCATCAGTCACACCTGACCAACACTGAGGGGAACTGAAAAGAAAAGAACCATCAGGAAACGAGGAGGGTTCTCCCCACCACAAGAACCCGACTATCACAACCGACATTGATGCTCTTAGCATGAACTAACTCTGGAACTGCTAACTTGATCCAAAAGGGAACCACCACATAGACCAATCCTCGAAAAAGGATCTTCAAGATTCATGGTGGGTCTCCCCACTATTTAAGAACTGACCAGCTTAAACCAACCAGTATAAACCGACATGAGAACATCCAACCCAAACCAAAAAACACTAACACAGGAGAAAACCCACATAAGAATTCTACCAATTGACGAACTTAACCATGACTCATCACTTCCACAAGAGATGAGCAACTCCAAAATGAGCATGCACTAAAACAAAACGGGTCACACTTGAGGAGGCACAACTACTGGAATTACTTGAAAACAAGATCACCATGCCTTTTTACAACCACAGTGGGGGTATTCAAAGAACATAGACCACAACGAGAAAAGAGACCTTTGCGCCTCTTACAAAAAAAACAGAACCTTCAAAGACGAGGAAGCTTGAACCGAGAAATTTAAACCGTCCCTATTTTAGCACTAGAGACAAAAGTTAGACCAATGTGACCCACACCCAACGATTCCTGACTGCGTGAAAGGCTTCACTCTGAGACCTGTGGCTGGAGCTCTGATTTCTTGAAGCATCTACTGCCCCGCATTCAGGAGCTGACAATCTCCTGTCGAGACTCCTCCTGATAAATCCGCTAGCGGAACTTCTCTATGTTTCCGCAAATGGCCACACTAACGGCAGACCTTCGGAGGATGATGGCAAGGCAGCTTAAAGTACCCAAACCGGCCACAAAAGAGGCGAACAAGAGAGTGTCCTGACTAATAGAAGATGGAATTGTAATGAAAACTTGTCTGAGATGGGTTCCTCCTATTCTCTCTCATCACCAGATGGGGAACCTTCCTGAGCACCGAAAAGAAACGGTCCTGGAACCCTGGACGAAAACCCCACACAAGAGAAACTTTAACTGATTCTGTGACATTATCTTTGGAGAAAAGGGAACCAACTTCTTGAGATGCCCAACGTAGGCCTTCACTATTCGTTGGCATTGATGGAAACTCACAAGCCTTGTCGCTTCCATCACCTCCGCTTCCACAAATATAAACCAACTAATGAGAGTGGTCCTAAACACCTTCCAATTCATACCATCATGCAATGACACTAGGTTTATCTCCTCCACCAATCCCAAGTTGCACCTTCAAATGGACCTGAACCAACACAGACTCTCTTAGCATTAGGAGTTCCCAATAACCTGAAAACACCAACGATTTCACCAAGCCAGTTTGCTACCTTCGATAGATCACTATCACCATGGTAGCTGGACAACAACCGAAAAGAATTCAATTCCACCAACCCGCTAAGAGTCTAGGTAGAACCAACAACTAGAAGAGACTCACTAGAAACTTCTGGGACTTTTATGGGCAGCATATTCAAAACAAGAGGCACGAATCCGAATCAAAACTCATCATAAATCAAAATTCCACACCTCAATCGCAAATGAAAGCTCGAACTCAAATCACTATTCCAACAACAATTCAATACGTCAAAACCAAGGACTCATGAAAAAGAATACCGAACACGAAAAAATAACGCTAAACAATTTCTCACTCACTTTTCTAAACATTTGGAAAACCCTTTTTGAAAACCACTTTTCAGCAACCAAAACCACTTAAATATCCACCATTGAAATCCCATGAAGTCTCACACATACATATCCTCGTGCTAGCTCAAGCACCCATCCACTCACTTCACCAATTTCCCCACTTACCACATGCACACCTCAATGTATGTGATCACTCATAGGAATACCAAGGGTCAATTCAAGAAACTTATCATTTCCAAAACAAACCATTAAGCACACATCACAAATTCCCAACCAATTTGAAAAAGTAACTTATCATCAAGGCAATACATTTCCAATTTCCAAAACATTTTCGAATTCACATTCCAAAAAGTATTACTGAGATTTCAAAACAACATCCAAAACACCTCTCATTTTACCTTTTGAAACCACACATTTGTTAAAAGAAAACAATTTCCATTTCAAAACCACTCTTCCACTCTAACACCACATTCCCAATTCAAACCACCTTCACAAAAATCCATTTTCATTTTTAAGTTCTACTCACACCAACCAAAATGAAGGTCAAACATAACTCACATCAAAATTTCCAAAAATAAGGGACTAGTGGCGATGCCAACCCGGTAACATGGCTTAGCAGACCATGCTCCGAGCGGGTATCCACCGCAGGAAGTATCTCGAACCGTGCACTAGGGCTGTACATGGGTCGCTAATCCATGCAAGTCTGCCACGTAACACTGGCTCACTTCCTTGGTCATCCCTCATCCACACATACCAATCCAAAGAAGAAAATTCAAATCCGGGACTACCCCTGGAAACTCGAGTCTCGGGACAGGCAAGGGTTCATGACGTCCTTCCCACACCTACCTCTTGAGTCCCGACACACCTAATCACCAAGCTACTCGACACCCCAAATAACAAGGGCACCTCTGATACCATTTTGTCACGAACCAGGCCGGATTGTCATCCGACCTGACACCCGACCCGGTCCGCGACATGGCCCGAAGGGCGTTCCCGATCCCCACGGGCTGACAACTAGTGCCGGGCATCAAAACAAACCAGTTGGGAATGGTTTGGCCCACGAAAAAGATAAGCAAACATAAACTGAACAAGCATATGAATAAAGGAAAACAAACTGAATGACGTGGCAGCAGAAAAAGGAATAAATAAATGCGACATACCTCAAGTGACCTCGTGGATCACCACGGTACGACAACTACCCACTTCCAAAAGCGATCCAAGACTGAAACCTGCAACTGAAAAGTAAAGTAGGCATGAGCACCGAGATGCTCAGTAGGAAAGCCAAAAACAACCACGTCCTATGCCTCTGCCTTTATTAAGAAATCCACAATGCCAGTTTGGAAATAAGATATAATAAAATAGTGTTTCTCCTTTTCAAAATTAAGTAACAAGTTTGCATTTTCAGGTAAATCCTTTTTCTTCCACTACATTTTCAAAATAGGTTTCACGCATGCACTTAACATTTCAAAATGAAAAGAAACCAGTTTGGATTAAAATATGGTTTTCATAAACAAGGCATCAAATATAAAATCACTGAAAAGAAAGTTACATCATTAGAAGCATGACAAAAATGAGCACCATGGGTAATCCCTATAGGTAGCTAAAATAAGTGGGAACCTAAAGACCTCTTACCTCAGTGAAACGTGGCTTAGAAGACCACGACCCTCAGAAAACATGGCTTAGAAGGCCACGACCCTCAGAAAACGTGGCTTAGAAGGCCACGACCCTCAGAAAATTCATATGTTTAGTTAGTGTTGTCGCGTCAATCCTGCTAGACAAACCGGGAAGAACCCCTGCCGTGTCATCTAGCGTACTAGTCCTGGTCACCCACCTAGATACCCGAGTTTTCCCATTGTGCTCTATTTCAAATGGTGGTGAGTTTTCTTTATCAAACAATCAAACAAGTACATTACACTTTCTTTATCTAAAATTCATTCCACCATTCACCACCGCACTCCCTACTTAAGTGCATTCCCATCTCTTTACATCCCACATTCACGCACAAGCCTTTACACAGGGCACATATATCACAAACTGCTCATAAACACTTGCATCACATTTTATTTTCAAATTTAGGGGGAATGACTAAAAAGGGTTTTTTTATTTTCAGAAACCAAATCATAAAGTGCCAAACGGGCCTTTCAAAAAACATTCTTAAGATGCCAAACATGCTTAATGACATAAAGGAAACACTTTTTAAAAATCAATCAGCCAAAAAGACCAAACACCTTTGGAAATACACTTTACTAATTCAGAACCACTTAAGAAATCAATTTTTTGATAAATGGTCAGTTAAGACCGATAGCATTAAAAATACATTTAAATTTCCAAATCAAAGGCGTAATCATTTCTAGCAACCGTAACCTGATTTCATAGCATGTGGATATAGCGTAAATGTAAAACATATTTTTAAAACAAGCAAGCAATTATGAATCTCAAATTAAAGGCATAGGCATAGAGGACCTACCTCAAACTTGTCGCTATCTATCGATGGCCACTCGAACCGACACTTGGCCCACACACGCACATGCATTTATACATATATATATACACCCTAGCTGCATTGCTCATATTCCCTGCGCCATGAGGGAATATGTACAAAGAGGGAACATATATATATATGTCTTACCCTATGCATGTACAAGTAGGATGTCTCGACATGCGCGGCCCAAAACCAACGAAGCAAGGTGCAACACACTACACCTATAATTTAATAAAACCATTAAACGCTAAAACAATCCCTAAAGTGTTTCAAATTAACACGTCAAGGGTTTGCACCAACGACGTGCCGGTTACATAACTCATAAAACTCATTGAAAATATTAAAAGAAAAGCACAAAAACAATCTAACCATTTTCAAAGGCCATTTCAAATCGTCACATAAACCGGAGACAATTTCCAAAACATGAATTCCATTATTTAAACCATTTATGATTTACATTATAAATACGCAACAACCCGAACATACCAATTTATGCATTTCCCTTTTAAAAACCTACACCGAAGTCCATTTTCACCATAAGCGTCATTGAAAAAGTGATTCATACTGTTTGAAAAACTAAGTAACCCATTTTCACAATTTATAAAATACCTGCAGGAGGCATAACATGGTTTTACACCAAAAATTATATGCAAATTAAAATTAAGAAACTCATTCCGACCCCACACATATATATTTCTTTCCAAAAACAATTTTCACATCACTTGCACAATGAAATAAGTTGATTGCATAATTTATAAAACATTTCCAAGGTGCACACCAAGGATTAACACATGGACCATACCCAAATTCCCACATATAAGACACTTTATAATTAAAAACCAATTTGATTTTTATCAAATACCAACTTCTCACCTCGCGCCAAAGTAAACGAAGATGTCAAATTAATTAAACAATATAAACACAATAAGAAAAATTATTTGCATGTGAAACCACCCAATTTCAAGTGAGAAAACTATTTTTTAAACCAAAATCATAGTGAACCTTTACTAAAACCAAATCTACACCATGCAATTCACCCAATTGAACCCCAAATCGACCATTGGAACCAAAATTATCAAGAATCAACCCAAAGCAGTATTTCCAAACATTAAGCACAAAATAATCTATTGAAAAAACAGCATTCACACCCAACGAAAATTCCTACAACTCAAAAATCACGAAACTACTAAATTAATATTAAACCACAAATAAGAAATTGAAGACTCCTCACCTGAAAACCATTGCGAACCCACTGCCCTTGATGGCAGTGGTTAAAACCAGCCTCGATGGAGCCCGGCAGAACCTAAAAAACAAAATTCAATAAAAAGCAAAACCCCAAAAACATTAGGGTTTGGCCAAAATTCGATGGGGCGACGGGAGACATCAAATAGACCAGGAATGGGAGGAAAAGTGGGAAGAAACCAATACCTTGAAAGATCAAACCAAAATCCGGTGGAAAACCGGTTGAAATCCAGGCCGAAGTGGGAGCTCGGGGGGTTGCAGGTCTCGGCGAGCGCGGAGGGCGAAACGGCGACCGAAGGTGCGGCGAGCAGGCCGGACGGGAGGGAGGTGGCGCGAGCAGGCCGGACGGGAGGCGCCGGACGCGGGAGGCCAGACGGAGGGAGGCCGCGCGATCGGGAGCAAAAGGGGAGGGGGCCGCATAGGGTTAGAAGAGAGGGAGGGGGGCTGTGCGCGACGCCCAGGACAACAAGGAGGAAAGAAAAAAAAACAAGAAAGGAGAAGAAAAGAAAAAAAAAGAAAAAAAAGAAAAAAAATAAATAAATAAAAATGAAATAAAAATAAAAATAAATAAATAAAATGAAAAAAAAATAATTAAAAATGAAATAGAAATAAAAATGAATAAATAAAATGAATAAAAATAAATGAATAAAAATGAAATAAAAATAAAATTAAATAAATAAAATGAATAAAAATAAATAAATAAATAAAAATGGAATAGAAATAAAAATAAATAAATAAATGAAATCTGAAAATAATATTATATTATTTAGTAATGTTAGACACTACGCACGGTCATGCACACAACCGCGCGCCATAGAACAACCCAAGTGTGTGTGTGTGTGTGTGTGTATATATATATATATATTAACCGGTTCAAACTGCAAATTTAAAAACTAGCCCCAAAATAATTAAAATAAAGTAGCAGGCATTGCCAAGTCAAAAACGTACATTTATCAGCAACACAAAACTCAAGGAGAGTCCATCACACACCTCGACATGATAAATTTAATTACAAATAAAAATTATAGAACAAGAATAAAATTAAAAGTAATTGCCATAGTGCGGAGTTCGGGTGTGACATGTGAATATAATTTTGAAAATATTATTCCCAATAATAATTTATAATGTCTAAAAAGGTAAAAAAAAATTACTAATAATATTAGTGAAAGCTTTTTAAATTAATTACAACGGTTTGTTGAAAAATTATGTCAATAAAGTACTAAACATTAAAATTAATACCCAAAACGACATATAAATTATATCAAAACACATTTTCTATCCATTAATAATATATTAACCTTCCATTACTTAGTTTTTTAGGCTTTTTATAACTTCTATTAGGTTAAAACAGGGGTACACCTATCTTATTTGCTAAAATACCAAGTGTGTCGTTTCATATCCCTATAAAAGGCCACAACATATATATCTTACTCACGCCTATAAAACCACTTATATTCATAATAATTATTTAAAATAAACCTATAAAAAACTCTAACATGCATAGAGAAGCATCTCCAAGTAAATAAATCAATCCTTGGAATATTTTTTCACAAACCAAATAGAGTATCTCGATAAAGAGGTAACCTCTTCTATCAATTTTTTTTTTGTATATTTCTTCTACAACCCCTCCACTATATTTATTAAATGATTATATAAAAACCAAATATATTAAATATTATGGTATATTATTATTCTAAATAGTCTACCAGCACTTACATAAGACATCCATCTAATGGGTAATTAACATACTGTTTATTTTTACGGCTAAATACTGCCACACAAAATGATGATTGTTCATTTTTTTACCACCTCTCATTTTGGAAATTAGGATTGAAAATATATTTATATATGTCATATATTATATTTATTATTTATTTAAGATTCATTATTCCTTTTACAAAAACTTTATATTTACTTCTAGTTAGGTGTAAATACAATAATTTCGTTTGAGGTTTTGTGGAATACTGCAGCATATAAATGATGTGATTCATTCACACACTACATGGAATGTATTAAATATGGGTTTAGTGAAAATATATTATATATATGATATAATATACACATATATTTCAGGTTTTATGTTTCTTTTAATTTGATAATAAAAATTAGAAACAACGTTCATGCGTACGTACAACTTACTATCTCCATGAAAGGGGTATTCCATATTATGCATATATATTCAATATATTATTATAATAAAAAAATAAAGAATATAAATTGTATTTATATAATTTGTTATATTATGTAAATCTTTATATAATTATAAGGTCCAATGATATAACAAATTAAGACACGAGTGAAAAACAAAGGAAATATTATCCGAATCATAACCTTTACATGAAATTACTGACTACATGGTAATATAAAGTAACAATAAATCCATATATTATTTAAGATCTAAGAATACATAATATTTATGATAAAAGTATATTTTATATATATGAGTTTTTAAAGATTATTTGGAGAGTAAGGATACTATGTAAATGGATTTTATCTAAATTTCTATTTCTCTATGATTATGCTTTATTCACCACCCATTCAATTTATGAGGTTTGAATTTAGACATTGTATGTATTAAATTATTATTATTATTAAAAAATTTAATATTTTTATATCTATTATATGATCTTTCTTTGATGGGTTTAATGTTCCAAAAACTACTAAATAGGTAAGGTAGTTGTGTCTCAATTTTCCTTCTTTAACACACTTGTTTTATTAGGCCCACATATTTTTTTTCAAAGGGTATATACATTAATTTAATATGTTATACATTTATTCGTGTTAATTTATGACATTTAAAAATTCATTTAATTTCAATTTCGTATATGGGGTTAGGGATTAAAGTTTCAAAGTGATAAGAGTTTATTAAAACAATCTCATATCTATTTGAGAATTTTAACGATTACGATAACTTTGTTGAAATATTATCATCCATATCTATATAAATTTCATGAATTTTCATATTAAATAGATATTAATGATATATTCATGTATTAGTAACATTTTTCTATTCTTTGGTATATATTTTATTCAAGAAAGTTATTTTAGGAATGCTTAACATTACCCTCTCTTCGGTCGGAAATCGTTGTTCCTTCAAAACCATGATTTGTAAAAAGGGGTTTCATAGAATGTTGTAATATTCTCTTTTAATCATTAACGTAAATTTTTTATATATTTCTCATAAAATAATTTTTTAAAAGAAATATTCTTATCAATTTATGATCAAGTAATTTTTTTACCCTTTTTATAGTGAAAAATGAATGGTAATTGTACCTCATTTGACATATACGAATTTAACCCCCATAGTTTCTATAAATCTTACATTTCGTGTTTAAGAAGATAATTTTTAAGAAATTATTTTAAATTATTATTTTAATTTTTTTTGAAAACTATTTCAACATTATTTTATAATATTTCAAGGAAAATGGTTTTTAAAATTATTTCAGGCTTATTTTTCATGTTTTAAAAGAAAATGGTTATCAAAATGATTTGAAGACTATTTATATGTTTTCTAAGTTCATTATAAGAAAAATTATTTCAATAATTATTTATTCTTTTAAAAAAAATTCAATTAATAAAGGATATTTTCTTCAAGAAATGATTTCAAAATATCTTCCAATGTTATTTTCTATATATGATTACATCTGTTGATGTTAATCAAGACCTTCCTGGAAATAAACCAAAGGATCCACTCATATTATTTCATGAATGAGTTTTTATGGAATAATTATTAAAACACATGTTTCACATCCATGGGTTATATACTTTGGAAACACATTTATTTTCACAGATTATGCTTTTATTAATTGATTATTAAACCTATCAATTTTAAATTGTTTATTTTGTGATGAAATTTTATTGATACACATTTCGTTTTTCTGAAATGATTTGATGTTTATAAAACCCTTGTCTTTTCATGGGTCATGATACAATAAATTTTCTTTGGAATAAGAATGTATTATTTGATTATGTGATGGGTGGGTCCTATATCTCTCTCTAGTTCATTGGGTAATGATATGTGTTTAATGAGCTCAAAGGTTACACAAAAGTGAATCCCAATTCAGAACCAATAGGGCAAGTGAGGGAGAAATCGAAGACTAATACTAGAAGGAAAATGTGAAAAAATCCAAAGCCCAAAATAAGATGGTATATGGGAGGAAATGGCAAGCCCAAAATAAGAGTGTAGATAGGAGTACATCCCAATCCCAAAACAAGAGGGTGCTTTGGGGGACATCCCACACTAGAATAAAAAATATTACATGAGGGGGAATTCTAGGCCCGAAAAAGGTACACGGCTGATTAACCCAATCCTAACATGTAATAAATTCCTTTTTATACCACCATGATATAGTGTTCCTATATACTTATCAGTGTTTCACAATTCTATGTTTCATTCCTAGGTTATGATTCTGTAGATTATGTACATTATTTCATTATGATTGATGTCTTATAAAAAACAAATATTTATTATGATCTATAATATGAAGGGAGTGATCTTCAAATGTTATGCTCAAGTTACAAACCCATTTGTTCATTTATGCCTACACATTTCCATTATTTACCATTATTAAGCATCTGAGTGGACCCCATTCTTAGGTTTCCTTTCTCTGGGTTATGATGAAACATTTTATGTATAATAACTAATGGTGAAGATATTTATGATATATGTTGATGATCATTCACCAACATAGATGATTTGGTTTCAATGTTTCCATAGACAAAAAACTACTATGGTCCTTGGGTATGTATTTTTTTAATGTTCTGATTATTCATCTAAATTTTTGTAATATCCATTTATGTTAATACAATTTTATTGTAGTTGGTATTAGAGGAATGGTTTATTCAACCATTGGAAACTAGGATCAGAAATATTTATTGATATCCCATTGTATATTTTTATGGATAAGTCTAGTGATTTATCTAAGGATAAGTATAAGGATGAGTTAACATTTAGGAAAAAGTCATTGATTTTTTAAAGGATATAGTGACGGGTTTCTGAGAAATCCATCTCTATATTGATATTATAAGTGTATGCATATCTAAAACATATATACCAAGGAGTAAACACTATGAAAAGTTTTCCCTGGACTGAATCAGAGGTAATATGGCATTAGACCATGGGCTATTTAACACACCTTCATTGACACTCCCAGGGGATATGCTTTGGAAAATCACAAACTCATTAAAAACCATTATAAAGGATTGTAAGAGAATATGACTATGAATAACCTAGGATAAACATATTGTTTTATTGATTAAAATGTAGGTGTCATGATTAAGACATTAAAAATGTAATTTTTCAGGATTATTTGGCTTTCTTATATTATTTTTTTATCACAATATGCTTTCTAGTTTAGTCAATGGATAGAACAAGAATGAATATGGTTAACAGTGAATGTTTCATATGTAGAAATAATAGGATTTAAAAATAATAATATCCCATCTAGAAGTCTTATAAAGAGAATCAAGAATGTGGTATTAGTATTGGTTATACATTTGGAGATTAAGAGACTACAAATGACAAGATAATGGTATGTGGTGTTATTGATGTAATGTTTACACTAATCATCCGAATCATGATTAGATTTTGGTTGAGTAACCGTAAGACAAGATTCATATTTAATATTCTTTGAAAATTTTATTATGGAATAAGTTGATAAAGCATGATTAATGGTTTAAGAATATAGTTGGATTATTGGAATTTTTATTTTTTGGAATTCAAACATTATGTTATATGAATAATAAAATGTATAAGTATTTTTAGTATAAGTTTTCATTATGAATTGAAAAGATCATGCTCAATAGTGATGAAGACATAGAAAAGTCATTTCATGTAAAGGAAATATTTTGATTAAGGAAATATATCACTAAATTAATGATCAAAATTGAAATATTGATATTTCTATATTGTTATGTTGGATACCAAAATGTAAATCAGAAATTATGGATTACCCTAGAGAAAATTATTAACAAAATGGTTTAAGTCATCATGGGTGAAGTTTATGAATTCTTGGATTTAAAAAATATATCCATTAATCTTTGGAATAAGGAATCATTTGGGTTTTACAATATTATTTTTTTAATTAAGGTTATTTAAATGTTTCATGGGAATATACAATGAGTTTATTCCAATGTTAGGAATGTGACATCCAAGTAGTACTTTGGTCTATACAAACGAACCAATGTTATGCTGATTTAGTGGATTTGAATATATCTTTTTGGATTTAATTTTTTATAAGGGTTATAAGGTTAATCATTCATTAAAATTTTAAGATAAACATTTGGTGAATTATTTTTATGTTGATATTATATTGAATCCTTCTGTTAAAAGGAAGTGAAGTGGTTATCCATATTTCAATGATGTGGATCATATTTTGGGAATTATATTTCTATAGTTTTAGAAAAGGGAATCATTTGTGTTGGGTGAAAGCCAATGAATTCTGGAAAGGTCGTTGATCTTCAACCTATAAACGATTGAATATAAGGTTATCACTCTTTCCACTTTCCTACGTGATTTCATGGTTATTGTATAATTATATTTGATGAATAATTATTTATAATGAAATAGAAGTGTTACTTTTTATATTTACATGATAATATATTAGCAATAATGATTTTTTAAAATATTTATCAATACATAGTTATAATTTTCATTCCTTTATGGCCTTGAGATATGCTAATAGAGTATTTTATAATTTTAGGCTTCAATGTAAATTTCTAGACTTCAATTACCCAATGTAATCAACGAATTAGAAATTTATAAAATCACAGCTAAATATTGAAATTTTGTTTCTATAAATATTTCATGTATGTATATTTCAATATATTCCTAGTCAATAAAATAATTAATCAACATTAGGATAATTACCACAAGAAATTTTTTTGTCATAATACCTTCATTTTGTTGAATCAACAGCCTTTTAAATCCTCATAGATATATGAATTTTGAGGCCCTCAAATTTTCTTTGATCATTCACTAGTTTGTGAAGTATGACCTCAATAACTACGTATAAATTTTTAAACATTTCCTCCATATCAAATATTTAATCCCTACATATGTTCTCATATGTGGGAACCAAGTTATAAGTTATGTTGGGTAACCATTATGGTTCTAACTTTACCTTTTTTAATTGATGTTTTAGTATCAATTATTATGATGTGGAATTATATGAATGAAATATTCATGTATTAAACCATTGATAACCTAGATGAATTTTTAGGGAGAAATTTTTTTACGGCGTGTATAATGTTACACCATAAGATTTTGTGATTTATTATTTTTGAATTAATTTAATATTTTTTATATTTTTTTTTCACTCAACATTGAGAATAGATTAATTTTTTGTAAAACACTATGTTAGGCTTGCATTATATGGGACACCATGTTAAAAGTTCACTAAATTAAACCAATTTTTATTTTTCTATAAATGTAACAAAGTGGATAGCTTATGTTATATGAAAAAATAATATCCCATGATGGCTTCCATAACACACATGACCAATTTTTACCGAACTACAGTATATCATTAAAATTTTATTATTTAAATTTATAAGAGAAAACCTAACAAATAAATTATTTGTTATGAATATTATTAACTAATTTATGGATAAATATGGTTTAAACACATATAAGTTTAATTCATAGGTTACAATTTAATTATAAACGAATATGAAAACTAATTGAATAAAAAGTAGTATTATTTTTAAAGTCACAAAGCACTTTTAACATAATAAAAATAACTAAATTCAATTATTATGTTACATTAATGTAATATATATGCTATATATTCAATAAAATAATTTTCATATTCATCTAGTTTATTTTATTGGAAAACAATAGGAACAAACACAATTTTATACAAAAACCCTATTTTTTTATTCAGGTAATTTTATCGCCTTTAAATGAGAACCCATTTTAAATCCAATTTATGGAACAATAATAGATTAAATGTATAAAAGATAACTTCATATTGGGAATAAATAATAATAATGTTAGGATAAAATCTTTTTATTGTACAAAAAGGATTCATTTTTTAATAAATAGTAAAAAAATTGGATTTTAAATCAAAAAAACAGTTTAATTTAATATATTAATAAAGTTAAATTATAATTTTAATTGTTTTATATGTTTAATTAGATAATAATTTTAAAAATTAATAAAAAAAATTTCTTTGGTAACAATTTCATACTGATATTGGATATAAAAACATTGAAAAAGTTTTATCATTTATACATTAAGAACCTATAGCGTCGTCATGTTAGTAAGATTAATTTTAAAGTAATTTCATCCACTTTTTTATTATAATTTTTAAAAATGGATTGCAAATTTGAAATCCAGAAAACGTATAATATATAATGATTTAAAATTTATTTCTTGACCAAAATGGTTACTGAAAGTCATTAAAATTAATTACAATTGTTAAGAGAGAAATTAGGTTAATAAAGTAACAATACATAAATTTGAGATAGAAAATGACATAGAAACTTTTCCAAACCCCTTTTTCATTACATCATTCAGCCATTAACCTTACTCTATTTGGTTATTTTGTGTATATACTACATTTTTTAAGTAGAAAGATGGTTACACCTAACTTGTTTCCAAAAATGCCAAGCGTGTCATTCCCCTTCCCCATAAAATGCCATAACATATCCCTCTTACTCACACATATCAAAAACCCTAAATATCAAAACTATCATCCAAATAAACATATAAAAATCTCTCCCTTTCTCCTAGAAGACACTCCTTAGGAAGAAATAAATCCATGGAAGACTTTTGGCCAAAACCAAAATGATATACCAGATTAAGAAGTAACTTCTTCTCTCAATATCTTCTATTTTATTTCCCTTCTCCACCCCTCCACTCTATTTATTCCATGATTTTATAACAAAACCAGTATATTAAATATAATATGATGTTTTTATCATTATTTATATACTTACAGTTACACACACAACCATCTAATGGTTAATGAACATATTGGTTATGTGTATAACAAACTATTGTCTCAAAAAATGATGGTTGTTCATTTTTCCTTCACCACCTCTCATAGGAGACATTATGATGGAGCATATATATATGTCATATATTATATTTTTTTGTCTTCATTATTTTTTATTCCTTTTAAATCACATATCTTTTTAATTTTTTTTGGTTTAAATATGATAACATCATTTTAGTAAATATGGTAAATCTCCCCCTCAAAGTGATGTCATTCGTTCACATATTATATAGAATGTATTAAAAAAACATTTAGAAAAAATATATTGTATATATTATATAATAATTCAAATTTAATAATTATATTTATATATATACATATATTAAATGTACTTTTTTCCAGTCAATTTGACAATAAAAACATAATCATTGTTCATGCGTACGTACAACTTATTGTCCCCATGAACATTGTTTTCAATTACATAAAACTATATTATATAAATTATTATAATTAAAATATAAATAATATAAATGTTATTAATATATTTTGTATTATTTAAATCATGATATAAGTATATGGATCAATGATATAACAAATTAATACAAAAGAAAAAAACAATAGGAATATCACCTAATGCGAAACCTTAACATGAAATTGCTAAAAGTGAGAAAAATCAAGTCAAAATAAAAATATGTATGGAATTAGATATAATAATATGTTTCATTAAATACTAATAATAAATTTATATTTATTATAAATTTGGTTTTAACAAGTACGATGAGATTAATGACACAAGGTTAGGGGATATTTTTCTCACATTGTATATCTATGAGATTCTTTCTTTATTCACCACACATTACTTTTTTGTGCACTATAAAATAATCAGAGATGTTTTAAATTAATATTATAATAATATTTATTTCTATTTACATCTCAAATCTGTGATCTTTATTTCATTGGGATAATGTTTCGAATGTTACCAAATCGGTAAGATAATTTTCTCTCAATTTTCCTTCTTAGAGACACATGTTTTATTATGCACATTCATTGTTATTGATGTGTATATAATTTCATTTGAATTGTTATGTATTTTATATACTTGATTTAATTATATTTTAAACTTTATTTAATTTCACTTTCTTACATGGGGTATGGTTTAAAATTACTAAGTAATAAGGTTTAACTGAAATAATATCATCTATTTTTGAGATTGTGTATAATTTTGCTTCATTTGGTGAATTATTTTAATATATCTCTCAATAAAATTATTTAATTATCTTATACTATAGAAATTAATTATATTTTCATTTATTGGTACCACTTTTATACTCTTTGGTAGATAAGATAATTAAGAATGTGATTTTATGAAAGCCATAATTTACTCTATCTTCGGTCAGAAATATGTGTTCCTTCGATACAATGTGTTCTAAAATTCTTTTCTAAGAATATTATCCTACTATCCTATTATATTTAATACATTGTTTTCCCTATTTTTATTTTAACAATGTTTTAAAATGTATCCTCTTGTGTCTTTCTAAACAAGTCATTTTTTAACCTTTTTACCATGAAAATTGAATATTATTTTTACCATATAAGATATGCATAGATTTACCCACTATTGCATCTATGAAGATTCCAATGTATGTTTAGAAGGATAATTTACATGAAAGTGTTTTTAAAATTATATTCATAGAATTGGTTTCCCAAACATTTTCCAACATCATTTATAAGTTTTCATGGGTAATGGTTTTCAAAATATTTTCACTCCTCATATGCATTTTTTCAAGGAATAAAGATTTAAAAAAAATTCCAAACCATAATTTTATTTTTTCAAAGTATCTTCAATGAAAATGGATTTCAAAAATATTTTATTATTTATGTGTTCTTTTTCAAAGAATAATGATTATTTTTTCTAGAAATGTATTCAAAATTTCAATCCATGTTATTTTCCTACTAAAATAAAATCTATTTATGTCAATCAAGGACTTATAGAAAATTGTCAAAAGTATCCATTCATATTATTCATAAATGGATTTTTTTTATAGAATAATTCATATGGAACCCATTTAACTTCCACAGGTTATATTCTTTTGAAATGTGCTTATCGTTATAGGTTATTCTTTGATGAAATGATCATGAAACCTATATCTTTTCCATAGGTTATGATGTGATTAAATGTCAAAGATACACATTTAATTTCATCGGTTATGATTTGATTACTATAAATCCCATCTAATTTCATGGGCCATCAAATGATGATATTTTTACAGAAGAATATTTTATTTTGTTGGATGACTAGTGGGACCTATATCTCCCTCCAATTAATAGGGTAATGATAAATGTTTTATGAGATCAAAGGGTAAACGGTGGGTATTCCAACCATAAATTGAGAGTTTATTTTGGAGGAAATCTCATGCCCAAAACAAAAGGGTAAACAAGAGGACATCCCAAGACATATAAAATAGCGTATATGAGAGGATATCCCAAGCAATAATCAATATGTTAGATGGGAGGGAATCTCATACCCAAAGAAGGTACATTGGTGATTGATACAAGCATAACATGTTACAATGGCCTTGGTAGGCCTATGTGACATAGGGTTTTTATATGATTGTGTGTTATCCATACATCATTATTATATTCCAATGTTATTCTTTCATGGACTATGTTCATTATTTCCTTATGATTCATGTCTTAAGAATTACCAATCAATATTATGATCTATAATATTTAGGGAATGATCATCAAATGTTATTATCATGTTCTATATCCTTTGATCATATTATTATTACAAATTTTCTTTACTTACACTTAATGATAATCTAATCTCACCCCTTTATTATTTATACATTTTATATGTTATAAAAATGGATTTAGGTAGAAATAATAAATGTGGATATTTTATCGGATATGTAGACTATATTTCACCACGGTTAAATATTTTTTTCCATGATTCTAAATACAAAAAATTATTTCATTCCTCAGCCAAATATATTTGTAATGTACTGAATATTCAAATAAAATGATGTAATATTCATGTATGATAAGACTGATTCAAATTAGTTACAAAAATCTCTTTGTATTTTAATGTTGTTTAGAATGATTTGAAATAAGCTTCTAAGTATATGAAATGGGTTCATGCCTTGAATGGTGAGTTAGATCTGATAAAAAATAATTGTATATTAGAATTCATAAATCAATTATATATCAAAATTGTTGTTGGAATAAAGTGAGTTTTCTAGAACAACCTGAAAGAATAATGTAAAGTGATAAGAAACAAATCAAGATCAGTGTGATTCTTTTACTCCCAACTTGAAGGTGTTGATGTTGATGATACTTTTTAATAAGTGGAAAGGTTAAAAACAGTCATAATTTTTTTTTGTATTATTACATAGTGAAGCTGAAAAACGTTCTAGATGGTTGTAACATCCAAATTTTTGAATGGGGATATTGATGAAAAATTTTAAAATAAACAACCCAATGTATTTGTTTTTGGGAATGTATAATTTTCTGAATAAAGATTGAAAATTGCATAGTATGGGCTTAAAAAAACTCTAAGGGAATGGTATTCTAAATTTGAAACTTTCTTAAAAAGATGAGTTTCTATAATATATGATTTGATATAATATTTACATCAAAAAATGTGAAGAGATAAAACTCATTATAATTTTTATGTACATGTCATTACCATTGCTGGGAATTCTGAAATAATATTTGAAAGATTAGATGAAGAGATGAAAATGTAATTTGAGATGTCATGTAGGAGGAAAACAAATAAATTTAAAGGTTAAATATTTTATAAAAGATAAAAACATTTTTATTTCTCAAGAAATGATAAAACTTAATTTCTCAATAAGTTTTTCATGGAAAAATAAAAACTTATTTCAACATATATTTCAATGGGAACTATGTTGAGTAAATATGGAGTCGATAATGAAGTTGATCATACAAAATTTTGGAAGTTGTTTTGATGTTTTTTATATTTCACTTTCCCGAGAACATATATTTTTTAAGTTATAACCATATGTTCAATATATCATATTTCTCCTAAATAATTACATTTACTTTCTAGAAAAATAATACATAGATACATCAATGGCAGACAAAAATTCAGATTTCAGTTTGATATATTTGAAAGTATTGATTTGTTTTGGTATTCAGATGCTTATTGGGATGTGAGTGTTTATGATAGTAGATCCACCTCAGGTGGAGTTTTATTTCTAGGTAAAATTTATGTTAGTTGGAATATAATGAAACAAATTTCATTAAATCATAATATTGTTTAATCTGAGTGTGTTTTTCTACTAAAATTTCTTCCCAACTAATGTGTATGAAGACTCTGCTATAATATTTATTTGTTTAAGTGAAGCTATCATTTCTCTTTGGTTATGATAATAAAAGATAAATAAATCTCACCCATAATCTAGTACACCATTTTCATTGTAAACATATTGGTATCAAATATCAATTCATCATATAGCATGTGTATAATGAATTGAAGCTTCAATTAATTTCAACATTGGAAAAAGTTCATGGAATTATCACAAAACCATTACTAAAAGAACATTTATCAAATTTGTGGTCGAACATGGTTATCCAGCCTCTTTCTAATCAAATTTTAGGTATATTTTTATTTTCCCCTCTCTCATATTACCTTTGTATATTGTTGTTAAAGGGGGGAATTGTTTCAAAAATGTATCATTAAATGAAGATTTTTTTAAGGTGGGGTTATGGGTAATTTTTGAATTCAGAATTGTGTGTTTTTGAACTATTCTAACTATTTATTGGAGTGTTTTTAGGAATTAAAAATTATGTATTCCATGAAATGTTAATAGAAGCGGAAGGAAGGTGAGGAATAAAGCTATGTTTTTTCATAAGAACTATGTTTAGGTAGCATGATTTTCTTATAAATAAATCTTATTTTCTACAATGAGTTACCTCATGTGGTCTTGGAATTATTTATTAGTAATCCGTAGGTTAAGGAAGTAATTTTCATTGATTTATGAATCATTGTTGATAAAAAACCAAAGGGGGATATTTTTATGATCAAGGTGGTAATGATGATTGTAATTAGTTGTTATATTTTTTGTAAATGATGTTGAAGAAGAATATAAATTCTAAGAAGAAAATTAGTCAACTCACATTGTTTTTTGTGTGAAAATTGGACTTAGAATCGTATTCAGGAAAATAATACTCACAATGGTTGAGAAATTCCATCATATTTTGAAGTTTCATTTAGATGAAAATGATCATCGAACTCACCTCAGGTCCAAACTGAATGAAAATGTTGTAATGAGGGAAAATCATAATCTAAATGACTACGATATAAATGTAATGATTCTATGATGTTCATGGAGTTCTCATAAATATTATTTATTATGTAAAACTAATGAAGGGATCTTGGAAAATTAAAGGGGGTAAAATTTTCATTAAATGATATTCTGTATAACCAGAACCATGCCACTCTTATTCAGATAGAGATGGAATAAAAGACATTGATTATGAAATCACATAACAGTACATTGAAATATAGATGATTATTAATCTATTTATCTATGTAATAAAATTAATGAAAGGATTTTATGATGTAATATAATGGATTTGAATGAAGAATGTCAGTGAATACGAAACATTCCGATCTCAAGATCATTGAATTGTTTTTGATGGATGTAGATTTATTTAAAGGATAAAATTATTCATTTTAATGATGAAAAGAAATAAGTTTATAGACTAAATCCTACTAATATATGTCCATTATTTTCAGTACTTCATTGCATTCATCATAGGTATCATTTATTTGTAGGAAAAAGTAATTGGTATAATATTCATAACATAAATAATAACTCTGATTTTATTTCTTGATAGTTTATTAGTTATTTCAAGAAACATCATATTAGAGGTGATGTTAATTCATCTTTATAAGGAATGAAATAATTATAAGTTCTTGAAATACATTTTTTAATTGGGATAAGAGAATATAAGAAGAAGAATTAGTTGTCTCACATTTGTTATCGTCATAATGATGACAATTGTAACCAAAATAAAAATCCAAATCATATTGGAGTTTGTAAAGAAATTATGAAGAAGGGATTAATTTTTTATAATATTCATGAAGGATATACAAGTGTTTAAAATTCTTGATAAAGTGAAAATTTAATAGAAATTCATGACAACATTAAAATTTCAAAAAAAAAAATTAGTGTGGGAAACAATTTTAGAATCCTACCCAAACCATTTTTGAGTTGATTATAAATGGTGAGAAGTGATTTTTAGTTTTATAACTAAAGTATTGTTAATGATAACTGGAGATAAAGAAGAGCACTATAGATAAGAAGATGTTTTAGATTGTTTTTTCCTTCAATACATCATACTAGAAAGAAGATAAAGGAGAAGAGATGAGATTTCAACATATTCCGTTAATCATCATATTTAGATTATTATAATATTGAGACAGATATCATATTAGGCAAGAATTGTCATATTTGTTTTTTTAGTCTATATAATTATGTGTTGGGAATTTCATCAATTATATTTGTAAATATTTAAATTTTTCGTATTGATAAATCAGACTAGAAAAATCAGACTGGGAGAATCAGACTAGGAGAATTGGACTAGTCAATCAGACTAGATTTTGTTAGTGTAACAATGATTTTCATACTAGCTTCTGGGTATGAATGTGAATAATTTTTTTGAAGCAATATATTCAGGTATGTTGATAAATTATAACCATAACATTTTTTTTTAAAAACATTGTATTACATTATTTGGGCCAGATGGAGCACACCATTATTGAATTGTATACATCGCCATACATGAGTGAGAGGTCATATCCTACTCATTGTATTCCAAACAAAAGGATTTTATTTCTAGTGGATTGTGTGGTATTACATAATTTCCAAACCCTACTATGTATATTTTTATTCTTTATGAAAAGTAAACATTATAAATACTAGTGTTCATATAGATATGTGTTTGAATTGTTTTCAATAAGGAATAAATTCTTTACAGGAGGAGAGGGTTGTTTCTTATGAAAGGAAACACAAAATAAAAAGATATCACAGACTCACACCTACCCCCTTATAAGTGATAAAATTATCCTTACCAGGCACATACAATTATCTTGATAGGGAGTTCATGAATTTTTATAAAAAATTGAGGGGTTTAAATTTTGTTTGCAGGTTTTATTATACATGGATAAAAAATTTTCCATAATTTTCACCCTACTATCGGGTGTGCATGATTTCTCTAATATATCACATATTTGGAAAAACCATGTACAATACATTTAATTACCCTCTTTTTGGGATTCATAGTTATTTGGGTGTTGGTGCATGGATTGGGAAAACCATACCCCACCTGTGCACTGCCCAAACCCCCCCCCCCCAAAGGTTTCCAAAACTCCAATTAACTCTCCTGAGATAAGAAAAAAATTAATTTTATTTTAAAAAGGTATATAATGTACCTAAAAATGGGAATGGGATATCTTCATAATGGTTTGGGTCTTATATTCCCTAAAACATATAATAGCTCATCCTCAATATGAACAAAAAAGAATAACTAATCCTACAAAGGGAAGGGTCGTGCCAGTGAGCCACCATATCTGCTTCCCTCTACCATGACTCCTCTAGAATATGAACATGATTCTGCAGCACTCTGACTATTATGAAGTTCATTACACGTGTCAATTTATCAATAAGATCCATAAAACAAATTGGATGCTCCTAAAATGATGCATTATCCATAAGATAAACATCATCAGCATCGATCACATGTTAAGGGTTGGAGTAATAATTCGGAATATGTGACACATGAAAAACCTCATTAATAGAACTATACATCTTATGAAGATCCAATAAATACGCCATTGTCCTAATTCTATTCACACTCTCAAAAATTCCAACAAATAGGGGCACCAACATTCCCTATCTCTGTAATCTACAGTGACCTAATATCTGTGATACCTACTGGAATGGGAGATCCCGCACTATAAACTCAATGGGTAATCAATGTAAATTAGTATATGACTTCTACCTACTATAAGATTCAACAAATTTTTTTGAATCAGATGAACCTGATATGATGTCTCCAATATGAGACTTGGTCCCAACAACTCACACTAACCTGCCTCCATCTATCATAGATGTGATCTGCATGGACCACTATAATGATCCCCATATAGTTCTATATTAATACATTCTAGAAAACTATTATTAGAGGAAAACACAATTATCATTATGATCATCTGATAAGTTCCACCAAAATCAAGAATGTGTTCTCTTAGTGTTTCTTTTGGCACTTCTATACCATTCTATGATTTCCTATCTATCTGTTGGTGGAAATTCATACTCAAAAACAAATAATAACCAAACATCCTCTATAATACCTATCAAAAGAATGAATTAATAAAAAACTCACCGTCTCAAACTATATTCTACAGAACTGAATTAAAATTTAATATCCCTTTAATATAAATCTCACACAACATTCCCATGATAAAAATCTACCAGATATGCAAGAAATGAGCAACTATTTTCAATCGGCCAACAATCACAAAAATTTCATCATTCTTATTTTGGAACCTTTGAATTCCCACACCAATGTGCTGGTAACTTCATCCTATATCAATTATGGAATGGGAAATGATTTTGTTAAATTTCTACGACATGGATGCTCAACCATCACCTTCTAATAGTTTCTTTATCAGTTCATAAAACCTAGAATTTTTCTTTTCAATCCCAGCCACCAATAATGTGAATGTATGTCATGGTTAATTTTGGTGAAAATAGGATGCACCATCCAATTCAATCAATGAAACTAAAACATTATCTCATCATTCATATATTGATTAATAAAATCATAGTTCTAAACATAGATAATCTTATACCCATTTATAATATAATATTATGGTGACTCCCATCCTCCAATGATTACCCTAAAAGACAAACAATCTGGATCCAAAAACTACCTCCCCCATAATCCATCTATAATGTCTACAATAAAATTATTTATATATGAGTTTCAATCACTCCTAGAACTCCTGGACTTAAATGTGCATCTCATCTTGAAATTTCAATATCTTCCACTCTTAATATCTCTCCAAAACATTCTAAGTATGTGCGTTCCGACATAATTAATTAGCAACAAAATTTCATTTCCATTATGAATTTGATATATAAAAATAAAGTGACTACATATAATCAACACATATCCACATCCATAGATTCAAATCCCATTGTGAAAATATGGTTCTCAAAAACAATTGATCGGTATACAGAGTTAATTTTTTTCCAATGGGTAATACAACCAAAATTTTTAAGTAAAAAACTACAAAAGCTTAATCAAGATCATGTGGAGGGTAATTCCATTCATGTAGCCTCAATTATCACAATCAAAACACCACAAATCAATCTTTGTTCATTAAAACTTCTATAGGTCCAATATTGGATGATCACAAATCATAATATACCCCTCACCTAGCTCCGGTGGGATCAAGATCGGTTTTGTATACAAAAAATTAATTAACTCTAGGAAATCATTATCACATGCTCAAGTCCATTTAGATTTTTTCCACTTATTGGTCAGACCCAAAAGTGGTTATTCAAAACATAAAATTTCTAGATAATCCTACAATAGTAGCACTCCAATCCCAGATAGCTTTGGGTATCAAAACAATATTGATATATTCCAAGAAATCTCTACCTAAAAATTTATTGGGGACACTAACACACATTACACAGAGATTACATGGCAACAAAACAATACCCTATAAATCCATAATATAAATTTAGATAGCATGGAATATTGTTAATGTTATGTCAGCCTACTGAAGAAAATGTCAAGATATTGGGAATGGTTGTATTTAGTCTTGGAGTACACCAATATGTCATCTGAAAAATAACAACTAACTAATATATCTATGTATGGGATATTAAGTTCATTAAGGAAATAAACATAGCGGATACATTCATCATCTCTAATGGCATCATGAGGAAATCTTATAGACCATGAATGCTATAAGAAGCAATCTATTTTATATAATAATGTCAGACTATCAACAGATGATACCCTGACATCATGTAAATCATAGGGAAAATAAAATCCCCTCTTAACTATTCTAATAGATATTTAATACATGAAAAAATGATATCAGTTCTTTAATTTAATCTGATTAAACATCAATAATAAATTGAAAATTACATTTCCCTTTCATCCTTCTGAGAAAAACAATTGTAGAACCCCAAGAAGACTTACCAAGGTGGATAATTACCTTCTCCATGAATTCATCTAGCTAATTCTGAATATCATGAGATATTTCAGTTCCATCTAGTAAGGTGGTGAAGAAACTAATAAATATTTAGGTATGAGATCAATTGTGAAATCAACATATCTTCTAGGTCGAATCCCTAGAAAGTTGTTATGAAAGACTTCTTGGAACCATCAAACTATAGGCGGAAATATATCATGCTATACACACCCATAATATAAAAAAAATTATTGAAAATTAGTGGTGAGTTCCCCCAAATATTTGATGAACTGGTCTTCATGGACCGCCTGTATATCATCTTATCTAATATAGACATAACTTTCACCATCATGAGATATAATTTTCACCCTCCTAAAGTAATAATCTAGGTTGGTTCAGTATGATATAATCTATTCCATACCAAAACACAATTGAAAACCTCAAATGTCAAGTATTTGAATAACCCAACAGAAATAATAATCCCCAACCTTGAAATAACACCCAATACACAAATAGCTTTCTCTAGATCTTAATCCTAATGGTGTGTTCATCAGAATTACACAACTATAAATCTCAACCATAAGATTCAAACCATTCAAATGTTGATAAATATAAAATAATGTTTGGATATTGAATCAAATAAAGAACACACAGGAGTAAAATCAATAATAATAGTACTTGTAAATATTGATGGTCTAGCATTACTATCCCATCGTGCTAGATGTACAACATGAATTTATCACGTCCCTTTTCCCTATACTACAGTATGGTTACCATTAGCTACACTAATTTTGTGAAATGGACACTATGGTCTAGAAAGACCATGTTCAAAGAAATGATCTTCATAGTAGGAATAACTCCAACTGTCTAATGGATATGTAGTAGACAACCCACTTCCAGAACACTTATTTGTCATAGATCCCCTATTATAGACAATGGATAGATGGTTTCTTCAATACCTACGTAAGTGTCCCATCGTTCAACAATGAAAACACTCTAATAGTGGTTGGGGATAGTTACTTTGAATGTAACCTAACCTACCACGCTAATTATACTATAGGTAACAAGTCCTTCTCCCTGGTTACTTTTTTTCATTTCCCATGTTGATGTTCTCAGAGAAACAACTCCTCCTCTAAAAATATATACCTCTTGGACATAGAGTAAAGACCAATATTATTCTAATAGGAGGCTCCTTTAGGACCCCCTAAGATATGAGAACCTTATTCACAACCTAGAAATATTCTTCAATAAGAAGATGTTAAAATGTTACATAATTTCACATTTTTGTCTATCAAGAAAATATTTTGATGTTATTTCCAAATCGAATTCCAATAATGAAACATAGAACTATACTTTGGTAATGATACCCACATATTCCATAAAATACATACTACCCTAGGTCAATCTCATAAACTCAACTACTCTCTCCTTCTTATGAATATTCTATTAAATGTATTATAAGAATTTTTTTTAAATTCTTTTCCCACGTTGTTCTCTAGATGACCATTACAGACCATGATATCCTTAAAAGGCTTTATTAATCTATGCAACATATGGGAATCCAATTTTACTCTCATCTCTTGAGGATTCTCTATATTTTCATGAATTTTCTGGGTAGACTCCATTCATAAATCATCTAATTCAGGTCCACTCTATCTAGTGAAATTTCTAGGGTTCTTCTATTGGAACTCTAAATTGAATTCAAATTTATCTTGAATTCCCAATTAGTGACTCATTTCTGAAACTTCATAAAATGAGAAAATTTATCAGGGAACTACTATCTCTCTCCTTCACCCAAAACTATCAAATCCTTTAGTTCCACAAAGGGTGGAATATTTCTATATATTTCCTCTTGAAATATTATCATCAAAAATCATCATTGTTTCATGTCTCTATAGTTAAATACACACATATTAGGAAACAAAACACAACATTAACACATTTTAACAATATGAAATCATATAAATCCATAATAATTCATACCTTATACACCACCACATGGTCAAAGATGAAGTACTATTACTACCCTCAAACTTACCTCACCGGGTTCATTAAAAAAATAGAGTGAACACTTCTAGAAATTAATTTCCTCATTAGAAACCCATTTTAATACAGTTCAAATTCCTAAATTTCGCATCACATACTATTATCAATTCATTATTAGAAACCATTCAATTTTTCAAATTATTTAAATAAATAAACACATTTTCATTCAACAAAACCAACTCATAACATTAATTTTAATCCATATCTTCCTTGATTCATGTCACATAAATTCCTGGGTGCCAAGATTGAGGATTTTATTCTCAACCCTCGTTTCATGTGGATAAATAAGTAATATCTCAAAAAATCATCCATCAAGTGAATAACTTGAGATGAAATAACATTAAACATTAATCTAAAATATAAATAACATAAATCCCAGTATGGGTTCTTGTGTTTACCTTACCACATCGGTCAGCTACTCCCTTGCACGATCATGTGGCCAAGGATCAACTCATTATAGTATATTTTCTTCTATTCAAAAATGATAAAAGAACTAAAAATCAATTAAAAACAGCCTCTGATACAAATTTATGATGTCCTAATATGGTTTCCACATTTTAGTGACCATATTTTGTTCATTAATAGACCTTAATCATGCTTCCCAGTACTCCAATGGCTGCGGACTAGCAGTGAGGGTGTAATATGTAATGTAGGGAGACTATACCCTCTATATCATTGAATCCCAATAGATTAAACAAAATAATAAATTCTTAAATAATTATTAACAATAATTTAGATGATAACAACTATAATACAAGAAGAGTCATTAAATTTTGGATCCAAAATTGGAAAACTATATCCAAAACCAAAACATTAAATATGACATGTCATACTAGTATCACATGTTAAAGAAAAAGAACACTGAAAACTCCCATGAAGGTGCAAACAACATATCCATTCCAATCATCGATACTCTATCTTGAATTCCAACTCAAACATTTATCCTAGGTCACTTACCCATATTTGTTCATACATTAAAGATATCTATCCAGGTAGAGATCTAGTAACCAGTGTTGGGTGCATGTATAACATAGAAAGCCACCACCAATGGTGCCAAACATATTATCCAGTCTATATAAATGTATAGAGTTGTTAAAGAATAAATAGATAATAATAATTTAAGAATTATTCCACATTTAATATTCTTTAATTACCTATATATTCCCCTAGGTTCACGATGACACAAGAACTAATTTTTCCCACTCCAATCCACGATAGATAATGAACTATACATTATAGGAATATTATAATATATTCTAAAATTGGATTTGATTATTAAAATTATTTACCTTTTACATTCATGCACCAATGGACTAGAAAATTTGTTTCGAACTCCATGGGTGTTTCGAACAGTAGTCCCATTCCCATGACTCAATTATCAAATGATTTATGTGTGTGTGTGTGTGTGTGGCCTAGAGTAGCAGTATGTTACCTGGTTTTTATTTGGAGCACCATTCCATGTCCCAATACATGGTGATCACATGAAATAAATATTTTTGTATATATATATATATCTTGTTGGACTAGAGTAACTATCTGTAACACTGTGGGTATTTTGAGTAGCATCCCCTAACCCAAGACTCATTTTTCACATCACTCAAAAAAATTCGCATACCATCTAGGATCATTCATTACCCATTTATCAACTATGTTTATAACCCTCTATTCAAAAAATTACCATTTTACAACCATGTTTACATTCCAAATTATCAATCACACATGAACTATTTAATTAAAATCCACACACCCATTATTACCATTTTTATAATTCCAAAATAATGCTTTCACCTTTGTTAGAAAACCACAGGGTTTTCCATCATGTTTGTTCCTAAAACTCCAATGGGTCCAACAGAATCCGTGAAGGGTTATATAATCAAATGGTGATAAATTAAATATTTAAAATTTAAATGCAATTTTACAACCTGGAAACACAATGGATAAATTACATACACATGATGATAATTAATTCCATGAGAACTTGCAATTAGACAACCTACCTCATGACCTTTGATAAACTCTTACCAAATCAAAACCCTCAATTCGGTGTAGAATGATCAAAATCACAATGAAAGATGAGATCTTGGATCGAAACCTTGTATTTGGACCCAATGACATAAGATCCATCAAAACCGTGATCTAAAACATTAATAATAATTTAAAAAGAAATTTTTTCTAGAGGATGATATAGATAGTGGAGAGAGAAAACCAAATTGGAAAGAAAATAACCTGGCAATTTGGCGGTCTATCCTTCCACTAGATCTTCTATTCACATAGAAATATGTTTAGGGTGCGTTGGGACCCTCTATGGAACCTCCAAATATGAAGTATATCATTTTATGATGATCCTAAGTGATAATGTTTAATAAAAAATGGCGGTAATAGAGTTTTTTATATAATAATTATGGATTTAATTTCCACAAACATAGTATCCTAGGTTGGGACACAAGGATTTTCGAATGATGTCCCCTAACCATGAGACCCTACAGTGTAGAGTTCATGGTTTCATTTTTGTGTATCATGTTTTACTAAACCATGTTCCATCTATTAAATTAACCTATATTAAGGATGCACAATTGTATGGGCATAGGCGCAAGGTTAGGGAAAATTGTGCAATGATAGGGAACAACCCTATACCCATCCAAAAGATTCCAAAATATATCCAATCTCTCCTAATAAAAGATCTAACCAAAAAATTATAAAAATTTGGATAAATGGAATCTTAAAAAAAAGTATAATACAACTCTATTAAGGTCATTATCTTTCATTATTAATTTTTCATAAGAGTATAATTCAATTAAAATATTCATGATAAATCTTCAACTCTTTATCTATCTTTTTCATGAATGTATGTTTCTATAAACCCGTTAGGATTAGTTCACCCCTCAAAAGAATAATAATATTCAATGAACGTCAATATATATCCGAGGATAAAAGAGGATGTTGGGTACTTCATTATGATCACTATATTTCACATGTGGAAGGCCATGAAAATATCCACATAAATATTGAAAAGGAATTCATTTTATATATATATTCAACAAAACATAATAATAAAAATATATTACGGTTTAATCAAAATTTTTAATTATTTTCTAGAAAAATTATATAATTTTTATCCCTTAAAAAACCACAAAAATATATTATATAGAATCTTGCTCACATGTAGATGGTTTATTGAAGAAACAGAAAATTCTCTTAATCGTCATTTAGATAGGATTATTTGTGGATTTTATTATATAAATTCCATACAGTTTTTAATATAAATTAGTCGAGTATATTTTTTAGGGAACATATAGGCGGATCTCTAACACACATAGCTATCAAACAATCTTCTATGTAATAAAACAAGTTATATTTAAAGAAACTTCATAGAAAAATCAATTAAAGAGTTAATGGGAATCCATTTTATTAAAATAATTTTCATTTTATATATTTATATAATGTCTAGAATGATTCATTAAAACTATACCATATAAACCAATCATGGTTAAATTCTTTTAAAAAATAAATAATTTTTTTTACAAACTTGTATACTAAAACATCCTTATAACTAGAAATTTTTCATAGAAATATTGGGTTCTTCATTTTTATAGTATCATTTCAATTAGAAAACATGATACTCTAATATTAATTTCATAAATACCGTGATTAGTCTATTATATCATATTATTTTTAATTAACAAGCTTCATTACCTAAATCATGATACAAAAATCATAAATTCTTGTGACCTCATTGGTGCTCCCCTATTATCAATGGGTGATAAATAGTGCCTCCAGATAAAATAACCCATTGGGAAAAAATTCCTTTTAAATTTAAATCCCATAATAAATAATTTAATGTACATGTATAGATAAATTTAATAAATAATAATAAATACTAATAAATTATAATATTTCAATGGAAATATTTATTTTAAGACCAATTATTATCAAAATAAAAAATAAATTAATGAAAAAAAGTCCTGCATGTCACAAGGAAATGAACATCTCTTACCATATCTATATCATGGATTTACTACCCAACATTGATAAATAACTATGTCCTTATTTTACCAAACACATTTAAAATAATACTCACATGTCCACTAAAGTGTACATTTTTATGTGACTATAAACATAGTATGATTTCTAAAAAAACACTCTCACACTTGAGTCGTCCAAACATTCAAGGTTAATTCATGTATTTTAAAAACATACATATAAGATTAATTCATAACCATCATAATCAGAAAAAAAAAATCTTTTTTATATGTTATTAATATAAATTTATATTTTATAAAAATGTTTACTATTCCAATTTAAACTAATGAATTGTGATACCCTATAAAAAATAATATAAATATATAATACCCACAATCAATAAACATTAATCATCTTATAAATATAACAAAATTTTAACAAAAACACCATTATATAGAAATTATAAAGGTACCAGGTTTTATTATGAGAAAAAGAACCTTAATATAACAAATATTTTTGGATGAAAAGTCTTAAATTTATTGTTACTGACAAGTAAATAAAATATGTAAAGAATTTAAAGAAATTTATTATAATATAATATTGTTATTCCTGTTGGATTATTAAATATAGAACTATGGAAGATAATACATCATAAAAAGGGACATTTCAGACCATCTATATAGAAAATATACACAACTTGTTTCATGATATGTTACCCATATAATATGTTAGATGGTGTCTAGCAGTAATGAAGTGTGGAATATACATATTATGAATGTCGAGGTAAATTAAGAGTGATCCTATTTATAATGTTTATAGTTCTTAAAATCACAATCTATTACACTTCGATAAGGTTTGTGACATTCAATCTATGTCAAGTTAACTTTACCTATAAATTACAATCTAAATATGTAGAAGGTAATTATTTCATACAATACATCCATATTAGATGGACATAAAATGAGAATAATAAATGTTTGGAATTATAGTGTCATAAAAAATTTACTGTTGTTGAGTGTATAATGTAAACATGGATATGTATTTATGTTTTTATTATCCATTTAATGATATTAGATTAAGACTGTAAATTTATATAACATGTATTTTTGAGTGTAATATTCATCAAATAAAATAAATTTGGTTAAGGGGAGAGGCCCAAAATAATAGTATTGTGAACTTTGATAATATCCAGCACAAATTTCATAAGTTCCAGTAAGTATATTTGTAGTGTTATTTTAAAACACATAAGAGGAATTTGGTCTTATAGAATTTGATGTTTACAATAATAATTAACTAATGGGTGAAGTCTTATAGTGGTTTCTAAGAGTAAAAAACTCTTTTCAATAGAGTAAAACATGATGTGTATGAGTATATCAGTTAATCATATCTATAGTGTTTAATTTTTAGGAAGGAATATTATCATAATATGAGTTACAGACGAAGAGTTGTTATTAGAATATGAGGTACTGGGGGAAAATATGAAAATAAAACTATCTTTATGGTTTTGAATATATATCCTATCATTATATATATATATATATATATTCCAACAGAAATTAATTGTGATTGATAAAATCTATTGTTATTAAAGTTGAGATGAATTAAAAAATATGTATATTGAATTTGAATAAGGAAGAAGAATTAGGTGGATAAACCTGACCAAATTATGATTTATATTTCTGATGTAACAAATGTTTTGAAATCTTATTTTGAGTGAGTTGGATATTATGAATAAGATATTTTTCGTAGTTACAAGTTAGAATCTGATGTAATTGAAATTAATAAAATCTATTACGGATGTTTTTTAAGTGGTAAAACATTATTATGTGGGTACAATAATGAATGAATAACTTTTCTATTTTATAGTAATGGATGTTATCTCTCATGTTAATTTTCAAAGGCGTTTTTTTATTATTAAATCATATTTTTATATGGATAGAAGATGTGTAGTTCATATGCACTTTATCTTAATTTCTGTCAGATAGAATATAAGATAATCAATAATTATAATTATTAGGGGATACAGTAATGTAATGATAAGGATGAAAATTAACTATGGCTATTAATGGATGTAGATCATCAAATGATAATTCCATTATAAATTATGAGCACGATTTATATAGAAGTTTACAAGACACTGAATAGGTTTGAATATGTGTTGGATAAAGATGTGTTATATCACTATAATCTAAAAAGAAATATTATTTTTTAAAAAATAAAACTGTTTTAGATGACACGTTAAAATGGAAAATAAAAAAATGGATATGAATGTGATGTGATGATCATTTAAAAATTATCATAATTATAAAAAAAAGTTAAAAAAATATTCAAGTGATATAAAATGATAATTCTATGGGAGTCAAGCACATGTTTTTTATGGTGATATGGACATAAATGATACAAAATTCAAGGATATTGTAATCATTACTCTAGAAAAATTTATAATACTCATGGATATTTTTTGTGATTATTTTATTGGGAGACATTGATGAGGTAATATTGTGAGATCCTTATTGGAATTAATTTCTAATAATGGGGGTGATAAATGAATATGATATGATTCTTGATGTTTAGATTTACCATATAATTTTGGTTCTATAAAGGTGATGTTCATTTAGGTAATAGTGAAACTTCAATTGAGTTTATCAATAATAACATAATTTAGGGAGTATGCAAACTGTATGAATTGAATATAATTATGTATAAAGTTAGTGGAATATGGAATTGTAAGTTTTGTCAAATGAGTAAGAGGTTTCCAAAATATAGGTAATATGATGATGGTGCATCATAAATTAAACATATTGAATATAGAGTACATGTTTAATATACATGTAGGTAAATTAGGTTATTTACTAGTCGATCAAGACCTTTATTATAGAAAAAAATACAATTGATATAGAGACATACATGACCTAATATAATTTATGGTATAGTGGTTCTTTAAGGAGGACCTTGAATAGATAGTGGTTTCAGAGTAAACAAGGTACCCATTATAATGTTAAGGGTTAAAGATATCTTAATTTAGTATAAAAACATTTGTTGTGTAAGATAGAGATGATTATCATTTGGATAAAAACTAACCAATTGTTAAAAAGTGACTCTTACCCCCCCATCCACCCATGTAGTGTGAGTAACACTAGTTTAGTATCTACTTTTTCCACCTATATTACATTTTATTATTTATATCATAAATGTATCTTTATAAAGTAACTAATATCCTAAATTATTTGGTATAGTTAGTGGAACTGAACCTTGTAAAAATACCATGTGATGTGATAATATAATATTTTCATTTCATGCTTTGTGGATGTGTTTGGTATCATAAAATATATGTTCATCATAATTAAATATATATGTTCAAAAAGTAAAAACAAGTAAAATTTACTCTTGGTATAATTTAGTAAAATTTGTCATCGTTAATTCACACGCCCCCAGTGTGACTATGTGATACCCTTGGAACATCAATATATATCAAAGAAAAATGTTCCACCTAATTAGATATATATTTTTAGTATTATTTTTAAAAAATAAGAAGAATATTTGATTTTTTAATTATATAGATATGCCTTAGGTGAACAAAATATTAGTTACCCCTGTTGGTTATACCATTGAAGTTGTATCCAGAATATTCAATAATTAAGATGAATAAAAATAAAGAAATGAAGGTAAGTAAATTAAATTTTCTATATAAAATTGAGGAGTAAACAAAAAAATAATAATTTATTCAATATTTAAATTTGTTATCTTTTTAATATGTTCATATTGATCCTCTGGAAGACTCTATTTCATGATGTTAAGAGTTTGAGGAATGTGATACTATTAAATATATTCCATATCTCAAATATAAAATTGATGATTATATTGATAAATCTATTTTTATTATTTACACATGAAAATTGAAATTCATTAAGGAAATTTATGATGATAAAAAATGCTATATTAGGAATCTAATGAAATAGAGAGAGAATTGCGTAAAAACCCAAGTTTTTGTAAAATATTTTTCTTGAATTTATTTAATATATATGATATTTTTCATTACATGTGAAACTAAATATATATTTCTCTATATAGAAACAGTAATTTTTTATTGTATTGTATGAATCATCATGTTAAGCTTAAAAAACAGAAGAGACTTAGGTATCCTGTGTTACAAAAAAAAACCGAGTTTTATCTCCTTATTACAAAGCATCTATTCTAACACTATATATTGAAACATTAATAAATATTCTTCTTTAAAATATATATCTTTTTTAAATTTGAAAGGAAATATTTTTTATGGTGAATTTTTGGTATTTTTAGGGTAAGTTACATTTTTTGATTAATAGTAAAAAAATAATGCATTTTAGTTAAAATTTTCAATTTCATTTATTTAATTATTACTTATGAATTATATTTTAAAAATATTTTTTATGTTAAAATACATAAATAATACATTTATTTATGAAATTTAGGTCATTTTATCTTTTTTAAAAAAATTTAGATATAATTTTTTTCGAACATCTAAATATTTTTACATTAAAACCCCTCTTTCTCACGACGTATCTAAGCATAGAATTAAATTTAATTTATACATTATTATGAATTTAATTTGAAAACAATAATATAAAAGTTATTAATAATTCTCTTATATATAGTCTAATAAGATCAACTAAAATTTTTACCAAAAAATATTAATGAAATTGGTAAGAAAATAATTATATTAATTAAGGTAACATTAATCTTATAAATGGAATAACCATAAAAAAGGATGAAAATACCTTCACACTTGTTCAAAAGAAATTATCTGCCCATATTTCAACTATATAAAATCATGGATCTAGATTTATGTGTTCTTGGGATAATATTTAATATAAATTTATATTTCCTAAGTTATGTTTGGAAAGAGACAAAAAATGATCTTTGTTAACCTTTAACAATTATAAAACATTACGATATTGACATAATAACATCATTTTGGATATAAATTTTTTAAAAATAAATTTGAGTTATTTGTATCATACTTATTATTAATTAAAAATTAAATAAGAATTACTTACAATAAACGCTTAACAATCTCTAACACATGGATTATTTAGTTAATAATTAAATAAAATAAAAGATACTAAAAAAAGTAAATGTAATGTATGTTTAAGGAATTATTTTTTTAATATATCATGTTACATATATATAAAATTAATATATTTTAATTCTAATATTTTTTTTTATATTTAGATTAAAAATTAATAAATAATTCCAAAATCGAAATTAATGTTATTTTACAAGAAAAATTATATTTTACTAAAATATTTGAAGATAATAAAAATACTAAATTAGGGAGATCTATTTTTATTTGTTAATAAATAAATAATATTTTCAATTAAAGGGATAAATGATATTTTAAAATGAACATATATACCCCTAAATGGTAAAAATATTGTGTGCACAGATTGGGTTGAAGAAATATTTTTCCATGTTACATGCTGTTGTTTTAGAATTAATTTCTGACAAACATGTGATTTTTATTTTGTAAATTATATATAATATTTATATCTTTATGGGACAATATTTTCTTATTAGTCACCCCTTAATTTATTTTTATTTTTTAAGTTACATATATTGGAAAACAAGTTTCTTAAATTAAAAAACCTAAAAATGAAATATATAAGGAAACATAAAGACTAGGGAAAATATTATATAAAAATACTTATTTTCGTCTAGTGGAGATATTTTTGAAAAATAAATTAACATTATGAAATTATTTTTTTATTTTTATGAACATGACAAATGGGAGACCTCCCATTAGTTCTTACCTTTTGGTATTTAAAAGAATGTCAGTACTCCTCCACAATAAAAAGGCATTCACTCTTCCCCTTACTAACACCCCTCTATACACTTTTTATCATAAAAAATATGAATAAATACTCCCCAAAATTCTTTCCCCACATCCTATAATCCCCTCTTTGGTCGTAAATTCATCCAAGGAAACACTTTGGTGCAAACTAAGAGAAGTTACCCGAAGAATAGTTAATATCCTTCTTAAAGATCTTTTGGTTTATTATCATTATACACCCCTAAACTCTTCTCATTCAAATGTTATATAACAAACTTAACATCATAATTATACCTATAATTTTTTTATAGTTATTTTACCTACACATACTCACAATTCCCTATAATTGGTAATTATCTTACCATTTTTTGTACGGTGAACTTCTACATCACGAAACTAGATTGTTCATTTTTTCATTATCACCTCAAATGGTTTGGATTAATGACAGACACAATAATTTTATATTATATGAATGAAATATAAGGTTTATTTATGCATATTTATTTTTTATATAAAATCTAACATCAGGATTTCTATATTTTGGATATATGATAACATCATTTGTGGAAGTGTGGACAAACGCCTCCTCAAACCGATGTGATTATTTCAGAGTTTAAATAGAATGTATTGAGGGTGATTTTAGAATAAATATATGATATTTATGACGTAATAATTCTAAATTTTTTATTTTAAATATATACATATATTTCATTTACATTCTTCCATTCAATACAACAATAAAACGGAAACTATGTTCATGCGTACGTACGACCTACTGTCTACATGAACAATGTATTCCATCTAAAATTTATATCTATTATAACTTATTATAAATATTTATAAACCCAATATATATTATATTTATATCATGATTTAAATTATTTAACAAAAATAATGATCATTTTAATATCATCAGGAATTATAATTCATAACATTTATATAAAACAACCTGAATATTACCAGAATCATAACACTAACACAAAATTGTTCAAAAGAAGGTAACATAAAGTAACAATAAAATAATATATAGTAGTATATTTAATAATATATATTTTTTATATTTATAATATACTTATATCTATTATACATTATTTTTTAATGTGTATCAAGAAATTCAATACTTACGGTATGATAATTCCATCTCATGTTTTACTTTCGTGAGATACTTACTATATTTACCACTCGCTTATTTTGTGTGGTATATATACTTCACAATGAAATATTATATCATTAATTTTATTTATTTAATTATATTTAAAGATTTAATTTATGTTATTATTTCATGGGGATCACGATTCAAAAGCTACTCAAATATTAAGTGGTTTCTTGTCTCACTTTTAATTTCCATGGGGCTTAATCCATATTCATACCATATTTCTTATTTGTGGTATGTAAACTGAACATGGATATATTCTAGTACTTTTATAATTATATTTTGTGGTATTTGTATATCTATTTTATTAAATTTAATTCATTATTTTTATGTTTCAAAAGATACTAAATCGGTAAAGTAGTTTTCTATCAATTTTCCTTTTTTGAGAAAAATGTTTTTATACACTTAAATTCCATTATGAGCTGTTGAGACGTCATTTTGACAAGTTATATCCTGAATAAAAATAATTATATAATATTTTAATCTAAATTTTTATAATGTTTCTCATATGGGTAATATTATTCAAATTTACCATGTTTTAAGTGTTTATTGAAACAATATCATATTTATCGAAATTTTTTATGATTATACTTCCATTGAGGGAATATTATGATACATCCCCCAATTAATCTCACAAATTTTCTTCTATAATGGTTATTCATGATACATTACTATATTGGAACCATTTTTAAACACTTTAGTACATAATATAATTAATAGTTTATTTTCAATAATGGTTAAATTTACATATTTTATTAGTCATAAATCCATGTTTTTTGAAAACTACATTTTCTTAAAATGATTCCAATATTTATTTATATGTTTTCAAATTATTTTAAAATTAATGGTTTTCAAAAAAGTATTCATGCATTATTTATATATTATTAAATAACTTTATAGGAATAACAATTTGAAAATATTTTGAATCATATTTTATATGTTCTCAAGGAAAATATATTTAAAATAATTTCTAGCATCTTTTATAAGTTTTCATGGAAAACGATTTTCAAAAAAAATTAACATTCTTTTATAAAATTACAAGTGAAAAGGTTTTATAAATATTTTCATAATTACCATAGATGTATTCAATAAAAATATTTAATAAAAAAACAAAATTGAAGACATGATTTTCTTAGAAGAAATAGTTTTTCCATCATGATATGTTTTTAAAGAATCATTCCAAAATATTTACCAATTAATGATATATATGGTGGTCTTACTCATAATTGTTTTGGAAAATTATTCAATGGTTCCACTAATATACAACCTCTTAATAATTTATTTTTTCAAGGCATTATAATTATGAAAAAAAGTTCACTTTTATATCTTATATGTTTATAAAATTCATTTATATTTCACGGGTTATATTCTTATGAAACCTTCTTCTATTTATGACTTTTTCTTTGATTGAATATTTATAAGTCCATAAAATTTTCCATAGATAATTATACGATGAAATTTTTTTGATACCCATTTCATTTCATGGATTATAATATAATGTTAATGAAACTCATCACTTTTTATGGGTCATGATATGATTAATGTTTTTCTATCTTATGAAACGTGCTTGTATGATTTTATTATGTTATTGGTTGGACCTGTATATACCTCTAATGCATTGGTTAATGATAAGTGGTATATGATCTAAAAGTTTGAATGAGATGAATCTCAATCCATAAAACAATAGGGTATATGGTTTGAAGCCAAATCACAAAGAATAGGGTATATGGGTATCCAAAGACACAAAACATGAGGGTACACGAGTTTTATCCCAATCCCAAAAATAAGTTGATTCATGTGTGGTAGTAAAAACCACAAAATAAAATTGTTCATAGTTTGTTATGTCAAACTCAAAGTAGGTACACAGTTTTTATCCCAATCCAAACATGTAATAATTGTCATTATTGATAGCCTTAATATAAAAATTTATATTATTATGCATATTACAAAAATTCTCTTTCTTATTTATCATTTCAGATATTATAGATTATTCTCTTGATTCCCATATTATTCATGTCTTATGAAAAACAAATCATTATTTCATTTCTTGTTATTATGATATTTTATATGCATGTTATAATTTTAAAATAATATTCTCATGATCTCATACCCTTATGTTCACGTTACTCATATGTACTTCCATTATTTACCCTTACTGAGAATTCGATCTCACCCCTTTCTTTTGTTTCCTTTCCCTAGGTTATGATCAAGTAAATTATGTATACCTTATAAAGGGGAATATCTTTTGAAAAAAATTATGATCCATCTCTATGTTAAATGATTCTGTTTGAATATTCCAATGGTACTAAACTATTACTGTCCACATGAATGAAATTTTATAATATTATGAATATTACGCTATATTGATGTAACATATATGAATGATAAGCCTGGGTCATAATAAATTGGATAAGAAATTTCTAAAGTTTAACACTCTCAATAAAATTATAGAATCCATGGAAATATCAATATCACATTTTCAATAACTATTTTCTCTAGTTTAAGAATAATTCTAATGAAATTTTGGAGAAAACGATGGTTTTAAAAAATTAGTTAATAATAGTATTCATGAAACAAAGGATTCCCCAAAATTAGTCATTGATGTATTGGATAGTAAACTAGGGATCAACAAATAAATCAATGAACATGATGATTAATTTTGATAGATGTGTGAGTTTCATGAATATAATATTCTAAGGATGAAATTTGAATGTGAATATAATGTGAATTCTCTTGTAAATCATGAAAATAAATAAATATGATGTTTCATGGGTTGGATGTAAAATTGAAAAATGAATAAATTAATCAAGTTCACTCATCACAAATTATTGATAGAAGATATATTGCCATAACAGTTTAATAAAGGACTCTCATATTCATAAAGTCAACTTAAGTAGAATAAAACATAAAATCAATATAAGAAATATCTTCTAATAATTTATAATATAAGGTAACACCATATTCCCATAATTAAAATTATTCAATTTTAAATTTTTTTATGTGTACAAAAAAACATATATTCCATAAAATTATGGGTAAATATGATTAATGAGACACCGAAAATTTCATTAATAGGGGGAAAAAGAAGAAAAAATGAATCCCCCCACCTCAACAAGGTTTTTTGAAGAAATAATTTCATATTTTAGATAATAATATACATTCGCATTCTGTAATAAAAAAAATTCAGAAAAATAGAATTTTGGATTATTATATTGTTGTGAATTTTTTAGACATTATCCCATTGATGGGTTCTTAAATGCATTAACCAGGAAATAGAAATTAAATCATACTTTAAGGGGAATTAAAAAAGAACTTAATAAGGATTCACTTTTATTTAACCACCATTTATTGAAAAATGTATAGCTATTAACATTAAATATATTTAATATCATTAAATCATCTATTAAATGTGATATTACTGTTTTCATGATAATGATGATTTTTGGTTTGTAGAAACCCAGAAAAATATTGATTCTAAAACTAATAAAGGTTAAATCAATAAAACATAAGGTAATATAGATGGTTTTCCTTCCTTGAGGTGTTACAAAAATGATGTTTCAAATCATGTACCACTCGAGAAAATAGAAAATAAATATGTTTCCCCCCTGAAAATATATATTCTTTGTGTGAGTAAAGGACACATCATGGATTGGTTAAATAAGTTCATGAATATTATAGTTGAAAAATGATAGACGTATTTTCCAAGTGCGTCAATGAAATAAAAAAACAATGATATTTGTTTGGTAAAAAACATATTTGATGAAACATTTTAACATTATAATTGGATTACAATGATGGTAGTATAAAAATATGGGTAGATTATATGTGTAATAAATAAATATGATGTTTATTCAAATAAAAATATCATGGAAATTCTAACAAGGCAAGAATAGTTGGGGGATATATGTATTAGAATTTGATGTAGTGAAAGTGTTTTAAAAGTCAATGTGATGAGAAGTCTTCACCCCATGGGAATATTGAAAATATACCTAATATCCACTTGTCTATATGGATTGGAAACATAGAAGAAGAATTTAAGATATAATTATATCATATGAATATATATTCCTAGATAGAGTAAGGGAAAGATAATGTTCCTCGAAAATAGACTGTTTTAGGTAAAAGAAAGATGTCTATCTGGACCAAAGAAACTAATGCATTGAAAATAATAAATAAAAAATGAATTATTCATTCACGTAAAAATATACCTGAATTGAAAGGAGTTTCTATGTTATGTAATATATTTCAACCTTTCATCCTTAGATATGGATAAAAAGGGACATTGCACTATTCAATTGAATTTTTGATTTATTTCCATTTTAGAGGGAATATAAGGGGGTTCTTCAAAGGAAGTAATGATTATAGATATATAGAATCTATGTAGAAATTATATATCTAATTGATGATATAAATTATCATATAAATTTTTATAATTACGGAAATGGTTTCTCCTCAAAACCCTTTATATAATTACCAAAGAATAACATATATTAACCTTATGTCATCTTAGATAAATATTAAATGGATATCATAATTTTAAGTTTATTGGGATCATAACGGTATAGTGTCTTTGGATAATATATTATTTATAAAAATATTTCATAAAAAATCTTTAACATATAAAAAATCATATTAGTACCCTTATAGATATAACATACTTCGAACCGTCCATAAAAACCTTGGAAAGGAAAACATTAAAAAGGATGAGATCAGATCTTGGTATAGGTAAACATATGATATATCTATAATAAGAGAATAATATGATCATAAGGGTATCATATGTCAATCAAGTGAACATTAACCATATAAAATATGCATATATTGAGAATAATATATCATAAATTAAAAAATCAAGACATATCCAGATGTTGTATTAATATGGACGTAAAATAAATAGTTATCATTTAAGAGTTATAACATATGATGGTTGAATTATGAAAATAAAAATCATGATTCTATGAAAACATTTCTTACTAATTTCAATAAAAAAACCTCTAAGAATAGATATAAATAGATCCTATGAACGAATCATAATTTGATCAAATATATTCATAGTCATGTCAATTCATAATCTTGTGACCATTGATTGATATCAATCATACTCCCACATCAATATGTGAAAAAATCTGTTTGAAATATTTTCCAAAGTATCATCATCCTCCAATAATGATATATAAATATCAAATTACATAATTTTGTTGGATGGATATTATAGACCAAACTACAACATTATCATAATTCATTCATATATATTCCGCATGACAATAAAAAATTCATCAAATCACTGCATAATAGCCCAATTAAAATAATTGGGCATCCTAAAAATATCACCATAATATATATAAAACATATATAAAAAATAAATATGGGATCATTGGAAAATATCTTTAGTAAAATATAAGTAACATCAATGGTTGTTATCATAGAAAAATTAACATTAAAATATCAACTAAATTTTTCTTGGGAAAAAATATTGTGTCATTTTCAAATAACTTATTTAAAATATAAAAATATGAAAATATTTATTGTAAAATTATTATTTGAAAATAAATATAGATTATTTAAAAATATTATTAAAATATGTAGGTATTCATGATGAAAGGTAAAAGTCATATTTGATGTAGACATTAAAATAAAGATTTAATATACACATTTTTTTAAAAACAGCTCATTCAGAAAATTGATGGACGATTAATTTTATACACATTTATAGAAATTAAAACATGATAAAATTACATCAAAAAATAATTATATCATATTAAAAACATTATTTAAGTCATTTAGGGAATAGGGATATATAATAGAAGAAATATCTACCAATAGATGATAAATAATGTTATGTTTTCTTAAATAAAAAATCTGAACCAATATGAGTACCAAAGAAAAATAAATTTATTTTTCAGTTAATTTTCATATAATTTCCCCCAATGGAAATTCTGTAATAAACAATATGGATTAAATTGTGATTGAAATAGAATTATCATACATCATGTCTAACCATGTCTAATACATGTTAAAACCTCTTTTATAATAATAATTTTTCTATTATAAATCAATTATGTATCCATAATCATACATATAATATCATATATACTTTACTTATGACATCTTGTCAACTATTTATTAATAATTATTTTTTATAATATTTATTTCAGGTGATAACTATTGTATTTTTCCACCATGTTTCCATTTTGATGTTTTGGGCACTTAATTATTTCTTAGTTAACTAATATGTATAATTTTAGTAAATTCATGATTATCATATGTGATCATTATATATTGTTTTAATAATATGCATATTAATTATCGATGAGAATTGAATTATATCAGTTCTTGGAGATGGTAGTATGTATATACACCTATGGAATGTTTCTACAATTTTGTGGATAGAATTAAATGAATGTACTTTATAATTAAACATTATAGAATAATATAAATATCATAAATGTAATATATATTATGAAAATAAATCATAAAAATTTTTAATGTGAAGTGGTTAAAAAATAGGCAGCTCTTCATGGAGGTGGTAGTCCACACATGCACATGAACAACTGTTTCTTCTTTGACATGATAGAAGGAATGTGGATAATGGTTATTTCATAATAATAATGAAAATTATGTATGTTAAATTTATTTATTTAATTATTTTATAATGGATACCATAGATTTATGGGATTTATAAGAAGAATGAAAATTGTATGTGACATCTTAAGAGTAATACATATGTGTTGAGAAACCACCATTGTATTACATCCCAATCCTTTAAAATGTGTTACTTGGGAATGAAAATGTGATCTAGGATATGGGGAAATAATATTGGATGATATTAGGTCAATTATTTAGTGTTATGTATTGTTAAAAAAATTTATAAATTAATGGAGGAGGCAACCTTTTGTATGTGTTGAAAATACATGCTTACAATTACATAAAAACAATTATATAGATATATATATATATATAGATCATTATCATGTTAAGTGGAAAAAGGGAATAAATATCTTAATAAAACATGTCATCAGGTAAAAATAAACTAAACTAATAACATTTATAAAATTTTGCGACATATTTTAATCTGGATCTCCTAGCTATGCCAATTTAATCCCATTTTAACATTAATCACAGAAACCAATCTTTTTTCAATGATAACATGATTATATGAAAAAAAAATAAGGAGAATAGATTAAAAAATTGAAAATGATGACCAAAATATTTAATTTATTTTATCATATTAAATTTATATAGTATTGATAAATATATATTAATATTTGAACACAAAACACAAAAAAAAAATAGTTTTTCAAAAGATACCAGATTTAAGAGTAAAAATAATTTCACATTAAAATATGGTAATATTTTCTTTAAATATATTTTATCTAAATAATAACATTATAATGTTTTTATACTTTTTTATCAACACAAAACCAATATAAATTTTTAACCATTCTATTAAAAAAATTACAAAAAATATTTTTCGTTTTGAAAAAAATATAACTTATGTACAGAAAAGCCAATATTGGTTTACAAAATTAAAAAATAATTTTTTGAAATAATTTTTTTAATTACAATGAAATATATTTGGTGATACCAATGTTTTAAAATCCAATCACTACTTTCTTAATAAATAATTAGTTCATAAATGTGATGGTGTTTGGAAAAATCGGTATTTTCACTATTCTTTCAAAAATCAATTATTTTAGAAATATCTCAAAACCTGACACTAAAATAAATTCCATACACTAATTTGAAAAATTATATCAATTATTTCAAATACAATTTTTAAATGAGTTATAAAATAGTTAAAATATTCACTCATAAAATCCAATAAAATGATTTTCATTGAAAATTTATTATTGTTGCATAAAATAATTTTATTTAAGATTGATACCTAGTTTATTATGCAGTAATTAATATATTTTCATTATACGAAAAAATTATTCATATTTTACAAAAATATGATATATATTTTCATACCTCTAATTTTTAAAGGTATGTTCTAATGGTCACATTTAAATAATAATATTATTATAGAATATCTTAGTTCACTTATAACTCAGTATCGCGTGCTAAAAAATATATTACATAATTAATAGTTATTTAAATAGGAATGTTTCATAAAAACTATGGGTGTTACATTTTTATCAATTATAATAATTTCTCTATTGAAATTATATCACACTTATGTATGAAAATTAGTATATTTGGGCATCATCAAATCATTGATTTTCCCAAATAGATTCTTAAAATTAATTATTTTTAAAATATAATTTGACAAATTCAGTTGTATTGACCCACATTACTTTTTTATCATTGATCCATATTATCCATGAATTTCTTATCACAATATTGATAATTATCTAGTGGTATGAAAAATTTGTTCAGTACTTCCAAATGATCGGGTTTTTACATCTTGTATGCCCCGAAGGCCAAATTTTATTATTTATTTTTGATAATCCCTCATTTAAGGGTTGAAGGGGTGACCTCACATCACACATAATATTCGTGACATTAAAGGACCCTAATGTGTTAAATGAATTCATTATAGATCATTAATACTTGAAACTACCCCTCCCTATAATCTGTATCCTGATCATCTCGCCCCTTTTTCATGGATATTTTTCTACATGTCATTTACATAGATTCACAACTTTGCTACCGATGGGAAATTATATACCCTATCATTATTCATAATCCATTACCTCTACTCTCAATAATTATTATTTCTATGATTCTACTTTTAAAACTTATTCCTTGTAGAATCTGTCTGGTTTTTGAATATTCACATCAGGTGGCCTGACGGTCAGGATGTGGCACAAAGGCCTTAGGGTATCTTGAAATCATTGCAAACCTGAATTCCTGGGTGTCCTAATGCCCTAATGCACTCCATTCTCAAACATGTTTCTAAAAAGTGAATATTTCTAGTTATTATAGTACTAAATAATACCTTCTATAGTATATTCTACAACACTTACTGTATTTCTTCTATAGTAACTAAAATTATTCCTCCACTCGGATTCAGACACAGGTCTTGTGGATTCACTTGGACAGTCCACACCCACTTGGATTAGGCTCATGTGCTCAGGTTTTTATTTCCTTATGATAGTTACATCGAACACATGATGAACTTGAAATATAAGTGACCGAAGTGAATAATTATAAGAAACTACACCAATATGATCAGGCATTTTGAAGGGACTTATGTATCATGGAATCAAAAACAACCTTATATCCAAATATTATAACCTTCAATAGATGATATGATTATATGAATATGTTGTTAACAAATTGAAACAATGTATCTCACTGATGATTATGAGATTTAATTTTCTGTCCACTCTATGATGCCTTAATGTATTACTCATGAACTCTAATATTCACTTCAATTTACTCATCTTTCTTAGGCCCCAATATCATTCTTTATCAAACATAATCCAAGACGATTTAATTTTTCCACTTCCTTCCATATAGGGATTCATAAATACGCATCTAAATACAATAGTCAAAGCTATTATTGGTTGAAAACTCAAAAATAGAATGATATTGATACCAAAAACCTTTATAATTCTATTAATATGAATCAAATATATCATGAAGGGTTTATATGGTCTGGTCATATAGACCATCGATCTGAGGATTATATGAAATTATAACGTTCATATTTGAATTCAGTGATTGTAGAAGACTTCACCAGAAATTTGAGGTAAACCTTTAATCCCGATCAGATAAAATAGAATATAGTACACCACTAAACCCTACAACATTATTAATATACATATTAGAATTATTATAAATAAATAAATCACATAGAATTAAATTGTATTTTTATAATTTCTCAACCCAAACAACTATAACCCAAATATCATTAACCAATTTAGATGTTTTGGGGAGCCCCATGATGAAATCTATTGTAATGTTTTCCCATTTCAATTCAGTTATGGGTAATTTTTGAGAAATTTCTTTTTTTAGTCACTAATATCGTACTTATATACTTGATAAACACCATGATTCATAATCTGTAATATCATTTCTCATGTTTTCCCTACATAAATACTCATTCATATCTTAATACGTCCTTGTACTTCCAATATAAATTGATAATGATGATCCATGGGATTCATCTATGAGAACTTTCTTGAAGTATTCTATTCAAGGTAACCATTCTCAGTTCCTGAAAGATGTCATTCATAACATTGATGGTTAATCATAGGAACATCTCTCACATTCTACCGCAGTTCCACATTCTCTCTATAGGACTCTATAATCTACAAAGAGATAGATTGGTGAATGTTCACCTTAAAAAGATATCATATTTATAGTTTCCTAATTATTTAAATGTATATCTTCAAAAACCCCCCATTCAATATTAGATATACTTATGTCCTCATAATGGATAAACTATCATGGTCTTTGGGACTATGGGCACCATCCATATTTTTCACCTTCCCAATGTTGTAATGTATTAAGCTATCATAATTATTAATTTGATCCAAATCTCTTCTCTGGTTCTCATTCAAATATTTCTGTGTGAATATATACTTCAAAGTATTTTTAATATTATATGTGTCACACCTTTAACTGTAAAAATAATTCCTCACAATATTTTATGTAAAAAGTTCTGTTTCTAACTACAAATCATTAGTATGATATTTTTCTGATCAATTATCAATTGGTATGAGGCATAAGATATAATTACATCGTTCTAAATGATTATTCATTATAATATCTTTTTAAATTTATCACTATTTATCACAATGTATTCTCTACTATAGGGTAATGTGAGCATTGGTGCACAAACTAACCTTATATTCAGTGCCTTGAAATTTTCATCATATTCATCTATCTATAATATCATTTCTTTCTAATGTTTCAACTAATATATTTAATTACATCATTCTGAGTAATTATTCACTAAGTGTGGATAATATCCATCCATCCCAAAAATATGGATGCCACCTACCATAGTTGGTAAGGGGCATGGGTTAATAAATTTCTTCGTTGAAGGAAATGTTTTTATTCCTTCACATGAGATTATATGACTCAAAAATGAAAGCTACTATATCCAAAATTCGAAAATGGAAAATTTGGAATTCCGTTTCTCCTTCCATAGGGACATCACCACAATATTTTAAGGATCATAACTAATATATTATCTCTTTAATATATAAGAATATCATCTATGTAGACTACCAAAAAATGTTCAACATAATCACTAAAGACATTATTCCAAAAATCCTTGAATATAGTGGTGGAATTGGAAAGTCATAATGGATTTAAGATAAATAAAAAATGCATATACATCATATGGAAAATTTTATTTAGTATACCATCCTTCTTGATGAGCAATTGATGATATCCAGAATGAATTTCAATCATTGAAAATTAATGATCTCCATTACTTGATCAAGTAATAAATTAATGTAGATTATAGGGTGCATTTTCTTGATAGTTAACTTTTAATTTTTCTATAATTAGTGAAAATTAACATTAACAAGTATTTATTATTAATAAAAAAATATTCCACATTCAATGGTTACCCACTCAGACATATGAATCCTTCTTCAAGATTCTCCTGGAGTTTCTTCTTAAATTACAACCACCCAATTGGGGATATTCTACATGGTTTTTTTAAATATTATATTCACTATGTATGAGTTTTGTTGAAAACAAATCATCACAATTTATTGGAAGACATGGAATTTATTTAGAAAATATATTTGAATAATCTTGAACATTAGGAATATAATTGATGTTGAGTTTCTCCCCAACCATTTGATATCAATAACCCTCATGAATTTATATTAGTAACTATATAGCAATGGTAACATCCATTGGAAATTTATATTATAATCTTACTAGAAGATGCTCAATAGTTGATTAAAAAAATCATTCATGACTTCCCCTCCATGGAAATTGAAATTATATCTAGGTAATTTTACTTTACACATTCCCAAAATCACAACATATTTAATTACAGGGAGAATTACATGATTTTATGGAATTAAATTACCACAAACATCTATTATAGATGACATATAGTCTTCATATGTGATCATCAAACCATTAGTATTTTTATTATTTCCCCAATAACCATTCAATGTGGTGGTAGTGTGATACCCATAGATAATTATTCAGATATTAATTTGGGGTTGTATACATAATAAAATAATTCATTTTTAGTTTTATAATGGATGGTAGGTATACCATTCACCATGTTTTTCATGACCCCATATCTCTATAGATTCTCCACCTAAAACTGAAATAGTGTAAGAGAGATAATGTCCCCCGAGTCCCACCTCCAGTAGGCCTTAGAGTGGCGACTGGTACTAAGGGTATTGAAATATCACACAATGGGAGTCATTCCCCTATTTATAGTAACAATGATTGAAATAAAATAAATATCAACCCTAAATAAACTCCACAATATATATAAATGAAATTAAAAATACATCCCACATGAATGATTGAAAATATAACTATTGAAAAAAAATAGTCTCCAATGTAAATCTCAAAAACAAGGGTAAGTTGCAACATAAAAATTGTCCAAAATCCTCGTCTTGTAATGCCTATCATAGTCCAAATAGTCATATGAAAAATATAAAAAGAAGTTTTATTTGCATACTGTGAGTATAAATGTATACTCAGTAGTGAAAACTGTATGTCTCTCTTGAACAAGTCGGAGAAACATTCTAATTTCCCTATGAGAAAATAACAGAAACCAAAAAAACCTAACAAGGTATTCTTACCACTCCACATAACCAAAGGAAAACACACAACATAAAAATATTCTATTAATGTAATATAATAAGAACATCTAGGTTTTGGTACCTCGCACCACTACCCACTAATTAGCTACTCATACCCTAATGGAAAATGTCATGGAACTTCCACACTCATCCCCAATCCCAATTTCATAACTCGCTCGCACACACCTGGGCCTCAAGGATAATCCCACAACCTAGGAAAACATAGCTAACTAAATCCCACCCACATACAATTGGGCCAAAACCATACCACATCTGAACTTTAGACACCAGGGCCACAACCATACCTCATCCTGAATACACATAGGAAAGAACACCATGCCCACAAGCCCATAGGCCTCACAACCGCACGAAAAACATCCAGAAGAGTCTTGGGATACCAATTTCTAAAAGACGTATTGGGGAAGATCCAATAACCAGCCATCCATCTTCCCACCATAATGTTGGGAAAAAGACACCCTCCCATTACAATTGGGGAGTTTGTGCAACATAGTTCTATTCTTTGGTTAGGAGAATATAGGAATTAAAATTATGTGAAACTATATATATAGGTATCAAACACTCATCCCAACCTATGGGGATTCCAAAAAAAATCAACCAGCCCTTAAAACTACCTTTATTGTTACCTTTAAATTGAAAGATACACAACGAGCCACAATTATATTCACTACCACATCCAACTTATTTAACCAATTATTTACATTATTAATAAATCCATTTACAAATTCCATACATACTTGGGTAGCTACCAACCACAACATGTAATAATCCTCACATCATAAACCACACAGAGTAAAAAGAACCACAGTTAAAATATCCCACTACACATTTTCTCTTCACTTTATTCCCATACAAACCACTAAAATCATCATTAATCTTATTCATTCAGCCCAAACCACCATCACAACCACAATATAACAACTGCCAACTTACAACCACTCCTATCAAATCCCATTATACCAACCATCATCATACCCACTCTACAAACACACCACACCTAGAAACTAAAATGAGACACAACCCAATTTTAGTCCCACTAAACAACACTGCTCATAAATTCCAAAATCAATCAATCTTCCATGAAAAAATTCAATTACACCGCCCGAAACACCCCCAAACATAGCCTTACCCTCAAAAATAGCACCAAATGACCATACAAGGAACAACTTCTAGATTTAAAGAGGAACTCATTCATTAATTCGTCTTTTAATTTCAGTGGCAATCAAATAACAATTTTGATCTTGCGATATCAATTTATTTAATTGAATATACATGGTTAATAAATGACATATAAATATACATTCAACACTTGATCAACAAAAAAAATTCTCAATACATCGTAGGAGCACACACAAATATCACCAACAATCATGATTTTCATTAGGCATATAGCCCATACTGATCACAATATCAAAAGATGACAAAGGACAACACAAGAAATGTTTCCCCATCTCAACAAGATAATAGTTAACCTAATTAAATTACCTTTAATTTATAACTATTATTCTATCATCATAAGTGGAAATTCATATACCCACCTCACATGATTCCAAAATGAATGAGAGAAATAGGGATCCTTACTTCGAGAAATAGACAATTTGAACCACCTCCTTATGCCAAACCGGGGGTGAATAAGGATTCGGGGAAAAGATATCCAAAAGTCCATTGGGCAATTCACAAAATCTCTAGGAATAGAGTTTCTAGGTATGATAGGTATAAAGGTTAAAAGAAAAAATACAAGGATGATATGATCTCGACTATAGAAAGTTAAAACCCTATATCAATGGGAGAAATAGTTTCAAAATTGGTTAAAGACGGATCATGATCAAGACTACAATTGTTTACTATATAAAAGCCTCCTGAGTGTTATGAATTTAATGAAACATTTTATATCCATTGAAATGGCTTTAAAATTACTTAAAAATGGTTATAATGACATTTTTACTCCAATAAAATGTTAAATGGTGAAAATGGGAAAACTAGGAAAATATAAAATTTTGATAAACTATGGAAATCAATCACAAGTCGATGACATACCATTGGATGAGTCACAGTTAGGTATCCTATGGTTAGATGAATCCCTTTGGAAAAGTCGCTATTGGATGAATGATCATTAGATGAGTTCCCATTGGACAAGTCATCGTCACGAGTCACCGCTGGACGAGTCACCGTAGCGAGTCACAACAAGCAACCTACCATCAACAACTCACTATCGCAACTCACTAGGGGGTGAGATACCAGTGGATGAGTCACCATTAGGTGACTCACCATTTGTGACCTACCATCACATCCCACCATTAGAGACTCACTATTACAATTCATTGATGTGATTCACCATTCTAAATCATTGGTCCTGACAAACCGGTGTGACATATCATCACCACCTAGTGGTGGAATAGTCTCCATTTGATGTGCTACTGTTGAAATAACTGAATTTTGACAAAATCTTGAAATGTGTCAATGTTTCCTCTTGTATTACATTAGCCACCAGATTTTTTGAAACGAAATGGATATGGGAGTTCCTGGCTATTTCATCAAAATCTCTCTAACTATTCTCACCGTTGAGAATCAAAAACCAACTCTAGAAATAAAAATTAGGTTTTGAGCAACCACCTCATGAGATACCTCTCAAAGATATCAAAGTACATGAAACACTGATATCGACTCAACACTCAAATGTTCACTGATAAACAACCCTGTATTTTTTAAAAGCTTGAGTGAAACCTCAACATCCAAGAAACCCACCTCTGATATATGTTAACCCAACTAACCAGAAAACAAGACACATAAGAAATGAGACCACACTATCTGACCACACGAATCATAGAATCATGTCCTACATGTCACGATATTTTCCAATCTATGTGGAACTTACTATCCCACATGGGAATAATTTCATTGTAATTAAAGAGTCTAGATTAAGAATATGGTCTTCCCCTTTCCATGTGTCTGGACTTCATCACACCTTTTGGAAGAAGCAAAAAACATGTCATATAAAAAAAAGTTCAAAAATCTCAACATAATATAAAATATAGATAAAAGAATCTCAAAAAAACTATGGGTACAGGGCATGCATTTATGTCTCCCATTCCCAAGTACTCTACTACAGGACACCATGCCTCCACCACACACAAACCAGGGGAATGGAAAATATACCCATCACCTTCTCACGAAGATCATATATCTACACTGATTGTTTCATTAACTATATGGCATCTCTGACATCCATCTATCCCATTATATGACACAGGGTTCATCATGAAGAAACCAACAAAGCTAGGAGAAATTAATAATTTCATGGACCATCTAAAATTATGGTGGAAGCACCAACTGGTATGAAACCATGTTAACTCCCCCCAACACCTCAAAGGGTTTGATGAACCTGGTATAATTCTTGCTCCCTCTTCTGGAGCAATGCATCCCATATTGAGGGTAAACCTTAAAGAACACATAGTCCTCATCTTCAATCTCTTAGGGCATCATCATACTATTAGAATATGTCTTCGTTCTGTCCTATGCCACTTTAATTCTCTCATGAATAAGTTGAACCATATCTATCATTCCCTACAAATCTTCTAGGCTATGAACAATGGTCTCCAAAACATTTGTCCAACACAAATCTGAATGACACAGTCTTTTATACAAGGATTCAAACATACCCATGTCAATGGAAGAGATATAGCTATTATTATAAGAATACTCTACCTTGTTCAGGTGTCATATAAAAGATCTATCAAAGTCCAAGATTGATGCTTGAAACATATCATACAATTTCTGGATGGTCCATTTCATATGCCGATTAGTATGTGGGTGGAAGGCAGTGATGTGGTGTAACTGGGTGTGAAAAGCATACTACAATCCGCTCTAGAATCACGAGGTAAAATTTGTACCCTGAACCATGAAAATGGTTCTCCAAACTCCATGCCGTCACACCTCTTCATCCACATACCTCTTTTCCAAGGAATTTATTTCCCTATAATCTTTTATTTCTACGATGTGATCCAATTTCATCAGCTAATCCACAAATACCCAAATCACATTGTATTCTCTCTTGTCCATCGGTAATCTTATGATGAAATCCATTGATATTTCATCCCATTTCCACACTTGGACATCTAGGGGTTACAAACCCCCCCCCCCCCCTGGGACCATGGTTCTCACAATTCCCCTATCAAAAAAAAACCAAGAACTTTTCCACGAAAGCTTTTATTATCTACTATACACTCGGCCACCAAAACTACCTCTGCGAGCCATGATACATCATGGAAAATTTTGGGGCACCCCTAAGGCTGAGATTTGAAACTCAGGGAGGACATCATCATGAATTTACACTATAACAAACATTCTTTATTGTAACGAAATCATATTCTGACCATCCTTTGACCATCCCTCCCAATTATCCCCATGGTTAATGCGGTTATGCATTACCACTTCCTCTGATTCTCCCAACTGAGATTCCTCCACCTCCTAAATTAGAGAAGGCTTAATTATCATATTAAAAAATAACATCTACATCCATCCATTCCTATAACAATGTACATGTAGTAAAACTCCTCCATTACCTTTCAAGCATATCTAGATAACTAAAAAACCTCCTTCTATGACTTCCGGATCAAATCATTGGCTACAAAATCCCCCTTTTTAAAGGTGTAGGGGAACTCAAAATCATAGTCCTAAAAAAACATTCCCCTATACTATATCAAATTCAAATATCATTGGGAAAAGATAGAACTCAAGATCTTGTGATCATGGAAGACCAAATATTTCACTCTAATGTGGTAATTTCACCACCACATCAACAAAAAAACATCCCCTTGTATCTCTAGATCATTGATGGAATAGTTATGTTCATGGAGAAGAAACTACCTATACCCATAAGAGATAACATATTTCTACTGCATTACCAAAAATCCAAAACCCAGAAACAAAGCATCACAACACACCTCAAACATCACCCATTCCTCTTTAAACTAGAGCATGGGATCACTGAACAACATCCACTTTAGATAGTTGAATGATGCATGACACTGCTCACTCCACACAAAATTCAGGACCTTTCATGCCCTATAGGTCATTATAACACCGACATGAGATAAATTGGGTGCGAATATAACACTCCATTTATCCACGGTACGCATTCATTTGAATAATACAGTAGTGTGTGTTGTATGCAACGTCGAGTTCTAACACACACACCACAACCAATCAAACTAGCCGTTATGAATATTAATACCCACATTTTGAAATTTTATAAATTCTATAATTCAAAATGGAATTAATTTTTGTATTTCAAATATCTGAATTAGCCTAGGGTGAAATTTTGGTATTTTTCTGAAAACATTCAATTTTTGGTGAATAGTGAAAAAACCCTAAGTTATAGTTTAAAACCAAATTTTTTTTAAATAATTATTTATTTTTTCTAAATTTAATTAAGGTCAAAATATATACATAATACCTATATAAGTTCAATGTAATTTATTGAAGTCGGTTTAGAATAATTTTAGATATATAAAAATTTTATTGAACTTTTCACCGTCTTTTACCCACATCCTAGGAGAATTTGTAAATTCACATAAAAAATAAATTTACCAACTTTTTGAATGGAATTTCAAAAATCCGAGAGACACGGTTAATATCAAGGAGTAATATGTAGTTCAACGAGATGAAAATAATTTTTGGTGAATAGTAGCTTTTAAATTTTATTTACCACGATTAAAAGTAAATAGGGTAATTAAGTGTAAAAATGATATTAATGTTACCCTGAAACATGTCCTTTTTCTTTTGGAAAAGTGTATCTTGACCAAAAATAACCTTAGGAATAAAATATTATCATCTAGGTCCATTTGGATTAGATTATGACATTTATTATTTTTTAATTCAAAGAAGAGTTAAAAGAGTTAAAATCAAAGTATATATACTAAAACATTTTTAATATAGGGTTATACATAAGGTGAATTCAATTGTAAATATTCATTATAAATCTAAAAAGATTTTGAACATAATGGTATTTTATTTATAATTTCTAGACAATAAATAATTTAATTTATTTATGACACAATGGTGATCCAGTAATTACCTAATTAAAAAATATTAAAATAATTGATATTATAAATATCAAAATAAATGTAATTTGAGACTTTTTATGAATTCCACTAATTTTCTAGTTTAATATGACATATTAGAATTTATTATATAAATCTTTTTAGAAGTAATAATGTTGTTATGAATTTATCAAAAACAAAATACCCAATAGTGTCAAAATTGACATAAAGGAGTTTTTTAAACAAATATTATATTATTAATTTATATTCAATTCTTAAAAATCAATGGTTCGTCCAAGTGACTTATATAATGATAGGTGTATAATTAACAGACCACTTGGGGGTCCCATGGAGGTATATAGTAAGGTTATTAACTATATAATATAAAAATACAATGTGACATGGTAAGTGTCACACTAAATAACTAAGAGTTGAAACTAAATAATAAGGTTAATATAATGTCCCAAAGCTATATAAATTCTATTGGTTGAGTGGTTTTAGACCAATCCCCACCTAAACCTTTAAATAATCCACTTTGGAGCCATTAGAAACCGAATATGAATTTATTATAAAATAATTTTTATAGCTTTTCCAAAGGTTCCCCTCACCCCTCTTATAAAAGGGCAATCCCCCTTATCACTAATCCACACATTCAAAGCCTTTTGTCTCGGAAAACCCCTGCCCAAACACTCTCTAAACTTCCCTCACTTCATCCTAGAGGCCTTAGTTTGATCAGAAGGCCATCCCTTGGATCCCTTTTGATCAAATCAAAATGAAGAACCCGAAGAAGAGGTAATGTTTTCACCACCCTCTTTCAAGTTCCAATCTCATTCAACTTCTTCTTTATTTTTTATTCCCATTCAAAAATAATGACTCTAGTATCTTATATATACTGTGATGTTATTATAAATATTTTACAACCATATTCAGTATTCTATCCATCCTTTAAATGACATGTAACCATACGTGTGTACGTACGACTTACTGTCTCCACGTCGTGGTGTAATTGTTATTCAATAAATTATTATTTGAATGGGTATAATAATGATGTGTAATTCATTTAAATAATAAATATAACATGATAATGACTCTATATATATAATATACCATCCATTTATATATTATTTTAATATAAAATAATGATATTGTCGCTCGTGCGTACATACAGACTACCGTCTCCACGAACGCGATGAGATTCATCCTCCATCGTATCCATTCAAGTGTAATTTTCATTTGATGATTTAAAAATAAATTTTAAGGACTTGATATCATTATGGATATGAATAAGATACAACCTATCCATAACAAACGCGACATATGTAACAAAACATATATGTGTTAGTTAACACCCGAAACAACGATAATACTAAGATATTATTAACAATGCAATGTTAAAAAATCATATATGATATCATATTAATGTATATGATTCTTGTATAATTTAATAACAATTATTTCACCATTATACAGGAGTTTAACCTACCCCCAACCAAGGAAAAGTACAACATAAGTGTTTGTTTCACAATCTCTTCATTATCCGAGTTTGTTTATACGTAATTATCTACTAGGACCTCTTTATCATCCACATCTATTTTTCTTAAAAATGTATTACGAATCTTTCTTAATATTTTAAAGACTATGGGATAAATTCATTTATACCCTTGTTGACTTTTTATAAGAAGTTTATTAAGGAATATTTCTATCTTTTTTCCAACAAGGTCATTTTTATCCTTTTCGACAGAATTAAGGTATGAATGTTTTTTTTAACTTATATGGCGGGTGCCGCTATTTTCCGCCGTTATAAAATCTTCGAATCTTACCTTACAATATTATATAAATATATTCAGTGAAAATGTTTTATTTTATATATATATGACTCATAAATGATTTCAAAATATAAAGAGATATTTCTCTAAAAAGAGTTTTGATTTTATCTATGTCAACATCCTTTGATGGATTTTAAGTTTATTTAGAGTTGATTTATTTTGATACAAAACTTCCATATTGTATTGATGGTTTTGTGATATGTTTGATTGTGGATGTGTTATTATTATACCAGTCAAGGTTTATTAAGAAAGTATTGACATTTTGTATGCTGGTGTTAATATGAATTATTATGTTATGTTTAAACCTGATCATATGAGGAATGCATTGGACTTAATAAGTGACTGGTGGAGCCCGCTATAGCTCCTTGATACATCGGTAGGTCTCATAAGACAAACTAGTGTCTTGGCACAAAGCCTTCACAAAATATTATTTGTATTCTTGGCACGAGGCCTTGGCTATGTGGTTAATATAGTTTGGAATTATGCATTCCATCATTAAGAAAGTGGTTATTGATTTTTCATGTGATTATTCGACTAGTAGAATATCCATGTGAATAAGTATGTGCCATTATTTCATTTTATTTCTGCCATATTATGTTGAAGTTCATGTTTTAAAAGGCTTTTGTTTTAGTTATACATTGCCTTAAATGTTTATTCTTATTTATGAATGTTTATGCTATATTATTATCTTTACAGGGTATTTGAGATCACCCCTTTCTATGTTTTATATTTCCAAGGATATGAAGAATTATTTTATGAATGACCTATAGTGATAGTATGAGGGGATAAGAGTGTAGACTATGGAGACTATATTGTTGTTGTTTTTGATTTTATGAAGTAATGTTAACTTTATGAATGTATCTAGTTATTCCAATGCTACTAAACTAATCTTTATTTTGAGACTTGATCTTTCTTGTGGTCACGCCTATGTTATGTAATAATGAACCAAATCTGGGTAACTGGGGTCAGGGCGTTACAACGAATATCCAATAATATCCAACTAGACCGAGAAAACTATGAACCTATTCCAAATTTATTGGTGATTCCCAATAAAAAATTACATTGAACTTCGATGAGTCCAACATTATACCCTACAAGGGGACCATGTATCCATGTAAGTGTACCCCTCAGGTACAAAACATACTCTTGGACCAAATCTCGTATAGCTGGTGGTGTAAATTAACCTTCAAGGAAGTCAGGAGATTCTTGGCATGATGATCCTATGACTTTGAGTGGATCAGAATTTCATCTATGAATACGACTATGAACTGATATTATAACTCAATGAAAATGGAGTTCATGAGACCCATGAACGTAGATGGTGAAATCGTAACATCAAACGACATAACCACAAACTCAAAGTTCACATACCTTCAATTAATATTTGTCATTTGGATATCACCCTCCTACACTATCAAATAGTAATATCCATACTATAGAAAAACCTTACAGAACAAACTTTATCCACTAAACTAGCCTAAAAGGTCATATGTCTTTAAGATAGGGTAATTATTCTTTTCCGTTACTATATTATACCTCTGGTAGTCTATGCACAATCATAGGGAACCATTTTCATTCATTACAATCAATAAGAGAGTGATCCATAAAGACACACTGGGCCTGATAAATCCCTTCTTAAGCAGGTTATCAATCTGAATCATGTTCTCCTACAACTAAAATGGTAAAATCTGATAAGGATATATCGAAATTAGACAAGCACCAAGTTGTATGACTATCCCGAACTCAAAATCTATTTGAGGGGGTAGATTCAAAAACTTATTGGGGGGAAACCACCAAAAAATAACCACAAATGTTGAGAACCTCCTTCATATCATTATCCAGTAACTCTAGTAACATATTGGAAAACAAGGAAAAAAGAAATTACACATGTTGAATGCTCACCTGAATGCTCTGCTCACTAAAGAATCCCACATGTTGACCATATACATGTGAAAACATGACTCTTATTACTAATTATTTAATTATAGGATAAACTGAATAAAATTATTCGATGTCATGGATGATATAATTTTTCTACATATGTAGAAATAAATGATCCCTATGAGATTAATGTGGCCCTGTCCTCATTCAAAATCTCAGCCATACATCAAACAAGTTGTTATGACCTCCCACTAGAACAATCAACACTAGGGGAATAAGAATCCTCTATATGTATATTCCAAATGAATGGGCTGGCCTAGATGAAACAAATGTGTATGAATCTCCTAAATCAAACAAAGTTGATAAAAGAGTACTGAACAAATAGATTAGACCTCGAATGATCTTTGGTCGTGCTGGAACGGATGCCTCTATAGCGTCTAACTGAACACTCCTAGATCCTTTTCCCCTATTTTTCCGACCACCTCTTTGACAAAAACTGGGTTTTGGTCCCTATTGAACACCGTGATGTTTCCCTCTACCTACTCCATCTTCCAGCATTGGATCATGAGAAAAATATCCCTGTTGTTGAAACTACCATATCAGTAACTACTACTGAGGTGGGTGATAGTCATGCCCACATCCACCATACTAAGATCTAACATCCATCAGTAAATATCTATGATAAATCCAATGGATATTTTAGGAAAAAAAACTCCGTCCCAAGTTCATTGGTTAATCACGATGACCTGAAGGTCAAAACCGAAAATGCTATGGTCAACTCCCCGCTGGCTGAAACATGGAAGGCCCTAGCACATGAGACCCGCTGCTAGAAGTCCTTTACATAGAAGAACATTTCTGTCTCCCCTCTCACAGTATAATTCATATCAAGTGAATCTACCCAACTACCTCTGCCTTCTTCTAGACCACCATGCACAACAATAAGGTGAATGGACTAACCACTTAGTGAAGAGAAGGGACAAAGTGACCCCACGACGAATTTTACATGAGACTCCTCATCCAGAAATAGATAATATGAAAACTGAAGGAGATCTTTGAACATTATCATCCACTCTCGTACCAACATACATTCATATTGGAGGGATAATAACTCATGCCTTTTCTTTGCCTTCATGGTTGAAGAAATGAATTCTACTCAGATCTCCTCCCTAAAATTGACCCACAGAACATTATCCTCATTCTTATCCCCCATTTATAAAGTGCACCATTGATTTTTTCATCCCAACATATGTTTCACTACCAAAGAAACCCATTACTTTTTTGAATTTCTTATCAAGCTGATGGTTACCACAATCTCAATGAGCCCAGTCTCAGTCTCCTGGTCTAAAATGCTTCCCTCATACATTCCCAGACTCTACAACCAAAAATCACATAGTGCATTCTACCACTGAACATCCTCCTATACTTGATCAACCCTCTGTCAATCAACTGGGTTGGCCTACTGATCTTTCACTACATGCACTACAAGAAGATAATAACCAGGTTTCATGGTTGAAAAAGGAAAACAAGGATATCATATTCCTGAGAAGTATGAAATTTTATTTAAGATTAATTTTAACACATTATTAATTTAAATTGCCCAAAAATCCCAATCCAAAAAAGAACAAAGGTCATTATATGATTCATGTAATCTTTTAATGGTCTCTACCCAATAAATAGTGTATCATTACATGGTTATTCAGACCACTCTGAGTCTATAACTCGAATCACAGGGGGGCATAAAATTTTGTTTCATAACTAGTCTTCCCTAGACTATGTCAGACAGCAAGATCACCTAACATTGTTTCCCTACCAACCCACAAAATCTTTATTGTGCCTAAATCCAATCTATGTGTTATCTCTCAACCATCAGTCTTTGAGGCCTTTTTTTAACCCCCTCCCTCATCGGATGACAATGATGGATGACATATAATGACCCATGAGTCCTACCACTAGAATGCCCCGAGCTCACGACCATCACCCAGGGTATAAAAATATCAAAAAATGGGAGGCATTACCCATTTTATTGTAACAAACATTAAGAGATAAGATGTATCAACCTCAAAAAAATCTATGAAAAAAATAAAAGAAATCCAAAATTCATCCCACATTCATGTGTGAAAACAACATTGTTACCAAAAAAGTGTCTCCAACGTAATTACCATAATCAAGGCTAATAAATAACAAGAATACTATCCCAAAGTCTAAGCTAGTAACTCCCAGAAAGGTCCATATAGTCCTCCTAGAATCCGAATAATTTTTTCATATTTGTGGGGTGAGAATACAAGTATACTCAGTTTGGAAAAAACAATATACCTCATGCAAAAGTGGGAGAATTTTACTAATTTCCCTATAAGAAACAATATAAAACAAAAAAAACTTAACAAGGTATGTTAGCCACCCCGACCACATCAATTAATGCAAGTCAATTAAAGTAATATAATAAGAACAGCGATGTTTGGGTACCCCGCCCCACTTACCACTGGTAAAAAACTCATACCATAAAGGAAAACATCCTAACGCTTCCATAAGAATCCACAAGCCCCATATCAAAACCCTCCCACACAATCATGGGCCTTATATCATATCCCGAAAATGGGAGTACACATCTCCCCACATACTTCCCTTCAAAAAAAGGGGCACAACAACACTAGAGTTTTCTAGTAGACACTAAGCCCACAACCATGCCTCATATTGAAGATACCTGGGAAAAAACACCTCCCTTGTAGATACCTAGGCCTCACAACTATACCTCAACCTTCCATAAAAGTCATGGGTAGTTAATTACTACAACATAGAGGAGTGAAGAGCCAATCACTAGCCATCCACCCTCCTACCGAGATATTGGGAAAAGGTCATACTCCCAGATGATAATGTGGGTGTTCGTCACATAGTGCTCACCTAGGGTGGGTCACATATATAATTAAAAAGTATTTATATATATATATATATATCAAACACTCATCCCAACTTATGGGTTTTTCTAAATAAACAATCAGCCACAAAATCGCTTTTACTGCTTCCTCTAAATGCACAACTACACAATGATCTGAAATTTGATTCATAACCCCATCCAACTCATTTAACCAATTATCCCCACTCCCTCCAAATATTCCCCTCCAATGATGACCCTCTAATGATTCCCATCCAATGCCTGACCTCCAGTAGGCCCTAGGGTGGTGACAAGCTCCAATGGTATAAAAATCTCAAAAAATGGGAGGCATTACCATTTTTATAGTAACCATTATTAGGAGATATGATGTATCAACATAAAAAAACAAAATTTAATATATAAAATAAATCCAAAATCCACCCCACATTGCTGTTTAAACATATTACTATTTCGAAAAATGAGTCTCTAATGTGAATACCAAAAACAAAGCTAAGTAATGACCTGAAAGCTGCCCTAAAATCAGAGATAGTAATTCCAAGAATGGTATAAATAGTACTATTATAAACCTAAAAGTAGTATTATATATGTACGGTCAGTATACAAGTATACTTATTAGGAAATAACTAAAGTCTCTCTTTCACAAGTTGGAGAATCATATTAATTACCCATTGAGAAAAAGTAGAAACCAACAACACCTAACAACCAATACTAACCTCCTTAAACTCACCAAATGAACACTCACCAAATAATCAAAGTCAATTAATGTAATATAATAAGAATATCAATTTTTGGGATCCCTACCACCTTCTCACTAGTTAATTACTCTTACCCTTATAGAAAACATCCTAGCACATTGACACTCTTTCTCAAACCAAATGTCAAAACCAGCCTACAAATACCTTTTCCTCAGAATTAGTCCTGCTACCTAGGAAATTAATGTTCACCACATCCAACTCATAGACAATTGGTCCACAACTATACCACATATTGTCAGGAGACACTTATCCTACAAACATAGCTCATCCTGAAGATAGCAGAGAAAGAAAAAATTTCCCGCAAACACATAGGCCTCAAAACCACCCCACATCCTACCCAATGGGTATCAGGCTAAAAATTCCTAGAAGGGGAGGAGGGAAGAAACAATAACCTAACATCCATCCTCCCACTAGGATGTTAGAAAAAAAACACCCTCCTCCCCCCTCACAAAAATGTGATTTTTGAGTATATAGTTCTCAACTAGGGTGGTGTGAGTATATAAATCAAAATTAAGTACAACTATATATATAGGTATCAAACACTAAGCCCAAACTATGAGTTTTTTCAATCAAATAACCATCCCACAAAATCTCTATTACATCTACCTTTAAATGCACAACTAAACAATGATCTACAATTCCATTCATAACCCCAACAAACTCATTTAACTAATTTACTTCCATTATTAATGAATCCATTTATTCATTAAATACCTACCATGGAAGAATCCTACCATAGAACCCAATAATGCACATAATATAAAACACACAGAGGAAAAAAGAACCACTGTTAAAAAAGCCGACTCTATATTTACTCTCCACTTTAAGCCCAAGAAAACCAATACCATCATCATTCTTCAATATCATTCCACCCAAAATACAATCTCAACCACAAAAAATAACAACCAGAAACTCACATTCACTCCCATAATTTCTTGTTATCTCAACCATCAGAAACCCCACTACACAAACACGCCACAATGAGAAAAATAAACAAAACACATCCTGGTTGCAGTCCCATTACCTGACACTGCTCATCCATTTCACAATCAATTAATATTCCTACCTAAGATTCCATTACACCTCCCAAACCAACCCACACATATCCATGCCCTCAATTGTATCACCACAAAACAATAAAAGGCACATCTTCTATATTTAACAAGGTCTCATTCTAAAATTCCACTTTTTAAATTCAGGTTGGAAAACGAAACAAGTTCTATCATGGGGAATCCATTTATTTAACTAAATATATATGGTTAACCGATTTTTTATATAAATCCATTGAATTCCTAATATATAAAAATAATTCACATTTAATCACATGTTGGCACACAACAACAACGAACGACCATAATTTTTAGTATCCATATATCCTATATAGATCACAATGTCAAATGATAACAAACCAGAACACAAGTCACTTTTTCCCTACACTGAATGTTAACCTTTAAACTGATTCAATTGCCTTTACCTAATTTGAATTATAATTTCTTCACAAGAGTACATTAATACACACACCCAACATGATACATAGATAATAGAGAGATTAAGGGATTCCTACATTGAGAAACATATGATCATTACCTCTTCCTTGCACCAAACATGGGGTGTGCAAGGATCCCGTGAATCATGATCCAAATGCCACAACACAATGAAAAATATCTCAGGGAATAATGGTTCTGGGAATGCTCGTTATTAAGGTTAATTGGAAATATACATGGGATAAAGGTTCCTGGCTATAGAAAGGCCAGATCCAATATCAGCAGAATAAACTATTTCAAATGTAATTAATTCCATATCACAATCAATACCATTTGTTTTGACGATCTAAAAGAATACATAGCATGTGGAATTTAAAGATACTTTTTAAATCCATTGATATAGCTTCAAATTCACCTTAATATGGTTCACAAATAATTTTTATCAAATAAAATGTCGAAGTGGTGATATTATAAAAACTATAGAAAATTGTTAATTTGATAAACTGTGGAAATTACTCAACGGTGGATAACCAACCACTAAATGACTCATAGATAGGTGACGTAAAATTGGATGAAACACCATTGTACGGGTCACTATTATACCACTCACCATTGGACGTGTCACTATTAGATGAGTCTCCTTCATGAGTCATGGCTGGACGAGTCACTATCGTGAGTCACGAATGGAGACCTACTGTCAATGAATCCCCATTGTGACTCACCAGTGGATGAGATACTGGTGGATAAGACACCATTAGGTGTCTCACCATTGGGTGACTCGGCATTGGTGGCCTACCATCACGAACCAACATCAGAGACTCACCATTTTGAGTCAGTAGTGTGAGCCACCATTCTGACACACCGGTCCTGACACACCACTACAACCTACCATTGCCACATACTGGTGGAAGACTCACCATCAGACAAGATACTACTAGAAAAATTGTATTTTCATGAACTCTTTAAATGATTCACTATTTTCTCTTAGATCACCACATCCACTATAGTTACAAAAATTAATGAATTGGGGAGGTACATGCCATTATAATTTAATTCTCCCAACCCATGTCATTTGTGATAGAAAAGGTAATCCCTCTAACCTTTTTCCCATGAGGTTGATGAGCCCTACCATCCATATTTTCTCTAGTATTAGGTAATTCATGCACTTATTTGTTCATGGAAATTTTTAATAATTTTTTAATAATTTTAAATTAATTTTACAGAATATTACCTTGAAATTTATTGTTTTATTAAAATATGGGAATTCGAATTTGATAAAATGAAAAAGTAAATGTTTAACATAGAAGTTTGGAATTTAATTTTTAATTTATTATGGAATATTAAAAAACGATTGAAACATTTTTTCATTAAAAATTTTCCATCATGGTAAACCCTCAACCAAGGTATCCACCATCCATATAAATAGTACAAGATGAGTCGGTCAAACAAAAAGTCCCTCATGATAGCACACCTAGTGGATGGAGAGTGTGGGTAATGCATAGGTGAGAATCCACAGAGGTTAGGCCAGGGTTTGTGTGTATTAGTGAATATCAGTATAGGGTCATCTGTTGTGTAATGGGTGTGTGCAATAATTGATCTGCCTCGATAATAATGTAATTATTGGATGACCCCGATTGTAATATGTGGATGTGCTAAACCGACTAAATGTTCAATGTGGGACAGTGAAATACATGGTTATTGTTTATCATTTTAAAAAATTTACATCATTCCACCATATCTATCTAGCCTTATACCTCATATATTTCCCTCTGCCACTTTGATGCCTCTATCGCCCACTAGAAATCAACATAGAACCATTGTTAATGATGTAAAGCTAGGTCTCAAGATGAACTAATTCTTATGAGGCCCCAAAACACTGTGTTACATAAATGGGACTTCAAGAAACCTCAGTAAATCCCTTTACAAATAATGATGAATCCATGAATTCTCATGGGAGGGTGATCCATCCACAAGGAATTTTGGATATATTAATGATAAAATATATACCACTTCTTCACAAGTAACATAATGGAGTAGAATTTTTCAGTAAGGATAAGTCATATAAATGAGTACATGAATTGTGAAGACAATAGATACATGGTGAAATTGATATGTGTACCATGAATATAGTCATATTAATTATCAATAGAGGAAATAGAAATCTACATAACTTGCAATGTGATTTTATTTCACAAATAGTTACATGAAGAATTATAAGAAATGGATATGTGAGACAGGGAGGATAATGAAAACATGAACCGATGGGAAAAATAGATACATCATATATGTGCAATCAACATTTATATGGAATTTATATTTAAAATAAATGATTATGATGGTACACTTTATTTATTATTTCCATGTCCTATTATAGAACATTTTAGAAACCCATATATACTAGGGAGATTTAAAATAAGTGATATCTATTTGAGTTATTAAACAACTAAAAATGGATACATCAACCAAATACAAATGAATGATATTTAATATTAAAAAACAGAAGAGGGTATTCCTCCTCTTATAAATATAAATCAATTTTGTTGTGCAAGGGAGTGAAGGTGGGTGGGACCAAACTACATTGCCGATAATCTATGTTTTCTGAATTATTTTTATTTATTCTTATATTATAGATCAGTTCTTTAATTGAAACAAATCAATTTTATTTTAATTAATTAGTATTCCCATATTTTATTTACTGTGTTTATCTCACTCCTTATTTCATCTCTCTCTCTCTCTCGTCTCTATTTATATCATTCTTCTCTCCCTTCTTCCACAGACTTCAACCATTACCTCTTGCAATTGAGAATAAGTAACCAACCTCAGTATTTTCCTTGAGAGAGTATTGGGGTTTCTTGAATTCCTCTTTTAATTCATTAAATTGTTTTTATCAATTTATGGTGTACGACGTTGAGGTGTGTAGAGGCTTCAATTTCCACCATTATATGAAACTCAAATCCACTTATATGATATTATTTTTATCTTTTCCATCTCTTTAATTTTTCAAGATCTCTAAATAAGATGTATTTATATTGTTGAATGGATGAAACACCCCATATGGTTATATTGTAACCTTTGATATCCACTGATTGTAATATTTGGAAGCAATCAACCAACTACATCTTCATATTTGGATATTGAGATAAAAAGGTAATACTTATCATTTAAAAAATGTAATCATTACACTACAACTATTTTACCCCCACCTAAAAATTCCCCCCCCCCCAATACCTCCCTCTAGACATCATCAAAGCACCATCGACATAACCAAAAAAACCATGTGTGATGTTGGGAAGTTATGGATTGAACTGAATATCTACTAATAATTCTTTATTCCCTATGTAATATCAATGGAACATTAGGTGTGTAACGTATTGTTTTATTCATGTAATTTTAAACAATCTACTAATAAATCATGGTTTTTTTATCATTTAAGGGTTATTTGGGTGAATTTTTCAAAATTTTAGAGAGATCTTGGGGTGTGTATCATTGGGGCAGGTTTTTTCTAAAATGTGTTCCCACCTAAATAAAACCATGAAAACTCATGTAGTGGGGATTTTCACAGTTATTAAACATTTTGAAAATCCTTTCCCCACCAATATAAACCATACACCCCATCAGAAGGTCATATGGTTAGGGAACATAGTTAGAAAAACTGTACGGTCCTCTCCAGCTAACCGTGTGAGCCGACATTTTCTATTTTGAATATTAATTTTAAATTTACCAAACCCCTGTATAACCTTATTCTCAACAGTAACTCATGTTATTTTGATATTTTAGTTCTTTGGAGCTCTCAATAACTTTTTTTATCTTCTAAAAACCTATTCTAAAGTGGTTTGATGTTTGAAATAAGTTGATGGATTCCTTGCAGGTAAGAGATAATCCCCAATCCTTCCATTATATCTCTATCCTTCCAACATAGTGTTTTATCAATATTATTGTTCTAAAATTAACTAAATTCATTTATTTTACATCACAATCTATATTTATTTTTGATATCACTAGTTTTATCATTCTTCATCAGAAAATTCCATTGTGGGTAGTGTGTTTCATGGTGTCGTGATAAAAATAGGTGGTTCTATATATTTTTAGCAATTACTGTAACCATTAATAGATTTATTGTTTTATATTATTTTCCAATTAAATTTAGATAACGCAATTCTTTTTTTAATCTTATTTGATATTTAATAGGAATGATATTTTGGGGAAAACCCCCAATTCCAAAGCAATTGGATATTAAGGAGTGTTTTGGAATTTGGTAAATTTGTTAAAATTTATTTTTGAATTTGATTTGATTAAAATGACTTCAATCATTTGGATACGAACTTATGATTGGATTTATGATGGTAAAATTGATATAATTGACTAAAAAATTATTTCTTGGTTTTTAAAGAGAAATTCATATATTGAAATTGGAAATTGAAAAATTATATTTTTGACATTTTTGAAAAAATTTATGCATTATTGAATATTATTTGAGAAAATACAAGCCTGGGTAATTAGTGAGTTATTTGGGACAAACATTTTATATTTTGAATTCTCTAGAAATGGATTAAAACATTAGAAATATAATAAATAGGTAATTCATGATATCTAAAACTCATTAGAGTGTGGATGAGTCCTCTTTAAATAGTGTCTGATGGATGTGTAGACACTATTCTAATATCACTATATGAGTGATTGAGGATCCCATAACCATGAACTATCCCACCTCTTATAAGATGACCATTTTTCTTGTTTACGAATTTTTTATGATATATATGACAGTGCTTGTGGAATTTATATGCATATTCCATGAGATTTTATAAACTAATTAATATAAAAAATATATGTCATTCCATTTTTTTGAAATGCCTCCGTCAATTAAAATTAATATCATGTTTTTAAAGAAAAAGAAATATTTTACTAAAATTCTTATTTTATTTAATATTGAATGGTTTATTTCATTCATTATTATGTAATATTCTTATTGAACAATTCATGTGACCCAACATGGATATTACCTCACATCATACCTTTCACTTTGAGCATTTTTAGATTGCCCTTTTCCAGGTTTAATGGAGGGTAAGGTACCACTCAGAGGTTGTATTTATTGCTTTATATTTATTGAGTTTTGCGTCCATTGGCACTTGGGATGTTTTTATTATCTTTTTAGTACTTTGGTGATGTAGTTTTTGGATTTTTTATACATTTTTACTTCACTTATTGTCTCTTTTTAGATTTTTAATTCATTATAATTAATTTGTTCTATTTCTTATGCAATTTATATGGGAAAGCTATTTCTAGTTTTATCTTCATTGATTCTAGGAGCTAGTCTCAAACCTATGGGTATCAGGGATTCCCTTCATGGTATTTCCCTGCCTGATTGGGAATCATAGTGCCAATATATTAGAGAATTTTCATAAAAATTTGATATCTGAGGTGGAGGTTAGGTATAATTCCTTAATTTCATTATGAAGTTGAGTTATGTTTTCGGTACTTGGGTGCTAGTTATGATTGAGATCCTGCATATCTCTAATAATAATGATCCTTAAGTCACCTGGGGAGGTTTGGGAATGATGCCTTTAGTATTAGTTATAGTCTTTTCTCTACTTTTGATTTAGATAGGTTGAAATCCAATTATATTATAGTTATTTTTGTGATTAATTTTCCCTATTATCTACTATGATTATTAATTTGAGTAATATTCTGATGTCTTCAATGTATTATATTGATGTTATGTAGAATCATTCCATAGGGAATACAAGAGAGTAAGATCCATGAGGAAGCAACTGATTTACCATAGAGATTGAATCCTCTTATGAACCAGAATTAGGTTGAGGATATTTAATGTGTTTTCAATGATCTTGGATAGGGTCCTACACCTATTCAAATTTATGATCCATATATTAAACATAAATTTTATGTTTTTTGAAATAATTCATAGTTTTCTCTTTATAAGAAGCTTCTATCATTTGAAGTCTCTAAAAATCCTAAAAAGATTGAGTATTAGTTGAGAAGGTTTGAGATTTTTTTTAGTTGTTGTAGAAACCTAAAGAAATCAAGGATAAATGTGACACCTTCAAGATGTAATAACCTAGCTGGAGATGTTGGAACATAATGGTAATGTACAGTAATAATAAGGTCTTAGAGTGGAAAGGCTTAAGTGTTCATTTCTCTGACCAGGGATTTCAGGACACTGTGGTAATAGATAAGGCTCTACAGTTTTTCAAAATAAAGTAGCATGATAGGATCTTGGTTCAGTATGAAAAAATATTTTTTAATCATATACAGTGTTCCTTTGAGATTATATTAAAAGGGAATATGAAAACTTGATGGTTCAATATGGTAGTTTGATGTAATTTTAATTCATAGGATTTCTTTTAGAAGATATATTCTTATGTTGACTTGATGGATACAGATTTGATGGTCAAGCATGACCTGGCTAATAAGTTAGGGTGAATAGTTGTTCCTTTTTCTCCCAGTGTGTAACACCCCAAGATTTCATATTATGTTATCTCATTCAAATTCAATATTGGGTTCAAAGGAACCACAACTTACCAATCTAGCCGTTTAAAAAGATGTTATGAATAGTATTCACATTATTTTGAATATTATATACTTTATATAATTTTATCATCTCTATTATGGGTTTCTTTGAAATAATATTTGAACAAATTCATTTTTTTCAGATAAAAGATGTATTTTTAAATTAATGCAATTTTATAGTTTTTTAATGGAGAACCATTTTAAGACCAATATTTGACACTTTTATGTTTTCAATTTAATGAATTTAAATTCTTTTTTTGAAGAAGGATATAAAAATTTAGTTTGGAAAAAAATTTGGTACATTTTTGGTAACTTTCATATTTGACAAATAGTGAAAAATACTATGTTTTAATTGTAAACTACTCTTTTAATCAAAATAATTTATAGTGTTAAATTTTTAATTTAAAAGGTTTTTAGGTATAATTAGATTATAATTTTATCATTTAATACAATTATGTCCTTATAAGTAATTTCACATTTAAATTTGACATAAACACATGTGAATCTTTTCATAGATTAACTTTTTAAAAACCCATATTTTGGTTTTAACAATAGAAATTAATATTAATGAAATAAATAAAAATTCTATGCTTTTATTTTGGTAAAATAGACTCAATTTTAGATTTCATAATATTAAAATTAGCATTGGGTGATTTTTTGATGTTTTTCTGAAAACATTCAATTTTTAATAAATAGTGAAATTTGTTACGTTGTTATTTAAAATAGACTTTTTATTTAAATAATTATTTATTTTATTTTATTTTAATTAACCTCAAAATAGACATATAATACCTATATATGTTCAATGTAATTAATTAGAGTCATTTTATTATAAAATTAGATGCATTAAATTTTATTGAACCATTTAACATCTTTTACCCACCTTCTAGAAACATTTGAAAATTTGCATAAAACACAATTTTACATCTTTTGTGAGTTGAATTTCAAAAATCTAAGAGACACGGTCGGTATCAATATGTAAAATTTTGATCAATAAGATAATCATAAATTTTCTTGAATAGTAGGTTTAGACTTTTATTTACCACAGTTTAATGTAAATTCATTAATTAAATTTAAAAATGATTTTTTAAATAACTTAACAAATTTCCTAATTCTATTGGATAATTTTTTTTCGACCAAAAACAAACTTAGGAATAAAATATGATCATTTAGGTCCACATGGATTAGAGTGTGACATTTATTATTATTTTATTTAAAGAAGAGTTAAAATTTTTATATTCAAAGTTTAATAACTAAAACATTTTTAATATTTGCTTACAGACAATATAAATTCAATAATAAATATTCATTAGAATCAAAAAATATTTTCTATATAATGGTATTTTATTTATAATTTTTAGACATTATATAATTTTATTTATTTATGTCAAAATGATGATGTTGTAATTACCTTATTAATGAAAGAATGAAATAAATGGTATCATAAATATTAAAATAAATATAATTTCAGTTTTTTTATGACAACCACGACTTTTCAAGGTGAATATTACATGTTTGGGATGATTAAATGTATTTTTTAGAAGTAATCAAGTTTTATGACTTTCTCAAATACCAAATACTATATAATGTCAAAATTGACAAAAAATAATTTTTAAACCAAATACTATATTATTGGTTGACATAGTATTTCTAAAAATATAAGGTTTAGAAATGGTCTTAAATAATATTACATATGTCATTAATTAACCACTTGAGGTTATCTTGGATGTTTATAGTAATTTTTCTAAACATATAGTGTAAGAATACAAGAAGACACGGTAAAAGTAAAAATATTTAACTAAGAGTAAAATCTAAAAGATAAAGTTCATATGGTGACCTAAACCACTCTAAAACCAATTGGTTGATTTTTTTGACCCATACCCACCATATCCTATAAAAAAATCATTTCAGAGACATTATAATCCAAAAATGATTTTATTATAAAATAATATTTCAAGCTTATCTTAAAGGGACCATCACCTCTATTATAAAAGTGTAATTCCCCTTCTCTCAAAATCACACCTACAAAGCCATTTGGCTTGATCACCTTGTCCTGAATATCCTCCCAACATCCCTCACATCAATGTAGAGTACATACTCTGATCATAAATCCAACCCATGGATCCTTTTTGATGAACTCGAAAGGAAACACTCGAAGAAAAGATAATAATTTCACCACCCTCTTTCATGTTATTTTCATCTTCCACTTCCTCTTTCTTTGTTGTTTCCATACCAAAATAATATCTCTAGTACCTCCTACATAATTTAATATTATTATAAATATGGTATAACAGTATTCATTATTTAATCCATCATCCAAATGAAAATGTCACCATTCATATGTACGTACGGCTTACTTTATACACATTGGGGTGTAGTTTGTTATTCAAACACTTAAATATTTGGATGAGTATAATAATGGTTATAAATGATGTAAATAATAAGTATAACATTTTAATGATTCTTTATATAGGATATTCATTCCAGTTACATACGATTTCACAATCAATATAATGATATTGTCGCTCGTGCATATGTACGGATTACTATCTCCACGACGCGATGAGATTCATTCCCACGTTCACCATTCAATGATGATTATAAAAATATATATTATTAAAAATTATGTAATATATGAAATAATAATTATACTGGATATATATATACATATATTCTTACATATATCTTATTCACTTACTTCCATTAAATACGATATAAAAACTGAAACAACGTTTATGCGTATGTACGGCCTACTGTCTCCATAAAATGTGTTTTACATTTCATATATCTATATTTAATACATATTTATATTCTAAATATATATTATATATAAATCATGTGTTATATTCTGGATGTATTTAAATCATGATCTAAATGATATGATGGTGAATAACAATTTAAAACACGTACGATAAAAAAGTGATTATTACCTGAAATGTTGATTTTACATGGAAATATTTTTTAAATGTTTAGAATAAAGTCATAAATGATTCATGTATGATATAATAAATATGAATATGGTTCTAGAATAATTTAATAATAAACTATGGTCATTATTCATGAGGATGAATGAACCCTCGACCAAAGGAATGTGTAATGTAAGGGTTAATTCATCAATCTAATTTTTATTCGAGATTTTTTATGGGTATGTTTTAACTGGGACATATTTATTATCAATGTCCATGTTTCATAAAAGATTTTTCAAAGGGATTATGTTTAACGGACTCTTTTATTAAAACATAATTTTAATTGTTTTAAATATTTTTTCTTCCAATCCTTTCTCATTAATGTTCATGTTTTCAAAAATGTTTTAAAGATTTATTTATATAGACATGAATGTTTAAGAATGTTAATTCCGTTAGAAATTTTCAACATGGTATGGAAAAATTTGATTCGAAACTATCGTTTAAATTAATTCCATTAGAAATTTGTTGACTTTTAAATGATTTCATGAGAAAGGGATATTTCTATCAAGGATTTTTAATGATCATTTTAAACTATGTCAACATCCTTTATGAGATATTATTCTTGATCGAGGATGATTTATTATTATACAAATATTCCATATTGGATTGAAGGTTTTGGAATATATTTGGATATGGATGTGTTATTATATACCATTCATGATTTAGGGGTAAAATATTGACTTTTCGTTTGCTAGTTTTAATACGAATGTTTATGTTATGTTTTATCCTTTTCTTATGACGAATGTATTGGATGTAGTAAGTGACGGTTGGAGCTTGATATAGATCCTTGGTGAATCGGTAGGTCACATGAGACAAATAGATGTCAAATTGGCCACTGGACTTTCCCAATTTGATATATGGTTTTGGTCTAGGCCTTAATAATTTGTCGACGTCTTTGTCGAGGCCTTGAATTTTTTTTTCATAATGTCCCGCATTATACATTCCCTCATTATAGAAATACTATTGATGGTTTATGTGGTTATTAGACTATTATAATACCCATGACTATGATTTATTATGGCATTATTTAATCATATAATATTCCTTCCATAAAGTTTTCATGTTTATTATTTGTAAAGGAATGTGTTTTAAATTAATCATTGTGCCAAATATTTATGTTATCATCCACTGTATTTCTTACCTTTACTGAGCATTTGTGCTCACCCCTTTCTTATGTTTTATTTTCCTAAGATTCCTAGAAGTGTATTATGATTGATATGTCGGGATAAGCTAAATGGAATAAAGGCATTCTCATTGAAATATTTATGCCATATTTTATGATTGAAATGGTAATGTATAGTTAATATATGTAATCTATTTTCCAAAACTGCTAAAATAGTTTGTCCTTCATGACTTTATTCCCTTTCATCATGACAATGTATTAAAATAATGTACCGGCTATGGGTAACTCAGTTCGGGGTGTTATAGTTGGTATCGGAGGAACTTTAGCAACATCCTTGGAAATAGATTTATATAAACTCTAATTAGTGAAAAATATGCTCATATTGAATTTGAGGATTCGTATAGAAGATCTTCCTAAAAATTTTGGTAATGTAGATATTTTTTTTATTTTCCCAAAAATAAATCCCTATCCAGATAAGAGCAGGTAGAGGAAGCTCTAGCACAGATGTACCTAGGAATGAAAACTCTGACAATGAGTTTCAGGAATGACCCAAGGTATCCATTGTCATGATAACGGGCCTTACTATGCTCTTGGTTACAACACTCCCGGGGGATATGTTTATGATAATTAACATTTTCATTACAATAAATTATGATGGGATTAGGATTAATTACTTCCTCAATGAAAACATTTTATGATTATAGATAATATGCATAATATTTTAAATTTACGTTAGGTATTTTACAAGTTCAGAATTATGAATTGCGATAATGAACTATCATAGTGTATGACACTATTTAGTAATGTTTCCTAGTATAAGGAATGATAATTCATCCAATATGAATGATCAGAATATTAAGAAGGTTTATATCTATCATGGTATTAATCCCACATTTAAAAGTGAAATAGTCTCTCATGTATTCTTATCATATGAATAAATATTATCATGTCTTAATAAGATAACTAAAGAAATATCTTATTCATATGTATTTGAAGGGAAGAATGGGAAGAAAATGATGGAAGAGAGGAAGATAGATAAAGGGAAGATGGGAAAGAAGGATTTTCCCATATATTTTAACTATTGAATGAATCACTATGGTAAATGCTTGAAGGGAATGAGATTTTGTTATAAGTGTGGAGAAAAGGGACACCATGTACGTGATTGTGAGGATAAGGAAAAAAGGATTCCAATGTACAATGCTTCATCTACAAGGATTTAGGAAACAACGCGAATCAATGTCCAAATCATCAGAGTATATCCTAAATGCCGCTATTGGATAATAACAAAGTCATTATAATACTGAAGATGAAGTGGAATGATAAGAGTTCTTATGTTGTTATTAAAGTATTGTTTCATTTGAGTGTTGTTTAAATGATGTATTTGTTATAAGAATTATAGAGTATATAAGTATTGTAATATAGTTCCATTTCATTGAGGACTTGAGAGTGTTTGGATCAAAGAATAGTGAATCGATATCAAGTTAAACTTCTTGGAAAATACATGGTTGAAGGAAATATGGACATTAATATGGTCTTGATACCGAGGTATTTATTTGGGAATAAGGGATGTTTTATTTGTATAAATTATATTTGATATTATTGAATCTCTTGTAACTAATTAATGGTTAGTTTATTTCATCATTGATGGAGTTTATAACATTTTTCGATATAAGGAGTATATCTATTATACTACAAGGAATAAGGTAGAATGAATATAATCAATAAGGTTTTATGGTAATTCAGGGTGTTACTATGTTTTAAAAGAATACATTATGAAGGTATTCGCCTATTATTATATGGAAAAACAATTTCGATTATGTTTACCATCATTATAAGTTTTGAACTATGAGTTTGGACAGAAGTATTTTGGAAAAGTATAAATGTTGGAATGGATTAATTTTGACATTGGATATGATTCTTAAGGATAAATAATCTCTTATAATTATTTATGGATTTTTATGAAAAGGACATCCTAGAGGTCGGGCAACAACGCATCACGTCTGGAAAGGCCTTGAGACTTGAACCCACATCCAAAGGCAACAAGGGTGTATCACCTACCACTAGCATACATGAGTTCCTTGTTTGTATAATTTAGTTTTTTAAAAAAAAAAATTGACAAATGAATTATAAAATCATTATTTTTTTGAACCCTATTTGATTAGTATAAATAGAATTTTTTTTTTAAATTCTATTATCTTTTTGAGTGAAATATGAGTTTGTGCAAGTAATTAGTTCAAGTATGAAACTAAAATTTTCAAGTATATTTTCCACTTATTCTATCAATAAATTAATTCATCAATTTTAGGTAAGGAATATTAAAACTAAAAATGTGTTATCCTAATACCTTATGTTTTTTTGAACATACTATATTTCAAATCATTATATATTGAGGGATTTGAGGCCCTAAATGTCACACTTGTTTGTGATTGATGACCTCAATCACTCCCTATATATATTTAGGGTTTCCCTCCAATTATGTGTCTATAATATCCGCCAATTTTCTCCAAATTGAGATCATAATTTTTTTATAACTATTTCATTCCTTTTCCATCTTATTAAGACTAAATTTTATTTACCCAATTTCTGATAAGGGTTTTCCACAAAGGTATTTTTTTATCCAATAATTTTTCTAAACAATTTAAAATTGTGAGGACACAATTTATTTATGTAGGGGATAATATAAATCCCCATGATTTCATAGTACAATATCTCATTAAAGTAATTCAATATCCAGTGATATACGCAACACCGAGTTCGAGGGAACCACAACATACCAAACTAGCCGTTCAAAAAGCGGTAATGAATAGAAATAAATGTATTTTGAATTTTATATACTTTATAAAATCATAAAATTCATATTATGTGTATCTTAGTCATAATATAGGAACAAATACAGTTTTTATATAAAATAATTATTTCTCAAAAAATGAAATTTTGACATCTTTTAATGGTGAGCCCTTTTTAAAACCAATATTTAACAATTTTATATATTCAATATAATTAAATTAAATTATTCTTTAGAAAAGTACATAAAATTTTTGTCTAGATAATTTTTTGGTACTTTTCTGATAACATTCATATTTTAAGGAATACTGAAAAATACTATGTTTTAATTGAAAACAACTTTTTTAATCAAAATAATTTATAGTGTTCTATTATGAATTTGAAATGTTTTAAAATATAAATTTGTTTTACTTTTATCATTTAATATTACGTAGCTCATTATAATTAATTTCACATTTAAATTTGACATTAACACATGTCAATCTTTTGATAGTATTTACTTTTTAAAAACCATATTTTTGGTTTTTACAATGAGAATTAATTTTAAATTAATAAATGAAACATATATGTTTTGAATTTGATAAAATAAACATCACTTTTTAATTCAGAATATAAAAATTATCTTCGGGTGTATTTTTGGTATTTTTCTGAAAACGTTTATTTTTAATGAATAGTGAAAAACACTACGTTATTATTTAAAACCGACTTTTTTTTAAATAATTATATTTTTTATTTAAATTTATTATAATTAAAAATATATATATTATACCAATATAAATTCAATGTAATTTTTTGGAATCATTTTTTAATTTAATTAGATGTATTAAATTTAATTGAACTTTTTAACTTCTTTTACCTACCTTCTAAGAGAATTTTCAAATTTTCATAAAACATAATTTTACCCCTTCTATGAGTTAAATTTAAAAATTTTGACAGATACAGTTGATATCAATATACAAAATGTGGTTCTATAAGATATTTTTTTTGGAGTATTAAATTTTTACTTTTATTTACCACGGTTAAATGTAAATAGGATAATTAAAGGTAAAAATTTTATTATAATTACCCTAACACATCTCCTAATTATATTGGATAAGTTTATTTAGACCAAAACAAACTTATTAATCAAATATGATCACTTAGGTCCACATGGATTAGATTAGGACATTTATTATTATTTTATTTAATGAAATGTTAAAAGTGTTATATTAAGAGATTAATAACTAGACAATTTCTAATATTGGATTACACACAATATAAAATAGACTATAAATATTCATTAGAAAAATAAAAAAATTTCCTACATAACGGTATTTTATTTATAATATGTAGAAATTTAATAATTTATTTTATTTATGACTCAATGATGTTGCAGTAATTACTTTATTAGTGAATGAATCAAATAAATTGTATTATAAATAATAAAATAAATATAATATTGAAGTTTTTTTGACATACAAAAATTTTGAAGGTGAATATGACAAGATAGGGTTGATTCAATGTATCTTTTTATAAGTAATAATGTTGTGATGAAATTCACAAAATCCAAATACCAATTAATGACAAAATTGACATAAATTAATTTTTGAAACAAATACTATATTATTGGAAGATATAATATTCATAAAAACCTATGGTTGATCCAAATGGATTAAATAAAATTATATATGTCATTAATTAACCACTTTAGGTTCTCTTGGAATCTTATAGTATACTTATTAACCATATACTGTAAGAATACAAGAAGACACGGTATAAGTTAAATTATTTGACTAAGAGTTAAATCTAAAAGATAAGGTTAATATGGATTCTTAAACCAGTATAAATCCTATTGGTTGAGTGTTTTTAGACCCCTCAACAACTTATCCTATAAATAAATCATTTTGGGGCCATTATAAATAGAAAATGATTTTATTATAAAATAATATTTCAAGAATTTCCTCAATTGACCCTCACCTCTCTAATAAAAGGGTACTTACCCTTCTCTCAAAATCACTTCTACAAAGCCATGTGGCTCAGCCAAAACCTACCCATATATCCTCCAAACTTCCCTAATATCAATATATATTCCTTAATTAGGTCAGAAAGACAACCTAAGGATCAATTTTTATGAACTCAAAAGGAATCACCCGAAGAATAGGTAATAATTTCACAACCCTCTTTCATGTTCTTTTTATCATCCACATACTCTTTATTTGTTGTTTCCATACCAACATAATATTTCCAGTACCTCCTACATAATGTGATGTTGTTATAAATATGTTATAATGATATTCATTATTCTATTCATTCTCTAAATGATAAATCCACCATACATGCGTACGTAGGGCTTACCATCTCCACATCATGGTGTAGTTTGTTATTCAGACATATTAGTATTTGAAATTTTATAATAATGTGTATAACTGATATAAATAATAAGTATAACATTATATTTATTATATATGTATTATATACCATCCAATTACATAATATTTCACAATCAATATAATTATATTGTCTCTCGTGCGTACATATGGATTTCCATCTCCAGGACGCGATGAGATTCATTCCTACATTCAGCATTCAACGATGGTTATAAAAATATATATTATTAATAAGTATGTAATATATGACATAATAATGGTACTGGATATATATATATATATATTTATTTATTTATATATATATCTATTAATTTTTGTACTTACATATATATTATTCACTAACTTAAATTCAATACGATATGAAAATGGAAACCGCGTTTATATGTACGTATAGCCTACCATTTCCATAAATGGTGTCCTCCGCTTCTTATATCTAACAATTATACACTATTATATTCTAAATATATATGATATATAAATCATGTGTTATATTCTAGAAGTATGTAAATCATGATCTAAATGATACGATCAAGATTAACAAATTAAAACATGTTTGATAAAGAATGCCATTATTACCAGAAATAATAATTTAACATGGAAATCATTAGTAAATGGGAATCATTAAGTCATAAATGAATCATGTACGATATAATAAATATTAATAAGGTTATGAAATAATTTAATAATATTATATGATTATTATATAGGGGGTTATACGTACCCTCGATCAGAGGAACGTGCAAGGTAAGGGTTAATTCATCAATCTCATTACTATTCGTGATTGTTTATAAGTATGTTTTAAATGGGGCATATTTTGTATCAATGTCCATGTTTTATAAAAGAGTTTCCAAGGGGATTATTTTTAAGGGGCTCTTTTATTAAATCATCATTTCTAATTTTTTAATGATTTTTTCTTCTAATCCATTAGCATTAATATCTATGTTTTCAAAATGGATTTATGGTTTTATTTATATAAACTTGAATATTTTAAAATGTTAATTCCATTCATAAGTTTGAATGTGTTAATGGAACACTTTGATTCAAAACTATCATTTAAATTACATCCTTTATAAATTATGTTACTTTTCAATGATTACATGAAAAAGGGATATTTCTCTCAAGGATTTGTACTGATAATTTCCAAATATGTCAAAATATTTTACTGGATATTATTCTTGATCGAGGATGATTTATTATGATAAAAATAATTCATATTGTATTCGAGTTTTTGTGATATATTTGAAAGTGGATGTGTTATTTTTATACCATTCATGTTTTAGGGTTAAAGTATTTACTTTTCATATGCTAGAATTAATATGAATGTTTATGTTATGTTTCGACATTTTTATATGAGAAATGTATTGAAATTAGTAACTGATGGGTAGAGCCCGCTATAGCACCTTAGTTCATCAGTAAGTCCTACAAGACAATTATATGTGGATTGGCCAATGACTTAATCATTTTTAGAAATCTTGGCTGAGGCCTTGATGAAATGTATCAAAATGTCCCACATTATACATTCCCACATTATGAAAATATTATTTTTGGTTCATGTAGTTATTCAACTAGTTGAATACACATTAATATGTTTTATTATAGAATTATTTAATCATCTAAAATTCCAGCCATAATGTTTTCATGTTTATTATTTTTAAAGGCATGTGTTTTAAATTATTCACTATGTATAATATTTATGTTATCATCCACTGTATTTCTTGCCATTTATGATTGTTTGAGATCACCCCATTCTTATCATTTATTTTCCCAGGATTCCAAGAATTGTATTATGATTGATATGTAGGGTTATGCTAAATGGAATATTGGTGTTCTCAAATAATTATCTATGTTGTATTTTATGTTTGAAATTTTAGTATAATGTTTATGCATTTTATCTATTTTCCAAGCCTTCTAAACTGATAGGTCTGTCGAGACCTGATTCCTTGTGATAATGCCAATGTATTAAAATAATGCACTAGCTCAGGGTAACTAAGGTCGGGGAATTACACAGTGGTATTTATATGAGATTCTTCACATGAAATAGGAAACATGCTGATTCTCATAGATGTTACTTTAATAAGGGTTATTATAGGCATTATTACGATTTGGGAAGAGTCCCTTTTATTTTCTTCCAGTGCGGAATAACTGGGAAGTCAAAATGGGGTTGTAGTACGACACACATGATATGTAGTCCCTAAGGTTTCGTAGGTCACATGAAGAAGTTATTCCATGTTTATTCATCTCCAAATAGTTTCATGGGATAATCAGTACCAAAAAAGTATATTGGTGAAATCAGTTTCTTTTCGAACTAATGGGTTCCAGCCACGACATCTGTAATGAAGCATCTTCACATAGTGGGCGAGTCTCCGAAAAACATATATACCAATACAATGACTAAGATAGGATCCATCACTATATCCTCTTCTTTAGTGATTGTAATATTCAATATTAGTGCATCTTATGTTTTCATTTCAACCGATATTATAATCCTGAAAAATCATTCTACATAGATTTTATCTTTTTTGATTGATATTACTACACTCAGTAAAAAGAATAGAGGGTGGGTTATTTTTTGTCCTTCTTGTGTTTATTCATTATCAGTTATAGATCTTACATGGTATTTTCTTGTTCTTGACCTAAAAACTCTTCATTGAGTTTTTGGGGTAGATATGCTCGTTATTAAAAATGATCAAATTGATTATTATGTTTGATGGGTCTACATTTTTTAACCAAATTGGGTGTGTTGTATATTTCCCAAAGAATGGGACCCCAAGTCAAGTCGATATATACTATCTCATCCCTATTTTTTGAATATAATTTTATTTTATCTTATTTATGTGGAGTGGATAAATTTTATTGGTTATCTCCCTCCAGTTATCATTGTGTTTTTTTCTGTTGTTTATTTTGAGTTCCTTTATTTTCTATAGGTATGGGAGGTAGTTTTTTCTATTGACATAGTGTCTAGTACTCAAAAAATGTTTATTAATTCACATCGTATGTCACGAGATAAAATTAAAGATTTGAATACTTAGTTGGATGATCATTGTGAGAAAGGATTTATGTTATCTAGTTTTTCACATTAGGAAAAACATATTCTCTTTTCTAGGAAATTTGATGGGTCTCTTGGCCTTTTTTGTTTTTTACCAAAATCAAAATAGAGTTATGGAAAATAAAATACATATGTTTCAATGGATTGATAATGTTTTTTACTATTGGAAAGTGGGTATGTGGTTCTCTATGATTGATCATTGAGGTAGTTACCATCAATTGAGAATAAAATAATTTAACATTCCGAAACTACCTTCTTGATTAGGTATGACCATTGTGAGTACATTTACATTCCATTTTTTCATACCAATTCTTTTTTAGTATTCATGGAATTAATGAATATCATTTTCCAAGAGATTATTGATTCATTCTTGGTGGGATTTTTTATAACATCTTTGTTTACTCTATTTTTGAGGAGGATCATTGCATTATTTCAGATTAGTTCTACAATTGATGAAAATTCACCCCACATTATGAAAATCTATCAAAATGCAATTCTTTGCTTTAGTAAGTGATGTTTTTAGGAAATGTGGTTTCAGAACATTCTATATTAGTTGATCATTATATGGGGAAATTTTTTATGATATGGAGCAATCACATAGTGTTTTTAGGTTTAGTGGCTCTTAGGTTTAGCTAGATATTATCATCATTTCTCAAAGGATTTCATGACGTCGGATACTTCGATGACTTCTCTCACACATAAGGGAGTAACTTTTTATTATCATAAAAAATTTATAAGATATTACATTGAGATGAAACCTAATTTGAATAATGCACTGATGTATACTCTTATACATGCCAGGCAGGGATATGTGGTCTATTATGATGCATCATGGTCCGGATTGGGTTTTCTTCTTATGTTGGGTGATCAGGTTGTTTCATGTGGATATTGTCATCTTAAGCCACATGAGAATAATTATTTAACCCATGAAATTGACCTTAATGTTTTGATTCATTATTATTATAGTTTTCTACAGTACCTTTTGGGAGAAAAGTTTATAATTTTTTGAAACCATAAGAGCCTAAGAAATATCATCTACCAAAAATATTTTAATCTCCTATATAGTAATTGGGTGGAGTACCTAAAATATTTTAATTTCAGTATTTCCTATACCCAAGAGAAATTGTATTTCATCACAGATTCTATGATTAGTAAACATCTAACCTACTCTATGAATGAAACATCAGGAGGGTGAAACCTGATGGATCTTTTAGCCAAGTTTCACATTGGAGTTCAAGCATCTGGGGTTTAAATGTTTTTGGACATTTTTTTTGTTTTCCTTCACTCTTCTTGAGATGAATAATTTGGAAGAATATTTATAAAATAACTTCTATAGAATTAGATATTCTTGTTATATTGGGGAGACTATTTATAACTATTTGTTTTCCAATGAGGGTATTCATTTCTTTTAGAATTGTTATTTTGTGTAGTTACCTATGAAAATGTATATTATTGTGGATTCACATAAATCCCATAGGTTAGTGAACCTTGGAATGACTAATATTTTATATGAAATTCGGTGATAATTTTGGTGGCTAAATATGAGAAGAGACATCACAAGATTTGTCTCTCGTTGTTATATGAGCCAACAAATCTCGGTCAAGAACCAAAGACCATAGGGGTTGCTTCATCCACTAATAGTGCCATCATGGAAGTGGGATGAGACATATCTTTATTTTTTTGTGGTATTACCACATTCCCAATAAAATAATATTGTTTTATGGGTTTTAATAGTTATTTTGGGAAAAATAAACTCACTTTATACCCTTCCATGATACAACCAATTCTTCAAAACTATGAAATATATATGTAAAACATACACTTCATTTTCACAAAGATCCATCTTCTGTGGTATTTGATAGATATTCCTACTTTACTTATCACTTTTGGAGAGGCCTCTTTGAGCCATTGGAATCTCAGGTTCATTTGATTGTGGCATACCATCTGTAGACGGTTTTCCAGTCAATGTGGGATATATGAATTTTTGAGGATATGCTTCATGTCTGCAACCTAAACTTTGGTGGATCATGGGATGAAAATTTGGGGATGTTTGAGTTTTATTATAAAAATAGTTACCATTATAAGATCTAAATAATTATTTTTGAGGATTTTAATGGCTATCTTTGCAGGTCTATGTTGTTTTTGTCGTAGATTAGTGAATAATCCTTGGTTGGACCAAGATCACTTCCATAGAAGATTGAAAATATTTATTTGATTCATCATTGAATGATAATATTATTTATTGGGTATAAATATTATTTTGATCATCATCATAGACCATTATAATATTTATTTGGTGACTTGGTTGTATAAAATGATTCACCTAATTTAGGTCATCGAATGATTTGGGAGAAAGGAAATCATTCTCCTAATTTTTTATAACTTTTGATGTTTTTTGAGAAGGTTGATAAAGTGTCTTATAATTTAATACTTCCTCCATAGTTGACATCAATATATAACATGTTTCATGTATCACATCTCGAACATATCTTTATTTTATATATCATGTTCTGAGATAGTGTGATCTTGAGGCTAAGCCTAATTTATCAATTACTCTGCATCTTTTTAGAATTGTAAATTATTATATTGTGTTACTTTATATTTGGATGAAACTTTTAGTTCATGTTTTATGGAATCATGATTCTGATAGACATGAGATATTGGAGAGAGAGGCACTGATAAGAAACCAAGGGCCTATTATTTTTCACAATGAGACTTATTGACATGATTTATGGGAACATAAATTTTCTATGGTGGGGTGGTTGTGACATCATTTTATTATTTTTAGGTACTCTTAGAACAAGTTTTTAAACAATCCTAGTTTGGGTATTTTTATGTGTTCCTTGAGTTAATTTTTGATATTTTTGGAGGGCTCCAGTGTTGTTCACTATTGGCAGTGTTTTCCCAAACTGTGTACACACCCAGTGAATATTGTGACAACCCAAGATGTGGGGGTTTGAAAGGTAAGTGGAATACTTAAAAAAATGTCACCCCATGTAGTAGATCCATGAAATCCATTATACGGTCACATGGTTTTGGAGCATCGTTTGATAAACCATGAGTCCCCACATAGATAACCATGGGAGTAGTGAATTTTTATTCCTAAAAATAAATTTTTAAATTCACAAACTCTTGTATAACCTTCTGCTCGATCCTAACTCGGGATATTATGAAATCATGGGTCTTTAGAACTCTAAAACTCAATTTTTTTCTCCACTAAACCTATTCCAAAGTGGATTTATTCTTGAAGAATATAGATTCATTACTCTCAGGTAATTGATCTTCTCTCATCCTTCCAGTCAATAACACTCTGTCGTTACTCTATAATGATTTTTATATCAACTCTTAGGGGATTAATATAAATTACTTTGTTTTAAAAAAAATCTAGATTATTTTTTGAGATCTTTATTGTCATATTTCTTCATTATAAAATCCCATTGTTGGAATTGTGTTTCATGTTACCATTTATAACGGTATGTGGGTTCATGTATGTTTGGTGGATTAATTTTTCCATTATTTTATTAATTTATTTCGATTTCATTTAATTAAATTATGAAAACACAATTCAGTTTTAATTTGTATACGAATTTTTTGGATTGTGATCTTTTGAAAAAATCCTACTTCCAGTGGAATTATAAATTACGGTGTGTCTTAGGAATTGATGGGATTTATAAAATTTTGTGGTGAAATTGATTTAAGTAAAATAGCTTATCTTGTGTTGGTAAGGACGTATGATTGGATTTGTCTTTGAAAAATGAAATTAATTGATTATAAGCCTATGTTTTTTTATAATAAATTTTAAAATTGATTTTGTAGATGAGTAATTCTATTTTCATCACATTATAAATTAATTTCCCATTATTGATTATTGTTTGAGGACATTCTAGCCTGGGTAGTTAGTGAGTTATTTTTTCCAAATATGAACTGCTGGGAATTCCATAACAATTGATGTACTATATCTAAATCTAACAAAAAATTAATGTCAATAGATATTATCTTCATTGGTATGTTGATGATTCCTCTCGTACCAGTGTATGATAGTTGAGTTTGAACATTACCATGTTCGCTATATGAGTATTTGAGGATCCCGAAACCTGGCACTATCGTACCTCGTGGAATATGGCCATGTTTCTTATTTGTTAATTATTTTGATATATATTCCATTTTTTAAAACTACTTCACCTATTTCGTGGGATTTATAGAAACAATTTTATATAAAATGTTTTTTAAGTCATTACTTTGAAATGATTCTATAAATTGAAATGAAAATATTGTTTTTTTTATATTATCTTCTACCGCCATGCCTTTTTTATTTAAATTTCAAATCATTTTTTCCTTAATTATTATGCAATATTCTTATGGAATACATTTTTTGGACAATAACGGGATATTATCTCACACAAAAGATTTTCCTTCAGGCATTTGTTCATTTTTTTGTTCCATTCTTAAGTAAGGGAAAATCACAACTTGTATGTAGTGGCTATTAGTTATTGTGATTTGAGTGATATGATCATTGGGATGTGTGTTCTTTGTCCTATCTTTATTTTACTATTGTGATGTATTTTTGGTCTTTTATATACCTTTCTAACATATTGTATTGCCTCGTTTGGTAGTTTTATTTGATCATACTTACTTGTTTCTATTTAATCTATTATTTATGGGGAAAACCAATCCCATTTTTTATCTTGTATGATGTCAGGTGATAGTATCCAACCCATGAGTATTAGGAACACCATTTATGTTATACGAGTGACATACTGGGTATCATAGTACCAGGGTATCTAGGCATGTTAATGATAGGGTGCCTGAAATGAATCCCTTCATGATGTGAATGAAACCATTCATAAAATATGATCTGCATTCAAGCATTGTGAACGCCGGATGTGGTTTGTGAGTCTCTCTACACTACTAAAACATAGTGATATTCTATCTCCATGAAATAGTTTCAAATTATAATAGAAAATATAACTGATTTAATTCTTCAACATGGAGATGTAGGATCATTTATGTGAGATCCATCATAAAACGGACACATCACACTTATGAGAGGAAAGGGATATGCCACACCTCCCCTGAAATAGATATATCACGCCTTTATGAAAGATTATATACATAGATCATTGAGAAATTTACATAGATTTGTATTTATTAAATAGGTTGTATTTAGTTATAAATTAGAAACACGAAAAATATTTGAAGATTAAATAGGGAATTTACAAATAATGATACATTAAAAATTGACCAAGATATAGTTTTATTTGAAGGATTACAAGGGATTATATTTGGATTATAAATGTTTTGGGATTGAACCACTACTAAGGAGAACAATAGAGAAGATTTAGTGTTGGCTTCACTAGAATTTTTGTTGCATTTTTTCATTGTTTTTATTTTTATCATGAAACATTAATTTATTTTATAATGTAACTCATGGATTTTTTTATCCATGTGTTTCCACCAAAATTCATCCATTTCAATATTATTATTTTTATAATTCAATTTCCCTCATTATTAAATAATTACCTCTTAATTCCAATAGTCTAATAATGGCCAAAGGCTTGACCTTAAGAGAGTATAGGTGTTCTTGAAATAAAAAATTTAATTCTTTATGTTTTATCCTTGTTTGTGGTGGAAGAGGATGATATGTATCATAGTGATGATTTTCCACAATCAAAGGGATATAATTTTTTTTGTATTATTTTATTTATGATTTTCACTCCATTCCATTGAATAAAATCTATTCACATAATAGAGTTTACTTTATCAATGTATAATGTGGCTTATGATAAATATGAGTCCTGAATGATGTCACACCCTCGATTGGGGAGTTCGGTCATAATTGATTATTTAAGGATGTGAAGTTTCATTTACAAATTAATTCCTCCTATTAATTATACTTTTTAAAACCTTGAAAATAATATTAGATGTTAAATATTCATATTTATAAATTGGAAGCTCAAACTGAATTTGAAACCACAATGTGAATAATTAAGGACCCTAAAACCAAATTTTAAGGCTATGATATTACTTCTCTAACAACATATTATTTTCATTTCATGTTATTTTATAATTTTATTCTCATTATTTAAATAAAATGATTAAAAAATATATTTTTATGTGATTTATAATTCACAAGTGAATAAACTGGGAAGGTCCTCAAGTGAGATGACTATAGTCATCCATTATGTTGCATTTTGAAAATATAAATTTTAGTTTTTTCCACTCCATGTGACAGGTGTGAAAAAAATGTAGCTCTTTTTAAGTGATGCAATATGTATTTTATTTATTTTTTTATTTTAAAAAATATATCTAATTTTTATTTATTTTATAAAAAATCCAAAAAAAATGTAATGTTTAAAACCAAAACATATTGTGATCCATGGAATAATTACTCTCAGGTTCAAAACCAATAGTGAGTGTTTCAAAATACTATGGAGGCCCTCCAAAAACGATAATATGGTCTCATAGAATAAGTCATGAGAATTAAATATGGATTTAATAGTGTACTTTTAACTCATTAATTGATGGGTTTGGTCGATAAGGTCTAAACGGATTACACATAACTGAAAACCATAAGAAAAGAACTATATGACAAAACAAAGATCAATGACACGTCCAAAATATTGAGCTAACACATAAAGAATATCCACAACGCAACCATCTCAAAGATCATATGTAATTCCTCGACCCTAGTTTCCCAGTGTTGGTTCATTATTTTTTTACTTATGCATGATCACATGAAATCAAATACTGAAGGACCAGTCAGTTTAGTAGCATTGGAAAAACTAGATACAAACATAAGTTTTATGTTACATTCTAAAATGATCGAAAAAATAGAAAGTAAATTTATAAAATTATTATTCTCTTTCATCATCCCTACAAGTCATTCAAAATGTTTATCATATCATCATATAAAAATGAAACATAAGAAATGGGTGTGATCATATGCTCAGTATGGATAAATAATATAGTGAAATCTATAAAAAAAAATTATAAACATTTAATTAAAATGTATAATAAAAACAAAAACCTTTTAACCAAATCATGAGCACAATATAGAAGGAATAAATCAAATATTGCCATATAAACATGAACATATATATTCTGCGGGTTGAATAATCATATGTAATAATTAATATCATAAAAAGGGAATGTCTATAGTGGGACATCATAGACATATTTTCAAGGCTTCATCCAAGACCCCACACAAAATTGGTCAACAAATTTTCTTAAACCCAAAACATAATTGTTTAATGAGACCTACTGATGCATCAAGGGGCTATAGCGGGACCCGACCGACACTTATAATTTCCAGTGGATTCCTCTTATGAAAAGGGATAACATTAACAACATAAATATTCATATTAAAACTACGATATGAGATGTCGATAATTAAACCATTTGTATTGAATGGTATCAATACAAAAAATCCGCATTCAAACATAACATTAACCAACCAATACAATGTCATAGATTTTATCATATGAAATAAACATCAATTAAGCATAAAATCCAATAAAGGATGTTGATATATATTAAAAATAATATAATTAATTTAATAAAACTCTTTGACAGAAATATCCTTTTTTTACTTTGAATACATTAAATGGTGTTCAATTAATAAAATAATACATTTAAAAGATATTTTTGAATCAAATGTTCATATACCACATTGAATTTTTTTATGTAATTAATATTTTAGAGTATTAATGTTGATATAAATGAATCCTTAAACTAATTTTGAAAACACTGAAATTAATGAGAATTATTTAGAAGAATAAATCTTTTAAATGTTTAAAATGATGTTTTATTTAACGATTACCTTAGATAAAAACATAACAATATTCCTTTGGAAAAATATTCAAGAATCATGTACATGGATGACAAATAGGTCCCTGTAAATACTTACACAATCAATCTCCGATAATAATGAGATTCGAAAATTAACTGTTAAATTGTTATTTTCATTAGTAGAGGGAAATTTAACCACCGGTACAATGGTTCAATCATGTTATTAAATTATACTAGGACCATATCCCTATTTATTATATCATATATGATCCTCTAGTATTATTTTGTTAATAATATTCTAGTATTACCATTGTTTTGGGTGTTAACTACCTCCTTTTCCCGTTCGTTTTTATTATATAGGTCATGTTTGTTCTAAATATAATGTATTTTATTCATATCAGAATAATTTTATGTCATAATTATTATTCTTACTCTTCATATAAAATCTATAATCATATTTTAATGGTTAATATGGAGAATTAATCTCACCGCATCATGTAGGCGTCAGGCTATATGTATGCACGAGTGACGGTATCATTCCCATGATGGTTAAATGGTATAGAAATGGATAGTATATTAATTAAAAAGAATAATTATAATGGTATATTCATTATTCATATCCATTATACACCTCAATATAACCATCCAAGTAAATTACTTTAGAATGACAATTACACCCCAGGATGGAGATGGTAAGTTGTATGTATGCACACATGGTGATATTGTTATTCCTAGGTTAGCTAAAAGGAGGAATATGGTTGTAAGAAAATTATAAGAACATTTTAAGAATTTTCATTATACTATATTTATTACATTATTATTAAATCAAAATTGGATGAGAAATTATAAGAAGAAAAGAAATTGAAAGAGAAGATAAAATATTTACCGCTTCTTCTAGAAACTGTTTTTGATTTTCACAAAAGGACACCTTTGTTTGGGTTTTCCCCAAATTATGGACTCTAGGATGAATTTATGGAAGATAAGAGGGTAATTGGGTAGATTTTGGTTGAAGTAAAGTGCTCAAGGTTTTGTGATGAAGTGACTGAGGAGGTTCCTTTTATAAAGGAGGAATGCGGTACTTTTGGAAACTCTCAAAATATAAAACTATAATATGACTATTCTAAATGAAAATATATAAAAATGGTCCATAAATAAAAATTATCATAACTTTTGTACCATATATCATCCATTTAGATTAGTTATCATTTTTTTATTTTTTTTAATAATTTAATTATAAATTAATTCAATTAGATATCATTATTTCCCAATTTTATACTATTTATATAATTTGACCTAAAATCCAACAATAAAAAGTTGGAATTTGAATATAATTATTTTCCATATCTATAATATTTCTTATAGATCAATTAAATTTATTAAACATGTTATCAAATTCAAAATATATCAAAAATAATATTATTGAAATCATTTTGTCTATTTTTATGATAAATAAATATTGTTTTAGAAATTAAAATACATTTAAACTAATAATATAACTTATAAAAATTATATATAAATTTATTTAATGAGAATAGTTTTATTTATATAACAAATATACATTTATATTATTTTATAGATTAATTTTTCCCTACGTGGACACTTAAAATATAATAAAATACAAGATATTCATATTTTGTAACTATCATTGATTTAAATAATATATAATTTACTTTCAAGGAAATTTTTCCATTAAAAACCAAAAAATGTATATTAATTTGATAGTTATTGAGTATTATTCATCCGAGAGTTTTTTTTACATGTTTTGGATTTACTTTAAGCCTTCAAATTTTGATATTCCCTTAATTATTCTACTTAAATTTAATTGTGGTAATAACATTAAAAATATTAAAAGGTTATAAAATTTTACTTTTATGGTTTCAATTGTCTATAAATGAAAATATTATGACATTATGGACCATATAATAATCATTTTTTAATTATTTTTTGTATTTTCAAATAATTTAATAAATTATTTTTTTTATAAAAAATAAAAAATTTCATTTACAACACTAATCAAAATATTAACTTTACTTAAAATAAAAAATGAAAACATTTAACCAAATAATTTCATATACTGCCAAAATTTCCTATTAAACGAAATAATTTTTGTATCACTTTAATGAATTTATATTATATTTCTTCTAATATTTTAGAAGCTATTTATTTGATATTTTTATTAATAATATAATTACTACATCACTATTATGTCATCAATAATAGTAATTATTTAATTTCTAACGTTTATATATAAAATAATATGATTTATTAAATTCCTTTTTATTTCCACAAGATATTTATAATCTATTTTGTCTCCTTCTAATCACTATATTAATATTAAAAATCTTATATAAAATAAGACTTTGACATTTTGTCGCATTCATTGATTTTAATAATATTCATATCATATTGATGGAAAAAGTGTCCATTAAAATATTCGATTTTGAAAAATACGCGGTAAGGGTAGAATTTAATATTATAATATTATATTTACAGATGTTTGAGTAATTTTATAATATTATTTTTTCTTTTAATTACCAGATTTACCTTCAACTGTGGTAAATAAAAAATTACAAAAGTTGATATCCGAAATGATAGGAAAATAATAGTACTATATTAACATAATTTATACCTAATGATTCAAAATATGGAATCAATTTTTTTAAAATTTATAAAACCTAAGTTTCAATAATAACGTTAAAATTAATCATCATTGTCCAAATAAGAAATTGACTATTTTTTAAAAAAACCATCAAAAGATTGACAAATGTTTTTATCAAATATCCAGGTGAAATTAAATCCTATGACCAAAAATGGATAAAATTATAAAAACAAAATGTAAATATACTTTAAAACTAATTAAAACTATATCTAATCAATTAAAATAAATAAGTCAAAATAGTAGTTTTTAATTAAAATGCAGTATTTTACACTATTCATTATTATATAAAAGCTATCAAAAAAATACAAAAAAAACTACAGTCTATGTTTTGATGTAACACATCCAAATAAAATGTTTATTTTTTCAAATTCATTATTTTAAAGTTTCATAGGTTGTATTTAATATTTATTCCCATTAAGAGGTGACATAATAACATTTTTTGAAAAACACAGCTTTTATATGAAAAATTGAAATTTTTTTATATCATGACTATAAAATAAAAATTATTAATGTAAATAGTATATGAATTATATAATAATAATAATGTGGTTAATATTATTCATATCCACAAATTTAACGAATATATTTTATAATATATTAAATAATAATATTTTATTAATATATTATTGTTCGGTAAAACTAGGTATTGTGTGTAACCCAAGACAAATCATTGTTGCATGTAAAATAATATTTATATGGTGTTTAGTAAAGAAAATCATGAAACAAAATTATATTTATTTATAAATGAAAATATTTTAATTTCCTAGGGTGTTTCATTATCTCTCCATCAATAAATATTGTCCCCATAATTCAAACTCGAAATTGAAAGATAGGGGTTCGACATTACAAAACTTATTTTTTGAAATCCCACATTTGAAAAGGATTCATGAGACCCCCAAATTAAAATAAATAAAGTGGAGTATAAATTCCATCATAGATAAAATAATAATACGGTTACAGGTAGAAAAAATGGGCATTAATTAAAAATATTACCACCATGTTCTGTTTGTCCTTGATATAGAACATGATGAGAAAAATGTTGAGAAACACAATGTTATAAGCCAGTGTTGATCTAAGGGTCAATTTTATTCGTTGGAAAAAAATAGGATAACATTTTTTTTGAAGATCCATTCTCTATATTTTAAGAATTAATTTAATTCATATACTAAGAACATAAGGAGACATATTTATTTTACAAGTAGAGTATCATTATTTAACAATTTTCTTCCACAAATGCATCTTTATATAAAAAATATTGTTAAAAATAAAATATATTCTATGTATAGTGTTCAAAAAATGAACTTATACTTCATTATTAATATCTTTTAAGTAAATAAAACTATAATATGAATATTAAGATGTTACATAGGCTAGTGGTAGATGATTCACCATTATCACCCTTCAATTGGGAGTTAATGTCTCATGGATTTGCTGAATGTGATGGTTTTTCACCCAACACATGAGTTGTACTTAAAAAAACTATCTTATTGTATCACTCCAATAATTACCTGAATATATTCAACATTAATGAAATTTTTTATCCTCAAACAATAATATCCAATGTTAAAAATAATCCATTTCATAAATGGTAAAATTTTATAAAATATACTTATGGAATTTTTGAAACATGAAGTAGTTATTACACATAACAATACAAACCTGTGAATACCTTCATCATGTATTCTATTGAATCCTGGTAATATCGATAATAACACTAAAACATTTTTGAAAATATGCATTCTTTCAAATTCCTTAAACAGAACATAGGTTACTGGATATACTTCTTGAGTCCAATGATGTTGTAATATCCATTAATCATATTATAAACCTCTTTTTTTTAAAACCATCAATCGGTTCCTAGGTAGGTAATAATATCCAATTTACTTCATCCAAATCAATCATCACTTTATTATGACAACATTATCTCAGTATCAGGATCATATTAAGGTTAATCTTTCCCACAACCGTATGTTTTCAAAAAATTAACTTTCTACTCAGTCACTTTTTGCGGTACCATATAATCTAAAATTGTTAATGAGATAGTACGCTTGTACAATACTTATATAAAATATAATAATTATAGCCTATATATTGATAATAAAATATTCAAAGTAAATAAATCTGGAATAAGAATATTAATCATTCTTCATAATCTCTAGTAGTATCATAACATGATAATTATCCAATAGCATCATCATGGGTATCTTCATTTGATGATCTGGGTATTGAATCACATAGTGTCTCATATCATTGTAGTTGATGCATTGTATATTAGAAACCTTTTTCATAACCTTGAAATGATAAACATGGTGTCCTTTTTCACCACACTTATAACAAACTCTACTTCCAGTCAAGAATTTACTAGGGTGATGCTTTCCACCGTTGTTACATGTAGAAAAATCTGTATTTCCCTTCTTCTATTTACCCATCATTTTCTATGGAATCCTCTTATTCTCTTTCTTCCCTTTTAATCCATTAGACTTGTAGAATTATTCCCATATATTATAAACAAATGATATTATTTCCTCAAATGATAAGAATACATGAGTGACTAATTACCTTCGGAATTGTTGCTTAAGACCATGAAGGATATGAATTTTATTTCTCTTTGGATCATGTATATTAGCATGGTTGTCATTCCCTCTTTTAGGATCCATTTTTATAAGATGAAATATACTTGATTTTCTTTTAATGTTATGAAAATTATAAAACTATAACTAAGGTATAACACATAATATAAATTTCTTCATCATAAAAACTACAATCATAACAATGGTTATTTTAGCGGAATATTTACTTTTAAAACCATCATAATAGTTGGTAAATAAATTTTGAATTTTCATAATCATATCCCCCGATTATCTCAGGCCAGGTGGATAGTAAGGCCCGTTTTCGTGAACCAGGTTACCCCAATCCAATCCCAAAACACTTTATTTGAGTTATTAATCCTATGTATATATATTTCTGTAACACATTTACTTGTACTATCTAGACAATGATATATTTTAATTGACCGCCAAAATAATCCCAATATTACCAAAATTTAATGATGATTTCCTATACATATCCTCCAAGTCTATCCTAGTGTTATGATCCCTAATCAAATATTTTATAAATATAGTCTCTAAATTTTGTACTAATCCTCTGCTAATAACAACTATAACACCCCGACCATAGTTTCCTAGATTCGGTGCATTATTTTATTACATTATCACGATCACAGGAAAAAAATCCCAAAGGACAGATTAGTTTAGTAGCCTTGGAAAATCTAAATACAAATATAAGTCATACATTAAATCATGAAATGAATGAAAACATATAAAATCCATTGAAACCAATATTATTCCCTTTCCTCATCCATATAACTCATTCTTAATGTTCAACTTCTCATCTTGGTAAATTGAAATATAAGAAAGGGATGAGATCAAATTCTCAGAAAGGGTGAATAATTTGGCAGAAGCTGTCATAAAAAATACCAATCTTTTGAGGAAATACGTCTAATAAAAACAAAAACAATTTTAAAAAAATATTGAGCATAATTGAAAAATTAAAATCAAATATTACTATAGAAACATGAACACCGATATTCTATTAGTCGAATAATCCCATGTAAGAACTAATCTCGTAAAGAGGGAATGCATAATATAAGGCATATTAAACATACCAAAAATTATTTGGCCAAGACACCATACATAATTCGGAAGGAAATTAGTTAAAACATACAATAAAACTGTCTCATGAGACATACTGATGCATCAAGGGGCTATAGAGGGCCCTGCCCAATACATACAAATTCCCATGAATTCCTCTTATTAATGGGGTAAAACATATACAATATAAACATTTTTATTGAAACTAGCACAAAAAATTTCAATACATAAACCATACGCTATGAATGAAATAGAAATATCACATCCCTAGTAAAATATTTAAATAAAAAATTTAATATAATAAAATATATTATATCATAAGAAAACTACATCACTTAAGCATATAATCCAACAACATATGTTGACATAGATGAAAAATAATATAATGAATTCATTAAAACTATTTGATATAAATATCCTTTTTTCCATTGAAAAAGATAATTAAAAGTATCACAGTTTTTATAAGAAGACATTTAAAAATATTTCTTAATCAATGTGTCTCATTAACCATTGAAACTATTTAAAGGAATTATCATTTTCAAACATTCATATCCATATTAATGAATCCATAAAACAATTTTGAAAAATTGTCATTAATGAGAATGATTTAGAAGAATACATATTTTCAAATTTTAAAATAATGATTTAGTTAAAGAGTTCCTCAAATAAAACCATAAATATATTCCATTTTAAAACATTTTTATGAAACATGAACATCGATGATATATATGTCACAGTAAAGAATTATGAAAAAACAATCTATAACGATAATGAGAGTGAAAAATTAACCATTACATTATAATTTCTATTAATCGATGTTAAGATAACTGCGTTTAAAATGGGTAAATCATGTTATTAAATTATTCTGGGACTATATCCATATTTATGATAACATATATGATCCTCTTGTATTATTTTTTAAATAATATTTGAGTATTACAATTGTTTCGGGTGTTAACTAAATCGTTTTCTTATTCTAGTTTTGTCATGTAAGTCATGTTTTCTATGAATATAATCAATTTTATTCATATAAGATGATATTAAGTTCATAATTTTTATTTTCACTCATCATATAAATTTTATAGTCAAATTGCAATGGTTAACATGGGTAATGAATCGCATCGCGTCATGGAGAGGGTAGGTCGTACGTACACACGAGTGATGGTATCATTCCCTTGATAGTTAAATGGTTAGGAATTGGATGGTATATTAATAATAAAGAATAATGATTCTGTTATATTAATTATTTATATCTATTTTACTCATAATTATACCCACCCAAGTAATGTAGTGCTGAATAACAACTACACTATAATATATAGATGGTAAGTCGTTCAAACACTTTCATGGTTGTATTGTTTTCCGTATGACTGCTAAAAAGAGGAATATAGAAGTCCCATAATTATAAAAACTTCGAATAATGTATATAAAATTTGGGATATTACTTTATTATAAAAAAAAATCTGGTAATGTGATGTATAAGAAGAAAATAAACTGAAAGAGTTGATAAAAAAATTACCTCTTCTTGAGGAACCTCCTTTTGATTTAAACAAAAGGACTACTTAGGTTTGAATTTTTTCCAAATTATAGACTATATGATAAATTTATGTAATTTTGGAGGATAATTGGGTAGGTATTGACCGAAATAAATGGCTAAATGTGGTGTGATAAAGTAGGGGAGGAGGTGCCCTTTATAAGCGAAGGGAGGGACACTTTCGAAAACTCTCAATATATTAAACTATCATAACACTATTTTGGATCTAAATAATTAAAAATGGACCACAAATGAAAATTAGAATACAATTTAAAACATATAATATCCCATTGTGATTATTTAACATTTTTTGTAATTTGAAATAATTTCATATTAAATTAATTCAATAAATTATAATAATTTCCAAATTTAATAATATTCATTTTATTCGAATTAAAATACATTAATACAATGTGGGAATTAAAATATAATTCATTTAAACATCTATAATATATCTTATAGATCAATAAAATTTAATATACCCATTATCTTATCAAAATATATCATAATTAATTTTATTAAAATCATTTATTGAATTTTTATGTTAGTTAAATAAATATTGTTTAAGAATTGAAAATACTTTTAAGTTAAATATATAACATCTAGAAAATAAAAATAAATCTATTTAATGAAACTTATCTCATTTATATAAAAATATAAATTTATATTCCTTAATATCTTTATTTCTCCCTTTATGAACTTGAAAAATTTATTAAATAAAATATAATAATATTTTTTAAGTATATTTGAGTTAAATAATATATAATATATATTTAGAGACTTGTTCCCATTAAACGAGTAAATAGATATTAATGTGATAAATACTGAATATAACTCATCCAGTAATTTTTCTACATGTCATGTTTTTATTTTAAACCTTCTAATTTTGATTTAACCTTAATTAATCTGTATAGTTTTAATTTTGGTAGTAATATTTCAAATATTAAATGGTTTTAAATTTTTTATTATATGGTTTCAATTTTCCATAAATGAAAAATATTATTACATTATACACCAAATAATAATCATTTTTTATTTTTTAATTACTTTTTGTATTTTTTAATAATTTAATAAATTATGATTTTTACAACATATCAGTAGTTTCAATTTTGACATTATTCATAACATTGAATTTAATTAAAACCAAATCAGAAATAAAACATAGAACCAAATAATTGAATATAATTATAACATGCCATTATCAATAATAAAATCTGTCGATCAATATAATTAATTCAAATTTTATTTCCTTTAATGTTTTTAAAACTATTTATTTGATATTTCTATTAATAAAATAATTCATGCATCATTTTTTTGTGATTAGTTGTAGGTAATATTTAATATGTGAAAATAATAAATAAATTTCTATGATGTGGTTAAATATTTTATATTTCACTAGACTATTTATAATAAATTTTATCTCTTGGTTATCACAATATTAAAATTATTATACTTATATAAATTTAGAGTGTGACAATTTGTCACATGTATTGATTTTAATAATATTCATGTGATATTTATTGTAATATTCCATTAAATGATGATATTTCTATCATTAGATGATAATGGTAAAATTTAGTCCTCAAATATGATTTTAATAGTTGTTAGGGTAATTTTATAATATTATTCTTACCTTTAATTACGTGATTTACCCATAGTTGCGGTATATAAAAAATTATTAAATTTTTTATTCATATTGTCCAAAAAATAAAAATAAAATATAAAAAAAATTGGACCCACTAATTTAAAATATGTAATCCATTTTTTCAGAATTTAAAACATATAAGTTTCATTACATAATTTAGAAATAATCCTCATTGTCCAAACCATAAAAATGGTTTTTATAAAGTAAAATCAATCAAAAGATTGACACGTGTTTATATCAAATTTCAATGTGAAATTAAACATTTATTTAATAATATTCAGAACCAATAATTAAATAGATATTTTACATTTTATATTAAGGAATAATATTTAATTAATATATAGTTGTTTGATAAAACATGGCCTTATGTGTAACACAAGCCAATTCATCATTGTGTGTATTATAAGAATTACATGGTGTTTTATAAAAATATTGAAAGAAACAAATATAAATTTATTTACAAATTGAACTATTATAAGGTATATGGGTGTTACCTCATATTAAAACCAACCATGATGTGCTAAAAGGCATTCATGATGAGGAAGACTTGCATGCTGATATAACTATGGGGGATAAACAAGATTAGGACCATTTATAAAATGTGAATGAATTGAGACATGATATTACGATATTTTACAAAGTAGAAGAAATAGAAACCCTACAATTGTATCTAGTTTTGAAAGGGGAAAATCCACCCATGTTGTGGAATTTGAAGAATATATAGAGGATATCGACTACCTACCTCAAACTAGTGAGATCCAACATTGAGAGGTATTTACCACTTTATAAGATATTAAATATGACCCAAATCATGTAATTGATCCTTTTTGGAACTGTCTCTCATTCTTAGTAATTTGATCATTATTTAGTATTAACTCTCACTATTTCAAATATTAATATCCATCACATCCATGGGTTTCCTTATAGAAATATGTAGTAGGAGAACATGAAACTAATTAGGAATATATAGAGCTCTCTGATATATTTCAATATACATTTGAGGAAGCCCATGAAGAATTATATGTTTGTTACAATTAGTAAAACTTGTCATAGGCAGCTCATATTAAAATAGACATTGAGGAAGCACTGGACATAAAAGTTAATGTTGCACAAGTAAAAACCAACAAGGGTTATGATTCATATTCCATCCTACCCCCACCATGAAAACTATACATTATTATGAAGGTGATGGAATTGGTATAATCACTCCATGGAATCCACCGCAAAAAAAGTACAAGATGGGAAAATCCACCTGTAGTTGCTTAAATCCAAGAAGCTCCACACACAAATAGATTATAGATTGCAGTTTGTAATTACCTTATAAAGGTAGTAAAAAAAATTCCACGTATTAGGGAATAATAAAATACTTATTCACTCTATATTATTTTTAAGAACATTCAATTTAATTCCCAGTAATTGGTTTAGAATTAATCTCAATCCCATATTATTTTTTAGATTAAATGAAAATGTCATTATATTTAATTACTTGAATTTTCTATTCATCAGTCCATGAAGGAACAAGGAAAACCCCTAAATATTCGAAGAGAAAGGATCACTAAATATTTTTATGTAATTGTACGTTCATTCTTACATTTCCTATTATTTTTTATCATTTCATTTTTCTCGAAAATATATATTTTACTTTAATTTCCAAAATATGTGATAAATTTAAATTATATTCAGATGATTTTAATTTATACCCTAATTGACTAAAATTGAATAAAATACATTTTTAGGAAGCCTAAGAAGAAATATATTATATTTCAATGGTAATTATATTGAATGGGTGAGATTAAAAAAAGAATTATTAATGTAAATCATGGATATTTAATTGCATACTCATGATTGATAGAATTTGTTGATTAATATAAATGAGAATCCTCTAAAAATTTTCATAATTCCATTTTTTATAATTCATGTAGAATAATTTATTATTATTATTATTATTTCCATCGGTGAATATCAAAAATCATTTATTCCATTACTAATATGATTTATAGAAAAAATACCTTCAAATAAATCTCAACCATATTTATTGTCTAAACATAGGGAATGCCATCGAATAGAACAGACATGTGAACTTTTCAAGTCTTTGACTATGAAAAAAGATAAAATATGATTGATCCATTTTTATTGATAATCCATTATCATTTCATAATACCTCTGACATTGATACTTGATGATCCCATAAACCCCATGAATTAATTTATCATGGATAATCTATATTTCAATCCATTTTTACCTATTCATACCCTCCTCATTGTATTTTTGCATGATATTTTGATGTTAAACTATAGTGCTGAGTGAATTCATGGTCAATGGATGAACGAAATTGTGAGAAAATAATGTGGTGCTGCTATTTTGGGAATTGATAAATCATAATGATTCATTCGTTGTGCTTCAATTAATCTTACATCCAGAATAAAAAGAAAGGGATAAACAGAGAAAATTGGTTGGGATTTGGAAAAAAATACATCATTATTAGAAATGTGATTTTATACATATTATTTATAGTGGTGGATAAAAGGCCATAATTTTCCATTGTACGTTTCCCTTTGAATAATAAAATATATTAAAATATACGCAACTTTGAGATTATAACACACAACAACCAATCAAACAAGCCATTATGGATAGTAATACCCACTTTATAAAATTTTATAAATTTTATTTTTCATAGTGGACTTCATTTTTTAATTTACAATAACGAAATTAGCTTAGGGTGACTTTTTGGTATTTTTCTGAAAACATTCATTTTTTGATGATTAGTGAAAAACATTGGTTATAGGTTAAAACAGATTTTTTATTTATATAATTAATTTTTTTTTTAAAAAATTGATTTAAGTCAAAATATATACAAAATACCTATATATGTTCAATGTAATTCATTGTACTGATTTTATAATAAGTTTAGATATATTAAAATTTTATTGATCTTTTTACCGTCTTTTACCCACATCCTAGGAGGATTTGAAAATTTTTATCAAACATAATTTTACAACTTCTTTGAGTTGAATTTAAAAAATCTACGAGACATTGTTAATATCATTGGGTAAAATTTCGTTTATTAAGATAAATATAATTTTTTGTGAATATTATCTTTTTACTTTTATTTTCCACACTTAAAATTAAATAGGCAATTTATAGGTAAAAATGATATCATAATAACCCCAACACATGTCATAATTCTATTGGATAAGTGTAAATCGACCAAAAACAGCCTTAGGAAGAAAATTTGATCCCCTTTGGTCAGCTAGGATTAGATTAGGATGTTTATTATTATTTTATATAAAGAATAGTTAAAAGAGTTGAATTCAACGTTTAATAACTAGACCATTTTTAATATAAGGTTATAAATAAGATAAATACAACTATAAATAGTAATTAGAAATATAAAAATATTTCCTACGTAATGGTATTTAATTTATAATTTTTAGACATTAAATATTTTATTTATTTATATCATAATGATGATGCAGTAAATACTTTATTAACGAAATATTAAAATAATTGATTTTATAAATATCCAAATAAATTTAATTTGGGACTTTTTATGAATTCCTATAATTTTCAAGGTTAATATGACTTGTTAGGGTGTACTAAATATTTTTTTTAAGTAATCTTGCTATTATGATTTTCAAGAAAACCCAATACTAAATAGTGTCAAAATTGACATACTTGAGTTTTTAAAACAAATACTATATTATTAATTTATATAGTATTCTTAAAAAACCTAAGGATAAACCAAAGGAAATAATTAAGTATATATATTAATAATTTACCACTTGGGGTTCACATGGAGGTTTATAGTATGTTTATTAACTATATAATATAAAAATACAAAGTGACATGGTAAATGTCAAAATATTCAACTAAAAGTTAAATCTAGAAGAGAAGGATTATATGGTGACCTAAAAATATATAAATCATATATGTTGATAGATTTGACCCATAACCACCTTATTATATAAATAAATCATTTTTGAGCAATTATAAACTGAAAAATTATTTTATTATAAAATAATATTTCAAGCTTTTCCTAAAGTGACCCTCACCTCTCTTAAAAAAGGGAACTTCATCTTTTCTTAATTTCAAACCACCAATCCATTTGTCTCGGCCAAACCAGACCCAAATATCCTACCAAATTTTCTCCCTTCAACCCCGAGGCCTTATTCTAGTCCGAAAACCAACATAATTATCCCTTTGGTCAAATCAAACGGAAGAATCTGAAGAAGAGGTAAGTATTTCATCATCTCTTTCAAATACTTTTCTTCTTCCACTTCCTCTTTCTATGGTGTTTCCATCCGCAACAATGTGATCCTAGACTTCGTGCGGACTCTTTGAGATGCTATTTTGAGTATTCAGGCTAGAGTCTGGGAGCGGGCCCCACAGGGCCCGGTTTGCACGATTTGCGATGAAATGTCATTTTTTTCACCCAAAATCTGTTTGGGGAGTTTGAGAAATACATTCTGTGTATTTTTCTGAGGGAATTGAAACAGTGCATTCTACCTGCACAAATTGGAGTTGAGGTGTGGGCCCCACGAGCCGTCTTTTAAATAGTGTGCAGCCTACTGTGACTTTTTCATCAGACGTCTGCTTTGGGTGAATGAATAGTCATTTTCTTGTGTTTTTTTGAGAGCATCGCGATGGCGCGGTTCTCCCGAACTCTTTCGGGACAGAGGTGTGGGCCCCATGAGATGTCGTTGGGGAATAAAGCGGTCCTGAATGACTTTTCTATCGGGAGCCCTTTTCCAGTGAGTAAGTTGTCTATTTCTCGTGTTTTTTCCATGGCTATTGCAATAGTGTGATCCGTTTGGGCATGTGGAGACTCGTTTGAGATCTTATTAAATGTGTAAACATGAAAGGGTGTTGGATGGAGGTCCCTTTGACGCACTCGAAACCAATGCACGGTAGAGATGATTTGTAACAACCGGTGATGTGAGTTGCCTTACTGAGTTATCGGATTTATTCCATGTCTACCCTCCAATAGGTTTGGGTAGTGGGTTTTCTTGTCGGCTTCTTAGGGTTTACACTCCAGCAAGGCTAGGTAGTGGGTCTCCTGTCGACATATTCAAGTTCTACACTCCACTAGGGCTGGGGAGGGGGTCGCCTATCGACTTCTTAGGTTCTACCCTCTAGCATGGATGGGCAGTGGGTCACTTGTCGTCTTATTCTAGGTCTAACCTCCTACAGGACTAGACAATGGGTCACCTGTCAACTTCTTTGGGTATACCCTCTAGCAAGGCTGGGTATTGGGTCGCATGTCGACTTATTCCAGGGCTACCCTCCAACAGGGTTGGGCAGTGGGTCGCATGTTGACTTATTAGGGTCTACCCTCAAACAGGGTTGGGAAGTGGGTCACCCGATTTGTTATCAAGGTTTACCCTCCAGTAGAGACTGGGTAGTGGGTTACCCAATGACTTCTTAGGGTTTATACTCCAGAAGATACTAGGTAGTGTGTTACCCGATGACCTCTTAGAGTTTACCCTCCAACAAAGTCATGAAAGTGGGTTACCTGACGATTTCTTTCAGACTCAGTCCTTAGTACTAGACTAGTCGTTGGCTTTTATCCTGGATTACCAGAGCGAGACCCTTGGTTGTACGAGTCATTGAAGTGATGACTTTGAATTTGAAAAGACCTATCAACTGTAGGACAGTGACAAAGTGTTGATTGACTTTCCACAGAACTCTCTAGTACAAGGGGATCATTCCCCCAACTAGATGTGTTCTTGTGAGGCGACCTAAATCCATGCAGGCGAGTCAATGCTGCCCAAAGAGGATAGTGTCCGGTTGTGGTTATTTGATCCCCTTGGCATGCAGTTCGGGGCAGACGTGTAGGAATATTGGCATCGATGGTGTTTACTTCTGTGACTGTTGGTGACTCACTTTCTTGGTCAAAGCTACGGGATGGAGATCCCCTTATGATCTTGTTCTGGTTTCTTGACAGAGCATATATATATATATACCTTGTTCAAGAATCCACTCCTTGGTTTTTGGTTACTCTCTTTTCAAGAGAGGCTAAGACACGCGAGGTATGCCATGTTCATTCCGTGTCTAGCTTCACGTGGTTGGACGAGTCTACTCTACTGCTATAGGAATCGAAGACTCGATGAGAATTTCATCTACTCACTGTTTTTAGCTCCTCATGTTGGGACGAGTCTAGTTATTTTCTCATGATTGGGTTGAGCAATACTCTTTACTTCGCTCTCTGTTGTACTCTTTTACTACTCTATGTTCGATCTACAACTCACCTCTTCACTATCTTCTTTGTTTCTCCCTTGAACCTTCAGGGTATCATATTGACTATTTTTATACTCACCCCTGAATGGGCTATTCCCACACATGGTTTTCCCTTACAAGTGACATACAGGTCGATCGTGATGTCATCGGAGCTTATATGTTCTAGAGATTTGACAATGTGCAGTGGTCGTTGTCGGTTTCTAGGTGTGGGACCCTCTCAGCTGTTTACTATTGTTTACCTGTTGCTGGGTTGTGGCACTTTTCTGGTTGGGCGTGTGTTTTTTCCCTTTTCTTTTATGTTTACCATATGCACTTACTTTGTACTGGTTAGAGTTCGATGCACTTTTCGGGTGGTTTATAGCATTCGAAACATTACTCTCTCTTTTACACCGCACTTCTGCATTGAGTGGGTTGCATGTGTGTGTGTGAAGGTACTCAGAACAAGGCCTCCCCGAGTTGTTTATCCTTTAGCGCTAGTCGACAACCCCTGTGATATGGAGGCCATCTTGGGGTAGTTTTGGCTCGAGCCCAGGTAGGGTCAGGTCGTGACAAAGTGTTATCAAAGGTTTTTCATTCCTTGGGACATTGTTCAAACATCCTTAAAAGGATTTGGTTGGGTTCTAGGGAAACAGTGTCAACGTGTCTCTAGAGCGGCTCTCAGGCGTTGGAGTCTATTGATGGTGCAGCGGCCGACATATCCACTCACCAGGAGACTGATAACCCACATGTCGACTCGGCATGTTGAGACGCCTGATGCATGGAAAATTGGTTTCTACACCAAATAGGATGGAGTCTTTAACATTCCTTCTTGAGTCATCTCCCCATTGTTGTTATTGTCATATACATATATGCTCGTCTGACTGCGATACTCCTTGATAACATTCAGGATGTCAACGTGAAGACCGCCGGCTAGGATACCATCTTTGGTTCGTGACGACGACCCTGTGAGCGACGATGCCTCAGTCAAGGATCCATCATGCGAGTCCCTTTCTCCAGGGGGGCCAATAGAATCACCCCCACCTGGTGAGCATCATAAAGCTCCATTAGTGCAGACGGGTCTTCATCACAGGTTGAGAACACTCCGTGAGTTCCAGCGACAGAGACCGCTGAGGTTCAGTGGTGAGCCCGACCCTCAGGCAGTATAAGTTTGGCTCAAGACAATGGATTGTCTCTTCATGCTTGTGTAGACACCGGTGGATCTGATGGTGGATTTGGTCCAAATGCTTTTCCATGGAGTATCTGGGCGTTGGTGGAGTCTAGTGACTCAATTACTCGATGAGTCGTCACTTTCTTAGGGAGACATTCATCTATTGTTTCGTGAGGAGTTTTACTCCTCCTACTTACTCTATTTTTAGATACAGGAGATCCTACAATTTCTCTAGGTAGGGATGACGGTGACTAAGTACGAGACTACATTGGCAAACCGTGCACGTTTTTACCTAGACTTCGTCCACGCAGGCTAATTCCGAGTGAGAATGTTCATGTAGGGTCTCCACAGAGAGATTTGTGCTGTCATATTACCCTTGGGAATTCCAACATATGCTGAGGATCTTGAGAAGGCACTGGAGACAGAGATCTTTATGTCAATTTCTATAGTTGGTGGCAGTAGAAGACTCGATAGAGCTGAGATATCTGTCGTAGCTAGTGGGAGTAGGCTGACAGAACCTCGAAGCATGTGGATTTTTGATAATCGGAATCAGGGGCATGGTCGTACACCACAATGGAACTGGAGGGAACTAGTGATTCCTAGGGAGATTTGGTGTTATTCTTGCGATGAGCGTGGTCTCTGGGCATGAGACTGCCTGACCAGCCACGATGAGAATATTGGGAAGGTAGCAAGTGCACCACTGCGATAGAGGGAGATCCGTGATCGGATTAGTGGCCAGAGATGTGGTGCTAGTAGAGGAGAGGGAGGAGATGGCAGTGGGGGACAACCATACGAGGTCTTCCCATCACCACAAGGTGGTCCACGTCAGGCTCTAGGAGCTGACAGTTGGGACTGTGGACAACCGCAAGCCTGGATGTCTACGATCCTTCAGAGCATGGGCTGGGAAGAGGTATTCCCTACGGCTCCTCTACTTTTTGCAGTATAATTGTTATTCTTTGTGTATTAAGTGCTCTTTTTCTCCCTTCTCCTTGCTTGAGGTGTTACCAGGGTGATGTGGGGCGTCGTTGTAACCCTGTTTCGGAGAGGTAGAAGACATGGGACCTTTTTATTAGTCATTTGAGTCGACTCTATCGCTTTCCGAGCATGTAGGAGAGTCTTTGTTGTGGAACATCGACTATGAAACCTTGCATGAGCATATATCCTTGAGTGTTTCACCACATGGATATTCTGAAGAAGGGAATCACCTGAATTTTTCCTTGGTCCAAATGGTGATTCTAGTCACGTCCTGTGACATAGAGGTTCGGCCGAGGAGGTGAGCTACCACCGATGGCCTTCGAGCCTTTTGAGACCGTGCGAATGGATGGAGAGGTTCCCTAACACCTTTCCCTAAAACCAATGTCTAGAGTGGGTGCATGATGTCTCCGATGTGACATACTTGAGGAGATGTGTGCATCCTCATATGCACATCATTGGAACGGGAGGATCTTGTGTGAACAGATCAAATCCTTTGGTCTGTGTGTGGTTACGCGGGACTGTGCATGAGTTTTTCAAGGTATGGGAGTGCCAAGTGTGGGCGATGTACCCTAAGTTTTTTACCATGTTTTTTATTACGTGGATGAAAATATTTAAGGATTTAATGATTTAGGAACCCTGTTTTTTCTATAAAAGGCATAGTAATATTCTTGATGTTATTCTAGAGCAGCGCCTTCAGACGACATGCGATTCTGATCCCCGGTGTGGATGGAATTAAATTTTCAGTGCCTTCGCACTGGGCACACTAAATAAATGGGATAACTCATATACGGTAATTTGGATCATAAATCTAAGATTACATATGGGTCTAAAATGGGTTTTCTTCCCTAGTAACGACATAAAACATGTTTGCGCGGGATATTGGTACCCCTTTCCCTTTAACAGAACATTAAATGGATAAATAAAATAATTAATTTATCATTTAATTGTTAAACTCAAATATCTCATAAATGGCAGCTTGGATTGGAAAAATGAGGGCCCCATTGAGTTCATAGCATTCCATTTACCATAGGAGGTGGGTAACTTTCGCGGGCGCGAGCACTATGTGAAAAATGCCACCAGGGGCGTTTTCATAATGAAGTGGTCACAGACGATAGATTTTATATCTTTCGAATGGAGCCTTGGACTAAAATTTTGAGACAACTATTGTGATCGTGAGGTTGTGTTTACCCTATGCATGACCTAACATTAACTGTGATGGGGGTTTTGGAGGTGGATTTATTTTTGTGTTAAGTTGTTATTATTTTGAAGGGTTTATTTTATTTTATTCATGTTTCATATCCCCCCATTTCCTCTCATCATTTTCCCTTGCGTAACCTCTCCCTCTCCTCCTCCAACCTCCCATCATCTCATCCTCCTCCCTTTGGAGAACGATGATGAAGATTTAGATCGAGTTGTTCATAAGTGCAATGAACGCAGCAGATCATTGCGAGCGTGTTATTCTTCGACGAAAGATCCAATTCCAGGTAGGAATTCTTATGGTTTTCGCACCCTTGTCTTCAATTCTTAATTTATTTGATTCTCCATCATCTGATCCTTGTTTGATTATCTTCACTGATCTCTGCATGAATATGACCACAAAACCATGCATATAATCACCCTTGTTCGTGTGTTTTTCATCAATTATCTGGAATCTGCTCGAGTTATGGTAGTTCGCCAGAAGAACTACAAGATCATCACTGGATGGAGCGGCTGGAAGCTGTGCGCTGCGGCTGTAGTGTCTGACGTGGAATAGTAGAGGAATGAAGGGGGGTTTGTATGAGGTGGCGACCTCGGGTGTCGCTGGCGCGGACGAGGTAGCTCTGGGAGGAGTCGAGTGCGGACGGGTGGTGTTGGGTGTGCCGTCGGTCAAGCTCGCGGTGGCCAGGAGCGTGCGAACAGGCAGGTGGAGTTGGATTCTGGGGAGTGAGATCCGGCTGTGGATGCGGCAGAGCGGGGATGTTCAGGCATCCGGAGGAGTGGCTGGCAGTTCAGGTGAGTGAGGCAGGGTCGGGGGCATCAGGTCTGGCTATCGCGGACCAGCCGGCTATGGGATGTCAAGCTGGCCAGTGGCGGAGGTAGCACAGGTGCTCAGGCGGGTAGTCGTCCGAGACGGCGTGCGAGGGAGGATCGGCCAGTTTGGCCGGTCATTGGAGGTGGTGACCTTGGGGAAAATAAGGACCCACGTTCGGCGAGTCCTGTTGTGCGATGCGGAGAAGACCAGCCTGCATGGACAGTCGGTGGAGGCGGCACTACAGGGGAACAAGGACCCTTGTTCGGCGGGTCCTACTGGCGTGATGCGAGGATACCGGCCTTCGGCCGGTCTCTTTTGAAGAACCAGACCAAAGGGTTTGGTGGATTGAGGCGTGCCACGGAAAACAGGCCAGAGCGTGACGGGCCAGACCCGTAGCTGGGCCGCCTTGCGTTTGGGGGACCATAACTTCTAAACAGCGAGCTCGTTTGACGTGCCATCTATGACTGCAGGATCATGTCGGCAAGGAAGTCTTTTAAAGTGGGTTTTAGGATTTTTAAAGTCCATTCCAAATGACTAGTGACCCGAACAGCTATAATTTAATAATATTAAATTATTAAATAAAGCCCGCGATGGATGCACTTCATGAGCTAGATGTCTGTTTGAAGTGCCGGTAGAGGAATTGTGTCCCTGGAGTTACGGAGGACCTTCCAAAGTCTGCTCAGAACCTTTTTGGTCTGGTTTCATTGATCAAAGGCACGAAACACTTAATGCGATTAATTAATTAATTAATTATTCTAGCATTGGACCTAACTCCTTTTTTGAATGTCTGATTGATGGGATGTCAGCGGCAGCGTGATCCTAGTCCTCGTGTAGAATATTTGAGATACCCCTTTGAGTATTCTGGCCATAGTCAAGGAGCGTGCCCCATATGGCCCAGTTTGCATGATTTGCGATGAAATTTCATTTTTCCACCCAACATCCATTTGGGGTGTTTGAGAACTGCATTCTGTGTGTTTTTTTGAGGGGATTGAAATAGTGCATTCTGTCCTCCCAAATTGGAGTTGAGTTTTGTGCCCCAAGTGCCATCTTTTAAACAGTGTGCGTCGTACTGCGCCTTTTTAATCAGACGTTCTTTCGGGGTGAATGAATAGTCTCTTTGATGTGTTTTTTCGAGAGCATCGTGATGGCACAGTTCTCTGGAACCCTTTCAGAACTGAGGTGCGGGCCCCATGAGACGTCGTATGGGCATAAAGTGATGTTGAATAACTTTTCCACCGGGATCCCGTTTCCATCGATTAAGTTGAATATTTCACATGTTTTTTCTACAAGGATTGCAACTATGTGATATGTTTGGGCATGTGGAGCCTCGTTTGAGATCTTTTTAATTGTGGAAACATGAAATGATGTTATATGGAGGTACCTTTGATGCACTCTGAACTAATTCGTGGTAGAGATGTTGGTAACACCCAGTGATGTCAACTATAGTGCTGAGTTATCGTACTTATTCTAGGTCTACCCTCTAGCAGGGCTAAGTAGTGGGTCGCATGTCGGTTTTTTATGGTCTACCATCCTGAAAGGCTGGGTAGTGGGTCTTCTGCCGAATTATTCCATGTCTACCCTCCAGCTGGGATGGGTAGTGGGTCGCATGTCGGCTTCTTCGTGTCTACCCTCAAGCAAAGATGTCAGTGGTTGCCTGTCGACTTATTCCAGGTCTACCATCCAGCAGGGCTGGGAAGTTGGACGCATGTCGACATCTTAAGGTCTACCATCTAGTAAGGCTGGACAGTAGGTTTCCTGTCAACTTATTTCAGGTCTACCCTCCAACAGGGCTGGGCAGTGGGTCGCATGTTGATATATTAGGGTCTACCCTCTAGCAGGGCTGGGAAGTGGGTCACCTAATGTGTTATAATTGTTTACCCTCCATCTGATACTGGGCAGTGGGTTACCTGATTAATTCATTGGTTTTACCTTCCAGTAGAGACTACATAGTGGGTTACCTGACGAACTCTTAGGGTTTACCCACTGCGGGAGACTGGGCAGTGGGTTACCTGATGAAATATTTTAGACTCAGTCCTTAATACTAGGATAGTCTATGGCCTTTCTACGTGATTATCGAAGCGGTACCCTTGGTTGTATGTGTCAGTGATATGACGACTTTGACATTGAGAAGTCCTCATGATAGTGGGGTAGTGACAAGTTGTGGACTGACTTTCCCCAGAACTCTAAAGTTCAAGGGGCACATTCCCTACAGAGACCCGTCCCGGTGACACGACCTAAAACTGTGCAGGCAAGTCAGTGCCGCCCAAGGTGGATAGTGTTAGGGTGCGGTGATTTGAGCCCCTTGGATTGCAGTTCGTGGAAGAGGAGCTAGATGCTTGGCATCGATGGTGTTTACTTCTCAGACTGTTGGTGACTCACATTCATGGGTTGTGCTACAGGATGGAGATCCCCTAGGATCTTGTTCGGGTTTCTTGACAGAGCATATATATATATATATATATATACCTTGTTCCAATACCCACTCCTTTGTTTTTGGTTACTCTCATTTCAAGATAGGCGAAGACATGTGTGGTATGCCACGTGATTTCCATGTCTAACTTCTCATGGTTGGACGAGTCTTCTCTCCTTCTAAAGGTTGCAAGGACTGGACGAGAAGTTCATCTTCTAACTATTTCTATCTACTTGTGTTTGGACGAGTCTACATCCTTTCCCTTGATTGGGTTATCTTTTACACTTTACTACACTCTTTTTTATACTCTTTTACTACTCTCTGTTCGATCTACTACTCACCTATTCAGTATCCCCTTTGTTTCTCCCTCAAGCCTTTGGAGTATCCTACTGAGTATTTTTATTCTATCCCCTTATTGGGATTTTCCCACACATGGGGTGCCCTTGAAGATGACAGACAGGTCGATCGTGATGTCAAAAGAGTTTAGAAGTTTGGGATTTTGGACCACGTGTGGTTGTCATAGTCGAGTTCCAGCTGTGGGACCCTCCCAGTTATTTACTTTTGTTTAACTAATGGTGGGTTGTGGAACATTTCTGGTTGGGAGTTTGTTTTTCCCCTTTGCATGTTAGATTACCTTCGTCACTTACTTTGTACTGGTTAGAGGTCGATGCATTTTGTGGTGGTTTATAGTAGTTGGTACATTACATTCTCTTTTACTCTACACTTCTACATTGAGTGGGATGCGTGTGTGTGTGTACAGGTACTCAGGAATAGGCCTCCCCGGGTCGTTTAGCCTTCTGCGCTAGTCGCCAACCCCCGGCCTATAGAGGCGGGCTTGGGGTAGTTGTGGCTCTAACCTGAGTAGGGTCGGGTTGTGACATAAATTCACTATTATTTCTCTAAAACATCACCAATATAATATTTCTCCACACTGTAGTGCATTACTGCATTGAGATTTGGAATTCCTAATATATATTAAGGGAATTAAAATAAAGACACTCTAAGGATATAATAAATGGAAAATTGACTATGTTAATGAAATTATGGGATATTTTAATTAAGGAATTAAAGGATAATCCTCCCTATAAAATAAAATGGTGTTTCTACAAAATAATGAATTGGAGGATAACATGTTGGATAGATTGTTTTCTAATGTTGGGATGATATGTTTTCATTTATTTTATTTTATTTTTATTTAGTTTCATTCATTATGTAATTCATTCATTCCATCTAATTCATGTGTTATACTCTATTTCATTTCATTACCTTTCTCATTCTCTCTCCCCCACTCTCTCTCTCCCTCTTCTCCTATTATATCCCATTCTCCAATCCTATCATCTAGCACTAGATAATGAGTGAATAACATGAGTCTTGGATATATGAGAGTATAGGTTTTCATTAAAAAAATTTCTATATTGTTTAATCTTTAAAAATTATTGTTCTTTTATTAAAATTTGTCTTTTCATATCAACTAAAAAAACTCACCTTTATTTTTTAATGGTTTTCAAAATTTAATTAGTTCATTTTTATTAATATATAATATAATAAATGCAGTTAAAATTAATATGAAGCTTGAATTGAGTATTAAAATAGTTTTATGTTTTATAATTCATTTTGTTTAAATGGATTTGCATCATGAGGTGTATGTTTAATTCGAAATTAAATTATACATATTCTATGAATTAAATTTCTTTAAATGGATTCAATATTTTGATTCATCATAATTATTATTAGTTAATATGGTCACCTTAATTTTTTTCAAATTTGTTAGTATCAACTGTATATTTGTTTTTGCCACATTGAAGATAAAATGGGTTAATTATGGATTAAACTGATCTGATAAGGCATACAAGTAATCAAAAAACAAAAATAAATTTCATTTAATTAGTCAATTTATTCTATAATAATTTAAACATAAAAAACATTACTTTTTGTTCTATTTATTTTATATTTTTTCCTTTATAATATTTAAGTAAAATATACGGTCAAGAGTGTTGCTCTATTAATTTTAATATCCATAATATTATTTTATAGTCATAAAAATGACTTCTGTTCAATTATAATTGGTTATATTAATTATGAATTTTTCTATCCTACATTGTTAATTTCCAGTGATGAAATAATTACCTTGAGTTATTTTGTAGCATCCGTCCCCATCACCCCATAGAGGTGCCTTGAGACGGTGAGACACAGTACCTAAATCATGCCTCCCCAATCTCTAGATGGTGCTGACTAGTAGTAAGGTCCAGGGGTGTGTCATTAAGGAGGAAATTGCATCACGGGTCAGATTACAACATAGAGGTATATAATAAACAAGAAAAGTGGAAGTAGATATAACTAATAGACAATAGTGGAAGATAATAATAAGTCATACGAAAATAATAAGTAACAAATGAAAGATAAAATAAATATTATGATTTTCATGGTGTCATGTAGATATAAAAAATAAATAAAGGGGAATATAGGGGTACGTTCATATAACACATTTCATAAAAATGTCTAAAATAACATATAAAACTAGAATCAAGAGCATAGGCTCAACCACTACACCCATACTCCATCCAAGATCTTTGAATCAAGAATCAGAAGATTGATGCTTCCCATTATATATACAAACAATAATGAGGTCTTCATGGATACCAAAGGGACCCCAGGAAGGGTATGAGGTATACTCATTTGGCCACCACCAACAGTTTCTAGATCAATCCATCCTGTGCAATATAATGAGAGTATTGTGAGAATTATAGTACATTCAAGGAAATAAATTAATACAACCTAATGACCCATGTTCCACTCAGATACCCGAACACCACATCTTACTTCACCCTAAGATAGATATTCCTGAACCACATAATTAGTAAAAACATGGAAAGGAGTGTGCCTAGATATTTATTAATAAAATCATCAATTGGTAACCAATCCGAAACTTGCACCTTGGCATAGAAGACGATTTCCTCTAACATCAATCGAGAACTCTCAAAATTAAATAATTAGTCACCACATATAATCCAATCAAGGAAAGAATAAAATTTAGCATTTAATCCAAATCCAATCCAAGCAGATCCATAAAGGAGTCTAATGTATTAATAGGGGAGATCATTAAATACCCAATACCACATAGCCCATCTATAGGGACCTATAAAAGGATTCCCTCATATTACTCTAGGAATGGTGTAAGTATTAACATCTAATCCCATCCTAGGTATCTCACATAAGAGACTATATAACGGCCCAAAAATTTCATTCATAGATATTACATCTAAATGGAATACTATTGAATACATAACATATATAAACTACACTAAAACTTTATATGTTTAGTGTATTTAAAAACTGGGAAATATAAATAACTCATTCATAAAATTTCTACATCATATTTTGGTTATCTCATAATAATTATAACCCCTTTTATGAATCTTACATAATCGTTTATTCATATCTTGTGATAGAAATATAAGAAAAGAGGGATTTTAGTTTCTTATTAAGTTTAAACAAGGATGATATCAATCATATCATGTTCATGAGACATAATAACAGAAGAAAAACATTTCAAAATTATATATTATGTATCAATGATCATCAATGACCATGAAACCATGTCATGGGACAAATCATTGAAGATCAAAATGGATATATTTTATTATATCATAAAATAAGACATTAAATTTGTTTCTTACACATTAGCATAGAAAATGATTTCAATATTATTCCAGGATCACTTAAAAAAACATCATTGAAGATACATTATTTTAATAAAATGGGTTTACTCCATATTTTATCCATGTGTTAATGAACCAGATTTACATCCCTTTCAAGCCATGTATTACTGAATGGATATCATTTCAAGTTCTAATCCTATCAATCTAATAAGATATAAATATTTACCCATTTAATTAGTGGGAGATATAGGTCCCACTCATCACATAATTAAAACAGAAATAATTGTTCTTTAAGAACATATTATATTCATCATATCAAAACCCATAAAAAGAAATGGGTTTCACAAAAATCATTTAATAGTAAGATAACCCACAGAAATTAATGGGTTTAATTAATATAATTATATCATAAACATAGAATAACCTTCGGTATAATATGGATAAAATCCTTAAAAATATCTCCATTAAAAGATAAGTAACATCAAAGATTGTTATTGTAATTGGAAAATAATCGGTGATATCGCTTGAAATTAATTTTTCAGACAATATCCTTTCTTATTTGAAAAAACAGCCTTTTCATAAAATATGATGAAATTTTAAAATAAATAATTTTATTTTAAAATAACATTGTAATCATTTAAGATAATTTTTAAGTCATTTATACGTCAATAAATTGTTAATATCCATCAATGTTATAAAATTTAAAAAAACATTTTTCTCATAATTCTGCCAAAAAATCAAAAAGAACCTCATTATGAAAAGGATAAAATATTATTTCCATGCCATTAAGTAAAAATTCACACATGTGTAACAGTGACATTAATGAATTGTAGAATAACATTAAAAACATTTTGAAATTCATTTTTAATTAACATGGACATAGAAGATAAATATTCTTTAGTAAATACATACATATAAATTATCTCATATATGAATTATATTGTGAAATTAACTCTTACCATAGGTCTAATTTCCATTGTACATATCAGTTACTCTATTATAATAGATTAAATGATGTAATTAACTTATTCCATAACCATATAAAATTTTATTATATCATATTTGATAATGTTATCATGATTTAATAATATTGAATTATTATTATTATTCTGTGTGTTAACTAGATAAATTTTTTTACATGTTTTTTCAAATAAATCTAAATTATTATGCATAGAATATAGTACCAAGATTTACTGAATGATTGTAAGGAAATATATATCATATTTATTCCATATATAAATTTATATAATAAAACTATGATTTTGTATATGGAAAATAAGTAGCATCACGTCGTTTAGACTTTAGACCATACGTATAGAGTGTGATGGTATAATTTTAATAATAGTGATGGGGGTAAAGAAATTGATGTTATATATTTTATTATAAAATCAATATCATCTGAAAATAATCATATATATAAACTATTTTCATCATTATACCCATCTGGATAAATTAGTGATGAAAAGCATATTACACCAAAGCATAGTGATGGTAAGTCATACGTACACATACGTGGTTCTTTCATTTTTTGTTTGATTGATAGAATATGGAATATTGTTAATCCATATTAAAATTAAAATATCATAATATAGGTTATAATTGAGTCATAACTATTTAATGAAATCAATAAATGAATAGTAAGTAGAAGAAGAAATAATCTTGAAAGAATCAGTAATCATGATTACATCTTCTTTAGAGGACATACATTGATCTCCACTTACAAACACTATGTTTGATATTTTTGTAAGACCAGAAACTCTATAACAGGGATTGGTAAGTTTATAATGTATATCGTTAGGGAATATTTTATATTAAAGTATCAATGTGGTGTGAAAAAGTTAGAGAGGAGGCGCCCTTTTATAATTGAGGTGAGACGCACTTTTGGAATCTCAAAAAATAATAATTTATAATAAATATAATATCCATAAAAAAAATCAATTTATTAAATGATAAGATGATATAAGGTTGTAATATAATCAACAATTAGATTTTAAATAGGATTCATTATAATTTTTAACCTTATCATTTCAAGTAACCCATTGGTAAACTATTTTAATTTTAACAATTCTAATAAGTTTTTCAATATTCATAGTTTTTTATTTTTACTTATATGATCTAAATTATATCATAAATGAACAACAAAAATATTTTTTGAAAATCTAATAGTTTTTTCATATTTTTTAAAATTACTTATGGTTTTTAAATAATTTAAGAACATATAATTTTGATAAAATATCATTATTGATAATTTTTAAACTATTCATTAGTTGGAATTTTAGAAATATCAATATAATAGGTTAACTAAAAACCCGAAATATTATTATATCGCTATGAGGTCAATTTAATCTCTAAAATGTATTTTTGATATTCAAATTTTATTTATTTTATAATTTTTAAAATCATTTATTTGAAATTTATTTTAATAAAATAAATATTATATTTGCGTTGTGTAATTATTCAATATTCAAATTTTCTCAATAAAAATAAAAATAATCCATAATTAAGATTAAGATTTTATATTTCATAATAACATTTTTAATTTAATATTGCTATTTCATTACACATGAACAAATGATATCTTACTTAAAACATGAAATTGATAACATTATATTTTTATTAAAGAAAATATTATAAATACCATAATTTTATATAAGTGGCCCAAAAAGTATAAAATAAATTTATATCATAAAAATATGTGGATTAAGGTAATAATATTAATTTATATTCATTCATAAACTATAATTTCTTCCAAGTGGACACATTAGCGATATTAAAGACAATGAATGTGACATTTTGTGTCTTTCGTTAATTTAAATATTATATAAGTAATTTTCTTCAAATAGTGTCCCTAAAATTACTTAATTTTGACCAATAGGTTCTAATAATATAATATTATTCATTCTAGAAAACATTTCCTTGTGTTATGGTCATTTTATAGTATTTATAATTTTAATTTTCACCTAAATTGCTAAATTTTCTATTAAGCATGGTAACATAATTTACCAAAGTTACTATTCATATTGGACGAAAAAATAGGAATAATTAAATAAATTTTCTACTTAGGAATATAATTTTTTCAAACATTTTTATCAATAAAAAATGCATAATTTTTATAATATATTTTTTAATAAAATCGGTAAAATATCATAAAAATAGTTCTAAAAAAATTTAAATTTTAAATGATAGATTTTTTTTATAATAAAGTCATGTATAAAATATTTTTAAAAACCCGAAACATTCATAATCATAAAACAAAAATAACTAATTAAAATATAAAACTAATCCAAATCAGATTTTTACCTTGTAAAGAATTTAAATGAAAAATATTGTTTTTAATAAAAATTTATATCTTCTCTATTCTCAAAATTTTTCTAGAAAAAGATTATTTTAAAATAATTTTGACCTATTAAATTGAAAAATGAATTCAATATTATCAAATAAATGTTATATAAATTCAAAATATTAATAAAATCCCAAAAAACTAATTTCTAATGAAATTTTTATTGATGAAAAATTTGATTTTACAAAAAAATTGAGTAATCATTTTATAATAACATAGCAATAAATTCATATTGAGTTTTCAATTTATATTTATTTCCAAAATCAGTTATTAAATTTATTCCCTCCAATTTAATTTATGGGTTATAGAATTTGTTTAATATTGATAGTGTCTCACAGTTCGGTTAAACTCACATTATTGAGAAAGAAAAACTATTGAAGAATAAAAATTATATAGAGAAATATTCATTAAAATATTAGGATGTTATATTCTACCCTAGTTAAAATAAATTTCAACCACAATTTTTTTTTTCGTTGGATACAAACAGACGGGGAATCATTTACCTCATCACATCTTCAGGTTCCCATGTAGGTTTGTCAAATTGGTTGTTCCACCATAAAACAATTACCATGGAAGTGTTCTTATTTCAAAGAACATTCTATCTAAAATAAATTATATATATTGAATGTCATTAATAAAAACAAACATGATCTAGTGGTATAAATTATTTGTTTGTACATTTGAAGGATTAGGTATGTAATTCTTAAGAGAGATACATGGAACAAATAAGAACATTATAGAGATTTGGTGGAATCATTGATCAATATGTCACCTTCCCAACACGATCCAAATATTTCAAATGGATTGACATACCTTGTGATTAGATTCCCCTTATATCCAAATATTATCACTCCGTTCCAAGGAGATATCGTAGATATATATTTTCACCCACTTCAAACAGTGGTTATCATTATTGATCTTTAACATAACTTTTTTCAACATTGTGACGCGCTAATGTATTGTTGAATAAATATAACATTATCTATCATTTACTCAACTATATTTGGTCACAATATATTTATTTCCTCATATTTATCCCATCATGATGGAGTTTTAAAATTATTACCCAAGAGTGATTCAAAAGGATCGATTTAAATATTTATTTGATGGTTATTGTTGTAATAAAATTATACCAAATGTAGGGGTTGATCCCAAAGAACATTTAAATCCATTGATGAGGCTCTCAACATGTATTCAAGAGTTTAAATTCTCTTCTTAGTCTGAACATCTGTCTAATGATGATAAGTAGTTCTGAAACATAACTCGGTATTAAGATCCTTTAGAATACTTCTATAAAACATTGAGGTAAACCTTAGATCCCAATCAGATATAATGGAATGTCATACTCCATGCAATCTAACAAATTCATTAATATGTATTCCAAAAATATGATCAAGAGAAAAATATTATATGATATTAATGATGTGTCCCGAATTCATAAGTTGATCCCATATAGGCCATATATAATTATGAAAATTATATGTTTAGGGAATTCTGATGACAAAATCCCTAGTGATGGTTTCCCATTTATATTCTGGTATAGGTAATGGTTATAAAAACCCATTATAATTCTATCTCTCATCCTTAAATTTCATATTGACCAAGCACTGAGAATCATATACTACAATATATTTCTTCACTTCATCCCCCCCAGAAATATTATTTTAATTCTATATATTTCATTTTTCTTATAGGATGAAAAGATTATGGTGAACAGTGAGCGTATTACAATTGCTCCTTAATAAAATCCTGTTTGGGGGACACAAAATTGGTTCCTAAACCTAATTATTTCATCACAGTAAATGTATAACTCATGAGAATTTATTATTATTTTTATATCTCTTCATTTTTCGCTTGATCCTCCCTAATCATCACATTTATGTAGGGTTTAACGTTCATTTGATCCAAATAATAATTCTCCATTCCTCTATGGTTTCTTGGTACATCCATTTAATATCCATAAATATTAGATTTTTTGTTATCCTCTTCATATATAATCTAACATGGTCCTTTCAACTTAATGAATCTTCCACCTTGTTCTCTATCCCATGATAGTAATGTATTGGGAAGTCGTAATCATTAATCAACTCGAACAATCACTTTTGTGCATATTCATCTCCTTTTTCTGGAATATACACATTTCTATTTTATGATCACTATTTATATCACACCTTTATCCCAAAATATAGTTCCTTTATATATTTAATTAAAATATTAAAATAGAAAAATAGAAATATTTCGTTGCATAATTATTTTCATGGATTTTTAATTTTTGTGAGTCATAATCTATCCCCATATAAATTTTCATTAGAACAAATTATAACCCCTTATTATATTCATTACTATAGATGTCAAATATTTCTCCACTATAGGGTAGTGTGAGAAGATTTTCACTGACTGAACTTCATTTCATCTCCTTGAAATTATCTTCATATTCTCCAATCTATAGGAACATAACTCCTTTCCAAGTTAACTTATTTAGTGGATTAGGAAATCATGAAAAAAAATAAACAAAATGTCGATAATATCCAACCAAATCTAGAAAAATTTAAATCTCTGTTATTGGTGTTGGTCCATCCTAACGTTCAATAACTTTTTTCTGTGTTGGATCCACAGATATCAACTCTCTTGAGATTATGAAACAGAAAAATGAAACATTCTAAAGTGAAAATTCACACTTTGTTAATTTTTCATAAAGCTTATCATTTTTAGGATATTTATTAAAATCCTCTAGTGGTATTCTTATTCATCCTTTTTCATCAAATATACAATAATATAATCGATAAAGTCTTTCCACAACTGATCAAGATAGCCTCTTAATACTCTATTCATTTAATCCATGATGATAGTGGAGGCATTAGTACGACAGAAAGGAATCACTATAAATTCATATTTTTCATACCTTGTATATAATATTGTGTTGGTTATATCCTCCTTCATGAACATAAATTGGTGGTATTAATAATTAATAAAAATCATAGAAAAAAGTATTGAACTATGGTTAGTCAATCTATTAAGTCATCAATATGGGGGAGTGGATATTTTTTTATAGTTATCTTTTAGTGTACTCAATAATCAATGGAGAGTCTCATTGATTGATATGTCTTTATAAAATACAGATAAGTTTCACCCCATGGTGAAAAACTAGTGATAATGAATCCATTTTCAATATTCTCTTCAAGTTTCTTATTCTATTCCCGCAACTCAATTGAGTCCATTCTATAAGGGGTCTTTTAAATAGACCTAGAACCTGGTATAATTTCTATTGAAAACATAACATCAAAATTCGGTTGAATAATAAGATATTCTTTATAAAGGACACAAACAACTCTTGTACAATAGTTTTATCCTTAATGGTGATTTTCACCCCAACCATCCGATACAGAAAACCTTTCTTTATAATAATTATGACCAACTAGATGGAAGTAATTTCTACTTGATGATCATAATCATCCTAGCATCTATAGATGATAATGGATTTATTTGAAATATAAAATGTGACTTAAGTTCCTTATAAATTGGTATTATATTTATATAAATAAATCCAATATATTATAAGAATCATATATAATTAAACTAAAGAATGGATTAGAATATTCATATGAAGAACTCTCCCACAAACTTTAACCAGATAAAAAATAGAATCTTTGGATGCAACAGTTGTACCATTAGATGTTTTCACAACTAACCCAATATCCAATTCATGAAGTAATAATGTGATTCCCTTAAGAAAATTTATAAATAAAATATTGTATGGATCCATAATCAAATAAAATATTATCTATTATAGATTTTATAGTCAGTGTCCCTTTCACAACTTTATTGTTGCACTCCACCTTCCCAGTAGTGATCGCGGGTAATTTTTCTTAGTATTTTTTCTTAAGAATTTACTGACAGTGATCATCATCAATATCCCTTGGATTAGGGCATGTATTATCATAATAACCATTTTTCTTTCCCTTATAATATTAAATTTTGGGTGGTTCATTCTGTGAAGCCTTTTATCGGTTTACATTGTTAGGAATCTTTTTTCTCATCACATTTGTAGTCGATTTCACAATAACCTTCTTTCCTGAACATGTAACAATTACTAGTACACTAAATAAAATTTAATCCATATTTCTTTCCACATATGGATCATAAAAAAAATTTCATACTCTTGTAACTATGTTTTTTATATTTTCCTTTGAATTTAAATTTTCTCTTCTTATTGAACCATTAAGATTTACGGGTGACTCGAATCCCCATCTCAAAATTGAGATCAGGTCAAATTATTTCTTCATAGATACTAAAGTCTCTTATGTATAATTATCTTTAAAGAATTTGTTTTAATATGTTAATGAATCTTTCAAATTTTATCTTATGTTAGATTATAAATCTAGAATAGTACTTTGCAATTCTTGTAAAAGTTTCTTCATAGGTGCCAATGAATTCATCATCCATTTTATTAAGCTCAAGGAACACATTCTCTATATTAATATGAAGAATAAGATGAATGTTTTTATTAAAAACATGTGTTACTTAATTCATCCCTTTACATATATTCGATTTCATCTAATTGAATTCTATTTTTGATGAGATTATATCGTTTCTCTGATTCACCTTCCATATGATAAACTACCAAAATGAGTTTCTTATTTTATTAATATTGGAGAACTGAACATATGTTTTCATTGGTATTAATTTATTTTTTAGCCACCAGTGGATCATAAGACCCACTAAAAGAAGGTTGACGATTTCTCATGATTAACTTAATAGAATGTGGCTAACTTGTTTTCTCATTTGATAGTATTGACTAATTCATATCTTTATAATGATGTGTTAGAATTATAATAATATTTTTCACTCTCTCTCTAATAACAATTGATTTCTCTAGATGGATTTTTTTTATTTCCCATTGCATCCATTGTTAACATGGTTTATTAGGTTTCTATCCATTTACTAAAACCAAAAGTAAATTTATGAAAAACACTAATCATAATAAAAAACCACATAATCAAGGGAATTACTTATAAAATATCATTTTATGAAACCTTAGATTTAATTACATGGTTATTTATCATAGTTAACAAACTTTATGCATTTATAATATAATTATACATATACTTGGGGTTCTTAATATGTTTTTCTCGTCCTTATTTCTAATGGTTAACTAAACTTTTCTCATATACCAACATTAACGGCCCATACTTTTCATATATTGGTATTACATCTAAATAAATGAATTTTGTATAATTAAATTATAAAAACCAATCTATAATAGTATATGATTAGTGTCGTAAAAATGGTAAATATAAACAACAATTTCATAAAACATCCACATTGTCTCCATCTTATCCATTCCAAAATTGAACCCCTTTTTACAGATATTACTTAATACCTTTCTTCATATTCTTTGAAAAGAAACATAAGAAAAGGTGAGATCAGAATATCCCTAAGGGGAAAAAATGGAGATATAAATCCTATCATAATAATGATACATAATAATTTAAGAATAACATTTAAAAAGTATATACTGCATATCAACGATCATCAAATATCAAGATATCATTTCATGGAAGAAATCATATAAATTCATAAGGAACAAATTTCTTGAGGTCATAACATATGACATAAAATTATGTCTTTCACATAATTATAGAAAATCATTTCCATATTATTCTAGGTTCACTAACAAGATCATCATAGTAGACGAAGTCCATTACTGAACCAAGGTTTCTCCATGTTCTATCCCTACGATAATGAATTAGGTATAATTCTCATTGCATCCCTACATTACTAAACAAAGACAATTTCCCATTTTAGTCCTCTGTATATAATGATATATAAATAGTTAACTAATGAATTTAAGGAAGATATAAGTCCCACCCATCACATAATAAAAACCATAGATATGTGTCCCATAATAACATATTTCTTCCATCACATCAATACCCATGAAAATAAATGTTTTCAAAAGTATCATTCAATCATAACATTACCCATAAAAATAAATGGGTTTCATAAACACCATTATATCACCACAATAAACCAATTATCATAATATTTTGGATATAATCCATGAAAAAAATTCCCATTAAAACCTAAGTAACATCAAATAATATTAATGTAATTGGATAATAATCTAGAGATATAACTTCAAATTAATTCTTGATGAAGATATCATTTCCTCTTTGAATTCTTTTTCATTTCAAAAAATACCCATAAATATTAATCGAAAAACATTTCTTTGAAAATAACCTTTTATGATTGTAATGAATGTTCAGGTCATGAAGGTCTCATGAAATTGGTTAAAATTTAATTCTATATAAGTAAAATCACATTCTTGTTATAATTTTCCTAAAAAATCAAGAAGTACATCATTATGAATATGAAAAACATATTCCTTTAATACCATTTAGTAAAAATACACACATGGGTAAAAGTGACTTCAAACAATTTTAGAATAATAGTTAAATTATTTTTTGAATTAATTTTAAATAAAAATATACTTAGAAGATAAATATTCACCAGTAAATACTTATTGATAAACAATCTCAACAAATAATGAAATTGTGGAATTTACCCTTACCATAGGTATGATTTTCATCGTACGTATCAGAAAATCATTTATAATGGGTTAAATAATTTTATTAACTTATTCTATAAAAAAAATTATTCATTATATCATATATGGTCATATTATCAACCATTAATAATATTTCGTTATTCTTCTTTTTCCGGGTGTTAACTACTTTAGTTTGTTCAAATGTTTTTATAAAAGTCTAAATTATTGTGTGAAAGTTATTATTCCTTAATTTAAAGAATTATTTTAATGTAATATATAACATATTTATTCATTTTGAACATTTATATAACCATTATTAAATTGTGAATATGGAAAAATGAATAATGTCGCACCATTGATACGGTAGGTCATACATTCAAACAATGGGGTAATTCCCCTAATAATAAAAGGGTTAGGAAATAGATGGTATATATATTGTTTCTGAATCATTATAATTTTATAATTTTCATATATGTAAATTATTTCTGTTATTATACCTATCTAAAGAATGTTGCGATGAAATACATATTACACCATGATATAGAGATGGTAAGTCGTAGGTACATGCACATGGTGCCTTAATTATTCATATGATAGATAAAATATTGAATATGGTTGATCTATAATCAAAATAACATCTCATAATATATTTTATATTGGATATCTTACTTTATAATTTAATCAACACATTAAGAGAATTTAGAAGATGAAATAATCTTGTAAGAGTTTGTAAAGACGATACATCTTCTTTGGAAAACATATTTTAGATCTCTTCTTTGGGATACTAGGGTCGGTCTTTTTAAGAGACCAGAAACATTATAAATATTATAGGGAAGTTGATAAGGGTATTTTTTGTGGATTTTTTAACATTAAGTATCAACCTTTTGTGAAATTGTGAGGGAGGAAGTGCACTTTTAAAATTTAGGCCCATGAAACTTCTGGAATCTGAAAAAATAATAATTTATCATAAATTTATTCTCAATAAAGATAACACCCATTGTAATCTTATTCTATGATAATATGATATAAGGTTTTTATATCCTAAACTAATCTATTTTTAAAAAATTGCTGTAATATTTAATGTTATAATTTTAATTAACCCTTAGTTGACCTATTTTAATTTTAATTAAGGAAACAGGTTTTTACATATTAAAGGGTTTTAATTTTAATTTATGTGATGTAAAATAGATCATAAATTAAAAATTTATAAATTTTCATAGCATGTAATAATTTTTTATTATTTTAATGATGATTTATCATTTTTAAATAATTTAATAAAATATAATTTTCATTAATTGTCAATAGTGTCAATTTTAACACAATTCATTACATATAATTTTAAAAATATCGATAAAATAAGTTAATATAGAGAAAAATAATTTTGTAACACCCCATGATTTTATAGTATGTTATCTAATTTATGCAATTCAATAGCATGCGCTACACACAACATCGAGTTCGAGTGCCCCACAACATTCCAAACTCAAAAAGAGATTATGAATAGTATTGACATTGTTTTGAAATATTATGTACTCTTTATAATTTTAACATACTTATTATATGTTTCATAGACCAAATATTAGAACAAATTCATTTTTTAGATATAAGATGTATTTTTTTAAAAATAATTTTACCACCTTTTAATGGAGAACCCATTTGAAAACCAATATTTGAAACTTTTATGTATTGAATTTAATGAAATTAAATTTTTCTATTGAAGAAATACATGAAAATTCAGTTTGGATTAAATTTTGGAATTTTTTTCATAACTTTCATATTGAGATGAATAGTTAAAAATACTAAAATTTTATAGAAAACAACTTTTTTAATCAAAATTATTTATAGTGTTAAATTATGAATTATAATGGTTTTAAAGTATAATTTGATTATATTTTTATCATTTAATAGAATTTATGTCTTTATAAGTAATTTAACTTTTAAATATGACATAAACACATGTCAATCTTTTGATAGTTTTAACTTTTTAAAAACTCACTTTTTTGTTTTGATAACAGGAATTAATTTTAAATTAATTAATGAAACATCAATTTTTAGAATTTGGTAAAATATAAATTATATTTTAATTAGGAATATCAAAATTAGCTTATGGTGGTTTTTTGGTATTTTCTGAAAACCTTCAATTTTTGATGAATAGTGAAAAACACTACGTTATAGTTTAAAAACCGACTTTTTATTTAAATAGTAAGTTATTTTAATTTAATTTATTTAAGGTTAAAATTTATACATAATACCTATATGTGTTAAATTTATTTAATTGGAGTCATTTTATAATATGTTTTTATATATAAAATTATATTGAACTTTTTACAATCTTTTACCAAACATCTAGAAGCATTTGAAAATTTGCATAAAAATAAATTATACAACTTTTGTGAGTTGTATAAAAAAAATCCTAGAGTCATGTTTAACATAAATAAGTAAAATTTGGTTCAATAAGTTGGAAATAATTTTTGGTTAATAGTAACTTTTGACTTTTATTTAACATAATTAAAAGTAAATAGGGTAATTAATGGTAAAAGTTATATTATAATTACTGTAACACATGTTATAATTTTATTGCATAAGTTTAATTCGACCAAAAAAAACCTTAGTAATAAAATATGATCATTTTTGGTCCACTTGAATTAGAATAGGACATTTATTATTTATTTTTTAAAAGATAAGATAAAAGTGTTAAATTCAATGTTTATTAACTAAACCATTTTTAATATAAGGTAATACATAAGAGAAATTAGACTATAAATATTCATTATAAATCTAGAAATGCTTCCTATAAAATGTTATTTTATTTATAATTTATAGTCCATAAATAAATTATTTTATTTATAACACAATGATGATGCAGTAATTACCTTAATAATGAAATATTAAAATAATTTATTTTTTAAGTATCCCAATAAATGTTAATTGATATTTCTGAAGAATTCCACAAAATTTATAGGTTAATATTACATTTTTTGGTTTATTATATAATATTTCTTACGAAGTTATAAGGTTGTTATGACTTCCACAAAAACAAAATAACAAATAGTGTCAAAATTGTCAATCATTAATATTTAAAACAAATACTATATTATTGGTTGATATAATATTCCAAAAAATAAAAGGATCAGACAAATGGATTAAATAATATTTTATATTTTATTAATGATTCACTTTATGTTCTCTTGGATGTTTAGAGTATGATTATTTTCCATACAGTGTAACAATTTAATAAGATATGGTAAACATTGAACTATTTAACTTAGAGTTAGATCTTAAAGATAAGGTTAAAATGGTAACATAAACTTGTCCAAAACATATTGGTTGAGATTATTTTGAGCCATAACCATGTAAGTCTCGAAATAAATTCATTTTTATCCATTATAAAATTTATATTATTTTATAATAAATTAATATTATAATAATTTCCTAATGTTACCCTCACCGATATTATATAAGGTCACTTCCCCTTCTCTCACAATCACACCTCCAAAAAGATTTTTCCAAGCCAAACCCTACCCAAATATCCCCCCAACATCTCTCAAATAATCCTAGAGTCTATACATTGATCCAAAAGAAATTATATGGATCTCTTTTGATCAACTCAATAGGAAATAACATAAGAAGAGGTAATAATTCTACCACCCTCTTTCAAGTTCTTGTTTTCATCAACTTCCTAATTAATTGTTTTTCCCATACCAAAATAATAAATCAAATACCTCATACATACTATTATGTTAATATAAATATTTTACAACCATGTTCGTTACTCTATCCATCCTATAAATGACAAAGTCACCATACATGCGTACATATAGCTTACAATCTCCATATTGTGTTGTAGTTGGTTATTCAAACACTTCATTATTTGGATGTGTATAATAATGTGTATAACTGATGTAAATAATAAATAAAAAAATTTAATGATTATTTTAATGTTATATTCCATCTAATAATATATTATTTCACCATCAATATAATGATATAGTCACTCGTGTGTGCCTACGGATTACCGTCTCCACGACGCGATGAGATTCATTCTCACGTTCACCACTCAACGATGATTATAAAATTATATATTATTAATAATTATGTAATATTTGAACTAATAACTCTACTGGATATATATAAATATATATATATATACTTACATATGTCATATTCACTTACATTCGTTCAATACAATATGAAAACGGAAACAATGTTTATGTGTATGTATGGTTTACCATCTCCATAAACGAAGTCTTCTATTTCGTATATCTATCTATTATAAATATTTATATATTTAATATATATGATATATAATTCAAGGTTTATATTCAGTTGTATTTAAGTCATGATCTAAATGATACGATCAAGAATAACAAGTTAAAACATGTACGATACAAAAAGCGATTATTACACAAAATTATAATTTAAAAAGGAAATCATTATTAAATGGGTAGTATGATGTTATAAATGATTCATGTATGATATAATAAATATTAATATTGTTCTCGTATAATTTAATAACATATTATGGTCATTATACAGGAGGTTAAACGTATACTCAACCAAAGGAATGTGCAAGGTAAGGGTTAATTCATCAATCTAATTATTAATCGAGATTGTTTATGGGTATGTTTTTACTGGGACATATTTATTATCCATATCAATGTTTCATAAAAGGGTTTTCAAAGGGATTCATTTTAAGTGACACTTTTATTAAAACATCATTTTAAATGTTTTAAATATTTATTCTTCTAAATCATTCTCATTTATGTCCATGTTTTCAAAATAGTTTTTAAGGTTTTACTTAAATGGATATGAATGTTTTCAAAATGTTAATTACTTTCAAAAAATTCAATGACATATGGGACACTGTGATTCAAAAATTTATTTAAATTTCTTCCTTATTAAATTGTGTGACTTTTAAACGTTTTCATGAAAAAAGGATATTTATTTCAAAAAAAATTTCAAATCATTTTCATCTTTCTCAACATCCATTTCGGTATTTTAAACTTGTTTGATGTTGATTTATTATGATAAAAATCTTCCATATTAAATTAAATGTTTTTTGATATGTTTCACTGTGGATGTGTTATTGTTATAACATTCATGGTTTATGGATAATTTATTGACATTTATTATGCTAGTTTTAACACGAATGTTTGTGTTATGTTTCAACCTATTCATATAAATAATGTATTAGACATAGTAAGTGACGGGTGGAGTCTACTATAGCTCCCTGATGCATCGATAGGTCTCAGTAGAAAATTATAAATGGAATTGGTGGAGGCCTTTCCCAATTTGATATATGGTTTTGACCGAGACCTTAATCATTTTTAGACGTCAGGGTAGAGGTCATGAAAAATTGTTTTAGAATGCATGGAATTATACATTCCCTAATTATAAAAATAATATTCATGGTTCATGTGGTTATTTGTCAAGTAGAATACTCATAATTATGTTTTACTATGACATTATTTACTTAGCTCATATTTCATTCATAATGTGTTCATGCTTTTTATTTGTAAAGTCATGTGTTTTCAATTATTCAACATGCCTTTTGATTATGTTATCTTCAGCTAAATTTCTTACACTTATTGAGAATCTGTGCTCACCCCTTTCTTATGATTTATTTTCCCAAGATATCCAAGAAGTGTATTATGATTTATATGCAGGGTTAATCTAAAAGGGAGTAATGGAATTCTCAAAGAACTATCTATCCTGTAATTTATTTTTTAAATTGTAATGTGATGTTGATGTATGTAATCTATTTCTAAGATTGATAAACTGATTGGTCTTTCAGGACATTATTTCCTTGTATCATGCCAATTTATTAAAATAATGCATCGATTCTGGGTAACTGGGGTCGAGGGCATACAGTTGGTATCATAGTATGATTAGCAATAACCTCGGAAACTAGATTTAGATATACGCTTATAAGGAAACATTACCCAAAGATAGACTTTGATGATTAATATAGAAGTTCATCCATGATTTTTTGTAATGTAGATATTATGTGTGTTTTCAAAGAAATACATCCCTATCTGGATAAGAGCTAGTAAATCCGGCTCCGGAACAGATGTACCGAGGTGTGAAAACTCCGATAAGGAGTTTGGGGCTTGACCTGGGGTATCCTGGTACACGACAATGAACCTTGCGACACTTTTGGTTACGACACTCACGGTGGATATGCTTAGGATAATTCAAAACATATTTACAAACCATTATGATGGATATATGAGTAAATATTCCAGCAAAGATACCATTTTTATTATTATGAGACTACATCGGTAAAAATATTCAATTAATGATGATAATTTTTCTGGTTTTTGGATTATAAAGTATGACATGATATAACCTTGTGTGTGTTGTCATTTAGATATGGAACCGAGTAGAAGAAATGAAAACTCCAGCAATATGCGTGATCCAAATGGTAAGAAGGATCATATCATTCATCTTCTTATGCAATCTTTTATAAGGAAAATAGTCTACAGCGTATTCTCATCATATGAAGCTATTATATCATGTATTAATAAGATAAGTGAAGAATTTTCTATGTACTATGGGTTTGAAGAGATTCAAGAAAAGAAAATGTTGGTATAGAGAAAGATGGATAATGTGAGGAGGGGAAAGTGGTATTTTCCCATATGTGATAACTGTAGAAAGAATCACCATGTTAAATTATTGAAGGGTTGAGATTTTGTTATAAGTGGGGTGAAAAAGGACACAAATTAAGTGATTGAAGGGATCAAAAAAGTGTTAAATGTACAGTGCTTCATCTAAAAGGAGTTGGGACACTACACAAATCAATGTCCAAATCATCAGAGTATACCCCAAATGTTGTTATTGGATAATAATCAAGTTATAATAATACTGGAGTTGAAGAGGAATTATTTGATTTCTTATGTTGTTATTAATGTATTGTGTCGTTATATTATTTAATTAATGATTTACATGTAATAAGAATTATAGATTATACAAGGATTGTGCTGTATTGATATTTTATTACAGACATGAGATTGTGTGGAACCAAGAAAAGTGACTCAATAGCAGGTTAAATACTTTTAAAAAAAATATGTGGTTGAGAGAAAGATAAATAATATTATTTTTCTGATACTAAGGTTGTGATTTTGGAATAATATATGATTGATTTGGATAAACTATATTGGATATTATGGAATACTTGAAACTAATTAATGATTTGAATATTCCATCATTGTTGGAGTTTACAACCTTTTTGGAAATATGGAGTATATCTAGTATTCTTTAATGAACAAGGGAGAATTAATGTAATCAATTAGGGTTTAATGTAATTTAGGGTGTTCCTGTGTTTTAAAAGAATACGTGATGAAGGTTTTAAAATGTTATTTCATGGAAAAAGGATCTTCATTGTGTTTACATTCTTTATAAATTTTTGGACTGTGAGTTTGGGAAGAAGTATTTTGGATAATTCCAAAGGTTGTAATCGATTAGGTTTGAAATTGGATACTATTTTTAATGTTAAATTATTTCATGACATTATTATTGGATTGTCATAAAAAGGACAACATTGAGGTCGGGAGACAACTCTTTGCGTCCGACAAAGTAGTGAGACATGAATACGAAACCGAAGGGCAAAAAGGTTGTATCACCTACCACTGGCCCATGTGATGTCATGGATTGTATAATTTAGTTTTTTAAAGGTCTTATAGATGAATTATAAATTCATTTTTTGTAACCCTATATTATTAAGATAAATGGGATATTTTTATGTTCTATTATCTTTTAGAGTGAAAGATGATTTTGTGGTATAAATTAATTTAAGGATGGAACTCTACATCTCAAGTATATTGTTTCCCTCTTATTCTATGAGTAAATTAAATCTTAATCTTTATGTATCGTATCATAAAACCAAAAATATGTTATCCTAATACCATATGTTTCCTCGAACCAATGATATTTTAAATCATCTTAGATTGATGGCTTTGAGGCCCTCATTTTTACATTTTTTGTGATTGATGACCTCAATCACTCCCTAAAAATATTTAAAATTTTCTACCAATTATGTGTCTCTAATTTCCAAAAAAAAATTCTAATCATGATCAAAATTTTGTCGTGTCTTTTTCATTTCACTTTCTATCTTATTAAGACTAATTTTTACTAACCCAATTTCTGATATAGGATTTCCACAAAGGAATTTTTCTATTTTTAAACTATTATTTTGGAAGAAAAATTTCAAATTTAGAGAACACGATTTATTGAAGTATGGTAGAATGTGACACCCCAATATTTCATAGCACATTTCTCATTTAAGCAATTCAATAGCTTTCACTACATTCAACAGCGAGTTTGAGCGCACCACACCATACCAAACTAGATGTTCATAAAGCTGTTTGAATAGTATTAACTACATTTTGAAATCTAATATACTCTATATAATATTAAAATCCATATAATGAGTTTCTTATACATAATATAAAAACAATTTCATTTTTTTCAGACAAAAAAAGTATTTTTCAAAAAATGAAATTTTACCTCCTTTTAATGGGGAAACCTTTTTAAAACCAAAATTCAAAAATTTTATATATTCAAGTTAATGAAATTAAATTATTCCTCATAAGAGGGAGATATAAATTTAGTTTGGATAAATTTTTGGTACCTTTATGAAAACATTTATATTTTGAAGAATAATTAAAAATAAGAAATTTTATGTGAAAACAACATTTTAAATAAAAATAATTTATAGTATTAAATTATGTATTAGAATGGTCTGTAAGTATAATTATATTTTTTATTTTTTATTTAATACAATGTAGGTCATTATAAATAATTTCACATTTATCTTTGACATAAACACATGTCAATCTTTTGATAGTTTTTACTTTCTAAAAACTCGCTTTTTGGATTTGACAATGGAAATTAATATCAAGTTATTTAATTCATCTTCTATGTTTTTTATTTGGTAAAATAAAATTTATTTTTGAATTAAGAATATAAAATTTATCTTAGGGTAAATTTTTTTTATTTTTCTGAAAACATTCAATTTTTGATGAATAGTGAAAAACACTGTGTTATTGTATGAAACCGAATTTTTTTATATAATTAGTTATTTTAATTTAATTTTGATTAGTTTAAAATATATATATAATACCTATATATGTTCAATGTAACTCATTGAACTCATTTTATAATAATTTTAGATATATAATATTTTATTGAACTTTTTATTGTCTTTTACCAACCATCTATGAGCATTTGCAAATTTGCAAAAAATTAAATTTTACCACTTCGGTGAGTTTAGTTTTAAAAATCTAAGAGACATAGTTAACATTATTATGTAAAATCTGTTTTAATTAGATCTATATATTTTTTGGTGAATAGTAACTTTTGACTTTTATTTACCACAGTTAAAATTAAATATGGTAATTAAGGGTAAAATGATATTATAATTACCCTAACACATGTCCAAATTCTATTGGATAGTTGTAATTAGACAAAAAACAACCTTAGTAATAAAATATGATCCTCTTTGGTCCACTTGTATTATATTTCTACATTTATTATTATTTTACTTAAAGAAGAGTTAAAAGTGATAAATTCTATGTTTATTAACTAAATCATATTTAATATAGGGTAATAAATAGGATAAATTTAACTATAAATACTCATTAGAAATATAATTATATTTAATACATAATGGTATTTTATTTATAATTTTTATACTTTAAATAATTTAATTTATTTATGACACAATGATGATGTAGTTATTACCTTGTTAATGAAATATTAAAATAATTAATATTATAAATATATAAATAAATGTAAATTGAGACTTCTGATGAATTAAAATAATGTAATAGGATAATATAACATTTTATAGTTGATTATATATATATATTTTATGTGATATGGTTGTTATGACTTTCACGAAAACAAAATACCATGTAGTGTCAAAATTGACATAACTTAATTTTTAAAATAAATACTATATTACTGGTTTATATAATATTTCCAAAAATATAAGGATCATAAAATGGGCTTAAATAATATTATATATGTCATTAAAGAGCCACTTGATGTTCTATTTCAAGTTTAGAGTATGTTTGTTGACCATATAGTGTATGAATACATGATGACACAGTAGAAGTTGAACTATTTAACTAAGAGTTCAATCTAACATATAAAGTTAAAAGAGTAACCTAAACTTGTCTAAAAACTATTGTTTTATATTATTTGTACCCATAACCACCTTAGGCTCGAAATAATTTCATTTTGATTCATTATAAACCGACAATTATTGTATAATATATAAATATTTTAATCTTTTCCTAAAGTGAACCTCACCCCTATTATAAAAGGAAACTTCCCATTATCTCAAAATAACACCTTCAATGCCATTTGGCTCAGCCCAAACCTGAAACAATATCCTCAAATATTCCCACAAATCAACCTAGAGTCCATAATTTGATCATAAAGATAATCTAAGGATCCCTTTCAATCAACTAAAAAGGAAACACCTGAAGAAGAGGTAATAACATTCACACCCTCTTTCAAGTTCAATTCTTCTTCCACTTCCTCTTTCTTTGTTGTTTCCATACCAAAATAATAACTCCAGTACGTCCTACATACTGTTATTTTAATATAAATATGGTACAACCATGTTCATTATTCTATCCATCCTATAAATGACAATGTCACCATACGTGCATAAATACGGCTTACCGGCTCCACGTCATAGTGTAGTTTGTTATTAAAACACACCATTATTTGGATGGGTATAATAATGTGAATGACTAATGTAAATAATAAATATAAAATTTTAATTATTTTGTATATATAAAATACCATCCAATTTGATAATATTCATCATCAATATAATGCTATTACCGCTCGTGCATATGTACGGATTATTGTCTCCACGACGTGATGAGATTAATTCCCTCATTCATTATTCAATGATAATTATAAAAATATATATTATTAATATGTATGATATATATTAAATAATAAAGCTACTGGATATATATATTTATATATGCATTTACATATATATATCTTATTAACTTACTTTCATTCAATACGATATGAAAACGGAAACAACGTTTATGCGTACGTACGACCTACCGTCTCCATAAATGATGTCTTCCATTTCATATATATATCTATTATAATTATTTATATTATTAATATATATGATATATATATCAGGGATTATATTTTTAATTATTTAAATCATGATCTAAATTATATGATCAGGAATAACAAGTAAAAACACGTACGATAAAGAAAGTGATTATTATCCAAAATGTAAATTTAACATGGAAATAATTGTTAAATGGGAAGTGTAAAGTCATAAATGAATCATGTATGATATATTAAATATTAATATGGTTCTAGTATAATTTAATAACCTATTATGGTCATTATACGGTATTTTAAACACACCCTCAACCAAAGGAAAGTGAAAAGTAAGGGTTAATTTCTAAATCTCATTATTAATCGAGAATGTTTATGGCTAAATTTATAATGGGACATATCTATTATCCATATCCATATTTCATGAAATAGTTTTCAAATGGATTCTTTTTAAGGGATACTTTTATTAAAACATAATTTTAAATGTTTTAAATATATATTCTTCTAAATCATTCTCATTAATGTCCATGATTTCATAATTGGTTTTCAAGGATTTATTTAGATGGAAATGAATGTTTTAAAAATGTTAATTCCATTAAAATGTTTCAAAGTGGTATGGGACACTTTTATTCCGAAATTTAATTAAATTTCATCCTTTAAAATTTGTGTGACTTTAAAATGTTTTCATAAAAAATTGATATTTCTATCAAAGAGTTTTACAAATCATTTTCATCTATATCAACATCCTTTGATCGATTTTAAACATGATTGAAGTTGATTTATTATGATAAAAATATTCAATATTGTATTACTGGTTTTTTGATATGTTTGAAAGTGGATGTGTTATTTTTTTTACCATTCAAGGTTTATGTATAATGTATTGACATTTCATATGCTAGTTTTAATAAGAATGTATACATTATGTTTCAAAATATTAATATGAGGAATGTATTGGACATAGTAAGTGATGGGTGGTCCTGATATAGCTCCTAGATCCATCGGTATGTCTCATGAGACAATTAGACATGGAATTTTTTGAGGCCTTTCCCAATTTGATATATGGTATAGGCCGAGGTCATAGTCATTTTTAGAGGTCTTTGTTGAGGCCTTGAAAAAAAAAATTAAAATGTCTAGAAATATACATTCCTTCATTATGAAATAAATTTTGATGGTTAATGTGGTTATTCAACTTGTATAATACCCATGAATATGTTTTATTATGGAATTGTTTACTCATATCATATTTTATCCATAAAGTGTTCATGTTTATTATTTTTAAGGGAATGGGTTTCCAATTATTCATCATACCTGTTGTTTATGTTATCTTCCAATAAATTGTTTACCCTTACTGAGAATCTGAGCTCGCCCCTTTCTTACGTTTCATTTTCCATGGATTTCCAAGAAGTGTATTATGATTTATATGTAGGGATAAGCTAAAAGGGAGTAATAGAATTATCAAAGAACTATTTATGTTATATTATCAGTTTGAAATTGTAATGTGAAGTTGATGTATGTAATCTATTTCAAAGACTTATAAACTGATTGGTCTTTCTGGACATAATTTCCTTATATCATGCCAATATATTAAAATAATGCACCGACTCTGGGTAACTAGGGTCAGGGCGTTAAAATTATATCATATACCTAAGAGGCCAAGTGCATCTATAAAATTCGTTTTTCACATTAGTTATCTCAAATTATGTTTATTTTAATATATTTACTAACATTAATTGTTGTATATAATAATAAAAAAATTACTACATTAGTGTTGTATTACAACTTAATATAGTTATTTGATCGCTGTAAAATAAATATAAAATAATATGATTAATATAATGTTTTTATATTTTAGTGTAATATTTAAATAAGAATGAATATTTTTTAAAACCTTATAAAAATTAAATATACATTCAAACATGATTGTGACACGTTTAAATATTTAATAATAAAATATTATAAATACCATAATTTCAACTAAGTGACCAAAAAGTCAAAAATAAATTTATATCATTAAAATATGTTTACTAAGTAATAAATATATATTTATATTCTTTAATAATATAACTATTTCAAAATTTGGATACATTAATGATATTAAAGACAATGAATTTGACATTATGTGTCTTTCTTCGATTTAAATACAATATAAGATATTTTCATGAAAAGGTGTCCACTAAACGACATAATTTAAATCCTTATGTGTTAAAAGTTAAATAAGAACCATCCAATAAAATTTTATCATGTGATAGGCTCATTTTATAGTCTTTGTAAATTTATTATTATCCTAAATTACTAAATTTACCTTTTATAGTGACAACAAAATTTACCGAGGTTACAATTAATATTTTCCAAAAAAATAAAAGTCACCTATTCACAAAATATGGTACATATGAATATAAATTTTGATTTCATATTTGAAAATTAAAATCACTAAATTTTATGAATTTTATTTGAAACAAAACTCATAAAATTCCATAAAAAACAATTTTTCAACAAAAATGCTCTTATAAAACATAAAATTTTATTGTATTACATTCAAGTACAAAATAATTTTTAAACACCAAAATTTTATTATTATAAATAATACATAACTAACTAAAATTTATAACTAATCCAAAACATATTTTGACTGTATAAATAATTTATTAGAACAAATATAGTTTTAAATAAAAAAATGTATTTTCACTATTCCTTAAATACTTTCAGAAAATAATAATTTTATGATGATGTTGAAATATTAAATGAAATAGTTAAATTAATTTTATCAAGTAAATTTAAATTAACTTTTCAAAAAAAATTAAAAAGGAAAACTAATTTTTTAAGAAAATTTTATTTTTGAAACATAAATTAATTATACCAAAAATTGTGAGAATGTATTCTAATAACATAACAATAAATTAATTTTGAATTAGGAAATTATATTTCTTTCATAAATAAGTTATTTAATTTATTCCAGAAAATTTAATGGCTCGTTTATAATAGTAATTTTATACTAATAGTGTCTCACAATTTGTTTAACCTTATAGTTGCGTGCATCCCACGATATTGAAGAATTAAAATTATTTAAAGTTAAATATTTATTACCATATAAGGGTGTTACAGATTTTGTGTCACAAACAGAATAGTACCACCATCATTCCAATGATCCCAACCATGGTGCCTCCCCTATGTAATGGGTATAACTCATGGGTATAATTTTGCCACATATATATCTCGTATGAGGCAAGCCAATCATCGCTCATGAGATGTACTGTGGAACCGAATAAAAGCTCGGTAATCTCATCTACTGTGTGTTTAAGTTAGTACCCATCCATGGTGCCTCCCCTTTGTAATTTTTAATGTTTTCGTTTCATTACTAATTTTACCTCCCCAAAAAATTCATAAAAACATCTGAAATAATGATACTAATATCATGCATATATTTATATTCTATTGTGTTCATATCATAACCTATATCCATATATTCATCTATCAAATGTTAAATGAAATAATCACTTGTTAGTAAAGAGGAATTCTGCCCTCGAACTGATGTAATTTTTTCCTGTAATTTTTTATCAAGGATATTTATAATTATGGATTTAAAGGATATATTGACATTAATGAAAAAAATAATTCTTAAAATATAATAAGTACAAAATTTTCTATATATGTTCATAAATTGAAAATTGATAACATATTTTTGCGTATATATGGAGTACCACCTCCATAAAGCGATGTGATTTTTTTCATCATCACATCACCTGGATAATATGTATATATATATTATTTAATACTATAATTGTATATATATATATATATTAAATAATAGTCATTATAAAAATATATAATAATAATTAACTTCTTAACACCATTATCATTGAAAAATGAAAACATTGCCCACGTGTGTGTACATCATATTTTCTCTATGATTGTAATGTAATTCATTTTTTTAACCATGTATAATTTTTTGTTTTCAAAGTATATTTAATGTATAAAAATATAATTATGTAATTACTATTATTTTAGAGATGAAGGAATAATGAACCATTGACCACTATCAACATATAAAAGTCATTTATAAGTTATAATCCAAAAATCCTCAAAATGCCAGACGTCAAAAGAACATATCATGTATTTAAATATACAATTAAATACATGAAATAAATAGTTTACTAAAATTTTAATAAAATGATAAAATTTTGATATATATAAAAAAATTGGTAAAACATTATTATACCAGATTTAAGGGATATGGATTGCTAATTTGGACTCAAGGTATGAGATTTCATCTTAATTTCACTTCATTGAGTTATTCTTTAATATTATAAACCAAATTTAATTTATATGCTGTATATAAATCCTATTTTAAATTTTATAACATGAATTCATCCTAATTGATGTTATTTTTTTTATATTAAAATTATTTATTCCAAGTGGATTTTACATGATAGCTAACAAGTGGTAAGGTTTTTCTTAACTCAATTTCCATTCATTGAGTTATATTAATTCATTATATTTTATATTATATAAAGATTATGTGTGAAATGAAATTTTCTTAATTATGTCTCATTTAAAATTTTTTCTACTTATTTAAATTTTTTACACATAATTTCATCATTTATCAATTCTCAATTAAATTATATAGTCTTATTAAGTGTTATTCATCTCAAATTGTCATTATTTGAGACATATGATTATGTCATCCATCTATATTATTTTATGAGGTATATATATGTCCCCATTGAAATATAAGATCATGGATCTTCTTATTTTTATGATATTTAAATAATCATTTGAAATTTTCATTTTATGGGGATTATGATTAAAAAAATACCCATGTCATATAAAGTAAACATTTCAATCAAATTTTAATTCGGATTGTTTATGATTGAATTTCATTTTCAGAAATTATTTGATATTTAATTAATAACATAATTTTTTTATTCTCCTCTAGCCATTTTAGTAATTTTTATTTTTAATTACCACTTTTATCATTATGTTACAAAAAATGATTTAGAAAATACTTTATGTAGAGGCAAATTTATTTTTTTTTCTTCAGGTCAGAAAACCTTTTTCTTCCATATCTATGTTTTCTAAAATATTTTAGTAAATGATTTTGACTATATAAAATGATTTTTAAAGTCATTTAAACACACTATAGACTTTTAAAAAAATTATTATAGAGATTATTCTATTAATTTTTGGAACAATATGCTTTTAACAGCTGGTTTGATCATAATCATTGTTTTAAAAATATTTCTTGAATTGAATTTCCTCTTGTCCCAAAATTTAAATGATTTAAAGGATTCTCATTATGTTTCTATTGATATTTTCTAACAATTTTTTTTTCAATAATATTCTAAAAATTATTAGTATTAATATATATCTTCAAAATTAAATGGTATTTTTCCAAAATAATATATTTAGTGACCTTTTAATTTTATTTCTACTCATTAATGTCAATAACACTTGAGGTTAATTATACTCTACCAATTATTTTTTGTAATAATTCCATCTATATTATTTTTCTAGATAGATTCTTACTATATCCAGGAGATTATTGTTGAACTAGTTCCTTTTCCATGAGTTAATCAATCTATAAAAAGAGTAATGGTTGTATGTTTGAGTTTCATAATGAAATTTAAAATCTTTATTACTTTATTAGTCTTAAGGTTATTTAAAATATGTTATGGTGATGGTTGGTTCTATTACAAACCATGAATTGGTGGTTCAGTTATAGACCATGGAATTATGGTTATGTTACAACCCATGGAAGGTTGGATACATTATAAACCAAGGATAGGCTGGTCTATTATTTCTATTTAGTGCATTGGATAAAATGATGGAGATAACTGCTTATTGGTTTCTCCTTGTGATTGTTGGAATTTTCTGTGTATGTGATTCTATTTATAAGAGTGATTTTTAGAGACATATGATGTTGATGTTTCATGATACCAACAAAATTTTTCATAATTCTTATGGGTTTTTAATGGTTCCATTTATCAATATTTACATCAGATGACTTTTGATTATTTATTCCTTTGAATCTTGCCTTTGTTAGATATTTATTCCAAGTCAAAACATTTGTAACATCCCAGGTAAATATGGAATAAAATATTTTCATATATATTAATATTTATGAATAATATATCAATTTTAAATTAAATAGGATTATTTTTTCAATACTTTACTTCACATTAAATAACAAGTTTATCTGAAATCTTTTGTTCCACACAAGACTGAGTTCTAACAAAAAATAATACATTATTAATATTGTTTTTTAAATGGTAGTTAATGCCTATTCCTTGTATTAGAGGGAATGAATATAAGTAACTATAATATAATTACACATTTTTATAAACGTTTATACACTCATAAAATTTAATTTAGATGCTTAAACTGAGAATATATCCATTTTTAAGCATATAATACACAAATATTTGTAACTGGTCATTTTTCCACCTTTTGATGGAAAACCCTTTCTAAAAATAGTTATTAACATTTTTTTATGTTCTATTTGAGAAAATAAACCCATTATTTAAAAGGTGGATATAAAAATTTACTTTGATTGAAATTTTGGTGTTTTTTAATAAAATTTATATTTAATGAATACTAAAGATTTCTGCATTTTAATTCAAAACATCCATTTCATCTTATTTTATTATACAGATATAGTTTCCTTTTAATTGGTTTTAAATCGTAATTGGATTATTTTCTTATCATTTAATCCAATTTTACAAATTCTAGGTAATTTCAATTTTATATTTTATATAAACACTTGTCCATATTTTGATGGTTTTTACATTTAAAAAACATGTTTTCTCATTTTCAAAACGAAAATTAATATAAAATTAATTACTAAAACATATGTGTCTTGAATATTGAAAAATTGATTCCATATTTTTAATCATAATTTCTTTATTATGTAAATATGTCCCATTTATTTTCGGATATAATGAATAGTAACTTTAGTAATTATTTTTATTTTCCATTTTTAAATGGTAAATCAAATAAATATTGTTAAAAGTAACATTATAAAAATATAAAATTAATCTAAAACTTATTTTAATAATTTTTATGAGATATTTCTGACCAATACAACACCTGGGGAAAAACTTTGTCCTCTGGAAGCTACTTGGGTGTGATTATGACACTTATAATGGTTAATTTAATGTAAAAGAAAATAAGTTATAAACTTACATATTCGTAACAAAAAAAATTAATATTGTTTTATATAAGTGATATCTTAGAATATAAATAGTAATTATAAATGTAAAAATATTTCATAAATCATGGTATTTTATATATAATTTTTTAGACGTTAAATAATTTTATTTAATTATGAAACAATTATGATGCTATAATTATTTTATTAATAATAGAATCAAATAAATGACATTATAAATACGAAAATAAATAATCTATTACATAAATTATGTCATAAAAGATTTTTCTAGGTGAATAAAACATTTTATAATAATATTAAATGAACTCGTTGTAAGATATCTATATGTTTATATTTTATTTAAATTCAATAAAACGGATAGTGTAAAAATTGACATAACTGATGTTTTATAAAAATAGTAATTTATTTGTTTATTTAAATTTATTAAATATATTTTAAAATCTCAAAGTGACTATGATAAGGTTTAAAGTAAAATTATGTTTCCAGTGATGGTAAATATACCCCATATAAGTAAAATAAATCGAATCTTAATAATTAGAATTTTATTACTATAACTAAAATTATAAGGAAATATTTAAGGGTAAACCGAAAAGATATATATTAAAATAAAATCAACAAATGTATAAAATTAATTTTTTGAGAGGATTAATGACAATCCTTGTGTTATCTTAAACATATATCATGTTGGGTCATTTTTAAATAAAAAAATATTTATATTAATTTTATAATTTAAGAGTTTCTAAGGGCGCGACTTCCCTCTCCTGTAAAAGTGTACCATCTCTTATATAATAATCACAATTCAAGAACCCTTTAGTTAGGAAAATACCTATGAAAAAAGATTCTTAAAATCCATTACCTAGTCCTAGATGTCTCTTTTAAGGAAGAATTCCTCCCAAGAAATTATTTTGGAATAAACCAAAAATGGTTACCCGATTAAGAGGTAACACCTTCTCTCTTTCTTTTTAGTTTCATTTCCATCCTCAACTCAATAAACTCTTATTATTCTAGGCTTTCATAATAACACTAGTATTAAATATATAATTGGTTGTTTTATGCTAATTTTCTTATCTAAACATACACACAACTCCATTTAATGGGTAATAAATATATTGTTTTTGTGTACGGTGAATTGTTGCCTCATGAAATGATGATTGTTCAAATTTTTTCCTAACACCTATCATAGTGGCCATTATAGTGGAAAATATTTTTACACATGATATATATTATATTTATATTTTATCAATTATTTTGTTATCTTTTTTGATTACATAACTTTATGCCTACCTTGTTGTGTAAATATGATATATTTGTTTGAGAAGTGTGGATGACCACTCCCTCAATGTGATATGACTTATTCCCGCTATACCTGAAACATATTAATGATGGTTTTATTTTACCTATGAAATAAATATGGAATTTATATAAAAATAGTTTTATAATATGGATTTATTTCATTTAATTGTTTTTCAATTAAAAATACAAATAAATGAAAGTATCGTACCTACGTACGTACGGCCTACCATCTCCATGAACATTTAATTTGATTTATTATCTGAAAATATTATGGATTATTAAAAATAAATAAATATACTAGATATATATGATATTTAAATGAATTATACTACTCCGTAGATGATTTAATATTAACTTCATTGGAAATTTACATCCAAACAAGTACATTTTTGAGTCAAGTACAGAATATCGAAAAAAACCTCTGATTTGAACTTAAATAGTTGTGTAATTTTTATAACATTGTAATAAGTGATATAAAATTAATAATAGTATTTAAAAGGGTTAGCATGAATGTTTAAATTAAACTATCTTTATTATTCATGAAGATAAATAATGTACGAGACAAGTCGGATTCAATGTAAGGTACTTCATCTCAATCTGCATTCATTGTGACATATTTTGATATTATACACCCCAATCATTAATACGGCCTATTATCAACCCCATTGACTTTAAAATTTATTCACATTTTTTCAAAAGGGATATTTTTCTATAAATAATTTTAATAAATAAAAATCATTCTTTTTTAACACACGTGGTAGTAATGAATTTTTTGTCACTATGACCATTATTTGATATTTGGGTTTCTCTACAAGAATTAATATTTTTTAAAATGAAAATATATATGATATAACCTTTTGGTGTTTTTGTTTTCAAAATTGTTTTTAAACAGGATTGACTATTTCAATATCTTGAAATGATATCTTGTGATTGATAATGAAATTTTATGATTGAAATGTTGATAATGACATTCATTTATGTGTTATTATTATATAATAGTACTTAGACATTTGACTGGTGATTATGTGATAAACCAATGATAGGTGGTTATGTGATAAACAAAAATATGATTGGTTACATGTTAAACCAAATATGGGTGGTTACATTATAACCTCCAATACATTGTGTACGGAATTTTGTTGTATGGATATTCTATTTAATGATATGTGTGGAAGAAGACCTAATGGTTTTTCTATTTAGGTATTATTATCTACCAAGATACCATTATATATTATATGTTACATTATATGGAGATTAAGTTAATATTTTTATTACAATAATGGTAATAAATAATGTTATATTTAGTGAAGTGTAATTACTACTTCTTATAGGATAAAAGTATTGCATTATTATAAAGTATTCATGTTTAAAATGTTTCCCAAGACTAATAGTTTTCCTTCATTGTGTATCCCATACTGATCTTATTATATTCATTATATGTTTTTAATTTTTTTTCATTGGACTTAACAAAGAACATATTCAAGGATAGGATAAAGGAAAGGTTTTTATGTTTAATCACAAAATCAAACTTTGTTTTGTAAGGTTTTTGTTTTATAAAACAATTGGTAATGAGTATAACTATCTACATGAATTATTTAAATTGTTATGTATGATTTATGACCTAATTCTCTAATTGTACATACCTAAAAAGATCATATAATTGAATTTGTTTCAGATTATTGACTAATATCGAGATTATGAAAATTTTATGGACATGTCCTTATAGTTGGTATCAGATGTCAAATTAATTAACTTTAGGGGTTAGAATGTTTTCAATAGAATTTCTATAAATGATTTTTAATTTATGGTCAAATTGTAACAATAAATAATTTTATTATTACCAAGTTTCATCATGTAATAATTTTTTTTAGAATGTTTTTCTAAATACAAAATAGGGAAACTTTGTTGGAATGGCATATAGATGAAAATAACTTTTTAAATCAGCATCTAGAGATGGTTAGAATCAAAATTGAATTGTATTTTTATAGTGATGGATCAGTTGACTTAGGCAATAAATGGTGGTGGTGTTCATGAAGGAGATCAATCAAATCAACCACAAAGTAATATGTTGGTGGTGGATAATCGCAAGAGGCAACGTCCCACATCATTCTGAGAATCATCGGACTTTGTGAAAACTGACGGGTGAATTAAATCACCAGAATAGATGTGTGGTGTAATGGAGTGTTCATACAATAAAAAGGTTGGTCTTGTTGTTTATAATTTTTAAGCTGAAGTCGATCAATGGTGGTCAATTATTAAAAATATTAGAGGATGTCAAGATATTGAGACCATGGAATGGGATCTATTTAAGAATATATTCCATGAGAAATATTTTCCTAAGTCTATTTGAAGAAGTATTGAAAATAAATTATTGACATTTAGACAAAATGAAAAACTTGTTTTTCTATATATGATGAAAATTTCACCCATTTGAACAGGAACATCCAAATTTTTATCAAGGATATTAAAAGTAGGATAAATTGGTTTTACTCATTATTAAAGACGAAATGGCAAATGGAATTGGATTCCCATGAGTTTAAAATCAATGGGAAACCTATCTGATGTGATGAGAAGGAAGAAATGAATTATTATTATTATTATGTGTTTCATGATAGTAATAAAAAGAAGCGAGATTGTTGTCAAGAAATGGTAAATCATACATCAATAAAGTCTGAATGTAAGAAAACTAATTTTCAAACTTCTGAGAAGTGTGGTAAGAAGCAATCTGGATAATGTCTCTCAAAGTCCCAGATGTTACTACGACGGGGTAATGTTGTTCATATTTCTCCTAACTATAGGGAATATGATCATGTAGGAAATGAAAAACTTTCTGTAAAATGATTCAGTTTCAATGAGTTTGGGAATCATGATAATGTGTGTTTAAATTTGATCGCCTAGGGTGTAAACCAGCAATATCAAATGAACAAGAGAATGTAATATCATTTTCTACTACTATAGTCGATGTGGTACCATCAAATGAAATGTTAATATGTATGTTACAAGTTTTTTCAATGTATTCACATACTTTAGTTGACTCTAGATATTCATATTCATTCATTTCTAAAATATCTTTAGGTAAATTGAAAATAACACCTCATAAATTTCATATAAAACTTTTCGTAAAAACTCTAAATGTAAGTATTAAAGAACCAAGATTTATAAGAATACTCCTATTATCATTAGTGGGATATATTTCTGTCACGACCCCCTCCCACCAAAGATGCCCCTCCTGAGCAGGCAATGGTGAAAGGGAGATAATGACACCCGAGTCCCACCTCCAGTAGGCCTCGGGGTGGCGACTAGAACCAAGGGTATGAGTTTTCACAAGTATGGGAGGCATTACCCTTTTTATTTTTTTAGGATCGGGAAATAGGACAAGTCAACCACCAAAAAGGAAAAAGAACAAGTGTATACAAATAAACCCAAACCAAGCCCATATTGCATGTTTAAACAATTTTATAGCAAGGTACAAGTACATGAAATCTCAAAGTACAGTACCAAAAGAAAACAAGTGAACAACAACTGAACAACTCCAATTGTCCGACTTTTAGGGTCCCACACGGCCCTGGTAGTCCTCCTGGAAACCAGAAATTAAACGTAAGGTTCGCATACATGTATACTTAGTAGGGAAACCTAAAGCTCTCGTGCACAAGTGGGGAGACATCCTAATGTCCCGTGAGAACAATAGAAAAACCTAGCAAGGAATTCTATCCACCCAACCTCACCAGACACACTCACCAAAACAAAAGCACAACAGGTAGTAGTATATAAGAAACAAGAGTATTGGGTTCCCCACACCAGTTCCCTTTAGTTAGTTGCTCTTCCTAACGACTAACATCCTGACGTTTCTACACTCTCCCCGCCCACACACACCTGGGCCTCACCACCACATATCTCGCCCGCACATACCTGGTCCTCACAACCACGTATCCCACCCGCACACACCTGGGCCGCATCTCGAAGATTCTTGGGAAATAGTAGAACCTACACGAAGAGTCAGGGGCTAAAACCACCCCAATCAAAACCTACCCGAAGAGTCTTAGGTGTAAGGTCGCCTCATGCGATCACAGCCTATGGGAGAAGGAGAAGGAAGGAGCTAGTAACTAAGGGAAAAACACCCTCTCCCATAAAATGGGAGTGTTTGACACTAAGTGATCAATATGGGTGGGGTGTGATAAAACACAAAAGATACAGATATATATATATATATACCAACCACACAGCCCAACCTATGGCTTATAAAAAGAGAAACTGAGCACGTGCCTCGGCACAGCTACTACAAAGCCTGCATACAACAAACAAACCCAACCCCCTTTAGGTTTTCACGTCTCAGCTGAATTAGTTTATTTAATTCCTTAACTACTAGGAAACTATCCACAACCAACCACATCGATCGTTTGTAAAACATATCCCTGCCATCCACAGATCATGTTAGGAAAATGCAAGCAATACAACCAAGCCCTTCTTATCAACCAACCAGCCCCATTGATTAACATTCTTGTTCCATTACCATGCCCCACCATTCATTAACTCTTTCACTTTTATTTATTAAACACAACCCACTATCCGTTCACACTTAAACACATCCCTGTAGCCCCGCTTCCAACCACCAAGACCAAAACCACACCGAAGCCCGTTTAACACTATTATCCCTTTAATACCATTTATTGCAGCCCCGCTGCCCATCACCATCACAACATTCACACCAACCCACAACCAAGTCAACCGGAGCCCCGCTGCTCACCCTATCCACAACAACCCACAAAAACACCCCCAACACATGCCACGTAACCAAGCCAAGAACCACATGTTCATTATTCTATTTTGTTTAACCTGGGTGATCACACAAGGGTTCCATATTTTCATTTAATTGATCAACTTTACATGATTATCCAATTTCCACATTCCACAAGCTTACATCCATAAGAAAATAAAGAAGGAGAGGGCAACATTTAATTGCGTAAGCAAAGGCCCCCAACGTCTTTGATTTTCAGTAGGTAGAATCTCATTCAATTCATAAATATAATATCACAGGATATAAAAAGTAAAGTAACAGCAATCACTAACTTCCTAACCCCATTCTTTAACCAGTTATTATATTTTTTTTAATGGTTGAACTATTTCTCATGAAATAAAAAGGATACCCGCCCCGCATGATACATAATTTAGAGGGAAAAAGGTGATATCCCTACCTCAAAAGGTTCATGATCACAACACTCACCCGGATCAACCTTAGAAGACGTCGGTCGGTGTCCATCACTTCTGTCGGTCCCGAAAAAACCCCCTCAGGTGGAATTCGGAAAGGAAATGCCGAAGGACAGACAACGGATCCAAGCTCGGATGCTCATCCTTGTTGTTACGATCCCGTGGCTGCTGACGGATCATAAATCGGAGCACGGACGAAGAAGTTATGGATGAAAGAGCCTTCGAGTCTCTTGAGAGAGCTCTGCTCAGAGGAGAGGGGAGGAGAGGTGTGAGTTAAAAGGAGGAGGGGACCCCTCCTTTTATAGGCATGAAAAGAAAAAGTACATGGGGTGTACATTATGGTACACAATGTGTACTTGGTTCTTTCACACGGTCTCCATGCGACTTCCAACACGGCTCAACGACTGTTGACTGGTCAACACATGGTTTGAGGGTAATGTATACGCAGGGAAGGGATACACGGCATGTAGTTTAGGCACACTGCGTGTACTCATTTATTGCACACGGCAAGGAAATGGTTCCAACATGGTACACGGTCGTTGACTGGTAACGCGTACGCGGGGAACGACTACACGGTGTGTAGAACTGGACACACGGCGTGCACCCATTATTCCACACAGCAAGGACACGGTTTGCAACACGGTGTATAATTAGGAAGGGGGTACATGGCGTGTACTCAAAATACACGGCATGTAGTTTCAAAATTCTCGAGAGTGTGGAAAAAGTCCATTTTACCCTCCAGAACACTTCTTGTCCTTCATTTTGACAAAGGAATGGGTCGGAGAGGTCCGGGCCATTACATCAGATACCTATTAAAAAATTCTCGTCCCCGAGAATTCAAAAACCAACCCAGAGGAACCCAACAAGATACCTCATAGGGTTCTTGTTATAACAGGAACCCAACCAACAACCCTAATCATATGTGTTAGGAATTCCTTCTCCCATGTCGAGATATTATCCCCTTTAAGCGGCACTGACTCACCTTCACGGGTTTAATCGCATCCTAATTAATGCGTCTCAATTAAGAATCGGGTCTTACCACTTCCACACATTAGGATTCTTAAACTCACACTACCCCTAACACCACACAACCAACACACTGCCCGAACATGTGGGTTTGGGAAATTCCTTCTCCTATGTCGAGATATTATCCTCTTTAGGCGTTACTAACATGCACGCACGGGTTCAATAGCATCCACATTAATGCGTCTCGAATAAGGGTCAGGTTTTTCCCTCTCCCACACATCCATACATGTCACACATTACCAGGGAACAAGGAAAAAAATGGGTCTCACAACTGAAAAGCCAAGCATTCCATATCTCAAAGGTACAAAGTACAACATCAACACAAAGCTCAGAAGAACATGAAAAAAACACAAGTCAAAACCACTCAGGGTACTGACCGTGCATCTGGGTCTCCCGCTCCCATGTTCTCTCCTCGAGGCTTCCATACCTCCACAACACACGAACCAAGGGAATGGTTCGTCCATGGAGCACATTCTCTTTACGATCTTCGATTCTGACTGGTCATTCCTCGAAGGTCGCGTCGTCTCCCATATCTAACTCTCCCCAGTCAATAATGTGGGAGTCGTCGTGTAAGTACCGACGAAGCTGGGAGATGTGGAAGACATCATGAACCTTCTCCAACAGAGGTGGTAGTGCCAGTTGATATGCCACCTCGCCGACTCTCCTCAACTCCTCAAAAGGTCCGATGAACCTGGGGGAGAGCTTGCTCTCCTTCCCAAACCTCCGCTGCCCCCGTCGTGGGGAAACCTTCAAAAACACATGATCCCCCCCTCGAACTCCATGGGCCTCCTCCGACGATCAGCATTAGACTTATGTCCTTCCTAAGCCGCTTTCAGCCTCTCACGTACAAGCTGGACTTTCTCTGTGGTGCTCTGCACTACCTCCGGCCCAAGAGCACCTGTCTCACCAACCTCTACCTAGCAAATCGTTGAACGACATGGCCTTCCATATGAAGCCTCAAACGGTGCCATTCCAATAGTAGAGTGAAAGTTGTTGTAGGAAAACTCTAGTAAAGGCAAGTGTCGTACCCATGATCCTCTGAAATCCAGAACGCATGCTCGTAGCATGTCCTCCAATGTCTAGATAGTCCGCTATGTCTACCCATCGGTCTAGGGGTGGAAGGCAGTGCTAAGGCGTAGGTGGGTTCCAAAAGCATTTTTTAGCCCCTTCCAGACTCGTGAGGTAAACCGAGTATCCCGATCTGAGACGATAGTCTTTGGGAATCCATGCAACCGCACAACCTCATCTACGTGAATCTGTGCTAAGGTACTCATCGGGCCCGACTCCTTGATTGCTAAGAAGTGAGCTGATTATGTCAGATGATCCACCACTACCCAGATAGCATCATAACCACCCTTAGCACTGGGTAGTCCTATGACGAAGTCCATCGAGATGTCATCCCACTTCCACTCGGGGACATCTAAAGGATGTAACAAACCACTGGGAACACGGTGTTCAGCCTTCACTTGCTGACACACTAGGTATTTAGCCACAATCTCTGCCACGGCCCGTTTCACCCTGGGACACCAAAACTGTTCCCTCAGGCCTCGGTACATTTTTGAAACTCTTGGATGTACCGCCAAGGATGAGCTATGGAACTCACGGAGAACTCCCTCATGCATTGTCTCCGGGACAAACAACCTTCCATGGAAAAGCATCCAATGTAAGCTGTCCTCTAACCATCCCTCTGGAGCGTTCCCCTAATCGACACGATCCTGCATCACTTCTGCCTCGAAGTCCCCCCATTGGGTCTCTTCCACCTGCTACAGCAAGGAGGACTGCACCATCATCTGAAACCAATAGCCTCTAACACCTTCTACCCTGGCATCCAAGTGCATGGTGGCCAACTCTCCCATTGAATTCCAAGCATCAGTGGATTCCCGAACTACTTCCTGATGTGACATCCTGCTCAGGGCATCAGCCACAACGTTTCCCTAACATTCATTATAAGAGATCTCAAAGTCATAGTCTTGTAGGAACTTGACCCATCTCCACTGCCGCAAGTTCAGGTCATATTGGGAGAAGATATAACGCATGCTCTTGTGATCTGAGAAGACCATAAAGAACTCCCCAAAGAGGTAATGTCGCCACAACTTCAGTGCGAACACTACTGCTACAAGCTCCAGGTCATGGGTGGCATAGTTACGCTCGTGAGGGTGCAACTGCCTAGACCCATAACAAATCACACCCTTCTTCTTCATTAGCACACACCCCATACCAAGGCCAGAAGCATCACAAAACACTTCATACAAGAAACCTTCCTATGGAAACCTAAGTACGAGAGGACTGACCAACTTCTCCTTCAGGTAGTCAAAAGATTTCTAGCACTGCTCACTCCACAAGAAGACATGTTTCTTCTTCATCAAAGTATTCAAAGGAGCAGCAACTTGAGAGAAGTCTGAAACGAACCTCTGATAGTAACCTGCAAACCCCAGGAAACTACGAACTTCTGCCACGCTCTTGGGTGCTGCCCAAGAAACAACTGCCTCCACCTTCGACGAGTCTACTGACACTCCATGATGAGACACCACATGCCCATTGAAGTGTACTTCTTGTGTCAAGAACTTACACTTCTTCAATTTCCCATAAAGCTAGTGGTGTCGAAGGACTTCTAAGACTGCCCTGAGATGCTCAACGTGCTCCTCCTCTGATCTTGAGTATATCAGGATGTCATCGATATACACAATGACGAGCTGGTCCAGAAACTCATGGAAGACAAAGTTCATAAGTCCCATGAACACAGCCGGTGCATTCGTAACTCCAAACGACATCACCACAAACTCGAAGTGCCCATACCTGCACCTAAAATCCATCTGCGAGATGTCACTATACTTTACCCTGAGCTGATGATATCCAGATCGTAGATCAATCACAGAAAACCAACATGCTCCCCTCTGTTGGTCGAAGAGATCATCTATCCTTGGGAGGGGATAGCAGTTCTTGACCGTTACCTAGTTCATCCTTCGATAGTCTATGCAATGCCTAAGACCATCATCTGCCTTCTTCACGAACAAAACTGGAGCACCCCATGGTGATACGCTGGGTCGAAGAAAACCCTTATCCATCAGATCGTCAATCTGAATCCACAACTCCCGCAACTCCAATGGTTCTATCCAATAAGGGGCCATCGAAATCGGACAGGCACCAGGCTGTAAGTCTATCCTGAACTCAACGTCACGTCGTGGGGGTAGAGTCACAACCTCCTCGAGAAAAACATCTAGGAACTCCCCAACAACCTCTGGGATATCCATCATCTCTGTATCATCTGGAACCACTGATATCCCACCTAACAAGGAAAGTAGAGTCTTCACATGTCGGCTTCCCACCAGATAGCTCTTCTCTCCAAAAAAAGCTACAGGCTTCCCATCCACGTCAGAGAACAGGACTCTTCTCCGGAAGCAGTCGATAATGGCACTAACAAAAAACAACCAGTCGATGCCTAGGATGACATCCTATGGATGCATCTGTAACAGAAGAAGGTCCCCACTAGATCGATGTGGTCCCAACATCATCCCACATCCCCGAAAAACACAAGATACGCTGTTCTGGCCCCCAACTAGGGTACTCAGTACTAGTGGTATGGAAAGTCTCTCTACGTCTAGTCCCAAGGAATGGGCTAGACCAGATGAAACTAAGGAGTGCGAAGCTCCCGAATCAAACAAAGCAGAAACAAGAGTGATGAACAAACAAATCGTACCTCGTACCACCTCTGGTCCCACTGGAGCTGCCAACTCTGCTGTGTGCAACTTTCCACGCCCATCTCCACTACCTCTCTGATGTCGTCCAAATCCCCGACCACGCCCTGGTCGAGGTCCCTGAGGATCACCCTGAGGTCGGCCTCCTCCCGCAAAGTCTACCCTCAGAGGGGCATGGTCCTGCTGCTGCTGGATGGGCCTCGCCGGCAACTGGTTCTACTAAGGTGGGCGCGGAACCTGTCCACCTCCATCGTACTAAGCTCGGGTCGGGCACCGACTCTGAATGTGCCCAAAACCTCCACAAGAAAAACACCTCGGTCCTAGGCTCGTGAAAAAGGGACGACGACCCGAATATCTGAACTGGAACTGCTGGGGCATACTCCCCACTGGCCTGAACCTAGAAGGTCCCGTCGTAGGAGCCCTACTGCAGACTGCCTTCCCCTTCGATGAGCCTAGCTGGATCCCCTCTCAGGGTGCACCTCCCAGCGAGTGAATCTTCTCTACAACCTCTTCCTTCTTCTGTACCACCAAGTACGTCGGAAGGGTGAAGGGGGTGATAGCGTACTGGAGCGAAGGACGAAGCGCCTCCTCCAAACGTCTCGCCTGAGACTCCTCATCTGGAAAGAGATCCGGAGCAAAGCGTAGGAGATCTTTGAACCTGATCCCTAGCTCTCGTACTGACATACTCCCATGCTGAAGGGAGAGTAACTCCTTCCGCTTCTCTGCCTTGATCATGGAAGAAATGAATTCCTCTCTGAATTCCTTCTCAAATTCATCCCATGGAACCTCTGCCACTATCCTATCTCCGAGGTAGAGTGTCCACCACTGTCGAGCCACACCTCTCAGCTGACTGACTTCTAAGGGGTCCCGGTACTCCCTCGGAGCACGGATCAAGGTAAAAGCGATCTATAGCTCCTCAAGCCACCCCTCTGTCTTTGTATCTGTAGTACTACCCTCGTACTTCTTGAGGGCTTTCCGCTGAAAAAACTGAGAGTCTTCTACCACTGTCTATCTTTCCCCTCTCAGTCAATCCTCAACTGATAGACTGCCTAAATCTGCTAGGCCTCGGCCATATGAACCACCCATGGATGACGTCCAAGTTCCATAGTTGTACGGTAAACAAGGATCGCCTAAGCCCAAGTAGTAAGGAAAACTCAAGGTTTTATCATTTTATTTCAATTTCTTTCCCAGAACACCCAAATAAAGTAAAACACAATCATGATGATGCATATACCTTTCCTAGAGTCTCTACCCTGCAGTCAATGTAGTCTCACTTGGTCATTCGGTAGGCTCAGAGTCCTTGCATCGGATCACAGGGGGCCTGAAAATCCCGTGTCCTAGCCGGTCTTCCCTGGAATATGTCACAACCCAAGATTAACTAATATTGTTTCCCTACCAACCCATGAAATCCTCACTGTGCCTAACTCCAGACTCCATCCTATCTCTCAACCATCACCTCTGATACCATTCTGTCACGACCCCCTCCCACAAAAGATGCCCCTCTTGAGTTGGAAATGATGAAAGGGAGATAACAGCCCCTGAGTCCCGCCTCCAGTAGGAACTGGGGTGGCGACTAGCACCAAGGGTATAAGTTTTCACAAGTATGGGAGGCATTACCCTTTTTATTTATTTAGGATCGGGAAATAGGACAAGTCAACCACCAAAAAGGAAAAAGTACAAGTGTATAGAAATAAACCCAAACCAATCCCACAAGCATGTTTAAAAAATTTTATAGCAAGTTACAAGTATAAGAATGCTCAAAGTACAATACCAAAAGAAAACAAGAGAATAACAACTGCAACAACTCCAACTGTCCGACTAGTAGGGTCTCGCACGGCCCTGGTAGTTCTCCTGGAAACCTGAAAGTAAACGTAGGATGAGCATACATGTATAGTCATTAGGGAAACCTAAAGATCTCGTGCACAAGTGCGGAGACATCCCAATGTCCTGTGAAAACAACAGAAGAAACCTAGCAAGGAATTATATCCACCCAACCTCACCAGCCACACTCACCAAAACACAAGCACAACAGCTAGTAGTATATAAGAAAAAAGAGTATTGGGTACCCCGCACCAGTTCCCTTTACTTAGCTGCTCTTCTGAATGACGAACGTCCTAACATTGCCACACTCTCCCCGCCCGCACACACCTGGGCCTCACCACCACATATCCCGCCCTCACACACCTGGCCCTCACAACCACGTATCCCGCCTGCACACACTTGGGCCTCATCCCGAAGATTCTTGGGAAATAGTAGAACCTGCCAGAAGTGTCTTAGGCTAAAACCACACCAATCAAAACCTACCAGAAGAGTCTTAGGTGTAAGGTCACCTCAATCCATCACAACCTTGGGGAGAAGGAGCATGAAGGAGCTAGTAACTAAGGGAAAAACACCCTCTCCCGTAAAAAGGGAGTGTTCGACACTATGTGCTCAACATGGTTAGGGTGCGATAAAACACAAAAGATATAGTTATATATATATATATATACCAACCACACAGCCCAACATATGGCTTCTAAAAAGAGAAACTGAGCACGTACCTCAGCACTGTTACTATGAAGCATGCATACAACAAACAAACCCAACCCCCTTTAGGTTTTCATGTATCAGCAGAATTAGTTTATTTAGTTCCTTAACTAATGGGCAACTATCCACAACCAACCACATCGATCGTTCATAAAACACATCCTTTCCATCCACAGATCAAGTTAGAAAAACGCACGAAATATAACCAAGCCATTCTTATCAACCAACTAGCCCCATTGATTAACATTCTCGTTCCATTACCATGACACACCATTCATTAACTCTTTCAATTTTACTTATTAAACAAAAGCCACTGTCCGTTTACACTTAAACACATCCCTGCAGCCCCGCTTCCAACCACCAAAACCACAACCACACCAAAGCCCGTTTATCATTATTATCCCTTTAATACCATTTATTGCAGCCCCGCTGCCCATCACCATCACAACATTCACAACAACCCACAACCAAGTCAACCATAGCCCCGCTGCTCACCCGATCCACAACAACCCACAAAAACACCCCCAACACATTCCACGTAACAAAGCCAACACCCACATGTTCATTATTCTGTTTTGTTTAACCGGGGTGATCACACAAGGTTCCAGATTTTCATTTAATCAGCAAACTTTTCGTGATTATCCAATTTCCACATTCCACAAGCTTCCATTAATAAGAAAATACAGAAGGAGAGGGAAACATTTAATTGCGTAAGCAAAGGCCCCCAACGACCATGATTTTCAGTAGGTAGAAGCTCATTCAATTCACAAATATAATATCACAGGATATAAAAAGTAAAGTAACAGAAATCACTAACTTCCCAACCCCATTCTTTAAACAGCTATTATCTTTATTTAATGGTTGAACTGTTTCTCATGAAAACAAAAGGATACCCGCCCCGCATGATACACAATTTAGAGGGGCAAAGGTGAGATCCCTACCTCAACAGGTTCTTGATCGCAACGCCCCCGGGATCAACCTTAGAAGACGTCCGTCGGCGTCTGTCACTTCTATCGGTCCCAGAAAAATCTCCTCGGGTTGAATTAGGAAAGGAAAGGCCAAAGGAAAGACAGCGGATCCAAACTCGGAAGCTCCACCTCGTCATTACGATCATATGGCAGCTGACAGATCGTAAATCGGAGCTCAGACAAAGAAGTTATGGAAGAAAGAGCCTTCGAGTCTCTTGGGAGAGCTTTTCTTAGAGGAGAGGAGAGCAGAGGTGTGAGTTGAAAGCAGTAGGTGACCCCACCTTTTATAGGCGTGAAAAGAAAAAGTACACGATGTGTACTTTATGGTACGTGGCGTGTACTCGGTTCTTTCACACGGTCTCCACGCAGCTTCCAACACGGCTCTGCGGCTGTTGACTGGTCAACACACGGTTTGAGGGTAACACATACGCGGGGAAGGACTAAATGGCATGTAGTTTAGGCACACGGTGTGTACTCATTTATTGCACACGGCAAGGACTCGACTCCAACATGGTACATGATTGTTGACTGGTAATGCATACGCGGGGAAGGACTACACGTCGAGTAGAACTGGACACATGGCGTGCACCCATTATTCCACACAGCAAGGACACAGTTTTCAACATGGGGTATACCCGGGAAGGGGGTACACGGCATGTACTCAAACTACACAGCATGTAGTTTCAATCTTTTGGAAAGTGTTGGAAAAGTCCATTTTACCCTCCATAACACTTCTTGACCTTCTTTTTGACAAAGGAATGGGCCGGAGAGGTCCGGGCCATTACACATTCCTAGATATCTTGTTGAACATCATATTGTGGAATTTTATATCATTTTCAGTATGGACTAGGTTTCAGTTTAACCTGATAAAATAGATTCTAAAGAAAATAAAGTTTTTTTCAAGGGTTTTGTACCTTTTATAACATACCAAGAAACTAAGAGATCGATTAAATATGGAATCAAGAGTTATCTATATCATGTTGTTGAAAATAAGGAAACAAATTTGATTATTGATGTTAAGTAGTTAATGAATTCAGAGATGTTTTCCCTGATGAATTTCCTGGTATAGTTCATGATCGGGAGGTTTAATTTACTATTGATTTTGTGCCTAATGATAAAATTATTTCTAAACCCACTAATCAAATCGAACAATTTGAACTGGTATAACTGAAAAATAGTTGCACTAATTTTTTATAAAGTATTTATTTGACCTAGAATATCACTAGGGGTTCTACTATTTTATTTTTCAAAAAATATAGATAGTTATGTGAGACATTTTTTGATTACAGAGCCTTGAAAAATGTCACTGTTAAGAATAAGTATTTCTTGCCTCATATTCATGATTTTTTGACAAGCTCAAGCGAGAGAAATATTTTTTGAAGATTAATTTGATGTTTGGGTGATATAAAATGAAGGTGATGGTAGATAAAATTTTAAGAAAACATTCAGAATTAGAAATGGGCATTATGAGTTTGTTGTTATTCCTTTATGTTATCCAATGCACCTAAAGTATTTACCATTCTCATTAATAGAGTCTTTTATTTATTTTGGATTAGTTTTTGTTTGTGTTTATAGATTATATTTTGGTATATTCTAAAAGCTAGAAGTAATAATAAATTCACCTAATGGTTGTTTTGAAATAATTAAAAGAAAAAAAAAAATTGAATGTATAGTAAGAGTGATTTTGGTTACACAAAATTTCTTTCCTTGGCCACATTATTTCTAAAGATAGAATAAATGTTGAACCATATAAAAATAGTAATTGAAGTGTGGCCAATACCTCCCAATATCATATAGGTAATAATTTTTTTTAGATTATTCTGTTATTACAGAATGTTTGTTGAAAAGTTTCTCGATTATCTATCCCACAACTAGGTTAACATGTTTGCAGTTAAGTTCATCTGAACAATAGAATGAGATAATTTTTTAGGAATTGAAGAAAAGATTGGTAAATGCTCTAGTTTTGGACCTACATACTAGGAATGGTGAATTTTTTGTCTACAATGATTTTTCATTGAAATTACTCAGTTGTGTCCTATGGCTTAATGATCATGTACTTTCTTAATCTTCACAACCGTTGAAACCTCATGTGTTAAATTCTTCTACACATGATTTTTAAATAACTTCTTTATTTTTATAATTAAAAATTATAAGGCACCATTTTTATGGAATAAAGTGTGAAATAAATACAAATCAAAAAATTTTGAAGTATATATTTACTTAGTATTAATTTAACATGAGATAGAGGAGATGGCTAGAATTAATCAAGGATTGTGATTATATGATTAATTAAAATCTTGGAATGGAAAATATAGTGGATGATGTTTTGATTAGAGAATGTAATGCTACATTAAACATGATACATTTGGAATGAGATCCTTCAGTTATTGATTTGATAAATTTTTGATTGAATGTTGTTGGTGAAATAAATTCCTCTATTTCATTTCATGTGGAAGTGAAATCAACCCTATCAGAAAGAGTTAAGAAATCTCAAAATTAAGATAGTGAGTTATGAAAGAAGGTAGAATTAGTTCAGATTTGTATGTTAACTAAATTTATCATTGTTAAAAGTTGTGTTTTGAGATCTGGAATGATATTATTTGTGCCCAATGATTCACTTTTCAAGAAACAATTGTTATGTGAAGCACATAGTTCTCTATTATTATTTCATCTGAGAAGTACTAATATGTAAAGAGACATCCTGGAATATTACTAGTGGGATGGCATGAAATGAGATATCGTTGTCTATACACTGAGATGTTTGATTTCTCAACAGGTTAAATTATAGAAAAAGTTACCAAATGGATTCTTCATCCTTTTCTAGTTCCAGATTGGATATGAGAAAATATACCTTTGAATTTCATATTGTTATTATAAAATAATTCTTGAGGAAACAATGCGATCTTGGTTATTTTTGATTGATTGACTAAATCTGATAATTTTTTTCTTATTCATGATACACTATCTATATATCAACATTTTTTGTTGTATCTCATATAAATAGTTAGGTTACATGGTTTTCCACTCTGTATTACATCTGATCATGATCTCATATTCCCTTCTAATTTTTCGAAAGGCCTTTAGAAGTTATTGGGAACTAAACTAAATATTTGTACATCTTTTCATCCTCAATAAAATGGGAAGACATAACAAACAATCTAAACCATAGAGTATATGCCACGTGCTTATTCAATGGATTTCCATGGAACTTAGGATCAACATATTTTATTGGTTGAGTTTTTTTATAATAATAGTTTTCAATCCAATATATAGAAGGAACCATTTGAGGCGGTATATGGGATGTGGTGTAGAACTCCATATTTTTGAGATGTAGTAGTTTAAAAGAAGTTTATGGGAATAAAAATGGAAGAGTAAATAGAATACATAGTTTAGTTGATGTAGAGACAGATGAGGACAGCACAAAGTTGGTATAGGAGTGGTGTAGATAACCAAAGAAAGGATCATTCATTTGAGTTGGGTGATCATGTCTTCCTCAATGTTTCTCAATGTAGAAGATTTATGTGTTTTGGTATGATGGGGATGTTTAATCCATGATTAATTTGACCATATGAAATCTTTTTGAAATTAGTGTCACACAACAAGAAAATGAGGCTACTGCCATCGACCTATAGTCACGTTTTTAAAATTGTGGCGATAGGCCAGTTATCATGGCCTATGGCCACATTTTTTAGAACTATGGCAATATGCTATGTATATAACAATGGTTCTATGGCCTATAGACACTATTCTAAAACATTGGTTATATGAAACTTTTTTGAATTTCCTATTGTTGTGGTTTTTCAAAACCTTGGAAATAGGGTTCACGCGCTTTGGGAAGAAAACATTTTCCTGCTAAAAAATTTGCAGGAAGACCTACCACCACAGTTTTGAGGATATTACAATGGTTTATATTAATATATATATATATATATATCATAATATATATATATATACCCATAATGTCTCTCGGTGTAGTGGTAACTACACCGGTTCTCAGAGAATATGTGTGGGGATCGAAACATGCTGGTGACATTTTGTGTTTACGCTATTTCCACGGTTTACAATGGATATATACATAGCTAAAACTGTGGAAATAGATTCCTATAGCCACAGTTTAGACTATCACCTTAGGTAAACTACCACAGTAGAAATTTTTAAGAATTATTGCCACGGTTTTCAAAACTGTGGCCTTAGGTAAATATTTCCACGGTTAAAACTATGGCATTAGGTTGGAACGTACTTCCATGGCGACAACATCCACAGTTGTCCAAAACAGTGTCCACATTCTATGTCCAATGTTTTGGGGCCTATTTCCATGGTTTTGAACTGTGTAAATAGCTCATTTTTTCAGTTGTGTCAGTTTCCTATTGAGTGGAATTATCAACGAATTTATCCTAGGTAATTTTTTTTCATGATTCAATTTTAAAAAATTACATGTAGGATCCATACCATGTTTTTAGTCCATAAGTAGATCAATTGGAAGAGAATATTTCTTATGTGGAACAACCTATCTAGATTCTTTATTGTAGAGAGAATGTGATGGGGAAAACGTTATTTTTCATCTAATGGTTCAGTGAAAACCCATATAGTTGAAGAGGAAACATAATAATCAGAAAATGGTATGAAAGAGAAATTTCACTAATTATTTTATAAATGAATAAAATTGTGGGGATGTATTTTCCAAAAGGGGGGAAGGATGTAACATCCTAGGTAATTATAGTATATTAAATTTTATGTATCTACTAATTTTTATGAATATGATATTAATATTACAAAAAGTGGATTCTTTTCCTGATAGCATACCCAACATGCAATAAAATTTTTCTCCAAAATCATACATTGCACACAAGATTGAGTTATACAAGAAAATAATATATTATTAATATTATAATGTTAATTAGTAGTTAAGGGCTTGATGCTGTATTGGTGGGAATGAACAGAAATGATTATATTTTGTTTACACGTGTTTTTTAAATGTTTTTTATTCATCAAATTAATTTAACAGACTGAAAATGATAATAAATCCAATTTTAAACATAAAATACTGTTATATTTTTTAAAGGTTGTTTAACTGCATTTTGTTGGAGAACCCTAATTAATATAGTTTTTGAAAATTTAATATGTTCTATTTGACTAAATAAACTTTTTCTTTATAAGTGGGACATCAAAATATAATTTCGTTTAAATTTTTATATTTTTCTAATAAAATTCATAATTTAATGACTAGTGAGAAATACTGCATTTTATTTAAAAACAACTTTTTCGTATAATTTTTATTTATAGTATGGTTATCCATTTAATTATGTTCAATGTATAATTGGATTAATTTTTTATCATTTAATCAAATGTTGGTCATTGGAGAAAATTTCATATTGATATTTGATAGAGACACATGTCAATAATTTGATGGGTTTTAGTTTTAGGAAACTCATTTACTAAATTTGATAATGGTAATAACTTTTATGTTAATTAATGTAGCATTTCTTTTATTTCGAAAAAATTAATCCATATTTGGAGTTACAAATTCCAAATAATTTAGATAGCCGCCTTTTTGATATAAGGAATTGTAACTTTAGTAATTATTTTTTTACCACATTTTATGGGTAAATCAGGTAAATAAAGGTAAAAATAATTTTATAATAATATAAATCTTCAATAAATTTTTTCCTATTACTGTTGAATGATATATATATTCCACAAAACTATTTGGATGAATATTTAGCCTTTAAAAGCCACTTGGATGTGACTATGACACTTATAACATTTAATTTAACGTAAAGAAGAATATTTTATAAACATATATCTTCTCACTAAAACAATTTTATTATAGTTTACGTAGGAGTGATATTCAACTATATATATTAATTAAAAATATAAAAATATTTTACAAATCTTTATATTTTACTTATAATTTTTAGTAATTAAATTGTTATATATAATTACAACACAATGATAGTATAGTGATTTCAATTGAAATGAATCAATCAAATAAAAGATATTATAAATATTAAAATAAATATTATTGGACATAATTTATGTCATATATAATTTTTATAGGTGAATATGACATGATAAAATACTATTAAATGTTTTTGTTCGAGTTTGACTCTCTATTTAGATTTTATTTAAATTCAATAAAAATAATAATGTAAAAATTTACCTAATTGATATTGTCAAAAGATAGTAAATTATTATATAATTTTAAACACCTAAAAATATTTTTAAATAACAAAGTTACTTCGATAAGTTGAATATTTTCATTATATTTCCAATAGTGAAAAATTGTCTTCATATGAATGAAATTAATATCATAATAATAATTAAAATTTTTCTACCACAATAAATATTAAATGGGAATAATTAAGGGTAAACCAAAAATATAGAATTTGAAATAAAATCAATAAAAGTCTAAAAAATATTTCAGAAAGGATTTAAAAGTATCTTCATCTTAGATTATGCATATCTCATTTTGGGGCATTTTTTTCTGAAAAAATAATTTATATTAATTTAATACTTTAAGATTTTCCCAGGGTGCCCCTTCCCTCTCTAATAAAAAGGTACCCCTCCTCTCTAATAATCCCAATTACAGAAAACTTTGGTTCACCCACTCCCAAGACGAAACAGTTCCTATAATCTCTATCCTCATTTTAGTATCCTCTATTTGGGTAGAAATCCTCTCAATTAATCTTTTTGGAATAAACCAAAATAATTTACCCGGTTAAGAGGTAATGCCTTCTCCATTACTTTTTAATTTAACTTCCATTCTACACTCCCTAAAATTTTATTATTATATGATTACATAACAACACCATAATAATAAATATTCAAATATTTTTTGTTTTATTTTTCTTATCTACCCATACGCACACCTCTATTTAATGTGTTATAGACAAATTAATTCTGTGTATGGTGAACTACTGCCTCATAAGATGAGGTTTATTCAAAATTTCCCCTATCTCATATCATAGTGGCCATTATAATGGAAAATTTTTTTACATAAGATATATATTTAAATTTATATTTCATCTATGATTCTTTAATTTTTATTTATAACACACCTTTAGGCTTTCAATGTTGTGTAAATATGATATTTTTATTTGGGAAGTGTGGACTATCGCCCCCTCAAAGAGTTTTGACTCATTCTCGTTATACCTATAAGGAATAAAGGATCTTTATATTTAAAATATGAGACATATATAACATTAATATAATACTGGTATTATACTATTCATTTTTATCATTAAATTATTTTTCTTTTAATATGACAATGAATAAAATAATCCTTCATGTGTACGTACGGCCTACAGTCTCTATGAAAGTTGCATTTCATTTCATATCTCCAAATATTATGTATTGTTATAAATACATATATACAAGATATATATGATATTTAAATCTAGAATACTCTCCATGAGATGATGTACTTTTGACCACATAGACAACATACATCAAAACATGTTCATTTTTTACTCACGTACATAATATCAAGAAAACATCTGATATAAGCATATATAGTTATATAATTTTTTTAACATGGTAATAAGAGTTAAAAAACGATTAAAAACATTAAAAAGGATCTAAATAAAGTATAAATTAACCTATGTTTTTTATTCATTAAAACAAATAATGTATCTGACAAGTCTGAATCATGTTAAGGGACTTCATCTGAATCTCCATTAATTGAGGTATATTTTGATGTTATACACCACCATCATTTATATGGTGTTTAATTAACCCCTTTGAATTTTAATATCATTTAAATTTTTTCAAAGGGAAAATTTTTTATGAAGAATTTCAATAAATGAAAAAAGGAATGTTTTGAATGTATGTAGCGACAAATACTGTTCTACCATCATGACCAATATTTGATATTTGGATTCCATTAAAATACAAAATTATTTTCTAATTGTAATTGAAATCCCTTATTCCATTTTTTAGTATTTTGGTATTTAAAATGGTTTTGAATGTGGATTAACTATTTAAATATATTAATATGATTTCTTGGGATTGTAAATGAAATTTTATGAGTAAAATTTTGATAATTTCCATCTTTTTTATGTTATGATCTTATAACGCTACTTGGACATTTGATGGGTCATTACATTATTAAAAAATATGGGTTGTTACGTGATAAACCAAACACTTGTGGCTCTGTGATAAACTACGGATGGGTGGTCACATTATAATCTCAATGTGTGGATGTTGATTGTATGGTTATTCTATTTGAGTATGCATATGTCCCAAGTTACCTTTATATGTTTTATGTTACTTTATGTGGGTTTTAGTGTAATATTTTTATTAAAAAGGGTAATAAATGATCTTATATTTAGTGAAGTTTAATTACTACTTCATAAAGTTGAAAACTGTTACTTTATAATAAATTTTTCATGGTTTACATGTTTTCACAAGACTAATAGTTTCCTTCTTTGTGTATCACATACTATTATTTTTATACACATCTATAGTTTTGAAATGTTTTTTCATAGAACATAAATAATAATAGAGTCAATGATTCGATCAAGGAAATGCTAAACTATTTAAAAATGAAATAAAACCTTGTTTTTTTAAAAGTTTATGTTTCTTGGAAAAAAAGGATAGTGTGAAACAGTGTCTAATTGTACTATTTATGTCTTTATATAGAGGTTATGAACTAATTATCTAAATCTTAAAAAAAGAAAATATACTCAGCGTGAATTGAACTCAAATTATTTAATTATATAAATATTATGTAATTTTTAAGGTTGGGGCATTATATGTTTCGTGTTTGAGGTTATGATGAATATTAATTGATTAATTTCAAGCTCATATACTATGATTATTTTATCATACCCTTATGTTAATCTTATTCTCATGGCTACCATTTAATTACTAATGCCTATGTTTTTAGTAAATGATTGTTTTAGGAATCCCTTATTATATTTCATTTACCTTAGGTGTTGAGGAATATTGTTACTTGGATTATGTGTTGAATTTTTTCACATGTGAATTTTTTATCAGAGATGTATATGTCTAAAAATGAAATATAAAAAACTAGGTATGGTGGAAAACTAATCAATTTCTTACATGGGTATTATTTATGAATTTTTTTTACTAATTCTCTAAATCTCCAAACCTCAACGATCCTTGTTTATACAAGTGATCCAATATTTTAATTTGATGTTTTATGTTATTGATGGATGAAATTGGAAAATATTTATTAGTATTTAATCCATAAATTCCATGATAATTATTTGAGTTCATAATCTTGAGGTTCAGGATTTGGATGTTATAGTTGGTTTTAGAATTGGGTTTAGATATCATTGAAAATTAATATTCATGTATGTTTAACTTAAGAGTTATTTATAACATCATGGGTTTATATGTTTTAGATTTATCATAAGATCAACCACATAAACACCACTTTTAAGGTTTTTAGTGGTGGTATTTTTTGGTAATAAGAATTATTTTATGAGATGATTTATTGTTATGACAATATGTAATCCTTATTTTCTACATGAAGGATTGTTTCAGAAATATGAAGTTAAATTTTTGGGGATGAATGTTAAAAGTGTAAAAAACTTTTCAAGTTAAGACACACTTTAATGTTGTTGTTATTGAGGTTAATTGGTATATTGGTTTATCTATTGATCTATGTTAAACCTTGGGTATTATTTTTTAATTTAAAATATTAATTAATTATTTAGGCATATATAGATTTATTTTTATTGTGTATTAACTTATCTTGTTTAAAAAAATTCATTTTGATAATGTGGAAGATTGATATTCTAAAATAGAAACATCATGTTTATGATCATTTACTCCATACAAAAATAATATTAGACGAAAATATAGCATCTTAAGAGATTATTATATATTTATTTTCAAATAAATTCAATCTCTTCAATATCTTGCAGTCCACACAACAAAGGGATCGATCAAAAAATGTACTCTATTATAATATTATTATTCAAACATTACCATTACAACATAGTTGTAAGGATGGAATGTATGTAAAATAATGACTAAATCATATAAAATTTGGTTTTACACTTTTATATAATAAATTAAATTCTTATCTACTTATTAAAAATAAAATATATAATACATGAAAGAAAAAGATTGGTATCCTAAAAACTGTTTTTTTAAGGATTGAATAGTTGTGCGTTGTTCACTTAATTAAAACATAATTTTAAAAAATTATATAATATTAAGTTTAAGAAATTAATTTTATTTTGGAAATCATTATATCAAAAGTATATTATGGTGAATTTTTGGTATTTTTCAAAAAAGTTTCTTTTTTGTTTAAAAAATAAAAAAAATTAAATTTTAATGGAAATTTGTGTTTTCATTTAAATTATTTATCATGATAATTTATATTTTAAATTGGTTTTAATATAATATTAGTTAAATTATTTATATTAATAAATATTTCTGTCATTTTAAACATTTTCATTTTAAATTTTGATATACAAACGTTGAAACAATAATTGAACATATTCTCTTTAAAAACATATTTTCTCATCATTCATGGAAAATTAATTTTTTTTGTAAATTTAGTATATTATGTGAGTGGAATTTAGAGAAGTTAATTACATATTTTTAATCATTATAATTTATATTAAAAAATATGTTCAACTAAATTATCACCAAAATGACTTGTGAAAAAATTAAAACATTATTACTATAGTTAAGTTAAAAATTGGTTTACTGATGGTTAAACTAAAAAAATAAGGGTCCAAATTTCATAAAAAATATTATAAAGCCTATTTTATGGAAATATTTGGAAATTATAATGTCTAAGTCAATATAATTTCCCATTGTCCATTTTTTATGAAAATCATTGGAACGTCTTTTTCTTTTCCAAATTTGCAACTCTGCCACTCACCTCACCAATAAAAGGTCACCACTATTATCATTTATAAACACCATAAAAACTATTTAGTTTGCTGAATAACAATAGAATTATATTTCAAAATACCACACCCTTATCCTAGACCCCCTTTTCCATTAGTCTATTCTCGGAATACATAATGTAAAATCCTAATGTGGTGGTTTGAGAAGAGGTTAAATTCCTACCTATTAATTTTTATTATTATTTATTCTTACACCTTATTCTTATAACACTATTATATAATTATATAATATTACAAGAATATCACATAAAATTATTTGTAATTATGTAAATTTATTTTCCTTTATCCTTCTCTTCTATCCTCAAATGGGAAATGATAATGTTTCTCATGTAAATGGTGGACTACCACCACCCAAACCAATGCCATTTTCTATACAGTTAAAACCATTCACGATTGGGTACGATGAAAGATATAAATAATATATATGATATTTATAACATAATTAAACATATTCATTCATTATTTCATATATAGATTTTATACCTTCTATCCTTTTAGGGATAATATTACATTATTCATGTATAAAGAGGACTACCGCCTCCCAATGCGATGTGATTCATTTTTCACTAACTCATTACATGGATGGTTGTGAGGACAAATTTAATTGAAATATGTGATATAAATTACAGAATTATTATATTCATGTCATAATTATCATTCTCAAATGGTAATATTTATCATTTTCATTATTACACTGTAAAAATAGTATTATCATTCGTGTATGTGTGGGAAACTACCTTCAAGAAGGGATGTGGCTCTCGTTTCATCACCTCAACACATAAATGATATATATATATAAGTAAAGTTAAGTAAATAATATTTTATAATTGATATTATGGTTATTTTTTAAATATAAAAAGTATCATTACTTTTTTCCAAAATGATTATTGACAAATTGAAATGTTACTAATTAATACGTACAACATACTATCTCCCAAGATGTAACAAAGTTCATTTCTCAAAATAATATTTCATGATTGATTTTAAAAATATAATTGATGTTTAAATATTATTATTATTTCATTAATATTATTCTTTTTATGTTTAAATAATAACTATTTTGACCATAGTAAACCTACAAATTTAATTTTTGACACATAATTAGAATATCATCTAAACTGTTGACATAAAACAAATTTATTCAATAATATTATATATGATGGTCAAAAATAAAATAAAATCAATAATAAACATGAAAATGGTTACAAATAAGTAAATAATTGTTATATTTTTATTATTCTAGAAAATATATAACAGATGTGATGAGTTGGGGTCAAGGTAAGGGTTCCTCATCTTACTTTTACATTCATGATACTTACACCTTATTGACCTCTTATTCCTTTTGTGTGGTGTATATACATTTCCCTTTATTAACGATGAATTCTTTTACTATCATGGTATTTAATTTTTATTTAATGTTATTTATTTCATTGGGCTTATGATTCAAAATTTACAAAATTTATAGTGGTTTGATTAATAATATCATCATTATTCAAGATTATTTATGTTTACATCTCTATTTGAATAATTATTACATATTTCTATTTTAAAATAAATATATTTTCATCACATATTGTTTTTTAACATTTTCTTGTTATATTACCATTTTCCACACTTTGGTATTTAAAACGATTGAGATTTGTTTTTTAAGAAAATCTAGCTTTATTTCCCAAATCATTCAAAAAAAATTCATCAAAACCCACGTTTTTTAGAAAAACTTTTAAATTTTTTTTAAACTTTTAAAATTTATTTTTATAGACATATTTACCCATTTTTAATTTCATTGAAAAAAATTACAAGAATCTTACAGTCATTTTCAAAACAATTCATATTTGGATTTTCCAAAAACGTGAAAGGAATCTTTGTTTTTACATGTACATACTAAACATAATATTCCTCCATCATGCCCAATAATTATTTTAATGATTATTTTAAATGTATTAAAAGGTTATTGTCAATGATAATTATAATAGAAATGTTATTGAACATTTTTATTAAAAAAATTATTTTCAAAATGCAAAGGATATTTTTCTCAAAAAAAAATGTAAGGATATTTTCATTGTATTAATATTAATATACACCATAAACCCTCTATTTAACTTATGATCCACCAATGATATGTTTTATTGAAGTCATAATTATTAATAATATGCATATATTATGAATACTTTTTATGTGGTATTTACTAAGTTGATATGACTAATTTTACTCTATATGGTGTATGCTTGTGTTTATAGATTAGGAAAATTATTGTAATTTTTTATTCTAGTTTAAATATAAATTTATATGTTTATTATGAATCACCCCTTTCAAATGATGAATTAATTGTACATAGTATGTAGTGGATGAAACTATAATATCCCTTTAGTGAATATGTTGGTATTAGGAGAAAAACTATATTGGGTTTTGGATAAGTCCTTAACAATTTATTTAGATATATTTGAATAAATCCTAAAAGGCATTCAGATATCTTGGAACAATGCCTCAACCTAATTTTTCATATTTCTAAAATTATACATTTCATTATTATGAATTTAGTTATTAATATTTCATGTGATTATTTGATATGTAATAATATCCATGGTTAAATTTTCATGGCCTTATTATTATTTACTTTTCATTATGTGATAATAATTTGTTCCTTTCATATTATGGTCAGGTTATTTATTAAATGGAATTTAATTAATTTATTCACATTCCCATATTGAATACTCATTATATACTCATAACTTCCTTTACAAGCATACCCTTACTAAGCATCTGAGTTCACACCTTTTTTATGTCTTATGTACCTTACAATAAAAGGAAGTGTTTTGTGATGGATATATATAGATAAAATAAGATAAATAATGGTTCTCTCAAAGAAACTACTTTTTTTATTTAATGATTTCAATTATAATAAAAATTTCAAGTATGTATACATTTTACCAAGACTAATAATGTATTTGCACCTTCAGGATGAGATTCTTTGTATCTTATTCCAATGTAACAATGTATAAACCATCTATATGATTGTAGGGTCAGATTGGTATAGTTGGTTTGATATGTTGTTTAATATAAAACTAAGGTAATAGATTTACGAAAATTCATATTAGGGTACATAACCCTATGATATAATTTTTTGGATCATTATAGAAGAATATCCAAATGTTTTGGTAAAGAAAATATTTCTTGGTTTTCTCAAGAAAATAAATCCCCAATTGGATAATACAAGTAGTTGTGGTTATAGAACAGATGTATATGGGGGTAAATATATTGAAAATAAAACATTGACATTATCTATATTTTTTTCTACTAAATAAAAACAGGTCTTACTGTGCACCATGTTTGAAACTTCAATAGGATATCCATAGGATAATTCAATTATTCTATACCAAATTTATGAAGGATTTAAAAATACATTTATGATTTTAAATCATACCAAAAAAAATTGTTTTTTGATTCACTATAATGAAACATGATTAACATACATAGATATTTCTTGAATTTAGATGAATATTCAGTATATTACTAAATTAAATGATCGAGGACTATAATATTTCAATGTACTTGGAAGATGAGAACTAACCCTTCTTAATTGTTGAAAGATCTTCAATGTTTACTAAATAATCTTCCCACTTAGTAAATCTATAAAAAAAATCATTCTTCATAAACTGGGGAATGAAAACATGAGATAGTGTGAGCTCAGATGACTAGTATGGGTAAACATAATATAAATTAATCTATGATCATATGAAATTTGAAGGAAAGAATAATGGTATGTTATCATGAACAAAAATGTTTAGGTTTGTACTCAACCTTCCATAAATAAAAATCATGAGGCATGGCATAAATATTGGTATTTAATATTTCATGATTCATAACATAATTATGTACATGATCCCTGATATTATATCATAATAATAAGATATAGATTTTCGCATACACATCTGCTTATTAATTTTGAACATTTATAACTAGAAATATTTTCACTAATTATATTAAGTATATGAAATCAGGTCATTGTATAAACTTATAGACATGAAACCAGGACCAAAAATAACTTTTTTGACATGTAATGTTGTTCAAAAATAATTTCATATTTTTCAAGTTTCACTCCTAATACTATAAACATAGTGGATCATGACACCCATGTTTCCCATTATAGACTGAGTTTACCCTTCTTCATATAGTGAATCGTGATTCCCCTTCATCCCATAGTGGATATTTTTTTCCCTTCTTCCCAAAGATTATAATGTTTTACCTTATTCCCATAGTTGATTGGGTCTCCATTTTTTCCAATTTTTGATTAGATTACTCCCTCTTCCCATAGTGTATTGGGTATCCCCTTTTTCCTATATGGATTAAGCTCATCAACTTGTTCCCATCATCATATCATTGGATATAAAAATGTACCTAATTAATTTTAGGGAAATATAGCTCCAATCCAATACATTATGAAATCATACATATGTGTGCCACAATATCATCAAAAACTTCATATCATTATCTATAAAAAGAGATGTGTTTTGTAAATATAATAACATAACAAAAGAAATAAAATGGGTTTCTTAAACATTCCATCATATCATATCCTATGGAAATGATAAAGGATTCATAATCATTTCAATAAAAAATTAACTATAAAAAGAATCAGTCTTCAATATAATATATCCCTTGGAAGAGAAATTAGTTTCACATACATATAACATGTGAATGATAAACGGGTTTCCTAAATATCATGTTATTAACACAGAATAGATTAATAAAAATAAAATTATTTTGAACTTAGGATATTTTCCCAAAAAGTAATAAGTATCAACAAGGGAATTCATATTTAATGGTAAATAAATATTAAATATATTTTAAAAACATATCAGTGAAATTTTTTCTCATTTGGAAAAGGATTATTAAAACATTATACACTTTAGAAAACATTTCTCTTTGAAAATAGATTAGAAAAATTATAATGTAAGATTTGAAAACAAAAAAATGAAAATAATTTTAACTTTAAATTGATCTTAAAATATATTTTTAATCCATTTGTTAATAAATTTTTTGGAATCGTGGTTGTTTTTATTAAAACAGTTTTCTGACCCAAGAGTGAAGTAATAATCGTTTTTCTTAAAAATATTTTTATTAATTATATTATATACCAAAGAGTGTAAAATGGAATTAATACATGTGGATATCATGAATAACCATATTATATTTAAATTCATGGGTGTTCTAGGGAGTAGATCACAATATTTCAATAATGGAATCATATTTATAAACAATACCAATAAATAATGAGATGGTTGTAACAAAACTCTAACCTCTTTGGTATTTTTGAATCATATTATACATGAGATAATAATCATTAAATATTTATTATAATATAATAAAATTTTAATATTCATGAAGTTACATGGAAAATGGATAGTATATAAACCTTAAAGAAGAATATAGGTGCACATAAAAACATGTGTCTTAATGAAGGAAAATTGAGACATTATTACCTTACTAATTTTGTATCTTTTTAACCGTAAACCCCATGAAAGAGAGATCATAAAATGGATATGTAAATACCAATATATTTAAGTATATAAATTATTAAACACATTAATGTGAGGTATATACAACACAAAAATTAAATTTGTGGAAAATAAGTCATAAGTCTCAAAGAAATTAAACCGAGACTATAAATTCTCTTACCACTTGAGAAACTTTTAAATAGTGAGATATGTGAAAGAATAAGATCAATTAAAACTTATAATATCATAAAATAAATATAATTCATGATATTACATGTTATAGGGTATAATATAAACCACAATAATAAAATGGGTGGTGAATAAGACATGTATCTCAGGAATATAAGAAAGTGATAAGAAATTTTCATTTCTTTAGACTTGACATTCTTCATAAACATTAAAACGACATTTATAATGAATATTAGATTATTAAATGAATAAAAAACATTTTATTAAATATAATTTCATATATGATTTAATTATGATCTTATATTACCTTTTTTTTTAACAAGTCCATGTTATGGTTTGGTTTCGGGTAATAACCTCTTTGTTTTTTTGTACATGTTTTTCCTTTTTATTTTTTGATAATTTCAATTAAAATAGGATTTACATATTTTCAGAATGTCAAAAATGATATAAATATAATTTATATTCAGTATTTATTTATTTATAGTAATATATAAAGTATATAAACAGTAAATGAAATAAACTTTTCTTGGAGACGATCGACCTTATGTAGGCATGGACGCTATTTCCTTTTTCATGGTGTATTGAAAGAAATAAATTAGAATAAATATATGTATAAATATATATAATATAATTCTAGTAGAATTATTATGTCATATGTAACACCCCCAGATTTTATGAAAAATATTCTTTTAATTTCATTAATGTCTTGTGTTGTATGCTACACCATGATTACCTTGCGCTATGCGCAACACCATATTAGCTTGTAGTATACGTAACACTATTCTTGGATCGTGTTACACACAATTTGGATAATAGTTATTCTACGCAACATTTAGTATATATATATATATATATATTCAATTTATAAATGAAATATGGTTGGTTTATGTTATACGAAACAACAAAGGATTCTTGCACAGCACGCAACCCTGACTTGTCTTGCATTACACACAATCACGACCTTCCTCGATAGCATGTGTTGTAAGCAATACCGGGTTTACTAAACAATGATATATTATTATAATATTATTATGAACTATCCGTTATGAATAGTATGAACTAAATTTTTAATTTTATAACATTTTTATTCATCTTACACATTTTCTAGAACATGGTATAAGAACAAAATAAATTTTTCGGGTAAAATAAGTATGTTTCAAAAAATGCATTTTTACCGCCTTTTCATGGAGCACCCACTTTAAATCTAGTTTTTGACATTTTTATATTTTAAATTTGAAAAAATAAAATTATTCAATAGAATCATGAAATAAAAATTTACTTTGGATAAATTTTTCATATTATTATGGTAACTTTTATATTTTGATGAATAGTAAAAACACGCTATATTTTAATTAAAAACAACTTTTTTCATCGCAATAATTTATATGGTTATATTATAATATTTAATGGTTTTAAAGTATAAATAGAATATATTTTTACCATTTAATATAATGTTTTTCATTAGCATTGATTTTACCTTGAATTCGTAGGTTAAATCAATTCAATCTTTTGCAATGTTTTAAAGAAAAACCCGCTTTCTCTCAACAACGGGATTAATTTTAATTTAATTTCTGAATCTTTTTTGTATTGAATTTGGAAAAATGGATTCCATATTTTGAATCAGTGGGTCCAAATTATGTTAATAAGCTACTTTTTATTTTTGGGCAGTGTAAATAGTAACTACGGTAAATTTTATTTACTATAGTTAAAGGTAAATCGGGTAATTGAGGGTAAATATAAGATTACAAAATTACCCTAACACTTGGAAAAAATCCTATTTAATGGCTAAAAGTATACCCATATAACCTAAGGGTCGGATTATATTCATTTTATGGACTTTTGTCCATGAAAATAATTTAATTATTATTAAAACCAAAGAATGTGACAACATGTCACTTTCTTAAATCTTATAAGTATAATTATTTTAATTTAGTGATAAACTACATGAAACATCGAAAATTAATAGTATCCAGAAAGATAATTCAATTATCTACATCATAGAAATTTATTTATAATTTTTAGGGATTAAATAATTAACATTTATTATGACAAAAAGATGATGCATTAATTGTCTTATTAATGAAATATTGACATAATTGATGTTATAAATGCCCAAATAAATGTAATTTGAGACTTTTTATGACTTAAATTAATTTTATAGGTTAATAGGACATGTAATTGTTGATATAAGTAACTTGGATCGAACTTATCATTATGTTGTAAATTTCATAAAAATCATGTACCAAATAGTGTCAAAATTGACATAAATTAGTTTTTAAAACAAATATTATATTATTAACTGTTATTTAATTCCGAAAAATATATGGTTTGGCCAAATGACTTATATAAGGATAGATATATTAATAATAAACAACTTGGGGTTTTTTGGCTTGTTATGGTAAGTTTATTAACCATATAGTGTAAGAAAACAAAAAGACACGGTAAAAGTTAAATTATTTAACTTAGAGTTAAATCTAATTTATAAGGTTAAAATAATAACCTAAAATTGTCTAAATCCTATTGGATGAGATTGTTTCAACCCATACCCACTTTATCTTCGAAATAAGACCCTTTGGAACCATTATAAACCGAATTTGACCTTAATATAAAATAATATTTTGAGATTTTCCTAAGGTGCCCCTCTCCTCCCTTATAAAAGGGCACCTCCTCCCTCTCCTACTTACACCAATTTAGGCATTCAGGCTCGGCCAACCCCTGCCAAAATCTCCTCTCCACTTCCCTAGTATCATCCTAGAGGTCCTGGTCATCTTTAAAGTCCATCCTTAGTTCATTAAGTGGAGGTTAAGTGAAGGCGCGTCAAAAAGAGGTAATATCCATTACTGATCTTTTTCAATTTCATTCTTCTTCAACATCTTCTTATTTAGTTGTTTCATGATAAAGTAATAACATCAGTATTTATTTCATACTTATATGTTATTATAAATATAAAACAACTCAAATTAACCTTTTATCCATCCTACAGAAAAAGGAAGTCATCGCGCGTGGGTACGTACGGAATACCATCTCCATGCCGTGGTGTAATCTACTTTCCACCACCACCTTAATTGGATGGGTATAATGGTGTAATGATTAACTATATATGATTATTATAAATTTATATTGATACTGAAACAGTATACATACACTTCAACACAATTCCACGACCATGGGAACGATATTATCGCTCGTGCGTACGTACGGACTATCGTCTCCACGACGCGATGAGATTCATTATCCATGTTAACCATTCCAGAATGATTATAAAGTATATATAATGAATAATAATGAAATATATGACATTTTAAATCTACTGTATTTATGTATATATATGTCATCTAATTACTTCCATTCAAGACAATAAGGAATGTAAAACAACGTTCATGCGTACGTACGGACTACCGTCTCCAAGAACGTTGTGTTTCATTTCATTTTCTATCTATTATATATATATATACTGAATATATATGATATATAAATAATATTTTATATTATGGAAGTAAATAAATCATGATATAAGTAATAATAATGTCAAGAACAACAATTCCAAACACCTACGATAAATGAAACGATTTTACCAAAAATGCTTCTTTAACATGGAATTTACAAAAGAACGGGTAATATAAAGTCATAAGTGAACCATATATGATATCATAACAATGAATATGATTCGGTAATAAGTTAATGACATTATTTAAATCATTATACTGGAGGTTCGGATACGTACAAATCATATCGGACATAAGGTAATGGATAATTTTGCAAATCTCATTTTTATCCAAGATTGCATATTCGTAAGTATTTATTGGGGCTATTTGTATCATGTACATGTTTTATAAAAGTGTTTTCATGTATGTATAAAGTCCTTTTTTCCCATTTTTGACTTTTACTACATGGTATGTATGGAATCTTTCTCTTATTTACGTTATGAGGTACTTTTTTGACTTTCCCAACAAAAGTACGAAAAATGTTTCTTTTAACTTATACGGCATGAATGTATTTTTAAAACATTATATCTAAGAATCTTCCTTTACAAGTTTTAAAGATAATTTTTAATAAACTTATTTTAGTTTAAAATTGTATTACATGTTAAGAAAAGAAAAAAAATTTGAAGTAGAAAGGATATTTTCCTCAAGAATGGAGTTCAAGTGTTTTATCAAAATTATTTTCCATCTAAGATAATACAGGATTCTGTTTCTATCCCTATTTTTACATTGATTTGACTGTGTTGTGATGGAATTATTTTTATGAATTCCTTTATCTTATATGAATTGTTTTATGATGTCATGATGTTTAAGAATCCCATTTTTATTACATGGATATGAAATGATGTATGATTTATGATTTTGTGGCACACATAAGAATGATATCATTATAAGATGGGTGGGACCTATATCTCCCTCCAATGCATTGGGTAAAGATTTTATATCTCATGAGATAGACATGGCTGGAATGGTGGGTTATATCGGTTAGGTGAAACAGGACTGAAACGAGGGTGACTCGGTTCAGAAATGGACTTTGTCCACTAAAATAGTCTTGGCAATGAGTCTTGACTAATAAGATATGATTCTCTATGATTATGGGTGTATGCCAAAAAATTTCATGTTTTAAGTTATGATTATTGGGATTTCATTTCACTACTATGATTTATCCCATGTGATAAAATTATTCTCTCTTTTGCAGGTTAAGATTTCCCAAAATGTTATGTTCTTATGAATATGATGTGATTGATATTTCTTTTGTTTACCCTTACTGAGAATTTGAGCTCACCCTTTTATGTTTTTTTCCCCAAGATATAAAGAAAGGTTTTATGTAAAAAAAGGAAGATATTTATGGGATATGTTGAAGATCTTTCACCACAATTAGAATATTATATTCCGAGTTTCCAAAGACACTAAACTATTACGATCCTTGTGTGTGTGTTTTTGTTATGTACTAAGTATTCCGAAAAAGTAATGTAATGTCCATGTACTTCAAGATTGGGGTCTCTACAGTTGGTATCAGAGGAAAGGTTTAGCCAACCATTTCAAACTAGGATGCGAAAACGTTAGTGAGATCCCTAGAGATATTTCTAAGGTATGTCTAGGGATGTACCTAAGGATAAGTATACGTATAGGATATAGTCCTAGAACTACAGTAACGATCTTAGAATTTAACCTAAGATGTTAGATATTAAGGGTACTCCCCCATTACTATGTTTTTTTCACTAGCATTATTTTTTCCTCTCACACTATTCTTTTTGGGTTTTAGACAATGGTTGGATCCCGAAGGAACCGTGTTGATCACTGTAATGGAAAATGCAATGATTGTACTCCTGAACAAACAAGTGTTATGGGAGATGGAGTGAAAAATCTTATTGCTATACTTACACAAGATATGAATCATTCTGGACTACCAAATGAGCAGATAAGGGAACAATATTCTATTGAGTCCTTCATGAGGCAACGTCCACCTTCTTTCAGTGGGTCTTCTGATCCACTTGTTGTTGAACAATGGATCAGTACCACTGAAAAGATATTTTCAGTTCTTCAATGTTCTGAACATGATAAATTCATCTTAGCAGTATAACATTTGGAAGGTGAAACTGATCAATGGTGGAATCTTATCAAGAATAAGAGGCCAAGAGATGAAATTGAGTCCATGGAATGGGACGAGTTCAAGAACTTGTTTTTCAGTAAGTACTTCCATTGTATTCTTCGAAAAAAGATGGAAAAAGAGTTTCTTGAGATGAATTAGAAGGATGATGAATCTGTTGGTATATACGATGTGAATTTTACAAGACTTTCAAGGTATGCATCTGGCATTATCATCCAACCTGAAAGTAAAGTTGATCAATTTTTCAGTGGCTTAAAACCAAGTCTTCGAAGGGCATTAGCTATAAGAGACTTTAGTAGCTATGAAGAAGTTGTGCGTTGTGCTATCAAGGTAGAAATGGAAGTTGGTGTTACATATCCATCTCATGGTTTTGACAAGAAACGAAAGATGGAGTTCAAGGAGAAATCTCAGAATAATGGTGAAAGGAAGATGAATGTTTTCTTATGCACAAAGTGTGGAAAGAAGCATGTTGTAGATTGTCTTAAAGGGACTAGAAAATGTTTTATGTGTGGAAAAGAAGGTCATCGAGTAGCTGAGTATCGAAGTAATGGAAAAAGGGTTTCTAATGATGTGAATAAAGAAAAGACTATAGAGAACGCCCCACCAACACTTCAATGCTTCATGTGCAAGGAAATGGGGAATTATGCTAATAAATGCCCTAATCCAAGGGTTAGTGATAATCGACATGAGCAACTGCTTAAGGAAAAGGACAAAGGGATGTCACATGCGATCACCATTGGTGATGTTGAATATGAAAACAATGTGGTGTAATGATTAAGTGTTTATGTAATGGGATTCCAAAATAATGTTGTATATAGTATCGTGGAATATTGGAATATTTATGTTTTGGACTATTGTGGTTTTCAATAATTTTATGGCATCGGTAACCATGAAAAGTGATTGAAATATGCGCATAATGAATGGATAAGGAGAAAATTAAATGTATGATAGTATTCATGAGCTCATGACTGATATATGGAGAAGGTTATATCATGGTTTGAGTATATAGAATTTTTGGATTTTGGAATGAGTTAACTTTTGACAGCATTCATGTTTTCACTAAGGTTTAATGGGTATTCATTTTTCAAGAGAATACATGATAAAGGTCTTCACATGATTGGAATGTGACCAACAAGATATATGGGGGATAAATGATGGTATTCACATTCTTGGTTGACGACATTTCAAGTAATCATTTTCTTTATACTATGAGCTTGGACCGAAGTATTTTAGATAAGCCTAATGATTGGAATCGATTATGTTGGACATAAGTTAGGATAAATTTTTTTTCGATATTATTGATGGGATGTTATAGTAATATAGATTTAGAAAAAGGACAACCTGCAGGATGGGCGACAACCCATCACGTCGGACAAGGCTGTGGGAATCGAACCCACAACCGAAGTGCGACAGGCCTTTATCGCCTACCACTGGCCTACAAGAAGTCCCTGTTTAGTAGAAACTAGTTTTATTTTATTATGCGGTATGATATAAGAAGTATAAGTTCATTTATGGAACCATATACGATTAATCTATCCATAAGATGGACTTATAACTTTTGCTAATCTTTTGTTTGAAAGAAATGGAATGACCCATCATTCTATCACATGATCTGCTAAAACATCACGAATGAAAAATTCAACTTCATTTATTTAAGAGATGAAGTGGAAATTGTACAAAGAATGACAAACGGTGAGACTATACCAAAATCGAGAAAGTATTTATTCTAATTCCAATTTCATCAACTTTAGTGAAACGATCTTGAAAACAAAAAATGTTGTCCTAGTGCTCTTATATCTGATGAATCAGATGGTACCTTAGATCATCACAAATTTATGGCTTTGTGATTGCTGGCTTTTCCATAGCCATGTTCTCTACCACTCTCCATCAGAACATGATGGTTAGATTTCTCTTCCATATTCATATTTTCACCTATGTGGAAACCCAGTGATTAGATTATTTGGGTAACTGTTACGTTTCATACTTTTGTTTTTAAAGATTGGTTTTGGTATTCCTTTTTATGATGTGGGTTTCTATTAAAGAAACTTTCGAATAGTAAACCATTTATAACCCCGACGAATTTTGAGGGCGAAATTCGTTTTAAGGGGGGTAGAATGTAACACCCCAAGATTTTATGAAAAATATTCTTTTAATTTCATTAATGTTTTGTGTTGTATGCTACACCAATATTACCTTGCGCTATATGCAACACCGTATTAGCTTGCAGTATACGCAACACTATTCTTGGATCGTGTTACACACAATTTTGATAATAGTTATTCTACGCAACATTGAGTATATATATATATATTCACTGTATAAATGAAATATGGTTGGTTTATGTTATACGAAACAATGAAGTATTCTGGCATAGCACGCAACCCTGACTTGGCTTGCATTACACTCAATCACGACCTTCCTCGATAACGTGTGTTGTACGCAATATCGGGTCTTACTAAACAATGATATATTATTATAATATTATTATGAACTATCCTTTATGAATAGTATTAACTAAATTTTTAATTTTATAACATTTTTATTCATCTTACACATTTTCTAGAATATGGTATAAGAACAAAATATATTTTTCGGGTAAAATAAGTATGTTTCAAAAAATACAGTTTTACCGCCTTTTGATGGCGCACCCACTTTAAATATAGTTTTTGGCATGTTTATAAGTCCAATTTGACAAAATAAAAGTCTTCTATGGAATAATTAAAAAAATTACTTTGGATAAATTTTTCATATTATTCGGGTAACTTTCATATTTTGATGAATAGTAAAAACATGCTATATTTTAATTAAAAACAACTTTTTTCATCACAATAATTTATATGGTTATATTATAATATTGAATGGTTTTAAAGTATAAATAGAATATATTTTTTCCATTTAATATAATGTATGTCATTAGCATTGATTTTACATTGAATTCGTTGGTTAAATCAATTCAATCTTTTGCAATGTTTTAAAGAAAAACCTGTTTTCTTTCGACAACGAGATTAATTTTAATTTAATTTCTGCATCTTTTTTGTATTGAATTTAGAAAAATTGATTCCATATTTGGAATCAGTGGGTCCAAATTATGTTAATAAGATACTTTTTATTTTTGGGCATTGTGAATAGTAACTACGATAAATTTTATTTACTATAGTTAAAGGTAAATCGTGTAATTAAGGGTAAATATAAGATTATAAAATTAACCGAACACTTAGATAAAATCCTATTGGATTGCTAAAAGTAGAACCATATAACCTAAGGGTCCTATTAGATTCATTTTATGGACTTTTTTCCATGAAAATAATTTAATTATTATTAAAACCAAAGAATGTGACAACATGTCACTTTCTTAAATCTTATAAGTATAATAATTTTAATTTAGCGATAAAATTCATGAAACTTAGAACATGTATAGTCTCCAAAAAGCTAATACAATTATATACATCATAGGAATTAATTTAGAATTTTTAGGGATTAAATAATTAACGTTTATTATGACACAAAGATGATGCAGTAATTGTCTTATTAATGAAAAATTGACAAAATTGATGTTATAAATGCCCAAATATATGTAATTTGAGACTTTTTATGACATAATTTAATTTTCTAGGTTAACATGACATGTTATTTTTGATATAAGTAACTTTTTTAGAACTTATCATTCTGTTATAAATTTCATAAAAATCATGTACCAAATAGTGTCAAAATTGACATAAATTAATTTTTAAAACAAATATTATATTATTAATTGTTATTTAATTCCTAAAAATATAAGGTTCGGCCAAATGACTTATATAATGATATATATATTAATAATAAACAACTTGGGGTTCGTTTGTCTTGTCATGGTATGTTTATTAACCATATAGTGTAAGAAAAAAAAAGACACGGTAAAAGTTAAATTATTTAACTTATAGTTAAATATAATTTATAAGGTTAAAATAATAACCTAAACTTGTCTAAATCCTATTGGATGAGAGGATTTCGACCCATCCCCATTTTATCTTCGATATAAGACCCTTTGGAACAATTATAACCCAAATTTGTCCTTAATATAAAATAATATTTTGAGATTTTCCTAAGGTGCCCCTCTCCTCCCTTATAAAAGGGCACCTCCTCCCTCTCCTCGTCACACAAATTTGAGCATTCAAGATCGACCAACCCCTGACAAAATCTCTTCTTCAGTTCCCTAGTATCATCCTAGATGTCCTGGTCTTCTTCAAATATCATCCTTAGTTCTTTAAGTGGAGGTTAAGTGAAGGCGCGTCAAAAAGAGGTAATATCCATTACCGGTCTTTTTCAATTTCATTCTTCTTCAACATCTTCTTATTTAGTTGTTTCATGATAAAGTAATAACATCAGTATTTCTTATATACTAATATGTTTTAATAAATATGAAACAACTCTAATTAACCTTCTATCCATCCTACAGAAAATGGAAATCACCGCGCGTGCGTACGTACGGAATACCGTCTCCACGTCGTGGTGTAATCTATTTTCCGCCACCACCTCAACTGGATGGGTTTAATGGTGTAATGAGTAACTATATATGATTATTATTAACTGATATTGATACTGAAATAGTATACATACACTTCAACACAATTTCATGACCATGGGAACGATATCAACGCTCGTGCATACGTACGGACTACCGTCTCCACGACTCGATGAGATTCATTATCCAATTTAACCATTCCAGAATGATTACAAACTATATATAATGAATAATAATTAAATATATGACATGGTAAATCTACTGGATTTATGTAAATATATATGTCATCTAATTACTTCCATTCAAGACAATAAGGAAAGGAAAACAACATTCATGCGTACGTACGGACTACCGTCTCCATGAACAGTGTGTTTCATTTCATTTATCTATCTATTATATATATATATACTGAATATATATGATATATAAATAATATTTTATATTTTGGAAGTAAGTAAATCATGATATAAGTAATAATAATGTTAAGAACAACAATTCCAAACACCTATGATAAATGAAACGATTTTACCCAAAATGCTTCTTTAACATGGAATTTACAAAAGAACGGGTAATATAAAGTATAAGTGAACCATATATGATATCATAACAATGAATATGATTCTGTAATAAGTTAATGACATTATTTAAATCATTATACAGGAGGTTCGGATACGTACAAAGCATATCAGACATAAGGTAATGGATAATTTTGCAAATCTCATTTTTATCCGAGATTGCTTATTCGTAAGTATTTACTGGGGCTATTTATATCATGTCCATTTTTTATAAAAGTGTTTTAATGTATGTATAAAGTCCTTTTTACCCATTTTTGACTTTTACTACATGGTATGTATGGAATCTTTTTCTTATTTACGTTACGATGTACTTTTTTAACTTTTCCGGCAAAAGTACGAAGAATGTTTCTTTTAACTTATACGGCATGAATGTATTTTTAAAACATTATTTCCAAGAAGCTTCCTTTACAAGTTTTCAAGTTAATTTTTAATAAAATTATTTTTGATTAAAATTTTATGACATGTTAAGAAAAGAAAATGTTTTTGAAGTAGAAAGAATATTTTCCTCAAGAATCGAGTTCAAGTGTTTTATCAAAATTATTTTCCATCTAAGATAATACAGGGTTCTATTTCTATCCCTATTCTTACATTGATTTGACTATGTTGTGATTGAATTATTTTTATTAATTCCTTTATCTTATATGAATTGTTTTATGATGTCATTATGTTTAAGAATCCCATTTTTATTACATGTGTATGAAATGATGTATGATTTATGATTTTGTGGCACACATAAGAATGGTATCATTATGAGATGGGTGGGACCTATATCTCCCTCCAATGCATTGGGTAAATATTTTATATATCATGAGATATACATGGCTGGAGTGGTAGGTTATACCGGTTCAGTGAAACAGGACTGAAACGAGGGTGACTCGGTTCAGAAATGGACTGTGTCCACTAAGATAGTCTTGGCAATGAGTCTTGACTAATAAGATATGATTCTCTATGATTTTGGGTGTATGACACAAAGTTTAATGTTTTATGTTATGATTATTGGGATTTCATTTCACTATTATGATTAATCCCATGTTATGAAATTATTCTCTCTTTTGCAGGTTAAGATTTCCCAAAATGTTATGTTCTTATGAATATGATGTGATTGATATTTCTTTTGTTTACCCTTACTGAGCATTTGAGATAACCCTTTAATGTTTTCCCCTGGATAAAAAGAAAGGTTTTAGGTAAAAAAATGGAAGATATTTATGGGAGATGTTGAAGATCTATCACCACAATTAGAAGATTATATTCCGAGTTTCCAAAGACACTAAAATATTACGATCCTTGTGTGTCTATTTTTGTTATGTACTAAGTATTTTGCAAAAGTAATGTAATGTCCATATACGTCAAGCTTCGGGTCTCTACATCATATATATAATATTCATTAATAAAACCCATTTTTAACTTAGTCCTTGTAGAGTGTGAACGAATCACATTGCTTTAAGGTGGCAGTTTTCCACACGTCCACAAACAATGTTATCATATTTATAGAAAATGTCAATCATGAATAGATGGGTATATACTAATTGTATAAGCATAAATAAATAATATATATCATATATATCATATAAAAACGTTAATTCCATCATTATTCCCAACCCTAAAATGTGGCAATGGAAGAAAGAACAACATCGACTCATGAGGCGGTAGTCTACCGCACTAATAAATGATGATTACTTATCACATTTGATGAAATTTTGTGTGAGTGTAAGTATTAACCTTATAATAAAAACATATCAATATATTTAGTAAAATTAGGTAATTATATAAGAAATTTATAAGAATATCTTATTGGGTGAAGAATGAAATAAAATGGATGTGGTTGTTTAAAGATGTTACCTCTTCTTTGGGTAATTCCATTGGTTTACACCAGCGATGTAACCAGGTATTATTTTTTTCCGAAATTGGAGCTTTTAGGTTTTGCGAAGGAATTTTGTTAGATTAGTTGGTCTAGGTTTTCTCAATAATGGGGTTTTGAGTGGTGTGAATTATTTAGATTTAAAGGAGGCCTATTATAAGTGCGGAAAAGGTCCCATTGGGTAATATTGAAACTATTTGAGTACTCCACAAGTTTTACTTGTCCTAAATTGGTTAAAAATAAACCCTTAAATAATAATGTAAGAATAATGGTATGAATATATCCCTAAATTAAGATTTATACTACTGTAGAATCGTTTTTACTCATTATTTTTCATGTTGATCCATTAATTAAGCCGAATTTTTCATTAATGACTTTAATTAATATAAATTACATTCACTATTAATTTTGATAAAAATTTATTTTGAACTTATATGAAATATTAAAAAATGATCATTCCAATCATGTAATCTATTCATCTAAATTATATTCACAAAATTGGTGAAATTAACATAAAATTATTCCCATCGACGGGATGATAGGACGAGTTTTTAAAGTAGAAATTCCAATGTTGGAAATGTTTTTATATCCAATTTCTATTTAAAAATAATTATAATTACCCAAAATAGATTTATTTATTTATATTTGGCCTAATGTTTTTAAAAATAGTTTTATATAAAATTTAATAATTTAACTAAATTAGATAAAAAAGTAGTGTTCAATTAAATTTTAGTGTTTTTTCACTATTGAAAAAAATGGAAACTCTCTAAATAATTCAGTTAATTCTAAAATAAAACTTATATCCCAATTTGAAAAATTACGTTAATTTTTTTGAATAAAAAATTTAAAATTGTGAGATATTATATTTAAAATTAGTTCACTATTTAAAGGTTAAAAATCTTCTTCTACAAGAACACTTTTTTTATTCCTAAAATTAGATTTATTATTATATAAACTCTATAAAACCTATTTGATGTGTGTGATAAAATTTTATTGAATAGATAATATATAAATTTTATTAATAAATTTTCAATAGTGATTTTTTAAAATTTTTTGAGACAAAAATATTTTCGTTCATGGAAAAAGACTTTTTATAGAAATAGAATTTATTTATTTTTTAATAGTCCTTGATTTAATTTCTATGTAATTTATAAACACATGACTCATTTTAGACACATTTTTAATTAATATTTTTAAAATTTTGTAAATATTATTCATAACATCTATTATATTGGATCAACGTTAAATATAATAATATTTTAATAATATTATTAATAATACATTATAGTTTGGTAAAACAAGGTCTTCCATGTAATGAAATCTATAGAAGGAACTCGACATTGTGGGTATCACAAGATAAACATTGTGATATGTGTACCTCAAGGTAATATATGTTTCCTATATAGTAAAAACATGTCTTGGATTTGCATTCAAATCCTGAATAAGTTGGTTCTTATATATAACATGTGATGTATTAAATGTTGCATGAAATAAATATTTTTCAAAAGTTTAAAATAATTTGAGAAAAAAATCCACCATGACTTGGGGTGTTACATTATACCCCCTCAAAAAAATTTACCCACAAAAATAATATGGTTTATCTAAATACTAAATTTGAATGTTCTATTCATATAACCCACTTCATAAAAATGAACACTAAAACATCAATTAAAAACGAATTTTTTAAATAAATTGATTACCCATTGTAACACTTAAAGATATTTACACATAAAATAACAATGGTTGAAAATGAAGCATGTGGATCAAATAAATGTGTAAATAAGAATAGTGATTGATAAATATCAATAATCACAAGAAATTGAATGATACAAAGAAGGCTAAAAATCAAAATTCTATAAACTGAATAAGAATTAAAGAGGTCATTGATATCATAAAAAACTATGATAATAAGAAAATGTTTTAATTCAAGAAAACTTTTCATAATGTTAAAGAATTTTTTCCCAAGATGATATACTAAATTGATGTCATTCACTTTAATAAGTAAAATCTTAACTTTTTTTTCTTAGATCATTTTTCAGTTCCTATATTACCCTAATAAGTAAAGGTTGGTTTGTCATTAATGAAGTACAAGTAGATCATGAGATCCATAAATAGAATTATAATTCACTCAATCTATATTTACCACAAAACAATTATAGAACAATATATCTGATATGCATAAATCCTCATATGGAGAGATAATACATTGATATAAAAAACCACATCTGAATTTTAAGATAAACCATTCCAAATAATGGTTAATCTTATAACCAATATTAAAGATGAAATTCAGAATAATTAGAAATAAGATCATTAAATTTCTTAAAATCATCTTAACATAGATCCCACATATATCATAAAGTAGCTAGTATTTATCATAGAGAAAAAATTTGAATACCTTTATAATGTATTCTCTTGAAACATGGTAATAACATCAACAAGCATAAATACATATCTAAAAATTCATTTTTATTTATTCCAATATTTATTAGATATATTCCTTATATCCAAAATTGCTATAAACTCTATCAATGATAGTATAAAAACATTTTCAAAAAATTCTTAATCAATTCCATGGTAATCAAAACCATATAATATACTAATTCATATCCAAATTATATTTATCTAAACGAAACTATCTCAAAGTTAGGGACATATTTTTGGTTTTTTCACTTAAACATGTGTTTCACATCAATATTACATTTCCATTAAATAAATTTTCTTGTCCATTAAAAAAGGTAAACATATTCATGTATATCTTTTGGGAAAAACATAAAGTGATCAATCCTTATATGCTTCACAACTCAAAATTCATGAATCCAAACACATAAACACTTATATTACTCCACTTATCATTAATGTTTTATCGACACTACATTATCTAATACATTAATACCACTTTCATGAAATATGAAATATAACTCATGTATTAATATTCATCAAACTAGTTTTAATCATGCAAATAAATAATAATATTATAACCACACATACCTTTCATATGTGATATATGGTCTCTTCATCATCACCATAAAACCCATTACTCAATCATCCTTATTGATTAACATGAAAATATTTTCCTTTAATACATTAAATTGAATATTATCAATACGATCAATACATTAAACATCCAACTATTAATAATAAGATAAATAGGGAAATATTCCTATCTGTTGCTTTAACTGAACATTTCATTTTATATTTTTATTTACATTCAATGTGTCATTCATTTCCATAGTCAAAAAATCTTCTAGTTCCTCTATGAAACCAACTTGGGTGATTCATTATGCATTCATAACACAAAGGAAACTAGATGATCATTCCTCCATGGTCTCCATTACATGAACTCTTAGTGAACACCATTCTTATAATATTGGGTGAGTTTAAGAATTATTTATGTTTTATGTTATTAATGAGGTTCCATGGGAGCACGTTATTCATGATCATAACATCATTCACATGGGTGATCATCCCATTTTATGTCTCATTAAAAAAAATTCTATCACATTCAATGTTAACACACTTCCTTCTAGTTCCCACCATGAACTAAAAACATAAAGGATATTGTTAGTAGCACTTATCATAGTGGAAACCCACTTACTCAGGAAAAATCACTTATAGTATGTCTAAATTATGACACCTTATTTTAAATCTATGACACCATTGGATTATCCTTATTTACATACCTATAAATATCCTTTCAAATATCCATTGGGATATCATTAATATTTTCTTATCCTAGTTTCCAAATGTTGAATAAAAAAATCATTTGATACCAAATATAATGGATCTATCTTAGAATAAATATATATTACATTAATTTAGAAGAATATTAATAACATTATAAAATTAAATAATCGATGATAGTAATTGTTTACAATCTTTTGAAACTTTAATGAAAATATTCTATCAAGATAATGATATTCAATGTTTCACACAAAGGTCATCCCCGTTAGTAATTATTCGTAAAACCATTCTTCATAACATGGGGAGAGGAAACATAATATAGGGGTAGATAAAATTCTTAGTAAGGGTAAACATAAGAGAGATGAAACGTTTCTCATATTAAATCATAAGGTAAGTATATAGGACTTTTATCATGAACAAAACCTTCTTGGTTCATACCAAAACATTCATAGATGATAAACGCATAGAATGACATAATGATTGGCTGTTAATAAGACATGAATCATAATATAATCATTAAGACGAACCATGAGTGAATATTATAGGTATAATATATATTTTTTTGTTATACACATTTGTATATAACATTATGAACAAGTATAAGTGTAAAAAAATTAACTCTTTAAGTTAAGGACATAAAATAATGTCCTTAAAAAACATAGGGACATGAAACCAAGTATACACATAATTTTTTGAATATTTTTTTAGGTTCATTAATAAAATAATTTTATTCAATGTTCACTCTAAAGATTATAACCATATTAGATCAAGACACATATTTTTAACATTGTGGATCATGTTTCACCTTCTTCCCATAGTGAATTTTCTTTTCCCATATTCCCATTGTTGATTGGGTTTCCTATTATTATCATATTGTATTTGGTTTCTCATTATTCCCTTAGAAGACCGGTTTTCTCCTTAATCCCATAGTAGATTAATTTTCCCCATGGTTCTATATTGGATAGAGTATCCCCTTATTCACTTAGTGGATCAAACCCATCTACTTATTCTCATCATTATCTCATGAGAAATAAATCATTAACCATTGAATTAGAGGGATATATAGATCCCACCCATCACATAATAAAATCATATATATATATTCCATTAGATCATAAACAATCATCATATCATGACCCATAATAATATATGGTTTTCAAAAACATAATTTTGTAACCCATGAAATAAGATGAGTTTCATAAAGATACCATTATTTCATATCCTATGGAAAAATATATAGGTTTCATAATAATTTCATCCAAGAATAACCTATGAAATCTAGTAAGTTTCAATATCATATAACCATTGGATGATAAATGAGTTTCACTGACATATAACTCGTCAATGAGAAACAGGATTCATAACCATCATTCCCTCAACACATAAACCACTCATGAAAATAATAGTAATAGAACCTTTTTATAATTTATACATAAAGTATTGAGTAACACCATCATATTTCATCTTGTATTTAAAATAATTTTTAAGGATAATTTAAAAACATTTTTTGATTAAAATATTCTTTAAACTGAGAGAAATGCTTTTTAAATGATTAGTAATTTTTGTAAATCTTTTAAATTAAAAAAGGATTTTGATAAATATTAAGGGAAATTTTTAAATCATAAAAAAATTTAATAATTTTAACAAGAAAATTATCATAAAATATTATTTTATAAACAATTTTAAAACAAATTTTCTAGAAAAATATTTTTTTAATATAAGAAATTTTTGGATGAAAAGTGAAATAAGGTCACATTTTGTTAAAAAAAAGTATTAATTATATTAAGTACCAATGAGTGGGAAAATCTTATAAATATAAAAATATATTATTAATAGCCATAATAGATGTAAATTCATGATTGTTTTTTATATATGTATAATAATATTTCATCAGTGGAAGTATTGTCATAAACAATCCTTATAATCGATTAGATTATTGAATAAACTCGTACCACTTTTGGAACATTGAATAATAATCCCCGTGAGAGAATAATAATTATGTAGAACATATTATATAATTAATATAAAAATAATAATGATATAAAATATCATATTTATAGTATATACACCTCATAAAATAATATAGGTGTATAGAAAAACATGTGTCTCAAAGAAGGCAAATTGAGATAAAATTACCTTACCGATTTGGTAGCTTATGAATGGTAAACCCCATTAAAGTATATCCAAAAATGGGTATTTAAATTCCCATAAATTTAAATATGTTAATAAAATAATATATTCACTGTCTGTATATATACCATAAAAATGTAACAAGTACAGAATATGGCATAAGTCTCACTAAAATATAAGTGAGACTAAAAATCCGCTTAATACATGATTAACTTTTAAAACGCGATATTCAGGAAAAAATAATATCAATGTAATAATTTAATATAATTAAATAAATGGAAATAATGATATATAAAATCATAGTTTAGTATATACAAGACACAATAAGAAAAATGTTGATTATAGAATATATCTCATAAAACTAAAAGTGAGATAAGAAAACACTTACTAATTGAGTAACTTTTGAATCATGAACGAAATAAAAAATAACATAAATTAAAACATTATGTATAATTAAATAAATTTAATTCAATATATAAAAAGTCTTAGGGATTTATATAAATAATATATAATAAATGGGTGGGGAATATGGAAAGTGTCTCTTGAATATAAGAATGTGAGATGAAATTCCCTTACCTCACGTATTTTCATTATTAATACTTGTTCGAACCTTCTATATAATTGAGATATATTTATTATAAATATATATAGAAAAATATTCTTATATATCGTATAAAAAAATTATTATTATGATCTTATATTCCTATTTTATTATCAATACTCTGATAAGGTTTTGTTTCGGGTAATTACCAAATTTTTTCATAAATGTTTTGAATTGTTATTCTTGATAATCATACATATATTATGATTTAAATATTTCATGATTTAAAAAAAATCAATATAAAAATTATTCAGAAATATTTATTTATTATAATCTATAAAAGAAAAAAAATTTGAAATCAAATACACCATTTATGGAGATGGTAGGTCATTTGTACACAAGGAAATTGTCGCTATTTTCGTGGAATGTCGAAGGAAATAATATAAATAAATTTTGTATAAATATATATAATATAATTACTATATCACTATTATTTTATATATATATTTCAAATATGTTCACTTAAACCATCCTTAAAATATTACATTTAATGTGTAAAAGAATTGCATCACTTTGAGGTGGCTATAATCCATACATCCACAAACGAAGTTATCATATTTAGGAAAAATGGAAAAAATGAAGTTATATGATATAAAATAATTAAAGAAGAATAAATTCATCATAATTATCTAAAAAATAATATAAAAAAATAAATAACATCGTTATTAACAACCTTGAAAGTTTGAAATGGATGATTGAATGAAATCAGTTCGTAAGGTTGTTGTCAACTGTATACATGAATGATGATTGTGTATCCCAATTGATGGTAGTCTATGTGAGTGTCGGTATTACCCATAGAATAAAAAAGTATCATTATATTTAATATAATGAGGTTATTATATATGAATTGAATATGAATAATTCTAGGGGTAAAGAAATACTTAACATGGATGTGCTTGTTGAAGAATTGTGTCTATTATTTGTGTAGTTCTTCAAGTTTGAATGAATAAAATCATTATGATTTCTTCCATAAAAAGACATTCTTATAGTATATAGGATAAAATTTGGGATCTTATTTGGGAATATTCTAGATGACCTGAATGTATTAATAGGTTTCAATAAGGGAGGATAGATGAGGCCTTTTATAAGTGAGGACAATGACATATTGGGTATTATAGAAAATATTTTAGTTAACCCTACATTTTACATATTCTCCTAGGGTTTAAAATATCCCATTATATTTCCTAATAGTTTAAATCATTTAAATATGGGTATAAAAGACATAAACAATATTAGGTTATTTTTTACACATATTTTTCCAATTTTAGTCATTAATTAAGTTCTTTTTTTCCTTAATAACTCTAATTAATGTCAATTACTTTCTCTAGTCAATTTGATCAAAAACTAAGTTTACAAAATAATAAATTTAAAGATATTATAATTAAAAATATATAATCCATTTTTTCAAATTATAATCATAAAGGTGGAGAAAATTAATTTAAAATAAACTAAACTGTAATAATAAATGTTTAATTTATCTAAATATACTTTAATAATAATTTAAAATATTATTTACCTATATTATAAAATTATATGAAAAAATATTTTTCAATTTAAATTCAATTTTATTTCAGTATTCATCAAAAAAATAAAACGTCCCCAAAAAAACTCATACAACCAAGGTATATTTTGATATACCTATCTCAATAATGAAGAATGTATTATCAAGTAAAAATTATGAAAGTATCAAAAATTAGATTTTAAATGTGTTCTTTCATAAAAGGATGTAAAATATCGTTTTAGAAAAAAACATCATTTTAATTATAATATTGGATTTATTGTTATCATAGACCTATCAAACCAATTGGACATGTTTTTTAAAAAATTGAATATATAATATAGAAACTTTATTTTAAAAATCACTGATACTAGTTTATTTAATTCATTGAGATAATATGATGTTTTTACAAAGAAAAATAGTCTTCTTGGAAAGGAATTTCATTATTTTCATGTTGTTTTTTGTTTCATTTCTAGCTAATTGATAACCAAAGGATTAATTTTATACACATGGTGACATAATGTTTTCATAAAAAAAATTATTGTTTATAACATCAATTATAACCATTAGATGAAAACTATAATGATAATTTTACAATGATATTAATAGTACATTGTAGTTTGGGAAAACTGCGTCTTGTGTATAATGAATTCTATAAAATGATCTCAACATTGTGTGTAACACAAGCTGAACATAGTGTTTTACATACCTCAATATAATATATGTGTCGTGTGAAGTGAAAAACTAACATGGTGTTGTGTACAAATCAAGAATAACATTTTTTTCATTCATATAAAATAAGCTATATTCAATGTTTTATGAAATAAATGACATTGAAACTGTTAAATTAACTCAATATATCTATATATATATATATATCAAAAGACATTTGGTGTTAGAATGACTCCTAATAAATGTAATGTAAATAATATAAGTTAAAAAACTCCATTTAAGTATTTCTATCTTGGATTAGATAATGAATCTGTAGATTAAGCTAAAACTAGAACTAATCAAATTATATTGATACTGGAAAAACTAACTCCGGTTCTGAGTAATAACCATTCTTATATAGAGTAGTCTGATGATCCACAATGAAATTTAATGATGTTGGGAAGATTCATGTTCTAGTATCCTCTATTGTTAAATGGGACAATATTAGCATTTTTAGCATAGAAATTTATAAGTTCCTTAAAAATGAAATATATTTCTTTTAGAAGAAGTAAAAAAAATGTTTTCATGGGATTTTATCATCTCTTTAGAGATACATATCAATGGAGGTATTTAATTAAAAACACCAAGGATGGGTAGGAAATATCAATCATGGTGTAGAAGGATTTCAAGGTACTCTTTGAGTAAAAATATTATCCACATGAGTAATCTTAATTTATGGAAACACAGTTCATGAATCTATGACATAAAGAAGAGGAAAATATTGGTAATTTTAGAGACAACATAAAAAGTACATCAAGACATGTTTCTATGAATTTATATAATAAAAAGAGAATTATTGACCATTTATATTATAAGATTAATCCAATATTTCAAATGGAACTATTCTCCCAGATATTTTCATTATATGTGGAAAATTATTATCTCTTATCGAGATATAGAAATAAGTATCCCATATGTATGTCTTCAAAGGGAATTAAGATAAAAATCATAGGTTAATGTGAAATTTGGATAACGGTTAGAAGTGTTAGAAGGGTTTTCCAACATGTCATACTTATGGAAGGAAGAAATTTGGTACATGGTTAAATATAATAGGACATTTATTCAAGAGTGGTGAAAAAGTAACCCATTCTATTAGTCAATCCAAAACCGCATAGATCCATAATTCTTCTTAACAAAAATAATATGGGCTCCCCATAGAGAAACAATAGGGATAATAAATCCTTCATTACTCAATTTCTCTAGTTTTTTTTTGTAGTTCCACTAATTCCATAGGGGTCATTCTATAAGGGGTCTTCTATATGGGCCTTGAACTAGGAATTAAATCAATGGAAAAATAATTTTCTCGTTCAAGAGGATGTCTAGTAAAATCCTCTCAGAAACACATAAACATATTCTTACACAATAGAAATTTCCCCTAGTTGAACATTACCTTCCTCCCACATAGTTAGTTGACACTATTCCTCTCTAATAATTTAATTTAGTAGAGCTTATGGGGTGGATCTAGATAAAAATCAGATGGTGATGTTTCTTCTCTAATGTTATGGTTCTCCTTATCATCACCGAAAATTGTAACCACCTTCTTCTTATAAAAAATTTTCACATCATGGTCCAAAATCCAATCCATAATAAGGATTATATCAATATAAATCATGGGTATGATGATGATATCAGTAGATAAGGAACTTTTATAAGACCTATTGGGAACTAATTCACAAAACATTATTGTGATGATACTACACTTATGATATTGGACCGAAATCTCCCTTGTTAAATAAAATTGGAAATATATAATTTTCAAAAAAAAAACTAGGAAAATATAAAACAATGAGATGATCCAAAATCAAATATATCATTGGAAAAAATTGAGGCAACCATTAAATTGCCGGCCACCACGTCAATGGGAGCTTCAACCTCAGCAGTAGTGATTGCATAAACATTGCCTTGCACCCTTTTCCTTTTCTGAGGGATGTTTCCTTGGTGCATAGTATATTCATTTTCATAGTGCTCCATTTCTCTACAATTATATCATTCCACATTGATAGCCACTTTCATTCCCTTGAAATCAAGAGCTTTGTGGCCTTTTTCAAAAAAAATGTAACAAACTCTCATTCCCTTCAGGAAAAACTACGGTGTTTCTTCCCACATTTACCTATATGATATAAATTCAACTTTTCTCATCATCCCTTTATTTCCATTTCCAGAGTGTTCAGTAGATATCTTATTCTGTTTCTTATCGTTAAATTCATAAGACTTGCATAATTTATTTTTTTCTAGATAGCACATGAGAGAATAACAACATATGATGTGAAGGATTCTGGGACAGGTGCTTGATATATAAGTAGTATTAACCCATAAAAAATTGATCAATATTACTCCTTGGGTTACATATATAATCTGTTGAATTCCATGATAACCTTATAAATTTATCCCTATATTTTGTGACATTATCAACATCCTTTTTCATCTAACTCTGAAATTTTCTTTCCATATCAGCTCGATGGTCACGAGGAAAGTATTTTTCAAAGAAAATATATTTAATATCATATATTCCATATTTGATACTTCTCAATATTCCATTGTTTTTTTGAATTAATGACCACCATTGATCTGCATCTCCCATGAGGCGATAAACTGCCCTAACAAATTTTTCCCTTTCACTACTCCCCAAAGCATGAAATATTTTTTCTAAGAAACTTATCCATTTCTCAAGTACAAATAGATTTGTAGATCCGTTGAATTTTGGTGGTTTTTTATTCACAAAGCAGTCTATCATTTATCCCCTTATTTTTTGGATCAGGGTGCTCCATATTGGGAAGGTCATAATTCCAAACTTGAGGGAGTTGTCCATATATGGTTATATGTTGTTCATCACCAGCTATATCACCAGACCCACAATAATTATCATTAGTAAGAGTTAATTCGCTAGATGGATTACAGTCATTGATACTATTTCCATTACTTCCAATAGGTATCATTTCTAAACAATGGAATGCACGTGATTTGTTTTTGAATCATAATACATAATTACAAACTAGGAAAATACCTAACATAAATTGAATAGTTAATTAATATAATATATTATAAAAAAATGTTTTATTTGAGGAGGTATTTACTCATGAATCCTTCATAATTTTTTGTAATGAAATTATGAATTATACTAATTATATGACCGGAGAGTGTCATAAACAATAGAGCATCAAGGCTCGTTGTCGTGTTTTGGGATACCCCAAGTCAAGCCTAATACTCCTTGTCAGAGTATTAATTTATAGGTACATCTGTGCCAGGTCCGCCTCTACCTACACTTATCCAAACATAGATGTATTTCATGGAAAACTCTCAACATCTTTTCATTGCTGAAATTCATGGAAGTTCTCTCAAACTAGTCCTCAAAGTCTTTCTTAGGGAAATGTTCTCTAATCAGAGTTTTTCAAAATATAGTTTCCAAGGATGGTACTAATATTTTTCTGATACCAACTGTAATTCCCCGACCCTAGTTACCCAGAGTTGGTGGATTATTATATAAAATTTAAATTATCACAAGAGATCAATCCTCAAAAGACCGATTATTTAGTAGCCTTGAAAGTACTAGATAGATAAAAAAGATTTACAACACATCGTGAAATAAAAAAGAGCATTTTTTACCATTAGAACACACTCATGTCATTGGCCTATCCCTGTAAGTTCATCATAATATACTTTTTCACATCATGGGAAAAAGAAAACAAAATGGGGGAGCTCAGATGCTCAATATGTATAACAATATAGCTGAAAATATTACAAATAAGAATAAAAATTTAAGGCAATGTATTAGGATAAAACAAAATTCTTTTAAACTTATTCATCAACATAATATAGAAAAGTTAAATCTAATAATTAAATTTACTTATCACAAAGATATTTTACTAGTGGAATAATCACATATAATATCCATCAAAGGCTGTTTACATAGATGAAATCAAAACTATTGGATAGAAATATATAATTCTATTTCGAAATCATTTAAAGGTAAAATAATTATAAAAGAAGACATTTATTGTGAAAATATTTTTATAAGATTTTAAGGGATTATTTGAAGATGTTATTATGTGAGAAAATAGTTTCACCCAACATATATGTTAAAAACCCATCTTACCTCTATTTTTCATAAATGTCATAATGTAGCATGTTTAGAAAATAAACAAAATATTTCTTTCAGAACATTTTATAAAAATTAATACAATGGTATAAATGACACTAACATGTATTCTAGAAAATAATAAAAATGTTTCAAAATAAATTTTTTATAATCATGGATGTGGATAGTAAAAAATCCCCAGTATATACTTACGTATTAACAAATTCGGATAACAAAAGAGATTGTAAAATAAACCCTTACCATGTACTTTTCCTTAGTCGAGGGTAAGATAACCTCATTTATAATATTGAAATATTTTTTATTAAATTATAAAATAATCACATATATAAATATGATATATATAATCTTATAATATTTCTTTGTTAGTGATATTTCAGTAGTATCATTATTTCATGTGTTAATAGATTCATTTTCATTTACATTATTTTTCAAATAAGTCATGGTTATTATGGATAGGGTATATTTGATTCATATCAATAATTATATTATGTTTATAAAAATTATTTTTTAAACTTGAAATGAAATTTATTCGTGAATGGTTACGATGAAGAATGAATCTCTGCGTGTTCGTGGAGACGGTAATCCATATGTACGCCCGAACGACATTTTCATTCTATTGGTGGTGGAATCAGATTAAATTGGACTATATATCATATATATAGAGTCATTAAAATTTTATATTTATTATTTAAATAAATTATATTCATTATTATACCAATATAAATAATTAAGTGTTGAATAACCAACTACACCACGACGTGGAGACAGTAAGCCGTACGTACGCATGTATAGTGACTTTGTCATTCATATAATGGATAGAATAAATAAACATGGTTGAACCATATTTATAATGACATCACAATATGTAGAATGTAATGAAGATATTATTTTGGTTTGGAAACAACCAAGAAAGATGTAGTGGAAAAAGAAAAGATCTTTGAAAGAGGAGACGAAATTATTACCTCTTTTTAGGTGATTCCTTTTGATTTGATCAAAATGGCTCCTTAGGTTGGCTTTATGATCAATGTAACGCCTCTAAGATGATTTGAGGGTAGTTGGAAGGATATTTGAGTAGGATTTGGCCAAGCCAAATGGCTTTGGTGGTGTGATTTTGTGAGACGCAAAAGTACCCTTTTATAAGAGAGGAAAGGGTCATTTTATGAAAAGATTGATATATTATGTTATTATACAATCATATTCATTTTATAATGTCTCCACAAGGATTTATATCGAGGATAAGTGGGGTATTCATCAAAAACCACTCAAAAAATAGGTTTTATATAGGTCTAGGTTACCATATTAACATTATCTTTTATATTTAACTCTTAGTTAAATAGTTTCTCGTTTACCAAGTATTCATGTATTATTATAATAACTGGTTAATAAACATACTATAAAAAGAAAATAGAACCCCGAGAGGTAAATCATTGACATATCTAACCTTGTATAATTCATTTCTCGGATCCTTAGATTTTTAGGAATATTATATCATTTAATAATATAGTATTTGTTTAAAAAACTCATCTATGTCAATTTTGACACTGTTTAGTATTTGGTTTTTGTGAAAGTTAAAAAAAATATGATTACTATGAAAAAAAATTAAATTAATATTAACATGTCATATTAACTTATATATTATTGGAATGCATCAAATTTCTCAATTTACATATATTTGGATATTTATAATATCCTTTATTTTAATCATTCTTAAATAAGGTAATTATTGCATCGTCATTGTGTCATCAATAAATTTAATTATTTATTGTCTAAAAATTATAAATAAAATAACATTATGTAAGAACTCTTTTTATATTCATAATGAATATTTATAGTCAAATTTATCTTATGTATAACCCTTTATAAAATATGTTTTAGTTATGAAAATATGAATTTAACACTTTTAACTCTTCAATAAATAAAATAATAATAAATGTTGTAATCTAATCCTAGTGGATCAAAGAGGATCATATTTTATTCCTAAGGTATATTTTTGTCAAAAACAAATTTTCAAATAGAATTTAGGAATTTTTTAGGATAATTATAATATCATTTTTACCTTTAATTATCCTATTTACTTTTAACTATGGTAAATAAATTTCAATAGTTACTATTCATCAAAAATTATTTTCAACCTATTGAACCACATTATACAAACAGATTTCAACTGTGTCTCTAAAATTATGGAATTTCAATTCCCATAAGTGGTAAAATTATGTTTTATGCAAATTTTCTAAAATGCCGAAAATGTAGGTAAAAATGATAAAAAATTCCATTAAATTTTATACATCTAATTTTATTATAAAATTACTTCCATTAATTAAATTGATCTAATGTAGGAATTATGTATCTATTTTTACTTAAAATATATTTAAATAAAATGTCGGTTTTAAACAATGATGTAGTGTTTTGCACTATTCGTCAAAAAAATGAATGTTTTCAGAAAAATACCAAATTTATAAACTAATATAATTTTGATATTATGAATCCAAAAAAGAATTCCATTTTAGAAAATAAAAAATATATAATTTTAAAAAGTTGGTATTACTATTCATAACATCTAGTTTGATTGGCCATGGTGTACCAGAACTCGAAGTTGCGCACAACGCTAGCTATTGCGTTATCCAAAGAGAAAAGTATCATGGAAGCATGTGGTGTTGAACATTATTTTTTAATTGAAAAGGCCTAATAATGATTTTAATTTATTCCTAAAATAACATTGGAATCATTTATTTTGAAGTAATCAAATTAATTATTTTTAATTTGATTATTGCATCATATTTTTTTACCTGTTTATTTTTTTCCTCAAAACACATTTTAAGAAAAATGTTTTATATTGTGTTTTGAATTTTATATCTTTAGAAATCAGTTTTTTCTTGAATGGAAAACAGAAATATATTTACACCAATATTCATATCATTGAGGAGGTGAATTTATGTGTTTTCACCGCTACCCTTACTAGTTTTTTCTTCAATGTCATATCGCAGTGTGGTTCATACCCCTGCAAACCATGATCTTTGGGATTCAGCTCTTTAGTGTTAAAAAATGCTTGCTAAGATTAATTTTATACTTTATATGATTCAAAATGATGTTATCCCAACCAATTTCCAGATTAGGCATACGGGAATTTTGACTCTTTCCAAGTGCAACTGCTGGAGGCACCCTCTTGAAGAGTCAGAATCTCCTCTGTTCAATGATGTTGACCGGGCTACACACATGTGGTGTGCTCTGGTTAATTTTTTTGGTGTTATTAATAATTATTGGAATGCGGTTCTTTTATCCAAATCTTCTTTTATGGCACCTAATAACATATCCTTGAACATCAAGCGAGAGTACTCTTTTTAGTTGTTGGTTGTTGGTGCTTGTGGGAAGCATAGAATAGGGATTTCCACAATGGGACTTTTGAGACCAATAGGATGGTGGTCTCTAAGGCTCTGTTATTAGTATATTATCTTCTACCTCTTCTAAACTTCTTAGTGTGGACTCCCTCTCGCTGGATTATTAGAAGTGATGTTTTTGCTTCCTCTACCAGACCGGGTGAGCCCCCACCAAGGCATTGGATGTGATAGGATCCACCACCCAACAGGATATGTTGAACAATTAAGGGTCATCCTATAATGGAATTATGTGTGGAGGTGGATTTTTTCACAGTCTTGAGTACTCTGTTATCATTTCATTTAATGAAACTTTTTGTTCGAGAAACTCTCTAATAGTATATGCATGCACTATGAGGGATGGGTTTGATATGTGTTGCAACAAAATCATTTACATGTCCTATGTGGAGACTGATTAAATGATTATTATTAACTCTCATAGTTAATGATCACAGATCCTTGGTCATTCATTTTTTATAATCACAGAAGCAAGGATCATATTGGCGTCTCCTCTAATTTTCTTCACTCTTTGTGGGAGGGGAATCTGGAGGCATATTTTTTGGCATCAAGATATAACATAGAAGGCTCATACATTATTTTCTCAACCCCTGGCTCTCTTCCTCTTGTTTTTACTTCCATTATTAGTGGTGATTCTCTTAGGCATCATCATTTTTTTCCACCTTATCCTACTTTGAAATTGCACTGTGTATTTTTAATAAAAATTTAAAATTAAAAAAAATTAGAAAAATTGATTCTATATTTGAAATTATGTGGTTTTAAATATTTTATATATATCCCTTTTATTTTTTATCATTATGAACGGTAACCATGGATGTTATTTTTCAACTCGATAAAGCTGAAATGTGTAAAGAAGGGTTAAAACATTGAGATAAAGGTTAAAATTTTCTCTAAAACATTACATTATCTTGTTGGTTAAATTTATTTCATCCATTTAGATTCATTTTTTACAAAAATGGAAACCATTTTTTATTTTTATTTTGATATTTACCTTTATATTACTTTATCAAAATAATAAAAAACATGCTGCATTATTAGATATAATATCCCTAATATTTAACCAAAACGATGAAAGGTGGTTTTGTTGATTTTTTAATGTTCATTTTAAATATGAACTACTTTTTTATCAATATTTTTTTTAATTGTTAGTTATTTAATAATTAAATTATATTCTTTCCCTTCGCCCACATATTATTTATTTGACTAATAAAAATGATCTTTCTGATTTAAAAAGAAATTAATGTAATATAATTTGGATGCATTATTACGTACCACACATTTTAAAGAAGAATATATAATATTATTTATGTTTGAATTTTTTATATTAAAATTACATATTTTTATTGTTGTCTTTAATTCCAAATTAAACGAATAGTGTCAAAAATAAAATTATTGATATTTTATGAAAATAAAATATTATAAAAAAATTTAAAAATCATAAAAATGAGGAATGATGAAAAAGGGAAAATATATCATCTAAAATTTAATCTCTTATACGATTATAATCATATTTTATTTTATAAGTATAATTATTTCCATTTAATATTTAAAAATTCATTATGGCAACACTGGTTAAAATTTGTTAACCATGGGGTTAATCCAGAGGATAATGTTTAATGTAATATGTAATACTTTTTAAAATTTGGTTTGATTTTTTATAATAAGACAATAACATATATATATTAGAATATATACTATTGTTTAATCATTTAATATGACATTAACACATATTATATTATTATATTTCATGAATTTTCAAAAGTGCCACTCCCATCACTTATAATATCACAAATATCTCTTTTCATTACACCACATTAATCCATCTATCATGAAAAAATGGAAAATTATCATTATAAACTTCTTTTTCCCAGAATTATAGGATTCCATTCGTTTGAAAATATTATTACAAGGTTCCATGTGAAGTAATATAAAGGAAGTTTATCGAAGAATAGGTAATCATCCTTACCAACTATTTCCTGTTTATTTCTTCTTTAACTTACAATAAAGAAATTGGACCCACACTTAAATAATATTTAAATTAAAACATATATAAATATATTTTATTACGATTATGATAAAACTATTTTTTTATCTTTTTTCAATCAAATAAAAATTAAAAACATCTTTAGTGTGTATATACGACCTACCATCTCTACATAGCGGTGTAACATGGTTTCAATCACCAACATATATGGATTGTAATAATGATAGAAATAATGAATATATATGATATTAATTATATAATTATACTTATTTAATTATAATATTATATATACCATCTTACATTCCAATCCATTGGAAAATGACAATGTCGATGGTTTATATATGTTGACTAGTTCCACTAGAGAGTGTTGTGATCATTTTTTTGTTTCCAATATACGTGTGTGGTAATAAAGATATATTTAATGAATATATTTTATATATATGATATATATGATATGGTAATAAATATTGGAATATGAATTAATATTTAAAATTATTTTGTTCCATCTACTATAAATTGAAAACAACATTCATGCATATGTGCGTCTTACAGTCTCAATAAACGGTAATTAATTTAGTGTCACTAAATTTTATATATGGATATAAATATGTATATAATGAATATATATGTTTGTTATATTATGTTTAAATTTCATATATCATGTAACCATAATAAATATTTAAGTAATGGAACTTCTAAATTGAAATTCTCATGAACAATGAAATAGTTAACACCCTAACATGACAATTTTAAGAATGAATTATTAATAAATATGGGTTATTATTTTATAAGTGGATCATATTTGATATTATAATTATTTAAAATGATATTTTACAGAATTATAATAAATAAAAATTTATTATACAAAAGGTTAGAGCACCTACATCATAAATCAAGCTTGAGGTTAGGGATTTTGTCTCAATTTCCACTATAGTGAGACATATTCTGTATTATGAATCTATTTACTCATACATGATGTTTTTACCACTTGTATTCATTTAAAATTAATATATATATATATATATATATTCACGATCATTATAATTTCTATTCATTTTTACTCTTTCAAGGGGATAAATTTTAGATAGTACCAACTATATAGATATTTATTTCAAAATCTAATTTTTTTGGGATTTCTAAAATTCTTCGTTGAAGGATTCATATTATATGTCATTCATAAACTAAAAATATTTTTTTATAAAATAAGTATTTAAGGATTTCATGATTTTACACCCATCCTTTCACATTTACTCACTTGAATAAAGAAATGAAAAATTTAGAATAAAATTTGATCTTATTACACAGTTTTATTGGGTATATATTTCTTCTATGCACATATTTTCCAAAATTGTTCAGAAAATACATTTTTTATTCCACTGATTTATTAATGACATTTAATTTTATAATTATACTTTAACAAATTATAACATTAATACTTTTAATGTTTTCCAAAATGGTTGTTTTCAACATTCTTTACAAAAACTCAAAATAAATTCATTTTTAACCTATATGACATTAAAAGATTTTCCCACAACCAAAATTGTTTTACACTCATTCATATTGTTAAAAAAATAATGAAATTGTTTTACATAGTATATTCTTTAATTATATATTATACTAATATTTTTTTTCATATGTTCCTCTATTTTTAAAAGGACTTAATTTTATTAGAAAATCTATATTTCCACTGTATTTATAGAAATATTTTGACTCTTATTAATTATATAGTTGTTACATTTATCATTAGTTGTTCCCAATATTTTTATCATTTTCTACTGGACATAACATTTCTCTTAAATAAATATATTCTTTACATCATATATATTATAATTTCTTAAAATATATATCATTTTTATATATGATATATTAATGTGAATTTTATTTTCTTGTATAGGTCAATATTTATATATCACACTCTATAATCAATTAAAATATTTATTTGTTAAGGAATATTATTTATCAATTTAATTGTTCATTCATAATATGTTGAATGAATAAAAAATTCAATAACAGGTGGGTCCCCGCAATAGATACCCCCTCGAGGCATCCACATATCTGATGAAAATAACTAGTTGACCAAGATTATTAAATGGGTTTTTGGTATATGTCTAACCGTAGATTAAAATGTCTTCAAATAGGGCCCTGATTGTAATGATATAACAATATTTGGGATGATGATTTTCAAAAATTATGAATTTCAATCCTTAAGAATTTAATTATTATTATTCATGAGATTATCCACTTATATTATACATGGATTTATTTTGTACATGAGTTATTGATTAAATGGTTTGTGATTTCAGTTATTTAATTTTCCATAATGATTATATCTTATTTACTCATAATATCGTGTGTTGTACATTACCCTTAATGAGTATCTAATCTCTCCCTTTATTTTGTTTCATTCCCCATCATATGAAATATGATATTATGAATAATATCAATGAATCATGAATTTTTCTTATTCTATGTATTTTATATTTATTATATAATATGGGAATAATGTTAGTATTTTGATCTTCAAGTCTAATAAACTAATCCTCCCTTTAGGATCAGATACCATTTATCATATACCATGTTAATAAATTAGAAACTAGCTCTAGGTTACCAGGGTTGAGGTTTCTACAGTTGGTATTAGAGAAAGTTTAACTGAATCCTTGGTAAATAGATTATAAATTAAATGGATTACAGTAAATAGTTATAATCCTTTATTATTTGTGAGAACATTCACAATTATAGGGATATTTATTTTATAGATCAATATTCATGATGATTATAATAAAACACTATGTGTTAAATTATTTAATGACGGTTTTTAATGGAAGAAAAGGAATCATAACCTATAGAGAATGTATATATTTCATTATTAAGAAAGAAGATACATATAGTGTCGGAATTGAGTACATCAAGGCCATATAAGGGTACATAACATTGATTAAGATGAATAACCATGTCTATATTGAGTATATTTTTTTCCACAAAGTGATTCAGGTATTTGAGATTTCTTTATGTTCCAGAATCATCTATAATTTAATGAATCTACTAAACCAATTATATCAAAATAATTTTTTAAGACACATGAAATGATATTCAATAATTTGTGTATTAATAAATGGTAAATGTTATTTCTAGATGTATATTTTTTAATGATATTTCAATAAATGGGGGTTATTGATCATAATACAAAATATTATGAAGAAATATAAAGTATGTAATGGAGAACATTTAAAGTGATTTTCTATGAAATATAATTCATTCGAATATAGCATGTTGAAATAAATATGATGTTACTCACTTTAATGAATAAGGAAGAAGAATGTGTGACGATTTATGAAGACAACATTACATCATTATCCCGAAATTCTTCAGAATATATGCATAATATAAAAATAAAGATTTATCATTTAATTAATGGGATTGAACGATGTTTCCAAAGGGAACCAGTTTCTCTAATTTTTTCATCAATTGATGATATAGTATCATGTTTCATTAAGAAAAAGAATGAATAATGTTCATATGGATACTGACTATATATAAAATTAAGAAACAACTAGTCTATAATGAATCAATTTTAAAAAGATGGATAATTTTTTAAACTATTTTTCCAAGCATTAAAGGATCTTACCATTGAATAATCCAAGGGGATAAGGTTAAACATAAGAATTACCACATACCTAGTAGATGTTTCAAGAAAGGTAGTTAATGATACGCTTATCATCAAATTTATAAGAAAAAATGTTTTTTATTCATTATCCACCCACTCCTTTATATAGAGTGAATTTTATAATGGTATCAAACCACGACCTCAATGATTATATATTGAGTTAGAACTAAACAATTATAATGGAAGTATGATTTTATCTCAAGTATCTATCTAATATCTGATAGAATTTTGTTGGATTCTTCATCCTAAAAAACATATCATTCTACCATTAGTTGAATTTAATGTTATTTTGGGCATAAACTAGATATCTCAGTATAGATTCCATGTCAATTATTGAGAATGGTATGATATATTTTCAATTAAAAATACATCGAGGAATTTTTTTCAGTGTAATGATGAACCTAAACTCCCAATGGGACTTTCTATCATCATATGGGTATTACTACCTATTAATGAGTTATATTTATCTCAGATTATATTGGAGAAACTCAACATTGAAGATATTCATTTTGTACAGAATCATTTTAAAGTATTTTCAAAAGTGCTTCATATTATTCCTAAAATTAATTATGTATAGTTTCCAATAAAACTCATACATGGTGGTACACCTATTTCAAAGACTCCATATAGAATGTCCTCGATTGAGTTACATGAATTGAAGAAGAAACCCCAATATAATCAAGATAAGGTATTCATTTGAAACTGTAATTATCCATGGGGTTCACGAAAACTTTTGTATTTAGATGAAATATGGGTAAATGCGTTGTTGAATTGATTATCAGTAATATAAGAAAGAAACTGTTAATAATTAGTTTTCCATACCCAATATCAATTATATGTTTGTTCATTTATATAGAGATATATATTTTTCCAATATTTTTCATTGATACGGTTATCAATAGATAAGGTTTAAAAAGGATTACAATCCCATTACACCCTTTCGTATGAGTTATGGTCATTATGAATTTATAATAATGTCATTATGACTAACCATTTCTCAATATATTTTAATTTATTTAATGAATAGATTCTTAAGATATTATAGTGATTTGGTTTAGGTAGTATTTATAAATGATATTCTTATATATTTAAATAGAAATAAGGAGAAGGAAGAAAAATTTATAGTTTTTATGAATACCCTTATATAGGCTAAGTTATTGGAAAAAATTTCCATGAGTTAATTATTGGAAAAAAAGTTTCATTAATGGGTCATATAATTTCATGTGATAGTATATCGGTGGATCCATTTAAGAAAGAAGTTATCACACGATAGCCTATACCAACCATGGAAAGTGAGATTCATATTTTTCATGGGTTTTTTGAATAATATCAAATCTATCTGATAAACTTCTCATTAATATCTAACCAACTCACCATGTTTACATGGATCAGAGTTAAGTTCTGTTGTGTAGGAGAATTTGAGGTGAATTTCGAAGAACTAATGTGAAGGTAAGTCATCATGCCTATTCTTATACTACCGTACAGTGGAGAAGGTTCTGTGATCTATATTGATTCATCAATGTTGGGACTTATATGAGTACTTATGATAAATCTTATTGTAATATCTTATTCCCCATACTATTTTTGAATTCATGAGTTGAAATACCTGAATCGTGATTTAGTGCTAGTAGTGTTAATTTTTTCAATTAATATATTATGTAATTATATATATATATATATATATATGGAAATGTGTGATATATATAAATATCCTAAAAACATTAATTATATATTTACATATAAATAATTGAGTATGATCCATATAATATGCTTGTAATTGAGTATATGATTCGACTACTGAATGTATTACTAACTATGAAAGTTGAACAACGTGGTTGATTCTTTATGTCATAAAGATCAAGATCATTTGTTTATATTGAGGATTTAATGATATCAAATATTTATGGGCTAATAGAAGGAAGATCTTAAAAACTTCATGAAGGGAGGCAAATTTTATCTTTCTATTATGAAACATAAACCATTAATTCAGGAGAGGACTACGAAGGTGAATGAGGAAGATGTAAAATTATAGAAGAAGGTGAACTATGTTACTGAGTTAAACCATGATCATAAAAAAATGATAAATTTTAAGAACTGAATATGTTTCTCATTAATAGAAAAGTAATGAGTGATATATTGTATGAATCTGATAGTTCATAATTATTTATTCATCTTATATGTGAAAGGATATATTAAGATATAATGGAATATTTACATTATGATAACATAGAAATGGATATTGTAAATTATGTATCCCAATAAATGGGGTGTCTGTATGATAAGTAAGAGAAAAACAATTCTAATGGAAAATTATAACCAATACCCATTCCGAAATATAAATCTAAAAACATTAACATTGATTTCTTCAAAAAAAACACCCATAAACATCTAAAGGGTATAATATTATTTCATTTTTAGTTGGCCACCTCATGAAATATGTGAATTTTATAACTACATGATATTATATATATTTTGATCAACTTAATATGTTATTCGTTATGAATGTTGGGATATTTAATGGAGTACCACACTAAATTAACTGATGATAACACTTAATATTTTCTTTATGATGATATAATATTTATAATTAGGTAATGATGAAGGTATTGGAAACCATTATAGTTTATCTAATATTTAATATTTTGGTGATTATGGGAATTAAAATTTTGTTACATTGTAGTAATTATATTAATATTTTTTTTATAAAAATCACAACCCGCATTTCGAGTCACATCCTGTCGCATCTCTCAAGGAAATGGGTAATCAACCCAATACCAATGGATGATAAGGGTATAACGCTTTCTGTTGATCTATATGATGTTGTAGTTAATATGACATTGTTTTCATTTAAATTTTTTCATAGTTAAATATTAATGTTAAACTGGTGGTATTAATATTGAAATTATGTTATTAATATATTATTTTGGATAACTTTTGTTAATTATATTTTTTTGGAAAGTACTAATAAATAGACAGAAATATTTTCCACTCTTTTATGGATATTATGATATGTGGAAGGATTATTTTAGTTCTTCAGGAATAAATAAATTCATCATGGATATTCATTTATTATCGTAATAAATAAAGTGGAAAAATATCAATGAACTCCCAAAGGAATAAATTTTTACAATGAAATGTAAAATTCTCAACATAGTACATTTTTCAAATATTATAATTCATCATCATAAAAGATTTCCCAAAATCTAGAAAAATAATATTGAAAAAAAATGTTATTCTAAGATAGTAATATATGTTGAACCTATGGTCTATTAAGTGGATATTTCATTAATGTTTTTTACAATTTTTTTTATGATGGGATTTTCAAATATCAACCATTTATTATCGATATGATGAATATGTTTTCAGGATATTGTTTATTAAAATGGGGTATAATGTAAAACCCTAAACATTTAAAGGAAGAACATGATGTTTAATAGTGTTTATAACATGAATCCCAAAGCTAGGAAGGTAATATAACACCATGATACTTTATTATATATTTGGTATTAAATAAAATCGATCTATTGGATATCATTCAATGAACGCAACACACTTATAGAGCGGAACAAAACACTCCTTTAAAATATTAATATTTATTCATTACTATTATAACATAGTCATTATGATTGAGGGTATGAATAATAATACCTATATTGTTAGGATTTTTTATTTTAAATATGTATAAAATAAATTAAAAGGTTATATATTTTCTATAAATAAACTAATAATTATTTGAAGGAGAAAAATATGTTTTCTAAAAAAATTGAATTTTTTTGAGTGGTGGATTAGTCCTGCATTGTTCAAATAATTTAAAATTAATTTATATATTTTTGAATAATTATTAGACACAATAAAATTAATTTTTTAAATTGTCATATAATAATTATCTTTGTGTGGATTTTTGACATTATTATAAAAAGTTTCATTTTTTATGAATAGTGACAAATAATGAATTTTAATAGAAATTATCCACATTTTTTAAATTATTTATAACTTTGAATTAAATTTTAACCATGTTTTAAATTAAAAATTAAAAATAATATGTTTAATAAACCAATTTTGTTCATTTTAATCATTTTCATTTTAAATTTGTGTTTAAAAACATTATAATCTTTAGATAATTTTCCCTTTGAAAACTTATTTTCTCGTTGTTTCTATGGGTTTAATTTTAAATAAATTTGTTCTATTTTATGTATGAAAATTAAAAAAACTTATTTTATAAATGAAATAATAATTATCTATATTACCTAATAAAGAAAAATAAATTTTATAATCATATAAATAATGATATCAGAAGATATTAATTACCGAGGATATGGTTAAAACAGGTATACTAGGGGTTAAATGACAAATATAATAGTTTTAATGACATAAAACTATTCTAAAATCTATTTTAGATCTATATTTAAACCATATCATATCAAATTATAGATAATAATTTTTTCCCTTTTTTCTCTTTAAAAATATGGTCACACTTTTTAATAAAAAATTACATGTGTTCCACTAACCTCACCTAGAAAAGAAAACTCATATCCTCTCTTCCTCACACATTCAAAACATTTTGGTTTAGAAAATTAATTCCAAAATAACTTATAAAGAATAATCAACTTATTCTATAAGCCTTTTTTTCATAAATCCATTCTAGTAATACTTGATGTATAATTGTAATGATGTTGTATGAGATGAATTGAAATTCATAGATATGGATTTTTTTTCTTCTTCGACCTACAATAAATCGTATTACATTATGAATATATAAAAACATAAAATTATATAATATAAATATGTGTTAATGTGTTAATTTTAAGACCTATATCCATATTTCGTTCCCTCAATTGAGAAATGATAATGTCTCTCGTATGTACGGTGAACTATCGCTTCACGAACCAAAGGAATACATTTTTAAATTACCAAATTTCACTGATTGTTATGATTTTTTATATATTTTATATATTAGATTTTTATAGAATAATTATACCTATTTATTCATTATATAATATATTCATTTAATTAAATTTCATGTTGTATGGGATATAATGACATCACTTGTGTGTACGGTGGACTACCGCCACATGAAGTGATGTGATTTTTTTTCATTAACTCATTACATGGAAGATAATAAGGATAAATTTAATGAATATTTGTGATATAATATAAAAAACAATTTTATTAATTGAATAGTTATCATTCTATAAATATAATATATAACATGTTCTTTCATACACTAAAAAAGGATAATGTTGTTCCTGTACGTGAGGACTACAACCTTCCCGAAGCGATGTGACTATATTTTCATCAACAAACCACTTATATTATATATATAAGTATATTAAAATAAATATTATTATATACAAGATATTATGATAATTATGAAATGATAAAATATTACTTAACTTTTTACCATAAAGATCATCAAAAATTGAAACATTACTCATTCTTATTTACGACCTACTATCTCTATGATGGTAATGTAATTATTTTTTCATAAAAATCATTAATGAATACATTTAAAAATATAATATATATTTAAATATTAAATTTATATACTGATTATATTTCTATATATGTATAAATAAATACTTTTTTGACCATAGTCAATCTACAAAAGTCATTTTTTGACACATTAGAAAAATATAATCAAAACATATATCATATACTCAATTGACTATGTAATCATATATAACATGGTAATAAGTGAAATAAAATAAATAATAAACAATAAAAAATTTCCTATGATAATAAAAAATTAACCTAAATTTAACATTCAATAACATAAATAAGGTATGTGATGAGTCAAACTCAATCATAGGGTTTCCTGCCTCACATTTACTTCCATTTGATATACGCCATATTCACTAGTTTTTTATTTTTTATTGTGTATATACATAAATTTGTTATATTATATCATGAATTCATTTATCTATATTGTACATAATGTTTAATTTAATGGCATTTCTTTCGTGGAGATAATGATTCAAATGTTACCAAAATTGTAATGGATTATTTCACAATTACATAATTATTTACGATTATTTATTTTTACATATCATTTATGGGAATTGTATAATATAACTCTCTTTAAATAAATATAGTTTCTTCACATATGGTTTTTCAAGAAAATTTCCATGTAATAGTTTCAATTTTTCTACTCTTCAATACTAAATATTATTGAGAAAATGTTTTTGATAAAATGTTTTTATGAAAATATGACAAAGTTTTTATCTTCGATTAGAAATACTTTTTCATCAAAGACTATGTTCTTTATATATATTTTCAAAAAAAAATTAACATTATAGAAATTATTTATTAATTTTATTTTTACATATTTTAAATTTTTACAAAAATATGAAATGAATATTTATTACTTTTATAAAACTATGATTGTTTGTATTTTATCAAATATTTGAAATGAATCTTTATTTCCAATATGTATGGCATGAACATAATTTTCCACTGTCATGTATAATCAATTTTTTTAATGCTTATTATTTTATTTTAAATATTTTATTATCAATGAAAATTCTTCTCCATATGTTTTGTGACCTTTTTTTTAAAACGTGATTTTCAAAATGAAGATTTTGTTTTTTCTCAAAAAAATATGTTTTTAGGGATATTTTTATGGAATTTAAATTCATGAATGATATAAACACAAAATTTTACAATAGTTACACTTAGGATATGTTTTAATGATACCACACATATTATTCCTCTATATGGTTTATGATCTTCACTACTATGGATGTACTATGTTGAGACCATTTATTTTACTCTAGATGATTTATGATTATGTTTATCGATTTGGGAAATTATTTTCTTTCTTTATTCTATTATAAATATGAATATTGGTGTGTATTATGTTTTACACCTTTAATTTGATGAATCTATTAGACTTAGTAAGTGATTTGAGGGAATCTTTATATTCCCTTGATGTATCGATAAGTCCCATTACAAAAACAAAATAGGGTTTTGTCTAAGTCCTTATCAATTGGGTCAGATGTCATGGAAACATGCCTCAATGATATTTATATTTCTTCAAAAAATCAAACAATAGAATGTTTTAAATGTCCAACATTATTCATTCCATAATTAAGAATTTATTTATTGATATTCCATGTGATTATTTGATTAGCTATAATATCCAAGGTAATGTTTTCAAGATCAGGTGATTATTTATAGGGAATTATTTCATCATTATTTATTTTTTGCAAATTATGATGATAATATTGATTAAATTCAATTTTTATAAATTATTTAGCTTCCCTTATTGATTAAGACTTATTTATTCATAGCATCCATTGTATTATAACCCTTATTGAGCATCCGAGCTCACCCCTTTCTTATGTTTTATTTTCTCCAGGAAACCAGGATGTTTTTCTATTGACATAAATGGATACGATAAGCGGAATAATGGTTTTCTTGAATAAAATAATTTTTGTATTCTATTATTTCAATTATAATAATATTTTCAAGTATGTATTTGGTTTAACAAGATTATGAAACTATTTTATCCTACTGGATATGATTCCAAAAATATTATACCAATATAAAAATGGTGACCCCAACACTAATCTACGAGGTCTAAGAAATAAAAAATAACTTATTATCCATTTTGAATTAAATGATCTGTTTGATGTTGATTTCAGAAATTAAGTTATTAAAAAATTCCACTTGAACACACACCATTTAGAGTAAAGGATGTGATTGTCTCAAAATTGATTCATGAATGAAATAATAATTATCAAATAAGTATATTTCTATAGGTTCATATTCTATAGGGTAAAGGAATTCATTAACTCTAGGAATTAAATTTTCAAAAAAATCCAATTAACATAATTTCATACTAATATACGTTCATTTTCACACCTCGTTGATTTACAGTTTTTTGTTTAATAACATTATCCAGATCATTCACTTTCATGTGATCAAAGTTATCTATCATTATCAATCATTATTTAGGAACTAATTTTTCCTCCCTATCTATATTTTCTCTTCCCACTAATGTTGTCTTATTTTAAAACATAATAATGTGTTATTATATTTGACCTTGGTATATCAATTTCCTTCTTTTCAAAAGTAATTTATATTAACCAATTCTATGATATATGTTTTTCATAAAAGTTTTTTTCAAATTTTAACCCCTTTATTACTATGATCAAGTTCAAATTGTGTGTTCATGATTTATTAAAGGGTTAATAGTGTAATAAACTGGTTTTTAAAAAAACATTATATTTTATTGTGTATACAACACGCAACATAGAGCTTAAATAGACAGTCAAATATTAGTATTAAAATGTTATATCTATAACCAAACAATTAAATTAGTTCTTATGAATAATAATAATAAAATTAATAAATATTTATATTAGTTTTAATCAATAAATATTTATTGACAATTACATTGAAAATTAGAACCCTTCTTTGATAAATTCATTTTATTTTTAAAAAATATATTTTAATCAAAATATGTTTTTATTGATTTTAGTTATATTTTTATATTTAATTTTTATAACATTTATAAATTTTATTTTATAAAAAATTTATAATTTATAAATTCATCATTTTATAATTATCATAGGATGAATTTTTTATAATTTTCATTGAAGTCTAGTTTTTCAAGGAATAGTTAAAAATTCTAATTTCAATTGGAAATTGTTTGTTCCATTCATATACTTATAATTTCACATTAAATTTTAGATTAAATTTAAAATATAATAATAAAATCTTGATTTTAAATATTCCAATAAATATTATCTAGTCTGTATTATAATGTAATTTCATATAAAAATAGTTGTATACATATAAATGATGTTTTCAAGAAAATCACTTTTCCCAATATTTAGCAGATATAATTTTAAGATAAATTCTACCCCTTATATTTTTTTCATTTAAAAAATAGATTCTATATTTTGAAAAATAAAAATTAATATTTGTTATTAAATAAAAATCATCTTTTTTTCAATATAAATAGCTATCATAGTAATTTTTTTTACCATTATTAAGGTATTATTTGATAATTTGGGTCAAAACATATGTGATAAGGCTTTAAAATAATTTAAAAAAATGAATTAATTTTAAATTATGAGTCTATTTCATCGATAGTCATCCAAACTTATTAAATATGACCTTATTTTTACATTAATATTTTATTTTTTACTATATAATATTTATGTATTTGGTAAGGTCAAAAGTTACAATGTCTTTGTTTTAATATCTAAAATAATTTATAACATGGATGAAAAAAAATATGTTTTATTTTAATAGGAAATTTAAAATATTAATAAATATTCTTTATCATGGTAATTTATTATTAGCTTTTAGTGGTGAAATAACTATCTTATGTACATTTAAAATGCTGACATAGTTCTTGTGAAAGCATTAAAAAATAGTATAAATGATTTTGAAAACTATAAAATTTAATATTGTTTTGTTGAGTTATAGTTTTAAAATAATTTAATTTATAATAATAAAATATTAAATATATTTTATAGTATTATATTATAATTCCAATATTTTTATATTATCTTAAAATACAAATAAAATTAATTGTTTTAAAATGATATTATTGATATTTTATAATAAAAAATATTGTATTAAATTATTTAGAATTAATTTAAATTATATATTCAAAAAATTTAAGTGGATATTGTTTTAAATTTCATCCATCTTATAATTACTTTTCACTTTCCATTTTTTATTATTGTACATAACCCCTAACATGTAAAAAACGTTGATATCATTATAATTATCAAAACAGTCTATATGTGGATAAAAAATAGAAAATAGTGTTAAAATCACCTAAACATGTCCAAATTTTATAGAAACCAATTATTTTGAATAATATTCATATTATCATTGAATTAAATCGGTTTGGATCCATTTTTTCATGAAAAATAATTTATATTAATTTAATTTTAAAAAAGATTAGGAATGCCCCTCCCCTCAATTATAAAAGATCATCTCTTCTACCCTCTTCCTAACTTTTTCTAGGATTCTATATCAAACAAGACCATAAAAAATTACATAATTGTATCCAAAAAAATATTTTATAAGTCTTATATTTGTCATAAAATGATCTTTATTGGCATTAAGGTGTAAAAAATATAAGGTTGTCTAAAAAAGTGGTGCAACTTTTAACTGAATGTTTTAGTTTTATTCTTTTTTCTACCTCCTCAAAATCTTATTCAAACACTATGATATAATAAAATGAATATATCATATATATTCATATTGTTGGTCGTAGTGGATACTCAAGAGGGAGGTGAATTTAGTTCCAATAAAATTTCTGTTTTAAAACATTGTCTTAAAAAACCCCAAATAAAATACCAAATTAAACTGTAGTTAATTTATATCAAAGTAAGGGTTTGGTTGGGTTCTCAAGGGATTTATTATTTCCCAGTTAATCAAAATTGAAAGGTTGATTTACTTTTGAAACCAACTTACTGATTTACAACTAATATAAACACTTACAGATTTAATTTTCAATGTGACTTTAAAACAGTTTTGGTTTTAAAAAATTAACAGCGGAAAAAAATAATAACTTTGAAAGATATAGAACAGCGGATATAACCAAGAGGTTCAGTCTCAAGCCAAGACATAGTCCTCTCAACAATTTTTATAAATTTGATCCACACCCTGGATCGGGGTTCACAACAGTTTACAACTATCCAGGTCCAAGATCTCTACCACTATTATTCGTGGGAAACAGAACAATAGTAACCAGCTATATAGGTCACACATGACCTCTACCACTATCTCAGTGGGAAATAGAAGATGTATGAGTTTGAGTGAGGATTTACAGATCCCCCAATTAAATTATATGAGACAGTGTGTGTGTTAAATGCAGTAGATAACACACACTGCTCGAAATGTGAAATAATGAATCACAGAGCAGAGATGTAGAGTTTAGAAATGGATCTAGTGATTGAAATGAAGCATTAGACTTCTTTGAGTTTGATCAGAGATTATTCTGAGTCCTTGTCCGGTTTTTGTCTGAAAAATAGAGTGTCGTCTGTTTGGCATCCAGATTCAAAGATAGTGAGAAATGTAGTGAATGAAGTTTTTCAATGTCCTCGTGGAAGTACAGAACACTTCTTGAGTAAGCTTGAGTGTGTATGAGATTCTGTGTTTTTCTACGACTATCTCATCCACCTCTCTTTGCCTTCCTGTCTTGTCATTGTTACTCCGTATATATGCACCAGCAGGGGCTTCTTGTATTTGTGGCACGAGCTCCAGTAAAAGAAATGATTTCTTTCTGCAGGTACGAGGTACGGTTCCCTGACAACCAACAACCTTCATTAAATAAATGACAGAGCATTAAATTAATCCTAATATGATCGTTGGTTAGATTAAATAAAGATAAAGATATTCAAATAGATATTTATGACTATCGGTGTGTCAATTGATCAGTAGGTCATCAGCATCAGCTTCGGTGAGACATCTTCGGTGACTCAGATGATCAGCACCGGTGTGTCATGATCGGCGACTCATTTGATCAACATTGGTGTGTCATGATCGGTGACTCATTTGATCTGCATCGGTGTGTCATGATCGGTGAATCATTTGATCTGCATCGGTGCGATTGTTGTCCGTTTGATATGGATCGGTGTGACCCTTGACCGTTTGATATGGATCGGTACGACCGTTGTCCTTTGATATGGATCAGTACGACCATTGTCCATTTGATATGGATCGGTGCGACTGTTGTCCTTTGATATGGATCAGTGCGACCGTTGTCCTTTGATATGGATCGGTGCGACCATTGTCCGTTTGACATGGATCGGTGCGACCGTTGTCCTTTGATATGGATCAGTGCGACCATTGTCCATTTGATCCAGAGGACTTCTAGAATACTTGTAAATCAATAACAAAGAGATAAAAACATGATCCAACCAATATACACAGATTCACTAAGATATTGTGTATATGTATATGATAAATCCAACCAGATTATGTAATTGATCATTTGTGATTATTAAAACAGCAAGCATAGGAAGAATTCAACAATCTTTCAGAGGGATCAACAATCTCCCCCTTTTTGATAATCACAAATCTTATCCAATAACAATGCTTAACCATAAATAAATATAATATATCATTAATAATAAGTCATAATAAGAATAAAAACATAATGAGATATAAATCTCCCCCTGAATTTAGGCCTTTAGATACTTATGCAAGCATTACCATAAAAAGATATAAATCATCCCCTTGAGAGATGAATCTCCCCCATATCCCTCATAGATCCATAGAGATACAGATTTTTCCCATCTCCCCCATATCCCCCATATATCCAATGATATACAGATTTCTCCCCCTTTGGGATAATCAAAAAGGAGGGAAAGCAGATTAACAAGAGATTAAAAGAAGGCTGCAATGAGAATAAAAAGAAAAGAGAATAAAGTTTATAAGACATCACAGTACAATCACAACAGGGTTCACCCTATCAAAAACAATGCACAACTATTTCTGGGGATGTAACGGCGATTTTCCCTTGTTAGAAGGATCAATAGTTGCTAAGTTGGAAGGCTTGGAGGCAGGTTGAAATGGGCGAATTTGAAACGGTGGTAAGATGACTCTGGAGGTTGGAGGAGAGGATGCCACCGGGATTTGCTGTGGAGCTGTAGGAGCTGGTTGAGAAGATTGCTGAGGAACTGGTCGGATTTGATATAGAGCTTGAGCAACGGAGATCTGATTTGGATCCACATTAGAGGCACTGATAGGGTCAGCAGTTGGAAGCACAATGGCAGTGGCTTGTGCATTCAGATAAGGCTTCAAAATATTTATGAAATTATGAATAACTTATACACCATACTGCATAGCCTTCTCAAAATCATCCTTATTCTCCATGAACCGTTCCAAGGTTGGAGTAAAATCTTGCAACTGTCGAACTTGAGTCTTGAAAGCTTGAGTGACTGGAGGTAGTCTCATATTGTCAGCTAACACTGTGAAATTCGCGGTCATCTCATGCTTGGTTTAGATTTTTGAAAAGTGGTGATCAACATTTTCCTTGATCTCTCTCTGAGCTTTAGTGGCATCTGCTGAATATACTGTTACCATCTTTTGAATGTGATCACTGTTCTCCTTCATCTTCCTCAATGAGTCCAAATCAAGAACTTTCCTAATGGCGGCCAATTCATCATGCACAATATGCCTTAGAGCCTCTAACTCACGAGTAGTGATCTTGGTTTCTTTGGTTGTACTGGTTTGAGCAACTATCTGAGTTATCTCAGATTTCAACATTCTCAGATCAGACTTCTTAAGATGTTCAATCATATTTCTCAACACTTCCATCATACCAGAGATGGTGGATCTAAATTCATTGGATAAAGAAACTAACCCAGATTGTAGATCCTTCAGAATCTGATTTAGATAGGCTATGTGCCTGCCAATAAACTCACTAGTATTGGCCAGGTCTGGTTTAATTGCATTTGAAATTTCTTCTCTGACTGTATCTCTCACTGCAGTAAGAAACTCACTTTTGAACTCATCAAAATCAGACTGAGAGACAGTAGAACTAGTTATATGAGCACCTGCAGCATCAACAACATGAGCAGACCTTGCCTCAACTGGTTGGCTTTCCATCATAACCGTAGTAGATTCTGATTCTTCTTCTTCTTCTTTAGAATACTCTAAACCCAAAACAGCAAAACCAGGGTAATCATCCCAGACAACAGCACACATAGTATATTTCGGTTTATCATAACTTGTTTTTCCACTGATTTCAAGAGATTCTCTCTTTCCATTGGCATCTATTTCTGGCACAGTTTGATGTGTTTCTGTTGGAGGTACAGGAAGACCATCCACTGGTCATTTATCACCATCATCATCATTATCATAATCATCTCCATTCTCATTTCCATTCTTCACAGAAACATCACTGTCAGATACTTCAGTGTCACTAGCTTCTTCATCACCAAGAACTGGTTCTGATTCAGGTAAGGGTAAAGGTGGACTGGCAGATCCAAATTCCATTCTTCTCTTAGGGCTTTCAGTATCAGGATCACTCCTATCATCAGGAGGTGACATACTTCCTTCTTCTGTTTCAGCTTCTTCCATTCCTTGTTTACCAGACTCTTCAGTTTCATTATTCCTTTCAACATCTACTTCTTCCTCATCATCAGAATAAATTGGCTCCTCAACTGATTTCAAACCAGGGTCTCTCAAACCCTTCGGGCTCATTCCATGATTATTGGGATGATAAGATTCATACAACTTGTCCTCATTAGAAACCCAACATTTCTTCCATGGGTTCTAGTTTATTATCATCCATTTACAAATTTCATTGTTAACATAATAAGCACTATCATATTTGGCTATCTCATCAGCTACATCAACACATTCCAGATTCTTTAACATAGCAGAGATCATTTTGGAATAGAATAGGGCAGTGGATTTCTTAGAAGGTTTCACCATTCCAGCTATGTTCACCATTAGATATCTACAAAAATTGATCTTCTCATGGGTCTTTAGTAAAAACAATAAAAAAACATCCTGGTATCTTATAGCAGCAAAATCTCATTTCTTGGTGCAAATTTGGAGCTGAATAAACATAATGAGAAGTCTACATTCACCATCCATCTCTGAGGCTATGATTCTCCTTGACTCTCTATTTCTAGTCAAAAGCTCCAAAGCTAACTCATAAGAGAATTATTCAGTGGTTGGAGGAATGTTTCCAGCATAATCCTCAAACCGACCCTCATGGGGTACATTCAAACATTCAGCCCATTGTTTAGAAGAAAAAGATATTTTCCTTCCTTTCACTACAGAAGACATTCTGGAAGCCTCGACCCCATCTAAAGTAACTTGCAGATTTATATAAAACTCATGCACTATCTTTTGGTAGTATACAGGAGTGTTATCTAAGAACCAGGCTTTTCGTCCTTGCGAATCTAAAACTTGTAACAACAGCGACTTACTTGTCAAAATCCAGGCGGAGCTGGCTTCCTTTTCTACAGCAACAATCCGAGTTTCCAGGTTCGGATTTACTGATCTTTGAGTGGTACTACTCGACTCGCCTCGAGCACGTTTTGAAGGTATAGGACTTTCTGATCCTTTTCTCGGTCTCTTCTACTTAGCCATTTGACGATTCTTGGGAAAGCAGGAGTTTGAAGGTTCGAAGTGGAGGAAAAGAGAGGAAATAAGGTTTGGTAGGAAAGAAATGAAAGTTCGATGGTTTGGGGAATAGAAATAGTCACATATCATTTATATCATCATTTAGGGTTCCCATAATAAAGATAAATGTAGTTAATTAATCACAACAAAATAAAAAGTAATATAAAGAAAGGTCGGTTTCACAGATCGGTTTCATAGATCAGTTTCATAGATTAGTTTCACAGATCAGTTTCATAGATCAGTTTCTCAGATCGGTTTCACATATCAGTTTCACAGATCAGTTTCACAGATTGGTTTCACATATCAGTTTCACAGATCCGTTTCACAGATCGGTTTCACAGATCAGTTTCACAAATCAGTTTCATAGATCAGTTTCACATATCAGTTTCACAGATCAGTTTCACAGATCTATCATACACAATTCTTATTTAATAAAATTTATTCTTTCAGAACATAAAGGAATTGTAAAAATATCATCTAATTGATGTTCAGAACTAATAAATTCTAGTGAAATATCACCTTTTTGATAATGATCTCTTAGAAAGTGATGTCTGATATTTATGTGCTTAGTCCTAGGGTGACACACAGGGTTCTTAGATATGTTAATCTCACTAGAATTGTCACAGTTAATTGAAACCTATTTAAATTCAAATCCATTGTCCAATAAAGTGTGTTTCATCCACAGAATCTGTGCACAACAACTACCAGCAGCAATATATTCTGCTTCAGCAGTAGACAATGAAAATGAGTTCTGTTTCTTACTACAGCATGATACTAGGGACTTTCCAAGTAAATGACATGTTCCAGATGTGCTTTTCCTATCTAACTTGCATCCAGCAAAGTCAGCATCTGAATAACTAGTTAGGTCAAATGATTGTCCTTTTGGATAAAACAAACATAAATTCATAGTATACTTAAGATATTTAAAAATCCTTTTAACAGCCATTATGTGTGATTCTTTAGTATTTTCCTAAAATCTAGCACACATACACACACTAAACATATTATCCGGCTGACTAGAAGTAAGATAAAGTAAACTCCCAATCATGCCTCTATAATAGGTTTGATCAACTGGTTTCCCAGTTTCATCAACATCCAATTTACAGGTAGTACTCATAGGTTTATCACATTCCTTAATACTATCTAAACCAATACGTTTTAATAAATCCTTAGTATATTTACATTGTTTTAGAATAATACCATCTTTAGTTTGAAAGATTTTAAATCCAAGAAAATACTTAACCTCTCCCATTAAGCTCATTTCAAACTCATTTTGCATAACCTTTGAAAATTCAGTACATAAATAATTTTTAGAAGATCAAAAAATAATATCATCAACATAGATTTATACTATTAACACATATTTTGAAATCCTTTTTATAAAAAGAGTGAGATCAGCTATTCCTTTTCTAAATCCTTTTGAGATAAGAAAGTTTGAAAGTCTTTCATACCAAGCTCTTGGAGCTGGTTTTAAAACATATAATGATTTAGAAAGTTTAAAGACATGATTTTGAAAAAAAGGATTTGAAAAACTAGGTGGTTGTTCTATAAAAACATCTCCAACAATAAAACCATTTAAAAAAGAACTTTTCACATCCATTTGGTATAACTTGAAATTCATATGTGATGCATAGGAAAGTAAGATCCTAATTAACTCTAATCTAGCTACAGGTGAAAAGGTTTCCTCATAGTGAATTCCTTCTTCTTGATTGTAACCTTGTGCAACTAGCCTAGCTTTGTTTCTAATGATGTTTCCAGATTCATCAACTTTGATTCTAAACACCAATTTTGTGCCTATGGTTATAATGTCCTTAGGACTTTCTACTAATTTCCAGATTTTGATTCTTTCAAATTGATTTAGTTCCCCCTGCATAGCCATTACCAAAAATTCATCATTGATAGAATCATTGATATTTTTAGGTTCTAGCTGTGACAAGAAGGCTTGATGTTCATCCTGATTTCTAAGAGAAGCTCTAGTCTGTGTCCCACTATCATGATTTCCTACAACATCATCTAAAGGATGATTCTTCATAATTCTAGATGATCTAGAAAAGGTAGGGCTCGAGATTTCTAGTTCATCTGTAGGTTGAGGTTCAACAGAAGCAGGTTCTGGAAAATTTCCAGAACTGGATGTTTTAACTACAGGTCCACTGTCTTTATCATTAGGTTCAAACCAGAGAGATCATCTTCAAGATTTTCAAGAGAGTTCTTAGGTTCATGTGGATCGGTTTCATCAAATTTGATGTGAACAGATTCTTCCACACATTTGGTTCTTTTATTGAAAACTCTATAGGCTTAACTGGATGTTGAGTAACCTAGAAAAATTATGTCATCACTCTTGGATGCAAATTTTTCAAGATTGTCTTTAGTATTAAGAATAAAGACTTTCCAGCCAAAAACATTGAATTAGTTAACCTTAGGTTTCCTATGGTTCCACAACTCATAAGGGGTCCTCTTAAGAACAGGATTGATCAAGACTCTATTGATAACATAACAAGCTGTATTTATAGCTTCAGCCCAAAAATAAACATGTAGGTCATACTCATTTAGCATAGTCCTAGTAATTTCTTGCAGGGTTCTATTCCTCCTTTCTACTACACCATTCTATTGAGGTGTCCTAGGGGTAGAGAAATTGTGAGTATAGCCATTGTGTGAGCAGTAAGATTAAAACTCGTGATTTTCAAAATCACGGCCGTGATCACTTCTCAGAGTTTTAATCTTAAGTCCACTAAGGTTTTCTACAGACTTGGAGTATTTTATAAAGCAATAATAGTCTTCACATTTTGGAGCTAGAAAATATACCCAAGTATATCTAGAAAAGTCAACTACAAGAACATAGACATAATGATTCCCATTTAAGCTAGAAACTCTAGAAGGTCCAAATAAATCCATGTGAACCAACTCGAGAGGTTGAGAAGTTGAAACTTCTTTATTTGATTTAAATGAAACTTTATGTTGCTTTCCCTTTTGACAGGGATTACAAACATTGTCAGTTATAAATTCAAGTTTGGGTATGTCTCTAACTAAGTTCTTCCTAGAAATTTTTATAAGTGAATGCACATTGCAGTGTCCTAATCTTTTGTTCCAGAGCCAAGACTCTTTATTATGAACATTTAAACATGTAATATTTTTCTTAGTTAAAGAATTTAAATTGACAGCATAAACATTTTCATTACTTAAAGAAGGAAACACTAGCATTTTTAAAATTAAAAACATTGCAAGAATCATTTTCAAATTTAACATAAAAACCATCATAACATAACTGAGAAATACTTAAAAAATTGTATTTAAGTCCATCAACAAATAAAACTTTAGAAATTAATACTGAGTTAGTGTTACCAATCTGGCCTAAGCCAATGATTTTCCTTTAGAATTATCACCAAAGGTGACAAAACCTCCATCATATCTAGCTATGATTTTAAAGCATGAGAAGTATCCAGACATATGTCTTGAACATCCACTTTCCAAATACCAAGGCTTTCTACAAGAGCTCTTTAAGCAGGTTCCCTACAAAACAGATTTAGATAGGAAATGATTTTGGATCCCAGATCTTCTTGGGTCCAGACAGGTTAGCAATCAGAGCTTTTGGTACCCAAATTTTTCTTATGGGTCTCATGAAAGTTGTAGAATCAACAGACTTTAAGAGATCAACATTATTAGATCCATAACTATGAATATATCTAGTTGAAGCATATGAAGTTTCAGAACTAGCTACATTCAGTTCAGGTTTAGGAATGAATTTAGTTTTGGTAATCTTCCTTTTTCCAGGTTGGTATCCTATACCAGTAGTGTATCTAGGTGCTATTTGCTTACCTATAATCTGAGTAAGAGTATCTTTACCATTTGTAAATTTCTCTAAGTATTTCTTGAGTTTCTCATTAGATAATTTTATTTCAGTATTCTCTTTAAGCAACTGAGCATTCTTTTCTACTTCAATATCAAGATCAGATTTATGTTTAACAGTTAAAGCATACTGTTTCATTAAACCTTTGTGTTTGTCTTTCAGCTCATTACAGGTTTCTTCTAACATATCACAATATTCAAACAGTTCAGATTTAGACATTTTATCAGAATCATCTCCAGAATAATATGAATTAGAAGCAGGAGTTTCTGAAGTTACCTCAGAAGTGTTTGTCATAAAACACATATTTGCCTTATTTTTGTTCTCAGTTTCAGAAACATCAGATTCAGTGGAGCTATCATCAGAAGCACTCCAAGTAGCCTTCATAGCCTTTTTGTACATATTGTCCTTGTAATCATACCTCTTCTTGTATTTCAACTTTTGACAGTCTGCTTTTATGTGTCCTTTTCTTTTGCACTCATAACAGACAAATTCATCTGATTTGTCAGATTTCTTCAAATTCGTTTTCCAATGTCCCTTGCTATCATACTTACCTTTATAATTTGATTTTAAGAAAAACATCTTCTTCCTATAAAATTTCATAAACCTTCTAGCAATGTGAGCCATCTCAGCATCACTATCAGAATCACTCTCACTATCTTCACAGCATGAAATTTCATTGATAGCTTGGGCTTTTCCTTATCCTTATTCTTTGAGGATTTAGTTTTGCAGGAAAAAGACTTCCTTCTAGGTTCATCATCTTCTTCTTTGTTATCCTTGAGTTCCTCTTCTTACACCATCAACTTGCCAATTAGTTCCTTGATTGGTAGTTCACCAATATCACAAGATTCTTTAATTGAGGCAGAAGTTCCCCTCCATCTTTCAGGTAGACATCTCAGAATTCTCATAATTTGTTCCATTGATGGAACATACTTTCCCAGAGAAGTCATTGTGTTGAAAATTTCATTAAACCTGAGATACATGTCAAAAATGGGTTCATCAGGCTTCATCTTAAAATTATCATACTTAATAGTATAAGTGTTCAATCTCATTTCCTTAACATTAGTTGTTCCTTCATGAGAGACAGCTAAGGTATCCCAAATTTCCTAAGTTGTTTTACAAGCAGATATTATATTAAATTCCTCATCACATAATGCACAGTAGAAGGCATTCATTGCATTGCAGTTATTATTATAGGTAGCCTTAGTAGCTTCATTCCAAGTATTTCTAACAGTAATAGGAATTTTATATTCTGATTCTATAGCAGTCCAAATATCAAAACCCATGCTTTCTAAATGAATTTCCATCTTGATTTTCCACTGAACATAGTTAGTTCCATTGAAAAATGGTGGTCTATTGGTAGCAACACCTTCATGTCTATTATCCATGATAGCTTATTTAAAGCAATGATTTTAAAGAGATAAAAATTTAGAAATAACAGAAATTTTAAGAACATTAAAATACAACTAAAATCACAGTTGAAAAACAGAGTACTTTTAGAAAATATTTAAACCAACCTCTGATACCAATTGTTGGTCGGAGTGGATACTGAAGAGGGGGGTGAATTGAGTTCCAATTAATATTTCTATTTTAAAACTTTGTCTTAAAAACCCCCAAATAAAATACTGAATTAAACTGTAGTGAATTTATATCAAAGTAAGGGTTTGATTGGGTTCTCAAGGGATGGATTATTTCCCAGTTAATCAAAACAGAAAGGTTGATTAACTTTTGAAACAAACGTACTGATTTACAACTAATATAAACACTTGAAAATTTAATTATCAAAGTTACTTTAAAACATTTTTGGTTTTAATGAAATTAGGAGAGAAATAAAATAATAACTTTGAAAGATATAGCATAGCAGATATAACCAAGAGGGTCAGTCTCAAGCCGAGAATTAGTCCTCTTAACAATTTTTATAAATTTGATCCACACCCTGGATCAGGGTTCACAACAGTTTACAACTGTCCAGGTCCAAGACCTCTACCACTATTATTCATGGGAAACAGAACAATAGCAACCAGCTGTCCAGGCCACACACGACCTCTACCACTATCTCAGTGGGAAATAGAAGATGTAAGAGTTTGAGTGAGGATTTTCATATCCTCCAGTTAATGTATAGAAGACAGTGTGTGTGTTAAATGCAGTAGATAACACACACTTCTCGAAATGTGAAATAATGAATCACAGAGCAGAGATGTAGAGTTTAGAAATGGATCTAGTGATTGCAATGAATCTTTGGACACCTAGAGTATGATCAGAGATGATTCTGATTAATCGTCTGGTTTTTTTCTAAAAAATAGAGTGTCATCTACTTGGCATCCAGATTCAGAGATAGTGAGAAATGTAGTGAATGATGTTCTTTAATGTCCTCGTGGAATTATAGAACTCTTCTTGAGTAAGCTTGAGTGTGTATGAGATTCTGTGTTTTTCTATGACTATCTCATCCACCACTCTTTTCCTTCCTGTCATGTCGTTGTTACTCCGTATATGTGCACCAGCAGGGGCTTCTTGTATTTATGGCACGATCACTAGTAAAAGAAATGATTTCTTTCTGCAGGTACGAGGTATGGTTCCCTGATATCCAACAACCTTCTTTAAATAAATGACAGAGAATTAAAATATTCCTAATATAACCATTGGTTAGATTAAATAAAGATAAAGAAATTCAAACAGTTGTTTATGACTATCGGTGTGTCAAGTGATCGGTAGGTCATCACCATCAGCATCGGTGAGACACCTTCAGTGACTTAGATGATCAACACCAGTTTGTCATGATCGATGACTCATTTTATCAGCATCAGTGTGTCATGATCAGTAACTCATTTGATTTGCATCGGTGTGTCATGATCGGTGACTCATTTGATCTGCATCGGTGCGACCGTTTCCATTTGATATGGATTGGTGTGACCATTTTCCGTTTGATATGGATCGGTGTGACCGTTGTCTTTTGATATGGATCGGTGTGACCGTTGTCCGTTTGATATGGATCGGTGCGACCGTTGTCCTTTTATATTGATCGGTGCGACCGTTGTCCTTTGATATGGATCGGTGCGACCGTTGTCCGTTTGATATGGATCGGTGCGACCATTGTCCTTTGATATGGATCGGTGCAACTGTTTTCCGTTTGATCTAGAGGACTTCCAGAATACTTGTAAATCAATAACAAAGAGATAAAAACATGATCCAACCAATATACACAGATTCACTAAGATATTGTGATTATGTATATGAGAAATCCAAACGGATTAAGTAATTGATGATTTGTGATTATTAAAATATCAAGCATAGGAAGAATTCAATAATCTTCCAGAGGGCTCAACACATATAATAACTTTTTAATACATTAAACTATATTCATCTCTACATCCATCAAATTAGAAATGAAACTATCACTCGTCTGTATGACAATCCACTGCCTCAAGAACTGATTAATGTTTTTTTCCATCACCTCCACCCAAATATAGTTATAATGATGTTTTTAATGTTTTTATAATATATTATTTTTAAAATTTCCATTATTAAGTGATAATATATATTCCTATTTCATAACTTTCCATACTTCTTATAAATACAATACCATTCAAGCATACATGGGGATTGCTGACTATGTGATGAAATATGATCTATTTTTCATCACCACAACACATGGATGACATATATAATTTATTTAATGATATAAAAATAAATTTATAATATTAAAAATATTTATAAAGATAAATTGATACATAAATTAATTCCATCTTGACTATTGAAAAATGGAAACGTTAATCGTGTATATATAAAACCTACCATCACCAGTATTGTAACGATGTTAATTTTTGAGAACCATTTTTAATTATTGGTTTTGAAAGAATATTTAATTTATAGAAATTATAAATATTTAATTCATACTATTCTAGACATAATGTATTTATATATCATTTACCATTAAAAAAATAATGAATTCATTTAGATGTTGTGGACTGAACATCATCAACACACCCAAAGTGGAGTTAACATATTATGTAATTAAATGTTAAACTAAAATTATTGAAAAAATGGGTTTAATAAAAAATAATTAAAACTGTTAAATAATTTTAAAAAATAAAATATTTTTATTATTTTTATTATATGGGTGTTAATGGATGTACATGTCATGTTCAGACTCAAGTTAAGGGATTTCATCTCAATTTCACTTCATTGAGGCATGTTTTAATAGTATACATCTAATTTATTTTATATGGTTTATATAGTTAAATTTTTTCATGTTGCATCTAGATTCCTTCATAATTCATTTTATTTTATGTTTTAATTCAAATTATTTCATCCCTGTGTATTTTACTTGAAATTTACCAAGTGGTAAGGGTTTTCTTAATTCAATTTCCCTTCATTGGGCTATATCATTTATTATTTTTTTATATTATACCATGATTATGTGTGAAATATTTCAATTTTTTTGTTTTATTTTAACTTTTTTGATGGGATTTACTTTTGTTACACATAATCACTCCATATATTAATATTAAATAGACTGATATAATCATTTTAAGGGTTATTCATCTCAAATTTTCATTCATTGGGACATTCATTTATAATATTCATCAATTTATTTTATAAGGAGTTTTTATAGTACATTTGAATTTTGGTATCATGAATCGTTAAATATTTATGATATTTATAGATTTCGTTTAAATCATTATTTCATGGGGATTACGATTCAAAATATAACTATAGGGTATGGAGTTTGTGATTCGAACAAATTTTAATTGGGAATGCTTACGACTGAATTACCTTTTAAGGAAGTATATGATATTGATTTTATAAACCCATTTTATTTTGATTATATTTTCTATTTATCATGATTTTTTATTTTTATGTTATTATTTTACCCATTTTTTATTGAAAATGGTTCTTCCAAAATTTGATTAAAATTTCACTTTATTTATCCTTTTTCAAAAAAAACATTCTTATCTCTATTTTCTAAAATGGTTTGAATAATACATTTGATCATTTAATACTAAATTTTTATCTCATTTTTAGTGATAATTTAATTATAATAATAGAATAAAAAATAGTCATCATTTCATTCTCCAAAGAAGGTAATTTTTACCAAAGTGGTTAGAAGAATCATTAATTTTACAATAATGACAAGAATGAAATTTCCCACTATAATTACCACTCAATGCATTAAAGGTTCGGTTATATATTTCCAAGTTTCATTTCAAACAATTTCTTCCTAATAGTATTAAGAATTTTTATATTTTTAAACAAATATTCAATGTTAAAATGGTATTTTCAAAAAATAATTTAGTTAACTATATTATAGTAGTATTTATATTTTTTACTAATAATAACCCTCTAAGTTAATAATGCTCCACTGGTGATATGTTTTAATGATACCATTTGTATTCATTTTCATTATGTATTATCATTGTTTCAAATATATTTTTAGGGAATCCATTTCATTCCATGGGTTATCCATGTTAGGAAAGGTATAATGGTTGTTACTATATGTCTTATATTAAAATGAATGCTCTATGTACTTTATTATTATTAAGGTTATTAAATATTTTTTATGATGATGGGAAGTATTTTTATAAACTAATAATGTGTGGTTGAGTTATAAAACAAGGATAGTTGGTTATGTTATAAACCAAATATGGATGCATCTGATATTTCCCTCCTATAATTTGGATAAAGAGATGGAGTAAAATGATTACTATTTCTTCTTAATTTTTTTTTGGAATTTACCATGTAGAATATTCTATTTTTAACACAGATTCCAATAGTGGTATAATGTTAATGTTACAAGATGCCCATATTTTTTTTATCCTTTTAATGAAGTTATAATGTTTCATTTTATCAAGATTGACATCAAATAGATTGGGATTATTGATTCATGTGAAAATTTCCTTTATTTCACATTTATTTCATGTTACATGTTTATTGATCTATGTTTTATATTTGTATGATTAATTCTATGTAATGAACATGAACTCTGATTATTTCATCATATCTTTATTCTCATATCATTATCACCGATGAAATCCAATTGTTAATGCTTATATTTACTGTTATAGAGCAATTTTCATCACCCTTATTACGTTTCTTTTTCTCCATGTTATGAATAGTGATTTTAAATTATTTTTTTTGTCAATGGTATAGTGTGTGAATATTATTATAGGATATTTTTATTATGTAATATGGAATATTAAAAGATAGGTATAGTGTACAAAAGACACACCTGAATCTATGGGAATTATTTAAGAAATATTTTTTCCTAATTATATAGAAATTTAAACTCAAAAGGTCCTCCGGTATTTCAGTGATCAAATATTTTACACATATGTTTTCTATTTTTTATAGATGGAATTGGATCATTTTTATTGATATCAAAAAAATAAAAATAAATATTCTTTTTTTTATTGGAATTGGAATTGCAGGTTTCAGGTTATTGTAAATTGTATTAATGTAAATATTAGATAACATTTGAGTTTATTAATTTTTTATGAAAGGATAATATAATATTTATGGAAACTCTACATGGTTTATATTTTTGCGGTTTATAATAATTTTAAAGGCATATATACCCTTTTTTAGGTTTTAAGTGATGGAATTTTGTGGTGATCAATGGATTTTTTTGAATTTTTTTATTTGGTTTAGATATATTTAACCCTTTAGGTTAAACAAAAAGGATAATTTCTAAAGAATGCTATTAATTTTGTGGGGGGGGGGGGGAATTTAGACTACATTAGAAAAAATTTAAGGTTTTTGTATTATTTAATGATGGGGTTATATAGTTTTATAGGGATATATGGTTATTTGTGGGTGTGTGCAGAACAGTGGGTGTTATTATTGAATTGTAAAGGTAAAGAGATTAAATATTCATATAATGGTTTATTAATTTTGGTTATTATATTAACTTGTTTGAAAAATTTTAGCTTTAATTTATTATTATCCATTTATGTATTATATGATCTGTTAGAGGTTTTTTTAGTGCTTCATGAATAAAAATATCTTCTATAATACTCAATGATTCGTTCAATGGATGTTATTTTTTTAGAAATTGATTAATGGAAAAAAAAAGTATACCTTTAAAGTAAGTATATTTTTTATGTTATAATTATATATGGTATTTAATTCCTCAAATCTAGGGAATATCATGATATAATAATTTTATCTTATTACCTCTATTTTTGTTGAATTGATAAAATTTTTCACACCTAATATATTTATTGATTTATGGTCATTGTCATTCATATAATCTTTCACATTTTTTTTTGATAAATGTTTAATATCACTATTTATCATTATTTGGTCATTTATTGTCTAACACACCAGGTAAATAAAGAGTATGACATTTTCACGTTTATCCATATTTGTGAATAAAATATTAATATGACTATAAAGGGGACTCTATGCTCGATGTCGTACCCAACACGCAACAACGAGATTCTTGGAATCTTACGTTGCACTCTAATAATAAAATAATATTATTCTAAAGAGTAGTTAATGCCAGGCCATTGTAAATGGAGGGAATGAACAGAACTAACTAAAAAATGATTATATATGTTTGTCAAATATTTTTACTTTTTGCAATAAATTTTAGACGATTAAAAATGCGAATGAATCCAATTTTAAGCGTAAACATTCTAATATTCTTTAAAAGGTCGATTAACCGCCTTTTGATGGCGAACCACTTTTGAATCCACTTTTTGACAATTTTATGTGTTATATGTGACAAAATAAAATTCTTCTTTAGAATTGGTACATCGAAATTTACTTTGTGTAAATTTTTGTTATTATTCCGAAAAAGTTCAATTTTTAATGAATAGTGAAAAATTATGTATTTTAATTCAAAACCTCCTTTTAATGTAATTTATTTATATGATTAGGTTATATTTTGAATCAGTTTTAAAGTGAAATTAGAATATATTTTTACCATTTAATCCAATAGTGGTCGTTGGAATTAATTTCACTGTGAAATCGGACTTAAACTAGTGTCAATCTTTTGATACATTTTGTTTCCCAAAAACACGCTATTTGTTTTGACAGCGGGTATTAATTATTAAATTAATTAATGCAACTTATATGTTTTGAATTTTGTAAAATTGACATCATTTTTGAATTCGGAATATCAAATATATCTTTGGGTGAATTATTGGTAATTTTCTGAAAAACTTCAAATTTTAATGAATAGTGAAACCACTAAGTAGTACTTATAAAAACTGATGTTCCTTTTAAATGAAATTTTGCCATCATTGTGTTTTTAATTTCAAAAATCAGACATACATTGTTGTCATTAAGAAGAAAAATTTGGTTCAATGGGATTAAAATAATGTTTTGGTGAATAGTAACTTTTATGTTTTTAATCGCGATTAGAGGTAATTAGTGTAGTTTAAGGTAAAAATAATGTTTTAATAATATGAGATGAGCATGAAAAATGTCCTACCCTCATTAGATGTGTCATGTACGACCAAGAAAATCCATGGGTCAACTTGGGGACCCAATGGAGCCACTTTGGTTGGGAAATGACAAAAATAACTTTTTATTTAATGTTAAAGTAAGAATGGCACAAACATGAAGTGTTTTACTAAAAAAAATTTACATGGGGTTATACAAGTCCGATTTTGGACTAAAAATATTCATTAAAAATATAAAAAGATTTCCTACATCATGATGTTTTTCTATAATTTTTAGACATTAAATAAATTAAATTATGTATGACATCATGATGATGCAGCGATGACCTCATTATTTAATGATTTAAATAAAATGGAAAGATAATGTAAAATATAAGACCTAAACATGTCCAAAACCTATTGAATGAGTGTATTTCTAACCCTTATCACCATATCCTCTAAACACATCAATGTGGAACCATTAATATCCAAAAATCATTCTAAAATAAAGTAACATTTCTTTACTTTCTAAGAGTTCCCCTCCTCTCCTCTTATTAAAGGCCCCCACATCTACCTCCTTACCCACACTTCCAAAGCCTTTGGCTCGTCCAACCACTGCCCATTTTGTCTCTCCACATACCTTTATAACTCCTTGAAGCATCACATTGGGCAGAATTCTTCCCATGGAAGCCTTTGAGCTCAAATCACTGGGAGTTACCCGATTTTAAGGTAATGTCTTCACTTGTGTCCTTTTGATTTATTTTGCTTTTCCAACCGCCTAAACGCTTTTTATTCGTTTATTTTATAACAACTCCAGTATCTTAAATATACTATGATTTTTTTATAAAAGGGATTCGAGCTACACTTACACACACCTTCGTCTAATGGTTAAAGAACATACTGTTTCTGTGGTTGGCGATTTTCTGCCTCACGAAACGATGATTGTTCAATATTCTTTTAACACCTTTAAAGGTGGCCATTATGATGTCACTGTATTTTATATATGATATATATGGTATTTATGTATACAATATGCCTTTGTATTTTATATTTAAACCATACCGTTATTCTTTTCATGTTGTGTAAATGCGATAATTTCATATGGGGAAGTGTGGACTACAGCCCCCACAAGTGATGTGACTCGTACATGCAATACATGGAATGTATAAATAATGAAATTAATGAAAATATGTGACCTATATAACATATATATTATACTGGAATTATAATATATATATCATTTATTTTTAATTCCATTAATATGACAAATAAAAAATGAAAGTAGCGCTCATGCGTACGTACGGCCTACAGTCTCCATGAACGGTGCTTTTCGTTTTTTATCTCCAAATGATATGGAATAGTATAAAATGAATATTTACTGGATATATATGATATTTTAATCATTAATATATTCTGGAAATTATTTACTTAAAACTACATGGACAATTATTTTTCAAACAAGTTCATTTTTGACTCATGTACCAAACATCGACAAAAACGTCTGATATGAACTCATATTATTAACCAATTATTATAACATTAAAATATGTGATATGAACTGAATAATAATCATTATAGTAGGTCCTTAAGAAATTATAAATTGACCAAAGTTTATTATTCAGTAATATAATGAAACGAACAAGAAAAGTTGGACTTGAGGTAAGGGATCCAACATATCTCTTTCTTTTTAAAGTACTCTCTTTTATGTCATTCCTTTTAAAGATCATCTTTCTTGTTATTGGGATGTTCTTTTATATTAATCTTACTGTAATTTTAATTTTAATATAATTAGAGACCCTATTCTATCTCATCAATCCATTTTGGATGTTTTGAGTGGCGCCGTTAGGCTGCCGAATTTTCGTAAGAGATCTAACCTCTCTATTTGTTTTTAAGTACTCTCCTTTATGTCACTTCATTAAATCTCCTATTTGTTATGTTGGGGGATGTTATTTTATATTCCTCATTCTTTAAACTTTATTTTAATATAATGAGGGACCCTATTTTCTCCCATCAATCCATTTTGGATGTTTTAAGTGGCGCCGTTAGGCTGCCGAGTTTTCGTAAGGGATTTTTCATCTCACTTTTATTCCCGTGAGATTTATGCTACATTTGCCACAATTCCCCTTGAGTGGTGTATGTACTGCCGATTATTTTACTCATTGTGTAATATAATTTCATTTATGAGTATTTACATCAATGTTTTTTTGTCCTTCCTTCACGGGGTGTATGTTTCGAAAGATACCCATGTTTGTAAGGGAACCTTTCACCCTCTTCTATTTAAAAGACTTATTTTGTTATGTCTTTTAATTCACATACTATTATGTTGGGATATGTTCTTCTATATTGTTATTGATTTAAATTTTATGTCCATTTTATGAGATACCCTTTTTATCTCTCATCAACCCATTTTCTGAATTTTGTAGTGACGCCGTTAGGCTGTCAAATTTTTGCAAGGGAATTTCTTAACCAAAATATGATTCTTTGGGATAAACTTTTACCCCTTGAATATGCCATTATATGAATATGTGTGAATAACCTCTGATTGTTTTACACTTCATATCCCCTTATATTTTGTGTATTCATTTGTCACATATAATTATGTAATTGATTTATCCTTAATCCAAGGATACCATCATTGTATGGGACTTCATCTCAATCTCCTTTCATTGAAGCGCATTTTTTTTATACACAACCTTCTTTTATACGGTGTATAAACCCCTTTGACTTTTACGTTTATTCAAAAGGAATCTTTTTTATACGAAGCGTTTACTAAATGACACAATGGAATGTTTTGGTCGTATGTATGCGACGACAATGACTTCTCCGCCGCCGTGACCATTATTTGAGTTTCGGCTTCCTCTACTAGTCATACCTTCTTTTTAAAAGAAAACTAAATACCATGTTTTACTTTTCTTTTATTTTGGTATTGAAAATGGTTTTCATAATGTCTTAATATCAATTTGTTGTATTGATATCTTGTTATTGAAGGGTGGAAATGTTATGTTTCCTTTATGCAGGTTTTTTGTGATATGATTATGTTGAGGTTATTGGTCATTATTATGAAGACGGGTGGTTCCGTGATAAACTAAGGGCGGGTGAGCCCTATATAGCTCTCCAATGTATTGGGCAACCCGAAGGAGTGAAACGTTAAAGTTTCTCCAAAGAGATTTAGGGAATATACTGTGGTGGGTATTCAAAACGTAACCAAGAGGGTTAGTCCCTACGTAAGAATGTTATCAATGCCTCAAGTTACCATTTATGTCTTATGATTTCTATGATTTATTCATGATTTTAGGAGGTATGTTAAAGTGCCTGTGTTTTATAGGTAAAGTATGATTTCATTCTTATGTATATATGAACTCATGTTTCCTTTCCATATTTTTATAACCCTTAATGAGCATTTTATGCTCATCCCAAGTTTTTTTGAAATGTTTTATCACAGGTCAAGGGAATGGTACATGATATGATGATAGTGTCATGGAAGTGTCAAGAAATAATCCATGTTTTATTTTAAATATGTTTCCTTTGATGGGAAAAAATGAATACAATCTTTTATGTAACCACTTTGTTTAAATGTGGAATGTAATGTATGTTTTATGATCTAATTATCTAAAACTCTAAACCTGAAAAGATCCTCAATGTGTAATCTTGTAATAACTCAAGATTAAGTAAGGTTTAAGGCTGGGGCATTATAGTTGGTATCAGAGGTCGGTTTAGACAACTTTAGGGATTATGAGTTTTTGTTAGACACATTATTAGTCCCTATATCTATTATTTCAGTTAAATCCTTGTTTTATAACTTTTTCTGGTCAAGTAAAGTCGGTTATGAATGGAAGGAGAAGGATCTCAAATGACATTCCTATCTCTTCCTGATGACATGCTTGCAATAATTATTGTAAAGTCATGTTTGGATGATTGTGAAACTTTTTCTAGCATACAACTCACTTGCAAGCAGTTGTTTGAGATATCAAACACCTCCACTATACCTCGTTATCATCATGGATCAAGGGTTGTTTTTAGACAAATACTATTTTCACAATATTCTCATATTTTCATGAAGGGTAAATATTATCAAGGTATTTTCAAATATTTTACCTTATCACAAGAATTTGAAGCTTATTATGATTTTAAAAATGGTGTTGAGGAAGGAGACCCTTGCACAACCTATTTACATTTGCTTTTAAAATATAGCCTCCTAACTCATACTTATGGTATTTTAAAAGGACCAATAATAGAAAGTTTCAACTCAAATTATGTCTGACTATTTTATAGAAATCATGTTTTATCAGATGTTTTGGAATTTTATGTCATACATGATTATTTTCCAAAACTGTTTTTCTCTGAATACCCATATGACCCATGTTGTACAAGGTGTATTTGGATGGAGGAAGAAATTGATTTTGAAGTATCTCTAAATCATTATTGTAAGGCATGGGACTTCTACCTACGTGAGCAAGATGACGATGAAACCGAGTGGATTCCATGATCAAGGTATGATGTTATTCATTTTGGGAATCGTTTTATTTTATCTTATGGTTGTGAAATAAGACTTCAGGAATTAAGATGTTGATATTATAATGAATATGGATGAAAATAAGAGGTATAAGGAAACTATTGGGGTTAAAACATGTTAGGGTTATTTTTGGAGTTTTATAAAAAGGACAACACGCAGACCGTGTGACAACCCGTCGCGTCGGACAAAGCTGTGGTAATTGAACCCACAACCAAAGTGCGACTGGTATTTATCGCCTACCACAGGACTACGTGAAGTCCCTGGTTAGTTTGACTTATTCTTTTTAGTTAGATGATTTTATGAATTAAGATTAAGTTGATTTTGGGTTATCTATGGAAATTTATTACCCTATAATGGAGGATATGTGATTAGGTTAATTACTTCTCAATCCGAGACATTAAGAGAAACTTATGTTGTTTGGAGATAAATGTTACGATTTAACTTGGAAGACTATGTGACTAAATCCTTCAAATATTTGGGTTACAATCTTAGTTTGGTTTACTTTGAAGTATTTTATGGACAACTTGTTTATCGAATGGTCCTCGTTGAACTTTGGGTTTTGTTGGACAAATTTTGAAGATTAAGAATAGATTTTATTTTTATAAAGGGTTATCCTTTTATGGATTATCTGATCTTCTTCTAACCTTTTTTGTTATGGTTTTGGTTAAAGACTAAAGACATGGGAATTATATAGTTCTCTTTTTTGGATTAGGTGATTCTCTTGAAGTTGATTATTGTACTCTTAATGTGAACAAGTCTTCCTAAATACTCGTCTTTTGGGGAAAGTATGAGTTTGTGTAAGAAATCTAGTAAAAGTTGAAAGTCAACATGGCAAGTAAGTATGTTTCCTTAAGATCAAAAATAAATTCCTCAATGAAGAGTAACTTAAAACAAATGTGTTTTCTGTTAACTTTTCCTACTGGGGAATCGAATACCGTTTAAACCATCAAAAGTTTGTGATTTTCTTATGGTTAACTTTCTCCTAGACAAGTTTACTATCACTGTCCATCAGAACATGACCCATTGTTTTTTCCTCCATGACCATATTTTCATACTTGAAATCCTAGTATGGGTTAACTCGGGTGACCATTGTACTTATCTCTCTTTATTTTAAAGTGATTGTTTTACCGACTCTTGTTCTGATGTGAGACTTTCAAGGATGTTTCCAAGCCAAATTTTAAAATTGCGATGACGCAATTCCCAAAAGGTGGGAAGGATGTAACACCCGAGGTAAATAAAGAGTATGAAATTTTCACATTTATCCATATTTGTGAATAAAATATTAATATGACATTAAATGGGCTGTTTTTCTCGATGGCGTACCCAACACGCAACAACGAGTTTCTTGGGAATCTTACGTTGCACTCTAATAGTAAAATAATATTATTTTAAATAGTAGTTAATGCATGGCCGTTGTAAATGGTGGGAATGAACAAAAATAACTAAAAATGATTATATATGTTTGTCAAATATTTTTACCAATTTCAATAAATGTTAGAGGATTAACAATGCGAATTAATCCAATTTTAAGCGTTAACATTCTAATATTCTATAAAAGGTTGATTAATCGCCTTTTAATGGTGAACCACTTTTAAATCCACTTTTTGACAATTTTATGTGTTATATTTGACAAAATAAAATTCTTCTTTAGAATTAGGACATCAAAATTTACTTTGTGTAAATTTTTGGTATTTTTCTGAAAAAGTTCAATTTTTAATGAATAATGAAAAATGTTGTATTTTAATTCAAAACCTCTTTTTAGTATAATTTATTTTATGATTATATTATCTTTTGAATCAGTTTTAAAGTGAAATTAGAATATATTTTTACCATTTAATCCAATATTGGTAGGTGGAATTAATTTGACTTTGAAATCGGACTTAAACTAGTGTCAATCTTTTGATACATTTTGTTTCATAAAAACACGCTATTTGTTTTGACAACCGGAATTAATTATTAAATTAATTAATGAAACTTATATGTTTTGAATTTGGTAAAATAGACATAATTTTTGAATTCGGAATATCAAATATAGCTTACGGTGAATTTTTGGTAATTTTCTAAAAAACTTCAATTTTTGATGAATAGTGAAACCACTAAGTGGTACTTATAAAAACTGATTTTCCATTTAAATGAAATTTTTCCATATTTGTGTTTTGAATTTCAAAAATATGACATACATGGTAGTCATTAAGAAGTAAAATTTGGTCAATGGGATTAAAATAATTTTTTGGTGAATAGTAACTTTTATGTTTTAATCGCGATTAGAGGTAATTAGTGTAGTTTAAGATAAAAATAATGTTTTAATAATATAAGATGAGCTTGACACATGTCCTACCCTCATTGTATGTTTCATCGCTGACAAATAAAATCAATGGGTCAAATTGGAGACCCCATGGAGCCACTTTGTTTGGGAAATGACATAAATAACTTTTTACTTAATGTTAAAGTAAAAATGGCACAAACATGAGATGTTTTACTAAAACAATTTTTACATATGGTTATAAAAGAAAGATTTTTGACTATAAATATTCATTAGAAAGATAAAAATATTTCCTACATCATGATATTTTTTTTATAATTTTTAGACTTTAAATAAATTAAATTATTTATGACATCATGATGATGTAGCGATGACCACAATATTTAATGATTTAAATAAAATGGAATGATAATGTAAAATATAAGACCTAAACATGTCCAAAACCTATTGGATGAGTGGATTTCGAACCCTTATCACCTTATCCTCGAAATACATTAACGTGGGACCATTAAAATCCGAAACTCATTCTAATATAATGTAACATTTATTTACTTTCCAAGAGTGCCCCTCCTCTCCTCTTATAAAAGGCCCCCACCTCTACCTCCTTACCCACAATTCCAAAGCCTTTGGCTCGGCCAAACCCTGCCCATTTTGTCTTTCCACATCCCTATCGAACTCCTTGAATCATAACATTGGGTAGAAGTCTTCCCAAGGAAGCCTTTGAGCTCAAACCAAAGGGAGTTACCTGATTTTAACGAAATGTCTTCACATGTGTCCTTTTGTTTTATTTTTCTACTCCAACCCCATAAACTCTTTTTATTCAATTAATTTGTAACAAATCCAGTATATTAAATATACTAGGATGTTTTTATAATAATTATTCTAGCTACACTTACACACACCATCGTCTAATGGTTAAAGAACATACTGTTTCTGTGGTTGGCGATTTTCTGCCTCACGAAACGATGATTGTTCAATATTCTTGTAACACCTTTAAAGGTGGCCATTATGATGTCGCTATATTTTATATATGATATATATGGTATTTATGTTTACTATATTCTTCTGTATTTTATATTTAAACCATACCTTTTTTCTTTTCATGTTGTGTAAATGCGATAATTTCATATGAGGAAGTGTGGACTACCGCCCCTCAAGTGATGTGACACGTACATGCAATACATGGAATGTATAAAGAATGAAATTAAGGAACATATGTGACCTATATAACATATATATTATACTGTAATTATAATATATATATATATATATCATTTATTTTTAATTCCATTAATATGACAAAGAAAAAATGAAAGTAGCATTCATGCGTACTACGGCCTACCGTCTCCATGAACGGTGCTTTTCGTTTTTTATCTCCAAATGATATGGAATAGTATAAAATGAATATGTAATGGATATATATGATATTTTAATCATTAATACTATTCTGGAAATTAGTTAACTATAACTACATGGACAATCATTTTTCAAACAAGTTCATTTTTGACTAATGTACCAAACATCGACAAAAACGTCTGATATGAACTCATATTATTAAACAATTATTATAACATTAAAATATGTGATATGAACTGAATAATAATTTTTATAGGATTTCCTTAAGATATTATAAATTGAACAAAGATTATTCTTCAGGAATATAAAGAAACAAACAAGACAATTTGGACTTGAGGTAAGGGATCCGACCTCTCTCTTTCTTTTTAAAGTACACTCTTTTATGTCATTCCTTTAAAGCTCATATTTCTTGTTATTGGGATGATATTTTATATTATTCATACTTTATTTTTTATGTTAATATTATGAGAGACCCTATTCTCTCTCATCAATCCATTTTGGATGTTTTGAGTGGCACCGTTAGGCTGCCGATTTTTCGTAAGAGATCTAACCTCTCTCTTTCTTTTTAAGTACTCTCCTTTATGTCACTTCTTTTAATCTCCTCTTGGTTATGTTGGGGGAAGTTATTTTTTATTCCCCTTTCTGTAAACATTATTTTAATATGATTAGAGACCCTATTTTATCTTATCAATCCATTTTGGAAGTTTTAAGTGGCGTCGTTTGGCTGCCGAGTTTTCATAAGGGATTTTTCGTCTCACTTTTATTCCTGTGAGATTTTTGCTACATTTGCCACAATTACTTTTGAGTGGTGTATGTACTGAACATTATATTAATCATTTTGTAATATAATTTCATTTATGAGTATTTATATCAATTTTTTATTGTCCTTCTTTCACGGGGTGTATGTTTCGAAAGATACCCATGTCGGTAAGGGAACCTTTCACCCTCCTCTTTTTTAAAGACTTCTTTTGTTCTGTATTTTAATTCACATAATATTATATTGGAATATGTTCATATATATCCTTATTGATTTAAATTTTATGGTCATGTTATGAGATACCCTTTTTATCTCTCATCACCTCATTTTATGAATTTTGTAGTGACGCCGTTAGGCTGTCAAATTTTTGCAAGGGAACTTCTTAACCCAAATTTGATTCTTAGGGATAAACTTGTACTCCTTGAATATGTAATTCTATGAATATTTGTGAATAACCTCTGATTGTTTTACACATAATATCCACTTATATTTCATGTATTCATTTGTCACACATAATTATGTAATTGATTTATCCTTAATCCAAGGATACCTTCTTTGTATGGGACTTCGTCTCAATATCATTTCATTGAGGCATATTTTTTTAAACACAACCTTCTTTTATATGGTGTATAAACCCCTTTGACTTTTACATTTATTCAAAAGAAATCTTTTTTATACGAAGCATTTACTAAACGCCAAATGGGAATGTTTTTGTCGTACGTATGTGGCGACAATGACTTCTCCGCCGCCGTGACCATTATTTGAGTTTCGGCTTCCTCTACAAGCCATACCTTCTTTTTAAAAGAAAAATAAATACCATGTTCTAATTTTCATTTATTTTGGTATTGAAAATGGTTTTCATAATGTTTTTATATCAATGTGTTGTATTGATATCTTTTGATTGAAATGTGGAAATGTTATGTTTCAATTATGCATGTGATATGTGATACGATTATGTTGAGGTTCTTGGGAATTATTATGAAGACGGGTGGTTCCGTGATAAACTAAGGGCGGGTGAGCCCGATATAGCTCTCTAATGAATTGGGTAACATGAAGGAGTGAAATGTTAAGGTTTCTCCAAAGAGATTTAGGGAATATACTGTGGTGTGTATTCCAAACGTAACCAACAGGGTTACTCCCTACGTAAAAATGTTATGAATGCCTCAAGTTACCTTTTATGTCTTATGATTTCTATGATTTATTCATGATTTGATGAGGTATTTTAAAGTGCCTGCATTTTATGGGTAAAGTATGATTTCATTCTTATGTATATATGAACTCATGTTTCCTTTCCATATTTTTATAACCCTTACTGAGCTTTTTATGCTCATCCCATGTTTTTTTTTGAAATGTTTTTTCACAGGTCAAGGAAATGGTAAATGATATGATGATAGTGTCAAGGAAGTGTCAAGAAAGAATCCGTTTTTTATTTTAAATATGTTTCCGTTGATGTGAAAAAATGAATACTATATTTTTTGTAACCACTTTGTTTAAATGTGGAATGTAATGTAAGTTTTATGATCTAATTATCTAAAACTCTAAACCTGAAAAGATACTCAATGTGTAATCTTGTAATAACTCAAGATTAAGTAAGGTTTAAGGATGGGGCCTTATATATTTTTCCTTGATGATTTCATTTTTAATTAAAAAAAATTTAACCTGTTAGGGAACTGAGTTATTTGTTATTCTAGAGGACCATCGTCTTTCAAATTCTCTATTTTCAAGAGGATGTTTTATTAACCCATTTTACGATGTGGGTTTTCAAAAAAGGAATTTTAAAATTTCAATCCCTAGATTAATAATATATAGTTTAAATTACAAGTTATTACATTATTAATGGGGTGTTATAATTTTATATCACAATATTTTTAAACAACAAAATGTTCAATTGCATATAAAATATGCAATGCTATCATTAAAAAATGTTTTTTTGAGACAATATTATAATAAATTTCTATAAATTGAATAAAAATTGATAAAAAGTGATATTATTATTTTATTTAACCTATCAAAAATCTCCTAGAATTATTTTGTGAGAAATTTCTAAAAGTTTCATTTTTCAATTAATCGTGAAAATTAAATTTTTTACTAAAAATATTCATTTATTTTCAATTGCATAAAATGTCACAATATTTTTTTTTTGTTTTAAAATTTCAATATTTCTCTTTGATTAATCATAACCCACTATATTTCAATTTAATTAACAATATAATCAAATTTGGTTTAAAACGTTTTTATAATAAAAATGAATTTTCTATGTAACAGTTTTTCAACTTGTTTTTTACGTTTATTCTTAAATTATACATTACTAATTATGTGAATTAAATTTTCAAAAATTTATTATATATTTTTAACAATCATAATTAATATTAGGTAATAAATTCAACATAATTTTTTGTCAATATCAATATTAATCATAGTAATTTTTGTTCGAACAGTAATGTTAAAATGGGTTATTTAGGGGTAAAACTAAGATGATAAGGATTATAATTATTATAAAAATTAATTAATTTCATTGTATAACATTATTTTTTCAATTTTATTGTATTTTAACATTTATAATATTTATGTATAGGATAAAGTGAGAAGGTTTAATTTATTATATTTAATATTTATAATATTTTGGGCAGGGATAAAAACAACTAATTTTGAATTATAAATGTTTATTTAAATTATGTAATTTTATTATTATCATGTTAATTCATTTTAAATTTTTAGTGATGAAATAATTAGCTTCATTTCTTATGCAATGCTCATTAAGTCATTGTGGAAGTTAAAAATAATAATGTAAATGATTTTAAAAACTCTAAAAGTAATAATGTATTGTTGATTTATTGTTTAAAAATAATTTTAATGAGAATAATACCATATTTTATATATATTAATTTATTATATTCTATTTCCATTTTTTTATGTTGTTTTCAATGTATTAGTAAATCAATTGTTCTAAAAATGAAATTATGCTATTTTTAGTAAATAGTATTTTATTCAATGATTTAAAATTATTAAAAAACTATTCTTGGATTAGTTAAAGTAATATAGTTGAAAATATCATCCATGTTCCATTAAATTGTGTTTTTTCTTTTTATTTATATTTTATGACCCATAAATAGAAAAACACTTGATATTATCTCTATTAGAAAAAGGGTTAACGGGGGATAAACACAGTGATAATCTTGAAAAATCACCTAGACTTGTAAAAATATTATTGAATGAGACTATTTCAACATATAATCATTATTTCTTAAAATTAAATCATTTCGGGTCTATTTTATCATAAAAAATAATTCATATTAATTTAATTCTTTAAGTAATTACAAGAATTCCCATCTCCCCACTTATAAAATGGTGCCTCCTATATTCTCCTACACAAACCTTTTAATCACTCTATGATAACCAATAATCAACCATATACATTCTTAATATATGTCCCCATGTTCTAGTGTTCTTATTTTGGGAATTATATTAGTATTATAGGGAATAAGTTGAAAAGAACAGAAGTTTTCCAAAATGAGGTACATGTTTTAACTAAATGATTTTATTTCATTTCTTTTTCTACCTCCTAAAAGTATCCATTAGAAAATGTATGTAATAAAAAAATATATTACATATATTTTGATTTTGTTATTTTAATATAATAACCAATATCAATCTATTTTTATATCAAATGGGATATGAAACAATATATCCTTTGTGTGGTGGATTACTACCTCTTGAAATGATGTAATTTTTTCCCACCCCCACCTCTTAATGATAGTAATAATGATTTATTTATTTTATATATATATATACAATTTATACATGTAATAATTTTAATTTTTAAATTATAATATATATTATTTTTTCTTACCTTCCTTCTTTTGAAAAGTGATCACGTAGTGTGTACCTACTTATGGACTACAACAACCATAGAGAAATGTGACTCGTTTTTCAACACCGCATATAATGGATAATAAATATTAATGTTTGTAAAGATATAATATTATTTTATAATATAATAATAATTTTTCAAGGATAAAATGATACTTAACTTCTTTACATCATGATGCTTGAAAAATGGAAATGTTACACATGCGTACGTACGACCTACCTTCTCCATGATTATAACATATTTAAATTTTCATAACCATATATAATGGTCAGTTTTGTAAGTATAACTAATATGATAAAAATATACTTATCTCATTGTTTTCATTTTTACGTTTATTTAACAAGGAACCGTTTACCAAAGTAGACATATTGAAATTATTTTGAATTTATGAACCGAACATCATTAAAATAAAAGATGTGGACTTAACTAATTAAGTTCTTAAATATTTCATTGAGATAAATAAAACTAATGATTTAATTGTAATTTAATACACCTATATAATATTCTCAAACAATTGTATAATTTTTATTGTTTTATTATACATTGTTTAAATGAAAAACATGGTATGTTTGGACTCAAGGTAAGAGATTTCGTTTCAATTTTACATTACTAAGGCATGTTTTAATTGTATACACCTAATTACATATATATGGTGTATATAATACTCATTTAACATGTTATATACTCAATACATAACCCTTCATGGAATTTTATGTTTCAATTTTTAATATTTTATATACTTTTATTTGACTACAATGTTACTAAGTGATAAGTGTTTTTTAACAAAATTTCCTTCCATTATGTTACATAGCTTATTCATTTCTGAAAACATGTCAGGATTATTTTTGAAATAAATTATTATTAATTTATGTTTTATTTATAATGATTTTTTGTGTGTTTACATCAATTAAAAATATATAAAATGATCAATTTCCAATTCATTGATATGTTCTTGGAAAGGGTTATTCATCTAAAATTTTCATTTATTTGACATACATTTATATTATACAACTAACTTATATTATGTAGTTTAACGACCACCCCATGGTCATGTAAATCATTAATATTAATATTTTAATGATATTTAAAATTTCTTGTAAAAAATTTTTTTCATGGGGTTTACGATTCAAAATCTAACCAAGTGGTAAAATGTTTGTGTTTCAATTAAATTTAAATTGGTATTATTAATTCTTTAATTTCATTTTCATTAATTATTTTTATACATATTTGATAAACCCATTTAATTTATCTTATTCTAAAAAACTTTCTGTATTTTTTTGTTTGTATTCCACTTTCACCTCTTTGGTACACAATATTGCTTAGAAAAATACTTTATGAAAAGATCACCTTGTTTATCCTCAATGAGTTAGAAAACCTTTTCCTCTATATCAAGTTTTTCTAAAATATTTTAGACAATGATTTTAAATATTCAGAAAATATATTTTAATGTAATTTTTACCCCTGTTTTTATTTTATAAAAACAATTAAAAATAATATTCTAGTCCATTCCTAAACAATGTACTTTTTAATGAAGATTAAAACATAATCAATAATTTACCAATTACGTCATAAATAGATTTTCCCACCATTATGACTACCCAATTATTTGATGCTTCCTAAACAAGTATCCCCATTTATTTTAAATGAAATTATTTCTCTTATATTATGAAATTTTAAAAAATTTAAAAATTATTTTTAAATTGAAAAGGATATTTTTTCCCCAATAATATTTTTATTGATCTTAAAATAATAATTTTATTCTTTATAGAAAAAACCATTGAATTTACATGTTCTCTTCTATTGATATGTTTTAATGATATCATAATTATTCTTTCTATTGTTATGTAGTGATTATTTAATGATATTATCATAGATCCCATTTATTCATGGGTTAATAAATTTATTAAGGGGCTAATGATTGTTTCTATTAGTTTTATGATGGAATGAAATATCAATGTAATTTATTCATGTTATGGTACTTGTAAATTGTTTATGATGACTGTATGGTCCATTATAAACCAACGATGAGTGGTTCCATAATAAACCTTAGATGGTTGGTTACATTATAAATCAATGATGGGTGGTTACGTTAAAAACAAATTACGAGGGATACTATTATAGCCCTAGAATTCATTATGTAAATAAATAGTGTAGTTGATTAAAGTTTTATCTTAAGATATTGTTTTAATTTATCGTATAGGTTATTCCATTTGTTAAAGAGATTGCAGAAGTGATATTATACTAATAATCCAATACATCAACACATTTCATTATGCTTTTTATATATTTTTTTCCTTTGATCAAGATTGACATCACATGGAACATGATTTTTGATTCACATGAATCATTCTTTTATTAAGAATTTATGAAATTTTACAAGTTTAATAATCCATATTTTGATGGGTATTAGTTATTTTATGTTATTTTAATAACTCTTATTATTTCATTAAACCCGTATTCTCATCCTATTCTAACAGATGAAATAGAATTATTATTTATTATATTTACGCATTCTGGGTGTTTGAGATAACCCTTCATAAGTTTTGTGTTCATAATAATATACAAAATTATATAAAATTATTTTTTTATTTGACGTTTTCTTGTGTGATTATTTTTATGGTATATATTGATGAGAAAATATGGAATACGAAAATGATGGTATAGTGGGAAAATAAACATTATAATTCATGGGTATTTTTTATGAAATATTTTTTCCTAATTATTTGAAACTCTAAACCTAAAATTTACTTTTTTATTTATGTTTTAAAATATTTCATTTTTATGTTTTATGTTTTGGATGGTTGAAATTAGGCCACATTTATTGTTATTAAATCTATAAATGTAAATATTATTTTCTTATAATAGGATCTGGATGTGTGGGTTCTTTGTTATTATACCAGCTCACATATCCCATAAATATATTAAATAAAATAGTAGAATAAAAAGTAATAGAATAAGGTGATATTTTGTTGTTCAAAATAGGTAATTAGAGTATAAAAAATATTAGTAAAAAACAAGACAGTTAAAATAAAAAAACGATCTAGATATCATCATCATTCTATATTCTTAATTGGATTCTTTAATATATAGGACTCCCAATTATCAACATACATAGAGTTTTCTAAATGGTTTTTCTAAATATATGACTCATTAGTTTGTCTAGTTCCTTTAGTCCAATAGAAATCTAGCCACGTGAGTATAGTATTTGAGTGTTCTTAAGCCATCCTCAAATATCTTATTCATTCCCTATTACATTAATGATTTTATACAATAGTAAAAACTATAGCATGATTTACATATCTTCCCAAAATACCTCAAACAAGACTATTAAAAAATTCCTACCATATGAAAATTCCCATATAAATGTCCTCTATTAACATCTTGGTTGCAACATCAAACAATAGAATTACTTCAAATAAATGAGATGCAAGAGATCTATCTATTATTCAGATCTCAATAATCATTTTAAAAAATAAATCACATATATATATATATCTTCAAATTATTGGTATCCATTAGGGAGAAGTTCACCATGAATATAAATTTCATTCATGAGAATGTTTTATGTATCCTTTATAAAAAACCATCACCACCAGCCAAAGTAAATCTCAAAAAAACCATTTATAGATATCTGTACTTAATTTCATCATATCATGAATGATTGAGTCCATATTTTAACAGTAGTTTCTTTCACATTAATAAATAAATTCAATTTAGAAACTAAACTATACTTTTGTGTCCTTGAAAGTAAAAATGACCTAAAAATTTCATCTAGAATATGGAAATATATACAATAGTGTAGAATAAGTTCATAAATGATCATAAGATAAGGTTCTTCTTAATGATTTAAAAAATCAACTCAATCCAAATTAACATTATTTAGTATACTTCAATTACGTCAACCAGCTACTTCTAAATAACCTGTAGGAAATAAAATTTCACATTCTTATCAAATTTATATTCAATTTAATCAAACATAGGAGACTTGAGATCAACTTAATCATCTAAATAAATTTATATGTTTTTATATATTTTGTGAGCCAACACATTATATACATAAAAGAAAGAATAAATTTCTTATGTGAGGACCTCCCTGATTAAAAGTGTGTGGTTTTTAATAATTATGACATATCTTAAGCATTCTTCCTTAGAGAATGAAGAGGATCTATCATCATCATATGATGATGTTTGAATCCAAATAACAAATTAATGTTCAATTTATTTAATTAAAATCATATATGATCAATTGATAATTTTTCCCTCTAAATATGATTAATCCACATGATTCCTTTTCTTCCTAGGGTCTGTCGTGATAAATCATAGTAGATCCAGCACAGGTTTCTTTCCATTTTTATCTCTAAAATGAATGAAATTTATATTATCTCATAATAAATAATTTTTAATTTTTTCATAATTATATAATGATGATACTATAATAAAATCATTCAAAATTAATATTTCTCCAATTAACATTAACATATTCTTATTTGGGTTGGTTTAACTTCCAATATAAATGATGATAATATTTTTTGTCAAGGATGGTTATAAAAATTTATTTATATAAATACATGATTTTAAAATGTAAATATGTTTTTCTTGTAATGAAAATATTAATATTTAAATGAAATATTAATAAAAAAACCTTTGGCATGATAAAGGTTATCGAAGAGAACATGTTTTATATTCTCCATTTATGAATTATACAAAAAAGATCCATAAAATGAAAATAAAACTTCATTAATCATTATGGGACTTTTATTTATATTATAATGAAAAATAATTAGTTTGTAAAACTATTTGATAAATCATTTTTTCATGGTCAACAAACCAATTAATTTTGGGAGGAATTGAATGAACAATTCATATTAGTCTAGAAGATATAAAATTCTAAACATGAGTTAAAAATTATTCTAAATAAACTATTAAAATATAATTATAAATTAAAAATGTTATATATATTCTAAATAATTTACTTTATTTGATTCTTAATGAAGTTATATGTGATATCTTTTACCCACACCTTAGGATATGGTTCTCAATCATTATTCTTTTTTTAAGTAGCTTTGATGATAGGAATAATAACCCAAATTTTGCATTATTTATTTATATACTTAAATCCAAATAATTCATCACTATATTATGAAGAATGATTTTAATTAAGGAACTTTATAGAATTTGTGAAAATAATACATATCAAATCATGTATTTCTTGTTTTGAAATAAAATTTTTCTCTAAAAATATCTCCAAAAGTCACACATACACCATGTAGTGGCAAACCTCCCAACTATCGTAAATAACTTTACACATCTCTATTTTGTGAAAATAAATTTTAAGCATGGGGTGAGAAAAAAATTTAAGTATATTTTTTTAAAGGGTAAAGATATGTTACCCTTCAAAAACATTACATAAACCCATCGACAATTTGTATTCCAGTAAATACGTGATAACATTGAACTTTAATAAAACAATATTTCATATAAATAAACAGTTAAACAAAATATTATGTCATAAAATATTCATAAAATATTTTTCATAAACCATATTAAAATAAAAAATATATTTTTTTAACATTTTTTAAGGAAGCATAAAAATCACGACATAAAATCATCATTTTGTGAAAACAAATTTTATTGAATTTTATTGATAATAAGTGTTTTACATAAAGAATAAGACAGTTATCCCTAAAATGATCCAAATTAATTATTTTATCATATTCATCTTATATTAATTAAATAAATGGATTACAAATAAAGCATTGTTCAACCATAAAATAATCATAATAACATCATGGTGGTATCATACTTTTATTAGTATAATCAACTAAAAAGTTTAATTCAAGCACTCTTCATTGAGGATATTATATCATATAACACCATCACATCATAGGAGTAATTATTTCCATCCACATACTCTTAGATGTAACTTTAATAAGTATACATTTTCACTTTAGGGGAGAAATTATCTTCATCCACATTCTCTTAAGAGTAACTTGAATTAACCAACATTGTCACTTCACCCAATATACTAGAGGGATTTTATGGAACCCCCCATAACATAATAAATATATCATGACTATGTTTTGGGTTGAATTACCACTCCTGTTTTCAATAGTAATGACCAAATATAATTTCATTAATGTAAAACATTTATTTTTATCCACTATTCATCAAAAATTTTATGAATTCAACAATAAGTAGGAGCAATATAAAATCAATCCCTGAAAGGAAATTAACATTAGGAATTCTTAGTAACATCATGGATACTAATTTATAAAACATGTTTAAATTTTTTATAAAACATCATTAAAATAAATCTATAAGAGAAAATTAACTATAGTATCATCATGGAACATTGATAAAAATACTAAACAATATTTTTATAGAAAATAATAACTCTAAATATTAACTACTGATGAATAATAATTAATGTAACATTATATTTAGATCTTTAAAATCATACCCAAAAATAAATTTTTTTAAACAATTATGGTTTTCAAAACATAGAATAATTATATCCAAATTAATCACTAAAAACTATCTTGCAATAAAAGATATTTCTACTTCTGTAATTAAATTTTAAATGATCAGATAAATAAATTTGAAAATTTAAATTCATTAATTTAGTACAATTCCCCAAATAACCTCAACATTGAGATAAAACTAATCCTTTCCTCCTGAAGATTCACTATTTTGATGAAAATTACATCGAATTCACTATCTCACTCTCACTAGATCAAATAAAATTTTGTTATCTATAAAACTCAATGAGTGTATAGATATGAAACAAATCTGGGAGTGTTTTTATTTTATAGACAACCTCATCCTATATTTTTTTAATATAAATGTTAATTTTTTTTTGATAAATGAATATATGGACAAAAAATAGATTTTTTCAGTAACTCCACTATTTTATATTTATGATATATATTTCACCAGGATCCACCCATTGATACATTCCCCATCTAGTTGATATGAAATTTATAAAATATCATGTTTTTTTCATCCTGCTGGATACATTGATGATAAGGGTTTTAAAATCATAATACAGGTTATAGTTTTTTATTACAATTGAATTATATTTAATCGATAGTGTCTACTATGATAATATATATCGTATTAGAGACACACCACAATATTGGATAGCATGTCTGATATAGAGGACCTTACAATTAGAATTACCATAATATAGTATAAAAACTACCAAACCTCTTGTTGTCATAAGTTGACTTTTCATTAATATCATGAATATTGACAGGATAAATACACACTATATGTTTATTCTCTCTTATGAACGATGATCAGGAATCAATTTTAAAATAGTTAAAATATACTATGCATTCACAACATTTGACTAATCCAAGACAACGTGTTCATCATGAATCCTCTATTTCAAATGTAATAATCACTCAAATCAGTGGAATTATTAGTAATGGTATCAATATCCACAGGAAATTTGTTTTTTATTTCACATAATGTAGGTAGCTACACATTAAAGTACCCACTCATTTTATACATGATCATTGTAACTAATCTCATGATATTCCTCCTCATGAAAAAATATTAGAACGAAAGCCTACTCAACGTGTTCCATTGATATATAATCTATTGTTTTTATATAATGTTTTTTTATATTAATGGAATCAGTACTTATTAATTATTTATATGTTTTTATTTAGTCTCATAAAAAATTTATCTTCTAATTAAATATTCATTCATTTATAGGATCTCATTATAATTTAACAACAATTTCTAATAAGAATAAATAAATAAACTTCAAAAATATAAATGTAAATATCTATAATGAAATCACATTTTAAAATAATATTCAATATCTAATATTTTATTTATAATATTATTCATTAATATGATATCATGTTAATTTTAAAAAAATTATCATTCACTATTAAATATATCACCCCCAATCATATCTAGATAATATTTTTCAGATTATATTTTCGAATATAGTGGATATTTTAAAATAGAGAAATAATAAAAATGAATTCAAATTTAATTAACATATTTTTACGTATTATTTCTTGGTTAATAATATTAAATTATTTGATATATATATATATATATATCTTTCAACATTTTCATTTTTCATTAGGTAAGAAACATGAATTTGAATGAATTTATAATCAAAATTGACTTCTAATTTATAGATTTTCATTTCATGTTCACATAAGGGGTCTCAAACCCCCTCCCCCCTAAGGAATTGTTGTTTCTCAAATATTTCTCTAGTACTAGGGAAATTCGTTGTCACACTTTTCCAGAATCTAATAGTTCTTCACTCTTATAAGTGAAATATTTTATTATTATGTTTAAACTAGAAACAACATAAGTAATATCAAATTTAAAATTATTCCTGCATTCAATAATTCTTAATTTTCCCTTGGTTTTGTCTTTTATAAAGGTAATGTCTCATTAAGTATAGGGGTACCATATAAAATTTTCAAAATCTTCTATTTATTTTATTGAAATAGAACTTGAGAAATTTGGATCAAGTTGATGTAAACATTCATTTGGTATTGTAATATTTCTATTATGTATATTTAATGTCTCAGATTTTCTATGTATTATTTGTATATATAATATATAATTCTTACAAGAATAGGAATTGCGACAGCGTGCGATTCCAAATCCTGGAGTTCCCTGAATTTTTTTTAAATAATTTAAAATTTTAAATAGTTTGCAAGAGTGTTTTCCAGAAAACGTGGTATAAATTTCAAATGGGAGACTGTATGAGATATCTAAGGGAATCGTTGCATTCAGTGCAACGACATTACCTTAGGAAAGACTTAACATCAACTTGCGCAGGTCAGCAGCAAAAGTTATCATTCTGGAATTCAAATAAAAATAATATAAATTAATAATTTATTTTAATTTAAACGTTTTCATAATGATATAATTTGTATGTTTTTTAAAAAATATGACCCAGGGATAGACTCATAACCTAGAAAAACTTCCTGGAATCCATTGGAGGTTTATAGAGGAGTCACCAGGGGAGATTTTGGGACGAACGTCGTTGAACCACAATGTCTTGATCGTTGCGAAGTGAGATTGAGTCCCGACAAATGACCAATCTCCCTTCTTGAAAATGATTGAAGTATGATTTTTTATTTCGATTCCTCATTCCCCATTCCTTGATTTGAAATGATGAATGCGGATCAACCTATGAATAGGTTGACCTGCATATCATTTGTTCATGCAGGATGGGTTTTATTGAGATTATTTTTGGTGAATTGATCCATGTTTATTTTTAATTTATTTTATTTACTTCATTTAATCTTTTCAATGGGATCATATCAATGATGTGATTAATGAAGAAGCAAGTTCATTCTACAAATTCGTTGTGTGGATTTATTCCCCCCTTTTCAACTCATGTTCTTTATTTTATTCAAAGTGATGTGAACACAAGATCATGGTTAATCTATTTTTCAATGGAATGATCCCAAATTGTAGATATGATAGCGTGGAAACCTATTAGAGGTGCGATGACTACAGTGGAAATAGGATAGACATGGTTTGGATGAAATCTTTTGTTGAGCATTCTTCATGTAGGTAGATCGAAACACGTTTTTAGAGACAATCGAAGGCCTGAAACATTCTATTTTGATGTTAGTATGGAGGGGAAACCTAAAATCATGAGTTTTAAAAGAAATCAGATAGAGAAATCGACAATCAAAGAATCTCCCAAGGCATGTTGGTGAAGAAAACCATCTATGGAAATTTGTGACAAACACTGCATGTAGTTCGGAATACACAGCATATAGACTCGGCTGAGTAGTGGATAGGGTTTTCGCAATGGAGGAGGTGATGATGTGGTATTTAATAGCTGTCACATGGTGTGTGTGTGTTTTTGTGTGTCCTAATGTGGGACTCGACGTGTATCTCAGATGTTAAACAGACATGGGGTGGATTACAAAGCATGTACTCCACCACTCGGGCAGACCAGGCTCGTTACACGGGTTATCCTGTGTACTAATACATAGATTGGAAAACACGAGTTAATGATTTGTACAGAAACATGGCCAAAATACATAGTGTGACCCCTGAATAATAGGAAATGACATTTCAATCTCTTACATGTTGTGTATACCTCTTCAACACAACATTCTCTTTGACATGGGTCCTTGTACACGGGTAGTACTCATGGTCATAGGAAATGGAAATTGACCCTTTCTACACACCGTGTACCTTTTTTATATGGATTTCTCTTCTTTTCCACAATTCCTTGGATAGGTTTCCCTTGGGTTAGTTCCCCTTTTCTCATTCCCTTAATGTTTAAGTATATTCTCCATTCACATGAGTATGATCCCTTGAGTAGGACATTCTGGATAGATTCAGAATACCTCCGAGTGGCCCAGATTCAGATCCTCTACCCATTCATGACCATAGGTAGAGTCAGGTATTGTCTTGACCAATCCTATAGGATTTTGATCCTCTAATTAACATGTGAATCTGGATGAGTCATGGTATCCTCCATGGTTTTGTCAATGATCGTCATCTGTGTATTGTGATATTTCCCCACACAAGAGTGTGTTCTCCCAGAATGAGTTTAACTATTCTATATTTAGATCTATAAGCACATATATCTATCTAATGGATTTTCCCAATGAATAGTTCTTATTAGACAAACATCATCAGAGCTATCAGACTCATGGAGTGAGTTCTCCCGAATGAGTGCTTTTTGGATTTATCTAAGTATGCAGTCATTGTGACTTACCTCTAGACTACAGTCCTGGGATTCGATTATATATTGATGTGTTTCACTTGTTATATGTTATGTAGAAATATACTATGTAGAGGTGATTGTACCTTTACATTGTGTATTTTTTTGGAGTTTTTGGGGTCCCCTTCTGAGTATTTTTATAATCGCCCTTACACGGTCATTGCCCACATGTGTCATGTCTTGTGTAAATGAGCAGCATTTTGACTGTGTCTAGGGAGGACCAGGATTAGACAGAGCTTTGTGAGTGTCCTTATAGCCCGAGGAATTCCTAAAAATACAATATTCTATCCCAGTACATATTTACTTGTTTATAGGTGTGACTTTTTAGTTAATAGACTCTTTATTTTTGTGGCCTGGTATTTTAGCCAAGTTTATATTCCAGACATTTCATTCCACTGTACACTGTTTTTGGGGTTTAGTTGTTTGCATGCATTTTGTTACATAGTTTTTTTTTTATATTTCATCATTTTTGGGATTGGAGATGTGTGTGTTTATTCACGTACATTAGCAATGCCTCCCATGTTAGTGGTATGCCTACTCAGTGCTAGTCAACAACCCCTTGTCTATTGGAGGCGTGATTGGGGAGTCGCAACATGGGCCCCACCAGGACAGGTCATGACAGAGTAGTATCAGTGGTGGCCAGTTATATCTTAGGACAGAGATTTTTATGAGATTAGTTTGGTGCAATAGTTTCCAGTGTTTCAAGTTCAGCATTCAGGCCATGGAAACTAGTGTTTGGTGTAGGAGGTCGATGTATCCATATGACCAGATTTTGAAAACCTGTTATTCGTTTCTGTACATGAAAACTCTTGTTGCAGGGGAAAAAATAATGGTACGTGCATCATATAAGAACGGTTTGTTTTTTCCATTTCTTTTAGTGTCAGTTATCTAGATATAATCTTGACTATGGTACATCTTATTTCATTACAGCATTCCACCGTGATGCATACCCACAAGGATTTAGTGACTTTTCCATGAGGATTACCCCTTAGTGATGAGGCTATAATTAATGAATATTTCCCCATATATTACTTCAGTGTAGTTAAACTACTATACCACCACCAGTGGAGCAGAACATCATAACAATAGTACTGTTATATGCGGATTGTAGGCTGAGCATGCTCTATTAGTTTCAAAGATCGAGAGACCTCATGTACCAAGGAGAGCACAACCCTCAAGCGGTTGAGGGCTAGTTTGAGGTGGTGACCAGAGTTTTCCATCTACTGAGGACAAGAGCAAACAGAATGGTGATCCTAAGAGAGATCCTTCTTTCAGGTTCGGTGGGTCAATAGTGGAGATTGAAAATATAGACTCATGACGAGAAGACTCTTTCATGTACATAGTTTGAGAAACTCATTAGAATGGCGTTCTCTCCAGTAACACTGAGAGAAGTACGTATCCAAGTTTTCCTTCATCTCCAACAGGGATGTTTAATTTTGGTTGACTAATCATTGAGGTTCAACAACCTCACTAGGTACATGATGGATATGGTTAGGGATAATAACTTTAGAGTACATACCATTGACAAATGTCTATGACAGGACATCCGAGCTTGTCTCATGACTCTATGCATTCAGAGTTTTGCTGGAGTTCACTATAGGATTTTTATGGTTGATATATTCTTGAATAAATATAGATAGCTCATATCATTCGGCAGCAATCATACAGGTGTAGAGACCTCGGCATCCAGGAGCCAACATCAAGTATAGGTACCGGGATGTGAGATACCTCATAGGTGGAATCAAGATTGGGTATTTGTGTTCCATGGATCACAAAAAGGGTTCACTCAGCCTATGGAGAGAAAATAACACTTGTGGGACAGTAAAGGATATCTCACTATAGATTGTCCAACCCGTCGAACTAAGGATAGGGAGAGGATGGATGGACCACCGAGGCAGTGACAGATAGTGGATCAGTAAGATTATCCAAGTGGAAGATGTGACAGAGGAGTAGGGAGAGCTGTATAAGGTGGAAGATGCTTTGATTTACTTGCAACACCACCCCCATGAGGAACGCACTAGGCTCAGAGAGCTGTGGAGAAAGGGGCGGGGGTAGCTACATGTAGTCAAGGCATACAACCCTAGTACTCTAGGGATGATCCGATGTATGATCTGTGTCTACTATACCATAGTTTTTTTACTTATTGACATAGGTTCCAGTAATTCTTTCCCATCCACATGTCTTTTGTGAAACCTTGATATTTTGTTAAAGCCATTGACTCAATGGTTCCTATAGGATTATGAATTTGAAATTGTCTATACACCTAGGGAAGAGAATTTTTTGAAAGATGTACGAAGTAGTATATCGAGTTCTACCTGTAGAGAAAAGCGTCAATGAAATTGGCCTCGATATAGTAATCCTTTATGGATGGAGAAGATAAATCTTATCTCCAATATATGGTTGTCACCCCTCATCTCTTTTGGTGATTCATGGAGGCATGGGTAGGGTATGTCTACTGAGATACATTACGTGCTTAGTAATCTATATGACATGCTCCTGAGGGATATTCTCAAGGTGGGGAGCATGTAGTACTTTTTAGAGGGTGTATAGTTGTGATAGTGGAATTGCAGGAGGTGGTTCTGAGTGAGTTTCATACATCCTCATTGGCGGTACATCCTAGAGTATAAAAAATGTACCAGGACCTCCGATGTTAGTTCTAGTGGATAGGTATGAAGAAGGAAATAATAGAGTTTGTATCTCAATGCCTTACATGGAAGCAGGTGAATTCTAAGCACCAGGTTCTAGTAGGGTTAGCTCACCCCCAATAAGTGACGGAGAGGAAGTGGGATGGAATATCTATGGGCTTTGTGACATGCTCACCATGAATGTACAAGGCACAAGATTCTATCTGGATGGTCATTGAACAACTCACCATGTCGGCCCACTTCCAAGAAATCAGGGACAAGAGTTCCCTAGTGAGCCTTGGAAACCTATATTTGCAAGATATAGTATGTATTCTTGTATTCCATTCAACAATAGTCTTAAATCGCGATGCTAGTTTCACATCTTGGTTTTGGAAAGGATTGAAGAAGGAATTTGGGACTCAATTATGCTTCATCACAACAACTATCCCCAGATAGATGGTTAGACATAGAGAAACATTCTTGTTCTGTAGGATATGTTGCGGGCATGTACCATTGATTTTGATCACAGTTGGGAGGACCACCTACCATGGCTGGAGTTTGCATACAATATTAGCTACCACTCCACCATCAGTATGACACAGTTTGAGGCTTTATATAGTCAACCCTTCCAGTCACTTATTTTCAGGACAAACCCTGGAGAGTCATCACTCATCCATCCAAAGTTGGTGTGAGATACCACTGAGATGTATCAAATCATCTATGAGTGGATGAATACTATAAGGAGCTGGTATAAGTCTTTTGCTAGTAGACATTGGAATCTTATGGTGTTTGAGGAGGGAGACAATGTCTTCCTTCAAGTCTCACCTTAAAGAGGGATGTAGAGAATTAGTTATGGTTGCAAGTTTTCTCCGAGTTTGATTGGCCCTTTCCAGATACTATGAAGAGTTGGGGAGGTGGAATACCACCTAACTATACCACCAAAGTTGCATCGTTTACATTATGTCTTCCAGATTTTACAGTTGAAGAGGTACGTGCCTGATCCATCACACGTCATCGACTGATGAGAGATGGCAATCGAGGATGGTGTTCCCTTTATATAGTACATATTAGATATCTAGGGTCAATAATAGAATATACTTCTTTGGTCAAGGAATTCTATTGGTGCATGTTCGGTGGTAGTACAAGAACCTTCAAGAGTGAACGAGGGAGATGGAGGCTCATATTGGTGCATTGTTACAACATTTTATTTAGCATCCCTTTGTTTTGGATAATCGGGGATCTGGAATCCCAATGGTGGGGGTAATTTAATTTCTCTGATTTTCTAATTATTATTTTTATGTATTATATTGAATTATTATGAGACTATGATTCGCGACGGTGTGCGATTATGAGGCCTAGAGTGCATGAAATAAATCTTTGAAATAATTTAATCTTTTAAATAGTTTTTGTGAGTGGTTTTCTTGAAAAAGTGTAATATCTTTTAAATGGGTTCCTAGATGAAAAATATGATGGAATAGTTTTGTTCAGAGCATCAACATTACCTTAGGTGGGACCTAACATTGACTGGCGTAAGTCATTAGTAGATGTCAGTTTTTTGAACATTTTGATGAAAATAAAATAAATTAATATTTTCTTTTACTTTAAACATTTTTATAATGTAGTGATGCATTGTTTTTTTTAAAATTTTATGGATTAAAAGGTAAGGTTCATAACCTGGAAAAACTCCCTGGAATCCTCTAGATCTTTTAAGAGGAGTCACCCATGAATAATTTTTGGTAAACGATGAAGAATGGTGACATGTGGATCATTACACAATGAGATCAAATACTGACTGAAAATTGATCTCCCTCTTCATCGACTATTAAGCTATGGGATTTAGTTTATATTATTCTTTCCCCATTCTTTGATTTGAAACAACGAACATAGATCAACCCAAAAATAGGTTGACCCACAGATCGTGTATTATTATGGGATTTTTTTATTAGTATTATTTTAGGGAACTGATACATGTTACATTTTAATAAATTTTATTTTCTCAATTTGATCCTACTAATGGGAGCGGATAAATACCGTGAAGAATGATGGTGAAGGATCATTCCTCAAATTTCTATGTAGGTTTTTTATTACCTTGTTTACCATATATTCTTTATATTCATTACTAAGATATGAACAATAGAACATTTTATATCCATAATTCAATGCAACAATCTAAAATTAAATATAATTCATCATGACGACCAATTGGAGGTGTGACGGCAACGATGGCGGACAAATTGGCAAGGTTCTTTATAAATCCTCCTTTCAACGTTCTTCTTAAGGGTGGGTCGAAAATCATTTTTCGGGCCAATAAAAAGTCCCCAAACCTATCGTTTATGTGTTATCATGGAAGGGATACCAGGAATCGTGAGTTTTAAAGAGATTGGATGGAAGGATCATTGATCGAAGCATCACCCGAGGTGCGCTTCTGAAGAACACCATTTCTATAAATTATCGATAAACACGATGAGTAGTTTGGACAACATGGAATGGGGACCCAAATGAGAATTGGAGAGGGTGTTAATGATGTAAGAAGAAATGAAACTACATGTGATAGCTTTCACATGGATTTTGGGTCCTTACATGGGAATCATATTGTATCTCATACAATACACGGACATGGGTTGAGTAAACAACATGTACTCCACCTCACGGCTAGACCATGCCAATTACGCTGGTTACCCCATCTAACATTACACAAATTGGAACAACCGGGTTGAAGTTATGTACAGGAACATGACTACCGTACCCGGAGTGTCCCCTGGATAGTAAGACATGGCGTCTCACTCTTTTACACAATGTGTATACCTTTTCTACATGACATGTTGTTCAACACGGACCATTATACATGGGTTGAACCCACGGTTACAGGAAAAGGTGTGGGACCCTTTCTTCTTGTCATGTGAATTTTTGTACATGGATTCATCTTTTTGTCCACAATTCCTTGAATAGGTTTATCTATAGTTAGTTCCCCTTTTAATTGTTCCCCTGATGGTCAGGTTTCTTTTCCATTCACAGGAGTATGGTCCTTTCAGCAAGACATTCTAGATAAAGTAAGAATACCTCCAAGAGGCCTAGAGCGAGATCCTCTACCCATCCATGACCCATGGTAGAGTCATGTGTCGACATGAACAATCATACACGACACCGATTGTCTAATTATAAGGTTAATATGAATGAGTTTTCGTATCAGTCATGGCCTTATCCATGATCAGCATCCTTGTATAGTCATTTTTCCCTACTCAGGAGTGTGTTCTCTCAGAATGAGTGTAACTATTCTCTTGTCAGATCTATCAATGCATCTATCTATCTCATGGATTTTATCGACGAATAGTTCTTCTCAGATGTACATCATCAGAAATATCAGACTCATGGAGTAATTCTCTGGGATGAGTGCTTCATGAATCATCAAACTGTATCCCTAGTGGGGGTATGAGGTCATTGTGACTTACCTCTATTCTATAGGTATAGGTTATGAGTATATCTCGAGGGGTTTCTCTTTTTATATGTTTAGAATGCATATACATTATAGAGATGATTGTACCTTTAAATTGTGTCTTGATTTACGGTTTTCAGAGTCGCCTACTGAGTATTGTTTTACTCAGCAATGCATAGGGTATCCACACACGTGTCATGTCTTGTTGAAATGCATGGCCATTTGAAATCTTCCAGGGAAGACAAGGATCAGACTAATATTTTTAATCTTCATTATAGTCTAAGGTGTTCCTACGGCTATGAGAAGCAGTCGAAGTACCTATTTTCCTTCTTAGAGGTTATTCATTGTAGTTTGTACACGCTTTCTTTTGGTGTGCTTGTATTCTGGCCCAGATTACATTCTGCACTTTACTTTCCATTGTAATCTATTTCTTGGGATTACTTGTATGCAGTCATCCTCTTCCTTAAGGTTTTTTACATTTCATCATTTTTTGGATTGGATATTTTTGTGTGTGTGTATAGGTACATATGAAATACCTCCCATGTTAGTGATATGCATACTCGGTGCTAGTACCCAGCCCCAAACCTATTGGAGGTGGGCTTAGGAATTCACCGCACAAGCCCTATTAGGATAGGTCATGGTTGTATAAATTCAAGGTATTGGTATGAACTCATCCTTCTAAAGAATAATCTAAAAAAATCAGTTAAAATGTTTTAAATATAGGTTTTTTAAAAATATTAGAATAATTTTCATCAGATCCAAATTTTTCAACTAAATATATTTTGTTTGAAATTATCTGACTTCTGAATCTTACATTAAATAATTGTGAGCTTCATAATATTCTGATAATCTAAAAAATTTGATAATACCTAGATAATACATCCCACATCGAGCATAGTGGTATGTCATTTAGTTATCAACATGCAAATTGAATGATTGAAAATGCTCTAAATACTATTTTAACAGCCCATGATTTTATGATATATTTTGCTTTAAATAAATTTATTTCATAGAAAACATTACATACAACACCAAATTCAAATGAACTAAAAAATACTATTGAAATTTTATTATCTTATAATTATATCAGTTATGAATTTAGGATTTTAGTATTAACATTGGTTGTTTTTTTATTTCTCTAAAGGATTGATTTTTTAATTAATAGATGATAAAATACTGATTTATTTGTAAAACTCTCTTGTAACACCCTGACCCTAGTTACCACAAGTTGGTGAATTATTATATAAAATTACCATGAACACAAGTGATCATGTCTCGAAATACTAATTAGTTTTGTAGCCTTAAAAATAAAATATACATACATATGTTTTAAATTACATCATGAAATAGAAAACATTTTTCCTCTTTTAACCCACTCATATCTTTGGTCTATCCCTACAGGTTAATCATAATATACTTCTTCACATCCTGGAAAAAAGAAAACATAAGGAAGGGGTGATCTTAGATGCTCAGTAAGGATAAAATTATATCATTAACTATCACAAATAAGCATAATAATTTAAGGAAACGTATAAGACTAAAACATAATCCTTCTAAAAAAACATCAGTATAATATGGAAAATCTAAATCAAATAATGCCATTAACTTATCACATGGATTTTCTATTAGCCGAATAATCACATGTATTATTAATAGCTAATTTCATAATGATGGAATGCATAATGTCAGACATAATAACTACATAGTCAAGGCCTTGTTCCCAGACTAAAAATTAGATTTGGTCAAGGCCTTGTGCCAAGACACTAGTTTCTATCATGAGACCTATCGATGCATCTTGGAGCTATAGCAGGCTCCACCCATCGCTTACTAAGTCCAATGCATTCCCCATATAAAAATGTTGAATCATAACATAAACATTCATATTAAAACTAGCATAAAAAATGTTAATTCTTTAACTATAAACCATGAATGGTATAAAAATAACACATCCACAGTCAAACATATCACAGAACCTTCAATAAAATAATGAATATTGTGTCATAATAAGTCATCTTCAAAAAAGAGTAAAATCAGTCAATGGATGTTGACATAGATGAATAAAAACTATTTAAGATAAATATCCCTTTCTATTTTCAAATTATTTAAAAGTAAAATAATTTTAAAAGAAAAAATTAATTTTGAAAATATTATTATAATAATTTAATGTAGGGTTTGAAGATGTTATAATAGTGGATTTTAGCTGCACCCACCGTATACATTAAAAGAAAATTATTATCTTAATTTGTCGAAAAGGTTTTGAAGTACCTTGTTTGGAAAATAGTGGAAAATTCCATTAAAAAAATTATAAAAGGTCAAAAAATGGTATAAATGACTTTCACCCATATTTTATGAAATATTAAAAAAAATTGAAATATATTTTTAAGAAACGCGAATGTGGATGATAAAGACGTCCCAATATATAGTTACATATAAACAACATTAGATAAATAAAGAGATTGTAAATTTGACACTTACCCTGTACTTTTCCTTAGTCGAGGGTAGGTTAACCACTGGTATAATGGTGAAATCATTTTCATTAAATTATACAATAACCACCTATATAAATATGATATATATGAACTTCTAATATTTCAATGTTAATGATATTTAGGTAGTATAATCGTTTCAGGTGTTAACTAATTCACTTTCCTTTAAATGTTGTTTTACATAACTTATGTTTGTTATGGATATGATGTATTTGATTCATATCCATAATTATATTAATTTATTAAGCATTATTTTTTAATAATAAAATGAAATTTATTATTGAATTGTTATAATAGACAAGGAATCTCATCACGTTGGTGGAGGCAGAAATATTTATGTATTCATGAGTGACACAACCATTATATTGATGGTGTAATCGTATATAATTGGATGTTATACAATATATAAAGAATCATTAACATGTTATATTTATTATTTAAAACAATTAATCTCATTATTATACTCATCCAAATAATTAATCATTGAATAACAAACTACACCATGATGTGGAGATAGTAAGTCGTAGGTATGCACGACTGGTGACTTTGTCATTCATCGGATTGGTAGAATAATTAACATGGTTGTACTATATTTATAATAACATCATACTATGTATATTGTACTGCTGTTATAATTTTGGAATGTAACCCACAAAGAAAGGGAATGTTGAAGAAGAAAATAACTTTGAATCAGGTGATGATATTATTACCTCTTCTTTGGGTGATTCATTTTGATTTTATCAAAAAGGATTCATAAGATGGATTTATGATCATATTAAGGCCACTAGGATGATTTGAGTTTAGTTTGTAGGATATTTTAATAGGGTTTGTCTGATCCAAATGGCTTTGGAGGTGTGATTTTGATAGAAGGGGATGTACCGTTTTATAAGATAGGTGAGGGTCACTTTCGGAATAACATGAAATATTAATGTATTATACAACCATATTCAGTTTATAATGGCTCCAAAAGAATTTAATTTTATTATATGGTGTGTTGAGGGCTAAAACCATTCAACCAATAGGTTTTAGACAAGTTTAGGTTACCATATTAAACATATCTTCTAGATTTAACTTTTTGTTAAATTATTTAACCTTTACATTGTATTCATGTATTATTATAAAAAATGGTTACTAAAAATAAAATAAAAAGAAAAGAGAACCCAAAGTGGTTCATTATTGACATATCTAACTTTTTCTAATTACTTTGTCTGATCCTTAGATTTTTTGGAATATTACATCAATTAATAATATATTATTTGTTTTAAAAACACATTTATGTCAATTTTTAAACTATTTAGTATTTGGTTTTTGAGAATTTAAAAAAATGATTAATTGAAATAAAATAAATCAATATTAACATGACATATTAACTTAGAAAATTAGTGTAATTAATCAAAAGTCTCAATTTAAAACCTTTTGGATATTTATAATATCTATTATTTTAATCTTTCGTTAATAAGGTAATTAGTGAAGTATCATTGTGTCATAAATTAATTTAATTATTTAATGTATAAAAATTATAAAAAAAATACCATTATGTGGGAAATATTATTATATTTTTAATGAATAATTATATTCTAATCATTCTTTTGTGTAACCCTATATTAAAAATGTCTTATTTATGAAAATTTGAATTTTACATGTTTTACTATACTTTAAATAAAATAATAATAAATGTCATAATCTAATCCATGTGGATCAATGAGGCACTTATTTTATTTCTATGGATTATTATGGTCGAAAAAACATATCCAATAGAATTTGGACATGTGTTAGGGTAATTATAATGAAATTTTTTCCTTTAATTACCCTATAATCTTTTAACAAGGGTAAATTAAATTCAAAAGCTAATATTCACCATAAATTATTTTCATTTTATTGAACCACATTTAACTTACTAATGTCAAACATGTATCTCATATTTTTCAAATTCATTTCATATATGTGGTAAAATAAGGTTCTATGAAAATTTGCTAACATGCCTAGAAGGTGGGTAAAAGACATTAGAAAATTAAATAAAATATTATACAAATAATTTTATTAGAAAATGACTCCAATGATGTAAATTGTTCTGATATAGTTATTTTAGAGACCAAATATTGATATACATGGACATTACATTACTTTTGGGGAATACTTAATACATAACAAAAATAGACACCCAAGGACCATAATAGTTTAGTGTCGTTGGATTCTTGGAAGATAATATTCTATCCATGGTGAAAGATCTTCAAAATATACCATAAAGATCTTCCACTTTTTTTTCTTACCTAAAACCATTCTTTATAACCTAGGGAAAAATCATAAAAAGTGTAAGCTCAAATGCACTACAAGGGAAATCATGGAGAAACTAAAACAAACCATATACATTTGGTCTTAAAAACATGAACATAAAGTTTAAAAAGAAAAATATTTTGCAATGACATAAACATGGCAGAACGTAAGGCATAGATCATAATGTAACATAAATCAGGACAAAATATCATTGGAATAAAAAATGTAATTGTGTAAAACAATTAATCACATGATATTATTTCCATAGTATCCAAGGAATTTCTTCTACGACCATCATAGTAGATGAAGTCCATTACTGAACCGAGTTTACTTGTTGTTCCACCCCTATATTACTGAACTAGATTTACTTGTCATTCCATCCATGTTTATCTCAGGAGATATAAATCTTTTCCCAATGCATTGGAGGGAGATATAGGTCCCACCAATCTCATAATGAAATCATTCTTTCTAAAGACCCCGAAATTACAAGGAAATTTTTTTCCCAAATTCTTTGAAATTTTACTAGTCCGCAGTTCTTGACGGTAGCTGATTCCAAGGCCTGGTGTGCCCAGAATCAATTTCTGATGTTTTTTTGGGTACGTTCAGTAAACGTATGTGTGGGTATTTCTATCTTTTGAACAGGTTCTCGGAAATGAATACCGAGTAAACTGATGAACTCACAGCACCAGTATTCGCTTAAGGGGACATTTACTGCAGTTGCATTTTATGCAGGATGAAAGTTATATTTTGAGGAATTCATACTAAATTAATAAAATTGTTGGTACATAATTTTATTATTTAATGGCAGTTATTTACTCCCAAGGGGAGTTATAGGTGGGTCCCACACCCACATAACCTCCCATGAGAGGATTTAGTGTGGTGGGCCCCACAAAAATCCAAACCTTTCACCTTCCCTTAACTCCCCATTAACACCCCCTATTAATTTGAAATCTCCACCATTAATTTGTGACTTTCCACCTCCATTTCACTCCCATTAATTTTTTCTAACACATTTTAATTAATTAATCAAACTCTTCAATTAATAAATTAAAGAGTTTGATTTTTTAAATACATGTGTGAATAAAATAATATCATTAGCTATTATTTTTGTGGGAATTTGTTGTGTTAGGGAAACCTTGGGAAGGCTCTGGAGAAATAGAAAAGCAGTGTTCTACTCTCAACGAAGAACATCGTCCTTTATACGAAGAACCGCGGAGGAGCATCAATCGTCTCCTTAGATCTCTGGCCAAGCCACTGAAAAAGGATCTACCAACAAGGAATGCCAACGACGCGTCATCCTCATCTCCTTCTTCCCCAAAGTCAACGAGTTGATGCTGCCACCCCCACGACAACGACTATGAGAGAACCTTAATTCAAGGTAGGGGGATGATTATAGTTGTTCATATTTTTCTTCTCTGAACTCCATCATTCTTATTACGGTGTATAAATTTTCCAACTATTAACATAATAACGAGAAGGTTCAGGCCACACGAACATGGCCTGAATGTCCACCATACTTGTTTGTATTATTTGGCGATGGAGGCGGTGTTGGAAGAGGCAGCAATGACCAAAGACGGTGGCCGCACGACGGTCCAACGAGGATCGCGACACCGGCTTCCATGCGGAAGGGTGACCGCAGCCAGTGACCGCTAGCCACAAAGCCGAAGAAGGACCTGCTGGCTGTAGCCGGAAGGGCTGGAGGAACTGCGGTGTCCCACGACGCCACGTTGCCGAGAACCGTGTCCCGCACATGGTGGGCTACCCTAGCGGAAGAACTGGCCGGCTCGTTGGCCGGCTAGGTGGAAGGATCCATGACGGTCATAGGCGCTGCAGCGGAGGGATCGCAGCCTGCAACTACGGGCCGCTCGCACCGGGAAGACAGGCTGGCTTCGGCCGGCTGGAAGAGAGGGTGGCATCGTCGGTTTGAGAACTCGGAGGGCTGCACCCCCCCCCCCCCCCCCACACCTACTCACCTAGCTGACCGAGCCATTCCAGACGGGCCGCGCCAGGCTGGGCTGCCTGCCATGGGTCGGGCCGGGCCCACTGGACCGGGCCGGGCATTTTCGGTTCGAGCCGACCCGCCAGCCCATTAGGCTTAACGGGCCGGGCCCGTTTCACTTAATTATGAATGACTTCATGACCGTGTGTCCGATCGACACGCCATATGGGGTGTTGGGACTCATACGACTAGGTGGTCCTTTTGCCAAACTCTAAGTGAGTTTTGGACGACTTTGGAAAAAATGGCCCGATTGGTTCAAAACTGAAACTAACCGGGACCTCAGAGAAGAAACCCTTATAACTTAAGTATCAGACGTCTAATTGTCGTGACATAAACTAAGTTGGTTTCCTTTTAATGAGACAGTTATTTTGGCATACTCCATGCAGTTATGAATGATATTGGAGTATGGTCGGGTGAGTTTTAGCTTAAAAACCAACTGGTCCCCTAGAACGGAAAAGCTAATAACTCATAGATCGGGTGTTCGTTTGACGTGTCGTCTATTGCGTTGAGACCCCTATGACGAGGCGGTCCTTTGTGATACTTCTACATGAGACTTCGTGACACTTGGTGTATCGAATTAAGGCTTGTGGATAGGACCTTCCTAGTGATGAGAAAGCATATTGTAGTGATCTAGTAGCTGGCTGAGACTTGACGACTTCAAATCGATCGACTTGGAGTGATTCTGATGGCCTAGTGGGGAGCACTTGGTTGTAACAGCAAACCCATGGCGGAGGAGCACTTGGTTGTAGCGGCAAACCCGCAGTACTCAACAGAAGGAGTACCTCTCTAGGCTGTGAGGGAGAGTGCTTGGGTTTAGCGGCAGACCCATGTTGGGAAGCCCTTTGTTGTAGTAGAATTCCCACAGTACTCAAAAGGTGGAGTACTTCATCAGTCCAAGGTTTGTGGGAAGTGCTTGGTTTTAGAGGTAGGTTCACTGTACCTAATAGAGGAGGAGTTCCCCAGCAGACGTGGTTTCAACTCAGAAGGAGTTCTCCACCCTTCATGTGGGATTCTCAGAGGATGACTCATTGGATTCTATTTACTTTACTACAGTTCTACTAGATTTTCAGTTGTACTGTATGTACTCTTGGGATTGTATCTTCGGCCCCTTTCTTTTCAGCACTTAATTTTTTATTCAGTGTTACCTAGTTCATTCTTCGGTTGCATACTCTGTTTTGTTCGTTTACTTTTATAAATGCAATGCCTTCCCTTTTTATCGGGATTTACGCCTTCGGTGCTAGTCTCCAGCCCCTGGCCTATCGAAGGAGGGATTGGGTTAGTCACAGTACAGGTCCTGAGGATGGGTCGTGACAAATTGGTATCAGAGGATTCAGTTCTACCGCAGAACATAACAATATGATATTTCCTTTATGTGAAGCATTAGTGGTAAGGGTACCGAGTGTGTTTTTCGGTTCCGGGAGTCCAATGTTGGTGTGGCGTCCGACGTATCCATACACTAGGACCCTGACTACTGATTTCTGAATCAGTGAAAAAAAACAATGATTGAGTGTGTGTCTTCAAAATTTTGTATTATGTCAGCTCAACCAGGTTAGCTCACCATGTATAGTCTTTTGACCATGTCACATCTGTTCAGGATGCCTCCACGCAGACACTCAGTTAGAGTTCCGATAGAGTACCCGATGATGGCCCACTAAGAGACGAGGCTCCAGTGCAGGGCCCTCTTTCTATGTTGGCACCTTAGGGGGTGTACCAGCAACACCACCACCCGTTGCGTAGAAGATACCAACAGCCGCACTGGCGGACGGTGCCCACTAACTGAGCGCGTTGAATGAGTTCCAGCAGTAGAGGCCTCCATGTTTTTTAGGCGAGACAGATTCCCAGGCAGTAGAGGACTGGATGGAGGCGATTTCTAGTGTTTTCCTCCTAGTTGAGACACCAGTAGAGCAGATGGTGATCTTAGCTACTATACTTTTCTGTGCGTGGTGAGGTTTTGGCACATGGACTGATGCCTGAGACGGTACCTTCGGGTAGTGTGACAGCTATATCACTACTTGTTGATCAGTAGTTACGACCAGCAGTACCGGTAGAGGACCCTTGTAAGCTTAATTCCATACATGTGTTTCAGCATCTGATACCCCTCAGGTTTTGATGTGAGCCCGACTCACAGGTGGCTAAGAACTGTCTTGAGGAGGTGGCTGAGAGTTTTCTAGAGCTTATACAGCTTCAGCAGGATGATGTGTCTATAGTTGTGTATTCATTGAGGTACACCGATCTTTCCTGGTACTCGATGAATATGATTTGATATGTGCTTTAGAGCTCGGACCTCTGATTGAGGTGTATTTAAGGATTTATGACCCAACACTTTTTCCTCTATTCATTCATACTTATTTTAGGGTTCTATAGAGAACCTTTGTGGTTGAATGTTCATTGGATAAGGGGTATAACCAGTGAATGTTAACAGTTGGAAAGCATGAAACTGGTTTCAGTCTCAAAGACTTGTGCGTGTCAAATGTTTTGAAGAGGAAGTGTTAAGGATAGATGAATATTCAGGGCATAAGATGTAGAAGCAGAGCTAGGAGAGCATCATGAGGTGGTAAACATTTGGACATGTTACAACCACCAGGCTTTGTATTCCCCACTAAGCTTAAGGAGCTGGAGGGTAGGGAAAGAGAGTAGATGCATGTGGTCAAGGAGTGTAAACCAAGGGCTCTATGAATGTTTTCAGGTATGGTCTATATCTACTAATAGCTGCCATATCAGTAGACATAGGTACCAATAATTCCTTCCTACCACAGATCTTTTCCCAAACCAAGAGTTTCTGGTTAAGCCATTGACTTGACCTTCATGTCTGGAGATACCTTTGGGAGGAGACTCGATAATCACACATACGAAAATGGTGTGTTTTGACCCATTAGGTGAGAGTTTTGGTTGGAACCTCTTGGTAGTAGTTTCAGGGCCTTACAACGTTTGTTTGGGTATAGACTGGGTAACCACAGTTCATAAACAAATTGACTGTATTAGGAAAAAAGTTTGTGGTTTACTTACACCGTTGGGATGGGTTTTCCTTGGCCGGAGAAAAGGAAACCATAGGAAGCATAAGATGGAATCATTCATAAGTGGGTGTAGTCGATCACTCATGAGTCAGCCGAAAATATATTTGTTCCAGACTTCTCCAAAGTTACTGAACCTCTTTTAGCATTGATGAATAAGGGGAAACCCTTCGTATGGTCAGAGTGATTCTAGCAGATCTTTCAGGAGCTGAGGGAGAGGTTGACCAGCGCACCCATCATGAGGCTACCGGAGAAGGTGCAGATCATCCAGGAGCGGATGAAGACTACACAGAGCAAATTTAAGTCCTATGTTGATAGGAGATGGAGACCACTAGAGTTTGAGGATGGTGACCACATGTTCCTATGGGTCTCATCTCAACGAGGTCTACAGAAATTTGGTCGGGGTGGAAAGTTATCTCCACGATTCATCGTACATTTCTAGGTCCCCATTAGAGTATATGAGGTGGCTTACCGCCTATCCCTTCAACCTATGTTGCACCGGGTGCATGACGTATTCTAGGTATCTCACTAGAGGAGATACATGCACGACTCGACCCACATCATCGACCAAGGGGAGCTGGACATCGATGACGGGGCGACAATCATGGATGTCTCGATGGAGATTGAGGATCGATGGGATCGGGTCCTAGGTGGATGGTCGATTCCTCTTGTGTGCATTTGCTGGTAGCATGGGAACCTCCAAGAGAGCACATCAGAGCGGGAGGCTCAGATGCATGCACAGTACCCTCATTTGTTCCTCTAGTGTGTGGTGTAGCTTTATGAGGTTATAAAGACCTGATGTAGGGGTAATATAAACAACCGGAAATTTTAAGGAAATTTTTTTCTTAAATTATTTGGAATTTTACGAGTCCGCAGTTTCTTATGGTGCCTGATTCCGAGGCTCGGTGTTCCCAGAATCTATTTCTGAAGTTTTGTTATAGTACATTAAATAAACATAGGTGCAGGTTTTTCAATATTTTGAACCAGTGCTCAGAATTGAAAACCAAGGACATCAATGAACTCACAATTCCGATATACCATTACCTCGGTTGTGTTTTATGCGGGTTGAAAGTTATATTTTTAATAATTCATACTAAATTAATAAAATTGTTGGTACACAATTTTATTATTTAGTGGCGGTTAATTCCTCCCAAGTGGAGATACAGGTGAGGCCCACACCCACATAACCTCCCATGAAAGGATTTACTGTGGTGGGGCCCACGCAAATCCAAACCCTTCACCTTCCCTTAAATACCCATTAACACCCCCCCTTATTAATTTGACAACTCCCCCATTAATTTGTGACATTCCACCTCCATTTCACTCCCATTAATTTTTACCAACACATTTCAATTTATTATTGAAACTCTTCAATTAATTAATTAATGATTTTGATTTTTGAAATACGTGTGTGAATAAAATAATAGCATTAGATATTGTTTTTGTTTGAATTTTTTGTGTTAGGGAAACCTTGGGAAAGCTCTGGAGAAATAGAAAAGTCATGATCTTCTCTCTACGAAGAACATCCTCCTTCCAATGAAGAACCACTGAGGAGTGTCAATCATCTCCTTTGATCCTTGGACAAGCCAAAAAAAGAAGGATTCACCTACAAGGAACACCAATGACATTCCATCCTTGGATCCTTCTCCCCTGACGTCAATGATTTGACGTCGCCACCCCGCAACACCGACTGCGAGCAAACCTCAATTCGAGGTAGGGATTGATTAGATTTGTTCATATTATTCTTCACTAAACTCCATTGTCCTTATTGCGGTGTGTAAATTTAACAACTGTTAAGGTAATAACGAGGAGGGTTAATGCCACAAAAACATATCATGAACCTTCCCCATACTTTTTGGTTTTATTTGGCTACATAGGCAGTGTTGGAAGAGGCGGCAGCGACCAAAAATGGCGATCGTGTGCCGGCCCGAAGAGGACCGTGACACCGGGTGCCGCGCGGAAGGGAGAATGTGTCCCGCGACCGCGGGCCGCACGACCGAAGAAGGACCGGCCAGCAATATCGGTTAGTCTGGTGGAACCGCAGCTTCCCACGGCGCCACGCTACGGAGAACCGCAGCCCACATAGGGCGGGCCTCTCTGGTGGAAGAACCGTTTGGCTCATCGGCCGGCCGGAAGGAGCCGCAGTGCTCATAGGCGCCGCGGTGGAGGGATCGTGGCCCATAACCTTGGTCTGCTCGCGATTTGAAGATCGGCCGGCTTTCTCTGGTTGGATAGGAGGGTGGCGCCACTCGGCGATGCTGGTTCGAGTAGTCGGGGGATCCCCCCCCCCCCCCACACACCGGCTCCGCCAGCTGGCCGAGCCGCGGCGAGCTGCGGGCCATAGTAGCAGGGTCGCACCACCTACCATGGGTCGGGCCGGGCCCCACCGGACCGGGCCACGCATTTTGGGTCGGGCTGACCCACTGCTGGGTTGGACCCGCCGAACTAGGTCGGATCGACCCGCCAGCCCACAAGGTTTGATGGGTCGTGCCCGTTTCACTTAAATGTGAATAACTTCACGGCCGTGTGTCTGATCGACGAGCCTTTTGATACACTAGGACCCTTACGATGAGGCGGTCCATTTTCTAAACTCTAAGTGAGTTTTGGTTGACTTTGGGAAAAATGGACGGGTTGGTTCGAAACCGAAACCAACCGGGACCTCGGAGCAGGAATGCTTATAACTTAAGGATCGAACATCTGATTGACGTGTCGTCAACTACGTTGGTTTCATTTTGATTAAACGGTTATTTTGTCATACTCCACGTGGATTTTGATGAAATTGGATTATGGTCAGGTTGGTATTAGCTTAAAAAGCAACCAGTCCCCTAGAATGGAATATCCAATAACTCACATACTGGGTGTCCATTTGATGCGTCGTCTGTTGCGTTGAAAACCCTATTACGAGAAGGTCATTTGTGGTACTTCTATGTGAGAAATTGTGAAACTTGGTGTATCGGCTTGAGGCTCATGGAGCAGACCCTCCTTGTGATGAGCGAGCAGATTGTAGAGGCCTAGTAGCTGGCTGAGACTTGACTACTGTTGATTAATCGACTTGGAGTGATTCGGATGGCCCGTTGGGGAGCGCTCGATAGTATTAGCATACCCATGGCGTAGGAGCTTTGGTTTGTATTGTCAGACCTATGATACTTGACATAAGGAGTACCTTTGTAGGAAATTATAGGGAGAGCTTTGTTGTTGCGACATACTCATGGTGGGAAGCGCTTGGTTGTAGCAGCATGCCCATAGTACTCGATAGGTGGAGTACTTCAGCAGTCCATGGTTAGTGGGAAGTGCATGGTTGTAGTGTCAGGCCCTTTGTACTCGATAGAGGAGAAGTTCACCAGCAGCCGCAGTTTCAACTTCATTAATAAAAATCCTGGTCTGAGCGAAGTTAGTGAGCTTTGTGTTTTCCTCATGATTGATATGGGTTACTTGATAACTTAGGTATATGTAAGGGTATATACCTATGTAATGGTTATCTATTGAAATCATACATTGTGGTTTATCCTTGTTGGGATCTGTGAGACCGTGAGGATCTTGGGGTCCCTACTGAGTATCATTATACTCACCCCTGCACGGAATATGCCCGTGCTACGTTGGGTTGGATGTAGACAATGGACAACACTGATCGAGGTGGAGACTTGTGGAGATGGACGGTCCCCGTAGGTGTACCACTTGGTGAGATGTACACAGAGTGGACGGTCGAACCTGAGGTGATGAGGTGGCCATTTGTACCCACCTTTCAGGTGGGATTCTCATATGACGACTCAGTGGTTGTTGTTTACATTACTCCAGTTGTACTAGCTTTTCAGTTGTACTGTACTTACTATTGGGCTTTTTTTTCATCCCCTTTCCTTTCAGCACTTACTTTTTTATTTAGTATTACTTAGTGATTTCTTCTATTTCATACTCTATTGTGTTTGTTTACTTTTATAAAGGCAATTCCTTCCCTTTTTATCTGTATTTTCACCTTTGGTGCTAGTCACCGGCCCCTGGCCTATGGACGACGGGCTTGGGCTAGTCACAGAATGGGCCCCGTGGATGGGTCGTGATATTCTTACTTGTGGCACAAAATAAACATAAATCATTCATCATAGCCCAACAAATAAAATGTGTTTCATAAACATCATCACATCGAAACACAATCAATATAAAACAATGGATATCATTTCATCATAAACAAAATAAAACCATGTAAATAATATAAACATTATATTGAAACATAACCATATTAATTAATGTAATCAATGATAGAAAATAGTTCTGAATAATCACTTGAAATTAATTCTTGAGAAAAATATCATTTCTTCTTCTAAATCATTTCTGTTTCACTAAATCCCATGAAATTTTAAAAGAAAAGAATTTTGTTAAAAATAATCATGAAATCTTGAAGAATTATCTTCATGTAAATAAGTTTTTATGAGACCATTAAAATCTATTCACGCCTTAGAAGTTAAAAAAACATTCTCCTCATACTTTTTACCGAAAAAGTCAAAAAAGTACCTCGTATGGTAATGAAAAGACAGATTACTTCTATACCATGTGGTAAAAGTCAGAGAAGGGTAAAAATTACATTAAATATACATGGATGAATAGTAAATATTTTATGAAAATAGTTTTAGATTACATGGACATGGATGATAAATATAACCCCATTAAATACTTACGAATAAATAATCTCGGATAGAAACGAGATTGGAAAATTTATACGTTACCTGAGGTCCAATTTCTTCTGTTCAGGTCCGAACCTCTTGTATAATGATTTATATAATTTCATTGACTTATTCATGAATAATATCCATTTTTATGATATCATATATGATTCACTTCTGACTTTATATTACCCGTTCATTTATCAATTCCATGTTGAAGCAATGTTTTGGGTAATAATATTTTCATTTATCGTGCGTGTTTGGACTTTTTTTTCTTGATATTACTACTTATATCATGATTTACATACATCTATAATGTTTAAAAAGATTTATATATCATATATATATTCAGTGTATATATATAATAGATAGATAAATGAAATAAAATACATCATTAATGGAGAAGGTATGTCGTACGTACAATTGAATGTTGTTTTCCTTCCCTTATTGACTTGAATGGGAGTAAGTAGATGACATATATATACAAAAATCTAGTAGAATTATTATGTCATATATCACAATATTATTCATTATATATATTTAGTAATCATTTTTTAATGGTTAACATGGAGAATGAATCTCGTTACAACATGGATATGGTAAACTGAACGTATGCACGAGTGATGATATCATACCCATAATTATTTAATGAAATTGGAGTGGAAAATATATTATCTCATAATTAGTATCATTTTATAATAATTATATATATAGTTATTATTTCCACCTTCATACCCATCCATGTAAGGTGGTGGTGGAAAAACAGATTACACCACAGCGTGGAGATGGTATTCTGTACATACGCATGCGCGATGATTTCATTTTTCGTAGGATGTATAGAATGTAAAATAGGGTGGTTTCATATTTATAATAACATAATATTATATGAGTGACACTTATGTTATTACTTTATAATTAAAAAACTAATTTAGAGGAATTGGAAGAATAAATAAATTTTAAAGGATCAGTAGAAGATATTACCTCTTCCTCAAAGTGCCTCTTTTTAACGTCCTCTTAGGGCACTAGAGTAGGTCTTTTGAGAAGACTAGAACCTCTATAAGGTAACTAGAGAGGTTTAAAAGAGGAATTTCCTGGGGCTTTCTAATATTTAAGGCTCAAAATTGAGATAATGTGAGAGGGATGGAGGTGCCATTATATAGGAGAGGAGAGCGGCACTTTTGAAATCCTCAAAAACATTAATTTATAATAAACTCAAACCCCACATAAAATCTTTCAAACTGACAAAAATTCGAATATGAGATAATATATAGTTGTAATATCATCATCCAATCAAATTTATACATGTTTTGATTTTATTTTAAACCTTATCATTTTGATTTATCCATATTTTATCTATTTAATAATATTTTTTGTATTAATGTTATAAATTTTAAATAGTTATAAATACTTATTATGTGTTGTTAATTATACATAATTTAATATTTTATGACATGTTAGACTATATAAATTTTAATTTTTAATTTTTTAATGTTTTTTTGATTTTTAATCAATTTAATAATATATTATTTAGATAAAATATCAATAGTTTCATTTTTGACCCAATTCATTTATATGAAATTAAATAAAATCATCACTCAATACATTATAAAAAACTATTTAATATATTTCTAAAATGTCTTATTCTTCTATAAAATTCGTGTAACACATTAATTAGTTCATATAATATTTATTTTAATACTTTTAAAATCATTTATTTGAAATTTCTCTTAAAAAATTAATTACTACAACATTTTTGTATAATTATTTAATATACTTATTTTTTCCCTAATAATTAAAAATAAAATACTATGATGAAGATATATCTTATATATTCCTTAATAATAATTTTTGTCTAATTTATTATCTAAAACAGACATCTTTTATAATGTTATGTTTATTAAATAATGAAGGTGACAACTTTCACATTATTTATAATAAAATAATATAAATGTAATATTCTGTTTTATAAGGCTCTAAATGGACCACAAGTAGACACATTGATTCTTATGGTGTAGATATAATCTACCAATAAGTTTTAGTCAAGTTTTTGGGTCTTTATTTGGGTATTATTATTTTAATAAAAAACTATATTATTGATTTTTTACTAAATAAATAATTTCTGCACCATTAATGTATAAGCTATTAATGTAAAATTATATGTCCTAAAAATTAAAAATATGCCACCATTATAAAGAAAAACATATTATATTCCAAATTAGTATTTATAATCTAATTTATATTCATTATAAACTTATAATAAAAATAATTTAATTATTAATGTTTGAGTGAGACATATTTAACTTCTCTTTAAATAAAATAAAATAAATGTCTTAATTACAGACAAGTGGGTTACAATTGATACCATTTTGACCCAAGTATATTCTACGACGAAATATAATAATCCAATCATATTAAGACAAGTTTTAGGGTAATTTAATAATATTGTTGTTACCCATAATTACCTAATTCGCCTTTACCTATGGTAAATAAAATTTACCGTAGTTACTATTCATAATGCCCAAAAATAAAAGTAGCATATTAACATAATTTGGTCCTACTGATTTCAAATATGGAATCTATTTTTCCAAATTAAAAATATAGATGATGCAGTAATTAATTTAAAATTAATCATGTTGTTGAAAAAATAGGTTTTTGTTTAAAACATTGCAGAAGATTGAGATGTTTTTACCTATGAATTCAATGTAAAATTAATGATAATTACATAAATTATATTAAATGGTAAAAATATATTCTATTTATACTTTAAAACTAGTCAATATTATATTTTAACCGTATAAGTTATTTTGATCAAAAAAGATGTTTTAATTAAAATTTGGCGTATTTTTACTATTCATCAAAATATGAAGTTTATTAGAATAATGTCAAAAAAATTCCAAGGTAAATTTTTATATACTAATTAAAAATGAATATTTTACTTTTTCAAATTCAACTGCTAAACTTTTCAAAAATTATATTTAAAATGGGTGCGCCATCAAAAGGAAACAAAAACTGCATTTTTTTAAAAAATACTTTCTTTATATGAAAAATTGATTTAGTTCTCATACCATGTTCTAGAAAATGTATAAGATGAATTATAATGTTATAAAATTCAAAATTTGGTTAATACTATTCAAAACAACTAATTCATAATAATATTATAAAAAATTCATTGTTTAGTAAAACATGTTATTGTGTACAATGCAGGCTATTGAGGAAGGTTGCTCTTGTGTGAAATACAAGACAAGAATAGAGTTTCGTATAATACAAGATAATACAATTTTGGGCATCGCGCAAGATAATCTTGGTGTAGAGTGAAACACAAGACATCAATAAAATTAAAAATAATCTTTATCATAAATTTTTGGGGTGTTACAGGTATTATGTATTTATTTTGACTTAAAATAAATTTAAATAAAATAAATTATTATTTAAATAAAAAGTTTATTTTAAAAAATAACAAACTGTTTTTTAGTATTCATAAAAAAATGATTGTTTTTAGAAAAATACCAAAAAAATCACCCTAATGTAATTTTGATATTCCAAATCTAAAAATGATGTCCATCTTGAAAAATAAAATTTATAAATTTTCAAAAAGTGGGTATTATTATTCATGATGCTAAGTTTGATTGGACGTGGTGTGCTACAACATGATGTTACGTACAGTACAAGCTATTTTATTATTAAAAGATAAACATATCATTGAATATTAGGCTGTTACATTAATCTATCCGTCAAATAATTTAATCCTTGAAATTTCTACAATACTAATGCATAAAAAGATTCGGGTGGTTCTTCATCATATGTTCCTCAGTTTCCCACGTTTCTCTTTCCATCTTATGGTTTCTCCATATAACTTTTATAATAAAACTCATCTGGTTTCTCAGCACTTGTTCTCTGGTATCAAGAATCTGGATATGCTCTCCAGAAAAAGACAGATTAGGTTCTAATTCTATTTCATCATAGGTAAGTAGATGTGTTGGGTCAGGAAGGTATTGTTTCAATAGTGATACATGAAACACATCCTTAACATTAGAGAGACATGGAGGAATTTCCAAATGGTATGCTACAACTCCAATTCATTCTAGTATTTAGAAAGGTCTGATGTACATAGGACATAATTTACCCTTCTTACTGAATCACATAACACCCGTCCATGAATATACCTTTAAGAAAACATGATCTCCTGCTTTAAATTCCAAATCATTCCTTCAGTTATTAGAATAGGTATTTTTTCAATATTGAGATGGTTTGATGTGGGTTTGGATAATCTTCACCTTTTCAATTTTTTAATCAATATGTTCTTGGCCTACGAGTTTTCCCTCACCAACATCATCCCAACAAGTTAGTTGTGACACCACTTTCAATATAATGCTTCTTATGGTACCATCAAATAACTTGAAAAGAAGCTATTGTTATAGGAAATTTCTACAAGAGGTAAATATTGATCCCACATAGCTTGAAATTCATGTGAGAATGATCTCAACATGTCTTCTAAGGTTTGAATAGTCTATTTTGATTGTCCATCAGTTTGAGAGTGGTAGGCAGTGCATATACTAATTTCAGTATCTAGGTATTTCTAAATAAATTTAAATAATCTTGATGTATAATGATGATCACGATTAGAAACAATCAATAGGGGTACTCCATGAAGTCTGACTACATAATTAATATATAGTCTTGCTAAACTTTCAAGTGGTAAATCTTCTCTTGTAGCAAGAAAATGTGTTGACTTGGTATGATGATCGAAAATGACCCATATTGAATCATCCCTTATAGAATTTATTGGTATAACCTTGAAAAATTACACAGTAATATCATCCCATTTCCACATAGGTATGGGAAGAGGTTTCCTAACTCTTCTAGGAAGTTCTCTTCCTGCCTTCACCTATTGAAAAACCGTAAATCTTGACCCATAATCAGCAATCTCCCTCTTCATGTTGTCTCACCAAAAACTTTCCTTCAAATCTCAAAACATATTAGTGATACCAAGATGTATAGAAAAATTGGAGCTATTTTCATCATCCAACAATTTCCATTTTAGATCAGGTCTATCAAGAACACAATTCCTCTTCCAAAAATTCAAAATTCCATCTTTATATATGATGTCAATCAATCTCCCATCATTCAGAGTTTTAATTTTCTTCTAAAACTCTTCATCATCAGTCTATGAACATTTTATCCTCTATAGTAAATATGGTTTTGTAACCATTTAAAAAATTATTGATGTTTCACATTCCATGATTATTTTTATATCCATCTTCACTATATCTATTAACATAGGATCCCTTTCAACTCTCATATTGTTTAAAACTCCATTATCCATTCTTCTCAAATCATCTACACCTTATTTCCCTTTCCTTGTTGGTAGTGTATAGTGAAATCATAATAATTTAATAGTTCAATCCATTGTGCTTTCCCTATGTTGAGTTCTTTTTGGGAGAAAGTATACTTCAATATCTTGTGATCGGTATATATCTCACATTTTTCAACATGGAGATAGTGTGACCATATCTTCGAAGGAAAGATTATAACTTCTAACTCAAGATCATAAGTGGGATAGTTTTTTTCATGAATTTCTATTTGCCGTAATGAATAGGAAATAAGTCTATCTTTCTACATAAAAACAAAACCAAGTCATTTATTTGAATAATCGTTATTAATAACAAACTCATCATTCCTCGATGGTAGAGTTAAGATAGAATAATTGGTTAATCATCTTATCATATTATAAAAACATTCTTCACATTCTTTTTTACAAACAAATAAAACCCTTTTACATGTCATCTTGGTTAATGGGTCATCCAATCAGGCAAAATTGTCGACAAAATGAAAATAATAACCCTCTAAACAAATAAAACAATGTACCTCTGTTATACTCATTAGTGTGGTCCATTATTGAATTTCTCTTGTATTAGAATGATATATCATGATTCCATCCTTAGTGAAAAAACGTCCAAGAAAAGATATCTTCTAAATCAAGATTTCACACTTGCTAAACTTCCCATATAATTAATTTTTTATATGAGTCTTTATAATAGTGTTCAAGTGATTTTCATGACCTTCGTAACTTTTTGTGTGTAGCAAGATATCATCAATAAATACCACTAATTTTTTTAATGATATTCCATTATAACACTATTCATTAGATCCATAAAGACAGTGGGTGAATTAGTCAATCCAAAAGGCTTTACAGTAAACTCGTATTGCCCATACATGGTACGCAATGCTGTTTTTTGAAAGTCTTCCTTCTTCACACAAAATTGATGATATCCATATCGAAATTCATTCATTGAAAAATATTTACCTACTTGATGTTGATAGAATAAATCATCAATATGAGGTAGGGGATACTTTTTCATTGTTCTTATGCTATTTATCTCCCAATAGTCAATGCACAACCTCATAGATCCATCTTTCCTCTAAAAAAAAGAATATGGGCTCCCCATGGAGAAACACTAGGGAGAATAAATCCTTTGTTACTCAATTTCTTTAGTTGTTTCTTTAGTTCCACTAAATCCACCATGGCCATTCTCTAAAGAGTCTTCGATATGGGCCTTGAACGAGGAATTAAATCAATGGAAAATTAAATTTCTCGTTCTAGAGTATTTCTAGGTAAATCCTCTCGAAAAACATAAACATAATTTTGCACAATAGTTTTGTCCTATATTTGAACATTCCTTTCCTCACACATAGATATTTCACTCTATTACTCTCCAATAATTTAATTTACTAGAGCTATGGGGGTGGATCTCGATAAAAATTAGATGGTGATGTTTCTGCTCTAATGATATGGTACTCCTTATAATCATTTAAAATTGTATCCTCCTTCTTCTTATAACAAATTCTCACATCATGGTATAATATCCATTCCATACTAAGGATTATATTAAATTCAATCATGGGTATGATGATGATATCAAGAGATAAGGAACATTTATATGCCCTAGTGGGAAATAATTTACAAAACATTGTTGCAATGATACTACCCTTATGAACATTGACCGAAAACTCCCTTGTTAAATCAAATTGAAAATATCTAATTTCCTTAAAAACTATGAAAATATAAAACAAGGAGATAATCCAAAATAAAATAAATCATTGAAAAATTTTGAGGAAACCATTAAATTGCCTACCACCATGTCATTGGGAGCTTTAACCTCAGCAGTAATGATCGCATAAAAATGGACTTTCTCCCTTGGCCTTTTTTTAGGGATGTTTCCTCGGAGGTTAGGATATTTATTTGCATAATTTCCCATTTCTCTACAATTGTAGCATTCGAAATTTATAGCCACATTCTTTATCTTGCAATCATGAGCTTGGTGGCCTTTTTCACCAAACGTGTAATAGACTCTAATTCCCTTCAGGAATGTACCAGGGTGTTTCTTCCCACATTTACTATAGGATATAAATTCAACATTTCTCATCATCCCTTTATTACTATTTCTAGAGTGTTTAGTAGATCTCTTCTTCTCTTTCTTTTCATTATAGTCATAAGACATAGAGAATTCCTTCTTTGTCTTGATAACACGTGAGAGAATATCTACAGACGATGAGAATGATTTTGAGACTAATTCTTGACAGAGAAATAGTTTTAAACCATCAAAAAATTGATTTATATTACTCATTGGGTTAAGTATATAATCTTTTGAATTCCTTGTTATCCTTAAAAAGTTGTCCCCATAATTAGTGACATTATCAAACTCCTTTTGCTTCTAACTCATAAAGTTTCTTTCCATATCAGCTCTATTGTTACAAGGAAAGTATTTTTCTAAAAAAGGATATTTAAACTCCTTCTATTCAATATTTGGTACTTCTTTCATCTTCCATTGTTTTTTGAATTAATGACAACCATTGATCTGCATCTCTCGTGAGGCGATAAAATGCCATGACAAATTTATTCCCTTTCGGTACACCCCAAATCATGAAATATTTTTTTCTAAGGAACTTATCCATTTCTCAGCTACAAATGGATTTGTAGTCCCATTGATTTTTTTATTGTTGTTGCCTCATAAAGCGGTCTATTATTGAACCCCCGCTTGTTGGATCAGGGTGCTCCATATTGGGAAGGTTATAATTCATAACCAGATTGAGTTGTCCCATTATGGTTATAAGCTGTTCATAACCAGTTTCATCACAAGCTCCACTATAATTATCTTGAGTACGAGGTGATTCCCTTCATGGATTGCATGCATTGATACTATTTCCATTCCTTCCACTAGGCATCATTTCTAAACAATGGAATTCACTTGATTAGTTTACGAATCATAATACATAATTTCAAACTAGGAAAATACCTAACATAAATTGAACAGTTTATGAATATAGTCCATAATAAAAAATGTTTTCTTTGAGGCGATATTTACTCATAAATCCTTCATAATGGTTTTTAATAAAAATTTGAATTCTCTAAAGCATATGACCTGAGAGTGTTGTAAACAAGAGTGCATCAAGGCTCGTTGTCATGTTCCGGGATAACCCAAGTCAAGAACGAAACTCCTTGTCAGTGTTTTCATTTCTTGGTACATCTGTGCTATATCTACCTCTACCTACTCATATCAAAAAATAGATGTATTTCATGGAAAACTCACTAAATCTCTTCATTGCTGAAATTATCGGAAGTTCTCTTAAACTAGTAATCAAAGTATTTTTTAGGGTAATGTTCTCTTATCAGAGTTTTTCTAAATCTAGTTTTCAATGATTTTACTTAAATTCCTCTGATACCAACTGTAATGCCCCGACCCAAGTTACCCAGAGTTAGTGTTTTATTATATTTAATTGAAATGATCACAATAGATCATGTCTCGAATGACCGATTAGTTTGGTAGCCTTTGAAGTACTAGATATATACAAAAGTCTTACATTACATCATGGAATAAAAATATAACATTGTGTCCCCTTTGAACACACTGATATCCTTGGCCTATCCCTGTATGTTAATCATAATATACATTTTCAGATCATTGGAAAAAGAAAACATAATTGGTGAGCTCAGATGCTCAGTAAGGATAACAATATAGTGGAAAATGTTACAAATATATATAAACATTTAAGGAAATGTATTAGGATAAAACAAAAGTATTTTAAACATAAACATCAACATAATATAGGAAAGCTAAATCTAATAATTCCATTTACTTATCACATGGATATTCTACTAGTCGAATAAGCACATATTATACCAATCAATGGATGTTAACTTTGATGAAAACAAAATAATTCGATATAAATATATCATTATATTTTCAAAAAATATAATGGTAACAAAATAATAAAAGAAAATATTTATGTTGAAAATATTTTTATAAGCATGTAAGGAATTCTTCGAAGTTGTTATAATGTCAAAAAAACCTTCACCTGCCATATACATTAAAACACATTCTTAACTCAATTTGTCAAAAAGGTCATAAAGTACCTTGTTTAGAAAATGAAGGAAATATTCCTTTCAAAATATTTTATAAAAATTCAAACAAGGTTATAAATGACATTAACCTATATTCTAGGAAATAATAAAAATGTTTCAAAATACATTTTTAATAAACATGGAAATGGATGATTAATCAGTCTCGGTATATACATACATATTAAATGCTTCAGATATATAAAGATATTGTAAAATTAACCCTTACCTTGTACTTTTCCATAGTCGAGGGTAAGATAACCTCATGTATGATATTGAAATAATTTTTTTTAAATTATAAAATAACCACATACATAAATATGATATATATTATCTTCTAATTTCTCTTTGTCAATGATATTTCAGTAGTATCATCGTTTTAGGTGTTAGTAGATTCATTTTCCATTACATTATTTGTCACGTAAGTCATGGTTATTATGGATAGAGTATATTTGATTCATATCCAGAATTCTATTATTTTATTAAACATTATTTTTTAAACATGAAATTAAAATTATTCTTTAATGGTTATGATGGAGAATAAATCTCATTGTGTTCATGGAGAAGGTAATCTGTACGTTCGGCTGAGTGAGAATTCCATTATATTGATGCTGGAATCATGTGAAATTGTATTATATATCATATATACAGAGTAATTCACATGTTATATTTATAATTTACATCAATTTTTACTCATTATTATACCCATCCAAATAATTGAGTGTTGAATAACCAACTACACCACAACGTGGAGACAGTAAGCCCTACATATGCACATATGGTGACTCTATCATTCATAGGATAGATAAAATAATAAACATGGTTGTACCATATTTATAATAAAATCACAATTGGTTGAAGTTAATGAATTTATTATTTTGGTATGGAATCAACCAAGAAAGAGGTAGTGGAAGAAGAAAAGATCTTTGAAAGAGGAGATGAAATTATTACATCTTTTCATGTGATTTATTTTGATTTTAACAAAAGGGCTCATTAGGTTGGATTTATGATCAATGTAAGTCCTCTAGGATAAATTTAGGGTAGTTATAAGGATATTTGAGTAGGGTTGGGCCGCGCCAAATGGCTTTGGAGGTGTGATTTTGAGAGAAGGGGAAGCACCCTTTTATAAGAGAGGTAGGGGTCACTTTAGGAAAATATTGAAATATTATTTTATTATACAATCATATTCATTTTATAATGGCTCCACAAGGATTTATTTCGAGTATAAGGTGGGGATGGGTCAAAAAAACTCAAAAATTATGTTTTATACAGGTTTAGGTTACCATATTAACCTTATCTTTTAGATTTATCTCTAAGTTAAATAGTTTTTCTTTTACCATGTATTCATGTATTTTTATAATAAATGGTTAATAAGCATACTATAAAAAGAAAATAGAACCCAAAGTGGTTCAGTATTGACATATATAACCTTATCTAAGTCATTTTTTCAATCCATAGATATTTAGGAAAATTATATAAATTAATAATATTTTATTTTTTAAAAAAAATCATTTATGTCAATTTTGACACTGTTTTGTATTTGGTTTTTCAAAAAGCTAAAAACATGATTACTATGAGAAGAAAAATTAAATTAACTTTAACATGTAACTTTATGCTATAAAATTATTAGAAGGGATCAAAATCCTCAATTTATATATATTTGGATATTTATAATATCAATTATTTTAATCTTTCTTAAATAAGGTAATTACTGCAACATTATTATGTCATCAATAAATTTGATTATTTAAATTATAAAAATTATAAATAAAATAACATTATGAATTAACTCATTTTATATTTCTAATGAATATTTATAGTCGAATTTATCTAATGTATAACACTATATGAAATATGTTTTAGTTATAAAAATATGAATTTAACACTTTTGACACTACATTAAATAAAATAATAATAAATGTTGTAATCTAATCATAGTAGATCAAAGAGGATCATATTTTATTCCTATGGTAGATTTTTTTCGAAAAAAAAAATTTCAAATAGAATTAATACAACTGTTAGGGAAATTATAATATCATTTTTAACTTTAATTACCCTATTTACTTTTAACTGTGGTAAATAACATTCAAAAGTTATAATTTTTGAAAAATTATTTTCAACTTATGGAACCAAATTTTACATATAGATGTCAACCATGTCTCGAAAATTTTTTAATTTCAATTCATATAAGTGGTAAAATTATGTTTTATGCAAATTTGATAAAATGCCAAAAATGTAGGTAAAAGATGATAAAACATTCCATTAAATTTTATACAACTTATATTATTATTAAATGACTCCCATTAATTAAATTTAACTAATGTAGGTATTATCTATCTGTTTACTTTAAATAAATTTAAATAAAATAAATAATTATTTAAATAAATAGTCGGTTTTAAACAATGACGCAGTAGTTTGCACTATTCATCAAAAAATGATTATTTTCATAAAAATACGAAAAATTCACCCTAAGATAATTATGATATTATGAATCCAAAAATTAATTTAATTTTGAAAAATTAATATTATAAAATTTTAAAAAGTTGGTATAACTATTCATAACAGCTAGATTGATTGGTCGTGGTATGCTAGAACTCGAAGTTGTGCACAGTGCATTCTATTGCATTATTCAAAGAGAAATGTAATATGGAATATTGGGTTGTTAAACATAATTTTTTTATAGAAAAGGCCTAATAATGATTTGAATTTATTCTTAAAATAACATTGGAATCATTTATTTTGAAATAATATAATTAATTACTTTTAATTTTATTATTCCACCATATTTTTGTACATGATTATTTTTTGCATTAAAACGCATTTTTCTACAAAAAAAAGTTTTTTATTATTTATTAAATTTTATGGTTTTACTCATTAGTTTTTTCCTAAATGAAAAATATAAATTAATTTACACTAATATTCATATGAACGAGGAGGTGGATTTATGTGTTTTCACCGCTACCCTTATAGGTTTTTAACTACAATGTCATATCGCAGCGTGGTACATACCCCCGCGAACCATGATCTTTGGGGATCAGCTCTTTGGTGTTAAAAAAGGCTTCCTAAGTTTAATTTTCTACTTTACATGATTTGAAATGATTTTAGCCCCACCAATGACTAGATTAGGTGAAAGGGAATTTCGACTCTTTCCAAGTGCAACTGATAGAGGCACCATCATGAAGTTTCAGAATCTCCTCTATTATTTGAAGTTGACTAGGCTACACACATGTGGTGATCTCTAGTTAAATTTTTTCGTGTTTTGAATAATGATTAGAATTCTAGTCATATATCCAAATATACTTTTACGGCACCAAATAACATATCCTTCAACATCGAGCGAGAGTACTCGTTTTAGTTGTTGGTTGTTGGTGCTTGTGGGAAGAATAGAATAGGACTTTACACCATGGGACTTTTGAGACTGATTAGATGGTGGTATCCTAGGATATGTTATTACAATATTATCTTCTACCTCTTCTCAACTTCTTGGATCTGACTCCCTCTCTCTGGATTATTATAAGTGAAGCATGTTCTTCCTCTACCCGACAGGGTGACCCCCCACCTGGGCGTTGGATCTTCTAGGATCCCCCACCCAACAAGATTATGTTAAACAATTAATGGCCATTCTATAATATCCTTATGCGTGTAAGAGGGTTTTTTACAATCCAAAGGACTCTGTTATAATTTCATTCAATGCATCTTATAGTTCGAGCAACTCTCTAATAGCAGACACTTGCACTATGAGGGATGTGTCTGAGATGTGTTGCAACAAAATCAATTACATATCCTATCTGGAGACTGATTCAATTATTATTATTCACACTCTTAGTGAAAGATCACGGTTCCATGGTCGTCCATTTACTAAATTCCCAGATGCAAGGATCTTATTTTAAATCTCGTCTAATTTACTTCACTCTTTGTGGGAGGGGAATCTAGAGGCATATTTTTTGGCTTCAAGATATAACATAAAGGGCTCATACTTTTTTTCTCAACCCCTAGCTCTCTTACTTCTGTTTTTACTTCCATTATTAGAGGTGATTCTATTATACTTAATTATTTTAGTCCACCTTAACCTACATCAAAATTGTACTGTTTCTTTTTAATAAAAATTTTAATTTTAAAATTTGATAAAATTGATTCTATATTTGAAATTTGGTGGTTTTAAATTTTTTTAAATATAACCCTTTTATTTTTTTCATTATGAACGGTATCCTTGGATGATATTTTCAATCCCGGTAATGTTGAAATGTGTAAAGAAGGGTTAAAACATTGAGATAAAGGTTTAAATTTTATCTAAAACATTATACTATATTATTGGTTGAATCTATTTCATCTATTTCCATTTTTTTATAAATGGAAACTATTTTTTATATTTTTATTTGATATTTACCTTTATATTACTTTAATAAAATAATAAAAAACATGTTTCATTATTATATATAATATCCCTAATATTTTACCAAAATAATGAAAGGTGGTTATGTTAATTTCTAAATTTTCATTTTAAATATGAACTATTTTTTAACCAATTTTTTTTTCTAATTGTTAGTTTTTGAATAATTACATTAAATTCTTTCCCTTCTCCCACACATAATTTATTTAACTAACAAAAATGAAATATCTGATTTAAAAAGAAATTAATGTAATACAATTTGGATGGATTATTATGTACCATGGATTTTATAAATTAATATATAATAATATTTATGTTTGAATTTTTTATATTAAAATTATATCTTTTTATTGGTGTCTTTAAATCCAAATTAAATGAATAGTTTCCAAAATAAAGTTACTGATATTTTATGAAAATAATATATTATAAAAATATATAAATATCATATAAATAAGGATTGAGAAAAAAGGGATAATATATCATCTAAAATATAATCTCTTATACACTTATAGTCTAATTTTATTTTATAAGTAAAATTATTACCATTTAATATTTAAAAATACATTATGGCGATACTAGTTAAAAATTTTTTACCATGGGATTATTCAAAAGGATAATATTTAAAATAATATATAATACATTCTAAAATTGGTTGGATTATATTAATAAGACAATAACATACTTACATTAGAATATATACTTTTTTTTAATCATTTAACATGACTTGAACACATATTATATTATTATATTTCATGAATTTCCAAAAGTGACACTCTCATCACTTATAATATCAAACACCTCTCTTTTCATTACACCACATTAATCCATATATCATGAAAAAAATGAACAATTATCATTATAAACTTCTTTTTCCTAGAATTATAGGTTTCCATTCTTTTTAAAATATCAATACAAGGGTCCTTGTGAAGGAATATAAAGGAAGTTTATCAAAGAAGATTTAATCATCTTTACCAACTATTTCAAGTTTATTTCTTCTTCAACTTCCACTAATGAAATTGGATCCACACTAAAATAATATTTATAGTAAAATAAATATAACTATATCATATTATGATTATGATAAAACTATTTTTTATCTTCTTTAAATCATATAAAAATTAAAAACAACTCTAGTGTGTTTGTACGACCTACCATATCTACATTACGGTGTAGCATGGTTTTCATCACCAACTTATATGGATTGTAATAATGATAAAAATAATGAATATATATGATATTAATTATATAATTATACTTTTTTAATTATAATATCATATATACCTTATTACATTCCAATCCATTAAAAAATGACAACATCGATGGTGTGTATATGTAGACTAGTTCCTCTATAGAGCGTTGTGATCCTTTTTTTGTTTCCACTATATGTGGATGGTAAAAATGTTATATTTAATGAATAGATTTTACATATATTTTATATATGATAAGATAATTATTTTTTAAATATGAATTAATATTTACAATTCTTTTGTTCCAACTATTAGAAATTGAAAACAACATTCATGCATATGTGCGTCCTACAGTCTCAATGAACGATAATTATTTTTTTCACAAAAATTTATATATGGATATAAATATTTATATAATGAATATATATGTTATTTATAATATGTTTAAATTTCAGATATCATGTAAAAATAATAAATATACAAGTAATGGAACTTATGAATAGAAATTCTCATGAACAACGAAATAGTTAACACCATAAAATTACAATTTTATGAATGAATTATTAATAAATAGGTGTAATTATTTTATAAGTGGATCATATATGATATTATAAGTATTTAAATTTAAATTTTATATAATTATAATAAATTAAAATTTATTATAAAAAAGGTTAGATAACCTATATCATAATTCAAGCTTGAGGTCATGGATTTTGTCTCAATTTCCACTATTGTGAGACATATTTTGTATTATGAATGTATTTACTCATATATGATATTTTTTACCGCTATTATTAATTTAAAATATTTATATATATATATATATTGATGATAATTATAATTTCTATTCATGTTTACTCTTTCAAGGGATTAATACTTAGAAGGTACCAACTATTTAGAAATTTATTTCAAAATGATATTTTTATGGGATTGATTATATTATTCATTGAAGGAGTCAAATAATATGTCATTCATAAACTAAAAATATTTTTTTAGAAAAAGAATATTTAAGGGTTTCTAGTTTTTACACCAAACCTTTCCCATTTTTTCACATGACTAAACCAACGAATCATTTAGAATAAAATTTCATCTTAGTACATAGGTTTATCCGGTATATCATTCTTCTATGCACATATTTTCCAAAATGGTTTAAAAAATATATTTCTTTATTCCACTGATTTATTAAGGACATTTAATATTATAATTGGAATTGTTAAAAGTATAACAGTAATCCTTTTAATATTTTCCAAAACGGTTGTTTTCAACATTCTTTACAAAAACTCAAAATAAATTCTTTTTTGACCTATATGACATTAAAATATTTTCCCACAAACAAAATTGTTTTAGACACATTCATATTCTTAAAAAAATAATGAAATGTTTTTACAAATAAGATTCTCTAATGATATATTATACTAATATTATTATTCTATTTTCCTTTATATTCAAAAGGACATGATTTTATTAGAAAATCAATATTTCCACTGAATTGATGGTCATCTTTTGTCTCTTATTAATTAAGTAGTTTTTACATTTCCCTTTATCAATTCGCAATATTTTGATCATTTTATAATGGACATAAAATTGCATTTAAATAAATATATTCTTTGCATCATGTATATTATAATTTTATAAATTGTACATCATTTTTATATATGATAAATTAATACGAATGTTATTTGATTTTATAGGTACATATTAATATATCATACTCTATAATCAATACAAATATTTTTTGTTAATGAATATTATTTATAAATTTAATTGTTCATTCAAAATATGATAAATGGATAAAAAATTCAATAACAGGTTGGTCCCGGCAATAGTTACCCCCTCAAGGTGTCCATATATCTAATGAAAATAATTTTTTGACCACAATTATTAACTGGGTTTTTGGTATTTGTATAACCATATATTAAAATTTCTTCTCATATGGCAATGATAGTAATGATATAACAATATTTGAGATGATGATTTCCAAAAATTATGAATTCCATTCCTTAAGATTTTACTTATAATTATCCATGAGATTACTCCACTTATATTATACATGGATTTATTTTGTACACGAGTTATTGATTAAATGGTTTGTGATTTCAGTTATTTAATTTTTCCATAATGATTATATATTATTTACTCATAATATCTTGTGTTGTACATTACACTTAATGAGTATCTAATCTCTCCCTTTATATTATTTCATTTCCCATGATATGAAATATGATATTATGAATAATATCAGTGAATTATGGATTTTTCTTATGATATGTATTTTATATTTATTATATAAGATAGGAATCATGTTTTTATTTGGATCTTTGAGTCTACTAAACTGATCCTCCCTTTAGGATTAGATACCATTTATCATATACCATGTTAATAAAGTCGACAGTAGCTCTAGGATACTAGGTTTGAGGATTCTAGAGGTGGTATTAGAGAAATTTTAGCCAAATCCATGGGGACTAGATTATAAATAAAATGTATAACAGTAAAATAATGATAATCCTTTATAGTTTTAGAGAACATTCACCATTATAGGGATATTTATTTTATAGATCAATATTAATGATGATTCGAATAGAATACTATGTGTTAAATTATTTAATGATGGTTCCTAATGGATGAAAATGAATGATCACCCTTAAAGAATGTATAGATTTCCCTATTAAGAAATAAGATAATTCTAGTGTTGTAATTGAGTACATCATGGCTATATAGGGGGTTATAACATGGATTAAGATAAATAACCATGTATAAATTGAGTGTATTTATGTTGCACAACGTAATTCATGTATTTGAGATTGCTTTATGTACTAGAATCATCTATAATATAATGAAACTACTAAACCAATTATAATTAAATAATTTATTAAGACACTTGAAATGATTTTCCATGATTTGGGATTTAACATATGGGAAATGTTATTTCTATATGTATATTTTTAATGATATTTCAATAAATGATGGACATTGATCATAACACTAAAGATGATGAGGAAATATAATGTATGTAACGGAGAACTTTTAATGTGATTTTCTATGAGAAATAATTCACTCGAATATATCATGTTGAAATAAATTTCAAGTTCCTAAATTTAATGAATAAGGAATAAGAATGTGTAGTGATTTAAAAAGATAACATTACATCATTATCCAGGAATGCTTCAGAATATATACATAATATAAAAATCAATATTTATAATTTACATAATGGGATTGAACGATGTTCTTAAAGGGAACTGGTTTCTCAATTGTTTTCATCATTTGATGATATAGTATCATGTTTCATTAAGAAAAACAATTAATAATGGTCATGTGGATAATGACTATATAAAAAATAACGAAACAACTCGTTTATAATAAATCAATTTTAATAATATGGATCATTTTTACACTAGTTTACCAAGAATTAAAGGATTTTACAATTGAATAATCCAAGGGGATAAGGTTAAACATAAGAATTACCACATACCTAGTAGAAGATTCAAGAAATGTAGTGAAAGGTACGGTTATCATACAATTTATAAGTTAAAATGATTTATTTGATTCATTTTACACCCACTCTTTTATATATAGTGAATTTTATTATGGTATCAAACCACCACCTTAATGATTAGATATTGATTTCGAACAAAAAAATCATATTGGAAGGATGATTTTATGTCAAGTATCTATCTCATATCTGATTGAATTTTTTTGGAGTTTTCATCCAAAAAAACATATTATTTTACATATAGTTGAATTTAATGTTATTTTGGGCATGTACTCGATATCATATTATATATTCCATGTCAATTATTGAGGAAATTATGATACTTTCTCTATTAAAAACGCACATTGGAATGTTTTTCATTGTAATGATGAATATAAACCCCAAATGCGACATTCTATCATCATATGGGTATTAAAACCTATTAATGTGTAATATTTATCTCATATTATATTGGAGAAACTCAACATTGAAGATATTCATATTGTACATGAACGTTTTGATGTATTTTCAAAAGTGTTTCATATTATTCCCAAAATTAATTAAGTATAGTATTCAATAAAACTCCTATGTGGTGGTATACCTGTTTCAAAGACTCCATATAGAATGGCCTAGATTTAGTTACCTGAATTGAAGAAGAAACCCCGATAAAATCAAGATAAGGTATTCATTTGAAAAAATTATTCTCCATGGGGTTCACCAAAGTTTTTGAATTAGAAAGAAATATGGGTTATTGCATCTTTGCAATAATTATTGGTAATATAACAATGAAACTATTAATAATAGGTTTTCTATACCCAATATCAATGATATGTTTCATCAGTTACATGGAGATATATATTTTTCTTATATTTTTCATTGATATGGTTATCAAAAGATAAGGTTTCAAAAGGATTATAAACACATTACACCCTTCCATATGAGTTGTGGTGATTATGAATTTATATTAATTTAATTTTGACTAACCAATTCTCAATCTATCTTAATTAATTTAATGAATATGTTACTAAGATATTATAGTGATTAGTTTGTGGTAGTATATATAAACGATATTCATATATATTTAAATAGAAATAAGGAGAATGATGAACAATTTATAATTTCTATGAATAACCTTATAAAAACTATTTTATATGAAAAAATTTCCATGAGAGAATTTTGAAAAAAAAGTTTCATTATTGGGTCATATAATTTCATGTGATGTTATATCATTGGATCCTTTCAAGAAGTAAGTTGTCTCACAAAATCCTAGACCAACCATGGTAAATGAGATTCATATTTTTTTGGGTTTTGGGAATAATATTAAAACGTTCTGATATAATTCTCATTACTATCTAACAAACTCACAAAGTTTACATTGATGAGAGTTATGTTCTGTTGGGTAGGAAAATTTGAGGAGAATTTCGAAGAACTAATGTGAAGTTTAGGCATCATGCCTATTCTTATACTGCCCTACAGTGGAGAAGGGTATGTGATCTATATTGATTCCTCAATGTTGGGACTTATATGAGTACTTATGATAAATGTTATAGTAATATCTTAATCCACTTACTATTTTAAAATTCATGAGTTGAACTACCTGAATCATGATTTAGTGCTAGTAGTGTTAATTTTATCATTTAATATATTAAATAAGTATATGTATATATAAATGTGTGATATATATAATGATCCTAAAAACATAAATTATATATTTATATATAAATAATCATATATGATCTATATAATATTGTTAGAATTGATCATATGATTAGACTACTGAATATATTACGACCCTAGAAAGGTGAAAAAGGTGGTTTATTCTCCATGTCATAAAGATCAAGATCATTTTTTATGTTGAGGATTAAATGATATCAAATATTAATGGTCTAATAGAAGTTAGATCTTAAAAACTTCATGAGGGGATACAAATTTTATCTTTCTCATATAAAACATAAAACATCCAATCAGGAGAGGAATAAGAAGGTGAATAAGGAAGATGTAAAATTATAGAAGAAGGTGAAGTATGTTACTGAGTTCAACCATGACCATATTAGAATGATATATTTTAAGAACTGAATATGATTATCATTAATAGAAAAGTAATGAATGATATATTGTATGAATCTCATAGTTCATTATTCTCTATTCATCTTAGATGTGAAGAGATATATAGATATATAAAAGAATATTTAAATTAGGATAACATGGAAAGGGATATTGTAATGTATGTGTCCAAATAAGTGGGGTTCCGGCATGATAAGGAAGAGAAAAACAATTCTAATGGGAAATTATAACCATTACCCAATTCCGAAATATAAATCGATAAACATTAACATGGATTTCTTAAACAAAACTCCCAAAACATCTAAAGCGTATAATATTATTTCATTATTAGTTGATCACCTCATGAAATATATGATTTTTTAACAACTTGTAATTAGTTATATTATGATCAAATTACTATGTTATTCATTATGAATGATTGGATATTTAATGGTGTACCATTCTAAATTAAGGGATGATAACATTTAATATTTTATTGATGATGATATAATAATGATAACTAGGTAATGATGAAGGTATTGTTAACCATTATGGTATATCCAATATTTAATATTGTTTTGATTATGGGACTCTTAATTTGGAAAAAAAATTAGTAATTATATTAATATCTTTTTTATAAAAATCACAAACCGCATTTCGAGTGACATCATGTTGCATATATTGAGGCAATGGGGAATCAACCCAATACCATAGGATGATAAGGTTTTAACACTTTCTATTGATCTATATAATTCCCTAGTTAATGTGACACTTTTTTCATTTTAATTTTTTCATAGTTAAATATTAATGTTAAACTAGTGGTGTTAATATTGAAATTAAGTTATTAATATATTATTTTGGATAAGTATTGATATTTTGTTTTTTGAAAATACTAATAAATATATAGAAATAGTTTCCACTCTTTTATGGATATTATGATATGTTGAATGATTATTTTAGTTCTTCAGGAATAATTAAATTTATCATAGATATTCATTTATTATTGTAATAAATAAAGTGGAAAAATATCAAAGAACACCAAAAAGAATAAATTATTCCAATTAAATGTAAAATTTTCAAGTAAGTACATTTTTCAAATATTCTAATTCATCATAGTAAAAGATTTCCCAAAATCTAGGAAAAGAATATTGAAACAAAATGATATTCAAAGACAGTAATATATGCTGAACATATGGTATATTAAATCATCAAAAAATTATGTTTTTAAGGTCCTTGACATTACAATAATCATTCACCTTCTTATGGTCTATGACCACTATCACTCTCGATAATCATTTATTATTTTCTTCTAGATCCATGACTTTAAATTATGCTAAAGTTGTACTCATTAAATCTTAGTTATGTACTATTTAATACGAACATTGTATTCCCTTTTATCTATTATTAAGTGGATTTTTCATTAATAGTTTTTACAATGTTGTTTTTTTATGATTGTATTTTTAAATATCAACCCTTCATTATCGATATCATTACTAAATTTTGGGGATACTTTTTATTAAAATGGGGTAAGAAGTAACACCATAAACATTTAAAGGAGGAAAAAAATGTTTAATAGTGTTTATAACATGAAACCTGAAGCTAGGAATGTAATATAACACACTGAGACTTTATGATATATATAGTATTAAATAAAATCATTCTGTTTGATATCTCTCAATGAATGCAACACAAATACTGAGCGGAACACATCACTCTTTTAAAATTTTATTATTAATTCATAACTGTTATAACATAGTCATTAAGATGGAGGGTATAAATATTAATAACTATATTGTTGGAATTTTTTATTTTACATATTTATAAAATAAATTAAATGTTTATCTATTGACTATAAACAAAATGGTAATGATTTTAAGGAGAAAGATATGTTCTTTAAAAAAATTATTTTTTTGAAAGGTGGATTAGTCATGTATTGTGCACATAATTTAAAATTAATTTGTAATTTTTTTGAAGAATTATAATACATAGTAAAATTAATTTTTTTAAATAATAATATAATAATTGTCTTTGTCTGTCGTTTTTACATTTTTATGAAAAGCATCATTTTTTATGAATAGTGAAAAATATTGGATTTTAATTGAAATTTCCCTCATTGTTTAAATTATTTATTACTTCGAATTAAATTTTAACATAGTTTTAAATTAAAAATTAAAAATTATATATTTATTAAACCAATTTAGTTCATTTGAATCATTTTCATATTAAATATTTATACAAAAACATTATAATCATTTGATAATTTTCCATTTGAAAACTTATTTTCTCATTGTTTATATGGGATTAATTTTAAATAAATTTTTCCTATTATATGTATGAAAATTATGAAACATAATCTATAAATGAAATAATAAATATCTATATAACATAATAAAGAAAAATTAAAATTTTTAATCATATAAATAGTGAAATCAGAAGATATTAATTACCTCAGTTATAGTATAAATGGTTATACCTGGGGTTAAACAAAAAATATGATAGTTAAAATGACATAAATCTATTCTAAAACCTATTTTTGGTCTATATTTACACCATATCATGTCAAATTATAGATAATAATTTATTTTTGTCTCTTTTTTCTCAATAAAAATGTGGTTAATATTTTTAATAAAAAATTACATGTGTTCCACTAACCTCACCTATAAAAGGAAACTTATATCCTCTCTTACTCACACATTCAAAAAAATTTGGTTAAACATATAAATTCCAAAATAACTTCCAACAAATAATCCACTTATTCTATTGGCACTGTTTTTTTCTTAAATCCATTCTAGTAATACTTGAGGTATAAATATAATGATGTTATATGAGATGAATTAAAATTCATAGATATGGATTTTCTTTCTTCTTAAACCTCCTATAAATCTTATTATATTATGAATATATAAAAACATAAAATTATATAATATAAATATGTGTTATTGTGTTAATTTTAGGAGCTATATCAATCTTTCCTTCCCTCAATTAAGAAATGATAATGTCTCTCATGTGTACGGAGAACTACCGCTTCACGAACTAATGGCATAAATTTTAAAATTGCCACATTTCACTGATTGTTTTTATTTTGTATATAACTTATATATTAGATTTTTATAGAATAATTACACCTATTTATTCATTATATCATATATTCCTTTATTTAATTTTCTTGTTGTAGGGGATATGATGACATCACTCGTGTGTACGGTGGACTACCGCCTCATGAAGTGATGTGATTGTTTTTCACTAACTCATGACATGGAAGGTAATAAGGATAAATTTAATGAATATTAGTGATATAATTAAAAAATCCTTTTTATTAATTGAATATGTATCATTCTCTAAATATAATATATAACCATTTCTTTCGTACAATAAAAAATTATAATGATTTTCGTGTACTTAAGGACTACAACCTTCACAAAGCGATGTGACAGTATTTTCATCAACACACCACATATATTATATATATAAGTATATTTAAATAAATATTATTATATACAAGATATTATGATAATTATGTAATGATAAAATATAAATTTCCATTTTTCCATAAAGATCATCGAAAATAGAAACATTTCTCATGCTTATGTACGAACTACTATCTCTATGATGGTAATGTAATTATTTTTTCCTAAAAATAATTAATGATTACACTTAAAAGTATAATTTATGTATAAATATTAAAATTATTTCATGATTATATTTCTATATATGTTTAAATAAATACTTTTTTGACCATAGTCAATCTAGAAAAGTAATTTTTGACACATAAGAAAAATATAATCAAAACATATATCATTCACACAATTGAAAATGTAATCATTTATAACATTGTAATAAGTGAAATAAATTAAATAATAAACAATCAAAATTCTACTATGATAATAAATAATTAACCTAATTTTATCATTAAATAATATAAATAATAGATGTGATGAGTCAAACATTATCTTGGGGTTTCTCGCCTCATGTTTACTTCCATTTGATATACGCCATATTCACTAGTTATTTATTTTGTTGTGTATGTACATACATTTGTTATATTATAACTAGAATTCAGTTATCTATATTATCCATAATGTTTAATTTAATGGTATTTCTTTCATGGAGATAATGTTTCAATAGTTACCAAATTTGTAAGGGATTATTTAATAATAACATAATTATTCAGGATTATTTTTTTTACATATCATTTATGGGAATAATTTAATATAAATCTCTTTAAATAAATATAGTTTCTTCACATATGGTTATTCATGAAAATTTCCATGTAATAGTTTCATTTTTCCACTCTTAAATACTAAAAATTATTGAGAAAATGTTTTTGATATAATATTTTTAAGAAAATAAGACAAAATTTCTCACTTCGGTTGGAAATCCTTTTTCATCAATGCCTATATTTATATATATTTTTGGAAAATAATTTTTTTTATATTTTACAAATTATTTATTAAATATACTTTAAAAAAATTTTAAATTTTACAAAAAAATGAAATGAATATTTATTTATTTGTTAAAACTATGATTGTTTGTATTTTATCAAATATTTGAAATGAATCTTTATTTTTAATATGTACGACATGAACTTAATTTTCCAATATCATGTATAATCAATGTTTTAATTCTTATTATATAATTTTATAAAATTTATTATCAATGAAATTTTTTTCCCTATATGTTTTGTGAACATTTTTTTAAAAGCTGCTTTTCAAAATGAAAATTTTGTTTTTTATCAAAATATATGATTTTAGGGATCTTTTCGTGGAATTTCAATTCATGAACAACATAAACACTCAATTTTACTAAAGTTACACTAATTATATGTTTTACAAATACCACACATATTATTCCTCTATATGGTTTATGATCATCTCCACTAGAGATGTACAATGTTGAAACTATTTATTTTACTCTAGATAATTTATGATTATGTTTATCGATTGGGGATATTATTTTCTTTTCCTATTCTAGTATAAATATGAATGTTGGGGGGTATTATGTTTTTCACATTTAATTTGATGAATCTATTAGACATATTAAGTGATGTACGGGACTTTTTATATCCCCTTTATGCATCGATAAGTCCCATTACAAAAGCAGAATTGGGTTTTCTCTAAAGCCTTATCCATGGGTTCAGATGTCATGGAAACATGCCTCATTGGTATTTATATTTCTTTAAAAAATATCACTTTGTAATGTTCTAAATGCCCAAAATCATTCATTCCATAATTAAAATTTTATTTATTGATATTCTATGTGATTATTTGATTAGCTATAATATCCAAGGTAATGTTTTCAAGATCTGGTGATTTTTTATAGGGTATAATTTCATCAATATTTATTTTCTTCAAGTTATGTTGAAATTATTGATTATATTAAATGTATAAAAATTATTTACCTTCCCTTATTGATTAAGACTTATTTATTTATACCATCCATTGTATTATAACCCTCGCTGAGAATCTGAGCTCACCCCTTTCTTATGTTATATTTTCTCCAGGAAACCATGATGTTTTTTGTTGACATAAAGGGATATGATAAGTGAAATAATGGTTTTCTTTAATAAAATATTTTTTGTATTTTATTTTTTCAATTATAATAAAAATTTCAATTATGTAGTTGGTTTACCAAGTCTACTAAGCTATTCTATCCTACAGGATATGATTAGAAAAATATTATACCAATATAAACATAGTGACCCCTAACACTAATCTATGAGATCTAAGAAATTAAAGTAACATATTATCCATTTTTGTATTAAATGATCTGTTTGATGTTGATTTTAGTGAATCAGGAATTAAAGAAATTCCACTTGAATACTCACCATTTGGAGTAAAGGATGTGATTGTCTCCAAATTGATTGATGGATGATCTTATTATTATCAAATAAGTATATTTATATATGCTTTTATTCTATAGGTTAAAGGAATTCATTAACACTAGGAAATCAATTTTTGGAAAAAAATATCCTATTACCATAATTTCATACTAATATATAGTCATTTTCACAACTCATTGATTTACAGTTTTGTGTTTAATAACATCATCCAAATCATTCACTTTCTTGTGATCAAAGTTGTATTTTATTATCTATCATTATTTGGGAACTAATTTTTCCTCCCTATCTATATTTTCTCTTCCCACTAATGGTGTCCGGTTTTGAAACATAATAATGTGTTATTACATTTGACCTCGGTATATCAATTTCATTCTTTTCAAAAGTAATTTATATTAACCAATTCTATGATGGGTGTTTTCATAAAGTAATTTTTAAATTTTATCCCCTTTATTACAAAGATCATGTTCAAATTGTGTGTTCATGATTTAGTAAAGGGTGAATAGTTTAATATACTAGTATTTTTCAAAAAATTATATTCTATTGTATATACAACATGTAACATAGAGCATAAATAGACCATCAAATATTAGTATTAAAAGGTTATAGCTATAACCAAACACTTAAATTAGTGCTTATGAATTATAATAAACAAATTAATAACTATTTATAAAAGTTTTAATCATTACAAATGTATTGAATAATGCATTGAAAATTCAAACCCTTTTTTGATAAATTCATTTTAATTTTAAAAAATATATTTTAATCAAAATATGTTTTTATTTATTTTTGTTAGACTATTATAATTCATTTTTATAACATTTCTAAATTTTGTTTTTTAATTTTTTTTATTTTTTAATTCATCATTTTATAATTATCATAGGATGAATTTTTTATAATTTTCTATAAAGTATGGTATTTGAAGGAATAATTAAAAAATTTAATTTCAATTGGAAATTTTCTGTTCCTTTCATATACTTATAATTTCACATTAAATTTTATTTTAATTTTAAAATATAATTATAAAATCTAGATTTTAAATATTCTAATAAATATGACCTTAATCTATATTATAATGTAATTTCGTATAAAAATAGTTTTATACATATAAATTATGCTTTCTTGAAAATCACTTTTCCTCATATTTCGCGGATATAATTTTAATGTAAATTATACCCCTTAGATTTTTTTCATTTAAAAAATTGATTATATATTTTGAATAACAATAGTTAATATTAGTTATTAAATATAAATAAGGTTTTTTTCATTATAAATAGTTACCATAGTAAATTTTTTCTACCATTTTTAAGGTAAAATTTTATAATTATGAACAAAAAAATTTTGATAAGGCTTTAAATTATTTTTAAAAATTGAATTAATTTTAAATTATGTGTCTATTTCATCAATATTCATCCAAACTAATTAGATATGACCTTATTTTTACATTAATATGTTATTTTTAACTAGATAATATTAAAGTTATTAGTAAGGTCAAAAGTGAAAATCTCTTTGTTTTAATATCTAAAATAATTTATAAAATGGGTCAAAAAAATAAATTATTCATTTTTATTGGAAATTTAAAATATTAATAATTATTTTTTATCATGGTAATTTATTATTAATTTTTAGTGATGAAATAACTATCTTAAGTGCATTTAAAATTTTGACATAGTCCTCGTGCAAGCACTGTAAAATAGTATAACTGATTTTGAAAACTATAAAAAGTAATATTGTTTTGTTGAGTTATATTGTTAAAATAATTTAATTGATAATAATAAAATATGAAATATATTTTAAAGTATTATATTATAATTAAAATATTATTATGTTATCTTCAAAAAAAAAAATTAATTTTTTTAAAATGTTATTATTGATATCTTATAATAAACATTATTGTATTAAATTATTTAGAATTAATTTAAATTAAATATTTATAAAATGTAATTGGATATTGTTTTAAATTTCATCCATGTTTCAATTACTTTTCATTTTCCATTTTTAATTACGTTTCTTAACCCCTAACATATAAAAAACCTTGATATCATTATAATTATAAAAAATGTTTGTGTGTGGTTAAAAAACAGAAATTTGTGTTAAAATCACCTAAACTTGTCCAAATTTTTTTGAAAGATTTTATTTTGAATAATATTAATATTATCATTGAATTAAATCATTTTGGAGACTTTTTTTCAGGAATAATAATATATAATAATTTAATTTTAAAAAAAATCAGTAATGCCCCTCCCCTCAATTATAAAAGGGAACCTCCTCTCCCCTATTCCTCACATTTTTTTAGGATTAAAGATCAAACAAGACAATAAAATTCACATAATTATATCCAAAAATTTTTTATAAATCTTATATTTTTCATAGTACGATCCTTATTTGAATTAAGGTGTAAAAAAATATATGGTTGTCTAAAAAAGATGTGCATATTTTAACTAAATGTTTTAGTTTCATTCTTTCTTATACCTCCTCAAGATCTTATTCAAACACTATGATATAATAAATGAATATATCATATATATTAATATAATATTTTTTTAATATCATAACATATATTCATCTATACTTCCATCAAATGAGAAATGAATCCATCACTCGTGTGTTTGACAATCCACTGACTACGGAACCCATTAATGTTTTTTCCATCACCACCACTCAAATATATTAATAATGATGTTTTTAATGTATTTATTATATATTATTTTTAAAATTTACATTATTAAGGGATAATATATATTCTGATTTCTTAACTTGCCATGCTTTTATGAAATACAAGGTCATTCAAGCATACATGGGGATTACCGACAATGTGATGCAATATGATCTATTTTTCATCACCACAACACATGGATGAAATATATAATTTATTTCATGATTCAAAATTATATTTCTAATAGTAAAAAAATTATGAATATAAATTGATACTTAAATTCATTCCATCTTAAATATTGAAAAATGAAAAATTTAATCGTGCATATGTACAACCAACCATCACTGGTATTGTAACGATGTTAATTTTTCAGAACCATTTTTAATTTTCTGTTTTTAAAGTATATTTAATGTATAGAAATTATAATTATTTAATTATTACTATTCTTGATATAATGGAATAATTACACTTTTACAATGGTAATAATACCGAAATCATTTAGATGTTATGGACTGAACATCATCAAAACACCCAAAGTGGAGTTAACCTATTATGTAATTAAATGTGAAACTAAAATTATTGAAAAGAAGAGTTTAATAAAAACTAAATAAAACTGTAAAATAATATTAAAAAATAAATTTTATTTTATATTTATTTGTATGAGTGTTAAAGGATGTACATCTCATGTTTGGAATCATGTTAAGAGATTTCATCTCAATTTCACATCATTGAGGCATGTTTCAATTTTATACATCTAATTTATTTTATATGGTTTATATATTAAAATATTTACATGTTACATACATAATCCTTCATAATTCCTTTTATTTTATGTTTTAATTCAAATTATTTCATCCATGTGGATTTTAATTGAAATTTACCAAGTGTTAAGGGTCTTCTTAATTCAATTTCCCTACATTGGGTTATATGACTTATTAGTTTTTTCTATTATACCAGAATTATGTGTGAAATATTTAATTCTTTATGTTTTATTCAAACTTTTTTTGGGGATTTACATTAGTTACACATAATCACTCCATTTATTAATATTAAAGATATCGATATAATCATTTTAAGGGTTAGTCATCTAAAATTTTCTTTCATTGGGACATTCGTTTATAATATTCACCTATTTATTTTATATGGTGTTTTTTTAGTATATTTGAATTTTGGTATCATTAATCTCTATATATTTATGATATTTATATATTTAGTTTAAATCATATTTCATGGGGATTACGATTCCAAATATAAGCATATGGTATGAATTTTTTGTTTCAAACCAATTTTAATAGGGATTGTTTATGACTGAATTACCTTTTAAGAAAGTATATGATCCCGATTTTATAAACCCATTTAATTTTTATTCTGTTATATATTTAATAGGATTTTTTATTTTTATGTTATACTTTTACCTCTTTTTTATTCAAAATGGTTCTGCAAAGTTTTATGAAAATTTCACCTTATTTATCCGTTTTCAGATAAAAACAATTTTATATCTATGTTTTCCAAAATGGTTTGAAAAATACATTTGATCATTTATAACTGATTTTTTATGTAAATTCTAGCCATTATTTAACTGTAAAAAAAGAATCAAAAGTAGTTATATTTCCATTCTCCAAACAAGGTACTTTTTACCAAAGATGTGAGAAGAATAATTGCATTTACAATTATGAAAAGAATGAAATTTACCGTTATAATTACCACTCAATGCATCAAAGGTTCGCTTATATATTTTTATGATCACTTTAAAAAAATCTTAATAGTTATGAGATTTTTTATATTTTAAAAAAAATTACATTTTAAAATGGTATTTTCCATCAGTAATTTAATTAACAATATTATAGTGGTATTTATATTCCTTACTAACAACAACCCTTGAAGTTAATAATGCTCAACTGGTGATATGTTTTAATGATACCATTTTTATTTTTTTTCTTTAAAGATTATTATTGTTTCAGATATATTTTTATGGAACCCATTTCTTTCCATGGGTTATCAATGTTATGAAAGTTACAATGGTTGTTTCTATATGTCTTATATTAAAATGAATCCTCTATATACTTTATTATTATTATGTTTCTTAGAGATTTTTTATGATTATGAGAAATATGTTTATAAACTAATGATGTGTGGTTCAGTTATAAAACAAGGATAGATGGTGATGTTATAAAACAAATATGTGTGCGTTTGACATTTCCCTCTTATAATTTGGATAAAGAGATAGAGTAATCTGATTACTATTTCCTCTTAAGAAATTTCTGGAATTTACCATGTAGGATATTCTATTTGTAACACATATTCCAATAGTAGTATAATGAGGATGTTCCAAGATGCCCAAATTTTTTTATTCTTGTAATGAGGTTATAATGATTCATTTTATAGTGATTAGAATCAAATAGATCGGGATTATTAATTCATGTGAAACATTCCTTCGTTTGATATTTATTTCATGCCACATGTTTATTGATATATGTTTTCATTTGTATTATTAATTTTTTGTTATGAACATGAACACTGATTATTTCATCATATCCATATTCTCATATTATGCTCACTGATGAAATTCCATTATTAATGCTACTGTTTTCTATTATAGAGCATTTGATGTCACCCTTCTTACGTTTCTTTTTCTCTATGTTATGAATAGTGATTTTAAATGGTTTTTTTCTTCAATGGAATAATGTTTGAATATTATTTTAGGATATTTTTAAGATGTAATATGGAATATGAAATGATATGTATAGTGGAAAAAATACACACCTGAATCTATGGGTATTATTGAAGAAATAGTTTTTCCTAATTATATACAAATATAAACTCAACAGGTTCGTGGGTATATAAGTGATCAAATATTATACACAGATATTTTCTATTTTTTATATATGGAATTGGATCATTTTTATTGATATCAAAAAAAGAAATATAAATATTATTTTTTAATTATTGGAATTGGAAGTGCAGGTTTTAGGTTATTGTAGATGGTTTTAGATAAGGTATAGATAACATTGCAGTTTATGATTTTTTGTACAAAATGATGACTTATCATTTATCGAAACGCTACAAGGTTTATATGTTTACGATTTATAATAATTTCAAATACAAATAGACCATTTTTTAGGTTTTAAGTAATTGTATTTTGAGGTGAACAATGGCTCTTTTTTTAATAGTTTTATTTGGTTTAGATATGTGTTACCCTAAAGTTAAAAAAATAGGATTATTTCATAAGAATGCTATTAATTTTGTGGGGGTGAATTTTGACTACTTTAGAAATATTTTTAGTTTTACGTATTCTTTAATGATGAGGTTATATAGTTTTATTGGGATATAGGGTTATATGTTGGTATCTGCAAAACATTGGGTGTTATTATTGAATTGTGAAGGTAAATGGATTATTTATTCATATAGTGGTTTATTCATTTTGGTTATTATATTATCTTATTAGAAAATTTTTAGATTTCATTTATTGTTATCCGTTTATGGATTATATGATCTGTTAGAGGATTATTTTAGTGCTTCATGAATGAAAATATCTTCCATAATACTCAATGTTTTGTTAAACAGATGTTATTTTTGTGGAAATTGACTAATGTAAGATAATTATACCTTTAAAGTAAGTATATTTATTTATGTTCTAATTCTATATTGTAATATAATTCCTCAACTCTGGGGAAGATCTTGAAATAATAATTTTATCTTATTACCTCTATTTTTGATGAATTGATATAATTTTTCACACCTAATATATTTATGGATTTATGGTCATTGACATTCATAGAAAATTTTACATTATTGTTATGAATGTTCAATATCACTCATTTTAATTATTTGTTCATTGATTTTTCCTTGATGTTTGAATTATTAATTCACAATAATGTTAACATATTAAGGAACCATGTTATTTTTTATTCTAGAGGACCATCGTCTTTCAAATTCTCTATTTTCTAGAGAATGTTTTATTAACCCATTTTACGATGTGGGTTTTCAAAAAAGGTATTTTAAAATTTCAATCCCTTGATTAATAATCTCTATTTTAAATTACAAGTTATTACTTTATAATAGGGGTGGTATAATTTTATATCCCAATATTTTTAAAGAACACTATATTCGGTAGAATATAAAATATTAAATGCAAACATTAATCTAAACATGAAATATTAATATTTAAAATCAATAATTATAATATATCTATTAAATTGGAAAGAATTTAAAGTAATAACCATAGTATGAAATATATATAATGGTGCTACTAAATAAAAATGTTCTGATTAATTTGGGGGATGTAAGAACAAAATTTTTTGGTAAATTCATTTTATGATTCCAAAATATGTTTTCATCTAAAAAATGTTTTATTTATTTATTTGTGATAATATTATATTTAATTTCTAGAATTTGTAAAAAAATATGATAAAAATTATATTATTATTTTATTTATCCTATCAAAAATATCTTAGAATTTTTTAATGATAATTTTTTAAATGTTTCATTTTTCAATTAATAGTGAAAAATAGTATTTTTATTGAAAATTTTCATTTATTTTCAATTGCATACAATGTCAGATTATATTTTTTATGAGTTTTGAAATTTTATTATTTCCCTTTTAATAATCATAACCCAATATATTTCAATTTAATTAACATTATAATTTTATTTGGTGTAAAAACATTTTTATTAGAAAAAATGAATTCTCTAGAAACCTTTTTCCAACTTGTTTTTTGGGTTTATTTTTAAATTATATATTACTAATTATATGAATTAAATTTTAAAAAAATTAGTATATATTTTCCTTAATCATAATTAATATTAGGTAATACATTCAACTCAATTTTTTTTGTCAATATGAATATTAACCATAGTAAATTTTTGTTCGAACAGTAAAGGTAAAATGGGTTATTTACGGGTAAAATTAAAGTGATGAGGATTATAATTGTTATAAAAATTAATTAATTTCATTATATAACCATATTTCTTCATTTTTATTGGATTTTAACTTTTATAATATTTATGTATAGGATAAAGTGAGAAGTGTTAATTTCTTATATTTAATATTTATAATATTTTGAGCAGGGATAAAAACAACTAATTTTGCGTTATAAAGGTTTATTTAAATTAAGGAAATATTATATTATCATGTTGATTAATTTTAAATTATTAGTGAAGAAATAATTAGCTTAATTTCTTATGTAATGCTCATTATGTCATTGTGGAAGCTATAAAAAATTATGTAAATGATTTTAAAAACACTAAAAGTAATAATGTATTGTTGATTTATTATTTAAAAATAAATTTGATGATAATAATACTATATTTTAGATATTTTAATTTATTATATTCAATTTCCATTATTTAAATGTTGTTTTAAATGTAAAAGTAAATCAATTGTTCTGATAATGAAATTATCCTATTTTTAGTAATTAGTATTTTATGAAATGATTTAAAATTATTAAAAAACTATTCTTGGATCAGTTAAAGTAATATTGTTAAAATATCATGCACGTTTCATTTACATTTCTCTTTTCCTTATATTTAAATTTTAAGACCCATAAATAATAACAACACTTTATATTATCTCCATTATAAAAAGGGTTGATGGGGGTTAAACACAACGATAAGCTTGAAACATCACCTAGATTGTAAAAATATTATTGAATGATAATATTTCAACATATAATTATTATATGTTAAAATTAAATCATTTGGGGTCAATTTATTCATAAAAAATAATTCATATTTATATAATACTTTAAGTAATTCCCAGAATTCCCATCTTCCCACTTCTAAAATAGTACCTCTTATATGATCATCCCCAATGATTTTTATCACTCTATGATGACCAATAATAAACCAAATAAATTCTTAAAATATGTACCCATGTTCTAGTGTTCTTGTTTTGGTAATTATATAAGTATTATAGGACATAAGTTGAAAAGAAAAGAAGTTTTTAAAAAATTAGGTATATGTTTTAAATAAATTATTTTGTTTTATTTCTTCTTCTACCTCCTCAATGTATTCGTTATAAAAATTATGTAATAAAAAAATATATTACATATATTTTGATTTTATAATTTTAATATAATAACCAATATAAATCTATTTTTATATCAAATGGGATATGAAACAATATATCATGTGTATGGAGGATTACAACCTCTCGAAATGATGTAATTTTTCTCCATCATCACCTCTTAATGATAGTTATAATGATTTATTTATTTTATATATGTATAATATATACATGTAATAAAATCCTTTTTTAAAATATAATATAAAATATTTTTTATACCATTCCTTCCATTGAAAAATGATCACATAGTGTGTGCTTACATATAGACTACAACAACCATAGGGAAATGTGACTCATTTTTCAAGACCGCATATCAGGCATGATAAATATATAAATCATGTGATGATATAATATTATAATAATCATTTTTCAAGGATAAAATAATACTTAACTTCTTTATATCATGATTTTTGAAAAATGGAATGGTTACGCATACATATGTATGACCTACCTTCTCCAGGATTATGACATAGTTCAATTTTCATAACCATATATTATGGTTTGTTTTGAAAGTATAAGTAATTTTATAAAAATATTATTATCTCATTGTTTTCATTTTTAATTTGATGTAATAAGGAACCATTTACCACAATAGACATATTGAATTTATTTTTGAATTTATGAACCAAACATCATCAAAATACCATATGTGGACTTAACTGATTATGTAGTTCATTGGGATAAACAAAATAATGATTTAATTGTAATTTAATACACCAATATAATATTCTCAAACAATTATATAATTTTTATTGTTCTATTATACATTGTTTAAAGGAAAAACATGGAATGTGTATACTCATGGTAAGAGATTTCATCTCAATTTTACTTCATTGAGGAATGTTTTAATGTTATACACCTAATTAAATCAATATAGTATATATAATACTAATTTCACATTTTATATCCTCAATACATAACCCTTCTTGGAATTTTATGTTTCAATTTATAATATTTTATATACTTTTTTTTACTACAATGTTACTAAGTGGTAAGTGTTTTTAACACAATTTCCTTCCACTGTGTGATATAGCTTACTAATTTTTCAACTCATGTCAAGATTATGTGTGAAATAAATTTTGATTAATTTATATTCTATTTCCACTGATTTTTTTGTGTATTTACATTAGTTAAAAATATAAAAAATTATCAATTTTCAATTCTTTGATATGTTCTTTATAAGGTTTATTCATCTAATATTTTCTTTTTTTTTACATACATTTATGTTATACAACTAACTTATTTTATGTAGTTTAAATACCACCCAATGGACATATAAAATCATTCATATTAATATTTTAATGATATTTAAATACTCATTTAAAATTATTCTTTCATGGGGTTTACGATTCAAAATCTAACCAAGTGGTATAAGGTTTGTGTTTCAATCAAATTTAAATTGGGATTATTTGTGATTTAATTTAATTTTTATAAATTATATTATACTTATTTGATAAACCCAATTGATTTATCTTATTCTAAAAAAAATTTGAATTTTTTTGTTTATGTTCCACTTTTTCCGCTTTCGTACACAATATTGTTCAGAAAAATATTCTATGAAATGTTTACCTTGTTTATCCTGAATCGGTTAGAAAACCTTTTCCTCTATATCAATATTTCTAAAATATTTTAGACAATGATTTTGAATATTTTAAAAATAAATTTTAATGTCCTTTTACTATTGTTTTAATTTTATAATATCATTTAAAAATAATATTATGGTTCATTCCTAAACTATGTAAATTTTAATGTAGATGATAACATAATAAATATTTTACCAATTATGTCATAAATAGAATTTCCCACCATCATGACTACTCAATTATTTGATTCTTCCTAAATAAGTTTCCACGTTTATTTTAAATGAAATTATTTCCCTTATATTAGGAAATTATTTAATTTTTTAATTTTTTTTTAAATTGAAAAGGATATATTTTCCCCAAGAATATCTGTATAGATCTTAAAATCACATTTTTATTCTTCAAAGAAAATCACATTGAATTTACTCATGCTCTTCTATGGATATGTTTTAATGATATCATAATTATTTTTTCTATTGATATGTTGTGATTATTTAATTATATTATCATGGGTCCCCTTTTTCACGAGTTAATAAATTTATGAATGGGTTATTTATTATTTCAATGAGTTTTATGATGAAATGAAATATAAAAGTAATTAATTCATGTTATTGTTCTTGTAAATTGTTTATAATGACTGTATGGTCCATTATAAACCAAGGATGGGTGGTTCGATAATAAACCATGGGTTTTTGGTTACATTATAAACCAATGACGGGTGGTTACATTAAAATCAAAGTACGAAGCCTATTATAGCCATATAATTCAATAGGTAACGATATATAGTAATTGATTAAAGGTTTATCGCAAGAGATTGTTTTAATTTATCATATAGGTTATTCTATTTGTAAAAGTGATTGAAAGAATGATATTCTACTAATTTTCCAATACATTAACACATTTCATTATTCTTGATATAGAGTTTTATTTTTTCCTTTGATCAAGATTGATATCACATGGAACATGATTATTGATTCACATGAATTATTCTTTTATTACAGTTTTATGAAATTTCAAATGTTTAATGAACTATAATTAGATGGGCATGAGTTATTTTAAGTTACTTTCATGAACTCTGATTATTTCCTAAAAACCCTTATTCTCATCATGTTTCTCACATATGAAATTGAATTATTATTTCTTATATTTACGCTTAATGGGTGTTTTAGATCACCCATCTATTTTTTTTTCATAATATTATAAATAATGAAATAAAATTTTTTCTTTGTTTAATGTTTTCTTGTGTGATGATTATTATGGTATATGTTGATGAGAAAATATTGAATACAAAAATTTTGGTATAGTGGGAAAATACTCACTAGAATTCATGGGTATTTTTTATGGAATAGTTTTTCCTAATTATCTAAAACTATAAACCTAAAATTTACTTTCTTATTTAAGTTTTAAAATATTTCATTTTCATGTTTTATGTTTTGGATGGTTGAAATTTTGCAACATTTATTGGTATTAAATCTAGAAATGTTAATATTATTTACTTTATAATAGGATCATGATGTGTGGGTTATGTGTTGTTATACTAGTTCACACATCCGGTAAATATATTAAATAAAATAGTAGAATTAAATTTATTAGAATAAGGTGAAATTTTCTTGTTCAAAAATGGTTATTAGAGTATAAAAAATATAAGTAAAAACGTGATAGATACAATTAAACAACTATCATGATAAAATCATCTATATGGATCATTAATTGGTTTCATTAATATATAGGACACCCAGTTATCCCAATAAATAGTGTTCTTTAAGAGGTTTTTCTAAATCTATGACTAGTCTATTATTGAAGTTCCTTTAGTCCAATATAAAGATAGTTACGTGAGTACAGTATTTGAGTGTTCTTAAGTCATCCTCAAATCTTATATTCATTCCCATTGACATTAATGATTGCATACAATAGTAAAAACTATATCATGATTTAGATTCAAACAAGACTATTATAAAATTCATACCATAGGAATATTTCCATGTGAATTTCTTCTATTAACTGTATGGTTGCAACATCAAATAATAGAATGACTTCAAATAAATTAGATTCAATAGATCTATCTATTATCTAGCTCTCAAAAATCATTTGAAATAATAATTCATATATATATATATATCATCCAATTATTGGTATCCATTAGGGAAAAGTTCACCATGAATACAAATTTGATTCATGAGAATGTTGTATGTATCCTATATAAAAAAACCTTCACCACTAGCCAAACTAAATCTAAAAAAAAACATTTATAGAGATCTGTACTTAATTTCATCATATGATGCTTGATTCAGTCCGTAGTTTAACATTTGTTTGTTCCACATTATCAAAAATATTCAATGAAGAAACTAAACTATACTTTTGTGTCCTTGAAAGTAAAAATGACCTAAACATTTCAACTAGAATGTGGAAATATATACAATACTTTGGAATTAATTCATAAATGATTATAATATAAGGTTCCTCTCAATGATTTTAAAAATCCCCTCAATCCAAAATAACATTATTTAGTCAACTTCAATGACATCAACAATATACTTCAAAATAACGTGTAAGAATTTAAATTTCACATTCCTATCAATATTATATTCAATTTAATCAAACATATGAAACTTGAGATCAAAGTAATAATCTAAAACAATTTATACATTTTTATATATTTAGTGATCTAACACATTCTATACATTAAATAAAGAATAAATTTCATATGTGAGGACCTCTTTGATAAAAAGGGTGTGGTTTTTAATTTTTATTACATCACTTAGGCATTCTTCCCTACAGATCGAAGAGGATCCCTCATCATCAGATGATGATATGTGAATCTAAATAACTAATTATTGTTGAATGTCCTTAACTAAAATCATAGATGAGAAATTGATTATTTTCCCTCCTAATAAGATTAATCCACTTGCTTATTTTTCTTCCTAGGGTCAACGGTGATAAATCAATCTACATCCACCCAAGGATTCTTTCCATTTTATCTCTAAAATGAATGAATTTTATATTCTCTCATAATGTATAATTTTAAATTTTCTCATAATTATATAATTATGATACTATAATAAAATCATTGAAAAATAATATTTATCAAATTAACATTAGCATATTCTTTGTTGGGTTGGTTTAACTACCAATATAAATGATGATAATATTTTTTTATCATGGATGGTTATAAAAATTAATGTAAACAAATATATTATTTTAAAATGTAAATAAGTTTTTCTTGTAATGATAATATTAATATTTAAATGCAATATAAATAAAAAAAACTTTTGTATGATAAAAGTTATCGAAGAGAACATGTTTTTAATTCTCCTTTTATGAGTTATACAAAAAAGATCAATAAATTGAAAATAAAACTTCATTAATCATTATGGTACTTTTATCTATATTATAATGATAATAATTTAGTCGGTAAAACTATTTGATAACACATTTTTTTATGGTAAAGACACCAATTAATTTTGAGAGGAATTTAATGAACAAATCTTATTAGTCTAGAAGATAGAAAACATTAAAATCGAGTTAAAAATTATTCTAAATAAACAATTAAAATTTAATTATACATTAAAAATGTTATAAATATACTATATAATTTACTTGATTTGATTATTCATGAAGTTATATGTGATTGCTTAGACCCACACCTCTGGATCTGGTTCTAAATAATTATTCTTTTTTAAATAGATTTGATTTTAGTAATAGTAACCCCAATATTGCATTATTTATTTATATACATAAATCCAAATAATTCATCACTATATTGTGAAGAATTATTTTAATTAACGATATTTATAGAATTAGTAAAAATAATAAATATAAAAACATGTATTTCATGTTTTGAAATGCATTTTTTCACTAAAAATCTATCCAAAAGACACACATAAAAAAAGTAGTGATAAACCTCTCAACCATCATAAATGATCTTACACATCTCTATTTTGTGAAAATAAATTTTAAGCATAGGGTGAGGAAAAAATTAAAGTATATTATTTTAAAGGGTGGGGATATGTTACCCTTCGAGAATATTAGATAAAACCTTCGAAAATTTGTTTTCCATTAAATACGTATAAACATTGAACTTTTATAAAACATTAATTCATATAAAAACTGTCACAAACAATATTATGTCATAAAAAATTCATAAAATATTTTTCATAAACCATATTAAAATAAAAAATATATTTTCGAAACGTTTTTTAAGGAAGTATAAAAATCACGACATAAAATCATCATTTCTTGAAAACAAATTTCATTTAATTTTATTGAGAATAAGTGTTTTACATAAAGCATAAGACATTTATCCATCAAAGTACCCAAGCTAATTATTTTATCATATTCCACTTATTTTCATAAAATCAATAGATTATAAATAAAACATTGTTCAACCGTATAAAAATCATAATAACATCATGGTGGTATCATACTTTTATTAGTAGAATCACCTAAAAAGTATAATTCAAGCATTCTCCATGGAGGATCATATATCGGATAACACCATTACATTATAAAAGTAATTAAGTCCATCCACATTATATTAGAAGTAACATACATAAGTATAAATTTTCCCTTTAGGGGAGAAATTAACGTCATCCTCATTCTTTTAAGAGTAACTTGAATTAACAAACATAGTTACTTCACCCAATTTTCTGGAGGGATTTTATGGAACCCCCCCATCACATAATAAATATATTATGATAAGGTTTTGGGTTAAATTCCCACTCCTTTTTTCATTAGTAATGACCAAATATCATGTCATTAATATCAAACATTTATTTTCATCCACTATCCATCAAAAAGATTATAAATTCCACAATAAGTAGGAGCATTATAAAATCAATCCCTAAAAGTAAATTCACATTATGAATTCTTAGTAACGTCATGGATACTAATTTATAATTTTTTTAAATAAAATTATTATAAAACATCATTAAAATAAATATATTAGAGAAATATAATTGTTGTAGCATCATGGAACATTGATGAAAATACTAAATAATATTTTTATAGAAAATAATAACTCTAAATATTAACTACTAATGAATAATAATTAATGTAACATTAAAATTAGATCATTAAAATCATACCCAAAAAGATAATTATTTACCAAAATTATGGTTTTCAAAACATAAAATAATTAGTTCTAAATTAAATACTATAAACCATCTTGCAATAAAGAAGATTTCTGCTTCTGTAAATAATTTTAAAATGATCAGATAAATAAATTTGAAACTTTAAAGTCATGAATGAAATAATGTTTCCCAAATATTGTAAACATTGAGAAAAATCTAATCCTTTCCTCTTGATGTTTCACTATTTTGATGAAAATTACATCAAATTCACCATCTCACTCTCAATAGATCAAATATTAGTTTTTTAACTATAAAACTCTTGGAGTGTATAGGTAGGAGACAACCCAATGGAGTGTTTTTATTTTATACACAACCTCATCCTGTATTTTTTAATATAAATATTAAAATTTTATTTGATAAATGAATATATGGACACAAAATTGAATATTTCAGGAACTCCACTATTTTATATTTACAATATATATTTCACGAAGATCCATTGATGGATACATTCCATCTCTAGTTGATAAGATATTTATAAAATATCTTGTTTTTATCAACCAGGTAGAAACATTGATGATAAGGGGTTTAAAATCATAATATAGGTTATAGTTTTTGATTAAAATTTAATTATATTTATTCAATATTGTTTATTAAGATAATATATCTCGTATGAGTGCCACACCTCAATCTTGGATAGCATGTCTGATATACAAGTCCTTACAATTAAAATTACCATAATATAATATATAAAATATAACAAACCTCACATTTTCATAAGATGATTCTTCATTAATAGCACAAATAGTGATTGGATAAATACACACTATAAGTTCAGTTTCTCTTATGACCGATAATCAGGCATCATGTTTAAAATAGATAAACTATACTATGCATTCATAACATTTGACTAATCCAAGATAATGTGTTCATCATGAATGCTCTATTTCAAATGTAATAATCACTCGAATATGTGGAATTATAAGTAACGGTACCATTATCCACAGACAATTTTTAATTATTTCACATAATGATGGTAGCTACTCATTCAAGTACCCACTCATTTTTATTCATGATCATTGTAACTAATCTCATGATATGCCTCCTATTAAAAACAAATTAGAACGAAAGCCTACTCAATGTAATCCATTGATATAGAATCTATTTTTAATATATAAAAATTTCCCATATTAATAGAATCAGTGTATATTAATTATTAATATGTGTTTATTTAGTCTCATAAAAAACTTATCCTCTCAATAAATATTCATTCATTTAAAACGATTTCATTTAATTTAATAATAAATTTTAATTAAAATAAATAAATCAACTTCACAAATATATATTTAAATATCTAGAATGAAATTACTTTTAAAATAATATTAATTATCTATTACTTTATTTACATTATTTTTCATTAATATTATATCATGTTAATTTTAAAAATATTATCATTCACTATTAAGTATATCACCCACAATCATATCTACATAATATTTTTCATATTATATTTTCAAATATAGTGCATATTTTAAAATAAATAAATAATAAAAATACATTTAGGTTTAATAAACATGTTTTTATGTATTATTTATTGGTTAATAATATAAAATTATTGTGATGTATATATATATATATATCTTTCAACATAGTCATTTTTCATTACGTAAAAAAACTGAATTTTAATGAATTTTTAATCAAAATTGACTTATAATTTATTGAATTTCATTACATGTTCACATAAGGGGTCTTAACTCCCCCCCCCCCCAGGAATTGTTGTTTCTTAATTATTCATCCATTACTAGGGAAATGCATTGTCACACTTTTCCAGAATCTACTAGTTCTTCACTCCTATAAGTAAAATATTTTTTTATTATGTTTAAACTCGAATCAAATTAAATAATATCAAATTTAAAATAATTCCTATATTCACTAATGCATAAAATTCCATTGGTTGTGTCTTTTATAAAGGTAATGTTTCGTTATGTATATGGGTACCTTAGAACATTTTCAAAATCTACTATTTCTTTTACTGAAATAGAACTTGTGCAATTTGGATTGAGTTGATGTAAACATTCATTTGGAATTTTAAGATTTCTACTAATGTACATGTAATGTCTCTGATTTTCTGTGTATTATTTTTATATATAATATGTAATTATTAGAAGAATAGGCTTTGCAACAGTGTGCGATTCCAAATCACAGAGTTCCCAAAAAAAATGAAATAATTTAAAATTTTAAATAGTTTGCAAGTGTGTTTTCTAGAAAAAGTTTTATAAATTTCAAATGGGAGACAATATGAGAAATCTAAGGGCACCGTTGCATTTAGTGCAGTGAGATAGGAAGAACATAACATCGACTTGCGCAGGTCAGCATCAAATGTTAGCATTCTGACATTTTAAAGGAAATTATATAAATTAATAATTTATTTTATTTTAAATGTTTTCATAATGAAATAATTTGTTATTTGTTAAATTGTTAGGAGCAACAAGTTAGGTAGATAACCTAGAAAACATCCTAGAATCCTTTAAAGATTTATAGAGGAGTCACCAGGGGAGATTTTGTGATGAATGTTGATGAACCACAATTTATTGATCGTTGCGATGCGAGATCGAGTCCTGACCAATGACCACTCTCCCTTCTTGTCAATGATTTATGTAGGGGTTTTTATTTTGATTTTTCATTCCCCGTTCTATGATTTGAAAAGGTGAATGCGGATCAACCCATGAACAAGTTGACCCGTATATCATTCAATCATGTGGGATGGGTTTTATTGAATTTATTTTTGATGAATTGATCCAGGTTTATTTTGAATTATTTTTATTTTCTTCATTTTATCCTTCAATTGGGAGTTGATTAATGCCATGATAAACGAAGAAAGAGTTTCATTCTACAAATTTGTTTTGTGGATTTCATTCACGCTTTTAACCTCATGTTCATCATGTTATTCATGGGGATATGAACAACAGATCATTGTTCATCTATTTTTCAATGAAAAATGATCCCAAATTGTAGATCGGATAGCATGGAATCCTAATATAGGTGCGATGACGACAACGAAAAAAGAATCGACATGTTTTGGATGAAATCTTTCATCGAGCATTTTTCATGTAGGTAGACCGAAACACGTTATTGAGCCAATTGATGGCCATAAACATACTATTTTGTTGTTATTATTGAGGGGATACCTAGAATCATGAGTTTCAAAAGCGATCAGATTGCCAAATCGACAATCATAGCATCACCTAAGGCATTTCAGTAAACAATACCATCTATTAAAATTTGTGACTAACACAGCATGCAGTTCGGAATACATAGCGTATGGACTCAGCTAAGTGGTGGATAGGGTTTTCGCAATATATGAGGTGATGATGTGGTATTTGATACTTGTCATATGGTGGGTGTTTGTGTGTGTGTGTGTGTGTGTGTCCTAATGGTGACTCTGTGTGTATTTCGGATGATACACGAACATGGTGTGGATTATAGAGCATGTAATCTACCACACGGGCAGACCAGGCTCGTTACGCGGGTTATCCCATGTACCACTAGATAGATTGGAAGACACAAGTTAATTTTGTGTATGGGCATTTTTCCAGCATAAATAAAGAGACCCACGAATAATAGGGCATCACATGTCACTCTCTTACAAGTCCTGTATACCTCCTCAACACGACATGATCTTCAACATGGGTCATTGTACACGGGTTGTACTCGTGGTAATAGGAAATGGAAATTGACCCTTTCTACACTTCTGTTCCTTTATTATATGGTTTGATCTTATTTTCCACCATTCCATGGATAGGTTTCCCTTGGGTTAGTTCCCCTTTTCTCGTTCCCATGAAGTTTAAGTTTAGTCTCCATTCACATGAGTATGATCCCTTGAGTACGACATTATAGATAGAGTCAGAATCCCTCTGAGTGGCCCATAGTGAGATCATATTCCCATTATTCACTTTAGGTAGAGACAGATATCGATTCATCTGTGTATTGTGATCTTTCTCCACACAAGAGTATGTTCTTACAAAATGATTATAAATATTCTATATTTAAATCCATCATCGCATCAATATATCTCCTGGATTTTCCCAATGAATAATTATTCTTAAAAAACAACATCAGAGATATTAGACTCGTGGAGTGATATCTCTTGGATGACTATTTTATGGAATCATCTATCTAAATCCACAGCACCAGTATACGATCATTGTGACTTACCTCTAGAACACAGTCACGGGATTCGAGTATATATTGATGGGTTTTACTTGTTATAAGTTATGTATAAATATACTATGGAGAGGTGATTGTACCATTGTGTTGTGTATTTATTTGGTGTTTTTGGGTTCCCCTTATGAGTATTTTTATACTCACCCATGCACGATCATTTCCTGCATGTGTCGTGTCTTGTACAGACAAGCAACCTTTTGACGGAGTTCAGGGAGGACAATGACTAGAATGATATTTGTGAGTGTCCATAAGGCCCAAGGTGTTCTTAAAAATACAATCATCTATCCCAGTACATATTTACTATTTTATAGGTGGGACTTATTAGTTGATAGACTCTTTATTTTTGTGGGCTTGTATTTTGGCCCTGTTTTCATTCCATTGTACACTGTTATTGGGGTTTAATTGTATGTATGCCTTTGGTTACATAGTGTTTTTTTATATTTCATCATTTTTGAGATTGGAGATGTGTGTGTTTATTCAAGTACATAAGCAATGCATCCCATGTCAGTGGAATGCCTAATTGGTGCTAGTTAACAACCCATGGTCAATTGGAGGCGGGCTTGCGGAGTCGCAACATGGGCCCCACCTGTACAGGTCGTGAAAGAGTGGTATCAGTGGTGGTTAGTTCTATCTTAGGACCGAGATTCCATGAGATTAGTTTGGTGCAATAGTTTCAAGTGTTTCAAGATCATATTTTAGGCCAGGGAATCCAGTGTTGGTGCAGGCGGCCGATGTATCCCTACACAAAAATTCTGAAAACCTGTTATTCGACTCTGTACATGAAAACACTAGTTGTAGGGGAAAAAAGAATGGTACATGCAACATATAAGAAGGGTTTGTGTTTTCCATTTCATTTAGTGTCAGCTATCAAGATATAATATTGAACATGGTATATCTTATTATATTACAGAATACCTCTACGATTCATACCTACAAGTATTTAGTGACTTAGCCACGAAGATTACCCCCTTAGTGATAAGGCTTAAATTAATGAATAGTTCCCCATACATTACCTCAATGTAATTAACCTACTACACCACCACCAGTGGAGTGGAACGTCATTACCGTGGTACTGATATATGAGGATCATAGGCTAAGCATGCTTCATTAGTTTCAAAGACAGAGAGCCCTGATGTACCAAGGAGAGCACAACCCTCAAGCGGTTGAGGGCTGGCTTGAGGTGGTGATAATAGATTTCCATATAATGAGGAAATGAGTGAACAATATGGTTATCCCAAGAGAGAGCCTTCTTTAGGATTCGGTGGGTCAATGGTGGAGTTTGAAAATGTAGACTCATAACAAGGAGACTCTTTCATGTACAGAGTCTGAGCAACTCATTAGGAAGGTGTTTTCTATAGTAACACTGAGAGAATTACGTTTCCAAGTGCTCCTTAATCTCCAATAGGGATGTTTAATGGTGGTTGTCTAATCATTGAGGTTCACCATACTCACCTGGTACTATATGGATATGGTTAGGGATAATAACCTTAGAGTATGGACCTTTGAGTAATATCTATGACAGGATATCCAAGCTAGTGTCATGACTCTATGCATTCAAACTTATGCTAGAGTGATCTATAAGTATTTTGTGCTTGAGATATTCCTGGATAAACAGAGACAGCTCATAGGAATCAGCATAAAGCAAACAGGTGTAGGGACCTCGAAATCTAGGAGTCAACATCATGTAAAGGGACCAGGATGTGGGAGACCTCATAGGTGGAACCAAGATAGGGTATTTGTGTTCTATAGATCTCAGAAAGGATTCAGTTAGCCTATAGAGAGATGATAATACTTGTGAGATAGTTAAGGAAATATCACAAGAGATTGCCCAACCCATTAAACTAAGGATAGGGAGGGGATGTATGGACCACCGAGGTAGAGACAAATAGTAGAGTAGGAAGATTTTCCAGGTGGAAGCTATGGCCGAGGAGTAGGGAGAGCTGTAGGAGGTGGCAGAAGCTTTGATTTACTTCCACCACCACACCCATGAGGTATGCACCAGGCTCATGGAGCTGCTAGGAAAGGGGCGGGGGTAGCTGCATGTGGTCAAGGAATATGACCCTGGGACTCTAGGGATGATCGGAGGTATGATCTGTGTCTTTTATACCATAGTTTTTTGTACTTATTGACACAGGTTCCAGTCATTCATTCCCATCCACATGTCTTTTGTTATACCTTGATATTTTGGTAGAGGCATTGACTCAACCCTTATGGTCGGATACTACTACAGGAGGACTCTATATGATCATGCATCTTTGACTCAACACTTATTATGTCATTCTCGGTATGGATTGGTTATCATCAGTCCATGACCTGGTTGACTTCTTTAGGAGAAGTGTGTGGAATGTCTATAGTGATGAAATTAGTTTTTCCATTATTGGTGAAAAGGAAACTCACACAGCCTAGAATGGGAGAATACATAGGAGGGTGCAGTTGATCACTCATGAGGTGTCTAGCCTTACCCTCAGAGAATTATATGTTGTGTGCTTTCATCTCCCAGTATTAGTAGTGGAGTATGATTCCATCTTTCTAGCAGATGATCCAGGATTACCTCCCCGCTGATAGATCGACTTCTGATTCGACTTACACCCCAGGACAGAGCTTATATCTTCATCAGTGTGTGAGATGTCCCAAATATAGAATCATGAGATAGAGGTGCAGTTGGAGGAATTATAGAGTAGGAATTTTTAAGACCCAATATTTCACCTAGGGCAGTCCTAGTTCTATTTTCCATGAAGGTGAATGATAGGATGAGGATGTGCATAGATTATCATCGCCTGAAGCAAGTAACATTGAAGACCAAATATCCCCTACTTTGGATCGACGACCACTTCGATCAGCAAAGAGGGTCACAATGGTTCTCAATGTTTGACATTTGATTGTGTCATCGCCATTTAAGAGTAAAAATGAGGATATATCAATGACATCATTCAGATGATCCTATGGTAACTATGAGTACAGAGTGAGTCCTTTTTGAACGAAAAAACCCATACTTTGTTCATGGGACTTATGAACATGATATTCTATCCTTACTTAGACTGTTTCGTAGTAGTATTCGTCAATGTTTCCTTGTATACTTGGTGCCAGAGGAAGAGAAAACAAGACACCTATGGAAGGTTCTATACATACTCTGAGAGCATCAATTTTATGTGAAGCACTCAAAGTAGAAATTTTTGGATACATGAGTTCCGGATTCATGGACATGATATCTTAGTAGATGGAGTATTTTTGGACCCATCCAATGTTGATAAGTTGTTAACATGGTTTCCAAATTGGAATGTGATAGTGGTGTGGAGATTCCTTGGGGTGGCAGGATACTACAATGGATTTATATGTAATATCTCCCAAATAATCGCACGGTTGAAAGCCTAAACCCAAAAGGGGTTGCCTTTCCTATGGATGGAGACATTATAGTAGGCTTTCTAGTAGTTTAGAAATAGTTTGAAGAGTGAAATGATCCTGAAATTTTCAGAAGTGGGTTTCGAGTATGTAGTTTTCTGTGACGCATTAGGGACCAGTCTTGGTTGTGTCCTAATGAAGAGATAGGAAGTGATTTCTAATGTTTTGTACAAGATAAGTCCATATGAGAAGAACTAGGAAACCCATGATCTTGGGTTGGATGTGATATTATTCTTCTTAAAGATGCGGTGGCACAACCTTTTGGGTGAAGGGTTTATAGTCTAGTCTGACCACAAAAGCATCAAGTATATCTTCTCACAAAGGGATCTGAATTTGAGGTGGTGGAGATGTATTTGGTTCCTCTTGGATTATGAAATTGACTTCGTCTATAATCTTGGGAAATAGAATGTTTTGGAAGATGTACTTAGCAGGATAACGAGTTCATAGATGCGGATCAAAGCATCAGTGAAATTGGACTCGCTAAAGTAATACTTTGTGGATGGAAAAGATACATCTTATATATAGTAGATGGTTTTCACCCCTCAACTCTTATGGTGAGTCATGGAGGCCCGACTAGGGGATGTCGATTGCGATACACTACGTGATCAGTAATCCACATGACATGCTCCTGATGGATATTTGCATGTTGAGAAGCACATAGTCCTTTTCAGAGGGAGAAGAGTTGTGATAGTGACATTGAGGGAGGAGGTTATGAGGGATTTTCATACATCCCCCTTAGTGGTACATCCTAGAGTATAAAAATTTTACAAGGACCTCCGATGTTTGTTCTGGTGGATAGTTATGAATAAGGAAATAGTAGATTTCATTTATTAATGCCTTACATGCCAGCAGGTGAAGGCTAAGAACTAGGTTCATGTATGGTTAGCTCACCCCTAGGATGTGATAAAGAGGATGTGGGATAAAATATCAATGGACGTTGTGACAAGATCATGACTCATGTACAAGGCACATGATTCTATCTGAGTTGTCATTGAGCAACTCAACAAGTCGGTCCACATCCAAGCTATCAGGGACCGGAGTTCCATAAAGAGCATTAGAAAACTCAATGTGCAGGATATAGTTCATCTTCAGGGATTCCTTTCAATAATAGTCTTAGATCGTGATTCTAGTTTCACATCCTAGTTTTGGAAGGGATTGAAGGGGGAATTTGGGACTCAACTATGCTTCAACAAAGCAACCATCCACAGATAGATGGTCAGACATAGATAACCATTCATGTTCTGTAAGATATGGTGCGGGAATGTACCTTTTATTTTGATCAAAGTTGGTAGGACCATCTATAAATACTATAGTTTTCATTCAAGAATAGCTACCACTCCACCATCGGTATGACACAATTTGAGGGTTTTTATGGTCAACCCTTCCAGTAACTTTTTTGTAGGACCAACCCTGGAGAGTCAACACTCATCCATCCAGAGTTGGTGTGAGATACCACTGAGATGTTTCAAATCATCCATGAGTGGATGAATACCAAAAAGTGCTATTATAAGTCTTTTTCTGACAGACATTAGAAACCTATGGTGTTTGAGGAGGGAGACCATGTATTCTTTCCAGTCTCACCTCAAAGAGGGTTGTAGAGATTTAGCAAGGGTTGCAAGATATCTCCGAGGTTGATAGGCCCTTTCTAGATACGGTGAAGAGTTGGGGAGGTGTAATACCACCTAACTCTACCACCACAGTTGCATAGGTTACATTATGTATTCCACATGTCACAGTTTAAGAGGTATGTGCCTGATCCATCTCACATCATCGACTAATGAGAGATGGACATCGAGGATGGTGTTCCCTTCAGAGAGTACATAGTAGAGATCTAGGATTGACAAGAGAGGATCCTTCATGGGCAAGGCATTCTATTAGTACATGTTCGGTGGTAGTACTGGAACATTAAAGAGTGAATGTGGGAGATGGAGTCTCAGATTGGTGCATTTTTTCAACATTTTATTGAGTAGCCCTTTGTTTTGGATAATCGGTGATCTAGAATCCCTATGGTGGGGGTAATGTAATGCCTCAAATTTTTTATTTATTATTTTTAAATATTATATAGAATTGTATTGAGACTAGGCTTCACGACGGTGTGAGATATGAGGCCCAAAGTGCATGAAAAAAATGATTGAAATAATTTTATCTTTTAAATAGTGTGTGCAGGTGGTGTTCTTGAAAAAGTGTACTATATTTTAAATTTGTTCCGGGATGAAAAATACGATGTCACAGTTTCATTCAGAGCGTCAGCTTTACATTAGGCGGGGACTAACATCGTCTAACGTGGGTCATTAGTAGAAGTAATTGTTTGGACATTTTAATGAAAATAATATAAATAAATAATTTAGATTATTTTAAACATTTCCATAATGCAGTGACACATTTTTTTAATAAGAAGGATCCCAAGGTAAGGTTAATAACCTAGAAAAACTCAGTGGAATCCTCTAGATCATTGAAGCGGAGTCACCCATGAAAAATTATTGACAAATGACGATGAATGATGACATGTGGATCATTACACAATGAGATAAAATACTGACTGACAACTGATCTTCCTCTTCATCGACGATTAAGGTATGGGATATAGTTTCTATTCATCTTTCCATGTTCCTGGATTTGAAACAACGAACATAGATCAACCCAAAAAATGGGTTGACCCACGGATTATGTGTTCTTATGGGAGAGTTTTTATCGGGATTATTTTGGGGAACTGATCAATTTTACTTTTTAATAAATTTTATTTTCTCCATTTTATCCTACTAATGGGAGCAGATAAATGTTGTGAAGAATGAAAGCAAAGGTTCATTCCTCCAATTTTTTATGTGGGTTTCTTCTACCCATTTTTACTAGATGTTCTTTCTGTTCTTCACTGGGATATGAACAACAAAACATTATATAGCCATTTTTCAATGCAACAATATCAAATTATAAATCATGAATCATGAAGACCTATTGGAGTTGTAACGGCAACGGTGGTAGACGATTTGACAAGGTTCTAGATAAATATTCCTTTTAGCGTGCTTTTTTATGGTGGATTGAAATGCATTTTTGGTTCCAATAAAAGTCCCCAAAACTATTGTTTCTATGTTATCATGGAAGGGAGAGTAGGAATCAGGATTTTTGAAGCGATTGGATGAAAGGATCATTGATCGATGCATCACCCGAGGTGCTCTTGTGAAGAACGCCATTTCTAGAAATTACCGAAAACATGGCGTATAGTTCGGACAACATGGTATGGGAACCCAAATGAGTGTTGGATAGGGTGTTAATGATATAGGAAGGGATGAATCCTTGTGTGAGAGCTTTCACATGGATTTTGGGTCCTTACATGGGACACATCTTGTATCTCAGACAATACACGGACATGGGTTGAGTAAACAACATGTACTCTACCACACAACCAGACCAGGCCAATTACATGGGACACCCCATGTACCATTACACAAATTGGAAGACATGGGTTCAAGATGTGTACAAGAACATGACTAGCATACCTATAGTGTCCCCTGGATAGTAGGACACAGTGTCTCGCTCTTTTCCATGATGTGTATACCTCTTCTACATGACATGCTCTTTGACACGGACCATTGTACATGGGTAGTACCAAGGGATATAGGACAAGGTGTTTGACCCTTTCTGCTTGTCGTGTGCCTTTTTGTACATGGAATGATCTTCTTGTCCACCATTCCTTGAACATGTTTCTCTAGGGTTAGTTCCCCCTTTTATCATTCCCCTAAAGGTCAGGTTTATTTTCCATTCACAAGTGTATGATCCCTTCAGCAAAACATTCTGGATATAGTAAGAATACCTCTAAGAGGCCAAGAGAGAGATCCTCTACCCATCCATGACCCATAGTAGAGTCATGTGTCGACATTATAAATCATACAGGACACTGATCATCTAATTAGAAGGTTAATACGAATGAGTTTTGGTTTCAGTCAGGGCCTTAGTCATGATCATCATCCTTGTATCATCATTTTTCCCTAATCAGGAGTGTGTTCTATCAGAATGAGTGTAACTATTCTCTTGTCAGATCTATCAATTCATATATCTATCTCATGGCTTTTCTCGATGAATAGTTATTTTCATATGGACATCATCGGAGATATCAAACTCATGGAGTGAGTTCTCCTAGATGAGTTCTTCATGGAATCATCGAACTGAATCCCTAGTGTGGGTATGCAGTCATTATGACTTACCTCTATTCTACAGGTCTAGGTTTTGAGTATATATGGATGGGTTTCTCTTGTTATATGTTCAATATACATATACATTATAGAGCTGATTGACCTTTACATTGGTCATTGATTTTTGGTTTTTGGAGTCCCCTACTGAGTATTGTTTTACTCACCCATGTGCAGGGTTTCCCCGCACGTGTCGTGTCTTGTGGAAATGCATGGACATTTGACAAATTCCCGGGCATACTAGGATCATACTGATCATTTTAATATTCCTTATATTCTGAGGTCTTCCTATGGCTATGAGAAGTAGTCCAAGTACCTATTTTCTTTCTTATAGGTTAGACATTGTAGTTTGTAGACTCTTTCATTTGGTGGGCTTGTATTCTGGCCCAGATTACTTTCTGCAGTTTAATTTTCATTGTAATCTATTTATTGGGTTTACTTGTATGTAGTCATCTTTTTCTTTAATGGTTTTTAAATTTCATAATTTTTCAGCATAGATATTTGTGTGTGTGTGTGTGTGTGTGTGTCTAGGTACTTAGGAAATACCTCCCATGATAGTGATATGCATTCTCAGTGCTAGTACCCATCCCCTAACCTATTGAAGGTGGGCATAGAAGGTCACCACACATGCCCTACTGGGATAGGTCATGGTAGTATAAATTCAAAATATTTGTATGAACTTGGCCTTCTATATAATAATCTACATAAATCTGTTAAAATGTTTTAAATATAGGGTTTTTAGAAATATTAGAATAATTTTCATAATCCAAAATTTACAAGTAAATACATTTTTTTTAAATTATCGTACTTTTGGATATTACTTTAAATAGTTGTGTGCTTTGTAATATTATGATAATCTAAAAAATTTGATAATACCTAGATAATACATCCCACCTAATGAATAGTGAGAATTATGAGATCTAATTTTTTTCATAAATGATTTATGATCCGATGAAATATCATGGTATAGGGGTGGTGTTTGGTATGTCATTTAGTTATCAGCATCAAACATGAATGATTGAAAATTCTTTAAATACTATTGTAACAACCCATGATTTTAAGATATATTTCTCTTAAAATAAATTTATTTCATATAAAACATTACATACAACACCAAATTCAAATGAACCAAAAAAGACTAATGAAATTTTATTATCTGATAACTATATCAATTCTCAATTCAGGATTTCAGTATTAACATAGGTTGATTTTTTTTATTTTTCTAAAAGGATATATTTTATATGGAATATAGGATAAAATAATTGTTTTTTTTATAAAACTATCTGGTAACACCCCAACCCTAGTTACCACGAGTTGGTGCATTATTATATAACATTATCATGATCACAAGTGATCATGTCTTGAAAGACTGATTAGTTTTGTAGCCTTCAAAAGACAATATACATACATATGTTTTAAATTACATCATTGAATAACAAACATTTTTCCCTATATTAACCCACTCATATCCTTGGCCTATCACTTCAGGTTAATCATAATATACTTCTTCACATCCTGGAAAAAAGAAAACATAAGGAAGGGGTGATCTCATATGCTTAGTGAGGACAACAATATAGCGGAAACTATCACAAATAAGAATAAATATTTAAGGAAATGTATAAGAATAAAACAAAAGCCTTTTAAACATAAACATCAGAATAATATGGAAAATATAAATCAAATAATTCCAATTACTTATGACATTGATTTTCTATTAGCCGAATAATCACATGTATTATCAATAGATAATTTCATAATGATGGAATGCATAATGTCGGATATCATTACATCATAGTCAAGGCCTCTTTTCTAGATTTAAATTAGATTTGGTCAGGGCCTTGTGCCAAGACACTAGTTTCTCTCATGAGACATATCGATGCATCATGGAGCTATAGCAGGATCCACACATCACTTACTAAGTCCAATGAATTCCTTATATAAAAATGTTGAATCATAACATAAACATTCATATTAAAACTTCCATAAAAAAGGTTATACTTTAACTATAAACCATGAATGGTATAAAAATAACACATCCACAGTCAAACATATCACAAAAAATTCAATAAAATAAGGAATATTGTATCATAATAAATCAAATTCAATCAAGATTAAAATCAGTCAAAGTATGTTGACATAGATGAATCAAAACTATTTGAGTGAAATATCAATTTCTATTTTGAAATAATTTAAAAGTCACATAATTTTAAAATAAATAATTAATTTTGAAAATATTCTTATAATCATGTAATGTAGGCTTTGAAGATGTTATAATAGTGGAATGTAACTGCACCCACCTTATACATTAAAAGAACATTCTTACCTTAATTTGTCGAAAAGGTCATAAAGTATCGTGTTTGGAAAACAGTGGAATGATTCCGTTAAAAATAATTATAAAAAGTAAAAAAATGTTATAAATGACTTTATCCCATATTCTATAAAATATTAAAAATGTATTGAAATACATTTTTAAAAACCACGGATGTGGACGGTAAAGGCGTCCCAGTATATAGTTATATATAAACAACCTTAGATAAATAAAGAGATTGTAAAACTTACACTTACCTTGTACTTTTCCTTAGTTGAGGGTAGGTTAACCACTGGTATAGTGGTGAAATTATTTTTATTAAATTATTCAATAACCACATATATAAATATGATATATATGAACTTATAATATTTCATTGTTAATGATATTTAATTATTATCATCGTTTCAGGTGTTTACTAATTTGTTTTCCTTTATATATTTTGTTACGTAAGGTATATTTGTTATGGAGATTATGTATTTTATTTATATATAGAATTATATTATGTTATTAAGCATGATTTTTTAATAATAAAATAAAATTAATTCTAGAATCGTTATGATGGAGAATGAATCTCATCGCATTGTTGGAGACGGTAATCTGTATGTATGCCCGAGTGACAAAACCATTATATTAATGGTGTAATAATATGTAATTGGATGTTATATAATATATAAAGAATCATTAACATGTTATATTTATTATTTACATCAATTATACTCAGTATTATACTCATCCAAATAATGAAGTGTTGAATAACAAACTACACCACGATGTGGAGACAGTCGACCGTATGTACGCACAGCTAATGACTTTGTCATTCATAGGATTGATAGAATAATTCTTAGGGTTGTACCATATTTATAATAACATCATAATGTATATACTTTTCTCATGTTATTATTTTGTTGTGGAAACAACAAAGAAAAAGTGGAAGAAGAAAATAACTTTAATGTGGTGATGAAATTTTTACCTCTTCTTCAGATGATTGTTTTTGATTTGATCAAAACGGATCCTTAAGATGGATTTATGGTCAAATTATGGCCTCTAGGATGAATTGAGGTTATTTTTTAGGATATTTTAATAGGGCTTTTCTGATCCAAATGGCTTTGGAGTTGTGATTTTGTTAGAAGGGGATACCGTTTTATCAGAGAGGTGAGGGTCACTTTGTTAATAACATGAAATATTAACGTATTAAACAACCAGATTCGGTTTATAATGGCTCAAAAAGGATTTATTTTGAGTCTATGGTGGGTTTAGGGATACTATCTTTCACCCAATAGGTTTTTGACTAGTTTAGGTCACCATATTAACCTTATCTATTAGATTTAACTTTTAGTTAAATTATTTAACCTTTACATTATATTCGTGTATTATTATAATAAATGGTTACTAAACCTAAAATAAAAATAAAAGAGAACCCAAAGAGGTTCATTATTGACATATCTAACCTTATCTAAGTCCATGGTCCAAACCTTAGATTTTTTGGAATATTACATCAATTAATAATATATTATTAGTTTTAAAAAGACATTTATGTCAATTTTGAAACTATTTAGTATTTTGTTTTTGTGAATGTAAACAAAATATGAATACTTCAAAAAAAATTAAATCAATCCTAGAATGACATACTAAATTAGAAAATTAGTTTAATTCATCAAAAGTATCAATTTAAAATCATTTGGATATTTATAATATCAATTATTTTAATCTTTCATTAATAAGGTAGTTACTACATTATCATTGTGTCATAAATAAATTTAATTATTTAATGTCCAAAAATTATAAACAAAATTCAATTATGTAGGAAATATTTTTATATTTGTAATGAATATTTATAGTCCAATTTTTCTTATGTGTAACCCTATATTAAAAATGTTTTCTTTATGAAAATTTTAATTTGACACTTTTAAATCTTCTTTAACTAAAACAATAATAAAAGTATTAATCTAATACATGTTGGTCAATGAGGCTCATATTTTATTTCTATGGTTGATTATGGTTGAAACAAACATATCCAATAGAATTAGGACATTTTTTAGGGTAATTATAATATAATTTTTACCTTTAATTACCTTATTTACATTTAACTGTGGTAAATAAAATTCAAAAGTTACTATTCACCAAAAAATATTTTCATCTTATTGAACCACATTTTACTTACTGATGTCAACCATGTCTCTAATATTTTCTAAATGCAATTCATATAAGTGGTAAAATTAGATTCTATGAAAATTTACAAACGTGCCTAGAAGGTAGGTAAAAGATGTTAAAAGATTCACTATAAATTTATACATATACTTTTATTATAAAATTAATCCAATGATGCACATTTAAAAAATATAGGTATTGAAGAGAACCAATATTTAAATACATGGAAATTACATTACTTTTGTGGAATATTTAATACATAACAAAAACAGACACCCAATGACCATAATATTTTACTATTTTTAGAAACTCGTAACATAATCTTCTAATCATGGTGAAAGATCTTCAACATCTCACATAAAGATCTTACACTTTTTTTTACCTAAAACCTATCTTTTTATCCTGGGGAAAAACATAAAAATAGTGAGCCCAAATTATCAGCATGGTTAATCATGGATAAACTAAAACAAACCATATACATTTGAACTTAAAAACATGAACATAATGATTAAACAGCAAAATCTTGAGCAATAACATAATACATGGCAGTACGTAAGGCATAGATAATTATGTAACATAAATAATGATAAAATATCATGGTAATAAAACACATAATTGTGGAAAACAATTAAGAACATGATATTATTTCAATAGTATCCATGTCATTTCTTCCACGACCATCATTGTAGATGAAGTTCATTACTGAATTGGGTTTACTTGACGTTCCATACATGTTTATCAAATGAGATATAAATAATTTCCAAATTATTGGAGGGAGATATAGGTGACACCTATCTCGTAGTTAATTCATTCTTACTTGTTCCATAAAATAAACATAAATCATTTATCATAGCCCAACGAATAAAATGGGTTTCATAGACATCATCCCATTAAAACATAATCAATATAAAAAAATGGATATCATTTCATCATAATAAAAATCAAACCATGTAAATAATAGTAACATTATACTTGAAACATAACCATATTAAATAATGTAATCTTAGATGGAAAAGAGTTTTGAATAATCATTTGAAATTAAATCTTGAGGAAAATATCATTTCTTCTTTAAAATCATTTTTGTTTCTCCAAATTCTGTGAAATTTTAAAAGAAAATAATTTAGTTGAAAATAATCATGAATTCATTAAGAATTAGCTTCATTAAAATAAGGGGTTATGAAACCATATAAATTCGTTCAAGAATTATAAGTTAAAAAAATATTCTCCTTGTACTTTTTACCGGAAAAGTCAAAAAAGTACCTCTTATGGTAAACAAAAGAAAGATTACTTCCATACCATGTGGGAAAAGATAGGAAAGGGTAAAAATGACTTTAAATATACATGGAGGAATATTAAATATTTTATGATAATGGTTTTAGATGACATTTACATCGATGATAAATATAACCCCATTAAATACATACGAATAAACAATCTCAGATTAAAATAAGATTGGAAAAGTTACACTTTACCTTTGGTCCAATTTCTTCTCTTCGGGTTTGAAAATCATGTATAATGATTTATATAATGTCATTGAATTATTCAAGAATCGTATCCAAGTTTATGATATCATATATGATTCACTTATGACTTTATATTAACCGTTAATTTGTCAATTCCATGTTGAAGAAATGTTTTGGGTAATAATAGTTTCATATATCGTACGTGTTTGGACATGTTGTTCTTGATATTACTACTTATATCATGATTTAAATACTACCAAGATGTTTAAAAAGATTTATATATCATATATATATTATGTTTATATATATAATAGATAGAAAAATTAAATGAAATACATCGTTCATGGAGACGGTAGGTCGTACGCACGCATGAACGTTGTTTTCCTTTCCTTATTGACTTGAATGGAAGTAAGTATATGACATATATATACATAAATCTAGTAGAATTATTATTTCATATATCTCAGTATAATTCATTATATATACTTAATAATCATTCATGAATTGTTAAAATGGACAATGAATCTTGTCGCGCCGGGGAGACGGTAATTTGTACGTACGCACGAGCGATGACATCATTCCCATAATTATTTAATGGAATTGTAGTGTATGATATAATATCCCATAATTAGTATCATGTTATAATAATCATATATATAGTTATTATTTCCACCTTTATACCCATCCTAGTATGGTGGTGGAGGAAAAACATATTACACCATAGCGTGGAGACGGTATTCCGTACATACGCACACGCATTGATTTTGTTCATTGTTGGATGGATGGAAGGTGAAATAGGGTTGTTTCATATTTATAATAACATATTATTATATTAATGATACTTATTTAATTACTTTATAATTGAAAAACTAATGAAGAGGAATTGGAAGAAGAAATAAATTTGAAAGGATCGGTTGAAGATATTACCTCTTCCTCGAAGTGAATTCTTTAAACGTCCTTGATGGGCACTATAGTAGGTCTTATAAGAAGACCAAAACCACTATAATGAAACTATAGAGTATGAGAAGAGGAGTTTATTGGTTTTTTTGGAGCTTTAATGCTCATAATTTATAGAATAGGAGAAGGAAGGAGGTTCCCTTAAATATGAGAGTAGAGAGGCACTTTTGGAATACTAAAAAATAATAATTTATAATAAACTAAAACCCCACATAAAAACATCCAAAGTGACTCAAATTAGGATATTAGATAATATATGGTTTTAGTCTCATCAAACAATCAAATTTAGACATTTTTTATTTTATTTTAAACCTTGTAATTTTTATTTATCCTTATTTAATATATTTAATTTTATTTTTGGTATCAATGTTATAAATATTAAATAGTCATAAATACATACTTATGTGTTGTTAATTGTACATAATTTGATACTATATGACATGTTAGACAATATAAATTTCACTTTTTAATTTTGAAATATTATTTTGAAACAATTTAATAATAGGGTATTTAGATAAAATATCATTAGTTTCAATTTTGACCCAATTCATTTATTTGAATTTAAAAAAAATACACAAATAATATATTTTCAAAAAAATTATTTAATATATTTATAACAAGTCATATTCTTCTATAAAATTCATGGAACAAATTAATTAGTTTATATAATATTTATTTTAATACTTTTATAATCATTTATTTGATATTTCACATAAAAACATAATTACTACAACATTTTTTTACAACTATTTAATATACTTATTAGTAGCATAAAAATTAAAAATATAATACTATGATGAAGATAAATCTAATATATTCCTTAAGAATAATTTTAATCGAATTTATTTTCTAAAAAACCCAACTTTTAAAATGTTATGTCTATTAAATTTTGAAGGTGACAACTTTGACATCATTTAAAATAAAATAATATAAATGTCAAAATCTATTTTATAAGGCTCTAAATGGCCCAAAAGTCAACACAGGGATGCTTATGGTGTAGATATAATCTACCAATAAGTTTTGGTCAAGTTGTTTTGTCTTTGTTTGGGTATTATTATTTTAAGAAAATGTATATTATAGATTTTTCACTAAATAAATAATTTATGCATCATTAATGTGTAAACTATTAATGTAATTATATATATCTTAAGAATTAAAAATATACCACCTTGATAAAGAAAAAAATATTAGCTTTCAAATTAGTATTTATAATCGAATTTATATTCATTATAACCTTATATTAAAAATAATTTAATTATTAATGTTTGAGTGAGACATATTTAACTTGTCTTTAAATAAAATAAAATAAATGTCTTAATCACATACAAGTGGGTTCCAATAGATACCATTTCGACCCAAGAATATTTTAGGACGAAATAAAATCATCCAATTATATTATTTCAAGAGTTGGGGTAATTTTATAATATTATGTTTACCCATAATTACCCAATTCACCTTTAACTATGGTAAATACAATTTATCGTAGTTACTATTCATAATGTCAAAAAAAAGTATCCTATTAACATAATTTGGACCTAATGATTCAAAATATGGAATCCATTTTTCCAAATTAAAAACACAGCAGATGAAGTATTTAATTTAAAATTAATCTTGTTTTTGAAAAAAAATAGGTTTTTATTTAAAACATTGCAAAAGATTGAAATTTTTTTACTAATGAATTCAATGTAAAATTAATGATAATTATATACATAATATTAAATAGTAAAAATATATTATATTTATACTTTAAAAACAGACAATATTATTTTTTTACCCTATAAATTATCTTGATGAAATAAGTTGTTTTTAATTAAAATTTAGCCTATTTTTACAATTCATCAAAATACGAAGTTTATCATAATAATGTCAAAATTTTATCCAATGTCAATTTTTATATCCTAATTCAAAATAATAAGTTTTCTATGTCAAATTGAACTGATAAACTTTTCAAAAATTAGATTTAAAATTGTTTCTCCATCAAAAGGAGACAAAATTGCATTTTTTTTAAATACTTGTTTTATACGAAAAATTGATTTTGTTCTCATACCATGTTCTAGAGAAAGTGTAAGATGAATCATAATGTTATAAAATTCAAAATGTGGTTAATAATATTCATAACAACTAATTCATAATAACATTATAACAATATATCATTGTTTAGTGAAACTCTATATTGTGTAAAACACATGCTTTTAAGGAAGGATGCTCTTGAGTGAAACACAAGTCAAGAATAGAGTTACGTATAATACAAGATAATACAATTTTGTGTATAGCGCAAACTAATCTTGGTGTAGATTACAACACAAGAGATCAATAAAATTAAAAATAATCTTTCTCATACTATTTTGAGGTATTATATGTATTATGTATCTATTTTTTCTTAAAAGAAATTTAAATAAAATAATTAGTAAATTAAATAAGGATTTTATTTTAAATAATATCACATTGTTTTATAGTATTCATCAAAAAATTAATGTTTTTAGAAAAATACAAAAAAATCACCTTAAGAAAATTTTGATATTCCGAATCAAAAAATGAAGTCCATTTTAAAAAATAAAATTTATAAATTTTCAAAAAGTGGGTATTACTATTCATGACGCCTAGTTTGATTGGACATGGTGTCCAACAACATGATGTTGCGTACAGTTCAAGATATTGCATTATTCAAAGAGAAATATATCGTGGAAGATTGGGGTGTTATATTAATCTCTCCTACAAATAATTTCTTCCTCGAAATTATACAATACTACTACGTAGAAATATTCTGGTGGTTATTCAACATATGTTTCCCGATTTCCCGTGTTCCTTCTTCCATATTATGGTTTCTCCATAAAACTTTTACCAGATGACTCGTCTAGTTTCTTAGCACTTTTTCTCTAGTTTCAAGAATCTTGACAGTCTCTCCACAAAAAGGCAGATCAGGTTCTAGTTCTATTTCGTCATAGGTAAGTACATGTGTTGGGTTAGGAAGGTATTTTTTCAACTATTTTGGCCAGATTGGACACTCAAGATAGGGTTAATTGAGTTCCAATTAAAAATTTCTGTTAAAAATATTCTTAATAAAATCCCCCAAATTGAATAACAAAATAATCTATATTGAATTTGTAAAACAATAAAGGGTCAGTTAAATTCTCAAATGATTGATTAGTTCTCAGTTAATCTAATATGATGATTAATTAACTTTTGAAGCTAACCTAATGCTTTAAAGTACTTACAAACTCTTGCTAGATTAACTATCAGAGTAACTTTAATACAATTTTATATTTCAAAGTAATTAGTAGCAGAATATTCAATATAGGTTCAAACCAAAATAAGTAAGCACGACTGTTTTAAAACTAGAGGTTCAGTCTCATGCCGAGACTTAGTCCTCTCAAAAACTTTATATAAATTTTGATCCATACCCTGGATCGGGGTAAACAACGATACTAAGACAATCAAAGTCCTAAGATGTCTACCACAGTTCTATGTGGGAAAACAAAAATAATATCTCACAGGCTATCCAGGTCATATTTGACCTCTACCACTATCCACAGTGGAATACACGAGAGTTATGGATGTTTTTTGTGAGGATTTAACAATCCTCCAGTTTAGCGCAGGAGACAGTGTGTGAATGACATATACATGGTTTAAACATTCCTCAAAAGGTAAGTTAAAGAATAACTAAGAGAGTAGATATGAGTTTAGAATGTTCTATTGATGATAAAGTGTAGCTCTGGACTCCATTGATTGACCAAGAATGCTTTTTGAGTCCTTCTCTGGTTTTTGTCTGAAAAAACATAGGGTCGTTTTCTTCAAGTTCATTGTATTTCTTCACTCCTTGGCTAAAGTGTAGCTTGTGTTCTCTTCTATAGTGAATTTCAACATGTATATCTAGTGTTCTTCTAGTATGGATGTATCCTTTCTTTTCGGCGTGTATTCACCACTTTTTAGCACTCTTAAGCCTTTTTTTCGCACTACTTTTGCACGTCATTCTCCTTCCTTTTATATATTTTAGCACCGACAATGGGAATGATTACCTTTTCATGGGTACTATGTACATTTCCCTGACATTCCAACAACCCACATTAATTAATGGTTGTTGCATTAAATTGATAAAATATGACCACTAGTATAATTTAAATAGGGCATAAATGTTTAGGCAACATAGTGCTTGTAACGGTCGATTTGTAACGTTTACTCCTTCTATAGGTAGATTTTCTTGTATCAGTAGCTCTTCTTGTATCGGTATCTCTTTGTATTGGTAGCTCATTGTATTGGTAGCTCTTTGAATTGGTAGTTCTTTTTATAAGTAGCTCTTTGTATCGGCATCTCATTGTATTGGCACCTATTTGTATCAGAAGATCTTTGTATTGGTAGCTCTTTGTATCGGTAGATATTTATATCGGTAGCTATTTGTATCGATAGCTCTTTGTATCGGTAGCTCATTATATCGGTGAACTTCATAGCGGTATACTTACTCTAATGGTAGCTCTATAGTACTGGTAATTAAGTGCATACCGGTTGAATTCTGCCCACCATTTGACTTGTTCTATCGGTAGCTGTCTGTATCGGTGGACTTCATTTTAGTAGCTCATCTGTATAGGTAGACTGGATCTATCAGTGACATGTGCTTACCAGTGGACTTGTACATACTGGTGGCTCTGTATATCGGTGACCATTGCTCATCAGTGACTATATCTATCGGTAGACTCAGTACCGGTATGTCTGTATCAGTAGCTTTGAGCATATTAGTGACTTAACACTTATTTGATCTATGCAAAACACATCCTGATTGAGATAGAGTTATTTTAAAGTAGAATGAATAGTAATTAATATATAAATGAACATTATTTGGGATTATCAACATATTCAAACATAACTGTTATTATCAAAATAGGTGAGGTCAACAATCTCCCCCATTTTGATAATCACAACTTATTAAATCGTTATCTGAACATAATTAGTAACATATAAGAGGATTTAGTATAAAATTCAAGGATATTAGAGAAAATAATAAAAAAAAGTACCAGACTTATGTATCAGAGGAATTATAAAGCAAATAATCTTTGGGAATAATGATATTTTCAAATGAAGATTTGAAAAGCTAAAATTATCCAAGGTAATATTATATTTCTCATAAACTCATATTTGTCAATACTTCTCATTTGGCTCATTTATCTCCCCCATTATCCTATCATATGATGCATATCAGTTTCGTTCTCCCCATTTGTGATTATCAAAAAGAAGGAAACAAAAACAGAGAAAAGTAATAGAAGGGTAAAAGAGAATAAGAGCATTTTCATTACATGGGGCCAAAAAGATACATAGGAATACAAAAATGAAACAAAAATAATACAAGGATTACTATCAAATATCTTAACCATCAGCCAATCCACCTCTTGGATGTCAACTTGAGATTTTCCTTTGGGATCCGAGGAAGACTCAGACTATGGAGATGCAGGTGGAGGCTTAGGAACACCAGAAATGATCATAGGAGGTTGAGCCACTGAAATAGTGCATGGTCTGTACTGTGTAGCTCTATGAGTGACCATAGGAGTAAGGCTTTAGATGGCTTCAGCTGGAGTCATATGAGCAAGATAGGCAACATAGGCATAGGCATGTAAAACAGAAGGTACAATAAATGGCCTAGCATCGACATGCAAGAAGGTCAATAGAATATTTCTGAAATCCATAATGATTCCTCCTCCTCTCTCCATATTATAAATGAAGTCATCCACTACTGGAAAACTAAAATATACCAACGGTTTGGAACTGTTGGTATATGCCTCGAAACCGTTGGTATATCCTATACCAACGGTTTGGAGAACCGTGGCCAAGTAAGCCATTGGGATAGGTCTATACCAACGGTTTTCCCAAAACCGTTGGTATAGACCTATCCCAACGGTTTTGGAAACCATTGGTATAATTAATATGAAAATCCTTACCAACGGTTGTGGAACCGTTGGTATATGTATTTCAAAAAAAAACATTCGCTGGGATTTGATCCCAGCACCCCTACTTTATTATTGAACGACTTAACCACTAACCTAACATGACTTTTGTGTATATAATTACATAAATATATATATGTATTCTCATAATTATATTAAATTTTGATTTATATAATGTTCTGGGTAAGAAGAAATGATAAAAAAAACAAAGGATCTATACCAACGGTTGTCAAAACCGTTGGTATAGACTTATTCCAATGGTTTTGACAACCGTTGGAATAGATTTTGAGCCTGGATTTGATTCTGGGTGAAGGTTGATTGATGGGTGACCTTTCCCAACGGTTTGGCCAAAACCATTGGGAAAGGGTATACCTTTCCCAACGGTTTGCCAAAACCGTTGGGAAAGGTCCCCACAATGTGGGCTTTCCCAACGGTTTGCCCAAACCGTTGGGAAAGGTGGCCTCAAAGTGGGATTTCCCAACGATTTGGCCAAACCGTTGGGAAAGGGAACCTATACCAATGGTTTTTATGAACCGTTGGTATAGAAGCGTTGGGAAAGGTCAGATTTCCTGTAGTGATCCTTGTTTTCCATAAATTATTTCAGGGCTGGAGTCAGTTCCCTTAGTGTGCTTACTTTCCCTCTGATGGCTTGAGATATAGGGGACAGTTTCAAATTCTCTAACAATATTTTAAAGTGATTTTTGAGATGATTCTTGGAATAAACCCTTTTGAAATAATAATATACCTTGCCTTTCACCTATTTTAATAAGCAAAAGCTTCTCTCATATAGTTTTGAACAATCCTCATAATATCTCTAGTGGTATCTCTAGTAGAATTTTACACTTTGTTCAGATCAGATAAGTCCACAGATCCACTGGTTGATGCTGAACCAAGCTCCTCCTTCATCACAGCTCGAATCTGATCCGGTTCTATTAATGGTTTGGAGGCAAGAGAACCAATAGAGAAGGTTACTATTTCCTTAATGTTTTTGGACAACCCAATGATAAGATTTTTCACTTGGGAATCCTAGGTGTTGACATGATCTTTCATAGAGGTTTAAAATCTATCAAATACCTATACCATCTGTCTCACAAAACTTTTGACATAAGCTAAATATTTGTCTTCTTGGGATTAAGAAATCATATAAGATTCTAAAGAGATAACAGATTTCTGTAGAATTTCAACATTATATGTCAGTCTAGATACTTGACTCTGACAAGCATTGATTTCAGCCATCATCTGTGCCATAGATGTTGACATATTGCTACCTAGATATAGTTCAAAAGACTTTTCCATGTTTCATATCTCTTCAAAAAATCAGTGCTTCAACTCGGAAATAGAAGAACTAAAAGATTCTTTAATCTCATCCTTTCAGGATTAAATATCATCCCTAGTGATCATATTTTTAGGAACAACTGCAGGTCCTCTATCAGACACAATATTGGCCACTGAGTTAGTTATAATTGATTGAATTGAGGATACCTGTGAACTTTCCATTCTTCGGAATTCTTTAACAAAACTGGGTTTAAGATACGACTTCAACTTATTCAGATCACCTCTTCTGGCCACATCTTCAAATAAAAACTCAGACTGAATATCGTAACTGAATTTTGTTCTATTGAGGGATGACTCATTATCAGAATCGGGATAATCTAATCCACAAACCACAAGACATGGGTCTTTTTCCCAATCATCAATTTCCTTATCTACTGAGACAGTGCCAAGCCTAGTTGGATGCTCCCCCTCAACTGGTGCATGTTCCTGTATAACAATAGCATTCTCAGCAGGTCTTTCTTCATCATAAGAATCCTCTACAATAAACTCCATCTATGTAACAGCAAGAGACCCCTCTGTATTAGGCATAGGTCCTTCCATATCACCCACTACATCCTTAACAGGCAAAACCGGGCTTCCAATCAATGGACTCATAATTCAGTAATCAAAAGCACATGCTTTATATTCATTCTCTCTTTCTTCTTCATTCTCAGGGGCTGGCCAGTCTTCCTCATCAACAGGTGTTTCTTCTTCTAATAATTTTTCCTTTCCTGATGATATAATTTCAGCAACAGGACTTAGGGGAAAGTCCAGATCCATTCCATCATCTATAGAAGTATCCTCTTCATTAGTATCATCACTATTCTTAGGTTCTTCTTCATCAGGTCCTATACCTAGATCCCTCACATCCTTAGGCCTAGAAGGATGATCCACATGATTATACTTATCATACATCATCTCATAATCACTAACCCATTCTCTCTTCCATATATTCCAATTGATCTTCATGTACACACATATTTTTCTTGTGATACATAATTTGTTCTTTAACACCACTGTCTCATCCTGTGACTCAGCTACTTCTTTCACCCTGATCATAACTGAGATCAACTTGGAAAAGAATAACGCATTTTTATTATTTTGGTGTGATCATATCTTCTATTTGAGTCATCAACAGCCTGTATAAATTCAACTACACACCATGCCTCAACAAATGAACATGTAAATATCATGGTATTTCATATTTGATAAATCCACTCTCCTTGGACATAGAACATGTTGAATAAACTTGAAGAGTAGTCTGTTTTCTCAATTCATTTCAGCAGCCACTACCATTCAAGGCATGTCATCTCCTGTTAACTCATCCAAGGTACTTTTATAATTAAATAAGTTTATTGTAGGTGGTGGTGATTTAGAGAAATAACCAAATTCTCCTTCATGTGCTACCTTTAGGCATTCAGCCCACTCAATAGATGAAAAATATATTTCCTTCTTAGTCACAAAAGAAATCATTCGGCTCTCAGCTTTTGATTTCGCAAAACTTACAAACTCATAGAACTGTTTCACAAACTTTGGATAGTATGGGCCATTGTTGTTCGATATGCATTCTATCCATTTCATGATCTTCCAAAACTTCCAGAACTAACGAATCACATGACATTAGCCATTCTGCACACAGTTCCTTCTCAACCACTATCTTTCTCCAAGTGAGATGTGGGTTCATAGGTTACCTTACTTCACATCCACTGCTAGACTCGCCTTTGAGTCTCTTTGAATTTGTATCATCATCCTTTGCACTGACCCAATGTCTCTTCACTCTTTCCATTGTTCGAATCGCGAGACTTAGGGTTCGAGAGAAAGATTGAGAGCTACGACTAGAAGGTAAAGGGATTGAGGTGGATCTAAAGAGGTTAAAAACATGTGTTTTATCATTTAGGAATCACAAAATAAATAAATAAAACATAACAAGTAAAATGTAAATGATTCAAATTTTCGACGCTAAAACAAAAGTTTAAAATAGTGAATACTAACGGACGGTGGGATATACTGGTGATAATTCCGTACAGTGAGGTCTACTAACAGTGAGGTCCATACTAGTGAGGTATCTATCAGTAAGGTTTTTAATGGTGAGGTGTCTAACGGTGAGAGTTTCTAACAGCGAGGTTTCTAACGGTGAGGTTTCTAATAATGAGGTTTCTAAAGGTAAGGTTTCTAATTGTGAGGTTTCTAATGGTGAGGTTTCTAACGGTGAGGTTTCTAACGGTGAGGTATCTAACGGTGAGGTTTCTAACGGTGAGGTATCTAAAGGTGAGGTTTCTAACGGTGAGGTTTCTAACGGTGAGGTTTCTAACGATGAGGTTTCTAATGGTGAGGATTCTAACGGTGAGAGTTAAACATTCCTAAGTCATGTCTAATGTAACCTAACCTATCTGAACATAAAGGTTTGGTGAAAGTGTCAGCTGATTGATGTTTAGTACCTATAAATTCTAGAGTAATATCACCTTTTTGGTAATGATCTCTATTGAAATGTTGACTTACTTCAATGTTTTTTGTCCTAGAGTGAGAAACAGGATTCATAGAGATACTAATTCAACTAGTGTTATAGCATTTTATTGAAACATGACTAACGTCATATCCAATGTCTAAAAGAGTGTGTTTCATCCACAGAATTTGTGCACAACGACTACCAGCAGCTATTTACTATACTTTATTAGTGGACAAAGAAATAGAATTCTGTTTCTTACTACAACATGATACAAAGGACATAGCTAGAAAATTATATATTCCAAAAGTTCTTTTTCTATCTAATTTGAAACTAGAAAATTCAAGATCTGAATAACTCAGTATATCGAATGATTGTCCTTTTGGATAAAACTAAACAAAATTTACAGTATGTTTAAGATATTTGAAAATTCTTTTGACAGTAATAAACTGAGATTCATTAGGATTATCTTGAAATCTTGCACACATGAAAATAATAAACATAATATCTGGTCGACTAATATTAAGGCAAAGTAAGCTTCCAATCATTCCTCTATAGTTGGTTTGATCCACTAGTTTACCAGTTTCATCAGCATCCAACTTACAAATAGTACTCGTCGGTGTATCACATTCCATAATACTATCCAAACCAAAAAGTTTTAAAAGATACTTTTTATATTTACTTTGATTAAAAATAATACAATTTTCATTTTGAAAAACTTGAAATCCAGGAAAATATTTCAGTTCTCCCATTAAACTCATTTCATATTCATTTTTCATACTCTATGAAAAGTCAGTACATAAATAATGTTTAGAAGATCCAATAATAATATCATCAACATAGATTCTTTGTAGAGACCTGAAAAGTGACGTACATGTACATTACATTACTATTGAGGAATACTTAATACATAACGAAAATAGACACACAAAGACCATAATAGTTCAGTGTCTTTGGAAACTCGAAATATAAACTTCTAATCATGTGGAAATATCATCAACAACTCCCATAATGATCTTCACCTTTTTTTTCCGTACCTAAAACCTTTCTTTATTTCCTGGGGAAAATAAAACATAAAAAGGGTGATATCAAATGCTCATTAGGGGCATATATAGGTAACATAAAACAATCCATAAACATTTGGAAGCAAAAACATGAACATGAAATTTAAACATCAACATCTTGAGCAAAGACATAAATCATGGAAGTACGTAAGGCTTATATCATAATGGGACATCAACCATGATATAATATTATAGGAATAAAACATGTAAATGTGGAAACCATTCAGAAAATGTTATGATTTCCACAGTAGCCAAGGCATTGCTGCCAAGACCATCTTAGTGGACAAATTACCTTTCTGAATCGAGTTCACTCCTCATTTCAGTCCTGTATCACTGAACCAGAATAACTTACCGTTCCAACCATGATTATCTCATAAGATATAAATATTTTACCAATGCATTGGAGGGAGATATAGGTCTCACCCATATCATAATGAAATAATTCTTACTTATGCCACAAAATAAACATACATCATTCATAATAATCCAACGAGAACAATGGGTTTCATAAACATCATCAAATCATCACATAATCCATATAAAAGAAATGGATATCATTTCATAATAAGAAATGTGAAACCATGTAAATCATAGAGACATTATACATGAAAGATACACATATGAAATAATGTCATCTTATATGGAAAAGGGATTTGATAAAACACTAGAAATAAATTCTTGAGGAAAATATCCTTTCTTCCTCAAAATCATTTTCTTTTCACAAAATGCCATGAAATTTTAAAATAAAAGATATTTTGTTGAAAATAGTCACGAAATATTTTTGGAGAAAGCTTCCTTAAAAGAAAGCTTTATAAAACCGTAAAAATCTATTCACGCTGTATAAGTTAAAAATAACATTCTTCTTGTACTTTTTTCAAAAAAGTAAAAAAAGTTCCTCGTATGGTAAACAAAAAAATATTCCTTCCATACAATGTGGTAAATATATAAAAGGGTAAAAATGACTTTAAACATACATGGAAGACAAGTAAACATTTTATGAAAACATTTTGATAACATATGGACATGGATAATAATCATAACCCCAGAAAATATTTACAAATAAACAATCTCAGATAAGAATGAGATTAGAATAATTATCCCTTAACTTAGGTCCAATATGCTTCGTATGTATCCAAACCTCCTGTATAATGATTTAAATAATTACATTGAATTGTTACAGAATCATATTCATTGTTATGATATCACATATGGTTCACTTATGACTTTATATTACCCGTTATTTTGTAAATTTTATGTTAAAGATCGTTTTGGGTAAAATCGTTTCATTTGTCATCCGTGTTTTGACTTGTAATTATTCATATGATTAATTAGATCACTATTAATTTATTACATAATATAAAACATGATTTATATATAATATATATTCAGAATATACATATATATATATAATAGAATGATAAATGGAACGAAATACACCGTTCATGGAGACGGTAGGCCGTACGCACCCATGAATGTTGTTTTCGTTTCCTTATTTAATTGAATAGAATTAATTGGATGAAATAAATATATATATATAAATCTAGTAGCATTATTCATTCTTATATTTCATTATTATTCATTATATAAACTTTATGATCATTCATGTATGGTTAACATGGAGAATAAATTTCATCGCGTCGTGGAGATGGTAGTCTGTATGTACGCATGAGCGATGATATCGTTCCCATAATTATTGAATAGAATTGGAGTGGATGGTATAATATATAAGAATCAGTATGATGTTATAATAACCATATATAGTTATTCTTTACACCATTATACCCATCCATTTATGGTGTTGGTGGAAAAAACAGATTTCACCACGGCTTGGAGACGGTATTTCGTACGTACGCACGCGTGGTGATTTCATTTTCCTTTGGATGGTTAGATGGGGAAACAAGGTTGTTTCAAACATATAACAAAATATAAGTATATGAGTTATACTGATGTTATTAATTCATAATGAAACAACTAATGAAGAAGAAGTGGAAGAATAAATAAAGTTGAAAGAATCGGTAACGAAAATTACCTCTTCTTTGAAGCGCCTATTTGAGACCTCCTATTAAGGCACTAAAATTGGTCATTTAAGAAGACCAGAACCTTTAGGATGTTTCTATGGAAGTTGAGAAGAAAATTTGGCAGGGATTGGCTGAGCTTGAAGGCTCAAAGTGGTGTGAGGAAGATAGGGAGCAGGTGCCCTTTTATAAGGGAGGAGAGGGGCACCTTAGGAAAAACTAAAAATATTATTTTATTATAAAGTCATATTTCGGTTTTTAATAGCTCAAAATTGATTTATATTGAAGATAAGGTTGGTATGGGTCTAACTCCACTCATCCAGTAGAATTTATACAAGTCCATGTTTCTATTTTAACCTTATCATTTAGATTTAACTATGAGTTAGATAATTTAACTTTTACTGTGTCTTCTTGTTTTCCTACACTATAAGGTTAATAAACATACTATAAAAAGCCAAAAGAACCCCATGTTGTTCATTATTAATATATATAACATTATCTAAGTCATTTTGCCGAAACATATATTTTTAAGAATAAAAAAACCATTAATAATATAATATTTGTTTTAAAAACTATTTTATGTCAATTTTGACACTATTTGGTAATTGATTTTTTTGAAAATCATAACAGAAATATTAGTTCTAAATAAGATAATTAAATCAATACTAACATGTCTTATTAACCTATAAAATTATTTTAATTCAAAAAAAGTCTAAAATTACATTTATTTTGGTATTTATAAAATCAATTATGTCAATAATACATTAATAAAATAATTACTACATCATCATTGTGTCATAAATAAATTAACATATTTATTGTATAAAAATTACAAATAAAATTCCATTAGGTAGGAAATATTTTTATATTTATAATGAATATTTATAGTCTAATTTATCTTATTAATAACCCTATATTAAAAATGATTTACTTATTAAGCATTGATTTTAACTATTTTAACCCTTCTTTAAATAAATTAATTTTAAATGTCCTAATCTAATCCAAGTGGGCCTAAATGGTCATATTTTATTCCTAAGGTTGTTTTTGGTCGAATTAAACTTGTCCAATAGAATTAGGACATGTTTTAGGGTAATAATAATATCATTTTCACCCTTAATTACCCTATTTACTTTTAACCGTGGTAAATAAAAGTAAAAAGTTACTATTCACCAAAAAATATTTTCATCTCATTGAACAACATTTTAGCCCTTGATATTAACCTTGTCTCTTGGATTTTAGAAATTCAATTCACAGAAGTGGTAAAATATCATTTAAATGAAAAAGTCAGTTTTTTATCTACCACAAAGTGGTTTCACTATTCATAAAAAATTGATGTTTTCAGAAAAATACCACAAATTCAGCGTAAGAATTATTTGATATTCTGAATTCAAAATTGATGTCTATTTTTCCAAATTCAAAACATAGAAGTGGAATTAATTAATTTTAAAATTAATTGTTGTTATCAAAACAAATAGTGTGTTTTTAGGAAACAATAACTATCAAAAGATTGATACTTGTTTATATCCAATTTCAAATTGAAATTAATTTCAATGACCAACATTGGATTAAATGGTAAAAATATATTCTAATTACACTTTAAACCCAATTAAAAATATAATCTAACCATATAAATTACTTGCAATGAAAAATTTGTTTTTAATTAAAATATAGCGTGTTTTTACTATTCATTAAAATATGAAAGTTATCAGAATAATATGAAAATTTTATCCAACGTAAATTTTTATATCCTAATTCCATAGAAAAATTTTATTTTCTCAAATTGAACTTATAGACATGTCAAAAACAAGAATTATGTTGGGTGCGCCATCAAAAGGCGGCAAATCTACATTTTTTTATAAATACTTATTTTACTCGAAAAATTGATTTTGTTCTCATACCATGTTCTATAAAATGCATAAGATGAATAATAATGTTATAAAATTCAAAATTTAGTCGATACTATTCATAACGGCTAGTTCATAATAATCTTATAACCATATATCGTTGTTTAGTGAAACCTAGTATTGTGTACAACACACGCTATCAAGGAAAGTCGTGATTGCATGTAATTCAATCCATGCCAGGGTTGTGTGTTGTGCAAGACTCCTCCGTTGTTTCATATAACATAATCCAACCATATTTCATTTATACATAGAATATATATATATATATATATATTTATATATATACACTCAATGTTTTATAGAATAACTACTGTCAAAATTGTATGTAACATGATCCAAGAATACTGTTGTGTATACTGCAAGCTCATACGGTGTTGCGTATAAAGTAAGGTAATTTTGTTGTAGCATACAACACAAGAAATCAATGATATTAAAGAATATTTTTCATAAAATCTTGGGGTGTTACATTCAACCCCCCCTTAAAATGAATTTTTCCATCGAAATTCATCGGGGTTATAAATCGTTTACTATTTTTAGAAACCCACATTGTAAAAACGAATACAAAAACTTAATTTTAAAAAGTAAAGAATGGAATGTAATGATTAAGCAAAGAAACTCATCATTGGGTTTCCATATAGGAGAACATAGGTGAAAATATGGATATGGAAGAAAAATCTAACCATCAAGTTCTGATGGAGAGTGGTAGAGAACATGGCTATGAAAAATCCATCAATCACAAAGCCATAGATTTGTGATGATCTAAGGTACCATCTGATTCATTGGATATAAGGGTACTAGGACAACATTTTTGGTTTTCAAGATCATTTCCCTAATGTTGATGAAATTCAAATTAGAAGAAATAATTTTGTGATTTTGGAACAGTCTCACCGTTGGTCGTTCATTGGACAATTTCCACTTCATCTCTTAAAGAAATGAAGTTGAATTTGTCATTCGTGAAGTGTTAGTAGATCATGTGATAGAATTATGGGTCATTCCATCTGTCTCAAACAAAAGGTTATAAAGGTTATAAAAAAGACATAAGTCCATCTATAGTGAGATTAATCATATTTGGTTCCTAAAATGGACTTATACTTCATATATCACACTTCTTAATATAATAAAACTAGTTTCTACTAAACAGGGACTTCCTATAGGCTAGTGTTAGGAGATAAAGGCAAGTCGCACTTCGGTTGTGGGTTCGATTTTCATAGCCTTGTCTGATGCGATGGGTTGTCACCCATCCTACAGGTTGTCCTTTTTCTAAAACAACATTACTATAAAATCCCATAAATAATATCGAAAGAACTTCTATCCTTAAACAATACTAACTTATTTCCAACATAATCCATTCTAATCTTTAGACTTATCCATAATACTGTAGTCCACACTCATATTATAGTGAAAACGATTACCATATATTTCTTATAACAAGCATGTTAATACCATCACATATCCCCATATATCATAAGATATGTCATGTTGGTCACATTCCAAACATTCGAAGGCCTTAATCATGTATTCTCTTGAAAAATGAATTCCCATTGAATCTTAGTGAAAACATGAGTGCTGTCAAATGTTAACTCATTCCACATACCAAAACCCCAAAATTCTATATACTCAAACCATGATATAACTATTTCCTTATATCAGTCATGAGCTCATGAATACTGTCAAACATTTAATTTTCTCCTTATCCCTTCATTATGTGCATATCATCTTTTTTAAAAAATATCTCAATCACATTCTAGGTTACTAGTACCATAAAATTATTGAAAAACACAATAGACTAATAAATAAATATTCCAATATTCCACGATACTATATACCATATTATTTTGGAATCCCATTACATTCAAACTTAATCATTCCACTACATCATTGTCATATTGAACATCTCCAATAGTGATCGCATGTGACTTCCCTTTGTCCTTTGCCTTAAGTGGTTTCTCATGTCGATCATCACTAATCCTTGGATTAGGGCATTTATTAGCATAATGCCCCATTTCCTTGCACTTGAGGCATTAAATGTTGGTGGTGCGTTATCTGCAGTATTTTCTTTATTCACATCATTAGAAACCCTTTTTCTATTACTTCGACACTCAGCTGCTCGATGACCTTCTTTTCCACCCTTAAAACATTTTCTAGTCCCTTTAAGACAATCTCCACCATGCTTCATTCCACACTTTGACCATAAGGAAACATTCATCTTCTTTTCACCATTATTCTGAGATTTCTCCTTGAACTCCATCTTTCGTTTCTTGTCAAAACCATGAGATGGATAAGTAACACCAACTTCCATTTCTACCTTGATAGCACGACGCACAATTTCTTCATAGCTTCTGATGTCACTTATAGCTAATTCCCTTCGTAGATTTGGTTTTAAGCCACTGAAGAATCGATCAACTTTACATTCAGGTTAGATGATAAAGCCAGATGCATACCTTTCATGCCTTGTAAAATTCACTTTGTATACACCAACAGATTCATCATCCTCTTGCTTTAGTTCAAGAAACTCGTTCTCCATCTTTGTTCGAAGAATACGAGGGAAGTACTTATTGAAAAATAAGTTCATCAACTCGTCCCATTCCATGGACTCAATTTCATCTCTCGGACTTGTATTCATCATAAGATTCCACCATTGATCAGCTTCACCTTCCAAACGATATACTGTTAAGATGACATTATCATGTTCAGAACATTGATGAACTGAAAATATCTTTTTAGTGGTAAAGATCCATTGTTCAGTAGCAAGTGGATTAGAAGACCCACTGAAAGAAGGTGGATGTTGCCTCATGAAGGACTCAATAGAATATTGTTCACATCTCTGCTCATTTGGAAGTCCAGAATGATTCATACCTTGTGTAAGTATAGCAATAATATTTTTCACTCCATCTCCCATTTCATTTGTTTGTTCAGGAGGAAAATAATTTCATTTTCCATTGCATTGATCAATACTGGTCCTTCGGGTTCCAGCCATCGTCTAAAACCCAAAAAGAACAGTGTGAGAGGAAAAATCATTCTAGTGAAAATAACATAATAAAGGGGGAGTACCTTCAATATCTGACATCATAGTATTAATTATAATATTGTTACCGTAATTATAGGACTATAACATATACTTATACTTAACCTTAGGGACATCCCTAGACATACCTTAGAAATATCTCTAGGGATCTCACTAAAGTTATCGCATCCTAGTTTCCAAAGGTTGAATAAACCTTTCCTCTGATACCAACTGTAGGGACCCAAAGCTTGACGTACATGGACATTACATTAATTTTGTGGAATAATTAATACATAACAAAAACATACACACAAGGACCGTAATAGTTTAGAGTCTTTGGAAACTCAGAATATAAACTTCTAATCATGTTAAAATATCTTCATCAACTCCCATAACGATCTTCCCCTTTTTGGTTCCTTACCTAAAACCATTCATTATTTCCTAGGGAAAATATAACATAAAAAGGGTGAGCTCAAATGCTCAGTAAGGGCAAACATAGATAACATAAAACAATCCATAAACATTTGGATGCAAAAACATGAACATGAAATTTAAACATCAAAATCGTGAGCAAATACATAAATCGTGGAAGTACGTAAGGCATATATCATAATGGAACATCATCCATGATAAAATATAATGGGAATAAATCATGTAATTGTGGCAACCATTCAGCACATGTTATGATTTCCATAGTAGCCAAGGAATTGCGGCCAAGACCATCTTAGAGGAAAAAGTCCCTTTCTGAATCGAGTTCACTCCTCGTTTCCGTCCTGTAACACTGAACCAGATTAACTTAATGTTCCAGCCATGTCTATCTCATGAGATATAAATCTTTACCCAATGCATTGGAGGGTGATATAGGTCCCACCCATCTCATAATGAAATCATTCTTACATGTGCCGCAAAATAAACATACATCATTCATAATAAACCAACAAATAAAATGGGTTTCATAAACATCATCCCATCATCACATAATCCATATAAAAGAAATGGATATCATTTCATAATATGAAAAGTGAAACCATGTAAATCATAGAGACATTATACTTGAAACATACATATATGAAATAATGTCATCTTATATGGAAAATGGTTTTGATAAAACACTAGAAATGATTTCTTGAGGAAAATATCCTTTCTTCGTCGAAATCATTTTCTTTTCACAAAATGCCATGAAATTTTAAAATAAAATAGATTTTGTTGAAAATAGTCATGAAATATTTTTGGGGATGCTTCATGAAAAATGAGGCTTTATAAAACCGTAAAAATTCATTCACGCCGTATAAGTAAAAAATAACATTCTTCTCGTACTTTTTTCAGAAAATTCAAAAAGTACCTCGTATGGTAAAAAAAGAAATATTCCTTCCATATGATGTGGTAAAAGTATAAAAGGGTAAAAATTACTTTAAACATACATGGAAAAAATTAAACATTTTATGAAAAAATTTTGAGAACATATGGACATTGATAATAATCATAACCCCAGTAAATACTTACAAATAAACAATCTCAGATAAGAATGAGATTGGAATAATTATCCCTTACCTTAGGTCTGATATGATTCATACGTATCTGAACCTCCTGTATAATTATTTAAATAATACAAAGTCATATTCATGGTTATGATATCATATATGGTTTACTTATGACTTTATATTACCCGTTATTTTTTAAATTCCATGTTAGAGAGCGTTTTGGGTAAAATTGTTTCATTTGTCATCCGTGTTTTGACTTGTAATTATTCATATGATTACTTAGATCATGATTACTTAATTCCAGAATAAAAAACATGATTTATATATAATATATATTCAGTATATACATATATATAATAGATCGATAAATGGAAAGAAATACACCGTTAATGGAGACGGTAGGCCATACGCACGCATGAATGTTGTTTTTGTTTCCTCATAGAATTTAATATAATTAATTGGATGACATACATATATATATAAATAAATATAGTACCATTATTATTTCATATATTTCATTATTATTAATTATATAAACTTTATGATCATTCATGTATGGTTAACATGGAGAATGAATCTCATCGCGTCGTGGAGACTGTAGTCCGTACGTACGCACGAGCGATGATATCGATCCCAAAATTATTGAATAGAATTGGATTGGATGGTATAATATATAAAAATCAGTATGATTTTATAATAACCATATATAGTTATTATTTACACCATTATACCCATCCATGTATGGTGTTGGAGGAAAAACATATTTCACCACGGCGTGGAGACGGTATTCCGTACGTACGCACACGTGGTGATTTTGTTTTCCGTAGGATGGATAGATGGTGAAATAGGGTTGTGTCATAATTATTATAACATATCAGTATATGAGTTATACTGATGTTATTACTTCATAATGAAACAACTAAAGAAGAAGAAGTGGAAGAACAAATAATGTTGAAAAAATCGGTAACAGACATTACCTCTTCTTTGAAGCGCCTCTTTGAGACCTCCTCTTAGGGCACTAAAATTGGTCTTTGAAGAATACGAGAACCTCTAGGATGTTTCTATGGAAGTGGAGAAGTGAATTTTGCAGGGTTTGGCCGAGCATGAAGGCTCATTGTGTTGTGAGGAAGAGAGGGAGGAGGTTCCCTTTTATAAGGGAGGAGAGGGGCACCTTTGGAAAAACTAAATATATTATTTTATTATAAAGTCATATTCGGTTTTTAGTAGATCCAAATTGATTTAATTATATGCTAAGGTGGGGATGGATCTAAATCCTCTCATAAAATAGAATTTATACAAGTTTAAGTTTTTTTATTTTAACCTTATCATTTAGATTTAACTTTGAGTTAGAAAATTTAACTTTTACCGTGTCTTCTTGTTTTCTAAAACTGTAAGGTTAATAAAATTATATAACAAGACAAATGAACCCCAAGTAGTTTATTATTAATATATATATCCATATCTAAGTCATTTGGATGAACCCTAGATTTTTTTGAATAAAATAGAAATTAATAATATAATATTTTTTTTAAAAACTATTTTATGTCAATTTTGACACTATTTGGTAAATGATTTTTTTGAAAATCATAACAGAAATATTAGTTCGATAAAAGTTAATTAAATAAATACTAACATGCCATATTAACCTAGAAAATTATTTTAATTCATAAAAAGTCTACAATTAAATTTATTTGTGTATTTATAACAACAATTATGTCAATATTTCATTAATAAGATAATTACTACATCATCATTCTGTCATAAATAAATTAAATTATTTATTGTCTAAAAATTACAAATAAAATACCATTATTTAGGAAATATTTTTATCTTTCTAATGAATATTTATAGTCGAATTTATCTTATGTATAACTCTTTATTAAAAATTATTTACATATTAAACTATGATTTTATCTATTTAACCCTTCTTTAAATAAATTAATATTAAATGTCCTAATCTAAACCAAGTGGGACTAAATGGTCATATTTTATTCATAAGGTTGTTTTTGGTCGAATTACACTTTTCTAATAGAATTAGGACATGTGATAGGGTAATAATAATATCCTTTTTAACCTTAATTACCCTATTTACTTTTAACAGTTGTAAATAAAATTAAAAAGTTACTATTCACCAAAAAAAAATATTTTCATCTCATTGAACCACATTTTAGACCTTGATATTAACCGTGTCTCTCGGATTTTCGAAATTCAATTCACAGAAGTGGTAAAGTTTCATTTAAATGAAAAATACAGTTTTTTATCTACCACTAAGTGGTTTCACTATTCATCGAAAAATTGATGTTTTTCAGAAAAATACCAAAAATTCAGCCTAAGCATTATTTGATATTCCGAATTCAAAATTTATGTCTATTTTTCAAAATCCAAAACATAAATGTGGCATTAATTAATTTTAAAATTAATTCTCATTATGAAAACAAATAGCGTGTTTTTAAGAAACAATAAATATCAAAAGATTGATACTTGTTTAAATCCAATTTCAAAGTGAAATTAATTCCAATGAACAATGTTGGATTAAATGGTAAAAATATATTCTAATTACACTTTAATAAAATTAAAAAGATAATATAACCATATAAATTATTGCGATGAAAAAAGTTGTTTTTAATTAAAATATAGTGTGTTTTTACTATTCATTAAAATATGAAAGTTATCAGAATAATTTGAAAAAGTTATCCAAATTAAAAAAAAAATTATCCTGATTCCAAAGAAAAATTTTATTTTGTCAAATTTAACTTATAGACATGTCAAAACAGGATTTAAGGTGGGTGCACCATCAAAATGTGGCAAAACTACATTTTTTGAAAAATACTTATTTTACTCGAAAAATTGATTTTGTTCTCATACCATGTTCTAGAAAATGTGTAAGATGAATAATAATGTTATAAAATTCAAAATGTAGTTGATACTATTCATAACGGCTAGTTCATAATAATATTATAACCATATATCATTGTTTAGTGAAACCTGTTATTTCGTACATGACACGCTATCGAGGAAAGTCGTGATTGCGTGTAATGCAAGCCAAGTCAGGGTTGCGTGTTGTGAAAGACTCCTCTGTTGTTTCGTATTACAGAATCCAACCTTATTTCATTTATACATTGAATATATATATTTATATATATACACTAAATGTTTCGTAGAATAACTACAATCAAAATTGTATGTAACATGATCCAAGAATAGTGTTCTGTATACTTCAAGCTCATACGGTGTTGCGTATAGTGCAAGGTAATCTTGTTGTAGTATACAAAAAAGAAATCAATGATATTAAAAGAATATTTTTCATAAAATATCAGGGTGTTACATTCTTACTATCAAAACATCTTTAGAAATTCTTTTAATAAAAATAGTTTGGTCAGCAATCCCATTAGTAAAACCATTTGAAATTAGAGAATTACTAAGTCTATCATACCAAGCTTGTGGAGCTTGTTTTAGACCATATATGCTTTTCAATGTTTCAAAACTCTATTTGGAAAATGAGGATTAGTAAATCCAGGTGGTTTTTCAACAAAAACATATTCAGTTATAATACCATTTAGAAAATAACTTCTAACATCCATTTGATATAACAAGAAATTAATATGAGTAGAATAGGAAAGTAGAATCCTTATATCTTATAATCTTGCTACTTGTGCAATGGTTTCCTCATAGTCTATTCCTTCCTCTTAACTATAACCTTGTGCAACTAGCCTAGCTTTTTTTCTAACTATATTTCCAGACTCATCCACTTGGTTTCTAAAAACCCAAGTAGTGCCTATGGTCAAGGTGTCCTTAGGTCTGTCAACTATTTCCCAAACTTTGTTTCTTTCTTATTTATTTAGCTCTTCTTGCATAGATATTTCCCAAAATTCATCATTTATTGCATCATTTACATTTTTAGGTTATAACTTTGAATGAAAGGCTTGATATTCAACCTAGTTTCTTAGAGAATCTCTAGTATGTGTCCCTCTTTCAATATTACCAACAATAGCATATAAAAGATGATTCTTTCGAATTATAGATGATCTAGTAAAGGTAAGACAAAAAAATTCAGGTTCATCTGTAGGTTCTGGTTCAACATAAGCAGGTTATAGAATGTTTCCAGAACTGGATGTCTTTACAACAGTTTCATTGATTTTATCATTAAGGTCCAGAATAGAAAAGTCTTGTTTAATACATTCAATGGGAGATTTGGGTTCATATGTATCAGTTTCATAAAAATTGAAGTGAACTGATTATCCCACACATTTGGTTCTTTAGATAGAGAATATATAGGATTTTCTAGTTAAAGAATATCCTAAAAATATTCCTTCATCACTCTTGGATGCAAATTTTTCAGGATTATCCTTCGTATTAAGAGTAAAGACTTTTCAACCAAAAACTATTATGTAATTAACCTTAGGTTTCCTATTATGACACAATTCATAAGGGGTATTCTTAAGAACAATTCTAATTAAGACTATATTTATAATATAGCAAGCTGTATTGACATATTCAGCTGAAAAATAAATTGGAAGGTCATACACATTAAGCATAGTTCTTGAAATCTCCGGAAGGGTTGTGCTTCTTCTTTCTACTACACCATTCTGCTGAGGTGTTCTAGGGGAAGAAAAGTTATGATTATATATACTGTGTGAGCAATAAGATTCAAACCCATGATTTTCAAACTCACGACCGTGATCACTTCTTAGGGTCTTAATCTTATGTCGACTATAGTTTTATACAGACTTGGAATACTTGATAAAATAAGAACAAGCTTCACTTTCGTGAGATAAAAAGTATACTTTAGTATATCTAGAAAAGTCATCTACTAAGACATAGACATATTGCTTCCCATTTAAACTAGAAACTCTAGATGGTCCAATCATGTCCTTTAAACTAACTTGAGAGGTTGAGAAGTTGAAACTTCTTTCTTTGATTTAAAAGACACTTTGTGTTACTTTCCCTTTTGATAGGGATTACAAACATTGTCAGTTGGAAATTCAAGTTTAGTTAGGTCTCTAACTAAGATTTTCTTAGTCAGTTTTCTAAGTGAATAATCATTGTAGTATGCTAATCTTCTGTGTCATATCCAAGACTATTTATGAAAATAATTTAAACAAGTAATGTTCTTGTGAAGCTAAAGAATTCAAATCAACAGCATAAGCATTTTCATTTCTCAAAGCAGAAAATACTAAAACATTTTTAGAATTAAAAACGTTACAAGAATCATATTCAAATTTAACATTGAAACCATCATCACACAATAGAGACATACTTGAAAAATTATATTTACGTCCATCAACAAATAAAACGTTGGAAATTTAAAATGAATTAGTGTTACCAATCTAGCCAACGCCGATGATTTTTCCTTTAGAATTCTCACCAAAGGTGACATGGCCTCTATCAACTTTGATTATGCTTCTGAAACATGAGTCATCCCCAGTCATATACCTTGAAAATATAATATCCATGTATCATATCGTTTCATGGGAACTCTTCAAGCATGTTTCTTATAAAAAAGGTTTAGATGGAAAATGATTTTTGTACCGAGATTCTCTATGGTCCAGATATGTTAGCAATCATAGCTTTAGGTACCCAGATTCGTCTTATGGGTCTCAAATAATTTACAGAATCAATAGATTTTGAAAGATAAAATTTATTTGATCTATAACTATGTGAGTAACTAGTTTAAGCATATGAATTTTAAAAACTAGAACTAGCACCATTCTGTCTAGATTTAGAAATTAATCTAGTTTTATTAAACTGTATCTTTCTAGGCTGATAGCCTATTCCAGTGGTCTATTTTAGTGCCACTTGTTTTCCTAGAATTTTAGTAATTATATATTTTCCATTTTTAAATTTGTCTAAGTCCTTCCTTAATTTCTCACTAGACAATTTCAGTTCTTTATTTTCATTCAGCAATTGAGCATTCTTTTCCATTTCTACATCAAGTGCAGATTTTACAGAGCTGGTTAGAGCATGCTATTTCTTCAAGTTCGTATACATTTCCTTCAGTTCATTACATATTTCATCTTGCATATTACAATATTCAAATAATTATTCACTAGACATATTTTCAGATTCCGAATCAGAATTAACTCTAGAATAATTTTAATTTAAAGCAGGAGGATCTAATGTTACCTCAGAAATGTTTTTCATGAAACACATGTTTGCTTTTTGATGTTTTTCAACCTGAGTAGAATCAGAATCAGTTGAACTATCTCTTGAAGCACTCCATGTTTCTTTCATATCATTCTTATACTTATTGTACTTGTAGTCATGTTTCTTTTTGAACATAAATTTTGGACAGTCTTCTTTTACATGTCCTTTACTTTTGCATTCATATCAGATAATTTCATCACTTTTATCAGGATTCTTCCAATCCTTCTTCCAATGACCATTGCTGTCATATTTTCCTTTATAATTTGATTTTCTGAAGAATTTATTCTTCCTATAGAACATCTTGAATCTCCTATCTATCTGAGCCATTTCAGAATCACTGTCAGAATTTGAACTTTCACTTGTTGAGCTTTCAGTGGGTATGTGTACTTTCTCTTTATCCTTGCTCCTCGAGGCAATAGACTTAAAAGTCGCTGACTTCTTTTTTGCTTCATCATCTTCTCCCTTATTCACTTTGAGTTCTTCTTTGTACATCATATGCATACCAATTAATTCATTAACAGGTAAAGTACAAATATCATATGATTCTCTAATTGAAACTGATGTGCCCCTCCACTTGTCAGGAAGAAATCTTAGTACTATCACGATTTGCTCCTTTGAAGGATAAACTTTTCCCAGTGAGCTCATAGTGTTGAAAATCCCATTGAACCTGAAATACATTTCAGAAATAGGTTCATCAGACTTAATTTTAAAATTATCATATTTAATAGTATAGGCGTTCAGTCTCATTTCTTTGACATTGGTTGTTCTCTCAGGGTAAATAGCCAATGTGCCCCAAATATCATAAGAATTTTTACAAGAAGACATGGGATTAAATTCTTCATCTCCTAAAGCACAATACATGGAATTCATTGATTTATAATTATTATTGTAAGATATCTTAGCAGGTTCATCCCAAGTAGTTCTAATATTCTCTAGAATCTTATATTGAGTTTCTATAGCCGTCCAGATATCAAATCACATACTCTCTAAATGAATTTTCATTTTAAGCTTCCACCGAGCATAATTTGTACCTTTAAATAAATTTGGATGGTTAGTAGCATCACCTTAAAATATATTATCCACAGTTAGATTTTAGGAAATACATTTAAAGGGAAAAAATTTATAACTAACAAAAATTTAAGATCTTTGAGATACAACTAATACCACAGTTGAAAAACAGAGTGTTTGGAAATCATTTGATAAAAAAGTAATCCACTGATACCAAATGTTGGTCGGAGTGGACACTCAAGAGGGGGTGAATTGAGTTCCAATTAAAATTTTTGTTAAAAATATTCTTATTAAAAACCCCCAAATTGAATAACAAGATAATCTATAGTGAATTTGTAAAACTATAAAGGGTCAGTTAGTTTCTCGAAAGATTGATTAGTTCTCAGTTAATATAATGTGAAGATTAATTAACTTTTGAAGATAAACTAATGATTTACAGTACATAAAAACACTTTTTAGATTAACTATCAAAGTAAATTTAAAACAATTTTATATTTCAAAGTAATTATCAGTGGAATATTCAATATAGGTTAAAACCAAAATAAGTAAGTACGACAGTTTTGAAACAAGAGGTTCAGTCTCAAGACGAGACTTATTCCTCTAAAACACTTTATAAAAATATTGATCCATACCCTGAATCGGGGTAAAAATAGGAAAATAATTTCCAGGTCCTAATACCTCTACCACAGTTCTACATGGAAAATAAAACAATAGCGCATAGGCTATCCAGGTCACACTTGACCTCTACCACTATCCACAGTGGGATAAATGAGAGTTATGGAAGTTTTGTGTTAGGATTTAACAATCCTCCAGTTTAGCGCAGAAGACAGTGTGTGTATGAAATATACAGAATTTACACACTACTCAAAAGGTAAGTAATAGAATCACTACAAGAGTAGATATATGTCTAGAATGCTCTAGTGATGATGAAGTGAAACTATGGACTCCTTTTATTGATCAGGAATGCCACTGAGTCCTTTTCTAGTTTTTTTCTGGAAAACAAATGGTCATTTTCTTCATGTTCATTGTAGTTCTTCACACCGTGGATAAATTGCTTCTTAGGTTGTCTTCTAGAATGAATTGCTTCATGTATGTCTAGTGTTCTTCCAGTGTGGTTGTAGCCTTTCTTTTCTGTCTGTATTCACCACCTTTCAGGAATCCTCATCCTTTTTTCCTGCACTACTTTTACATGTCATTTTTCCTTCCATTTAAAGCATTCATCTCTGGCAATGGGAATGATTACCTTTTCATGGGTACTAGGTATGGTTCCCTGACATTACAACAACCCACATTAATTAATGGAAGTTGCATTAAATTGAGAAAATATGACCGTTAGTATAATTTAAATAAGTCATAAATGTTTAATCAGTAGAGTTCTTGTAACCGTCGACTTATAACGGTTTCTCCTTCTATCAGTAGATCTATTTGTATCTGTAGCTCATTGTATCGATAGCTCTTGGTATCGGTATCTCTTGGTATCGGTTTCTCTTTGTATCAGAAGCTCTTTGTATCCGCAGTTCTTTGTATCGGTAGCTCTTTGTATCGGTAGCTCATTTTATCGATAGATCTTTGTACCGGTGAACATCATAGCGGTAGACTTACTCTAACAGTGGCTCGGGTGTACCGGTAATTAAATGCATACCGGTGGACTTAGGCACACCAGCTAACTTGTTCTATCAGTAGTTGTTTGTATAGGTGGACTTTATACCAATAGCTCATCTGTATAGGTAGACTAGATCTGTCAGTGAGATGTGCTTACTGGTGGACATATACATACCGATATCTCTCAATATCAGTGACCTTTTCTTATCGGTGACTATATCTATCGGTAGACTATGTACCGGTTATTCTGTATCAGTGGCTTTGAGCATATCAGTGACTTAACACTTATCTAATCTATGCAAAACACATCCTGATATAGTTAGAGTTTTTTCAAAGTAGAGTGAATTGTAATTAATATATAAATGAACATTATTTGGGTTTATCAACATATTAAATCATAAGTGAGATTTTCAAAACAGGTGAGGTCAAAAAACAGTGATACATGAAACTCATCATTAACATTGGAGAGAGTTGGAGGAATTTCAAAATGGTAAGATACAACTCCAATTCGTTCTAGAATTTAGAAAGGTCTGATGTACCTAGGAATTAATTTACCCTTCTTACTGAATCACATAACACCCTTCCATGGATATACCTTTTAGAAAACATGATCTCATACTTTATATTCCAAATCATTCTTTCTGTTATTTTAATAGTTTTTTTCTTAAATTGATATGCTTTTATGTGGGTTTGGATAATCTTAACCTTTTCTATTTTTTAGTCAACATGTTCTTGGCCTACGAGTTTTCTCTCACCAACATCATCCCAAAAAGTTGGTGTGTGACACCTGTTTCTATAAAATGCTTCATATGGTACCATATGATTACTTGAATGGAAGCTATTATTATAACAACATTCTACCAGATGTAAATATTGATCCCGCATAGCTTGAAATTCATATGAGAAAGATCTCAACATATCTTCAAAGGTTTGAATAGTCTATTCTGATTGTCCATCAGTATTATAGTGGTAGGCAGTGTGTAAACTAAGTCCAATATCTAGGGATTTCTAAATACATTTCAAGAATCTTTATGTAAAATGATGATCATGATTAGAAAGAAATCTATAGGGGTTCTCCATCAAGTCTCACTATGTCATTAATATATATTCTTGTTAAATGTTCAAGTAGTAAATATTTTCTTATAGCAAAAAAATGTGTTGACTTGGTAAGATGATCGACAATGAACCATATTGCATCATTCCTTCTAAAATTCATTGGTATCACCAAAAAAATTCCACTCAAATATCATCCCATTTCCACTCAGGTATGGGACAAGGTTTCCTAACTCTTCTAGGATGTTGTCTTCCATCCTTCAACTATTGAAAACCCATACATATTAACCCATAATCATCAATCTCCATCTTCATGTTGTCTCACCAAAAACATTCCTTCAAATATCAAAAGATATTAGTGATACTAGGATATATAGATAAATTGGAGCTATGTGCATCATCCAACAATTCCATTTTAATATCAGCTATGTGAGGAACACAATGTCTTTTCCCAAATTTCAAAATCCCATCTTCATATATGAAGTCAATCAATATCCAATCATTCACAGATTTAATTTTCTTCTGAAACTCTTCATCACCAGTCTTTGAACATTTTATCCTCTCTAGTAAATATGGTTTTGTATCCATTTAAAAATGTATTGATGTTTCACCTTCCATGATTATTATTATATCCATATTTACTATATCTTTGAAAATAAGATCCGTTTCAACTCTCATATTGTCCAAAACACCATGATCCATTCTTCTCAAATAATATTCCACCTTATTTCCCTTACCATGTTCGTAGTGTATGGTGCAATAATAATCATTTAATAGTTCAGTCCATTGTCTTTTCCCCATTTCGATTTCTTTTTGGGAGAAAATATACTTCATTCTCTTGTGATCGATATATATCTCACATTTTTCAATATGGAGACAGTGTCTCTGTATCTTCGAAGAAAATATTATAACTTCAAAGCCAAGATCATAAGTGGGATAGTTTTGTTCATTAATTTATTGTTTTCATGATGCATAGTAAATACGTCTATCATTCGGTATAAGGACCCAACCAAGTCCTTTCTTTGAAGAATCACTATAAATAACAATCCCATTATTCCCCAATGGTAGTGTAATTATAGGATAATTGGCTAATCTTCTTATCATATCTTAAAAACATTCTTCACAATATCTTTTCTGAAAAAATTTAATCCCTTTACGTGTGAGCTTAGTTAATGGGTGAGTCAATCAGGCAAAATTCTCAATGAAATTCCAATAATAACCTGCTAAACTAATAAAACAATGTACCTCAGGTTTACTCATTATGGCAGGCTATTAATGAATTTCTCTTGTCTTAGAAGGATATATCTATATTCCATCCTTAAAGAAAATATTTCCAAGAAATGAAATCACCTAAATCCAGAATTCACACTTTCTAAATATTCCATATAATTAATTTATTCTAGGAGTCTTTATAATACTGTGCAAGTGATGTTCATGACCTTCATAACTTTTGGAGTGTACCAAGATATCATCATGAAATACCATTAGATATTCATAAAGATATTCCTTGAAATGAATATTCATTATATCCATGAAAAAAAAGGGTGAAATAGTCAGTCCAAAAGGCATTACAGTAAAGTAATATTGCACATACCTAGTACGAAATGTTTTTTTCATAATGTCTTCCTTATTCACACAAAACTGATGATATCCAGATCGAATGTCATTCTTTGAAAAATATTGATCTATATGAATTTGATCGAATAAATCATCAATTCGAGGTAGAGGAATCTTTTTCATTATTATTATATCATTTATCACCCAGTAGTCAATGCACAACCTCATAGATCCATCTTTCTTCTTAACCAAAAGAATATGGGCTCCCCATGGAGAAACACTAGGGAGAATAAATCCTTTATTTCTCAATTTATCTAGTAGTTTATTTAGTTCCACTAATTCAATAGTGGCCATTCTATAACGATTCATCGATATTGGCCTTGAACTAGGAATTAAATCAATGGAAAATTTAATTTCTCGTTCTAGAGGATGTCTAGGTAAATCCTCTAGAAACACATAAACATATTCTAGAACAATAGGTATGTCCTCTATTTGAACATTCCTTTCCTCACACATATTTATTTCACTCTAATCCTCTCCAATAATTTAATTTAGTAGAGCTAATGGGGTGGATCTAGATAAAAATTACATGGTGATGTTTCTGCTCTAAAGATATGGTACTCCTTATCATCATCAAAAATTATAACCTCCTTCTTCTTATACAAAATATTCAGATCATGGTATAAAATCAAATCCATACTAAGTATTATATCAAATTCAATCATGTGTATGATGATGATGTCAGTAGATAAGGAACGTTTATTTTCCATAATAAGTACTAATTCACAAAACCTTGTTGCAATGATACTACCCTTAGGATCATTGACTGAAAACTCCCTTGTTTAATCAAATTAGAAAAATCTAATTTTCTTAAACACAAGGAAAATATAAATCAATGAGATGATTCAAAATCAAATAAAGGACTGTAAATATTTTAGGAAACCATTAAATTTCATGACACCACGTCATTTGGAGCTTCAACCTCAACAGTAGTGATCGCATAAACTTGGCCTTGCCCCCCTGATCTTTTATGAGGGATGTTTCATTGGCGTTTATGATATTCATTTGCATATTACTGATTGTGAGAATAATGCTTGATAGAGAAACAAGTTTAACCCATGAAAACATTAATCAATATTACTCCTTGGGTTACATATATAATCTGTTGCATTCCTTGTTAACCTTCTAATGTTATTCCCATAATTTGTGACATTATCAACCTCTTTTTGCCTCCTACACAGAAAGTTTCTTTCCATATCATCTCGAGGGACAGGAGGAAAGTATTTTTCTAAGAAAATATATTTAAACTCACTGTATTTCATATTTGATACTTATTTATCTTCCATTTTTTTATGAATTAATGACCACCATTGATCTGCATCTCCTGTGAGGTGATAAAATGCCCTGACAACATTTTATTTTTTTCTACTCCCCAAATCATGAAAAAACATTTCTAAGGAAGTTATCCATTTCTCAGCTAAAAATTGATTTGTTGTCCCATTGAATTTTGGTTTTTGATGCCTCATTAAGTGGTCTATCATTGATCCCCAACTTTTTTCGATTAGGGTGCTCCATATTAGGAAGGTTATAATTCATAAACTGAGGGAGTTGTCCCTATATGGCTATAAGTTTTTCATCACCAGTTGCATCACCAGCTCCACTATAATTATCTTGAGTAAGAGGTAATTCCATACATGGATTACGTGCATTGAAACTATTTCCATTCCTTCCACTATGAAGCATTTTTAAACAATGGAATGCACCTAATTACATTGTGAATCATAATACATAATTCCAAACTAGGAAAATACCTAACATAAATTTAACAGTTTATGAATATAATCCATAATAAAAAAAATGTTTTCTTTGATGAGGTATTTACTCCTAAATCCTTCATAATGGTTTGTGAAGAAAATATGAATTATTCTAAGCATATGACCTGAGATTTTCATAAACAAGAGGGTAGCAAGGCACGTTGTCGTGTTCTTGGAAACCCCAGGTCAAGCCCAAAACTCCTTGTCAGGGTTTTTGTTCCTAGGTACATCTATGCTAGATCCACCTCCACCTGCTCATATCAAAACATATATGTATTTCATAGAAAACTCACAAAATCTCTTCATTTGGGAAATTCTAGGATGTTCTCTAAAAATAGTCCTCAATGTCTTTCTTAGGGTAATGGTCTCTAATTAGAGTTTTTCTAAATCTAGTTTCCAAGGATTGTACTAAATATCCTCTGATACCAACTGTAATGCCACGACCCTAGTTACCAATAGTTAGTGCATTATTATATAACATTGAAATTCTTAGAAGAGATCAAGTCTTGAATGATAGATTAGTTTAGTATCCTTGGAAGTACTGGATACATAAAAATGTTTTACATTACATCATGAAATAAAAAAACAACATTGTGTCCCCTTTTAACACACTCAAATCCTTGGCCTCCCCTTGTAAGTAAATCATATTATACTTTTTCACATCATGGGAAAAAGAAAACATAAGGGGTGAGCTCATATGCTCAGTAAGGGTAAAAATATAGAAGAAAATATTACAAATAAGAATAAACATTTACGGAAATGTATTAGGATAAAACAAAAGTCTTTTAAACATAAACATCAACGTAATATGGAAAAGTAAAATCTAATAATTCTATTTACTTATCACAAGGATATTCTACTAGTCGAATAATCACATATAATATCCATCAAAAGATGTTGACATAGATGTAATCAAAACTATTTGATAGAAATATATCATTCTATTTTGAAATCATTTAAAGGTAACATAATTATAAAAGTTAACATTTATTTTGAAAATATTTTTATAAGCTTGTACGAGATTCTTTGAAGAAGTTATAATGTCAGAAAATAGTTTGACTTGCCGTATACCTTAAAAACCTTTCTTACCTCAATTTTTCGAAAATGTCATAAAATACCTTGTTTATAAAATGACAGAAATATTCCTTTCAAAACATTTTATATAAAGTCGACTAAGGGTATAAATGACTTTAACACGTATTCTAGGAAATAATAAAAATGTTTTGAAATACTTCTTTAATAAATATGTATGTTAATGATAAAGATGTCCCAGTATATAATTACACATTAACAGCTTCAGATAAATAAAGACATCATAAAATTAACCCTTGCCTTGTACATTTCCTTAGTCGAGGGAGGGATAAACTCATGTATAATAATGAAATAATTTTTATTAAATTATAAAATAACCACATATATAAATATGATATATTTGATCTTTTAATATTTCTTTGTTAATGATATTTCAGTCGTATCATCGTTTCAGGTGTTAGTAGATTCATTTTCCTTTATATTATTTGTCACGTATGTCATGGTTATTATAGATATGGTATATTTGATTCAGATCCATAATTATATTAAGTTCTTAAACATTATTTTTTAAACATGAAAAGAAATTTATTCTTGAAGTTTTATGATGGTGAATGAATCACATCGTGTTCGGGGAGTCGGTAATCCGTAGATACCCTAGAGCGACAATTACATTCTATTGATGGGGAATAATATGTAATTGGATTTTATATCATATATACAGAGTCCTTAATATTTTATATTTATTATTTACATCAATTATACTCATTATTATACCCATAAATATAATTAAGTGTTGAATAACCAACTACAACACGTCGTGGAGACAGTAAACCGTACAGACACACGTATAGTCAAATTTTCATTCATTAGATGGATAAAATACTGAACATGGTTGTACCATATTTATAATAACATCAAAATATGTAGAAGGTACTAAATTTTTTATTTTGGTATGGAAACAACCAAGAAAGAGGTAGTGGAAGAATAAAATAACTTTGAAAGAAGAGATGAAATTATTACATCTTTTCGGGTGATTCCTTTTAATTTATCAAAAGGGCTCCATAGGTTGGATCTCCGATCAATGTAAGGCCTCTAGGATGAAGTGAGGTATGTTGGAAGGATATTTGAGTAGGTGTTGGCCGAGCCAAATGGCTTTTCTACTGTCATTTTGAGATAAGGGGAAGTACCCTTTTATAAGAGAGGCAACTGTCACTTTAGGAAACGATTTAAATATTATTTTACTATATAATCATATTCGTTTTATAATGTCTCCAATAGGATTTATTTAGAGAATAAGGTGGTTATGGGTAAAAAAACCACTCAAAAAATAGGCTTTATACATGTTCAGGTTACCATATTAACCTTATATTTGAGATTTAACTCTTAGATAAATAGTTTCTCTTTTACCATGTATTCATGTATTATTATAATAAATGGTTAATAAATATACTATAAAAAGAAAATAGAACCCCAAGTGGTTCATTATTGAGAAATATAACCTTATATAATTCATTTCGCCAATCCATAGTTTTTTAGGAATATTATATCAATTAATAATATAGTATTTGTTTAAAAAACTTATTTATGTAAATTTTGACACTGTTTAGAATTTGGTTTTTGTGGAATTTAAAAAACATGATTATATTGAAAAAAAATTAAATTAATCTTAACATGTCATATTAAACTACAAAATTAGTTTAGTTCATCAAAAGTCTCAATTTACATATATTTGTATATTTATAATATCAATTATTTTTATCTTTCTTAAATATGGTAATTACCGCATCATCATTATGTCATCAATAAATTTAATTATTTAATGTCTAAAAATTATAAATAAAATAACATTATGTAGGAACTATTTTTATCTTTCTAATGAATATTTATAGTCGAATTTATCTTATGTATAACCCTATATAAAATATGTTTTAGTTATGAAAATACTAATTTAACACTTTTAACTCTTCATTAAATAAAATAATAATAAATTTTCTAATATAATCCTAATGGATCAAAGAGGATAATATTTTATTAATACGGTATATTTTTGTCGAAAAACAATTTTCAAATAGAATTAAAACCTTTGTTAGGGTAATTATAATATAATTTTTACATTTAATTACCCTATTTACTTTTAATTGTGGTAAATAAAATTCAAAAGTTACAATTCATCAAAAATTATTATCAACTTATTGAACCAAATTTTATATACAAATGTTTACTATTTATCTCAAATTATATAATTTTAATTCCCAGAAGTGGTAAATTTATGTTTTATGCAAATTTTATAAAATGCTTAAAATGTAGGTAAAAGAAGATAAAATAATCCATTAAATTTTATAAATCTAATTTTATTATAAAATGAATCCAAATAATTAAATTGAATTAATGTAATTATTACAAATAAATTTTGACTTAAAATAAATTTAAATAAAATAAATAATTATTTAAATAAAAATTCAGTTTTAAACAATGACGTAGTGACCTCCACAATTCATCAAAAAAATAATGTTTTCAGAAAAATACCAAATATTCACCATAAGATAATTTAGCTATATGAATCCAAAAAAGAATTCTATTTTGAAAAATAAAAATTATATAATTTTAGAAAGTTTGTATTACTATTCATAACAGCGAGTTTGATTAGTCGTGGTGTGCTAGAACTTGAAGTTGCGCACAGTGCAAGCTATTACATTATTAAAAGAGAAATGTAACGTGGAAGAATGGGGTGTTAAAAGTAATTTTTTAATTGAAAAGTCCTAATAATTATTTGAAGTTTTTCCTAAAATAACATTGGAATCATTTATTTTTGAAATAATCTAATTAATTACTTTTAATTTTATTATTCCACCAGATTTTTGTACACGTTTATTTTTTGCCTTAAAACACATTTTTCGAAAAAAAGTTTTATATTGTGTTTTGAATTTTATGTCTTTACTCGTTATTTTTGTCCTAAATTATCAAAAAAGTATCTTTACACCAATATTCATATGAATGAGGTGGATGATTAATGTTTTTTCACCACTACCCTTACTACTTTTTTCTGCAATGGCGTATCGAAGTGTGGTTTATACCCCCACGAACCATGATATTTGGGGATCAGCTCTTTGGTGTTAAAAAATTCTTGATATGTCTAATTTTCATATTTACATGATACACAATGATGTTATCCCCAGCAATGACCAGATTAGGCGTAAGGGAATTCCGACTCTTTTCAAGTGAAACTACTACGGGCACCCTCTTAAAGATTCGGAATCTCCTCTGTTTTTTGAAGTTGATAGGGCTACACACATGTGGTGTGCTCTGGTTAAATTTTTTGGCATTATGAATCGTGATTGGAATCCGGGTCTTTATGAAAATCTGATTTTACAGCACCAAATAAAATATCCTTGAACATCAAGAGAGGTTACTCAGTTTAGTTGTGGGCTGTTGGTTCTTTTGTGAAGCATAGAATAGGGCTTTCCACCAGGGGCTTTTGAGAATAATATGATGGTGGTCTCCAAGGATCTGTTATTATCATATTATATTCTACCTATTCTCAAATTCTTGGAGTTAACTCCCTCTCTCTAGATTAATAGAAGTGAAGTTTGTGCTTCCTCTAGCAGATAGGGTGAGCCCCCACCTGGGCATTAGATCTACTAGGATCCCCCACCCAACAGGATTTTGATGAACGATTAAGGGTCATGATATAATGGCCTTATGTGTGGAGGAGGGGTTTTCAAAATCCAGAGGACTCGATTATCATTTCATTCAATGCACCTTATAGTTCGAGAAACTCTCTAATAGCAGACGCTTGCCCTATGAGGGATGGGTCTGAGATGTGTTGCAACAAAATCATTTGCATGTCCTATGTGGAGACTGATTCAATGGTTATTATTAACTCTCTTATGGAAAGATCACGGTTCCTTGGACATTCATTTACCATAATCACACATGAAAGGATTTTATTGGAATCTCCTCTAATTTGCTTCACTATTTTCAGGAGGGGAATCTGGAGTCATATTTTTTTGCCTCAAGATATTACATAGAAGGCTCATATATTTTTTTCTCAACCCCTGGCTCTCTTCCTCCTATTTTTACTTCCATTATTAGAGGTGATTATCGTAGGATTCATCATTTTAGTCCACAATAACCTGCATTAAAATTTTACTGTTTCTTTTTAATAAAAATTTTAATTTAAAAAATCGATAAAATGGATTCTATATTTGAAATCAGGTGGTTTTAATTTTTTTGAATATAACCCTTTTATTTTTTACCATTACAAACGGTAACCATGGATGTTATATTTCAACCCAGTAAAGGTGAAATGTGTAAATAAGGGTTAAAAATTTAGATAACGGTTTAAATTTTCTCTAAAACGTTACATTATCTTTTTGGTTGAATCTATTTCATCTATTTCCATTCATTTTTTTGGAAAAATGGAAACTATTTTTTATTTTTTTTCTTTGATATTTACCTTTATATTACATTAATAAAATAATAAAAAACATGTTGCATTTTTGGATATCATATCCCTAATATTTTACCAAAGGGACGAAAAGTGGTTATATAAAATTTTAAATGTTCATTTTAAATATGAACTAGTTTTTTTAAAATATATTTTTTTTCTAATTGTTAGTTATTGAATAATTACATTAAATTGTGTACCTTCACCCACACATTATTTATTTAACTAATAAAAATAAAATATTAGATTTAAAAAGAAATTAATTTAATACAATTTGGATGGATTATTATGTACCATGAATTTTATAGATGAATATATAATAATATTTATGTTTGAATTTTTTATATTAAAATTACATCTTTGTGTTGGTGTCTTTAATTCCAAATTAAATTAATAGTGTCAAAAATAAAATTATTGATATTTTATGAAAATTATATATTATAAAAATATTTAAAATCATAAAAATGAGTAATGGAGAAAAAGGATAATATATCATCTAAAATTTAATCTCTTATAGACTTATAATACAATTTTATTTAATAAGTAAAATTATTCCCATTTAATATTTAAAAATTGGTTATGGCTATACTGGTTAAAATTTCATAACCATGAGGTTAATACAAATGATAATGTTTAAAATAATATGTAAAACTTTACAAATTTGGTGGGATTATTATAATCAGAAAATAACATACATATATTAGAATATATAATATTTTTTAGTCGTTTAATATGACTTGAACACATATTATATTATTATATTTCATGAATTTCCAAAAGCGCCACAACCATTACATATAATATCACACACATCTCTTTTCATTACACCACATTAATCCATAGATCATGAAAAAATAGAAAATTAACATTATAAACATATTTTTCCAAGAATTATAGTTTTCCTTACTTTTTAAAATATCATTACAAGGGTCCATGTGAAGGAATGTAAAGGAAGTTTATCGAATAAGAGGTAATCATCTTTACAAACTATTTCATGTATATTTATTCTTCAACTTCCACTAATGAAATTGGAAAAACACTGAAATAATATTTACAATTAAATAAATATAACTATATTTTATATTATTATTATGATAAAACTACTTTTTAATCATTTTTAAATCATATAAAAATTAAAAACATCTCTAGTGTGTACGTACGACCTACCATCTCTACATAGCGGTGTAATACAGTTCTCATCACCATATTTTATGGATTTTAATAATGATATAAATAATTAATATATATGATATTAATTATATAATTATAATTATGTAATTATAATATCATATATATGTTCTTACATTCCAATCTATTTGAAAATGACAACGTCGATGGTGTGTATATGTAGACTAGTGCCTCTAGAGAGCGTTGTGATCCATTTTTTTCCACTATACGTAGATGGTAATAAGGATATATTTAATGAATAGATTTTATATATATGATATATATGATATGATAATGATTATTGAAATTTGAATTAAAATTTAAAGTTATTTTGTTCTATCTATTAGAAATTGAAAACAACATTCATGTATTTGTCCGTCCAACAGTCTCAATGAACGATGTAATAAATTTTTTGTCATTAAATTTTATATACAGATATAAATATGTATATAATGAATATATATTTTATTTGTATTATGTTTAAATTTCAGATATCATGTAACCATAACAAATATACAGCTAATGGAACTTCAGAATTGAAATTTTCATGAACAACGAAATAGTGAACACTCTAAAATGACAATTTTTGGAAAGAATTATTAATAAATAGGTGTTATTTTTATATAAGTGGATAATATATGATATTATAAGTATTTAAATTGAAATTTTATAGAATTATAATATATTAAAAAAATTTATACAAAATATTAGAGCACCTACATCATAATTCAATCTTTAGGTTAGGGATTTTGTCTCAATTTCCACTATAGTGAGACATATTTTGTGTTATGTAACTATTTACTCATATATTATGTTTTTTACCCCTTTATTCATTTAAAATTAATATATATATATTCATGATCATTATAATTTCTATTCATGTTTACTCTTTCAAGGGGATAAAATTTATAAGGTACCACCTGTGTAGAAATTTATTTCAAAATCTATTTTTTTGAGATTTCTTATATTTTTTATTGAAAGAGTAATATAATATGTCATTCATAAACTAAAACTATTTTTTTATAAAATAAATATTTATGGTTTTCATGTTTTTACACCCATCCTTTCTCATTTATTCACTTTAATAAACCCAAGAAGCATTTATAATAAAATGTCATCTTATTACATAGTTTTATCGGGTATATCTTTCTTCTATGAACATATTTTTAACAATTTTGTAGAAAATACATTTCACTATTCCACTAATTTATTAAGGACATTTAGTTTTATAATTGTGCTTTTAAAAAGTATGATAGTAATCATTTTAATGTTTTACAACATGGTTGTTTTCAACATTCTTTACAAAAACTCTAAATAAATGATTTTTTTAGCTTGTATGACATTAAAAGATTTTCCACAGCCAAAATCGTTTTACACTCTTTCATATTCTTAAAAAAAATAATTAAATGGTTTTACAAAGAATATTTGTTAATGATATATTATGATAATATTTTTTTTCTATTTTCCTTTATTTTCAAAAGGATATGATTTTATTAGAAAATCTATATTTTCAATGAATTGATGGTCATCTTTTGTCTCTTATTAATTATGTTGTTTTTACATTCCACTTCAACTGTTCACAATATTTTGATCATTTTCGATTGGACATAACATTTCTCTTAAATAAATATATTCCTTGCATCATGTATATTATAATTTCTTAAATTGTATATCATTTTTATATATGATATATTAATATGAATTTTATTTTATTGTCTAGGTAAATATTTATATATCATACTCTATAATAAATACAAATATTTATTATTAAGGAATATTATTTATCAATTTAATTGTTCATTCAAAATATGAGGAATGAATAAAAAATTGAATAACAGGTGGGTACTGGCAATAGATACTCCCTCGAGGCATCCACATATCTGATGAACATAATTAGTTGACCAATACTATTAAATTCTTTTTTCGTATATATCTAACAATAGATTAAAATGTCTTCTCATAGGGCCCTGATTGTAATGATATAACAATATTTGAGTTGTTGATTCCCAAAAATTATGAATTTCATTCATTATGATTTTACATATTATTATCCAGGAGATTACTCCACTTATATTCTACAAGGTTTAATTTTGTACATGATTTATTGATTAAATGGTTTGTGATTTCAGTTATTTAATTTTCCATAATGATTATAACTTATTTACCCATAATATATTGTGTTTTACATTACTCTTAATGAGTACTTAATCTGTACCTTTATTTTATTTCATTCCCCATGATATAAAATATGATGTTATGAATAATATCAATGAATCAAGAATTTTTCTTATGCTATGTATTTTATATTTATTATATAAGATGGGAATCATGTTTGTATTTGGATATTTACGTCTACCAAACTGATCCTCCCTTTAAGATTAGATACCAATTATCATATACCATGTTAATAATGTAGACACTAGCTCTAGTTTACTAGGGTTGAGGTTTCTACAGTTAGTATTAGAGAAAGTTTATCTGAATCCTTGGGAACTAGATTATAAATTAAATGGATAAAAGTAAAACAATGATAATCCTTTACAGTTATCGATAACATTCACCATTATAGATATATTTATTTTATAGATCAATATTTTTTATGATTATAATAAAACACTATGTGTTAAATTATTTAATGATGGTTTATAATGGAAGAAAATGAATCATCACCCATAGAGAATGTATAAAATTCCCTATTAAGAAAGAAGATACTTTTAGTGTTGGAATTGAGTACATCAAGGCCATATAAGGTTATATAACATGGATTAAGATGAATAACCATGTCTAAATAGTGTATATTTTTGTTCGACAATGTGATTCACATATTTGAGATAGCTTTATATGCCAGAATAATCTATAATTTAATGAAACTACAAAACCAATTATATCTAATTAATGTATTAAGACCCTAGAAATGATTTTCCTAGATTTGGGATTTAATAAAAGGGAAATTTTATTTCTGGATTTATATTTTTAATGATATTTCAATAAATGGTGCTCATTGATCATAACATTAATGATGATGAAGAAATATAAAGTATGTAATGGAGAACTTTTAATTTTATTTTCATTGATAAATAATTCACTAGAATATAGCATGTTGAAATAAATATGATGTTACTCACATTAAAGAATATGGAAGAAGAACGTGAGACGATTTATGAAGATAATATTACATCATTATCCAGGAATGCTTCAGAATATATGCATAATATAAAAATCAAGATTTATCATTTACTTAATGGGATTGAACGATGTTTCCAAAGGGAACAGGTTTCTCAAATGTTTTCATCATTTGATGATATAGTATCATGTTTCATTAAGATAATGAATGAACAATAGTCATATGGATAATGACTACAAAAAAAAGAAATAGTTGGTTTATAATGAATCAATTTTAAAAAGATGGATCATTTTATAAAATATTTTCCCAAGCATTAAAGTATCATATCATTGAATAATCCAAGGGGATAAGGTTAAACATAATAATTACCACATACCTAGTATAAGTTTTAGGAAATTTGGTAAAAGGTATGCTTATAATCCACATTATAAGGAAACATGCTTTATTTGATTCATTTTCCACCCACTCTTATATATTTAGTGAATTTTATAATGGTATCAAACCAATACCTCAATAATTAGATATTGAGTTGGAACAAAAAAATAATAATGGAAGGATTATTTTATCTCATGTATCTATCTCATATTTGATAGAATTTTGATCGATTTTTCATCCGAAAAAACATATTATTCTACCTAAAGTTGAATTTAATGTTATTTTGGGCATGTACTGGATATCTTAGTATAGATTCCTTGTCAATTATTGAGGAAGGTATGATACTTTCACTATTAAAAATCCACCTAGGAATGTTTTATAGAGTAACAATGAACCTATACTCACAATGGGACTTTCTCTCATCATATGGGTATTACTACCTATTAATGAATAATATTTATCTCAAATTATATTGGAGAAACCCAACATTGAATATTTTCATATTGTAAATAATTTTTTATGTATTTTCATAAGTTTTTCATATTGTTCCCAAAATTAATTAAGTATAGTTTTTAATAAAACTCCCACATGGTGGAACACCTATTTCAAAGACTCCATATAGAATGGCCTCGATTGAGTTACATGAATTGAAGAAGAAACCCCAATATAATCAAGATAAGGTATTCATTTAGAATAATTATTCTCCATGTGGTTCACCAAAAACATCTATATTAAGAAGAAATATGGGTCAATGCATCTTTGCATTTATTATCGGTAACATAACAATGACGCTATTAATAATAGGTTTTCTATATACAATATCAATGATATGTTTGATAAGTTACATGGAGATATATATTTTTCCAATATTTTTCTTCGATATGGTTATCAACAGATATGTATTAAAAAGGATTACGAACCCATTACACCATTCTTAATGACTTATGGTTATTATGATTTTATATTAATCTCATTTTGACTAAACAATTCTCAATCTATTTTATGTTATTTAATGAATAGATTCTTAAGATATTATAGTGATTATTTTGAGGTAGTATTTATAAATGATATTATTATATATTTAAATAGAAATAAGCGGAAGTAAGAACAATTTATAGTTTTTATGAATACCCTTATAAAGGCTAAGTTATAAGAAATATTTTCCATGAGTGAATTTTGAGAAAAAAAGTTTCATTATTGGGTAATATAATCTCATGTGATGGTATATCAGTGGATCCTTTCAAGAAGGATGTTATCCCACAATACACTAGACCAACCATGGTAACATAGATTAATATTTTTTATGGGTTTTTTGAATAATATCTAATCTTTTTGATATACTTCTCATTACTATCTAACCAACTCACCAAGTTTATAAGGATGAGAGTTAAGTTCTGTTGGGTAGACTAATTTGAGGAGAATTTCGAAGAACTATTGTGAGGGTTAGTCATAATTCCTATTCTTATTGTACATTATAGTGGAGAAGGGTTTGTGACCATTACTGATTTATCAATTTTGGGACTTATATGAGTACATATGATACATGTTATAGTGATATCTTATTCCTCATACTATTTTAAAGTTCGTGAGTTGAACTACCTAAATCGTGATTTATTGAAAGTAGTGTTAATTATTTCATTTAATATATTAAGGAAATATATATATATTGAAACTTTTTATCTACATAAAGATCCTAAAAATATTAATTTTATATATACATATAAATAATTGAATTTGATCCATATTATATGGTTGTAATTGATCATATTACTTGACAGCTGAATGTATTACTACCCTAGAAAGGTGAACAAGGTGGTTGAATCTCTATGTCATAATGATCAAGATCATTTTTTGTGTTGAGTATTAAATGATACAAACAGTTATGGGCTAATAGAAGTCAGATATTATAATCTATATGAAGGGAGACATATTTTTTCTTTCTCATATAAAACATAAACCATCCATTATAGAGAGGACTAATAAAGTTAATAAGGAATATGTAAAATTATAGAAGAAGGTGATGTATTTTACTGAGTTCAACCATGATCATATAGGAATGATAAATTTTAAGAACTGAATATGTTTCTCATTAATAAAAAAGTGATGAAAGATATATTGTATCAATCTCATAGATCATTATTCTTTATTCATCTTAGAAGTGAAAAGATATATAGATATCTAAAATAATATTTACATTAGGATAACATGGAAAGGGATATTGTAAAGTATATATCCCAATAAGTGGGTTTTCAGTATGTTAAAGAAGAGAAAAAAAATTCTAATGGGATATTATAACCATTACCCATTCCGAAATATAAATCAAAAAACATTAACATTGATTTCTTTAAAAAACACCCAAAAACATCTGAAGGGTATAATATTATTTCATTTTTAGTCGGTCACCTCATGAAATACATCACTTTTTTAAATAATTTATATTATTTATATTTTGATCAACTTAATATGTTATTCATTATGAATTATGGGATATTTAATGGAGTACCACTATAAATTATGTATATTCTGAATCCTTGGCTAACTATGATGTTTTGGAGATTCCTTCTATAAGATATAGATATATAGTTAAGTTATAGTAACATTTATCATCCTAAAACAAATGTTAAATTTTAGAGGACTAACCAAACTCTATAAGAAATGGTGGTATATTTCTCTATGGATTTCAAATGTTATTGGGATCAAAACCAACATTTGGCAGAATTTCCTTACTAGAAACATATTTCAATCGGGAATTCATTTAGATATATATAAAATCATGTAAGGAATGTGGTAAAAAACTCAAATGAATTGGGAGAAATTTGGGGATATAAATATATTTGGACCTCATCTGGATGTGTAAATTGAAGATAATGTTACATTCCTTTAATAGAACATAAGATTATCTCAGAGCTGATAAAAAAAATTCCTCACAATCATCAGTGAAATATATAGTTTGAAGTTGTTGATAGTGTATTCCTAAGAAAATATCATTCAAATAAGGTCATGAGTCATAGAGATAATGAAAATATAATCTCTAGATATATTGGTTGCTAATAAATTCTCCATTCTGTCATGATGGTAGTTTATCACTTGGATCTTATACTGAATATGTCACATGGTCACAATGTGTCCCATGTGTCTCTCATATAGAAATGAATACATTATCCTTTATATATTCTGAACATAGAGGAAATACCATTAGTGAAATATTTCTCATATGAAGAACAATTGGAGGAGATTCTGGATCATATAGATAAATATCTATAAAATAAGGCTACTCATCTTATCAATGTTTTGTGGTGAAATAATAAAATTAAGGAAGCTATATGGGAACATGAGTATTTTAAGAGGTGGTATTATACTAAACTTTTTGTATTAATGTATTGTAATTTTAAGAGTAAAATTATTAATTGAAGGTATAATATAATAGCATAAGATTTTATGATATATTTCGATTAAAATAAATTTCTTCGATACATTTATTTACAAACAACACCGAGTATACAAAATTTAGTGAAAACCTATTGAAATATTATAATATGATAATTCTATATCTTTTAATATCCTCATATCAATATTATCTTAGTTTTAATTTTTTTATTTTTTGTAAAATATTGATTTTTTAATAAATAGTGAAAATAATACTGATATCTTAAAACATGGCATTTGTTTTAACAAAAAATACACACAATTCATTGAATTCAATATTAAATTAACATAAGACTATTTTTTAGAAATAATTTGACATGTTAAATTTTAATCACCACTATAACTGCTTTTCATATAAGTTAAATTTAGGACATTAAAATGAATTTTTCCAAAAAAAAAATTCCTTAGGTTTTTAATTTTTATAATATATTTATTTTTTCTAGTTGATTTAATTTAGTTTTATAAAATAGATTCCATAGCTTGAATCATTATGAAAAAATAATGCAAATCTGTCCCTCTTATTTTATTTATTATCTTTAAAAAGTAAACTTGGTGGCTATTTTTCATCATAGTAAGGGTAAAACCAGTAAAATAGGGTTAAAACGTTGGGATATGGCTTTCAAATTTAGCTAAAACTTAATAGTATCCTATATAATGAGTTCATTTTGTCCATGACCATCCATTTTTCAAAAATATGGCCACTTGGGTCCGTTTTTCCTAGATATAAGACTTTATTATAAATTTAGAAAAAAAAATTCCACTGATGACATTAATATCACTAATATCTTTTTCATATCGAAAAAAGGAAGTTATGTTTTGTTTTAAATTTTAATGATAAATTGGAATTCATTTTTTTATAATGTTAATATATTTTTAATTTTTAAATTATTTAATAATTACCTTTAATTTCTCATGGAATGCCTACATTGTATTTATTCAATTAATATTGAAATAAAATTTATGATTTAAAAATATTATAAGTAAAACAATTCAAATAAATTATTTCATTCTATGAATATATAGATGAATATATCATATTAGTGGTGTGTGAATAGATTTCATTTTAATTTTATATATGTATTGTTTCTTTATTTTCAAATTAAATGAATATATTTCAAATTGAACTTAATGATATTTAATAAAAATAATATTTTATTAAAATATTTAAAAATCATAAAAATACTAACTGTGGAAAATTCGGATATGATATGGTAAAAAATTTCATCCCTTATAAACAAAAGTTACAATTAACACATTATATGTAATATTATAACCCTTTAATATTCAAAAATCCATTACCATTGTTAAGGTTAAAATTGGTTAACCTAGGAGTTAATTCCATGGAAACTGTATAAAATGATATCTAAATTTATCCAAATTTGGTTGGATGAATATAAAATAAACAAATCCACCTTATCATCTATGATATTATATTTTTGAATCACTATACATGAGTTATAAACATACTATACAACAATATTTAATGAATTTACCAAATCCCCATGCTTAGAAAAGGATTCACCTTCTCTCTTTTCATTATAAAACATTAAGCCATATATCTTGAATAACCATGATTAATTATCTTATACACATCTATAGACATTAATTAGATCTTTTACACTTCTAAAAATACCATTTCAATGGTCCTTAATAAGATATATAATGGAATTCTACTGAGTATGTGGTAATCATCATTACCTAATCTCCCAAGTTTATTTGTTATTCTACTTCATATAATCTTATTTTACCCAAACTAAAATAAAAAATCCATTCCCGTAAATATACTTATATGATTTTATTATTATTATTTAATTATTTCCCATTTATTTTTCATCCTATGAAATTGGAAACATCACTCAATGCGTTTGTTGGCTTACCATCTGCACATAGTGGTATAATTTATTTTCATTCACCTCTCTAAATAGATGGTTATAAAAATGTAACTATTCAATATATATAAAATTTATGATATAATTATTCATTTATTAATTTAATATGATATATTATTTCTTACAATAGAGTCTTGTGGAAAATGATAGCATCGCTCGTGTGTATGTGTAGACTACCACCTATACGAAATGATGTGATCCATTTTTTATTTATTATTTGATGGATGGTCATAAGGTTATATTTAATTAATATTTATGTTATAATAATTATTATTTAATGGTGAATTATTATTCAACATTCCATTATTCCACCCATAAAAATTGAAACAACATTAATGCCTATATATGGCCTAAAATATCCCTGAATAGTGAAATACATTTTTCTATCGCTATATTTTTGAGTGAATATAAATATGAATATATTGAATATAGATTATATTTATATTTTTCTTAAAATAATGGATATTAAGTAATAATAATAAAATTTTATGTATCGAAACTACTTAACAAAATGTTTTGGGAAAAAAGAAACAGTTAACTCCTCGAAATGACGATTTAAACAAGAAATTATTAATAAATTGATACTAAAATGAGATAAGGGTGTCATATATGATATTATAAGTATGTTAATGAATCTATTATAATATATTCATGTTCTCATTTAAATGATGTTAGAGTACCTATGATGAATCTCAAATATTATGTATTTGATTTTTTCTTAATTTTCACTTTATCGAGATGTATTTGGTACTATGCACCTATTTTCTATTATATGGTGAATATATTACAAATATTATATACTTAACATGAATATATATAAATATATATTAATGAAAACTAATGTTTCAATTTTTTTAAAATATTTTAATGTTTTATATTTTAAAATTCACTAATATAGTAAGAATTTATTTTATAATCCCACTTTAATGAGGATTGAAAATATTTATCAATGAAGGAATCAAATATTTTATCCTTTATAAACTCAATATATATTCTTATACTCTAAATATTTACAGATTTCTCGTGTTTTCACTCAAATTTTTCAATCATTTTGACTCGAACTAAAAACGAAAACATTTAACTTATAATCTTATGTTATTTACCTTTTAGATCGTGTATATTTTTAATCAATGTAAATATATTTGAAAATTGTTATTAAAATTAATTTTTTTAGAAAAGGATTTATTAAAAATATTATATACCATCCTTGTCTTTTTACAAGGTTTTAATGGATTATTTATATTTTTTTCAAATGGTTTGTTTTTAATTTCAATGAAACAAATCTCAATATAATATTTTTATTGTATATGACATTAACAGATTTCCTACCAACAAAACCAATTTATAATCTTTTAGCATATTATAAAATATTTATGTTTTTTTAAAAGAACTATTAGAAGATATATTATATTGTTATTTTTCTTCCATTTTCCATTATTCTCTAAAGGGCATCATTTTATTAAAATCCTATATTTTCAATGAATGGATAGTCAACATTAACCTCTTATTAATTTTGTTTTCATTAACATTAAACAAAAAAAATGAAATTTTTTGTGTTAAAATTTAATTATACATTACATTTCTATTAAATATCAATATTATTTATTTCATGGATATTATTACTCGGTAAAATTTATATCATTTTTACTTATAGTGTTTTACTATGAAAGTTATTTGATTCACTAAAAATATATTAATATACTTTATTATTTACTCAATAAGGATATTTTTATAAAGAATATTATTTATGAATTAAATTGTAATTTCAATGAATTATGAATTTATTGGAAATGATGTGGCATGTGGGGAATGGTTATAGATTGACCCTCGATGCATTGACAGGTCTCATGAGACAAATTTGTTGACCATAATTATAAAATGGATTTTTAGTATATACCTTTCCATTGATTAAACTATTTTATAAAATGGAATTGATTGTAATGATATAACCATGTCTAATATCATGATATAAAACATTAGTATTTTCATTTCCGGATAAATCATTTTTTATCATCCTTGATATTACTAAATTGATATTATCCATGGATTGGTTTTGTGAAAATGCTATTGACTAAATTTCAAGTGTTTTTCAGTTATTTATCTTTTCATATTGATCATTTCTTATTTACTCCTGATAGATTCTACTATATGTAAATCTTACAAAGTATATGAGATCAACCTTTATTTTTTTCCTTTCCCCAGGATATGAATAATATAATGGATTCAATATTGTTTCTTATGGTATTTATTTTTTATTTTCTATGTAATATGGGAATCATTTTTGTATATAGTTATTCATATTTAGTAAATTTATTAGTCTTTTGGTATGCTATCACTTATATCTTATTCTAATGTAATAAAGTACACCCAGGTTCTAGGTTACCAGTGTTCGGGTTTCTACATCCATTTAGGAAGACTTTTCAATGATCATAGAAAGTACATCTTATGAAAGGGATATATGTTTCACTTGAGATCTTCATGTTTACACTTAAAAACTAGTATATATTTTATTTTGTTTTAATATGTTCGGATTTTAATGACAAAAAATTGATAAATATTTTTTTTACATTATAATTAATTGTATATCAAATAATATTTTCTTTAATTGTGAGTAATTCAAAAAAGATAATCTTCATAGGGAAGATTTTTAATCAATTATTTTAAGAAAAAATTTATTCAATGTGCATTACTGATGACAAGGTCATAAGAATATAAGGTCCCTATTATGATCAAATAGAATCTAAAGATAATTTTTATCCAAAAATTTATTCAATTACCATAATATCTAATCTCTAAAATCCTAAAATATCAAACTATCCTTCACTGAGTATTTTCTAACCAATAAGTTTTTTCATACATTTGTTTTGGTGCTGCCTATAATGCCCCAGACCTAAACTCTCGAATCATGTTCTCAAATATTATGTTTTTTAATAATAGTTTTGGTGACAAAAATAATGACTCAAATTTATCATTATATAATTAAAACCATAAATCCAAATAATTAGTCTCTACATTTCAAATAATATATATTTTTTGGTTTAGTGATATAAAAAATTAGGAAAATATTAATCATCACAACCAATATATATATTTTCCTAAAACTAAACCAAACTATCTAATGCTGAAACCTAATCCAAAAATAGCTAAATCACACACACATCTCCAACCCGAAAATGATGAAATGTAAAAACACTATGAAAAAAAAGCATGAAAACAACAAAGATCTCATAACATAATACAATCATAAAATCACTGGAAGGTAAATATGAATAGAATTAAAGCCTGCTAAAAAGATTTTGTAACACAAGTCCATCTTTTATAAAATAGGTACTAGAACTACTGTCTGAAATTCCATAGTAAAACACCTTGGTCTATCTGATCTCACGAAGAACTATCTAGTCCTTATGGGCCTATGACTCTATCGAAAGGATGATCATTTTCACAAGACTTTACATTTGCAAGAAAATATTGTTAAGGGTTATTAAAAAATACTATGTAAGACGCCAAAAAAATCAAAAAGGAATACAAAAACGTATGTCTTTTCACTGTGGTTTGGGTTTCACATACGGATCATCAAATGGAGGTACCATTTGAATGTTATGGTAGTTCTAAATTTTAAGGGGGTTAATGGGCCTCTGGACTGATTACCCGGTCAGTCCACCGACCTTAGCGGTTGACCACCATGGTCGACTGTCCCCTAGAAGTAGTTGTCACGTGGCATCTAAAGTTTCTTTGGTTCATGGTCAACCATCGTGGTCGACTATGTCCCGTCTCTAGCCTAGTCACCACGGGTCCGACTTTCTCCTCCTGGCCAAGCCCTACCCTTCCCCCATTTCCTATCATGTTTGTGCATGGGCCACCTGGGCTACCACATGCGGTATTCCTGGTCACCTTTGTGGTATTCTCCTTCCATCCCAACCATCTCCCATGTCTCCTATGCCACCTCTGATCGCCCCACACCATGTTATCGACACCCCCACTTCACCCTACCAGACTAGCTGAAGTCATCTCCTCATCCGTCTCATACCATCAGGAAAGACTCACACTGTCAGTCCCTTTCGTGGACCACCAATCCACCTCTAATGCCTGGAATTTGAAACGATTATAGATATTTTCTCCTCAGGTCGTTATATAGATAGATCTATCCTTGGTTTTTGGTTTTCCTTCAATTGAGGTTTCAAATTCGTTCTGAGGAACATGGCAGCGCCAGGTCATGACCATGAGGGACCAATGGCATAGAACATGAAGAATGGGGGAAAGAGAATGAAAAATAACAAAATTGAAGAATGAACCTAGGTCTTTGTTAGTGTCATCTTGAATTTTGTCTCATTAGAACAAAGAAAAAAGAACCAAATCAAGATAACTCCCAAATTAATCTCCACAATTATATATTATCCTTTAATGATCCAACAAGGTATCCATATATTCATTGATTGGCCCATGTTCATCATGTAAAACAATAATGGGGAAAATACAAATAAAAAACCACTCTACCAATTTTTAGAGCAATTACTGACAAATACTGATGCATTGTTGTCATCATTGGCACGGTTCGTCGAATCTGATGTGTGTTGTTCGATCGATCCATCCCCATCTGCCAAAGGATTCTAAAGAGGTTATTTCTATTTGTATCCAAATAATTATTAGGGCTATGAGTCTAACCCGGAATTTTTTACAAAGACTTAATAAAATGTAGAGTTTTTATGTCATAAAATATTTTTTATAAAATTATTTTATTTGTAGTTTTGTTCTCGATGAATTTTTCTATGGAAAGCCAACACTAAAAAAATTTATAACACACCTAGGGTAATTCCACTAACCACAACTCAACGGTGTCCTATAATTCTGATCCGGACACTCATTTAATTGGTATTCCATTTTTTTAGTAAAATTATTCTCGCGTGATATTATGAGTTTAATATATTTCAAAAAAAATGTTTCCAGTACAGAGGGCCACGGAAGTCCATGTCATCTCTATGCCTGGTCTCTAAATAAATCAATTTAATATCTAAAAATAATAAATGAAAATTCCTAGATGTTAGAGGGTTATGGAAACTAGAGATATATACTCAGAATTAAATGGTTGAAATAAGTTTTTACCTTTAAATAATTAAAATCCTTTCTCTTTTATAAAAAATTTTCATACACAATAAATCATTATATCCATGGAAAAGGGGATGTAAAGTAGGTTTATAAATATTTTTCATAAACCATATTGAAAGGAAAAATAGTACCTAACATTCTGAAAAGACATATAAATATATTAATCTAATAAATTTCCCTTCAAGATCACGCATATCATTCAATTTTATTGGGAATAATTATTTTTATTAATGAATAAATTATTTATACAAGAAGAGATAAAAAACAATATTTTAAATTAATTTATCTTATTTACATAAAATTTTAAGATTATAAATATAAAATATTTAAATAATATAAAATAATAATCACAACTTTAGGCATCATACTTTTATTATGGAATTACATAAACCATATAATTTCAAAATTCTCTCAAGAGTACCTTATATTTGTCTACTCTTCCACTTTATAGTAAAAATTAACTCTACCATCATTAACTTCAATGTTACTTGAATTAGTTAACTCCATCACATCATGGGATATATTAACACTATCTATACACTCTTATGAGTATCCTATACCAATTAACTCTATCATTTTAACCAATCCATTAGAGGGCTTTTATGGACCCTTAAATAACATAATATGAATATTCAAATAGTGTATTGGCTTGAATACACATTCCCACATTCATCATAAATTCTAAACTATCAGGTATAAGAAATAAAAAATTTATTTTTTAGTGACTTCCATCATAAATCTAAAAAATTTATTTAGAAGCCTGATTATTATACAATTAATACATAAAAAAATTATTCATAATATTATAAAAATAATATCATTAAAATGAAACCATATTATAAAAATAAATATAGTAAGAGCATTGAACATTGATAAAAACAAAAGAATATTTTCAAAGAAAATATTATTTCCTAATATAAATTGGCATGGGTTGATATTTACAATATCCTTAAAATAGATCATTTTAATATTAACCACAAAGTGGACTATTTTATTAAAATATTATTTTCAAAAAATTCTAAAAAAAACAATGTTAATAATAGAAAACATCATCATAAACAAAGAGTGTTATGCTTCTAGAAATATGTTTTTATTGAAACATAGATAATATTTTCCAACATTAAAATCAATATTTTAAAGTGACGTACTCTTTAAATTAAAACATGATATAGAACATGAAATTTATCATGGGGTTTCTCTATTTTGATGAAAAATACATAGAATCCACCCTCTCCCTCTTTGTAAATTAAATACAAGTTATTGGGGGTATATAAATATAGTATATCATATTTTTAAAGAAAATAGAGGGATTGTTTATATTTTATATCCAACATCAACCAATATTTATAAATATCAATATTCAATGTATATTTGATAAATGGTTATATGGAAACATAATAGTGTATTTTTTTGGTTCCATCTAATATAATTATGTTAGATATTTCTCCAATTTCAATCTATAATATCCAGACCTAAATCAATGGGTTATAGATGTAGTTCTACAAGGAATCATGAAAACCTCCCCATAGGAAAGTTGTTTATAACTAACAGTGAGGGTCTTAATTCCATAATTGATGATATTATACCACTAATATCATTAATGGTAAACATAGATAATTACACATCATAATAAATAATAATGATATATTTTTTGGCTTGGAAGGTATCTCAAGACATACAAAATAAAAAACCCAATATGGGTAGCCCAAAAATTTCAAAAATAAATATTATATATTATTATATGAATATTCTTTATATATTATTAGGATCTATACTATAACTATAATTTTTTGGGTTTTTTGGAAACATGGAATCATAATCTACTGGTAAATAAAATAACTACATCACCCCCGCCTTGTTCTTCATAAATAGAACCCTTCTTAGATATATCATTATTAAAAATATTCATTATATCTTTAGAAAAATGAATCATAAAAAGGGTGATTTCAGATCCCTAATAAGGGTAAAAATGAGAGATATAAATTATAATTTAAAAATAAAATGATAATAAAGGAAGGATATCATATGAATAAAAATTTAAAATCATAACAACTATTTTATATATCATAATCATGGTCTATAGAATAAAATTTTTCATTCTTATGACATTAATCATAAAAAATTGAACAACATGGTCCATGAGTTTATAACATTTTAAAAATATTTTGTCAAAATATAATGTCATAAATTGGTTAATAATCATAATAAATTAAATCATATGTGAAGGATAAACTCTGACAAATTCATTAAATTTTAGGCTTCAGATAACTGCAAGTGTACCTACTTCATGCTTGGGATAACATCTTGTGTTTTCTCTTTTGGGTGTAACCTCATGGGTAACATATTTTGGCCTTAGAATAACCTCTCATGTAACATCTTTTATGATTGGGATAACCACTGGTTTACAATTTGAGATCATATAATATTAGTCCTTATTAAAAAAATTAGTGATCTATAATGGAGCCACTCATTATGATCATAATATATTCAAATGTATACCAACGAATCATGTAAACACTTATCATTCCATTATAAGTTATCCCCTATAATTTCATCAATATTTCATCATCACAATAATAAATATATCTAAATAAAAATAAGAATTTTATCATATAATATTAGCCCCAATAAAAAATAAGTAATATCAATTTATTTAATCATCGTTTAAAAAATATTTCTAAATATAATGGCCAAATTTCATGAAGAAAATAAATATTTAATTTTTAATGAACATATTTAAAATATAATAATTTAAAAAAAATAAACAAAACATTTTCTATGAAAATAACTATATAAAAATTAAAACGAATCTTCAAAACATTGATTAGTAATGACAAATAAAAATTAAATTCATTCCTTATATATTAAATCAAATATTCCTTTCACAATTTTTGTAAAAAGTAAAAATTCCATCATTCAAAAAATAACAAGAATATTTTTTTAAACCTTTTATAAAAGACAAACACTTGTAAAAAATGGAATTTAATAATCATAGAAGAATATAAAAAGTCATTATTAAAAAAAATTAACATATATATGAACATGGAAGAAAAATATTAACCACTAAATCATAAAAAAAACTAGGTTTTCCTAAAAAACAATACTTCAGTCTCTTTAATTCAAAAGGAGGAAAAAATGAATTAAAGATATGTAATATCCAGAAGTAACTAAAGCATAATAAAATAGATGGGTTTGAAATAGTTAGGTTCAATTAATCTCCCTTAATAGATGTTCATTATAGAAAATCCAGAAAATAAATAAAATTATAACATAAATCCCCTACCTTAAGTGTCTATTTTCTTTATAAATTTTTCATCATCCTCCTCTCTATGAAATCAGATTTTGGATATCCTTTGAATGACCCTAAAGATGGTATTTTTTAGAGACCATGACATCCAAATCATGGTTGAGGATTTTGAGAATAGGTTTTGGTGACGGTTGGTTAAGCTAAGTAACTCAAGAACAAGGGTATAATTTTATTCAAATAAAAAACTATATTAAACACCCATTCCTTGATTCGAAATATTTTCATTGATGACAGCATCGATTTGTTGATGTCGGAATGCGACCGATGAGGAAGTGTCATTGTTTGTGATGTTCTTCGCGGGCGGCATCTTCTCCCTTGACTCGGAGGAAGTGGAAGGAAGATGAGAATTCCTCATTGGCGTTGCCTCACATTCTTTCCTCGATTGAAGAAGTGGAGGAGATGTTCTTCGTTGAGAGGATATTGTTCCTCGTGTTCTTCGTTGGAGAGGGTGTTGTCCTCCAAAATCTCTCCTCCTCTCTTTAGTTCTCCCAACCAGGATTATGCTAACCATATTAAAAGAATGTAATGTCATCCTTTAATGTTGGAAAAATAGATTCAAATATTTCAAACACTCAAATTAATTAAGTTATTAATTAATTAAGTTAGAACCTTAATGAGAGATGGTGGAAGGTTTAAAATTTAAAAAGGGGAGAGGTGGCCTCATTAATTAAAAGGGGAGTCCAAGAGTTACCAAGGGTTGTTTAAAGGGAGTTGAGGGGTTTGGGTTTGTGTGGGCCCCACCCCTAGTTATATCCTCCCAAGGGAGGTTAGGGTGTGATGTTCCCCACCCCTAACCTCCACCTAGAGACTTTAACCATCTATCAAATAAAAATTTGTTGCACACACATTTTTATATAATTTCTAATTTTAATAGTAAACACAATTTATAACTTTCATCCTGTATAAAAAGAAACTGTGGTAAAGGTCCCCTTAAGAGAATACCAGCTCTTCGATTCCATTAGTGTCCTAGGATTTCAATTCCGGGCACCGGTTCAAAAGATAGAAAACCACGCACGTACGTTTATTGAAAGTACTCGAACAAAACATCAGAAAAAATTATTAACAGCCTCCCTCGACTCACTGCGGTCCAGGTTAGGCTCTGATTGGTGAAACATGCCCCAGAGAACCCAACGGTACCCTAGAATTTTAAAATCCGAGTTACCTTTTAAAAATTATGAATTTTACAGTAAGATAATTGTCACTTAATTATTTTATTTGTAGCCAAATACTATCTTTCTCTGGTGGCTCTCGTTGAACCAAGTTAGTGTCTTCTTAAAGAAAGGCTACCCTCACAAGTTCAGTGGTGGTCTCGTATATTTAACTTGTGTTACTGTTTGTGAGTTACAAGAATTAGAAAAATAAAATAACTTTATTTATTTATTTTATTTACGGTTATTCGATTTTCAGGTTTTCTCACAGGAGGCCCGCGCCGACTAAAATTAAGTCACTCCTAGGGTAAACCCGCTATGCTGAGCACAACGGTGGCCTTAGATTTCTGATCTGAGTAAATGTTTAAGAATTATTAATCTTTTTCAGGAAAACTGCACACATGCGTTTATTTAAGCTTAATAAAACTTCAACGAATCATTCTGGGCACTCCGGGCCTCGGAATCGTGCGCCCTTAGAAACTGCGGACTCGTAAAATTCTTATGAATTTACAAAAAAAACTTCCTTGACATTTCCAGGTCTATAATATTTTTTTAGATATCTCTCATCTAGATTTACCACATGTGGAAGCGTAGTAGGTATTTTTTTTACTATTTTTTCAACTCAGATAAATGTAAAGTGTTGTCTAATCCTCTAGAACCTATAATAATAAATGGTCCTCATTTGTGTTTAGTTCTATGTAATTATTTTGTTCTTTATATAAAAATATTTATTACACTACATTTTTAAGCACCGAGTTAGGAAGATCGGGCTTGGGTTATTATAATTGGTATTAGTGGAATGATATAAAGAACATTAAAGATTAGATTTTGTCTTTTTAGGCAATTAAAATCATTGCGTTATAATTTTTGATTCGTAATTAAATTCCCCTAGAAATTTTTAAATTATGTAGATGGAAATCCAGATTTATATTTAGTCTTATTCACTAACTGTGAGGGAAAAATTCATTTATGGGGGAAGAATGTTAAACCAATACTTTTTAGAAAAAGGCTATTTATTAATAAAATAAATTAAATTATTATACTGAAAAATTACAAATTATGTTTTAATTAAATACCACTTTTCTAAACACGGTATTAATTATTTGAAATATGCACTCTTTATTAATAAATATATATAAATACATTTTATAATAGAAATCATAATTTTAGTTTTTAGTAGTACCCTTTTTAATATAAGGTAATTTAAAAATTAAATATAATTTTGTTTTTAGATTTCAAAAATATAATATTCGGTATGTATTAAAAATAATATTTTGTAATAAATAAATGATTCTCTTATAAACAATGTTTTTTTAAAAAAATAATATTTTATTGGAATTATTAGAATTATTAACATTATTTAAAATTATAATACTTTTTGAAATATGAAATTATTAAAGTAAATAATATGACTATTTTTTTGAAAACTTTTATGTTTAATATATATATTTGTATGAAATTTTATATTACCTTTTTAGAATATAATTATTTTTCTATTAATTTAATTATAATACTAATAATTTACTTTATAGTTTAAATAAAATAATAAAAAATTAAAAAAAATTAAATGTAAATATATATTTATATAAACTATTAGGTTTATTTAAAAAAATGAAAAATAGATGAAAGAAAAGAGGTTTCTAGAATGGATATTCCCGAGGTGGTATTCGTGTGTGGGTTTGAGGTCTAGAGGGTCAGCATGAATGGAAGCTGAGATGTGTGTGAGAATTCATATTCGTTTTAATCTATGGGACTCGACCACCTGTGTAGAATCGGACCCATCAGAGGGAGATTGATGTTGTTTTGACTTTGGATGCGAGGTTGGATGTGAGACCAAGGCTGAGCATGATATCATGTGGTTTCGACTACTGGTGGTGGTATCCAGTGCGGATCTAGGGTTGGAGTGAAGATGTTCTTCATTTTCGTCTTCAACAACCTCATATTATATAATTTCTCATATCCTCAAATTGGGTTTTCAATTTTAATTCATAGATTTTCTGAATCATATCTTATAGATTGTTTGTAGTGTATTACCTACATGTCATCGATATAGATTTTTGTTTCTCTCATTGTTTCTTTCATCATATTATTGGAACATTTGTTCATCCATTTTAAATAATAATATCCAATATCATGATTCTTTGGTTATAGTTTTCCAATTTATCACCCAACATCATTGTTCATTGTCCTTGTTTATCGATTTCACTTCAGTGTTAAATTTAATTTGAAATTATGTTTTTCAATGTTTTCATCCCTTTTTTTCGGGAATCTATGTTTCCTCTTTGATGAGATAAATAAAATATATTACCATTTTCGTTCTCTTTTATAGATTCTACAATTAATGCGTAATATATTTTGTGTGTGCATGCTGGTAATCCATGATAAACATATCTAAAAAGTTAAATAATGGCTCTATAAAATTCATCCATTGGTTATCTATGTTAATAACATTTATAATTTCTAAAATTATAGCAAGAGGGGAGATGAATTAAAGGAATGAGTAAAAGAATTTATTTATTGGGTAAGTTAAATTGATTTTTAATCATTCAAGAACATAGAATCATATCTTTGTCTAAGAAAAAATGAGAGTTTTTTATTTTAAAACTATTGTGTCTCGTTTTTCCTAACTAAGGGTTCTGGTTTCGCTTAACACTTTTCATTTTACTGAATCATATTTAAAATTCTAGTGTTAATATTTTGTTTTTGTTGAAAAAATTATATTTTAGAATGATGAAAATATATATGTGTGTGTCTAGGTATTTATCAAAATCAAACATGTTTAGTAGTATTTAAAATTTTGATAAATGTTTAGTGAGTTGTTGTTCTGAATTTTTTAGACATTCTTTTTTATAAAGTTTAAATTTTTATTTTTATTTTGATAATTCATCTTGTTTTAGAATAATACTCTTATATACTTATACGTTGTTCTAATTTGTTTTCATTTAATGATGTTTCATCTAAACATGAATTTATATTTTTATTATGTGTTATATGTATACCTGTATAAATTTATATGTATATAATTATTTTAAATAAATTATGATTAACAAAATATTATTCTAAGTATAAATATATAAAATAAGAATGTCGTTAGCTTATCAAATATGTGTCATATATAGACCATGATATTTTCCATAATGGATGATTTTGTTTTCATGACACCTATACATAAATATATACATATGTATATAATATATATATATATGTATGTATGTATGTATACACACATACACATGGTCAATAAATAAACGTGTTAGAAAATGGATTTTTTTGGAATGAAGAATGTAATTTTATATACACTAATGTAAATTAATCATCTATGTAATTATTACAATTCTATGTATCATGCGATTTGGTCGAACCAAGTCAAACATGTAATTTCCAATAAAGTTTACTATTTATATTTTTAAATAAAAATTAAAACTGATCACATGTATTTCAAGTATGATTATATATATATATATATAAATATAATAAATCTAAACCCCTGGTGAAAATTATATATATATAGAACGATTAAAAAAATTTCATAAAACTCAGCACTCAGATGTTTTAATTATGGTATAGAATTTCATAGTTAACTTAATACCTCAACATGTGGGTAGGCCCAAGTTTTCCTTCAATTCTCTACGTTATCATAATCTTTTTTTTTCAAAATCATTTGTAAAATTTACGAAAATTCATTGGATTATATTTTCAAAACATTATGCACTTAAGTAATTTAAATTATGTTTTCAAACAGAATTTTTAAATATATTTTTTAATTGTTATCTAAATAATTTGTGAATGCCTTTATCAAAGTTAATTCAATGAATGATTTTATAGAATGTATTTCTGTGATTTTAAAAACTCTTTATTGGGAAATTAAATGCTCCCCTTTTATTTGAAAATTACTTTTCATATATATCATAGAAATTTTTTGGCAACTCTCTTTTGGAGTTAGTGTACGCTGAAGCATATAAGAAATTTTGTTTTATTATTGTTTCAACTATGATAAATGAAACGTGTTCTGTAATCCTCCTCAACCTGTACTGGTAAAATTTCATCTTTTAAGTTTAGTGTTGCATAATTGTTTACTTATTTATATGAAAAAATATTACATCTCATTTTTAAGCACTAAGTCCAAAAGACTAGGCTCGGGTTATTATAAAATCTTTGATCACCCTTTCTTATGATGGTTTTCCCCATGTTATAAAGAATTATTCTAATCAGTGTGTGTCTAAGAATATTAATGGTTTTTTAGAACTAATTGGGAGATAATTTAGATCATTTTGTATACGATTTATTTATGTGTTTTTGGTTCCAATGACACTAATAATTTATATTTCTTTCATTTATCTTGTTGATTTTTAATAATATTTCATCAAATAGGATGTAATATTAATGTCTCTAAATTTTGGGTTGATATATATTGTATCAAAGAACCATTTAACTATTTTTAGAAACTAGCATGATGAAAATTTAGTGAGATAAATTCGGATAATCCTAATTATAGGAAAACATCCTGATGTTTTGGAAATGTAGAGATTTTGTAGTTTTCCTAGTAATACATCACTATCTGGACACTACAGGTAGACTTGTTTTTGGAAAGGATGCATCTACTGTTAATAACCCCAAATAGTATGGGTCGAGTATATTATTGTCGTAATTATAATAAGTGATGCAATTAGCCTTACTATGCACCTTGGTTGACAATCTAATGGGTTAATCATAGCTTATAATATATTTTCATTATGAACCATTATGAATTATTTGAATTGATGATAATCACGGGTGATCTAGGTTAAACATAATGTGTCATATATTGAAGAGATGACATCTTAATTTAAACCTACCATAAAGGATTTTCATGATTATATGAATTCAAAATTTGGTGATTTTCTCTCATACTATGATTTCTCTAGTTATTAGTTGTAACATAATGGAATCTTGTTGACATTGAATGTGATAGACAACGCAATGATTGTCTTAGTAATAAATATATATTAATGAGAAATAGAATGTATACTTTTATTGATATTATTATGAAACATTCTCATGCCATGAATCATTTTGACCATTAAATGATAAAATGATAGAATAATTTTTTAGAGTATTTCTAGGGACAATGTTAGTCTTTTAGTTAGTATGTTGATCCACTAATTACTGATAAATAAATCTGTACAGCTAAAAATATATGTTTCATTACCCCTTAATCATAACATAAAATGTTTATCTTATCAATTAATCATTTTTAAGGTGAAAAGTATCAATAATGGAGTCTTATTAATATTAAAGGAAATAGGAAAAATTGAATCCATGGATTGGGTTGAGATTAGAAGTATATTTTTTTAATAAGTACATTCCTTGCATTGTTTTTATAAAGATGGATAAGGAATTACTTAATCATAAGAATATGGATGGTGAAAACCATAGAACATAAGAGGAATATTTTACATGGATTTTGATGTACCCTTATGGTTTTATCATTGAATTGGAATGTCAGATTGATCGATTCTTTAATTGCTTAAAACCAAGTCTCAAATGTGGTTATACATATAATACTACAATAGCTATAAAGAACACATTTGATGTGAAATCATGGTATAATTAGAGATTTTATTCATAGATAAATATCATTGTTTTGAAAATAAGGGAAATGTGGAAATAAAATAAAATTATAATAATAAAACCCACAGCGAGAAGAAGATGGGTTTCCCTTTATTCAATAAATATGGGGTGAATCTAGAAGGATGTTTCCTTTAGGGAATGGTGAATTTTCTGTATGTATAAAATAATTCTATAACGAAAACAAATAATTAATGTAACATACATTATTTTTAAAAATTATAATAACCATTTTTTATTTTATAAGTTTTTTTTGTGAAAATTTAATAATTTTCAACTTTTTCCCCTTATGTATGTAACTAGTCCTACTTAAATGTAAAATGTATTATACAAGTAATTAAGATTGATTTTGGGTGATACAAAAAGGAAATATTTATATTTAAAGGGTTATGTACAGCTAAAAGAACCATTTGACAAAGTTAAGGGAGGATTGTAGCCAATGTCTAAATGAAAATCCCTTTTTATATACTATTTAATGGTATCTTTATCTTTGTTGAGTTTTTCTCACAAGAATTATAATTGATTAATAACATTATTTGAAATTTAATTTTATTAATTTAATATATTTTATTAAGTAATCATGTAATTATTCACTTTTGGATTTGTTTTAGTATTTTTTTAAAGATTTACTTTTATATGACTAGTGAAAACAACGATTTTTATAAAGACAGTATTCATTTATGAAACTTTCCCATTACATTTTGAATTTTTTCTTAATGTAACATAATTATAATTTCATTATAAATTGTATAAGAAATTAAATAAAAATCATTATTATAATTGATTTTGGTATATTCTATTTTGGGTGCTTAAGAAACATTTTTCTAAAAACCATTTTTATGAGGTAAATGTGTTTTTATTTTTATATATTAAAATTCTCTAACTTTTTTATTTTTTAAAAAAATATGTAGATTAAAATTTTAATAATATATTTTAACGTTCATTATATTTTTTTAGAAGTCATGTAATGGAATTAAATTATGTTTTCTACTTAAAAGTTCATTTTTATACAATTGTTTTTCATTGTGTTTTGTGAACTTATAAGAAATTAATATTTTCCACTTATAGAATTTAAATTTCATATAGTGGATTACAATTTTTGAATAATTATAATTAAAATAATTTAATAGGTACAACATAGTTTTTTATCATATTGAATTTTAATAAATATTAAAACTCATTACCATGGTCAATGTTAAAACTAGTTTACCAGGTACGTTAAACTAGGAGAAAAGTATTGGATGGCTACCACACCTATTTAATTCCAATTTTGTGAAGATATTTAAACCATTAATTATCTTTAAATTAAATAATTGAAAATATTTGGAATCAAGGGATCCATATTTCTTAAATTGGTCTCCTTTATTTTTGTTTTTTATTAATAGTATCAATAATAAATAATTGTCACCCTAGTAAGGTTAAATAGAGAAATTAATAATATAAATAATGTGATACGAAATAAAGATTACACTGAAACATGAATTTAGATTTTTTTTTATTACTGTAGTTATTTCATTTCCATTCATTTTTAAAAAATATGGGAACATTGTTCCATATTTCAATGATTTTGATCGTTATAATATTTACGTAAAATATAAAGCCGGGAATATTAATTTATTGATTTTAATATCAATAATAATTTTTAATATGTAAAAAATAAACCTTATTTGATTTTATAAAAACTTTTATAAAACATTAATGATTTATTTATCCTGGAAATTTATTTTAAATTTTTCGTTATTTATTCATTATATTAAACTCTTACGAAATTCTATCACATTACATATTCAACTAAATGAAAAACAAATAATATGATTTTAAAAATATTAAAAGTAAAAAAAATTGATTACTTATTATTTTAAAATAAATTAAAGTTACATATGAAATATGAGGTTTTTTTGAATGCATTACATTCTAATTCCATTTTTTATGTATTTAAAGTCAAATTAAACTAACATCAACCAAATATGATTAATGATATTTTGGAAAAAATAATATTTTTTTAAAAAAATTTAAAATTCATAAATATTTTATTTTTCTCCAAATATAATGGATATTATTGAAAACATCAACGATGGTCTATTTATGGGTCATTTTGTATTTTATGGTAAGATCCATGACCCTTAAAAAGTAAAAAATTTTAATATTACGATAATTGTAGAAAGTGTTAAAGGGGGTTTAAACTAAATGATAAGGGTAAAAAGATAAACGTAAAATGAAAAAAATTTATTTTATAATACTATTCCAACTCAATATCATCTTATATTCTTATTATATCAATTTGGAGCCTTTTGATATAAAAATAATTTATATGAATTTAATACATTATTAAATTCCAATAATTCTCCTCCCCTTAGTTATAAAAGGAAACCGATTATTTGTTTTCTTTACACCACTTTGAGAATTCCATCATGACCAAACCCAACCCAATTACATTCTAAGAATAATTAAAAAAATTATATATGGTATTTAAAATCCAAAATACAGAATTAGATCCCATAAAAAGATTTCTAATGGAAGTCTACCAAAGGATATGTAATTAACTTCATTGACTCTTTTAGTTTTATTTCTTCTTCTACATATTATTAGTGTTTTGTAACTATCATAAATTAATAAATCTTGTATCATTAATATATTTAGTTTTTATTATTATTATTCTATCTCTATATTCGATCACTTTTAAAATATATGAAAAGTGACAACAATATTTGTGTGTACGTACGGCTTACTGTCTTCATATAGAGGTGTCATTTTTTTCATCACCACAATACATAGATGGTTGTAAATATAGAAATAAGGAATATATATGATATTAATGACATAAATATTATTTTGTATTTAAAATATCATATATACCATATTACCTTCTATATGTTTCAAGTGATAATGTGGATCATGCATATGTGTGGACTACTACATTTCTGAAGTGATGTGATCCATTTTTCATTTTCACTTTTAATGGTTTTTAATATGGATATGAAAAATTAAATTATATGATACATGTAATTTAAAAATTATCCAATAAATTTGATTTATTATTTAACATTATATCATATCATATTTTGAAAAGTGATTACAACGTTGATGCATACGTACGTCCGACCATTACAATGAACGAAGTAATTCATTTTAACATATCTTTTTTTATGGATGAATATAAATATATATATATATATATATATATATATATTAAATATATTTTATATTTATATAATGAATAAAATTCGTTATAATATTTAACCATTGTCAATATGTAATTACAGAAACTAATGAATCAAAACATATATGAAATACGAATCAGTTAACACCTAAAATAATGATAAAAATTATGGATTGAGAAATAAATGGGTCATAAAATTTTAAAAATGGATAATATCTGATATTATATATATGTATATGGTTATTTTGTGAAATTATAATAAATATAAAATTATTATTCGTTAGTTTAAAATAACTAATGAGTACGGATTAATGTGATCTATGGGGTTTTTAACTCAATTTCCATTTATTGGGTTATACTTCTACTTCATTGGGTATGTTATGACATTATTATGTATGAAATAAACTATAGTTTTATTATGTTTTATTTAAAAACAATAAATTTATTTACATTTTAACACTTAATCATTTAATTGAATAATTCTCATTTCAATTATATGATCCTGGAAATGGATTTCATCTCAATTTCCACTCCATTAGGACATGTTTGGTATTTGAAACATATTAAATTTTTAAATGGTATATATACTTCCACTTTGATATATTTAATTGAAATATATATTTATTAATCATCATTATTGATTCAATTAAAATTTATACTTTCAAGGGATACTAATTGAAAACATACCATAGAGGTAAGAATTTATTCTAATAATATCATATTTTGTATTGTATTTATTTTATTTGACATAATATAATAATATATCACTGTTAAATTACATATATTTTATTATCATCGAGATATTTAAGCAATTTTAAAACATGATTAAAACTTTTCATTTCTTTTTCTATTGAATCAGTACATGAAATGAATAAAAGAAAAATAGTTCTTATTTCTTTTTTATATAATATTTTTTTCTTCCTTGTACATATTTTTCAAAAATATTTTACAAAATTTCATTAATTTATTCAAATTATTATATAAGGATTTATTTTATCATTTACTTTTGAATCTTTTAAGACGAATTTTAATAATTTTTTCTAAAAAGTTTGTTTTTAAATTTCATTAAAAAAATAAATGTATCTTTTTTAAACATTTTTTGTTTTAATAGACTTCCAAGCCACCATAAATATTTTATGCACTTTATCTTACACTTTAATATTTTAATGATTCTGAAAATAAAAATCATTACAAAATGTTATTTTAAACATTTTCATTCCATTTTATTATATTCGTTAAAATAAATTATTTTATACAAATCCAACTTTTTTATGGTCATCTCTCATATATTTATTAATTATTTGGTCATTACGTTCTCTTAAAACATTAACATTCATGTGGTCATTGTTCATTTCATTTATCTTAATTATTCATATTATTTTTATCACGTATATGATTATTTTCATAATCATATACCATTTATATATATATTGTTTTTCTATTAATGTTATTTGATTCACTGAAAATGTTGATATTCAATATTATTTACTTAATATAAATATTTTTTATATAGAATTTGGTTTTGAATTAAATTAAATATATGATGAATGCATTGGACATGTAGTGATGCATAGTAATTTATTATATATAGCCAATCAATGCATCGAAAGGTAAAATGTGACAAGAAAATTATCTAAATTAAATCGGTTTGGTGGATGAAACCAAACATTTTATACTTTCTTAACACATGTATTTGATATTGATGATATCATGATATCTGGGATCATGATGCCCAACATTAATAATTTTTTTCATTGAGAACATATTTTTTATTACCCATGAGATTATTAATTTTGACATTATCGAAGGATATATTTTTTTCCTCATGTCATGGATTAAATTGAATGGATTTTCAGTTATTTACCATTAATTTTTTAATATAACTTGTTTACTCATGAAAGATTATTCTATACAAAACACATGAAGATAATTTTAGATCACCCTTTATTTATTTTTATTTCCCTATTATATTAAGATGGATAATATGAATAATATGAAGCATTTACGAATGTTTATTATGCTATATATTTTTTAGTTCTAATGTAATATGGTGATATTATATGTATCCAGTTCATAAAGTCTGATAAAATGATCAATCTTATATTTTGAGAACCCTTGAGTCTTTTAACAATATAATAAAGTAACCAGTATCTATGGGTTACTATATTTGGGGATCTATAGTTGGTATTAGATAAATTTTAGCAGAATCCTTGGGAAATATATTTTAAATAAACATATATAACATAAGAATTATTATAATCCCTTAGACTAATTGAGGAATTTTATCTTTATGGGGATTTTATTTTATGGACCAATATTCATTATGATTTTGAGAAAACTTAGTGTGGACCATTACATAGTAATGGATCCTATCAAGCAACACCCATAGACAATGTATGGATTTCCTTATTGAGAATACCAGAATATTTGGTGTAGGAACTAAGAAAATCATATCCATATTATAGTGGCCAACTCAGGTTATGAAGAATAACCTTGTCCCTATGTGATAACTTTTATTTCAAAAATGTGGTTCACCTATGTAAGATCAATTCATGTGATAAAATTATTCACATTTCTGTGGAATTACTAATCAATTGGTAGATGAGAAATTTATTAAATATATAAAAAATATATTCTTATCTTTGGAATCTGAGGAAATTGATATATTTATTCTAGTAGATTATTGTATTAAATAGACATAGATCCATTAATGAAATTGGTCCAGAACACTAAAAATGATAAATGAATAGAAATCATAGAATAGAAAACTTTTAATGTGAATTTCACTGAGCGATACATTCCTTAGGAATAGTGATCTGAAATGGAGAAGGAGTTCATTGATTTAAATCCCACGGTGGAATACGTTGTGGTGGAATATGAGGCTAACATCACAGTATTATCCAAGAATTTTTTGGACTACATACATAACCTGGAGAGAAAGATTCAACATTTATTTGTTGATCAAAACATGAGTCTCTCAAAGGACCAATATTCCTATAAATTTTAATAATTTAATGATATAGTATCATGTTCCATTAAAATGAAGATGTAATTTCCAATATCCAATATCATAACATGAAATTAAGAGAATAAGTGTTTGATTGTATAGTATGAAAAATGTAAATATCAAAGAAATATAAGGGAATAAAGAAATTTTCATCATATGAAAATTTTTGAATGAAACATCCTGGAAAATTCTTAAAGGGTATAGTAGTTTTTTATAATTGAAAATATAAATTCCATCTATCTAAGGACTATAATGAAATAAAAAAACCACTATTATAAAGTGTTTCAACTTTAATGATATGGGGAATTATTCAAACTAGTTCCCCAATCATAAAAGTAACTTCCCACATAAGAGTTCATGCAGAGAAGGAAAGGCTTGTGGTATTAGTACAGATGGAATGTAATGATTAAAGTACTTGTGTATTTGTATTAAATGATTATTTTTATAAATTTTATTTTAGTTACAAGAATTATTAAAAATATAATTACTATACTATTATGGTATTTATTTATGTATTAGTAAGAATACATGGAATTATATTGATAACCAAGAATATAATTTCTTAGTAAGTTTCTATTCTTTAGTACATGTGAATAACGGTGAAATAACCTTGAATTTTTTCTAGACATTGATTTAACAATGTTTAGTTGGGATAAAGTGTAGTTCGAAACTTAAAATTTAAATTTGATTGTATATTTAGTCATTAAAATGGTTAGTGATTTGATTAAAAGGTAATTTATCTTAGAGTTTACTGAATTTTTGGATTTTAGTGTTATAATGAATAAGTATATAATTAATTTTTAAAATAATATATATATTAGTTTCTTTTTCATAGGGTTTCAATTTATTAGTATGCATTAAGAGAATATGTGACCAAAGTATTCAAAAAAATAATGTGACACTATAGGCTACATTATGTTCCCTTGGAATAAATGTTTTATTATATATTTTATATTCTCGTGTTTTAATTTTTTTTGAAATATTCTTAAGGATTATTATGGTTAACTATTTATGAAATAGATTAAGTTGATCTTTGGGGGTTTTTTTAAGGTTATAGATATTAATGTATATTTTTATAAATTGTGCTATCCATTTTTGTTTTGTAAAATACATAGAGAAAATAGGAATGAATTTTCATTATTTTATGGATCTAATGATACATTAAAAGTTAATTTAATTTATCCTATAATTATATATTCATATTGTATATTCATTTATTATAGAAATATATGAAGTTAAAATTGATAGAATTGTAACCAAATGTTGAAATTTTTCTTATAGAATATAATGATATCATATAAGTATATTTCCTTATGTTCTTAGTCTACATGGTAATGGAATTCCTAAAATAAAGGAAAAAGTATATTGAAATAAAAATGATGTCCTTTTACAATCATTTAATATGAATTGATGGTCTTTTAACCCATCACAAATTTAATGTTTTATAGTCGATATGTTTAGGTTTACTATGTTCTCTATCACTCTCTATTAGTCCTTGGGAATTAATTGTCTCTTTCATGTCCATATTTTCACTTACCACTAATATTATACTATTTCCGAACCTAGTTTTGTGTTTTTTCAAACTGACCTTTGAAATTCACTTCCTTGTTATTTAAGAGGATGTTTAATTTACCATTTTTAACGATATGGGTTTTCAACAAAGGATTATTCTATTTTAAAACCATGGATTATCGAAAATAAGTTCAAATTTAAAGAACATAATTTATTTTTTTGATGTAAAATTTAACTCTATCATATTTTAAAAATAATAGTATGTTCAATTCTGTATACAACATATAACATTGAGTTTAAATAAACCATTAAATATTATTATTTAATTATGAATACTATAACGTAGTGGTCAAATTTTTGGGAAATAATACGGCTAGATTAATTATTAAAATAATTATAATTGATTTATATAATAAATTTTTTAATAATAAATATGTACACAGTACACAGTAAAATCTTTTTATACTTTAAAAACATTTTCATTAAAAAAATGATTTACATAAAATTTTGAGCATGAAAAATATAATTAATTTCTACCAATTTTAAAAAAAAATTAGTTTATAAAATTAAAATTATTTTTTAAATCATCATATAAATATTTTCTTAGTGTTAAATTTTATGATTTTTTAGAAAATACTGTTTTACCAACGAATAGTGAAAAATACTAATTTTAAATAAAAACGTTTGTTTTGTTTCAATAATTTAAAAAGTTCAATTTTATTTTAAAATTATTTAAAAGTTATATTAGTTATATTATATTATTAGTTATTCATTTAATTTATTTGAATCAATTTTTTTTTTAATTTATTGTAAAAACATTTTTGAACTTAAAAATCCATTTTTTAGAAAATAAATTTTTTTTTTTGATTTTTTAATGTTTTAATTTTAAATTAATTTCTATCATATATAGAAATTGAATCATCAAAAATGGAATCTATATTTTCAATCTTGTGGGTCTATCTTTTTTAAATATGTCTCTTTTAATTTTTTTCATTATGAATTCTAATCCTAGTAAATAATTTTCATCGTGGTAAGGGTGAATCGGGTAATTAAGGTTGAAAATAATATAATAAGGATAAAAATAACTCTAAACTTTCCTTTAACCTATTATTTGAGTTTATATTTTCCCATGACCATCCATTTTTCAAATATATTTTTCAAATATATTTTTAATTGATTCTATATTTCATTTATTTTTTCTTTCACAATATCTATGTAAAAGATAAAGCCATAACTGTTAGTCTCTTACTTTTATATATATAATATTTTCTAATAAGGATAATTACAAATTATATTCCATTATAAAATTATATTATTAAATATTAATGAATTATTTGTTCATATTAATTTATTTAATTTTTTATGTGATTTAATAATTTTCTTAATTTCTTACACAACGCTGACAGAATATAAATTCAAATAATAAAACAATATTCAATTAATGATATAAAAAATTTAAAAGTAATAAAAATTAGATTAATTATTGTGTAACAAAAATTTTATATATTTATATGGAATTTTATGGTTATTTTAGAGAATGATATTTTAATTACCATTTTTTGGATGTAATTAAATTTAAAATAAATGAATTGTGTAAAAATAGCATTTATGATATTTTAAAATAAATTATATTTTATTAAATGATTTAAAATTCCAATAATTATTATATTCAAACAAATAAATTTTTTTAGTTTAAATCATAAGCCATATCCCATTTATGAGTCCTTTTTCTATTTATGGTAACATTAATTCCGCTTAAGGTGTAGAAACAATATCATTACTGTAATTTTAGAAAGGGTTAAAGGGGGTTTAAAAAATAGATAAGGGTAAAAAAATAACCAAAACATGTCCAATTTTTATTTATCGATATTATTTAAAATCCAAATCATATTTTCTTTTAATTATATCAATTATGATCTAATTTTACATATAAAATTATTTTAATATAATTTGTAATGAAATTCCAAGAATGTCCCCCCCTCACTTATAAAAAGACACCCCTTATCTCATTTTTTCAACCACTTTAAAGGAACTAGATTTATCAAAACCTAATGAATTACCATTTAAAAATATGTATCCAAATTATATGGGTTCTATACCATCCAAAATAACAACCATAAGAACCTTGATAGTAAATCTAAAATAAGTCGAATTAATAAGTGGTGATTTCCTTTACCGAATATTTTATGTTTATTCCTTCTTATACATAATCTTGGTGAATTTTATAAAATACTAAAATAACAAATATAGTATAATAAATATTCTGTTATTATAAAATTATTATTTTATAACCATATTTTATCTCTTTTTCATCCTATGAATAGAGAAAACATCACTCAAGCGTACAAATTGCTTACCATATCCAAGTAGGGGGATAATTTGTTTTCCATCACCACACTATTTGTATGGTTATAAATATGGAATGAATTACATGATATGATATTTTAAAAAAAATATTCTTATTGAATGATAATATCATATATACCATCTTACTGTCAAATCCATTGGAAAATGATAACATCGATCATGTGTATGTGTGGACTACCTCCTCCATGAAGTGATTTGATCTATTTTTCATTTCCACTTTAAGTGGATGGTATTGAGTAAATATATAAAGAATATATATATATATATATATATATAATTTAAAATTAGTCCAATAAAGGTGAGTTTTAAATTACCTTTCCTTCATTACATCCATCTAAAAGTGAAAACAGCGTTCTTGTGCATGTATAGCCTACCATCTCTATAAATAGTGTAATTCATTTTTGTCTCTATACCTTTTATAAATGGGTCTATATATATATTTAATATTTATGAAATTTATATAATTAATAATATTCTTTATATGATGTAACTATGAGAAATATTAATTTATCGAAACTACCGAATAAAAATATTCATGAAAAACGAAGTATTTTACACACAAAATAATGATAATAAAAAAATATTGTTAACAAACGGGTGATAAAATGAAACTAATAGATAATATATTATAATTTAGATATATAAATGATTTTTTAATGTAATTATAATAAATCTAAATTTATTATAAAGTAGGTTAAAATCGCATAGAAGTATAGAAGATTGTGGGGTAAGTGGTTTCTTAACTCAATTTACAATCATTGGTTTATACTTATACATAATTGAGTATGTTATTAAATGATTATGTGTGAAATTACCTATTTTTTCATGATATTGTATTTAAAAAAAATTCTGTGTATTTACATTTTTTACAAAAAATCACATCATTAACTATTTCGCATTTCAATGATATGATTCTAGTAAAGGATTTCATAAAAATTTATAATCCACTGATACATTTTAGGATTTAGGAATATATTTATTTCAATATATTGTATATACTACCCCATTAAGGAATTTAACATAAATATATATTTAATCTCAATCATTATTATTTCAATTCCAGTTCACTCTTCCATAAGGTACCAATTGAAATGTTACCAAAGCGGTAAGATTTTATAAAAATAATATCATTCTTATTGAATGCCTTTATTTTCCTTGATGTAATCTTATAATATATCCTTATTAAACATTATACATTTTATCATACTATGGACATTTAAGTATTTTTTTCATATTTTCATCCAAATTTTACTCTCTTTTTAACTTATATCAAGAAAATAATTTCTTAAATGAAAAACAAATCTTTTTTATTTTGGATTTGATATATATTTCTTTCATGGATATATTTATAAAATATGATTAAATATTATCTGTTGATTTACTAAAATGATTTATTTTATTAATTCTACGTGATATATAAATTTAAAATGTATTTATAGTAATATTAATATTGTTTTTCAAAAAATTATTTCATTAATAAAATTCAAAAGAAATGTTTTTTAAATGTATAAGTCATTAATGGAATTTCCCATTCCCATAACCATACTATTCTCTTTAGCTTCTTCTATATGTTTTTAATGGTTTTTAAATGTGAAATGTTTATGAATTTTTTAAAATTTTGCTATTTTATTTTATCCTATTTTTTTAATGAATTTATTTCACTAGAAATTATACTTTTCTTATATCTTGATTAATTAAGGGGTCATTAAATTTATCATCTAAAATTCAATATCTTTTGATCATTTTAAATTGCATTTACCTTAAATAAACATATTCATTGAATCATGGATATGATTATTTCCTAAATTGTATACCATTTATATATATGGTTTTTTATTTTTAATGTTATTTGATTGACTAGTGGAATATTGATATTGTTTATTCTTCACTCAATACTTATATTTTTTATAAGGCATATTGTTATGAATTACATTCAATATATTATGAATTCATTGGAAAATCAGTGATTGATGGGTCTCAGTTATTGATTTCCCATTGATGCATCAATATTTCTCATAATAAAAATTAGTTAGCCAAATTTAATGGGTTTTTATTATATTCCCACCCATATTTAAAACTTTCTTAGCGTAAGGCTTTGATGGTAGAGATATTATGATTTTTGAGATCCTAAAGTCAAACATTAATCAATTCCTTTATTGAGAATTTTTTTTAATCCATGATATTAATACATTGATATTATCAATAGATGGTTTTTTCACATGTTATTTATTATATGGAATTTTTTTTAGTTATTTACCTTTAAATATTGATTTTACCCTATTTACTCATGATAGATTCAGATGTATGTAACCCTTATAGGGTATCTAAACTTACCATTTATTTGTTTTCCATTCCCACAGATATTATGAAATGTATTATAAATATTATCAGGGATTTAAAAATATTTCATATGATATATATTTTATATTTTTAATGAAATATGAGAATCATGTGTGTATCATGTTCTTTAAAGATGATAAACTGATCAATCATATATGGTGAGATCTCTTATATATTATACCCAAGTTATAATGTAACCACTGGATCATGGTCACAGGAGTTAGGGTGTTACCGCTGGCATCAAAGAAATATTAATAAAAAGCATGGGAATAAGATTTTAAATAAACATAGGTAACATAGAAAATTATTATAATCCCTTTTACTATTTATAAACACTTAAAATTATGGGTATTTTATTTTATAGATCTATATTCATTATGAATATGATTTGACATAGTGTGTTTCATTTTTTAGTCATGGATCCTACTGGAAGAAATGGAATAAACACCCATAGAAAATTTAGGGATTTCCCTATTGAGAAAACCAATATATTGGTTTTGGCATAATGAATTTCATGGCCATATTGGCATAGCTGAATCATGTTATGTCAAATAAACTTGTTCGTTTGGAACAACTAGTTGGTCCCCAATGTTATTTTGTTATGTGGGTCTCTTTATGTAATAAAAGCCTTTATAATTTATTGGAACTATTAATCCATTGGTATCTATACAATGGATTATATCTTTCAATGAGATATTTCTATATTTATTACAGAATAAAAGTGAAAAGGATATCCATGTCGTTTATTATTAGAAATGAGATGTCGATAAATGGTGTCAATTGATCCAGAACACGGATGATGATGAATAAATAAAACATATGTAATGGAAAAAATAAGTTATTTCCTTTTAGAAATACTTCACTTAAGAATAGTAATATTAAATGTAATGGAAGTTTCTCACTTTAATGTAGAAGGAGATAAAATTAGAAGAATATGAGGCTAAATTACTAATATTAGAATGTCTTGCTTCAAACTACAATTATAACCTGGTGAAATTTTTTGAATATTTATATAATGGACTTATGTCAGGTCTCTAAAGGGAACTAATTTCACAAACACTTCAATAATATGATTATATATTATCGAATATCACTAATATACACAATGAATTTTTTAGAAACTATATCTTCGAGGGAAATCTATAGAAGAAGATGTTGACTAAGAACCAAGAAAAATTTAAAGAATATAAGATTAAAATGGAATGAATCAATATAAATAATGTGAAAATTGTGTAAATAATAATCCTAGAAAATGATAAAATAGTGTATTATTTTTTTCAAGTGTGGAAAAAGTGATATTTTGATAATGAATGTATGAAAAATAAAAAATTCAATATTATCCATTGCTTCAACATTAATGTGATGAGGAATTTTTTAAACATGTTCCCCAAACATTCACGGAACGTACAATATAATAACTCAATATGATAAGGCTACATTGATTATATTACAATATAAAAAAAACATATTAAATTACTTGTGTATTTGGATTGAGTAATTATTTTTTTCAATGATATTTTGGTTGTAATAATAATGAAACATATAAGTTTTGTAAAAAATGAGTTTTTATTTTACCTACTTGAAATAATATATTGAATGGTGTCGACAAACAAAAAAATTCATTTAGCGGAAAGGTTATGTTTTTCGAGAATATGTGAATAAGGGAAAAATAACCCCTAATATGTTCCTAAGGTTGAGGTAATAATTTTTAGATGGGATAAAGATAAAATTGAAATTGAATAAGTAAATGGGATAAAATTTATGTTCTTGAAAATGGGTAGTTATTTGATAATAAAGTAATTTACGTTATAGTTTAATGCATTTTTATATTTAAAAGATATATAGAACATGGATAAAGTTAATTTCTTGAAACAATTATGATTTTATTGACGTTTTATTATGATTTAATTTAGTTGTGTATATTAAGATAATATCAGATCAAGGTATTCACAAATTTGGTATGTCACACTATGACTAAATTTATGTTTTCTAGTAATAAACCTTTGATCGACTATTTTAGATTTGTTGGTTTTGAATTTGGTCAAAAATATTTCAGATTATTTTTTAGTATAACTATTTATAAAAAAAATTATATTGAGCATTTGGGGTTATTGATGAGTTTTTATAGATTAAGGTGTTATTGGATAACATATGGTATCCATTATGTTTTTGGAAAATACATAAATCAATGATGAATGAATATTTATTCTTTTATGGATCTTATGATTTGATTAAGGATTATTTTAGTGTTACATATATAATTAATTAATATTTGAAATTTATTTCATATAGTAATAGATAAATTCGAAATTTATTGAAGAAAAAAAATGATGAAATTATTCCTATAAAATAATTATATACAATGTAATTATATTTTCTTTTTTTCATCTATATATATAGTAAAGTAATTCCTAAACTATTAGAAAAGGAACCTTTAAACAAAAATATTATAAAAATATAATAATTTTTTATGAATTAATGGTCTCTTCACTCCTCGCAAATTTATGGATTTTTGGTCTTTAACATTATCCTAACCATAATATCATTGACTATATATTATTTATTAAGAAATATTTTTATACCCCATGAACATAATTTCTCTTTCACTCTTTTAATATGAATGTTTATTAAAACTTTTTAATGATATGTCATTTAAAAAATGTAATTTTGAAATATAAAATCCTTAACTACTAATAACAAGATCAAATTATGAGAATTAAATTTATTAAATGTATATAATTTAACACTCTTTTTTTAAAAGGCCATAATGTTCTATAGCATATACAATACAAAAAAAATAAGTTTAAACGAACCACAAAATATTATTATTAAAATATGATTATTATAACCTAGTTATTTAAATACAGAGAATGAATATATTTAATCACATTATGAAAATATTTATAAATTTTTATATAGTGTTTTTATTAATAATATATATTTACTTAATTTTTAGTATTGTCATTTTATACCTGAAAAATAGATTTTCCCCAAAACCTGTTTTATTTTAGATTATTTGTGTGGGGGTTATAATTAAATTATATACATTATAAAAAAATTATAAAATAAACATCATTTTTTCAATAATAAAATCAAAATTAACTAAGGCTGAAAATTGGGATTTTTTTTAAAATGATTATTTTCCAATGAATATTGGAAAATATTTATTTTCATTGATTTTTTTTATTATTTAAAAATATTTCAAGGTTCCTTTTTTAAAAAATTGATATAAAGTAAAACTAGTCATATAGTATTATTATTAATTCAATTATGTCTATTGGAATCATTTTTTAATTGGTTTTTTTTTAAAACATTTTTAATCTTTAAAAAGGCAATATTCTGAAATACTGTTTTTCACTGTGCATTGAATTTTAATATTAAATTTATTTATATCACTAATATAAATTTAATAATTAAAATTTTATTATATATTTGGAATTTTTATTCAAAATTACAAAAAAAATTATTTTGTTCTTGGTAATTTTGAATAAAAACCATTGTAAATAATTACCATCATTGTAAGTGTAAATCGAGTAAATAATGTTGAAAATAATATGATTAGGAATAAAAATGATCATAAAAATTATTTTATTTTACTATATTAGTATATTTTATCCATTTACATCTATTTCTAAAAAATATATTAACTTGGTTCTATGTTTAAATTATTTTTGCATTTATAATAATTAATTAAAAGATAAAACTGAAAATTCCACTTTCTTTTAATATCTACTATAATTTTTGGTAAGCTTTAATACAAATTATATTAAGTTATAATATGTTATTTTAAATTTGAATGAATTTATTTTAAAATTTTTATTTTTATTTATTTTTATTTATTCTATAATTATCTCATATGCTTACGCAACACTGACATAGTATTGATTCAATTAGTAGAAAAATAAATTAAATGATTTAAAAATATTAAAACTTAAATAGATGGTATGAAATATTTTGTTCCAAAAATTTTATAAATACATATGAAATTTGTTGGACTTTTTAAAATATTATACTAAAATTACCTTTTTGTCTTGATGTATTTAAAGATAAATAAAATGAATAGTATCAAAAATGATAGTAATAATATTTTTTAATAAATAATATTTAATTAAATGAATTAAAATTAAAAAAAATTATAAATTAATGGGATATGGTTTAATTCATAAATAATAACGCTCTTATGGTTACTTTCTCCTTTTTTGAGAATATTCCCGACCCTTAACAATTAGGGAACATTAACATTATGGTAATTAACAAATGTTTTAATTGAATTTAATCTAAAATATAAGGGTGAAAAAGAAACAAAAATATGTTAAAAATTTATTCTATGATATTATTTTGACACTAAATCATATAATATTATATTTCTATCTATTTGGATCATTTTTATATCCAAAATAATTTAAATTAATTTAATAATTTAAGAAATTTTAAAGATGTACATGCACTCGCTTATAAAGAACACATAATCTCTCTATTCATTACACTAATTTGTGAAACCTATAGCAAAAAAACCCCAAATCAATTAAATTTTCATCTTCCTTATCCAAATCATAGATGTTATTTAGATTCCAAAATACCAACCCTAATTCCCTTAAGAAGAGTTCTAAATTATGTCTACCCAAGAAGATATAATTGTCTTCACCGACTCTTTGATGTTTATATCTTCTTATAATCCGTATTAATGTGTTATACCTATAATAAAATAAAAAAATATTTATCATAAATATAATGAGATGTTGTTATTTCTATATAACTACAATATTTCATCTATTTTCCATTCTACTAAAATCAAAATCATCGCATGTCCAAATGTATGGCTTACTATCTCCCTGTAGTAGTGTAATTCATTTTTCATCACCACTTTACAAGGATGGTTATAAAGGTGTAAATAATGAATATATATGGTATTTATGATATAAATATCCTTCTTTGATTATATTATCATATATACATTCTTAACATCCAAATGTGTGTAAGTGTGGCCTACCACCTAACGATTGGATGAAATTCATTTTTCTTTTATATTATATATGCATGGTAATAAATATATATTTAATAAATATATAAGATATATATGATATAAAAATTATCCTGGATGTTTTAATTATTATTAGCCTTTCTTTCATTCCCCAAATCAAAAAGTGAAAACAGTATTCAGGCGCAGATTCAATATACCGTCTCCAGAAATAGTAAAATTCATTTTTCTATATCTACCTTTTTGTGATGACTATAAATATATATATATATAAACATTATATATTATATTCATTCCATGAATAAAATTATTGATATTATGTAACTAGTAAAAAACTCAAGGATTGAAACTACCAAACCAAAACATTCTTGAAAAATGAAGCAGTTAACACCCAAAATAATGATAAAAATAAAAAAGTGTTAACGAACGGGTGATAAAATGATATAAATAGATCATATATGAAATTATAGATATTTTTATGGTTTTGGTTTTGGTTTCTAATTATAATAAATATAAATTTACTGTTTAGGAATTTAAACTAAAATATGAGTTCCAGAAAAATGTCATGAAAGGGGATTGTTAACTCAATTTTCATTCAATCGGTTATACATATACTTCCTTAAGTATGATATGCCATTATTATGTGTGAAATGGAAAAAAATTGAATTATGTTTTATTTTGATTTTTTTTTTGGATTTACAATATTTACACATAATTACATCGTTGAATAATTCTCATTTCAATGATATGATCTTGATAGTGGATTTTTCCTCAATGTCAACTCCACTGGGTCATATTTGGTATTATGTACCTATTTATTTATTTTGTAATTTATATATTTCTCCTTTTATGTCTTTGATAGGAATAAATATTTATAAATTATAATTTATGTTTCAATTCAATTTTTTAATTTTATAGGGTACCGATTTAAATTTTACCAAATAAGTAAGAATTTGTTTTAGTATTCTCTTTTTTGATACTATCATTATATTCATTAAAGTTAGATTATAATCTATCATTATTATACAATATATATTTTAATATCATTGGGATATTTAATTTTCTTCCATATTTTCTTCACAAAAATAATATTTATTGTAATTAAATTAAGAAAATAAAATTTTAAAATATAAACGAATCATATTTATTTTTTATGAGATATATTTCTATCCCATGGTTATATTTTTAAAAATTATTTTAAAACATTCCGTTTATTTATACAAATGATTTAGTAAAGACATTTTATTTTTTCCGTGTCATTTAATAGGTTTTAATATAATCTTTCTAATATCGTTTTAAAGGTTTTTTAACTTTCCTTACCAAATGTTAAAAGGAATTTTATTTTAATGTATACGACATTAACAAACTTTCCTACCACCATACTCATTTTATGTAATTTGTCTTATTATATAATATTTCAATGATTTTTAATGGAAAAATTATTTATTAAAAATTATTATAACTTATTCACATCTATTTTATTCTATTAATTATAATACAATATTTTAATAAAAAAACCTATGTTTCTTAAGGTCATCACACATATATTTATTAATTGTTTTGTCATTAAATTTCTCTTCAAACAATCCCTTTCTTGTGATGGTTGGACATTAAATTTCTATTAAAAATATATATTCCTTTTATAATACCCTTGTACCATTTTAATATATGGTTTTTTAGTTCAAATGTTATTTTATTTAATGGTGAAATATTTATATTTTATATTTTTTACTCAAAACAAATATTTTTTGATGAGGAATGTTTTCATAAATTAAATTCAATATATGATTAATGCATTGGGCATGAAGTAAAGGGTGGGTCCCGGTTATATATATCCACTTGATGAATATATAGGTTTCATTATACAAATAGGTTGGACAAATTAAAATGGATTGTGGTGTATTCGTATCCATAGTTTAAATTGTCTTATCATATGGCTATGATGATAGAGATAACATGATGTCGGAGATGAGGACATCCAAGGATAAGTATTACATTAATTGAATATTATTTTATTATAATATTTGATATTAGTATATTGATATTATATATGGAAACATTTTTTATAATTTAATGATTAAATGGAATTTTATTTCAATAATTTTTCTTCCTATGTTGATTATTCCTTATCTATTCTTAGTATATTCTGTGATATGTAAACCATACTAAGAATCTGAGTTCACCCTTTAAATTTTTTACTTTACCTTGGATATGAAGAAGAATATAATGAATAATATAATGGATTATATAATATTTCTTATGCTGTGTATTTTATATTTTTAATGTAATATGGAAACCATATGTTTATCTAGTTATTCAAGACTGCTAAACAAATCCATCAGGTTTGGTGATATCTTGTGTATCTTATACCTATTTAATAAAGTATCAACCAACTATCATATATGGGGTCTAGTTTTTATAAAAATATAGGCATGATAATGGTTCTGTTATAGATGTATAAAAAATTAAAATTATTTAAATAGGATATTATAGTGATTACGAGGAAATGCGGACTTGTGATAAGGGTTTTATATTAAAATTTATTTTTTTTATCTGGATTATTTATAATGATAAAATTATTTGATATATCATAATAAAATCATATTTAATTTCCTCTCCTAATGTTTTTTCTTGATATTACATGTTTTCCCTTCATTTTTATCTTTCTAATTACTCAACAGTATAAAAGAATGTTTTATGGAAAACTAACATTATTTCACTCTTCGGTTGTGAATCATTTCTACCATGTGAATATTTTCTATAAAATTTTTCAAGAATTTTTTTACTATTCTTTAAATATTCATTACATTCATTTTTAACCATGTTTAAATTTCCATATTAATGTTTTATGTTATTTTTATTTTTTATTTTTGACTGCTATACATCTAAATGTTTATCGAAAATGGGAACAATTTTTTTTACATTAACTACATGAAGAATTTTCCCTAAAATAATTAAGACACATTTCTTTTTAAATTATATTATAGGTTTAATTGTTAAATTTTAAAAAAATCTCTAATATTTTAGTAATTTTTTAGATTTTGAATAAGTGATTTAATAAATTTAAAGAGTATTTACCTAAATATTTTTTCTACTAAACTTTTAAAGATATTTCCATCTATAAAAAACATCATTTAATTTTTATTACTATTTAATAGAGATATGATTCATATTCACCATCTTTATTCATTATTTGGATTTTTTATATATATAATGATACATTTTTTATGAAAATTGTATCACTTAAATAAGTTATGATAAGATGATATGATGAATAGTTTATGATCATTGGGAACACATATTTATTGTTTTCATTATGTGATGGATTGGACTGTAATTATATAGACCTCTAATTAATTGGGTAATGATGGACAAATAAAGATAAAATTAGTACTATATTGTGGTGAGAACCTACTTTATTATGGTACTTTTTCGGTTTGATAATCATGGGAGTGAACATTGAATAAGGAATTGATGGGAGGGGGAGTGAACCCAATCCACTGTGATAGTCTTGGAAGTGAGCCTTTACAAATGTAATAATTTTTAATACCTATATATATGTCAAAAAATTATTCCTTTTTCTTATGTTTCTTATGATGATACATGATTGAATATTGATTACTATCAACTCTTATTAATTATGTATTTTATTTTAAAAAAACAATATTCCATGATTCATGATTAATGATCCTTGGCTATTTCGGTATAAATGTTTTTATATTATAATCACTTAATCATACCATTATGATTATATTATTTTCATTTGTGATAATGGATTGATATCTCTTATCTTTACCTTTACTGATCATCTGATCTCTCCCTTTCATATTATGAAGAACGGTTTTAAGTGGAGTATGTCTAATAGGGGTTCTAGTTTATAATTAATTAGTAGGAGTTATTGTAGAAACATTTTTAAACATGTTGTATATGAATTCGAGTATCTATATAAACTAAAACATTATGGTTATGGTGTGCATTGAATTGATTTATAATAAGTATTCATTTTATAAGGTGTATTATTAATGATTGTAATGTTTGGGTCATTATATAATAAGTGTTGGAAAATGATCCAGCGGTATCTTGATAACCTGATGAAACTCTTGATCTTGAAAACATTCAATGGATGATCCTAATATAGAACTACATATACCTTCTTTAAGTCTACAAAAATTCTTACCTTAAAAACTACATTCCCAAAGAACTGCACCTACTGAATCCAAAAGTGAATCCTCTATAGTTTTGGAATTGAATCGATGTGACTGATTTGTACTCAATATAATTCCAAGATTCTTAGAACATAAATATGATATCTTATAGTATATTAGTATATCATCAAAACACATAACAACGGATTCGAGATATGGATGGAGGATATTTTTCATGAAATTAATGAACACCATTGGAGATTTATCATCCTGAATGGCATGAGAAGATATTGATAAAGTCTATATCTACTCTTGGATGTTTTCTTATGAATATCAAACTATTTGATCGAAACATGGTGGTAGCCTGAATATAATTCAATCCTAGATAACAAACATGCTTCCCACAACTAGGAAAAAAAGTATTTAATCCCCAGTACCAGATAATGATTTTTAATGGTTACATATTTCAGCTTCATGTATTATACAAAAAATGGAAAACTATTATCCACATTCATTAAAAACAACATCAAATCAACATAAGGATATGTGTTCTTATAGATAAAACCTTTCACCACCAAATCCTTGAGATGTACATTGAGTTCCATCAAAATATTCAATTTCATATGACATTGGGGAATTTATATAAATTCCACTCCATGCTTTATTTTGATATCAAATTCACTTACCCTCATAGAAAGGATTCCTAAAAATTAATTTTCAATGATATCTTTATATTGGTACACCACTGAAGGAAATAAAGAGTCTATTATTGGTTTTACCTCATGTATAATGTCATTCATAGGCATCGTAATAGCCACAATCTAGCTCAAGTTTAGTATCATTATTATTACTCAAACATGTAGCTCACTTTTCAAAAATAACTTTATTCCCCTTTGTAATATTAAAGAAAACACATCTCTAGTAAAAGTAAATGTATGATTAATAACTATTCATCTAATCTGCGATAAAGATAAAATTAAAGCAAGTTATCTTAATAATCATGAAATACGATAGTTTTCCATAGCCATAAACTACTATGAGATTCCGTGAAAATCTTTGAATATGGTCCACCTTTTCCCAAGGGTGTATCAAGAGAATGAAACTATAAATTAAAACTAATTAGTTAGTCAAACCCAATAACAGTTTGAGTAGATATAAATGAAGAGTAAGCTTTAGTATCAAATTTTTTTATAATTATTAATGTGTATCTAGAATATACATCGAACAATTGATGGCTCCTCTATAATGTCAGTAAAAACATGGTCTACTGTATACACAAGAAATACCTTAGTTTCAATACACTATCCTTAATAAGCATGAGTCTCTTGATTAATCATCATATGAGGGGTATTAACCTACTACTAAAGACCTCATACAGTCCAATGGATTTAGGCATATGTCTAACATGAACCCCTATGTGATCTTCTTTGTGATTCCTTTATGAAAAAATATTTTTGATTAAATATCCTGTTGGACTGATGACACTTTATATGTGGTTTTGGAAATAAATTTTTATTATTGTTACTTTTTCCATAGTAAAAAAGCATGGACCTCCCCACATAGAAGGTACAGAAACCCTCTTCTTTGAATTCACTGTTTACTTGTACATTGTTGTGTATCCTCTTCCTTCATCATTATACAACCATAAGTACTACTGGGAAGTCACTAAAGGATGGAATAAGTCATACAACTCATTCCTCCTCCAAACACTTCCCTATTTCTAGGGAATTTTGAAGTACAATCACATATGTGGAAAATTTAAAATTCCTAAGATGGATTCTCAACTCCGATAAAGGTCCAAAATTGAACTTCATGGGATTTTTTACTTAAATACATACTAAAATATGAGCAATGTGAAATGTATCATATATGAACACACCATCATAAGTAACTGATGAAGCTCTATGAACTCTTGGGAATGGTTCAACATTAGAATACTCAAAATAACTCTTTAAATATAGGGTCCACAAAGGTCATCCAAGTCAGACCCCCTCCCCCATCTAACATCCTAAATCATAATGTCCCGCCACTATCTAGGATGGACTTAAATCACAAAATTCACAATCATGACCATTTTATCCGTTAGGGTCTCCACTGGATAAAAAATCATCTCGATAAATTGAATCCAATCATCAACATCTTGGGGACTATGTTTCCCTATAAGGATAGAGGGTTTTGGAGCTGAAAATATCATGTATGATCAAAAATAGTCATAGAAAACCCTATTTCATGAACATGTACTATGTGGAAGAATATTGGAATTTTTTTCCTTCTTTCTGAAACATGATAACGGGTGAATAATAATTCTCTTGTATTACTAGTGGTAGAACTAGAAAATCCTCCATAAGAGCAACATCCAAGCCTACTTCTCTTGGTGGTCCCATAAGACTACAATGAGGTGGAATTGAATGAAATGCCAAATATATTATTATAACACCTATAGAAGCTTACATTGATAATATCCTTAGAATATCTCATGTAAGCAAGTGATTTCTACAGAAAACATATCCAAGGAGGCTATTAGAAATAAGAACACCCAACTATCTTTATAGGACTCAACGATCATGCCTAGTTCTCTACTCCTACACATTGTTCACAGTCATATATATAAGATAAAAAAATACCATGTTCAAATAATCAATGCTAACAAAAATATATTATAAAATCAAGGAATAAACTACAAAAAACATTTTTATTAACATTTCTTTAATTAGAGATGTTTTAAATAATTTATAATTATTTTACTAGTGTTTCTAAAAAACATCATTAAATGTGGTTTCCCTATTTAGCAACATTTTTTAATTTCAATTATTATCAATTTAGAGACATTTCAAAAAAACGAGAATTAAAAGGAATTTATTGATGTTTCTAGAAATGTCGCTAATTAAAAAAACTACATTTATCGATTTTTTTGAAACATAAGAAAAATTCCTTAAATTTTTCTGCATTTTTATAAATTCTTATTATCATATATAATATTTATTAGATTTCATTTCATTTCAATTAACCTTATGGGCACCCCTGACCTAGCTCTCCATCAACATTCGATTCTCTCCCCCTATGGCAAAGGACCCCTTTAGCGCAATGAGATCCCCTTCGATATCGGCTTAACCCCATCGGTGACCAAATCCCCATAGGCCTCAGACCCAACACAGCGGGATCCCGAATCCCTATTGGAAATCCTTCACCTCTCTCACACCTCCAACCCTGATCCCATGTGATCCAACTCTCTATTGTCGTTTGATGCTCACCCCCTCTAGCCCAGCACCCGATTAGTGAAATGTGATCCCTGTCGACCACTGATTGAACTCTTTGGCTACTAGATCCCTAATATCCTCCAAACCACCACAAAACGATCCATATCGGCAATCCTCCCCCTCCTTCTCAGCTCATACCCTCACCCCTATGACCCATCTCCCCGTCAGTGTCTGACACTCACCCCCCTCCATCCCAACATCCCGTCAGTGGCCTCTGACCCATCATATTATTATATCCAACAGCAAGACATCTCGTAAATAGTGACCCCGCCTCACCCCCCAGTTACTCGCCTCCCCAATTGCCCTGACTCCCACCTCCCTCAACTAGTTCGTTAATAATTAGTATATATTTCCACCCCAGTTACCATATGGGACTACCACAATATATATATATATATAAACATATATTTAGTGTGTATATTTATATTGTATATATACTTATAAAATTAGAAACACACACACATATATATATAATATCATTATTAATATATTCTGTATATGATATTGTGTATATTTTTATTGTATATATAAATTATATATATATAATATATTATTGTTAATATATACATTATACAATATATATATTGTTGTCAATATATAAAATATACAATATACAACATATACAATAGGGACAACATACAATATTGGTACAATATATTTTGTACACAATATATATTGTAGAAAATAAACAATATAAAATATAGAATATTATTTTTTTTACAAATACACTATACAATATATACATGCAATATACAATAAAAAGTATCAATATATACATTATATATAATATTATTTTTAACATATACTATATACAATATATATGTATATATATATACCCAATATATTCATACAATATACAGTACAATGTATCAATATATACAATATTATATTTATCCTATTTAATATATATATTGTATATTTTTGTATATGAAATATAATGTATATATAGAAAATAAATAATTGTACATAGATAACATATAATTGTTTATATATGTATAATATATTATTTTTATATTAATTAATACATATAATATATATTATTAATAATAGTAACTTAAAATATATTATAAATATATTATAAACAATATATATTATTAATATATTATAATGCCTAAATATACAATATATATTATTAATATATTATTGATATATAAAATATATACTGTTAATAATATTAAATTAAAATATAATATAAATATATTATAAATACACATATATATACACTTAAATTTTACTAATATGTAAAAATATATTTTCTATATATATATATAATATTATAAACACACACAGGCATGAATATTGTATATATAAATAAACATATATTATATATATATTAATAATAATAATATAGCCAAAAAAATATGAGAGCCGGGTGGGGACCTGCTCCGAAAAAATTATATATAAAAGAGTAATCAGTATAAGACAACTCAGAAAAGGGGGGCCTTAGACAGCCTTGTGTACACAATGCCAATCCTATCATTGTGGACAAGATCGTTGCAGTATTCAGGTAGTACAAATGACCAACTTGAGATAGCCTCCATAATTTTCCTTTTTTAGAGAGTGTCTGCCACCTGATTTGCCTCTCTATACACATGAGACACATCCAATGAAATTGACTCAGCAAGGTGTAGAGAATTTACCCAGGAAGCAAGCATCTTAAATGGCACATTCATGGACCGTTCCTTCAGAATCTGCATTGCAACAGAATATTCTGATTCGAGCCAAAGCTTCCGCCAACCATAAGGAGCCGCATATCTAATCGCTTTTATCATTGCCCATAATTCATCCTCAATTGCGTTGTCATTGCCTATATAGTGAATGAACCATCCTTTGAAAAATCCTCGATACGTCCTGAACACACCACCACATCCAGCAGGTCCAGGTGCACCGGCGGCTGCCCCATCAACATTCACCTTTAGCCAATCAATTATTGGTGGAATCCAACTGATGTATTTCACCATTTTGTGCCTCCCCTCCCTGGCACATTCACCAAGAGATCACAATAGAATAAAATCAGAAATTTCATTATTCATTGAACTATATTGATTCACTAAAGCAGACTAAATGCATCGGTGCTTCATCATAATACACTCCTTGAAGGAGGGCCTTCTATTGTTGAAAACAATATTGTTTCGGGCCTTCCAGATGTATGATATAAGATAAACGGTAGTAGAAATGGGCAGGGATTTGACTTGCGCACTGCGATCAGCTTGTAAGGCTGAGGTTAGAAGTTCTTTGACCGAATTAGAGGCTAATTGATAGTAGAAAATTCCATTCAAATATCTCCATATTCGGGCAGAAAAAGGATAGAGAATAAAAACAGGAGTAACAGTTTCATCCGCAGCGGAGAAAAGGAAGTATATCGGTGCAACACTCATTCCAGTTCACTGTAGTGCAGATTGGGTCGGTAGCCACTGCTTCCATATATTCCATATTAGAAGTGCATCAGAAGGTAGGATGTAAGGCCTCTTAACTCCCTCCACCCAAGCAGATACTCTAGGAGAACTGCCGCATTGAGGATTATAGGAGTCACCTCTAGAGAAGCATCCACTAGGTGCCGATTTCCATATGAGGATGTCATAGTCGATATATTCATATTTAGAAAACTCTATCTGAAGATGAATAGGTATAATTACATGAGTTTCTGAATTCCCATGTTGGTCAGAAATAGAAATACTCCTTAAAGACAAAGGATTGTTAGTAGAGTGATTAATTGGGGAGGACAGCCACTGAGTGCTCCGGCAATTCAGTTGAGAATTTTCACAAGCCATCCATTTGGCTTGTGTCATAATGTAAGAGCATGCATTTCTGACTGACGGATACACAGTAGAATTCATCTATAGCCTGCCAACAAATATTCTAGACAGAAATTCTAGAGAAAAGTTAGTACCAGATAAAAGACTCCAGGTCACGTTTTGAATCAATGCATCATGTAGTATCATGACTTCTTTAACCCCCATCCCTCCCATTTCTACAAGCTTTATACAGTCCTTCCTTTCCACGGTTATTAGCATCCCCTATTATATCGAACCAGTCCAAATGAAATTTCTGATCATACCACTATGTTCCCTGAGTAGAGAAACTGCCCATTTATAGAGTGAAAAAGAGTAAACAAACATTGAAGTGATTACAGAATTCATAACACATATCCTACCAGCTTGAGATATGGTATTCCATTTCCAACTGGCAAACAGATTTATGATTTTAAGTGAAATACCCTCCAGGTAGATTCTTTTTACTCTTCCCCAAAACAAAGGCAGCCCAAGGAAATTAATGGGCAGTGAACCTCTCTTAACACCAAGCCTCCTAGCTATTCAATTTTTCTTCACTATTCGAATTCCTTCCCCAAAGACAATAAATGATTTTTTCCAGCTTATGACCTAGGTTTCCACTTCTTCATAATGATTGAGAATAGCCTTTATACAAGAGATGGTTTTCCTATCAGCTTTGGAGAAGATCAGAATATCATCAGCATAGAATAAGTGAGAAGGAGAAAAACAATTCCTCACATATGTCATCCTCTGATAGATCCCATAATTGACTATATCAAGAAGTCAAGTGATCAAGTAGTCTTCAGCCAAAGAGAACAGCATCCCAGATAAAGTATCACCTGGCCTAACACCCCAAGGGCATTTAAAAATTCCCCTGTTGATGCATTGACCAGAATAGTTAATCTAGCACTTTCCATAATACATCGCACCAAACCAATAAATTTATCTGAGAATCCATGCATGCTCAAGACTTTGAAGATGAAATCCCATCTGATGGTGTCAATGGCTTTTGATATATCAACCATTAGGTCCATATTCCCATCCCTTTCATTGGTTCTCATAATGTTGACACACTCTAAAGAAGTGAATAGTCAATTTTGTGTGCTCCTCCCAAGAATAAACCCAAACTAATTAAATGAAATAAGAGACCTTGCAATCTCACCTAACCGAATTTCCATGATTTTACAAATAAATTTTGGAATAGTGTTCCTAATAGCAACAGGCCTGAAATCCTTAATATCCATAGCATTATCCTTCTTGGGAATCAGGGAAATGAATTTTGAGTTCATCCCAAGTGGCATGTATGAGTGATTGAATAATTCCCTTACTGCTTCAGTCACTTCCCTAGGTAGGATGTCCCAATAAAACATAAAGAACTTGTTGGAAAATCAATCTAGCCCAGCAACACTATCCATGTTTAAAGATAAAAGAGCATCATGAATTTCATTAATGGTGGGGATGTCATTAAGTCTTTTGTTATGTGCATCATCCAAGCTAGGCCCAATGCATCTGATAATTTTATCTGAGTTGTCCACCCCAGAATCAGAGTAAAGCATTTCAAAATAGCATGTCACAGAGTTGACAATGTCATTCTCAGAGGTAAACATGATATCATCAATGTATATTGTTGATAATAATAAATAAAAATATACTCTTAATATATTATATAAAATATATATTATTAATATGTTATAATGCTTAGAAAAATTAGAGGTGTTTTTATGTTTGATAAAAATGCTAGGGTTTCCCCGTACCGATTTAAAAAATATATTTATATTACTAATATATTATTAATATATACATCATATATTGTATATATATATATAAATATTATATATATTTAATATTATAAACACACACACACATAGATATATATATATTGTCTATATATATATTGAATATATATATATAGATAATATTTCAACCACACAAACATATATATTGTTGTCAATATATACAATATAAATAATATACATATTATTAATATATATTTATAATATATATATATATATTGATGTTTATATATAAAATATTCATTATAGACAATATTCAGCATTTGTACAATGTATACATAAAATATATATTCTATACAATATTAAATATATATTGTATACAAAATACAATATAAAATATACAATATATATATAATGTATATTATTGTATATAAAATATGTTATAATAATATATATAATATTGTATTGCATATATATTATAAATGTTTTATTTATATATACATACATTATATATTGATAAAAATAATAAATAACATTATATAATTAATATATTATAACCCAAAAATATATACATATATACATACATATTGTTAGATATATTTCTTTAAAACCAAGGAAAAATTGTCTACAATTTTAGGAAAATGGTACTATATTAAGAATTAGAAACATTTAAACATATTGCTAAAATACATCACTAATTTAGACATGTTTTCCAATTTTTTTTGCTAAATGCATGTTTTTAGGGACATATATACCACCAAAAAGATAACACATACAATTTAATTTAATTAGGAACAACATTAAACCCTCAATAGGTATATGTGTGTGGGTGTGTGTGACATCTCACCCTTAGTGCATAGTCACAATTCATGAATGCATCTAAATCCCATAAAATAGAGACAACACAATATTCCCATGATCACCATAAAACCATAAAACTAATATGTTAACCACATTCCCAACAATGATAACTCAATTGTTAATAACACATATACTAGAGAGGCACACATAAAACTCCATGCCTATGTCCTACACAACCTAAATCCTATATATCTTTCCCTGAAACAAAGTAAAAAAGAAACAAACAGGGAGAAAATATTTTTGATTTAGCTTTGAGTATGACTGCAGAAAGGACTCATGTGTGCCTCCTTATACACAAATGGTTGTAAACTAGTAGTGTGATTAAACCAAACTAAATACCCTCTAAAACTAGTACCCGGCAAGATTCATCACATACCAAAACAGTGTTTATGATCCCAAAGGGATCGCATCTAGAACTCTGGAAGAAACAATAAATAAAGGGAATGATTGTTACCTTCCTTAAGCAGAGAACTTAAAATATTAACACATATACCAAAAAACAATGTAACATAACATGAATATATATATATATATCATAATATATAGTGGAAAATGGAAGAAATACAACAAAAAAGGTATCAAAAAAATCTGCAAGAATATATTCCAACAGTAGAGGAAAACAATGCTAAACAATTCCTCCAACAGTCTGTGTGTGATAGCATGGGAAAACCAACACCATATAACCATCCAGTAACGTAAAACCCAGTTGACAAAAAACCTGACTACCTCACTCCAGTGCCTTACCTTTCCTTGCATTGAAAGAAATAACAAGGTTTACACATATTCAAAGGGGTATATAGGTTGTGATTTAATAGGATCAGTAAGATCCCTCCCAATTTTTTCATATAATGTATCTGAAAAATAATCCAAGAACACTCAAAATTATAGAAAGTAATTAATGATAAACATTTTAGTTATTTTTATAAAAATAATTGGAAAAAAATTAATTTCGTTTTTTTCAATTTCCAAATAAAAATGGTAAATCAATTTTGAATAAATATATCACAACAAAAATATCATATCAAAAAATAATGCATTACATATCATATCAAATCCATGATAGTATAATTGAAATAGTTAAAAAAATCAGCCCAAATTGGCCAACAAGCAGCATAGGTAATATCATGCCAAGAATAACATAAGTTCATGATAGCTATTACACTAGTACCTAACATAGAAAATCATGTTTACACCAATTCTTGAGATATGTGCATTGAGTCAAGATAATATAAGAACACAACAAAAAATAAACCCCTAATAGGTCAAACAAGTCCCAAGAACAATAGTTTTATGGAGCAGTGGAAAACCTAATGAAATAACCTCCAAAAATTAGATGAGACTTATTACTATAACATACACCGATGCACTGAATTCATCCCATGTGACCAATTTTACCAACCATTTCAACAATCATTATCATCATATAATTATTAGAAAACCATTTCACAAAACCATTTCAAAATGATTTGAAAGACCATTTTCATTTACCAAGATAATGGAAAACCATATTTTATTAAAAAACATATTCCTAAAACATAAAAATATAAATTATTAATATTATTCAGTTTTTAAAAAAAACAATTTCTCAAAATATGGAGCAGTGTAGTTCATCAACACATTCTGGAGACTAAACCACCTACATGAAAACCTGGGTTTCATATGCATGTAATGGAATTGTACCATCCCAACCCATATCACCATTAAGAAGGTGGTCAGACTGGCCTCTACATAACCTCATGCGTCCCTTCCCATACGCCAGAGGCTACCAACTAGCAGCGAGGGTGTACAAATAGGAATTGGGGAAACTACACTCTCTAATCAGAGTTGTGCACCGGTATAATAGAGTAAATAACAATCAACAACGGAAGCAGTAATATATAATTGACAAAATAGCAGAAGGCAGATTTTATATAAATTAAAAAATGTTACCAATGCTAGTTTATACAATGGATTAATGCATGACATGGTATTGATACATTACAGAAAGTATTAAATAGTACAACTTTGTTTTCAATACAATTCATTGTAAGACTTAATTAAAAAAATAACTAAATCCCCAAGGTGATTCTCATGAGCATCTTGAGCTCCAACTCTATCCTTTGCTCCTTACTCTTAGATACAAGAAATCATCATCAAGAAAGGTCTAGGGCCCTGCGAGAATGAAAGGTATACTCTAGTACTCTTGTTCAATGGTGGCCTATGTAGGGTGTCAGATATAAATCTTAGTAGGGAATCAACATTGGTGTCTTTCCCAAACTCAAATGCGTAATATAAATTCCACAGGGTGCAAGCATGCATAAATATAGTATGCAGTACAATGAAACAAAATACTCATGTACCTACATCCGTTCTCGGCTGGTGTCTGGACATGTAATCAGTTCATAGCTTGAGTATTACAAGTTTATAAATAAGTCACATGTGATAATGTTGCCTATCATTTCCGAGGAGTCTCCTTCATGGTAAAATGGGGATAACCAATGACCGCGCCCAATGGGTTGTAACCATGGAACCTACTTGTCAATGTTGGACCCAAGGAGTGTATCTAAAGCATCTTATGATGATATTTAGTAATAATGTCCCAAGGTAATAAACAAAGTAACAAACTCGTGATAGTCTAGGTAGTGAAGGTACCAAGACGTAACAAGGAAACCTGACAATGATATCTAGAAAGGGAGTTCCATGGTAATAACCAAGGTAACGTATATCTCACAGAATTCTAACATAGTAGTATCTGGTTCTAGCTAAGGTGTAATGGTTTAAGAGAAGGTTAATATTCCAAGGCGTTCCATGATGAGGTACCTATGGAGTCCATGGAGTGTATCCAATGAAAAACTGGGCTATGTAAGGACTAGGTCCAAGGAGTGTATCCAAGGAACCTACTTGTCAATGCTGGATACAAGAAGTGTATCCAAGGCATCTGGTAGTACTACATGGGGACCCAATAGTAGTATACTGGGAATCCAAAGATAATACAGGGAAAGAGATCTAGGAGAGTATTAATCTTAGCAAACTGTCCCTGAATTCAGAATGGGGTACACTAGTGCTCAATGTAATCTCCAATAAGAATCTAAGACAAGATAGAGTGTAATAATTACTAATTAATAAATAAGTCACATAATAATTAATTTTGGTCCAAGCATTTTCATCCATTAGTGTGGAAGGATCAAGTATCATTGAAACCATTAATTTATTAGTTCAATCATTTCCTTCCATTAGTGTGGATAGGTCAAGTTACATTACAACCATTTATTTATTAAATCTATTAAGGCATGTTAAATAATAATGGTTCACTTTACTACCATCCATCAATGTGGAAAGGGGTGCTATAGACATGTAACCTTTATTCAATTACTCTTAATAAGGCTAAGTGATATACTTAGTATATGTTCCGATTCACATTTCATATTTAATTATCAATTTGAAGAACTTAACTTATGCGGCTAAAGTGATGATCATACATGTTACTTCACATTATGCAAATCATAGGATGAGTTTCCCATTTAATAAATAATGTCTTACCTTTATAAAGTTCATTCCATGGCACACCCGAATGGTGGAATAAATGTGTCAAAACACTAAAGGAAAATTATGGAGAACATCAAACATGGTTAAATCCAATTCAAAACTTGTCCAAGCACTTGAGAGATGCCTTATAAATTTTAATTGTTTAAAAATTAAACTCAGTTTTTCTAATTCCATTAGGTTATATCCAAAATATTCTATATTTTATCATAACATCAAGGCATAAGAATCATAAACATGACAAGTCAAGAGACAAAAGTATAACCACTAATTTATAGCCTGGAGGCAGTGCACCACCTTTTGGGGGGATTAATATAAAATCATGATATTACTTATCAAAAAAATTATTGATCACCTTTATCACTTTAAATATAAAACATGATAAATTGAATTTAAGAGAATTCAATATAGATACTTCACTGCATGAATTTAAATTCTAACTAAAGTGCAGTAATTATTTAATTAATGCATTTATAGGATTAGAGGACTTTGAAAGGGAACCTACCAGAAGGTGCAACCAACCCATCTACTTCTTCTCTTGGAGATTTATAACTAAAAGCGGCTGCTCCCCCACTGATTTTATGAACTTTTATACACATTAAAGGAAACCTATATTCTATGCACACAAATTCTTGGCCATGGGAATGAGCAATAGGATCCTTACACATATGTGTATGTTCATATACTAGTCACCACTCACCTATGGATGATTTTTTATATATACAAGGGACACATAGCCCCATACATGTCAAATCACTACCATGGATATTTACACATGTAACGGGTGAACCCATATACATATATTTACTTATATATGCATACACAGGTGAGTCTATCTTAACATGGAGACTCAAAACAACATGAAAAACCCCAGCACATTGTAATAACTATAAGGATCCTTGTTACACATAAAGAGAGCAAAATAGATGGTGTGAAAACCAAAAATCAGGGATCAATGCAGAACACATTTAACATACAAACCACAAAATAATTATAGAACACAATTTAAATAGTGTGGGACCATGAAACAAAGGAAACCCTCACCTCGGGTGTCGGCGATGAACCAAATCGAGGAGAAACCACCTGAAACAGCCTAACGCCATAAGGATTAATTAAAATGGAGTCAAAAAACATAAAGATCACAATTAAAGTGGTTAAAAACAATGAAAAAGGTATAAACCATACTCCAAAATGTTTTCGGCAGACAAAAACCACCTGAACCGCCTCTCCTTCAGTGACGGTTTCTAGAACACACATCCAAGGGTCTTGAGAGACCTTCTACACCAACATAGACTGAAGAAAAAATGAAATTCGGATCACCCTAAAAAACCTAGGGATTTGTCGAATGAATAATATGCCAAAATCAACCAAGAAAATGATGGAAACCAGGTCAGAAGGCCTTACCTTGATGATTCTGTCAAGATCGAGTGGTGATCAGGGTGAAAACTGTGAAATAGAAGAGGTCCTATGGAGGAGCGGTGTGTGCCAAAGATGATATCCCCATGGGGGTGTCACTAGGGTATAATAGATAGGAAGAGGAGTGTGAGGTTTTTTTGTATTAATATTATTTTAAAATTAATTAAATTCCTAAAAAGACCCAATCACAAAGTTTTCCTTGCACGGTTTTCCAAACCGTGCAGAGTCTACTGCCCACAAGAGGCTAGGAACACTGTTTAGGAAATCATGCGCATGGTTTGCACAAAGCCACTCCCCTTTTTTAAATAGGGTTTCACGGTTACCTACAGTGGGCCACATGGTTTAGTATCCTATGAGAAAATCGTGGCCCTTATTCTATCTTTTAAAACATGAAGTTTTTCAGGTTTGGTATTCCTGAAATGTCTCGAGACACTTTGGAGAATTCTCAGGCCTTCAATCAAGTCCAAAAATAGTAAATACAGGTGTTCTGACACTAGGAATTATGTTCTGAAGCTTTTATTTAAATCCAACCTATCCTAAAATTGAAAAAGTTCAAAGGCCATCATATTTTTATCTAGTTAAAAAACATGAGATTCTACAATCTACACACCATTAAAAACATCACGTCCCCAATAAGCCTTCGAGATCAACAGAAACATCATACGAACTACAAGTGTCATGATGTTTCATCCAAAAAATTGAATTTCATTACTAATGCCCAATGCACCTTAAGTATTTCTAATGCATTCTGCACTTCATCCATTACAACCTGATCTAACACTCAATGTTCAACATAATCACTGAAACAAAACATAAATGAGCCCATTTTAATTGATACAATCACACACCATCATCTAGATAGACACTCAAACATTTTTGTTTACAATTACAGGTCTTTACATAAGTATGGAAGTAAATTCCAAGCCATAGTACCATCACCATCGGAATTGAATTACAAGGCACAACAATGAGTGTTCTTACAATGCTCCTAGCCTGATTTAGTTCAAAGAAACTCTCGAATTCCGATTGACCTATCAAAACTAGTTGAGAAAGATTTCATATAATATATTTCCAAATTTGAATACACACTGAAATTTACCTTGAAAAGTTTCTTAAAATGGTTTCATCACCCACTGTCATCATGAACAAGGGGAATAGGATGAGTCGATGAACTTGGCATACGTATCATGAAGGTTTCCAGCTTAGGAAACTAGCAAAACTCAAATGAAACCTTTAGAGTCTTTGAGTATAACCAATTCATTCCTATGTAGGAACCCAAGAATCACTATGAACTTACCAAGCCTCAATAAGAATCATTCTTTACCATGTAACACTAAAAAGATCATCCAACAAGCTCAATAGCTTTTAAAGATTTAGTGGGGCATAAGACCGACTCTCTCTTAGTGCATCAAGCATGATGTCAATAGAGTGTACATGCTCATATCCATAGAAGAGTACACTAAGAGGATTTAAAAAGGGGTTTCTAGTAAAACACACCCAGAAACAAGAAGAAAAATTAGTCAAACCTGATCAAAGTCATGCTGTCAAGAAAGCACCAACATAAAACAACACCAGCAAGCTCCAAGGTATTCAAGATAACCCGACTATTTCCCAATAGTCCCCTTAGGTTTTGTTCCATCTACCTGGAAGGACACATTAACCTGCTTCAAAATGAAACTACCCACATTTGGAGTGTCCTATCTCCAAAATGAAGGAAGACAGACACCCATAAGCACACTAGATTTATAACAATAAGACAGGTGTGTCAAAACACCGGAGTCTTTCAAAATATAACCCGATTATTGGGATGAAACTGATTCATTAATGCTCAAGTCACCCTACATGAAGATAACCCCTGACCATACTTAACAATACAAGAAGATTTATTTATGATTCTTATTTCCTTATATTACTATCATACTCTACGATTCCATAACCATTTTACCATTACTATGAAGATGAAAGGGTCAAACAACTTACAAAGCAGTCAACCAAGCTCGAGGCATATCTAAGCAATTGAAAAAGATAATTACAAGATTCTCAAGCCCATAAAAAGGTCAAGAAACAAATGAACACCCATTCTGACAAAGGTTTCATTGGAAACTGAATGTCTTACTAGGAAAAATAACAAATAAACAGCACCAAAAGTGAGAAGAGTCATAGTGCTAGCAAGGAATTTATGTTTTGAGGGAGCTACCGATCACGAGTTATACCCTTATAATGAACAACTGTCAACCCTAAAAATGGGTCTAGGAAAAAATGGTCACTAGGCTTAAAAGACTATCATTAATCCAATGCGAAGGAAAATAAATCTTATAGAAATTACGCAAGCTTATGTTCCATGGCAACTCAAAGAGATGTCTGAACCACCCATTACATGAGGGTTTTAAATAGTCGACACCACTACAGGTTCCATTTTCAATCCCCTTAAATTTAATCAATTTTAATATTTAATAATAAAAATAATTAATCAATACTTCAAGGGACCATTTTACAAAACAAAATACAAGGTACATGATTTTAACCAGAGTCCCAAGGGAAAAATATGCAAGTTTTATAAAACATCCTTTTTATACATTCACATTTATTGACATTCCTTCAAAAATAGTAAATTTAGAATCATAATTCCTTTTTTTAATTAATGTGATATATAAGGGTCCCACTAATATAACTTGTGTCCATTATCATGCAACCCAATAATAGTTTCCAAAAATCATTAAAATTAATGCACCCAAACAAGTCATCTCATAAAAACATTCTTCAACTGATTTACTTTGGTCCAATTAAATTTTTATAAAGCTAAAAAATTGATATTAGATTAAATTCAAACCTCTTTCGTATTTATAAGAATCTGACAAGGCCTCATGCCATCACATTTATTATCAGTTGTCGACTCCCAATTCTTGAAGCGCCTATACACTCCATGGATTGAAAATTGGACACCATTAATTGATACCAATGTCAATTAAGAATCTATCATGATCAGACATAATGGTCTAGATTATATGGGTGGACATATACCAACCTACAAAGCACCCATACACTTTACAATTTGGAATTTGGCTCCATTTAATCATAAGCAACTTTAGAAATTGAATTCTGTAGTCTTTTATTACAATAGTTCAATTACAAAGGTTACCTATTCCCAGCTATATTGTGCCCATACACCATACAACTAAAAAATGGATCCTGTCATAATTACAACCTTTTAATTTAGAAAAAGCAACAAACTGTACACATATCATGCTGGGTTGCAGGCCACTACAAGCAGCTAACATAGATCAAAAATTTTAAATCACATAATCATGACATTTTAATCAAAGAAATTTCCTATAATGAGCAGTAATTATAGAATACATGCTAATGTATTACCTAAATAGGTATAAATCCAATTATGGAATATCAATATGGCATAGAATCATACATTTCAGGAATTCTACTAATGTAACTACATGTCATGGATCATATGCATGGAATGTTGACTTATAAGTTCCAAAAATGATACATGTATGTTTCAACCTTTCCATAACAAGGCAACAAAATTTTTCATAATTCCATAAATTATAATAATTGGAAATTACTCCAATCACTCAAGGTGAAATCAAATAAACTATAACATCAAAAACAGTAAATAGATATCACAGTTCTATCCACTTGGTTAATCCCCATATGTGGGATGATCATCCACAAGCATGACTGTTAACCAAGCACTAACACCTTCCTAGTATCTTACCTAAAAACCGAAAACAGTAAGATGAAATTAAAGACCACCCTCTAATAAAACTTTATAATGTCCCGACTTGGCTCACCATTAAGATGGTTGCTAGAACGGTCGACACATGACATCAACCATACCTCCCCGTATGCCAGAAGTTGCCAACTAGCAGGAAGGGTGTATGTATAGTCAGTGTGGAAACAATACAGTTTTATCAGAGTTATGTAGAAGTATAACATTGTAAATATAAATCAATAGAATAAGCAATAATACATAATTTAAAAAGTAGCAGAAGAACTATTTCATGTAAATGAACAAAATTGGAAAATTCCAGTTTATACAATGGATTAATGCATTACATGGTATTGATACATTACAGAATGTGGTAAATATTAAAACATTATTTTTAATAAAATACTATTTAATACTCAAGTAATGAAAAGAACTAAATCCCAAAGCTGATTTCCACGAGCATCCTGATCTACAGGTCAGTCCTTTTCTCGTAACTCTTGAGTACAAGCAATCAGTAAAATGTATGGTCCAAGTCCCAGGGAGCCAGAATGGTCTACTCAGGTACCCCGGCACAATGGTAGCCTGTGTAGAGTGTGAGATATAAATCTCAGTATGCAAAAACCACTGATTTCTAGCCTAATACCAATATTGTAATATAAATTAAACAAAGTTCAAGTATGCATAAATATATTAATAAGTACAATGAAACTAAATACCCATGTACCTGCTTCAACCCTCAACTACGGTATGGACTTGTAATCAGTTCATTATTAGAGTATTAAAAGTTTATTTATAAGTCACGTGTGAGAATGTCTGCTATTGAGTCCATGGTGTCTCTTATTTAGTAAAATGGGGCTATGCAGTGACCGGGCCTGATGGGCTTTAACCATGGCACTTACTTGTCAACAATGGACCCAAGGTGTGTATCCCAGGCATCCAATGATGATACATACTAATAAAGTCCCAGTGTAATGACCATGGAAAAAACCTCCTGATAGAATAGATAAAGAAGGTCCCAAGATGTAACAAGGCAACTAAACAAAGATATCCAGTGAGGGAGGTCTAGGGTAATAACCAAGGTTACATAGATCTGATGGAACACTAACCCAGTATTATCTGGGTTGAACTATGGGGTAAGGGTGTAATAAAATGAGCATAGTCCAAGGAATTCCATGATGGGGTGCCTACCGAGTCCAAGAAGTGTATCCATGTTAAAATGGGGATAATCAAGGACTGGGTCCTAGGATTGTATCAAACGCACCCACTTGTCAATGATGGATCCAAGGAGTGTATCGAAGGAATCCAATACTAATACATGGGGACCCAAAATTTTTATACAGGGAATCTAGATATAAGACAAGGAATGGGATCTAGGAAAGTATTAACCTCAGAAATGTGTACTTGAATTCATAATGGGGAACACGAGTGCTCAATGAATTCTCTAAGAAGAATCCATGAAAATCTCGAATCCAACGATTCTTATTTAGTAAACAAGTCACATAATAATTAATTTTGGTCAAATAATTACCGTACATTAGTGGGGAAAGGTCAAGTAGCATTGCAACAATTTATTTATTGGTTCAGGCCTTTCCTTCCATTAGTGGGGAGAGGTCAAATAACATTGAAACCATTTATTTATTAAATTTATTAAGGCATGTTAAATAATTATGTTTCACTATCCTGCCTTCCATAAAAATGGAAAGGGGATCTATGGACATGAAACCATTATTCAATTACTCTTACTAAGGATAAGTTATATACTCAGTATACTTTCCAATTCACATTTCATATTTATTTTTCAATTCGAAGTAATTGCCTTTGGCAGGTAAAGTGATGATCATACATGGTACTTTCCATTATGTGATTCATAGGATAAGTATAACATTTAATAAAAAAGGTCTTAACTTTATAAATGTCATGAGAAGGCACAACTGAATTGTGTCCTGAATGTTTCAAAACACTAAATGAAAATTATGGAGAAAATAACACATGGTTAAATCCAATTCAAAACTTGGAAATGAACCTGGGCGGGGTCTTGACCCTTTTGATTATTTTAAAATGTGACCCTATTTTATAATTCAATTAGGTAAATGTCCAAAACATACAAATATTTCAACATAACATCCTGGCATAATATTTATAAACATGACAAGTCAACCAAAAAAATTTTAACCACTACTTTTTAGCTTGAAGGCGGTGCACCTCCGTTGGAGGGGTTTTATTATAAAATCATCATATTTCTTATCACAAAAATAATTTATCTCAATTATAACTTTAAATATGAAACATGATAAATTGTATTTAAGAGAATTCAATATAGATACTTCACTGTATGAATTTATATTTAAAATAATGTGTAGTAAGTAATTAATTAAGTCATTTTTTGGATTAGAGGACTTGGAAAGAGACCCTATCTCAAGGTGGAACTAAGCTATCCACTTCGGCTCTTGGATTTTTATAACTAATAGATGTTGTTCCCCTAGTGAGTATATGAACTTTCATACACGTGAAAGGACACCTAGGCTTTATTCACACTCCTGCATAGCCATGGTCATTAGCAAGAGGATCCTTACACATATTCTTATATGTGTATACCAATTTCCACTCACCAACACATGCATTTTTATATCTATATAATAGAAAAAATACCTCCATACGTGTGTAATCACTACCATGGTTACATACACATGAAATGGGGGAACCCAAATACATATATTTACTTAATTATGTGTGTGTAGGCAGTCTCCCTGGATTTGGTGACACGAAACAACATGAAACTACCCAACACACTACTTTGTAATTAAAAGGAACATTATTACACATGAAGAGACCAAAATAGATGGTGAAAAAACCAAAAAGACGGGACCAACACACTACACATTTAACACTACGAACCTTAAAATAAATAAAAAATGCCATTTAAATGGTGTGGGACTAAGAAACAATGAAGAACCCTCAACATGGTTGTCAGTGACGAACCAAATCAAGGGGAAACCACCCCATACAAATCAAATCCCGAACGATTAATTAAAATGGAGTCTAAGACCCACAAATACCTCATTTAAAGAGGTGAAAAACAAAGATGAATTTATAAACCTTACCTTGAGAGGTTTTCAGTAGACTGATACCACCCAAACCATCTCACCTTCAGCAGTGGTGGCCAGAAGACTCATCCAAGGGTCTTGAGAGACCTTCTACACCAACCTATACCAAAAGAGCACCGAAATTTGGATCACCCCCAATGACCTAGGGTTTGATCAAAACATGTGGATAAATGAAAAGGCCAAAATAGTCCATGAAAAGATAAGAAACTAGGGAATAAGTCCTCACCATGATGATTCAGACAAGTTGCAGTGGTGATCTAGGGGAAAATGGCAGAAGATACGGGGTCATATGGAGGAGCGGCAAGCACCAAAGGAGAGATCCCCATGGGGTGTCACACGTGTCTATGAGAGAGGATGTGGAGTTTGAGGTTTATTGGTATTAATTTAATTTTATATTATTTTAAAATGAATTAAATTGTTAAAGAGACCCAATCGCACTGTTTAACTCACACAACATTCCAAACTGTGTGCATACCGTCAGGATTCCACTGCCCGCACAGGGCTATGGGGATGGTTTATGAAACCGTGAATAGGCCATGCAAAAAAACCACTTCCCCTTTTAAAAGAGGACTGCAGTATTACCTACAGTGGGCCACAAGGTTTATCCAACCATGGGAAAACCATATTCCTTTTGTTGTCTTTTAAAAACTGCTGTTTTTTGGGTTCATAACCCCCAAAACTTCCCAAGACACTTGGGACACTTCTCAAGCCTTCACCCAAGTACAAAAACAACACAAAAAAGTGTTTCGACACTTAGAATTATGTTTTGAATCTCATATTTAAATCTGACCCGTCCGACAATTGAAAAAGTTAAAAAACCTTTTTATTTTTTTCAGATTAAAAACAATGGATTCTATACGAATCTAACACAATTAAGAAACTAAAAACAATTTTTTACGTCCTAGAATTAATCTAAAGCTGTTATAATTGATTCAATTTTACAGAAGTGTTAATAGAGAGGAGGAAACGGCACATACCACAAGAAATCACACCTTTCGCACAACAACCAACATGGAAATAGACAGAGAAATAAGATTACACAGTGGATAAAAATAGAAACAAGACGAAACCTCAACCTGGATAAAAAAATAGTGCAATACAATTTCCCAATCACAATCAAAGTAAATGAAGAAACATTTAGAATCTATTACCTAGAGATATGAAATGTAACTTCCCTGATGATCCAATGTAAAATGAATCAATCCAAATTAAATGGAGGATACCAAAATATATGGAGAATATCCCTTTGTTTAATGGAAAGAGAGATAAGGAGGAACAGATCAACATTTCATCTGATACAACTCCATAAAATATATGTTCAAGATAGTTACATGATGTGTAATCCCTTTACACAATGAGTAATCCTCAAGGATCACATTTTCTGAAAAACTCATCACTTTTTAAATAAAAATTTATCTTTTATCATTATATAGATTGTAACGCTTACCTGTAATGTAATCATTCACATTGTGTACTCAACTCATGACTTGACCCTGATGAGAATTACACATCTTGTATTCCTAACACAACATGAAAATTTTCTACAAATAGTAAGAACATCATATTCATTACAAAAACCCTAAACCAACTCACGAATTCCTTGAACATGGGGAGGACAACAAATATAAATTTACACATTTATACCTAAAATCCATTAATTAAAAATAAAATATACACCCCAAAAATTTTGGTCATTTTTCACAAAAATTTTTCTCCATCCTCATGATTTTGAAGATGCACCCAATTAAAGAGAAAATCAATCAAAGGGAATTGAAATACTTATCATTGTGTAACAAGATGTCACAAAATCCCCACCATAAGATTTATGTCTATAAGAAGTCACGTTGAATAATGAAATTTTGTAATGATTTGAGGCTACTACTCTATCATCAATAATCCACACTCTATTGTCTCATAGGAATCTGGCATGTGTCACTCTAACACTCTAACCAGTAGAATTGAATTCCCATGCAAGAATTTCATTTGAGATTAAATGATCTATACTATATGATATACTAAAGAAACAACTAGATATACCTCAATATCTTCCTATATAAAAACATTAGAGGGATTATAATGGTATATCCTAACCTATGATATAAATAAAACAACGTGATTTTTTTAACTTATCTATCAATACAAATCGATGTGCAACCATACCAAACTGCTAGGTGGCCTCAAGTAGTCTAACTTTTCTTAGAGCAAACTTTCCCTATTTTCAAATCTGATAGTGAACCAATCTAGGAGAAAAATTCAATAATGCCTAGTCCCCTATGAAAAACTATGAAGGACAACATTATTGATCTGTGTACGATTTCTATTGAATATAAGTTATAACCAGACACCACTATATATCATAAATCCTCAAAGATGTATCCTATACCAACCTCGGTCCCACTAATAAATCATCTACCACCTCTTCCCAATAATGATATAATCTTCATGGGTGACCATAAAAAGCCTCAAAATGGGTCATTTAGATCTTGGACTGAAAACTATTTTAATAAGAAAACTCGCAACCAGACACGGATGGTTATCCCACAATCCAAAAAATTCCATGTCATAAGCATGGAGCATATCCCCAAATATTTGAATATAATTATCTATTTGACCATCTATTTGTTGATGATAAGATGTACTCAACCATTCCCAAGTCCCCATCGCCTCCTGGAGAATCCTCAAGAACCTCAAAGTAAACCTAGGATCCCAATATGAAACAATGGAAAATGTGTCCCCCTGTAACCACACAATTATTTTCCCACAAATCTTACCCATATGTTCTTCTTTATCTGTTTTCTTGATCAGAATGAAATGAGTTAACCTTGTTAACTGATCAAGCACAACCTTGAAAGCATCCTTCCCTTAGATATTTCTTGGTAATCAAACTATAATGTCCATGGACACATCGTTACATTTTTAAACTTGAATCAGAAGAGGTTGAGGAAAACTAGAAGGTTTAAAATACTATTCCATTATCTATTGTCAAGTGTAATAGCAATAAATATAATCCCCAATGTCGCACTTCAATCCCATCCACAAAATTTTCTTCTCATTTCAATGTACATGTTCATAGTTCCATGATGAATGGACCTTGAAGAAACATGATTTTAAAATAAAACCAAGATTCCCAAAGATGTTGGGATGAAAAACTAATCCCAAAAAATTAAGAATACAATTTTAATAGAGATACCAACCTCAATGAGGGATGATTATAATCTAACACTAGATTAAAATGTACATAAAACGTACTTATAGGAATCTAGATGCAACTTATTAAAAAACCATATAAGGTTTCACTCTTCCTTTGATTCTTGAATAACCTATGATATCATTTTCCTACTAATAGATTCTATAATGAAACTCCCATTTCATATGGTGTATATAATGTTTAAGTCAAGTGTTTTAAGGTATTTCACCAACCTCCATTGTTTATGATTCATGTATTTCTATGAATATATATAGACCGAACTTTTATAGTTAGAAAATACTATAAACAACTCCCCAAAATGATATTTCCACCAACATTTAAGTGCATACATAACTATTTAAATCTCTAAATCATGAGTGAGGTAATTATTATTAACTGTTCAAAGAATATGAGATCTATAATCTACCATATGACATCTTGTATAAGAAAACAACCCCCAAAAAGTGCCAAATGCATCATAGAAAACCACATTCCACTTACCAAGCTCAAGTAAGACCAACTATGAGACGATGTTAGATTTTGGTTCATCACATAAAAATAAGAATAAAACATTAAACCCCATATGAATTTCACCCCTTTCCTAGTAATAGAATTCAACAATGATGCCAAATTATAGAAATCCTTAACAAACTATCGATAGTATCCAGTAATACCAAGGAAGCTATAAATCTCAAAAACATTTCTTGGTTCTTCCCAAGACCAAAAACATGAAATTATAAGGATCGATTGATAATCCATTCTAAAAAATAATGTTCCTTAAGAAAATAACTTATGGAATCTAGAAATTCTATTTAGAAATATTTCCATACAAGTTGTGACATCTCATAATTTCCAAAACTGAACACAAATGGTGCTCATTCTCACAATAAGATCTTGAGTAAACCAAAATATCATCCACAAAAATGACAAAAATTTCTAGAAACTGATAGAATAACCAATTCATTAATATATAAAAACATCAAGAGTTTTGGTCAGACCAAAAATACTACAAAAAAAATAATTTCCATACCTCCTCCTGATAGCTATATATGGTACATCACACTCCTAAAATTAGATCTGATTATTACCTAACTGAAGACCAGTATTCCAAAAACCACTTTGACCCCATTAGTTTATCAAAAAAATTAATCACATGGGGAAATGATAATTTTTATTAATTGTTACCTGGTTCATCTTCTGATAGTCCACAAAATAAACAGAGTGAACTGTCAACATTATTAGAAAAAATCAATAGGGATTCCCTTAGAGAAATACTAGTGTGAAGAAACCCTTTTCCATCGGTTCATCCAACTGAATATTGATCTATTTCAGATCCATTGGTATCATAAGATATGAAGATATTGAAACTGTCTATGTACATAGAACTAATTCAATCGTGATCTTTAGCTATCACTCTTGATGAATCCAAGAGAAATCATCAGGAAAAGGTCATGAAAATCTCAAACAATAGTGGGATTATCAAAAATAGATGAAATGTCACTAGGATCAACTGGTAATAGTAGAAGAAAAACTCTTGAGCTCTAGGTGGGAAGGTCCTACATGACCAAACCTAAAATCACACACTCCTTGAAACACCTTTGAGATCACATAAGCCATACAATATAAAATTCACTAATTATTACAATTAACATTAGAAAATTGAGAGACAAGACAATCACTCTTCAAGATGATATTAAAAAAATCTAGATTGAGAATGAGAAAAACCTAGGCATACTCTACATCAACTATTAATAACACACAATAATGACATTGAAACCCTTTCTCATTACTCTGCTAAAGAGGTGCCTCATCCTCAATAATGAAGTACATGAGAACCATTTTACAGCTAATCATATCCACAAATTTGCTAGATATAAATTTTTGGGATGAAATAGTGTCAAATAATAAAATAACTATGGAAGATTCAATAAATAATCTACCTCACATAATCATTAGACTTATATCTACCTCCACTTTAAAATAATATTTTCTTTGACAGTGCTTCTCTCCTAAGCCCAATGGTTAGATACCTATAGTATATAAATAATTTTGATGAACTGTAGTAACCACAGGAGTCAGTGATCCATGACCATATCGAAGAGTAGAAATAGACTGATAGAAACACTATAGGTGACGATAATGTATACAACTATTTAAAATATTTTTAGGTGAAGTAAAATAAAATCATGTGTGTTCATACTTTCCACACTGATATCCTGTCAGAGGCACACTACTAACTGCAAATAGAGGTGTCGAAGAGGCCTAATCTCAAGAACCACCTCTATCACTCTTGCATTGATACTACCAATTCCACTCTTTCCACAATATTCCACTGAAGATTCCAAAATGTGGAATAGAATGATAATAATATCCTAGATTTTCTCTCATGTTATTATCATCCATCATATCTCTATCTACCATCTCTACATAGGTTGAAATATTCATCTTAAATACCCAAAATATGATATCATCTTGCAAACCATACACATAAATCTAATATTTTGTCTCCTCATTATTTATAACCTCTAGTGAAATACAAACAAACATAACAATTTGGTTGGTGTACATTAAGATAGAAATATCACTTTTCTACAGTGTGATGAACGATAGAGAGTTTTCCACCATAAGTGACTCTAGAAAAAACTGGTGGAAGAAGCGTGTCTTGAAAGCCTTCCAACTCAATCCCACATGATTATCCTCCTATACCAAAGAATCCCTCAAATTCTAACTAATACTCTCAAGTATGATAACTATGCACTTTAACCTGATACTCTCATGTGTTTATAGAATGTTAAAGATATGTTCAGTATTTTAATCCATCCCTCATCCTCTTGAGGTCTATTCGTACCTTTAATGGATTGTGGATTCTCATACCAGAACTCATGTGATTAGTATCTATCCCTTACTCCTCCTGGATATGTTTCAAAATCTATGATCTGGTCTTGAGGCACATTCTGGTTGATATCATGAACTTCCTATATAATAGCCTAGATGAAGTTATAAACCATAGGTGGATTTCCTTGATGAGCATCAGCTGCACCCTCCTATGGAACATGCAGAACACGTCTCACAGGCATATCCGCACACACTGAAATAAAATAAATGATTATACACTAGAATAACCTCATTTTAAACTCTAAATATCATAAGAGAAAACTAATATTATCCTCAAGAATTAAAGATAGGAGACACACATCCCAACATCAATTGGTAACTTTATTCTCATCACTGTAAGATCTAGACAGGTACTCAATGCAATATACCTATCAATTACCAAAAATCCTACCTTCTATCTACCATACAACCCAAGATGAGGACTCATGAGGAACAATCACCATTGATATCAAACTATGATGAACCCGACCCAAATATCATCTCATATTTGTACCTAAACTGATCTATCATGTACTCAATGGGCATTCTCGATCATTCAAGGCTGGTGTGTAGTACCCAAAAAACAATATAAAATATAGGGAACAATTTCTCCCAATATGAAGAATACAATATCACACTTATACACAAGTAAAAAAACAAATAGTGGAAGATAACATGAATTTATATGTCATAAAAGAAATTAATCATTGGAAGTGATATAACTGAAAAGGTGTCAAAAGAATCTTCAATAGACCAGTCCAATTGAAAAGGGAAATTAAGCTAAACGACTACTCCAATAGTGTCCGTGTGATAGCTATGCAACAACCCACACCATATCATCATCCAACTACCCAAAACCAAAACGAAAGAAAACCTTACTACCACACGATGGTGGCTTACCTTTCACTACATCATAATTCATAACTAGGTTTAGGCACCCCCAAAGGAAAACATAGGAAGTTAGATAATAGGCTCAGTAGGATCCAACCTATGTCTTCTATATCAAATCTATGAACATAAATCAATGTATTCTCAACTTTAAATAAAACATGTCAGGATAAAATGTTTAACAGTTGTTATCAAAATCATGGAATAAAATTTAATTTCCCCTATTTTCCCATTTCCAAATAAATTAGGTATTTTAGTTTCAAGTAATTTTATATACATATATCTAAATAGATATATCATATAAAAACAAATAATGCATCACATTTCATATCAAATTCAATACAGTAAAATCAAAATACTACAAACCTAAAGAATCCCAAATCATCCAAGAGGTTTCACATATAACATCTGGCCAATGATCAAACAAGGGATGGATACCAAGGAAACTTGAATCCAAAAAAATCACATATTCATTAAGAATTTATTCATTTACATCAATTCTGGAGAGCATTATAACACCCGAGAAAGTGAACACCCCAGTAGGTATAACAAGTCCCTAGAGAATTGATCCTAAGGAGGAGAGAAAAGCCCACGAAAAAAACCTCCTGAAAGTGGATGAGACATATTATTATACCTTCCACCTAAGTACCCAAGGATTCCCATTGGCTATATTTTCTGAACCACTTCCTCAATCCATTTAATAATATCATTCATTGAGTTATATTTCACAAAAATATTTCACATTTATTTGGAAATCGTTTTTCATTTAACAAAATTAGTGGAAACACTCCTATTATCAAAAACCATGTTCCACGCACATTGAAAAAATTAGTCATATAATTACATTTTATCTTATAATAAAATTAATCCAAAATAAATTTAATCGAATTCACAAAATCATGCAAGAGATAGAACCAGCTACCTACAAACTCAGGTCACGCAAGCCAACAATAGAATCCATCACAAGGAAGAAACCCACAACAATATTGGAAGCCCTATAATAAATATACACCATTTATAATTGATTTTTTTAATAAAAGGTTTATAATAGAATTGGAAAGAATGCATACCTCAACAAAAAAATTCCTTTCTACCACAACCAACTTCGAAATGGCCCTCGGCAGCAGATCTCATAACAGATCTAAAAAAAAGGTGAAACATCACCATTGCTCAAAAAACGAATAGAAAAAATGAAATAGTTTTATCATGATCAAATGAAAATAATAATCATAAATGATCACTTACCAAGAATAATTCAACGTAACTAGCATGATGATCCAATGCCAAAAAAATCAATCCAAAATGAATGGAGTCTCCCAAAATAACTGAGAATATCCCTAGGTTGAGAGGGGATAGAGTTTTGGAAAAATGAATAAACATGTCAGCTAATGCAGTTCCCTAGAATCCACATATTTGATAGTTACATGGTGTGTAATCCCTTTACATTTCATGTAACCCTAAAGCATCACATACTCCAAAAAAACCCGTCATATTTTAATTAAAAACCAACCTTTTAACATTAATAGGTTTGTAACCCTTTCATGTAATGTAATATTTCATGCTATATAATCATTACATGACTTCATCTATGTGAGTATTACACATCATTTCTTCCTTAAATAGTGTGTAAATATTGCACAGATGAAAAAAATAGAATATACATTACAAAAACCCCAAACGAACTAGAACATTCTATGAAGTCGAGGATAACCCCACAAATCCATTTACACATTTATACCCAAACTCCATTAATTCAAAAAATTAACATCCCTGATCTTTATGTAATTTTAATCATAATATTCTATTCATATTAAAGATTCCAAAGATGCACTTAATTAAGGAGGTAAACAAGAAAATAGAGGATATCTACCTGAATGTGGGTAACGTGATATTACAAGTAGCAAGGGCCTAACTAATTTCAATTGGGAGACTATAACCTCCGATTCAATAAATAAATGCACAAATAAGTACTCAACTGAATAAATAACAATGAAAAATCACATGGAATGTTATATATCTTAATGCATATATAATAATGAAACAAGGTCCCCCCAAGAGAAAGGTCAAAAAAAGTATAAGAATTAATTGTAAGAGAATAAATCATTGTGGTATCAAATTAAATTCCATCATAGCACCACCTCGAATATCTATACGTTATATCCTATCTATATTTTTTTGGAGATTTGCCTTTCATGTTTCCCTAATCATGATTTTTACACACATATCACCATGTTCAAGTAGGGTGCGAGTATAAACCCATTAGGAAACTAGAAATATGTCCTTAACATAAGAGCATAGTCATAAGGGTGTGTGTCATGATAATAAATAAATGTGAAAGAAACAAAAAACCCCTCATTTACTAACTGTCCACGTGATTACCATGCCTCCACCAACCCCCGACTACACCTTTTTCTCTTTTATCTAAAAAACATAGTCATAAAACAAAGTTTTGAACCATATTCAACCATAAGGTCTCTATGTGTATCCCATAACCAGAAAAAGGTTTACAATTATCATTTCAGGAAATAAGGATGTAAAGTCCAATCTCTATCTGGAATCAAGACACAAGGCTATCACTTTATTTCAATACATCAAGTTGGATCATAAGGCCATCATGTCTCAGAATCGTGTCCCGGGTCTAGTCACTGAATACTATCATGACCCAATATTTTCTATCAGTATATATCAAATTAGATCATCATTACCTCAATTAAATCCACATGGTCTCCATGGATCATCACCTAAATTGGTTATTTCATCTTATCACTTATATTTCTTGAAATATTCTTCCCCTATAGGGCCACATGTCTATGATTGATCCCCTAACAATAGGTACCATGCATAAACCAAAAACATAAAATATACCATATATATATGACATCAAATAAATATAATCACCACAAAGTCACAAAAATACTAAAATCATGAGTATTGGTATCCATTAACTCACACATGTGATAATATTCAAACATGGTCTTGTGAGCTCTGCATGCACACACATGTGATCAAACTCAATCCCGGTATAGTCATATAAGTACACAATGAATTATCATGATAAAAATAATATTCACAACCTATTCAACGTATGTACATTATTCCCTAAAATATGTTATCATTGGAGTTAAGGTTCCTCAATGTTTCAACACTTGAACCGTGTTTGTACACTAACCTGGAAAAGATCATATTCCAAGGGTTACTAAAACCGATTACAATAGAAAATAACATGGGTTCATGAATGATTATAAATAAGTAATCAGTACAATGTATATAAAATTCACTTACCAGAATTTCAACACTATAAATGGATTAATTTGAGTCTTATTGAAAGAAGAGAACACGATGATCCAACAATATTTGGAATAGAAGAAGAGGAATCCATGTTTTTACAAAACTGGGTCATCAAAAATAGGTCTCAACACTTAATGTTTGATCATCCAAAGAGTTTAAGAAACTTGTTTTAAGAGGAATGATTTTTCTCAAGGAATTATCATCAGCATATAAAGGGATTCATGGGTTCATCCTTGTACAATCTAGGATTTATCTAGAAAACATCTGGACTGATGGGATCAATAAATAGTAGGGTTGAATCAATTAATAAAGGTAAGAAATAGATTTAAACTGCATTCATGAACCCAAATTTATGATCCATTCATTTTCCTTTTTATATTTTAATGATCTGATAAAAATTCCAATGGTTTTTTCAATTTCAAATCCATCCAGACCACTACCACACCCTCCATCATGGCGTTGTCATAGTAATAGTGTTATTGAGATAATGGAAAATGAAAATCCCACTATGAATTGTTACCAATATTCTATGTTCTTTCCCTCACCATGGCCTCTACTGTACTAATGGTGTGGGATTTATGGCCATGGAACACATCACCCTTCCCCAAACACGACACCCAAGCCACACTATGACCTCACTGTTTAACACATTCCCATTTTACATAATGGAACACCATGGTTGTGGTGTTGTCCATTTAGGCACCAAAACATTCGAAACTTGATTTTAATCCTCCATAGGGTACTCAAATCCCACTAAGATTTACCCAAGAATGGATCAACATGGATACCATTAGTAAAACATATAGAAAAGGTATTTATTTTTATTGAAAAAAATATCAATTTCTTTACACGAATCATAGTGAAATTCCCCATCATGTAGATAAGATATTTATAATATATTAGGTGTATATCTATTAGTAAGAAATATTGATGATAGGGGTTTTAAAATAAAACTGAAAGGTTCAGTTATCAAATTTAATTAAATTTTATATGATACACATAGTTTATTAAAATAATTTATCCATTATCAATGTTGCACCATACAATTAGATCACAAAACCAAGATACGAGTCCTTCTAAATGCAATTTCTCGAATATAATACCTATAGTAAGTAAACATTAAATTTTCATAAGTTTATAATGGATAAAAAACATGAATAGAATTAGGATAAAGACACATTCTATGTCAATTCACTACTCTATTATAAGAATAAGAATCATTTCTAAAATTGATAAAATATATTATTTATTAATAATATGAGATTATAATGTCATGATTCATTCATCTTGATTCCTAAATTGTAAATTTAATTCTCAATCAAATCTGTAGAATACTAAGTCAAATTATCTGCACCTACAGAAGAGTGTATTTGAATTACAAATATTTCATATGTCCATATTCAAAGCATGACTTTTTTCTATATGATATTTAAAATTCCATGAATATTCCCCTTATACCAAGCATGTATAAAACATCCATTACCCAAGACATCCAGAAATTTCATCATCTGGTTTGTCTATCTTCTCACATCATTTGTTAATTTAGTTTATAAATCATTGAGTTCTACCAATGGACACTTCATGTTATCAATGCATGATCTGATCATCATCTTATAAGCATGGTTGTGAACATTTTTACATGAATCCTAAGTTATAAACCCAATCATCATTTGGAATAATAACTTGTTGAATATGAGCATAAAAATGAAGAACATGGAGATTGGTATGGGAACAGTCAATGAAACACCTAGTGACATAGTGGCATGAAAAGTTTCAATTAGATATCATGTGCATCATTTTTATTCGTATAATTATGTTTATAAATCATGAACAATGTTTTGCACTTCACATGATGTAATATACAACTCTTTCTAGTCCCAAATCCTTCCTATGCGTGTTCACTATATCTAATCATGTGATATAACTCCTTACATAAAACAGATTGGAACACAATCCTGATGAATTTGATTACTCAACATATAATATATATATATATATTATAAAAAATAAATCAATATAATTTAATTATTAATATATATAGATTTATTATCACAAATTAATTTATCCACACATTAAATTGACAACAATTTAAAGGGTTTTCATTAAAATTCAATTAAATATTTTAATTAGACTAAATAAATTTAACATTTTTTACATATATATAATTTAATTTATTTTTTAAATTTTATTATATAATCTAATTTTTAATTTAAAATATTTTTCTATGATATGATATGATATGATATAACATTTAAATTTCAATTTTATAATTCAATATTAAACGTATTAACCATAAATATATCTATGTAATATTATTCTGGATATAATTATGGCCAATCTATAGATTGTAATATGTAGAAGTATTAAAAAAGGTTCCCTGTCTAATAAACCTCAACGTAAATATTGTTTCTTGGGAGATATTAAATAATTAAATTAATATATATATATATATCATTTAACATAATCAATTTAAATCAAACCATGGTGTTTTTTTATATATTAAAAGGTCTTCAAAAGAATAATATATATATATATAAATATATATTTCACATCAAATTAAAAGACCTTTTTAAGTGATTAAAAATCAATTTCATTTGAAATAATATTTTCATTTATGATTGAATTATAATATATGGAATACATTACCAATTCATATATTATTTTTTATATTAGAAACACATTCCAAGTGAGTCGGTATTAGAGGTTGGAGTTTTTTGAACTCAATTTTCTATTATTGAGTCGTAAAATAATTTTTGTGAATAAGATCTTTGAGGTTTATTTTATACATAAATTTCTATATTATATATAATTTCATATGCTTTTATCTGAATAATTTAAATTTTTTTAAAAAATATTACTCTTTGTTTTATTTTCTTCATCCAAAAAATATGATATTGTTACGAATAATTCTTACCATTTTTAATGAAACGTTTTCATTTATATCTATATAATTATTCCAACTAATGTTATACTTCCTTAATTGGACAGAAAAGTAAATTTTCATTCTTAATATCATTATATTTCCAATTAATTTCTATCAATATATTTGTTGTTATCCTTTCTAATACGATGGTGTTCAAAAGGGTATTTAAAAATATTAATGGAGATTATTTTCAATAGGAGGTTAATTAATTTACCCTTCATATTTATTATCTTTATTGTCAATTATTATCATGAATAATATTCATAATGATTTTAATAAATTATAATTCATCTAATTCAACATATTTTATTGATATTTTAGCATTACTGATTATAGTATCTCATAATACAATCCATTTTGATTCCCTGGATGTATTATAATGATCTCTTATGGATGTTTTCAGGAAAATATTTCTTTCCATGGGATAACTATGATATGATAAAATTATGACTGTCTAGAAGTACTTTTTGGAAATTATATGTATGGATTTTAATGAGTGGGGTAATATATCAGTCAATAATATATTGGTTAAGGTTTTATGTATCATAACATAATTATAGTAAATGGGTGTTTATTCTAACTGAACTATGGTAATTATGTAGTGAATCTTGCATAACTATGTTATATAATTATGTTTGAGAGTTATTCTTTATGATTCTATGAATTTATATAGGTTTATTTATAATACACTCTTTTTCCAATGTTATACTTTCTTATATCATGATTATTTTCTAACATGAATCAACTCTTATATTGTGCCAAATAGTTATTCTATGACCCATGATATGAGATTTATGTACTTCAGGGTATCATATAAATATGTTATAATCATGTGACTTGGTTATATTGTTATAAAATTATGATAATTTAATTTTAAATTACGATCATTGATCATTAGCTCCCATTTTTACCCTTCCTAATCATTAGATATCACTCATTTCTATGTTTCCATTTCACCATGATTTGAATTAGGATATTAAGTTTGATTTGTCTTAAAATGGGGTCTTTTGTGGATATTAGTTTTGGTAAATATTTTTGAAATTGAAAAATAATCATTTTATATATCCAACCACAAAATATATTAAATTTTTATGGTTCTCACACATGTATTATTGTCATGTGTATTGAATATTCACTAAAAATGATGTAATATTTATTTAAAGAATGTAAATTATATGAGTGTTTAGTTCGAGGACATATTAGTTGGTATAAAATAAGGGTTTAGTTATTTTGTTGATTGGTTTAGTTATTTTTGGAGATTGGGATTAGAAATTGATATTAAATAAACCTAGGGAAAATTCTAAACAATGGAAATATACTAAAATTGTGATAAAGTATAAAGTGTGTGGTTTTTTTGAAATAAAATCCTTATCTAGATAAAAAAAATTGGATAAATTATCTATCATAGAAGAACCTATGGGTGACAACCCCAAATATATTTGGTCAGTTATTAACTCAATCTTTATATGGTGGATAAAATTTATTCCATGATTTACCCCTAATTTAACACTCCTAGTGTTTTCCTTTAGTGATTTGACATTCTATTTCTGAACCATTATGAGGGATTTGAGTTTATTTAGGATATAAATTCAAATTATAAATGAAAATTAAAATATTAACACCCAAATACTTTATAATATGTTTCTTTTAGAATAAATTTTATTTCTCCAATAGCTTGGGTTGCATGCAACAATTGGTTTTGTGAAAAATACCCCATTAATATATTTTTTTAACATGAAAATTATAATGTGGCCATTAAGTTTAAGGGTATAAATATTATTAACTGATTTATAAAAAATATGGTTTAAAAATTTATAAAATAAAATAAATTTATATCAATTTATTATATACTAAATAATAATCACATGATAAAAAAAGGAATGTTTTTTGGAAAACTAAATTTTTAAGGGAAACTAGTTTCTCGCTTATTCTATACTTATGATAAAATAAATTTTTTACCATTTTAGAAAATTTATATTATAAAATTACATACATTTTTAAAATAAACATACCAAAATTATTCTAGGGTGATATTTATTTATTTTTCTGAAATGTTTGATCTTTTGATTAATAGTGAAATATAATGAATTTTAATTGAATACCACCTTTTAGTTTTAATTATTTATAAGTTTATATTGTATTTTAAATTTATTTGAAACTAAAATGTATTCAATTATATATATTAATTAGTTTTATGCCATTTTAATAATTTTTGTATTTAATTTCGATATAATAACATTGTAATCATTGGATCATTATCTATTTAAAAAACCACATTTCCATCATGTCTGTGGATTAATATTAAATTAAAAAAATTTACATTCTAGAAATAAATTTGAAAAAATGGATTAAATATTCGGAATCATAATAATTTATATTATATAATATGTTAAAATTTATTTTCTTCCAAAATGAATAGTTAAGATATTAAAAAATAATTATCATAAATAAGATAAAAGTGGGTTTACAATGGGTTAAACTAAAAATATTAGGGTTTCAATGACCTATAAATTGTATAAATTTTATTAAATAGCCATATTTCGTCCCTATAATGTATAAATCTCGTGAATACTCTATTTGGGACCCTTTTCCAAGTGTAAAATGTGAGTCTATCTTTTTATTAACAAAAAATATAATTGTGCTACTCACCTCACTTATAAAAGACCACAAACTCTTCTCTCTTCTACCCTCATTAAAAACATTTTGGTTTAGCCAATTCCTACCCAATTTACTTCCAAAGATTCATACCCTCATATTCGAAGAATTTTTTATCATAAATCCATTCTATGAATAATTTAGGTATACTCTTAAAGAGGTGGTCTGGGAAGAGGTAAATTTCCTAACTATGAATTTTTTATTTATTTCTTCCTCCACCTCATTCAATTATTATTAAGAATGATGATATAATAACTATAGTATCTTCCATATACTTAATTTTTTTTGTTAATTTCATTACTTACAATAATATCTGCATCCATCTAATTGGTTATAAAATTATCATTTTTGTGTAAGGCATACTATATGCTCGCGAACAGATGCCATTTGTTTTTCCATCAACACGTCTCACGATTGGGTATGATGATAGATATAATGTATATATATATATATATATATTATTTTATCATAATTATAACTTTGGATTCAATATATCTTACATATAACTTTTTTCTTTCCCTTTTATAGGGGATACGATTGCATCGCTCATGTGTATGACAGACTACTCTCTCAAGAAGAGATGTGATTCATCTTTCAATAAAAATTTACATAAAATGTTATTATACTAAATTTAATGATTATAAGTGATATAAATGAAATAGTTATGATATTAATGACACATTTATCATTATAAAAATATAATATATCTTTTTTCATACCTTTTCACTCACTGAAAGATGATAATGTTGTTCGTCTATGTGTAGACTACCACCTTCAAGAAGCAATTTGACACTCTTATCATCACCAAAACTCATGGATGATATATATTTAATTATATTTAAGGAAATATGATTTTATTTATGATATTATGATCATTATATAAATAAAATATATTACATTCCCCATTTTTATATTGATCATTGAAAAATGGAAACATTAATCATGCATACATATGGTTTATCATCTCCAGGATCCTAAAAATCATAATTTTGAAAATAAATATATCGTTATTAGTCATAAAACTATATTTATGTATAATTTTTTTTCATTGTAATATTTATAGATATATTGAAATATTGACCACTTAGACCAATTATCAACCTACCGAAGTCATTTTTCATACATAAGTCAAATATCATCAAACCACAAAATATAATCTTATTAGAGTAAGTAAATATATATAACAAAGTAATTATTGAAATAAAACACATATTAAACATCACAAAAATTGATCAATTAAATAATTAACATTATTTTATTATTCGAGTATATAAACAACATATTTGGTGGTTTTGACTCAAGGTAAGGGACTTTATCTCAATTTCCCATCAATGAGGCATATTGTTATTTTATACACATAACTTATTTTATAAGGTTTATATATTTACCCTTTCACATTTAATATCATTATTCATTCATACATCACGGTATTTTAGATTTCAATATGATTTATCTCATCCAAGGGGATTTGATTTTAAAATTATTGAGTGGTAAATGTTGTTATAAAATCTAAATTTATTTTATGATTGTTAAATTTCACTTGAATAAATCACTTCCCTATAATCAATTTTCGTTGGAAATTAAAACTTTAATAAATAAAATAAATTTTTTATTATGGATATTATTATTTCCTAACCCATATAATATTTTTACATACAATTTATACTTTGAAATTTATTTGAATAACTTGGGAAATATTGATAAATCCATATTATTTACTCTATACATAGATTTTATGATAATAAAAAAATTCATAAATTAAATATATTTTTTGAAATATGAGGAATTATTTAGATATAAATTAATGGGTGAAGCCCAGAATTATATATCCCCTTGACGAATCAATAGATCTCATGATGAAAATTAGTTATCCCAATTAAATGGGATTCTACCTGTAATTTTAAACAATCTTAAGAAAACTCTTGATGATAGAGGTATCATGGTGCCTGCGTTCATGATGTTTAATAATTAAAATTTCCTTTCATTGAAAATAAACTTATTATTATTGCCCATGATATTTTCACTATGATATTATCATTGGATTCATTTCTATCTCATTTATATATTAAAATAGAATGTTTGTTCAGTTATTTACCATTCAATATTTATTATGACTTATAATTTCATGATAATCATGTTATTTAAATACAATGTGTGTCTAGTTATTTAACATTCCATATAGATTATGATTATTGATTCAGGATAAATTTTGTTGTACATAACCCTTACTGAGAATTTTATATGAGCCTTATTTTGTTTAATTTTCCATGGATTTGAAGAATAAATCACTAAATGAGTTTTCATCGATGTAGTTAATTTAATTTTTTTATTTATTATGTTTTATATTATAATTATAATGTAAAATTTATATCATATATATATCTAGTTCTCTAAAAAGAATTAATGGGTGGATCTTTCATGATTTGACCATTGGTATCAATTCAAATGTAATAAAATATGAACTGGCTCTCGTTTAATGGTGACATGGTCATTATAGTTGGTATAAATAGAATTTCAGTAGAAACATTTGGAACTTGATTAAGAAAAAGATTGATTATAGATCATAACCCTATGATATAATTTTAGGAGGCAATAAAAGTACATCCTAATGTTTTGATAAAAAATAGATTATGTTTTTTTCCAAAAAAATCATCTAGTTATGGATACCATAATTGGATGTGGATCGAGTAGAAAGGAACCAAGGGGTAATAAATATAAAAATAGGTATATTGGTATTGACTTAATCATCACCTTTTACATGAAAATGATACTTACTAAACACCTTGATTGAATCTCTTGGGGGATATTCTTAGGATGGTTTATATTTTCTTTACAAACCATTACAAAGGACATTAAAATAAATATTCCCCCAAATAATTCAATTTTATGGTAATGATATTAACAATAAATACATATTTTCTATATTTAAACCATGTTTAGAATTATACATTATTATTTAAAATTCATATTTTTAGGATATAATCCAGTATATTCCATTATTTGGAAATGGAACCTGGATGAAAGAAGGATATCAACACTCATAGACAATGTCGAGATCTCTCTACCAAGCAATCCAATACAATTGATATTGGAACAATTAAAATTATTTATATATTAGGGAAGCTTAATAAAGTAATTAAAAATAACCATTCTCGTATAGAGAAACTAGTTCTATAGTGTGATTTCCCTATATTGGAACACTTTATTTGACATAAGCCCCATAAATTGGGGGGACTAAAAATCCAACGATATTTGATCAATGGATTAAGTCCCCGGATAAGATATTTATGTTGTTGGGATGCAGTGACAAAAAAGGTTACAAATTAAATGTGTTTTCTCAAATGGCATGTTGACCATTGGTGGTCAATGATCTAGATTACTAGGGAGAAAGAGAAAATATAACTCATGGAATAAAAATAATTTATGGAGACATTATTTGATAAATATTTTCCTTATGGGTGATAAACTGAAATGAATATAAATCTCATTAGCCTAAATCAAAAGTAATAATAAAGAGTCTTGGAGTATAAATATACGTTTATAAGGATATCTAGGTATGTTAATGACTTTATATGAAATATAGAGTGGAATATTGACCATTCCATTGACATCCTTAAGGTAATTCTATCAGGGGTTCCAGTCTCTCGATATATATTTTCTTATGATGAAATAGTTTTATATTCCATAAAAATAGAGAAGGAATTAAATCGAGAACATTCATATTTGATGTAAATAAAGTTAATAAGTGGTCATCCTAACACCATGAAAAAGGTAGTGCATCAAAGAAGAAAAATAAAACACACCAATTTCTGTCTTGGGAAAATTCTGTAAAGAATCACCCTCGAAAATTCAATAAGTGATTGTGATTATGTTATAAGTGAAGAGATAAGGTATGTATGTATCATGAATGGAAGGAGAATAAATGCATCTATTATTTTATTTATTATGTTATAAAAACATTGGGAGCTACACAAATTATTTCTCCAAAATCAATGTAATCCACAATAAAAGAGGCAATGAGGTTAAGGTAAAGCATATGTGGTCACTATAGTTGTGGTAAAAGTAACCAATGGTGTGGTGGTTGGTATTTGAATACTATATTAAAATTTATCTAATGATTTATTCGATTATATATCCTTTCACTCTTTCATATCACCCAAATAATCTAGGAAAATTATAAATTATTATTTTATTTTATGAAGGGAGTTATCAATCAAAACTCATAGGGTATGTCTCACTAAAACAAGGATATGTCAGGAAGTCCCCATTATGACACATAATATTACATTATTTTCTGACATTATTATGATACAATTGGTTGAATTTGATATAATACTTGGTATAGATTATATTTCAAAATATGATGCAATAATTTAATGAAAGAATAATGAAATTATGATTCATGATTAAGTTGTAAAATTCATAATCATTACCATAGAGAATTTATCATTTTAGTCAGATCTAAATCCACCAATCGTAGCTCTACTAAATTATACTCTTGGGGAAGAAGGGAAAACAAAATATAGGGATGTAGAAGGTAATATTCAGATTTAGTATATACCCATTGTATAGGAATACATTGATGTATTTATGAGTAATTACTTGGACATACCCCAGAGCATGAAGATGAGTTTTCTATTGATTTACCCCTAGAGAAATACTAATATCAATGAATCCTTATAGAATAGGAACTGTGGAATTAGTGGAGTTGATGAAATAGTTATATTAGTTGGATTATAGGGTATTTATTCACCATAGTGTTTCGCTGTGAGGATCCCTAGTTCTATACATTAATATGAATGATGGATCCATGATATTTTTCAATAATTATAGGGAATTATATGTTATAAAAATTAATAAAAAGTTTCTTATACCTCTCATTGATGACTTATTTGATCAACTTCACAAATCCAATATGTTTTAATTAATGAAGTTAAATTTGGGTATCATAAATTTTGAGTTAATAAGGAAGATATTCTAAAGATAGATTTATAAATGAGGTATAGAAATTTTTAGTTTAAAGTAATTACATTATATTGAATATGTACCATCTATTTTTATGGATCTAATGAATAAATTATTCAAGGACTATCATGATAATTTTTTGTGGTTTTAATTCATAATATATTTTTGCATTATTAAAAATATGAGGACCTTTAGAATAAATTTCAGATCAATATTGATATTCTAATAATAAACGTGTTATAATTGAAATTTAGAATGTGCGATTTATGGATTTAAGAAGTTTATTTTATAGATTATATTATCCCTACAGATGGAATCTCATTTGATCTTGGGAATAAAAATGTGTTCATGGAATGTACTACACCAATGAACATGATTGATGTGTGAAATTTCCATGGTTTTACAGGTTTCTATCAACAATTCATTCAGAGTTTTTCCAAGCATGCTAAATACTTAACCAAACTGTAAATAAAAGAGGTTACGTTTGTTTAGAAAAATTAATGTGAATAATATTTTGATGAAATAAATAAGATATTGGTCGGTGCTCCAATTTTTTACTAAGCCATCATAAAATGATGGGATTTTTGTATATTATGATACATTTAATAATGGACTTGTTTGGGTCATAATGAAAAATGACAATGTTATTTCATTTTCATCCTGGAAATTGAAGAATCATAAACATAACTTTCTAACCCATGATCTTTGGTCGGTAGTTGTAATATTTTTTTTTGAGATATAAAGGAATTATCTCTAATGATAAAAGATGTATGATTTAAACAGATCATAAAATCCTAAAATACATATTTTTATATAGAAATATCAATATAATGTAAAGTTGATGAGTTGAGCTACTTAAGGATTATTATTTCTCAATATGATGCATTTAGGGACTGAAACTAATGTAGTGGATTCAATGAGTATAAAATATCAGGTAGTTATAACGCAAATGAGGCTTAAGAGAGATCCTATGTTGATGGATATAGTAAAGATATATATGAGAATTATTATATAAGGGGAGATATCACATATTTTTCGAATGATTTTGAAACTATTCTTATTATAAAATATAAAAAAATATTAATATGATGATGAGAACATTCAGTAGAATATTAATGATTTGAACGATGGGAAATTAAAAAACTTATTTTATAAAGTTAGTGTTATTAAATTTAGATAAATTTTATGTGTTCTATATTTCACTGAGGTAAAAATAGAATTATTGGATGAAGCTCATTGTTCAAATTTTATTATAAACCCTTGTAGCACAAATCCATATTGGGGTTTGAGGGATCATTTTTCATGGGATAACATAAAGTGGGGAATTACTGATTATATGTGTAGATGTATTTTTTGAAAATAGGAGAAATCTGTGAGATTGTATCCTATAGTAGAAGATACTTTATTGATTACTTTAGTATGGAAACAACTTAGGAATAGTAATTAGAAGAAGAAAAGAACATTGAAAGAAGGGATAAAATGATTACTTCTTCTTCAGTTTTTTTTATTAAGACTGATATTCTGCCCAAAAGCAAGATTCTTTTATTGATCAGGAACAAAACACTTACACCAAATTGGAAGACAAATTCCAATTCCTATGATCAGATTGGAAGACATTACTGTAGAATTTATTATAGGACTGCCGATGATGCCTAGAAATAATGATGCAATATGGGATATCATTGATCTCCTAACCAAATATATACAGTTTCTCACTATAAGAGGACATTTACCTATTTATTTCCTAACAAGAATCTAAATTTATGAGTTTAAATACGTCATGGTGCACCTATTTCAATTGTGTTTAATCATAATCCCCAGTTTACATCATTATTATAGAAGGGTCTTTATAAGGATATTGATATTAAGATTCATTTAGGCACCGCCTATAATCACCAAATTAATCAGCTACCTAAAAATACTTTTAAAATAATTGAAGAAATTTTGAGGTCACTATCTATTTAATATCATTGTATTTGGGATCAGTATTTATCTTTTTAATACTTTTCCTATAATAATATTTTCAATTTGAGTATTGAAATGGCATCATATGAAACATTTTATTGAAATGTATTTCGGCCTCAAAATTTTTGGGATGAAGTTGGTGAAAGGAAACTTCTATGCCCAAAACATGTTGAATAGTATACATAAAAGTTATGTGATATCCAATATCACATTAATGTAGCTAAAATTATGTAAAGGTTTATGTTCAAAATCATAGATGTGATTTGGAATTACATGTGGAAAATCTTGTTTTATATAATGTATCTCCAGTTAAGGGTGTTATAAGGTTATTTAAGGAATGAAAACTAATCCCCAACTATATAGAACACTTTTAAATCCTTAAAATAATTGTAGTGGTTTCATATCATTTGGAATCACTACCAAGTCTCTCAAAATTACCAGACATGTTTCATATATCATTATTAAAGAAGTACATACTAGACCCAACACTTGTGATCACATCTGATGAAATAGAATTGAATCCAATTGGATATTATAATTAATAATCCAGGTAGAATCCTAATATTTTAGATAAAATATTTTTAAATCATATGACTTGACTGGTAAAGGTACATTAGATAAAAAAATTGAGGAGGCAACATGGGAACCAGAGTATGTTATGAAGAAAAAGTACCCTAATTTTTTTACATGTTAATATCCATGAAATTTTGAGGAAACAAATCTATATTGATGGAATAATTTAATATTAAAATACATTATAATAAATTTCTATTTGAATATATTTATTTTTTTGATAGAGTGTGATGCACAAAACACTACGTTTAAAAAGAAATACTATATTAAAATATTTTTAAACATGAAAATTATAACCTAGATATTAATTTGTTGGGTATGATTAGTACCAAATAAATAAAAATTATATGGTTTATAAGTGTCTAAAATAAAATAAATGGATATATATTATTAACAATAATGTAATAATCATTCAATAGAAAAAGAATTGTTTGCTGAAAATAGTTTTTTATGAAAATCGATTTGTTATATCCTGTGTACTTGTGATAAAATAAATTTTTAAAAACTATTAATAAATTTAATTTATAGAGTTTACATAAATTTTGATATCATCATATAAAAAATATCTTAGGGTGAATTTTTTATATTTTATTTGAAATGATTCATTTTTCGAAGAATAGCTCTAAATACTGAATATTATTTTAAAACTACCTATTTGATTTAATTATTTATAAAGTTAAATTAAATTTGAAATTGGTTTCAATGTAATATTATTTCAATTATATGTCAATTAATTCAATTTATATAATTTAAATCATTTTTATATTTAATTTTGATATAAAAAAATTGAAGTCTTTTTACCATTTTCTATTTGAAAACTAGTTTTTTATCACGTCTACATGATTAATTTATAATTAAATATTTCCAATTATGAGAATGTAATTTTTAAAAATGGATTATATATTATCAATAATATTAATTTTTATTATATAATAAGGTAAAAAAATTATAATAAAAATAGTAGTGAAAATAGTAAAAATGAATTATCGTTGTTAAGGTAAAAATAGTTTCATTAAGTGTAAAATTAAAAGGATAAGGCATAAAATGACATAAAAACATGCCTAAATAAGTTTGTTGGAAATATTTAGAACCTATAATTTCTAAGACTCACAAATAATACAGTTTCACCCTTTTTCATGAGAAAAAAAATTATTATTCGTGTTTATTTTCAAAAAATATAAGTGCCCCACTCACCTCACTTATAAAAGTCCACCCACTATTCTCTATTATTCACACCTTAAAATCCTTTTATTTTGAAAAAAAATTCCTAAATAATTTCTGAACCTGCGTACTTTAATCAGATAATAAGTCTTTGTTCATAAATCTATTCTATTAAAAGTTTTGGGGTAATCCTAAAGACATGCTCTACGAAGATGTAAAATTACTAACTGTTCATTTTTTTCATTCTTCATCCACTTCCTTCAATTACTATTAAAACATGATGATATAAAAACCTATGTATATTCCATATACATATATTTTATGTTAAGTTAATTACCTACATCAATCTACACGTCCATCAAATGGGTTCGGAAATCATCATTCGGGTGTACGGAGGACTACCACCTTGTGCACCAATGTCATTCAATTTTTTCATCAATGCTTCTCATGAATAGGTATGATGATATATATAAACTCTTTTTATATATACGTATTATGATATTTATAACATAATTATACATTTATATTCATTATATCATTTTTATACCTATTTATTGTCCATTTAGTAGAGAATATGATAACACTACTCGTGTGTACGGAGAACTACCTCCTCGTGAAGCGATGTGATATATCCTTCACTAACACTTTTCATAGAAGGTCATAAAGATAAATTTAATTATTATATGTGACTGAAATTACATAATTATGATATTAATGATATATTTATAATTTTAAAATGATAATATATCATTTCTTTCTTACCTTTTCAATCACTCTAAGATGTTGAAATTATTCATGTATGTGTGGACAACTGCCTCCATGAAGAATTGTTACTATATTTTCACCATCACACTATAAGGATGAAAATTTTAAGTGTATTTAAGGAAATAAAATTTTTTTTATGATATTTTGATCATTTTTAATGATAAAATATCACTTACAACCTTTCAATAATTATCATTGACAAATGAAAACGCTGCTCATGTGTACTTACAGACATCCATCTCTATGATCGTAACGAACATCGTTTCAAAAAACCATATTACATGATTGGACATAAAATTATAATTTTTGTAAAAATATGATAATTATTTCATCATTATTATTCTTTATATATTTAAATAATTTTCTCTTAGATCAATAGTCAACCTACTAAAATTATTTAGACAAATCAGTCAAATATCATCGAAATACCTGATGTAAGCATAGTTTATTAACTAAATGTATATAATATAAAAATATTGAAATAAAATGAATATTAAAATTTTAAAAAATTCGTAATAATGTAAAAATCTAATTTATTTTTATTATTTTGGATGATAAAGAAAATACGTGGTGATTCATACACAAGGTAAGGGGCTTCATCTCAATATCCCTTCACTAAGGCATTTCAAAATGTTATGAAACTAATTTTATCTATATGGTTTATATACAAATACTTATATTTGTAATGTCATGATTCATTCATCCTAATGGTATATTAATTTTAAATTTCAATTATTTCTTCTAAATAGTTTTGGAATGAAAATTATCAGGTGGTAAAAATTATTGTACAATCTCACTTTCATTTGTAATGGTTAAATTTTGTTGAAACATTTACTTATTATCATTTTTCATTGAAAATTACATTTATATTAAATATAAATTTTATTTTTTCAGGTATATTATTATTTACTTAACCATATACCATTTTTATTTACTTTGTATATTTTTAATTTGATTTAATTAAATAGGGAAATATTGATAAATATGTATCCTTTACTCAATTCAGATATTTATTGATAAGGAATATTGTTAGTGAATTAAATCAATTACTCAATTTACTAGGAATTATTTGTATATTCATCGATGGGTGGGGCATGAAATTATATAACACATCAATGCATCAATAGGTATCATGAAGAAATTCAATTGTCCAAATTAAATAGGTTTTTACCTATAGTTTTAACACATCTTGTATATGGCCTTAACTGTAGAGGTACCATGATGTATATGATAAAAAAATCCATTAATTAACAATTTAATTAATTTTGAATGTATTTATTATTATTATCTATGGTATTTTATCTATGATATTATCTATTTATTAATTTAATTCACATTTATTGATTAAATGGAATGTGTGTTCAGTCATTTAACTTTCCATATATTTTGTGCCTTGTCCTCCAATGATAGTCAAGATATTTTTATAGAATATGTGTTAAATTATTTAACATTTCATACTGATTATTATTGTTTATTCATGATAAATTCAACTATACATAACCCTTACTATTCATTTGATCTCACCATTATTTTTCCCTTTCCACAATATATGACGGAGAAATCATTGAATGAGTTTTCAAAGATTAAATTCGTTTTATTTTGTTTTTTGATGTTTTTTGTTTTATTCTCAGTTTAAAAGGGGTATCATGTATGTATCTGGATCTCCAAAACATTTAAACTAGTTGGACCTTTATGATTTTACACTTTCTATCTATAACCTTTTAATAAATAATCACCATCTCATGATTGGTGGAGTCAGGGTTATTAGAGAAATCTTATATTGAAACCTATAAGTTTATAAGATAGGGTATATATATTATTTATGAGTTACTTACTTTAGGTTCCTTTCATTCCTTTTATAATTATCCTAATCTATAAATTACCTTTATATTTATTAAATATTAGGAACCCGAAGGAACCACGTTACCAATGGGTGTGATTTATAATTCATTAATTGTCCCAATGTGTAACCGAATGAGATGGGATATGGGGAGAAAAACATTATAGAATTTCTTACTCAAATATATAAAGATATTTATAATAATGAAAATTATATTTAACTCCCAAACCCACCATAGAAGGATAAACATGCTATATATTACTTCATGTGGAAACTTCCCCCCTAATTTAGCGGGTCATCAAACCCACTAATTGTTTAAATATGTATTAACGAAATAGAGGAAATATTTCTTCTTCTCCAGTGCTCTGATCATGACAAGTCTATTACAATATATTATCATTTTGAATTTGATCTGAACTGATGGTGGGATATTATTATGGATACGGAATAGAATGACTAATTATCTATGTGGAATGAGGGGAGTTCAATACAATATTATTTACCATATATTTTACCAATTTATTCATACTAAAATCGAGTGAGATATGTTAGAGATGAATAAAAATGAGTTTGGATCTATTTGAACCTATGAAGAACATTTCTCAAGATGTTCAAGGTATGACTCCAATTCTTTTACATAAATTTATTATAAGGTCTATCATTTATTTAGTTTCCCAAAACCAAGTCTAAGAATGGAATTAGCTAAGAATGAATTATTCATTGTGTACATATTGTGGAAATGGAAACTTGAGACACATTTTTCACATGGATATGGTGATAATAAAATGATACTACAAATTTATTCTATCATTATCAATATTCCTTATGAAGTTCATTTCTCCATGAATAGAAAGGAATTGTAACATAATGTGCACAACCCACTAGGTCTGAGTTGGTGGTTGTGTGTTCTCATGCATTCCTCTGCATATGAAAGAGGAATTTAACAATTAGTGGGTCTATGTTCATCCATGGGGAGAATATAAACTCATCATCATGTCATATGATCAATAATAATCAACAAAAAAATCATAAACAACTTGAGTAAATCTAAAAACAAAATAAGTGACATATATATAAAAATATTTCCCAAGGTTGTAAGCCTATAAAGAGTATAAGAAGTAGGTAAATAAAAGACAAGAAAATAAACAAACATCTGTAGGGAACTTTAGTGTCCTACCCAGTTGACTCAAACTACATGCTCCACTACTCAACCATCCACCATAGGTCCCTTTCCCTTCACTGGATCATTGGTCATGAAATATACAATCGCACTAAAATTCTTGATTAATGTGTGAGAACAAGACTAGTTATAACACCAAAAATGTATCCTTAAGAATATTGAACTTTCATAAGAGTGTATAAAAAATTAATAAATAAATACGCATGCAAGAAGAAATCATTTCGAGATCTTGTGCGCTGACCAATCATCAAAAAACCTTGGTTATACCTACTTCAGTGCTATACCGAAAAACAATAGAAAAATACAAGAAATGTATCAACATTTGATCCATCCTCCAGATACTAAATTGTCATACATTACATAAGACTCTATGTCAAACCATACACGTTCATCATTCCCCAATGTTATCTCCATGATCGATCACAAAGACCATAATGTCCTAATTTTTCCACAGAGGTCTGATCACTCGTGATCATAATTCCCCACGGTCATCACATATAGGTATGATAACTCATGATCATCATTAACCTAGGTCAATATACACAAATAAATCATGTCTCATCATCCATTTTAGTACCATCATCAAGTCACATATAGCATCTGAATATGCTCCCCCTCAAAGACTGTCGATCCATGACAAGACCACCTAACACTTTGGTACAACGCATAACACAAAAATATAGAATATACCAAGAATATCAAAAGGAAATAGTTGAATCTTACATAAAATTTCACGATTGTGATAAAATTAATACACACACACACATGTGATCATCTCAACTTGGTCTAAATCACATCACATGAATAATAATATTATATAAATCAAGAAAGCCTCATGGCTACACATGCACCCACATTAATCAAATAAAAAGCATGGGTTACTAAAATATAAACCATATATCATGCTAGAAACATATACATGTCCAAAAATGGTAAGAAACTTCCTTCCTCAAAATCATTTATTTCAATAATATATCAGTCAAATTTGAATTCACCCAAATCGCATTCACACACCAACCAGAAATATGGTTATATGCTAAGGGTTTATAAACCAAAACAATATATTTTATTTCCCGAAGTGAAAAAAATATTACATTTGATAATACTTCCACTCTCCTAGAAAATTTCTTAATTATCATTTTAGACAAATGCATGATCTAACAAAAGTCCCCTAAAGAAAAATTATAAACCAAATAATTTTCATTGATAATATAAATAACTATCACATGATAAAATTCATAAATTATACTTTTACAATAAAATATAATGATTTCATAAAAAATATCCTCTGATAAATTGATCAATTATCTTTTTATAATTATTCTATAGATTATCCATTCATAATTTAGTGAAATTACCAGTTGATAATTATTGATAATTATCATTCGATAATACTTGTATTTATACTTTTATAATTTCGATGATTTTTTCACACGATAATTACAATATAAGTATCTTTTCATAATTTTTATAATTATATTTTATTAATATCACTCTATTATCCTTTGATAATTTGTTTTAATTATAACTTTATAATTATTTGAAATTATCTTTAATATCTAAAAATATAGTAACATAGGTTTTAAGGCATAACTCATCAACATCAGAAACAAACTTTGGATTATAATTCTTCTCATAATAAAAAACAATGGCTCTAATGATTTGTCAATATGATCAATATCACATGAGATATTGAATAATGAATATTGGATAATAAAAAAATAAAATAAAAAAATAATAGGGAGGACGGAGAGAAAAAAAGGCGTGAGAGAGATATAAATAGTTGGAGAGGTCTCCAATACCCCTCCTTTACTGAATCTCATATCGGTTGCCTTCCCATTATTCTCTCATTGTTCTCTTTATATTTAAGGGGTGTAATTATTTGTTTTTTTACCTTTATCTTGGATTATTAGATCTTGATTCATTTTATCTAGGATATATGTTTTTGATATAGATCAAGTTATTCATTGCATTCTCCATAGATTCTATTCATATTGGGGATTTCTATTTAGAAATTAGTTTTCTACGAATTTTGGTTGGTAGTTTATAATTCATATCTCAAAGACTTGAGGTAAATTATTTGTATGTAACTGTAGAATGCTTTTTGGATGAATAGAAATTGAGATTATGATTGAATTAATAATTTCATGAATTAATTAATTGAGGGAATCACTATTGGAATTCTACCCTTTACCAATAGTTCAGAACCATTGGTAATATCCTGGAAACTTTTGGTATATTATATATCAAAGGTTTCCCAAATCGTGTCCAAGTAATCCATTAGTAAAGTCTTATACCAATGGTTCTGTGTTAACCACTGTTATAGGTGTTAATGTAAGAGATATACCAACGGTTTCACAAACCGTTGCTATATGTTATAAAATATTAGTTTATACCAAAGGTTATAACCAAACTCTTTGTATAATACACATGAAAATTCTGTACCAATGGTTTTGAAAGCCATTGGTATACATCTGCTGCAGCTCCACAGCAGCCAGCAGCCTAGCAGCTCCACAGCAGCCCTCCAACATGCGACTCCTAATGACCTTCCAGAACACATCCACATCCAAAACCAAAAGCCTACATGGGATGTTTTAAACTCATCTAGAATTCAGAAATTCAGAAATTTAAAATTCATTCCTCACTCAAACCATAACACAAGAGAAAAATCTAGAATCCAATACATCCACAATCCAATAGATCTAGAATTTAAATGAAATAACATGCATAACACCAATACAAATTAAAATCAAATACATCTAGAATCCAATACACATAATAGTACTCAAAATTTATAATTCATTACCAATACAGCTAGAATCCAATACATCCAGAAATCAGAAATTTAGAATTGAAAAGGAATAACACCCATAACAATATTCAAAATTTAGAAATCACTCCTCATTCAAACCACAACACCAATACACAAAATAGAAAATTCCTAAATGTTATTGGAAGCACATGGGATGTTTACTCATGGTCTTTGGATGAATATCTTTAAACCAACAGAAAAACTTGGGTAGAGTGGACAAGGATCATCATACCCATAAGATAGATAAAGGTAGTGGCCATGTTCTTAGACCTAAGATGACTTATAGGAAGCACATCAGATGTTTATATTCCTCAAATGAATATGTATCCATGTATAAATGGTTCGAGATGTGTTAGTGGGAAATATTATCCAATCTCGACATATGAGATGGGTTACCAGAATTTTCTACATATTTTTCATAGACATATCAATTGGAACAAGGGGGTATGTGGGTAATTGTAATTTAGTCTCCTCAGTGTGATGTGAGATGAATCCCCATTTTGAGTAGTGGGTATGAATATTCAATTATGTCTTTGGTAGTGGGTTACCAAGGGACATTGGTTTGTTCCCAGAACCCATTGTTTAAGGATGGGATTGGCGTATAAAATTTCTTGTTTTTTAGAATAAGGGTAGAAGTTCCTAACATGAGAAGTGGATTGAGTGAGGCTGGACCATGGATCCTTGTGTTAATGTATCAAAAAAATCCGAATACATTTGGTCGGTTATCCGTATGCCAATTTTTTTCCCTTCAAATGTTGTCCATTTTAAACAAAAGACAGACACTTCAAGTGATACCGGCCACACTATGCCTCAGATTGATGCAGGGTTTACCCATACAGATTACATATGACCCATGGATCATTTTCCTAATGTATCAAGATAAAATGAATGCATTTGTTTGGCTTTCTATATGTCGGTTATTGTTTTCACCTAAAATGTTGTCCATTTCCAATAAATGTGAGATACTTTGAGTGGTACCGGCCACATCATGCATCGTACTGATGCGAGGTTGACTCATACATGTCAAAAATGACCCATGGACTGTTGTGCTAATGTATCAACACAATCCGAATTGGTTTGGTTGGTTTTCTGTATTCCACTTGTTTTTACTTAAAAGGGTATCCATTTAAAACAAAAGAAATACAATTTGAGTGTCATTGGCCACATCATGCCTCATATTGAGGTGATCATGACTTGTACACGTTACAAATGACCCATGGATAATTGTCCTAATGTATCAGTAGAAACCAAATGTGTATGTTCAGTTTTCCGAATTCTAGTTGTTTTTTTCACTTAAAATGTTGTCCATTTAAAATAAAAGTGAGACACTTTGAGTGGTACCGGCCACACCGTGCCACGGATTGCTTCATGGTTGACTCGTAAATGTCACAAATTACCCATGGATCTTTTTTCTAATGTATCAACACAATCTGAATCTCTTTGGTCACTTTTCATATGTTAGTTGTTATTTTCACTTAAAATATTATCCATTTCAAATAAATGTGATACAAGTTGAGTGGTATAGGCCACATCGTGTCTTTGATTGAGGTGGGTTTGACTTTTACATATCACAAATGACCCATGGATCCTTGTCCTAAAGTATCAACATAATCCCAATGTGTTTGGTCTGTTTTCTGTATGCTAGTTATTGTTTTCACTTAAAAAAATTCCATTCCAATAAAAGTGAGACACTTTGAGTGGTATCAGCCAAAAAATTCCTCGGATTGATCTTGGGTTTACTTATACACATCACAAATGACCCATGGATCTTTGTGCTAAAGTATCAACATAATCTGAATGTGTTTGGTCGGTTCTCCATATTCCAGTAGTTGTTTCACTTAAAATGTTGTCTATTTCAAATAAAAGTGAGACACTTTGAGTGGTACCAGCCACATCGTGACTCATATTGAGGCGGGGTTGACTCGTACACGTCAAATATGACCCATGGATCGTTGTGCTAAAGTATCGACATAATCTGAATAGGTTTGGTTGGTTTTCTGTATTCCATTTGTTTTTACTTAAAAGAGTATCCATATAAAATCAAATCGATACACTTTGAGTGGTACCGGCAACACCGTACATTGTATTGAGGCAGGGTTGACTCTTACACGTCACAAATGACCCATGAATCATTTTACTAAAGTATCAACAGAATCCGAATGTTTTGGGTCCATTTTCTGTATGCATGTTGTTATTTTCACTTAAAATGTTGTCCATTTTAAATAACAGTTCGACAGTTTGAGTGGTACCAGCCACATTGTGCCTCGTATTGAGGTAGGATCATTTGGTTTTTTCACTTTTAAAACATCATCATTTTCATTAGACGCATCGTGTGTTCTCATATCAAAGTCTTCTTGGGTCAGAATCCTTTCTTTTTCATGATGATGAATAATTTGATACCGATCCAATAACAAATTCTCCACTCCAGTCCTATCATTTAAATCATCATCAATTTTGAGATTTCATTTTCTCCCCATTGTGATACCACACATAGTAGTTTGCTTGAAAACCATATTTGTTTATATGGTAGCTGATTTCTTAATGGCTCAAAAATGGTCTGCCAACACAATTGGGACATGGGCAGTGTATGAGACCACTACCTGAAGCATTGTGAAATGAAAAATCTAAAAACCTCTCCAAATTATTTTGAAAATCACTTGTGATCCGATCAGTTTCATACATCAAACATCTGTCCATTCTGTAAAAAATAATTGGTATAAGTCATTTCTTCAAAAAAAATCAATAAGATTGATGTTTCATCGAAAATATATTTAAGTAAACAATAATTGTTCACTTTATACGAATCCATAACTGATAAACTACTCTATCTGAGAATCAAAATATAAAAGACAAAAAATAATATATTTATAACAAAAAATATTTGAAGAACTATGCATGACTGTACAAGATCATGTACACTTGCGGAGGAGAATTATTCCGAAGATGACTAATTTTTAGATCGAAGAAATTTTACATTTTACTAGATAATTTCAGTGATCATAGATATTTCCCAAGGGGGAGGGAGTGTCTAGGGGGTGCGGGGTGTCCATGGGGTGGTGAGGCTGTCAAGGGGGTCAGAGGTGTCCAAGGGGTGGGGGCTGTCTAGGGGGTCGGGGTGTCCAGGTGGGTGGGTCCTAATAAAAAGAGAACAATGGGAGAATAATGGGAAGGCAACCGGTATAAGATTCACATACCAGGAGAATAATGGGAAGGCCACCGGAATTAGATTCACTTACCAAGAGTCTCCATGAATGATAACTCTAAAAAATGTGCCTAAAGGTAGTTTAAAGATATACACCTCTCCTGGTAAGTGAATCTCATACTGGTTGCCTTCCCATTATTCTCCAATTCTTATATTTTTATTTAAGGGGCGTAATTATTTTTTTTGTTGGACCTTTATCTTGGATTATTAGATCTTGATTCATTTGATCTGTGATATGGGTTTCTGATATAGATCTAGTTATTCATTTCATTCTCGATAGATTCTATTAATATTGCGGATTTATATTTGGCAATCAGTTTTCTACGAATTGAGGTTTGTGGTTTATAATTCTTATCCCAAATACTTGAGTTAAATTATGTGTAGGTAATTGTAGAATGATTTATAGAAATTGAAATTATGATTGAATTAATAATTTGGTTAATTAATTAATTGAGGAAATCACTATTGGAATTCTACCCTTTACCAACGCTTCAGAACCACTGGTAATGGACTAGAACCTGTTGGTATATTATATATCAAAGGTTTCCCAAACCGTGTCCAAGTAAGCCACTAGTAAAGCCTTATACCAATGGTTCTGTGTAAACCATTGTTATAGGTGTTAATGTAAGAGATATACCAACAGTTTCACGAACTATTGCTATATGTTATACAATATTAGTTTATACCAAAGGTTATAACAAACCCGTTGGTATAATACACATCAATATTCTGTACCAATGGTTTTGAAAACCATTGGTATACATCTGCTGCAGCTCCACAGCAGCCAGCAGCCCTGCAGCTCCACAACAGCCCTCCAACTTACGACTCCCAATGAACTTCAAGAACACATCCACATCCAAAATCCAAAAGCCTACATGGGATGTTTAAAATTCATCTAGAATTCAGAAATTTAAAATTCATTCTTCACTCAAACCACAACACAAGAGAAAAATCTAGAATCCAATACATCAACAATCAAATAGATCCAGAATTGAAATGCAATAACACCCATAACACCAATACAAATTAAAATCCAATATATCCAGAATCCAATACACATACTAGTATTCAAAATTTATAATTCATTACCAATAAAGCTAGAATCCAATACATCCAGAATTCAGAAATTTAGAATTGAAAAGAAATAACACCCATAATAGTATTCAAAATTTAGAATTCACTCATCATTAAAACTACAACACCAATACAGAAAATAGAAAATTCCTACATGTTATTGGAAGCACATAGGATTTTTACTCATGGTCTTGGGTTGACTATCTTAAAACAAACAGATAAACTTGGGTAGATTGGACAAGGATCATCCTACCCATAAGATAGATAATGGTAGTGGTCAAGTTATTAGACCTAAGATGAGTTATAAGAAGCACATCAGAAGTTTATATTCCTCTAATGACTATGTATCCATGTATAAATGGTTCCTGATGTGTTAGTGGGAAACATAGGCCAATCTCAACATATGAGATGGGTTAACACAATAGCCTACATGTTTTTCATAGACATATCAATTGGAACATGTGGGTATGTGGGTAATTTTAATTTAGTCGCCTCGGTGTCATGTGAGATAAATCCCCATTATGAATAGTGGGTATGAATATTCAATTATGTATTTGGTATTGGGTTCCCAAAAGGACATTGGTTTGGTCATACAACCAACTATTTAAGGATGGGATTGGCATATAAAATGTCATGTGTTTTAGAATATGGGTAGGAGTTCCTCACATGAGAAGTGGATTGAGTGAGGCTGGACCATGGATCCTTGTGTTACTGTATCAACAAAATCTGAATAGGTTTGGTCTATTTTCTGTATGCCAATTGTTTTCACATAAAATGTTGTCCATTTTAAACAAAAGACAGACACATAACGTGACACCGGCCACATTGTGCCTCGGATTGATGCATGGTTTACTCGTACACATCGCATATGACCCATGGATCGTTTTCCTAATGAATCAAGACAATCTGAAGGCATTTGGTCGGATTTCTGTATGCCAGTTGTTTTTTTAACCTAAAATGTTTTCCATTTCAAATAAATGTGAGATACTTTGAGTGGTACCGGCCACATCGTGCCTTAGATTGATGCGAGGTTGACTCATACATTTCACAAATGACCCATGGACTATTGTACTAATGTATCAACACAATCTGAATATTTTTGGTCGGTTTTCCGTATTCCACTTGTTTTTACATAAAAGAGTATCCATTTTAAACAAAAGAAAAACACTTTGAGTGACATGGGACAAAACATGCCTTGGATTGAGGTGACCTTGACTCGTACATGTCAAAAATGACCCATGGATCCTTTTCCTAAAGTATCAGTAGAAACCGAATGCGTTTTTTTGATTTTCTGTATGCCAGTTGTTGTTTTCACTTAAAATGTTGTCCATTTATAATAAAAGTGAGACACTTTGAGTGGTATCGGCCACACCATGCCTCATATTGCTTCATTATTGACTCGTAAATGTCACAAATGACCCATGGATCATTTTACTAATGTATGAATAAAATCCGAGTATCTTTGGTCACTTTTCATATGTTAGTTGTTATTTTCACTTAAAATATTGTCCATTTCAAATAAAAGTGATACACTTTGATTAGTATAGGCCGCAATGTGCCTCGAATTGAGGCGGGGTTGACTTGTACACATCACAAATGACCATTGGATCCTTGTCCTAAAGTATCAACAGAATCTGAATGTGTTTGGTCGGTTTTTAGTATGCCAATTGTTGTTTTCACTTAAAAAAAAATCCATTTCAAATTAAAGTGAGACACATTGAGTGGTATCAGCCACACAATGTCGTCGATTGAATCGGGGTTGACTCATAAACATCACAAATGATCCAAGGATAATTTTTCTAAAGTATCAACACAATCTGAATGTGTTTGGTCAGTTTTCCATATTCCAGTTGTTTTTTTCACTTAAAATGTTGTCTATTTCAATTAAATGTGAGACACTTTGAGTGGTACCAGCCACATCGTGACTCTTATTGAGGCGGGGTTGACTCGTACATGTCAAATATGACCCATGGATCGCTGTGCTAAAGTATTGACACAATCTGAATTGGTTTGGTTGGTTTTCTGTTTACCAGTTGTTTTAACTTAAAAGAGTATCCATATCAAATAAAATCGATACACTTTGAGTGGTACCGGCCACACCATACATTGGATTGAGGCGGGGTTGACTCGTACACATCACAAATGACCCATGCATCATTTTAATAAAGTATCAATAGAATACGAATGTGTTTGGTCCATTTTCCGTATGCATGTTGTGGTTTTCACTTAAAATGATGTCCATTTTAAATAAAAGTTCGATACATTGAGTGGTACAGGCCACACCATGCCTCAGATTGGTGTGAGATCATTCAATTATTTCACCTTTACAACATCATCATTTTCATTATACGCATCGTGTGTCCTCATATCGAAGTCTTCTTACATCAGAATCATTTATTTTTCAGGATGATGAATAATTTGAAATGGGTCCAATAACAAATTCTCCACTCTAGTCCTATCATTTGAATCATCATCAATTTTGAGATTTTATTTTATCCCCATTGTGATACCACACAAAGTAGTTTGCTTGAAAACCATATTTGTTTATATGGTAGCTAATTTCTTCACAGCTCAACAATGGTCTACCAACACAATTGGGACATGGGCAGTGTATGAGACCACTACCTGAAGCATTGTGAAATGAAAAATCTAAAAAACTCTAAAAATTGTTTTGAAAATCGCTTGTGATCCGATCAGTTTAATACATAGAACATCTGTCCATTCTGTAAAAAATGATTGTTATAAGTTATTTTGTCAAAATAAATTCAATAATATTGAAGTTTCATCGAAAATATATTTAACTAAACAAGAATTGTTCACTTTATATGAATCCATAACTAATACACTACTCTATATGAGAATCAAAATATATAAAAAAATACTATATTTATAACAAAAAATATTTGAAGAATTATACATGATTGTACAAGATCATGTACACTTGCGGAGGAGATTTTATCAAGAGTTGGATAATTTTTAGATCGACGAAATTTTATATTTTAGTAGATAATTTTAGTGATCACATAAAGTTCCCAAGCGGGAGGGAGTGT